>BSBN01000987.1:10105000-12960303 GCA_027924645.1 Cunninghamia lanceolata | reverse complement strand
GCTCCCATCATTCAGCCTGTTGTAGCTCCAATTCCTACAACAGTCAGCCCCGCTACTCCTCTAATTACACCTGCAATTAAGAAAGAGGATGAGAAAGACAATCTAATCAAAAGATTGAGCAATGAATTAGTGTTGGCAAGAAGATAGTCGACACAACCTAACAGGCCATATCAACCCTCTAACTAGACATATCAGCCATTCAATCAAAATTATTAGCAAGGTAGACCATCATATCAGGGGAATGTGCAGAGGCCAAATAGGCCTAGTTACATTAGACCATTGAATATTGTACACCCCAATGTTGCTAGTACACCCAGGCCTCTTTGTTAGACTTAGGGCACACAACTAAGAGGGGGGGTGAATCAGTTGTGCAAAACTTTCTCCAATAAAACACTTAAATCTTCTTAGTGATTAGTAGTATATTAATAATGAACCATAATGCATTCAAATCAAGAGCAGAAACACATCAACACATAAGACACCAAGATTTTGACGTGGAAAACCCGCTTAAGGGAAAAACCACAGGGCAATTAACCCAAGATTGTATTCTCTATTAGAAGAATAGAAATAACAAATGGCACATGCCAATTAGGGCTCACTGCCCGAGCACACTGCTCACAAGAGGCTCACTACCTACAAGAGACACACTGTCTATAAAGAAATAAATATCACATACATGAACTAGAGAATAGCATCTTCACCATGCTTGAATCAGTTCCATTTAAGCCCAATACTTCTGCTCTGCCTTTCACTCTCCTCCTCACTACAACACTCTCATCACCATGAGGACAACTTTGAAATGACTTCACAACCCCTTATTTGTACAAGACATCAACTTAGGAATAATCATCTAAGTTGGAAAACATCTACCAGAACATCCACAAGAAGTGTAACTTATTCGGTCGGCCAGTCTCAGGAAGAACATCATCATCCGGAGGTTAATCTTCAATAGCAAGCTCTAACTCCAATGCAGACCACTAACACATGCTAGACACAATCTAAAGTCCTTCACAAGGTTTCCTGAATCACCAAGAACATCCGCACTTCATCTGCATACTGAAATCCTTCCCTCTTTCATTTGGAGCATCAAGAACACAGTCTATCACCACTGTCACCAAAGAATGGATACTTCCAGACATTCCATTCATGAACCAATCGAGTTGACACATCACAAGGACTTCCTTAATACTCCCTCAAATCAGCAGAGCAGGAAACTTCATTTTTGGATCTCACCGGACCTTTCTTGTTACACTCAGTCACCTCTGAACACCTACTGGAACTAGTTTTACTTGAGCGGCCACAACTTTTCCATATCTTCATGCAGACCTCTAAAATCTCTACTGGATCATCTACAAACACATATCTACAAACCCTTTAATCCGCATCCTCTGATCCTCATCCTATCTTGGACTTTTGCCTTACTGTCATCACTATTCTTCACTGTTCCTGATTGAGACTAATTTTCTCAATATCCTCAGCTCACGGCTCATCAAACCTTATCATTAATGCAACAGGAGTATGTTGACATCAATGACAACAACAGTTAGGCCCATACTTGCAACAATCTCTCCCTTTGTCATTAATGGCAACATAAGATGTGAAAAATTGTTTTAACCATCAAGTCAAGAACTTCTTATTGTCATAGCTCCCCCTATCAGCAACAACCATTCACATGTCTTCTTTCCCTTTACTGCTCCCCCTTTGACCAGCAACCACTTGTTTTTCACATGTCTTCTCTCCCCCTTTGACATCAATGGCAAAGGGCACATACTTGCAATTCCAACACTTTAGAATCATACCTGCTGCTCCCCCTGAGTAGCAGCTCCCATCAATCCGGATCACAAGATATGACTATGATATCCATTGGACTGATGCACCTCAGTGCACCTTAGTTCATCACCGGAGGGTCAATAACCCCTAACTTCTCCCTGAGATACTCAAAAGAGTCCTTAGGTAGAGGTTTAGTAAAGATGTCTGCAATCTGATCCTTGGAGGGCACAAACTCCAATCTAACTTCATTCTTGTTCACTTGCTCTCTCAAAAAGTGAAACTTGATGGATATGTGTTTAGTCTTTGAATGCAACACCAGATTCTTAGATATATTTATAGCACTCGAATTATCACCGAAGATTGTGATAGGTTCCTCATACTCCACTTTGATATCTCTTAGCATCTACTTCATCCACAAAACTTGAGTGCAACTACCTACTGCTGCAATATATTCTGCTTTAGTTGTAGACAGAGATATTGCCTCTTGTTTCTTGCTTAGCCAAGAAACCAATCTCTTCCCCAAAAAGATTGTTCCACCACTGGTACTCTTCCGATCATCCATATCTCCTGCCCAATCAGCATCTGTATATGCATGAAGAGAGAAATCATGATCTCTAGGATACCACATACCATACTCAATCATCCCTTTTAGATATCTAAAAATCCTCTTGATTGCCATGACATGGGATTCTCTAGGATCAGCTTGGAATCTAGCAACAAGACCAACAACTTGCATAATATATGGTCTAGTTTGAGTAAGATATAACAATCCTCCAATCATTGATCTATACTTTGTCTGGTCTGCCTTAGGAGAGTCATCATCTTTGCTCAACTTACATTTGGTTGCCATGGGAGTATTCATTGGCTTTGAATCTTCCATCCCAAATTTCCTCAATAATTCTTTCACATATTTGGTCTAAGAAATGAAGATTCCTTTCTTTGTTTGAGTAATTTGTAGACCCAAGAAGAAATTCATTTCACCAAGCATAGACATCTCAAACTCACTTTTTATTTGATTTGCAAAAGTTTTACACATACTATCTCTTCCTCCAAAGATGATATCATCAACAAATACTTCAACTTTCATAATCAATTTTAAAATATAAGTTACTGTCAGCAGTACCTTTGTTGAAACCAATCTTCAAAAGATGCTTATCCAATCTTTCATACCAGGCTCTTGGGGCTTGCTTCAATCCATACAGTGCCTTCTTCAACTTGCAGACCATATCACCATGATCAGACAATTAAAATCCATCTGGTTGCTCTATATACACTTCTTCTTCCAAGTCACCGTTTAGAAAGGCAGACTTGACATCCATCTGATATACCTTGAAATCCTTGAAGGCAGCAAAGGCAAGAAATAATCTGACTGCTTCAATTCTTGCTACCAGAGCAAAAGTTTCTTCAAAATCAATTCCTTCTATTTGAGAGTAGCCTTTGCAGACCAATCTGGCTTTATTTCTGATTACTTCACCAACTTCATTTAGTTTGTTCCAGAAGACCCATTTGGTTCCAATCACATTCTTGTTTCTAGGTCTGGGAACAAGATCCCAAGTGTGATTTTTCTCTATTTGCACCAGCTCTTCTCCATTGCTTAAGTCTAGTTTTCATCATTGCAAGCTTCATTCACTGTCTTAGGTTCAATCTTTGAAATCAAACAATACTCTTCTAAATCTTGAGCAATTCTCCTTCTTGTTAGTACTCCTTTGCTTTTATCAGCTATGATCTAATCTTTAGAGTGGTTTAGTCTTACATACCTGGGAACTTTAGGAATTTCTTACACTTCTGATTCTTGATTAGGCTCATTGAAACTCATTTCTTCTTCCTGGTTTACCGAATTAGCTTGAATCTGACTAACAGATGAGGCTTGGGCTTCTTGAGTCAGAACACCATTTTGATCATCTTCATCATATTCATAAAACCTTGAGGGTTTCTCAATTCCCTCATCAACCTTCACATTTGTACTTTCTATCATTTTTCTCAATCTTTTGTTACAACACTAGTATGCTTTGCTTTGAGTAGAGTAACCCAAGAATATTCCTTCATCACTTCTAGCATCAAACTTTCCTAGATCTTCATCTCTTTTAATGTAACATTTGCTACCAAAAACTCTGAAATACCTCACAGTAGGAGTGATGCCAAACCAAAGTTCATAAGGAGTCTTACCAGTATTGCTTCTGATTTGAACTCGATTGAGAGTATAGACTGCAGTGCTAATAGCTTCCCTCCAATAGATGTGAGGAACATTTGCTTCCATCATCATGGTCCTAGATGCTTCCTGTATGGTCCGGTTCTTTCTTTCCACTACTCCATTCTGCTGTGGAGTCCTAGGAGCAGACAACTATCTCTTTATTCCATGTTTCTCACAGAACTCTATGAACTCACCGGATGTGAATTCTCCACCTCTATCAGACATCAGACATTTCAATTTTAATCTGGTTTCATTTTCTACCATAGCCTTGAATATTTTGAATTTCTGAAAAGCTTCTGATTTCTCTTTCAGAAAAGTTACCCACGTCATCTGGGAATAGTCATCAATTAGTAACATTAAGTATCTATCACCTTGCATACTCCTGATTCTTGCCGGGCCACAAAGGTTAGTATGAACTAAGTCCAATAATCTGGTAGAAGACAGTTCCTTACTCTTGAATGTGATTCTGCTCAGCTTACCCAACTGACATTCTTTGCACAAGCGATTAGTAGGTTTCACCAATTTTGGAAGATCTCTTACAGCCTGAGTATTACTTGTCTTGATGATATTATCAAAATTCAGATGACACATTCTCCTATGCCATAACCAACTCTGATCAACTCGAACAAATAAGCAACTTTTACCAGTGCCAACCAAGTGGAAGATATTACCTTTAGTTTGGGTACCGGATGCAATCTCTATTCCGGAGCTTTCAAAGATCTTGCATTTTCCATTCTTGAACTGAAGTTCATAGCCTTTGTCCACTAACTGTCCAACACTAAGAAGATTGTGCTTCAAGCCTTCAACATATAGAACATTACCGAGTTTGTTCCTTCCATCAAAAGAAATAGTTCCTCTTCCTCTAATTCTACCAACAGAATTATCACCAAACTTCACCACTCCTCCTTCATACCTTTCCAAATCTATGAACTTATTTTTATCACCTGTCATATGGTGAGAGCAACCACTATCAATGACCCAATCATCCTTTTCTTCAACTTGGGCAACCAGAGCTCTTTCTACAACTTTATGATTGACAGATACAAAGGATATTGGTTCTTCTTCCTTGATGGAAATAAACACCCATTCAATTCCTGATTTGTTTCTTGTCTTTGATTCATCATTTGTTACTCCTTCATTATCATCTTCTTCATGAACATAGTAACAATTCTTTTGGAACCTTGATCTATTAGGATTTGGCCTTGAAAATCTTTCTGGACATCTTGAGGCAAAATGACGAATCTTATTGCAGTTAAAACACTTAAAAGGGAATTTTTCTTCATACTTACCAGATCCTCTTGGCAGTCTCTTTGCAATGAGGGCTTCAAGTTGAGCAGTTTCTACTTCTTCTTCTTCTAGGTCTTTTCTTGCTTTTTCATACCATGACAGTTTCCTTGATGAGTTCTCTCTCGGATCAAACCTTTGTTTACCTTTTACAGAGGCACTGGCTTTGAATGCAAATTTAGTTTTGGGGGGATCATCTCCAAACTTGGTCATTTCAAATGTAGCCAATTTTCTAGCCAATTGATCTCTTGTGATAGTTGTATGGGCTCTGAATTCATCAATGGCAGCAACCTTGATTTTGTAAGAAGCAGGAAGGGATCTAATAATTTTGCCAACAATCTCATTTTCATCCAAGACTCCACCAGCATTTCTAATTCCACAAACAAGCTCATTTACTCTTGGCATAAAAGTAGTAATATTTTCATCATCTCTCATCTTCAGGTTTTTAAATTTCCCTTTCAGACTCTGTAACCTTGCACATTTAACATACTGGTCTCCTTCATGCAAAAGTTCCAATTTTTTTCCAAATCTCAAAAGCAGTTGGTAGGTCAATAACATTTGAGAGCTCTGAATTAGATAATGCTCTTAGAAGAACTTCCATAGTCTGTAGATTGTTTTCAACATCTGTGATTTCATTTAGAGCTTTTGGACCAGCCTGTGGAGGTACATATTGTGTTGTAACCATGGTCCAGTATGCCATACCCATGCGTTTCAAGTGACACTTCATGCGACCTTTCCATAGATTAAAATTTGTTCCATCAAACTTCTGACTATCCTTCTTGTAGGACGACATCCTAGATCTCCTCAAGTGGTTAAGCTCTTTTAGAGGAACTTAGCTCTGATACCAATTGTTAGACTTAGGGCACACAACTGAGAGGGGGGGTGAATCAGTTGTGCAAAACTTTCTCCAATAAAACACTTAAATCTTCTTAGTGATTAGCAGTATATTAATAATGAACCATAATGCATTCAAATCAAGAGCATAAACACATCAACACATAAGACACCAAGATTTTGACATGGAAAACCCGGTTAAGGGAAAAACCACAGGGTGATTAACCCAAGATTGTATTCTCTGTTAGAAGAATAGAAATAACAAATGGCACATGCCAATTAGGGCTCACTGCCTGAGCACACTGCTCACAAGAGGCTCACTGTGTACAAGAGACACACTGTCTATAAAGAAATAAATATCACATACATGAACTGGAGAATAACATCTTCACCATGCTTGAATCAGTTTAAGCCCAATACTTCTGCTCTACCTTTCTCTCTCCTCCTCGCTACAACACTCTCATCACCACGAGGACAACTTTGAAATGACTTCATAACCCCTTATTTGTACAAGACATCAACTTAGGAATAATCATCTAAGTCGGTAAACATTTACCAGAACATCCACAAGAAGTGTAACTTATCCAGTCGGCCAGTCTCAGGAAGAACATCATCATCCAGAGGTTAATCTTCAATAGCGAGCTCCAACTCCAATGCGGACCACTAACACATGCTAGACACAATCCAAAGTCCTTCACAAGGTTTCCTGAATCACCAAAAACATCCGTACTTCATCTGCATACTAAAGTCCTTCTCTCTTTCATCCAGAGCATCAAGAACACAGTTTGTCACCACTGTCACCAAAGAATGGATACTTCCAGACCTTCCATTAATGAACCAATTGAGTTGACACATCACAAGGACTTCCTTAATACTCCCTCAAATCCGTAGAGCAGGAAACTTCATTTCCGGATATCACTGGACCTTTCTTGTTACACTCAGTCACCTCTGAACACCTACTGGAACCAGTTTTACTTGAGTGGCCACAACTTCTTCATATCTTCATGTGGACCTCTGAAATATCTACTGGATCATCTACAGACACATATCTACAAACCCTTTAATCCGCATCCTCTGATCCTCATCCTATCTTGGACTTTTGCCTTACTGTCATCACTGTTCTTCACTATTCCTGATTGAGACTAATTTTCTCAATATCCTCAGCTCACGGCTCATCCAAACCTTATCATTAATACAACAGGAATATGTTGACGTCGATGACAACACCAATTAGGCCCATACTTGTAACACTCTTATGCCCATAGAGAACAACTTGGCTCAGGATAACGACTAGTGTTATCCATGCAATCAGCCCCATGATTAGAACTTGTGCCAAAGTGGATAATTTAGTCAGGCTTTGATAGTGCAAAGCCAATTAGTTCCTCCAGAGCAGCAAGTTATCTCTAGTCAAGAGATGGTGGGAGGGCATGAACAAATGAAGAATAATTCTACTTTGATGAATTGGACATAGGATGATTTATGTGGTATCAATCAAAGCGCATGCCCAATAGCACACAACACAAGGGCCAAAAGAAGAGCCATTGAGGATGCATCAGTACCTACAGTTGGTTAGGCATCTTCCTCCCAGGCATCCCAAATGGCTACAAATGAAGGAGAAACAACCAAGACTCCTTTAAAATAAATAGATCAGATTGTTGGTAAGGCAAATTCAGTGCTGAAACAGTAGCCCCAGACCAATCAATAATCAAATGTTGACATTGTGGTCACAAAGGTATCCCAGAAGGTTAGTCAAATTCCCTTTAGCATAGTTGATCAGATGAAGAAGACTAACCTAAATGTCACTATGTGGGATGCCCTATTAATCCCATCTCAGAGATTTACTTCATGAAGCCTTAACAAGCTTTAGTCAGCCTTCTGTGGAGACAACAAAAGAAAAGGCTTCCACCCTAGAAAACCTATGCCAACTCAAGGAGGAAGCCAACACAAGCAAAACCAGTAAGCTCCCTCCATTTTGTGTTTCCCTAATCGCTGGTGACAAATTATTGCATAATTGTATGATAGATTCTGGGGCGGGTACTTCTATTATGCCCAAAAACATAGTTGATAGGTTAGGCATTGAATACGAGCATGTGAATAAGTGGGTGGTACAATTAGATGACACTTTTGTTAAGATAGTATGTGTTATTAAAAATTTGAAACTCACTCTGCATGCATGCCCTGGCTGCTCTGTTTCACAAGACATCTTAGTCATTGACCTCCCTGCATACTTTGGCATATGCCTATCTAGGGACTTCACTACCAAAATAGGTGGGTACCTATCTTCTGATTGGTCCCACATGTTGTTCAGAACTAGATATGGCACTAAGGTGACCATTAAGGCTGAACCTAATGCTAATGATCATATAGAGCCTTATACACCCATCCCCTTAGACATGAACTACACAATCCATGAGTTGGAGGAGGCTGCAAAACCAATGGAAGAAATACCTGATATATTGCTTGATGAGTGGGCAAACTAATTTCAGTTTGATACTCCTAATCATATAGAAACATGGCTAGGTACTTATTGTATCAATGAAGAGGATGCCACCATCCCTAATCTTGAAAAGGCAACATCAGATCTAGAGTGGATATGGTAGATGTATTTTGATGGCTCCAGAAGCAAAAATGGAGCAGGTGCTGGGGTTGTGTTAATTTCACCCCCAAAAGAAAGTTATTTCTTTTCTTTTAGATTATAGTTTAGTTGTACTAATAATGGGGCTGAGTATGAAGCCTTAATTCAAGGTATACAGCTAGCACAGAAGAGAGGAATAAAGATTTTACATGCATTTGGTGATAGCAAACTTGTTGTCCACCAAATCAGATCACAAAGCACTTCAAAGAATGACATGCTTAAGTCATATAAACACAGAGTCTGGGACCTGATTGAATACTTTGATGCCTTCAATATCTAAGCTATGCCCAAACAAAGAAACAAGGATGCTAATAGACTAGCTACAGTTGGTGCCCAGTTTGACATTCCCCAAAATGTCAAAACAAAATTCAAATCTACATGTAAAGATTGTTGTCAGACCTGTTGTGACTGACAATGTGATAGGCTAGAAAGTATTTGAAAGCAATCAACAAATCATAATTTTTTTGCAAGATGAGGCAGAGTTTGCTGCTAAGAATCAGTCAGTATTGCAAGAGCAATATGGTGACTAGGTGATCTAGCTGAAGACCATTAAGTTGCCCAGAGGATTGATCACTTTAGACAACATATTTGGCATTGATGATCAACCAAAGAAAGAGAAAATGAACATGATAGTCAAGAAAGAAGACTATGAAGAGGTGGAGGTTGCATAGGGCTGATTTCTAAAACATGGCAAGGTATGTGATCAAGTTGAAAGGTCGGGTTTTATTGAACTTTGTAATGAATTTGATTATTTAATAGCTTGGGATTGTAGGGATTTGAAACACTTTAACCCTAGTTTAATCCAACATACCATTGATTTAGACCCCAATGCAAAGCCTATCTGCCAAAAACAAAGGTTGGTCAATCCAAAAATAGAGACATTAATGAGAAAAGAGCTATCCAAACTCATAGAGGCTAAAATCATTTATCCCATTAAGCATTCCTCTTGGGTAGCTAACCTTATTCCAATTAGGAAGAATAATGGGGAAATCCAATTGTGTGTGGACTTTAGAGACCTAAATAAGGCATCCCTTAAAGACCACTATCCACTCCCTTTCATGGAGCAAATCCTCCAAATAGTTGCAGGAGCTAAAAGATTTTTACTCCTAGATGGCTACTCAGGCTACAACCAGATTCTTGTAAAAGAATCAGATCATTACAAAACAACCTTTACCACCAAGTAGGGTACTTTGGCTTATCAAAAAATGCCATTTGGATTGACCAATGTTGGGGCAACCTTCCAAAGAGCAATGGATTTGGCCTTCAAAGGCCTAATCAACGCTATTATTTTAGCATATCTTGATGATATGCCTGTGTATTCTAAGGAAACAACTGACCACTTGGGTCATTTGAGAAAAGTCTTTGAAAGATGTAGGGAATATGGTATATCATTGAATCTAAAAAATGTGTATTTGTTGTCTCAGAAGGAAAATTGTTGACACATGTGGTCTCAAAGAAAGGATTGGACATTGATCCTAAAAGAAAAAACACCATTCTAGCTCTTACTCTTCCCAATCACAAGAAAGGTCTGTAGAGTTTCCTGGGCAAGATCAACTTTGTGAGGAGGTTCATACCTAACTTCACTTCAATAGCAAAGCCTCGCATAGCCATGCTTAAAAAGAATGTTGTATTCACATGGTCAAAGGAAGGCAGGGACAATTTTGAAGCTGTTAAGTAGGCCATTACACAAGCTCCCACGCTGATAAATCCTAACTATGAAAATGATTTTATCCTTTATGCCTTTGGAGGCAAAGAGGGCATATCAGTAGTCCTGACGCAACATAATGAAGACAAGTTGGAACAACTAATTGCTTTCTTCAGCCAGCTTCTTAAAGAATATGAGATGAAGTACGATTTTATTGAGAAGTAGGCATTTCCTATAGTGAAAGCACTTAAAAAGTTCAGGAATATGCTATCAAATAGCAAAACACAGTTGATGGTGAACCACCCTGGTGTTAAAGAATTTCCCTTAAGCAGGGATATTAATGAAAAAAAGGTTGGGTGGATCACAAAAGTAATGGAATATGATGTCAACATCAACTTCACCAAGATGGTGCATGGTAAAGGCCTGTGTGAGCAAATGGCCACAGGTTCTGAGGTTAGAAACAATGTTGTGTGTGTCCAAGGGTAGGCATAACCAGCTGATTCCCACCTCCCAACTAACTGGTATCATGACATGGTCACATTTCTATAGTCAGGTAGATGCCCAGATGGATTGGATTAGGCCAAAAGAAGGTATTTTCAGCTCCAATCTATCCCTTATGTTCTTGTTGATGGTGTCTTGTTTAGAAAAGACATCAATGGAGTCCTGCTTAGATGTATTACACAAGACCAGACTTTTAAGGTGCTAGAAGAATTTCATAATGGCCCTGTTGGTGGCCATATATTCTCTAAGAACAACTGTTGTTAAGATCATGCGGGTTGGTTATTACTAGCCCAATTTATTTAGAGATGCCCATAGATGGGTAAGAAGCTATAAAAAATGTGCATTCTTTGCAGGAAAACAAAGATTAGCTTCTCTTCCCCTGCATCCAATTCAGACTGATTAGCCATTTTCCCAATGGGGTTTGGACTTCATTGGGATGATTAATCCACCTTCTAGTGCTGGTCACAAGTGGATTTTAGCAGTCACTGATTATTTCACAAGGTGGATAGAGGCATTTGCATTAAAGGATGTTACAAAGGCCTCCATTGTAGATTTCCTTGAGAGAATAGTTACCAGGTTTGGTGTTCCATTCACCATTATTTTTGACAATGCCAAGGCTTTTATAGGCACAAGAATTAGTGAATGGGCACTTAACTATGGAATTTATCTAAATACATCATCCAATTACTACCCCCAAGGGAATGGCCTGACTGATTCCATAAACAAAAACCTTTTTAGAATCATCAAGAAGACATTAGATGATAATCGAATAACTTGGCACTCCATGTTGAAGACAACTCTCTGGGATGATAGAATTACTCCCAAGAGGGCCATTGGCAACTTGCCCTTCATGCTAGTCTATGGAAAAGAAGCAAGGCTTCCATTACCATTGGAGTTGCCTTCCCTTGAGCTAGCCCACTAGCTAGAGTTGCTAGAAAATGATGCCATGATAGTCAGGTTGGCTGAGTTAATGGAGCTTGAAGAATTCTGAGCTTTTAGGGAGCTCAATTCTAATGAAACTATGAAGAGATTTTAGAGAGCAATCATGGTTTCTACTAAGGAATTTAATGATGATTAATTTCAGAGAATGATGTGGATAGCCTAGAGGAATTCTTGGGAGAAGCTTCAGCCTTTAAGCGTCTTTAATAAGCTATTCCTTCCTCAAATGAAACCTGCAAAAAGGATTCCAAAAAAATGCATGCAACGGTGAATATTGCAAAAGTCACAAATATACCTTGAAGCTAAACGTGGAGCATGTAGAGCTCAAGGTATTGGCAACCAAGGAGAATATTCTAGAAAACTTCTTGAAGAACTTATTTTGGAAAAATCCTCTATGGAAAAACTCTAAAAGATGTGTTGCTTTTAAATTCATTTTGGTATCTAAAGCAACCTACTAATTTTCTTGATTTCCTTGGATTTGGTTTAGTAAAACATGCTAAAGATAGCCAAGTACATCTACAAGGATGTTATGATTGTCGGAAGGCATAATGAGGTGGTGGCATGCAAGTGTAATGCACATTTCAAGGAGTTGTATGACACAAGACACCAACGTAGGTGAAATGGTCTCAAATTGACATGTGTTAAGAAAGGTGGTGAGGCTAATGGTCCAGTACATATTCTAGGCAAACTTTGGTTCAAAGGAGATAGGCCCAAGTTGAGTCTAAGAGGCCTTAGAACATACTAGAGGAATGGACGCTAAGGTGAGTGCAAGACATAATGCAATTCCTAACATTACACACACATCAATTGGCATATATTTATTAAATTTAAACAATTTACTCATTAAATTAGCAATGTAATTCACTAATAAGATCTAAATGCAGATCTACAACAACCATATACTAGTAATTATCACAAGCCTACACAATTATTTTCTTGAAATCAGTAATAACAAAAGCTTCTTATTAAAGGAAAGTTTTATCTAATAAATGAGCCATGAGAAAAATAAATGAAAATAATAAAATTATTTAACTCATTGATATGAGGTGACAAAAGATAAATAAACAAAAAATTGAATTCATTTATGCCCCTTAGAATGCAAGATTTTGTTAGTTTTCACACTTCCTAAAGTCAATATGGAATGATGAAGATGGAAAAATGGACATGGTGCCACACACTAGTATAGGTTCTTTTGTTTGTTTTAATTTGTCCAAAATTAAAGGAACCATCCAAGGTAAGGTTTAGCAAAAGGAAATTTCCCCTCAAAACTTTGCATTATTTGCAAGATGCAATTATGAAGCAAAGATAGGAAATTGATAAGAATATGTATTCAACCCATTTTCTTAATTTCTTTTTCTTTCTCTTATAATCAAAGAGACGCTAGGACATAGATTATAAAGAAAAAATCAACAAATCTTATCTAAACAAGCATAGGTTATTCTATATAATATTCATCAAATATGGAGCTATGAAAAATAAATGGCAATATAACAAAGAAAGTTGCCTCTTTTGCATCTAGTGCCTTCAATAAATCCATCTCCTTTATAACCATCCTTATAGTTATACCTCACATGTAAATGAAATGTCTTACATAATATAAATCTAAAAAATAATAATGATTTCAAATGAAAGCATCTCTTATCTTTTTGAGTAAGATACTTAAATTGAAATAAAAGGAGAAAATAATCAACCATCAAGTTGATATCCTTTAGGTTATGAGGTAAATGTAGCATGCACATGTAAATTAAATATTGCAGATGTAGTAAAGCTACATTTATTAAATAAGTAAAAACATCAAAGTCCTTAATTAAGAAAACATTATGTAAGCCCAGATAGAATCTGTTCTCAATAATAAAGGAAATGATCACATACAAATATTCACCAATAACCTACAAAAGTTCTTTAAGCAATAAGGATTTCCTCCACAAAAATAATCAATAGTGTTAATATAGATGAGCATACTATACCCTAATAATGCCTACAAAGAGGGCGTCATTGTCATGAACAATAAAATCACCTAACAATTTTAGAGTATAAAATGTAGCACAATGCAAGAATAGTAGAACCTACCTAGTTACACCCCATTTTTTAAGATGATTCCATTAAGGAGATGAAAGAATAATCTTAAGAGCCATAGAACCTAATGAATATCCCCCAATATAGCCTTTGGGAACAATAAAAGCTCAATATGTTCTAGTCTTAATTTGCCAATCTTGTCTTCTTGTTGGGTTCAAAGACACATTTCAAAAGTGAATCTTTTATTGACAACAACTGTGAAAATTCTATCTTTAGTTTACTAGCATCTATATCATTATTACTCTAGAGAGTGACTATCACTTTTACCTTTTCAAGAGTGAAAATTTTTCGCTTGAAACTAGGATCAATATAATCTTTGTACATATCCAAAATCTCATTATGGCTCACAAAACTAGGGTTTGTGAAGTTCCATATGTTGGGTTTTTTTCCTTGCTACCCTCAGCTCTAAGGGATGGCACAACACCTAGACCTGGAGATCAAGTTGATCTAGGTAAAATGACAACCCCATGTGTGAACCAAGGACAAGAAAAGCCATCTGACAAGACTGGACCCTGTCTTCTACACTTTGACCTCTACAAGACTCTAGAGGGTAATCTTAATGGGGGTCTTAAAATAAAAAAGATCTTTGATAGACACTACTATAAATATAAAACCAAATCCAATTGGCACAATGCATAAGCCCAGTTTACTACCACTAACTCATATTCTGCTAGGTTCATACAAATTTGTAGACATAGACCCTAGACATGTCGATAATTGACAAATTCATAGGTGTATGAGTAAAGGATTTAATATTCAACATATGCAGAGCATTGTGAACAAATAAATTATAAAAACAACTTGTCTTCATTCTAATCAAGTAAATGGATGATGAATTTACAAGAATTTAAGTCTATCCTTTACATCTTTTAGTTCCATGAAGACAAGTAGACTATAATAACTTATACCTTCTAGAGATGTTTATCATTTGTAAGTTTGAGGTGTTGGATCAGATGCAATCATTAGGGACTGGTGCCTAACCTTATAGAAATAGAGTTAGGAAAATGTTGTAACAAATGCTATCCTAACAATGAGAAATCTAGTAGTTTAATTTTGGCATCACTACCTTATAACAGTATAAACCAGTTGACTGTATTCACTCATTCAAGTATAACCATTCTTAGTTATCCTTAACTAACATTGTAGATGGAGGAAGGTAGCATACGTGGATAAATGAGCGAATAAGCAAAATAATGGAGAAGCAATAGAATAAGCTTTGCAAATTTCCATTAGCCCAAGGGGTCCCCTGCTTCCCCTTTGGGTCCCTCGATTGAACAAGCTGCAGGAAGTATTACCTTAGGCAGTCCTTCAGAGCCCATGATTCTAGCCATGGATTTAGGTCCTAAATCTTGGAAAAATGCCCTTCATAGTGTGGACAAACGAAACAAGGTGGATTTTTCTATTCCTATGATGTCAAAGTCAAAGAAAGGAACAACCCTACAAATCTTGGACCCCATTATGGAAAAGATAATTCGTTAATGGAGCTATCTTTGGTTGGAAAGTTTTACTCTCTCAGACCCAATATAGACATGGTCTGTAGGTGGGTTTCTAGTAGATGGTACCTGAAGGGTAGCATATCAACCAGTGCTATGGTGGGTAGACTTTTACTGTTCAAGTTCACAACTAAGGATGATCTTATTGCGGTGCTTGCTAGAGGCCCGTGGTTTTATGGTAAGCACATCTTGTGTCTAAGTCATTGGAAACCTGAATTTGATGCAGTAATGGAACTAAATAAATCTACCTTGGTTTGGGTAAGGCTACCCAGACTGCCACTGGAATAATGGGATGAAAAGATTATCACCTAGATTGCTAACTCCTTTGGCCAATTCATAGCATTAGACAACACTAGTAGAAACAAATCAAGGTTAGAGTTTGCCCATTTTTGTGTTAATGTGGATATTCATAAAACACTCCCTACTTCTATTAACATAGAATCTAAGTATGGGAGCTGGAAGCAGTAGTTGGTCTATGAAAATGCTACTATATTTTGCCAAAACTATTCTAGAAAAGGACACCTGGTCACTGAATGTAAATCCCTAAAGAACCAACCCCCTAAATCTAAGGAAGTGGGGGAAGAGGACCTAGAAACTGAAGAATATCCCTTCAAAGAGGATATCCTAAATATCATAAGATCCCCTCTTAAACCTGCTAACTCAGAAGGAACAAAAGAGAAGGCCACTCAGAACAATCCTAATAGCTCAGATCCAAGGCTTGAATAGTAATTTGAAGCACTTCTAAACACTTGGCCAAAGGATCCCCCTATGAGGCTAGAAGATAAAGAAGAGGGATATATTTAGGATCACTTCCCCAAAATAAATGACCCCCACAAGGTGGAGGCTACTGTGGTGGAGCAAAGACAAACCCCTGAGACTAAGTCTTTCCCCCAGAGATCTCCTGCTACTACAGGAGGAGAAGGGAAAGGGGAAAATGTGGGACTAACTTTCCCTAAAGAATTAACCCCTAGGGTGGGACCAAGTACTATTTGGAGTAACCAGAAGGGTTGGGTTACTCCCAAGAGAAAAGGTAAAGGCCACATGAAGAAATCAATAGATGTGGGAATAGATGGAAAAGTGGGGAGACCTTCACAAAGAGAAACCAAGAAGAGGGAAGCAGCAAAGGAAATTGCTAATGGGAGATAGAGTACCCTGAAGACTCATTCCAGGAGAGGTCATAAATGAAGATTGTGTCTTGGAATATAAGGGGACTGAATAGTCCTCAAAAGCAGTTTTTGGTCAAAAATTGCATCTATGAAAACAAGATTGATATTCTACTCCTCCAAGAAGTCAAAATGTCTGAGGAAAATTTTAAAGAGATTGCCATTAAGTTATGGCTCACTGTGGATTACTTCATCAACCCCTTCTTTGGAGCCTCTGGGAGTCTAGTTACTATGTGGAATAAACATCATCTCAATGGAACCTATAGGTCCCATAGTAGGATAGCCTGGAAGTGAAGTTTACCCTAAATAAAAAAGTTTGGAGCCTTATAAATATTTATGCTCCCAATTCTAGGAATGCTAGGAAGGAGCTTTGGGAAGAGTTGACCCCTCAGTTGACGGCTGAAAAAGGAGCCAAATGGATGCTGGCTGGGGATTTCAACACTCCTTTGTTTCCCTCAGAAAAATTTGGGGGCATTATGGATTACTTCAACAGCATGGCCGATCTTGTTGACTTTCTCAATCTTATTGGCCTAATGGACATGGATTTGAACGATCAACTCTACACTTGGACCAATAGAAGGAGAGGGGACCATCTTATTCAGATTAAGTTTGATAGGTTTTTGATCTCTTCTAATTGGGATATCATCTAGCACTCCAAATTGGCATCTCTTCCCAGAACTATTTCTGATCACAATCCTTTATTATTCACCTAGTGGGAAGGAACTCCCAAAGGCCCTTTCCCCTTTAGATATGAGATTATGTTGGTTTCATACCTAGACTTCAAGGATTGTATTGCTAGCTAGTGGAGCATCATGGTCTAGGGTTCCCTTATGTTTAGGTTAGATCAAAAACTCTTACATGTCAAACATTTAAGGTCAAAGGCTGGAATAATTTCTTCTTTGGTAATGTTATGATTCAAAAGAAACACATCTCAGCCAGCCTAGTGGATATTCAAAACAAAATAGCTAAGGGATACAAAAGTGATTCCAATATCTAATGGGAAATTCTCTACTTCAAGAATGGAGAGATTTGATGAAATAGGAAGAAATATTCTGGAAGCAAAAATCTAGGGTTTAATGGCTGACTGAAGGAGACAGGAATACTTCCTTCTTCCACCAATCGACTATGAGACACAAGAAAATAAATAGGATTACTAAGCTCCTGGATGATAGCAATCGTGATGCCAACATGGATGAAGAGATTGGTTAGCTTGTTGCTAATTACTTTAGAACCTTCCTTTCAAAACAAACTGATAACTCTCACTTGGATATGGTTGGGAAGCTATTGGAAAACATCCCAACTCTACTCACTAAGGATGATAATTGTGGCTTGTTGAAGCCAATTACTAAAGATGAGGTCAAGGATGTTGTCTTCTCCATGGGAGCATTCAAAGCTCCTGGACCTAATGGTTTTCCTCCTACCTTCTTCCAGGACTTTTGGGAAATAGTGGGGTTTGATGTCACGCATGTTGTCAGAGACTTCTTCAGAGTGGTTAAGATTCTCAAACAGATTAACAATACTTTTATTGCCCTGGTCCCCAAGAAGCCAAATCTTGAGACTATGGCCGATTATCACCCTATTAGTCTATGCAATACCATCTATAAGATCATATCAAAGACTTTGGTGTTCAAATTACAACCCCTTCTGGATGGTCTCATCACTAGTTGTCAGAAGGGATTTGTCCCTGGGAGACAAATTGTTGATGCAGCCATTTCTAATCATGAGCTAATCCACTCTATGGACAAAAGTAATATCCCTGGTATGGATTTTAAGCTGGATATCTCTAAAGCCTATGACAAAATTTCTTGGGATTTCTTGTTCAAAGTTCTAAGGAAATTTGGGTTCTAGGACAACATCATTAGGCTGATAAAAGAAAGTGTGACCACTGTTAAGTATTTGGTGCTTTTAATGGTATCCCTTGGGGGTTTTTTAATCCTAGAAGAGGAATTAGACAGGGGGATCCCTTATCCTACCTATTCATTATCATGGCGGAGGTGTTGGGGAGTAACATCTTGAACCTTCTAAGAATCCAGGACTTGAAAGCAATAAGAGTTGCTTCTATGGTGGGCCCTTCGACTATTTAACAATTTGTTGGACACCATCTTGTTTGGAGTTGCCTCAGTGGTGGAAGCCAGGAAGTGGAAACAATTACTTAATTTCCTATGTCATGGCCTCGAGACAATGTATCAATTATGATAAGAGTAACATATTCTTCTTCAACACTAACATGGACCTACAACAGAAGATTAAAAGCATTCTTAATTGTACTAATGTTGCTATGCCATCTACCTATCTTGGCCTACCCCTCATTGTTAAGTGACCCCTTCATACTCAAATTATGTCCTATAGAGAATCTAAAAATAGTTGGAAGGATTGAAGGGTAAGTTACTAAGTCAAGCTAGGAAGTATCATCTCTTGAAAGCTTCCCTACAAGGTATTCCCACTTACTTCCTCACTTTTTTAAAAATTCCTAAGCACATAGCTAATAAATTTGAGAAAATCCAGAGAACTTTCCTCTAGACGGGGGTTGAAGAAAAGAAGGGAATCTCACACATCAGTTGGGACAAAGTCTATCTCCCCAAATCTCAGGGGGGCTTGGGCATCAGAAAGATCTAGTTGATGAACAAAACCCTACTTGGTAATGTATGTTGGAGCTTCACGAAGGAGGATAAAGACTAGGGAGATTTAATGAAATCCAAATATCTACACAATGGGGAGAGAGATGGTTTCATTGATCAAGAAGGCCTCCCCAAAGGTTCCATAATCTAGAACAAAATATTGAAAGCTAGAAATCTCCTTTCTTAAGGATTGAAATAGAAGTTTGGTAATGGGAATAGGATTAAATTCTAGAAGGATTGTTGGCTACAAGACAAACCTTTCATAAATCAGGGATATGACAGTCTGATCTTGAGAGCGAGCAAGTTCTTTGGTGAAAAGGTGATTAACTATGTTGATCTTTATCAAGGGCATAGACAGTGGAAAAACACTGCTAATTGTTGGCCGGATAACAAATTGGATCAGATGCTTAGCTCCTTGCAGCAAAGACTGGGCAACTTTAGAATTCCCATCCTCCCTAGACAAGATGAAATATTATGGGCTCAAGATAACTAGGGGCTATTCACTGTCAAGACTACTTAAATATTTTGTATGACAATGGTCAATGAAAGGGGGTTTGGCACTTAATTTGGAATAGTCACTTGACTCCTAAAATCAACTTCTTCTGGTGGTCTACAGCCCACTACAAAATCCTGACCTTGTATAATCTTAGGAAAAGGGACTTTCAATTACCCAATAGATGTGTCCTCTGCCACAAGGAAGAAGAATCCATTTCCCATTTGATACTCCACTGTGATTATATAAAAGAAATTTGGGGTATGATATTGAGTAATCTTAGCTTAGATTGGGTCATGGATGAAAATCTTATTGAGTTTGTGGAGAATTGGAAAGCCCCCTTTAACCACCCGAGAATCAGGGAGCTCTGGAGGTAGATCCTCCCATTTAGGATGGAGCATTTTGAAGGAGAGGAATAATCAAATCTTTAGAGATTCTATCAGAAGCCTTAATGAGGTCTTTTTCTCATTCCTAAAACTAATGTCTGAAAATACCTCTAACAATAGGTTGAACACTGCTAAAAACCCCCCACCACCATAGAGTTGCAATTGGCTAAGAGTTGGGGAATATCCTCAGACATCTCCACTTTTGATAACTCCAAAAAGGTTTCTCACTAGAACACTATTTGGAAACCCCCCCACAAGATTGGGTTAAGTTGAACTTTGATGGAGTGCCAAAGAGAAGCTTAGGAGTGGCTAGTGGGGGGATATCATCAGAAATTGCAATGGGCAACTAATTGTAGCCTATGCGGGAGGTATTGGCAATCAGACTAACAACATTGTAGAAGGTTTGGCCTTGCTTTGGGGCCTAAAAATCACCCTCACTTTGAGATTTGACAAAATCCAAATTGAAGGTGACTCCAAAATTATAATTGATATGTTTTGGGTAATGCTGACACTGGTTGGAGGCTTAGTGTTATTACTGGGGACATAAAAGGCCACTTGGTTGGCTTTAAGGAAAAGGAAATAGCCCACATCTACAAGGAGGGAAACAAGGTGGCTAATAGTTTGGCCAACCTTCTATCAGAATCTCACTAACTGGAGGTGCTAGAGGAGCTTGGATATCCTCCCTAAACATGTGCAAGATCTCCTCCTTAAGGAGCTACTATAACCCTCTTTGTTGTTTGTTATGTCTCACAAGATGGAGAATTTGAATTCAAACCCTTAGTGCATGCTTTTTTAGAGCCAAGGTGGTATGATTGGGAGACAAGTTAGCAGGACTATTGGGTTGACTCAACCCTCTTATCATGTGGTCAGTCACGTGCATGTGAAGATGATGGGGCAAAGATTTTTCCCCATTAAAGACTTGTTTTAATGGTTATTTTGATATCACCCATCATAGTTGGTACACTAAAATTAGTTCACGTAGGGTGAACTTATTACTTGGTGATATCATGAGATAGCGAGATGACAGAAGTTTCTCCATTTTGAACAATACATAGTTGTATATCCATCATAAACAAGAACCATCTTTTACAGCGTCTTCTTGTTCATAGTCTTACTCTTATTATTCTACTCACTACTAAGCTTCTGGATTATGTAACCATGAGCGGAGAGAGAACAAGAACCAAGCCTATCTCATGTGAAGAGTTAAAAAGAAACAAGACATTGTGGCATATCTATTGTAAGGGTGGGGTGGCATCCTACCTGGAATGTTTGTAGGGGCATGATGAAAACTTGTCCAGACAATGTGCGGCCTCATGGAACAAAAGAAGAGTCCAGATAGGGGGGTTGGGTTTGAGATATCAGAGGAGGTCATAGGCCTTGCCACAGGCATGTCCATTAAGGGAATGAAGCAAAAAGGTAGAGTAAAATCTCTGACTTGGAGAACATGGCCATATTTCTGAAAGAGGGTGAGGAGCTCTTCAACTTGCAAGGCAGTTTTGACTGTGAGAAACTCCCTAAACCCTGGGATGAGGTATGTTACATGGTTATGAATTATTTCACACTAGAAGGCAGATTTAGGCATTTCTATCATTATCATTTTGTTCTCCTTAATCACTTTAGGAGAAACCAGTTGATAAGCTTTCCTTTTTACCTTCTTTCATCCCTTGAAACTTTGGTTAAGGCTGTTACCCTGGCACATGCCCAGAACCCTAAGAATTTGATGATTCCTTTGCACCAAGACCTGATATTTCATTTATACAATTTTCATTTGGCTTTATGTCCCCCCAAGCAGATTACGGCCAGTTTGATTCATAGCCCTCTGCTGGTGCTCCTAAGCATGCCAAAGGTAAACCAAGACATAGGGTGGTGATCAAGGAAATCACTCCTAAGATGCCTATGGATAGTCCAATTGACCCTAGGGTTTTGACCTCCAAGAAAAATCCCAACTCCAAGCCCAGCCCTACAAAAACCTCCAAGTTGGCAAACCCCCCTAGCCAGGATGAGGCTGACATTTCTCAAAAAGATGACATTCTCATCTCGGGTAAGAAATCTTCTAAGATAAAGTTGGTGGTCTATAATGACAAGGGAGACAATAAGATGAAAAGGGCTAGGGATGGTAAGGAAGACACTTGTAGATTTGTGAATGTGGGTGAGTTGCTCAAGGAGGGTCCTAATTTGGAGAAAGGTAAAGAGATTGTTGTTTCGATGGGTGACGATGAAGATAGTGATGACACCCAGGATGAGGGTAAGGTTACTCCTCAAGGGAAGTTGAGAAAACCTACTACCCGGAGGTCCAATAGGCTTGTTGTGAAGCCCACTCCATCCCTCAAGGAGTTGGCAGCCTCTAGTGAGTCTGGAAAGAAGGAGGAAGCCATTGATAACCAGGATAATACTAAAAAGGAGGAGGAGACTACTGGTTCATATATTGGTGGTGCTATGGATGTGGAAGGCCCCAACCTTTTCCTAGAGATGAACTTACCTAGTAGTGAGTCTAAGACATCAACCTAGCAGATGGAGGAAACCCCGGTCAACAAGGATGGGGAAACCAGTTCTAAGGAAGCGTTTACGAGGCTATGAGTGCTAGAATTACTGAGTTGGATAAAAACTTCAAAATTCTCGCTTAGTTTACTTCTAAAGTGATGCATCACTTAGCCACCACCTTGGTCGTCCTGTAGGACATGGAAATGAACAAGCATGGCATTGGTAAGAAGAAGCTAAAAGACTACGAAGAAATGTACCACTTCTTGACAGAAGATTGGGGTCAATTGTTCAATTAGTCTTGTGATTTGTGTTCCTATGTTATTTTTTGGTGGTTGGTGCTCTATCCATTTGTTGTCAGTCTATTTTTTTTTATGGTCTAGTGTTTCTGGTCTGGCATTCTGTGCCTCTTTTGTGTGCCCACTGGGCTATTTTGTAATGGGATCAATACCCTTGTTTTTGCCGCTTATCTATATCAAACAGATTGCAGAACCTATTACTAATTCAAAAGGATTTACCATATCCCTTGAATACATACTAATTGAAAATAGTAATTCATATAGCAAATGTGTATTCAAGAGTGATAACTCTTAAGAAAAATAATGCAGTTAAAGGAGACAATTGAACTTAATAAGTCTTCACTCGTAGAAAGCAACCAAATGTAATCATTAACATAGAATTTTCATAACACAAAACCTTTCTCTTTATTTCTTAGAATATTTCTCACATCAATCACAAGGTATTTTCCCTATTTTTTTCCAACCTCCTTACAAATGAAAATGCAACCCATTTTATATGATGAGAACAAGAGATCATCGTAATCATTGGTGATTTATGCATTGAAACAGTGTGAAGGTTAGAAGACACTTCAGTGATGGAACTAGTTGATCAATGGACATCACTACCCCTCTTCAGTCCATGAACATCTTAGAAGATGCCTTAATTTATTAGAGTTTAGTGTTAGGGAAATTCAATGTACTTTAGGATGTCGAAGCATTTAATGTAAACCCATGAAATCTACATCTAATCTACATGAAGACAATTGGTAGCTAAAGATCAACCACTGCATTCATGGTGATTTGGGTCTTCCTCATCATCCACCATTAAATATGTAATTGGAATCGTGCTCTTGGGATGTGTGATGTTATTTGGGTGACAAAATGGGATTTGATAAATTATGAGTTAAATATGACATTAATGGAATCCTAGGAAGTTGTTGGAGCATTCCAGAGTGTTTTAGAGAAGTTTTAAAAACTACAAAAATTTGATGCAAAACCAGCTTTGAAGTTGGAAACTTCATAGAGGAACCACATGAAACTGAAGGTGGGAACTAGATGTGAAGTGGAGGGAAAATGTATGAAAGAGATCCGAAAGCTTATTGGGTTTAGATACAAAGGAAGAAAATATAATTTTAATGATTTGAAGAAAAGTAGAATTTGGATGTAGAACAAGATGTTAGGACTAGACATGAAGTAAGGGGGTGAACATATTTGGTATGAAATTTGGATGGAAATATGCATAATAGAAGGAAATGGAAGATAAATCTAGAGATACACATGCAAGAATTTGACACGAAACTAGAGGTAGGAAGTGGATATGAGGTGAAGGGAATGAAATCCTAAAGCCTAAGAAAGTTTCATGAATGGCAGGAAGTGAAAGACTTTACTAAGGAAAACTTCACAGAAAATCAACTAGGAACTAGATGTGGGAAGTGGAAAGGGTAATTGGATGGAAGAACTAGAGGAAAACATATCTAGTTTGGAAGGGAATTCCTCCAACAAGAAGGAAAGCAAACTGAAGGAAAGTGGGAAAATGATGAAGGAATGAAGGTGGAAATGTATCTAGTTCCAATAGGATGTTTCGTAGAATAGAAGAGAAGGTGAAAGGAGGAAATGTAGAAGAAGGATGAAGGATCAGAGGTCAAGTGATAGGAAGAAAACTGCAGGAAGCTTTTAGAAATCTATCGAAACATAAAAGGGAACAAGAACTAGAAGTTGAAAGTTGGAACAAAAGTTTGTGGAAAGGGAAGGAGGAACTGGATATGGGTCATTCTACTTGCTTTTATCTTGGTGACATCATCCTCATTATCTTTAGCCTGTTGGAGGTTTGGGCCTTCTTAGAACCTTGTCTGCATTTTTTAAGGTTCACAAACCATAGAAAATGCTAACAAAAACTTTCTTCTTTCTTCTTTGTTAGTGATTTAGTGATTTCATGAACTCGTGAACTCATCAATGCCTCTTTGTTTTATCCTCTCTTCTTCATTAATGTTTTCAAAGGTTTTTGAAACAATAAAAAATCTGACAACATTTCTTTGTTCTTTCCTTTAACTCTTTGTTAGTGATTTTAGAGTTTTGATAACCACCTGAAATGTTGACACTGTGCTTTATGTTCTTCACTTCCAATAGGGGCTTGAAAATGAACATTCAATAGTCCAATGAGATTCTGCAAACTAGGAGGAACAAAAGAAATAAAGGAAGTGAAGGACCCAATGAAATTTATAGAAATTTATGTTCTTCACTTCCAATAGGGGCTTGAAAATGAACATTCAATAGTCCAATGAGATTCTACAAACTAGGAGGAACAAAAGAAACAAAGGAAGTGAAGGACCCAATGAAATTTATAGAAATTTTAGGCAAAAAAGGAAGTGGATACAAGATATGGAATAAGCAGAATGCATAGAATATCTAGTTGAAAACCTACAAAAGAAGAAAGTGAAGGGACATGAAAGGAATGAATGTATCGATAAAACCCATAGGGATTTTAAGGGGAACAGGAGGTGGATACTAGATGCAAGAAGAATAGAATACATTTGGGAGGTGAAGGAACTTCCACAAACTTGAAGAAACACTATAAAATAACTTAGCACTTCCTGAATTTAGGATTTTTGCATTTTCTAAGGCCTGTGAAATTGGGCTACAAGACCATATGCCCCATGCAATTCATTTTTTATCATCACCTACAATCACATTAGAGGAAGTGGCATGATTTTATTTTAGCACACATAATCTTTTGTTTATTGCACAAGCTTGTATAAAAGATGTCGAATAGGTTTTAGGGAGAGTGTTGCTAGAACAAAATGAAAAAAAATTGGCTTCTATTTTCTGTGATTCTATTTTTATGTGTATTTGATGATAAAAGCATGAAATTTGAATTTTACCTTTTCATGGAACTGTGATGGCATCACAATTGCATAACAAGAAAAGAAACACCAAAGCCATTTATTTGGAATAATCTCCTACAGAATAGAAATTTTCAATTGTTTTAGCAACTTATCCTCTAAGAGTCATTGAAAATAATTGTCATAAACATACTTAAGCCAGAAATCCTTCTTATCATCGTAGAGAATAATATGGTTGTTTCAATGACTTTGCCTAAGGTGTTACCCTCCAATCTAGAGTATTCATAGGTATTTACACTCAACTCATGAAAATGTGGGGTGTGAATCAAAACCCAACCCTGCCATGTATTCCAGCATGCAAAACATAAGTTTTCTCAAAAAAACAAGGACAAAACATTAGAAACGTATTTAATTTTCAAGACACCCTAATTTTTATTAGGTAGAATTTTTCCAAATTTAAACAAATTGAGAAAACCATACCAATGGGATAAAATAGCTAGGAACCAATAATAAATTTAAGATCTATCAATTGTGATTGCACAAAATTTGATAAAAAATCCAAACCTTTGTGCAAGTGCCAATTTTTCTCCTTTGCACAACCCACAAGGCAAGCAAATACCTGTAGGTGAAATTAATAGAATCCTTCTCATAGGTAGGGACTAAAAATAAAGCAATAATTAGTCATAATATATGGAGATACAAGAATGTGTGAAACACTTGGAATCATGGTTTACAAACATTGAAGGTAATTTACATTATGAAAAAAGGACAATATATAAAAAATGAACAAGGATCACAATAAATTACAAATAAATTCAATATCAAATAACCATGTTTTAACAATAGAGATGAAATGATATAGTAAATAAATTTAGATTTGAGTCTTATCCATAAGTTGGATCACCTCCTTCATGATGAAAAATACACATCAAATTTGCATAATGAATAAAAGATTGTAGTGAACTTTGAGTTTCTTTTAAGATACAATAAAACTAGGTCTTGAAAGTACATTAGGCATATAAATATAAAGTGCTTCCAATATTTTAACTTCTTGTAAAATGTGGAAATACCTTGGTGTTTGGGAATGCAATGCTCTAACCCTATGAGAAGCTAATAAGAGCATACTAGAAATTGGCCCAAAGAGATTCTTGAACCAAACAAGATCTTGAGTTATATTAGAGGAACAATACATCTATCTTAAATTTGGAAATAATAATCAAACTAATGCTGCATTTTTGTGAGCAATGGTTCCTCTAGTTTAGTGCGAGTTAATTTTATGTAAGCTTTGTATATCTTATTCTTGATTCGTGTATCAATATACCTTTTCAAAATGTGGGGGAACATTGATGAAGGAGTTAGAGTGAAGATGATTGGCATACATTCTATCTCTATATGGACACACATTATGCATAAGCTCTCTTTCTCCCTTGTTCACATAACTTCATGGATGGTTAGAGAGCCTTTAGTACCAAATTAAACTAGAATAGTTGGATGTGGAATTGTCACATTTTTTTTGTATAGTTTTGGATGGTATGGATATAAGAGATATACTAACATATGATTAACCAATAAAACAAAGTATATGCCCCAAACCTTACACAACCATACAAGAGCATTGATGACACTAAAGTTTAGAAGATTGTATTATACATTTGTAGATTGAAATTGAAATTGGAAACAATACCTTTGAATTATATCAAACAAAAAATAATAATCATTGCATAGTCTCTCTTCTACAACAAGAACCAACTTATGGAAGTAATTTCAATTTTAGAGAGAGTAACATATAATATGTATTGTCACTTATTTTAAGTTGACAATTAAAGAGGGAGAAATAGACAATTACATTTTATAGATGGTCTTGTATAAAGAAAAACATGAATCACACACAAATATATTAATCATTTATGAGCATCTTGTTATTATAATATTCATAAACTGTGACTTGATAGTTGTGATGAAAAAAGAAGCCTAACTCTAAGAGATCATGAATTTTAATAGTTTATCAACCAATGGAAACAAGAATATTTTTCATACATTGATATTTCTAATGTTTAAAATAGTATATTTGACTTTTTTTTACTAAATTTATATATTTAAACTTATACAACGTCTTGTTGGTTAGAATAGACTAAACTAGACATAAGAGTCTTATTTGATGAATCATAAAATTATAAAAATAAATATCAAACATAAAACTATAATAATGCTTGATGTCACACATTTTATTTAACAATAATTGATTAATAAAAAATACACTAAGAGTACACTTCTCCACTTCTTTTTTTGTATTGAAAGAATGCATACACTTCTCCACTTCTTTGATTTAATTTTATAGGCCTCCACCAACTCTTGTTTTTAAAAGCATTAAACAATATTTGTTGGATTATTCATGAAACCTCAAGGAAATTTTAATATTCATCATCTAAGTAATCATTTCAAATCAAGTTCGGGGGATGTTGAATTTCTTGATATAAAAATATATTTTGATGGCTATGTTATTTGATATAAATTTATGGTGAACAAACATTATCATTACAATTTTCAACCTTAAAATAATTTGGAATTTATTTTTAGAGTAAATGGAACGTTGTTTTGCACATTGACATAGAGATCACATGATTGAAGAATTATATAGTTTTTTTTTTAATAGTTTTTTTAGGGTAGCTTGTGGGTGATGTAAGCATGTATATGTGACAATAAAATGCATGCTAGAATTTTTGATTGATAACTACACATGGTGATTTTTTTATAGACATCACATCAAAATTCACATATTGATCTCTACATAAAAACCATTCAAATTAATACTAGTGAATTTTAATGGTTCATATAAAATATTTAAGTACAAATACATTACATTAAATTAAGAGAAACACTTGTGGTGGCACACTACATTGGATTTTTTTAAAAGCTTAGAAGTCCCTAATGTATAATAATAGTAAAATGAATCAACCATTAACTTAGAAAAAACTAATTGTACAAATGCATCTCGTTACAAATACTATTTATGAAGAAACATAATTTTAATTATGTTTTCAACTTCTCTAAGATTGTAATTAAGAAAAAACATTATAATAAGATAATATTGTTTCTTGTCAATATAAATATAAGAATAGTTTCCACGGGTTTCTTATCAATCCTTCTCTAACATAATAAATTTTGGAAATAGATAAATAATAATTAATTCTTATTTTTAATACCTTTTAACTAATCAAAATCTTGTATTATTTATTTATCAATGTTAATATTTATTTTTTAATAAAAACATGTAAATTTGTTAACCACAAAATTTATAAAAAATAATTATTTAAAATATTAATGTTAATATATGTTTTTTAATAAAAATTAACAAATTTATTAACCATAAAATTTATGAAAATTAATTATTTAAAATATTATTGATAAGGCATAAGATTATACTCTAAATTTTTTAAGTGTTTATTTTCAATGTTATTAATAATTTTTATAAATACATCTCTTAAACTTACATTAATAAATAATTAAAATTAATAATATTGATGCAACACAAATATAACAAGTGTTATCTAGTGAGAGTACCTTTCTTTGTAGTACTGTAATAATATTATCTCTTGTCTAGTCGTTACATGAGTTATGACATAGTGATTCATAGGTAGGCCGAATATAGATTCTTACAAGTGAATGTATCACAATTTTACTAGGTTAGTGAAGATTATAGTTGTTAGGACTAACCTTGCCTCCAAGTTTGATTTGTACTAGGCACTTCAAAGTTGAAGTTGAGTTTGTTCCTTAGAATAAATATTTGTTAAATATTGATGAGCAAATGATTTGTTAGTAAAGAGTCTTTGTAGATTGATTTTGTAAAACTAGAAATATATAATTATTAATAATATAAATTTTATAAACTCTAATTAAAAACTAATACACACACAGTCTATTTTAAAAAAAAAAAATTAAAATTAAAATAAAAATAAATCTAATAAAAAATAAAAACAGTTGTTCAAATAAAAAATAAATTAAACAATGTAAATAAAATAAAATATTTTTAAAAAAGATCCAAAGCATAATCATTTAAACAAAAGGTAAAAAGCCTTTGG
The DNA here is from genome assembly GCA_027924645.1 of Cunninghamia lanceolata. Classification (NCBI taxonomy): domain Eukaryota; kingdom Viridiplantae; phylum Streptophyta; class Pinopsida; order Cupressales; family Cupressaceae; genus Cunninghamia; species Cunninghamia lanceolata. Next base: position 12,930,600 of record BSBN01000987.1, on the reverse strand, counting down.
TTTGTTTATCTAGTGACTATACCCTGTGTCCTACTTCTAAGCCCTAGGGTAGGAATGTTGAGGGGGTTAATAGTCAGCTAAAGGGAGAAAATACCAAGAATCAACCCTTGGTTCCTCCTAAGAAAATTCTTCATACTTCCAAGTAGTGTGAATCTTCTCTCCCCACAACCCCCATTGCTAAAGGTAAATCTTCAATTTCTAAGCAAGAGGTTGTGGTAGGGTTATGCTCCTTAAAACAAAGCCCTTTGGCCAAACATGGGGCTATTGTTAAGGGCAAAGTAAAAAAAAAAAGAGGAAATCTAAAGTTACAGCTGGTAAAACTATGTCTAAAAGGATTTGGGGTAACCAGGATAGTAAGGCAATATAGATACATGAGGGTATTAGTCAGTTTGTTGGGGGCTCTATTTAAACCCTCCCCTATGAAGAGAACTAAGGATGGCCAGGAAGATGCCTTGGCTTTGGACAAACAGGATGGTAAAGGGGCAGGTGTGAGAAGATCCACTAGATTGGCAGGAGTTCAACCACTGGAGTTGAAAGACATTGAGATATCCAGTGACACTTTGGATATGCAAAAGGATAAGGTTAGTGTGGAAGGTGATGAGCATACCCCTCCCTTGAAGTTCAAGGGTAACAACCTCTTTCAGTAAATGAATGCACCATACTTTGATTCTAACAATGTTGATTTTACACAGGCCCCTATTGTCAAGGATGATAAATAGACTCAATGTGATCTTTGTGCCCAGACTGCAAGTCAGATGACAGTTATTAATGCTAGAAAGGATGACATGGAAAATAATTTGAACACAATGATCAGGTTTAGTACGAAGATCATGCATAGATTGGCCACAACTCTTTCTTTCTTGTAAGATAAGGAGCTAAAAATTAGGGGATTGCTAGCACCAATATGGATCAATATGATGAGATGTACAAGTTTTTAACTAAGGACTGGGGGAAGATATTCCCCTAGTTACCTCTGTGTCTTTATCTCTCATTCTTTGTTTTGTTGTCTATTTTTTATTAGCTACTGTTTGTTGTTAGACTGCTATATCTGGTTGGTTTAGGCCTATTTTGCTATGCCCTAGGGAAGATTTTGTATAGGGTCAAGACCCTTGTTTCCCACTTATCTAATAAAAAACAAAGGGGTATGTGAGGGTGATAATGGTCATACTTGAGGATTCATGATGGATAAATTAAACTTCAAGTGTAATGTCAGCGCTATGGTGAAAGGTCATTTTGTAGTAAATGATGGTAATGCAAGGGATAAGGTTTCTCATATGTCCATCATTGTTGTAGTTTTAAAGTTTTATTTGAAATACACTAAGATTTGGTGGGGTTGAGATGCCACTCAAACATAGTGGGATATTCTAGAATTTGAGAGAAAATTACTTAAGATGGGAGGAGATAGGGATAGGGTTGAACTTGTAAGCTACAATAAATAGAAATGGGATGCTAGGGTATGGAAGATCTTGGAGAGAGGGGGTTTTACCACTTTTATGAAATGAATGAGAGGTCATGACACCTCACTGACTATTGAATTTGTAAAAAATTGAGACAATAGAAAGGTGGCTATGAAGGGTATGGAGTTTGTGGTCTTTGAGGAACTTGTAGTAGAGGCTACTTGTCTTTCCTTGGAAGGTGCCAAAGTCTTCAAGGATAGATGAATGTGAGAGGAGGCGATGTCTAGCTTCCTAAATAAAGACAAAGAACCTGAAAAGTTGTACTCTAGATAATCCATAAGCACCCTCAAGATGCATTGGGAAGAAATAGCTCTCTACCTTATGAGGTATGCCGCCCTTGAAGGATAGTTCAAATCTATGTATTCATACCATTTTTTTCTTTCTGAACTACTTTAGGAGGAATAGGTTAGCATTTTTTCCCTTCTACCTATTGTCCTCTCTAGATTTGTCCATGAAAGATTGTAAGAAATCCCCTATTGTAGCCTCCCTGCAACAGGGGCTAATGTTGTTGATTGTTAGTTTTTTTAAACAACTAAATCCCCCCATAGGCTGACCTAACCAAAAGAAAGTTGACAAAAAAAGAAAAGTGTGGTGGATTACTCTAGCTCTACATCTAAGGAGTTTGAGAAGGATGTTAGTATTTGGAATAAGACTGGGTCTAAATTGGGGTTGGAGTCTATCTTTGAGGACTCCTTTGAGAATGATCTTTTATCAAGGAGATGGATACTGACATTAGAGGTAGAACGGATAGTAAAAGGAAAAGAGAAGAACCTTTTGTCTTGGTGAAAATGTGGAAAACCCCTCTATCTCTTAGAAGGGAGATGGAATCCCTTGTACTCTTGAAGAAGGCAAAGACAAAGCCTTTCCTGAATCGGCCATGGGTGAGCCTTTCCCAAGAATTGATAACCCCTACCCACAGATTCCTAATGAGCCTAGTCTCCCCCATTCCAATCCCACATCCTTGTGGGAAGTTGTTGAAGACCTTTTTATATTAAGCCAAAACATTACTATCTTCCACTAGACTTTTGATATGCAACACAAGCTGATGAAATAGTTCTACATTGAGATTAGCAAACCCAATATTAAAATGGAAATTATGGCTAAAAAGTAGAGTGGGGAGAATTAGTTGTTGATGGAGGAGGATAGGAGAATTTTCCAAAATTGGGAAGTTGTCCCACATGTGAACAAGTTGTGGGATGAACTGTCTAATTAGGAGGAGACAATTAATGTTATTAATAGAGGATGAATTTTTGAAGGGGCAAGATAATCAAGATGCAACTTTACTGGCTCTGGTATAGGAAATGATTAAAATTAAAGAGAACTTCAATAGGTACATGAAGGTTAATTCAATCGAAACCAAAAACATCAATGAGAAGCTAAGAAGGATGAGTGTCAGCATTGTAGTTGAAGGAAAGGCAAAAGAGGACGCTAGTCCTAGGTCCATGACTAGAAGCACCAAGAAGAAACATAATAAGTGGAATAAGAAAAACCTGGAGATCCTCAAGAGATTGATGAAAACCTCTTCAAAGAGGAGGTATAGGTGATTGACACTCTTAAGGAACTCTAATATGTTTTCCTTCTGTTGTTCTGCCTTGTTGTTTTGTTCTATGTTTTATTATTTTTTACTTGTAGTTTAGTTGTTGGTACGTTGACACTTTGCCTATTGTAAAGGGTTTCTAGTGCCCCTTCAAAACCTATTTTTTACCCCTTCAATAAAAAATAAATCATAAGCCAAGTTTTTTTATTTAAGGAAATATTTATCTTTTATAAAGTGAAGTTGTAAATTTTTTAAATAAACATATTAAAAATAATAATTATTGGCACTTTGATTGGAGGAATTTCACTACTTATTATAACCTTCACATTCTTCAAAATATTTAATAATATCTCTATACTATTTTAATTTATTACTATATACTTTTGAAATCTACTATTACTGTAGTGACGGTCAAAAAGGACACCTAGGTAAACCACTTGGCTTTGCTGGTTTACTTTCCAATCAATTTCTTGGTCAGTGTGTTGTTCCACATGCCATTGATTTATTTTTCTTGTGATTTTAATTTATCATGCCAACGTCAACCCTAGGCTTTTCTTAACACCCACTGCTATAGGTAACAAAATTAAAGTGATTATTACCACGGGAGTGCCATGAAAAACAATGCCACACAGTCACTCACTTCATTTTAACACATTTTTCACATCGAATTTTGGTGCAAAACTATTTTTCAGTGGCCAACCTGTTTGAAATGAAGTTCCAATGTCCCATCCTTTACAAAGCGTTTCATGACAATTCAACTCTATTATTTTTGGACATTTGCTACATTTGACTTCCACCTTACATACAATTAAAATTAACTCTTTAATACAATGTTAAAGTTTAATTAGTTATAGGCTGTAAAAAATTAATATGAAATTTATATTTACAAATTAAACATAATGTATGCATCTCGGGGTTTGACCCACGCTTTTCACACTTACAATCTTCACATTTTGGACACTACCTCTCAATTTATATACATTATGAATTTGGTTTTAAGCCCTAAAAATAAGACCTTCGATGCCCAGATTTAAATGCTCACAGCTTTGGAGTTTTACTATTTTTTTGTAAAGTGGAGGGCAGTTGAGGCTAAGCAAGTGGAGAGGTCAGGGTTTGGTGTTTACAAATGGTTTTACAATGATGTAATTTGGATTTCCCAGCCGAGATGCTCTAATCTCAAGAGTCAACTCTAAATTTCAAGTAAGAGTCAAAAGAAAATATTCTTCAAGTATTTTTTATTCAAAAAAACTAAATTAGTGACTTGGAGACTTGGAATAAATTGTTACACTTAAATTTCACAATCTAGATTTCGAGTACAAACTTATAACTATGAAATGAAAGAATTTAATAACATCTATGAGACTAAATAGTCTAATGGACCAAGAGCCACAACCCTAGAACATTTTCAAATTCTTCTTGAGGTTAGATCTTCTACTATGAATCTTCTTTGGGTATAGTCCACTTACTGGTCTCACACCTAAGATGATGTGATCCGATCCTCAACTATGCAATTAACAATTTCGCTTTCCCCTTAATTACAGTTACCAAATATGCTTTTTCACCATGATCTCAAGTGGGGGGTTAAACCCTTTGACAAAATATCATTTTTTTTACCAACATGCTGTGTCCACATGGTAATTTTGAATTTTTCCATCACGTATTTTTTCATTTCCTCATTGGTTTCAAGACACCATTGCAGTTTGATGTTCCACTTATTCATTCACTTACTATTATATTTCATCCACATCTTCTTCCTACGACTTAGGTCCTCCTCAATAACCATTCCAGGCTAGTTATGGTTATCCATATTCTAAACATTTTTTAGATAACTTAGTTTCCAAGTTATCGCTAATGCCTCTAATGGGAAGGTTCCTGCTTCATCCAAAAGGATCTCATAAGAGACTGAAGTTTTGATTTTGAGGTTGCTTATGGTTAAATGCTTTTGGATTCTTTCTAACTACCTCCATTTGTGATTTGAAATACTACTCCCCTAAATTGTACAACCATAAAGGATAACTGGCATGACACGCAAGCCAAACATAGGGGCTTGACTTGAAGGCAAGCTCCCAAACAACCCCAACAATTTTTTGTTTCTTTGCAACTTAAAGGTTTCGTGGGAAGACATTCAACTGCATGAATGTTTTGTTTATTTCTTCTCTATCTTCTCATTTTGTTATTTCTTTTGGGTAGATAAACTAAAATCCTTTTTATTTCAATTTTTTTATTAGTTGGACATCTTCTAGTGTTTTGTTGTTTATTTCTATGCAAGTTGGGCACAATTTTTTAGGACAAATATTGAAATCTAGTTTTTCTCGCCATATAGACTACAATGTGACACACAAACATCTGTGTAACGTGTGGCATCCAAGGAAGACAACTCTGAACTTCTGTAACAGGTTCCTCTTATCTCTGTGTTTACAACTCTGCTTCTGTTTTATTAAATTTGTAGCTATAAATTCTACAAATTCAGTTTCTTTTGGTTTACGTAGTGTTTTGGCTTGATTAGAAAACCTAGTTTTTCTCAAAGGTGAAACACATTAGACACAATTAGTTAAATTTGATCTTCTATGAAGATAACAGCAAATTAAATTCATCTTAAATTAACTAGTTGTTCCTAGTGTAGTGTTTTGAAATCATTTAGTGAAGAGGAGTACACATTTCTTTGCTATAAATATAAATGCACTTTTGGATAGGAACACCAACAATTTTCTCTCCAAAAAAGATATTACAAAATGACAAAATAAATGAAATCTGATGAGTCATAAGGCCGACTCTTCACATTCAAATTGTCCCTTCAAGACCTCCTCATAACAATTTCTCTCCAAATACCACACTTTAATTCTGAAAATCATTTGCAATTTCAACTCACATTCCAACTTTAAAAATTACTATAAGATTTAAAAATTCATTATGATAAATAAAAATACTTATATTTTATTTTAATATGATGTTATCTTTTAAGCTGTGGGGATGCTGAGGCCTACAAGAAGCAAGCAATTGGGCACTTGATAATTATCCACCGACTAAGTATCAACATCCAAGCTTTGGTCAACATGTTACACGCATGCCTGTACCATTCCATCAATTGTCCTCTCAATTCTCTATTGGACTCCACAACCATTCCTTCACCAATCACAACTCATTCTCATCGTCACTGTGTAGAGTGTAGACGTAGATTCTACTTGCATATGTGTCACCACAGGCATGGCTTCAGCTTCTAACTTGTAAACCATGTAGAGGATGCACATCAAGGAGATTAAATGATGGAAACGTAGAACTGTTTGATATTTGATCTTGTACGAAAATTGAAGGACAACATTAGTACTTTTCCTTTGGTGATACAAATTCTCCATCTCCTTTTTTTCATTCGTTTGCCATTGCTGAGTCTAGAGAACTTCTAGATTAAAAAACAAAATTTTAAACTTGAACTTGAGTTTGTTACTATCTAGCTGGTTTAGTTAAACAATGGTTTGTATTGTTTTTTCTTCTTTTCCAATTATTCATTCACCGTCTGGTTTCTTTAGCAATGGTTTCTTGTTGATAAAAATATTCATTGATTTGTTAGTGAAGTTGAATGGTTTAGTTTTCAAATAAAATTTTCTAATTAATAAAATCAACTAACTTTTTATCAAGACTTTTTTTTAATATTTCATCTTCTTAATTTGACTCATTCTAACAAGAAATATAATTGAATAAGTTGCAAAGATTAGATTGTTAGGGTAGAAGTGTATTAAGTGGGTTGTATACTTAAGGTATTGTTAGGGTAGAAGTGTATTTAGTGAGTTGTATACTTAATGTATTGGAGTCATGCTAAAAATAGGCATGAGTGATAGATTCAACCCTAGTTAAATGTTTCTAATAAATCCAACCCCAATCAAACTCATCTTGTGTAGAGATAGTTGAAAAAGATATGTTTAGCCATAGCCAAAACCATCACAAGTAGGAAAAATATAAAATCTATGAGTGCTCAAGAAGTTGCAATGCTTCAAATGTTGTGTTTTTAGTTGTGGGCAAGTGTAAGAAAACATACATAAACAAGCTACTATATATACATAACTTACTTAATTCACAAACACAAACAACATCAAGTTTAAGAATAAAAAGATGAAAACAAACACGAGTTCTCATCCACAAGCATCCATGTTGCACCAAGCTATGGTGGTTGTACTCCAAGATTGATTGTGATAAGAGGAGATATGTTACTAGTGCACAATTCAGTAGCATAACACTACATTCAAGCTTACTTTTTAAAATGGCTTCTGGAATACGCTATTTATAGATTTTTGGATGGGTGGATGGAGGGTTAGGATTGATTGACAAGATCAATGGTTGAGGATTTTTGAGAGGATTGGAGTGATGAGGATCCTCCAAGTGTCACCTTTTGAGAGGTGATCAAAGGAGGTTCTAAGATTCAGAGAAGATCAAGGGTGGAGGATCTTCTTAGAGAAAATGGATGGTGGAGATCTAAAAAATAATTTTTTGGATGGATGTGCAAATCCTTGCCCATGCTTAGATACCAAGCATGTACAAATCAAGGCCATACCTTTGACCCACGTATACACTTGACGAGCTTGTGCAAGGTTTACCTTGATTAATCATGTTTTTGGATTGTGCAAATGATTATGAAAGGTTGATGATTTGATTTTGATAACCAATGGAAAGTGAATAAAATAGAGGATCAAATAAATATGAAATATTTATTTAATTTTGGGATGGATTGAGATGAACTTAGATAAATAAATATTTAAATTTATTTACCTAAGATTGGAATATAGACGAAGGATTGATTAATCAAATAAATAGTCTTGATTTATTTAATTAATACTTAGGTCAATAGTAAATGAATAGTTGGATCAATAATGAATTTATTCATTAAATAAAAAATTATAATTAATATTAGAAAGAAAATTGGAATAATTAATCAAATAAATAGGATTTATTCAATTAATTATAGAAGAATGGTCAAGTGATGTCCTAATGATAATGGTGATAAGATAATTTCAAGTGTCTACATTAGTTACAAAGAACCTTGGGTATTCCTTTAGAAATTTCTTTGTTACTCTTAGTATTTATATAATCAATGAGTCTTTTCCTTAATGTTTCTTACATAATTGGTTGATTTAAGCTATTGTTGCTTCAACCTATGAGACATATAGGAGTGATGGTTTGAGTAAGAAAATGGAAAAATTGAAGGGCTTGTATAGCGTTTTTACATTGTTGGTTGTTCAAGAAGTAAATGAACATCTTTCAAAGGTAGTAAACCATTGTAATAGCTCATTAGATAGTGGCTTGAGGAGATCTCTCACACTTCTAATAGTTTTTTCCTCATTTTGGGTTTATCTAGGTCCATGTTGTTCTTTCATTGTTATGTGTGTTCTATGATTTTAATTGATTTATTTCATTGTTAATTGCACTTAATAACACTACGCTTTATACATAGGGATTCTTTTCCCATAGATTTGCACATTAGATAACTTATCAATAAATTTAGATTAAGGTTGAATAGAGTCTAGTTTGGTGTCTTATGTAGTGGAATAGCCACATTAATTATGAATTATATAGGTAAATTAGATATTTTTTTTAGATATTGTGTATTTTATGTTTATGTGATTAGTTTTTAATACTTGTATTCATTAATAAAGCAACAAACTTACAAGTGGAAAAGTAGATTTAGATCATTTCTAACAAGAGATCAAGTTTAACTATTGGATAAGGAGAGTGAGAGGAATGATACATGATGTAAAACCTCTTAATGAAGAGAGATTTGTAAACTTAGAAGAAAATGTGGCAAGCATTTTCTAGTCTACAAGGAAGCTAGAAACCATCATTAACATCATTGTGACACTCATGGAGAAAATGGGAATGCCCCTTGGGAATGCATGTAACTTTTTTTGTACCATGTTGCAATAGATTGACATTTGAGTCTTGTGATTAAACAACACTCTAAAAAGTGCCTCGTAGTCCACCCAAGAGATTGACTTGTCATTGAATTTCTCTAGTTTTACATACCCCTAGTTCACTCTTCTATCCTTCTTTAACATGTTTTTAGATCCCTCAAGCCCTAATGTGTCCATTTGTGGATTTTCATACCTTAAAAGATTTTGTTTCACCTAACTTGGTGAAACCTTCACTTACCATAGGTAGTAGTTGCAAAACTACTACAACTACTTTCACCACCACCTCGATGGTCTCGTGACCAAAATGGTGGTTTCAAAACCAATAGTATCCTTTCATAATTGTATACTATATTCTTTATCTTAGTATTCAAAAGATTGTATCATTTCACACCATCATTACAACTAATGAAGATACACTTGTCCACTTTGAAGTCAAACTTATACCTATTTTCCTTAGGCACATGGATATATGCATCACAACCAAAAAATTGAGATGCATAAGAGAGGGATTCTTTCCATCCAAACATTTTCTAGGGTTTTATCAACAATTATTGTTGTAGATCAAGATTTGTAGATAAGAAAACAAGTAGTACTAACTTCTCACCAAAAATTCTTGTCCGAGATCTCAACCCCACTAAGCACACTCCTAGCTTTTCCCATCAGTATTCTATTCATCTTTTCCACAACTCCATTTTTCCAAGGGGTGTATGGAGTTATCTTATATCTAGTTATACCATCATTCTTACAGTAACTCTCAAAATCTATACAACAAAATTCTCCACCATTGTATGTTCTCAGAATCTTGATCTTCTTTTCAATTCAATTCTCCATAACAACCTTACACACTTTAAATAGATTGAAGACACTAGAATTTTGTTTAAGAAAGAACACACATATCTTACATGTTAAATCATCAATAAATAATACATAATACAATGATTTTCCTAATGAGGGAACATTCATAGGTCCAAAACCATCACTATGAAGCAACTCCAAAATCCCACCTAATCTAGCAGAGCTCAAGTTAAATTTAACACAACTTTATTTCCTGTATTATACAATGATCATAGAAATCAAAATCTAAAGAACAATCTTTAAGTCCCTTAGCCATTTCCCTAGACTTCATGTCCTTGAGACTTTTTTCACCAACATGACCCATTCTCTCATGCCACAATTTTGAGTGTATCATAGTGGAGACAACTTCAAATTTTTTCGTAGAGAAATTTTGAAAAGTTCAATTTTTTTCAAGTCTAGACATCTAAAGCATCTCCTAGGAGATACCTTGAAAATTTTCCTTATCAACAACTTAAGGTAGCTCTTAGGTGATACCTTGAAATTTCTTGTTTGTTAACAACTTCAAATGTGGTTAAGGTGCTACCCACACGTCTCTTCTACCCATAACACTTAGGTGCCACCTGGGTGATAGATTGGGATATCCCAAACCCTTCAGGTATCTCTTGGGTGATACCATGGGGTCTCCCATGTTCAAAATGTTAGTGTAAATAATGCCATTATTTAACTAGTTAGCTTTTAGCCTATCTAGGAGAGTCATATTTATCCATGTTTTTGATATTGGTAAGGTGCAAACCAGGTTGCAGATCCCTATTACAAAAGGCCACGAGGGCGGCTCAAAACAGGCCAACAGGCCATGAACAACAGAGCAACAACAAACTAACAACTAATAAGCATATTAGGGTAAAACATAACCAATACCAAAAATGAAGACAAGAATAGAAACTACTTAAGCAACATGTTCCATTCCTCCATGAGGAATCCAATAAGTTCATCTTTACTAGCAGAGTTTTTCTCCTGATCATTCTTGCCATCCTGAATATCTTGCAGAACAATCAAAGAGGTAGCTACCTGATGGGTCACTTTGGAGCACAGGGTTGCCATCACCCTCATCTTGTCTTCGAGGAAGGACATCCTATCTTTTAGATCATCCATATCCTTTTTAATCAAGCTACAATTTTCACACTTTTCCACACTAGCCACCTTCTTAGCCGGAGACTCCATAACCTCAACCTCATCCTCCTCAATGTCATAGAAGGAATTATTCATCTCTTCAAACAAATTAGCTCCCTCCTGAACCGTTGGCTACTTTTGGGTTGACTTTAATTCCTTTATCTACACTTCCTCCTTAGGGTCCGAAGCCAAGGAGTAGTCAACAATTTTTAGCACAGGGGTCTTAACTCCCGCCAACCTACTTGATTGGTGAATGCTTAGCCTTCTCACAAAACTTGACTTATCCTTAACCTCTTTCTCCTATCCCTTCACAGCCTCCTCTTCCCCCTTCTCCTAAATATCAGTGTGACCACCTTCAGGGGAGAGCTCTTTGGGTTCAACATCATCAACAGATTTCTTACTAGGTTCTTTTTAGTAGATTTCTCAGGCTTTGAATGCACACTTATGTCTTTCTTCCACTTTTTCTCACCAGAGTGAGTAGAGTTGTTCTTAAGGTCACATAGACCCTCAACTGCCACCTTTTGAGCTTGATCAGGGTACCCAAACATGCCACCAACAGGGGTGGCCAATTCAAATGGGCCTGACAAAGATGAGGTCTTTTTCTAGGTACCATGGAGGGCTTTGACACCTTTCTTCTTATGGGGCCAAGGTGCCATAGTTTCTGTAGCCAGGACCTTAGGGTTTGGGAAGGACCTAGTAGGGCCAGGGGAATCCTTAACAAAGGAATTTAAGGCCTTGCCCTTAGTCGGGCTACCATATTTGACACTCAATGGGATATTATCATTAGACTCATTATCCTTGATCTCCTCGACAAGGCATACTCTAATTGGCTTGGGGGGGCACAAAGCAAGATGAAAGTGATACAAACAGAGGATCAAACCTTGGTGAAGTGGCACAATGACAAGGCTAGGGTTATTAGAGTGTGTAGTTTTGGTCACTTTCACAGAGGATTCTAGGGAAATTAACAAGTAGAATGGAAAATTTATGAATAGTTTATGGTGAAAGTGGTTCAAAAGGGCAAAGTGGTAATGATAAAACACCTAAACTAGCCTTCCAAAGTTATTTACTTCATGATGAGGAAGCACATCTTATCCCAGGGGTAGATTAGACATTCCATCTTGAAAGCACCTTGCAGTCGAACAAGTGTCTCATCTTCTTTGAAAAACCTACTCACGCTCTCCGAGTCTTGCACTTTAGTCTATTTTTTTAGTTGTTTCCTTCACAGCTTAAGCCCATGGCTTTGGCAATCGTATATTCACTAACTTCAAACTAGACTCCTCCCACTTGACCCGTTCTCGTGTCATCCCATGAAATGGTAAACTGAACCAAGAGGACTTTTTTTCTTTGTGTCTCTCTTCATGTGGTTGAGACACATGTACTCACCTTTTAAGACACATATCTCATGCACACATGACACCTATATCACACTTGTCCTATGTGCATGCAAGGTGGTTAGAGTATCCTCTCATCTCACCCCTTTTCTATATAATCAAGGGTTTACATGTAAATTGAAAGATCTTTGGATTCATGCATATTGTATGAATATATTACATATTTTGGCATATTAGAAATCTCTTGTAGAAGGCATATCCTTGTTTTGCAGGATCCATTCGGATGTGAGGGTCAAATATCTGACTCCAACATGGTATCAAAGATCTAAAGCTACAAGCACCTTCTCAAATTAGGTGGGTTTTAGCCAAGCACTTTCATATAGTGCATCTTGGAGTCAAACAGACCTCGTGATTGTGCTTAGGAGGCATGAGAGATGAATTTTCATATAAAATGCGTCATATTTTAGAGATAATTTTTTTTGACAAATTTGAATTTGGGGGCCCTGCTACTATGCACAGAAATCCATACAGTTGTCGTACCATCATATGATTGTCATACCTTTGCGCCTTCTTGTGGATTAGCTCTGTGAATTTTTTTTAACCAGAGGTCTATTATTTTATCTGGTGGGTTTATCTTTTGTACAGTGGTCAAAAAATCTTTTACATGGCATTTTTCTACTCTATCCAGTGGATAATCATCATTGTCGATGATTAAATTATTTTTATCCAGTGAGTAAAAAATTTATCCGATGGTTCTTCAGCTTGTCTATGTCACTCTTGCATAGATCATAGCCTACACACAAGGTACTTAGGTGCGCTAAGGAGAATATCCAATGGAATATTCTTTCTAATAGAATATTTTAGCATCTTTTCCTAATTTTGTCATCGTCGATTGTATATATTGACCACTTGGAAGATTCTGTATATTCCAGGGAATATTCCCGACATATTCATCCATTGACATCAACATTCTTCCCCAAAATTTCTCTCCCCTCGCCATCTACATTTTAATTTTGGCCCTCCAACTTTGACAGAGGCTTGTATCTTGAGCATACAGACACATTTTTTAGTGCATTTTTTTTCATTTGGGGTATTTTTTAATGATCCACCTCATGGTGTAATGAAATTATAATTTTGATGTAGGATTTTTTTAAAATCTCAGATTCTCAACTATAACCCTACTCAGTTCCTATTTTTGGAACTTGAGAGGGCTTGTTCGGGCACATACAAACTCCTTTTTTCCTAGGTCCCTTTTTTTGAAACTACCTATTTTTTTAGCACTACATAGTGGTGCTTTTAGTTTTCTTAATAGTATAGATTAGAATTATACTTTTATCATATGCTTCATTTTGAGACTTTGTAATCATTGTACATCAAATCCACTTGGTGATAATTGTAAAAGCACTAAATATAAAGTGGCACAAGGGGGGTAATTTGGTGATTTACATTCTTTTTACTATTTTCTTGTTTGAGTTATCTTGGGTGAGATAATCTTGTCTCTCACACTCTCTCCTTTCCAATTAAGTATTCTATGAAATCCTCTAAAATTAGTGAAGGTAAAATGTGGCTACTGTGTTAAGAAAAATCATATTAAAGATGAATGTTTACTAAGGAAAATTGTTGAAATGAAACAACTTCTAGATCATAATATTAATTTACCAAATCCAACACCTAAAAAATCATCATATGGTCTCACTTTGACATCTTGCGAGACAACATCATTTGGGGATGAACAATGTAGTCCGATGACTTGCATTGAGATCTCATCTCCTCCATCACTTGTTGCTACATCCGAATCTAGTATTGATTCATCTATGGCTTCTATTGATTATATGCACTAGGACATTGATATCCTAATCCACCAAATTGGGACACATATTAGAATATCATCCTTGTTTGTAGAGTCCCACATTACAGATTTGGAAGATACAACTCAGGAAATTTTCTTCTCTTTGATGACAACTTCGATGGAGTTGCATCACCATCATCTTCTTTAGATGTACTTGTTCTTCATCCTCCTCTTCTTTCATCATAATTTAACAATGGATTAGAGACTTTTGAGAAAAATTCAAAGACAACATCATAGGCTTCATCATTATCTTTGTATAATGTGTAGAATTCAAAGACATTCACCCTTCTTCCTGTATATTCCTATCCAAAATGGGAAGCTATCTTGCACACATTTGTTATTGTGTTTCTCCCCAAGGGGAGAAATGTGTTCAATGATCATGGATCATCTTTAGCATCTTGTTTCAAGCATCTACTAGCACTATAAGAGCCATTTTGAGAGGAGGTTGCATGGTTTATCTTCTTATATCAGCTTTGGGAGGGAGTATTTCTTTGCATGGAGTTCTTTCCTTCTCACCTTTTGGGGCGTCACATAGACCTTCTCTCTTTCTCTCTCCTATGGGGGGGACATTTATTGTACATTCATGATATAAGTAGTCCTTGGGGGGTCATGATGAGTCCTCCTTCTTCACTTGTACATTTTTAATGCATCTTTTCTCTTTTGGAGAGGATTTTTATTTCCCATCGGGGTTTTTTTCTTTACTTTGTTTATTATAAATTTGTTTGTACATGGGTACCTAACATGTCCTCAAAGTTTGAACCCATCATCATCATCATTATATCTATTCTCCCTAAGTTTCACTTAAGGGAGGTGTTAGTGTTTAAATAAGGACATTATCCAACTAGTTAGCTTTTATCCTATCTAGGAGAGTCCCTATTCACACATGTTACATCTCCACTTAGGGACTTTTTTCTTTATGTCTCACTTCATGTGGTTGAGACACATGTACTTACCTTTTGAGACACCTATCTCATGCAACCATGACACCTATATCACACTTTTTCTATGGCATGCAAGGTGGTTAGAGTCCACAACTACCTTCTCATCTCACCCCTTTTCTATATAATTAGGGGTTCATATGTAAATTTAAATCTCTTTGGATTCACACATATAGTATGAATATATTGCATATTTTGGCATATCAAAAATCTCTTGTAGAAGGCATATCCTTGTTTTGTAGGATTTATTAGGTTGTAAGGGTCAAATATCTAACTCCAACACAAAAGGTTTCTCCTAGATGATAGCTTTCTTAAGGAGCTTCATAATGAAACTTTTGGAAGCCATAACTTCTTCATATAAACTTGAAATGAGGCACAATTTTTTTGAAATTGTATATTTTTTTAGAGGAATCCAAATATGAAATCATTTTTCCTCTAGGTGTTAAAAAGGTGATTCCTTAACATTGTCCTTTAGAAGGATTTCCCAAGAGATTTCTTTCCTCTTCCTCTCCACTAAGGTCTTTCCAAGGTGATAGTTGGACATCCCCTAACCCTTTACTAATATATGACTAGGGTGATAGATTTGGGAATCTAATGAAATAGCTAAGGAATTTCACATAGTACTAACATCAAGTTTAAATGTAATGCCCAACCCTTAAAGTTGGACATTACTAGTTGAAAATATGACCAAAAAAAATTGTACTCACAACATCTATAGAGCTATCTTGCACACAAACATGCACAAGTGTTGTTGACACCTCAATATCACCAGCACCAACTCCATTTCATATGTGTTAAAAAATGTAAGTGACACACAGACCAAGGGAGACCATTGCATTCTATAACAAGGCAAGAGTGATAATATCCAAATCAACACAATCTCTAAAGTGGAAGCACAAATAAATGTATACCCTAAAGGAGAGATGTTACATCTCCACCCACCAACCATATGCATCATAATGTGACAAAAAACAACAACTAATGAAAGGATAGATCTGAGAACAAGGCACCAAATGACTCTTGTTTCAGTTCATTATATTGGGGACCAGATATGTGTTAGGTTCGATTAGGAGACAATCATAACACAATTCTATTCTTAACCATTAGCTTAAGAGATGAATAACATACCTATCGTCCATAGGATCAACTTCTACTGCAATCATTCATTGACATATATTAACAATGGTACATGGTATTTCCTTCTAACAAGGTAAGATATTCCCACCTTGAGCACTCATATCATTAGTGAACTTAAACTTAATTTTATACAATCTATGATTACTACAACTAAATGCATAAGTAGGACAACACTAAGGAGGGTAAAAACACATCTCTCATTCAAACCCAATGTAAAATAAATCACTCATAGTTTTATTAATGAGCTATACTCATGTATTCATTCCATATGTATGACATTATAAAAGAGATGGAATGACAATCTAACCATGTAGGTTCTATATCCTATTAATAACTGAAACCAATCATAATAAAATAAGTGGTATCTTCCATTTAACATAAAAGAAGTTTAATTCCAAATTCAATAAAGTACTAGGAAAACTAGAAGGGTAAGAAGATCATAAAGCATGAATGTAATTATTTTCCTAGTTACAATAGAGTGGGGTAGACATTTCACATTAAATCTCAATGCCTTCTTGATTCAATTCAAGGTGAGATAAGAACATTGAAATATGCCACATTCAAATACTGTTGTTTGGGGAATATGCATCATCAAGAATGAGAAATAAATTCAATATGTTTACCCCATTACTTACTACTTGTTTAGTGGAAAAATGCTGGACTAGGATAGTTTATCTAAACCAAATCAAACCCCACACTTTCCATATGCTAAAAATTAGAAAAGTGGAACTAAGCTTATTCTTTATGCAAGATCACTTGCTACAAATTTCCTAAATCCCTTTTTGTGTTAGATATGAATGAGTAGAGGATTTGATTAGGCCTTCACAATCTTGTAACATCCACAAAGAAAGAAACCATAATTTATCACTTAAACTATAATAAACTGATTTTAGACACAGATCAGGGAAAATAGACTATAAAGACACGGAATATAAGGTACAGAGAGTGTGCACCTAGAAAATGAGGGCTTGAAGGGCTAGGGTATCCACTCATTTGCCTCATAAATTTCCAGCACGGGAAATCCTATACACCAGGCTTTAGAGTACTTGCAGATGTTCCCAAATCCTAAATTAAAAAAGCATAATAGGGCTTGGGCACCCACTCTTTTGACCTGAAAGTTTTGCAATGTCGAAACCAAAAGTTCAGTGATAAAAGTATCCGCAATGTTCATCTTTCTGCCGCTCCTTTCTGTTGGAGCTTATCGAATGTAATCTACACATGTAAAAGGAGGAGAAATATGGTTATGGCTATATAGGAGCTTGCCTCAGTCAAGCCTCATTTTCGGTATTCCTACCTCAACAATAGCCAATGATAAATCTATGCAGATGTGTGTGCTCATCTAACAAATGTGTATGCAGAAATATCAAACCCTAGATGACTCAAGCATCAAGGAAAGATCAACACTTTGTTTCACTCAAGGAAATAACAACAAAATCACCTCAAGGAGATGAGAGCAATGAAGACTTGTAGAACAAGAAGGTGAGATAGCTGTATTTGCAGAGGATTCCCAAGCTCAAGTTGGAGGCTTCAACCCTTCTCCCGATCATACAAAAGGTTGTACAAACCCTAGGAAGAGCAAGATAGTATCAAGATCTCAATTCCTAATCTCCATCAAATATCTCCATGATAGAAATCTTCAATATCTTAAAAGAGCTTCAACAAGTTGTTGATCTTCAATAGAAAAAATGTCAGTTTTGGCATAGAAAGCTTGCATATAGATTATGTGTGATAAAATGATTTTTAAATGTCTTTAAATACCTAACCTTAGAAATTCAAATATTTAGAATAACGTGTCGACATTGCATGAAAAACAAAAATTTAAATCAGAATCTCGAGGTGCACGAAGGGAACCGACACCTTGCCAAAATTCAAAACCCCAAAAAATAGGGTAGCGGGCACCCTTGTTTTTCCATCAAGTCTGTATCAAGGAGGTCTGGGATGTCCAAAATCTAAAGTTTCTTTCTAGGTTCAGTCAACAGTTACTTTAGAATATGACATTTATTCAGTTAAACATAGGTCAATTAGGGTTTAGGGAGGTCAAAAATAAATAGGTTGAAAGGACACCAAAGGAGAGGAGCTAAACCATGAGAAATTGTGTCATTCCATACAGGAGGACAATTTCTGACATAACATTTAGCCCCCAGTTTTAGTGGCCATATGACACTACGTGCATATGCAACTAAAGGAAAGTAAATACATCAATCATGAAACAGATACCCAAAAGAATACTATAGAGGAAGTCAAAGTGTTGTCGTGCAAGAGGAAGAAGCCCTCAGTCTGTAATCCTACAAGACCACAAAGTTAGGAACCGCATCCTGCAAAGGAACACTTGTCAGATAATCAAAATCAAATCAACATGCAACCAACACACAAATATGTCAGTCATAAATGCTAAGGGGTTGAGTGATGAGACATGATTAGGGAGGAAATCGAGGGAGATATATGCCCCCCTTGTTTCTTCTTGCTTAGTCCGAAAAAGAGAAATAAAGAGATTATTTACATGCTCTAATTTCAAGGAAACTTGATGATAAAATGCATTGTGAGGGTCATTTTTGCAAACAACACCAAATCACAACATATTGGGTTAGATGGAGGGAAGAACCAGGATTCCAATGCAACAAATGACATGAAAATCTAAGTTCAGCAGCCCAAGATAGAGGCTTATGATAAAAACTATTCAATTTTGCACCTAGATGGTGATAGGAATTCTCATCCACTTACTATATGTAAGGGGAGTTTTCACTTTTCACAATTTATTCTTACATGTCATTCTGTATAGGGGAGAAGGAGATAAATACTAGCAATACCGAGTTGACATCCATACCAACTTCCTAGACTGGAGATGCTCCGAGCCTGAGTGGCAGAGAGACAGATTGAGCCCGAGGTAGGGTCCAAACCTCACTTCTGTCATTCATGATTTTTTATTGTTTTTCATTTTCTAGATTTACATGCCAAACACCCCTGTTTGGATAGGGGTTCCCAACCAAGGTGCCCAAGTCCACCTAGGGCACATGTGTCTTCTCTGGGCGCCCAAGTCTTCCTAGGGCGGCCAAGTCCTCCTGGGGCGCCCAAGACCTCCCGAGGTGCCCAAGACCTCCTAGGGCACCCAAGACCTCCTGGGGCACCCAAGTCCAAGAAGGAAAAGGGCTTTAGGTACAGGGTACAGTTTGATGTATTAGATGTTTCTTAATGGTTTGATGATGTGAACTAATGCAATTTCTAAATGTTTGACCTGTAGGACATCCCTGAGACATAATAGCATACAAGCAGTCATCTGATGATGCTACTACGAGACCACATCGACACTATGTTAGACAAGGAGAGGGGTCACTTACAGGCAGTTGGTCTTTGGTGGGTGTTTTCATGCCCATAATGAGATTTCATTGTAGCATGCTCATGGCACTAATGGAGAGGTGGGATGCATACATGTCTACATTCCATCTGCCCACTAGCAAGATGACAATTACATTGGAGGATGTCTATCAGATCTTGCGACTGCCTGTTTGAGGAGACACAGTGAGGGTCATAAAGCGTCGCTCAACAGAGTATACTAGAGAGATCCAACTATACTATTTAGGTC
Organism: Cunninghamia lanceolata; assembly: GCA_027924645.1. NCBI lineage: Eukaryota > Viridiplantae > Streptophyta > Pinopsida > Cupressales > Cupressaceae > Cunninghamia > Cunninghamia lanceolata. The sequence goes on along the minus strand of BSBN01000987.1, from coordinate 12,910,909 downwards.
GTACCATCACTCAGGTGGAGCAAGGACATATTCAGCTCTGACTACTAGAGCATGGATGCAGTGACATCCCCTTGGTTCAGAGGATTATGATTGCTACTATCGCATTACCGATCGCACGGGATAGATGAGGTACTCACCTTCATGGGGGCCTAGTTCACACTATCCAAGCGATGGAGGAGTGTAGGACAATATAGGCATGGGGGTGCAGCATGCTTGCGCACCTCTACTGCGACTTGGGACGATATGTCCATTACAAGTCACAGAGCTTGAAGGTATGCATCTTACTATAGGTCTGGGCATTCAAGCATATCAAGTACACATGGCCTACAAGTTTCCCTATAGAGCCACCATGGACACATCCATGTGCCACTCGTCAGATGCTGGAGACACGGTGATCTTTTGTATTGGAGAGTGATATTTGACAGGTTGTAGCCCAGTGACATCGTTTGAAGACCATATCACAGCCATAGACCATGGACTGGTCAGCATGAGCAGCTAACCAAGATGTAGAGGGATCGGTTGATGGCCAGTCACCTGGATCACAGTCATCCAGTTCTACTTTGATAGAGTGGTATGATAGTTCAGATGCAGACAAGATATTCCTATGATGCGTCTGAGCTATCCTCGCTCTTTGCGCAGCGCAGTGAAGTCAAATTCCTCTTGACAGTCGATGATACATGATATAGCCATGAGTGATGAAGATGGTATAGAGGATGCAGAGATGGTATCTGATGCATATGACATCGGTGTCACCTGGGCGTATCAGGTGTTGGTAATTTTTCCTGAATTGGTAGAGGGTTTCCTAGTTCCAATGCACGGCCAGATTCGGCCAACAGATATGGGAGGTTGTGTGAGCTGCCTCCCCTTCACTTCTAGTTCTGCCACACCAAGGGGGGTGTCCCTATTTGATAAAGATGTAACATTTACTCTCCAAATGACAGAAATATTTAACTTTGTAATAACAGGAAGAATACTCTCATGCATGGACCAAGATCTAAATGATAGATCACAAGTTTGGCAACTTTCTTGGACATATATGACTAGTTAGGTATGAGAGTATGCAGGGGTTTCTAATCCTACTCCTACAACTAACAGGTTGGAAATATGGAGTGGTTTGAAATTATGGTTTGGATGCAAGACAGGGGTTTTGGATCATAACTACTTCACAAGAATAGATCAGTGCCTATCTCAGGGCAAGGAGTCAACTAGACGTATACATAAGAATGGCTTGCAACTGTCATTCAAGTTTCAAGGGGTTAGGACTAGTGTTTGCCTTACAAATACCACCCAAGGATAAGTATTCAACTGTCTCTACTTGCAAATATCCCAGTTGACATACAATCTTCTCCATACCTTAACCTAAAACAATTTAATCCACTCCTTGAATGGAAGTTAGAGATTAAGCATGTGATACAACAAGACTATACCCTAGAATCTGAGAAACCCTTAGCAACTAGATTCAAAAAAAGAAATTGCATGCAACAAATGGAGACAAACAGATAAATACATGCAACAATGCATTTCTCATATACAATGACAAGAAACTGAACATATGTACAAGATACACTTCAGATGCAACTCATAAACTCCACAAAGATACCCACACATGAAATGCTCTATTTTTCGTTATTCACACCAAAAAAATCCCAAGTCTTCAACAACAAAAAACTGAGTAACACAGTCTGCTTAATACAACAAGAAAGTGTACTCCGCATTAATTACATGGCACATCAAAAATCTACCAGATACAATGCATGAGAAATGGCGCTCAAAATTGAATGCGGTAGAGGGACAAAGAGGAAGGAGCAGGTATGTTCAGGATTTGAGCCGCCGCTCCAAGATTTTCTTCATCAATTTAGGTGGTTGACCTATCAACATGACCCATACTTCCCTGCACAATCTGCCACTAAAGCTTCAACTACCCGTAGCCTTTGAAGACACAACAGCAATGTGTCCATGGAGTTTTCCTGCTCAAAACAATGCCTGTGCATGCAAAGAAAACCCACGCTACAACTTTAAAACTTGGCCGTCGACCTGTCTCCCAATCGATGAGATCCAACGGCTCAAAAACTTGCAGAAAAGCCAAGAGCCAATGATATCGCGCCACGTAGGCGGCTTTTTCCTCTATCGCTGACTTTTCCATTCACTATTTTGCCATTTTCGCCCTTTGTATATGCATGTTTGAATGCATATACAATCGCTACTGTTCACCCTTCAAAAATCCCTTGTATATGCAAAATGCATATACATCTGTTTGATATACAAGGTGGACCCCAAACCTGTTTAGAACAAATTGAAATTCAATTCGGGTCTGACTTGCATCTCCATCCTTTATATATCCGCGATATACAACACATACATACATACAGGCCGTAGACTTCAAATCACTATGCATCAAAATGTATCCCCTTTTGAAGTCCGGCTTGTATATCGGCATATACAAGTGCTTTATACAACCCACGGACCTAAAATATTTATTCACTACATTTTATTCCTCCATTGCATTCGGGTTGTATGTCCCCTTGCTTGCATCCATCGCCTCATACATACAAGGCAGATTTCAAACTTTTATCTGCCGCATTTGACTTCTCCTTCGGTTCCGAAATGCATATTTCACTTGTATGCTTTGAATGTACATCGGCATACATACAACTGCCTTTGTACACAACTGGTGGGCCCGACCATTTTCTCTCTCCTTTGCACTATTCACTTTGCATGTCGTGAGCCTTTGTATAATTTTCAATGTACATTCCCTTGCACATACAAACAAGGAATCTTCTCCAAAATATTCCTGCAATGTATCTAACCATTGTATGTGCACCCGAATGTATATTGCATATACATTCCACCTTGTATATCCACGGGCCCCACCACATGCATCTCTGCCTCGCCACTGTAGCAAATGTATATTTCACTTCCTTGTATATCTTGCTTTGTATATGACCCGATATACAAAGCAAGAATATTCCCAAGAATCTGTGAAAGATTCCCCCTTTGTATATGCACCTTTTAGAGCCTGATATACATTCAGAAATGCATCTAAACTCAATTTTTCAAAGGGCGATAAAGTTTTCTGACCCGCCAATGCACATTTTGACCTGTATGTATATACAAACACCTTTGTATATACAAAGACACTTGCACCTTAACTGATTTTTTGCATTTTTTCAACTGCAGAGGCTGAAAGTGTTAGAGCTTTTTGGATTTTCGGGAAGGTGCCTACATATCTAAATCCTTGAAACCTGAATACTTATGCAGGCACCACCAGTAGCTTGAGCCTAAAACCTTGAACATAAATGAGTACTAACATCAAGCATGGTGGTAGACAACACGACCCGCTCCTATCTTTCCTCCTGGTCACCCCACAAGTGATCCTTGACCTTGGGCCGGTCACACAAGTGACACAGGAGTAGAGGATGACATTAGTGACTTTGGTGGATACTATGACTTAGATGAGGATGAGGATGATGATGATGATGAGGAGGAGATCCTGACATAGTACATCTTCAAAGCAAGACCGTGACGAGATCAGTAGGAGGTAGATGACGACAAGGAGACCAAGTCGAGACCGCGGTCGAGAGCTCATGGTCTAGCCCCTACTGGTGTTAGGAGATTGAGCTGACACAAGTGATAGGAGACTAGTAGTCACATGCCCCTAGCTGCAGAGCTCATTACACCATCAACGGTTTGGGATCCATCTTGGCAAGATGGAGATCTACGTGAGACATTGTTATTATGCTCATGTACTTATTTTGATGATTATTTATGATGCTTATATGAGTTATTGATATTGATTATATTTTTCTTTTTGTATTTGGGAAAGATGCATGGCATGATTTTGTGAGTCACATCATAGCGGAGATAGTTCCTAGCAATGCGGCCAAGCAATGGGTGCGGATGGGATACTTACCACAGCCATCTGCAAGGTGACATGCAAATATTTTTATGCCATTCGTGAGATATAGAGTGGCCATGGAAGCTACCCTAGATCATTCTACAGAGGAGAGAGATGATTTAGTTCAAAGAGTTGAGAGTGTAAAGGCTGAGCTCCAGGCACATCGAGAGCATGTTGCAGCACTACCTTCATTAGAGGTGAGTTCTATCACGATTTAGGTCTTACAAACCATGTTAGATTAGGCAAGAGCTAAGAGGGATAGAGCCATAGCAGACAAGGAGAGGGTGCAGTTAGAGAGAGATCAGTATCACCAAATGTTCATGGAGACACAGGGAAAGGTGTTGGGGCTTAGAGGTGAGCTCAGGGGGTTGCGGTCGTGAAGTGTCTCTAAGAGCCAGTCACGGTCCACTACCACACATGGACAACCTTTTGTTACCCGCACACCACTAGGTCCTGAGGGGACCGATGACTGAGGTTCAAGTATGTGATGTATCTTATGTACTACGACATCCCATTTTGATGTACGGGATGATTGACTCCAATGTATATTCAAACTGATGTTTATATATATATATGATGTTTTCCTATTGATGTTTGTAATGTTGTTAATTTATCACATGTAATTTTATACAAAATGCAACTAGTGATAAATACTAATGCTTATGTGGAAATGGAATTAATTCTAATGTGATACATACTAAACAATTATTTGTAGAACATATAGTAAAAATCCACAATGATTAATGAATTTCACACATAACCAACATTCTATGCTATATTCAGATAATACAAAGGTGATCTTAATAAAACATATTTAAAAAAGATACAATAATGATTAACTGAAAAAGATGTGATGTTAAATGAATTAAGACAAAATAATCATATCTTGTCTAAATTGAAGTTAAACTAATGAATATTTTTTCTCTATACAGTAATATCTAGCATAAAATTTCTTGAGGTGCACAACTTTAATAGGTTCTTTAAGCGGTGTACCTTGTTCATCAGCTAATTTATATGCTCCTGATCTAAAGGCTTCAGTAACAACATAAGGTCCAAGCTAATTATGGCTGAACTTTCCTTTTTCACCAGGAGGTGCATTTACATTGCATTGATTCTCATATAGTACCAAGTCACCAACGTCAAATTAGCGATGTATGACAAGCTCATTGTATGATCATTGGATACTCCTTTGATGGGTCTTAAGGTGCTTGAGAGCATTGATACGTTGTTCATCAAGCATCTCAATTTCTTGTAATCGCTTTTCTTGTTCTATGTCATCATCAATAATGTCCTTTAGGGAAACTCACAATGAAGGAATTTCTAACTCTAGAGGCATTATCGCGTCAGTGCCATAAACAAGATTATACGGCGTAGTTCCAATAGTTGTACAGATGCTTGTTCTATAAGCCCATAACGCATAAGAGAGTTGAGTATGCCAGTCTTTTGGATGTTTATTAATAGTTTTCTATAGAATTTGTCCAATAACCTTGTTTGAAGCTTCTTCTTGGCCATTTGATTGAGGATAGTAAGGTGTAGAGAAGCGATGTTGAATATGATATTTTTCAAGGAATTTATTCACGTCCTTGTTCTTGAATGGTGTTCCATTGTCAAAATCTAAGGTGAAAGGTATACCAAATTGTGAAATTATGTTATCTTGTATAAAATGACAAATTACTTCAGCAGTCATGGATCGCAGTGGAACAACTTCAACCCACTTCGTGAAGTAATTAGTAGTGGTGATAATAAACATATATCCTTGAGAAAAAAGTGGAGAGATTTTTCCAATTAGATCCAAGACCCAAATAGAAAATGGCCAAGGTGGAACTTGGGCATGAAGTTCCTGGGCAGGTGCTCAGATTAAATGATTGTGTTGTTGATACTTGACATAGGTGAAAGAATCTTGTTTAATGTGTTGCCAATAATATCCCATATGCAATAACTTTTGTACCAATGATTTTCCTCCAAAAATCTCTCCACAAGCACCAGAGTGAGCTTCTTCTAAAGCTATCAATATCTCCGAATTACTAAAGCATCAGAGAAGGACTCCATTATAAATTCATCTGTATAAGACATTAGATAGAATGATATAATGTGTTGTGAGTTTGCGTAAGCAAACTTGTGTGTTTTTATAATTTGGAGCTAGGAATGGTACCATCACGCAAATAATTAAATATAGGAGAATCATTCATTAGAATTCGTGTTACAACAAAGATTAGTATATGAAGATGCAACCTCTTCTAGTACTGGTGTTTTAAGATTATGAATGATAAAGATATATTCGTCAGGTGAATCCATAGGGGATATAAGAGAAGCTGCGCTTGCCATAGCATCCACGTGTCAATTGTCTTTCCTTGGAATAGTATCAATTGAGAATGATGTAAATTGTTTTAATAAAGATAGGGCTAAGTCACGATATTGAGATAATTTATCCTGCTTAGCTTGATATGATCCTGTTATCTATCACACAATTAATTGTGAATCACCATATATAGTGATGTTTTTTATCTTGAGAGCCAAAGTGCCATGAAGTCCTACAATGAGAGCTTCATACTCAGTAATGTTATTTGTGCATGAGAAGTTTAACCGATAGGACATAGGAACCGACTTACTAGAAGGAGGTACTAGTATGACACCAGCACTAAAGCCAGCTCAACATTGTGAACCATCGAAATACAATTCCCACTTATCATATGCATCTATATTTAGGATTTGATCATCAAGAAATGTCTCCTGACTTTGTATAGAAAAGGGTGAAGGTGCATCAACTAAATGGTTGGTTAATGCTTGTCCTTTAATTGCTTCTTGAGAGATAAATTTAAGATTGAATTCCATTAACAACATAAGCCATTTAGAAAGGTGACTTGAAAGATCTTTTTTAGTGAAAAGATGTTTCAACAGATTAAATTTCACCGTGACATGTATTTCAACATTTAAAAGATAATGTCCAAGCTTTTGTGTTGTAAAGACCATAGTTAAGCACTGCTTCTCGATAATAGTATATTGCACTTCATAATCGAGCAAAGTTTGGTTGATGTAGTATACAACACACTCTTTGCCTTCAGTATCATGTTGTGCTAATAAAGCTACGAGAATATTATTAGATGCCAAGGTATAAAGAATAAAAGGTTTATTAGTAGTAGCAGGTTGTAAAACAGGAGAATTAGCTAGATAACTCTTTAAGTCTTCAAAAGCCTTATGACATTCAAAATTCCATTGAAATTTTGAATCCTTCTTCAGTAGTTGAGTAAAAGGGTGAGTCCTATTTGCGAGTTGTGAGACAAATCGGTGGATGGCCTATATGTTCCCTTGCAAACTACAAAGTTGAGATATGTTTTTAGGTGCTAGCATATTAACAATTATGTCAATCTTCTTCGTATCTACTTCAATACCACTATGCAAGACTATAAATCCTAATAGTTTTCCACTGTTTACGCCAAAGACACACTTACGAGGATTTAAGCACATGTTGTATTTCCTTATTTGCTCAAACGACAGAGGATTGTGACGCGATCTTGGCAATGAATAGACTTCGCAAGAATGTCATCGACATAGTCCTCTAAGATGTTATGCATGTAATCATGAAAGATAAGAGTCATAGCCCATTGGTAAGTTTCTCCTACATTCTTTAATTTCCAAACGACATGACTACCCAACAAAATGTACCCCAAGGTGTTATAAAAGCTATCTTATATTGATCTTGAGGATTGATGAAAATTTGATTTTATCCCAAAAAACCATCCATAAAGGAAAGTAATTCATGGCCAGCTATTGAATCAACAATCATATCAATGTTACGCAATGGGAAATCATCTTTCAAAGAAGTAAGATTCAAATCCCTAAAATTGGTACACATTCGAATACGGCCATCAGGTTTAGCGACAGTCATGATATTTGAAATCCAAGGTGAATAATCAATAGGGTGGATAAAACCAACTTCTAAGATCTTTTCTATCTCATCCTTTACTAACAATGCAACCTTGGGATTCATCTTACAAATCTTTTGTTTAAATAGCTTAGCATCCAATTTTAATATGATATTATGTGTTACAATTTGAGGATCAATACTAGGCATATCCAAATAATTCCAAGCAAATAGGTCTGAGAATTCATGTAAAAGCTTGGTCATATCTTCTTTTTCTTCTGTGTTTAAACAATCACCTATAGAGATAACCTTTTCAACGTTATCTTTCTCCATAGAAACTTCAATAGTTTTTCTATTAAGCAAAGTACTATGGTCTAGGGGGTTGGGTGATTGTGGTAGTTCTTTAGTTTCTTCCTCAGATTTTAAAGTAGTGTTTACCGAACCAGTGAATTTCCCAAAATATGCATCATTATTCAAACAATAAGGTAATCCACATTTATGATGATAACATGGAACATTGTCATAAGCTCTAAGAGTTCAATTATTGCTTCATCTGTTGAAAAGGTATCTAAAGGAATCTCTCCTAGAGGATAATTAGTGTCAATCATCTTAGGAAATATTAAGTTAAGCATTGATATTGTGTTCACATTAAGATTAGGACATCTACGACCTTTAGATTTGTTGAAAGGATTATATCCAATGCCACTTGAGTAATGTTGCAAAGCGGATTCTATAGGTACTCGAATCCCTTGTTGATTAATAGTCACAATTTTGATAAAGGATCTGAAATCCTCGACCATAAAGAGAGGCCATCTCCTTGGATGAAGGTGAATCCTCATAGGTCTCATAATCTTTAGTGTAAGTAAGAGTATTATCTACGTTTGTTACGAAAGAGACTTTAGTTTTTGGATTTGAATTTTTAGATGAGATCGATGCAAAATTTGATGTTTCAAGATTAGAGTTGTTAATTTTATATTCACCTACAGAGGGGGATGTAAAATCCAATGAACCCCAATTGTCACCAAGGAATGCATTCAATTGTTTGGACTCTTGCACAACATTATCTGTGGCAAGAGGAGTTGACATATCAACTTTCAAGTTGTTTAAGATCTTATGATGAACAACTTGCTTTTGTAATTCAATTTGTAAATAATTATCTAATTCAGGATCAACCTCAATAGTATGAAGTTTTACTTTATAAATAAACTTAATTGAATGATGAAGTGTAGAAGGAACTGCCCCCAATGCATGAATCCAAGGTCTACCAAGAATCATGTTGTATGATAAGGAACCAAGCATAACATGAATCAGGGTGGAAACAGTCACAGGCCCAACTTGTACAGGCAAAGTTATAGTGCCTACAGACTATCTTCCAACATTATCAAAGCCACTAATGCTTATTATATCCAGCTTAATCAAAGAAGTATCAACCTTAATCTTATGCAACAAATTAATACCATAAACATTAAGAGTTGATCCATTATCAATAATAACTCTCTTAATCAATTTCTTGTTTATTGTAATGAATATAATCAAAGGATCATGCTAATTTTGAACTTCGAGAGAAGGCAACTCATGTTGTTGAAATAGAATGTCTATTTTTGTCGCATGCATACAATCTAGGAGAGCTGCTACATCATTCGGATTGACAAGTGGTACAATATCCTTTTGTAAAGCTTCTTGGAGGATTCCATGGTATGTAGGTGAAGTTTGTATAAGCTCCCAAAGAGATATCTTAGGAGTAGCACAGAGCTTCTCAACAAGATCATAATCTTGACTAGTTTTATGTGTTAAATGAGGTGATTGAGGAAGCATAGGTTGAGAAGCTACTAAAGATATCAAAATGCTCGATTGTTGTTTGCTTTGTTTGTTATTCCAAGTATTATATGTATGAGCAACAATAGTATGACTAGGTTGTTGTGAATTTTGATGTTATTTGTTTAGCATAGTTATAGATGTGATCAGGAGGTCAAGAAGAAGGTGGAAGACCTCTAATAGTGAGCACCGATTTAGAGTGTGGTTGAGCCACATCCAAACATAGGTTGACCACTATTTTCATCTTCACAAGTTCTTCTTGAGGTTTAGAAACATAGTTTGCATTTACTAATCTTTGAAACAATGATGGTTTAGGAGTTGAAGTGGAATATTCAATCGATATAAAGTCCTCAAGGCTTTCATCTAACATATTGAAGTCATCACAACTAAATGGTTCATCATACACATGAACATCTTGTAAAAAGTAATCCAACATTATAGCATGTTCTAATTGACCCAAGACTTAAATGCAAAGTAAGATAGCATAATCATTGTAGAGATAAAGCAAAATATCACTATGCAAATCACAAAGTAGTAATTTCAAACTCTTTTAATGAAAGACTAAAGAGATCAATCAAGATTTAATGTATATACTTTCATAAAAGAGGGTTTGCAATCTAAATGTTATTTAGGACAACAAACTATTTTAGATCTAATGTTAAAAAGGATGCAAATTCTTTTAAAGCACGAGTTCACCAAAATGTTTAGTGGAAAAATGCGGGACTAGGATAGTTTATCTAAACCAAATCAAACCCCACACTTTCCATATGCTAAACATTAGAGAAGTGGAACCGAGCTTGTTCTTTATGCAAGATCAATCTATAGATTTCCTAAATCCCTTTTTGTGTTAGATATGACTGAGTAGAGGATTTGATTAGGCCTTCACAAGCTTGTAACATCCATAAAGCAAGAAACCCTAATTTATCACTTAGACTATAATAAACTGATTTCATACATAGATCAGGGAAAACAAACTGTGAAGACATAGAGTATAAGGTACAGAGTATGTGCACCCTAAAAATAAGGGCCTGAAGGGCTAGGGCACCTGCTCCTTTGCCCCATAAGTTTATGGCACCAGAAATCTTTTGTACCAAGCTTAAGAGTACTTCTAGAGATTCCCAAATCCTAAATAAAAAAAGCATAGTAGGGCTTGGGCACCCGCTCTTTTGACTTGATAGTTTCACAATGTCAAAACTAAAAGTTCAGTGATGAAGGTATCTGCAATGTCCATCTTTATGCCACTCCTTTCCATCAGATATTATCGAATGTAATTTGCACATGCAAAAGGAGGAGAAAGATGGTTGTGGCTATATAGGAGCTTGCCTTAGTCAAGCCCCATTTTTGGTATTCCTACCTCAACAATAGCCAATGATAAAGATTTACAGATGTGTGTGCTCATCTAACAAATGTGTATGCAGAAATATCAAACCCTAGATGACTCAGGCATCAAGGAAAGATCAACACTTTGTTTCACTCAAGGAAACAACAACATCACCTTAAGGAGATGAGAGCAATGAAGACTTGTAGAACAAGAAGGCGAGGCAGTCATATCCATAGAGGACTCCCAAGCTCAAGTTGGAGGCTTCAACTCTTCTCCTGATCATACAAAAGGTTGTACAAACCCTAGGAAGAGCAAGATAGTCTCAAGATCTTGATTCCTAATATCCATCAAATATCTCCATGATAGCAATCTTCAATATATTCAAAGAGCTTCAACAAGTTGCTGATCTTTAATAGCAAAATGACAGAGTTTTGGCAGAGAAAGCTTGCATATAGATTGTGTGTGATAAAATGATTTTTAATTGTCTTTAAATACCTAACCTTAGAAATTCAAATATTTAGAATATGTGTCGACATCGCGTGAAAAATGAAAATTTGAAATTGGAATCCCGAGGTGCATGAAGGGAACCGACACCCTGCCAAAATTCAAAACCCTAAAAAATAGGGTAGGACAAGGGTATGGGTGCCTTTATCTAGGCCTTGATTTTCCATTAGGTCTATATCAAGGAGGTCCAGGATGTCCAAAATCCAAAGTTTCTTTCTGGGTTAAGTCAACAGTTACTTCAGAATATGACATTTCTTCAGTTAGACATAGGTTAATAAAGGTTTAGGGAGGTTAGAAATAAATAGGTTGAAAGGACGCCAAAGGAGAGGAGCTAAACCATGAGAAATTGTGCCATTCCATGCAGAAGGACAATTTCTGACATAGCACTACCTAAACATAGTCTCATTTTATAAATAAAAAAAATACATTGGAACAATATGTTTAAGAAATTCTCATAAGGGAATAAATTGTCAAAAAGAAATTCATATCAAACACCATGATAATTTCTCCAAAAACTTCCTAACACTCAAAACAATGTTAGAGAATCCCAAGAGATTTCTAACAATGTAAATAAGTTATTCTTATCATGCAAAAGATGTTGTAATCGCACAATTACAGCCTGGGCTAAAATAGCCATAACTTCCTTAAAACATAATATTATTTTAACTTATAATATGAAAAATAAAGAATAATAAATTTCCTACAAAACCCACCAAGGGTTTTACAAAATTCATAACAGAGAAGGAACAACAAATGGTTAAGGGATTGCATGACAAACTTTTACAAAACTGCAGTAAAACAGTCCCCTAGTATTAGTCATAGGGAATGATAAACAAAATCTGGAAAGATAACATTTTAAGGCAATAACTAATCCTTTAAGAAAAATATATCTAAAAATTGATCCAACCCAAATGACCATTTAAGAGTTATGGCCAAAACATTGTTGTCCCCTTACTCAAAACATCGAATTGCTAATAGAGAGAAAGAGTGCAAAAGTGAACAACACTAGTCCAATTCACTCCAAACTCACCATAAACAAGGTAAATATAAATTATTGAGTCCTAAGACCCTTTTTAAGACCAATCATATGTTTTTAAAACTTAAAAGCATTCAAATGCTAAAAGAGGCAAATTCCCATACCTTGGCAAGTCCATGCAAGTTAAAAAGGCTACACCATAAATTTAATCACTACATTTACACCCACAGGGCTGGGTGAATATGATATAAACTATTCAAATAAAATAATTACCATAAATACAACCAACCAACTAGATCACCTAAAACACTTCTTTTCTTTTCTTTTTGGCCAAAATCACTATTCACATATGACAATGACTCCCTATCATGTAACAAAGGAGAACATAATTAAGAGCATAACTCCATCCACTTAAGATCTGGGCAAGGAATCTTAATGCTAATGAATTTAAGCATCTATGATAGCTCAAAATTAACATAAAACTTCCCTTTCTACAATTTATGAAAATGAAGCAAAATGAAGGCCTAAGCATGTAAATGCATTACACTACTTTGCATGGTAACACCAACACAAAGCACATTATATAATCAATTGAATAGCACTTATTTATATATTACGATTAAGAATCATATCCAAATACATAGTTGGATTAAGAATATCAACATATTAAATCAATATAAAATCATAATAAATTATCATAGATCACAAAGATCACCATGTATGTAACTTTTTATTATGCTGCAACAAACCAAAAACCCATAAGAGTTGTATTCAAACTCCATGATGCATATCTGAGGCTCCATATTTATCATAAATTTTTTTACCAAGACCAAGGATTACCGAAACTATCCAAGACCAAAGAGGGGGCAAGTTAGCTACACCCAACCATAATACCATCGTCGAGCACATATGGGAGCACCACACTACTCTAGGAATCCATCTAGCATGGAGAAGATACATGGATTCACATACCAAACATTATACACTAACAACCTACACATAGATTTGATTCCAAGGTTCTAGGATCCATCTCTAGATTTACACAAGTCTCACATACAAATTCCAACTTATATTGAACACTTAAGCCATTATTGGCTACACATAGGAATTACTCACAATGCCTATAATGTATAAGCTTCATACAAGAAGGGTCACATTTATTTCACAAGCTCACAAAGGTCTAAGAAGGGCTTAAACAACCTTCTAACTTCAATAATAAGCCAACACAAGACCACAACTATTTCATAAGAAGGCATGGATTACAAGTCAACAAGCTCCTCTTATAAGGATACAATATTAGAAGACACAAAGATTTAATAAATATAACCATAAATCAATAACAAAGTTATAAAATTTATAATACTCCAGATACAAAAATCAATGGGTTTAATCCCACATAACTTGCAAGGATTACAAGAATCAAGGTATAAGAATATGCAACAAAACCCCCGATACAAAGTAAGACATTTTTCTACAACACTCCTATCCACTTCCAAATAAGCAATAATGAGAGATTTCAAAGAAACAACAAATTGAGAAAGGGATGGCCGATGTTTCAATTATTAACAAGGGTGTCAACCCACTCCCTCTTTTGACAAAAAAATTGAAAGGAAGCAAGGTATGCGGAAACACTTCCAAACACCAATCTAATTAGGGGAATGTAGTGCAAATGTTTAGATCCTTACAGTTATAGTTATGTTAAGCATGTAAAATAGAGATAAAACAACAAACAATAACACATAGAATGCAAGTGACACAGGATGTACATGGGGAAAACCTTTTCAGGTAAAAAATCCCACTCCAAAACCTGCACAATGTATTATCAAAACTAAAATGGTTTACAATACACTTGCAATGCAAGTTCTTCCAAGAGTCTTCAAATGTCATTTTTGGAGTAATTTTGGCAACATAACAGTACCTGTACAAACACTATGCATACTACTACTCCAAGCATCTTATTATATAGAGTTACAAGGCATAAATGAGAAGCTTCTAGAGGTAGGCGTCCATCTTGGCCACATGACCCATTTATCACACCCAAGGACACTTGTCCAACATGCATGCACCTATCTTACATCTATCATACATGGCTGATTTGACTTCCCAAGATGGAGTGCTTCAACTAAAAATAGGCTATGATAGATGCTCTTACGCATCTTACATCTGTCATAAAATCTGCCCAACATAACAACACCTAATGTTGTAAGAGAATCTGTCATACAAGACTAAATATAGCATATTCCTCTTACAACATGTCATAATCCAACTTGGGTGACCAAAGATGCCTTCCTCACATGCAAAGATGCTCTCTGACACTTGTCTTCACTTGTCATAGGAATCTCTATACTTGGCTCTTACATGTCATAGATTTCATCATACAAAATAACTCTTCTGTCATACTACAAGATGCCGACACATGGCATATTAGTGCCACCTCAAATGGACGCCTATATTCTCATGTGTTTGACTTGACCATCCAAGTCATATTACAAGTAGGATGACATGTCACAATGCCACCTCAAACTAAATGACAAAATAGGATGTGCAAGTAAATACAAAATTAGGCCAATAAATAAATACATAAATAAATATCATATGCTAGGAATTTGCAAAGGTTGAGACACCTTAATTTCCAATATTCTCCCACTTGTCGAACACCTTCCAAGAGCCAATAGAATGACAAGATTTAACTTCTAGGGGCCGAGAGGCCCATAAACTCTGAACACCATCTAAACTTATTTGTGCCCATAAGTTTCATCAATGCATCTACAACATTCTTCAAAGTGTCAACCTTCTCCAATATCACCTTCCCATCTTCTACCATATCATGAACAAAATGTTACTGAACATCAATGTGCTTTGTTCTAGCATGGAAAGTAGGATTCTTTGCCAAGAAAATCACACTTTGACTATCACAATAGGTAGTAATCTATCCTGTATCAAAACCAATATCTGAACACAACCTCTTAAGCCAAATGACTTCCTTACAAGCATGAGTAGCTGCCATGTACTCTGCTTCTGTCATGGACAAAGCAACCACAAGTTGTCACTTACTCATCCAACTAGTAGCTCCACCAAACATAGTGAACACATAAGCACTGGTGGATCTCCTGCTATCAATGTCACCTATCCAATCAGAATCCATGAATACTCACATAATACTGAGGTCTTGTAGGATAACCATGATAACATAGGGAATGCTCAGAAGTAACTGTTGGCAAGAGACATTTCTAGGCATGATAGGTGTTGTCATTGATGGCAACTAAGATCATTCCAATCATCCGCATAACACTATTTGTTCACACCGGAAGTCAGAATTAGAATGTGTCTAAGTGCGCGTAGTCAGGAACAGAGTAGGTGACAAGGTTCGGTATCTTGGTCTGAAAATATCCAATGGAAATACATGGTTTGCTATGGATCCAAGCTAGTTGTAAGAATTGTCAAGACACTCTAAATCCATAATTTCATCCTCCGGAGATGGACTCAAAAGATATTAGCTTCTGAGTATTGAGTTCCAGTTTGTCAGAGCAGACAAAAGATGAACATGCCGACCTTGCAGAAGATTTTGATTCCGGATGTATGGAAGTTGTTTGTTGGACAAATGGTGATGATCAGTGATAGTGGCCGACATGAGTGATAATTTTCAAGAGCAAGTTTTGGGGCCGCACCTTAAGTTATGCATAGATCTAGCCGACAGAGAAGAGCATTCATAAAAGTTCTAAGTGTTGTTGAAGCTGACTGATAGAATGATTGTAGATCATATTGCGGATATATATAGCTAATGAAATTGGATGATTTAGTGTGTGTGGTGTGTGTGAATAAGGTGTATGTGAGAAGAGCATAAATCTAAAGTGTGAATGAAGGCAGAATAGTAAGAAGAACAAAGCAAAGATGAAATGTGTAAGATCAGTTTTTGTACTTAACTAGAACTGAAATTCTTGCATGGGTAGATGCTATTAATTAGTTTAAATCTCTTTCATTCTCTTGTAATATTTCCATAGGTAGTGAGCCTCCATTTAAGCAATGAGCTCTGGGCAGTGAGCCCGAATGCATGTGCATTCCCATTTGTAAAAATACTTTTAACAGGGTATTAATTTTTGTGGGTTAACTCCCACAGTGGTTTTTCCCTTAACTGGGTTTCCACGTCAAAATCTTGGTGTCAAATGTGTTATTTATGTTTTATGTTCATATGTTATTGATTGATGCTGAAATGTTTATATCATTAAATTGATTAAGTGGCAAAGGAAGATTAAAGGTAGAAAAGATTGAAAATGTGTGACAACTGATTCACCCCCCCCCCTCTCAGTTGTCCAGACCTAAACTAACAATTGGTATCAGAGCAAGGTTCCTTTTGAAAATTTTAATAGCTTAAGGAAGATCTGGGAAGGCAGTAAAAATGAATGAATATAATCTTCAAGGGCAACTTAATCTCGCCCTAGATGATCTTGAGCAGTCCAAGGCAGAAGTCCAAGAACTGCAAAATAATCTCAAAAAGGATGAATACTTCATTGAGATCTTAAAAAAAACTTGAGCAAATCCAATGCAAAAGGAAAGGAGCAACCTCTTCAACTGGAGGACAAGGCCCTGAAAGAAAAAACAAAGGAATGTGAAAAGTTAGCTAAAGAAGTTATTGTTTTAAACATGAGATGGAAACTGCGGTAATGAGACTAACCAAGGAAATTGAAGATAGGAAGAAATCTGAAGAAGAAATGAAGCAAAATCTAAAGGAGAGAATTGAAGAATGCTACAGATTGGATGGAATAGCTGGTCTCCTAGAATCAAATCTACAAGAAAGCAAAAACAATGAGAGAAAACTTGAGAGACAAATTATCTCTCAGACATGACCTAGAAATTGCCAATGAGTATAAGGAGAAGTTCAAGATAAGCTCAGCTAAACTTGAAGCACTAATTGAAGAATAGAAAAAGGATGACGACAAGCATAATCTTAGATATGAGAAAGGTGAAAGTCCTGGATCCGGACAAAGAAATTTTCAACCAAGGAATAAAAGAAATAGAACTAGAAAACCTTCGGTAAGAAAGCCTAATGCTCAAAGATATCCATCATTCAATGGAAATTGTTTCAATTGTAATAAATTTGGTCATAAAGCTATTCAGTACAGAAGCATAGTGAATCAAAATGGTCCATCCTTCTCTGGTCAATGCTTCAAGTGTAAGAGGTATGGTCATAGATCAAATGAATGCAGAAGTATGATAATGAATAATGCTAACAATAGAGGAATTGGTAATTCTTTCAATGGTTACTTTTTTTCTTGCAATGAGTTTGGACACATGGCCAATCAATGTAGATCTAAAGGAAATCAAGTTCATAAGAAAGGAAATGTTGTGTGCTTTAATTGCAATAAATCTGGTCCTATTGCAAGATTCTGCAGAAGTAGGAACAATGAAAGAAGAGGTCCAGTAAATAGAAAACTGGATGAATAGAGACAAGACAAAGGCAAAAGAAAATTTGATGTGAATGAGATATGGAGTGAAATGAACAAGATCTGGGTAAAGAAAGATACAATAAACAATGATGATGAGTCCGCACTAGAATCAGGTGCTGACAATTCCTCCAAAAATTAAGTTAGGAACTCTGGCTCAGGGGGAGTTATATTGAACATCAAAACCCCCTATCAGTAAGTGGGTGCCTGAGTCTAGCACAATAAAAGAGAACATTCTAAATTGGTCCAAAACCCTTGGAAGGATTTTTGAAAGGAAAAATGTTGATGTGAAATCTTGCGGAGTGATTCATGAATAACTATCAAAAACAAAGTAAGAGGATATAATTAGGGCAACACATTTATTATAATGCCAAATTAGGTTTTGCAAAATATAAAAGGTTACTTGGTCACTCATTTGAAACACCTTTTATTTGAAGGAAACAAGAAGAAGAGCATTCGAGCTGCAAATCTAGAGACTAAGGCAAAGAGAGAATTCAACCGGGAACTAATCAACCCTAACCTCGTGAAAGAAAAAGGTACCTCTCTATAAAGCTTTGAATCTAAAATTTGTTGAAATGGCTACTCCTCATGTTGTTGACATTGTTGAAAGGCCTCGACCTAAATTTAAGAAGCATCCTCACAAATCAATTGAAGCTGATCTGTTAGGAGCTTTTTCAAGTGTTTCGTATGGTGTGCTGCATGTAGAAGATATTAGGGTTTATATTCATACAAATATAGATGAGTTTGGAGATTCAAGGTATGTAGACTTGTTTGAGAAACAACTTAGGGATGAAAATCACGAACTTAAACCTAAGTATAAGGCACTACAGGATAAACACTTTATTCAGGTTATGGGGTTTCCAACATTCGATGAGGATGCATGAGGCCGATATGTTTTGAGTCGAATACATGATGAATTCATTTGGTTGTTAAAACCATTCAAGATTACCAAGGATTCTATTAGAAATGTAACTGGCTTAAACTTAACCGAAGGATTACCCATGCTAAAAGCTGTGAAAAACCAGACAGTGACTGATGCTACCGGTGCCAAGTTTGACAGAAGGGCAATAAACATTAATGATATTATAGAACCAGATGTCAAATTTGCCTCCATGGTGATTGGGTACAAGCTTTACCACTCGAGCAGAGAAAACTCTGTTTCTAGAATAGCCATATATGCTGCATACAAGATGCTAAAGGAAAATATTGATTATGACTTGTGTGAACTACTACATAATCAACTGATTGAAAATTTAAACAAAATCAAGAAAGATAAGAAAAACACTTTCAAGTATGGTACATTGATTCTATGTCTATTCTTTTACTTTATGAATGAAGTACCTGGGGTAAAAGGTGTACATTGGACTAAGGATGAGCCAATTGCCATTTAGATCAGAAATCATCTTTGTAGCATTATTGATTTCAAAGCTCAGAAAACTACAATATGGGGTTACTTCAAGAATTTTCAGAGTATGATGCACTCAAGGGAAACAATCCCTAATTCAATTGTTGACAAGTACAAAAATGAAATATGCTTCATGGTTGATACTGATCAATGTTTAATGGAAGCAGTGGAACCCATAACTCTTTGGATCGTGCCCATGGGGTATGAAGTAGATGAAAGGATCTTGAATATGTATGCTCAACATCTGCTACGCAAGCCCAAAGACACAACGGTTGAAAGATTTGGAACTTATGAGGAGATGAGTTTAAATTTGCATACTAAGCTCAGAGAACTTGAAACCAATAGGAGAGTAAGAAAAGAAGTTGAGTAGTTAGCTGAAAATATGGGCCTAACTAAGGAAGCTGTGAGAAAATTCAGAGAAAGAACAGAGAAGGCTGAGAAAGAGAAACAAGATAAGAAACAAACAAGGGATCTGGTGGAACCCTCTTCCACTTCAAGAACTACTAGGAGCTCTGTACTACCCCTACTCCTTCCAAGACTACAAAACCAGAAGCAAAATCATCTAGAAAATGGGAGAAAAGGAAGAAAACAAAAGAAACTCGAACCTATGAAAGCATAAGAGAAGAAGAAGAAGATACAGATTTTGACATTGAAATCTAGGAAATAAAGGCCACCGGAACAAAAATTGCAAAAGTAAACAAAGAAGAGTCCTCTGGAAGCAAAAAGGCTAGTAAAAGGCAAAAGAGAGAAGCATATGAGGAATATGTTGAGAAGCCCACACTTTCCCTAGAGGATGTGATAAAGTCATTCATGGTAGATGGTAATCTAAAACCCATGATTGAATTCTATGATGAATACAGTGATGTGGATAAAAGGGTATTGGAAGAAGCAACTGTCAGATATCTCAACATCTACAATAAGACACTGATTGAGATACTTCTAAGTTGCCACAAAGTCTGGCAAATATTTTGGAATTGAGAAAAGAAAATACCAAGAGCAAGGACATGGAAATCAGGAAACATGAGATGATAAATTTGTGTCCTCAGATTTCACCTGACCAAATAGATATGATATTCAAGGAAGCCAAAGATGAATTTAGAAGCAAAAGGAGAATGAACAAACTCATGCTTGGAGAAACAAGTGAAATCGTTAAAGAAACTCAAGAAATTCTTTTGAAAGCATTGAAAAAGCACAATTTTCCTATAGTCACAGAAGAAGTTCCGGATGGTGAAGAAGAGAACATCATCAAGCAGCAATCTAAGTTGGGTGAAGCCTCTATTCCAAAAATGGAACAAGTCAATCAGGAAGACATAGATATGATAGACAAAATAGTTGATGTAGGAGTAACTCCTCCACCTGATCATTCTAAAAAAGAAGAGAATATTGCTACTACACAGAGCCCTCCGGATCAAGTAGCAAGTGATGAACAAATAGGAAAGAGTCCTTTTGCAAAGAACACAGAGAAAGATAAAGCAGAGATAGAGGAAGAAAGAGAAAAGAAAGATAAAGCAGAAGAAGATGGTGCAAATGTTGAAGCACATAAAGCAGATACTGAGAAATCTGATGAACAAAAGGATGGTTCAGAAAATGTTGCAAGAGACACTGCAGATGCAGTGAAAAGTCTTCTTGAAAAAGAGATGAGTGAGCTTGATGAACCTAAACTACTCTAAGGTCTAGCCAATCTAGATGCTCTCTCTCCAATTCAACTGATTAAAATAGCATCATTCACCCAAATAAAGGCCAGAGAAAAGATGTTAAAATTCCACATGGAGGACAATGAACTACTGGGGCTTGCATCCAGGATTTTGAAAAAGTTAATGCCTACCTACTAGAAGCATCCATCTGATTCCCCCTCTGAACATCTAAAAAATCTTGTAAGTTCTATAAAAACTCATTTTGAGTCCCTTGAGAAGTCTGCGGAGGCAAAAGTTCAGAAAGAATTTCTAGATAAGAAATTTTGTGAAATAAAGAACTTGATAGGAAATGATAGAAGAATACTTGGTATTAGCATAAAAAAGTATTCAGAATGCTCTAAATAATGGAAGTGATATGTACAAATTTTGTCTATCATGGCCCAAAGTTAATGAGGATACTGAGAAAAAGATAAAGGAGCAAGAACAGAAATTGTCAAATCTCTCTCAAAATTTTGATCCTCTAACAGTTTCACCTCTAAGTCAAGAATGTCAAGTAATCAACCTGACAGATGAGATAAAGAGGCTTGTTAAAGAAAAGGGTAACATTATGAAGAGAATATGTGAGCTCTGGAGATTAATTGCTCCTAAGTTAGAGACAATGTATAATGCCCTACCTGGAGCTCATAGTGCAATCCAGACTAGTGATCCAGCAGATCTATAAAAGGCAGAAGCATATTCATTTTTGTTAAGTGGGAACATCTCTATTTTGGATGGAATGAAGAGTACTTGGGCCTCTGAACTTGTGCAAAAAACTAGCTTTGCAGACATTCTCAAGTTCATGTAAATAGAACTTAATTATTAGTTGTACATATGCGGTCCTATATACAAATTTTGGAAAATTTTGGTTTGTAGACCCCACCCTTTGCCATTGATGTCAAAGGGGGAGTGAAGATCAGTGAAAAATGAGGAATCCAGCTAAGGGGGAGTACCGAAAAGCAGTGTGATCAACAATATGGAACACAAGCTAAGGGGGAGCCTTTCCAACACTTAGTCATTTTTCACTAAGTGTTGCCATCAATGCCAAAGGGGGAGATTGTTGGCAAGAGACACTGCTAGGCATGATAGGTGTTGACATTTATGGCAACTAAGATCATCCCAATCATCAACATAACACAATTTGTTCACACCGGAAGTCATAATCAGAATGTATCTAAGTCCAAGCAATCAAGAACAGAGCAGGTGACAGGGTCTGGTATCTTGGTTCGGATCTATCTGGTGGAAAGACATGGTTTGCTGTGGATCTGAGGTAGTTGTAAGAATTGTCAACACACTCTAAATCTAGAATTTTGTCCTCTAGAGATGGACTCAAAAGATATTAGCTTCTGAGTATTGAGTTCCAGTTTGTTAGAGAAAACAGAAGATGAACAAGCTGACCTTGCAGAAGATCTTGATTCTGGATGTATGGAATTTTTTGTTGGACAAATGGTGATTATCAGTGATAGTGGCTGACATGAGTGATGATTTTCAAGAGCAAGTTTTGGGCCGCACCTTAAGTTATGCATAGATCTAGCCAACAAAGCAAAGCATTCATAAAAGTTCTAAGTGTTGTTGAAGTTGATTGATAGAATGATTGTAGATCATATTGCAAATATATATAGTTGATGAAATTGGATGATTCAGTGTGTGTGGTGTGTGCGAATAAGGCGTATGTGAGAAGAGAAGAAATCTAAAGTGCGAATGAAGGTAGAACAGTAAGAAGAACAGAGCAAAGATGAAATGTGTAAGATTAGTTTTTGTACTTAATTGAAACTGAAATTCTTGCATGGGTAGATGCTATTAATCAGTTCAAATCTCTTTCATTCTCTTGTAATATTTCCATAGGCATTGAGCCTCCATTTGAGTAGTGAGCTCTGGGTAGTGAGCCTGAATGCATGTGCATTCCCATTTGTAAAAATCTTTTTAATAGGGTATTAAATTTTGTGGGTTAACTCCCATCGTGGTTTTTCCCTTAACCAGGTTTCCATGTCAAAATCTTGGTGTCAAATGTGTTATTTATGTTTTATGTTCATATGTTATTGATTGATACTAAAATGTTTATATCATTAAATTGATTATAAGTGGCAAAGGAAGATTAAAGGTAGAAAAGATTGAAAATGTGTGACAACTGATTCACCCCCCCTCTCAATTGTTTGGACCTAAACCAACAGTAACCCTCAAATATCTAAACACTCTCTTCATTGTATCCCAGTGTACCCATCTAGGATTAGCTATAAACTGACTAAGGAAGGACTCCCACTACTTGGGAAATGTCTCATCTTGTACAGACCATAGCATACATTAAATTGCCAACTGCACTATCATAAGCTACTCTACTCATATCCTTTGTCTTAGAAGGAGACTTTGGACAATCATCAACATATAACTTTGTCCCCATTATAACATGAATAGTCAATGGTTTGCAATCCACCATATTGAATCTCTCCAACACAGTGTTTACATACTTACTCTGGCCTAACCAAAGTTTTCTATTTGCTCTGTCTCCTTTGATCTCCATCCCAAAATGTACCTGGCTGCCCCTAAATTTTTCATTTCAAACTGTGCTAACAAATAAGATTTCAAATCAGAAATAAAACCTTTACCATTCCCAATTAGTAACATATAATCAACATACAATTCTATAATGAGAATGTGATCATTGTCAAAATTGAAATAAACACAATGATCATATTTTGATCTTAGAAATCCATCACTCAACACAAAGGCATCAAACTTTTGGTACCACATCCTAGGAGATTGTTTCAAACCATATAGACTTCTTTAACTTGCAAACCATATTTTCTTTACCTTTTACCATGTAGTGCTCTAGTTGTGACATGTAGATTTCTTCTTCCAAATCACCATGAAGGAAAGCTATCTTCACATCCATTTGTTCCACTTCTAAGTCATAAGTTGCTGCAAGAGATAACAGGAATTGAATAAATGTTAGCTTTGCAACGGGAGAGAAAATCTCACCATAATCAATTCCCTCCACTTGAGAATACCCCTTCGTAACCAATCTGGCCTTATAATACTTCTCAACACTGCCATCTGCACCAAATATTTTTTTTCAACACCCATTTACAGCCAACATGTTTCCGTCCTTCAGGCAAAGGCACCAAGTCCCAAGTTTTATTCTTTTCCAAAGAAGTCATCTCCTCTTCCATGGCCTCCTTCTAGGAACTTGCATCTTTCATACCCATAACCTCTTTCACAGTTCTAGGCTCTTCAGTGTTAGAAATCAAGGCAAAAGAACATCTAGAATCAACCAATGAATAACCAAACCTCTCAGGTTGCTTCCTGATTCATGTGGACCTCCTCAAAAGTTGAGGTGGAGGTTTTTCTTCTTCTAAACTTTTAGAGCTGCTAGAGCTCTCCTCATCATCAGGTCTAACAAGGTCTTTCGGTTTAGTCTTCTTAGGGGTAGTAGGAAATTGAACCACATCCTCTTTCTTTTCCTTTTCTTCTAGTTGTAAAACAATAGAAGGAGTTACCTCTCTGAAAATAACACTTTTGGTATACAAGACTTTCTCAGCCACAAGATCCCAAAGCTTGTACCCTTTCACATTAACACCATAGCCAAAGAAGATACACTTAACTGCCTTGTTCTCCAATTTTGACCTCTTCTCCTTAGGCACATGTGCATATGCCTCACAACCAAAATATGAAGATGTCTCAACGAAGGCTTCTTACCAGACCACACCTCCATGGGTGTTTTATCAATGAGCGCTAAAGTAGGAGATCTATTAACCAGGTAGCAAGTAGTGGCTACAACGTCAGCCCACAACTTTTGTTCAAGGCCAGCTCCACTAAGCATACTCCTAGCCCTCTCCATCAACATTCTTTTCATCCTCTCTACAACTCCATTTTGCTGAGGGGTGTATGGAGTTATCTTATGTCTTTCAATCCCATATTCTTTATAGAACTTATCAAACTCTATCAAACAAAACTCACCACCGTTATCAGTTCTCAAACACTTAATCTTTTTACCAGTCTAATTCTCTACAAAAGCTTTAAACTCTTTGAATCGACTAAAGACTTCAGATTTTCTTTTGAGAAAATAAATCCATGTCCTCCTACTGTAATAATCAATGAATGATATAAAATATAATGATTTAGAAATTGAAGGAACATTTACAGGACCAAACACATCATAATGAATTAGATCCAACACACCAGAAAACTTGTGAGAACTAGAGTAAAACTAAACACGGTTTTGCTTTCCATATACACAATGTTCACAAAAGTCAAACTCAAGATTACAATCATTTAACCCATCAACGAGGTTTTTATTTTTCAGGGCTCTAAGACCCTTCTCACCAATGTGACCAAGTCTCTTATACCACAGTATTGTCTTCTCAGCAGGAAGTTTCATTTCCAAAGCATGAGCACCCTTAGGTACCTAGAAAGCACTACCATCAGAACTTGAAGCAACACCTTTCTTTGCTGCTAGTTCCAATGGTGAGGATGAAGAATCTGAATCTCTTTTCTTTGAAATAGAAGAACTATTGCACTAAGTAGTGCATGCATCTAGCTGAAATAGAGTACCTCTCTGAGTACCCTTAGCAAGCACCATAGCTCCTCTTGTCATCTTGCATTCTCCACTTGAGAAGATAACATGCACACCTGCATCATTCAACTTATTTACAGAAAGAAGGTTTTGTGCTAAACTAGGGATGTGGATAACCCCATTGATCCCCTTCACTCATCCATTAGGGAATCAGATCAAGACTTTTCCATAGCCAACTATCTTTAGGTGAGAGTCATCACCTAGGTACACCTTCCCACCATCGAACTCTTCATACTTTGTGAACCAACCTCAATGTGAGGTCATGTGGAAAGAAGCACCAGAGTCTATCAACTACACATCTTCCGATGCATGGGTAGCCAAGGCAACAATGAAAGCATATCCATCATCTTGAGATTTGTCAGAATTGAATCAGAGATGTTCTTCTTTTTCTTCTTCTCCTCCTTACACTCCTTTCAGAAGTGCCCAAATTTACCACAGTTCCAACATAGTGCCTTGGACTTTCTACGAGATTTGGATCTCCCATGGGATTTGGATTTGCCCTTTTCATCTTTCTTGTCCTTCTTCTTCCCTTTTCTCTTTGGGTCTACCACGAACCGCAAGAGCCTCCTTAGCTGACTTAGAAGACTTTCTCCACATTTCTTTAGATAACAACGAAGAAACCACTTCATCCATCTTGAAGGTGGTAGTAGTACTCCCAATGTCCATGACAAAGTGGTCCCATGATTCTGGCAAAGAACAAAGCAAGGTCATATAATAATCCTCCTCCATTTTCACACCAATGAAAGTCAAATGTGAAACTAGCATGTTAAAGGCATTCAAGTGATCTATAACAAATCCTCCATCATCCATCCTTAGAGAATAAAACTTCTTCCTCAGGAATAACTTGTTTACTAGGGATTTAGCCTGATAAACATCACCAAGTTTCTTCCATAGCTCTTTCACAGTCTTCTCTTCATGAACTTTTAACAGGACGGAATCAGCTAAATAGAGTCTCACAAGACCCTTAGCTTTTTGATCTTTGAGATCCCATTCTTCTTGAGCCATTGCCATTGGTTTTGTGCTGGATATAGTTTCCCATAGATCTCTATCAACAAGCATGTCTTCCATTTTGAGTTTCCACAACTCGAAATTGTTGCCATTAAACTTTTCCAATTCTATCCTTCTGGATGTGCCTTCCATCTCCTTCCAGCAACAAGATCACACAATACTCTGCATAGACTCCCACTCAATTGAAGATCAGTACAAAAAACCCCTACCCAACAACTAGGATCAAAGGTGATCAAGCTCTAATACCAACTGAAAGGAAGCAAGGTATGAGGAAACAATTCCAAACACCAATCTAATGAGGGGAATGTAGTGCAAATTTTTAGATCCTTACAAGTACAGATATGTTAAGCATGTAACATAGAGATAAAACAACAAACAACAACAGATAGAATGCAAGTGACACAAGATGTACGTGGGGAAAACCTTTTCAGGTAAAAAACCCCACACTCCAAAACCTGCACAATGTATTATCAAAACTGAAATGGTTTACAATACACTTGCAAGGCAAGTTCTTCTAGGAGTCTTCAAATGTTGTTTCTAGATTAATTTAGGAAACATAATAGTACTTGTACAAGCACTATGCATACTACTACTCCAAGTACCTTATTATATAGAGTTACAAGGCATAAATGAGAAGCTTCTAGAGGTAGGCATCCATCTTGGGCACATGGCCCATTTATCACACCCAAGGACACTTGTCAAACATGCATACACCTCTCTTACATCTGTCATACATGGTAGATTTGACTTCCAAAGATGGAGCACTCCAACTAAAAATAGGCTATGATAGATGCTCTTACACATCTTACAGCTGTCATAAAATCTGCCCAACATAACAACACTTAGTGTCGTAAGAGAATCCATCATACAAGACTAAATATAGCATATTCCTCTTACAACATGTCATAACCCAACTTGGGCGCCCAAAGATGCCTTCCTCACATGCAAAGATTCTCTCCAACACTTATCTTCACTTATCATAGGAATCTTTATACTTGGCTCTTACATGTCATAGATTCCGTCATACAAAATAACTCCTCTATCATACTACAAGATGTCAACACATGGCCTATTAGTGCCACCTCAAATGGGACACCTAGATTCTTATGTGTTTGACTTGACCATCCAAGTCATATTACAAGTAGGATGACATGTCACAATGCCACCTCAAACTAAATGATAAAACAAGATGTGTAGGTAAATACAAAATTAGACCAATGAGTAAATACATAAATAAATATCATATGCTAGGAATTTGCAAAAGTTGAGACACCTTAATTCCCAACAAAATCAACTTAAGTAAACTCACTCAAATCAACAATAATTAAAAGAGTTTCAAGTTTGTTTGGACAAATCTAAAGGGAAAGAAGTATGCATACACAGGGCTGTAACATAAAAGTTTCAAAATAATAATATGAACTAACTCAATATCATCTAGATAAGAGGTTTCATAAAACTCTACAAAGGCATTACCTAGAGACAATCACTTAATAGAATTCATACTCCATTAATGGACTCTACACATGTAATTTCTTTTCACAATCCCATAATGAAAATCAACAATAAAAAAATGGACATGAAGAATACCTTTCCTTTGATTTCAATGGAAAAGTGAAGATAAAGCCCAACATAGCCAATGTGGAAGGAATGGAGTGAAAAAATAACAACACCTAAGGAGATCATTTGAAGCTAAAAACGTCCCATATATGCAGCCATAGAAGTCCCAAGAAGATTAAAAAAGCAAGGGTTCAATAGTATATTAGAAACCCTAAAAAATTCCTTCATTTTTGCACCTCCAACATGCCTAAAAACCTCCAAAAAAATGCCTTTCTCAACTATGACGACCAACCTTTTTCTTCAGCAACCATTTTCCTCTTCTTTTCTTTTGCCCTAACCCTTAACTACTCTTTTTTTTTCTTTTCTTTATTTATTAAAACTAAAATGAAAAAGATAAAAATAAAATAATATAAACTTTATATTAATTCTTTTTAACAACAATTGAAATAGCACTAACAAAATCCATTTCAAAAAGCCCAATCAACAAAAACCAGGCAATTTTTGTTCTATTTCAAAAGTTAGACAAAGTTATTATAAAATAGAAATAAAATAAAAATCTCCAAAGGTTTATTAAATCAACCCTAAAAAACTAAATTTTAAAGCAATGTCAGGGATTTAAATTTGTAATCCAAAAAGACTGTAAAATTCAACTTTATGGGTTTATGACTACCACAATTTCACATTACGAGAAATTGACCAGATGGTTATAAGGATAATTAAAATGCTAAAATATCAAGCTAAATAAATAATCCCAAAAAGAAGATAGAATCTATCAAACGACTATGAACTTTGACACATCTAGAAGTCTGATAGCACAATCAAGGACATTAAAAAAACATAATGTGACAAGTACTTACAAATGACACTAGTTCTTCCATACCCATGGTGACGAGGTGAACGGGTCAAAACATAAGGATGGTCTCATTGCTTCTCTAAATGAAGAGAGACAGTTACTAGACAAATACATGAGCTACTTCTCCACATGTCACCCCATTAGCTATTATACTTGTATGACCTGCACACTTAATTGCACACATCAAATCTAACAACAAAATCATATCCGAAGCATTAGGTGGTGTTAACCCATCATCCATGTTCTATGAAACCTCATTATGACCTTTTAAATATTATCAATCTTGATTAATCATCCAATTAGAACATGAGTGGTTTCCAATCATTTCATAACATTTAACCTAGTAATACATTAGCCTAAACATTGACTTAACAAGTCATAACATCTATTTAAGAATGAAAATATGATTTTATGAGTCACATTCAAACAAAGTTAGCATAAATATGATAACAAACATAATTAAGCATAAATCAATACAGATACTAGCATAGGCTAACCATCTAATTTTTAGGTCCAAAACATATAATATACCAAACAAACAATAATCATGGTAAGACAAGAGATAAACAGATGTGCTCCTTACATAAATAGAGTTTCTTGACCAAAACCCCATTTGCTAGAGCTAAATTTCCTCTAACCATTTTGTGACCTTCTTTACAAAAGAAAACTTGTACTCTCAAATAATTTCACTTACTCATAGATAACAAGTTTCTCACCAAACCTAGGATATGTAAAACATTAGAGAGAGTCTTGAATCTTCCATCTCAAAATGCAAACTTGAATTTCTCATAATTAATAATTTTGTGAAAAGTATTATCACTCAAGAAGACTTTTTCACCATCATAGTTCTCAAACATAGAAAACCAATCCCTATGTGGAGTCATGTGGAATGCCACTTGATAATCAATCAACCATTCTTTATCACTTGCATGCGTAATATAAGATGCAAGAAACATGAATCTAGATTCTTGATGTGACTCTTCACATTCCATAAAGGGTCATTGATTTACATTTATTTTATACTTCTTCACACTTTAGTTTTCCTTAATATGGATAGTTCTACCATAGTTCTTGCATTTTACCTTTGACTTACCTAGAGATTGTGATGTTCAGAACATGACCCAAGCACAACATGAATGATTTGAGCCTTGATGCAACACACAGGACTGGGAACCCTTGCAAAGGCAATCTCCTAGTCACTCTTGATTTCGTGGAAATAGATAGTCGATTAGTGATGGCACTGAGGGGATATCCTATTCCCTCAGGAGTAGGACCTCATAAATCTTGGTCATGGTGGTCGTGCCTATCTATTGGGTGTTTGTGTTATTGTGTGGTAATCATTTTTGTTGAATTGTTGTTGTTGTCAGGTTCATTAAAACCCCTTGTTTTTTATTGTTGTTGTGTTTAACTCACACAATTGAGAGACTAATTCTTGAAGTAAGTTGATGTCTATGTTATCTTCCTCTCTTATGATTTGTAAGTTGTATACAGATTCTTGATGAAATATATTGAATATTTGATGTTGGATTTGAAAGATTGCATTGATATGAGCTTCAACTTTTTCTTGTCTAAATTATTCTAAGATTTCAATTTGTTCCTGAGTGTCTTCTTCTATTGGGTTTACTTGTTTTGGGAGGTTAACTGTAATCTCTTCTAAGACTTGTTTTATCCAATCTTCTCTCACAACAAGGCACATCAAGTTCTTAGTAGAGAAGATTTGGATGTTCATGTGTTTAAAATTTTACACTTGTTTTAATTTTTGTGCCTTGGGATGAAACCAAGGGCTTGTTTTGAAAAGTTTTAAAGTTGAATGCCTCATGGTGAAAATGAGGGCATGAAATTATAAATTGTTGAAGATGAGGTTTCTAAATGAAGCTATAGCTATATGAATGCATGCAATTTTGATTCTTTTTCTAATTTTTGAAATGATTTAATTACTAAGAAGGGAAATATGAATGCAACTATATGTCTTTTCCTAAATGCAGTTTGTCTATGTTTTTGTGTTTTGTGAGGTTTTTGATATTGCAATAATTTAATCTAAGAATGCAAAGATCTTTTACCTAGACCAGAACAGCAATTAAAATGAAGAAGAAATAAAAGCAACATTTTACTTCCTTAAGAGAAATGGTGTTTTCTAATTACTAATTCTACTTTGGGAAGTAATTAAAGAACCTATAATGATGGTGCCAATGTTGGGAAAAAAGTCCTCAGAGGTCCAACTATTTGGTAACCTTCTCCATAGTAGTTGGGTACTCCACTTGATGATGGGAAAAGGGTTTAAGGGATTTGAGGATATTCAAAAAGTGAAAAGAAATGAAGCACAACGTCTTGTAAGGCTTAAAAAGAAAAGAGGATCAAGGCTTGTCAAAGAAGATTGGATGAAGTAGAGCTTCTATGAGAGATCTAACCTATGGATATCTAAGCTAAAATCTTGAAAGTAAAAGTCTCAAGGCTTGTAGAGAATCTTGCAAGAAGCTTGTAAAGAAGCTAAGAAGCTTATATTCTAAACTCTAAGAACTTGAGAGCATTTGAAAGCATGTCAAATAATGAAGAATAAAGAGGTATTTATAGGTAGAAATGGGAGGGAAGGGAAGAAGAGATAAGATTGAAATAAGTAGTTATCTCAAGAAGAAATGGAAACAATTCCATGAATAGACAAAGAAATAAGAAGAAAACTCAAGAAAACTAAAGTAAACTAAAAGAGAATATGGAAACAATTTAGAAGAGATAAGAATTGATCATGAGTTCAAAAAGTAAAGAAAGTGAGAAAAGGATGAGATGGCATGAAAAATGTAAGCTAAAATAGGCTTAAAATAAAGAATAAAAGATAAAACAAAGAGTTAATCCACACATTGAAAAAATGATAGGGTGGCCCCTTTCAGAAGCAAGGTCGCCTGTTTTACTACCTAAAACACAAGGTAGGTTACCCAAGTGACCCAAAAGATTTGTGGGGAAAACCTAGATAGGTAAAATGAGAGGGTCTAGAAGGCAACATGCAAAACATGGAAAGTTAGCTACGAGGTTAAACAAGGGGGACAAAAAGACAAAAAAAGAGGGTGATTCATCAAGACATGAAACCACTAGGAGGATTACAATCATGTCTTTTAGGGTCATAAGATGTGACTACCACATTATCATCAAATTTCCATGTAGGTCTAACATGATTTTAGTACTTACATATTTGCCCCTTTGGGATGGTAGTCTACATGGAAAGTAAGTACCATTCTCAAAGCATGGCCTTACCTATTTTCATTGTCATACCTACAAAATAAAACTAACTCAAGCATAAGTCCAGCATATGATCGGTAAAAAACAAGTAGTCAAAAAGATAAGAGGATGTACCTTTGATATGAGAGTTTGAGTTTACCTGTGTTGTTTAGTCTTTGTCACAAAGACTTGCAGTCATGATGAGAGGCACACAAAAAATAACGAAAAAACAAAGCATGAAAGAAACTAACCTAAGAGGAGAGAGGAGAAGGAAGACGAAAAAAGAGAGAAATTAATGGAATGGAGGCAAAATTTGGTGCAGGAGAAGTCGATGGAAAGCTTTGAATGAGGATATTGAGATCATGGATATAGCTTAGCTTCCCATGGACCCTCAAGTATGAGAAATGAGAAAAAAATCTCTCTATACCCTAAGTTTTCTTCTATTGATTTCTCTCAAAATCATTTGTTAAATTCAAAATTGTTTGTTGCATTAAACTAGGTTTTAGTTTTTCTATTTTATACTTGTTTTTTTAATTTTTGGACCAATTGGGGCTCACATGGGTGTCACCTAGGGTCACTCCTTTTACTAGGGAAGGTCACTCGGGCAACCCTGATAGCTTATCTTAGGTTGTTCAAGAGACTAGGAAGGTCATTTGAGAGACCCTACCAAAGTTTCTGGCACTAGGGTTGAAGGCAAAATTTAACATTTTTGACACCTATGGTTGACTGTTTCTATGATTTTAACTAAATTCTTATTTATTGTATGTTTTCTAGGACTTTATTTAATTCTTTTGGGGTTTTTTAAAGTTTTACACTTTTTAGGGTTTTTTCTAATTTTATGAAGGTCTGACTTGGTTTTTTTAAAGAACACCTACATCCATTGGAATTCTACACAAGAGTAGGCCTAGTTTTAGAGGCTCTAGAGGACCTATTTGATGTTGACTACACTACTCTTGAGAGGAGAACACTCACTAGGGTTGCATAGATTTTGATTTTCCATCCTTACTCATGTATCTATTGTGACATTCTCACTTGCTAGGATGCAGATCGAGACATCTTCTATTTTTTGTTGTTCTTAGGAGAGTGGACTGTCACTCTGTATGATGTTTACCACATCCTTGGGGTTTCTATAAGAGGGGAACTACTTATGCTACCTGAGAGGGATTCAGAGCAAGAGAGATGCACTTAAGCTTTGATGATGAGCGTGACCCAACCTAGAAAACATCTTAGAGTACAACTCACCCTTGTTCGTAGACTCAACATTCTACCCTTACAGAAGGTCTTGATAGGTATGATGTTTAGAACATGACCCAAGCACAATGCGAATGAGTTGGGCCTTGATGCAACACATGGGACCAGGAACCTTGTAGAGGTAACCTCCCAATCACTTATGCTCTTATGTCAATATCTAGTTGAGTGGTAATGGAACTAAAAGGCTTTCCTATTCCCTTAGGAGTAGGAATTCTTGGGTCTCAGTCTGGGCAATTACACCTATCTATTGGGAATTTATGTTATTGTTGTGGCGATAATTTTTGTTGAATTGTTGTTGTTGTCAAGTTCATTATATGGTTGTTGTTGTTGTTGTGTTTAACTCATGCAGTTGAGAGACTAATTCTTGAAGTAAGTTGAGGTTTGTGTTATCTTCCTCTCTTATGATTTATAAGTTGTGTGTGGCTTCTTGATGAAATTTTTTGAAGATTTGATCTTGGATTTGAAAGATTGCATTGATATGAGTTCCAACTATTTCTTGTCTAATTTGTTCTAAAAATTCAATTTCTTCTTGAATGTCTTCTTCTATTGGGTTTACTTGCTTTGGAAGGATAGCTCTAATCTATTCCAACACTTGTTCTATTCAGTCTTCTCTCACACTAGAGCACATTAGGTGCTTAGCAGAGAAGATTTGGATGTTCAAGTGTTTAAAAGTTTACACTTTTTGTTTTGATGATATGTGCCGTGGGATGAAACCAAGGGCTTGTTTTGAATATTTCTAAGTTGAATGCCTTGTGGCTAAAATGAGGGCTTGAAAGTTGTATATTTTGAAGATGAGGCTTCTAAATGTAGATATAGATATATGAATGCATGAACTTTTGATTCTTTTGATTTAAAATTATTAAGAAGGGAGATATAAATGCAACTGTATGTCTTTTACTAACTATAGTTTGTCTATTTTTTTATGTTTTTTGAGGTTTTTGATATTGCAACAAATTAATCTAAGAATGTAAAGATCTTTTACCTAGACTAGAAAATCAATTAAAATAAAAAAGAAATAAAAGCAATGTTTTACTTCCTCAAGAGCAATGGTGTTTTCTAATTACTAATTCTACTCTAGAAAGCAATTAAAGAACCTGTGATGATGGTGCCAACATCATGAAAAAATTCCTTAGAGGCCCAACTATTTGATAACCTTCTCCATAGAAGTCGAGTACTCCACTTGATGAAAAGAAAAGGGTAAGGGGATTTGAGGATATTTAAAAAGTGAAAAGAAATGAAGCACAAAGGCTTGTAAGGTGTTGGTACTCATTTTGACCTGGAGGTTGATTTTTCATGTTTAGAGGGTTTCTTCATTTAAACCCTATATTTTCTTGCCCATCGGCATGACCTCGTAGGTGTTTTGGTGATTAGGTTGATGGCAGGGATGGTGTCATCGCTAAGACTTTGCCTATCGGGAGGGAAGCTTATTGTTATTCCAACAGTTTTGATCTCACCGATGGGGATTGTGGTGTGTTCTTTGTATGTCGCTGGGACTTTGTGCTATCGGCGGAGGTAATTTTTGTCCCACCGAAGCGGGTGGTCAGGCTGATGAGGGTTTTTTAGGTGTTCATCGGCAAGAGTTTGCTTATCGGCCAGGCAGATAGGTGATTCACTGATGCATTGGGTGTTCCTGATGGAGTTTGGATTGATGTGCCATCGGCATGACATAGACTATCGGGTGAGTGGGCAGGTGTTGGGCCGATGGCATTTGTTTGGCCGTTGATGTATTGGTGAGGGTATGGTCTATCGGCGAGGGATCTTTTTCTTGCTCCGATGACTTAGGTCTCACCGATGCGGGATGCAGGGTTATTTGAAGGTATGTTTGTGATCATTGGGGTGATCGATTGTGTCGGCGAGCTTCATTCTTGTTGTGCCGATGGTCTATGTCTTGGCGACGAGTGTGTTTTGCCTAGCCATCGGAGGAGACTTGTATGATCGGGTGGACTGTGGAGTGCTTGGCCGATGTGATTTTCTTGCCGAACAAGGGACATCGCTGTGACATGGTCTTTCTCTGGCCGATGATGGAGTTGATGGTGGTCTTCGGTGTGATTTATGCTATCGGCGAAGCAGTTTCTTGTTCGGCCGACTGTGGATGTTTGGCCGATGAGGAGTCATCGGTGTGTGTTTGGCCGACGGAGATGGGAGGCCGATGTCTATCGGCGAGGCTAGTAAGATCGGCCAGAGGAATTTCAGGTTGGCCGATGGCGTGGGTCTAGCTGACGAAGGGGCAGGGCCTAGCCTGTTAATGTATCGGTGAGAGTTGGTTTCTCGGTGAAGGAGCTTTTGGCTAGGCCGATGGTTCTTCTTTGGCCGATGGGGATGTTGGAGGCTTTCAGGAGTTGTTCATCGACATGATTGGCTGTGTCGGCCGAGGGGTTTTTTGCTTGGCCAACGATATTGGTCTGGCCGATGGTGGTAGGATGGTAACTGCTAATGGGGTGTGAGCTGGTCATCGGAGAGACTCATACTATCGGCGGAGATCTGAAGAGTTGGCCCGATGGTGCATCTCTAGCCGATGGAGGGGATTGTAATGTAGCGGTCAGCAGGACAATTGAGGTCGGCAGGAGATTCGTGGGCTTGGCCGATGGTGTTGATCTCAGCGATGGGCTTTGGGTGAAGGAGCGTGTGTCGAGCGTGGCAAAAGTGCTCGACACCTATTATGCAAGTGACTATGCTTTTAAACTACTAAGGTAGTCTCCTCACCGTGCATGTGGGACTAATCTCCTTGCATTTTTTGAACCTGTGGTGAATGCGTTTTGGCGGGAATTTCTTTTTTGATGTGTTGCGATGGTTTTCAAGCGGCCGTGGGTGGTTGAGCCATCAATGGTGACTGTAGCAGGGGCATGGGTGAGTTGTTGAACAGTCATGTACTCAATTTTTGGCGTGAGGACTTCCAGATGGTGGCACAGGGCTCGAGGCCAACATTGTCTACTTTCTGTCTCTGTAGCAATAAACTTTGAGCACCATTCCTTTGAAGGATCTGTATCTGGCAGATTTTTGTAAAAGCCTTGTAATTAATTGCTGTGGTACACTTTATGGCTGATATAAGCAGACTGTGTTACCATTGTTGGTTGTTGAAAGTTGAACATTTGGCTCTGTAATACAATACAACTGATTTGGTTTCTCTGTACAGCAAAACCTGTGAGTTTATGTATCTCTTGTTGTACGTTTTTGCATGAATCCACTGATTTCATGGTTAATTATATATGAGAAATGCTATGTTAGCATGTGTTTTGTTAATTCTGTCTCCAGTATTGCATGTATCTTTCTTCTAAGTCTAGATATTTAAGCAATGTTTGAGACTCTAGAACATAGAATTCCTGTGTTGAATGTCTGATCTCTTAACTTCTGCTCAAGGGGTAGATTAAACTATTTTCAGATTGAATGTTGGGAAGGGTATACTGCAATAGGGATGCCATAAGTATAGATAGCTTAACACTCTGTATTGGGAGATATCTGTAAGGCAGGCATCATATGTGTCCCACTGAAATCCAGTTTTAGTTGTTCATGCATATCATTCACAAGTGTATGTCTACTGACTCCAGGCCGTGGATAGGCACCAATCTTGCTTTGTGTTTGTGTTACAACCATGTCCAACCTTGCATCTAAACTTAAAATCAAAATCTAAATCTAAAACAACATTTAGGACATTAGAATTAGTTTTAGGATCCTCAGTCCTCTGTCTACAACTGTAAATAGGCCCAAAGCTAGCCCCTTTGCTCTTATCTTTCAGTTTTGGTCTACTTACAGGAGGACTTATCTGCTTTCTGTCAGCATCCCAACCTTGTATGTATATCCTCATTAATGTTGAGTAGGGAATACCCCCTAGGTTTTGCAGAGCTTGAAGAAGAAGAGGAGATAAAATATAGAGTCTATCTCCTACACTGTTGGCCCCTGGCCTAGAGATCCTGTTGATCATTGATGGCTACCTTGTAGGGAAATCTGGGAATAAGCATCCAGTCTGGGAAAAAACCAACAGAAATTGGCGACTCTGCTGGGGAAGGAAATTTGAGAAGGGGTTATATCTTGTGACCCATCCGAGTCACCAACATAAATTGGCGACTCTGCTGGGGATGGTGATTTAAAAATTGTTATTTTTGTCCTCCCTGGTGAAAAATCTGTGTGCCCATCTGAGTCACCAACAGAAATTGGCGACTTCACTGGGGATTTGTGAAAGAACCCTGATTTTCAAAAGAAAACAGTTCCTAGTAATAGGTGGTGACTCCGAAGTAATCTCCCAACTGGTCAAAGTAAAATTTATATGCAGGGGAGAAGATCCCAACAAAATCCTTTATTTGAAGAGTTACCAATAACAAGAAGAATGATGTACAGAAGAAAGGGAGCTGTCTCAGTCAGTCATGAGGGTTCCCCCAGAAAAAATGATGATATGCAAGATAACCCTAGGCCATCAAGACAGCATGTGCCTTACTTTTCAAATGCAGAAGCTGATATTCAGGGTGCATATGAGAGGCAACAGGGTGGTAGCGTGAGAATGAGGTCAGAGGTGTTCCAAGAACGCCCATTTCTAGACCCTAGTGAAAGGTTTGAAGAGGCAGAGTCTCTGAGGGATGATGAAGATGAAGATCAGAATATGGTAAAACCATCCTCCTCTAGGCCTAGCGAGGAAGAACTAGCTGATGAAATTAGGAGCTTAAGGGCTGAGTTTGAATATCAGTAGGCAATAACAATCAGAGATGACCTGAGGAAGAAAGTGCAAGCTTTAAGGGCTGCCCAAAATAATTCAATTCCTACCCTTGAGAATGTAAATGTGCAGAGACATCAACAGAGAAATGAAGTGCAACATCAGCATAATGATGAGAGACAAAATGTGAATGATGCTAGGATACCACTGAACAATGTAAGAAACCAGAATGCAAATAGAAATATTAATATTAATCAGTTTGATAGACAGCCCATGTAGTTAGATAGATTCAGATAGCTGGTATTTGATGGTATTCCTGGGTATCCTAACCCCATTGACAAGCATCTGAGGCTGCAAGTGCCTAAATTTTCAGGAAACAACACAGTGTCAGGAGAAGATCATCTAAAGGCCTTTCAAAATGTCATGGATAACTTTGAGGTTGAGCATGAGGATGTTTTCATGAAGTCATTCATGCAATCCTTAGTTGATGAAGCCAAGGAATGGTATAAGAATTTGCCTGACTGGAGTATTTCATCATGGGATGATTTTAAAAGGATGTTCAAGGAGCAATATGGTGACAAAACTGACCCTAGCTTTTTTGTAAATGAGTTTACCAGTATCACTAAAGGGTCAAATGAGCAGGTTGCAGATTTTAATGCAAGATTTACTAAAGTGTTAAACAAATTGCCACATCACATGAGGCCAAATGAACCTATGTGCATAATATTGTATATCAACGCCTTTGATGCAAAAACTACATATGGATTAAGAGATAAAAGTCTTGCTACTATCAGGGATGCTTTCAAAATTACAGTAAATATTGAGAACAACAGGAAAGCATCAGGCAAGACTAACAGAAGGGATGATGTGAAAATTCTGCAGAATCCAAACAAGCCTTAGAACACTCAAGGTAATACATTTGCCCCCGAAGATAAGATAGACAAATTGGCAAATGTTGTTAAGGACCTAAGCTACAGACTAACTAGAAGTGAAAAAGGGATAGGTCCTGATAGGCAAGTCTATCAAAGGCAGGAAAAGAGGCCATCATTGCATGATATGCCTTATAATACCAATTGGCATAATGGTAAGCCTATATTCCCACATAACAACACAAATCAGAGGACTCAACATGTCAAAGAAACTCCTGATCCTCTAAAGAAAGCTGTAAATATTGTTGATGATACTCCATGGTGTATAATTTGTTAGATGCCACATTCACAGTCACAGTGTATGATTGCTTAGTCCTTGTGTGATAATACTACATCTTGTAATGAATGCAATGAGCCACATTATGTGCAAGATGATGATGTTAATATGATGTCCACAAACAATGGATACCCCATTTATGATGTTGATGAGAGTACAGATGATGGAATTTGGGCCTGTCAACAGGACTTTTATGATGAAGGTAATGAAGAGAGCTATGTGTATGCTCAAAGCTCGCATAATTTTCTAAGTAACTTACAACGACCTTCTGATGAGGAAATTAGGGCCTTCATAGCTGCAGCAGTTGCCTAAGTCAAGAGTAACTACAATCTCAGAGGTAAAGCTCAGATAAGCAGCTTGCGTCAACCAGAAGATGTTTCTGCAGGTCAGCCAGTGCATGGTCATAAAGGAATTGAACCACAAAAAAGGCAGTGGGGTAATAATAAATAGAATTTTAGACATAGAACAGGTCATGAATCTCAAGGACCAGAAAATAGAATCCCTCAGGCTGAAGATCAAAGTAAGGGTTCCCAAGACAAGAATGATGATCAGGGAACTATGAAAGTAAAAGCTAAATCAGCTCAGGATAAAAACAGGATTGTGGAGCAAGCTACAACTGTTATACAAAATTATGCTCCATTTGATATAGCTCAAGTCCTCTCCCAGGTAAAAGTCTCTGTTCCACTTATGGAACTGATGAAAGTGGAAGAAATCAAGAATAGGACAGTATCCCTAATTTCAGGGGTGCCTTTTCAAGCTAAACAAAATGTTCAGATCCAGGGTGAGAAACATGTCACATGTAATGAAGAAGATGAGGCTCCTGAAGTCTATTTAGGAGTGACTATGACAAAGTGTCCTTCACAAGTGGAACCATTTTATGTATCCCTGGTTATAAATGGAAAAATAATCAGAAATTGTATGCTTGACTCTGGAGCATCTACAAATGTCATGCCTTTGGCCATCATGCAACAAGCTGGATTGAAAATCAACAAGGCATGTGGAAAATGTTACGCTATGGATGCTAGAGAGGTACCAGTTATTGGAATCATGAAGGATGTAGATTTCAAACTGGCAGCATTTCCTGAAAAGAGATATAAAATGAATATAACAGTGGTTGACGTCAAGCCACAGTATGGTATGTTGCTGTCAAGAAGATGGGCAGCACTAATTGGTGGAAGTATGCAGCTGGACCTGTCATATGCCATGATTCCAATAAATGGCAGGGATGTTAAGCTAATCAGAGAACAAAGATCATCAGAGACAGTGGAAGACCAAGAAGCAGAGGAACAGATATGCTTTGTAAACACTGACTGTGATAATTTCAAGGTTGTCTCGGATGATAGGGAAGATAAAGAGAAAAATGTCTGCAGTGAAGAGTTGGACCAGCATAGTCTGTGGACCATGTATTTTGATGGAGCTTGTGCAAAAGAAGGCTCTGGAGCTGGAGTTGTTTTCCTGTCTCCAACTGGTAAGCTCCTCAAATTTTCTTTCTTGCTGAGGTTTGTTTGCACAAACAACATTGCAGAATATGAGGCTTTAATCTTAGGCCTAAATATAGATCTCAAACATGGAATCAAAATGCTAAGAGTATTTGGGGATTCTGAGCTGATTGTATCCCAAATTAGAGATAGGTATGCTTCAAAAAATAAAAGATTGAAACAATACAAGCATGCTGTTTGGGATACCATTGAACTCTTTGATGCATTTTCAATAGGCTGGGTAGAGAGATCAAAGAATGTTATGGCTGATTTCTTAGCTAATGTTGCAATAAGGCCAGATGACATCACTCTGTCAGATGTTACAAATGTAGAAGTTAAAATCAGGCCTGCAGTAGTAGAAAATATATGCAGTTGGCAAGTGTTTAATGATGATAGGGATTTGTTAAAATTTTTGCACTGCATAGATGAATATGAGAATCAAGAAATTGATTTCCAAGCTTTTGTACAAACTATAGATGGAAAAGAAACTCTTGTGGGAAAAGAGATAATTCAATTGAAGACTAATAAAATCCCTAGAGGGTTAGTAGCTTTGGAAAGAGCTTTTGACAGTAGAGACAAATTGGTCACAAGGACATCTCCCACAAATAAGGAAGATTTAGAAGAGATAAATTTGGGGACATCTCAGGCCCCCAAGAAGGTATACATTGGTAAGCAGCTCAAACCACACATCAGGAGTATGCTGATTGCATTACTAAAAAGGTATAGACATGTTTTTGCTTGGTCATATGAGGACCTAAAAGCCTATAGGGAAGATTTATTCCAGCATGAGATCCCATTGAAGCCTGGAGCTAAGCCATTTAGACAAAGGCAAAGACCTATTAATCCTACCTTAGCTCCAAAGATGCAAGAAGAGCTTAAAAAGCTTAGGGAAGCTAGAATAATTGTGTCAATCAGACATTCAACTTGGGTGTCTAACCTTGTCCCAGTCAGAAAAAAGAACAGTGATATTAGGCTTTGTGTTGATTTCAGGAACTTGAATGTATCCTCTTTAAAGGATAACTATCCACTGCCTAATATGGAAGCTATGTTGCAGAGAGTGACTGGTTGTGAACTCTTATCCATGATGGATGGATTTTCAGGTTATAATCAGGTGAAGGTAAAGGAATCAGAATAGTATAAGACCGCCTTCACCACTCCATGGGGAACTTATGTATATGTCAGAATGCCATTCGGATTAACAAATGCAGGTGCTACATTTCAAAGAGCAATGGATGTTGCTTTTGCAGGGTTGATTGATTCAATCCTGGCTATATATCAGGATGACTTGACTGCATATTCAAAGAAGGAAGAGCAGCATTGTTT
The DNA here is from genome assembly GCA_027924645.1 of Cunninghamia lanceolata. Lineage (NCBI taxonomy): Eukaryota > Viridiplantae > Streptophyta > Pinopsida > Cupressales > Cupressaceae > Cunninghamia > Cunninghamia lanceolata. Next base: position 12,868,925 of record BSBN01000987.1, on the reverse strand, counting down.
GCATCTAGAGCAGATTTTCATAAGAGCACTAGAGTATGGTATTTCTTTAAATCCAAAGAAGTGTGCTTTTGGGGTAGTTGAAAGAAAACTCCTAGGGCACATTGTTTCCAAGGATGGAGTTAGGATAGATCCAGAGAGAGTGGCTGCTATTGATAGAATTCAAATGCCAAAATCTGTAAAAGGAGTTCAGTCCTTCTTTAGACAGATAAATTTTGTTAGGAGATTTGTTCCCAACTTTGCAGAAACTACAAGGAACATTTCTAAGATGATGAAGAAGGATGCAACTGTCAACTAGGAAAGTGAAGCAATAGAATCATTTCAGAGTATCAAAGAGGCAATCAAGATGGCCCCTGTTCTTAAATCTCCTGATTTTTCTAGGCCATTCCAAGTATTTTCATTTGCTTCCTTTCACACTGTTGCTGCATGTTTGCTACAGAAAAATGAAGATGGTTTTGAGCAACCCATAGCTTTCTTCAGTATGTCCTTGCAGGCTTCTGTGTTGAAGTATGATATTATGGAAAAACAGGCATATGCACTAGTCAGAGCCATCAAAAGTTTTAGACCATACCTGGTAGGATCACATGTAATTGCATATGTACCCCATGCAGTAGTCAAAGACATATTCACTCAACAGGAGGTGACTGGAAGAAGGTGTAGATGGATAAACAAACTGCAGGAGTTCAACATAGAGATACAAATTACCAAGTTGGTAAGAGGACAAGGATTAGCCAAGATGATGGCACAGTCAAACTTGGAAGCATGCCAAGTTAATGCAGTCCAAAATGAGAGTGTAAATGTATCAAGATCTGAATGGTACAAGGACATTATATACTACTTGCAAAATCTGAATTGTCCTTCCCATTTCAGTGATAGTCAAAAGAGGACTTTAAAGTTACATGCAATCAGGTATGTTATTGTTCAAGGTGAGCTATACTAGAAAAACCCTGATGGTGTGCTGCTGAGATGTGTGGATGAGGATATGGCTAACAATGTTTTGATTGATATGCATAAAGGATTGTGTGGTGGACATTATACTACCTAAACAACAGCTCATAAGACTCTCAGAGCAGGATATTGGTGGCCCACTCTCTTTTCAGATGCACAAAGGTTAGTGAGGAAGTGTGACCCTTGCCAAAGATTCTCAGGAAAATTGAGATATGATGGTGCTTTACCTCTTAGAACTGTAACTGTGGATGCTCCATTTCAGCAATGGGGAATTGACTTCATAGGGGAAATTGCAGACAAGTCAAGTGGGGGACATAGTTGGATTTTAGTGGCAACTGATTACTTTACCAAATGGATTGAGGCCATTCCAACTAAGAGAGCTATAAGTAAGGTGGTGATGGATTTCATACTGGAAAATGTTATCATCAGGTTTGGAGTACCATTCAAGATAGTCACTGATAATGCTATGTGCTTCAGATCAGGTGAATTTGTTGATTTTTGCAACAAATATGGGATCAATCTATCATATGCATCACCATACCACCCACAAGGAAATGGTCAAGCAGAATCAAGCAATAAAAGCATCATGAAAATTATCAAGAGGATACTGGACAAGAACAAGAGAGCTTGGGACTCAAAATTAAAGTTAGCAATATGGGCTGACAGAGTGACAGTAAAAAAAGCTATTGGAATGTCACCCTTTGAGCTAGTATATGGTGCATCAGCCAGATTGCCCATAAACAATCTCCTACCAGTTTACAGATTCATCCAGGAAAATGATGAGGAGATTGAAGACTCCATGACAGAAAGAGTGAATCAGCTGGTTGCATTGGATGAGAATAGAAGGAAAGCACACCAAATTAACCTCAAGAGACAACAAGATATGAAATATTAGTTTGACAGGAGAGCTACAAAAAGGAAGTTTCAAGTCAATGATCTGGTGCTCATCTGGAATGCAAAAAATTAGGACAAGGGTAAACATGGTAAGTTTGAACCCTTATGGATGGGCCCATATCAGATTTGCAGTATTCATGGGGAGGATTCTTATTTCCTCTAGGCCCTAGATGGTGAATTTCTGGAATTGCCTGTGTATGGCCAATTCCTTAAGTTCTATTTTGCATAGATGACTTGTCGCTGTGCACATTTGTAAAAATATGTATATAGTGTAAATGTTCTGTACAGTTCATGCTTTTCTGGCTTTTTTGCCTGGTCTACCCAGAGATCTGGTTCTCGCTGCAGGTTTTCACCTGCACATCCCCATCGGAGCCAGTGTTGGTACTCATTTTGACCTGGAGGTTGATTTTTCATGTTTAGAGGGTTTCTTCATTTAAACCCTATATTTTCTTGCCCATCGACATGACCTCACACGTGTTTTGGCGATCAGGTTGATGGTAGGGATGGTGTCATCACTAAGACTTTGCCTATTGGGAGGGAAGCTTATTGTTATTCTGACAGTTTTGATCTCACCGATGGGGATTGTGGTGTGTTCTTTGTATGTCGCTGGGACTTTGTGCTATCGGCGGAGGTAATTTTTGTCCCACTGAAGTGGGTGGTCAGGCCGATGAGGGTTTTTTAGGTGTTCATCAGCAAGAGTTTGCTTATCGGCCAGGCAGATAGGTGATTCACCGATGCATTGGGTGTTCCCGATGGAGTTTGGATTGATGTGCCATCGGCACGACATAGACTATCGGGTGAGCGGGCAGGTGTTGGGCCGATGGCATTTGTTTGGCCGTTGATGTATCGGTGAGGGTATGGTCTATTAGCGAGGGATCTTTTTCTTGCTCCGATGACTTAGGTCTCGCCGATGCGGGATGCAGGGTTATTTGAAGGTATGTTTGTGATCATCGGGGTGATCGATTGTGTCGGTGAGCTTCATTCTTGTTGTGCCGATGGTCTATGTCTTGGCGACGAGTGTGTTTTGCCTAGCCATCGGAGGAGACTTGTATGATCAGGTGGACTGTGGAGTGCTTGGCCGATGTGATTTTCTTATCGATCAAGGGACATCGCTGTGACATGGTCTTTCTCTGGCTGATGATGGAGTTGATGGTGGTCTTCGGTGTGATTTATGCTATCGGCAAAGTAGTTTCTTGTTTGGCCGACTGTGGATGTTTGGCCGATGAGGAGTCATCGGCGTGTGTTTGGCCGACGGAGATGGGAGGCTGATGTCTATCGGCGAGGCTAGTAAGATCGGCCAGAGGAATTTCAGGTTGGCCAATGGCGTGGGTCTAGCCGACAAAGGGGTAGGGCCTAGCTTGTTGATGTATCAGTGAGAGTTGGTCTGTCGGTGAAGGAGCTTTTGGCTAGGCCGATGGTTCTTCTCTGGCCGATGGGGATGTTGGAGGCTTTTCAGGAGTTGTTCATCGGCGTGATTGGCTGTGTCGGCCGAGGGGTTTTTTACTTGGCCAACGATATTGGTCTGGCCGATGGTGGTAGGATGGTAACTGCTAATGGGGTGCGAGCTGGTCATCGGAGAGACTCATACTATCGGTGGAGATCTGAAGAGTTGGCCCGATGGTGCATCTCTGGCCGATGGAGGGGATTGTAATGTAGCGGTCGGCAGGACAATTGAGGTCGGCAGGAGATTCGTGGGCTTGGCCGATGGTGTTGATCTCGGCGATGGGCTTTGGGTGAAGGAGCATGTGTCGAGCGTGGCAAAAGCGCTCAACACCTATTATGCAAGTGACTATGCTTTTAAACTACTAAGGTAGTCTCCTCACCGTGCATGTGGGACTAATCTCCCTGCATTTTTTAAACCTGTGGTGAATGCATTTTGGCGGGAATTTCTTTTTTGATGTGTTGCGACGGTTTTCAAGCGGCCGTGGGTGGTTGAGCCATCAATGGCGACTGTAGCAGGGGCATGGGCGAGTTGTTGAACAGTCATGTACTTGATTTTTGGCGTGAGGACTTCCAGATGGTGGCACAGGGCTTGAGGCCACCATTGTCTACTTTCTGTCTCTACAACAATAAATTTTGAGCACCATTCCTTTGAAGGATCTGATCTAGCAGATTTTTGTAAAAGCCTTGTAATTAATTGCTATGGTACACTTTCTGGCTGATATAAGCAGACTGTGTTACCATTGTTGTTGTTGAAAGTTGAACATTTGGCTCTGTAATACAATACAGCTGATTTGGTTTCTCTGTACAGCAAAACCTGTGAGTTTATGTATCTTTTGTTATACGTTTTTGCATGAATCCACTGATTTCATGGTTAATTTTATATGAGAAATGCTATGTTAGCATGTGTTTTGTTAATTCTGTCTCCAGTATTGCATGTATCTTTCTTCTGAGTCTGGATATTTAAGCAATGTTTGAGACTCTAGAACATAGAGTTCCTGTGTTGAATGTCTGATCTCTTAACTTCTGCTCAAGGGGTAGATTTAACTGTTTTCAGATTGAATGTTGGGAAGGGTATACTGCAATAGGGATGCCATAAGTATAGATAGCTTAACACTCTGTATTGGGAGATATCTGTAAGGCAAGCATCATATGTGTCCCCCTGAAATCTAGTTTTAGTTGTTCATGCATATCATTCACAAGTGTATGTCTACTGACTCCAGGCCCTGGATAGGCACCAATCTTGCTTTGTGTTTGTGTTACAACCATGTCCAGCCTTGCATCCAAAATTAAAATCAAAATCAAAATCTAAAACAACCTTTAGGACATTAGAATTAGTTTTAGGATCCTCAGTCCTCTGTCTACAACTGCAAATAGGCCCAAAGCTAGCCCCTTTGCTCTTATCTTTCAGTTTTGGTCTACTTACAAGAGGACTTATCTACTTTCTGTCAGCACCCCAGCCTTGTATGTATATCCTCATGGATGTTGAGTAGGGAATACCCCCCTAGGTTTTGCAGAGCCTAAAGAAGAAGAGAAGATAAAATATAGAGTCTATCTCCTACACTGTTGGCCCGTGGCCTAGAGATCTTGTTGATCATTGATGGCTACTTGTAGGGAAATCTGGGAATAAGCATCCAGTCTGGGAAAAAACCAACTTGCAAAAACTAAAAGAAAACTAAAGTGAACTCAAAGAGGAAATGAAAACAATTCAGAAGAGATAAAAATTGATCTTGAATTCACAAAGGAAAAAAAGCAAGAAAAGGATGAGATGGCACAAAAAAGTGAGCTAAAATAGGCTAAATTAAGAAGAAAAGCTAAAACAAAGAATTAACTTGCACATTGAAAAATAATAGGGTTGCCACTTTTGGAAGTAGGGTCATCTATTTTTCCAGTGTTAGTCACTTAGCTGACCCTAAAACACAATGCAGGTGACTTAGGTGACCCAACAGGTCTATGGGGTGACCCTAAATAGGTAAAATGAGAGGGTCCAAAGGCAACATGCAAAGCAGGGAAAGTCAGCTAGGAGGTTAAGTAAGGGGGGCAAAAAGATAAAAAGAAAAGAGGGTGAGTCATCATGACATGAAACCATTGGGAGAAGTATAATCACACCTTTGAGGGTAATGAGCTATTACTACCACACTATCATTAGACTGCCATGTAGGCCTAACATGATTTTAGTACTTACATATTTACCCCCTCAAGGATGATAGTCTCCATGGAAGGTAGGTGCTGTTCTCGAAGCATGGCCTTACATATTTTGGTACTTTGATATTATTTCTCTCATGATTTATCTCTCACTGATTTTTTTATCTCTCATTTTTTTATTCACTCATATTTTTTGATTGCTTCTTGTATTGTTATGATCCTCCTGGTGTTTTTGGTCAAGGAAGATAAGTGGTTGAGCGCCACCAAGGGTTTTCACTACCCAGTCAGACTTTCCTTCTACTAAGGAGGAATGGGGGAGGTATACTTGTAAGCTTCTAATGAGTACTATAGGTTTGAATATTGACTCTGCTTAGACTAAACAACATGGTCTATTAAGACCAGGATCAGTGTGAAGCTAAAAGCTAGGCTTTGATTAGAATCATTGGAAAATGTGATGGGAGAAAATGATAAGTGTTAAATATGACCATAAGGGATCTCAAAGGCTCAAAGGGGTCAACCTATACCTAAGAAACCTTAGACTCCTTACTAAGACAAAAATCAAACAAGAGCATGTCAGTCACAAAATGCATGGCAGAACATAATGAAGAATGCAGAATTTTGATTTTTAATGATTTTATAATTTTTATGGATTTGATTTTTTTTTCATTTTCTAGGTTGAACTTCTCTCTTTCCATAATGCACAAGAGGTAAGCATCATTTATGATATCTTAACTACGTATGGACCTATCCAATTTGGTCTGAACTTAACTTGAAAGATTTTGCAAGGACACTCAAAGAATTGGTGTAAAAATGTCTTTGAATTCATTGAGGAGTTTCATGTACTCACATGTTTCATTGTTTGATGATTAGCCCCCTAGCTTTATCATTTTTTGTTCTTGTTGAGTTCCATGTTTGTTTTGAACTTTTACGGGGTGATTAGAATTGGTGTTAAGTCTCCTAGTTTTTGTGTGGGTTCTAGTTCTCCTTTTTGCTTTGTGGTGGTCTTGATTGTATGGATGCTCATATCTAGCTTGATAGGAATGGATTCTAAATTGAGTGGAGCATAAGACTTTGTTGAGTGGGGATCAAAGGGGAATTCTCCTATTGCTCCCTTCCCTATACATTTTAAGGTCTTAGCTATGTTTGCAATTTGTTTACATGTCTCTCCTTTTTCAAAAGTGCTAATTTTTGGGTCACTAGTGGTTTCCATGGTCTTCCCCTTCTTTTTGATTTGTTCAAATCTATAGAGACTGAAAGGATCAGGGTCTCCTTTGATGATGTGGGTTTGTCCCATGTGTGAAAAGTATATTTCTTAAAATAATGTGGAGGGAATAACCCTCATCCTATGGATCCAAGGGCTTCCTAGGATCATGTTGTAAGTGATTTCTTTATTGATCACATAAAATTCAATTGGGAGGGTTTTGGGACCCAATGTGATTTAAATATTGACCTTGCCCATGGTTCAAATGTTTGGTTTATCATGAATTCTAAGGATGAAAGTTTCTTGTGTGATTTGTTTTTCATCATAACCCATTCTTTCAAGAAGAGAAAAAGAGACTATGATAATTGCATACCCATCGTCAATAATTACACATTTAATGGAATAGTCCTAAACTTAGTACACTATCACACCTTTTTAACTAGTGAGATCATGTCTAATGACACCATATCTATTTTTGATTCCCTTTGTGCCATGTTAACAAATCACCCAAATGGTCTTGACTTCCTCCATGGTATTTCTGACATCATCCACAATGTTGTTCCTTTGTTAGCAAGCTATTGCGAGGGCACTCAAGACTCCCACTCTAATATCATAGGTCAACAACTCTCTCTTCCAACCTAACACTAGTGTCCATACATACACATATTATCACATAGTCACTAGTGTTGCACAACATGGTCAAGTAGACCCCAGTTCCTCCAGAATAGTGTGGAACCCCATTAACCAATATGGTTTTGTTCTCTCTTCTAACCTTTACAGATTACTTTTCTTGGTGGGCACCTTGGAACCTCTCAACACATGACATTACCCTTGACAAGCCCTATTATTTCAATTTCTACTTGCATCCCTCTACATACCATAGATCCAATTATAAACCAACTTTTGTAAAATGTTGGGACTCTCTAGCAGTAGCTTGCCACAGTCCCCACGTTTTTGGTGCAACCACTCATTCTTCCATATTACCATTGTAGTCCCCTATCTCTTAGCATCCTTGTACTGAAATTCCCTATTGGATTTTGAGGTTCTCTAGTTTGAAAAGAATTCTAGTAAAGGCAACTAACAAAATCATGCGTCTTCCTTCACCACAAGTTCTGTAGTGATTTCATTTTTCAAGATTGGTTGTTATCTAAACTATTCCCATTGTTGTTGAAAGACACTACATTGGATTGGTTCTGCTCACTGCTAAACCACTCTATCTCTTCCTTTGACAAGTTAGTAATTAGTTCTCGCAACATTTCTAAATGAATATTGGGCCCCAACTCACATTCATAGATCTAGTGCACTATTGCCAAGGTGCTCAAGCAAAAGTAACAGATTTTATCTTTTGATATCAATCTTTATTTTCAAAAAAATTATATGCCTTACTTGATTCAGATGTGCAATAGGTTTTTATTATAAACTTGTAGCTTATGATTAGGGATAAGATTCTATTAATGAAATACACTTAATTTTTTCATTTTTATACAATGTTACATGACTAATAGTAGATGATTATCTAGTTTAAGGTACCACCTCGTAGACTCCTTTTATATCATTCAGGCCTTCATCTTCTTCATTCAACAGCTACAAAAGGGATAAAAACTTCTTGAAAAATAATACATCAATAATTATCAACAATGCAACAACCAAAACACTCTCATCTACTGTCATGGCCCTTTCCTCATGCAAAGTATTAGAAAAACAAATAATTTACTCTTTTATTTGAGTCTCTCTATTCACCCTTGTAGAAAATCCTAAATAACATTTTAGTGCATTTGCTACCTATTCATTCTTTGGATACTAACAAACCTTACTGCCTTCCTATGACCCAAAGGCCTTCTGTCAATTTCATAGATTTCTTGGTCACAACACAAAATGATGCCTACATCTTAAGCATATTGTACAAAACCTCATCAATTCCAACATGATATAGGTCTCTAGTGTAAACAATAGAGGTAATAAATATATTGCACCCCTTAATCAAAATTTATATATTTACACAAACCCTCTTTTGCATCATTCCTCAAATTTCATTGACCTTGCTTCTACTTCATAGGTGCTAGAAATTGATGTTGATTAGTCCCATTTTTTCTTATTAGAAATGATAGGAATGGTGTATGCCCACCCTAGAGTCCCTTAAGAGAGGCTCATTCTCAACATAGGAGAAAGAAATGATAGGTTAATAGAAAACATGTTAGGGGTGTTCTAATTGACCCTATTAGCACGATAAATGTAATCATAGGGGAGTTCCTATATGTACATGAGTTGTATAAATATTAGTACAACAATTCAGAAGTCTTTATATACATGCACAATGGATTTCTAAATCAACCCTTGGTTCAATCACCCTTCTTGTCCAGGTAGGACCTAAAATCCTAGATGTCCCATTCTCTTTGATCCCCACCCTAGATCTCTTTTGACTAAAGTTGGGTCATTTATGGCTCACTTCTATCAGAGCAATCCCTTCGGTGGTTCATAAGTACCTAAAGTTCCTACATGAGGGAGTAGTGCATACAATCCACCACAGTGAATTTCAACCTCTCTTTATGTGTGGCAACTTCTCCTTGGATCATTTATGGCTGGCTTCAACCAAGCCTCTTCGGCTTCGCAATAAATTTTTATTTAAATTTTATTAAAAGTTCAAAGCTAGTCGGGTTGCGATCTTATCTGGTGGCCCTGTAGACACCTAAAATCATCTCATGCCATTTCAACTCTAACTAGGTCATCTCCCATTATCTTCTAAAATTAATTGAATAAATCATATTTAGACGATTAATCATCTAATTTCCCTTCCAACAATAAATAAATAATTTTTAGTATTTATTTAATAAAATCACTATTCACTCATAATTAATTGAATAAGTCTAGACTATTTATTCAATTAATTAATCTTATAGTCCACCCTTAAATAAATATAAAAAATTGTTTACCTAAGCCCATCTAACCCCATCCAAAAATTAATTAAATTTACATATTAATTTAGTTCTCTATTTTGTGCACTTTTTATTAGTTGACCAAATCACATCATTAATCATTTGCACATGTCTAAGTATGATTAATCAAGGCATTATATACACAAGTATCTAAAAAGGTGCACGTCATTCAACATGTACATAAGGGGTACTTGGAGCATGGAAAAGATTTACACAACACTCCAAGAAACCACTTTTTCATCCTTCCCATCCACTTTCCCCAAGATGAATCTCCACCCTTGATTCTCCTTGAATCTTGGGAGCCCCTTTGATCACTAACCAAATCATGACACTTGGAGGTTTCTCATGCCTCCAATCCTCTCAAGCAATTAGAGCCCTTGATCTTCCAAATTGATCCTATCCCTCCATCCATCCTCCCAAAAATCTATAAATTTGACCTCCCATAAGCCATTTGGACACAAATCTTGAATGCAAAGTTATGTTGCTACTTTGAGGACTTAAACATCTAAATTCTCTCCACACTCCATCCTTGGATACATCCACCACATGTTTGTGTAAGGAAGCTAAGGTAGCAGAACAACTTCCTACACTAATCTTGAGGAGAGGGATATGTAGAACTTTTTAGATCTTTATAACAGTTATAGAAATAAACACAACTAGCAATCATACCACAACACAGTAATTACACGAGGAAACACTTTCAAGAGAGAAACCCCACACTCCAAAGCCACCCAATATATTATTCGAGAAATAAGAAGATTAGAATATACTTGCAAAGAAAGCTTTCATAGGAGTATAACCAACCAGAGATTCAGAGGCAACTCAACCTCTATAAGACTCTTACATATAACCTCCATCTCAAATTCATGATATATAGGAGATACAACACAGTAAACTACCAACGGTAATTACAAAACCATGAGCCAAAACCACCCAAAAGTGGCACCCAAATTATATCCAATCAAAGATGCCTTGTGATGTGCCAAATCACACACCAACATGTGTAACTCTCCCCTTCAGTTCTTTTAAGTGTCCAACATGTTTTCACATTTCCCAAAACAGGAGGTCCAACTTCCAGAGTCCATAACTTTTGATCTGGGTGTCTAATTGATGAACTATTTGATGCATTGGAAAGCTCGTGAAGAGATATATCAAGATATAACCCACTTCATTGGTTATGGAAAATTTTAGGGCATTTAGGGACCTCTAAGTGCCTCAAATATGAGTTTGAAACTTTTTTCAGGAGTTCTAAAAAACAAAAAACTTTAATATCTTGCAATCTAGGTATTATCTTGAGTTGAAACTCACTCAAGATGTTTACTTGGAAGTTTCACACCTAGGAAAATTCTAGGTCCATTCGTGCTCAAATGTAGAGTTAATAAAAATAGTAAGCCCTACCATTTTTAGCCCCTTTTGGAAACTTTAAAAGTTATAAACCATTCTTCAAGATAAAGGGTATTCAAAAAGACCAAAGAAACCTTTTTTAATTGCAAGGTTGAGACACCTTTCCTAACATTTCTCCACTTGTTCAACACCTTGCAAGAGCAAAGAGAGTATCAACACCATGATTTAATTACTAGGGGCCAAGAGGCCCATAAAATCTGAACACCATCTGAACTTCTATGTGCTCAGATGCTTAGTTAATGAATCTATAACATTCATCAAAGTATCTACCTAAACTAGCTTCACCCTGGCATCCTCGACCATATCTCTAACAAAATGATATTGTACATCAATGTGCTTAGTCCTGGCATGAAAATTTGGGGTTTTAGCTAGGTAGATCGCACTGACTGTCACAATAAACTATCACTACACCTTGTTTTATTCTGATATCTGAACACAGTTTCTTAAGCCAAATGGCTTCTTTACAAGCATGAGTAGATCCCATATACTTAGCTTTAGTAGTGGACAAAGTAACCATAGCATGTCGCTTACTCATCCAACTAATTGCACCACCAAATAAAGTAAATACATAAGCACTGGTGGATAGTCTACTATCAACATCACCCACCCAGTTTGAATCCACATAACCATGAATATCAAGGGAATGCATGTATCCTATCAAATTACCATGATAACACAATGAATACTCTAAGGTACCCTGCAAATATCCAAAGACTCTTTTAACTGCATCCCAATGAACTCTACGAAGATTAGACATATATCTGGAAAGAACTCCCACTACATGGGCAATGTCTGGTCTAGTACAGACCATAGCATACATCAAACTTTTGATTGCTCTCTGGTAAGGCACTTTCCTCATGTCTTCCATCTTTGATGGGGATGTTGGACATTATGAAGTAGATAACTTCGTTCCAATTGTAAAAGGAACACTTAATGGTCTACAATCCTACATGTTAAACATTTGTAAAACTAAATTGACATACTTACTCTAGCCAAGCCATAGTTTTTTGTTCACTCTATCTATTCTTATTTCCATCCCAAGAATGTGTTTAGATACACCAAGATCTTTCATTTCAAATTTAGCTGCAAGTTCAGACTTTAGTTTTAAAACCATTCCTTTCCCTTTACCAATAAATAACATATCATCAACATATAATGCAATAAATAGAAAACGATCACCATCAGATTTATAATAAACATAGTGATCAAATTTAGAACAATCAAATCCCAAACTCAACACATATGTATCAAATTGCTGGTACCACATCCTAGGACTTTATTTGAGGCCATATAAATATTTCTTCAATTTACAAACCAAATTACTTTTACCTTTCACCATGTAGTGCTCTAGCTGTGTCATATAAATATCCTCCTCCAAATCACCTTGAAAGAAAGCCATTTTCACATCTATTTTCTCAACCTCTAGATCATAAGCAGTAGCAATAGAAAGCAAGAATCTAATGGACATCATTTTTCCAAAAGGAGAAAATATCTCACTATAATCAACACCCTCAAACTGAGAGTAACCTTTTGCAACCAATCATGTTTTGTATTTCTCAATACCTCCATCTGAACCAATATTTTTTTTGAACACCGATTTGAAACCAACAAGTTTTTGTCCTTTAGGCAATGGCACTAGGTCCCATCTACCATTCTTTTTCAAAGCTGTCATTTCTTCATCCATAGCAATCTTCCAAGACTCTGTATCATTCATCCCTAATGCCTCTTCTACATATCTAGGTTCATCTATGTTAGTATTCAATGCAAAGATACATCTCCAGTCATCAGGTGAACACCTTTCAGGTGGTTATCTATGCCTTGTAGACCTTCAAACAAGTTGAGTTGGAGAGTCTTCCTCCTCTTCTAAAGATTCAGAGCTAGATGATCTCTCTTCAACTTCATGTCTATCTAGGGGCCTTGATTCATCTTTCTCATGCATACAAGGGAGTTGAATCACATCTTTCTGTTCACTTTGTTCTAGCTGCAATGTAACAGAAGAAGTCTTAGTTTCTCTAAAAATAAAACTTCTACTATATATTACCTTTTGTACGATAGGGTCCCAAAGCTTGTATCCTTTCACACCATAACTATACCTGATGAAGATACATTTCATAGCCTTGTTCTTCAACTTTGTTCGCTTCTCCTTTGGCACATGTGCATATGCCTCACAATAAAAAACTCTAAGATGTCTTAGTGAAGGCTTGTGCCCTAACCACGCCTCCATAAGTGTTTTATCAACAAGTGCTAATGTAGGAGACCTGCTAATCACGTAGCAAGCAGTAGAAATAGCTTCAACCCAAAAAAATTGTTCTAGACCAGCACCACTAAGCATACTCCTAGCCTTCTCCATTAGTTTCCTATTCATTCTTTCTACAACTCCATTCTGTTGTGGAGAATACAGAGTTGTCTTTTGTCTCTGAATGCCACAATATTTACAGAATCTATCAAAATTATTAGAGCAAAATTCACAATCATTGTCAGTCCTCAAACATTTTATTTTCTTTCCAATTTGCAACTCAACTATTACTTTAAATTCTTTAAATTAACTGAAAACTTCATATTTATTCTTTAGAAAATATACCCATGTCCTTCTGCTAGAATCATCAATAAATGAGACATAATATGTGGATTTCGCAATGGAAGGAACATCTATGGGACTAAACACATCAGAATGAATAAGATCCAATACACCACAAGATTTATGAGAACTAAAGTAAAACTAAACGTGGCTTTATTTACCATAAATGCAATGCTCACATAAATCAAAATCAAGATTACAATCAGTCAACCCTTCAACAAAGTTTTTATTTTTCAAGGTCCTTAGACCCTTTTCTCCTATGTGGCCTAATCTCTGGTGCCATAACATAGTCTCCTTTGCAGCTAATTTTGATTAAGAAGAAAGAGCACCCTTAGGTACCCATAAGCCATGATCATCCATTGAAAATGAAACCCTCTCCTTTTCCAATGAAATAGTCACAGATTTGCTTTTCGTAGAAGTACTATTGTACTCAACAGTGCACACATCAAGCTTATACAATGTGCTAAATCTAACACCTCTAGAAATCACCATAGCACCTCTTACCATCTTGCATCCTGAATCATTAAAGAGTACTTGCACACCCATATCTATTAGTTTTCTCATAGATAATAAATTTCATGCTAATCCAAGGATATGCAACACACCATTAATCCTTTTTATTCTATCATCGGGAAATCTAATTTTTAACTCTACCATGACCAAAAATATTTAAATGAGAATCATCACCCAAGTACACCTTACCTCCATCAACTTCTTCATATTCAAAAAACCAATCTCTATTAGGGGTCATATGAAAGATGCACCTGAGTCAATTAACTATGCATCATTACCTGCACGAGTGGCCAAAGATGCAATGAATACATCACCATCTTCCTTCGAAAACTCAAAATTAGAATCAAATTTCTTCTTTATCTTCTTTTCTTGTTTACACTCCTTACAGAAGTGTCCAGGCTTACGACAATTCCAACAAATAATTTTGGACTTTCTAGGAGATTTGGATCTCCCTTTGGACTTGGATTTGTCACACTTGTCGCTCTTCTTACCTTTTTCTTTAGGTTTTCCATGAACACTTAGGGCTTCTTTGGCACTAATGGATACCTTCCACCTCATTTCTTTAGAAAGCAAAGAACCCACAATATCTTCAACTTTCAAGACAACAGAAGTACTCCCAATCGCCATAACAAGAGAATCCCACAAATCAGGCAAAGAACAAAGCAAGATCTGACATCTCTTTTCCTCATCCATTTTTACACCAACTAATACCAATTGAGCCACCAACATATTGAATGCTTCTAGGTGATTTTCAATTCATCCTCCCTCTTCCATTTTCAAGGAATACAATTTCTTCTTTAAGAAAATCTTGTTCACTAAAGATTTGGCTTGATATATCTCACCGAGTTTCTTCCATAGTTTCTTTGCAGAGGGATCTTCATAGACATTGATTAAAATAAAGTCTGCCAGGTACAATCTGATTAGACCCTTGTCTTTATGGTCCATAACATCATATGTAGCAACCAAAGTAGCATCTATGGGCCTTGAAACATTCTCATCAATAGCATCCCACAGATCCTCCATCTTCAGCTCCACATCTCAAAATTGTTACCAAAATTTTTTTTGACCTCTATTCTCCCTGATGTGCTCGCCGTATGAAAATCCCTACAACAAGATCATAAAGTATCTTCTGGTATCTTCTGCACAAGCTCCCACTCAAAACTAGATTAGTTCAAAAAACCCAATAACCCACAACTAAAACCAATGCTGATCAAGCTTGGAGACTACTTGTAAGGAAGCTAAGGTAGAAGAACAAATTCCTACACTAATCCTGAGGAGAGGGATATGTAGAACTTTTTCGATCTTTACAACAATTATAGAAATAAACACAAATAGCAATCATACAACACAATAATTACGTGGGGAAACCCTTTCAAAAGAAAAACCCCACACTCCAAAGTCGTCCAATATATTATTCAAGAATCAAGAAGATTACAAAATATTTGCAGAGAAAGATTTCACATGAATATAACCAACTAGAGATCCAGAGGCAACTTGACATCTATAAGACTCTTACATACAACCTCTATCTCAAGCTCCTAATATATAGGAGATACAATACAGTAAACCACCAAGAGTAATTACAAAACCATGAGCCAAAACTACCCAAAAGTGGTACCCAAATTATCTCCAATTAAATATGCCTTGTGATGTGCCAAATCACACACCAACATGTGTAACTCTCCCCTTTACATCTCTTTAAGTGTCCAACATGTTTTCACATTTCTAAAAATAGGAGGTCCAACTTTCAGAGGCCGTAACTTTTGATCTGAGTGTCTAATTGATGAACCGTTTGATGCGTTGCAAGGATTGTGAGGAGACATATCAAGATATAACCCACTTCATCAGTTATGACAACTTTAAAGGCATTTAGGGACCTCTAAGTGCCTCAAATTAGAGTTCAAAACTTTTTTTGGGAGTTTTAAAAACCAAAAACTTTAATATCTTGCAATCTAGGTATGATCTTGAGTCAAAACTCACCCAAGATGTTTACTTATAAGTTCCACACCTTTTGGAAAATTTTTGGGTCCATATGTGCTCAAATGTAGAGTTAATAAAAATAATAATCCTTTCCATTTTTAGCCCCTTTTGGAAACTTTGAAAGTTCTAAACCATTCTTCAAGATAAAGGGTATTTGAAAAGACCAAAATTGGGAAGAATAGAAACCTTTTGTAGTTGCAAGGTTGAGACACCTTTCCTAATAGTTTGGTGCAACAAGGAGTCCTTGGCAAGAATGTTATTTTGTGTTTTCATCTTAGTTCATGGTCTTCTTTGCCTAATCTTGAGGTGATTTATGATAGTGAATAGAGTAGATAAATTTAGTTTAATTTTCTCTTTGTATGGTTCACTTTTGTATGTTCATATCCCTTCTCCTTCTTTTGTGACTTCTCTTCTTACGACCTCCTAGCCTCTAGTGATTTCTCTTGTTCTCCCCTACCTAGGTCTAGTAGTAAGAGGAAAGTATCTTGTGTTTGGTGACCCTCCTCATTCCTGAGTGGTTCACTAGTATTCAACAGTCCCTCCTCCTGCTACTTATTTAGTTCTAGAGGAAAATAGCAAATGTTGCATAAACCCCCTAATCCCATGTGGTTTCTCAACCTTTGGTAGTTTCTTTTATTCCTTCTACCTCTTTAGCAACAAGAAGAAAGTAACTCATGTTGTGGGACCCTTCCCCTCACCTTATGGTTTCCTAGCCCTCGGTGGTTCCTTTTGTTTCTCCTCCTGTCCCTTCGATAGAGGAAGAAAAGGAACCCATATTGGAAAACTCTCCTACTCCTTTAGAAAAGGCTTTGCCTTGCACTCGATAGAATTGAAGCTTGTGAGAGATTGCAAGTGTCATTGTCATGTAGCATCTCAAGAGCATGTTGCCCAACCTGAACATATTTCTAAGTGTCCTCCTTTGCAACTAACTCCTGATCTAGCCTGTCCTTCTAAGCCTCAACCTCTTCTTCCTAAGCACGTGTGTATCCCTTCCCCAACCTCTCCATCTCTTAAGTTAGACCCAAATGAATACAACCCTAAAAGGGTTCAAGTTGTCTTGGCTCCATCTACTGAGGATCCCATTATTCCTCTCATTCTAGATCAGCATCCCTTTTTGGAACCCCTTGATCTTCCCAATATCAATGTAATTTCTAACACCACCATTTCATTTCTCATCCTATTCTAGTACACCTACCACCAGATCTTTCTAGATATCCTTGCCCCACCACTATTGATATCAACATTCCCCACTCTCCACCAAAATACAAACTAAAGCATTACCCCACACTGCATTTTTGCAAGTTAAAGCATAATCCTCCATCACCACCCCCTCTAAGACCTTCTTCATTAGTTCTTCCTCTTATGGAGGATCTTCCTCCACCCACAACTCTTACTATTGACATTTTTGTTAACACTGGTGAGTAGTTGCATCTTATGCAATATTTTGACAATGATTCACATGACTCCTCTTCAAGAGAGTGCCTATTTGAATCCTTCATGATATTCCATCATTATCTTCTATCTTTACAAGGTTGTTGACCATGGTTCTTGTTGATGCTCATGAGTATGCTACTCCCATATCCAATCCTTTGCATTCCATTGTAGGAGATTATCCTAGTACAACTCTTAATGTGGTTCCTTTATTAGCCCATCCTCTACTCCCCTATGGTAAAGATGAATGGGGCTTAGATGATTTGATGGAGCCCAACCCATGAGATCAGTACCTTCATTCCATGTGTATGTATGTATGTTTGCTTGTTTGTTTGGTCTTACCTGTAATGTTGCTCAATGTGTTGATTAGTTCCTCTTGGAGGACCCATCCTACCCTTGTAGGTACATGGATATAGGGGGGACAAAACTATTGTATCTTTCCTTTATTTTTATCTATATTCTTCTATATGTTGTACTTTATTTTTCTACATTTTGGGGATGATGCAAAGTGTTGGAAGATTTAGCTTCCTTTCATGTTGACCCAAAATCTTTATTTTTCTTTGATTTCATGTGATATTCTTCCTTTCTATTCATAGTTCTACATGTTTGGGGGATGATGACAATTCCATCCTTGTCCCTTGATGATTTTTGACTCCTATATATTTGAAGATGAGGAAAACAAATGAGTTGAAAAACATAAACAAAATGCAATAAAAACACAAGTTATACCTTCAAATGTGATCCCTCTCCCTGATAAGGTTGAGAGAGTGCACCCTTACTCTCTAGCTTTATCCATGGCTTACTAAATGTGAAATGCTCTCAAACTATGCAACAAATCACTAAAAGTCTAGCTCTAGATGAGAAGATGATGGAGAGATTTTGGCATGATAACAAACACTAAACTTGGATGATAAAATGGCTTGGGAGAGGTTGTAATTATAAGCATTTTGGAGGGGGATTTGATCCAATGGTTGAAATTGAAAGTAGAGATCAATGGATGAGGATGAATGTGAGATGGAGGGATTAGATTTGATCAACAATAATGGAGGGATGAGAATAAAAGTGAATTTTTTAATTCACCTTGGGAAAGGGTGTTCATTAATGAAGTTAGATGAGATGGATTAAAAATAAATTTTAAATTCTTTTGGAGAAGAGGTGAGGATTAGAAATGAATTTTTTAATTCATTTGGGGAAGAGTTATAATAAATGTGAAATATGACATGTTAGGTGTGTAAGAACTCATTAATGTGTTTTATGACAAAATGTGTATAAAAAATTGCCTTATGTGGAATAAAGGCCAGTTTTTTATTTGGGATATGTGGGGATGAGTGTTAAGTGGGGTTTGACCAAACTAATTAAGGTGATTAGTTTAATTAATATGGCTGTAGTAAATTAGTGAATGGATTAATCAGGAGTTAAGATTAATTAAATAGAGATTTATTTAATTAATTTTAGGTCTAGGTGTCATGTAGGCTAGGGTAGCTAATTAAATAATAAGTATGTAATCAACTAGGTTAGGGGTAGGCTAATTAGTAGGCTGAATTAACTAGATAAACATAATTTACCTAATTAATTAGGTTTAGGGAAATGGTGAAATTAACCAAATAAATATTTGCATATTTATTTAATTAATTGGGCTAATGTTAGTAAGTGCAACCATTGAATTAATTAAATTAATTCAATTTAAAAGATGAAATGATGAAGAGGAGGTGAATGATCAGGTGTTGGAAGGTGTAATTAATTAAATAAAAATTTAATTAATTAATTGGATGATGTTGGAAAGATGGTTAGTCAATGAAGACATTTTTAGGTGTCTACATTTGCCCCTCTTTGACATGGCGTCGTGACCCAGCAGGGATATGGTGTCAAGTCAAATAAATTGCCCCAGCTATCTGGAAGGAATGGAATGGATGAGAGATGCCCCTCGAGAGATCGGGTGAAAAATTAAAAAAATTTGATGATCTCTCGAAAGGAAGAAATGAAGGTGAAAAATGGATAGAGGGTAGGAAAATAGATTGACAGGAAGAAAAATGGGCAAAAAAGGTTATGTTTTGCACCTTGGGAGGGAAAAAGTGTGTTGGGGGATGACATGGCCTTCTATAAATAGAAAAAGTGGGCCCAAAGTGCCACATTTGCATTGATTGAGCCACTTGGATGAGAGAGAAGAAGAGACGAGATGGTGAACCCACTCTTCCCATGCTTCAAGCATTTGTCTGAGCGAGTTCATTCTTTAATGAGATCACTAGTGGCTGGTGAGCGGGTATGTGGACTAACCCTAGCTCTGTCAATTTTTAAATTTTATGCATTTATGACATCAAGAAATAGGTAGGTTAGGGTTTTAGCGCCATCGGGAGGCCATTTGGCGCCATCACAGGTTGGATTGGCACAATCCTCTAGAATGGCGCCATCAGCCAAGGTAGGGAATGGGGTAGTTTGGTGCCAAAACAAGGTTTTGTGGCACTATCATGGTGTTTGGCGCTATCTGCGCTAGGGCAATTTTTGCCAAAATGACGCTATAGAAAGAAACTGTGGCGCCATTCTCTCGAATGATGCCATTCAGTGGACTAGCACCTTTTCAAGGCACTCTGGTACTATTTGGCCATACCTAGGTTTTGTGGCACCATTCCCTGGAATGGCACTTAGGATTGGCGAATGAAAATGGGTTTCGAAGGATGGGTACCAAAATGGCACCATAAGGAAAAGAATCGACACCATTCTATCGAATGACGCCTTATAGGGAAGGAATGGCACCATCTTCTGGATTGGTGCCATCCCTAGCAGAAGTGGCGCCATCCAGGGGATTAATGCCATGCTAGGAAATATTGGTGCTAAATCAAATTTTAGCGCTAAAAAGAGAAAAATCAACGCTATATGACTAATTTTGAAAAAAAATGCAAGTTTTTGACTCACATTTTGCGGATGCAGGTTGACGAGGGTATCATGGCTTCACGAGAGCGACATGTTCCCAACGTTATGCATTGTGATTACGAGGCCACAAGCAGCATATTTCTGGCGATAGTTCGAGGCATATGTGTTCCTATACAGGTAACCCCTCCAGTACTCCTATGTTGGGCAATTACGCTACTAGCGATGGCTTTTTTATGACCTGGTCCGTGTTACATGGCATCCATATATCAGAGTAGAGGTGTGGCCTGACGATCACATTCATATGCCTTATACATTTTAGCCACGTTATCTGATGGGCTAAGGGGACAGTACGATAGACATGTATCTCCCCTCCCAAGTGCAGAGACAGTTCGGGCTATGCCAGGACCTTCCACATGTGATGGCCATTTTTGCTAGGATGGCTCGAGACCATAGATGGATAACAACTATAGTGCCATAGATGGCGATAGATGACTTTGCAGGTTTACAGCCCCAGTAGTGGGATTAGGGGAGTAGAGAGGTGGACACAGGGACTACTCCTGCGTATGATCAGTGGTGGGCTACATGGAGGCCGATTTGTTTGATGGATCCTACTGCAGTGCTAGACATGACAGTGGAGCTAGGGGAGGAGGGAGATGTGGTAGAGGAGGAGATAGTTGTGGAGGAGGTCGATGAGGATGAGGATGATCCCATCAGGATGCTAGTTGCGGTAGCCTATGAGTAGGCTATGGTCGAGAGAGGATAGGGACAAGGGTAGTAGGCATAGGTAGGACAGAGAGGATAAATGCCTCCATCACAGGCACCCCCACAGCAACAGGGACCTAGGCTGACACTGCCATAGGTACCATTGCAGTCGTAGGCCCAGGGGTAGGGACATATGCCACCACCACAAGCACCACAACAGAGACCACCATAGCAGATAAGATGGTAGTAGCAGGTGAGACCCCAAACACAACAACGACACATTATAGAGGCTACGATGACATTTACAGGAGCTAGAGCCATGGGGGCAAGGAGTTCAGGGATAGGACTGAGGCCTATTCTGGGTGCACGCACATCACATCGACGCTACCAGGCGGATGATGAGGAGGAGGTGGAGACTCTCCGGGCTCAGGTTGCGAGTTTGGAGGACATTGTTACTCAGCAGAGACAGGAGCTAGTGCAGCTATAGGGAGCAACTGCCTTACTAAATGGGAGTAGTGGGGCCGATGGCCAAGTTAGTGCCTTACAAGCGCAGTTGGCATAGGCACAGGGGTAGGTGACACATTTACAGGCTCAATTAGCCAGTGTGACTTCTGAGAGAGATGTAGAAAGAGCCTTACAGAAGGTGAAAGATGCGTAGGTGGGAAGCATACAAGCAGAGGTTACACAGATGCAAGGTGTCATTATTGGCACTAATGCATTGCAGATGTGGACTGATTACACAGTAGCATAGAGTCATGCAGCACAGCTACAGAGTGAGCTTACAAAGGTATGCGTGAGGGCCAAGTATTATTACGGGGCCTATTGTATAGTAGTCCCTGAGGGTCATCGCATGTTGAGCTATAGTCAGAGGAGCGGTTCCAGGATGTTTGGATCATATAGGTCCAGGAGATCAGTACAGTCAGTTCAGCAGCCTATGGCACCTCCACCACTAGCACCTCAATAGCCACAACAACCACCCCAGTGACACCCTGGGTCTCCTACTGGCTTTTCTAGGGAATGATCATCCCAGGGTTGATGTTTTGATATGTATTGATGTATTTTGGCCCTTTGAGGCATTTTGTATCATGACCTATATATTTATTTTGAGTGATATATATTGGCGGTAATTATACGGTTATGCATGGTGATGCTTATGGTTTATGATGTACTATATGATGTGATACTTATGTTATAGATGCATGATGTTATTTTATGATGGATATGTTATTGATGCATGATGTTATTGATGGATATATGATGTTTATGATGCATATGGATGGTTATGGATATGTTCTGGATTAAGATGAATGTATGTTATAGATGTTATTTGATTATGAATGCATTTTATGATGTTATTTGGATTATGTTATGGATTATGATGTATGTTATGGATGTTATTTGATTATGGATGCATTTTATGATGTTATTTTGCTTATGTTATGGATTATAATGTATGTTATGGATGTTATTTGGCTTATGTTATGGATTATGATGTGGATTACATATGAGATGGAAATGGAATATATGCTTAGATTAATAAACATATATTTATGCATGAAATGATGAAATGGAAATAGAATATATATTCAGATTAATAAACATATATTTATGCATGAAATAATGAAATAGAAATGGAATATATATTCATATTACACTTGTGTGAGAGTTTGATTTGAGAAGCATGACATCATCATCATTAACTCTTGAAGACACCTCACATGTATGTAATATAACTACCCTATGCTCAGTGCTTTAATTGTTTTGTTTTTTTGGGAAAGTTGGAAAGAGAACAAGCAATAGTGAAAAATGAAAATAAAATGGTTAATGTGATGGTTAAATGATGTAATGATTAATGATGGTAATAATGATAAGTGACTATGATAGTGCAAATGATTAATGAATCAGTACAATAATTAATGAAATAGACAAGTCATGATACATGTTATGTGCGTTAACCCTAGGTGATGGGGCTAGGTACTAGGGGATAGGTTGGAGGAGGGAATGGTCAAGATAGGTTTAGGATGGGTTGGGAGGGTTTGGAAAGGGAATTGTCAGGATGGTTTTTGGAATACTAGGTCAATAAACACCATGTCATTAAGGGGGGAAATTTGGTTTGGGATGGTTTAGGTTTGTAGAGAGGATTGATGGAGGGGGAAGGTATGTTAGATGGGGGGTGTTAGAGTGAATGGATTAGATAGGGGGTAGATCAAAATTCTAAGCCCAGATAATATGTTTGGATGGGTAGTGATAGAAAAGGAGATCATATGAGCTAGGCATAGTACTTGTATTACACTATTGAAAGCATTTATAGGTTTTATATAGCAAAGTAGGATACTTTTCACCAAGGTATGAAAGGACCTAGGTGATGATGTTTATCCAACATTTGCCTGGACTAGACTCACAAACAATAGGTTGATTTCATGCATGACCAAGGTAGTAAAACCTTGCCTAGATGAGGGAAGGGGACTCATAAGTTCTCATAGTACATAGAAGGTATGATTAACCTGATATGCAAATGGGAAGTACTATGCTAGAACTGACCCTATCTTCAAGATATGAATACTATTCTCAAGGAGTAATGAAATCAACCCATAAGCACAACATACAAAAACAATGACCATGTCTATTCTAGGTGTTGCCCACCACATACCATGATATAATGCGATCAAGGTAGCTTTAGGATAATTCCTAGCTGAACAGGACAAAAGATAAAAATCAATAATCAAAACACCAACAAAATGACACAAATAGCCATTGTATTCTCTTGCCAAAATAAGTGTTGATGATAGATTTTGCCTATTGTAGGAACGATATATCCATTAAGGAAAGGATTGGTTGGGTGTTGTTGGATAAAATTCGAAAGGTGGGCAAAAGGATAGTTAGGCCATATTTGATGATTATGGGTGGTTTGTCAATTGATGATTTTTGCATATAATGCGATGTTTTGAGGGTATGCTTAGCATGTGTATTGCTTGGTGAATTTAGTAAGCTCAAAAGATATAGACCATCCAAATGGGTTGGATGGGTGCATCTTATGTACCTAAGTACTAGATACTTCCTTCGTATTCCAAACTGCCTACATAACTTGTGTCCATGGGATCAAGGCACTTTAAGATGCAGGTGAGATGAATATGTAGTTCTGGTTTGACTTGATGATGTGGGAATGGTTTGGGTTGGATGTGATGATGTGGAAGATGATGCATAGGATGATGATGTGAGATTGTTTTTGTATTTTCATAATTTTGTGATTTTTTGGATTTTGGATATTTTCTGTTGTTTTGGGATTTTTGGATTTTCTAATGTTTTTGGATTTTTTAATTTTCTAATGTTTTTTGGATTTTTTTATTTTCTAATGTTTTTGGGTTTTCTAGATTTTAGAGTGTTTTTGGACTTTTGGATTTTTGAGATGTACAAAAGAAGCATACAAGGATCCTCATTCCACGGATTAGCTTTGGGTGGGATAATGTGGGGTGGGGGATAGGATTTGATGTTTCAGAATTCCAAGCCATGGGATGTGCATGATACGAGACATCATGATGAAAAGAGGACTTATTAGATGGTAGAACTGGCCACTACACATGGTACTTGAGATAGGTTTTCACCATGGTACTTATCCAAGGCGTCATCAAAGTGATTTTCACCATTGGACAACTTTATTGCACTCGGGTTTTTCTTGATTTTTTTTTTCTATTTTTTTAATTTTTTTATACTTTTTGCTTTGGGATACTCAATGAGTCATGCATAGAACCTTTTCAAATGCAAGATGTTCATAGGTTCATCTAGAGGCTTCCCCTCAGGTGTTGCAAGCTGATATGCCCCTGATCCATAGCTGGTTGTAACAACATATGGTCCCAACCAATTGGGCTCAAATTTTCCTTTTTTAGTGCGATCTTGTAGATTTTTCTGGTTCTCCATAAGGACAAGGTCGCCTACTTCAAACTTGTGGTTCTTCATTTTCTTGTTATAGCTCTTGTGTAGGTGATTATGGTATGCTTGAAGATGGTTGAGAGCATCCAAGCATTTCTCATCCAAAAATCCTAGCTCATGCAACCTTGCAACTCAATATTCTTCCTTAATGATTATATTTTGCAATGAAACCCTGAGTGATGGGAGTTCGACCTCAATAGGTAAGATGGCTTCAGAACTGAATACTAGGGAATATGGTGTGGCTCCTGTGGGTGTGCAGATACTTGTGAGGTAGGCCCATAGGGCGGGGTTGAGTTGAAGGTGCCAGTCACGGCCAACTTCATTAACCGTCTTCTTCAGAATGTGTAAGATAGTTTTGTTAGAATCATCAGCTTGACCATTACCTTGGGGGTAATACGGTGTGGAAAAGTGGTGTTGGATATGGAACTTCTTGCATAAGGTGTGGACTTCCTGGTTTTTAAATGGTTTCCCATTATATGTGATAATGGAATGAGGAATGTGGTAATGACATATTATGTAATGGAGGATGAATTTGGCTATTTGGATACTTGTGGTGAAATGAGCGGAATGGCTTCGACCCACTTAGTGAATTATTTGGTGGTAGTGATGATGAATTTGTGGCCATTAGATGATGGAGGGTGAATCTTACCTACGAGGTCAAGTCCCCACTATGAAAAAGGCCAAGGAGTCGTTATCAGCTGCAACTCCTATGATGGTGCATGAATGAGATCCCCATGTTGTTGACATGGCAAACATTTCTTCACAAACCTACAAGCGTCCCGTTCCATGGTCAGCCAATAATATCTTGTCCTCAGGATCTTCTTCGCTAAGGTTGGTCCACTAGAGTGGGCCCCACAAATGCCTTCGTGCACCTCTTCCAAGGCCACTTCAGCTTCCCTAGAGTTGAGACATCTTAAAAGCGTACCATCAAGACTTCTTTTATAAAGAGTGTCTCTTATAAGGGTGAAGCGGGAGGCTCAGCGGATAAAGCTTTTGTGTTGCACGGATGATAGGTTTGGTGGGATGATGTTGTCATGAAGGTACATGTAAGTCTCTTGATACCAGGGAGATAAAGGACCAAAAATGTCACACACTAATTCTAATTGTGGAACATCATAAGCCGGTGTGGGGAGCTCTTCAATCAGGAACTCACACTTCTTGCTATCCTTCTTCATATCAAGCAAGGATCCTATTGTGGCCATGGCATCTACTACTTTGTTATTCAATCTTGGAATTTGTTCAAAATGGATGTGAAAATAATCTTTGAAATCATAAACCATTCTTTTATAGGGTAGGAGCTTGTCATCCTTGGTCTTCTACTCATTGTTTACCTGTCGGATGACTAATTGGGAATCTCCATAAACCATTAGCTTCTCAATTTTCCACTGTATTGCCATGCAGAGTCCTGTGATGAGGGCCTCATATTCTGCTACATTATTAATACATGGAAATGTGATCTTGTAGGATTTAGGGATGGTGTCTCCTTGAGGGATAACAAACAAGATGCCTACCCTTGAGCCACGATGTGTGTAAGACCCATCAAAATACATTTTCCATGTTTCTGTTGTTAGAACTACTGTCAGTATGGATTCATCCAGAAACTCTACAAGCAGTGGTTGTTCTGTTGGGATTGGTGCATCGGCTAATTGATCAGTGATTACCTATCCTTTGATGGATTTTATTTCTATGTATTCAATATCATATTTGCTTAGGATCACAACCCATTTAGCCATTCTTCCTGTAAGATCTTCTCTCGTTAGTAGATATTTCAGTGGGTCAATCTTAGCAATGAGCTTAGTTTTATGATTGAGCATGTAGTCTCTCAATTTCTGTGAAGTGAAGACAACAATGAGACATGCTCGTTCAATTGGTGTAAAATTCAGCTCATAAGTCACTAAGGTGCGGCTGATATAATATATAGCTCTTTCTTTTCCCTGCTCATCATGTTGCGCTAACAAGGCCCCTATAGTTGTTTCTGTTGTTGAAATGTACAAAAGGAGGGGTTCCCCTTGTTTTGGTGGAATGAGGACCGGTGGGTTAGAAAGATATTCTTTCAGCTGCTCAAAAGCATTTTGGCACTAACTATCCCATACGAAAGTTGTATTCTTGCGGAGAAGATGTTGAAACGGTTGGCACTTATCGGCAAGCTATGCTATAAAACAACAGATGGACTGGAGTTTTCCTTGTAGGCTTCGAAGTTGCTTAAGTGTCTTAGGTGGATGCATCTCCACTATAGCTTTGACCTTGGTGGGATCCACTTCAATTCCTCTTCTCAACATGGTGTATCCTAGAAGCTTTCTAGAGGTGACCCCGAAGACACATTTCTTTGGATTTAGCCGCACGTTATACTGCTCTAGCCTATCAAAGATCTTAGTCAACACATCTAAGTGTTTTTCTCTGGTTTTGAATTTCCCAATAGATCATTGACATAGTCTTCCATTATGTTGTGGATGAGGTCATGGAAGATGACCGTCATTACCCTCTGATATGTAGCACTTGGATTCTTCAAGCCAAAAGGTATCATGACCCAGTAGTATATCCCCCATAGACATATAAGGGATGTTTTATGCTGATCTTCCTCTACAATCCTTATTTGATTATACCCTAAAAAATTGTCCATCAAAGACAATATCTCATGATCGGCGGTGAGATCTACCATGATGTCGATGTTTGGTAGCAGAAAGTCATCCTTTTGGCAAGCTTTATTGAGATCTCTAAAATCTGTGCAGCACCGGATGCCCCCAGTGACTTTGGCTATAGGTACAATATTGGATACCCACTTGGGGTAATCTATCAGGTGGATAAACCCCACATCTAGGAGTTTCTTAAGCTGTGCTTTGACAAGGAGCGTTATTTGAGGATTAATCTTCCTTAGCTTTTGCTTCACTGGTTTCGCATTAGGACATACCGCAAGATGATGAACAACTAGGGAAGGATCTAGTCCTGGCATGTCGGCATAGGTCCATGCAAAGTTATGGATTCTCTATCTTAAAAAGGCTAAGAAACTTTCCTATTCCTTTGTTGTGAGGGGCTCAGCTTTGAATGTGATTTTTGGTGATTCTTCTATTCCAAGATTTATTTCCTGCAATGCTTCAATTAGGATAGGTGATCTTTCCTGATACAGTTCAGATATTTCAAGAAGGTCCATGCTCTCATCTCCTAGTGCCTCATGGAGGTTTTCACTAGGTGATACGTCCTTTATTTTGATTTTTTCTTCACCCGAAAGTGCCACAAAGTGGTTTTCATTAGGGGGTGTTATTTTTATTTTTATGTTTTTGTGACTAAGAGCTTGGGTGGTCTCCCCAAAGTAGGCAGATGTGTTGAGTTCCAGGATATATCCAGCCTTGTGGTCTCCCAGGGGAAAGTGATCTCTGACCCCATCATCTCGACTATTGCTTCATCGTTCTGTGCAACATCAAGGATGGGAGATCCTTGTTGGTCCTAATCTATAAGTTGGGGGTACTGGTAAACAAGAGGCAAGTTGTTGGAGGTGGATAGTATGGTGGTTAAGGTATAGATGGCACATATGGAGGATTCGAAGAATTCAGAAAAGTCACTAAAGGAGTCTTTATGGTCTTCTTCGTTGATGTTGTCAACCATAGGGAAGGCCTTAGTGACCTCACTTAAGATACATTCGTCATTAGCGGGAGTGGACTCTTGTCCCCATACCCTAACCCATGAAGATGTAGGTTTCTTGTTTCTTAGAGGGGTTCCACAATCCCCTACTCATGAAGGCCTATGCCGCCTTGTCCTTTGTAGCCCATGTATTTGACAATTTTGAGACCCTTCCCATAGATCTCAGTTGGGATAGTAGGAGCATCTTGATTTGCTTCTTCTTCTTTGTATAACCATGAAGATATATCTTCAAGAACATCTTGGTCAAGGAGATGCTTCTTCTTGAAGGTAGGTGATGGGTTGTACTTGATGATCACCGTAGAGACTTCTTCTTCCCTAGGAGCACCAAATGTTTTAGGGGAGGGCAGTAGTCCCACAAAAAAGGTACCGTGTAGGTCATATTCACCACACCCCATGTCACTTAACTTGATCTTGACTTCAGGTGGAGGGGATGTTTATGGCATAGTCGTGATGTTGGAGGGATCAATGTACGAGACGGATGATGTAGGATTGGCCTATGAGGTCGATTTCTTGGTGGCATTGTTGTAAGGACAAAAGGTGTGATCGTGTCCTTCCAAGAAGCTGCAATATTGGAAAGGACAGGGGTCAACATAGATAGTAACTTTCGTGCCATTATGGGGGAACTTCAAGCATTGGTGGAAAGTGGAAGGGACAGATTGCATGGCATGGATCCATGGTCAGCTGAGAAGAATATTGTAGGGAAGATCAAGATCAAGTATTTGACACTTGGTTTCCAAGATTTTCTATCCTACTTGGATAGGAAGCTTGACAGTGCCTTCGGATAGTCTCTTGGTGTCATACAAGTATCCTTTAATAGTTATACATTCACTAGTATCCACAACTACATCAGAGTATCCCAAATGTTTTAAAAATTTTAGAGTGCACAGATTTAGGTCAGAGCCACCATCAATTAAGACTCATTTTATGGTGTGTTTGTGGATGCAAACTTCAATGTGTAGAGCTTCATTATGTAGGTCATCGAAGGCGGGAAGATCCTTTTGGGAGAAGGTGAGATGGTGCGGTGAAGTGATGTGGCCCACCATGGCTTGGAATTGATCCAGATTAAAATTGGTGAGGACTTGTGTCTCCATCAAGGCTTTGTCAAGAATTTCCTTATGGAGGGGAGATGTGTGGAGTAACTCAAGAATGGAGATTTGTGTGGGGTTTTTTTCTAGATGATCTAGGAGGTTGTACTTTTGAGCGGATGGTGGATTGGCAGGTGTAGATTTGGAGGGTTCATCATTGGTGGGAGCCCCATGGATAGAGACATGACTACAACGAGTGGTAATGGCACAATTTGGGGTCTTGGCTTGAATAGTGATAGTGTTGATATGGTTGGAAGAGTCTTCTATCTATCCCATGATGGAGTTGAAAGAAGTGGGAGGTGGTATGACGTTGTATGCTTGATTGGATGAAGAATCTTTTCCTTTATTATGATCAAGAAGAGGATCCTTATATGCTCCTAAGTTAGCATTTGGCAATTGTTTCAATGGTTCGTCAATGGTGATGTCAACCCTATCAATAAGGTCTTGTATGCAATGTTTTAACCTCATGCAGTTAAATGTTTTGTGTCATTTCATGTAATGGTATTCACAAAAGACATTCTCATCGAACCAAGAGGGTTTGAATTGATTCTCATCATAGGGTCTAATAGGGGGTAGGGTGATCAAATCCAACTTCACAAGATTGTTCAAAACATTTTCAATGGGCTTTCCTAAGGGTGTGAATTTTCTCTTAGGGTTATTATTTTGTTTCGGCGGTCCTTCAGGAAAATTGATGTTATTCATTGTGGATGTGCTTGGTGGGGTTGGGTTTTGTACATTTTGAACATCTTTCACATTGGTGATGCCATCATTAAGAGTGTTCTTGTTCTTTCTCCAAAAGCGGGGTTTGTCATTTGATGGTGTGTTGTTGTTCATGTTGTTGTTGTTGTTGTTGTTTTTGTTATTGTTGGTGTAAATTTTTATGGAGCCCTTAGTGATGAGAGCTCTTTCAATGGTGGTTCCTTTGTTGATAACCTCCTTAAAGGTTGCTGCACATTGTATTTGCAAATGGAATCCCATCTCTTGATTAACGTTGGTGATGAACATGGTGACAAGTTGTTTCTCGGGAATAGGCCATGAGAGTTTACTTGCTAAGCCTCTCCATCTTTGCAAAAAGGTGGCAAAGGATTCTCCATTCTTTTGTTTTGTGTTACATAGGTCGGTCATTGATATTTCATGCTCAAAGTTGGAGAAATGGTTCACAAACTTCTTCGCAAGCTCATGGAATGTCTTAATGCCAACAAGAAGATGAGCAAACCATTCAATGGCTTGGCCACCAAGGCTTCTAGGAAATAGTCTCATCAAATAAGTATCTTTGTCATATGAGACCTCTAAGAAAGCTATGCAGAACTCCATAAGGTGTTCCCTAGGGTCTCCCTTTCCTGTGTATTTGTCAAATTTGGGCATTTCAAAATTTTTGGGAAAGGAAGGCATGTATAGTGTCCTATCAAATGGATACGGGCAAATATCCTCGAAAGAATATTGCTTCCTCTTATTTCCATGTTGCATGTTGTCAACCTTTTGGATTAATGTTTGGACAACGCTAGCTAAATCTTGTGGTGGTGGTGGTTGTGGAACGTAGGTTTGTTGGTTTTGCATTAGTTGTTGGAGAAAACGTGGAGTTTGATTTTGAGGTGGAGTTTGGTGTTGTAAGGTTTGGTTTTGGGCGATTTGATTTTGAAGAGTGAGGTGTTGTTGGTATGCGAGGAGTTGTTGTAGGACATGTGGTGGGAGTTGTTGATATTGGTTGGGATTTTCTTGCATGTTTTGGGCAGAGGAGGTGATGGGTGCTTGGGGTATTGGATTTTGTACATACATAAAATTGGATGAGGGGTTGTTAAGTGGGTTAGTGTTGGATGTGTTATGGGGTGGTTGTGAAAATAGGTGGGTTATGAAAGCTATGGTGTTAGTGTCAATTTGGGGAGCACTTGTGGAAGTGCTAGGGTGTCTGGTGTTGTTGGGGATGTTTAGGGTGATTTTTGGTGTAGATGTGGCGATGGTGGATGTTGATATAATCGAGATATTTGGTGTGGTTGATGTATTTGTGGGGATTGTGGATGTGGTAACATTTGAGTTTGTGGGAATTGTAGATGTAGTGACATTTGAAACTTGAGATGGGTTAGGCATGGTATGGGATGTAGATGGTTGGGATGAAGTGGTGACATTGGGTATGGTGGGACCATTTTGAAGGAGAAACTCAAGATATCTATTAGGATCCGATTTTAATACTCTATCGAGTATATCCATGGAATCGATGTCTTGTGTGAAGTCTAGGACATCTTGATCTACTTGATTGGTGTTAGATGGGGATGCTTGTGGTTGGATGGGAAAGGGATTTAGCATAGCATTGGCATCAAAAGATGGTACTTGTTGGACTATGGGGACGTTGTTTTGGTCAGCTGGAGGCATCCCTATGCCAAAGTTATTTCTAAAAGGTTCCATTTCTTTGTTTTTCTTGGCTTGGGATCTTGTCATGGGCATGCAATGGTTTTGGGATGTGGATTTGGTTCGATGGAGGGAGACCAAGACCTTAGAGAATAGATTTAAATTATTGGACCCAAAGATAGGTGGTGATGGAGATATGGTGAGAGATAAATAGAGGTTTATCCTTAAGAGGATGATATCTCAAAATTCTAAGCCTAAGGGAGAATAGTGATATGGATATGGTATGGTAAGATATAGGTTCTTAGCTTGAGAGAACAGAATCTCAAAAGTTCAAAACCTAAGGTATGTATGGATAATAAACCTTGGAGGTTAGGACCTCAAAGATAAATGGGTAATTTAATTTTTCAAAAAATTTTGGACCAAAGAAAATGATGGATGATTTTATAATGAGGGTGATAAGAAAAAGGGAGGTGATGATGTGATTAAGATTGTTTTAAGATGGTTTGGATAACAATCAACCAAGGAAGACCCTAGATGATTTAATGCATTTTGGATGATAATCTAAGGAAAACCTTGAATGTTTTGGATGTTTTGGATGGTTTGATGATGTTTGGGGAGGATGTTCAAATCAATTGGTAAATTCAAATAAATCTAGATCTTTTGGTTACAAAGTTGGATGCTTCTTTTACTTAAGGTAGACTTATGACCTTAGGCAAAAGGAGGATGATTATTTTACTTGTAGGTAGACTAATGACCAACAAGCAAAATGAGATGTTAAAAGGATAATAATATCTAGATTTAATTTCTTGCTCAAAGGTTGATTTGGATATGGTTGATGTTTTGGATGTTGGGTGATTTTGATTTTTGGGATTTGATGGATAGGATTTGGATAGAGTTGGGAAATGAATTTTTTGAGATGAATGAAGTGAAGGTCCAAAAAAGTGAAAATCAAAGTGCAAAGTTAGGTTGGATTATATGAAGATGAAAAAGAAGGATTGTGGATAAGCTTAATGATTAATGAAATGAAGAGTCCAATAGCCAAAATGATTTTTCTCTAAGGTCAAAATGGAGATGTATGGATGAATTTTGGGCAAAACGGTTGTGAGTTATGGTCAAATGTGGATTAGGGTTTTGATGGATTTTGACAAGATGACCACAGATTATGATTAAGCAAGACCCAAGGATTCCAAAATAATTCTTTAGGCATGTTTGTAGTTTAATCTCTAGATGGCACCAAATTCTAAGGATAAGGTGCCAAAATAGAGGGTAATGGTGCCAGAGATTTGAAAAATGGCGTCAAAACAATGAATTACGGCATCAGGGAAAATGGCACGATAGATGAATTTTTAGGTGCCAAACAGAGAAGTTTTGGCACCAAAGTGAGATAGTTTCTTGGATTTGGTCTAGATTTTTGGTAAATTTTGGCAATTTTTTGGATTTTGGTCTCAAACTTTGAACTTGGAAGGTCAAATGATGGATTTGGATATGTCAAATGTTCCAATGGTTCAATGATCTAGGGGGCTTCGGATAATGTCAATGATAGTTTCTTTGGCAGCAATACAAACACTCCAAACAAGAGAATACAATGGCCAAGGTTTGACGTGAAGTATAATTGTGATGTGTATGTTCAAGAAGCACCTCAAGGCCCAAATTTCCATAGGTATAAGCACAATCAAAAACACTTGAAGACAATGCTTATTCTACCTAAGGTCAAGGTGAATGGTGATTTATGAAGCCCACAACTTGGAATCTCCGACTCAAATGCAAATACACTAATTACTAAGTGTGTCCATTATATTGTCTTCTCGAGAGAGGATGGATAGGGGCCTCCTGCATTGGAAGGATGACACAACTACCCTTTCCCCAAAAAGCTATGTATAGCTTATGCTAAGCTGAGGATTCCCATCTCATCCCAAGGGAGCCATATGGTGAGCATCTTGAGAGGATTATGTGTCCTCTTGCCTTGAACAAATCGCCACAAGGTTGAAAAGGGTAGGTTTCTAACCAAAGGTGTTTAGTGGTGGATATTTGGGGAACCGGCATGTTACGAGCATCTAGCAAGCCACTTATGGCTTTAACTAGTCTTACTAGGAGTCTAATATACGCAAGGTATGCCTCCTTTCAAACTAGCACTGTATGGTAAGCTCTAATACCGATTAGACTTGGCTTTTGCCTTATCCTTTTTTATATAGTGGACTGAACGAAAGTACCACTTGAGGTCATTCCCTTGGGGTGAGTACCTCTTTTCCCATCAAGGCATGCATCTCTAAGAAAATGAAAAAGAAGAGAATAGAACCATTTCTCTTCACTCAAGATCCTTATGAAGGCGAGGGGAGAGGATACTTTGATTCTATCCCTTGGGATCTACTAACACAATGTGCAAGTGCACAAACCATGTCAAACAAATCTATTTTCTTTTTAAGGACCCAAATTGAAGTGTTCCTACATTTGTTGCAAACAAGGTTTATTTTAAGTACACCAAAAGTAAATGTTTTCTAAGCTAAGCACACAGTTCATTTTAGTGCACCAAGGTAAATGTTTCTAAGTTAACAAAACCTTGCAAGGAAACATTAGTAGTTTCAATTTTGTTCTTTGGCTAGCATTTTTTTCCTTGCAAAACCCTATCAAACACCTACAAAGATCCCAATGTTAGCACAGAAAATAGCACCACAATAGACAGTAATGGCGCCACAAATCAGGAAGATGGAACTAAAATAAAAGGAAATGGCGCTAAAGTACTAACACGGATATATTTTGACCAACTGCACTAAAAAATCAAGATGGCGCCATAGAAAAGCAAAATGGCGCTAATTCTATGGATGGTGTTAAGATTTTCAGAAATGGTGACAAAGCATGAGCAAAAGGTGCTAAAACATGTTTTACTTGAACTTACCCTATCTTCTGAGCTTGATAGCACCAAACTGAGTGAGAAAGCTACCAAAATGATGCAATGTCCCTAAAAAGCTTGCAAAACACACATTAGTCTTAAAATCTTAACTCAAACAAGGCTAGTGCTTCTCCCCCTACCAAGCAACATTCAAAAGACTAGAAAAGAGGTGGTAAGTAGAGCAAAAAACAAACAAAATAAGCTAGGGTTAGATAGGAAATTATTTCATATACCCCTAGAATAATTTTGACATTATAACCCCCTATCTCTTTGTGTTTACTGTCAAAACAGAGAGCAAAGATACCTAAAAGATTGTAAAAACCTCAAAAGAAGCATTAAAATCCAAACTACAACATGAAGGTCTCTAACAATGTTGTCACAAGATAGCACCAAAACAGTGGAGGATGGTGCTAGAAATCCCTAAGATGGCACTGAAGCACAACCCGATGGCGCCAAACCAAGAGGTTTGGGCACTAGAACTTGCAAAAACACACCTTTTCATAAAAACTCAAACAACAAAAAGTTAGATAAGGACCTAGGGGTCCCACTGGGCGTGCCAAATGAAGATGAGGAAAACAAATAAGGTGAAAAACATAAATAAAATGCAATAAAAACAAAAGTTATACCTTCAAATGTGCTCCCTCTCCTTGATAAGGTTGAGAGAGTGCACCCTTACTCTCTAGCTTTACCCATGGCTTAATAAATGTGAAATGCTCTCAAACTATGCAACAAATCACTAAAAGCCTAGCTCTAGATGAGAGGATGATGGAGAGATTTTGGCATGATAATAATACACTAAACTTGGATGATAAAATGGCTTGGGAGAGGTTGTATTTATAGGCATTTTGGAGGGGGATTTGATCCAATGGTTGAAATTGAAAGTAGAGATCAATGGATGCAGATGATTGTGAGATAGAGGGCTTAGATTTGATCAACAATAATGGAGGGATGAGAATAAAAGTGAATTTTTTAATTCACCTTGGGAAGGGGTGTTCATTAATGAAGTTAGATGAGATGGATTAAAAAAAATTAAATTCTTTTGGGGAAGAGGTGAGGATTAGAAATAAATTTTTTTATTCATTTGGGGAAGAGTTATAATAAATGTGAAATATGACATGTTAGATGTGTAAGAACTCATTAATGAGTTTTAGGAAAAAATGTGTATAAAAAATTGCCTTAAGTGGAATAAAGGCCAATTTTTTATTTGAGATATGTGGGGATGAGTGTTAAGTGGGGTTTGACCAAACTAATCAAGGTGATTAGTTTAATTAATATGGCTGTAGTAAATTAGTGAATGGATTAATCAGAGTTAAGATTAATTAAATAGGGATTTATTTAATTAATCTTAGGTCTATGGGTCATGTAGGCTAGGGTAGCTAATTAAATAATAAGTATTTAATTGACTAGGTTAGGGGTAGGGTAATTAGTAGGCTGAATTAACTAGATAAACATAATTTACCTAATTAATTAGGTTTAGGGAAATGGTGAAATTAACCAAATAAATATTTGCATATTTATTTAATTAATTGGGCTAATTGTTAATAAGTGCAACCATTGAATTAATTATATTAATTCAATTTAAAAGATGAAATGATGAAGAGGAGGTGAATGATCAGGTGTAATTAAATAAATAAAAATTTAATTAATTAATTGGATGATGTCGGAAAAATGGTTAGTCAATGAAGACATTTTTAGGCGTCTACAATATTTATACTAACCCCAACCGTGTAGATCCCTTTGTGTTTCTTGCAATGTTGCTTGATGTTTATGTAATATACTTTTTCTTTGCTTGTTGTCATTCCATGTTTACACAGGTTTTTGTATATCATGTATGTAACATCACTTTGGTTGCCTCTCCTTGGGGGCATCTCTTCTAAAGGGTGACTTTGGGAACATATTCTCCCCATATGTGTTTGCTAAAGTTCTTTCACCTTTCTCCCCCTTATTCGACCTTAAAATCAAATGCATATTCTTGGTTTATGCAATTATTTTAAGGTGGGGACATACTTTGTGCTTTTCACATTTGCAGACACCACATTGATGGTATGCTCCATGAGACATTTGCTCCTTGTAGTGTAGGTAGCTTGTTGTCCCAAATAGATGCACTTGCTTGGATTGACCACCCTTATCAAAATTACCTAGCCACGCTAGTCCATGTAATCTTTGATACTATATTGACATGTGAGCCACCTAGCAACACAATGCTAGATAGTTGTACTCTATTTTTGGCTAATTTTTGATACTTTTTGTGAGTCACCTAGCAATGTAATTCACTAGTGCATGTGATTTAGAAAGGTATCGTATGGTTCTTAGACCTCACAATATGTTATCCCTAGAACCATACTTGGCATCCTTTGTAGTAGCATAACTCTAGAAATGCCTTCATCTTCTCCTTCTCTCTTCTTGTGTGTGTGTGTGTTTGTTTGTGTTTTCTCTTGTATTTGTATTTAGTGTGTATTAGATTATATGATTTTCTAACACTTTTGTTTTGCATATTGTATTTGATCTAATCCTCTTCATTTGTAAGTTTTATATGTGGTTCTAGCATTGCCTTTTGTGTAGGTTTTTGTTGTCTAATACTATGGTTTTGCAAGTTTTCAACATGGGGCCTTGATTTCTCTACTCAAAGAACCCTCTGCATCTTCTATGTATCCTTTTTAGGCGACTTTTATAATTTTGTTTCTTTTATATGTACTTTAGCATACCATGTCACTTAGGATCATAAGCCTTTTGTGTAGGTTTTTGTTGTCTAATACTATGGTTTTGCAAGTTTTCAACCCGGGGGCTTGATTTCTCTACTCAAAGAACCCTCTGTGTCTTCTATGTATCCTTTTTAGGTAACTTTTATAATTTTGTTTCTTTTATGTACTTTAGCATTGCATCCTTTGTAGTAGCATAACTCTAGAAATGCCTTCTTCATCTTCTCCTTCTCTCTTCTTGTGTGTGTGTTTTTTTGTGTTTTCTCTTGTATTTGTATTTAGTGTGTATTAGATTATATGATTTGCTAACACTTTTGTCTTGCATATTATATTTGATCTAATCCTCTTCATTTGTAAGTTTTATATGTGGTTCTAACATTGTCTTTTGTGTAGTTTTTCGTTGTCTAATACTATGGTTTTGCAAGTTTTCAATCCAGGGGCTTGATTTCTCTACTCAAAGAACCCTCTACATCTTCTATGTATCCTTTTTAGGTAACTTTTATGATTTAGTTTCTTTTATGTACTTTAGCATAGCCTATCACTTAGGATCATAAGCCTGCTAAAGTGGGGGCTAGGTGTAAGGTAAAAAATTTCATGGCCTTGTGATTTTACGCTACGTTTTTTTCCACTTTGGTGTCCATTCCCTTAGCATGTTTTAGACTCATTCTTAACCCTTGCCTTAACCTTTTCCCACCCACAAGTGCCATGTTTGTGTTATGTTTTGTCCTTTGTACTTGTTTTCATGTAATTTTGTTTAAATGCTTTATTTTTGTTGTTGTCCTAAGGTGTTTTGAAGGTTCAAAACTGATGTCACCTGGACATGAGAACAACATGTAGACATCCACGTGACATGCTAGCATCTCATAACTGTCTACCACCCAGTGACTATTTCTGAGTGTTTCTTGCCATTTTTGAGTGTTCCTTGCCACTTTGTGCTGCATGCATGATTTTTGGTAATGCCTTTGTCATGTTCAAATGGCTTGTTTTGACCTACCTTTCCTTTTCTTCCCTCCAACTCTTGCATTTGGAATTTTCTTGGAAAATATTATGATTTTCTTGCATTCTCCATTGACTCTCTCATATCCTTGGTATACTACAACACTTTTTGTAATCTTTCAAGGCATTCTACAGCAAGCAATGACATTGTTGTGATCTTTTCAAGCTTCATGTGAATAATCTTCAAGCACTTGACATCTTCATAGGGTTTGTGGAACTGCTATTTCTAATGGGCTCTTGCTTGGGCCTTATTTTTAGTTGTGTAGCACTCATCTTCATTTCTTGAGGTAATTGAGTTTCATTTTCCCTCCCTTTTGTTATTTTCTTTGTGTTAATCCATTTGTGTACAGAAGCACTTCATGGGTTCCTCCATTTCCTTTCATTTCTACCATAAACACTAGTTTGCTTGGCTTGAATAGATTATAGCTTTAGCATTCATAGTATATTTCAAATCACACTCCAACTTC
Source organism: Cunninghamia lanceolata (assembly GCA_027924645.1). Taxonomy (NCBI): domain Eukaryota; kingdom Viridiplantae; phylum Streptophyta; class Pinopsida; order Cupressales; family Cupressaceae; genus Cunninghamia; species Cunninghamia lanceolata. The sequence goes on along the minus strand of BSBN01000987.1, from coordinate 12,829,851 downwards.
AGCCCATAATTAACTTTCAGCTCCTCTGTAATTCTGCATCAACATTAGTCCTGCAATCCGCTTGAAATTGGCACTTCACACAATTCATTCAGCTTCTGAAACAACAATCAAACCTCTCACATATGTTTGCCAATCCCTATTTCATCTCTTTTATAATTTCAATTGAAGTTCAAGAGCTCAATCTTCTTTCCTTACACTGTTAAGTTTGATTTTCAATTCTAGGGCGTCCTTTCTTCTCCCTCTAAAATTCCAACCCCTACACTTCAATCCTAGAACTCAAATTACCTGTAACTCAATCAAAGTTTCTCAAATAATTATGTTCCTTTGAGGGCTATCACTATTAACTTGCCATTAAGATGGAAAGACACACAATACAAATATGTGTGTAGATTTCTTCTACAAGTAATCATACCAAAAGTCAAAGAACTCCACAAAATGCATCCTCTAGTGCTGGCTGATTCTTTTTCCTGATAACCAACTTATTTTCATAAAACTAAGGTTGAATCCATGATTGAGATATCTACAAAGGCTCTTTCCCCAAGGTGCATACTTTTTTTTTTCTTTGTAAAAAGAGGATAAACCTCAGACTAAAATTAATTAAGATATGATAAAATTTAGAATACAAAATGGGGTAAACAGGTCCCCTTAAAACGACAAACATCCAGAGCCAAAATTACAGCCATGAGACATCATCTGTCATCCCTCTTATTCAATAAACAGGAAGAGGAGAAGGACTGTCGAAAGAGATCAAGGAATCTAACATGGCCGGACGTAAAAGAGAGGTGTGATCGTAAGACACTTCCTGAACTTCCTAGTCTATAGCTGAATTTGCTAACCAATCTGCCACTTTATTGCCTTCCCTATAACAATGAGAAATTTCAAAGGAATCAAAGAACTGTAAACACGTCCAGGCTTGTTCAAGAATGTACCGAATGGACCAATTATCTGCTTTTCGGTTTTGCAAAGATGAAATAATAATAAGGGAATCCCCTTCTATAGCTACCACTTTGAAGCCTTTCTCTGTTGCGAGCTAGAGAGCATGAAGTAAGGCAAAAACCTCAACCATGTTATTAGTTCCTTCAAGGAGTTTCTTGGCTTTTGCCGCTAGGAGTTCCCCTTGAGCATTCCTGATAACACAACCTAGACTGATGGGCCCGGATTCCCTCTACAGGCTCCATCGAAGTTAATTTTCACAAAGGGGTCGATGGGAGGGTGCCATTTGATGGTGGTTCTGTCCACTTTCGGTGGATGTGATGAAGCTCCCACACTATTATGAAATTTTTGAAGCTCTTTCCACTGAGTAGAGATGAAGAAATCCCAACTAGTCCACTTGGAATCTCTCTTTGGCGACCTACGGAGCTTAGCAAAAATTATTTCTGAAATAAGGGCTTCCATTTCCTTCCACAACTCCTCTAAATCCTTTGAAGAATTACAGAAAACTCTGGTATTTCTTTCTTTCCACAACAACCACAACACAATAGAAGGGCTAACGATCCAAATCTTATGAAAGTATGCCTCTTTGAATAGAAAAGGCCAGTTGTCCAACCATTGTAACAAAGAGGCAGGGATTGGAGTGCACTAGTTGAGCTGCAACATTAGGCGTCCCCAACAGGCCTGACTGAACTTACAACGCAGAAGGAGATGATCAATCGATTCCTTCTCTTCCTGACAGAAGGGACAATCAAAATTTGAACCTAAAGACAATCTTTCTATTCTGTCCCCTGTGAGGATCTTCTTATTGATCCCCAGCCAGGGGAAAGTCCCTGCCTTAGGAGGATAGGACCCCCCCAGGGTGCATACTTAAATCATCCTGCTGCTGTTATACAAATTTGGGCATTACTCTAAATGGCCAATAACACTTAAAAATTTCTCTGCTTCTCTTTTTTTGGCTAATGGTCGCAGTCTACTCTATTAAAACATTATCCATTTCAATGGTCAAATAGTCAATAACAATGTAGATTATTTTAAAACAGTTCCTAAGCCCTTTGCTGTGGCCATGAGATATTATTTTAGAAAGAATTTGAACATGCCATCTATCAAACAGTTCTCATGCCTTGCATATACTGGCAGCAGCTAAGAAACTCTGTTTATAATCCCCAAGGCGAACATTTTTTCCTCTCCTTATGTTTGTACCTATACACCTGGAGTTTCATTTTATTTTGGCATTTTGCCAAACCAATCACGTACTCTGTCAATAAATTCTGCGACTTTTGCTCTTTATCTAATATTTTGTTAAACATCTCCCACTTTCGAGTCTTTCCTTCTTTACCTTTGGCATTTCATATTCTCTTTCCCGTGCTTGAATTTCCTCCAAGACATTTCTTCAAACAATATTAATGATATTCTCCATACTGTCGTTTTAACAAGTTTGCACAAGTTTGCATTTTGCCTACGTACTGTCGGTTTAACCAATAGTCTGAACCTACAAAAGACAAAAAGGTCATTAAAACAATATAAATAGGTTTAAATTAAAACTTTTTCATTTATCTTATTAAAAAGCAAACGTAACAAAATATTTTTAAAATAATTCGTATTTTAAAAGATTTTTATTTAATTAAAGTGCAATTTATTAAAAAAATAAACACATATATTAAAACATGAATTGTGAATTGTATTTTAAATGTGAGGTCTTAATTTAACAATAATGGCAACTTTTTTAAAACTCTGTTTAAAGCTTAAAGTTTTAAAATTTTAATATTCGAACTTTAAATGAACTTACACATGGTGAATTAGAATTTGTAATTATGCAAATATGACTTGAGTACAATTGGTGAACGCTAAAATACTATCCAACTTAGGATTCAACTCCAAAAGCTCCACTACAACATTTCATGGGATCCAAACAACTTACGCATGAAGTAACTTTTGCAAAGGAAATGACAAATGTCCAAACACTAGAAACCACCAAAATATGACATGGTGATAAAAATATGATCGGCAAACAAATTATGACGTGCGACCAAATGCAATGCAATAGGATAATTGCGACAAAAGCATCAAGAAAAAATAAATGAAATGTGACCGGTGCGAACAAAGCAGGAAAATTAATTCAACCAATTGTGACTCAACCAAATCAACAAAGGAAGGGTCCCCAATTTTGTAAAAATAGGGGCATGTTGTAACTTTGAGCAAAAGTCTCCAAGATGGCAACTCTCTCAAATACATGCATGGGAAGTTTATGAGGTGCCACTAGAGCACTATATACTCTTATGACCATGTAGTAATCATGAAGGAACTAATCACCCCAATTGTGATTCAATTTTGCTTTTGGAACTAATGCAAGGGGCCTAGTCACAAGTGGTAGATAAATTTTAAAAGAATTTGCAACATAATATTTGAACTTCACCGTGCTTATTCTTATAAATGTGTTTAGTGTTGATTATTTTCTATGTTATTTGAAAGTGAATAGTCCCGTAAGCTTGGTAGAGCTTGAAGAAGAAGCAGAGGTGAGCTCTCTCTAATAAGTTGACCTTGTTTTTTCTCTATTTGATCATAGAAGCTTATGTTTTCTACTTTTACACCTAATAGTCCCCAAAGATTGTGTTGTAGAAAGCTTACTAGAATGGTACAAAGGTACTAAACAAGAATTAACCCCAACAAAACCATGTTGTTACAAGTATCTGAATCTGAATGATATGTGACTAGATGTCCATACTCTAGGAGTCTGATGTTGAGTACATAGTTAGATGCATCAATTTAAATCTCAAAGGGGTATGTAATATAAAAAATTGCAAGATTAGGTGTTGCATAGAGCCATCTCTTGAGCTCCTTTAAGGCACGATGTTACACAAGTGTCCATGAGAATGGTGTCTTTCAAGTAGAATGTCACAACCTTCTAGAGGTGTAACGTCATAGGTGACAATGTTCTACATAGGCTTGACTACATACTTGAAAGTGCATTGTTGACTTACCTGATTGTCCTTGCTATGCTAAAACCATCCTAGAAAGTAGGGATTTGGATGCATAGTGGTAGAAAGACCAAGAGTGTTTGAATACATCATACACGATGACGTTCTTTTGTTCATTACTATCAATGATGACAGGAATAGGTTGTCCATTGATCCAACACTTTATGTGGAAGAGATACTTGTGTTCCTTTAAAGTGTCAATTGTCATGATGCTAGTGTTAAGACATTGTACCTCCTTATCAATATCCTCAACTTGCTTAGAATTTGATGTAGCTTGCGTAAACAATGACTATTATATGCAACATTCAATGTTAATATGGGAGATGATGCATTGATTATGGCAGCATGCAACACTTAGGTGTTGTGTCATCTTACCCTTGTTCATGTTTGTTGAACATGGAGGGGATGCTCTAGGGCTTGACATAACTGGTCAAGAGTATCATGACTACTTTTTTGCAAGGGTACACTACTTCTATGTGAAAGGCTTATTTCTAGTCTCCTACACAAGCTTGCTCTTATGTGAGGAGAGAGTTTTCTTAAGCTTAGGCTTGGCTTCAATATTGGATGTATTATAGAATACTTCACCCAAGGTGTTTACATTTAGGAACTCCATCTTACTGAGGATATAAGGTGATAATTTTTTTAATGTATTCAAGCACTTTGTGTTGCTCATGAAGGTTCTCATGTAGATGCATAGAGTAGTTGTGTTACCCATTGGTGTAATCTTCTACTGACTAATATTTGTGCTAGTGTAACTACTGGAACTTCATGTATTCATCTTCATAATGTTTGAGGGGCTAGAATTCCTCCTATAGAGCGCTGATGAAGGCGTTCTAGGCCAAAATTGGTTGGTGATCCTTGTCACATTGTTTGTTGGGTGATTGTCACTAATAGGCTATTGAAATGGACATTTTCAACACTATGAAGAAAATTTTCTCAGTATCAATGATGTTGTTGATGGAGAAGTATGCTTTAAGCTATTAAATCCAAGTATCTAGTACTTAGGTGTCAATTTTGTCTTCAAACATAGGAATATACATATTTATTTGACTCTAAGAAGATTGTGATGTTGCACAAGAATGGATTGTGTGAGGTGTTGGTGAGTTAATTAATGAAGTCATGGAACTGTTTGAAGAGTTCTTAGTGTTTTGTTTCCAATGGGAAATTGAGCATTCCTTGAATGTCTATATACTTAGGTATATGTTTGTCAGCTTTTTTACTTTTTATGTTCATCTAAATTCTTAAATATTGAACCAAGTGTATCTGACTCCTTTAGCTATTGTGTGTGCATTTTCATGGGCATGAAGAAAGAGCTTAGATCTAGTACCAATTATTTGAATCCAATTAGTTTGAAGTAGAATCTTATATATTGGTTAGTAAAGAACAAGATCATAGAATATGTAAATGGAAAAAAAAAATGTACACCAAAATAGGCATTTGATGTGAACAAAATATTTTGGTAGATATGCCACTTATATTTAGAATGACCAAGAGAAAATATGTATAGTGGGTTAATATATAGATATGTAAGTTGCTCTCTAACTATACATGATGTATAATGCAAGTATTTACACATAATAGTATCACTAAGCCAACAATTGGGCTTCAAGTATGGATGTGTGGCATATGTGGATGGGATGACATCATGTTTCAAACCTATATGGTATCATGTAATGTGGCATGGACACCACCAAATGTTGTGCATGTATGGTGCCAAATTTCATACCCATATGGTTATCAAATCCTATGGCATAAGGGTTGCTAGGTATTGCACATGTATGGTGCCATTTTTTTTGTGGTGTAGACGGTCACACATGTTGTATACATATGCTAAAATTGGGCACAAGAATGTGCAACCATGTGTATGGCCATATTATGCATGTGAGCAGTGTTGCATTGTTATGTTGAGCACTATGCACAAGGTGTTGTGAGGAGGTGTGTAGACATTGTGATGTGCACATTGTGCAAGACTCAGTAAATTGATGAAACTAATGAAAGAAGTGTGTGAGGCTATTGTAGACACCCTAAAATGACCGTGTCGTCGAATCACTTGCATTTCGTCATTTCTTCCTAATCACCTGCATTTCAACATTAATTAAATAATCTAATTATTTAATTAATTTCACCAAATTCTTCTAAATCACAAAATTGCGACATTAATTAAATAAATCCTCATTATTTAATTAATTAAATCAAATTCCTCTATATTCTTCCACAATTAAATAATTTTTAATTATTTAATTAAATCATTGTCCTCTTTCCAAAATTCACATCTACATTAATTAAATATATCCAATTATTTAATTAATTCATCACAAATTTCCTCTTATCTACAATTAAATAATTCTTAAATTATTTAATTAAATCAAATTCATTCTTCCAAAATCATGCACAACAATTAAATAAATTTATTTATTTAATTTGCTTTTAAATCTTCTAAATTAAATAATTCTAATTATTTAATTATTTCTTCCAAAATATCTTCTCTAAATTTAAATAAATCAATTATTTATTTAAGTTGCTTTTTCTTCTAATTTGAGTTATCTCTAAAATAACTCAAGCTTTCTTGCTCATCAATTAAATATTTCTATATTTAATAAAGCAAAATGTTTTCTTTTCTCATGCAAATCTCTTCTTCTTGTTTTAAATCACTTAACTGATTGCTTTATTCTTTTAATTGATTTATCTCTTCAGTTAACTCATTCTTCTATTCTTGATAACTCCTCTCATGCAAAAGCAAGCAAGACACATGTCTTCTTTTCATTCGTTGCACATTCCTCAACTTATCTCCTCCGTTGATTCTTCTGAATTATCTGGACCATTGATCGATCTTTGATGAAATCTATATAAACCCCCCTCATCTCCTTCATTCTCTCTCTCTTCGATCGTATTCTCAGGCATACTTAACAGAGCTTCGAGCATACACAACGCGTCGATTGAGCAACCTTACGATCATTTGACATTGATCTCTTGAGCACTACACTTGCTTGTTGCAGCTATGGCTTTGCAATTTCATTGAGCAATTCTACATTCAATCCAAAGGAAACAACACAGATTTCGGTAAAAGTCTTTATTGCATTGATTATTCGTCATAGCTTTTATTTAAATTCGTTTTCTTTATGTTATTGGATTTTTGGTTTTTATTAGTTTAGAATAGATCCATTTTTCCATATACACATTCTGGCACGCCCGGTGGGACCCATTGGTCCTGATTTAATATCAAATTTGCGAAATTTTTAGTTTGATTTCACAGGTTTTTTAACTCTTTTTTTTGGAGAGATTCAAAAAAAAAATTTAAAGGAAGCTTGCTGGGCAAAAACGGAGGTCACGGTTGCGTTCGAAAGGGTCGAGGGACGAACAAAAATATAAAATTTGGCCTATTTCGGTGAAGGTAAAATTTTTTCACTTCTGGCACGCAACCCGAGGCCATACAATCACTGAGAGGTACGGTAAAAAAAAAATTAAAAAATAAAAAAATAAAAAAAAAAATTCTTTTTTCAAAAAAAATTCAAAAAAAAAAAAAAAAAGAAAAAGCAAAAAAAAATCCAAAAATAAAAAAGCAAAAACAAAAACCAAAAAAAAAACAAATAAAACAAATAAAAAATGAAGTGTTTTTAGTTTTTATTTCTTTTAAAAAGTAAAACAAAGTAAAGAGAATCTTTTTTCTTTTTTCTTTTTTTTTTTTGAAAAAAAAAATAAAGCACCTTCAGCCCAGCAGTAGGTCACATCAGTGACCAGGAGCCAGTCACAGGGGGCTAAGACAGACCCCTCTTCAATGAGCTTTTTAAATGAATAGGCGATTTTCAAACCTCATTATCTTGGTCATACGGACACGTATTTCAGTGCTTTTTTTTTTGAAATAGGCTAGAATTTCGTGATCTACATCGTGGTGAAATTAGTTTTTTCTCAAGATTCTCTGATTTTTCAGAAAATTGATTTTCTCACTGCTGTCTTTGTCTCGTCACAGTTTTTTGACTTTTCAAGCTTCATAACTTTCACAAACGGACTCGGATTCAGGTGATGTTTTTTTTGAAAGTTGGTATTTTTCTGTCCTCTACACAGTGGTAATATTTTTTCAAAGATTTTCTGAGATCTATTTTTTAAGACCACTCATTGGCCTATTCTCAATCTTTGACTTCAAGCACTTGCTAACTTTTGAGTTTGTGTGGACCTAATATCACTTGTTGCAGCTTCTTATTACTCATACAGAGCAAATAGGTGTTTTTAACATGTTCATGCAGGATGAGCATTGAAGACCTCTTGATCTATCTCACTAAGTCTTAGAAACACATTGCATAAAAGGATAATTGAACAAATCTTTTCTTGCAATCTAAGTCTTAGGAACATACTGCTTTTCTTAAGGGACAATGGACATGTATGAACAAACACCTTAATTTTCTAAAGGACAATGGACATGAATGCCAAACACTTCATTTCATAAGGGACAATTTACAACTACAATCGTGTGTGTGCATAGCTTAGTTGCACCTTATTTTTCTTATAACGGGACAATTGAACCTTTGTGTGACGTGCTTGATTTTACATTTTGTGTACTTCCTTTAGAAGGGCCTGCTTTTAGATTGCGTTTCATCCAAAAGGGACGACCCTAAGCGGAGTTTTCCTTTGAACCGCTATATAAAAGGGATAAGGCAAAAGCCAAGTCCTAACCGACGTCAGCCTTACCTTGTGATGCCAAACTGAAAAGAGGTGTACTAGCCCTTTGTGGAAACGATTTTCACATTGAGCGAAGTGTTTGAAACTCTTAGTAGGATTGGTTAAAGCTTTTAGTAGCTTGTCGCATTGCTCGTAAGGCGTTGGTCCCTCAAAGTCACTAAGAACCAATTTAGATAGAGACTACCCGACCTACCTCCGAACATTGCGGTAATCATCAGTGCAAGGGAAATCGATTTAAACCCTTAAGACACTCACCATTGGCTCCCTTGAGAAGAGATAGTATTCCCTCGGACATAAAGCTCTTGTGACCTACTTGAGCTTTCCAAGGGAAGGGTGAGATATCCCTACCTATCGTCTCTCGCAAAGATACTAAATATCTGACACCTTTATGGAATGATATTTTTATCGACGGAGTATTAAGCTGTGAGCTGATCTACTGCAATGAAACCTTGTCTCTAGGGATAAAAAGTGCTTGTTATTGATTGCAACTGTATTTGACCTGTGGAAACATTGGGCTTGTTTGGAGCCTTGAACATACACTATCTGTTGTGTCAGTCCTTGTGCCTTTTTTGACCACTTGTTTGCTGTGTTTTCTCTTGCCAAACCAATCCAATCAGAAACAGAAACATCTTTGCCTTTGAAAAACATCAGTCACTACTTCAGCGCCCCTGGTACTACAGCAGCTCGCCTTTGGTAATACAGTAGATCGCCTTTGGTCAGCAGTAACCCGCCTCTAGCAAAACTCTACTTCAGCGCCCTTGGTATAACAGTAGCTCGCTTTTGGTCACTGTAGCTCGCCTTTGGCATAGTAGTAACTCGCTATTGGCAGCTCAGTCCGTCGCCTCTGGCCCACAGTAGCACGCTTTTGGTAGCACAGTCCTGCGCCTCTGGTCAAACAGTATAGCGCCTTTGGTCCAGTACTTTGTGCATCAGAGTTTGTCTGTTTCTTCAAAGCATCTTACAGATTCCCAGCATTACATTGTGTCCTCAGTATATCCCATGGTCACCACTAGGCTACAGCAAACCATGAAGTCTAGGCAAGTTGTCCCTAAGAAACACAAGTCACCCCCTCGCACACCACAATTAGGTCGTCTCAACGTTACTCCCAAAGTGACTCCTAGTACACCCGCGGCAAAACCAATCAGCTCTCCAAACATGCCGCACATAGATGAACTAAGCAATCCTCATGAGGATAGAACCCCTTTGATAAATGCACCGCAGTATACCACAGGCTTGCCTCCAGATTTTGTCCCACAAGGTTATGTCATAGATCAACCCCCATCTCAAGAAGAGCGACACTTTGAAATAGGTCAATCCTCTCAAGAAGATGGGCAAGATCTTGATGAATTTATACAAGATCCTAGAGCTATAGCTGCCTTTGATAAAATCCTTAGTGAGAACCAGGATCATTTCTTTCGCTTGCTGGCAAAGCAAGGTGCCAAGTTACCTCCAGATTTTGATGTGTCCACTCTCAAGGAGAGCACCAAGACCCAAGAAACCATACAAGCAGTGCAAACCATGTCCACGGCAACTACGCCCTTACCTACTCAAGGTTCGCAGTATAGGAATCCCCTTTTTCAAAATCCAACAGGGGAGAGGCCCATATCACCACTTTTGACTCCTATGGAGATCTATCAAAACCAACAAGAAACTCTCCAACGGCAAGCAGAGTTAGCTAGACAAGCCACCTTAGCTCGATCCAATGTGCAACCACCTCCTAAAGTGTCCATCCCAAGCGCAAGTGGAATCTTGGTTACCCCATCACGCGTAGGTTTCCCACCCAATTACAATCCGGGGAACACGTATGTAGCCATGCAACAAGGGTCTCAACATATGCCACCTCCTATATCATCACACCTGCATGTCTCCCAACCAGTTGGAGTCACGTAGCCCCAACCACAACATTCTTCTACTCTCATCCTCAAGCAACCCCCACCGTCGCAAATCACTTCTACCTATGTTCCTCCACCACAACATTCTTCTACTCTCATCTTCAATCAACCCCAACCGTCGCAGATCACTTCTACCTATGTTCCTCCTCCACAACATTCATCCACGCTCAACTTCTTTCATACATTGCCTAGCCACTCTCAACATTCCCAACATCAGGTTTCCCAAAGCTATGTGCCACCTTCACAACCAAATCAAACGCACTTTAGCTTTCCTCCCCCCAATACGTTTCTTCAACCATCGCAGAGCCAACATTCTTACCTAGCACCACCTCCACCTCTGCCTAATCAAAACCCCCAATTCCAACCCAATCTGAACCAATCATACAATCCATACAATCCCAATCAATCTTACGACCCTTACAATACCACTGCGCATGGCTCACATTATAATCTTCCATATGGGCAACACCAACCGCTTTTTGGACAACAGGAGATGTTACCAACCCCTCCCACGAGTATGGAACTAAAGATTGCGGAGGTGCAACAACAGCTATCTGATCTTACGTTTGGCCACACCAAAAAGACCTTCTCCTTGGAGGAAGTGTGCCCTTATCCTTTTGATCGGTCATTACCAATGATCCCTTTTCCTCAAAATTTCACTATTCCCAAGTTCGATAAGTACAAAGGAAAAGGTGACCCAAAGGACCATCTTAGGGAATTCTATCTTGCTTGCTTCGAGGTCTCTCACAACGACACATATCTTATGCGTCTTTTTCCTCGCAGTCTTGGAGGACAAGCAATAGAATGGTTCTCACACTTACCTACGGGTATCAAGTCTTTCAACGAGCTAGCAGAGAAGTTTGCCACCCATTTCTCTTACAACGCAGAGCATGAGATTTCCATGACGGACCTATGCAACAATAAATAGAAAAATGGTGAGACTTTCATTTCTTTCCTTCAGCGATGGAGACAAATGGCTAGTAAATTCCCTTTCAAGATTCCGGAGAAACAGCTTGTTAGCATCTTTGTGCAGAACCTCAACCAAGAGTTAGGTTTCCATTTGCAAATCCTTAGTGCTACAACCTTTGATGAAATCACATATAAGGGCATCAACATTGAGAAGGCCCTCATTGCTAAAGGTGTGGTCAAAATCTTTAAAGAGACGAAAGATAGCTCTTCTCATCAACAATCGAACGATAAACCCAAGTATTGGAACAAGAACAAAAACGTGGTCAATGATGGAGTGGTCGATGCTAAGCATGTCTAAACGTTGCAAACACCACTGCAACTCTCCAAACCAAGTCAAGCTCCACCTCAACAACAGCAGCAACAAAGGCAGCCTTATCCCAACCAACAGCAAAGACAATAAGAGCAGCCCCAACAAGATTACCCTCCGCGACGTCAATTTACTCCTTTGGGAGTGCCCATCGAATCGGTCTTACAGCAAGCTTTGCAGAAAAGGCTCATAACCTTACCTGATGCTCCTCCTTATGGAGAACCTATCTACAAAACTGCACGTTACAGAGACAATGAGTATTGTGAGTTCCATAGGAGCAAAGGTCATAGAACTGCGTCTTGCATGAAGCTTAAGCACCTCATCCAAAACCTCATCGACGGTAATCAAATCACCTTTGAGAATGAATCACCAGCGCAACACACGAACCAGGATCTCGATATGTACAAGGAACCATTCCCTCATCATGGTCCACCTCCTCCTCAGGATAGAGGTAAAGGTATCAATCACGCTTCCACGTCCTTCGATTCCATTGTAGGTCATTTTGAAGAGAGTCGAGTGTCTACCCTCACCATCAAAGGCAAATCTACAGATTGTGCTGTTACTACTCGTCGAGGTCATGTCACCATTCGTGCACCTACACCTAGGCTTCCGGTTCAGTCTGATTATAATCTTGTCGAACATCTCGGGAGAACACCAGCACAGATCTCTATTTTGGACCTTCTACGGTCATCACCTGCACATAGAGTGGTGCTAGAAAAAGCCCTCCAAGAGTCGTCCGTTCCTAACAACATAGCAGTCGCAGATTTCCAAGCTATAGTGGGTAATATTGCTTCGCCTTACAACGTGGTCTTCTCTGAGAAGGACCTCCCCTCCCATGATCCATGTCACAATGACGCCCTTCATATTGAAGTTCTCATCCATAAGCGCAAAATCAAACGCATCCTCATAGATGGTGGTGCTGGTCTCAACATCTGTTCTTTAAAGTTACTAAAGCAATTGGGATACTCTGAGGATCACGTCAACACTGAGCATAGTATTACAATCAAGGGGTATGATGATGCAGAACGCCGTTCAGAAGGTGTTATTCACTTGCCTATACAACTGGGCCCTGTCATGCTTGAAACTAGGTGTCAAGTCCTTGATATTGAGCTGCCTTACAACATTATTCTAGGCCGCCCATGGATCCATGCAATGAAAGCTGTTCCCTCCACGTACCATCAGTCCCTCAAGTTCCCATACAATGGTACAGAAATCACCATTCCAGGAGACCCTAATCCTTTTGAATTTTGTCGTGTCTTGCAAGAAAGCTATAAGAATTGCAACCAAGTGCCTAAAAATGACAAAGCCCTTGAGTCCCCTCTCTATGTTGACCCTGAAACTCTCACACAAGCCTCTACAAGTGAGCCTACACCCCTCCCCAAAATCACAACTCGCTTTCGGGATATAGGCTTTGGCTCTTATGATATCTCTGAATCTTGTTGTGTAGGGCGGATGCCTTTATCTCCAAAATCTTACGGCAAACCACCCATTGCTAAAGTTACCAAAAAAGCAAATATTCCTCCCCCAACATTCCTAACCCAATTCCAACATGGACGGTTATTGGAAGAGGAAACTATTGAGGACATCTCTTCTTGGCTCTACAAGGAGAAAGAACCAGTCACAATACCAGTCAAGCAATAGGGCAATGGCTTAAGGATAGTGAAAAACATGGGCTATAAAGGCAAAGGTGGCCTTGGGAAACAGAATCAAGGCACTATGGAGCCCATTGTGGTAACAAAGAAGCTAGACAAGCAAGGATTAGGATTTGGTAAGAAGGTACCACGCGCCTCGGACATCGAGTATATCCTCGACGAGGTAGCTGACAAGTTTCCCGCCGATTCGACATCTACAGAGGATATCACCGATGACTCTTCCCTCCACATGACCAATCTATTCACAGAATCCTCCATTTTTACACTATCCTCCGTATCCTTAACTTCCACCACCAGCACCCAGAATGTCACGCTTGTCTACCCTGAACTTATCGATTGGGACCAACAAGGGGCCCCCGTTATAGATGTATTTCAGAATGACGAAGCTTTAGCTGAGTTTATGGGACTTCGGGAAGGTATCCCTCTTGGCAATCACAAGGCAGGTTTTGTAATGGAACTTGAGCCCACGACTTACTTTGGTGAGAATGCCAAATCCTCTAGTCGCAAAAGTGCAAATAAAGAAAGATCTCTAGGTGAAAACCACACTGTGGCACCTCCTGATCATAAAATAGTAAAAATAAAGGACGTATCCAAAGGTGAAAACCCAACTGTGGCACCTGAGGATGGAGGATTTGACCTTCCCTTACCTTCTAAGTATCAAGAGAAATCAGCTCTACTAGTGGAAGATTCTACAGAGATCAACCTAGGTATAGAACAGAATCCAAAGACAACATTCCTAGCGGCATCATTATCTGACACAGAGCACAGAAATCTTAACAGCTTCTTCTTACAACGAACCATCAACTTTGCATGGACCTATGCAGATATGCCAGGGCTAGACCCTAAGCTGGTAGTTCATTATCTCACAGTTGATCCCAAAGTGAAACCAGTCAAACAGAAGTTGAGAAAGATGCACCCACAGATCGCTCTCTTGGTGAAGGTGGAAATACAAAAGCTATTAGATGCAAAGTTCATACGACCTATCGACTATTCAGATTGGGTCTCAAACATTGTACCTGTGTCTAAACCTAATGGGCGCATCCGCATGTGTAATGATTTCAGAGATCTCAATAAGGCATGTCCTAAAGATGACTTTCCACTACCAAACATTGACATTATAGTGGACTTGACAGCAGGTCACGAGATGCTTTCTCTTATGGATGGATTCTCAGGCTACAACCAGATTAGAATAGCTGAGGAGGATCAACACAAAACAACCTTTACATGTCCTTGGGGCAATTACTGTTGGTGTGTTATGCCGTTTGGTCTGAAGAATGCGGGAGCAACCTATCAGCGAGCTATGACAGTGATCTTCCACGATCTATTTCATCACATCATGGAAGACTATGTGGATGATATATTGGCTAAATCTTCTAGAGCAGAACATATACAGGTCCTAGGACAGATCTTCGACAGGCTTGAAAAATACCAAGTAAGACTTAATCCTAAGAAGTGTGTCTTCGGTGTCACATCAGGGAAGCTGTTGGAATACATAGTATCTCGTAGGGGCATCGAAGTAGATCCAGCAAAAGTAAAGGCTATAGTGGAGATGCCTCCACCAAAGAACCTTAAAGCATTAAGGAGCCTCCAAGGAAGGTTACAGTCCATCAGGCGTTTCATATCACAGCTAGCAGATAAATGTCAACCCTTTCAGCACTTGCTCCGAAAGGATGTCTCGTTTCGATGGGACAACAAGTGTCAGGCAGTGTTTGATCAACTTAAGGAGTATCTAGCTACACCTCCGGTATTGGTTCCACCAGTTGCGGATAAACCCTTGATATTGTACATCTCCACTACAAATTCGGCCCTAGGGGCCCTGCTAGCACAAAATGATGACTCAGGCAGAGAGCACGCAATTTACTATATCAGTAGAACCTTGGTGGGATATGAGCTCAATTATTCACCCATGGAAAGGGCTTGTCTAGTAGTAGTGTTTGCCTCCCAAAAGTTGCGGCATTACATGTTGAACCAACACACAAATCTGATAGCCAAGATTGATCCCTTGAAATATCTATTAGCAAAAGCAGCTCTCACAGGCAGACTAGCTAAATGGGTTATGATCCTTAGTGAGTTTGACATTGAATACACAGATCGTAAGGCAATCAAAGGACAAGCCCTCGCGGATCAACTAGCAGAAGAACCTATGAAAGATACACATCCTATGGTCGCAGACTTTCCTGATGAGAATCTATTCACTCTTTCCAACTCCATAATGTGGAAGTTGTACTTTGACGGTTCTTACACACAGCATGGCTCAGGAGCTGGCATCTTATTTGTTACACCTCAGAATGACTACATTCCAAAGTCATATCGGCTCGCATTCCCTTGCACCAACAACATAGCCGAGTATGAAGCACTCCTCATAGGTCTCAATACAGCAGTTCAATGGGACATCACAAAATTACAAGTATATGGAGACTCACAGCTAGTCATCCGCCAAGTCACAGATGAATACCAAACAAAGGATGAAAAGTTGGTCCCCTACAAGCAACTAGTGGATGCCTACAAACCACATTTTTCTACCATCACATTTGAGCAAATTCCAAGAGAGCATAATAAAGCAGCAGATTCTATGGCTTCTGTAGGGTCACTGATTGACATGCCTGCTAATACACAGAAGTGTGAATTCTTGATCGAGCAATTGTTGATACCGGCCGTCGATGTTCCTGTTACTGAAATCATCTGCGAACTTGTTGGTCCCAATTCCCCATTGTACGAAGATATCTATGAATACCTCAAGAACAAAACCTTTCCCCCTGACCTATCATCCACCCAACGCAAAACCTTTATCCGTCGATCCTCTCGTTACATCATTCTGGGTGATACACTATATCGCCGGAGTCTCGATGGTATCCTCTTACGATGTCTTAACGCGGAAGAAGCCGAAGCTACCTTACGAGACATACACGAAGGTGTCTGTGGCGCACATTCTACCGGTCCTAATCTTGCTAAGAAGATACTCAGAACAGGTTATTATTGGCCTACAATAAAGCAAGATGCTGCACAGTTTGCTAAGAAGTGTCTACAATGTCAGCAGCATGGAGATTTGATTCACGCACCCGCTCATGAGTTACAACCTGTGACAACTCCATGGCCTTTTTCTCAATGGGGTCTCGACCTCGTAGGACAAATCCACCCTTCCTCCTCCAATGGCCACAAGTTTATCATTACCGCCACTGAGTATTTCACGAAGTGGGTGGAAGCCATTCCTATGACCTATATCACCGGTAAGCAAATAGCCAAGTTCATCCTAAACTACCTCATATGCCGGTATGGTATTCCCCAAGCTATTGTCACTGATAATGGGAGACCATTCAAGAACCAAGATGTCCGTACCTTATGCATACAATACAATATCCAACATCGCTTTTCAACTCCCTACTATCCGCAGAGTAACGGCCAAGCTGAGGCTTCCAATAAAACCATTCTCAAAATCCTCAAGAAAACAGTCAATGAAGCTGGTCGTGATTGGCACTTGCAACTCAATCCCGCCCTATGGGCCTACCGCACTAGTATCAGAACACCAACTGGTGCCACACCATATGCCTTAGTCTTTGGCTCTGAAGCCATCCTACCTATAGAGGTCGAGATCCCATCACTCAGAGTATCCATGCAGGACCTGATCGGCGGAGATGAGTATCGCACTTCCAGATTAGCTGAGCTTGAACTACTAGATGAGAGGCGTCTTGCCGCACTTAATCATCTCCATGTCTATCAAAACCGCCTCCGGCGTAATTACAACAAAAAGATCAAAGAAAGACGGTTTCAAGTTGGTGATCTTATACTTAAGGAGAATCAAAGAAATCAAGCAGATCGAGAGAAGAAGGGCAAGTTTGAGCCTAACTGGTTAGGTCCCTTCATTGTCACAGCAGCATATGGATCGGGAGCTTATACTTTAGCTACACCTGACGACATTCCTCTAGATGAGCCACTTAACAGTGTCCATCTCAAGAAGTTCTATGCCTGATCCTCAAAGTATTCCCACAAAACATCAAAAAAATCAAAAAAAAAAAAAATCAAAAAAAATCAAAAATCAAAAATACAAAAATACACAAAAACATTCATCCTCTGGTGAAAACCTAGCAAACAGGCGCCTTGGATAAGTACCATAGTGAAAACCTGGCAAACAGGCGCTATGCGTAGAGTCAGCATCCATCGTCTATCGAGTCCTGTCCACTCCTTGCCCAGTTCGCAACCTGCTTCATCCATCCATCCGTAATAAAACCATTGACTTTGTTTGCATTTCCATCTCCCTATCTAGTATAGCTTGGAAATTTGTCAATGTCCATCATCGTCATCCCACGGCTTGATCTGTGTCTACAGTTAACACTGTCTGATCCTAGGTCAAGTCTTTCTGTGTCTTCTTCTGCGGTCACCCCTACAGTTTCCTCTACCAGAATGGGGGCAACTCTTTCCTTAGTGTCGGTCTAGGATTGGTTCCTTGTTCGTGGTTCACAGCGCATACTTCAATCTTGTCTCATTTCCACAGGTAACACCCTTTAACGGACACTTCGCTCCTACGATAAGGTGGTTATCTTCTCAACACTTGTTCTACATCATCACAATAACCAGAACTACATATTTATCACATATCATCTTCTCAATCTTAAGATACCTTGATCCCATGGATATGGGTATGTAGGCAGTCTGGAATACGAAGGACGTTTCCAGTACTCAGGTACGTAAGATCACATCTTCTCCGCTCTTTTCCCACATCATCACACTAACCAGAACTACATATCATCTCTTCTCAATCTTAAGGTACCTTGATCCCATGGATATGGGTATGTAGGCAGTCTGGAATACGAAGGACATTTCCAGTACTCAGGTACATAAGATCCCCTCCTTTCACCTTGACCCATTCATCACTCTATCCAGAACTACATATTTATCACGTTCATCTTCCATCGTCAGTGTGCCTTGATCCCGTGGATACAGGGTATGTAGGCAGTCTGGAATACGAAGGATGTTTCCAGTACTCAGGCACACACGATCCATCATTCTCCACCCATCCCAATCCATTAGCACTCCATCCTTCTAGTCTTCCGTTTGTCAAAATCCATTCGCCTCGACTTGACTAACTCAAGCAGCAAGCTAGCGCATCCTTTCAAAGCAATAGTCCTTTGCAAACCTGAAGCAAAGAAGCTTCCTTCCAGAGTCTTCTACTGTCCTGCATACCGATTGCCAACATCAGCTAAGTACCGCTTAACCAAGCCCTAGATCAACAAGCTTGTCTTCTTCGAAGTGTTCCATTGTCGAGACCAACACACGCGTCTCCTGCAACATGTGGCATTTCCTGCAAGTGAGACATTGTCTTAGATAGCCCCCTTTAACGGACACAGAGTTCCTATGATAAGGCTGTTATCTTTCCTATCCGATCTATCCTGAGCAAACCTCTTTGGCAAGAGAATTTGTTGGCTGTATGTTTACTTGGTAAGTCAGTCAATTTGTGTTATGGTTTATCTTTTTGTTCCTTTTCCAATACCTATTCAAGACTACCTTGATTTATCTATAATCTTGGTATGTTGCGATGCAGTACGGAATGGGGGCATAGTCATTGTTTTCGTGTGCTGTGTTTGAGGAATGATCTTTAGTATCTTTCTTGGCATTCTATTTATCTTGTGTGTGTTAGGACCTAGCATCTTACATATTTAATACTCTTCTTGCATTGACATGTATTGAAGTTTATTTTATGTTCAAGACTATGGCTTATTCACATGTTCCAACAAGGTCATATTACGTCTAAGGGATCTAAGTTCAAACCACTTGCTTGCAGAGTCAACGTACACGCACTCGGATATTATAGCACCTTGGTCTTTTATACCTTGGTGGCAAACTATCCACGTGCTATATCAAAAATAAGGATTGCTCTTTATAAACAAATGTGAAACCATTGCAACAAGCTCATCCATTTACACCATCTATTTTTCCATGGCCTTATATAGTTTTCCAGCAAAGATCAATCAATAGTCTTTCTCTTATGTTCTCTCCTATCTCCTTTCTTCTATCTATCACCAACCCAACCTCGCCTATCTCCAACAAATCTTCTAGTCGAGCGTCAACACAGTTCTTCTGTCGCTTCCCTATCTTTCCTCTCGAGGGGGCACCCTACGCCAACTATGCTGGGGCAACTACCTACACTGGGGCATCAAAAAATTGTATCATGTCTTCAACAATCGATTTTCTTTGACGCAACGCTACATGCTGCATTGCATCAAAGAGGGGCAAAATGTAGACACCCTAAAATGACCGTGTCGTCGAATCACTTGCATTTCGTCATTTCTTCCTAATCACCTGCATTTCAACATTAATTAAATAATCTAATTATTTAATTAATTTCACCAAATTCTTCTAAATCACAAAATTGCGACATTAATTAAATAAATCCTCATTATTTAATTAATTAAATCAAATTCCTCTATATTCTTCCACAATTAAATAATTTTTAATTATTTAATTAAATCATTGTCCTCTTTCCAAAATTCACATCTACATTAATTAAATATATCCAATTATTTAATTAATTCATCACAAATTTCCTCTTATCTACAATTAAATAATTCTTAAATTATTTAATTAAATCAAATTCATTCTTCCAAAATCATGCACAACAATTAAATAAATTTATTTATTTAATTTGCTTTTAAATCTTCTAAATTAAATAATTCTAATTATTTAATTATTTCTTCCAAAATATCTTCTCTAAATTTAAATAAATCAATTATTTATTTAAGTTGCTTTTTCTTCTAATTTGAGTTATCTCTAAAATAACTCAAGCTTTCTTGCTCATCAATTAAATATTTCTATATTTAATAAAGCAAAATGTTTTCTTTTCTCATGCAAATCTCTTCTTCTTGTTTTAAATCACTTAACTGATTGCTTTATTCTTTTAATTGATTTATCTCTTCAGTTAACTCATTCTTCTATTCTTGATAACTCCTCTCATGCAAAAGCAAGCAAGACACATGTCTTCTTTTCATTCGTTGCACATTCCTCAACTTATCTCCTCCGTTGATTCTTCTGAATTATCTGGACCATTGATCGATCTTTGATGAAATCTATATAAACCCCCCTCATCTCCTTCATTCTCTCTCTCTTCGATCGTATTCTCAGGCATACTTAACAGAGCTTCGAGCATACACAACGCGTCGATTGAGCAACCTTACGATCATTTGACATTGATCTCTTGAGCACTACACTTGCTTGTTGCAGCTATGGCTTTGCAATTTCATTGAGCAATTCTACATTCAATCCAAAGGAAACAACACAGATTTCGGTAAAAGTCTTTATTGCATTGATTATTCGTCATAGCTTTTATTTAAATTCGTTTTCTTTATGTTATTGGATTTTTGGTTTTTATTAGTTTAGAATAGATCCATTTTTCCATATACACAGCTATGTTTAGATTAAGAGATCCAATGTAAATTCTTTCACCAAAAATAAGGGCAAAGCATCCAAGAGTATACAAGAGAGTTTCAAGAAAAGACGATGCAACTTGGTATAGACGTTATGGAGAGAGATGTGCTAATGAAATATATTGAAAGATTGTTTGGAAATCTTAAGAAGTTGTTTGATGGCCAAACCCCATAATATTTGTGAGGCTTGTGCACAAGCCGCTACGTAGAGATGGATGAGAAGAAGAACTACTCTTGCAATCAAAAACTTATGCAATATATTTTCAACTTGGTTAATAAAGCTTATTACTTGGTTAAATGATAAACAAAATATATATAGTTAAATTTACTATAATAAGCTCATAATACCTTGGAAGAGATCCCTGATTGTGGCTTCTTTGACTCAGGCCGGGCTAAAAATTCATTATTCTATTTTATACCGTAAAAGAAAAATTACTATAATAAATTATTTTATAAGATTTAAAAATTCATTATAATAAATAAAAATACTTACATTTCATTTCAATACGATGTTATCTTGTAAGCTGTGGGGATGCTCAGGCCTACAAGAAGCAAGCAATTGGGCACTTGGTACTTATCCAGTGAGTGAGACAGTATCAGTGGCGATGTCCCTTCAAACTCCAAGCTTTTGTCAACATGTTGAAGATGCAAGGGAAGCTTCCACCGACTAGGTAAGTAGCAAACAAAACTCAGGATAAGATGCATGTCTGGTGCATCCCACTCATGCCGGTACCATTCCATCAATTGTCCTCTCAATTCTCTATTGGACTCCACAACTATTCCTTCACCAATCACTACTCATTCTCATCCCTTGCTCACTGAAAACACAGCTTCAACTTGTACAAGTCACTGTGTAGAGTGCATATGTGTCACCACAGACATGGCTTCAGCTTGTAACTTGTAAACCATGTAGAGGATAAACATCAAGGAGACTAAATGATGGAAACGACGTACTACTGTTTGACATTTGATGGAAACGAAGTACGTTTCCTTGTGTGATACAAATCCTCCATCTCCTTTTTTTCATTCGTTTGCCATTGCTAAGTCTCGAGCAGTTCTAGATTATAAAACAAAATTTGAAACTTGAACTTGAGCTTGTTACTATCTAGCTGGTTTAGTTAAACAATAGTTTGTATTGTTTTTTATTCTTTTCCAATTACAGTATTCATTCACCATTGTTTTACTGGTTTCTTTAGTAATGGTTTCATTAAAAAAAAATTGTTAGATCAAAATATTCATTGATATGTTTGTGAAGTTGAATGGTTTAGTTTTCAAATAAAATTTTCTAATTAATAAAATCAACTAACTTCTCATCAAGATTTTTTTTTTAATATTTCACTTTCTTAATTTAACTCATTGTAACAAGAAATATAATTGAATAAGTTGCAAAGATTAGATTGTTAGGGTAGAAGTGTATTAAGTGGGTTGTATACTTAAGGTATTGTTAGGGTAGAAGTGTATTTAGTGAGTTGTATACTTAAGGTATTGGAGTCACGCTAAAAATACACATGGGTGATAGATTCAAGCCTACTTAAATGTTTCTAACAAATCCAATCCTAATCAAACTCATCTTGTGTAGAGATAGTCAAAAGAGACACGTTTATCCATAGCCAAAACCATAGCAAGTAGGAAAAATATAGAATCTTTGAGTGCTCAAGAAGTTGCAATGCTTCAAATGTTGTGTTTTGAGTTGTGTGCAAGTGTAAGCAAACATACATAAACAAACTACTATATACATAACCTACTTAATTCACAAACACAAACAACATCAATTTTAAGCATAAGGAAACTAGCATAAAATGATGAAAACAAACACAAGAGTTCTCACCCACAAGCCTCCTTGTTGCACCAAGCTATGATGTTTGTGTTCCAAGATTGATTGTGATGAGAGGAAATATGTTAGTGCTCAATTCAACATCATAACATTACATTCAGGCTTGTTTCTTAAATGACTTGTGGAGGGTGCTATTTATAGATTTTTGGATGGGTGGATGGAGGGCTAGGATTGATTGGCAAGATCAATGGTTGAGGAATGTTGAGATGATTGGAGTGATGATGAGCCTCCAAGTGTCACCTTTTGAGAGGTGGTCAAAAGAGGTTCTAAGATTTAGAGGAGATCAAGGGTGGAGGATCTTCTTGGAGAAAATGGATGGTGGAGATCCAAAAAGTAGATTTTTGGATGGACGTACAAATCATTGCCCATGCCTAAGTACCAAGCATGTACAAATCAAGGCCATACCTTTGACCCATGTGTACACTTTAGGAGCTTATGCAAGGTTTACCTTGACTAATCATTTTTTAGAATGTACAAAGGATTATGGAAGGTTAATGATTTGACTTTGACAACTAATGGAAAATCGATAAAGTAGGGAATTAAATAAATATGAGATATTTATTTAATTTTTGGGATAGGATGAGATGAACTTAGATAAATAAATATTTAAATTTATTTACCTAAGGTTGGACTATACATGAAAGACTAATTAATTGAATAAATAGTCCTGATTTATTTAATTAATGCTTAGGTGAATAGTGAATTTGTTAATTAAGTAATAATAAAATATTTAATTAATATTGGAAGGAAAGCTGAGATAATTAATCAAATAAATAGGATATATTTAATTAATTATAGAAGAATGGTCAAGTGATGTCTTGATGATAACTAAAATGGTGATGAGATGATTCGTGTGTCTATATTAGTTATAAAGGACCTTTGGTATTCCTTCAGAAATTTCTTTGTTACTCTTAGTATTCATATAATCAACGAGTCTTTTCTTTAATGTTTGTTACATAATTGGTTGATTTAAACTAGTATTGCTTCAACCTACGAGACATAAAGGAGTGATGGTTTGAGTAAGAAAATGGAAAAAGTTGAAGGGCCTGTATAGTGTTTGTACATTGTTGGTTGTGTAAGAGAAGTAAATGAACATCTTTCGAAGGTTAATAAACTATTGTAATATCTCATTAGATAGTGGCTTGAGGAGATCTCTCACACTTCTAATAGTTTTTTCCTCATTTTGGGTTTATCTAGGTCCATGGGGTTTCTTTCATTGTTATGTACACGTTTTCTATTATTTAATTGATTTATTTCATGTTGTTAATTGCACTTAATAACACTAAGCTTTATACATAGGGATTATTTTCCAATAGATTTGCACATTAGATAACTTATCAATAAATTTAGATCAAGGTTGAATAGAGTCTATTTTGGTGTATTATGTAGTAGAATAGCCACATTAATTATGAATCATTTAGGTATTAGAGATTTTTTTAGATATTGTGGATTTTTTGTTTGTGTGGTTAGTTTTTAATATTTATATCCACTAATAGAGCAACTAACTTACAAGTGGAAAAGTAGAGTAGATCATTTGTAGAAAGAGATCAAGTCCAACTATTAGATAAGGAGAGTGAGGAATGATACATGATGTAAAACATCTTAATGAAGAGAGATTTGAAAACTTAGAAGAAGATGTGGCAAGCATTTTGTAGTCTACAAGGAAGCTAGAAACCATCATTAACATCATTGTGGTACTCATGGAGAAAATGGGAATGTCCCTTTGGGGTGCATGTAATTGTTTTTGCACCATGTTGCACAATAGATTTATATTTGAGTCTTGTGATGATACAACACTCTAAAAAGTGCCTTGTAGTGTACCTGAGAGATTGACTTGTCATTGAATTTCCCTAGTTTTCCATATACCTAGTTCACTCTTCTAGCCTTCTTTAAAATGTTTCCAAATCTCTCATGCCTTAATGTGCCCATTTGTGGATTTTCCTACCTCAAAATATTTTGTTTCACCTAACTTGGTGAAACCTTCACTTCCATAGATAGTAGTTGCAAAACCACTATAGCTACTTTCACCACCGCCTTAGTGATCTCATGACCACAATGGTAGTTCAAAGACTATCAATATCCTTTCATAATTGTATGCTATCTTCTCTATCTTAGGATTCAAAAGATTGTATCATTTCACATCATCATTATAACTAATGAAGATGCACTTCTCCACCTTGAAGTCAAACTTATACCTCTTTTCCTTAGGCACATGCATATATTCATCACAACCCAAAAATTGAGATACCTAAGAGAGGTATTCATTCCATCCAAACCTCTTCTAGGGTTTTACCAACAAGTATTGATATAGGAGATTTGTACATAAGATAACAAGCAATACTAGGGTTTTTGGGTGTTGGGTCCAAGTTCCAATGTCCCTAGAAATCATGAAATTCCAAAATGGGTCAAAACCCTCGAACAAAAGGTCCACTTGATGTTGCATGATGTATATAGCCTCCATCTCTAAGATCATATGAAAATACTATGTTTTGACCCTCCAAAATGAGTGTGGAAAATGACGAGGTCCAGAAGGATTTTGGAACTAGGAATGTCCAATTTCCAAACAGGATTTGGAACTTGGACCCAGTACCCAAAAACTAGGAAAAGACATGGAAAGCATAAAATAAAAGAATTTTATGGGATTTTTTGGCAACGATGAGACATGGAAAAGGCACAGGGAAAGTATAACAGTTATCACAACACGAAATAGACCAAGGCAAACCCATTGAAGATTTCTTAGACTGGTTATCACTAATGGGCGAAAAAAATTTAGACAACACAAGGGCATAAACTAGGGACTTTTGAAATTCTTTTGAGGCATGTGCCAACACACTATACATCAAAGCAGCTCATGGAGAGATTTTAATTGTTGTTTTGTATGTAGATGATTTGATTTTCATAGGAAATAGTGACCTCTTCATTATTGATTTCAAAGAGATGATGAAAAGAGAGTTTGAGATGACATACATAGGTCTACTAAAATATTTCCTTGGCATTGAGGTCTAACAAACAGAGCATGACATATTTATATTTGCAAAGTAACTATGCCACATAAATTTTGAAAATGTTTAGAATGTTGAACAAGAAACCTTTCTGCAACACCAACAGCTATAGGTCTGAAATTAAGCAAGGAGGACAACAATAATGAAGTAAACCCAACCCTATGCAAAAGCATTATTGGAAGTTTGATGTATTTGACTACTACAAGGCTTGATTTAATGTATGTGGTAATCCTGATTTCTAGGTTCATGGAGAGACCTAAGGACACACACTGGCAAGCAGGAAAGAGAATCTTGAGATATGTCAATGGCACCAAGTTCTATGACATTTTGTATACCTCATCTAATGAGTTTGAGTTGGTTGGCTACACAGGTAGTGTAAATAATAGGAAGAGTACATCTAGATATGTGTTCCACATGGGTTTAGGAGCCATTTCATGGGCATCAAAGAAGCAGCCTATTATTTTGAAAATATCTCCACAACAAAAGATAAGTACATAGCAGCATGTCAGGCTATTTGGTTGAGAAGAATCCTTGTTGACTTGAATTAGGAGCAAGAAGATGGTATAACCATATATTGTGACAACATTTTTCAATAGCCCTGACAAAGAATATAGTCTTCCACAGACAAAACAAGTATATTGATATATGTTACCATTTTGTAGGGGAGTTGGTAGAACATGGAAAGATTGAACTATAGTTCTGCATATTTGAGCAACATCTCATTTATATTTTCACCAAGGAACTGTCAAAATATTGCTTTGAATGCCTGAAAGTTAGGTTTGGCATCATAGACAACTCTGGAAATCAACTTTGGAAAAACATCTCTTGAAGGACCCAACTCTGGAAAGGAAATAACTTTGGAAGTTTATCTTCGGAAAGACAGTGTCAAGATAACTCCAGAAGTTCATCTCTGTAAGATCTACTTCAGTATAGCTTTGGAAGTTCAACTCTGAAAAGTCAGAAGAGCTCTAGAAGTTTAGTTCCAAAAAGTCAGATAAGCTTCAGAAGGTTCAATCCTTGAAGTTCAGTTTTAGAAAGTCAGAATTTAAGCTCCAAAAGGTTTAACTCTAGAAGTGTCAGTGCCAAAAGTTTAGTTTCAAAAGGTTAGAAAAGATTTGGAAGGTTTAGCTCTAGAAGTTTAGCTCCAGAAGATCAGCTTCAGTATCTAGTTCTTGAAGTCTAGCTTTGAAAGGTTAAAAGAGCTTTGGAAATTCAGTTCTAAAAAGACATACGACCTTTGGATGGTCAAAAAGCTCTAAAAGTTTAGTTCCAGTAAGGCAAATGAGCTCTAGAAGGTTTATCTTTGGAGAGACGGCTCCAAAAGAGCGACTACAGAAGTATAGCTTCGAACAGGACAACTCTGGAAGGACACATGATAGCTTCAGACAGGATAGCTCTAGAAGGACACAAGACAACTTTGGAAGGACACTACACAACTCTAAAAGGATAGAACAACTCTGGATAGGACAACTCTGAAAGTTCCAGAACAACTCTAGACAAGATAGCTCCAGAAATATAGAATGGTAATGTATATGCATGAAGGCTCAAGTTTAATGGGGAGTGTTAGAAATACGTAATCTTGAGCAACTACAAAATTAATTGCAAACCATCAAAGATATCCATTGGGATCCATTTTCCCCTTGTCGTGTCTTACACCAACTACCATAGTTATTGTTGGTTGGTAGAGAATTAATTTTGATAGGGGATTTTGAATCAGGTGGTAATTTTTTGTGAAGACAATAAAAAGACAAAATAGAAGAATGAATAGAGAGAATGTAGAACTGTTACAAGAATGAATGCAGTAGCGGAAAAAGAGAGAGGTTGTTGTAGCAACAAAGAATATAGAAAAGAGTGTGGACAGCTCCAGAAATGTAGCTCTAGAATATTGGACAAAGCTCGGGAAGACAACACATAGTAGAACTATGGAAGTGTAGCAGCAACTATAGAAGTCTAGTGCAAAACTACAAAAGGCCATAGAAGCAAACTACGAAAGCACACAGAAGTGTCCATTTATCTCTAGAAGCTTTGGAAAGGTGTGAATATTTTGGTAGAAATGGAATATAGAGAAGTAGCTCTGAAGTTTTATCTGTAAACATTCTTTGAATGTAAATTTTAAATATAAATGCAAACAAAAATCTCTCTTTTTTTGGTTTCCACTCTTTTGGCCTTCTTTGCCCCCTTTAGTTGGTTTCTATCCAACACTAATGGTGTAAATCATACTAGAACTCTTATATGCTAATATAATTAACACTTCGTGGGCCTCACTTCCTTTTTCATTTTCTTCTTTCAAGACTTTTTATGGTCTTTGCCATGGTGGCACTCTTTAGATTGTGTTATCCATTGATGTAGCATATTATCAAATGAAATAGATGTTCTTGAGTTCCCCTTTGGAAAACCTAACTGGGCATTTCTTTTGAAACCTTTATGTGGGAAGCTACTTGCTTCTTAATGAATTCAACATAGTTCCTTCTTGCTAGTGTTTGCCTGACCCTCTAGGTTAGTGATACCTGTATACTCAAAATTGTGACTCTCATTGTCTGGGGTTGTCGGGTCAGATTTTGGCACACACACAGACCCTTCCCTCCTTGTCACGGGGTGATCTACCACGTCATTCTCACTCTCATGGAAGTAGCCAATCAAGAGGAGGTGAGTCATGGAAGGGGTCTAGCTCATTGGAGAGCTGGACTTCATGGAGATGGGTCAGCAAGTTCTGTGGCCTTTGTTGTTGTGTGCTAAGTTGAATCTTTCGTTCGATGGTAGTTGTTGTTGAGATAACCCTATGACCTAAAGGGTCACTAGTTTCTCTTCTCCTGTTGGGGTTTCTTCTATTCCACCATTATGTGGGTAAGCGGTTTCTTTCATTTATGCCCTCTTGTCTCTTAATTCATTGGATGAGTTCCCATTGTATTTGGAGTTGTCTTTGTTCTTCTGTTAATAAGAGGACAAATGGATCTTGTTGTGGTAGAGTAAATGTCTCCTGCTATTGTCGTGGATTGATTTCCTCAATCTCATTGAGGATAGTTGTCACCCACTCTCCTCTCACTCCTAGGCATATTTGTGAGCCAAGATAGAGGTAGATGTGTGATGACCAATCCTTAACTAGACTTAGGTTTCTGACCTAGGGTTTGGTTATGCTTTGATTTGTGTTTACCTTGTTATGTGATCAATGGTTTGATTGAATCTTTTATCATGGTTTACCTCGTGATGGTATCGAGAGTTTGCAAGTTTGTCTATCTTTTCTAGGGTTTCTATATGCATGCAAAGCTAAATGATATGCAAATGTGTTTTTGTGCTTTTTTAGTATTTTGGAAATGAAAAGTGCTCTTTAATCTATGAAAGGGAAATATGAATGCAAGCTAATATGATTTTTCCTAATGCACGTTTAATCTATGTTTTTGGGTTTTCAATTGTCTTGAAGTAATCTAATCTAAAAAGGGAAATTGCTTCTTCAAATAATCTAGATCTAGGAATATGAAAATAATTATTCTAACATGCAAGATCTAATCTATCAAGGAAAAAGCAAAAAATTAGTATTCCCAAGAACAATTTTGATTTTCTAATTACTATCAATTGAATAAAGCAATAAAGGAACCTAAAAGAATGAAAATTTGTGTGACTCCACTACCCTTAGAAATCCTTGATGTTGGCAACCTCAAGTCCTTTTGAAGTGGCAGGAAGACCTCTTGACGATAAAATGACACAAAGAAGCAAAAGAAGCTTGTTGAAGCTTGAAAGAGCTCAATGAGAGCTTTGGTTGAGCACAATGGTGTTGAATGAAGCAGTGTAATGATGCTTGGTTGAACAATGAATAAAGCAAAAGGCACCTTCATTTTGTGACAGCATTAGAATGGTAATTTGGAGAGAAAACTAGTAAGAGTTGTATGCACAATGAATTTGTTTCTCTTTGTGCTTGATGGAGGGGGTATTTATAGGTTTGAGGAATGGGATTGATTGAGAAGTTAACTCATTTGATTGATGAGCTAACAAGGATTGATTGGGGAGTTAACAAGGTTGATTACACAGTGAACTCAGCTAACTATGGAGTGATAAATCAATAACAGCTTACCAGTGAAGAGGAAATGGAGGTGAAAGGATGCATGAGATTGATTGAGTTGTTAATTTTAGATCAAATGGAGTTAATTATGCATGTGTGGGTGCATGAAATAGTCAACTCCATATTAGGCATCAAAAATTATGCAAACTGGAAAAAAAATGAGTGAAAATGAAGCTAATTTGAGTGATAAACTCAAGTTTTTCCGCGGCCTAAAATGCGATAGGGTAGCCTTTTGTTAGTAGGGTCGTCCCTGGGCAACCCCAGGTCGCCCGGGGGAGATCTAAGCAAGAAAGGGTTTTATGAAGAACAAAAAAAGGGAGATGATAGAAGAGAGGCAAAGGAGGGGTTCTACCTCTGGAAACAGGTCGGTCATGTGCAAGAATCCAAATCTCCACTTGCACCTGCAGGATCTCTTGGGGGAGATTTGGAAATAATAGAGGGAGATTTGGATTGGTTGAGCGAAACTAAAAATTGAAAGTGGGAGATGGATAGGTGGACCTCTAGAAGGCTTCTAGGGGGTACAGAGGATGAAAAACATAGGGGAAAGGTGAAAAATCACCTACAAGACACTCACAAGGCTTAAAAACAAGGTTGAAAGCTCAAAAAATGCAAATCAACAAGTTTCACGAAAAGTGTCGCAAACGGGGAGAGAGAGGAATCGACAAAGAGGAAACAACACAAGACAAGAAAGAAGACATGTCATTAAGAGGTTTGCTGCTTAGAGGACATTATTTCATGCTTACATGTACATGACAAGGATTAAAATCATCATAGGTGTCCTCATGGAGGCTGTGTGTGATTTTTGTGCTTACATATTTGCCCCCTCGGGGACGCTAGTCTACATGAAAGGTAGGTACCATTCCCGAACTAGGCCTTATCTATTGTACTTGCAATAACTAGTATCAGTTCGGCATCTAAATATATCAAAACAAATAATGAAAATTGAAATGACGAACTTACCATGGATCATTTGAGTTCGACTAGTTGTTTGCCTTTGTCGGTTTAGACCTGTAGGAATGAAAGCATGCAAAATGATGCACAAAAGAGATGCATAAAAAAAAAGAACTAATCTAAAATGCACAAATGAAACTAAGCTAAGGGAAAATAAAGAAAATCAAATTGTGAGATCGGAGTGAAACGGTGACAAAATCGATTATGTGAGCAGTTGTTGGAAAGGTATCACCGAGGAGATCGCAAAGATGGCCACCTCTTCTTCAGCTATGGAGAATCAGGTATGCAAATAGTGAAAAACCCTTCTCTAAACCCTAGTTTGAATTTTGTGAAAAATCTCTCAAAATTCTTTGTTTTTGTCAATTTTTCTTGTTGCATTGTCTCTATTTTGTCATTTAAAGTAAAATAGTTTTTTAGTTTTCTGAAATCAGCCAAAAAATGAGGTTTTTAGAGCAGTTTTTGATTGGGGGATCTCCCTCTAGGGTCACCCCTTTTGTCATGCAGGTCACCTGGGGGAGATCTTGCAAAACACCTGGGTTGCTTGGGGGCGACCTTGTTGGGTTGATTTTGACTAAAATTTTATATTGTTTGACGCTTGTTTCACTTTGATCTAACTTGTTTTTTCTACTGTATTCACTTGTTTATTGCAATTTTGAGGGGTTATATGCTTTTTTATGAGGTTTTCTATAATTTTATGATTTTTAGGGATTTTTACGAGTTTACGAGATCTAATCTAAAGTTCTCTTTTGACTTTGTAGGACATGTGTATTCAATGGAATGCCTACCGAGAGAAGGGATGGATCTCAATGATGTTTACTTCACTAAGCAGTGAGGACCGTATCATTTTGAGGAGAGCAGGTCTAGCTAGAGTTTGTCACATGCCTATTATTCACCCTATGTCTCACATATGTTGTGATATTCTGACCTACTGGGATGTAGATAGAAACACATTCAAGTTCCCACAAATCTCTGGAGAGTGGACCATCACTTTATATTATGTCTATCGTATACTTGGAGTTCCTGTGAGAGGACATCCTCTAGTCCTTCCAGCTAGCGAGTCCTTCAAGGAAAAGGCATCCTGGGTAGAGTTCATGGGGGTTAGTCACCCCAGGGATTAGACAGGAGTCTAGCTCACCTCTAAACCTCGACTTCGCATCCCACTTCTGAGTAGATTCTTGATTGGTTTGATTGTATCGAGGCTATTGGGAGACAAGGCCTCAGCTCATTTGAGATGGTGTTGGGCTCCCATCATTTGTGGTATTGAGGAGGGCACAATCTATGCATGGGGACTAGATATTCTAGCCATGGTTTACAGGGACCTCTATCGTATTTTGCACCGAGGGGCTTTAGCTTTTAGCCACTCTTCTTTGATCATGACATGGATATTTGAGCACATTAGTCCCTATCAGAAGGTCATTCTAATTCCAGATAAACATTTGTCGAGAGTAGCTAGGTGGATGCATGTGGGTCACTTTGATGCTTCTTTACCCACTATTGCTACTCTTACAGATGAGGACATTATCTTTGATCCTTATCGTGACATGGAGGGATCCTAGGCCCACGACGGTGAGGTTAGATAGTACTGTCATGGAGTATCTGAGATTTCAGACTGTAATGGTCTAGTTGAGGCCCATCATGTTGAGAGTGTTTCACAAAGGTTTGAAGAGGACTTCCCTGAGGACTTGCCCCCATTGTCCACTTGCTACAGGATTATTCAGGAGATGGGTGAGATTGGACAGAGGTCAGTTGTTTGGATTTTGACTCCTGGAGTTTTCATTACTAGAGTTTCTAGAGGAGGACAGAGGAGAGGGAGAGGAAATCCTTCCCGATCTCTCATTGTTGTTGTGAATTCAAAGTTCACTAACGAGGGCTATATTCTAGATGATGACGATTCGTTAGATGAGGGCTTTCCCGAGGATGCGTAGGATGAGGGTCTTGATGCTACCAATGATGTAGATGATGCTCTTGACATCCTTGAGGTTCCTCCTATTGTTCCCTGACCTCCTCATTCATATGAGGTGATGTGACAACTTGACCCTGATTGGCAGCCGAGTGATCCATGTAAGTTTTGCTTGTTTGTTTTTCACACTTTTGTCCTTTTTCTTTTCATGGGGAACTACCTTGTCTTTCTCTTTCGATTCACTTTTTTAGGTAATGTCAGAGAGTGGAGGGATTTTGTTCATGAGATTAATGGTGGCTTGGCTTCTCCCTTCACTAGGATGACTCAAGATTGTCTTTTAGATGATCCTGGTATGCCCTTGCTGTTGGCCGACACACAAATATTTTCACTCCTGTCTACCACGAATGTCAGGAGAATGCAGATTTGAAGGGCAAGATTCACACCCTTAAAGGTGAGAATTAGGTGCTTTGAGAGATGGATCATCTTAGTTTTGGACGACGAGATGCTAGCATGGCGGGGCCTTCACGGTCACATGATCATAGTAGAGTGCCTCGCTCCTATAGGTCTCATGGAGCGACGGGTGGTATTTGTAGATAGAGGAGCCGAAGTCCTGAGGGTTCCATTGGAGGGAACCGACCTTGATTTCCTTTCTTGATACTCATGCCCCCTTGCATGGGGAGCCTCTACTTCTTTTTGAGAGCATTTTTTCCTGGCTCTTTGATACTCTTGTATATGTAAACTTCTGATGTATCTATGAAAGTTTATCCTTTTATGGTTTTCACCTATCAGATTTGTACTCATCTCTTGTGCATGTTTTAGAGGTTTGAGAACTTTTTTATTATGTTTTTGACCTTTTCAACTCTTTTAAGGATGCAAGTATGATGACGATGACATGTTTTTGTAATTTTTTTATGGCATATATATGAGATGTAGTTTACGATATGATAATGTAGGAACACAAGAAATGCTGAAATGAAACATTTACTTCTATTGAGTGTCATGAGATATGACATTTGACTTCATTGCTTTGAGGCTCTTTTTCTTGTTTTGGCATGAATGCAATGTGGAACAAACAATGTGACTGCTCTTAAATACGATTTTTAGCTTAGGGGATTACGAGTTGTCCTGATATAAGAGACCTATTCAAGACTATGAGATAGGATTTTAAAACTCAAGTGGGGAGCGGGAATGAAAATGGAGTGTTTCTAATTTTTGGTTTTGCTAAAGGCTAAACATTGATCCTTAACTAGATAAGACAATCTGACAAGCTTTCAACTTAGACAAGTAACAAATTTTATTGGTGTTCACTGGACTTAAATCATATATGGAAAGCAAGGTAGATCCGGGGTAAAGGATAAATAGGAAAGAACAAGGGTCCCTAGGTGTAAGATGATCCTAGAGACTACTAGACTCTCATTTTTTCTTAGCTAGTGCATGTGTGTGCTTTGTACCTTTCTTTCTCTATTAGAATGTCACTCTTGAGGCTTCGAGCTTAGACTGATATCCACCCAAGAGTATGGACATTCAACAATCTTCTTTCTTTCACTCTTTTTTTGTATCTCTCTTTTTTTGCTTTTCACTTTTTTTTTGTATTTTCCTCACTTGATTTTTCTCATTTTTTTTTGGATTTTTGACTTTTCAAGAAATGCATGCTTTTGGAACTCTTGATATGCGATACTTTGATCTCTCAATTCTCACTTTTGACACTCTTATTTTGATCACTCATTTTTTTTAATTCACTTAAATTTTAGATTGCTTCCTTTAGAATTTTGATCCTCTTGACTTTTTTGGCCAGAAAAGATAAGGGGCTGAGTGCCACCTAAAGTTTTTGTAATCTATTTGGACTTCCCTTCTACTAAGGAAGAATTGGGAAGGTCTACTTGTAAGCTTCCTTTGAACACTATAGGTTTGAATACTAACTTTGTTTAGATGTAACATATTGACTTATTAAGACTGGGATCAGTGTAAAGCTAAGAGCTAGGCTTTGATTAGAATCACTAGGAATGAAAAGGGGATAATGGCGATTGTGAAAATAGGGAATCTCTAGGTCCTAAAAGGATGACATATATCTAGGCAACATTAGACTCCTTACTGAAAAGAAAATAATACAAGAGAAAGTCACTGACTATAATACAAGATGAATAGAATGATACAGAAATGCAAGAAACAAATTATTTTTTTTATTTTTTTTATTTTTTTAAATTTTTTTTGTATTTTTATGTTTTATGATTTTTTTGGTTTTTAGACAGTATTTCTTGAGGTGAAAGGCATTGATTGTCTCGCCAAATTCCTCTCCCTCCATTATGCACAAGAGATAGGCACCATTTCCAACATCTTCTTTGACCATGTAAGGACCTTTCCAGTCTTCTGAAAAAGCTCTTTTTCATCTTCTTTTCTTATTCTTCGTGCTACCTCTTCTCAGGACTAGTTCTCCTATTCTGTAGGGTTTATCGTTTGATTCTATTGCTACCAACTTGGTGGTTTCTCTTGGAATTGTGAGATGAAGTAAGTCTTGAAAGGCTTGTTGATGAGAAGGGGTCCAATACAGGACTCCATCGCAATTTAATAGTTATGCTAATAGGTCAAATTGATCTTGCATGTAGATTTTGACATCTAGTCGCTCTTAGATTCTTTGCAAAAATTGGAACAACTCAAGGGGAGTTTGTGGCTCCCTTTGCTCATCAAGAGGTACAAAGCTTATACTTGTCCTCCCATTTGGTTTTGGTCTTAAGTTGATGGCATATCTGATGTAACTTTTTGGCAGTTTAAAAATGACAGGGTCATCAACGCTGACTGTCACTCTCATCTTCCATTCTCTGTGAAAAGTACCTTCACTTTCTTCATCTTCATTAGGAAGTCTTTCTACCATTTTGATATGCACTAGAGGTGCTTCCCACTCGCTGAGTTCATTTGATTGAACTGAGTCAGAGGTGGTTGGCTTCTCTTGCAGTTTGGACACCATGAACATCCTAGGTAGCATTCCTATAGCATTAGTTTATTCATTATCAATAGAATGCACCTCCTCCATGGGTGTCAATGGTTGATATGAATCCTCTATTGGTGTGAGAGGCTCATAAGATTCAATTTCTTCTGGTGTCTTGAGGACATGTGATTCACTTAGTGGTGACAATGAAGTGTAACTTTCCATTATGTCTTCCTTAGCATTTGAGAAAGTGTGCAGGTCTGTGTTCTTAAATCTAACGTGGTTGTCTCAAACACTCGACCTTCAATTCTGTGCGGTTTTTCTCCTATGCAGGGGAAGAGTTTGTAAGCTTCTTGGATGTCAATCATGAGTACCTCTAGGGGGAATTGGAGTGGTCCATCCTGCTCTATCCATTCCATGATCTCAATTGTCTTTTCTTTGGGAACCATTTCCTTTTGTTTTTGCAAGGCCTCATTCTCTAAAGTTTTGATCTCTATGGCATTTATGGTCTTTTCTGAGATTTCTATTTGTTTGATGCATATCGATTGAGGTGTAGGATTGGGGACAGTCAATTTGTTGGTAGGGAGTTCATAGTCTATGGGGATACCCATACATTTGTTTGGTGTGTTTGATTTCAACTTGCTGAAAGGTTTTGGATCTCCCTTTGCTACATATACTTTCCCTAAGTGTAAGAATCGAGCTTCTTGAAATAATGTGGATGGCAAAGCTTTCATCCTGTGTATCCATGGTCTTCCAAGAATCAAATTATATCCCATGTCTTTGTCTATGATGTAGAATGTGGTAGGAATGGTTTTAGGTCCCAAGGTCACTGGAAAGGTAATCTTACCTATGGTGGTAGCCTTTAGATTATCATATCCGCTTACTAGAGTATCTCATGAAGCGGTGATATTAGTGTACCCATAGCCCATCCTCTCTAATAGGGAGAAAAGAACTATGTTAACAGATGCCCCATCATTGATTAAGGTCCACTTGATGCACGTATCATAGATCCATACTTGAAGATACAACACAAGGTCTCCTTTTATGGTTAATTCTACCTCAAAAGGCATCTACTATAAGTCAAAGAAGAATACTGGATCCTTGAGCTCTCAGTTTGGTGGACTGATGTCGTAGTCCACATGATTAATTTGCTCACTAGGTGGTGGCGTAATTTGGTCAAGATATTTTACACCTATTGCTTTTAGTAACACTAAACAATGTGAAGGGGAGTTCCTGAGAAAGTCAATGAATGAAATGTGGGCATATGTCTTCTTTAAATCTTCTATGAGCTCATAAGGTCCAATCAGAGCTAGTATAGGTTCCACTACCGAGATGATACCTTCATATGCTTCTATTTACTCATTTTCATCCTCATGGTTTCCCTCTTTTTCATTGTGCATAATCTCGACTAATCCCAACATCCTAGCTTCTCCTTTTTGTCCTAGTTGTGAAGGGACTACATGGTTACTACTTTGAGCTACTTTGTTTTGGTTCATTATTTATGTGTCTTTATGTGTGGTGAACGGGTCCTGATAGATTCTCATGTTTGCGTTGTATGGAGCTATTGGAGCCTGATTTTGTCTTGTATCCTTGTTATCCGATGTGACCTACTGTGGGTTCAAGAACATCTCTATGAACAGGCATTGCTGGTCTTCCAGTAGCCTTTCTATGAATCTGTTATATTCTCTACAAGATTCTGTACTATGCCCCTTTTTTCTATGAAAAGACCAAAACTGATTGAATTCATATGGGGGTCTTTCATATCTTCCATCGTTTCCATTCCCGTTTCCATTGCGGTTCCAATTTTGGCAATTGTCCGTAGGGTAGTACCCTTTGTTCCTAGGTCAGTCTATGGCATTTACATTAGGAGGATAGTAATCTCTCCCATTATAGTCATCTCTTAGTTTCTTGACTGGGGGTTGATCTGTCACCTCGTCTGTGGTTGCACTCCTATTGTTTTTCAGGATTTTAATGATAGAGGCATTATTTCCTGTGTCTTCCTTCATCAACTTTCCATTTGATCCATAAAGATTTCTACCACTATCAATGGTGGCTTGGTCAATCCTCAAAGCACTTTCTAATGCTTCCTCATAGGATTTGTATGGCAATTTTTGAATGTCTTCTCTCATGTCCTTGTTAAGGGCATGCAAGAAGAGGTCGCATAGTTCTCGGTGATCGATGTTTGGAGCACTAGTCGAAGAGTAAAGAACCTGCCTTCATCGAGTGACAAAGTGGGCTATGGATTCATTTGGCTCCTATTTCATTGTGAGGAATTCTCTGATCCCTATTTTAACGAGTTTGTTCATGTCGAATGCCATGACAAACTCTCTAATTAGTTGTCTAAACGAGTGAATTGAAGCTTCTGGTAAGCGATAGTACCAATCTAGAGATATGCCTTCAAGAGTTTTGGGAAATATTTTTACTACAACCCCATCCCAAGGGAGGATTTCTCTTATTGCCATGGTGTAGGCTTTAATGTGGGAGTTTGGATCTCCCTCTCCTTTGAACTTCGAGAGATCTGGCAATGGGCGAGGTAGCTGCACACTTCTTATGTTTTGATCAAGAGGCTCCTTTAAGTACTCAATATATGTTCTGAGAAAAGCACTTTGAGATTGTGGGGTTGATAGAAATAACCTCATAGGTGGGTTTTGATAACCCATTGTCGGATTTGTTTGATTGTTTTGAACAGGAGGATTCCCATTCAGACATGTGTTACTAGTGTTTCATGAATAGTAGTTGAGGTAGGAGGATTTTGAGATGCCCCCTAGTCAAGTTCATGAGATTTTTGCCTTCTTTTAGGAGCAACTTACTCTTCTTCCAAGATTCTAATCCTTTGCACTATAGTTGCGATTAACTCTGCAGGCATGGTAGCTCTAGGTATTTCTTCATTTCTAGGATTTTCTCTTTGAGTATTTTCATGGTGATATGCTTCTTCTCGTGTAACATTTTTTCTTTTCTCTTCTCGCAAGGCAATCCTCAATGCCTCTTAAGCATCTTTTGCTTCTTGGAGATGTTTTTCTAATCATTTGACCTCCTCATCAAGATGAGTACTTGATGTGCTTGTGGAAGGCTGATTGGGTCAATGTATTTCTGACCTTATCCTTATAGCTTTATGTGGTGCATTTGGTATGGCCAGATTATTTTCCCACGCTGGGTTGTTGAAAGACAAAGAATGCCTGGATTCTATTTGATCTTGTTCATAATCAAAATCTTCATAGTCATAATAGTTGGTGATTGGTGCATCAGGATGTGGTGGCACATACCTATCGAAGGAAGGAGTTTCTAGTTCTCTTAAGGGAATATTCCCTTAGTTTAAGTTAGGTTCTGTCATATTCAGGGGTGCCATAGACACCACAAAACAAATGGAAGGGATGATAGCATAGGTCATAGAAGCTGAAGTGGCTATGAAGAGTAGTGTGAAAGTGTTTTGAAGCTTTCTCTAAATGAATATTTGAAGTTGGAATGCAAAAAGTTACTCATCTTAGAAGGATTTACAACTTCACGTCGGGTTCACCAAAATATGTATGCTCAAAATCATGACTCTGGTTGCCTGGGGCTATCAGGTCATATTTCGACATGCACATGGACCCTTCCCTCCTTTTTAGGGGGCAATCCACCACATCACTCTCACTCTCGTGGAAGTAGCCGATCGAGAGGAGGTGAGACACAATGGGGGTCTGGCTTGTCGGAGAGCTAGACTTCGCAGAGAGGGGTCGGTAAGTTTTGTGGCCTTTGTTATTGTGTGTTAAGTTGAATGTTTCATTCGATGGTAGTTGTTGAGATAACGCTATGACCCAAAGGGTCACTAGTTTCTCTTCTCTTGTTGGGGTTTCTTCTATTCCACCTTTGTGTGGGTAAGCAATTTCTTTCGTTTATGTCCTCTTGTCTCTCAATTCATTGGATGAGTTCCCGTTGTATTTGGAGTTGTCTTTGTTCTTTTGTTAATAAGAGGACAAATGGATCTTGTTGTGGTAGGGTAAATGTCTCCTGCTATTGTCGTGGATTGATTTCCTCAATCTCGTTGAGGATAGCCCTCACCCACTCTCCTCTCACTCCTAGGCACATTTGTGAGCCAAGATAGAGGTAGATGTGTGATGACCAATCCTTAACTAGACTTAGGGCTCTTACCCAGGGTTTGGTTATGCTTTGATTTGTGTTTACCTTGTGATGTGATCAAGGGTTGATTGAGTCTTTTATCGTAGTTTACCTCATGATGGTATCGAGGGTTTGCAAGTTTGTCTATCTTTTCTAGGGTTTCTATATGAATGCAAAGCTAAATGACATGCAAACATGTTTTTGTGCCTTTTTAGTATTTTGGAAATGAAAAGTGCTCTTTAATCTATGAAAGGGAAATATGAATGCAAGTTAATATGATTTTTCATAATGCAAGTTTAATCTATGTTTTTGGGTTTTCAATTGTTTTGAAGTAATCTAATCTAAAAAGGGAAATTGCTTCTTCAAATAATCTAGATCTAGGAATATGAAAACAATTATTCTAACATGCAAGATCTAATCTATCAAGGAAAAAGCAAAAATTCACTATTCCCAAGAGCAATTTTGATTTTCTAATTACTATTAATTAAATAAAGAACTAAAGGAACCTAAAAGAATGAAGATTTGTGTGACTCCACTACCCTCATAAATCCTTGATGTTGGCAACCTCGAGTCCTTTTGAAGCAACTAGAAGACCTCTTGATGACAAATGACACAAAGAAGCAAAAGAAGC
This sequence comes from Cunninghamia lanceolata, assembly GCA_027924645.1. NCBI lineage: Eukaryota > Viridiplantae > Streptophyta > Pinopsida > Cupressales > Cupressaceae > Cunninghamia > Cunninghamia lanceolata. The sequence goes on along the minus strand of BSBN01000987.1, from coordinate 12,789,644 downwards.
TTGTTGAAGCTTGAAAGAGCTCAATGAGAGCTTTGGTTGAGCACAATGGCATTGAATGAAGTAGCATAATGATGCTTGGTTGAACAATGAATAAAGAAAAAGGCACCTTCATCTTATGAGACCATTAGAATGCTGATTTGGAGAGCAAAAACTGGCAAGAGCTGTGTGCACAATGAATTTGCCTCTCTTTGTGCTTGAGGGAGGGGGGTATTTATAGGTTTGAGGAATGGGATTGATTGAGAAGTTAACTCATTTGATTGATGAGTTAACAAGGATTGATTGGGGTGTTAACAAGGTTGATTACCTAGTGAACTTAGCTAACTATGGAATGATAAATTGTAAAAGCCCTCAAAACCATCACAAAAGTAAAACGAATAAAATGAAGTAAATAATCCACTTAAATACAACATCCCAAGAAACAAAAGTAAAATGATGTAATTAATCTGCAAAAGATAAAAGGGTGTAATTAATCTGCATCATTACAATATAAAAGATGAAAAGGTGTAATTAATCCGCTTAATTACAATATCACAAGTAAACGATAAGTCTCATAAATAAGATTCAATATAGTCAATAAATCTTCACAAAAGGAAATCCTCGTAAATAAGAATCCATAAGATTCATTAAATCTTGCCAAAGATAATCTCATCAATATAAATCAAATAAAGTCATTAAATATTACAACTCTCGTGCTCATCCCAAGTAAAAGCACTATAAAATCATATACAAAGTCCATTGGTATTCATGCCATAATACATCCAATTGCAAGTTACAATGATCATGTACAACAAGGATAAATAAATCAATATGCTCATCAATCGCACGAACCAAGTGGTCCTCCACCTGCGAGCCAAGAGATGGGAACATGGCCCAGGTGCTTTTTCACCCAACCATGAAGTAATTACACTTTCCCAGATCCCTTCATGAAATGAAGGAAACCCAGCCCTGCATGAAATGTCTAGCTATCTGGAAACAACTAGCAGGAGAGAACACCTGATGCAACCCTGATGTCTGAATATACAATTCTAAATAATGAAATGCATATTGTCTCACAACAGGATGTGATAGAGATATATATAAATAAGTTTTCTAGACAAAATAAACATCTTTTTCAATGTCAGCTCATTTAGATCTAAACCTTTAAAATAGTAACCTGGTTCAATTCCCTAAAAGAGGAAGAGCCATCTCTGATAATCCACATTCGGCATCCTAGCCCAGAAAGTAACCCAATAACATTCCTAGATACAAATCTACCTTCTTTCCCCAAGAAGTAAATAAGCAAGTAAATAAATAAAATCAATGAATAAATATCCAAAATCACCTATGACCATTTCTAAATCCCTTTCCCATGCATCAATCATGAAACACATCTTTCAAGCAATAATCCATCATTTGATTACACAAAATGTATCTTATAAAACTACAAAAATTGATTTAATTACCAAGTCCATATTTCATTCACTCTAACATATTCACAATGTAATAAGTAGTCTAAGTCATTATTTCATTTAACTTCCATAATATATTAAGTCTCCTAAATTGTTCAAACAAGTATACCAATTCTCTTCAAGAAGTTTTAAATAAGACAATGATATTTACATCACAAATTTTACTCCATCATTCTAACATATCAAGAAAGATAATTTTAACATCAATCTATTCATTTATTTAGGTAAGTATAATTTGGGTGTCTAAAATCTGATTATACTCCTTAACTGTAATTCGTTATCAAAAAGGTTGAAGAAAAACAATGTTTAACTCTTTCCAAAGCAATAATCATGAAGACACACTTTCAATATGCAATAAGTAAAACATCACTCATTCATTCATCTTTTTAGATATACTTATAAATTTATTATCTATAATCTAATTTAATTCTCTAATCTTATTCTATTATTTAAATAATTTGTAGAAAACTAAGTTTATCTACTTCTTATCCATTGTTGTTTTGATCCAATCAAATAGTTTAAATACAAACATAATATGAGTTTAAGAATGGTTTCCACATCAAATAATCATAGGTAATAACTGGACTATCAAATGGTCTCTATTTTGAAATTGTCAACTATTTTAAAGAGTTTAAGAAGCTACAAGATTTGTTTAAAATGTAGGCTACAGGAACTGTTAAAACTGGTGACAAGAACTGTTAAAATTGGCCACAAGAACTATCAAAACTGGCGACAAGAACAACAGAAAGCTTCAGGAACCTGATAAATGGGTGACAGGAACTGATAAACAGGCAACAGGAAAATTAGAAAACTAATAGAAATTTAATACGGCTACAGGAACTGTTTTAAGAGGATAAAAACAATATTATTTAGATCCGTGACAAGATAACAATTAGATGAAGGTCACCGAATAACAAATAAATAGACAACTAAATAATTTCAATGATCAAAGGGTAGGTAAAAAGACAGCTATAGGACTGTCTAACTAGCAACAGGGATAATAAAATAGCGACCACATGCTGGTAAAATCCACATCATTCAATATTATTTCACCATTAATCTATTGCTAATAACAGTAAAATACCCGATTATTCTGATGCTAAGGTTCAAATTCGGTTCCTGCTGCTGATCCTATCTTTCCTTGCTATTGCCAAAATGTGGTGTCCTCTTCTCTGCCCAGTCTTCTTCTTTTTGTTGCTTTGAAAAAATACTTTTTCTTCCCTTCTACTGTATTATTTTATTAGAAATTTCTCCTAATATTGGCATTGGAATTTGCATATTGAGGTTGCCTTTTGAATTGAAGTTTATTTTTAGTTTGCATGATCTTTTGCCTTTCAAAAGCCTCCAAAAATAATAAAATAAACTTATTTTAATCTTGCATGATAGAATTATTATTAGATTTCTAAATATAATATTCATAATAATAAAACAATTTATCTAATTTTAAATAAATAATAACCATTTCTTTTTAAAAATATAATAAAATAAACTTTATTTATTTCTAAAACTTGCATGATAGAAAACTCTCTCTTTTAATTCCTATATTTAAATTTCTAAATATAAGTTATTATTAATATAATTTATTTATCTTTAATAACACAAACACTTTAAATCAATCAAGAAGCATTTAGATAATATTTAAAATAATATATATCTATATATCTATTGCAATTTAAATATAATTGTTTAAATCTAATTTAGATATTATCTTCTAAACATCCATATTTATAAGAACAGGAAACGTTTATTATTTAGTATTAATTAAAATAAAATATCACCACATATATATACACTATTTAATATAATCAAAAGAACTTTTAATATCTATAATTAACTTATGCATTCGAAAAGGATTTTCCTAACAATTAAAAGCACCATATTTTCTAAGCATCTAAACATCAGTCACATTTATTATCCACACAATTAATGCATAATAAATCATTCAAAATGCAATATGAGACTACATGAGTGTGTGATTGCATTGGAGTTAACCATCCCAAACAGTTCTTGCCAAGTGGCTAGAATACCTCTACCTCAACCATGTTCTCATCTTCGATGAGTATTTGCATTCATTTGCACTCAACTCAACGTCAATAGGTTAGTTCCCAAAAACATAGCTGAAGCGAAACATCATAATCATATCGATAATATTTAATATTTAAATCAACTTTCTAATTTATGTAAATATAACATCATGATAATTACCTTCACACATGTGGAACTTACTCAAAGTAAAACAATCATGGTAAATGTTCATTAATCTAGAATAATAATATAGTCCATAAAAATGAGACGTGATATAAAACAATAATAGCTTATCACTGAAGAGGAAATGGAGATGAAAGGATGCATGAGATTGATTGAGTTGTTAATTTTAGATTAAATGGAGTTAATTAGGCATGTGTGGGTGCATGAAATAGTCAACTCCATATTGCAATATATTACTAAAAACCTACTAAAAACTACTTATAAATGACCAAACATGGTCACGTGACCATTAGTAGTTTATTGCCAGTCATTTATAACGCAACCAAATTGATGACTCAACCATTTTTAGTCATTTATTGGTTGTTTTGATTGATTGATTTGGTAGTATATTTAGTCATTGATTTAGTCATTGATTGTTGTAATCTGGTTACTTATTTAGTCATTTATTTTTCATTGATATATTTAGTCATTCATTGTTGTTAACTAGTCACTTATTTAGTCATTTTTATTCACTAATTTTTGTCCATTGGTAGTGTATTTAGTCATTAATTTTAATCATCATTTTGATCAATTTGGTAGCATATTTAGTCATTTTTATTCACTAATTTAACACTGGTCATATATTTAGTCATATTTATTCACTGTTCACTTATTTCTATCAATTGATAGTATATTTAGTCATATTTATTCACTATTCACTAATTTCTATCAATTGGTAGTATATTTAGTCATATGTATTCATTGTTAATGATTTATGTCGATTGGTAGTATATTTAGTCAATTTAATTATTAATTGATGTCAATTACTAGTATATTTAGTCATTTTAATTGACTGATATTTGAGGATTTAAACATAAAACATAGAAATACACATCATAATCATCAATTAATTGCATACAATATAAAGACAACCATTGAGAAGGAAAAATCATTGAACTTTATTAAAAGAAAGGTGTTCTTACAACTTGCACAAGTCTGAAATATCTATCTTGCTTGAAAAATGCTTAGAAATAGAGTATTACATTGTTTATTTTCAGTCACAAGACTGAAAATCTAAGTTACAATGCACAGAAATGACAAGAAAGAAACTTCTCCAAGTTTACAATGCTTTGCCAAAAAGTGAATTGTTAGTAACTGATTCTCAACCAGCTTAACTATTGCCATAGGTCATCTAATTTGCCCCATCAATCTAGCACTTGTCCTTATTGATTGCAACCAAAGGAAATATACTGTCATATGTAGTCAGGTCTATGATAGGATATTCATAATGTGAAACATGGACTAGATCAGGCTTCCTTAATGAAACATCATTGTATTCTTGTGTCTTGTACTATCATCGGCACTGCTTATGGGACATGTTTTTATTGAGTTTGAAGATGTCAGGTCCTCTTAGGGCATGGATTCAAATTCTTCCTTCATTAATGCATCTTCAAAAGCCTCTTTTTGAGTCTAAATCGTTCACTTCCCCTGCCTATATTACATTGGACACTTGGTAGGTAGTCATATATATTTAGTGTCCTTGGTCTTCACTACTCATTGTGGTGACTGAATTGTGCGTACTTGCTTTCTAGATGATTGCCCTGCAACTTTCATATACTTGCCTTTTAGTTAATGCTAACAATGTAGTCCTCCATTCCTTTTCTCATGCCACTAAAACCATGTTTATTGTGCATGTATCCTTGGGAACCATTGACCATTGCCACTCGCCATGAACATCTTACCTCTATGCACCCATTATCTCTCTGTTATAGAACAATCACCCATAAGTATATAGAATTTATACTTTTATTTGTAGACTATCATAGGTTTATGAAACTGTCATATTCCTGCAACTATACTACCATGTAGAATATATGCCTTGTAATAATAACATTATTAGTGGCTGACCTTTTTGCTATTTAAGACTTCTATAAATTTGTCTACTAGTTGCTTCCAAAGTCTTGATGAAATTCTAGCATCGTCACCTTATGACTGTAATCTTTCTCATTGATCTTTGTGCATTACCAACTGCCCTTCCTTTCTCAAAAACTAACACACCACCCTTGATCACAATAGCTTAAGACTCATCTCACTTTGTCTATGGCATGGATTGTGTACTTTATCTCTTGTTCACTATCATTTATGCTCCTTGAGTCTTCATGACTATCTTCATGACATCTCATAAATGAAGCTCTCTTGTTTATGCTCCTTGAGTCTTCATGACTGAGTGTTGATCGTGTCCCATATATGAAGCTCTCTCCTTCAATACTACCAACAATAACCATAGAATCTTTTCATAAAGGCATATAAGGTAGTGATGTTGAATGTTTAGGGAGGAAAAGTAAGATAAAATCAAGTCCAAAAAACCATAAGACTTAAATATGTGTCTTTGCTTTGAAAAATATGTTGTAAAGCATGTTTCTCAATGTTGTGATTGAGAAAACTAAGTTACAATGGCTTTTTTTGCTTATACAACTCCAAAACAGACAAAAAACACTAAGATCCTTGAACAACACATTCAAACTATTGCATAAAGCAGTGGGCCAAGCTGTCTAACAACTAGTACATGATAAACATCAACTATGTCATTTTTTTCAAATATTTTAGTGACCACCATGTGAAGGTCCCTTCTCTCTCTTTTAGACGGACAACTCCATCTATTTTGTCTTCATAAGCAAGGGGTATGTTACTTGTGACCTTTAAAATATTAACATTTTCATCTCCTGTTCCTTTCAATTTGACTCCATGTACAATAGATAGTGGGTGAATCTGCCCAATGTCCATAGATGTAGCACCATCAAATAGATCCAACACCCGAACTTTATCCCCTTCTTGGAGTTTATCAATATTAAATGTTGCAAAAAGAAAAAAAAATACACATTATATTGTTTTTGATAGTTGTATGTAATGTCTTATGTCTTGGAACAAATCAATTTTTGTATGTGCTTTTTTTTATTCTGTTGAATAACAAAGAAGTAACTTTTAACTCTGAAAAAAAAAACTAACCCATTGCAAGGTACAAACAAATGGAGGGCAAGGCTACAATAGTGCTAGACTGTATGAGTACTCCAGAAAGAGACATGGATTGGCAATGAAGTCCCCCCAACTAAGGACCATGACATACTCGAACACAATGCACTAATGCATAGTCAAAATCTATGTATGCACTATATTACAACTAAGCTCTAAGCTTCCATATGTAAGTTATATGTTCTCCCTTATTTCCATAATCTATGTATACTAGCTAATTACACTTCACTATTATTCTAACCAACTTTTATCAAATAGGTATTGATTACCCTTATTACATAATAAAACAACCATTACTTTCTTTCAAATAGTACTTGAATAGTACTTACTTGCATGTGGTTTCATAGCACTCACCTCGAGTTTAGCATGACTACTACTATGGATATCATGTGCATGCTCGTCGAGTTCATCATCATAATTGTCACTATCAATATTGACATGAAGTTGTACAATTTTGTAGAGAGCTCTATTGACAGGGCCTTTTTCTTTTCATTTTTCTTTCATATAATTGCTTTGCATGTGGTTTAATCATCATGCAAAACTTAATATAAGTCAAGTAAAGAATGCAAAAGCTATAAATTTTTGTCCAAAAGAACATTCTAAGCATGAATAATTAATGACAAAACATTGGGACAGATTAACTTACAACTTAAAGAATGCAAAAGCTATAATTTTTTGTCCAAAAGAACATTTTAAGCATGAAGAATGACAAAACATTGGGACAGATAATTGACAACTATTATATTACCTCAACTTTAACATAACTATGATGATTGTGTTGCACATTCTTGTCCAGTCCATCATAATCATCACTATCAATATCGGCAACTTTGTTGACATTATGAAGGCAGTTTTGCTTTCTTGCTGCTTTAAAAAAATTGCTCTGCATGTGGTTTAACCATCATGCAAAAAAATATACAAAGCATTCAATAGTCAAGTCAAGAATGCAAGCTATAAATTTGTCTAAAAGAACATTTTATGTATCACTCCAATAATAAAGAAATTGGGTTGGATTCTCCTATGCTCATATTTCAATAATCTACATGTTAAAAGGCATTTGTATACAGAATTGCCAAACAAGAAGAAATTAGATCAATAGAGCCTCTTACCTCATCTAAATCCATGGATTTATGCTCATTCCATGCAGAAATTATAGGGTTAACGGAGGCAACCAACTGTAAAACTTGCTAACTGAGACTGTATATGCAATTCAGTACATGTTGGTACCCTTCATTTGAGTTGACATGATCTGGAGAGGCTGATCCTTCTGGGCATGTAACAGATGCCTATGAAATCTCTGTTGATGAACTAGATTTCCACTTCATCCTACTCTTAGATTTACTAGGATCTAGTGCTGCCATATAATTGACAATATCTTCTACACCTGCTTCTCTATTATTGTTTTTCCACCTAAAATAAAATGTCAATTTCAACATATAGTCAATTCAATAAAAAATTGAAATAAATAACATAATGTAAATTGAACCAAAAAGCCATACACTTACTCCAAATTTGTCCATTTTGGCCTACAACCCACCTCAGCCAAATGTATATCCAGCCCTCACATTATCTCTTGCTCTCTTGCCTTTGTTACTCTTTGCCAAATATTCTTCGAAATTCATACTTTCTTTCAATGCCTCCCACTGTTTGGGATATAGAGTGGAGTCTAACCTCTCTTTTCCCTCCATGATTTCTTTTCTGCAATTGTCTCTAAAATTGTTCATCAAAATTCTCATCTTTTGCTTGTAATATTTTCTAGAGATTTGTAGTATCAAAAGCATTTTCCATTTTTTGTATAACATTTTCCATAGATTATGGATCTTGCTCTAGAAAACTTAATTTGCAAATATCCGAATGGGCCCTACATCTTACACCCAACTCGGAGGCCCACTTTGTAGCATTTGGTCCAATGGGCTCACCATCTCTCGATACCTCAAGCAAGAATGTCTTCTTGCCTTCTAATTTTCTTAGTTTTACATTCCTCTCTATAGATATGTATAAATCTTGACTCAATCTTTATCTTTTGACAAAAGCATCCACATCTTCTATTAAACCACTACCAATATTTCTGGCTGATCCACTAGTTCCATCAAAAGTTCTAGATGCAACAAGTGCACTCTGAGGCACAACAGACGCAAGCGGTCTCTCTTCAAGACTTTTATTAACTAGAACTTCATGCTCCTTGGCCACATCAGGTGTGGCATCAGTAGGTAGATCATGAGTACTGGTCTCTGCAGATTTCACAAGTTCAAACACATCCTTTAATCTTGAATAAATCATCTGCAGACCTGTTGTTCCTTTAATGCTCTGATGTTTTTCAATAATCTCTCTTAGACTTTGTTCTAATAGATCATCACAACATTGCATATCACCATGTGCTATATCAGGCTGCACATGATCACCATGTTCTATATTAGGCTGCACATGATCACCATGTGCTATATTAGGCTGCACATCACCATGTGCTATATCAGGCTGCACATTAGCATATGTTATATCAGCCTACACATGATCATCATTGCAACTATTGTTTTCACTAACTGCATTTGTTGAATCACAAAAGCGGTGGCTTCTACGAGATGGCGGCACTGTATCTTTTCTTTCCTTTTGTTTTTTCTCTCCATTTTCTTTGCACTCTTTTTGTTGCCTATAAAACAAAAAAAAATATCATATATTTCTTATATACATAAAGCTCTTGCCTATAAAATTTTATTAAACACTATTAAACAAATAATATACTACTTAGTGGATTTACAACTTGCCTGTTTGTCAAACCAAGTCTCAAAAAATATTCATTATTCTTGGCCACTTTTTCTCTATGAAGGCACTCATAATCTATCAGTGAAGTTTCAGCATTATGATCACTATCATCTAATTTGTGCCTTACAACCTTTCTCTTCATTTCTTGAAGTCCAAATAAACAATAATGTATAAATTAACAACTTGAATCAGTAAAACTTTATTGAGTTCATAAGTTGATAACTGTTGAATTTCCAATCTGCTGATAACTTCAAATGAAAACTTAAAATAGAATTCAGTTTATAGATTAAAAAGAATTTACAGTCAAAAACTAAGATATTTACAATTACAGGTATCAGACAAATTTTCCTTAGGGATATATTCACAAGAAAAGAACTCACAAAAACATAACACAAGCAAGATGAAGGAAAAACATAGTCTAGTTCATTATGAGGTGTATTAGAACCATTCAAAATTTCACATAGTCCCACTTTGTTTCATACATTTTCCTTCTAGAAATCCATAATTAGGGATTCATATTCCTTTTAGAATTGTTCCAGGAGTCATTTATGAGCATATCATATCAGGTCTATGTGAAAGAAATTTATATTTTTGACCATTAATGTGTTTTTGTCTCTTACTACAACCCCACAGTACATGCAAACAGCCTTGGCAGGTGTGCGGGAATTAGAGGATGTAAATACACATTTACCGCTTCCCCCTAGCATGCAAAAAATTTAGTTGCGGTGTTGCGGTATGAACTCAAGCGGCACATAATATGTTACCGCACCCCCGTGGTAGGTAAGGAGATGACCGACGGCAATGCGGTAGGAAGGAGTTAGGATAAATGTTCACTGCGCCCCCACAACAATTTCAAGTTGAGCCTACAATGTTGTAGTATAAGGAGTTCAAGTAACCGATAATGCTACATACCGCAGCCCCGCGATGTTGATAACTTCGACTAGCGGTAATGCGGTAAACAACGAATAGGAGACCAAAGGCTCCTGTGGTCCCGTGACAATCAGGCCAAAGCTTGGTGGTGGCGTGATAAAAGACATAAGGGATAACATGTATCTTGCCATCCGACGGTGGTGTGCAACAAGGCTTGCGGGGTGGCGGTAAGTGGTGAAGATGAACGTAACTGTCCAAGAGGTCTTGCGGTCCCGCGATTGCCCTAACTTGGTCTTGAAGTGATGTGGTAAGGAATTAAATGTTGAAATGACTTCAATGCTACCTCGCAATGGTTATCATTGATGCCTGTGGGATTCCATTTTTCAAGGAAAGGACTGCAAGTCTTGAAATACTTGCCCAACCATTGGATTGGATCAAATCAATGGTCTGTGTTTGAAAAGAATTGAATGTCAAGATTTGTTGATTTCGTGGCACTAACCAGGTTAATGAAAAAATGACCAGCTTCATGGCATGATAAAACTGTGGATTTCTTTATATTTCTTCATTCCAGTGAATTTAGTGTTGATTGTAGAAGGTGAATTCAAGATTTGTGTGCTCTCCTTAGGCATTTTCCAACTGGGTAAGTTTACCCCATCACTCTTTGCATAAAAGTTGGTGTTTAGTTTGTTCTCTATTTTCAACTAGTCTGGTAAAGCAAGTAAAATAACAAAACCCTAGTTTGTAGAGGCACTAAAATATGGCACCTAAAAAATCTAAGTCTGTGAGTAAGAGCACTGACCCCCTGCTCCCAAGAAATGATCACTTCAACAATCATTGTTGGACATCCTGCCAAATTCAGTTGACAAGGGATCTAAGAAATTGTTCAAGGATGTTGCAGAAGGATGTCGAGATGCTACAATCCCTATCTCTAGATGGAACCTTTTTTGGTATTTTTGTGGAAAGAAAGATGGATAGGGACCAATTGGAAATCTATGGAATTTGGATTTGGCAAAGGTTGTGATGCCAAATGTATTTGTTGATGTGGATTTGATTAGAACATTGGCACAACACTATCACTCAGCCACCAAAATAGTCAGACTATCAAATGGGTCACCATTAGTGGCTATGGATAGGAATGTAATCATAGATTGCTTCATATTGAGAAAGCAAGCCCTCACACAAGTAGATCTGCAGAAGAGTGAGCAGGAGTACAATAGTTTGAGAAAAACACACAGAAGGGATGAGGTGCCCATGCACATGAGGAAAGGGGCAAATAATAGAAGAATTGAAATCCCATCCACTGCAATTGAACCTTTCTCTATTGAAGATTTTGTTGTCTATTTCAAAAGAACATATTTTGCTTTGTGTTGAGTGTTGGGTATTGATGCCCAAGGTAGAATGCATGTCAGCCTAATGATGATGGCCATGAGAATTCAAAATCCAGAAGCTAATGTTGAATATGATTTTACAACATTCATTGAAAAGAAACTGCATGATGGATTTTTGCAAATAAGAGAAAACAAAAAGCCCATAGATTTTAAATACTGCTCTTTGTTATGTGATTTGATTTTGTACCAAAATAAAAGGAAGTGGCCAAGCAAAATGGATCCGAACATGATTGATGAAAATAGACAAATATTGCCAACACAGTGTTGGTGTTACAAATGGGATAGCCATTGCAAGAATTGTGACTATGTTGTGTTTTGTGATGATTTCTCAATTAGAATAATGAATTCTCTTGGTATCTTTTCTCCCAGATTGACAAAAGAGATCAGGGAAATGTTGAGGCCTCTTGCCCATAGTCCAGAACAGGGTCATAGGCATAACTATGCTAATTGGTTTTTCGTACCAGTTCATACTATAATCAGGGTATATGGGTGTACTCAGACACCCCATGGGTTGCCCAAATTTGTGCCAGACAGAATTGCATTCCTTGAATTCATGTGGTAAATGATGTGGATGGAGAAGGATGTAACTATGAAGAAATAAAAGAAAGGCACATTTCTTCCTGATTCCATAGTGTTTGGTGATTGGTCCATTGGCTATGATACTTTAGAGGATTTGCAATCCTATTTGAAGGCTAAATATTCTTCGAAACTAGGTGTAGAGAGGGTTTGTGATCCAGAGGGTCACATGAACTTTGTCAAACAAACCATCCTCACAAGAATGGGAATGTCCCATCAAATCAATTTTGATGAGGATGTGATCAGAAATCTTGTCACCTTTTAAGAAGTGTATAATAGGGTAGGAAAATGAGATATTTTGAAAAGGATTGAGGATGATAGGAGAAAACAAAATCCTAATTTTCCTAGATTCTTTGATGAAGAGAGGGACCCTTTGAGAAGAATAGATATGATAATTGACAATTTTGAAAGAATATATAGCAAGTCTGAGAAGCAGCCTTCAAAGGCTACCAAGCTCAGTGTCAAAAGACCACTAGGAGTTGTGATTCAAGAGCCTGCACTAGATGCAATGTCACTACAGGATCCAGGTCATGTCCCTGATTCACCACCTACCAAAAGGCAAAGGATTGAGGATGTTTCTCCACTGGTTCCATATGAATTGAGCGAAGGAAGGGGTGACACTGATGAAGTGGCTAGTATCCTAAGAAATATGGGAGATGAAGGAGAAACAGATCGGCCACTTGTTGGCCAAGAAATAGAAGCACACAAACCAGAGGCCAGAATGGTCTAACAGGCACAAGGGGAGCCTAAATTAGAAGAAGATGAAAGAATTGTGGGTTCTATGATATTTATGGAGGATGATGATTTCATTAATTTTCCTGAATTCAAAGATTTTTAGATTAAGATGAAGATAAAAGAATTTCAAGAACAAGTGGAAATAAATAAAATGGGTGCTGATGAATCTCAGCATGAGCAAATTGTTTCACAAACTTTCAAGAATATGAAAATAGATGAAATAAGTGTCAACCATGATGAGGCTAGACAAATGGTATTAAGGAGCAACATGCTGATCATTCCTGGGCTTGAGTTGAAGAAAATGTTTTTGTTAGACCAAGTTAGGAATCAAGATGACCCCATGCTAGTTTCTGAATTTGACTGAGGAAGGTGTCAGTGGTTGTGGTTTCAATCCAAAAACAAAGACTTTGGCAATATGGGAAACACAAAAGAACACCAGCAAACTAAGATTACTTGATGTGGTCCAAGAAATAAGGGGAACAACTATGGTCAAGACATTCCAGGACACATCAGCAACTGAAGCAGCTACCCTCACTATGCATACTACAATGTTTACACAAGATGCTATTGTAAATCTAGAGCAAAGATTGTTTGATTATAAGAGAACTCAAATGGAGATGAATAATGAGGTAAATAGATTATATCTTGAAAATGTAAACATGAAAAAACAATTGAAGGGTGAGATTTCTTCTCAAATTCAAGCCATTGTGTCATTTCAAACACTTGTGCCACAAGAGGCCGGTGATACCACAGTGACTGCTAAACAATTTAATGTTTTGAAATTGAAGTTGGAAAAAGAAATTGAGGAATTGAAAAGCTAAAATGAGAAAACAAAGAATGAGGCAAAATTGAAAATTCTTGAAGTGCTTGAGAAAATTTTGGAATATAGAGTGAAAATGGTTGTTGACAAGTTGAGAGATGTGCATGAATGCTATTCTTCCTTGTCTTAGGCCATGGAATGATTGAAAGTAAATTTTTCTGTTTTAGATCCCTTGTATCAAAGATGGCAATCAACACATCACACACTGATCACTCTGTGTAAAGTTCAACAATGGAATCAAGATGCTCCTGCAGCTCTAAAGGCAACAGAGAAAATTATCAAGATGATATTGGATGAGTATCAGTATGTGAGTGGTGAGAATCAAATAATGCAGGCAAAGATTGATTCTTTTGCCACTTTCAAACACCAGTTCATTCCATCAATCCTAACAGAGAATGAAAAGATCAAGGATTTTGATGCATGGAAGGATGAATTTGGTCATACAGTTTCTAAGGTCATGGAATTTTTGAAAAAGGATGAAGATATCAATATTCTCAGCTTTAACATCATTCTGGACAGAGTAATTGCTTTGGATGTTGGATATACAAAGTTTGTAATTGATGTCAAAGCATTGCTAGACAAAAGGTGGAAGGATCACCAGGCCAACTTGCTCCAAATTCAAGATTATAAGTGGCCTAGTGATTTTATTGTGTTTCAATGGTAGGAGAAGTATCTTCGAGTTGATGAATAGACAGGCTATATGTGCAGGGGAGCAATGAGCATCATGGCCTTATGACTACACAGTATACCAATGGGAGGAAGAGTATTTGGCTCCTCCAAAAGAATAGGGCCTTGAAGATGTTGCATTGGAAGAACCGAGCCTTCAAACACTCTATCATGGAGAGGGGGACTTTGCTAGATCGGGATGATCACGGGTCTCCTATGTTGATTAATGGACTACAAGTGTATTGCAAGTGATGCAGGCTTCCAATCAATATTGTCTACTTTCTCTGTTTTCTCTTAATTATGTTTTAATCAAAATTAATGTTTAGTTTATACAAAGAGGCATAAATTTTGAAAAGATGACATATTTTGTAACGGTCTTAAGCTTGTTGCTTCTCTTATAAAAGAGAAACCAAGACCGAATTTTGATATCATCATCATAGGCATTTATAGAAACATATATGAGGAGACTTCTGTTATATTGTATATCTATTTGAAGCAATCAATGGAGAAGAAGATTTAATCTGGTGCTCAAATTCTGGTTAAGATATCTAAAAGATCATTTCTTTGTTTGTAATGAGGAGGCTTAGTTCACCTAATGTTAAGATATCTATATGTATTATTAAATCACAGATGTTCATCATTGTTTCCTTCACACAAGCATATTCAATGCATGTGGAGGCTAGAATCTGTATTACAAACTAAAGCTATCATCTAGGACATACAAGAAAAGTCTAGCATCTAGAAAACATATAGCACATACAAGAAATTATATTCTAACTAAACAAAATTAATTTCAACCAACGTAAGAAAACTAAGAAGAATGATTGAACCTAACTTTAAGTGCACTTCAAATCAGCAGTAAACATCTCAGGTTTTGTATACAATGTACCAGCAGAATAATGATGATTACATTCAAAAATGTATCAGTAAAACAACAGTGAATAAGCATACCTATACTCAGATCTTTATTACATTCAATAATAAATTACACCATACATATAGCCAAAGTTTAGGTGACAAGCTAACCTCTTAAGGTGACAAAACATCATCATAATCATCTGCATTGCCAGCAAGATCAAAATCCTGATCACTCGTGTTTGCATCTACTTGATTTTCTTTCTCATCCTCATCTATGACATGCTTCTCATTCTCTCTCCCAATCTCTTCATTGGTAATCAAAATCTCTTCTTCAAACACTCCATCATCATCTTCATCCACTTCTTCGAATGTTTCTTGTAAATTAACATATTGCCCATCAAACATTATATCGACAACTTCAATGAATTTTCATCTAGAACAAGATTCTATTTGAATGACATACGACCATCCTGGGCTTCTTACATCATCAATTAGAAATGATTGGTTAATTTGAAGAGGGGAAACATACAACTCATCCATCTCTAATAAAAATTGCCTTGTATTTGCGTGTACAAATCCATACTCATCAAATTGTATTGCAGATGGTTGGATCCACTTATATTTTAATAATATAGGACTATTTTCACGAAAATCCACTTGAATAATTTCTTGGATGAATCCAACATAAAATTTCTTCTCAATTTCATGAAGAAATTTAGCACTAACAACACAATCACAATTTGTCTTTCCTTTGTCTTTTTCTTCTACTCTTAAATGACTACCATAGGCCCACATTCCACTAAAACACATAGCCCATACATGTGGAGATTGTGAAAGCTCACTTTCCTTCATTGTTACATCTTTACCTTCTTCTTTTGCATCACTAACTACATTAGCAATCCATTCTTCAAATTTTGGAAAAGAATCACCTCTAATCAAATCATGACGTCTGCACTTTTGAGGTCGATGTTGCATCCAAGTTTGATTCTCTTATTCATATTTTCTACATATAATATTAACGCACAAATAGTAAGATTAATAGTATAAATGTGTAAATACAATTGAGTAAATAAATTATTGTGTAAATTTTTTTTTTACCTATGCCACTTATCGAACAAAGTTGTGTTTTGAAGAATATAGGCATGTATCACACTTCTTTCTTGATGTGATAGCTTGAAGCGACATCCATTGCTTTCTAATACTTCACCTACAACTCTTTCATCTTCATCATCATCCCATACACATCGATTGACATTTTTAAAATCCTTTATATATTATGTGCGAAATCCCATGGCCTCTTGCATTAAATATCCCTCAGACATGCTGCCTTCCGGTTTTGCCCTAGTACGAACAATTTTTTTCAAAACCTTCATATATCATTCTATAGGATACATCCATCTCATTCTTAATGGGCCACAATGCTCTAGTTCATATTCTAGATGTATAAAAAGATGCATAGAAATGTTAAAGATTGTTGGTGGAAATTCCCATTCCAATAGACAAAGGACTTCAACAACCTCCTCCCTCAAACTATCAAAGTTTGAAGGATCTAATACATGTAAACTCACTCTCTTTAATATTAGGCCCAACCTTATAACTGCCAATCTTGTCCCCTTTGCCAAACTTGATATATTTACCACAATAGGTAAAATATTCTCGATTATGACATGATAGTCATGGGTCTTGAGGCTTCTTAAGCCATTAATGTTAGTTTGGCTTCTAATACTCCTACTTACATATCTAGTGGGAAAGAGAGTCTGAGACAACAACTGTAAGAATTGTACATGTTTTTCCTTTGTCCAGACGTAAGGAGCACTAGGTTTTCTATATTTTTCATTAGCACATTTTTCAACCCAAAGATTTCGATGAATCTTTAGTTATCGAAAGTCTTCACATGATGAAATAGTATCAAAAGCACCAAAAATAGTTTCTATAATAGCATAGGCTATATTTTTCTCAGTACGCATAAAGTCAACAGTATGCCTAATGGCTATATCCTTAAAGTATGGCAACTTATAGAATATGCACAATTGTTTTACACTGCTTTCACTACATGGATCATATCTACTACCAGGAATCCCATCATTTTCAATAAATGACATTCTTTTTTGTCCATTCTCAACAATGTAATCACTTGTTATTAGGAATGGTGCTTCACAATTCTCTTGACCATTGAAACGTGTTTTTTGTCAATGATATGGATGATCCATTTTAAGGTAAGCATGATGTCCACAATAAATACACTTACACAAACTTCTTGAGTGCCTCACAAAATCCTTAAAGTTGCAAGCAGGACATCCATGGTATCCATGAATACTAAGACCAGACAATGTGCCATATGTAGGAAGATCATGAACCGTAAACAATAAGGAAGCTCTTAAAGTGAATTTGATTGAATGACCATCCCTTAAAGATTGAATTTCTTCAATTTCTTTCCACATTTCCATTAGCTCATCATATAATGGATCTAGATAAGCATCGATTGTATCTAAAGTCACACTTTTCTTTCCTGGTATAATCAACGTGTAAAGGGTGGAATTTGGATAGTTGTGTTTTTGGTAGTTTTGTGTATGTATCCTCCTTTCACCCTTTCATTCAAGAACCTAGGGTTGAGTTGCAATGTACTATCATACCCTAGGTCACTGTAAGATGTAGGCAAACTTGGATTTTTGTGATTTGATTACCAATTATCTTCTCTTATGCTCAATTACACATTAAAACTAATTATGCAAATATGATAGCAAATGGATGAATATCAGAAAATGCTGCTACATAAAGATGTAAAATAATAAATAACTGTGCACCTATTTTCAGGGTTCAGAAGCAGAACAGTCAAGGACTAAAGAGCAAGTGCCCAAGTCCAAGGCCTAGGTTTTTGTCAGGATTTGGAAGCTCAGTCTGCAACCTGTTCCTACTGTCATAGAGATTTTCCCGTTGCGGAACTTTGAGGACTAATGAGCAGGCGCCCTAGTCTAGGGAGCTATTTTATTCTCTGATCTACAATTCCAACACTCTGTTGTACCCTCCTACAACTTCACTTTATCTGTAGCTTCAACCAGTAACCTGCAATCATGAAAACTTTGGGAGGGGATTGTGGTGTTTAGAGGCTTGCCTCAGTCAAGCCCCGGAGAGACATTCAAGTCTTTTGAACACCATTGTTAGATAGAGAATGCGTGCCCTTGTGAGGCAGAGGCAAAAACCAAATGATAAATGCTCATAAACACAAATGATATAACTTTGTAATGAAGATCGCATGGGAGGAAGAAGCTCTTCATGCCATGAGGAGATGGATGCTCAAATCTATAAATATAAACACATAAACCACACAAATCTGCTCTTGCAACACAATGAAAGCCTTGAATCACCTTTAAAATGCTTGAGAATCAAAATGTCCATCTAATGAAAATCTAGTTTACAAATGAATGCCTAAACATGATTTTATATGCAACTACAAATATTCCCACCAAGAATTTCATAATTCAAACTTACCGTGTCGGCATAGGACCCAAATAACAGTCACAAGCTGACACTAAAAATTGGGACTGACCCAAAATAGGGCAGGACTAGGGCCCGGGCACCCAAGTCCCCCCCTCCTATTTTGGGCAGGGATTATCTCAAGTGGTCCCGCTAGGTCCTATTTGCCAAGACACTTATGGGTTTTCTCATCGGGATGTTGAAATATGATGTAATATGTCCTAAATGCAGATAAAAGGCCCGGGAGCTAAACCTTATGAGGGAAAAGCCCCCAAGGGGACATTTTCTGACATTACACAATGATAGCATTAAGAAAAATGGTTTAGTTGCTAACCATGGAGGCAAGTTATAATTTATTAAAAACACTGGCCAAGTTGACCATTTAGTACTTTGATCTAAGAATAGGTTCACCCCATCTAGAGCCAAACCCAACCTTATATTATGAATATCTTGAGAAAAATCAAGCCATCTATTATCAAATTTCATCCACATCTTAAAATCAGGCACATGTCATTGTTTTCCATCGGTGCTCTTATTTTGGGCATGTCATTGCATAAGTTCAACAATGTCTCTGCACCTATACATTCGGAGTAATCATGGGATTATTGGAAAGTGGCAAAGAACCTTTCTAGGAACCACAATTGATTTCAACCCTTGTCTATACCTCGCTTCATGACATTTTAGACATTCACTCACTTGCAAGATTATTGTGAAATAATACACAACCATTGACACAACTGTGGATGTTTTCATATCCTAAGCCTAGCTTAGTGATTTTCTTTTTACATTGACTTCCTTTGTTGGGAATGTGGAGTCAGGTGGTAACAATAAACTTAATAATGCCAATAACTGATCTACACTCTTATTTGTCCAACCATGCACCACTTGCAAGTTAAGAATTTGAAGGATTGTTATCAAATGACTTAACTTGCAATTAGCATACACAGGCTTTAAAGCATCCTCCATCGACTTGGCCCAATCATCGTCTAGACCCTCATTCAACATTCTATCAACTTCAAACCCTTCGTCTAACATTGTTGCCTCTTCATTTATGTTTGTTGCCACTTCATCTATGTTTGTTGCCTCTTCATCTCTCACACTCTACAATTCTATCATATCTTCATAATAATTGTAATCCTAAGGGATTATACCACTATGCCCATATCTTATCCTATGTCAAATAATTAGGTTTCTTTTTCTCACCTTTCCACCATGAAAATCTTTACATTGACATGGATATTTGTCCATGTCCCTCTCATTGGCTAATCTCTCATCAAATGCATGGTATTGATCCGTAATCAACCTTTGACGTTGATCCATCTGATGTTCTACACACAGCAACAAAAATCTATTAGCAACAAAAATCTAGCTTTCAAATGCATTTGGTTTGGTAGAATTTCATCAAGTTTTGTGTGAGATATTACATTTTTGGTGAGTGCAGGTCTAAACCCTACCTAGGGTTTCCAAGGAGCAAAATTTGATCATGGGCAGAGCTTCCACCATCCAAAAATCTTGAAAATTGGTGGAAAGCTCTGTCCCATGCCTATCCACATCCCTGCAAGAGGATAACTCACGACTGACACGTGTGAAGAAGATATGATTGACTGTGTGTGCAGATTTGCTTTGAGACAGTCCTAAAGCCCTAGGTTCTTTGTTGCTTTGAATAATCTATGCACTGTATGTCAATGGAGGGGTGAAGAATAATAGTGGAATGTTGTTAGGGCCTGCACAAGCCTGGGAATTCATATGGCAAGTGTTCTTACCTTCATTTGGAGTCATCACCTTGAATGCACCTAGTGGCAGCAAGACCTAAATTGCATAAATCATTGTGTTAATCACTTGGTTAGGTCATGTATGTTTGGAAACCCCTAGAAGATGTTGTAATAGGTCTAAATAAACCAAGTTGCCCATATTCCATGTTGTCTTTAATGATTGACTATCACTAGGGTGTTGTTTCCATGTTTTAGGCTTAGGAGCAAATTGTCAAGAATGAACAAGGGTGCAGATTTGCATCAAGTGTATTGAAACTTTGTTTGGGATCTGTCAAGGTTATTGTGTGTGAGTCCTTACTCTACATCATGTTCTACCTCTACATAAATCTCTGTGATCAGTTTTCATCACAATTAGTGAAAAAGGTAGTGTTCATGAAGGAATGGAAAAGATGCATGAGCCTTTGAATTATACTCGCATTGTGCAATGGCATTGAATCATTTAGAAAACCATTTTTTCTTCACAAGGCTTCATTTTCTTGTGGAATAGTTGACTGAGATAGCTCTTGTTTCAACTGACTACCCTCTCATGAAATCTCATTCATATTATAATCTTACACGATCTTATCATAGTAAAGGTGATTATGACACCACTGGCTGCTACTACATGGAATCAGTCAAGGAAAGCCAGAGGCCACAAGATTTTGTGGATAGATTCAATTGAAGCTGGGAGATCTTAAGAGTTCTCTCTCAAATTTTGAAAAGGTTATGGAGGTCTGCCCTGAGAACTGTGAGAGCTTAAAAGTTGTAGGCCATATATATGCTCAGCAAGGGTAGGCAAGGAACGCTTTAGAAATTTTAAGAAAGGCAACTCGCATAGGTCCATGTGATGCCCATGTATTTATCAAGATGGGTGAGTTATTAATATCATCAGACCCTAGTGCAGCCTTAGATTCTCTAAAGATAGCAAAGTCTCTTCTGAAGAAGAGCAAAGAAGTACCCATTCAATTGTTAAACAACATTGGGGTTCTTCATTTTGAGCGTGATGAACTAGAGTTGGCTCAACAAACTTTTATGGAGGCATTAGGAAATGGCACTTGGGCTGAATTCATAAATAAAAGCCCCAGTGCCAATTCTGTAGTTTTTCCTGTGCTCTTTAAGGATATGGAATTCTTCCATCGACTAGAAGAAGGTGGTGTTTCACTTGAGCTACCATGGGATAAAGTCACAACAGTATTTAATCTTGCTAGGTTGTTTGAACAACTACATGATACTGAAAAAGAAAATCTATTATATAGGCTAATATTATTCAAGTTTCCTGATTATGTGGATGCATATCTGTGTCTTACAACCATGGATCAGGCTCGGAATGAAATCCAACTAAGCCTAGAATTGATTGGGGATGCACTTAAGGTGGATAAAAACTCATCAAATGCTTTATCTATGCTTGGAAAAATGGAATTGAAAACAAATGATTGGCTTAAAGAAAAAGAAACAATTAAAGCTGCATAAAGTGAATCAGATGCAAAGAATTCTTATGTTGACATTTCACTTGAAAATTGGAATTATTTTGTAGCTTTTCGTAATGAGAGGAGGGATCCAAAGGTGGAGGCACAACATCTTGAGAAGGCTAGAGAACGGTGTTGTAAAGTGTTAGCACAGAGACCAGAAAATGTTTATGCTACAAGGGTAAGTGCAAGAAGATGGGGGGCCAAAAAGGGGTCTTAAGTGGCCACTTTTTTTCTAAAATCAGGAAATGTTGGCCTTGGATGAGAAATTAAGCATAGTTACACTCAAAATTTAAAGATGCAACCAAAACAATGTTCGTAGTGCTTTGAGTCTACTTTCTAAACTACTAATTTTTTTTGACAATGGTATAGATTAAGGGGTTCAAAAGAGGGAGCCATAGAAATTGGTGTTGTTTTTGCCCAAAACTAGACACACAAACAAAAGAAATTAAAGATGAAAGGCTTAACATTGTAAAAATGTGAAAAAAATTACATCGTTAAATAGCTAAGAGAAAGCCTAACATTACCCAGGTGTTCAATTTGTTTGACCTTGAAACATGTGCAAATCTGAGGGTTAGCACGAACAAAATTATGTGAAATCTTGAAGAATCTGCAAAAACATGTCTGTGGATGTTGAAAAGGCACTCTAAGCCTTTGGGTTCAAAATCCAAAGCAAATCCCAAGCCCAAGGCTTGGGATTCCCAAAGCACAACATAATGTGAGCGCATTATAATGCGAGCATGTTATGTTGTGCTTTTTTGCTTTTTTGCATGTTTGCCAGTGTTTTCCCAGTTTGACATAACGCGAGCACGTTATAACGCGCTCACATTATGTCTTACTTTGAATGAGATATGTTCAAATTTCGTAAGTATGTTTCATGGATGTTTATATCTATTCTTGTAGGTATGTATGCATGATTGTATGTATGTACATGTATGCATGCTTGTATGTATGCATCTTTGTATGTTTGTATGTATGCATGTATGTATGTAAGTGTTTTGGGTTTAGTGCATATAAGGACTTGAGCCTGTATAGTTTTGAGGGTTGAGGGATTAGGGATTAGGGCTTAAGTAATAGGTAGAGGGTTGAGGGTTGAGGGTTACAGTTGAGGGTTGATATTCAGGTTGTTGAGTGTATAAGATTAAGTGTGCAAGGCGCGGGGATTAGGGTTTACGGTTTACGATATGGATTGAGGGTATATAAGGCATAGGGTGACTTGGGTTGAGAGCACGCATGGTTTAGGTTCAATTTAAGTATAGGGTTGAGGCATAATAATCAAGGTTTAGGATATAAGGGTGAGGTTATATGGTCTAGGGATGAGGGTTTGAGGGTGTAGGCTTCAAGTTTAAGGTATAGGGTTGATGATTGAGGTATTAGGGCTTAAGTATATTGTTAAGGGTATAGGGTTGAGGGTTTAGGGATAGGTTTTAGGGTTTAAGGTTTAAGGGTTAAGGGTTGAGGGATAGGGTTTAAGGTTTAGGGCTAAGGGATTAGGGTTTAAGGTATAGTGTCTTGGGTTGAGGGTCTAGGAATAGGGATAGAATTTAGGGTTTAGGGATGAGGGATTAGGGTTGAGGGTTTAGGGATTAAGGTTTAAGATATAACTTGCTAAGGGTTGAGTGTTTAAGGATAGGGTTTAGGGTTGATGGATTAGGGTTTAGAGTTGAGGGATTAGGGTTTAAGGAATAGTGTTGAGGGTTGAGGGTTTAGGGATAGGGTTTAGGGGTAGGGTTTAGGGTTGAGGGATTATGGTTTAGGGTTGATGGATTAGGGTTTAAGGAATATTCTTGAGGGTTGAGGGTTTAGGATTAGGGTTTAGGGTTGATGGATTAGGGTTTAGGGTTGACGGATTAGGGTTTAATGTTGAGAGTTGAGGGTTGAGGGTTTAGGGTTGATGGTCAAGGGATTAGGGTTAAAGTAGAGTGTTAAGGGTAGAGGGATTAGGGATAGGGTTTAGGGTTGAAGGTTTAATGATTGAGGGTTGAGGCTTTAGGGCTGAGGGTTAAGGGATTGGGGTTTAAAATATAGTGTTGAGTGTCAAGGGTTTATGGATAGGTTTTAGGGTTTAAGTTTTAAGAGTTAAGGGTTGAGGGATAGGGTTTAGGGTTTAGGGATAAGGGATTAGGGTTTAAGGTATAGTGTCGAGGGTTGAGGGTTTAGGAATAGGGATAGCGTTTAGGGTTTAGGGATGAGGGATTAGGGTTGAGGGTTGAGGGATTAGGGTTGAGGGTTGAGGGATTAGGTTTTAGGGTTGATGGATTAGGGTTTAAGGTATAATGTTGAGGGTTGAGGGTTTAAGGATAGGGTTTAGGGTTGATAGATTAGGGTTTAGGTTTGACGGATTAGCATTTAATGTTGAGGTTAGGGTTAGAGTGTCAAGGGTAGAGGTATTAGGGATAGGGTTTAGGGTTGAAAGTTTAAGGATTGAGGGTTGAGGCTTTAGGGATGAGGGTTTAAGGCTTAAGATATAGTGTCAAGTGTTGAGGGTGTAGGGATAGGGTTTAAGTTTTAAGGGTTAAGGGTTGACAGATAGGGATTAAGGTTTAAGGTATAGTGTTGAGGGTTGATGGTTTAGGGATAGGTTTTAGGTTTGAGGGATTAGGGTTTAGGGTTGATGAATTTGGGTTTAATGTTGAGAGTTGAGGGTTGAGGGTTGAGGGATAGGGTTGATGGTCAAGGGATTAGGGTTAAAGTAGAGTGTCGAGGGTAGAGGGATTAGGGATAGGGTTTTGGGTTGAAGGTTTAAGGATTTAGGGTTGAGGCTTTAGGGATGAGGGTTAAGGTCTTAGGGTTTAAGATATAGTGTCAAGTGTCGAGGGTGTAGGGATAGATTTTAGGGTTCAAGTTTTAAGGGTTAAGGGTTGAGGGATAGTATCGAGCCCGTTGAGGGTTTAGGAATAGGGATAGTGTTTAGGGTTTAGGGATGAGGGATTAGGGTTGAGGGTTGATGGATTAGGGTTGAGGGTTGACAGATTAGGACTTAGGGATAGGGTTTAGTGTTGAGGGATTAGGGTTTAAGGTATAGTGTTGAGGGTTTAGGGATATGGTTTAGGGTTGAGGGATTAGAGTCAAGGGTTCAGGGATTAGGGTTTGACATTGAGTGTTGAGGGTTGAGGTTTTAGGGTTGAGGGTTTAGGGATAGGGTTGAGGGTCAAGGGATCAGAGTTAAGGGTTGAGGGATTAGAGTTTGACATTGAGGGTTGAGTACATTGAGGTTTGAGAGTTGAGGGTCGAGGGATAGGGTTGAGGGTCGAGGGAGTAGGGTTAAAGTAGAGTGTCAAGGGTATAAGGATTAAGGATAGGGTTGGAGGGTTTAAGGATAATGGATTGGGGTTTAAGGTATAATATCTAGACCGTTAAGGGTTTAGGAATAGGGATAGCATTTAGGGTTTAGGGATGAGGGATTAGAGTTGAGGGTTGAGGGATTAGGGTTGAGGGTTGAGGGATTAGGGTTTAAGGTATAGTGTTGAGGGTTTAGGGATAGGGTTTAGGGTTGGGGGATTAGAGTGAAGGGTTGAGGGATTAGGATTTGATGATGAGGGTTGAGGGTTGACGCTTTAGGGTTTAGGGTTTAGGGATAGGGTTGAAGGTCAAGGGATTAGAGTTAAGGGTTGAGGGATTAGCGTTTGACATTGAGGGTTGAGGGTTGAGGGTTGAGGTTCGAGGGTCAAGGGTTTAGGGAGAGGGTTGAGGGTCGAGGGATTAGGGTTAAAGTAGAGTGTTAAGGGTATAAGGATTAGGGATAGGGTTGGAGGGTTTAGGGATAAGGGATTAGGGTTTAAGGTATAGTATCAAGCCCATAGAGGGTTTAGGAATAGGGATAGTGTTTAGGGTTTAGGGATAGGGTTTAGGGTTGAGGGATTATAATTAAGGGTTGAGGGATTAGGGTTTGACATTGAGTGTTGAGGTTTTAGGGTTGAGGGTTTAGGGATAGGGTTGAGGGTCGAGGGATCAGAGTTAAGGGTTGAGGGATTAGGGTTTGACATTGAGGTTTGAGGGTTGAGGGTTGAGGGTTGAGGGATTAGGGTTAAAGTAGAGTGTCAAGGGTATAAGGATTAGGGATAGGGTTGGAGCGCAAAGAGATTAGGGTTTAAGGTATAGTATTGAGCTCATTGAGGGTTTAGGAAAATAGATAGCATTTAGGGTTTAGGGATGAGGGATTAGAGTTGAGGGTTGAGGGATTAGGTTTGAGGGTTGAGGGATTAGGGTTTAGGGATAAGGTTTAGGGTTTAGGGTTGAGGGATTAGAGTGAAGGGTTGAGGGATTAGGACTTGATGTTGAGGGTTGAGGGTTGAGGCTTTAGGGTTTAGGGTTTAGTGATAGGGTTGAGGGTCTAGGGATTAGAGTTAAGGGTTGAGGGATTAGGGTTTGACATTAAGGGTTGAGGGTTGAGGGTTGAGGTTCGAGAGTCGAGGGTTTAGGGATAGGGTTGAGGGTTGAGGGATTAGGGTTAAAGTAGAGTGTCAAGGGTATAAGGATTAGGGATAGGGTTAGAGGGTTTAGGGATAAGGGATTAGGGTTTAAGGTATAGTATCGAGCCCATTGAGGGTTTAGGAATAGGAATAGTGTTTAGGGTTTAGGGATAGGGTTTAGGGTTGAGGGATTAGAGTTAAGGGTTGAGGTATTAGGGTTTGACGTTGAGTGTTGAGGGTTGAGGTTTTAGGATTGAGGGTTTAGGGATAGGGTTGAGGGATTACGGTTTGATGTTGAGGGTTGAGTACATTGAAGTTCAAGGGTTGACGCTTTCAAGATAGGGTTGAGGGTCAACGGATTAGGGTTAAATTAGAGTGTCAAGGGTGTAAGGATTAGGGATAGGGTTGGAGGGTTTATGGATAAGGGATTAGGGTTTAAGGTATAGTATCGAGCCCGTTGAGGGTTTAGGAATAGGGATAGCATTTAGGGTTTAGGGATGAGGGATTAGAGTTGAGGGTTGAGGTATTAGGGTTGAGGTATTAGGGATCAAGGTTTAGGGATAAGGTTTAGGGATAAGGTTTATGATTGGGGGTTGAGGGACTAGGCTTTAAGGTATAGTGTTGAGGATTTAGGGATAGGGTTTAGGGATGAGGGATTAGAGTGAAGGGTTGAGGGATTAGGATTTGACGTTGAGGGTTGAGAGTTGAGGCTTTAGGGTTTAGGGTTTAGGGATATGGTTGAGGTTTGAGGGATTAGAGTTAAGGGTTGAGGGATTAGGGTTTGACGTTGAGGGTTGAGGGTTGAGGTTTGAGGGTCGAGGGTTTAGGGATAGGGTTGAGTGTCGAAGGATAAGGGTTAAAGTAGAGTGTCAAGGGAATAAGGATTAGGGATAGGGTTGGAGGGTTTAGGCAGAAGAGACTAGGGCTTAAGGTATAGTATCGAGCCCATTGAGGGTTTAGGAATAGGGATAGTGTTTAGGGTTTAGGGATAGGGTTTAGGGTTGAGGGATTAGAGTTAAGGGTTGAGAGATTAGGGTTTGATGTTGAGTGTTGAGGTTTTAGGGTTGAGGGTTTAGGGATAGGGTTAAGGGTCGAGGGATTAGAGTTAAGGGTTGAGGGATTAGGGTTTGACGTTGAGGCTTGAGTACATTGAGGTTCGAGGGTTGAGGGTCGAGGGATAGGGTTGAGGGTCGAGGGATTAGGGTTAAAAAGAGTGTTGAGGGCATAAGGATTAGGGATAGGGTTGGAAGGTTTATGGATAAGGGATTAGGGTTTAAGGTATAGTATCAAGCCCATTGAGGGTTTAGGAATAGGGATAGCATTTAGGGTTTAGGGATGAGGGATTAGAGTTGAGGTTTGAGGGATTAGGGTTGAGGGTTGAGGGATTAGGGTTTAGGGATAAGGTTTAGGGTTTAGGGTTTAGGGTTGAGATATTAGGGTTTAAGGTATAGTGTTGAGTGTTTAGGGATAGGGTCTAGGGTTGAGGGATTAGAGTGAAGGGTTGAGGGATTAGGATTTGACGTTGAGGGTTGAGGGTTTAGGGTTTAGGGTTTAGGGATAGGGTTGAGGGTCAAGGGATTAGGGTTAAAGTAGAGTGTCAAGGGTATAAGGATTAGGGATAGGGTTAGAGGGTTTAGGGATAAGGGATTAGGGTTTAAGGTATAGTATCGAGCCCATTGAGGGTTTAGGAATAGGGATAGTGTTTAAGGTTTAGGGATAGGGTTTAGAGTTGAGGGATTAGAGTTAAGGGTTGAGGGATTAGAGTTTGATGTTGAGTGTTGAGGGTTGAGGTTTTAGGGTTGAGGGTTTAGGGATATGGTTGAGGGTCGAGGGATCAGAGTTAAGGGTTGAGGGATTAGGGTTTGACATTGAGGGTTGAGTACATTGAGGTTCGAGGGTTGAGGGTTTCGGGATAAGGTTGAGGTCGAGAGATTAGGGTTAAAGTAGAGTGTCAAGGGTATATGGATTAGGGATAGGGTTGGAGGGTTTATGGATAATGGATTAGGGTTTAAGGTATAGTATCAAGTCCGTTGAGGGTTTAGGAATAGGGATAGCGTTTAGGGTTTAGGGATGAGGGATTAGAGTTGAGGGTTGAGGGATTAGAGTTGAGGGTTGAGGGATTAGGGTTGAGGGTTGAGGGATTAGGGTTTAGGGATAAGGTTTAGGGTTGAGGGTTGTGGGATTAGGGTTTGAGGTTAAGTGTTGAGGGTTTAGGGTTGAGGGATTAGAGTGAAGGGTTGAGGGATTAGGATTTGACGTTGAGGGTTGAGGGTTGAGGCTTTAGGGTTTAGGGTTTAGGGATAGGGTTGAGGGTTGAGGGATTAGAGTTAAGGGTTGAGGGATTAGGTTTTGATGTTGAGGGTTGAGGGTTGAAGTTTGAGGGTCGAGGGTTTAGGGATAGGGTTGAGGGTTGAGGGATTAGGATTAAAGTAGAGTGTCGAGCGTATAAGGATTAGGGATAAGGGATTAGGGTTTAAGGTATAGTATCAAGCCCATTGAGGGTTTAGGAATAGGGATAGTGTTTAGGGTTTAGGAATAGGGTTTAGGGTTGAGGGATTAGAGTTAAGGGTTGAGGGATTAGGGTTTGACATTGAGTGTTGAGGTTTTAGGGTTGAGGGTTTAGGGATAGGGTTGAGGTTCAAGGGATCAAAGTTAAGGGTTGAGGGATTAGGGTTTGACATTGAGGGTTGAGTACATTGAGGTTCAAGGGTTGAGGGTTTCGGGATAGGGTTTAGGGTCAAGAGATTAGGGTTAAAGTAGAGTGTTGAGGGTATAAGGATTAGGGATAGGGTTGGAGGGTTTATGGATAAGGGATTAGGGTTTAAGGTATAGTATCGAGCCTGTTGAGGGTTTAGGAATAGGGATAGAATTTAGGGTTTAGGGATGAGGGATTAGAGTTGAGGGTTGAGGGATTAGGTTTGAGGGTTTAGGGATTAGGGTTTAGGGATAAGGTTTAGGGTTTAGGGTTGAGGGATTAGGCCTATATTTCGTGACAACATAGTGTATGAGTATGCAAGACATGACCATAGAGCTCGATGGTTGGACTTGCAATTCAAGTTATGCAAGGACACATTTCTAGTTGGTAGCATTGTTTCAGTCATCAACTTTGTAGAGAACTACAGTCTACAGCCATAGCATGAGGTGCAATCACAATATTACAACTCCACATAGGTTTCTATATTTGTACACATCACATTGATTCATGCGAATGATAGTATAGAGGATGACAAAAAGATCATAAGGGAGTATAATTTCTATATTAGTGATGATCGCACGCATTCTATGGAGTTCGTACAAGGTTGATTTTAGGTGTTCTACAATGATTTGGCTAGAAGGGGCATATCATTCAGTCAGCATATCATATGGTTAGATAACTATGCGTCACAATTCAAGAACTCACAGAATTTCTATTGGCTGAGTAGGAGGCATAATTTTACAGGTAATCAGCATATGTGGAACTTTTGTGAGGCTAGGCATGGAAAGGGGGAGCATGATGGTGTAGGAGCATGTATCAAAAGAGCCATAGCATGAGAAGAGTTAAAGTATAAAGACAATGCAAAGTTGACAGATGCAAAATTGATTGTCGAGTGATGTAATGCTTCCATGGGTCCAGGCAATGAAGGTAAGTCTTCAGTTCTTAGATTTTTTTGGTTGATAGATGATACTAACATTGCACCATATGAAGACTGTTCTACACGGACAGGATCAAGTGAGATGCACTCTTTTAGAAGCTCAATTGCATGTTCATGGAGTATCCATACGTGAAAGATGTCATGATTTTGTTCTTTCTATACAATTCAAGCCTGGGGTGAGTGCGAGTCAAAGGAGTGGGTTGACGAATGACAGTTAAGTTATCTTAGCCCACTTGACACGTATCGACCCCCGACGGCACTAGAACTAACACAGATGGAATCATCAGTTGACTTTGACCACATATCAGATCTAGTTCAACCAGGTAATATATGTATTTGCATAGTTTTTGAAATTCCTAATGTCATCTTACTTTGTAGTGTTTTTGTAATGTTTGCTAATTTCATCTAATTTGCTACACATATCAATGTAGGGCACATATATGTAGTTATTGCAGATGAAGATAATGAAGAGGGAACAGATTATTACTTATGTCATTGTGTTAAGGCCAAAAAGAAATTGGAGGCCCCAGTTACAGATGGAGAAAACATCGAATACCCTACAGGCTCAGTGGTACCCACATAAGAGTGTTAATGTTTGGCTTTTTTAGGACTTTGACACGCATCAAAAGATTCTTTATTACTCAAACCTTGTTGTGGCATCCAATGTTCATTTGATACAATATCGGGGTAGACTTTTGAACAAAAGCTTGTGGAAGGTGCGTGAGTCTAACCATGAAGCAATACTTGACACAATAAAGAGTAGAGCAGACCTGGATGGTTCATTGGATTAATTTGTAAGTATTCACATTGATTTTGTAAAGTCATGTTACATTGAGTTGTAAGTATGCACATTAATTTGTAAGGTTTGTCTTTTTTTTATTTTCTGCTGCATTTTTACACATATACACATTTTTACATCATCATGTTATGCTTCATGGAGTTAGACCTAAGTGATGGATGAAGTTGATCCTGAGAATAATGTATAAAATCTAGGTAATTTATAAAATATAGGTGTCTCTAGGTGTCTTAGTTTTTAACTAGATAATAGGTGTCTCTAATTGTGTCTTAGGTATATACGATATGTCAACTAGGTAGATAGAGACTAGAAAATAGGTGTCTTAGGTGTCCTGCATCTACTAGACTACATGTGTCTTAGGTCTTAGGTGAGGCCACATGACCTTCCAACTTCACGTAGTTGGCCTTGTCAGTATAGAATATTTATATTTCTTGAAGCTAAGGGAAGCTCTTTTTCTTAATAGGAAAACTTTGTCGACTTCAGTTGCACTAATGGTGCAGGGGCACCTAGGTTGTCATGCCTCCAAGAGGGGTCAAAAAATGATTTTTTTTTTGATTGAGTCGATTGTATGTAATAAGGTCTTCTAAGACCATTTCATTTGTTTTTAAGTCACCTTGAGTCATTTGGGGTCAGTTTGAGTTTTTGAGTCCTATTGCAAAAAAGTGTCAATGTTGTCAAGTTGCACAAAGCAACTTTTACATTTTTGGTGTCCTGCTCTTGATGCGACCAAACTAACAGTTCTAAAGCATCTAGATGGGTACATTTATGCTAGGCATGGTTCTTTTTTTCTCCCAAACATGTCGAAACAATCTGAGCTACATTGTATCGACAATATCCCTGAAGAGTCCAAAGTGCAAAAAAGTAACAATCTTTGATGAGATGTTACTCGAAAATTGTGTCACTTAGAAACATTCCATCTGAGGAAATGTGATCACATAGAGTGTCTCTACAATAACCTTTCTTAGTTTTTTATATCTCTGAGGCATTTACCCGTGGTGAAAGTTTTTTTGCTGCCCCAAAAATCGTCAGAAGGAGGCAGTGTAAAGTTGCAAAGGGGTGTAACTTTCGTCCTGTTCCTGATGCAACCAAACTGACTATTCCAATGTGTTCGAATGGGTACATTTATGCTAGGCATGGTCCTATTTTTCACCCAAACATGTTGAAACAGTCCGAGCTACATTGTATCGATGATATCCCTAAAGAGTCCAAAGTGCAAAAAGGTAGCAATCTTTGATGAGATGTTACTCAAAAATTATTTCACTTAGAAATATTTTGTCTAAGGCAACATGATCACGTAGAGTGTCTCTACAATAACCTCTCTCAGTTTTTTATATCTCTGAGGCATTTGCCAGTGGTGAAAGGTTTTCTACTACCCCAAAAATTGTCAAAAGGAGGCAGTGTAAAGTTGTAAAGGGGTGTAACTTTCATCCTGCTCCTGATGTGACCAAACTGACTATTCCAACGCGTTCGGATGGGTACATTTATGCTAGGCATGGTCCTGTTTTTCACCTAAACATGTCGAAACAGTCCGACCTACATTGTACCGACGATATCCCTGAAGAGTCCAAAGTGCAAAAAGGCAGCAATCTTTGATGAGATGTTACTTGAAAATCATGTGACTTAGAAATATTTTGTCTAAGGAAACACGATCATGTAGAGTGCCTCTACAATAACCTCTCTCAGTTTTTTATATCTCTGAGGCATTTTCCCGTGGTGAAAGGTTTTCTGCTGCCCCAAAAATTGTCAAAAGGAGGTAGTGTAAAGTTGCAAAAGGGTGTAACTTTCGTTCTGCTCCTGATGCGACCAAACTGATTGTTCCAATGTGTCTGGATGGATATATTTACATTAGGTATGGTCCTATTTTTCACCCAAACATGACGAAACATCCCAAGCTACATTGTACCGATGATATCCCTGAAGAGTCTAAAGTGCAAAAAGACAACAATCTTTGATGAGATGTTACTCAAAAATCGTGTCACTTAGAAACATTTTGTCTGAGGCAACACGATCATGTAGGGTTCCTCTACAATAACATCTCTCAATTTTTTATATCTCTGAGGTGTTTGCCCATGGTGAAAGGTTTTCTGCTACCCTAAAAATCGTTAAAAGGAGGTATGTAAAGTTGCAAAGGGGTGTAACTTTCATCCTACTCCTGATGTGACCAAAATGACTATTCCAACGCATTCGGATGGGTACATCTACGCTAGGCATGGTTTTTTTTTCACCCAAACATGCCGAAATAGTCTGAGCTACATTGTACCGACGATATCCCTGAAGAGTCCAAAGTACAAAAAGGCAACAATCTTTGACGAGATGTTACTCAAAAATTATGTCACTTAGAAATATTCCATCTAAGGCAACATGATCATGTAGAGTCCCTTTACAATAACCACTCTTAATTTTTTATATCTTTGAGGCGTTTGCCCGTGGTGAAAGGTTTTTTGTTGCCCCAAAAATCGTCAGGAGGTACTGTAAAGTTACAAAGGGGTGTAACTTTCGTCCTGCTCCTGATGCAACTAAATTGACTATTCCAATGTGTCTGGATGGGTACATTTACACTAGGCATGGTCCTATTTTTTCACTCAAACATGTCGAAACAATCTGAGCTACATTGTACCGACGATATCCCTGAAGAGTCAAAAGTGCAAAAAGGTAGCAATCTTTGACGAGATGTTACTTGAAAACCGTGTCACTTAGAAACATTCTATCTGAGGAAACACGATCATGTAGAGTCCCTCTAAAATAACCTCTCTTAGTTTATATCTCTAAGGCGTTTGCCCATGGTGAAAGGTTTTCTGCTGCCCCAAAAATCGTTAGAAGGAGGCAGTGTAAAGTTGCAAAGGGGTGTAACTTTTGTTCTTCTCCTTGTGTGGCCAAATTGATAGTTCCAATGCATCTGGATGGGTACCTTTAGGCTAGGCATGGTCCTATTTTGCACCTAAACATGCCGAAACAGTCCGAGCTACATTGTACTGACGATATCCCTGAAGAGTCCAAAGTGCAAAAAGGTAGCAATCTTTGATGAGCTATTTTTTAGAAACCATGTCACTTAGATACATTTTGTCTAAGGTAAAGTGATCATGTAGGGTCCCTTTACAATAACCTCTCTCAGTTTTTTATATCTCTAAGGCATTTGCCCGTGGTGAAATGTTTTCTGCTGCCACAAAAATTGTCAGAAGGAGGCAGTGTAAAGTTGCAAAGGGGTGTAACTTGTGTTCTTCTACTCGTGTGGCCAAACTAATAGTTCCAACGTGTCTAGATGGGTACATTTAGGCCAGGTATGGTCCTATTTTGCACCCAAACATGCTGAAACAATCCGAGCTACATTGTACCGGCGATATCCCTAAAGAGTCCAAAGTACAAAAAGGTAGCAATCTTTGATGAGTTGTTACTCAAAAACTGTGTCACTTAGATACATTTCGTGTAAGGCAACATGATCACGAGGATCCCTCTACAATAACCTCTCTTAGTTTTTTATATCTCTGAGGCATTTTCCCGTGGTGAAAGTTTTTATGCTGCCCCAAAAATCATCAAAAGGAGGTAGTGTAAAGTTGCAAAGGGGTGTAACTTTTGTTCTTCTCCTCCTGTGGCCAAACTGACAATTCCAACTTGTCTAGATGGGTATGTTTAGGCTAGGCATGGTCCTGTTTCGCACCCAAACATGTCGAAATAGTCTGAGCTACAAACACTAACTAGTCTTTAATCTTCAAACACTACAAATACCATGATATCCTGCATAAAGTTGTCTTTTAGCCTTTTATAAAGGCATGCCCATAAAATTCAACCGCATAGAGATGATTTTTTGTATTCCAAATTCTTTTTAAATACTGACCTTCCAATCCTTTTTCCCACCCTCATATCAATTAAATATGACCTTTGATTATGATATGGCACTTGAGCTTTTAGAGTTTACCAGAGACGTCGGTTGAGTTAGGTTGAAGGGCCGGTGAACTAATGACTTAAAGACCCTTTAGTAGGTTGATTTAAGTGATAGTAACTTCTGATTATAAGTCAATATTAAATTAAAACAAAAGTGCACTTTACACATGACAAGCAATTGAGGGTTTTAAAGTCTTAAGAAAAGTAGATTTTTTTTAGGGTTTAATGCCCAATATGCAAACCCTAACTATCAATAAGATTATGATTATGAAATCTTGTGTCTTCTCTAACTTCTTATTGCAAGAACAAAACCACACCCACCATGAATATGAACCTTGCATCATATCAACCTTTCAAGATAGACCTTATCATGAAAACCATATTCACAACAAAACCTTGCATGAACAAAACCACATCCACCATGAACATGAACCTTGCATCATATGAACCATGTTTGTCTTGTGCAGCATCAACATGAATTGAGAGACCTTATCATGAAAACCATATTCACAACATCATGCACCTCATGACCATCACCTACCTTGAATCACTATATCACCTTATCAACATCATGGCATCAACCTTGACATCAATGAAAAACAACCTTGACCCTTTGACTTCAGTGACAACCTTGAACCTTGATTGTTGATGACTTATGGAAGCCTATAGCCCCAATGTTATGTTGCATACTAAAATTAGGTAAGACTCAATGTAATCTCATAACCTTGCCTTATACGCAAGAGGAATTACATTTCACAATGGTCATTAGGTGCTCATAAGCACATGATTTTAACTATCTTATTCAAAACAACAAACATACTCTTTGCATCCCAATATGGAATAATAACAAGCAATTAAGAAATATTTTCAATTGACCAACTCATAAAGAATATGGATCAGCATACTCATTTGAATATTTTCAATTGAGCAACTCATAAAGAATATGAATATTTTCTGTTCAACATGATGATTCATTTTTATTTTAAATACAACTTTTATCTTTTAGTTCCAAAATGAGGTTTAGGTGATACTTGAATAACAATAGCTCTAGCTTATTGGATCAACAAACATCCTATGTAATACAATTGGACTTTAAATATTTGAAGTAGTCATCTACAAATATCCATTCAAACGTGGATTTATAATGCAAGTATGGACGGCATCAATAAAAAAGATTTGTATTAACCAAATATCCATATAGGCATACATCAATATCTGTCGATATAAGTATAACATATATACAAAATAGTCATATAGGCTTACAAGAATGCCATATAGGCTTACAAGAATGTCATATAGGCATACAATGTCAACTATATGCAATACAAAATATATGTCCACAAATGTCATATAGGCATACAACAAAAGAACACAATAAAAAGTCATTCCCCTCTGGCTGGTGAAGAGAATAGATCACGGGCAGCCTTTGATCTTCTAGGGGATGGAGACATGTATGTGGGTGGTCTACTATGAACCCGAGGGCTGCTCCTCCTATTTAGTTCTTCCTGCATCTTTAGTTGTTACAATAAAAAGTATAGACATTAATATATAGAAATTACATGTTATAAAAAATGAAACATTTAACAAAATAATCACTTACCGCTACCATATAATCTGTCTCCTCACTTGCCTTAGTAGCAGGAATAGGTAGTGGTCATGTCATGTCCTATAGAAACCATCCAGATAGAAATTAAACTTCAAATCAATAATCTTTTAATTTTTCAAAAATAAACAACTATAACAATGAATGTAAATTGAAATTTACTAATCTGCCTCATACCCCTATCAATGGCATGGAGCTATGAATCGTAGAGGTCACACCATGCTCCATTGCCCTATGAACATCGAGAGGTGTCTCCGTAGCTTGCATCATCTGGAAATAAAACAACATTATTCAATTACAAAAACTATAATAGTGATGTAAATCACGGCTCCTAACATACACACACGTTCATCTAAACATGGAAGTACACACATTAAAGCACACAAGTCACATACAAAAATCTATTAAGTATAATTCATTCATTAAACTATTTATTTTATTACCTCCGTGAAGCTTTGAAGTCCACCACCGCTGGCAGCTGTTGCCATGAAATCTTCAATATTAACCTATTCAACATCCAAAATCAGATATTAGAATACCATTCATATAACGATGCTATTCACATGTAATATTTATAATTGTTTACTAGTTACATACCCTGACAGTAGATGATGTAGTGTAATATGCAAGTAGAGAACCACTGAAAACTGCATCAATGCTATGACCCTAAAATTTCATTAAAATCATCAAACTAAATTAGTTAATCTTGCATTTCAAAAATGAAATTTAATAAATTAAATTCAATAAACTTTCTAATATTTACCTGAGTATCAAGGCTGAAAGTCTCACTCAGGAGGGTATTTGTCATCACCATCTGCTCAGCTGCAGATGTAGCATGTGCACCTGCATCCTGACTACCCATGGGGTCATAACCATAGGCTGACCCGCAAGTCTGACAAGCATGGGGTGGGACCCTACTCCTCGCACTATCTCCCAACCCACATTGTGCTATAGGATTGGCATGCTCTATGATGGTCTAGGTCAAGGCACTAATGGACTAAAGTGTATCGACCTCAACACTCTCCTTCATAATGGAAGGGATAGAAACATGCTCCTGGGCTGGTCTGCTGATTACTCATCTCACTGGCCACTGTGGGTCAACACGTGCCCCTGGTCTATCTTGTGTTGACCCCCCACCTCTACCCTAGAAGTCACACATATAAAAATAGTTTAGCACTTTATTGAGGACAAACTCACAGTAGAGTTTCCTCAAAACGTATTGTGGGACCTCATTATTATTGTATAGAGGATGGTCAAAAACCATCCACCACCTCTGCCCAAAATTGTCCCTTATCGCTTGGTTGTTGTACCAATGGATAGGGAACCTCTTGCATGTAATGGGTGGAGGTTGATTTGTTTGTGGGTTTGTGAAAATGGAACACAAGTCTAATTTTGTAATTTGTAACTTTTTCACATCTTCATTTGATAACTTATCTGCATAATAGTCTCTAAACTCTCTCCTCTTATCCAACCAACTAGATATTTGCTTGCTAATTGAATCTACATTTGATAACATAGATTCAAGAGATTGAGCAAGCGTGGACCTATGCAAGGTTGAAGTTGAAGGATCTTTCAACCTTGCAATTATGTCTTCAATTTGTTTTTTATTGTTTTCAATTTGCCCCATTAGATTTTCTTGTGTTGTCGATAATCTCATAGTGTGTTGTCATGCTTCATGCGTCATGTCACTTGAGATTCATCCAATCACATGATCAAATATCTCAAACAAAATTGGAGTACCTCAGAGGAGTACTAAGTCACCACATGCCCTTTTCTCAGTCTTTATTGATTATTTTGTAGGATTCATGGATAGATTGACTCTTTCACGCAAACTGTTGGATGTTCTGTGGTGTGATCAATAGTTTAGAAACCTTGATACCTTGCCAAGAAAATGGGGCCATTACCTTTGTACTGGAACTATACAGCCAATAGAACAACAAGGGAAATGTGTCAAACTTGTCCTCCTCAAAATGTTGTGTGGTGGTGGCATGCATCTTTTAAGTTATGCTCCCTCAACTTCACCTTTTAAATACGGCTGGACTCACCTGCTAAGCTGACTCACTATCTTCAACCAATGGTGCAACATAAAGTGCCAGTGTTGCCACCCTCTAAAATGTGCACCAAGCTAACATGTTACATGGAGAAGTTGCTAGGTATTTCTTTCCTTTAATTAGAAGAGGGGCCTGCTTGATTAATGACTCATTCGACTCAACCAATGGCGCATCACTTGAAAGTTGTTAGACTTGGAATCTTTAAAACTTGTGTGGTGCATCCACATGGAATCATCGCATGAAGTGCATCTATGGTTTTGCTATCTCCTTTCCTTTCACTGAGTCTTTAGTAACACAGGTCCCACCAAATGTTGATCCAGATGCATCGGTGAATAACACAACACTTAGAATTTATCAAAACTGGTACTTTCTAAATCCTGTGAAATTTCTACATGTGGCAACACCAATTTTCAAAATTGATTAGCTGTGCCCATCAAAAATTGAATCAAAATGATAAGCTACCGCTTGACCCTAAAACAAAATGGAGAGTGAGGCTCTACACTCCACAAGATAAAAATAGTTTGATTATAGCAAAGAAATTTACCCCCATCCTAGTATGCCCCACTAGCTAGAGATCCCTTCACCCTTTCTTAGCCAACCTTAGTCATGCTTTGTCTTGACAAAAATATAATTCCCATCTCTAAACTTAAATCCTATTCCTCCTCCCTTGAAAGAAGCATCCTCCTACTCTTTCTCTAAACATTCATAATTCCAAAGAGCCTTGATAGAGATGATGTGAGGAATATCTAACTAGTTGACTATGTTTTAAAGATAGTAAGGTCAACAACCTTATGGGCATTAGGTGAGAAATCACATGGGAAATCAATCAAACCATTAGTTGTTCTAGCAAAACCATCCCTAAATTTCTCCTCCTCTTGCTCACCCCCATTTAAATGTCACTCCACTAAGAATTAATGGCTATTCCAAGGCTATAGTCTCAATCTCATTGCAAAATAAGTTTGTGGAAGAAATCCCTACACTAAGTATTAGTGTGCACATTATAATATAGACATTATCTTGTTACTTGTGTAGAATAGGATCAATTGTACTATGATTTGAGAGGTCTTAAAATGTAATATCTAGATTTCTCCACCTTGATGGAAGAGTACCCTTAGGATAGATCACATGTACCTCTAACAATGCTCTCATGAACTTCATGGCTAACAAAGTTCTAAGTAGAAATGGAAGTGTGCTTGTAAATGATCCATCACATGATCACTTCACCTATACCAAGAAAAGAGCACTTGAATAAGCAAGGCACCTTGAGGACATTCTAACTTCATTTCATATTGTAAGAATAGGACACAAGGTCCTTGAGAAATAAGAATTTATCTCGCACCCTTATCCAAAGGTACAATTGATACTATGGTTTGGCTATTGCCTATTTGAGAAGTCAATCCTTATCCTAGCACCCAACATCCAAAGTTTATACCGTCTCAATAGGTGATTGATCATATCCCACCTCCACTTCTAAAGAAGCCACAAGGGGTCAACATAGGTCCTACATGTACCAACTCCTATCTTTTCAACATTATGGACCTAATAAAAATAGCTCTAGAAAATCCAGCTATATGGGAAACCTTGTCCCTACTTGGACAAGTTAATCTACTAAAAGAAGCCTTAAATTGGTTGAAAGAAAACTAGGCAAAATGACCCAATAGTAGTAGTAGATTTGAAGTTTCATGTATCATGTGCATTGTAGATAATAATGAGGTAAGAACTACACCTAGGCCCTTCTATCTTATTCACATTATTAAAGACAAACTAGTTCATGTAATTGCATGATTGACTTTGAAACAAGAAACATTACGATTCCTAAATTTGTTACATATGTTCTTAAACTCATGAACCAATTTTTGATAGTGTTAATCAAATTATGACACTCTTTTTCCTACCATTGGTATAATCAAGAATTTTTTCTTCACTGTCATCATTCTATAAGACATGTTTGTGATTGATTTGCCTCCTTTTCTTGCTATCTATTTTTCTAGATATTTCACCAAAAATGGATTGATATGTGTGTCTAAAATAGTTTTGCATTATGACATGAACCTATCATGGTACAATGGTTCATATAGGAAACATGAAATGAAGGATTAGAATGCAAAGTGCAAGTCAAAGTGACCTTTCACATTCTATTTTATTTTGTCTTATATGAGATTTTTGGAGGGAATAACTTTTCACCTTCCCCTTCCCAATTGACCTATATATGCAAATGTAACACATTTGAAGGGATTGGAAACCTATACTTGAATACAATATGTACCAAATTTGCTCCTTTTTCTTCAAGTTTTCATTTATATGATGGTTTTCAATCTCTAAATGTGTTTTCTTATATTTTCATGCATTTAATTCAATAAAAATTTGATGGATATGAAATACGTTTCACATCATTAACATTTTGTTGATGGTGAGATGTTTTGCATGGTCAACTTGAACACATTCACATGGTTTGAAATTCTATATTTATCATGCACATCAACTCTAGGAGTGCATCATCAATCTACATGGTGAGACTAGTGGTTGTTGTAGTAATTTCATAGTTGGTTTAAATCCTATGGAGATTGCACCTTCTTGCATTTTGGTTGTGGCAAACAAATAGGGCAAGGAATAGTTTTTTCTAGATTTGTCCATTCATTGATAGTGTATGAAATGTTTTTTAATACAAGTTTAGATTCTCTAACCCTACCCATCTCCCCATTTCTTTTTACACTTTTTATATCTCTTTTAGATTAGGATTAGTTTTAGGATTTTATGATGATGAATTTGATTTACATATAAGGTAGAAAATTTGTGTTTTTTTTAACTTCTGCATGATATAAATTTTATCTCTAAAAGATATATTGTTGTCCTAAAATTAGAATTGTTATTATTTTAAAATTGGGATAAAATAAAAAGTGTCTTTTCAAATTCCATGTTGTATAATTCTAATTTTAACGCACGATAATGTTGTAAATTATTTTACCATTCAAATTAATGATGAAAGTACTTATAGAAAGTCTAAAATTGTGAATCAAATATAATTTGGATCCATGAATATGATTTAAAATTAAATTAGTGGTTTATCTTGGATGCTTATGGCCAATTTAATTATGTTAAATCACTAATTTATGTGAATAACCCTGGGTATTCCATTAGAGACCTTTGAAAAAGTTAGCCAAAGTACTTTCATACTGAGATATTTGGTAAACTTCACAAATTATATTAAAAAAGACTCTTGAGGCTAATCACAATCTAAGTAGGGGAACCTTTATCATTCCAATGTGTTGGTGTGTCAAAACACACTTCAATAGTGACCCAATACAAATAAGAGAAGTATAAAGAAATGGAATAAAATGACTTCTAAAACATAAACAAGAAACTAGAGTAGTGACTGTACTTCCATGGTAGAGACCACCTTTCTACAGTAGTGGCATGCACAATGTGATAGTAAACATTGAGCTCAGAGACTCCAAACACATGTAGTCTATTCACCTTCCTTTGTTAATTGTCATGGTATTTGTAAACTATAGATATGATATAAGGTGGCTAACGACTACATCAATATAAATAGATGGGTAAAAATGATAAATGTGCAGATAGGGTGAATGTGTTGGAGTATGTATGTGTAAGGATGAGGTGAAGACTAAGTGCATAGAAATATGTATGTATACAAATAGATAAAGACTACGAGAATGAACCCAACTTCATACAAAATTGTACTTTTTGTGTGTGCACTTATTCAAAATAAACATAAACCTGAATAAAAAATGGTATAAATATACAAATTTTATTATTACAATATTAAAGATAAATACATTAAATAATTTTACATATCATTTATCTTTAAGTAAAACTAATAAAACCTAGTCAAATTGATCATGCTTAGTTCAACCTAGATTCTATAAATTTGAATAATAATGAAATGATTTAATATCATATTTTATAAACAAAATGATTCAATCTTCTCATAATGATTTAATATTAATGAAAATGCTCTCATGTGTCATAATCATATCAAGCATATTTGCCTTTGATTCAGAGATAAAAAAATCATATACTTGTCTTTTACAATAATGGAAACATATTGCTGAAAAGCCAACACTAGAATCTGGAATTGATTTGGTCGACATTAAAACTGAAAAGTCAAGAGAACAATAAATTCATCAATTCGTAGGCTCTGTTCATGATAATACATACCTGATTGTCATGGATCAAGTTCGAGTATTGCAAGTCAAAAAGGGACTATACTTATATACTCCATTAGGTAGCCATGCGTGTAAATATTATAGCAGAAATCATCACAGGAAATAATCACTAGTCAGTTGGTCAGAAGGTGTACTGCTTAATCACTAGTTATCAAGATACGGATGCTACAGTTGTGCAGGCAGGAACTAATAAAAAGTGACGACAGAAACAAGAATGAACAAGACTGGTGATCGCTTGCTGAATCCAGTTCTTAATGAAGTAGTTACAGTTTTTGGGTACCAGTTATTCTTAAATATCATCTATTTTAACAGTTTTGTAGGTAAGAAAGTATTGTCATAATGAAATTGTTATGGTTCTGGGTACCACTATTCTTAAATATAAGACAAATATTTACCACTTTTTATTGTGAATGAAATATAAAATTGCTATTGAATGTTTGACATTAAAATGAATGATATTTAAATAAAGTGACGTGAGGAAACAATTCTGAACAACTTCATTGCTTTTTCCCACGATGGTGATGTTCCTCTCTCATAACAGCGACTGAAGAAGAGTTTTGCATTCAAGTCAAGAGAATGATATCCATGACAATGGCATGTCAATTGGTAATTAGTATTCAGCCTTTCTTCCTCTCAAGGCACCAGCGACTGTAATAATCTTTACTCATCAATGATAAGGACATCTTATCATTACATTTATAAATGTCACCGTATTCCCTACGTAACCAAATAAAAAATGGAGGGCGACGTGGCATTTAGATTTTTTAAAATTTTGTATCTTGCATGCAGTAGAAGGCATTAGATGAGTTTCAAATGGAAATGAATTATTTAAAGTAAAGCTAATGCATAACTCATGGTTAATCTAATATGGGTAATCAAATGGGTTTAAGATGAAAGGAGCGAATTAAGAATATTGCTTAGAGTATTAATGTTAGGGTTAAAATTATCTTATGATGTGTATCACTTTTTTTGTGAGTTCGGATATATAGTGTTATTTGGATGATTAAATTATGGCATTTTTCTTTCTACAAATCATGTGTCTTTGCATTGGGATGTGTGCCACCCATACCTCTAAGGTTTCCAACAACCTCATTCAAGCCATTCAAGTCTTCTCTCCATCCTATTTCATGTGACATGTCGTCACACCATCTCTCCACTTTGCCCATTTGTCGCATGTTGGTTGTACCAAATGTCACCCATGCCTAATGACAATGTGGGTACCTATTTGAATAATTTGCATATTTTCAACAAAATATTTATTAGCCACCTTATGGGTGATCCTTCTTGGATTGTTTTAGATGGGCATTGCAAAATGACAAAGTATCTAGTAAATGCCATCTCATATTTAATAAATCCCAATTCAAAGACTAAATTTATTAATTACTTTCCTATAAGTTGAAAATTCATATATAGGGTAAACAACCAATTTTAAATTCGTCAAAATAAAATTGATAATTAATAGAGAGATGCATATATAGTTTGAATAATGAAATTGCATGCAACATAATAAAATCACCATTTGTTGATTTGTAGTTTTTTCAACCAAGTTGTAGAGAAACTAATAAATCACTAAAATAAACTACTATTCTACTTTCTCCATATCACAAATGACAATTAATGAGGGAATACTGTTGTGTTAGATATAGATAAACTTCATGAAAACTTACAAAACAACACACAACTCATAAATTTATCTAGAATACCTCCTTAGAGGTAAAAGCTAGTTGGTTGTAGCAAATGCTCAACTACTTGTTGATTATTATTATTATCAATCACACATGTACAATGAGTTGATATAGCCAATTGTTGTTCCAATTGCTCATTGTTAAGCATATAGAGTTTGTTACAATTGAATTCTCCTTTCTCTCACACGTACAACACATTATATTCCTCTAAACCTTTGTGCTAGAGCTTTGTCATGCTTTTTTGACCAATGTTAAATGAACCTTTCTCGTGCATGAGAAGATCCTAAGTTAGAATTGGAAGTGCTCAAGTTAGTTCATTTCAAATTTTGTGTTC
The DNA here is from genome assembly GCA_027924645.1 of Cunninghamia lanceolata. NCBI lineage: Eukaryota > Viridiplantae > Streptophyta > Pinopsida > Cupressales > Cupressaceae > Cunninghamia > Cunninghamia lanceolata. The sequence goes on along the minus strand of BSBN01000987.1, from coordinate 12,745,036 downwards.
CCTATGTCATCACAAAATTTCCAGTTATCATCAAGTGGCCAGTTTCATTTCTACCACATCAATTTCAAATTTGTCTCGACAATTTCATTTCCACTCTGGTAGTTTTGTAATTGCCTTCTTTGGTAAAGTGGTTTTTTTGCCTTATTGACAAAATCACTTGTTTTTGAAGTTTTCAATTTCTAAAATCCACTTAACTAATCAATATTTTCATTGTCTTGATCCATATAGATCATACTTTTCTTCTTAGAAAGGCTTTTGGACCCACAAAAGATTAATGAGATACAAAAAAAGGATAGAATTGACCCATTTTCTCCTTGGACTACTACTTAACTTGCTTCAATGCTTTTTCCTTATGTCCAACTTGCCAAGACTCTTGGGTTCCTCATATTGCTTCCCTTGTCTTTCACTATATCACTACATACTCTAAAAGTATTACTTGCTTGTCATACACAAAGTATTTCAAAGAGGGAAACTCTTTCTCTTCTTCTTCATCTAACATATATGGTTTGTAGAGATGTAGCTACTAACAATTCCCCAATGAATTCATCCTTGAATGAAAGGAGGAAAATCAAAATTGAACACATTGTCACCAATCACTTCTAAGATGGAAAATAGCCCATACCTTAGTCTCTTAGTTTTCTTGGTTTGTCCTTGCAACCATTATTGGTCATGCCTATTCTTGTATTTCTCATGAGACTTTCCAAGTGTCTCTCACCTTGAATAGATATGTTGAATCCACTTAGGAAATTCCATTTCTCTAGTAGCCTCTAAGTCTTTCATCTTGCTCCTTGGGTTGTTATAATGCAACATCAAGTGAACTCGTAGTAATATAGCCCTAATAAGCCTCAAATGATGACTAATAATGTAAAGGAATGTAATGCTCTATTGTAAGAATGATGAATATAGGATAAAGACTCCTCCCATGCCTTGGGACACTTGTTGTTATAACTCCTAATAAGTTGTACTATATTGTCATGTCAACTACCTATATTTTCCCATCTATTTAAGGATGGAAAATTGTGCTCTTTTGCAACCTGGTATCCATTTTCTCCCACAAAATGGAGCAAAAATTTACAATAAAATGTATTTCTCTATCTAAAATAGTTAACTTGGGTAGACCATAGTACACTTGCACATTATCAAAGAACATTTATTATCTACTTCTTTCCCACACTAGACTTATTTTCTTAGATAAAATTAGTATGTACATCTTGCTAAATCTATCCACAAGGAAAAAAGATAGTCATGTACATTCTTAATAATAGGTAAACCACCTACAAAATCCATAGAAATATTTTCCCATGGTCTTGTGGGTATAGGAAGAGGTATATGCAATCCTTCTTTTCTTGTCTTAGATTTACTGTTGCAACATATCTTGCAACTTCTAAATAATCTAGCTACTTCCAACTATATTTTAGGTTAATACACATGCCTTTGAAAATGGGCCACCATCTTACAAAAGAAAAAATAATAAATGAATTTGGAGGTACGTGCCTTCCTCATGTTGGGATAAAGGGTGCCATTCACCTTGCAATCCTAACTCTTGATTAATTGTATTATATATGTAGATGATAAATAACGCATTATCTCCAAAAATGTTGGAGTGGGAAAAATGGGATGCCCATATGTGGGTGTGGACACTATTTATTTATTATTTATTCTTTTGAATACTTGAGATATTGTGTAAGAAGACATTGAATAGGGAGGTTACATTTAAAAGGTTAAAATTGGGAGTTACAAAGCATCTTATTGATTTGATGGTTATGACACAAACATTTAATGCCCTTATGGAGCACCTAGGATTGGGATCTTGATCGATTTGACGATTATGATAGAATCTATGACATCTATGATACATATGAAGGGTGTAAGATGTGCAAGATGTGTAAGAGGAGCTAGAAAATATTCCAAGATGCTTAACCATGACTATAGGCACATTGCATTTTGCCATGGCTTATGGTTTTGACTCACAATTTTGGATACCAATTGATAGTTTCTTATTTTTGACTTTTTAATATATTGGAGGCATGGGATAGTATATTGTAAGGTTCTTTTGTATGTACTTTTATGCTTTTGGACTACTATCAAAGAGATAAATGATTGTATTGATGTACACATTTGATTGTGATTAAAACAAGTTTGGGTCTCTTTGGGTGGTGGACTTTTTTTCCATAAGGGTTTGTCCATATATATCCAATGTCTATATGATTTTCATTTTATGAGTATTGGCTTCTACTTTCTTCTTCATTATTTCATCGATACATTTTGTTGTCTTAATCATATTGTAATTAGATTAAATCACGACATTGTCAATATTTCTATTGTACCATTTACCCTACTATTTTAACATTTGGTATCAAATCCTTAGCTTGATTGTGGAACGGGATGCCTTTATTGCAATGTTGCTGGATTTTTTGTCATTGCAGTGGCAGTATTATTTTAGTGGTTTTATAGATCCAAGTATGGTTAAAGAAGCCATAAAAAGAACAACATGATCAAAGATTGAGAAGTTCAATGGCTTTGGGTATGAGCCATGAAAACTAAAAATGGAAGATCTCTTAAAGGAGGTTGAGATCAATGGAAAGATATGATAGAGAAGGAAAAATTTGTAGCAATGTCTAATGTTGATTGAATAAAAATGGACAAGAAGGCTCGAGGAACAATATGACTATGTCTTTATAATTTTATCTTTTTAAATGTCTACATGAGAAGACCATTGCATTCAATCTATGGAGAAGGACTGGTGAGATCTATTAAACTAAGGTGTTGGTAAACAAGCTTTATTTAAAAATAAAATTGTATTCATTAAAGTGAAGGAGATTCTATAGTTGATCATTTAAATGTGTTTAATCTTATTTTGAGTTAGCTAAGAAGTATTGATGTTAAGATAGATGAGGAGGATAGATGTATTTTAGTTTTATGCTCTTTACCTAAATCGTTGGAGAATCTAATAGTTACAATTAGTGGTGGTACTACAAAGCCTAAGATGGATAGTATTTTTGCTACTTTTCTTGATGAAGAAATGAGACAAAAATGCATGGATGAGGGTTCCAAGGATGCGCTACATGTATATGGTAGACCTAAGGAGAAAGGTGGTAAGAAAAAGGAGGATAAGGAGATATCTAAGTTGAAAGGATAGTCTAAAACCCCTGGCAAGAATAGATAAAAATTTGGAACTATAAGAAAAAATGTTGTGTAAAGAAGGAATATGTGGAAACAAGAAGTCTTCTAAAGATTCCTCTAATGATAAATCCTCTAAATGATGTTTTGTTTATTTTAGCTAACATTTCTAGCGATGACTCGTGGTTGATTAATATGGGTAACTCATATCACATGAATCCTCATAAAGAGTGGTTTTCTTCATATAGAGCATATGATAGTGGTGAGGTCTTCCTTCCAGTGACAATAATTCATATTAGATTGTTGGCAAAGGGAAGGTAAAACTTGTTTTCAATGATGGGAGAGTTGAATATCTCATAGATGTGTTTCACATTCTAGGATTAGCGTGTAATTTAATTTTAGTTTCTAAAATGAATGATGTTGGAGTGCATGTCACATTTTACAAGAATGGTTGTAGTTTAGCTAGAGGGAATTATGTGCTAGCTAAGGGATCTCAATGTGGGACTTTGTTTAATCTTGATGCATCTACTTATTGTAAACCTGCCTATGTAATTGAAAACTCATATTCATGTATGTTGTGGCATCACAAGATGGGCCACCTTGGTGAAATGGAGATTAAGACCCTAGTTAACAAAAATATGGTGGATGATTTATCTAGTTATTCTACAAATTTAGATATTTCTAAGCACTATATGTTTGGAAAATAGAGTAAAGTTTGATTCTAGTAGCACTAGAGAAAAAAGATTAATGGAAGTAATCCATAGTGATGTTTATGGTCCTATAGATATTGTTTCTATTATAAAGTCATGTTATTAGGTTTCATTTATCAATAAATACCCATGTTATATGTGGATTTATTTTTTGATGTATAAATCTAAAGTTTTTAGCAAGTTTAAGGATTTTCATGTTCTTGTTGAAAATTAGATGGATCAAAAAATAAAAGTACTAAGGTTAGATAATAGAAGGGGAATATTGTTCTAGAGAATTTGATGAATTTTGTAGATATGTAAGTATCATAAGGTAGTGTTATCACTTGGAATTGCACCCTGCTTGAAGCCTGTTCAAGTATTCCAATGACACAATGGGATTGATCTCAAAGTGTGGGACCTTGTAGATGAGATCAGACCTCCAGAGAAGGTTGGTTTCTCTTTCTGAGCTTAAGGCCTAGAGTAAAAATCTAAACCTAATTCTAACAGTCACCAAGGGAAAGGGAGAAGGAGAACTGAAAGGGAAAGGGGGTGATGCACTAGGATTTAGGGTGTTTAACTATAACCAACATAGCATAGTAATGATCTCAAACACTGAAGGGAACTCATAGAGGCTCATGCAGGTTGAAATAGAGGTTAAGGTAGAAAGATAAAACTATGAAAGGTATCATTTTACCCAAAATACATAGCTTGCATCTATCAAACAAACACGGTGTAAGAACAATGAGAGAGGCAAAAATATCAATTTTATATTGATCATAGAGGCTAAATAGCCATTACAAAGAGAGAAAAGATCCATTACAGGTGTGAAATAGACAAAATGATGGACTTTCCTTCATTGTTGAACTAGTATAGAGACATAGAAGGCCTAGAAGACAACACGACTCATCAAATCTGCCCAATTCTAGAAAATACCACAAGGTTTAAACCTGCAAACCAATCTTTCTATCTGAATAATGACCCATAACAACTAACCAACCTCTTAAAAATGCATCTTTACATGCTTATATAGCTTTTACAAATCACTGTGCAACCCTGGACACTAGGAAAAGTGGTCAACAAGAAACCTCAGGGTGCCCATGCTACAATAAATTCAACCCATGGCCCATGTTAGAGAACTGCATGATTTGGAGGGGCACCCATATCATGTGCGTTGATTTTTGACCTTGGAAGGACCTGTAGAAGTATGGGTCGCAAGGGTACTTCATCAACTCCATTAATTTCCTCGTACCTACACATTGAAGATCTATACTGTTCCAACTACCTACAACTAACTAGTCTGTAACATTCGTTTCTGGGTACTATTTCATCCACTTGTGATGACCTCAACCTACAACAAATGGTATCATTTGTGGAGGCATAATTTTAGGGCACCCAAAAAATTGTGCCCTTTAGAAGCTTTTACAACACTTTAAAAATGTTTTATATTTTGAATCTACTTTCTGTTACCTTTCTCATCCCTTGTAAATCATTTTACCTTGGCCGATTTAATATTTTATACCAGGCCCTTTTAGTGTTAGTGAACCTACCATTTACTTTGTTTCTCGGTGAGATCAAGCCTTGGCAGACTTGCCTGTCAGTGAACCTTTCTACTTGCCGATCAACACTTAGCTTTTCTTCTTTCTTCTTTGTTTTCCTTCCCTATTGGTGACTTGGCCAATTGGCGAACTACTCTTCCTTCAATCCTTCAGACTCATTTTGTCATCCATCGGCAAGTTCTCCAATCAATGAACCTACCAATCGGTGAACCTTTTAGTTAGTGAAACAATCTTCTTGCCAATGGATACTTAGCTTCTCTCTTTCTTCTTTATTTCTTCATCCTTCACCTCTTCATTAACCCCTTTCTGTCAGTGAGTTCACCTATCGGTGAACCTCCTGGTCAAAGAACCACTTAGTTCACAAACCACTAAGTTCACCAATGAGCACTTAACTTCTTCCTTTTTTGTCTTTTCTTTCCTTTTCAAAATTCTTCCCTTGTCTTCATCGGCAAATTTTCTAGTCGACAAACTTGCCGATCGGTGAACCACGAGGTTTGCGAAATACTTACATCATTGATTCCTTCACTTTACACCTTGTTCTCCCTTAGAAAACTTCCTCCTTTTGATTGGCAGGTTTGCCTATCAGTGAACTTGTCGATCAACAAACTAATCGATCGGTGAACCGACAGGTTCATGAAATGCCAAACCCGTCGATAAGGAAAATTGCACTAAGGCAAAACACCTAGGATTTTGGCAATATTTTTGCAAGTTTTGGGGATTCTGGGCTATTTTGGCCTAAGGGAAATATAGGAAAACATTTTGGTGACTATGCAGGGGTGTTTTCCTACTAAACACAAGAACCATTTACCTTAAACAATCCATTGGCCACATAGTCAAAAGGGTTGCAACATACTGAAACATGGGTTGACCAAACCAACATAAAACTGAACATGCCTCCAAAGAACAAAAAAAAATGGAACACACAAAACAAACAAGGCAAACAACCTCCTAATGAGGATGCAACCTATGCAAGAGCACTTGGAGGAAAGGAAAACTACACAAAACAAACCTATCCTAAACCTAATCTAACCAACTAGAAGAAGACTTAAACAAAGCCATTAACTGGTTCTTGAAAGTAATTGTCTTTTCTTAACAATTTACAATACTTTACATGTATGTGGGAAGTTAAAAAGATGTGGGGAAGGGATGGGCCTATAACAAAGTGGTGAAATGCTTCCCCAAGGACAAAGAAAAATTGACCTATCCACCTATACTGATTAGAAATGTAGCTCCATGGAAGTGAATAAATGGGCTGATCTAGCCCTTCTTGATGCTCAACCTCATGCTTTGAAGCAAGCATGGCAAGTAGGGACTCCTCATATGTCTCTAGCTGGGCTAGATGTCTAATAGGAAATCCCCTTGAAATAGATCTTGAATAATCAATTAATTCATGTTTTTGCTCTAACTCATTAATTTATTGTTGGTCTGAATGCTCTGGCTCCTGTGGCTCAACTGGAAATGAAACCACTTCCTCCTTAGATGCATATTAATCATGATGGCTATCAGGAATAGGCTTAGAAAATGAGCCCTAAACTTACTCAATGATGAAATCTCCTCCACTACAAAGTTGATATCCCTACTGGATAATCAAGAACAAATCTTCAATTTATTCTTGCCCATACTCAATCTCCACATCTTTATCTTCTATAAAAGATGGGAGCTCCTCAAACAAGTATGTATCATCAACCTCTGCACCTCCTATTATAGGGCTACCCTCACTCTTTTCTTCTTGAGTTGGGACCCCATTCCCACACTTGTCTACACATGCCAGCAACTCACCACAGCCCTCAACATCTTCATGTTGTTCCAGAACTGCAGCTAACCTAGGCAATTGCATGCCCTCTTTATTTTCAATGTGACTGGGCAGTTCATGAAACAGGGTGGTGCCAACAACCTCTTCCACAACGCCTTCATCATTCGACTACAACTCTACTAGGTATTGCTTGATCTTCCTCTATAGCTAAAGACTCTCTCCATGCAATAATTTCATTTTCTTCTTGTTTTCTTGGTTAGATGCATGAGAAAGTACTTCAAAAGAACTAAAATCTAGAGGATTCAGCCCTTTATTTGAATTAACATTACTCACAGGTCTAAGGGGTTCAAAGAATTCCACCTCTGTGAACATAGGAACAATAGATTGTTCCTCATTAATTTATTTCTCTTCGACCTCCTCCTTTGCCTCATCCAAATGATTTTATCACCAAACAACAGGTCCACCCTTAAAGAGCGAAATGGTACTAGGACAAGAGAAATGAGGCAGAAAGGGAGCCTAAACTATCTCTTGAACTTTTTGGAGGGGGGAGGGTTCTTAGAAAGAATTTTCCTGGGGGAAATGAGTCAGGTTTGCACAGGAACATGGTCTTGTAAAGGATGGAGACCTCTAAAACTTGTAAATTTGAAGCACCGAGGCTGATATGGTGTTTTAGAGGGGTCTTGTTGCTTAAAGATTGGGACTTTGAAGGTGAAAACCATCTAATTTGTAGGTTGATTCATAATTGTATGAGGAGATGGAGGAGCTGGTCTGAAACTGTGAAGGGAAGATGTGGGTTGGGCTTCCAACCTCTGTATCCTAGCGAGCAATTGCCTCATTTATTCCTCCTTGGCTATAACTTGCATAGCAAGGTTTTCTTTATAAGTTGTTTCCTACGCCTCCATTTACTACTGGTGAAGGAAGGCTTGATGAGCAAGCTCATCTTGTTGTTGGTTATACATTTTCTCCCTCTTGATGTCATCAAATTCCCTTTGAAAATTCAACATGATATCTTTGAAACTCATATTGATGACATCTTGAGCTTGCTCAGTAGGGTAGATATGTTGATTAGGGAAAAAATGGTCTTTTGGGGTTAATAATATGCATGATTAGGTTTCCAAGAAGATGGAACAAGGGTGGGAGGGAGGTAAGCATCATAAGGATGTTGATAACCTATTGAAACAGGGCTATAATGCATAAAACTAGAGGTATTTTGATCTTGATATGGATGACATGGAGGCCAATGGCTTGTATTTTGACAAGGTGGACAAGGTGGAGGGTAATAACCATACATTCCATAATAGTTTGACATAATGAAGATTAAAAATTAGAAATCATTCAAACAACATTGAAATAAGAGCGAACAGATCTGCCCTTCTGAGAAATAAGCTCATACCATAGAGTCGCCAGGTAATTTGAGAACCCTAAAGGATGGAAAAGACCAAGACCATCACTGAACTCTGATCTTTGATGGATCTTTAATCACTTGAACTAGTTGCACCAATAGATTTGTTCAACAAAGTCACATGGTGTTGGAGAGACTACCCTAAATGGCAAGATGCACTGAAGAGCACACCAAAACTCTTTAATGGATGATAAGGATCATCAAACTGGTCTCACCAAGTATGCCAAAAACTATTATCACTTGGAATTGCACATACTTGAAGCATGTTTAAGAATTCCAATGACATAATGGGACTGATCTTTGTTGCATATGTTGTCATTGATGTCAATAGAATGGTGATTAGTAATGTCAGAAGAGTAAGTGATTAGAAGTGTTGTGAGGTGGAAAGCATAGTGATGTGTATATGTTGTCAAAGGAGTGATGATTAGAGGAGCAAATGAAAGAGTGACGATCAGAGGAGTAGACAAAGGAGTGATGATCAAAGAAGTTGTGAGGTGAAGGATATGATGATGAAATTCATGAGAAGGTTGTTGGATCAGTATCATCTGTACATAGTTGTACCTTATCTTATGAAGTTCATGGATAGGTGAAAGGTGTCAAGTTGTAGGATATGTTGATATGAAGAAGTTGCAGCTTCTTGTTTTTGACGAAAAGAGTTTTGATTGTTGTCTATGGTGTTGTGAATGTTTCATTTCATTGTCTCTTGTTGAAAATCATTGCATAAGGTATGAAAGAAAATGTATAAGGTTTCAAATTATCAAGGCACATGAATTTGCACTAAAGGATGTCAGAAGATTGTACTGTATTCTACCGTAGATGAAGATATGGCCTGGCGGTTTAGAGGTTAGACAGAGACAACTATGAAGTACACATGATTCAAATTTTAGAGCATAAGAATTATCGTAAAGCTTTTTAGAGCTAGAAGAGTGAAGACATTGATGATATAGTGTTGTTACAATTCCAAAGGTGTAGTATAATGCTCTGCATTTCTCCACACTTGAAGATATGATCTTGCGGCTTGGAGGATGATTAGATACAAGTAAGGTGCATGTGTAATTCAAAGTGAAAATGATATAATGTAGCGCAAAGGTTTTTCTAAAGTCAACTGAGTTAAGGCAAGTCTTGTCGCCAATTAAGACTATCAGAGAGAGAAAGTAAAAGCCACTGCATTTCACTGCACTATAATATTTGTCTTTTTTGTTTAAAAGATGAGTTCAGATTGTCTATATGTTTTCTCAATTCAAGTTTCAAGTGTTGTGGAGTATTGCGAGTATTGTTTTTAATGTCCTATATCAAGACAATGTATTCAGATTGTGTTAGGGATTCTGACATTAGTGTTTGATTGTTTGTGCCAACATGAAGTAGCATGAATTGATAAAAGGATTATTTGTGAAGACTTTAAAGATACCAAAGTGCTCGTGGCATGAACCGCATGATGTTATTTTGTCTCTCAAGTACCAATTTAGGTCTAGAGCTAATGCATGAAAAAATAAGTGTTTGTAATGCCAACTTGGTGAGAGTAAGTGTTTGTGTCATGTGTTTGGAAGTGTGCGCCATCTTTGAGATGTGTGCTAAAATAGGTCATGTTGATCACTTGGTATGAACTGCATAACATGATTTGATACCTACATTACTATGGTTGGTCTGGGAGCTGACTTGTTTGGTCATTGCACATTTCTTGTTACATGCTCTTTTAGGCTGACATAGATGATGTTTTGAAGACTTGTGGAGCATGTAAATGAAAGATCAAGTTTGTTGCAAAGGATGAGAAGGTGAGCAAGGATGTGTGTGTGAATGTGAGAGTAAGTGTATGTGTGTGTGCGAAGAATATAAATGATCCAGAAATTGAGAAGGAAATATGGAGACTATAATGTATGATCCATAGCAGAGGTTATGTTGTGTTACGGAAGTTTGTTGAAGATAGTAGATTTGTTTGAGCTTAGGTATTGAAGTCATATGTCAATGTCAAAGGAGATGATGTTGTAGAGCTGATTGAAGCAACAAAATTTGTCAACTATTTTGTATAGAGGTTGTAACCTCTTCTTGTAAGTGTTGTAGCACATGAGGGAGTTGTAGCTTCCTTTGGGTTGAATCCCATAAAACTATGTATTAGGGAGTTGTAGCTTCCTTTGGGTTGTAGCCCGTAAAACTTGTTGTAAAACTATTTTTATTTGTGAGGCTAGATTTGGACAGTAGATCCAAGTAGCTTGCTCACCATGGTTTTTCCCTTCTAGGGTTTTCCATGTAAATCTGGTATTATGTTTGTGTAGTTATGTGATTGTGTTTTGAATTGTATAGTTTTCTTCATTATCTGTTTAAGACAGTAGAAAGATTTTGTTGATAAAGTTGAATTAGATTAAATTGTGGCATTTACTAATTCACCCCCCCCTCAATATATTAGTGTTCTAACAATTGATATTAGAGCAAGGTTCCTTGGTGCAACCTAATAGCTGAAGGTAGATCTTAGAGTAGAACACATGGCTCAGAGAGAGTCCTCTTCTTCTAAAGAACTTCTATTTGATGGAACCAACTATAATTTCTGGAGTGTAAGGATGGAATCTTATCTTACCTTGCTAGGGTATGATGTTTGGAGAGTTGCAACGGATGCTTATATTGAATCTACTCACCCTATTATAGATTCAGATGAGAAGAAGGCCTGTGAAAACAATGCTAAAGCTAGGAATGCTATCTTAAGTGGTCTAACCAATTCAAAACTTGTCAAGGTAGTGTAGTGTAAGACGACCAAGGAGATATGGGATAAACTAAAAAATCTCTATGAAGGAAATGACAGTGTAAAGCAAGCAAGATTACAAACTTACAGAGCAATGTTTGAGAATCTAAGGATGAAAGAAGAGGAAAACATTGCTATATATTTTCTTTGAGTGGATGAAGAGGTCAATGGAATCAAAGGGATAGGTGAAGAAGTGACTAATTTAGTGGTTGTGAAGAAAGTCCTAAGAGCTCTCCCTCATAGGTTTGATTCAAAACTTTTTGCTATTGAAGAAACTAAAGATCTGAAGACACTTACCATGAGAGAGTTGTTAATTTGGGTCCCTCACTACCTATGAGATGACAAATTAAGTCCAAGGTACATCCAAAAGAGAAGTTGCTTTCAAAGCTATGAGGAAAGAAGGAACATATGGTCCACACAGTGAGTCTGAGGAAGAAGAAGAAAACTTTGTGAGAAAGTTGAAGAACGGTTCAGTAAAGTATAAAGGTAGGTTACCTTTCAAATGTTTTAAATGTTGAAAGTTGGTCATTATGCTTCTAAATGTCCCTTTGGAGAAAATGAAAGTAGCAACAAGGGTTTCAAAAAAAGCAACTTCAAAAGGAATCTCCTTTCCAAAGAAGACTACAAATCCTTGGAAGAAGTAGATCACTACTCATTAAATGATGAAAGAGAAGAGTCCTTATTCATGGCCATGGTAATCTTTGGTGTTTCTAACGAGACTATAGATGAAGAAGAATGTGAAGTTGATTTTGAAGGTGAACTTATTTCTACTCTTGAAGACTTGGAATGTGTAAGGAAAGAGAGCAAAGAACAAAAAGCTCTAATTGAGGCTAAGACAAATGAATGCACAAAACTTGAGAATGAAATTCTTTCACTTAGAAAAGAATTGGAGAAAGAAAAGTCTAGAAATCTAGATGATCTAGAAGGAGTAGATCTCATTCTAGTCATGTCTCAAGGAAAAAGGTATAAAATACCTTCCCATGCAAGACAAATCTTCATAAACAGGTTCAATCATGCATTCTTTGGTTATTGTCTTATCTGCAATAAATATGGTCATAAGGCTATGGAGTACAAGTCTAGAATGGATAGAAGGAATTTTTTAATTAGGAATCTTCTTTCTTCTTGAGTGGATGTCAATGTGATATGTCATATCTGTAACAATTTTGGACATATAGCAAGATATTGCAGAAGTGGATTAGCAAAATCAAAAACTCAGATGGTAGATGTTACTAAGCAAGACAAGGAGAGTGACACTTCCAAAAGTCAGGAGACAAACATTGAGATTGAAAACTCAATGATTGTCCAAACAACATTTCATGCTCAATGGTAAAAAAATATCTAGGTAACATAAGTGGAAGTTAAAGCCACATGACAAGTGATAAAAGAAAATTCATCAATCTTGCTAACTGGAATGGTGGATCAGTCAAATTTGGAGACAATTTATATGCAAAGATTTGTGGAAAGGGCACCATAAGTATTGATAAAAAAATATAAAACAAAAGATGTTTTATATGTAGAAGGTCTCAAACATAATCTTCTCAGTGTAAGTCAGATGTGCATCAAAGGATACAATCTCATATTTCATGAACAAGAATGTGAAATCAGAAGAGCAAGTTCTGGTAAATTGGTGGTAAAAGGTTATAGGATAGAAAACAACTTGTACAACCTAAAGGGTGTTAATGGAAGAAGTTGTCTTCTAGGATATACAAATGAATGTTGTCTATGGTACAAAAGGATGGGACACATCAACTTTGACAATCTTATGAAAATCATCTCCATACAAGCAATAAGAGACTTGCCAAAGATTATCAATCCTGCAAGTACCTTGTGTAAAGAATGTCAGATTGGGAAGCAGACAAGGATAAGATTTTGTTGGGAATTAAGGTGTCTCAACCTTGGTAATTCCTTACATTTGTAATGTTTGCATTTATTATTTAATTGCCTATATTGTAAATATTTGTAAATTTCATATTGTCATATTGTGGGATGTGGCACGGTGATGTGTCAATCCTACATGGACTATGATAACTTGTAATTTTGTCCTCACATGAGGAGATAGGCATCCCACTTTTGGCATCTTCCATGTTGTGTAAGGGAATGTTTGACCGAAACGGTTATGACAGATTCCTATGACAAATCTATGACATGTAAGAGTCAGAAATAGAAGGTTATAAGATAGGTGATGACATGTGTCATGAAGCATCCTTGAATAAGGCATATTTGGGTACCCCAATGTGGAATATGACATGTTGTAAGAGAATATGCTATTTATAGCATGTGTATGACAGATTCTCTTACAGCTATAAGTTGTAACCGCTATGACAGATTATGTGACGGTCGTAAGTGTCGTAAGAGCATCTGTCATAGCCCATTTTGGAAATAGGTGACCTCTTTGGGATGGGAGCTGTGGAAAAGTGTCAGGAACATTCTACAATGTTGACCAAGTGTCCTTGGGCATGGGTTTTGGTCCATGAAGCCATGTTGGATGCCCATTCCAAGAAAGGTCCAATATTGCCTCGTATTTTCTATATAAATAGGTGCTTGGAGATGGAGTTTGAATCACAGGTTTACAAGTACTATTATGCTGCCGGATTGACTCCAGACACGAGTGTCAAAGACCATTGAATCTTGAATTGCAAGTGTATTGTAAACAACTTTCATATTTGTTAATACATTGTGTAGGTTTCTGAGTGTGGGGTTTTTCACCCGATAAGGGTTTTCCCCACCATAAATCTTTGTCTCTCTTCTTCTATCTTCTTTCTGGTTCTTGTGTATTGTTGCAATATCTCATGTTAATGGTTTAACATTTCTGTAATAGTTAGGATAAATTTGAATTTGCATAGCCCTCTCCTCATTAGATTAGTGTAGGAAGTGATTTCCGCACACCTAGCTTCCTTTCAAATTCAATACCTAGGGGTACTCTTCTACAAGGCCATTGGAACTCATTTATACTAACTTGTGTGGTCCTACCAAGACAAAGAGTCTCCAAGGTGAGAGGTATTTTATGTTTCTTATTGATGATTACTCTAGGATGACATGGGTTACATTTTTAAAGGAAAAATTATAAGCCTTAAGTAGGTTTAAGATTTTCAAGTCCATGGTTGAGAATGAAATGAATTCTAGAATCAAGTGCTTAAGGTCTGATAGAGGTGGTGAGTTCACATCAAATGAGTTTGAAGAACATTGTGAAGAACATGGAATAAAGAGGCACCTATATGCTACAATAACTCCTCAGCAAAATGGGGTTGTGGAAAGGAAGAATAAAATTCTCTAGGAGATGGCAAGAACAATGTTGAATGAAGCCAAGTTGCTTGATGCATATTGGAAAGAAGCAATCCATACTGTTGTCTATATTCTAAATAGAAGACAACTAAGAGTTAACAACACCAAGACTCAATATGATCTATGGAAAGGTAGACCTGCGTCTGTCAAGTATTTCAAAATTTTGGGAAGAAAATGTTATATCAAAAGAGATGAAGAAGGTTTGGGAAAGTTTGACTCAAGATCTGATGAAGGAATTTTTCTTGGGTACTCAACTAGAAGCAAAGCTTATAGATGCTACAATAAAAGATTGAGGAAGATAGTTGAGAGTACAAATGTTAGGGTCGATGAAGAGTCACATTCAGTCACATATGAGGAAGAATATTATTGTTCAAATGAATCTGCTTGCACATAAGAAGAAGAAGAAGTTGAAGAAAAGGAAGAAACACAAGAGAAGGTCACCAAGACTCCTGCGAAGTATGCTTAGAAGAACCACTTAGAAGATCAAATAATTGGAGACAAAAATGAAGGAGTGCAGACTAGAAGAAGATTTGAAATGGAAAATGAATAGGTAAACTTCTCTTTGTTGTCTAACATAGAACCTAAAACTTTTGCTAATGCACTTTTCACCATGCTTGATGTAGACCCTAGAGAACCTTGTCCTCCATCCATTTTATAATCAAGTTGGGGGAGGATAATTTTTTATAGGCCAACTCACATGAGTGGTCCCTCCTTCTCATTCGTGTTATGTTTGTCTATAATGTTATCCCCATATTGTGATGTTTTGTTGATTGTTAGTTCTCCCTTGGCACCTTTGTTAGCACAAAGGTACAAAGAGTAAGAACATGTTGTGTCATTCCTCTATATGTATCTTCATTCTTCTATATGTTGTGATGTGTAATTTTTGTTATTTTTCTTGGATGATTTAGCATCTTTTCATGATTCAATTTATGTGTACTCTATTTTTAAGTGATCTTTCCTATGTCATCTTTGTAAATTATGATGTTTTATGAATGTTTGATACCTTGTTGCAATGCTCGACATCATACCATGACTACACAAGCCATTGTGTATCATGCTTGTAAGCATCGTCTTGGTTTGATCATACTAGGGGCAACCCCTTATCATGATGTAGCTTTTGAAAACACGTATCATTTTGGCATATGCTTTTAGAAAGCTCTTGTGCATGTTTTATATGTCTCCCTTATTCTTCCTTAAAGGCAATTGCTCCCTGATGGAGTTAGCAATCACTTTAAGGTGGGGGCATATATCATGATATGAGCCTTACTCTTATCATTATATCTAAACATTTGTTGATTATGTTTGTTACTACACTCTCTTGGAAAGGATTACAAAAAGCTTGGAAGCAAGATCTTGAGTCTATCTTGTTCTCCCAAGTTGAGGCTCCTTGCATGTTTGGGAGGAGGGTTGCACCACCAACTAGAATTTGGTAATAAGGTTGCTTCACCTCCTTATTCTACAAGACCTTGTGAAATTCCTCTTGCAGGTGGTGGATTGTGTATTCCCTTGAGTTCGAACACTTTTCTTAATGTGGATTGCATGCATGATGTGTTTGTACTCCTCTTATTCTTCACATTTCTAACTAACCCCTTAGCATTATCCTTATTGCATCTTGGGGAATGATGCATGGTGATTGAGACAACATTTAGATTGAGGTCTCTTTTGTCATGCTAACTCAAGGTCTTCTGTTATTATGTTCCTTGTGATTGTTGTGTGATGCATATATTCTTCTCCTCATATATTATTATTCTCTATATGTTCTTCACACCTCACACATGCCTTGTATGTGTTCTTCATGTCTTGTGCCTACTTCACATGTGTTCTCTATGTATGTCTCTTGAGTGTTTTTCATCATGTATTCTATGTATACTTTATTCCTTATGTGTATACTTTGTGCCAAGTGTGTATGTTGTGTATACTTTGTCTATTGCATGTATACTTTGTGTATGACATCTATGTTTTGTGTATTGCATGTATACATCATGATTTCTCAAGTGTATGCCTTGTGTATGTTTTGTCCTATCTCATTTTTTCTTAGTGCTTCATATATGAGTGAATTATGTCATGTGTCTTATGTGTATGCAAATCGTCATAGACTCCTATAATCCTAAACTTGGAGGCTTGATCACCCCTCAATTTTGGCGACATTCTATGGTCTCTATGTGTTTTATGCTTGAAATTTGTCTTATCTATCCTTTATTGTGAACTTTCAAACATAAACTCATACCCATGCTAAAGTGGGAGCTAAATGTTACGTCATAAAATGTGTACACTAGCATTTTACACTTAGTTTAGCACCTGGGTGGACCTAAAATGTTTACACTTGTTAATCAGGACCTATTTTAACACCTTTTTGAACATTAAATGATTAATTCTCTATCCCAATGATAAAACCTGACAAAATAACAATGAGACCGACCTAAGAACACCTTAAGTGACTTGTGTTGGGATTTTTGGGCTAAAGGACAAGGGTGCCCAAGCACCCTGGTCCCCCATTTAGCCCTTACCTATTTTATAGGAATGTCATATTAAGGCATTAAGTGGCTCCTCTTGTCGGCCTTATTTGGTGTTATTTGTCATTTCTGAGTGGTAATGCATATAAAATCAAGTTAGTTTATTCATTTGAAGACACCTAAGCTATCTCTGAGTTCTTGAAGGATTCTTGCACTCTCTCTTCTTCTCTAATCTTCTCTAAAGCTCTCTATGGTGAAATATTGCTAGGGCAGTAACATATTGCAGGTCTTGTGAAGATCTTTCTACTTCTTTGGGCTACACCAACTTCTTGAGTCAAGTTGTGACACCGCATCAAGAATTCTGGGGTTTCCATGCTTATGGTAACTTCTTTCCTTCATGCTTTGTTCTAGAATTCCTTTCTACTTCAGATTTGCCTCTACCCTCCTAGGGCACACACTCTTTATCTATCATCTTTTCTATAGTGGAGCTGGAAACACCATTCATGGAGCTTGACTTAGGCAAGCTCCTAAATAGCACCCAACCATTTTCCTTCTTGTGTGTGTACAGGTTAGATCTGGAGGAATTTGCAGGAATCAAGATACATGAGACATGAGCACTGGAAGGTGAAGGCATTGAAATTATCATAGTTTGCCAACCCTAGCCAGGGTCTAGGGCACCCAAGTGCCCTGGTCCTTAGCATTTTTGCCCCCGGATCTAGGTTTTGAATTGTTCCCTAATCTCTATTGTTAATTCAATTTTTGGGTTTTTGCTTCCGACAGTCTATTATGCTTTGATCTTGCTCAATTAGGGTCTCTTATCTTGCCCTAGTTTGATTGGTTGGATTTTAGTTGATTCTTCTCTATACAAAAAAGGGACAAAACCCTTGTAGTTTATCTCTCCTTCAAGGGTAGAAGCCAAGCTCAACTTGTGTCCTAATGTTGGATAGAAGAGGGTTTGACCTAGTCTCTCTTTTCTATCTAAATAGTAGCATACCATCAATGTGGTGTGTGATTAAGGTGTGATAAATAGAAAATGTATGCCCCAACCTTAAAATAACTGCTTACATCATGAAGGAGCAATTAACTTTAAGGCAAAAAGAGGACAACAAGGCACAAGAGCTTTTAAGAAGAATATGCCTAGATGATATGTTCCCAAGAGCTATGTCATGAAGGGGCTGCCCCCAAGGAAGGAAAACCAAGATGATGTTGCATGCATGATACATAAAGGCTTGTGTAAGCATGGCATGACACCGAGCAATGCAAGAAGTTGTCTGTATGCTCAAAAACATGATTTTGGTTGCCTGGGGCTATCGGGTCAGATTTCGGCACGCACATGGACCCTTCCCTCCTTGCCACGGGGTGATCTGCCATGTCACTCTCGCTCACGTGGAAGTAGCCAGACGAGAGGAGGTGAGACACAGTGGGGGTTTGGCTCATTGGAGAGCTAGACTTCATGGAGAGGGGTCGGTAAGTACTATGGCCTTTGTTGTTGTGTGCTTAGTTGAATGTTTCGCTCGATTGAAGTTATAGTTGAGATAACCCTATGATCTGAAGGGTCACTAGTTTCTCTTCTCTTGTTGGGATTTCTTAGATTCCACCTCTGTGTGGGTAAAATATTCCTTTCGTTTATGTCCTCTTGTCTTTGTATGCATTGGATGAGTTCTTGTTGTATCTGGCGTTGTCTAGTTTCTTCTAACAACAAGAGGAAGAATGGGTCTCCTTGTGGTAGAACAAATGTTTCTTGTTGTGGTCTTGGATGGATCTCTTGGATCTCATCACGAATATCTGTCACCCACTCTCTTGTCACTCCTAGGCACATTCGTGAGCCAAGATAGAGGTAGTTGTGTGATTGCTAACCTTAACTAGATCTAGGGCTTAGACCTAGGGGACCTAGGGTTTGACTTTGTTTTGACTTGTTCTTACCTCGTGATGGTATTGAGGGTTTGTTTGGATCATTTGACCATGGTTACCTCGTGATGGTATCGAGGGTTAGCTATTTTGTCTATTCTAGGGGCTTATATATACATGCAAACTAAATGATATGCAAAATGTTTTTTGTGCTTTTTTAATGTTTTGCAAATGAAAAGTGTTTTAATCTATGAAAAGGAAATATGTATGCAATATAACATGATTTTTTTGATTCAAAGTCAATCTATGTTTTTTTGGGTTTTTGATGATTTAGAAGTAATCTAATCTAAGAAAGGAAAATGCTTCTTCTAATGATCAAGATCTAGAAATATGAAAACAACTAATCTAACATGCAAGCTCTAATTATCAAGGAAAAAGAAATGTTTTACTGTTCTCAAGAGCAAATTTGGTTTTATAATTACTATTAAATTAAACAAAACAATGAAGAAACCTGAGAGAAATGAAGATTTGTGTGACTCCACTACCCTTAAAAATCCTTGATATTGGCAACCTCGAGTCCTTTGAAGCAGTGGGAGATCCTCTTGACGATAAAATGACACAAAGAAGCAAAAAGAAGCTTTGATGAAGCTTGTATGAGCTCAATGAGAGCTTTGGTTGAGCACAATGGCATAGAATGAAGTAGCGTAATGTTGCTTGATTGAACAAATAAAGCAAAAGGCACCTTCATCATGTAAGAGCATTTGAATGCTAAGTTGGAGAGCAAAAACTGGCAAGAGCTGTGTGCACAATGAATTTGCCTCCCTTTGTGCTTGAAGGAGGGGTGTATTTATAGGTTTGAGGAATGGGCTTGATTGATAAGTTAACTCATTTGATTGATGAGTTAACAAGGATGATTGAGGAGTTAACAAGGTTGATTACCCAATGAACTCATATAACTATGGAGTGATAAATCAATTATAGCTCATCACTGAAGAGGAAATGGAGATGAGGGAATGCATGAGATTAATTGAAGAGTTAATTTGAGATCAAATAGAGCTAATTATGCATGTGTGGGTGCTTGAAATAGTTAACTCTATATTAGGCATCAAAAACCATGCAAACTGGAAGAAAAATGGGTGAAAACGGAGCAAAAATGAGTGAGAAACTCAAGCTTTTCCGCAGCTGAAAAAATGGCAGGCTCACCCCTTTTGCCAGTAGGGTCTCCCTCGGGTGACCATGGGCTGCCTGGGGGGTGACTCTTGGTCACCTGGGGGAGATCCGGGTTGCACATGGTCTGATTCAAAAAATCAGGTTAGGAGATCAAAGAAGAGAAGAAAATGAGGGGTTATGCCTCTGAAAATAGGTCAGTCATGTGCAAGAATCCAAATCTCCACTTGCACCTGTAGGATCTCCTGGGGAAGATCTAGAAATAATAGGTGGAGATTTGGATTGGTTAGGTGAAACTGAATACTGAAAGTGGGAGATGGATAGGGAGACCTCTAGAAGGCTTCTAGGAAGTGCACAGGATGAAAAACATAGGGAAAAGGTGAAAACTCACCTACAAGACACTCACAAGGCTTAGGAGCAAGGTCGAAAGCTCAAAAAATGCAAGTCGACAAGTGTCACAAAAAGTGTCAAAAAACATCACAAATGGGGAGAGAGAGAAATCGACAAAGAAGAAACAACACAAGAAAAGAAAGAGGACACGTCATCAAGAGGTTTTCTACTTAGAGGACATTATTTTATGCCTATATGTACATGATATGGATTTGAATCATCTTAGGGGTCCTCATGGAGGTTGTGTGTGATTTTTGTGCTTACATATTTGCCCCCTCGAGGGTGGTAGTCTACATGAAAGGTAGGCATCGTTCCCGAACTAGGCCTTACCTATTGTTGATTTTCCTGCAATTTGTACCTACAATAACTAGTATCAATCTGGTATTTAAATATATCAAAACAAATAATGAAAACTAAAATGACAAACTTACCATGGATCATTCGAGTTCGACTAGTTGTTTGCCTTTGTCAATTTGAACCTGTAGGGATGAAAGCACACAAAACAATGCACGAAAGAGATGCATAAAAGCAAATAACTAATCTAAAAATGCATAAATGAAACTAAGGGAAAAAAAGTAAGTCAAATTGTAAGACCAAGGCGAAATGGCGACGGAATCATTCGCATGAGCAGTCGCTAGAAAGGTATCGTCGAGGAGATCGCAAAGATGATTGCCTCTTCTTTAGCCACGAAGAATCGGGTATACAATCAATCAAAAACCCTTCTTTAAACCCTAGTTTGAATTTTGTGAAAAATCTTTTGAAATTGTCTACTTTTGATGATTTTCTCTATTGCATTGTATTTGTCTCATCGTTTAGAGCAAGATTGGTTTTTCGCTTTCTGAAATCAGCTGAGAAGTGAAGTTTTTGGAGCAGTTTTTGGTTGAGGGATCTTCCTCTAGGGTCGCCCCTTTTGTCAAGCAGGGTCACCCGAGGGAGATCCTGTCTGACAACAGGGTCACTCGGGGGAGATCTTGCAAAACAACAGGGTAACCCGGGTGAGATCCGGAAAAACACCTAGGTCGCCCAGGGGCGACCCTGTTGGGCTGATTTTGACTATTAATACCTGTTTCACTCTGATCTAACATGTTTTGATTACTGTATTTGCCTGTTTATTGTAATTTTGAGGGTTATACAATTTTTTTTGTGTAAGGTTTTTCTGCAGTTTTACAATTTTTATGGATTTTTATGAGTTTACGAGATCTAATATAGAGATCTCTTCTGATTTTGTAGGACATGCATATCTGATGGAATGCCTGCCGAGAGCAGAGATGGCTCTCAGGGATGTTTTCTTCGCTGAGTACTAAGGATCATGCTATTCTAAAGAGGGTGGGCCTAGCTAGAGTTTGTCATGTGCCTGTGATTCATCATGTATCTCATATATGTTGTGACATTCTGACCTACTGGGATGCAGACAGAAACACATTTAGGTTCCCACAGATCTCCAGAGAGTGGACCATCACTCTTTATGATGTGTATCGTATACTCGGGGTTCCTGTGAGAGGGTAGCCTTTAGTTCTTCTAGTCAGTGAGTCCTTTGAGGACAAGGCTTCTTGAGTTGCGTTCATGGGGGTTAATCACCCTGGGGATCAAACAAGAGTCTAGTTCACATCTGTGCCACGCCTCCACATCCCGCTTTTGAGGAGATTCCTGATTGGTTTGATTGCATCAAGGCTGTCAGGAGACAAAATCTCAGCCCATTTGAGATGGTGTTGGGTACCCATCATTTGTGATATCGAGGAGGGCACAGTTTACGCTTGGGGACCAAACATCTTGGCCATAGTTTACAGAGAATTCTATCATATTTTACGGCAAGGGGCTCTAGCTTTTAGCCACTCTTCTTTGATCATGACATGGATATTTGAGCACATGAGGCCCTATTAGAAGCTCATTTAGCTTCCAGATAAATGTTTACCATGAGCAACGAGGTGGATGCATGTTGGTCACTTTGATACTTATTTACCCACTATTGCTACTCTTACTGATGAGGACATGATCTTTGATCCTTATCGTGACATGGAGGGATCCTAGGCCTGTGATGGCGAGGTCAGAGAGTACTGTCGTAGAGTATCTGAGCTTTTAGACCATAATGGTCTAGTTGAGGCCCATTGGGTTGATCGTGTTTCACAGTAGTTTGGCGAGGACATTCCTAAGGACTTGCCCCCAGTGTCCACATGCTATAGGATAGTCCAGGAGATGGGTCGGATTAGATAGAGGACAGTCATTTGGACTCCTTTGACTAATGGAGTCCTCATTACTAGAGCTTCGAGATGAGGACAGAGAGGAGGGAGAGGGACTCCTTCCCGATATCTGATTGTGATTGTGGAATCAAAATCCTCATTACTAGAGCTTCGAGATGAGGACAGAGAGGAGGGAGAGGGACTCCTTCCCGATATCTGATTGTGATTATGGAATCAAAATCTACTGACGAGGACTACATTCCAGATGATGATGATTCATCAGACAAGGTCGTTCCTGAGGATGAGGATTTTGATTATATTGATGATTTAAATGATGCTCCCGATATCCCTAAGGGTCCTCCTATTGTTCCTCGACCTCCTCATTCGAATGAGGTGATGCAACAATTTGACCCTGATTGGCAGCCTGGTGATCCACGTAAGTTTAATCTATTTTCTTTTTGTACTCTTGTCCTTTCTCTTTTATGGGGAACTTTATTTTTCTTTTGATTCACTCTCTTAGGTAACATCAGAGAGTGGAGGGACTTTATTCATGAGATTAATGTTGGATTAGCTTCTCCCTTCACTAGGATGACTCATGATCACCTTTTAGATGATCCTAGTGTGCCCCCTGTTGTGGGGTGACACACTGACATTTTTTCTCCTGTCTATCATAGATGCTAGATGAATACAAAGTTGAAGACCTAAGTTGACACCCTTAAGGGTGAGAATTAGGTACTCCGATAGATGGCTCACCTTAATGTTGGACGTCATGATGCTAGCATGGCAGGACCTTCACAGTCACATGCTCACAACAAGGCACCTCACTCTCATAGGTCTCATGGACGGTCGAGTGGTATTCATAGACGGAGGAGCTAAAGTCCTAAGGGTTCCATTGGAGGGAACCGCCCTTCACTTCTTTTCTTGAAATCGTGCCCCCTTGCATGGGAAGCCTCTACTTCTCTTGAGAGTGTTTTGTCCTAGCTCTTTGATACTCTTGTATATGTAAACTTCGGAAGTATCTATGAAAGTTTATCCTTTTATGGGTTTTACCTATCAATCTTGTACTTGTCTCTTGTGCATGTTGGGAGGTTTAGGAAATTTTTTATTATGTTTGACCTTTTCAACTCTTTTAATGATGCAAGTATGATAACAATGACATATTTTTGTAATTTTTTGTGACATATATATGAAATGCAGTTCACGATATGATAATGCAGGAACACAAGAAATGCTGAAATGAAACATTTACTTCTATTGAATGTCATGAGATATGACATTTGACTTTATTGCTTTGAGACTCTTTTTCTGATTTTTGGCATGAATCTAATGTGGGACAAACAATGTGACTACTCATTAAATACGATTTTTGATTCAGGGGATTGCAAGTTGTCCTGATACAGGAAAACTATTCAAGGCTATGAGATAGGATTTAGGGAAACTCAAGTGGGGAGTGGGAATGAAAATGGAGTGTTTCTTATTTTGGGCTTTGCTAAAGGCTAAACACTAATCCTTATCTAGATAAGACAAGCTGACAAGCTTTCAACTTAGACAAGTAGCAAATTTTATTGGTGCTTGCTAGAATTAGATCATAGATGGCAAGCAAGGTAGACCCAGGGTAAAGGATAAATGGAAAAGAACAAGGATCCCTTCGTAGAAGATGATCCTATAGATTACTAGACTCTTTAGTTTTGCTCAGCTAGTGTGTGTGTGTGTGTGCTTTGTACCTCTCTTTCTCTAATATAACCTCACCCTTGAGGCTTAGAGCTTAGACTAATCTCCACCCAAGAGTACGGACATTCAACAATCTTCTCTCTTTCACTCTCTTTTTTTTGTATATCTCTATTTTTTCTTTTTTTTTTAACTTTTTTTGTATTCTCCTCACTTGATTTTTCTCATTTTTTTGGATTTTTGATTTTTCAAGAAATGAATGCTTTTGGAACTTTGATATGCAATAATTTGATCTTTCAATTCTCACTTTTTAACACTCTTATTTTGATCACTCATTTTTTTATTCACTCGAATCTTAGATTGCTTCCTTCAGAGTTTTGATCTTCCTAGCATTTTTGGCCAAGAAAGATAAGGGGCTGAGTGCCACCTAAAGTTTTTGTAATCTAGTTGGACTTCTCTAGTACTAGGGAAGAATTGGGAAGGTCTACTTGCAAGCTTCCTTTGAACATTGTAGGTTTGAATACTAACCTTGTTTAAACCTAACATCTTGACTCATAAGACTGGGATCAGTGTAAAGCTAAGAGCTTGTAAGCAAAAAAATCACGCATAGCTTCCACGAGGACCCTTATGATGATTCAAATCCTTGTCACGTACAAGTAAGCATGAAATAATGTCCTTTAAGCAGAAAACCTCTTGATGGCGTGTCCTCTTTCTTGTCTTATGTTGTTTCTTCTTTGTCGATTTCTCTCTCTCCCCATTTGCGACGCTTTTTGACACTTGTTGCGACACTTTTTGACTTGCATTTTCTGATCTTTTGACCTTGCTCCTAAGCCTTGTGAGTGTTTTGTAGGTGAGTTTTCACCTTTTCCCTATGCTTTTCATCTTGTGCACCTCCTAGAAGCCTTCTAGAGGTCTCCCTATCCATCTCCCACTTTCAATTTTTAGTTTCACCTAACCAATCCAAATCTCCCCCTATTATTTCCAGATCTCCCCCAGGAGATCCTGCATGTGCAAGTGGAGATTTGGATTCTTGCACTTGATTGACCTGTTTCCAGAGGAAAAACCCCTCCTTTTCTTCTCTTCTTTCATCTCCCAGCCTAATTTTCTGCATCAAACCCTCTCCAGCCCGGATCTCCCCCGGGTGACCCTGTCATTTTTCTAGCTGTGGAAAAACTTGTGTTTCTCACTCATTTTTACTCTTTTTTCACCTATTTTTCTTCTAGTTTCCATGGTTTTTGATGCCTAAAATAGAGTGAACTATTTCATGTGCCCACACATGCATAATTAGATCTATTTGATCTCAAATTAACTCTTCAAACAATCTCATGCATTCCCTCACCCCCATTTCCTCTTCAGTGATAAGCTATAATTGATTTATCACTCCATAGTTAGCTGAGTTCACTGGGTAATCAACCTTGTTAACTCCCCAATCATCCTCGTTAACTCATCAATCAAATGACTTAACTTCTCAATCAATCCCATTCCTCAAACCTATAAATACACCCCTCCCTCAAGCACAAAGGGAGGCAAATTTAGTATGCACATAGCTCTTGCCAGTTTTTTCTCTCTAACTTAGCATTCAAATGCTCTTACAGGATGAAGGTACCTTTTGCTTTATTTGTTCAATCAAGCAACATTAAACTACTTCATTCTATGCCATTGTGCTCAACCAAAGCTCTCATTGAGCTCATACAAGCTTCATCAAAGATTCTTTTTGTTTCTTTGTGTCATTTTATCGTCAAGAGGATCTCTCACTACTTCAAAAGGACTCAAGGTTGCCAATATCAAGGATTTATGAGGGTAGTGGAGTCACACAAATCTTCATTTCTCTTAGGTTCCTTCATTTTTTTGATCAATTTAATAGTAAGTAGAAAACCAAATTTGCTCTTGGGAACATTAAAACATTGCCCTTTCCTTGATAATTAGATCTTGCATGTTAGATTAGTTGTTTTCATATTTCTAGATCTTGATTATTAGAAGAAGCATTTTCCTTTCTTAGATTAGATTACTTCTAAATCATCAAAAAATCAAAAAACATAGATTAACTTTACATCACAAAAATCATGTTAGATTGCATACATATTTTCTTTTCGTAGATTAAAAGCACTTTTCATTTCCAAAACATTAAAAAAGCACAAAAAAATGTTTTGCATATCATTTAGTTTGCATGCATATAGAATAGACAAAATAGCAAACCCTCGATACCATCATGAGGTAACCATGGCTAAACGATCCAAACAAACCCTCGATACCATCACGAGGTAAGAACAAGTCAAAACAAAGTCAAACCCTAGGTCAAATAAACCCTAGGTCTAAACCCTAGATCTAGTTAAGGTTAGCAATCACACAACTACCTCTATCTTGGCTCACGAATGTGCCTAGGAGTGAGAGGAGAGTGGGTGAGGGCTATCTGTGATGAGATCTAAGAGATTCATCCAAGACCACATTAAGAAGCATTTGTTCTACCACAAGGAGACCCATTCATCCTTTTGTTGTTACAAGAAACTAAACAACGTCAGATACAAGAACTTGTCCAACACATACAAAGATAAGAGGACATAAATGAAAGGAACCATTTACCCACATAGAGGTGGAATCTAAGAAACCCCAATAGGATAAGAGAAACTAGTGACCCTTCGAGTCATAGGGTTATCTCAACTGCAACTTCAATCAAATGAAACATTCAACTAAACAGACAACAACAAAGGCCACAATACTTACTGACCCCTCTCCACAAAGTCCATCTCTCCAACGAGCCAGACCCCCGTCATGTCTCACCTCCTCTCAACTGGCTACTTCCACGTGAGCAGGAGTGACATGGAGGATCGCCCTATGGCAAGGAGGGAAGAGTCCATGTGCGTGTGATGTAGAGGTGTCAGGTCTCCAATGGTAATCTAACAAGATCAAAAGATTCAAATAACTTGTGGCTTCAACCAATAAGGCTTCTCTAGTCTTCTCCTTGCCTTAAACTCCACCAAAGGGCTCAAATTTGGATTCCAACTTCTCAAATGAATTCTTGTACCTTCTAGGGTCTCAACCTACCCCAACCAACAAGATTCAATAGGTTTCATGCACCTTTCTGACCGGTTCTTGACAACTCCCCTTAACCAGGCCTAATCCTTGTGGCCCTGTTCAGCGACTAATTTACACTTTTCTCCAAACTTTCCCAAAGAAATCCAAAAACTAATGACTGATCTGAGTACCCTCTATTGAGTTATATAACATACTTCAAAATCATATACTATTGTTTTGGATGAAATATGACTGTCCGAACAACCCGGCTATCTTCCTACAGGGCCTAATCCACCCACTTTACAAAGGAACCCTATCAAATACTTATCCCCCTCACTCCAAACCTAAAAATAGTCTTAGGAAAGGATTAAATATGAAGTATTTTCAAGGTTTTAACCAGTGGTTTGCTCATTTGCATGTTTAAATACAAAACCCCCCTTTCTAGGCCTTAAAACCTAGGGCTTGCTAGATCTCCCACTTCCAGTCACTTCCAGACCTCATTCAAAGATCTAACACCATGTCCTTGACCATATTAACCCTCAGAAAACATAAAACCACCACCTTATTAAGGCCGATCTCCTGCTGCTACAACTGAGCCACCATTTCAATGCTCTTTCCACATGCAATCTCTGACTTTCAACGGTGATCACCTGCCCATTTGCACTCCTCCTGCTTTGTCAGTGTTAGAAATCATATTATACATACAATCAAGGACCTATTCCATGAGTATCAGGATCCTACATCCATGGGAAGGTCCTATGAGGCATTAAAACCTCTCAAAATGCACAGGACAGCCTGTTGTTCCTTGTGACAGTCAGATAAACAGCAATGAAACTTCCTACAAAAACCTTCTCAGAACATGAAATGAAGTCTATTAATGTTAACTGAGGTCCTAATACATTTGCCAACACTCAACAATCAAAAAGATCAATAGAAACAAGAAGGAGGTGCAAGACAAAACTGAATTTTATTGCTATTTGCAGCCTGCCGTACAACTCAAGCTTCCAATATGACTCCTCTATGCCATCTCACGCCTTGGGAAGGCTTATATAAATTTTCCTAACTCCCACAATCAATTCCCAAAGGTTGGAGATGGTTAAACTTCCAAAACCATTCATTTTTTATTTTCCCGCCCAAATGCATTATTTAAAAATTTGAATATTAAACTTTGTTTTAAGTGACTTTTACTCTACCAAATTATCATGGTTCATCATAGTTGATTTTATTAGGATCATTATTCCTTATTCCTAGCCTTAGACACTTCTAATTGACTCTTATTTGACTCTAGAGGCACTATTGGCCCACTTACATTATTTTTTGGTCCTAGGGTCCTTACCAGGACCCTTAGGACATTTGATTATTACATCATTTTGCCCATTACAATATGCCATAATTGGTTCTAGGATGTTCCATTTGATTTGATTTGATCCATGGGCTTCTCCTTTGATCATTTGTGTCTTCTTGCTCCGGGGTGTTCTCTTAGGTGCTCCTGCACCATACTCCCTGTCATGATAAAAACTCTTGTCCCAAGAGTCATGTGATCTGCTCCAAACCTCCTGCAGTCTCTTTGAAATGTTCCTTTGAGTTGTGATAGGAAACATGAACTCTCCAAGAGTTATCCTCCTCCTTCTCCCACCTGCATGACTCTTACAAAAAATGTTAGCATCATAAAACATGTTTTGCTGTCCTAGTCTAGGACCTTGCTGCTGTAATGCTCTTGCATTCTCCATCTTAGAATTCTGATTTATTTCTTCTTGTACTATTTGTTGTCTACCTTCCTTCTTCAGCCTCCTTATAGGGCAATCAATGTCCCCAATCTTGATGCAACTCATGTCCCAAATTTGCTGCTCTTTAGGACTGTCATAAACCTTTCTTTGCTGCAACTGTTCCTGCTGTTCAACCTGCACATTCAATTGCAATTTCTCTCCAAAATAGACAATAGCATGTTCCTTCTTATCTTCACACGGTAAAGGTATTAGTTTATACTTTTTACCATCTTTGTGCACCAAATGAGTATTTGTATAACCATCATGAACTGTCCTTCTCAAACACTGCCATGGTCTTCCCAAAATTATATGCCCACATGTCATTGAAATAACATCACATAAAACAGAATCATGATATGGACCAATTGAAAAATTAACATATGCCCTCTAATTAACCATTACTTGTTGTTCTTGACTTACCCAAGTGGCATTGTAAGGACTAGGATGATCAAATGTCTTCAATCCCAACTTGTGCACCATTTCCCAAGAGACTAAATTATCATGTGAACCTGAATCTATAATCAACTTGCATATTTTTCCATGGCTTAAACAATTAGTTTTAAAAATGGATACCTGTGGTGTTTGCTGCATTTTGCCTTTTTCCACCATGAGCATTTCTCCGTCCATTACTGGAGAGGCTAATGACATTTCCTGTTCTTCTTTCTTTTCCTCTTCTTGTGCCAAATGAACTCTTGTATCCTTTCTCTTATCAATACCATCCTTCTTAGGACAGTTGAAAGATGTGTATCCCACCTCATTGCAGTGATAACATCTGCCTGTGAACACTCCTCTACCTGATCCAAATCTACCTCCACCTCTATATCCACCTCTCTGTTATGTAGAAAACTCTTTGCCTTTCTCATTGCTGCTTTGAACTTCATTAGTAGGTCTGCCCCTACCTTTGTTTCCTCTTCCATAACCTCCTTGCCTTTCTTGCTTCCTCTTCACTCTCTCTTTAGCCCTGATGGCTAACTGAAAACATTCTCCAAGTGTTTTTGGTACTGCTAACCCAATCTCATCCTGCAAGTTATACCTAAGCCCATTAAGGTATCTTGCCACTTTCTCTTCTTCATCTTCTAATCCTCCCCTAATACTAAGCTTATGAAATTGCTCAGTATAGGACATAACATCCATGTCCTTCTATTTCAGATTTTGTCTCATCCTCTTTATCTGAATGGAGTAATCAGATGGAAGGAATTGATCCTTCATCATATCCTTCATCCTACCCCAAGAAGTGATTCTTCTTCCACCTCTAGCGACTCTTTCTGTTTGCACACTACTCCACCATGTAAGTGTTGTCCCTCTCAACTTTGTTTTTGCAAACTTGATCTTCTTCTCATCACTCATCTCCTCATACTCAAATTTTTTTTCAAGGGCATCTATCCACCCTGATAGCTCTTCACTATCCATCTTCCCCTGATAGATAGGTAACTCTATGTTTGCCTTTGTCCCACTACCTTGAACTGCCTTCAGCAATCTCACAAATTTCTTTTCTTTAGGATCTAATTCATCCTTAGGAGGATTCTCATCTACCTCCTCATCTCCTTCTGACTCATTTTGTTCATCCTTTCTAGGATTCTTCTCCAATGCTTCCAATCTTGCCAAGATTGATGCATTCTCCCTTCTCACTTGTCTTAACTCTCTTTCTCTTACAGCATCCTATTCTCTTCTCTCCCTCAACTCTTTTTCTCTAGCCTCTAAGGCTTCTCTCAATTCAGTATTCTCCCTAGCCATTTGATTCGTAGGGGGAATCTTCACAACTTTCACCAACCCTTACTCTTTCACAAGAACTTACTACTCCCTCAAGGACCTACTTGCTGCTCTGATACCAATATGATGTAGAGGTGTTAGGTCTCCAATGGTAATCTAACAAGATCAAAAGATTCAAATAACTTGTGGCTTCAACCAATAAGGCTTCTCTAGTCTTCTCCTTGCCTTAAACTCCACCAAAGGGCTCAAATTTGGATTCCAACTTCTCAGATGAATTCTTGTACCTTCTAGGGTCTCAACCTAACCCAACCAACAATATTCAATAGGTTTCATGCACCTTTCTGACTAGTTCTTGACAACTCCCCTTAACCAGGCCTAATCCTTGTAGCGTTGTTCAGCAACTAATTTGCACTTTTCTCCAAACTTTCCCAAAGCACTCCAAAAACTAATTATTGATCTGAGTACCCTCTATTGAGTTCTATAACATACATCAAAATCATATACTATTGTTTTGGACGAAATATGACTGTCCTAACAACCCGACTATCTTCCTGCAGGGCCTAATCCACCCACTTTACAAAGGAACCCTATCAAATACTTATCCCCCTCACTCCAAACCTAAAAAAAGTCTTAGGAAAGGATTAAAGATGAAGTATTTTCAAGGTTTCAACTAGTGGTTTGCTCATTTGCATGTTTAAATACAAAACCCCCCTTTCTAGGCCTCAAAACCTAGGGCTTGCTAGATCTCCCACTTCCAGTCACTTCCAGACCTCATTCAAAAATCTAACACCATATCCTTGACCATATTAACCCTCAGCAAACATAAAACCACCACCTTATTAAGGCCGATCTCCTGCTGCTACAACTGAGCCACCATTTCAATGCTCTTTCCACATGCAATCTCTGACTTTCAACGGTGATCACCTGCCCATTTGCACTCCTCCTACTTTGTCAGTGTTAGAAATGATATTATACATACAATCAAGGACCTATTCCATGAGTATCCGGATCCTACATCCATGGGAAGGTCCTATGAGGCATTAAAACCTCTCAAAATGCACAGGACAACCTGTTGTTCCTTGTGACAGTCAGATAAACAGTAATGAAACTTCCTACAAAAACCTTCTCAAAACATGAAATGAAGTCTATTAATGTTAACTGAGGTCCTAATACATTTTCCAACACTCAACAATCAAAAAGATCAATAGAAACAAGGAGGTGCAAGACAAAACTGAATTTTATTGCTATTTACAGCCTGCCGTACAACTCAAGCTTCCAATATGACTCCTCTATGCCATCTCATGCCTTGGGAAGACTTATATAACTTTTCCTAACTCCCACAATCAATTCCCAAAGGTTGGAGATGGTTAAACTTCCAAAACCATTCATTTTTTATTTTCCCGCCCAAATGCATTATTTAAAAATTTGAATATTAAACTTTGTTTTAAGTGACTTTTACTCTACCAAATTATCATGGTTCATCATAGTTGATTTTATTAGGATCATTATTCCTTATTCCTAGCCTTAGACACTTCTAATTGACTCTTATTTGACTCTAGAGGCACTATTGGCCCACTTACATTATGTTTTGGTCCTAGGGTCCTTACCAGGACCCTTAGGACATTTGATTATTACATCATTTTGCCCATTACAATATGCCATAATTGGTTCTAGGATGTTCCATTTGATTTGATTTGATCCATGGGCTTCTCCTTTGATCATTTGTGTCTTCTTGCTCCGGGGTGTTCTCTTAGGTGCTCCTGCACCAGCGTGCCAAAATCTGACCCAACAACCCCAGGCAACTGGAGTCACAATTTTGAGCGTACATATTTTGGTGAACCTGATGTGAAGTATATAATCTTTTGGTTTTGTAGTTTGTGTTCCCATTTCAAAAATTTCAAAATAGTTAATAGAAACTTCAAAACATTCTTTCACTGCTCTACGTATCCACTTTAGCTTCTATTGCTTACACCATCATCCAGTCCATTTATTCTATGGTGTCTATGGCACCCCCGAATTTGATGAAACCTCACTTAAACCAAGGGAACATTCCATCTAGTGAACTAGAAACTCCCTCATTTGATAGGTATGTGCCACTGCATCCTAATGTGCCAATCACCAACTATTATGACTAAGAAGATTCTAATTATGAACAAGATCAAAGAGAATCCAGGCATTCTCTATATTTCAACAACCCAACTTGGGAAAACAACCTGCCCATACCACACAAGCCACATAAAGCAAGAAGGATAAGGTTAGAGATACATTGACTTGAACAACTTTCCACAAGTGCATTGAGTACTCATCTTGATGAGGAAGTTAAACGATTGGAAAAACATCTACAAGAAGCCAAAGACACTCAAGAGGCATTAAGGATTGCCTTGCAAGAAGAACAAAGGGAAAACACTGCACACGAAGAAGCATATCACCATGAAAATACTCGACGAGAACATCCTAGAAATGAAGAAACACCTAGAGCTACTACTCCTACAAAATTAATCACAACTCTAGTGCAAAGAATTAGAATCTTGGAAGCAAAGCAAGCTGCTCCAAAAAGAAGGCAAAAGTCCCATGAACAGGACCAGGGGGCATCAGAAAATCCCCCTACCTCAATTAAGATTCAAGAAACACTAGCAATGACACATGTTTGAATGGGAATCCTCCTGTTTAGAACAATCAAACAAATCCAACAATAGGTTATCAAAACCCACCTATAGGGTTATTACTATCAACCCCACGATCTCAAAGTGCCTTTCTAGGGACATATCTTGAGTATTTGAAAGAACCTTTGGACCAAAACATAAGAAGTGTGCAACTACCTCGGTCACTGCTAGATCTTCTAAAGTTCAAAGGAGGAGATCCAAATTCCCACATTAAAGCCTACACCACGGCCATAAGAGAACTCCCTTGGGATGGGGTTGTAACAAAAATCTTTCCAAAAACTCTTGAAGGCATCACTTTAGATTGGTATTATCATCTCCCAGAAGCTTCAATCCATTCATTCAGATAGCTAATCAGAGAGTTTGTCATGGCATTCGACCTGACCAAACTCATTAAAACATGGATTAGAGAGTTCGTCACAATGAAACAAGAGCCAAACGAATATGTAGCCCACTTTCTCACCTGATGGAGACAAGTCCTTTATTCTTCAACTAGTGCTCTGAATATGGACCACTGAGAACTGTGCGACCTCTTTTTGCATTCCCTTAACAAGGACATGAGGGAAGATGATGCAAGAGCATCTAGAAGCATTCAGAACAATTGAGACAGTTAGCAGTGAAGTTGTAGAGTATTGAGAGAGTGACCTTGGAGAATACCACATTTTACCGCGTTTGCATATCAAAGGCTGCAAAACTAGACTTAGCACCTAGAGATTGTCATCTACAACATATCTGAAATTTAGATCATTTGGGTTTGATTCTAGAGACATTGCTATTAGAAGATTACCTGCTTTTACTTGTTTTCACAGAGTAGATCCGACTATGTTCAGTGAAGTCTAATTGGCTTGTGGAGAAAATTCATGACTTGTGGAGTCTAAAGGAACATTATTCAATGAAGTATAGGACCTGGCCAACCTTCATGGAGATCCGTATGAAGTTTTATGTACCAGTGGAGCAATACCTTATGTTTAGGTCCGACCTATCTGTGTACACACATTTCATACTGGTTGTTGCAATTAGGCCAACTTGATAATGATTTGAAGGCTTGTGGAGGATATAAATAAGAGATAAAGGATTGTTTCTAGGTAGTGATTGATAACATGAAGATAGGGAACAAGATCTTAAGTTGTTTTGATCTGAATGAGTAGCAGAACAGAGAAGAAGGCAGAGCAAGAAGCAGAAGAGGTAGCAGAGCAAAAAATGGAGATGTAGAAGGAAGAAACCATTGAAGAATATTGTTGTATGAATCTGTTGTAATCCCTGGGCTGTGGCCTAACATCTGTAAAGCCCTTGAGGCATGCATAATTCAATTTGAATTTAGAATATATGAGGAATGAGATTTGAAGGTTGGGTTTTTCCCTGTTAGGGTTTACCTAGGATATATCTTGTGTCATATGTTCATGAATATCTTATGTCTTTTTGTTGATTAGCTGCAAGCTTTCATTGCATATCTGTATAACCATAGTGTTAATTATTTAAGGCTACAAGGTTGGACAGTCCCTCACTGGACCCTCCTACCTTGACTGCATCAACTGGTATCAGAGCTAGTTTTGAATCTGTTGGGATGGTTGTGAATCTGTTAGAAGGTGGTGAATTTGATAAAAGTGTTGAAATAAGTGTGAAACCCTAGAAACAACAAGTGTCATCATGGAAGGTGATCAAGGCAAGAAGGATTCAGGTAAGTTTTTCAAAAATTGATTTATTTATCTAATTCATTTCAATGGGGAGAATTAGAAAGAGGATCAAGAAAGAAAATGAAACCCTAATGTGCGAAAAGGATATATTGGAAGAAGAATTATGTGAAGATAAAAGATGTAATTCAAAGTTGTTGGAAAAGATGAAAGAACTAGGAGAAGATAAATATGATGCCCTTGAAGTAGAACTAAATTATGAAAGAAGGAGAAACCAAGAACTAGAAGCAGAGTTGGAGTTGTTTAAGGATATTGAAGAGAGATTTGTAGAATTGGAAGAAGGTTTCAGGTTGTTTGATAAGGTTGAAAAGAGGAACTGAAATCTTGAAGAAAGTTTGGAAGAATTAAAGAAGGAGAACAGTTTACAAAAAAATGAAAAATCAGAGTTGAAAGAATAAGTTAATCAGTTAAAGCAGTCACTTGTAGCTTGCAGAAGAGAGAATGAAAGTCTGAGATCTAAGCCTGAGTTTTGTGATGTTTCTTGTGATACTGATGATTTGTGTGATGATGCAAAAGTCTCTTTGGAAAGTGAAATAGAAGATGACAGTGTGACTAAGCCTGCAATTGTTGGTGATGGTATTGGTTTCAAAATCATGCAAAGAATGGCATATGAAGGACAAGGATTGGGAAAGCATCAGCAAGGAATTATAGAACCTATTGAACCAGTAATAAGATCAAGAGGTGAAGGCCTTAGATATGACAAAGGTAAGGATGTTGTTGCAAATTCAAACAAATCAAATTAGGGAAGAAGAGGTATGTATTGTTCACATTGTAATAGACATGGGCATGAAAAGGAATTGTGTTGGGATCTATACCCTTGTAAGTAACATGGATTAAGGAATCATTCTGAAAGGATGTGTTGGGATAAAATGAGGAGGAGAAAATCTATGGTAGGTTGTATATAGAAGAATTATGGATGGATTGATGGACAAGAATGGAAACATGTTACTTGTATGTTCAGAGGGAGGTATAGACTGAATTATTCATGTGTTGGATTAGGATGTAGAGAAGGAAGACCTTATGTGGAGTAGAATGAGGATAGTAATTCATTCTATAGAGGGAGAAATGACAGGAATCACAAGTCTTATCACAATGAAGGATACAAAATAGATGTAAGAGGATTGGATAGAAGACCATTTAGAAGAACATGTTTTCAAGTTTGGAGGAGGAAAGAATCAAGCAATGAAAGTCATCAAGAACCTATTACCAAAGATGCTAATGAAGGAGAAGCAGTCAATAATACAAAGATAGTTTGTGCAGAGGAAGAAGAGCCTGTTAATACAAAGATAGTTTATGTAAAAGAAGAAGAGCCTATTAATACACAGATAGTTTATGCAGAGGAAGAGGAACCTTTTGAGACATCATATTTGATAGAGAAATCAGAAGAAGGTGAAGCATTGATCTTAAGAAAAATTATGTTATAAACTAATCATTAGAGGAAGCAGTGCAAGAGAAAGTTTGTGTGAACAAGTGTGAAACATAACATAAAAGGGAAGTTCATGTGGCAGAGATAGAGGGAATGACAAGATATTCTATTGGAAGAGAAAGCTAATGTACTGGAATGAAGAAAATATGTATAAAGAAATAGAGATGAGTAAAAGGAAAGTGTATGCAGAGAGAAACAATGAGATTTTGATGAGTGCAAAGGAAACTTTGACGGGAACCTGGACTTAGACAAAGTTGTAGATAAGAATTCAAGAATGTATTAGGAATTGACTTTATTGTTCCAGAGGATGCATATAGGTATTGATTGACTCTTAATTGATTGAAACAGACATAGATCTTGAGGCAACTTGCGAAGAAGACTTGCTCAGACCGCCAATCATTGAGGCAGTGCAAGTCTTGTAGGTAGACTGCTGAACCTGGACATGACAAGATGAAGAAATGGAGGCAGCTTGCAGAGAAGACTTTCTTAGACCACCGATCATTGAGGTAGTGCAAGGCTTGCAAGTAGAATGCCAAACTTAGAAGAACTTGAGGTAGTTTTGCAAGGTGGACTTGAACAGACTGCCAACCTTGAGGCAGTTCCAAGAACTAAAAATAGACCGTCGAACCTATCCTAAAGGATCACATTGATTTTGACATAATACAAACCAAGTGAAGAGGGTCACTTTTCAAATAACCCTGAGAGTCTGATGTAGGAGCATCTGGAAGCATTTAGAACAATTGAGACAATTAGCAGTGAAGTTGTAGAGTATTGAGAGAGCAACCTTGGAGAATACTGCATTTTACTGCATTTGCATATCAGAGGCTGCAGAGCTGGACTTAGCACCTGGAGATTGTCATCTACAACATATCTGAAATTTAGATCATTTAGGTTTGATTCCGAAGAGATATCGCTATCAGAAGATTACCTGCTTTTACCTATTTTCACAGAGTAGAGTCGATTGTGTTCAGTGAAGTCTAATTGGCTTGCAAAGCAAATTCGTGACTTGCGGAGCCTAAAGGAACATTATTCAATGAAGTATAGGACCTATCCGACCTTCATAGAGATCTGCATGAAGTTTTATGTGCCAACGGAGCAATACCTTATGTTTAGGTCCTACCTATCTGTGTACACACGTTTCATACTCGCTGTTACAATTAGGCTAACTTGATAATGATTTGAAGGCTTGTGAAGGATATAAATAAGAGATAAAGGATTGTTTCTAGGAAGTGATTGATAGCATGAAGATAGGGAGAAAGATCTTATGTTGTTTTGATCCGAACGAGTAGCAGAACAGAGAAGAAGGCAGAGCAAGAAGCAGAAGAGGTAGCAGAGCAGAAAATAAAGATGTAGAAGGAAGAAACCATGGAAGAATATTGTTGTATGAATCTTTTATAATCCCTAGGCTATGGTCTAGCATTTGTAAATCCCTTGAGGCATGTATAATTCAATTTGAAGTTATAATATATGAGGAATGAGCTTTGAAGGCTAGGTTTTTCCCTGTTAGTGTTTTCTCAGGATATATCTTGTGTCATATGTTCATGAATATATTTTATCTTTCTATTGATTAGCTATAAGATTCCATTGCATATCTACATGACCACAGTGTTAATTGTTTAAGGATGCAAGGTTGGACAATCCCTCACCGGACCCTCCTACCTTGACTGCATCAAAAGATGTTCAAAAATTGCCATATAAATCCTACGAAGAGGCATTAGAAAGTGTTTTGAGGATTGACCAAGCCGCCATCGATAGCGGTCGAAAGACTTATGATACAATGGAAAACTTTGAACATCCAAAGGAACAGAAAAGACTACATCCAATGTGCCCCAAGAGAAGGATGTCAATATCATAAAAAGCAATCCTAGTAATGACAAATGGCGACAAAAAGGAAATCAAGGATCAAACTGACCTTCATACGACCCCAATACTTATTGTTGGTTCCACAGGACAAAGGGTCATGAAACAAAGACTTGTTATGGAAGCAATAAAGCTATCTCCAAACTTACTCCATATCAACGAAAGAACTTCCTTAAACTTCTCCAATCCCAGAGAAAGGAGAAGGAACCTCAAATTGAGAAAGGGAAGGCAAATCAAAACAATTCCAATCACATAGAACTAAGCCAAGTAGTGTTTGTGATCCATGAGGAAGAACAAATAGAAAACATCTTCTCACAAGTAATAAACTTGTTGAGAGCCTCTCCCTCACATCGTAAGACATTTTTGGAAGTGCAAGAAGTAGGATGTTCCACATAGGAGGAATCACCTCCTCTTATATTCGATGTTTCCAAATTACCCCAAAGTGAAGGAAGTAAGAAAAAGGATTCACCTCTATACATACAAATCTAAGTCGGAGAAGTCAATATAAAAAGGGTAGTGGTGGACAAAGGATCGACAGTCAACCTTTTGTCGATGTTCATTCTATGAAGGATGGGATACAACAAAATAGGAATCAAGAAACAAACTACCACATTAAGGATTTACAATAGTCATGACATCGAAATAGTCAGGAAAATTAGCCTACCACTCACTCTAATGGGTAAAACCATCTCCATGGATTTCTATGTTATCAACTGAGAAACCAATTACAATATGATCCTTGGGAGGCCTTGGATTCATGCCATGAAGGCCATTACCTCCACTCTATTCCAAGACATACATTTCCATCATCTAGGAAAGGTCACTGTCGTCAAAGCAGACCCCAATCCTTTCAATATCTATAGAAAGGAGCAAGAAGAAAAAGACAAGAAGTTGAAAATGCAAGAAAAATAGAAAGAGGAGACTGAGGATGTTCCAACAAATACAAGCGCTCACAACATATCCTATCAAAGAATGGATGATCTTAGGGAATTCCCCTTTGATTTGTATACCACTAAATCCCATGCACCATTCGGCTTAGTAGCTATTCCATGTATCAATGAATGGGATATAAAAAACCTCTTGGTTGAAACAATTGAAATCATCGAAGAAGGAGACAAAAAAGAAGCAAAATGAACTTCCACTTATGAGTTTGGAGAAACATCTCATTCACAAAACCATGAAAACTTATGGACCCTACATTTTGACGTAGCTAGTTACAAAACAGGGGTAGGAACAGGGATAATCTTGACATCTCCTGAAGGAAAAGTTCTCCCCTTCACCTTCAAACTAGATTTCTTTTGAACCAACATCACTGAGTACAAAGCCCTATCCCTAGGAATCATGCTAGTCATGAGAATGGGAGTCAATAAAATCTCTACCTTTGGAGATTCTCAATTGATAATCAGTTAGGTTACGAAAAATTACGAAACAAAGTCAAAATAATTGCGACCTTATAAAGAAACCATTAGGAAGTTGGATTAGTTCTTTGATTTCTTTTATATCAAAGCCATACCCATGGAAGAAAATCAAGTGGCAGACTCAATGGCCACGTCAGCTGCATTGTTTTCGCCACATGCTCAATTGCAAAATTTATAATATATTTGTAGACAAATAAAAATGTCTCCATCGTCAAATCGACTCCCGACATCCCTAAACATACCAATTTCCCTTCTAATCAATTAATTAAATTTTTATTTAGTTAATTATCCCTTCATCACCTAGATTTTCATCATTTTATCCCCTACAATTGGATTAATTTAATTAATTAAATAGTCCAACCTTACCCAATTAATTAAATAAATATACAGTATTTATTTGGTTAATTCTCCCTTTTCACTAAATCCAATTAATTAGGTAAATCATGTTTAACTAATTAATTCAGCCTATTAATTAACCTATCCCTACCCTAGGTAATTAAATAGTCATTATTTAATTGCCTACCCTAGCCTATATCATCCTAGCCTTAGGATTTGTTGGTGCCTGCATAAGCAATCAAGTTTTCAAGCAGATATCCATGCAGGCACCTTCCCAAAAAATCCAAAAAAGTTCTAAGTATCTAGGCCTCCTCAGCATGTTTCAGCATCAGCATCATTTTCTCTTAGGAGGTGGTCAGCATCATCATGATATTCTATCGATTGGATATTTCATCAGGGTCATCATGTTTCAATATCGGGTGATATTTTGAAATATCAGGTGATCTTACGAATATCACCCCGGCGCTGATGTGATGGTGACGTCATTTGGATATGAGAAGATGCGCGGTATGCAGATGTGATGGTGACATCATCAGGATATTAGTGGGCATGATCAAGTGGATCATCAGTGAGAGTTGTGCTATCGGCAAAAGATTTTGAGATCTACCGATGTGTTTGGGCTATGCCGATGGAGTGTGCATCGACGTGACTGGACGCATCGGGCTGAGGAAATTGAATTGGGCCGACAGTGGGAGGTTTGGCCAATGGTGTCATTGGCGTAACGTGTGATACCGGTAGAGCTATTTTGAGTTCCGCCGACGGAAGGGGGTCACCCCGATGGAGGATGCCATCGGAATGACATCGCTCATTGGTGCAGCGATTGGTTTGTGCTCCGATGTGGTTTGTCTCACTGACGGAGGGCAGTTTGTGATTTTGAGAGTGTCCATCAGCATAACATTGCATATCAGGCTAGCCAATGGAGGTCTTTTCGACGGTTTGTATTTGGTCGGTGGGTATTTGTCCATCGGCAGGAGTTGTGGGATCAGAGATATATGCTAGTGTTTGGCCGATGGTTAATGTCTTGCCAAAGACTTAGCAAGGGATGTTCATCGGTGAGATTAGTGTTGTCGGCAGGAGGGCTTTTTGTGGTACCGAGGTGTAGGTCACACCGACGGAGATGGGAGATGGAGTGGTGACCGCTAGCGGTGGGTTCGTGGGTCGAGCGGGGCAAAATGCTCGACACTTAGTGTTTATGCGGCCATGCTTTTAAAGTAATAAGGAGGTCTCCGCGGGGTGCATGTGGGACAAATGCTTCTTGCATGATTTGAAATATCAGCATAATGCGTTTTGGCGGGAAGTGTCTAAGGCATAGTTGCTACATTTTTCAGTGGCCGCGAGTGGTTGAAGACTTTAATGACGGTTGTGCAGAGGTGTGGGCGATGGCGTGAATGATCAAACTGCCTGATCATGGATGAGGATTTCCAAGTGGCGGTGCAAGGCTCAAGGCCTCCCTTGTCTCCTCCCCTACCTGCTGCATTCATTTTTGTTGGTGCGCCATTCTTCTCATGTGTACTGTATCTGGCAAATTTTGAATTGCCATGTAATTAATTGGTGGGTACACTTCCCTGTGGTATTAGAGGGACTCTGTTACTCATTTCTGTTGTTGAAAACTAGACATATTTGGCTTTGTAAGAAGATACAACTGGTTCTGGTTGCTCTGTGCAGGAGGTCTTGTGAGTTTATGTATCTCTTGTTGTATGTCTCATGCATGAATCTACTGATTTCATGATTGATTTTATATGAGTAATGTTGTATTTGCATGTGTTTTGTTAATTCTGTCTCCAATATTGCATGTGTCCTTCTGAATCTAGATATCTAAAGGGTGTCTAGTATTCTAGAATATAGAATTCTTGTATTGAATGCTTGATCTTTCAACTTCTACTCAAAGGGTAGATTAAAGTGTTTTTAGATTAAGTGTTGGGAAGGATATACTGCAATAGGGATGCCATAAGTAGAGATAACTTAACACTCTGTATTGGGAGGTATCTGTAAGGCAGATATCACACAAATCCCCTTGAAATCTAGTTTTAGTGTGTTCATGCTGATCATTCATAGGTGTATGTCTACTGACTCCAAGCCCTGGATAGGCACCAATCTAGCTTTGTGTTAAGGTTACACACCAGATCCAGGTTTGCATCCAAACATAAATCAAATTCAAACTTCCAAAATAACCATTAGGACTGTAGAAGTAGTTTTAGGACTCAAATCCTCTGTCTACAACTGAACATAAGCCCAAAGCTAGCCCCTTTGCACTTATCCCATAGTTTTGGTTTTCATATAGGAGGATTT
Organism: Cunninghamia lanceolata; assembly: GCA_027924645.1. NCBI lineage: Eukaryota > Viridiplantae > Streptophyta > Pinopsida > Cupressales > Cupressaceae > Cunninghamia > Cunninghamia lanceolata. Next base: position 12,702,632 of record BSBN01000987.1, on the reverse strand, counting down.
ATATGCTTTGTGTCAACATCCCAGTCAGTTCATAGTCATATTTCATGGATGTTGAATAGGGAATACTCCCCTAGGTTTTGCAGAGTCTGAAGAAGAAGAGGAGATAAAAATAGAGTCTATCTCCTATACTATTGGCCCCTGGCCCAGAGATCCTATTGATCACTGATGGCTACTTTGTAGGGAAATCTAGGAATGAACATCCAATCAGGGAAAAAACCAACAGGATTGATTAAATAAAACCTTATTTAATTAATCTTAACCTCCCATTAACCCATTCCCTAATTTTTTGCAGCCATATTAATTAGGCTAGTCACCCTAATTAAAATGGTCAAACCTTGATTAACGCTCCTCCCCACATCCCACAAATAAAAAATTGAAATATATATCATATAAATCAATTTTTTATACACGTGTCATAATCCTCATTTAATACCTCTTACACCCCTTACACATGTCATAACTCATTAATATCTACTCTTCCCCAAATGAATTTTTAATTCATTTTACTCTTCTCCATGTGAATTTTTAATTCACAAATAATCCATGTCACCCAACCTCATTTAATTCACCCCTTTTCCAAGATGAATATAAAATTCATCTTTGTTCCTAGCCCTCCATTTTCCAAGATGAGATCTAAGCCCTCCACATCATATTCATCTTCCATCATTGATCTCCCAAATTAATCTCAACCATTGGATCAAAATCTCTCCAAAATGCCTATAAATACAACATCCTCCAAAGCCATTTGAGCATCTAGTTTCTAAGTAATGTTACCATGTCAAAATATCCCTTGAGCTAAGTAAATTCTTGAGTTGCATTTGTAAGCTTGAGAGCATTTGACATCTCCTTTGAAATATCTAGGGTATATCTTAGAGCATTTGGGTCAAGCTCCTTCACCCTTATGAGATTGGGTCTGCATATCAAGGTATAACTTCTTGTTTTGCATGCATTTGGTTTATATTTTTTACCTCAATTTAGAATTCTGAATCACAATATTGTCTTAGTACATAGAGAGCCATTATTAGAAAGTGAAGAATTACCAAATATCCTGTATTACACCATGGGTCAAGAACAGAGACCAGCTTGGGATTACACCGAGAACGACGAAGCAATCTTGGAATAGCTACATGCTTATGATGGACTTCCAAGAGTGCACCACAAAAAAGGATATATGCTCCTCCCTCATCCAGAGGACTATTTTGGGAATGAGAAATAAATCCTTTAGATTGAAGCGAACTTAGATTTACCACCTTCCCCTCAAAAGTTTGAGGAAGGACACCCATCCCTAATTGGAGATACAATCGACAGCAATGTTGGAACACTTGAAAAACCTAGGATGTTAAAACTAGGAGGAGAGCTAATGACAAAGAATTGGAGGAATACATAGAGTTCCTCATCGAATATTTTGATATATGCGCATGGGCATATTCAGGCATGTCAGGGTTAGATCCAAAGGTTGTGGTGCATAAGTTAGTGACAAAGCCAGATGCAAAACCTACGAAACAAAAACCAAGGCCCATAAAGCCACAAGTAGCTGAAATGGTGAAGGAAGAACTAAAAAAATTGTTAAATGTCAGTTTCATCAAATCGGTGGATTATTCAAATTGGGTGTCAAACATTGTCCCAATTTTGAAGAAAAATGGAAAAATTTGGATATGTCTCAATTTTAGAGACATCAATCAAGCTTGCCCCAAGGAAAATTTTCCTTTACCATCCATCGATCAAATTGTCGATTCAACGGTAGGATATGAGGCCCTTTCCCTCATGGATGGATTTTTAGGATACAACCAAATTAAAATCACAGAAGTTGACCAAAACAAAATGACATTCACTACCCCCTGGGGGACGTTATGCTATGTAGTCATGCCATTCGGATTGAAGAATGCAAGAGCTACCTACCAGAGGGCAATGACACACATCTTTCACGATTACATCCACAAGATAGTTGAAACATACGTTGATGACCTTCTAGCTAAATTAGAACAAAGGTCAAAACATGTGGAGGACCTTCAAAAAATCTTCAATAGGATTCAAGAGTATAAAGTAAGGATGAACCCTAAAAAATGTGTTTTCGAAGTCACAACAGGAAAGTTGTTGGGATTCATTATCTCACAAAGAGGCATAGATGTCGAACCAGCTAAGGTCAAAGCAGTCTTAAATGCAACCCCACCAACAAGTGAGAGTAGTAAGAGCCTTTTTTGGAGAGTTGGGTGTGATCAGACGATTCATACCAGACATGACTTTCAAAATTCATCCAATCAATCAGTTATTAAAAAAACAAGTTGGATTTACCTGGACGGTGGACTGTTAAAACACATTTGAGCAAGTGAAGAAATTCCTACTAACCCCACCCACGCTAATACCACCAAAACATGACAAGGCCTTCATCTTATACTTCAGAGCAACTGATATCTCCATAGAATGCATGCTAGCTCAAGAAGATGAAGGTGGAAGAGAAAGAGCCATCTATCTCATAAATCAAACCTTGTTGGAATATGAGAAAAACTATACTTGTTGCAAGTATGAGCCTAACTAGTGTTGTCATTGATGTCAACATACTCCTGTTGCATTGATGACAAGGATTGGATAAGTTGTGTGCTGAGGATATTGAGAAAATTAGTCCTATCAGAAACAGAGAAGAACAGTGAAGACAGTGAAGCTCTATGAAGTGAAGATCCCAGCTAGATGAAGATTAGAGAATGTGCATCAAAGGGTTTGTATATGTGTGTCTGAAGATGATCTAGTCAAGATTTGAGAGGTCTGCATGAAAATGTGGGAGTTATGGCTATGGGAGTAAAACTGGTTATGGTAACTGTTCAAAGGTGATAGAGTGACACAAATAGGTCCGGTGAGATCTAGAAACCCAATATCATGTTCTGCGGATCTGGTGGCATGTTTGGGAGGCTAATGTGAATTGACATCTCAATTGGTTAGTGGTTTGGAGGTCCACAAGCAATCCTTCTAATGTGATAGTGATGGGTGACTGTGTTCTTGAGGTTCCAGATGAAGATGCGAATGATTATAGTAAGCAGAAGTGGTGCGGATGTTCTTGGTGATTCAAGAAAACTTGTGGGGGTCTCTAGATTGTGTCAAGTTTATGTTGGCGGTTTGCATTGAAGATTGAGCTCGTGATTGAAGATTTACCTTCGGGTGATGGTGTTCTTCCTAGCCTTGGCCGACTGGATTATTTGCACATGTTGCAGATGATCTTGAAGATGTTTTGTGAAGCATGGCACGTTCCTCGAAGAATATTGAAGTCCCAGGTATGTGTGGCCGATAGTGTAGTGATGCGCATGAAGTTTTTGTAATAAGTCAAGTTGTATTTTTGTAATTGCTTTGTAATAAAATAAGTGTATGTTGTGCTGACTTTGATGATCATTCCAAAGTCGATGTCATTTATAAATAAGAGTTGCAAATTCATTCAAATGTATCCTTGTGGTCATGATGAGAAGGTGGTAGTGAAGAAGAGTGAAAAGTAGAGCAGAGGTGTTGAGCTTAAATGGAACTGAATCAAGCATAGTGAAGATGCTAATCTCCAGTTCAAGTATGTAATACTCATATTCTTTTGTAGATAGTGTGTCTCCTCTAGGCAGTGGGCCTCTTGTGAGAAGTGTGCTTAGGCAGTGAACCCTAATTGGCAAGTGTCATTTTATTCTTCTTATTATTTTAACAGAGAATACAATCTTGGGTTAGCCACCTTGTGGTTTTTCCCTTAACCATGTTTTCCACATTAAAATCTTGGTGTTATATTTGTTAAATTTGTTTCTTCTCTTGAATTATTGCATTATGCTTTCATGTTTGAATCATTGATATGCTATTGAAATATAAGAAGGTTTTAAAGTGAACAAGGAACAAGATTTTAGTGACAATTGATTCACCCCCCTCTCAGTTGTCTATCCTAAATCTAAAAATTGATATCAAAACTAATTTCCTCTAGAAGAAGCTTAACCACTTGAGGAGATCCAAGATGTCATCCTACAAGAAGGACAGTCCAAGGTTTGATGGAACAAACTACACTCTTTGGAAGAGCCACATGGAATGTCACTTACAATGCATGGGAAATCAGTATTGGAACATAACTTCAACTAAATATCTTCCCCCAAAGAATGGTTCAACAACTATGGATGAAGTCAGAGATGCAGAAAACAATCTTTGAGCTAAAGAAGCCCTACTGAGTGCCTTGACTGATTCAGAGCTAATAAATGTTATGGATTTGAAAACTACTTATGAAATTTGGACAAAGCTAGAAAATCTTTATGAAGGAGACAAGTATGTTAAGTGTGAGGAAAGTTTGAAAACTTGAAGATGAGTGAAGATGAGAATATCACTTCATATATGTCAAAAGTAAATGAGATTGTATGTGGCATTAGATGTGCTGGTGGAATATTGAATGAAGATGAGATTGTTGCCAAAGTTCTCAGATCTCTACCTCCTGCTTACAAAAACAAAGCTGTTGCTATTGAGGAAATCAGATCTTTAACAACTATTACAAGGGATCAATTGGTTGGTAAGATATCTACATTTGAGTTGGTTGAGTTTGGTGATGCACTTCCCAAGACTGAATCTGCATTCAAAGCTAGTGCCTCTACAAAAGGCAAATAGAGATATGATCCTGGGGAAAGTTCCTCAAGGAAATCAACATGGTATGATAAAGCAAGGAAATATCTAGAAGAAGATGAGTTAGAAGCTAAGCAACTTGAAACTATTATTGCAAAAAGACTACCAAGAGGATCTGGTAAGTATGAAGAAAAATTACCATTCAAATGATTTTCCTGCAATAAGATTGGTCATTTTACCTCAAGATGTCCAGAAAGGTCTTCAAGGCCAAACCCTAATAGATCACGGTTTCAAAAGAAGTGTTAATATGTTCAAGAAGATGATGATGGAGTAACAGATAATGAATCTGAGATAGGAAACAAACCTAGAAGTGAATGTGTGTTTATTGCCATCAAAGAAGAAGATCCAATGCCTATTGAATCTACCAATCATAAGATGATAGAAAGTGCTTTGGCTGCTCAAGTTGAAGAAAAGGATGAATGGGTTATTGACAGTGGATGCTCTCACCATATGGCTAGTGGCAAGAGTAAGTTCTTAAGCTTGGAAAGATATGAAAGTGGAGTTGTAAAGTTTGGAGATAATTATGTTGGCAGAATTAGAGGCAGAGGAACCATTTCTTTTGATGGAAAGAACAAAACCATTAATGTTCTATATGTTGAAGGTCTAAAGCATAATATTCTTAGTGATGGATAGTTTGTGGACAAAGGCTATGATCTCTGATTCAAAAATGGAAAATGCAAGATCTTTGAAAGCTCTGGAACTAAGATTGCATTCGGTACACAAACAAAAGGTAACATCTTTCACTTGGTTGGTACTGGAAAAAGTTGCTTATTTGTTTAAATTGATCAAAGTTGGTTGTGGCATAGGAGAATGTGTCATGCAAATTTTGATAACATCATCAAGATAAGCAACACTCAGGTTGTAAGAGATCTTCCAAGACTGGTGAAACCTACAAACAGTTTGTGCAAAGAATGTCAATTGGGTAAGCAGAACAGAGTCACATTCAAAAGTGAGGAACAATCCTCAACTAGATTGTTAGACTTGGTGCACACTGATCTCTGTGGTCTGGCAAGAATCAGGAGTCTGCAAGGAGATAGGTATTTCATGTTGTTGATTGATGACCACTCCCGGATGATGTGGGTGACTTTCTTGAAAGAGAAATATGAAGCACTTGAGAAGTTCAAAATATTCAAGGCTATGGTAGAAAATGAAACTGGCATAAACATAAAATGCCTCAGGTCTAATAGAGGTGGAGAACTCACATCCAGTGAGTTCATATCATTTTGTGAGAAACATGGGATAAAGAGACAGTTATCTATTGCAAGGAATCCACAACAAAATGGAGTAGTGGAGAGAAAGAACCAGACCATCCAGGAAGCATCTAAGACCATGATGATGGAAGCAAATGTTCCTCAGATCTATTGGAGAGAAGTTGTAAGCACTACTGTCTATACTCTTAATCAGGTACAAATCAAAGGCAATACTGGTAAGACCCCTTATGAACTTTGGTTTGGCATCACTCCTACTGTGAAGTATTTTAGAGTCTTTGGTAGTGATGAAGGAATATTCTTGGGATATTCTACTCAAAGCAAAGAATACCGGTGTTATAACAAGAGATTGAGAAAGATTGTAGAAAGTACAAATGTGAAGGTTGATGAAGGCATGGTAAGTCCCTCAAGGTATTATGAGTATGAAGTAGATAATCAAAATGATGTCTCTGACCAAGGAGAACAAGTCCCAACTCTAATTCAGATTCAGACTGATCCAAAGAATCCTGAAATACAAGAAGAAGAGACAAGTTTGGATGAACTTGTCCAAGAATTAGAAGTGCAAGAGAATCCCAAAACTTCCAGGTATGTAAGACTAAATCATTCTGAAGATTAGATCATAGGAGATAGAAGCAAAGGTGTTCAAACAAGAAGAAAAATTGCTCAAGATTCAGTGAAGTATTGTTTGATTTCAAAGATTGAACCAAAAACAGTAAGTGAAGCATGCAATGATGAAAGCTGGGTTAAAGCAATGGAGGAAGAATTGATGTAGATTGAAAAGAATCACACTTGGGATCTTGTTCCCAGACCTAAGGACAAAAATGTTATTGGGACTAAGTGGGTCTTCCGAAATAAATTGAATGAAGATGGTGAAGTAGTAAGAAACAAAGCCAGATTGGTCTGTAAGGGTTATTCTCAAGTAGAAGGAGTTGACTTTGAAGAAACTTTTGCTCCAGTGGCAAGAATTGAAGTAGACAAATTATTTCTTGCCTTTGCTACCTTCAAAGATTTCAAGGTATATTAGATGGATATCAAGTCTGTTTTCCTAAATGGTGATTTAGAAGAAGAGGTATACATTGAGCAACCAAATGGATTTCAATTGTCTGATCATGGAGATATGGTCTGCAAGTTGAAGAAGGTATTGTATGGACTCAAACAAGCCCCAAGAGCCTGGTATGAGAGATTGGACAAACATCTTTTGAAGATTGGTTTCAACAAAGGTACTGTTGACAGTAATCTGTATTTTAAGATTAAGCATGAAAATATCTTAATTGTTGAAGTATTTGTTGATGCTATCATTTTTGGAGGGAAAGATAGTATGTGCAAGACTTTTGCAAATCAAATACAAAGTGAATTTGAGATGTTTATGTTTGGGGAAATGAATTTCTTCTTGGGTCTGCAAATCACTCAAACAAAGAAAGGAATCTTCATATCACAGACCAAATATGTGAAAGAATTATTGAAGAAATTTGGGATGGAAGATTCAAAGGCAATGAATACTCCCATGGCAACTAGATGAAAGCTGAGTAAAGATGATGAATCCCCTAAGGCTAATCAGAAAAAGTACAAGTCAATGATTGGAGGACTGCTCTACCTTGAACTAGACCTGATATTATCAATGTTGTTGGTCTTGTTGCCAGATTCCAAGATGATCCTAGAGAGTCTCATGTCATGGCAATCAAGAGAATTCTCATATATTTGAAGGGAATAGTTGAGTATGGATTATGGTATCCTAAGGATCATGATTTCTCTCTTCATGCATATACCGATGTTGATTGGGCAGGAGATGTGGATGACCGAAAGAGTACTAGTGGTGGTGCATTCTTTTTGGGAAAAATATTGGTTTCTTGGCTAAGCAAGAAACAAGAGGCAATATCTCTGTCCACTGCAGAAGCATAGTATATTATAGCAGCAAGCAGTTGCACTCAAGTATTGTGGATAAAGCAAATGCTAAGAGATATCAAAGTGGAGTATGAAGAACCTATCACAATCTTCTGTGATAATTCAAGTGCAATAAACATATCAAAAAATCCAGTGTTGCATTCAAAGACAAAACATATATCCATCAAGTTCCACTTTTTGAGAGAGCAGGTGAACAAAAATGAAGTCAAATTGGAGTTTGTGCCCTCAAAGGATCAGATTGCAAAAAATTTTACCAAACCTCTGCATAAGGACACTTTTGAGTAACTTAGGGAAAAGTTAGGGGTTATTACCCCTCCGGTTCTAAATTAAGGTGCACTGATGTGCATCAATCCAGTGGATCCCACAGTCATATCTTGTGATCTAGATTGATGTTAGGAGGCTGCTACTCAGGGGGAGCAGTCAGTATGATTCTGAAGTATGAGAAGTGGTTGCAAGTATGTGCCCTTTGCCATTGATGTCAAAGGGGGAGAGAAGACATGTGGAAAAAAAAAGTGGTTGTTGATCAAATGGGGAGCAGTAAAGGAAGAGAAGACATGTGAATGGTTGTTGTTGATAGGAGAAGCTATGTCAGTCAATGAGGAGATTTCTTGTCTTGATGGTTAAAACAATTTTTCACATTATATGTTGCCACCAATGACAAAGGGGGAGATTGTTGCAAGTATGGGCCTAACCGGTGTTGTCATTGATGTCAACATACTCCTATTGCATTGATGACAAGGATTAGATAAGTTGTGTGCTAAGAATATTGAGAAAATTAGTCCTATCAAAAACAGAGAAGAACAGTGAAGACAGTGAAGCTCTATGAAGTGAAGATCCCAGCTAGATGAAGATCAGAGAATGTGCATCAAAGGGTTTGTAGATATGTGTCTGAAGATGATCTAATCAAGATTTGAGAGGTCCGCATGAAAATGTGGAGGAGTTATGGCCATGAGAGTAAAACTAGTTCTGGCAACTATTCAAAGGTGACAGAGTGACACAAATAGGTCCGGTGAGATCTAGAAACACAATATCATGTTCTGCAGATCTGGTGGCATGTTTGGGAGGCTAGTGTGAATTGACATCTCAATTGGTTAGTGGTTTGGAGGTCCACAAGCAATCCTTCTAATGTGACAATGATGGGCGACTATGTTCTTGAGGTTTCGGATGAAGATGCGAATGATTACAATAAGCAGAAGTGGTGCAGATGTTCTTAGTGATTCAAGCAAGCTTTTGGGGGTCTCTAGATTATGTCCAATTTGTGTTGATGGTCTGCATTGAAGATTGAGCTTGTGATTGAAGATTTACCTTCGGGTGATGGTGTTCTTCCTAGTCTTGGCCGACTAGATGATTTACACATGTTATGGATGATCTTGAAGATGTTTTGCGAAGCATGGTGTGTTCCTTGAAGAAGATTGAAGTCCCAGGTATGTGTGGCCAACAGTGTAGTGATGCGCATGAAGTTTTTGTAAGTCAAGTTGTATTTTTGTAATTGCTCTGTAATAAAATAAGTGTATGTTGTGCTAACTTTGATGATCATTCCAAAGTTGATGTCATGTATAAATAAGAGTTTTGAAGTCATTCAAATGTATCCTTGTGGTCATGATGATAAGGTGGTAGTGAAGAGGAGCGAAAAGTAGAGCAGAGGTGTTGAGCTTAAATGGAACTGACTCAAGCATAGTGAAGATGCTAATCTACAATTCAAGTATGTAATACTCATATTCTTGTGTAGACAGTGTGTCTCCTATAGGCAGTGGGCCTCTTGTGAGCAGTATACTCGGGCAGTGAGCCCTAACTGGCAAGTGCCATTTTATTCTTCTTATTGTTTTAACAGAGAATACAATCTTGGGTTAGTCACCCCGTGGTTTTTCCCTTAACCAGGTTTTCCACATTAAAATTTTGGTGTTATATGTGTTAAATTTGTTTCTACTCTTGAATTATTGCATTATGCTTTCATATTTGAATCATTGATATGCTGTTGAAATATAAGAAGGTTTTAAAGTGAACAAGGAATGGGATTTTGGTGACAACTGATTCACCCCCCTCTAAGTTGTCTGTCCTAAATCCAACATACCAAAGCTGAAAAAGAATGTCTTTCCATAGTCTTTGCAACCCAAAGGCTACGGTACTACATGTTGAATCAGGAAACTAAATTCATGATACGATCAGAGCAATTGAGGACTTTCTTAAATCAGCCCATGCTCTCAAGAAAGGTCAGCCAATTCATAACCTTATTGATTGAATTTGAGCTAACCTATGTCAATCAAAAAGTAGTCAAGGGATAGATAATAGCATATTGGTTAGTAGATAACCTAGATCCCCAAGAGGAACCCGTGAAGGAAGATTTCCCTGATGAAGAAATTTGTGTGGTAGATCTTGAGAAGTATGCCACCTCGTATTGGTACAGAGATATTGTGAACTATCTCACAAAAAAGACTTACCCGAAAAACATGACCCCTTTGGGAAAAAGACAATTACACATCCTCACGGCAAGATATGTTTTAATAGATGGTGTGCTCTATCGAAGGGCCCTAGACGGAATGTTGTTTTGATGCATTGACAAAGAAGAAGCACAGAAGATATTAGAAGAGTGTCATAGTGCAATCTGTGGAGGACATTTTGGTGGTCATGCCATGGCAAGAAAAAATCACAGAATGGGATACTTCTAGCCCTGTTTACAAGGGGATGCAATTAAGTTCATAAAGAGGTGTCTCAAATGTCAAGCTTACGCTCATGTTCACCACACACCAACAAGAGATTTACAACCGATTGTTACCCCTTGGCCCTTTTCCACATGGGGATTAGATCTGGTGAGGAAGATATCTCCCCCATCAACAGATGGACATCTGTTCATCATTACCATGACAAAATATTTCACAAAGTGGGTGGAGACCATGCCTCTCACCATAGTGTCAGGTGTTGTAATAGCTAAATTCATATTGAATGAAATCATCTATCAGTTTGGAATTCCCCAAGTGATAGTAACGGATAATGCATCATCATTTAAAAACCCGCAAGTAAGAGAGTTATGTGAAAGGTTTCACATCAATCACAATTCTCCCTTAGTCTACTATCCTCAGGGGAATGGACAAGTAGAAGCTACCAAAAAAACTCTAAAAGCAATACTGGTCAAAATTGTGAAGGATTCTAAGAGAGATTGGCATTTACAATTATACCCATCTCTGTGGGCATACAGAACAAGTGTTAGGACCCCAATTGGAACCACCCCTTATGCCCTCACTTTTGGGATAGAGGCGGTATTACCATTGGAAGTAGAATTGCCTAGCCTGAGAGTATCATTACAAGGATTATTAGACAACGAAGAGTATAGAATAGTAAGGTTGGTCGAATTAGAAATGATGGACAAAACATGCTTGAGAGTTGTTCAAAGACATTATTCTTATCTAGCAAGAATGAAAAATCAATATGACAAAAAGGCCATCCCAAGACCCTTTCAAGTTGGAGATCTAGTGCTCAAGATAGACAATCTGATTGATAAAAGAGCGAGTGAAGAACAAAAATTCAGGCCCAATTGGATAGGTCCTTACATGGTCAAAGAAGATGTCAGAAATGGTGCCTATCTCTTGTGCACAATGGAGGGAGAGGAATTTGGAGAAACAGTCAATGCCTTTCACCTCAAGAAATATTATGTCTAAAAAACACCAAAAAAATAAAAAAACATAAAAAATTATAAAAAAATCAAAACGTCAAAAAACAATTTGTTTTTTGCATTACTGTTAGTGACTTGATCTTATACTATTTTCTCTTCAATAAGGAGTCCAATTTTGCCCAGATAAATGTCATCCTTTCAAGACCTAGAGATTCCCCATTTTCACAATCGCCATTATCCCCCGTCATTCCCTGTGATTCTAATCAAAGCCTAGCTCTTAGATTTACACTAATCCCAGTTTTATGAGTAAAGATGTTAGGTCTAAACAAAGTTAGTATTCAAACCTACAGTGTTCAAAGGAAGCTTGCAAGTATACCTTCCCAATTCTTCCCTAGTACTAGAGAAGTCCAACCAGATTACAAAACTTTAGGTGGCGCTTAGCCCCTTATCTTTCTTGGCCAAAAAATGTCAGGAAGATCAAAACTCTGAAGGAAGCAATCTAAGATTCAAGTGAATAAAAAAATGAGTGATCAAAATAAGAGTGTCAAAAGTGAGAATTGAGAGATCAAATTATTGCATATCAAAGTTCCAAAAGTATTCATTTCTTGAAAAATCAAAAATCCAAAAAAATGAGAAAAATCAAGTGAGGAAATTACAAAAAAAAAGTAAAAAAAAAAGCAAAACAAGAGAGATACAAACAAAAAGAGAGTGAAAGAGAGAATATTACTGAATGTCCGTACTTTTGGGTGGAGATCAGTCTAAGCTCGAAGCCTCGAGGGTGACATTCTAACAGAGAAAGAGAGGTACAAAGCACACACACGCACTAGCTGAGAAAAACCAGAGTCTAGTAATCTCTAGGATCATCTTCTACCAAGGGACCCTTGTTCTTTCCCATTTATCCTTTACCCTGGGTCTACCTTGCTTGCCATCTATGATCTAAGTCTAGAAAGCACCAATAAAATTTGCTAATTGTCTAAGTTGAAAGCTTGTCATCTTGTCTTATCTAGATAAGGATCAGTGTTTAGCCTTTAGCAAAGCCCAAAATCATAAATGCTCCATTTTCATTCCCACTCCCCACTTGAGTTTCCCTAAATCCTATCTCACAACCTTGAATAGTTTTCCTATATTAGGACAACTTGCAATCCCCTGAATCAAAAATCATATTTAAAGAGTAGTCACATTGTTTGTCCCACATTACATTCATGCCAAAAATAAAAAAAAAGAGTCTCAAAGCAATAAAGTCAAATGTCATATCTCATGACATTCAGTAGAAGTCAATGTTTCATTTCAACATTTCTTATGTTCCTGCATTATCATATAGTGAACTCCATCTCATATATATGTCACAAAAAATTACAAAAATATGTCATTGTTATCATACTTGCATCGTTAAAAGAGTTGAAAAGGTCAAACATAATCAAAAATTTCCCAAACCTCCAAACATGCATAAGAGATGAGTACAAGATCGATAGACGAAAACCATAAAAGGATAAACTTTCATAGATACTTCTGAAGTTTACATATACAAGAGTATCAAAGATCTAGGACAAAATACTCTTAAGAGAATTAGAGGCTTCCCATGCAAGGGGGCATGATTTGAGAAAAGAAGTCAAGGGTAGTTCCCTCCAACGGAACCCTCAAGACTTTGGCTCCTCCATATACAAATACCACTCGTCCATCCATGAGACCTATGAGAGTGAGGTTCTCTACTATGAGCATGTGACTGTGAAGGTCCCGCCATGCTAGCATCACGACGTCCAACATTAAGGCAAGCCATCTCTCAGGGTACCTGATTCTCACCCTTAAGGGTGTCAACCTGGGTCTTCAACTCTGTATTCATCTGGCATCCATGATAGACAGGAGCAAAAATGTCAGTGTGTTGCCCCACAGCGGGGGGCACACTAGGATCATCTAAAAGGCGATCATGAGTCATCCTAGTGAAGGGAGAAGATAATCCAACATTAATCTCATGAACAAAGTCCCTCCACTCTTTGACATTATTTGAGAGAGTGAATCGAAAGAAAAACAAATCAGTTTCCCATAAAAAGAGAAAGGACAAGAGTGCAAAAGGCAAATGGATTAAACTTATGTGGATCACCAGGCTGCCAATCAGGGTCAAATTGTCATGTCACCTCATCTGAATGAGGAGGTTGAGGAACAATGGGAGGACCCTCAGGGATATCAGAAGCATCATCTGAATCATCAATATCATCAAAATCCTCATCCTCAGGAAGGACCTCATTTGATGAATCATCATCATCTGGAACATAGTCCTTGTCAGTAGATTCTAAGTCCACAGTCACACTCAGAGACCGGGAAGGAGTTCCTCTCCCTTCTCTTTGTCCTTGTCTCGAAGCTCTAGTAATGAGGACTCCAAGAATCAAAGGAGTCCAAATGACTGTCCTCTATCCAATCTCACCCATCTCCTGAACTGTCCTGTAGCATGTGGACACTGGGGCAAGTCCTCAGGAATGTCCTCGCCAAACTGCTGTGAAACACGATCAACCCAATGGGCCTCAACTAGACCATTATGGTCTAAAAGCTCAGATACTCTGCGACAGTACTCTCTGACCTTGCCATCACAGGCCTAGGATCCCTCCATGTTACGATAAGGATTAAAGATCATGTCCTCATCAATAAGAGTAGCAACAGTGGGTAAAGAAGCATCAAAGTGACCAACATGCATCCACCTCGCTGCTCTTGGTAAACATCTATGTGGAAGTGGAATGAGCTTCTGATAGGGTCTCATGTGCTCAAATATCCATGTCATGATCAAAGAAGAGTGACTAAAAGCTAGATCCCCTCATTGTGAAATATGATAGAAGTCTCTGTAAACTATGGCCAAGATGTCCAGTCCCCAAGCGTAAACTGTGCCCTCCTTGATATCATGAATGATGGGTGTCCAACACCATCTCAGACAGGCCGAGGCTTTGTCTCCCGATAGCTTCGATGCAATCAAACCAATTAGGAATCTCCTCAAAAGCGGGATGCGGAGGCGTGGCACAGATGTGAATTGGACTACTGTCTCATCCTAGGGTGATTAACCCTCATGAATGCAACCCAAGAAGCCTTGTCCTCAAAGGACTCGCTGACTGGAAGAACTAAAGGTTGTCCTCTCACAGGAACCCCGAGTATATGATACACATCATAAAGATTGATGGTCCACTCTCTAAAGATCTGCAGGAACCTAAATGTGTTTATGTCCACATCCAAGTAGGTCAGAATGTCATAGCATATACGAGATACATAATGAATCACAGGCACATGGCAAACTCTAGCTAGGCCTGCCCTCTTCAGAATAGCATGATCCTTAGTACTCAACGAAGAAAACATCCCTGAGAGCCATCCCTTCTCTTAACAGGCATTCCATCAGATACGCATGTCCTACAAAATCAGAAGAGAACTCTAGATTAGATCTAGTAAACTTGTAAAAATCACTAAAAATCGTAAAACTGCAAAAAAACCTTACACAAAAAAGTGTGCAATCCTCAAAATTGCAATAAATAGGTGAATATAGTAATCAAAACATGTAAGATCAGAGTGAAACAAGCATTAAACAACATGAAAATTTAGTCAAAATTAGCACAACAGGGTCGCCCTTGGGCGACATAGGTGTTTTTCCGGATCTCCCTCGGGCGACCCTGCTGTCAGACAGGATCACCCCCAGGCAACCCTGCCTGACAAAAGGGGTGACCCTAGAGGAAGATCCCTCAACGAAAAATTGCTCCAAAAACTTCATTTCTCAGTCGATTTCAGAAAATGAAAAACCAATCTTGCGCTAAATGACGAGACAAATACAATGCAACAAAGAAAATCATTAAAAACAGACAATTTCAAGAGATTTTTCACAAAATTCAAACTAGAGTTTAAGGAAGGGTTTTTCACTAATTGGATACCCGATTCTTCATGGCTGAAGAAGAGGCAGCCATCTTTGCAATCTCCTCAACAATACCTTTCTAACGACTGCTCACGTGAACGATTTCATCACCGTTTCGCTCCAATCTCACAATTTGACTTACTTTGTTTGCCCTTAGCTTAGTTTCATTTATGCATTTTTAGATAAGTTATTTTCTTTTATGCATCTCTTTCATGCATCATTTTGTGTGCTTTCATCCCTACAAGTTCAAATCGACAAAGGCAAACAACTAGTCGAACTTGAATGATCCATGGTAAGTTCGTCATTTCAGTTTTCATTATTCATTTTGATATATTAAATGTCAAACTGATACTAGTTATTGTAGGTACAAATTGTAGGAAAATCAACATGTAAGGCCTAGTTCAGGAATGGTGCCTACCTTTCATTTAGACTACCTTCCCTGAGGTTGCAAATATGTAAGCACAAAAATCACACACAGCCTCCACGAGGACCCCTATGATGATTCAAATCCTTGTCACGTACATGCAAGCGTGAAATAATGTCCTTTAAGTAGCAAACCTCTTGATGATGTGTCCTCTTTCTTGTCTTGTGTTGTTTCTTCTTTGTTGATTTCTCTCTCTCCCTGTTTGCGACGCTTTTCAACACTTGTTGACTTGTGTTTTCTAAGCTTTCAACCTTGCTCCTAAGCCTTGTGAGTGTTTTGCAGGTGAGTTTTCACCTTTTCCCTATGTTTTTCATCCTGTGCACCTCCTAGAAGCCTTCTAGAGGTCTCCCTATCCATCTCCCACTTTCAATTTTCAATTTCACCTAACCAATCCAAATCTCCCCCTATTATTTCCAGATCTCCCATGGGAGATCCTGTAGGTGCAAGTGGAAATTTGGATTCTTGCACATGACTGACCTATTTCTAGAGGTAGAACCCCTTCTTTTCTTTTCTTTTCTTCTTTCATCTCCCAACCTAATTTTCTACATCAGACCCTGTCTAACTTGGATCTCCCCCAGGCCACCTAGGGTTGCCTCTCGGGTGACCCTACTAGCAAAAGGGGTGACCTTGCCATTTTTCTAGCCACAGTAAAACTTGAGTTTCTCACTTGTTTTTGCTTCATTTTCTCCCATTTTTCTTCCAATTTTCATGGTTTTTGATGCCTAATATAGAGTTAACTATTTCATACACCCACAGATGCATAATTAGCTCTATTTGATATCAAATTAACTCTTCAATCAATATCATGCATTCCCTCACCTCCATTTCCTCTTCAGTGATAAGCTATAATTGATTTATCACTCCATAGTTAGCTGAGTTCACTGGGTAATCAACCTTGTTAACTCCCCAATCATCCTTGTTAACTCATCAATCAAATGAGTTAACTTCTCAATCAATCCCATTCCTCAAACCTATAAATATACCCCTCCCTCAAGCACAAAGGGAGGCAAATTCATTGTGTACACAACTCTTGCCAGGTTTTTCTCTCCAACTTAGCATTCAAATGCTCTTACAGGATGAAGGTGCCTTTTGCTTTATTTGTTCAATCAAGCAGCATTATGCTGCTTCATTCTATGCCATTGTGCTCAACCTAAGCTCGCATTGATCTCATACAAGCTTTATCAAAGATTATTTTTGTTTCTTTGTGTCATTTTGTCGTCAAGAGGATCTCTCACTGCTTCAAAAGGACTCGAGGTTGCCAATATCAAGGATTTCTAAGGGTATTGGAGTCACAAAATCTTTGGTTATCTCAAGTTCCTTCATTGTTTGGTTTAATTTAATAGTAATTAGAAAACTAAATTTGCTCTTGGGAACAATAAAACATTGTTTTTTCATTGATAATTAGATCTTGCATGTTAGATTAGTTGTTTTCATATTTCTAGATCTTGATTATTAGAAGAAGCATTTTCCTTTCTTAGATTAGATTACTTCTAAATCATCAAAAACCCAAAAAACATAGATTAACTTTGCATCAGAAAAATCATGTTAGATTGCATACATATTTCCTTTTCATAGATTAAAAGCACTTTTCATTTCCAAAACATTAAAAAAGCACAAAAAAATGTTTTGCATATCATTTAGTTTGCATGCATATAAAATAGATAAAATAGCAAACCCTCGATACCATCACGAGGTAACCATGGCTAAATAATCCAAACAAACCCTCAATACCATCATGAGGTAAGAACAAGTCAAAACAAAGTCAAACTCTAGGTCAAATAAACCCTAGGTCTAAACCCTAGATCGAGTTAAGGTTAGCAATCACACAACTACCTCTATCTTGGCTTATGAATGTGCATAGGAGTGAGAGGAGAGTGGGTGAGGGCTATCTATGACAAGATCCAAGAGATCCATCCAAGACCACAACAAGAAGCATTCGTTCTACCACAAGGAGACCCATTCATCCTCTTGTTGTTAGAAGAAACTAGACAATGCCAGATACAACGAGAACTCATCCAACGTATACAAAGACAAGAGGACATAAATGAAAGGAACCATTTACTCACACAGAGGTGGAATCTAAGAAACCCCAATAGGAGAAGAGAAACTAGTGACCCTTTGGGTCATAGGGTTATCTCAACTATAACTTCAATCGAGTGAAACATTCAACTAAGCACACAACAACAAAGGCCACAGTACTTGTTGACCCCTCTCTACAAAGTCCAGCTCTCCAACAAGCTAGGCCCCAATCGTGTCTCGCCTCCTCTCGACTAACTACTTCCACATGAGTGAGAGTGACATGGTGGATTGCTCTGTGGCAAGGAGGGAAGGGTCTATGTGCATGCTGAAATCTGACTCGACAGCCCCAAGCAACCGGAGTCATGATTTTGAGCATACAGAGCTAGCCTTTGATTAGAATCATAGGGAATGAAGAGGGATAATGGTGATTGTGAAAATGGGGAATCTCTAGGTCCTGAAAGGATGACGTATATCTGAGCAACATTAGACTCCTTATTTAGGAGAAAATAATATAAGAGCAAGTCACTAACAGTAATGCAAGATGAACAGAATGATGCATAAATGCAAGAAATAAATTCTTTTTTGACATTTTGATTTTTTTTTGTATTTTTATGTTTTTTTTATTTTTTTGGTGTTTTTTAGACATAATATTTCTTGATGTGAAAGGCATTGATTGTTTCACCAAATTCCTCTCCCTCCATTGTGCACAAGAGATAGGCACCATTTCTGATGTCTTCTTTGACCATGTAAGGCCCTTTCCAGTCTTCCGGAAAAGCTATTTTTCATCTTCTTTTCTTATTTTTTGTCCTACCTCTTATCAAGACAAGTTCTCCTATTCTATAGGGTTTTTCATTTGAATCTATTGCTACCAACGTAGTGGTTTCTCTTGGCATTGTGAGATGAAGTAAGTCTTGAAAGGCTTGTTGATGAGAAGGAGTCCAATACAGGACTTTGTCAGAATTCAATAGCTCTGCTAATAGGTTGAATTGTTCTTGCATATAGATCTTCACATCTGGTCTTTCTTGGATTCTTTGCAAGATTAGAACAACTCTAGGGGAGTTTGTGGCTCCCTTGTCTCATTAGGAGGGACAAAGCTTATACTTGTCCTCCCATTTGGTTCTAGTCTTAAGTCCATGGCATATCCAATGTAACTTTTCGGTAATTCAAAAATGACAGTGTCGTCAACACCAACCGTCACTCTCATCTTCCATTCTCTCTGAAAGATACCTTTGCTTTCTTCATCTTCGTCAGGAAGTCTTTCAACCATTTCAATTTGTACTAGAGGTGCTTCCCATTCACCAAGTTCATTTGATTGAACTGAGGCAGAGGTGGTTGATTTTTCATGCGATTGTGATACCACGAACATCCTAGGTAGAATTCCTATAGCATTGGTTGATTCATTATCAATAGAATGCGCCTCTTCCATTGGTATCACTAGTTAATGTGAATCCTCTGTTGGTGTGAGAGGCTCATACAATTTTGTTTCTTTTGGTGTCTTAGGGACACGCGATTCACTTAGTGGTGACAGTAGAGTGTAATTTTTTGCCATGTGTTCCTTAGCATCTGAGAAAGTGTGTAGGTCTACATCTCTTAGATCTAACGTAGTGGTTTGAAAAATTAGTCCTTCAGTCCTATGAGGCTTCTCCCCGATCCAAGGGAAGAGTTTGTAGGCCTCTTGGAAGTCGATCATGAGTACCTCTAGAGGGAATTGGAGTGGTCCATCCTATTCAATTAATTCCATGATCTCGATCGTCTTTCCTTTAGGGACCATTTCCTTTTGTTTTGGTAATGGCTCATTCTCTAAAGTTTTGATCTTTGCAGTGTTATGGTCTTTTCCATGATTTCCATTCATTTGATGCATATGGACTGAGGTGTAGGATTAGGGATGGTTAATTTGTTGGTAGGGAGTTTGTAGTCTATGGGGATACCTATACGCTTGTTTGGTGTGTTTGATTTTAACATACTGAAAGGTTCTAGATCTCCCTTTGCGACATATACTTTCCCTAAGTGTAAAAATTGAGCTTCTTGAAACAATGTGGATGGCACAACCTTCATTTTGTGTATCCATGGCCTTACAAGAATCAAGTTATATCATGTGTCTTTGTCTATGACATAGAAAGTAGTTGGAATGGTTTTGGGTCCCAAAGTTACTGGAAGGGTAATTTTACCTATGGTGGTTGCCTTTAAATTATCATATCCACTTAGAGTATCTCATGAGGTGGTGATATTTGTGTGTCCATAGCCCATCCTCTCTAATAGGGAGAAAGGGACTATATTCACTGCAGCCCCATCACTAATTAATGTTCGTTTGATGCACGTATCATAGATCCACACTTGAAGATATAGTGTAGGATCCCCTTTTTTCGTTAACTCTGCCTCCGAAGGCATCTGTTGTAAGTCGAAGAAAAACCCTGGATCTTTGAGTTCTAATTTTGGTGGACTAAGATCGTAGTCCACATGATTGATTTGCTCACTAGGTGGTGACATAATTTAGTCGAGGTATTTTAAACCTATTGCCTCTAGAAATGCTAAGCGATGTGAAGAGGAGTTCCTAAGTAAATCAATGAATGAAATGTGAGCATATGTTTTCTTTAAGTCTTCTATGAGCTCATAAGGTCTGACTGGCGGTGGTATTGGTTCCACTACTGAGATGATACCTTCATATGCTGGTATTTGCTAATTTTCATCCTCATGGCTCTCCTCTTCTTCTTCATTGTGCATAATCTCGACTAATTCCATCATCCTAGCTTCTCCTTTTTGTCCTAGTTGTGGTGGGATTTCGGGGTTACTACTCCGAGTTGTCTTGTTTTGGTTTGTTGTTTCCATATCTTTATGTGTGGGGAACAAGTCTTGATAAATTCTCATGT
This sequence comes from Cunninghamia lanceolata, assembly GCA_027924645.1. Lineage (NCBI taxonomy): Eukaryota > Viridiplantae > Streptophyta > Pinopsida > Cupressales > Cupressaceae > Cunninghamia > Cunninghamia lanceolata. Next base: position 12,682,111 of record BSBN01000987.1, on the reverse strand, counting down.
TTTCATTTTGCGGTGCTATTGGAGCCTGATTTTGTCTTGTATCTTTGTTATCTAGTGTGACATCCTGTGGGTTTAGGAACATTTCTATGAATAAATGTTGTTGATCTTCTGGCAACCTTGCTATGAATCTATTATATTCTCTACAAGATTTTGTGTTGTGCCCCCTTGTTCTATGAAAAGAACAAAATTGATTGAACTCATATGGGGGTCTCTCATACCTTCCATCGTTTCCATTCCTGTTTCCGTTGCGGTTCCAACTTTGATAATTGTCTTGAGGGTAGTACCGTTGTTTTTACATCGGTCTATGGCATTTATGTTAGTAGGATAGTAATTTCTCCCATTTTAATCATATTTTATCTTCTTGGGGTTGATCTGTGACCCCGTCTGTGGTTGCACTCCTGTTGTTTTTAAGGATTTTAATGATAGAGGAATTGTTTCCTGTGTCTTCCTTTGTCATCTTTCTGTTTGATCGATAGACTTTTCTACCACTGTCAATGGTAGCTTGGTCAATCCTCAAAGCACTTTCCAATGCCTCTTTGTAGGATTTATATGGCAATTTTTGAACATCTTCCTTCATGTCCTTATTAAGGGCATGCAGAATGAGGTCGCACAGTTCTTGGTGGTCCATGTTCGGAGCACTAGTTGAAGAATAAATGACTTGTCTCCATCAGGTGACAAAGTGGGGTACAGATTCATTTGGCTCTTATTTCATTGTGAGGAACTCTCTAATCCCTGTTTTAATGAGTTTGTTCATGTCGAATTCCATGACAAACTCTCCAATTAGCTGTCTGAACGAATGGATTGAAGCTTTTGGGAGATGATAATACCAATCTAAAGCAATGCCTTCAAGAGTTTTTGGAAAGATTTTTGCTACAACCCCATCCCAAGGGAGGAGTTCTCCTATGGTCGTGGTGTAGGCTTTAATGTGGGAATTTGGATCTCCTTCTCCTTTGAACTTCGGGAGATCTAGCAGTGGCTGAGGTAGTTGCATGCTTCTTATGTTTTGGTCCAAAGGTTCTTTCAAATACTCAAGATATGTTCCTAGAAAGGCACTTTGAGATTACGGGGTTGATAGTAACAACCCTATAGGTGGGTTTTAATAACCTATTATTGGATTTGTTTGATTGTTCTAAATAGGAGGTTCCCATTTAGACATGTGTCATTGCTAGCATTTTGTGATTAGTAATTGAGGTAGGGAAGATTTTGTGATGCCCCCTGGTCCTATTTATGGGACTTTTGCCTTCTTTCTGGAGCATCTTGCTCTGCTTCTAAGATTCTAATTATTTGCACTAGAGTTGTGATTAAGTCTGTAGGAGTAGCAGCTCTAGGTGTTTCTTCATTTCTAGGATGTTCTCGTCGAGTATTTTCATAGTGATATGCTTCTTCGTGCGCAATGTTTTCCCTTTGTTCTTCTCGCAAGGCAATCCTTAATGCCTCTTGAGCGTCTTTGGCTTCTTGCAAATGCTTTTCCAATCATTTAACTTCCACATCAAGATGAGTACTCGATGTACTTGTGGAAGGTTATTCGGGTCGGTGTATCTCCAACCTTATCCTTCTTGCTTTATGTGGCACATTTGGTATGGCCAGGTTGTTTTCCCAAGTCAAGTTGTTGAAAGATAGAGAATGCCTAGATTCTTTTTGATCTTGTTCATAATCAAAATCTTCATAGTCATAACAGTTGGTGATTGGTGCATCAGGATGCGGCGGCACATACCTATCAAATGAGGGAGTTTTTGGTCCTCTTGAGGGAATGTTCCCTTGGTTTAAGTCAGGTTTCGTCATATTCGAGGGTGCCACAGACACCATAGAATAAATGGAATGGATGATGGAGTAAGCGATAGAAGCTAAAACGGCTATGCAAAGCAATGAAAGAATGTTTTGAAGTTTCTGTTAACTGTTTTGAAATATTTGAAATGGGAATGCAAACTACAAAACCAAAAGATTCTGTAATTCACATCTGGTTCACCAAAATATGTACACTAAAAATCATGACTCCGGTTGCCTGGGGATGTCGGGTCAGATTTTGTCACGCACATGAACCCTTCCCTCCTTGCCATGGGGTGATCTGCCACATCACTCTCGGTCACATGGAAGTAGCCAGTCGAGAGGAGGCCAAACACGGTAATGGTTTGGCTTGTTGGAGAGCTAGACTTTGCAGAGAGGGGTTGGCAAGTACTGTGGCCTTTGTTGTTGTGTGTTTAGTTGAATGTTTTTCTCGATTGAAGTTGTAGTTGAGATAACCCTATGGCCTGAAGGGTCACTAGTTTCTCTTCTCTTATTGGGATTTCTCAGATTCCACCTCTGTTTGGGTAACTAGTTCCTTTCGTTTATGTCCTCTTGTCTTTGTATGCATTGGACAAGTTCTTGTTGTATCTGGCGTTGTCTAGTTTCTTCTAACAACAAGAGGATGAATGGGTCTACTTGTGGTAGAACAAATGTTTCTCATTGTGGTCTTGGATAGATCTCTTGGATCTCATCACAGATAGCCCTCACCCACTCTCCTCTCACTCCTAGGCACATTTGTGAGCCAAGATAGAGGGAGTTGTGTGATTTCTAACCTTAACTAGATTTAGGGTTTAGACCTCGAGTTTAGTTGACCTAGGGTTTGACTTTGTTTTGACTTGTTCTTACCTCGTGATGGTATCGAGGGTTTGTTTGGATCATTTAGCCATGGTTACCTCGTGATGGTATTGAGGGTTTGCTATTTTGTCTATTCTAGGGGCTTCTATATGCATGCAAACTAAATGATACGCAAAACATTTTTTTGTACTTTTTTAATGTTTTAGAAATGAAAAGTGCTTTTAATCTATGAAAAGGAAATATGTATGCAATCTAACATGATTTTTTTGATTCAAAGTCAATCTATGTTTTTTTTGGTTTTTGACAATTTAGAAGTAATCTAATCTAAGAAAGGAAAATGCTTCTAATAATCAAGATCCAGAAATATGAAAACAACTAATCTAACATGCAAGATCTAATTATCAAGGAAAAAGCAATTTTTTACTATTCCCAAGAGCAAATTTGGTTTTCTAATTACTATTAAATTGAACAAAACAATGAAGGAACCTGAGAGAAATGAAGATTTGTGTGACTCCACTACCCTTAGAAATCATTGATATTGGCAACCTCGAGTCCTTTTGAAGCAGCAAGAGATCCTCTTGATGACAAAATGACACAAAGAAGCAAAAAGAAGCTTTGATGAAGCTTGTATGAGCTCAATGAGAGATTTGGTTGAGCATAATGACATAAAATGAAGCAACGTAACGTTACTTGATTGAACAAATAAAGCAAAAGGCACCTTTGTCCTGTAAGAGCATTTGAATGCTAAATTAGAGAGCAAAAACTGGTAAGAGCTTTGTGCAAAATGAATTTGCCTCCCTTTGTGCTTGAGGGAGGGATGTATTTATAGGTTTGAGGAATGGGATTGATTGAGAAGTTAACTCATTTGATTGATGAGTTAACAAGGATGATTGCGGAGTTAACAAGGTTGATTACCCAGTGAACTTAGCTAACTATAGAGTGATAAATCAATTATAGCTTATCACTGAAGAGGAAATGGAGGTGAGGGAATGCATGAGATTGATTGAAGAGTTAATTTGAGATCAAATAGAGCTAATTATGCATGTGCGGGTGCATGAAATAGTTAACTCTATATTAGGCATCAAAAACCATGCAAACTGGAAGAAAAATGGGTGAAAATGGAGCAAAAACGAGTGAGAATCTTGAGTATTTCCGTAGCTAGAAAAATGGTAGGGTCGCCCCTTTTTCTAGTAGGGTCACCCCTAGGAAACCGTGGGTCTCCTGGGGGAGATCCAGACTGGACAGGGTCTGATGCAAAAAATCATGTTGGGAGATGAAAGAAGAGAAGAAAAGGAGGGGTTCTACCTCCAGAAATAGGTCAATCATGTGCAAGAATCCAAATCTCCACTTCCACCTACAGGATCTCCCGAGGGAGATTTAGACTGGTTAGGCAAAATTGAAAACTGAAAGTGGGAGATGGATAGGGAGACCTCTAGAAGCCTTCTAGGAGGTGCACAGGATGAAAAACATAGGGAAAAGGTGAAAACTCACCTACAAGACACTCACAAGGCTTAGGAGCAAGGTCAAAAGCTCAGAAAATGAAAGTCAACAAGTGTCAAAAAATGTCGCAAACAAGGAGAGAGAGAAATTGACAAAGAAGTAACAACACAAGACAAGAAAGAGGACACATCATCAAGAGGTTTGCTGCTTAAAGGACATTATTTCACCGTTACATGTATGTGACAAGGATTTGAATCATCATAGGGGTCCTCATGGAGGCTATGCATGATTTTTGTGCTTACACTGTCACATAAGACAAGCAACATCGAAAGTAAAAACACAAAGGGATCTATGTACGTTAGAGTTAGTACAATATATAGCTTGATCTATGTGGGAAAATTTTTGCAATTTGCAATTGATTATTGTAATTGTCATCATCCTCCAAGCACGTAGAACTACGAATAAAAAGGAGGAAAAGGTACATGAAGGCAAATAAAAATTTTGGGTCAACATGGAAGGATGCTAAATCATCCAATGATTTGCATAGTTCCCAAAATATGTAGAAAATTTCAAGTACAATACATAGAAGAATGTAGATACAGATAGAAGAATGACACAACATTTTCATTCCCCCTATATCCAAGTGCGTACAAGGGCATCAAGGGTCATCCAGGGAGGGAGAACAAACAAACAGACAAGCCATACTTACCCAAGGATTACAAAACACATTGGCAAGCGCATATAAAAATAGATGCGCAAAGGGACTGCACTCAAGGATCGATCTCTAGTAGGTCATCTGCCTCCCAATATTTCTCATCATAAAGGGATGGAGGATAGGCTGCGAGAGGGGCCACATTGAGAGTAGTGATAGGCACATCAGGTGGTTCTTCAAGTAGAGGATCAACATCCAAGGGAGGATCCTCATGTAATTGACCGAAGGAAAGGTCCATCAATCGTGTGAAGATCATGGATAGCGATTGTATCTCTCCTACGGAATAAAATACATCCTCCTTGGGGGAAGGGTGATCGAAGTTAGTATTAGAATAGATAACAATCGATGGCTATCTGGTGCTAACAGTGTGATTGCAAGAACTAGTGGCTACAAGTTGAGATAAGGTCTCCACAACTGGTAGCACAGAAACTAAAGGAATTAGTGGCGGCGAGGGTGGTGTGCGCTTTGGCTTGTGGAAAGGCAAGGTGGGGTAGTTCTGGTTATGCAGAGTGGGAGCTAGCTCTGCCAAAGTGGTGCTAGGAGCATTTCTAACATCAGGCTACAATGGTGAAGGTGGAGTCAAAGATGGCAAATAAAAAGGTGGAGGATCAACAAGCTGAGAAGGTGAAGGAGTCAGGGGATCTATAGGCGGTTGCGCCTCAACAACGTGTTCGCAGGCTCTAGCACGACATCGATGTCGATGATCTCTCACCTGCTCGTTTCATCAAGAGCGAGCCTAAGACTTTACTGAGGGAGCCATAGGGTCTCCCAACATGGGTTTTGGGTCATCCACAATCATGGGGATGTGTGGGGAGACCAATAGAACCTATAAGGATTGGGTGACCACAAGTGAAGAGAGAGGGTTCCTCAACCTAGGTTGCTTTCCTCTTGCTATCGTAGGAGCAAGAGGAATAGGAGCAACCACTAGAGTTCAGGGAGCAACCACTAGAGTTCAGGGAGCCACCAAAAGAGTAGGAGAAGGAGCTCTTAGTGACAGTTGGTTTCCTCATGTTGCTGAAGAAGTAGGAGGAACAAAACCAGCCAACGGATATTGAGAGGTCCCAAGAACACACGATGCTCTAGGATGTCCTTGTGGAGGTCCTCTAGGTCTTGTGTAAGACACAAGAGGTGAAATCATAGAGTATGTTCTTGAAGCATGGGCGATGGGAGGTGCAATTTATACGGGTTTCTTTCCTCTTCCTATCATAGGGACAGTGGAAGGAATAGGAGCAACCGCCAACGATAAAGGCATTGGATGAGTAGTAGCCAGTGTAGATGACAAAGAGGCACCAATAGGTAACTAATTGATATAGTTCACTTTAAACTTCTAGTACAAAAGGAACAAGAAGTCACCACGAGGTTGCATTAGCTCATTTGTTGTTGGCCAGAAGTAGTCTAAGGAGAAGTTTCCTCGGAAGACAAGGGCCTTGAACCCACTATGGTAGATATTGTGCACCTGGCCTTCATGTGGGAACTCCAAACTCTTATGGACTACGGAGGGGACCGCCTTCATGAAAATGAGCCACAGATGGACTAATTTCACACAAAATTGGTCAGAGGTTGGGATTACAGAAAAGGTAACATCTAGGGCCTTAGGTCTAACCCAGATAAGCAAGGTAAGTGAACCCATGGTAAAATGAGAGGACCCATCATGTGCGTATATCCATGATAAGGGTTGATGTACCTTGGCATTTAATCATGTTTTTCATGTGTCAAATCCAGGGCTATGTCCTAGGCTATCTGCAATAAGGAACTTGGGTAAGTGCAGAAAGATGGGGGGCCAAAAAGGGGTCTTAAGTGGCCACTTTTTTTCTGAAATCAAGAAATACTGGATGAGAAATTGAGCATAGTTACACTAAAATTTTTAAGATACAACAAAAACAATGTTCGTAGTGCTCCAAGTCTACTTTCTAAACTACTATTTTTTTAAAAATGGTATAGATTAAGGGGTTCAAAAAAGGGAGCCACAGAAATTGGTGTTGTTTCTGTCAAAAAAACATAACATAGCGTGTTTTGTGGCTCCCTCAAAAGGTTAACTTTTTTTGGTATTTTTAAAATCACTTCAGTGATAAATTAGCTAATAGCATGTAGTTTATGTCTATTTTTTTTGATAATTTTTTAATGAATATTTGATTTTTTACTAATTTTCAAAGTGGACACATCTTGAAAAATAGAATTTTGGTCATGCTACCCCTATAAATTTTTAAAACCAATTGAAAATCATTTTTTTTAATATGTGTAGAATGGAGTCTAGTTTATTAAAATGTAATTTATTTGAAATCTCAATGAACGGTTAATTTATAAAGAAAAAAATACCAAACAGTAGTTTTTGCCAAAAAAGGACACACAAACAAAAGAAATTAAAGATGAAAGGCTTAACATTGTTAAAATGTGAAAAAAATAAATCATTAAATAGCTAAGAGAAAGGTTAACATTACCCAAGTGTTTGATTTGTTCAACCTTGAAACACGTGCAAACCTAATGGTTAGCACGAATGAGATTATGTGAAATCCTGTAGAGTATGCAAAAATGTGTCTTTGGACATTGAGAAGGAACTCTAAGCCATTGGGCTGGAAATCCAAAGCAAATCCCAAGCTTAAGGATTGGGATTCCCAAAGCAACATATAGCACTCGCGTTATGTTTTGTTTTGCATTTTTTTCTTTTTTGCAAAAGTTTGCCTGATGTTTGTCAAGTTTGACATAATGTGAGAGCATTATAATGCGCTTGCATTATGTTTGGCTTGAAATGTTTTATGTTCAAGTTTGTTAAGTATGTTTGATGTATGTATGTTTGTATATATATTTGTATGTATGTATGTATGTATGTCAAATTGTATGTATGTATTTATGTATGTATGTATGTATGCCTGTATGTATGAATGTATGTATGCATGCTTGTATGTATGTATGTATTTATGCTTGTATGTATATATGTATTAATGCCTATATGTATGTATGTATGTATGTATGTATGTATGTATGCTTGTATGTATGTATGTAAGGGTTTTAGATTTAGGGTATATAAGGGCCTGAGGCCGTATAGTTTTTAGGGTTGAGGGTTGAAGGATTAGGGCTTAAGTAATAGGTAGAGGGTAGAGGGTCACAGTTGAGGGATAATGTTTAGCTTATTGAGTGTATAAGATTAAGTGTGTAAGGTATGGGGATTAGGGTTTAGGATATTGGGTTTAGGGTTTACGATATGGATTGAGGGTATATAAGGCATAGGGTGACTTAGGTGAGAGTGTATGGTTTAGGTTTTAATTATAGGGTTGATGCACAATATTCAAGGTTTAGGGTCCATCACCATGAGACCACATTTCTTTGAGGCATTCTTTCAAACAACTCTAAGCTACCACATCTTACATACATGTCTACCAAATCATTTTGTTCATATTATAAAATCATGGTATTCCACGAGACCACATTTCTTTGAGCAATTATATGTCAAATAGTTCATAGGCCTTGTCTATGCTTCCACATTTTGCATACATGTCTAATGGGGAATTTGCAACTATAACATTTGACAAAAATCCCCCTTCCATTATGCTTTGAGGGATGCCCATACCTTGTTTGAAATAGCCCATTTTGAAAAATGTAGGGGGATGCTATCAAAGGTTGTAGATTTTGGATTTACACTTTCCAATTGCATTAGCTTGAAAGATTCTAAAAAAATTTTAAGAAATCCATCTTGTGCATATTCTACAATCATTATGCTCCATGAGACCATATCTCTTTGAGGCATTTTTCCAAACAATCCACCTATCTTGTCTATGCTTCCACATTTTTTTTATGCATCTACTAGGGTAAGTTATAACTATAAATTTAAAAAATGCCTCTATCCTTAATGCTTTAATGGATGCCCATATCCTATTCCAAATATGTTTTATTGGCATGGGTAGGGACGATCTTGACAAAGGTTGTAGAATTTGGCTTCACACCCACTGATTACATTTTCTAGGAAGTTTCTGAAACCTTTTCAACAAATCCATTTTGTGCATATTCCACTGTTGGTTCCCAAATCTACAAATTATAAAACTTTAAAAGTATGCCAAGCTTTATAATCAGGGTCAACAAGTGATCTGGACAACGAACGAAATTAACCAAGAGGGTTAAAATTCCTTGTTCTTTAGGCTCTGCTATGCCTAGGTGGGTGTACCTTTATCACCATGATTGTTAACTCTCCACGATTAACTAATGATAATCAAGCAGATTGAAAACCTCATACAAATTTGTAGAGCTTGTGTGATCACAATTTTTTCAATTAAATCATCCTCTAACAATCTATTTCACATTGGCATGATGGTTTGAAAAAGACAATAAAATACAAAACTAACTGCTACTCCTACAACTAGACATTAAAATATATAGGAAAGGCTTTTACAATGAATTGTTTTGGGGATAAATGATAAGTGGCTTTCTTCCACTGGGTAACAGAGTCAAAATATAGATTGATATGTGTCATCCTACTAGTTATAATTCAAATTGTTTGGCACTTTGATGTTTATGACTCGCATAAACATGCAAGGAAATTAATTATCAGGCTCTTCTTTTTAATCCAAATGAATCTTCCAGGTTACTATGACTTATTCAAATGAATTTAATTCTTATTTAAAGAAACCAATCAAATAAACCACACAAAATGTAAATTTGCTTTGATAAACCAGATATATACTTGATACACTAATTTAAATAACAAGGAAAACATCAAATTGATACACACTATGCTACTATGATTGATCGAAATGGCACCAACTTCTAAATATATTAGCTCCTGAACTTAAACACTTCACCATTAATGCCAACTTGTGCTAAAAGATGCAATGGTTGATCATCGTGTGTGATTTTGAATATGCATCCTTGATCTAAGAAGATCCTACAGTCAAAAGTCCTTCATATAATTAATTCTACATTTGCAGTAAATGCAATGCCAACCTGTACCGCAGTCCCACCACAATAGATCAAGACCCCCACAAGGCAATGGGACCACATACCTTTCAAATTTTAGTCCATCCTGCTACACCACACATCACCTTTAACGTCATGGTACACCTATCATGGAATTGTGGTTTACCTTATGGTTATTTAATTTCTTACCGACATCCCGCACATACCCCCACTAACTAATGGGGTATTGCGGTGAACATTTACGCTACACCTCAATCTCTCGCAAACCTGCTAATGACTATTAGGGGTGACTACAAACCTCTGCGGGGATGTGGTATTTGACCCATATATATGTCAAGATGGAAACACAAGGATGCAACATAGGTGTGATGCAAAATGACCCAATGAGGACATTAGTAAAGGTTTTTTGATTTTAGGATATGAGTGGCAAAAGGATTAAGACCCTTTACAATGGATTTTTGGCTCTAAGGTTTATAAAACTGGCAGAATCAGGTAAATTTTACAAGTTCAAACACTTGCAATCATTGCAATCTGTGACATATCTCTTTGATGCATTTTGTCAAACAATTCACATGCCTTGTCCATGCTTCCACATTTCTCATACATTGTTGCGAAGGGAGTTACAATTTTATAACATTTGACAAAAATCCCCCTTTCTTTCAATGATTTGATTGATGCCCATACCTTGTCCAAAGGTAGGATCTTGACAAAAGTTGTGGAATTTGGATTTATACTCAAGCCAATTGTATTTTCTTGAAAGTTTGTAATGTCTTTTAAAAAATCCATTTTGTGCTTATCTTGCAATCATGGCATTCCATGAGACCACATTTCTTTAAGGCATTCCATCAAAAAATTCATATGCTTTGTCTATGCTACCACTCTTCTACATGATGATTGTATGTACATTTTGTATGAAGGGTTGAATGACATATATTTCATTTATTTGTATGGATTCATTTTTTAGGAAATAATATTTGTCTCTTTATCATGCTACAGATAAATTCTCCATCATGCCAAGGAAACGATCAAGGATTAAACCAACATAAGAAGAGAAAGAAGCTAAGAATGCACAGAAAGCAACAGATATGAGGGAATTTTGTGAGAAGAGGAAATTGGATATGATTGTCGAAGACATGCCAATTGAAGAGGAACCTCAACCGTCAACAAGAGATATGGTATTGGTGGCACAAAGGGAACAAATGCAAAAACTTTGTGCTATGAGAGATTTGAATACTGTAGTTGGAGACACATCCTCTACCACAAGTCAAGATGGAGGGACACCATCTACTGCATCTCAAGTTGAGATTACATCATCACTCACATTTGAGGAAGGAGGTACGCCATCATTCCCACCTCAACCTCAAGGTATGTCATCTATTCCATCTCTGATCGAAGGTATGCCATCTAGCACATCTCATTTAAATATTGATGAAATTCCTAACGTTGAGATGAATTTACCTTTCACAACACCACCTAGAATTTTGCATAGAAATCCAAAGTATTTGATTGATATTGATGAGAATATTTTGTGGCCAATGGAAGGTAAGATTCCAAAATGCACTTGTAGAAGATATGCTCATAAGATTTGGAGAGTGTTCTTTGAAAAGTTAAATGAGACCACAAGATGTCAACTATTCATTGAAATGATGCAAAGTATAAAGTATAGGTCCATCATGAAGATTCTTGGGTTGAGAACATCAGAGGCTTCAAGTGAAAAATCTATTATCAAGAATCTAATGAGTGCACATGAGAGTGTGGGTAACACATTAGGCACAAAAGATAGTAATGTCACACAACGTGTGATTACAATGACAATAGTAAGTAATCAAATGAGGAAAACTCATCTCATTAGAAAGACAAGTCAATCATTGAGAATTAATAGAAAAACTTTATCAAGAGCCGTTGGAAGGCACCAAAGAATCGAGGACACCGATGCCAATGAATTATGAGAGTTCTTGGGGAGACTACCACAAAAAGATAAACCAATTGTTGAAGCATTGAGATCACTAATTAAATACTTTTGGAAGAATTACACAAGGGTATCTCTAAATCAAAGGGATGGGGTAAGAAGGATAATCGGTAGTCGAAACCGTGAGCCACATCCAAAGCATTTTTTGGATACAAATCAAATATAGTTTTTTGGTAAATTTCTAGAGATGTATCCTTAAATTAAAATTTGTCAACGATATTTTGAAATGCTAAAACCTTTCTATGTCAAAATAAATCACACACGCACTACTTGTTGTAGATTACATATTGAATTTTCTAACCATTTTGATGTTTATCGGTCTATATGTTTAGATTTGCATACTAACAATGTTTTGCAGGATTGTGACATACATGCCCCACCAACATCTTCAAGAGACTTCATATCAACAATTTTATGTGAAAGAGAGGAAGGTCAAATATTCTATAGGAAATTATGCTTGGATGGCACATGTCAGCATTGCGGTGGCCTGCAACATATGCCAATATGTGAACATATGGAAAGCACACATGCGTTTGGAAATAAACTAGTAGAGTTTGACAAGTATAAAACAGTGGCCTACAATACAAAAGATGGTAAAGAAGTAAAGAGGTGTGATTTGGTTATTCAAAAGATTCTAGTGTATCAGTTTATGTCTACATTTTGTGATAGTATAGTGTATGAGTATGCAAGACATACCCATAAAGCTCGATGGTTGGACTTGCAATTCAAGTTATGCAAGGACACATTTCCACTTGGTGGCATTGTTTCAATCGTCAAATTTGCAGAGAACTATAGTCTACAACCATAGCATGAGGTGCAATCACAATATTACAACTCCACACAGGTTTCTATATTTGTGCACATCACATTCATTCATGCAAATGATAGTACAGAGGATGATAGAAATATCATAAGGGAGTATCATTTTTATATTAGTGATGATTGCACGCATTCAACGGAGTTCATGCAAGGTTGCTTTCAGGTTTTCTACAATAATTTGGCTAGAAGGGTAATATCATTCAGTCAGCATATCAAATGGTCAGATAAATGTGCATCACAATTCAAGAACTCGTGGATGTTCTATTGGTTGAGCAGGATGCATAATATTACATGTGTTCAGCATATGTGAAACATTTTTGAGGCCGAGCATGGAAAGGGGGAGCATGATGGTGTAGGAGAGTGTATCAAAAGAGCCATAGCATGAGAAGAGTTAAAGTATAAAGACAATGCAAACTTGACAGATGCAAAATTAATCGTCGAGTGGTGTAATGCTTCGATGGGTCCAAGTAATGAAGGTAAGTCTTCAGTTCATAGATTTTTTTGGTTGATAGATGATACTAACATTGCACCATATGAGGATTGTTGTGCACTGACAGGATCAAGTGAGCTACACTCTTTCAGAAGTTCAAATGTAGGTTCATGGAGTATCCATACACAGAAGATGGCATACTTTTGTTCTTCATGTACAATTCAAGCATGGGATGAGTGTGAGTCAAAGGAGTGGGTTGATGAATGGTAGTTAAGTTATCTTAATCCACTTCACACATATCGGCCCTCGACGGCATTGGAACTAACATAGATGGAATCATCAGTTGACTTTGACCACATATCAGATCTAGTTCAACTAAGTAATATATCTACTGGCATAGTTTTTGAAATTCTTAATGTTATCTTACTTTCTAGTGTTTTTGTAATGTTGACTAATTTCACCTAATTTGCTGCACATATCAATGTAGGGCATGTTTATGTAGTTATTATAGATGAAGACAATGAAGAGGGAACATATTATTACTTGTGTCATTGTGTTGAGGCTAAAAAGAAATTGGAGGCCCCAGTTACAGATGGAGAAAACATCGAATACCCTACAGGCTCGGTGGTTGTTACTGGAACATGGCTTAAAAGGTACCCACATAAGAGTGTTAATGTTTGGCTATTTCAAGACTTTGACACACATCGGAAGATTCTTCATTACTCGAACCTTGTCATGGCATCCAATGTTCATTTGATACAATATCGGGGTAGACCTTTGAACAAGACCTCATGGAAGGTGCATGAGTCTGACCATGAGCCAATACTTGCCACAATAAAGAGTAGAGCAGATCCAGATGGTTCATTGGATTAATTTGTAAGTATGCACGTTGATTTTGTAAATTCATGTTATTGATATTAATGTATTGCAATTGATAGTTAGACCTTTTGTTTCTATATTTCAAGTTTGCATATGTTTGTCTTTTTTTTGTTGCTACATTTTTACACATATACATTGAATATTGAGCAAATTATATGCATATTTATGGTTTCAACATTTGACCATTTGGAGACCTCAATTTGCAAACTTGACCTTTGCAACCCTAGATTAGACTTGGGAGACCCTTCCTCAACCATCATCTCACCTGAAACATCAACCATTTCCATCATATTCATCCAAAATATATCATCTTTCCCTCATCTTAGCATGTTCATCCATTATCATAAGCTAGTCATCACAACCATCATCCTTAGACCTTGGTCCTTTCAGCCATTAGCCTACCCCTATCATCTTATCATTGTCATCATCATTGGATTTGAACAAATGAAGTCAAAGATTCTTGAAATTAAGACTTCCATGGAGAAAATACAACTGGAAATAGATGATAAGGAATAAGTAATATCAAATGTAAGTGCAAAAAAAGAGAATCGGTGTGGTGGACACATGAAAGTATTCAAGACATTAAAAACTCTATCAAACAAAGGAATGTTGTTGTCCTAAGCATTGATGACAGAGTAGCTGATCTAAAGCTCAAAGTAAAAGATATGAAAAAGAAGTTACAAGATCATGAAAAGTAATAATGGGGGGTGTTAACAGGTAATATCCCTTAAGAGTCCAAAGTGAAAAAAGGCAGCAATCTTTGACGAGATGTTACTTGGAAAGTGTGTCAATTAGAAACAATCCATCTAAGGATACAGGATTACGTAGGGCCCCTCTACAATAACCTCTCTCATTTTTTGATATCTCTAAGGCATTTGCCCATGGTGTCCAGTTTTTAGCTGATGGAAAAAGTGTCAAATGCATGTAGTGTAAAGTTGCAAAGGGGTGTAACTTTCATTTTTCTCCTCATGCAACCAAACTGATAGTTCTAACACGTCTAGATGGGTACGTTTAGGCTAGGCATGGTCATGTTTCACATCCAAACATGCGGAAATAGTCTGAGCTACATTGTACCGGCAATATCCCTTAACAGTCCAAAGTGCAAAAAGGCAGTAATCTTTAACGAGTTGTTACTTGGAAACTGTGTCACTTATAAACAATACATCTAAGTCTACGGGATCATGTAAGGCCCCTCTACAATAACCTCTCTTATTTTTTGATATCTCTGAGGTGATTTTCTATGGTGAAAGTTTTTTTGATGCTCCAAAAATCATCAAATGCATGTAGCGTAAAGTTGCAAGGTAGGCTACTTTTTGTTTTGTTCTTCGTGGGGCCAAACTGTTAGCGCCAACACGTCCAGTTGGGAACATCTATGCTAGGTATGGTCACCACCCTTCATTATAAAAGGGTCATAGTATTTCCTATTTGAAGGGTCACAACTTTTCACCTTTGAAATGTCAGAACCTAAATCATATTATCACTATTTGTGAGAACCTAAATTCATTTATTTGCAATATTGCCTAAGGTTGTATTCTTAATTGTATTCTTCAAGGATGTTATGGATGTCTTTCTCAATGATAAATTTCTCTCCTTTTTATGTTAGTGCTTATCAACCTAATACACGAAGTATGAGGCGTACACATGAATACACATAATACGTGAAGTATACATAGGAAGCATGAAGTATACATGTGAATACACGTAATACATGAAGTCTACATAGGTAGCATGAAGCATACATGTGAAAACATGAAGTATACACAGGAACCATGAATCATACACATGAACACGTGAAGTATACACAAGAAGCATGAAGCATACACGTGGAATGGTAGCATGAAGCATACATGTGGAATGGTAGATGTCTTCCAAGACTTATATGACAAACTTCTATAGGTATGAGGTCACATGTAATAATGTCTTGCTCATTTTTAGTTCCATACTTCAAAGTGCATTGTATAATTACATGAATTTCCTTACCATGCTACAATGATCCTACAAAGTATGGGCTTAGATGTGTAGTGGTAGAGAGACCTAGGTGTTAGATTGCATCATGTATTATTATATTCATATGATTGATTTAATGTTCAATAATATTAGAGGAGAATAATGTTCAAACTTTATATATTTATAATTATATAAAGGAAGAGTGCATGTAATACAATTGGACTTTAAATATTTGAAGTAAACCATCTACAAATATCTATTGAAGCGTAGATTTATAATGCAAATATGGACACCATCAACAAAAAAGATGTGTATTAACCAAATAGATATATAGGCATACATTAATATCTATCATTATAAGTATAACATATATACAAAATAGCCATATAGGCTTACAAGAACACCATATAGGCATACAATATCAACTATATGCAATACAAAATATATGTCCACAAATTCCATATAGGCATACAACAAAGGAACTCAATAAAAAGTCATTCCCCTTTGGGTGAAGAAAATAGATCATGGGGAGCCTTGGATTTTCGAGGGAATGGAGACACATATGAGAGTGGTCTACTTCGAACCTAAGGGTTGCTCCTCCTATTTAGTTCATCATGGAGCTTTAGTTGTTACAATAAAAAGTATAGACATTAATATATAAAAATTACATTATAAAAAATGAAATATTTAACAAAATAATCACTTACCACTGCCAGATAATCTCTCTCCTCATTTGCCACAGTAGTAGGATTAGGCTGTGGCATTGTAATGTCCTATAGAAACCATCTAGATAGAAATTAAACTTCAAATAAATAACCATTTGATTTTTCAATAATAAACAACTATAACAACAAATGTAATTTGAAATTTACTATTCTGCCTCATACCCCCATCAAAGGCATGGAGCTATCAATTGCAGAAGACACACCATGCTCCATTGCCATATGAACATCAGGAGGTGTCTCCACCTACATCATCTGAAAATAAAACAACATTATTCAATTATGAAAACTAGAATAGTGATGCAGGTCATGGCTTATAATGTATGAGATAGTCAACAAAATTTTGAGTACTTTGGTAGACGTGTATGAAAATGTGGTAGCATAGACAAGGCAGTGAACTGTTTGAAATTTTTTTGAGAGAATTGTTTGAAAAATTGCTTTGGTAGACATGCATGAAAAATGTGGTAGCATAGACAAAGCAGTGAGCTGTTTGAAAAAATGCCTCAAAGAAATGCATGGTCACATGGTGATGGACATCACCATGAGACCATATTTATTTGATGCATTTTTTCAAACAGTTCGTTGTGTTGTCTATGTTATTGCTTACTATTATGCTTTGATAGATTTTTTCCAAGCATCCATAATTTGTTTAAAAGCACCTATTTTAGGATTTTAGCCATAGCAACAAGGAAGTGAATTGTTTGATAAAATGCTTTGGTAGACATGTATGGAAAATGTGGTACATAGACAAGGCAGTGAGTTGTTTGAAAAAATGCCTCAAAGAAATGTGGTCTCACCATGAGACCACATTTCTTAGAGGCATTTTTTTAAACAACTCATTGCCTTGTCTATGCTACCACATTACTATTATGCTTTGATAGAATTTTTCAAAGCATCCATAGTTTGTTTGAAAGCACCTATTTTAGGCTTTTAGCCATGGCAGCAAGGAAGTGAACTGTTTAATAAAATGCTTTGGTTGACATGTATAGAAAATGTGGTGGCATAGACAAGGCGATGAGTTGTTTGAAAAAATACCTCAAAGAAATGTGGTCTCTGTTGGCAAGAGACATTGCTTCGCATGACAGGTGTTGTCATTAATGGAAACTAAGACCATTCCATTCATCTGCATAACACAATTTATTCATACCGGAAGTTAGAATCAAAATTTATCTAAGTCCAAGTAGTCAGGAATAGAGCAGGTGATAGGGTCCGGTATCTCAAGGTCTGGATCTCTCCGATGGAAAGTCATAATGTGCTGTGGATCTGATGTAGTCATAAGCATTGTCAAGACAATCTAAATCTAGAATTTTGGCCTCTGATGATAAAGGATTCAAAAGTTATTAGCTTCTGAGTATCGGGTTAACAGTTTGACAGAGTAGACAGAAGAACATGTTGACCTTGCAAATGATCTTGGTTTCGGGTGTATGGAAGTTGTTGATTGGGCAATTAGTGATGACCAGTGATAGTGGCTGACTAGATTGATGATCTATGAGTGCAAGTTTTGGTCCGCGTCTCAAGTTATGCATGGATCTAGCTGACAGAGCAGAGTATTCAATAAAGTTCCAAGTGTTCTTGAAGCTGACTGGAAAGTGATTGAAGATCAGGATGCGGATATATATAGCTGATGGATTTGGATGATTTTGTGATAGTGAGTGTTGTGACTATGAAGGAAAAGTGAAGAAGTAGAGATCTAAGGTTCAGATAATGATAGAGCAGTAAACAGGGGAGAGTAAAGATCAAATGTGTAAGATCAGTGTTTTGTGCTTAACCAGAACTAAATTCTTGCATTAGTAGATGCTTCTCATCAGTTCAAAAATCCTTGTTATTCTCTTGTAATCATTTGTAGGTAGTGAGCCTCTATTTGAGTAGTGAGCTTTGGGCAGTGAGCCCGAATGCATTTGCATTCCTATTTGTAAAATACTTTTAACAGGGTATTAAATTTTGTGGGTTAATCCCCACCATGGTTTTTCCCTTAACTAGGTTTCCACGCTAAAACTCTTGGTGTCAAGTGTGTTATTGTGTTGCTGCTCTTACATTTGTGATTGTGGTTTTCATGATCAAGTTATTGATTTATTGTTAAGTGGTAAAAGGAAGAATTAACTGTAGGAAGTATTAAATTTTTGAGACAACTGATTTCCCCCCTCTTAGTTGTCTGCCCTATTTTCAATAATTGGTATTAGAGCAAGTCTCCTTAAAAGAAGCCTAATAGCTTAAGGAAAGATCTTGGAAGGAGTTTTCAATGGGTTCACTCAAAGATCACCTTTAGTTGGCTCTAAAAGATCTTGATCAGTCCAAAGCAGAAATATCTAATCTGAAAGATGAACTCAAGGATGCTGATGATACCATTGAAATGTTAAAAGATAAACTAAAGAAGTCCATGGGAAGGAAAAAGGAGCTACTTCTGCAGTTATCTAGTTTAACTGAAGAAAATGGCATGAATGAAGCCTTGGAAGAAAAGACAAAGGAGTGTGAGAAGTTGTCAAAAGAAGTTGATGTTCTGAAAGTTGAGATGGAATCTGGGGCAATGAGGCTAACCAAAGAAATTGAGCAAAGGAAGAAGATTGAAGAAGACTTGAATCAAACTCTAAAAGAAAGAATTGATGAATGCTATAGATTGGATAGTATAGATGGCCATCTAAAGTCTGATCTACAAGAAAACAAAGACAATGAAAGAGATCTTGAAAGGTAAATTGTCATTCTCAGACATGACCTAGAAGTTGCAAATTAATACAAGGAGAAGTTCAAGATAAGTTCAGCTAAACTTGAAACAATACTTGAGGGTCAAAAAAAGACT
The DNA here is from genome assembly GCA_027924645.1 of Cunninghamia lanceolata. Classification (NCBI taxonomy): domain Eukaryota; kingdom Viridiplantae; phylum Streptophyta; class Pinopsida; order Cupressales; family Cupressaceae; genus Cunninghamia; species Cunninghamia lanceolata. The sequence continues at coordinate 12,662,914 of BSBN01000987.1, read as the reverse complement.
GATGACAAGCATGGTCTTGGATATGAGAAAGGTGAAAAATCTAGATCTAGACAAAGAAATTTTCAACCAAGGAATGGGAGAAACAGACCTAGAAGAGCTCTGGTAAGATAGCCTAATGCTCAAAGGTATCCATCTTTCAATGGAAATTGCTTCAAGTGCAATAAATTTGGTCATAAAGCCACTCAATGTAGAAGTAGAGTAAATCAAAATAATCCATCCTTCTTCGGACAATGCTTCAATTGTAAGAGGTATGGTCATAAATCCAATGAATGTAGAAGTATGATAATGAATAACTCATCAAATAGAGGAAATGGGAATTCCTTCAATGGCAAATGCTTTGCATGCAATAGATTTGGACATATGGCCAACCAGTGCAGATCGAGAGGAAATCAATCAAATGGGAAAAGAAATGTTGTGTGCTTCAATTGTAACCGATCCGGTCATTTTGCAAGATTCTGCAGAAGCAAGAATAATGGAAGAGGAGGTCTGGCATATAGAAAATTGGATGAGCAAAGGAAAGACAAAGGCAAGGACAAAATTGATGTGAATGAGATCCGTAATGAAATGAGCAAGACATGGGCTAAGAAAAGTGTTATGAACAATAATAGTGGGTTCGCACCAGAAACCGGTGCTGGCGATTCCTCCAGGAATTAAATTAGGAGATCTGGCTCAGGGAGAGCTGCATTGAACATAAAATTCCCCCAGTCAGTAAGTGGGTGCTTAGATATGGCACAATGAGAGAAGATATTTTGAAGTGTTTTAGAACTTTTGAAAGGATTTTCGGAAGGAAAAATGTTGATATGGAAATTTGTGGAGTAATTCATGAAGAACTGTTCAAGAAACAGAGTAACCGGATGAAGTTAGGGCAACGCATTTATTACAATGCCAAATTAGGTTTTGCGAAAGATAAAAGGTCACTTGGTCATGCATTTGAACCACTTTGCATTCAAAGGAAACAAGTAGAAGAGCATCTAAGCTGCAAATCTAGAGATTGAAGAACAAAGAAAAAATTCAACCAGTAATTGATTAGCCCTAACCCCGTAGAAGAAAAAGGTACTTCTCTGTAAATCTTTAAATTTGAATCTGTTGAGATGGCTACACCTCTAGTTGTTGATGTAACTGAAAGGCCCCAACCAATATTTAAGAAGCATCCATACAAGTTAGTTCAAATTGAACCGTTAGGTGCATTTTCTGGAGTTCCATATGGCATATTGCATGTTGAGGATATTAGGGCATACATCCCTGTAGCATTGATGAATTTGGAGATATGAAAATCTTAGATTTATTTAACAACTACCTAAGAGATGATAACTATAAATTGAAACTAGAATACAAAGCCCTAGAAAGCAAACATTTTTTGCAAGTCATTAACTTTTTGACATTTTTTGAGATTGAATGGGTTCGATATATCTTGAGCTGAATACATGATGAGTTCATATGGCTATTGAAACCATTCAAGATTACAAAGGAAGTTATCAAGATAGTAACCAAGGTAAATTCAACTAGTGGATTACCCATGCTGAAAGCTGTGAAAAACCAGACAGTGACTGATGCTACCGATGCCAAGTTTGATAAAAGGGCAATGACCATCAATGATGTTATAGAACCGGATGTTAAATTTGCATCCATGGTGATTGGGTACAAGATTTACCACTCCAACAGGGAGAATTCAGTCTCTGGAATTGCAATATATATAGCCTATCAGATGTTGAAGGAGAATGTTGATTATGACCTATGTGGGTTGCTTCAAAGTTAGCTGATTGAGAACCTGAGCAAAATAAAGAGAGATAAGAAAAATACCTTCAAATATGATTCTCTAGTTATTTGTCTATTCTTCTATTTCATGAATGAAGTGCCTAGAGTTCTGGGTGTGCATTGGACAACTGACAGGCCAGTAGCATGGCAAATAAGAGATCACCGACTCAGCCTTGGTGATGCCCAAGATCAAAAGACAACTATTCAGGGTTACTTCAAAAACTTCCAGAGTTTGATGCATGCAAGAGAGAGAATCCCTAAGTCAGTTGTAGAAAAGTATGAGAATGAGATATGTTTCATGGTTGACATTGATCAATGTTTGATGAAGGCTGTAGAACCAAGAACAATATGGATAATGCCAATGGGTTATGAGGTGGATGAAAGAGTTCTGGACATGTATGCTCAGCATCTTCTGAGCAAACCTAAAGACGCCTATGTGGAAATGTTTGGAACATACAAGGAACTAAGTATAAAGTTGCATGTGGAACTTAGACAACCAAAAACAAAAAGAAAAGTGTAGAAGCAAGTGGAGATGTATGCAGAAAGCATTGGAATTACAAAAGAAGCAGTGAAAAAGAATAGAGAAAGGATTGAAAAGATGAAGAAAAGCACTGAGAAGACTTCAAAGGAAAAAGCAGAAAGTGAGCCAACAATTGCTTCGAAAGCTCCACCTAGCTCTTCAGGAAAAACAAGAAGCTCTGCAACTGTCTCAAAACAATCCAAGTCTATTCCCATTAAGACACCGGAAGCCACACCATCTAGTGAAGGAGGAAAGAGGAAGAAAACCAAGGCCACAAGAACCCACAAGAGCACAAAATATGATGATGAAACAGAAACAGATGAAGAAGTTAAAGAGATGAAGTCAAAGAAAGCCAAGACTTCAAAGGCCTTTGAGAACCAACCCTCCAGAAGCAAAACGACAAGTAAGGTTGCTATGACAGTTGATGAAATTGTAAAAACAATTACTGTTCATGGAAATCTAAAGCCTATCAAAGTTTATTATGATAATTTTGATCAAGCAAATAAGAAAATTTTGGAAGATGCCACCATCATATACTTGAATAAATTCAATAGAGCTCTATTGGAAATTCTACAAGAACTTCCTAAAAGTTTAAGGAAAAATCTAGAGATGAGGAAGGAAACAACCAAGGTTAAGGATCTGGAACTTAGAGAATATATCCTCTCCACTCTATGTCCAGTAATGACCAAAAGGGAAGCAGATAAAATCCTTAAGGAAGTTAAGGAGAAATTCAAAAGCAAGGTCTGAATGAACAAGCTAATGCTTGGTGAAACTGAGGAAGTTGCAAAGGAAACAGAGGAAATTATAAGGAAGGCCCTAGATAAAAATAAATACTATATTGTTTCAGAGGAACAAATTGTGGAAGAAAATCCTTCAGCTCTAGAACAAGAAGCTCCAGAAGAAGAGATTGAAAAGGCAAATGTTAACCAAGGTGATACTCTAGATCCTCTGAAGCAAACCTATGAGGAGATAGATGATGGGATTGATTCATCAATTCTGGATGTTGAAATAGTAAACATTAGTGAACAACAAACTAAAGTTGATGATCCCTCTGTTCCAAAAGAGGAGCAAATAAGCAAAGAAGATACAGAAATGGTAGACAAATCTGATAATGCAAAAGATTTTCTAACTCCACCTGATCAATTTGGAAAAGAAGATAATATTGCTACCACACAAAGCCCTCCAGAACACATAGCAAGTAGTGAAGACATAGGAAAGAGTCCCTCTGCAGATAACACAGAGAAAAGTAAAGCAAAGAAAGAGAAAGAAGAAGAAAAGAAAGATAAAACAAAAGAAGATGGTGCAAATATTGATGCATCTACAGATGCTGAGAAATCTCAGGAACAAAAAGGTGGTCCAGAAATTGTTGCAAGAGACACTGCAGATGCAGTGAAAAGTCTTTTGGATAAAGAGATACTTGAGTTTGATGAGCCTAAAACTACTCCAAGGACCAATTAATCTAGATGCTCTCTCTCCGGTACAAGTGATGAAGATTGCATCCTTCACTCAAGCCAAGGCTAGGGAGAAGATGTTAAAATCTCACATGGAGGACAGTGAACTATTAGGACTTGCAATCAGAGTCTTAGAGAAGTTATTGCCAACCTGCCAAAAGATTCCATCGGATTCCCCCTCCGGTCACCTGAAGAATCTTGTGAACGTTGTAAGTACACATTTTGACTCCTTTGAAAAGTCTGCTGAGGCAAAAGTTTAGAAATAATTTTTGGATAAGAAATTTAGTGAAGTAAAGAGCCTGATAGGAAAAGATAGAATGATACTTGGTAGTAGCATAAAGAGTATTTAGAATGCTCTAAATGATGGAAGTGATATGTACAAATTCTGTCTATCATGGCCCAAAGTCAGTAAGGATATTGAGAAAAAGATAAAGGAGCAAGAATAGAAATTGTCAAATTTATCTCAAAATTTTGATCCTCTAACAGTTTTGTCTATAAGACAGGAATGTCAAGTAATCAGCTTGACAGATGAGATAAAAAGGCTCATTAAAGAGAAAGGAAATATTATGAAGAGAATGTGTGAGCTCTGGGGATTGATTGCCCCCAAGTTAGAAGCCATGTATAATGCCTTATCAGAAGCTCAGACTACACTTCAGACAAGTAATCCTCCGGATCTGACAAAGGCAGAAGCATATGCATTTTTGATAAGTGGACACATCTTAATTTTGGATGGAATGAAGGGAACTTGGGCCTCTGAACTTGTGCAATTGAAAAATAGTTTTGCAGACATTCTCAAGTTCATGTGAATAGAACTTAATGATTAGTTGTACATATGTGACATTATACACAAAATTTTTGGAAAAATTTTGGCTTGCGGACCCCACCCTTTTCCATTGATGTCAAAGGGGGAGCAAAGAGCAGTGAAAAATGAGGAATCTAGCAAAGGGGAAGCTTTTGAAATAGTGGAAAGCACAAGTGTACAAAGTAAGGCGGAGCTACATTTGACACTTAGTCATTTTTCACTAAGTGTTGCCATCAATGCCAAAGGGAGAGATTGTTGTCAAGAGACACTGCTTCGCATGACAGGTGTTGTCATTGATGGTAACTAAGACCATTCCACTCATCCACATAACACAATTTGTTCATACTAGAAGTCAGAATTAGAATTTATCTAAGTCTGGGTAGTCAAGAATAGAGCAGGCGGCAGGGTCCGATATCTTGGTCTGAATCTCTCCAATGGAAAGTCATAATGTGTTGCGGATCTGATGTAGTCATAAGCATTGTCAAGACAATCTAAATCTAGAATTTTGGCCTCCGATGATAAAGGATTCAAAAGTTTTTAGCTTTTGAGTATCGGGTTAACAGATTGACAGAGCAGACAGAAGAACATGCCGACCTTGCAAATGATCTTGGTTCCAGATGTATGGAAGTTGTTGATTGGGAAATTAGTGATGACCAATGATAGTGGCCAACTAGATTGATGATCTATGAGTGCAAGTTTTGGTCTGCATCTCAAGTTATGCATGGATCTAGCCGACAGAGCAGAGTATTCAATAAAGTTCCAAGTGTTCTTGAATCTGACTGGAAAGTGATTAAAGATTAGGATGTGAATATATATAGCCGATGGATTTGGATGATTTTGTCATAGTGAGTGTTGCGACTATGAAGGAAGAGTGAAGAAGTAGACATATAAGGTTCAGATAATGACAGAGCAGTAAGTAGGGGAGAGTAAAGATGAGATGTGTAAGATCAATGTTTTGTGCTTAACCGGAACTGAATTCTTGCATTAGTAGATGCTTCTCATCAGTTCAAAAATCCTTGTTATTCTCTTGTAATCATTTGTAGGCAGTGAACCTCTATTTGAGCAGTGAGCCCGAATGCATGTGCATTCCCATTTGTAAAATACTTTTAACAGGGTATTAATTTTTGTGGGTTAATCCCCACCACAGTTTTTCCCTTAACTGGGTTTCCACTCTAAAAATCTTGGTGTCAAGTGTGTTATTATGTTGCTGCTCTTACATTTGTGATTGTGGTTTTCGTGATTAAGTTATTGATTTATTGTTAAGTGGTAAAAGGAAGAATTAACTGCAGGAAGTATTAAATTTTTGAGACAGCTGATTCCCCCCCTCTCAGTTGTTTGCCCTATTTTCAACAGTCTCATGGTGATGTCCTTGTCTATGCATTTGCTTGTCATGGCATTCCATGAGACCACATTTCTTTGAGGCATGTTTTCAAACAACTCATTGCCTTGTCTATGCCATAGCTTACTATTATGCTTTGATAGATTTTTTCCAAGCATCCATAGCATAGACAAGACAGTGAACTATTTAAAAGAATGCCTCAATAAAATGTGGTCTCATAGAATTCCATGACAACCAAATGCAATTGGTAGCTGCTCCTAGTTATTAGTTATGCAATGTGAAGTAATTGCATAGCTGCTTATGTTGACTTTCTAAAAAACTATATTGTAATTGAAATGTTGTCATCTATCAACATCTACTTATTAGTTATGCAAAGTGTAGTAATGCTTTGAGTTTGAAAGATGGGCAATGCAATGTAATCAATGATATGAATATAAACTACAAAAATCTAGTAATTACAATTCATTAGTTAAACTCTTTATTTTATTACCTGAGTGAAGCTTTGAACTCCACCTCCATTGGGAGGTGTTGCCATGAAATCTCTAAGATTAACCTATTCAACATTGAAAATTAGATATTAGAATACCATTCATATAACAATGTTATTCACATGTAATATTTATAATTGTTTACTAGTTACATACCTCAGTAGTACATGTCGTAGTGTAATACGAAGGTGGAAACCCACTGAAAATTGAATGAATGCTATGGCCTTGAAATTTCATTACAATCATTAAACTAAATTATTTAATCTTATATTTCAAGAATGAAATTTATTAAATTAAATTCAATGAACTTGCTAACATTTACCTAAGTATCAAGGCCGAAAGTCTCATTCAGGAGGGCATTTGTCATCACCATCTGCTTAGCTGCAGATGTAGCATGTGCATCTGCATCCTGACTATCCATGGGGTCATAACCACAAGCTGACCTACAAGCTTAACAAGTATGGGGTGGAACCCTACTCCTCAGAGTCTCCCCTGGCTCACGTTGTGCTACAAGACTGGCATGCTGTATGATGCTCTGGGTCAAGGAACTAATGGACTATAGTGTCTTGACCTCAGCACTCTCCTTCACAACAGAAGGAATAGACACATGCTTATGGGTTGGTCTGGCGAGTGTTTGTCTCGCTGGCTGCTATGGGTCAAGAAATGCCCTTGGTCTATCCTGTGCTAATCACCCACCTCTACCCTGGAAGAATAGTTTGGCACTTTATTAAGGACAAACTCGTAGTAGAGTTTCCTCAAAAAATATTGTGGGACCTTATTATTGTTGCATGGAGGATGGTCAAAAACCATCCACCACCTCTATCCAAAATGGTCCTTTATCACTTGGTTGTTGCACCAATGGATAGGGAGCCTCTTGCATGTAAGGGGTAGAGATTGATTTGTTCGTGGGTCTGTGAAAAGGGAACACAAGTCAAATTTTGTAATTTTTTTATTTTTGACTTGTTCGTAAGATAACTTATCTACATAGAATTATCTAGACTCTCTCCTCTTATCCGACCAACTAGAGATCTTCTTGTTGATTGAATCTAAATTTGATAACATAGATTCAAGAGATTGAGCAATCATGGTTCTATGCAAGGTTGAAGTTGTAGGATCTTTCAACCTTGCAATTATGTCCTCAATTTGTTTTTTATTATTTTAAATTTAGACTATTAAATTTTCTTGTGTTCCAAGGGCATATTGAGGAATTACTAGAGGTGTTTGTTGTTGGGGTTATTCTTCATCAGGTATTTGGTGCTCAGGTGATTGAGGATTTTTAGGATTTTTAGGAGGAGGAGGAGGTGCATTATCAATTCCTGTAAATTAAAGAAATTTACATCAAAAAACCACTTAAATCTACCTATTTAGTAACAATTTCATACAAAAATACAAACAAAACTTACTCCTTTGGCCTCCTTGATGTCGTGGCAGAATTTTGATGAAAAATTGATGACAATTTGGTGAAGAATCTAGCCTCCAATAACACGAGCGCGTTCTCAAGGGTTTGCAGGTCGCAAGTTTGCAAGAAAATGCAGATGAAAGAAATGACAATTGTTAGTTTTTTTTTGTTATAAACAATCATAATGCGAGTGCTTTATAACACGAGCGCATTATGGCTTGGTGTTGCCGACATAATGCTTTTTAAAAAGTTTTAAGAATTTTGGCCACTTTTTGGCCCCCCATCTTTTTGCACCCGCCCACTTCATAATCAACAATCCTTCAACTAATCCTACTGATTTGACTGTCTAAGGGATTAATGCTACTAATTTATCTTCTATGAAATGAAATTCTGAAAACACCAAAATAATGCTAAAGTAGTAGATTGTTGGAAATGATCTATCTTAGTTCACACCAAGCTAAAAACATGCATCTATTGGAAACAACTATTAAACAGGAATAGATCTATCTTATGAAAGAAGTAAAATTGTACCCCTAATGAAATCTATAAACAAAACAATGAAGCAAAGATACTAGCCTCCTGTCTGTTGGCGAGAGTGGGCCCTTGCTCTACACCTTCAAGACCAAAGGCTAAGACAAGAACTCAGAACAAAAATGTAATAACACAATCTTTCCTTCAATTGAATCTCATCAAGGTACGATGTATTCAAAAAGTATATCTATTCTGAAAATGAAAATTACAATAACTCTAATAGCAAAATCTGTATATGTTTTTGTTGCTTCTATCTAAACATATATTAGTCCAAGTGACAAGATATTTTTTGGAACCAACTGTTCTATCCATCAATTCATCTATGAGATACAACCAATCTCTTATTCTAACTAAGACACACAACTATCTAACTGAAAAGTATAACCATGCAAACTAAAAAGGCTTTAGTGGCACAGAAGTTCCACTAAATCTGGAGTCTTAACTTAAATAACAATGGGCAACAAGGCCCTAAAATATAGGTTTTAAACAAGTCTTTGAAACTCATGCAAAATCAAATAAAAAGGGGATTAGATCCCCGGTAGACAACTGGAGTCTTCGTCGGAACATTTTGGTATTAGATGGCAGACTCCATAGAATTGCAATTGCCCCTAGAGATGTAGGTTGACAGCACTGCCGGAGAATCTGCACTGTTTCTAGCAGCTCCAGAGACAGTGTGCTATTGCTAGTAGCTTCGAAAATGCATCCATGATTCCACTGAGGCATGGCTTCGGAGATCACCCGTCTCCTTTTCTCTCCTACTCCTTTAGAATCCTCCAACACTTTGGGAAAACATCAGAGTCCAATGTAGTATCCTCCATATCTGGCTCCAGAGATCATCAAAATTATTTTTCTCCTATATAGCTATACCTGTGAACCCAAAAAGAGACTTTTCTGCACAATTTCATTAATTTACTTGCAACATAACTCCTTTCATCAAAACTAATAATCTTCAGTAATTCATCTATCATTACTATAATTAAAATAGGTCTTTACAGTTTCTATGGTGCAAATACCAGGACAAACAAAATGAAAGTATGGAAAAAGAGAGCAAAAAGGTATGTTGATTTGATTGCTACCTGGCACTCATCATCCCTTCGGACTTAAAGGTTGGTAGGTCCTCCTGCACTTCATAACCTGGTCTTGTTGAGGTGGTATATTTTATTAGTGAGATTGTACTCCTCATAAGTTGACCAAGTTGTGAAGTTTGTATTGTCGTTTCCTTTGAACTGTTCAACCTATCTTACCCATTCTTGAAATTTGGCATCCTCCATCTGTTCATCCCATATGGGAAATGGATCAATGATGAGGGGTGGCCTGAAGTGGCCACCTATCCAATCTTGCTTATATTTGTCCATCAATTTGGACACTGCCCTTGCTTTTCTCATAAACAACTTGAGGTTGGCTAGGGGCACTACTTTCTTCATCTTTTGCTCCAGAGTTCGAGTGTTCCATCTTTTCTTCCCAATGGTGATCATCTGACTGGATGAGTTGTGCATGAAGAGACCAAATTCAATAGCACACTCTTGTAGGTGTTGTTGATACAAGGGCAAAATTTTTATTCTACCTGTAGGGGAATAAATTTTCACACTAAAATGAATTTCAAAGCCCATGGGATTTGGGCACTCTCTCCTAAGGAATAGGCTTGTCTCTGTATCCATCTTGGTGTAAGCCTCCATTTGTTCATTCTATATCTGATGATTTCTCATCAGTGACATAAATGCTCTGATTTGACATTCACCCACAAAGTAGTTGATGAAGAAAGTGTGGTCTTTTATGAAGAAATAATGTAGGTACAGTTCACACAGAAATTTTTTGTCTTCATCAGAACTCTATATGAACACCTCAAGGAAATCTTTGTCATCTTGTATATTTTTAGTTAAATCAGAAAGAACCAGTGATATTTTCCTTTGGAGGATCTGCTCTTGTAGAAACAGAGCATAACTGCCACTGGGAGGTCTGTAGGATATGATTTCAACAGAGAGAGTGGCTATAGTGGTGACCTTCTCTTCTAGAGCCTTTACTTTCTCTAACATGGTGGTTACTACCCTTTGTAGTTGTAACATCACCTTGGGTCCCTCTAACTCCCTACATCTCCTTTCCCAATGGAATAGGGCTTTAGGAATGTCTATTAGTAGTATCCCCAGATATGCATCTGTTTGAGTCCATTGTTCAACAGTAGCAACTGGAATGGTCAATTCCTAAAGCAACTCTTCCTTTTTATCACTGACCCTACAGTAATCCTGATACTTTTCTAGGAATTGAGTTTCCATCTAATCCCATGAGTGAATGGATTCTAGGAATAAACCCATGAACCACCTCATAGCAGAATCTTTCAGGGTTGATGGGAAAAGTTTGAGTTTTTGATTATCTGGTCTGTAGTCATAGGTCTGGCATACGACTTTAAACTCAAACAAAAACTGATCTGGATCCTCAGAAGCAAGACCCTTGAAGTTTGGTAGGCTTGAAGGTGAAATGTTCTTCATAGGGGCATTATCTCCACGAGCAAGGACAATAGGGTATGAGAAGGTCTTGGCATTTTCATATAAAGGATCTGCCTCATCATTGTGATTATTCTCCATGTCTAGTGTCTCTTCTTTCTGAGATTCAGTGTGAGGTTATGAGGAAGTGGATTCTTGTAACAAATCTTCCTGGTGTCTTTCTTGCAGTTCTTGAATATACTTAGAGAGTGAAATATTTCAAGGAATTGGGGGAATGTCAATTTGGGGTGTAGTTTCCAAGGTAGGTTCTAAGTATTCCTCTTCAACAAGATCTTGTACCACCCTACTTCTTTCTCTTGTAGTTTGTTGCCGGGGTATTTGTTTTATGTATCTACCTCTTGTATCCCTAGGTCTAACCATACAGATTCAATTTAACCTAAAAAAGGATTGCCAACTAAGTTTTTCTTATTAACACATACATCCCCGACAATGGCGCCAAAAATAACAAGGGTCACTGTACCTTGGCATTTAATCATGTTTTTCATGTGTCAAATCCAGGGCTATGTCCTAGGCTGTCTACAATAAGGAACTTCATAGTCAACAGTCCTTCAACTAATCCTACTAATTTGACTAAGGGATTAATGCTTCTATTTTATCTGCTATGAAATGAAATTCTGAAAACATCAAAATAATGCTAAAGCAGTAGATTGTTGGAAATAATCTATCTTAGTTCACACAAAGCTAAAAACATGCATCTATTGGAAACAACTATTAAATGGGAATAGATCTATCTTATGAAAGAAGTAAAATTGTACTCCTAATAAAATATGTAAACAAAACAATGAAGCAAAGATACTAGCCTCCTGTCTGTTGGCGGGAGTGGGCCCTTCCTCCACACCTTCAGGATCGAAGGCTAAGACAAGAACTCAAAACAAAAATGTAATAACACAATCTTTCCTTCAATTGAATCTCATCAAGGTACGTTGTATTCAAAAAGTATATATGTTCTAAAAATGAAAATTACAATAACTCTAATAGCAAAATCTGTATATGTTTCTACTGCTTCTATCTAAACATATATTAGTCCAAGCGACAAGATATCTTTTGGAACTAACTATTCTATCCATTAGTTCATCTATGAGATACAACTAATCTCTTATTCTAAATAAGACATACAACCATCTAACTAAAAAGTATAACCATGCAAACTGAAAAGGCTTTAGTGGCACAAAAGTTCCACTAAATCTAGTGTCTTAACTTAAATAATGATGGGCAGCGAGGCCTTGAAATATAGGTTTTAAACAAGTCTTTAAAAGTCATGCAAAATCAAATAAAGAGGGGATCATATCCCTGGTAGACAACTGGAGTCTTCGTCGGAACATTTTGGTGTTAGATGGAAGACTCTATAGAACTGCAGTTGTCCTCAGATATGTAGGTTGACAATAGCACCGAAGACTCTGCACTGTTGCCAGCAGCTCTAGAGACAATGTGTTATTGCCAGCAGCTCCAGAGATGCATCCATGATTCCACTGAGGCATGGCTCCGGAGATCACCCACCTCCTTTGCTCTCCTGCTCCTTCTTCAAAACTCCTCTAACACTTTGGGAAAATGTTGGAGTCTAGTGTAGTATCCTCCATATTTGGCTCCAGAGATCATCAACATTGCTTTTCCCTTGTATAGCTATACCTTTGAACCCAAAAAGAGACCTTTCTGCACAATTTCATTAATTTACTTGAAACATAATTCCTTCATCAAAAATAATAATCTTTAGTAATTCATCTCATTAGTATAATTAAAATAGGTCTTTACAGTTTATATGGTGCAAATACCAGGACAAATAAAATGAAAGGATGGAAAAAGGAAGTAAAAATGTATGTTGATTTGAGTGCTACCTAGCACTCATCAATCCGGACTTCCAATTTCTTGTACTCATCCTGATACAACTCATGTATGTAAAGGAACTCCTCAATGATCACATTAACCATGCATACCAGGTTTATTAGTACTCTCGTAATGGGCCTTTCGTCGACCATGGCAATGATGTAGAGGGGTCCGTCATAAACGTGTTGTGGCACATCAGTGGGTGAGAAGGAGATGATAGGCTCGGTAGGAACACATTGTCAATTGGGTTGAGGGAAGTCATCTACCATAGCGATCATCTGGGAGAGAAAGGAAGAAGGCTCATCAACAGGCTCTAAAGCAATCACCATGTTAGAAGGGAGCTCGATAAGGTTTGTGGAATAATTAGGAAAGGGGTTCATGTAGATTTGAAGGTTCTGGTTCAGCGGAGCAACTGACTTGTTCCCTTTTTCATTCACTCCAAAGACCTAGATAACGTTCTGATCGATGAGGTCTTATACATTGTGCTTGAGATGCATACATCTTTCAATGTCATATCTAGTTACTCTGTGGAACTGCTAAAAGGCCTTTGGGTCATACAAATGTGGAGGGTGTTTGGAAGTATCAATGGAGTGAATAGGTGACAGATGGATAAGTTTGTTGTTTAACAATTGCTGCATGATTGAATACAGGGATTTAGAGAGTGAGGTAAACTGCCAGGTCCTTGGTTTTTCTTGCAAAGAGAGCATTATAGCACTGTTATTAGGTGTTATGGCCGCTATAATGTTGCTATTATTATTGGTTTTTATTTTGATAAAGTTTTTATTTTTCTTATAGTTGAAGGAAGAACTGACATCAAATTTCTCAGCGGGAGTCTGTAATGAAGAGCCCTCATACTGACTTACCGACTGCTGGTAATCGCGGAGTGTCATGCAAAGATGCGTAAATGATTAATAACGCATCAACAGAATCTTATCTCTAATCTATGACTACATGTTTTTGATGAAAATCGTTGCACGTCAAAGTTTGGGAGAGCATAAGGTATCTGTGAGAAGAGGCCCTAATACCGACTAATGAAGTCAGTCAATTTCTCATTCATGTTTTAATTGTAGTGAACGAGGCCAGTCAATGTGACTTGTGATCCAATGTTAGCTTGAAAATGCTGGAGAAATTGATTAACTAGTTGTTGGAAGGATGTGATAGAATAATCAAGGAGAGAACAAAACCAATCCAACGCTGTGTCCATGAGGGATTGAGGGAAGAGTTTTGCTAGCAGAAACTCATTGAAAAGAAATTTGCTGCATATAGCGATAAACGCAAACGCGTGGTTTTACAGGTCTCCCTTACCATTATATTTCTCAAGACACGGTGCTTTGAAGTTCGATGGAAGAGGTGTGTGGAGAATGACTAGTGATAATGAGCTATGTGTATAACATAAAGGAATGGAAGGTTGAGATGTTGACATGGATGTGTTGGCCAACTATTGTTGTAAGGTATTGACATTTTGAAGCAGTTGGTTGATGACAAGGTCAATAGTGTTGTTGGATTGTGTTTGGACATTGTGGTTTTGAGTGTTGGATTGAGAAGTGAGGGATGATGGTTGAGGAACTCCAAGGTTGGCATCTAAGAAAGTAAATGATAAAGAAGTGGTTCCCACCCGATCCCATAGAAGTGGTGTTAGCATTATTTGTTTATGCAGCGGTATTCGAGATGTGAGAAGAAGTGAAAGTAGAAAGGGAGGAGGTTGACATAGGCATTGAAAGTTAAGCATGAGAGCTATTCAATTGCAACTCATTAAGTGTTTCCACGCAACTAGCTAATGAAGGAACATTGTTGTTCACTATGTGAGCTATGTTACGAAGGAGATCCACACCTTGTGGGTCACTGTTTAACAACTTTATGAGATTCCCAACTAGGGATACAATTTTGTCGGCTAGGTGCTTGATACCTAAAAAGTCATGAAATTCAGTCAGCTGTTGTCTAATGATTGTAGTGTTGTTGGAGGCACACTAGCGACAAACGTATCTATATTGAGAGGATCTATAAAGTCATTTAGTCTAGCAAGAGGATCAGTGTGAGAGTGCAGGATAGCAGGAATTTGTACTCTAGAATTAACCATTGAGAAGTTGAAGATGTCATTGTCCGGCTGCGGGGTGTTGGAGAAACTAGGAGCATGGGAAGCCATGTGTAATCTCTAACTTCTATGAACAAGGAATTCAAAGTTAGAGCACTAGGTCGTAAAGATCATATATTAATACAAGATTCACAACACACATGTACTCATAGATTTCACAAAAATGACCAAGAGGAGAGGATAAATGTTTTTATTTCAGAGAAGGAGGTGCTCAATTTTTGTTTTGTTGTTTTAAAATATTTTGTTAATGTTTAAAGCATGTCAGGTTTACCAAAATGTATGATAGAAAATTTGCTTCTAACTAAACTACTGCTAATTAGAGCAAACTTATATCAAACATTAGAATCCCAACCAACAAAGATGTGTATCCTATTGTTATCCTTGTGGAAAAGAAATATTATCTGGGTTGGATTCTTTTGTTGTAATTGAAGTGCTAAATGACTAACTAAACTAATGGAACTAAGTACAATGGAAAACTGAGGAAATAAGTACAGACAGAAAACAAAATTCACCGAAACTAATATAGAAAATGAAATAATTGGAAATAAGAAACCTAGCACCAAAGTTGGGAACCCACTGTCAAGGACACCAAGCTTGGTGCGGGCATCTACGTTAGGTGTTGTAGTCTGTACAACACTTGAAATCCACACCTCGTACGTGTACGACTTGTACATGGATTTCAGTGAATCCTATTGACAATAAAGACAAACATTGGGATACGAGAGTCAATTATTATCAAAAATGAATTGGAAATGATAAAATAACAAAGAGAAAGGAAGAAATATGCAAACACTCATGCATTTGCTATCTTTCCTCTACTCGATCTTCAACCTTCAAGAAGAGAGAAAGAGGGTTGGGTTGTATGGAGGTTTATCTTAGTCAAACCCCATTTTTGGTATTTCTACCTCAATGACAGCTAGATGAATATATAATGATAAAAAGTGTGTGCTCTTATACTTTATGTGCATCTAGAATAGCGACGATTGGTGACAAACAATAATATACTCAAAAAAATTGATAAAATATTTCAAATCATAAAAACTGATATTAATCTAAATGAAATGAAAGCAATGTGCAAGAGATGGTTACAAGGGATTCACCGGAAGGCTATCGCATAAGAGAGTGAGAGGATTCTATTATTCAAGGATAGCGATCACGTGTGAATGTGTAATAAGAATCGGAGTGACTCACATGAGATTGGTAACCTGCAATAGATAGCTAATATGCAAAATGTGATGTCACAAGTAATGAGATCTTGAGTAAACAATTTGGTAGAGCTTTGTAGTAAGGATTTGTGATCATCTGAAAGGCAAAGTGGAAGCCTTTTTTATAGAAGAGGAATGGAGGTAAAAAGCTAGGCAAAGAGTCGTTTGGGCACGGATAGGCATGCAAAAAAAGATGAAATGCCGTACAAGCAAAAACACACCTTCTAAAATGAGTTGATGAACTGGAAGACGCTATTGGGATGCTAGCACTTGGCATAGACGTCCATGCCTAGCTCCAGTCCAGGCAACTTCAAGTCTTTAAACGTCAAGATTTCTTGGGGCATTGCCAGAGTTAAAGCACTTTTGCAGTTTTGGGTTTAGGCAAACATAAATAGGTCAACACAGAGGTTAAAGAGGAGAGAATGCTAAAGCAGGTGCCAAGTAGAGCATGAAATTATGTGGGAGCACAATTTACGATGCTACATTTATTAGTTGTCAAAATCACATCATTAACCTTCCATAATCACATGATTAATCAAGGTAAACCTTGAACAAGTCCCAAATGTGTACATGTGGATCAAAGGTATGGCCTTGATTTGTACATCCTAGGTACTTTAGGAATGGGCAAGAGCTTCACATCCTTCCAAAAATCTACTTTTCATCTCCCACCATCCACTTCCTCCAAGGTAAATCTCCACCCTTGATTCCCCTTGAATCTTGGAACCCTCTTTGACCACCATTCACATGGTGCCACTTAGAGGCTTCTCATGCCTCCCACTCTCTCAAACATTCCTAGCCCTTCATTCACTCTCTAAAAATGTCTATAAATAGCACCCTCTACAAGTCATTTTCATAACTCACTTGAATGCAAAGTTACTTTGCTGCTATGAGCACTTGACATTCCAATTCTACTCACAACCCATCATTGGACACACCCACACTTTCTTGTGTGCAACAAGGAGGCTCTAGGTGAGAATTTTATGTGTTTTCATCCTTTGTTTGAGCTTTCTTAGTCTAATCTTGAGGTTGCATATGTTTGTGATTAGAATAGGTTAGTTTGTATTTAGCTTGTTCTTTTATATGTTTACAAATAGATACATGTACACATCATTGGCATGTCTGGTAGGACCCATGTCCATTTTACTAATATTTTCTTGTTGTTTTTAGCCTTTTTCACTTTCAGGTTGTAGTTCAGTGCTTGTAGGCTTGTTTTAGTGCATGTGTTCCAGACAAGCGCATGCGTTCACGAATGAGTGTGTATCATTATTTTTGGTAGCCCATCCTTCATGGTTGTAACTCCTTTGTTTGGTGTTTTTGGTGGATTTTTAGGCCAATCTTATTGTGCATTTTGTAGGGTTTGTGATTATTATTGATTTGCATTCTATCTAACCCTCTGTTTTATAGGATTAACCCCCTTTTTGTAGGTTTATGGCACATTTTTGGCCCTAAACACCAATTGGCATTTTTGTTACAAATGTGCATTTCCATCTGCGTGGGGGCATGTTTGTACCCAACCTCCCAAATGGAGTTTTCATCACTTTTGACAACTTTATCTCTTGGTCTTTTGATAATGGATGATTGTATAGGCCATTATGCTACCTATTTGACAACATAGCCTGTGTTTTTTTACATATTTACCCTTATTATCTTGTAGGTTTTGATTTATTTTTTTGGCCTTAGCATGTTTTGGCATATCCATCACGAATAAGCATTTCTATTAATGAACAAGTGTCTCCATCCTTGACTATCCAAACACTAAAATCATCATTTTTACCACTTTCACTCTCAATTTTTTGATAGTTGATGAGTTTACAAGGGGTCATGCTATCCAAATCAACATTTAACTTGTGTTTTATGTACAGGGAATCCTTTTAAGTCAATTTTTCATCTAACCCTTACCATTTTTCTATGAAGCCTTCACAGTTGGGTGTATTCGTCTCAAATCAACGTGTAACCTATTTCAACACCCGCATGGTAAGTAAAGGTAAAGCACTAATCATTAGTGTTAGGCTCATTCCCCCAGCCTTCACTTATTCTTATACACACATTTCAACACATATTCAACCTCCACCTTATGCTTATATGTGCATACTCAATACATTCACCTAAGACTTGCATTTGTCATGCTTATTCGTACACCACCCCAATATACCCATATTTGACCATTGCCCACCTAGGGTCATTTATGTAGTCATGGGGTTGACCTTGTGATCACAAGCTCAACCCCTACCTTTTCAAAATTCAAATTCAAATTCTAGTTGAGTATTGCCATATATTTTCTCACATTGAGCTACAAGTACACATTTATGAAATTTAATGCTATGTGCTAATATTTAAAGGCACTCATTAGCATTCCTTTATCATCTCTCATCTCTTACACATCTTCTCCCATCTTAGAGCATTAAAGAAGCAATCAATAGCAACACATTTGGAGTTGGTGCAATTAAAGGAGTAATAAATTTGCATATATCATTCTAAGAGGTTTGCTTGTTGTACCTAATTTTTCTAGGGGTTAACCTAGGAAAAAATGTCTCTTTCTAACACAACAACTATACCTTATATGTATTTCTAAATATTGCCAATCCCATATATCAAAAAAGAGCATAGCAAACAAATATAGACTTATCAAGTAAGCAGTAGAGCAAAGGTGCACATCGAGTAGGGTCATATTTAAAGATATAAGATAAATCTATGATCACAAACTAGACCCTGACATTGACAAACTCAAATACAGGGTCAAAAAATACTTCATTACTAGAGAGATCACCTTTTCTAAAACCAAAAAATTAAATTCCATTCTTTACTCAACAAACTAAATACATTTATTTTCTTAACCACTCTCCAAATATTTACGTTTAATTTCATAATACACTACCCACAACTCTCACCTACTCGATCTTTATTATTTGTGGATAAGCATTTCATTAAATTAGCCACTACATTTATTTTCCTTCACAAATATCTACCTATTTGCTTGGCATACTCCTCTTGTAATGCTTACCTCCCACCCACGTGGCATGAGCTCTTGACACACAAATTTTCAAAACAAGGCGACACACAACGGACCATACTGAATTTAGATTCGCGTCCACGTACAATTATTTTATTATATAATGTTCATTGTTCCCCATCTCATCGTGGGGGTCATAATGACAAAAAGCATGATTGCGTCATCACGTTTGTAAATGCTGGTAATCACACCTTAAAAGGAAAAAAAAAGAAAGCGAAAAAATATCTTACAGCGATGGTATAAAACGATATAATTAAAAAATAAATAAAGGACACGCGTCATCTCTGACATTACACCTTACCTTAATTCAAATTCCCGTAAAACTAAGCATGTAAAAAATATCGTCGTCAAAATAATAATAATAATAATATCGTCGTCGACGTCGACTTCCCGCCGACGAGATGAACACAGTCGACAGCAAAAACTGCAAAATTGGAATCCATTAAAACAGAGATACCTAAGCTATTCTCATTTTTTATTAAGTTGAATGCAGAACAAAAACAAAGCATTTTTTATTGGATTCTATTTCTCTTTTTCTTGCTCTTTCCCCTGATGATGATCACGGAGTATGATCCAGAAACCTTGAGAAAAAAACTTGAACACAGTTAAATCTTGAAATACTGAGCTACAAAGCATTATTATGCTCTCCTACACTTGCGTGTACTGTGGATTCAGACATTTAAAATCCACGGAAGCATTGGTCATTATATTGGCCATGTACAAACATCGTTATAAATAGGTTTACAACTGTATAATAAGTATTGAACTGAGTAAAACATTACTGCTGCTATTGGAGGGTTTTGTGTGTAATTTTGGCGGCACTATCTTCAGGGCGCAATTATAATTGGATTGAAGAGGAAGGAAAAGATTAACAGAGGAATTGATTTGATCAATGGAGGAAAGAGGCGGGCTGAAAGAGATCATATGGAGCCCAGAGGGAATCCAGAGGACAGGATTGCCTGAGATCGAGTCGCAACCAGGGTTTGCCTTTGCCACTCCAGTGGAGAAGACTAACAGGGCCAGGATGAAGATCTCTGCAACGCCCTTCAAAGTTATCTCCACCCAATCCATGTTGATTCCACCTGTGATCTACTGCTTCAACTTCTCCTGCAAACACCAGCAAAAATGGGGGAAGAGAACCCAGTTCGTAGATCCGTCTCTTTTTCTGCACTTCCATCCATCCTTCGATCTTTAATGTGTTTAACCCTTGCCGCCATTTCACCAAATCGATTACCATAACCCCTGTGTTAAAATAACAAGCTTTTCTTCCTTGGAATGTTTGGGACAAAACCGGATCAAACCAGAAATCGTCGGTGAAATACTTGGTGAAATTTGCATGACAATACTCTGGAGCGGCGAGTATATGAGATTCCAGTCTTGTTTCCCAAAGCTTTGCTATGTCGTCGACCACAACCAAATCAGAGTCGAGATAGATGATTCTCCCCACGCAGGTAGGCAATATGTCGGCCAAATAAGAGCGGGCGTAGTTCAATGGCTGATCTAATGCCTGGCGAATGGAATACGAAATCTTGTCCCTGACAATATTCTCGTCAAAATGATAGAGTTTGAAGCGCAGGTAAGGAAAAGTGGCCATGAGAGCATCCCTTAGATCGGATTCCCTGTCCGAAGCCAGAAAATGGAAGACTACATTCTCAGGGCAAGCAGCATGCTGAAGAATGGACAGAATTCCGGCAACAACTCCTCTCAAATAAGCAGCGTCCAGCGTCATTGCAACATGTACTGCGTTCGAATCACAGAGCTCCTCTTCCTCCTCTTCTTGTTCTTGATTTTCCATTAATGGCGGCGCTGAAATAACGCATTCTTTGCCGTTACGAAACGCCGGAGCTTCTTGGAAAACCGGCAAACTCCATGATCTTTCCGGTATATGCAGCCGCTCTCGCACCACGCTAGGAAGTCTGCTCAGCCCCGGAATCGTACTCGACATTTCACCATTTACATTCATCTCCCTTATGATCCTCGCCATCACACCCATCTGAAACACCACTGGACTGATTACCAAAACAAAGAGAACAATCAGGCCACTCGCTTGGGATAAGTTACGCCCAAACATCTTCGCCTTACAGTTTAAACCGTCCCGTCCAGGGTTCGAACCAGTAAACAAACAAACAAACAAACGCCTATGCTGTTGCTCCTCCCGTCCTTAAAAAGGCAAACTGGGCGTTTACCATACCCGTTTTAAGGAATACAGCATTCTCCAGCACAATTAAACTAAGGTACTGGCTATCCAGCCCCGTATTTGCACTAAAACATTGTTCAGCACAATCAAAATAAAGCATTCTGTAAAAGATGGATAACGAGATCCACGCTCTCCGAGTACAGGGAAAGCAAAATATAAAAGACGAAAGGACAACCGTAGCGGATCTACCTAACTGCAATGAGAAATAGTAGAATGGTCTGGTTGCTAAATAATAGGTCTCAGAAGAAATGAAAGCAAAGAGAGCATCGCCGTCATCGTCTGGTACGAACCAGAATTCACGCGAAAGGAATTCCCACCTAAGCAAATGAGCAGGTGAAGGTGAAGGGCAAGCTCTCCCTCTCCGATGACATTAACGCCCCACCAATGTCTTATAATAACAAAGTTTATACGCATCGGGTGGGGACTCGTGTCGCATCAAACCTTTCTTATACCACTCGCCCATTCTCTCTCTCTCTCTTCTCGAGGCTAACATGTTTTACGGGTGCCCCAGAAATTAGAACGAAACGACTCCTTTCCACTTCTTTAACTCTTCCCATTCAACTTCTTAGTTTCAACTAAACCTAACTCCCGGAATCCAGTTTTTTAATCACCAATCCTAACAATAGACGTCTCCAGAAAGATATCTCTCGATGTACTTTAGATATATTTTTTGACCACTTCTTCAACTCTTCCCATTCGACTTCTCAGTTTCAACTAAACTCAACTCCCAGAATCCAGTTTTTTAATCACCAACCCTAACATTAGACGTCACCAGAAATATATCTCTCGATGTACTTTAGATATATTTTTTGACCACTTCTTTAACTCTTCCCATTCAACTTCTCACTTTCAACTAAACCCAACCTCAGAACCCAGTTTTTTAATCACCAATCCTAACATCAAACGTCTCTAGAAAGATATCCCTTGACGTACTTTAGATTTTTTTTTTTGAGACTAAGCTTAACCCCAGAACCCAAATTTGTTTTTACCCAACACACGTGCTCTTTACACAGGGATAGAGAGACCTGTAGGGATTTCTGAACTATTTCTCTATTGACTGTTAAACGTCGGCTTAGAAGAATCTAAAAGCATAATCCTTAAGGTACTGTCTGTCCTTGAACCATTGTCGGTGGGATGTCGTGTTGTTACTTTGGTTGTACTGCACCCTAATTTAATTAATGTCTAACTTCGCAGCACCAGACACTGACACAACAAATTTGACTTAGCGCCCGCCGGCCCCTCGGATCCTGATTCCTCTTCCCACACGTCGTCCACAAAGTCATTTAACTCGTGGATTAGGTGGCATCACTAACAGCTTATGATTGAATCCCTGCCTCCAAACATGATCCTCGTTAGATTATAAGCTTGACTTTCTCTCCATTGAACCCATCAAATACAGTCCATTCTCTAGAACACTGTGTACTAATTTCAAACACCCACTTCCTCCTGTCTTCCTTCCCAATGGGAAAAGAAACTTCCGCTCCTCTGTCATCGAAGTTGGTGAAACTTTTTGAAAGTCCGCGCCCAAGAAAAAGAAAATCTTGTATGCAGCTGAGTATGATCAGTTTAAAGACAAAGGAGTTTAGGGAGAGAAAGTGATTGTTGTTTGAAATCCCATCCACCGTCAATCTGGATTCCTGGAATGGAATATCATGACGCTGGTCAGAATTTCTCTTCTCTTCATGTGATTAAGGTAGAGAAACAGAAGATTTCTTCACTGAATACCTAGTTTATTCAAAGGCTTTTCATTTAGGTTTCTTGAAAATGAATTTTACTTTTATCTTTGAGCAGAATAATAAGAAAAGACAAGTTTGTTGAGGTGTCACATTGGAGAGAAAGTGATAGTATTCCATAAAACGGAAGGAGTCTTATCACATGTGAAAGAGAGAAGGAAACCCCCGTTTGTATGCTCATGTCGGTGCCCTCAAACGCCCTTTTCCGTTGCCAAACCCGTCCCGTCCTCCTTGCGTCTACAATTTCTTTTCTACTTTCTAAATTCCAAAATTTTTATTTTTGTTTTACTGGAGAATTTTTCGCTATAACCTTTTAGCATATGGACTTGTCAACAATTTTTTTATATATATATGAAAAGTTAAAAAGAAAAAAAGTTTCCTTTGTAGTAACTTAGGCTAATCCAATAAGATGGATACAAATCAATGCAACTCAATTAAAGCATGGTATTGTAGAGGTAGAATATTTAATCCAATAAGATGGTTACAATTAAATGTAACTCAAATAGTATGGTGATTTTAGAGGTAGAATATTAAAATAATTAAATATTAAGTTAGGAAAATGAATGTGGAGGAGGATGGTACTTAATGCAATAATTAAACAATGATGTCAAATAGATGAGAATCTAGAATATGTTTAATGTTAGGCTTGGGAAATAGTGCCTCTCTATTAGTGAGCTTTGTGAGGACAAGTTCATGAGCCTTAGACGATACAAATAAATGCAATAAGATGGATACAAATAAATGCAACTCAATTAAAGTATGGTGATTGTAAAGGTAGAATATTTAATCCAATAAGATGCATACAAATAAATGTAACTCAATTAAAGTATGGTGATTGTAGAGGTAGAATATTTAATTTAATAAGATGGATACAAATAAATGCAACTCAATTAGTATGGTGATTGTAGAGGTAGAATATTAGAATAATTGAATATTAAGTTATGAAAATGAATGTGGAGGTGGATGGTACTTAATGCAATAATTAAAGAATGATGTCAAATAGATGAGAATCTAGAATATGTCTAATGTTAGGCTTGGGAAACAGTGTCTCTGTATTAGTGAGTTTGTGAGGACAAGTTCATAAGTCTTAGATGATACAAATAAATGCAACTCAATTAAAGTATGGTGATTGTAGAGGTAGAATATTTAATACAATAAGATGGATACAAATAAATGCAACTTAATTAAAGTATGATGATCATGGAGATAGAATATTAGAATAATTGAATATTAAGTTAGGAAAATGAATGTGGAGGTGGAGGAGGATGGCACTTAATGCAATATTTAAAGAATGATATCAAATAGATGAGAATCTAGAATATGTCTAATATTAGGCTTGGGAAATAGTGCCTCTCTATTAGTGAGTTTTGTGAGGACAAGTTCATGAGCCTTAGACGAATTTGTAGTTGCAGATTTCTATTTGTGCTCCAAATTCGTCCTTGCAATTAGTAATGTCTTGATCTACAACTTCACCTTATGTGAATTTTTTTTGTATTTATTTATTTTTAATGTTTGGGGACTGGTAATATTTTAAAACACCTTAAAGTATTGTTGTTCCATCACAAGGAGCTTTTACTAGATCAATCCCCCAAAATTGAGCAATATTGAAAATAATAGGCAAGGGCCTAAGGATGCAGATCCTTTACACGTTTTATTGCATTAAATTGAAATATGTTGCTATTGGTTATCCCAATGTTTTAGGATGCTTGATTAGGAGATGGACACTTTCAATGATTAGAGTGAATGCATTGAATGTCTTTAAATACTAGCACATAGCATCAAATTGTGCTAAATGTGTGCTTAGTGAGCTAAAGTAGAAGAGTAAAGGCAACCAATTAGCCAAATTTAAATTTTCAATTTTAAATTGGAAATAAGTAAGTTTGCAACCATGGGGTCACCCCATGACCACAAACTTCTCCCAAAAGGGGATAATAGTCAAATCCAAGTGGTAGATGACCAAATGGAGCTTGTAGGTGCATAGGTAAGTGTGATAAGTAGGTGGATAAGGGGAATGCATAAGATTATGTGTGCAAATGAATAGGGTAGGGCTACATGTATGTGTGTGTAAATGGATGAAAAGGTTAGGGAAATGAAGCCATCTTCACACAAGATCATGTTATTTATCACTATGTGCATGTATTAAGATTTTACTTCAAAATAGACACAAAACTAAATGGGCAACGACATGGGTAACACGTAACTCTTTTCATATATGCCCAAATTAATTAATTTTCTTTTATTGAAAGAAGAACATCAATACAAAGGGTGGTCTTATTTTTCAAAGTTTTTCTTTGTTTGCTATTTTTTCATATTTGTACTTTTTGTAATAAACCTATTTTAATTAGAAAATAAATAAATAAATATATTAAAATCTATATCTCTATAAAGCTTGTTTTGAGGCCTACATTCATGTACAATTTCATGTCATGATGATTTCATTTGATCATGAAAAAAGTGATCTAAAGCAACAATTTATGTCTAATGAAATCCTTCCATGTGGCTTGGAGGGAAAAGGGTACTACATAGAATTTTTAAGTGACACAAATATACATGTTGAGAATACCACATACAATAAACTTAATCTATTTTTTCTGATGTCCCAAGATTGGGGCATTACTATTTTGCATAAATTGTTAAATTAGCATGTGACTTGCAAGTGAGAGACACCTTTATACTTCCACCCCATCAATGGATTCTTGAAGCTTAATGAATATCCTAAAGAAGGAAAAAATGAATTATTAGCATCTCTACTCATATTTTCCTTCACATCACTTCCTTTGCAAAATTGTTTAACTTTTAATACTTAGAAGGGTAGGAAGCATTTTGACTTGATGATCCATATTTAAAGGCATTATGTGCAAGCAAATTAGATTCTAATTTTTAACATGTGCGCACAAATCCATGGGTGAAAGTTCAGAGTTGTGTCACACTTTGGGCCAACTAAATGATTTCGATTGACACAATTTTGTCCTAAAAGGTTTTGGGAAAAATAGTTTCAACCAAACCATGTGGCCCCTACATGGCATAAAGAGTTTTGCCCAAAATTGTTTCGACCAAAAATTTTGAACTAATATAATTTGATTTAAAATTTGAAAAACTTATTTATTTATGTAGAAAGTTTCAGTGGAAATAGTTTTAGCTAAAACTTTTCAAATGAAACTATGTGACATCCCATGTGGCAGTCAACCTCCTTTTTTTCAACAAATTCAACAAAAAATCAACTTCAACTCTAATTTCTCCAAGCAAAGGGCATTTTCATGAAAATCTGAAAATACCTTTTTATAGAGCTTAAAGTCTAGAATTTACAAATATATATTTTTAATATTTTGATTAGTTTTATTATAAAAAAATTTATTGTAAGTGGGTTATTATAATCAAACATGAGGGTAATTAGAAATTTAAAAAATAATATTAAAATATAGTTAATTTTTAAAAAAATATGACGCACTAGAGGAGAGAATCCTCTCTTAGAGGGTGTAATTTTTCTTCTTTTAATAATAAGAAATCTTGACAAAACTTGACATCCCATAAAAACTATAATAGTTTGAGTAAATTTGACTTTAAAAATTATTAAAAATTAAATATTCATCAATTTTTTTCTTCATGTAATAGATTTTCAAGTTTTTTGAGTGGAAAAAAACCAAAGAAAAAAAAATTGCTATATTTTTGTGACATCCCATGACCTGACTTTTTTCAAAAATTTTAGCAATTAAAATTATTCTCTTAAACTTATGAAAAACTATATCCAACTATGTTCTAAAAACATAAAAAAGTTATAAACATAAACTACAACAAAAGTTCTACATTTCATTAGTTTATGTCATTTTAAAATTCAAAACATAAACATCACTTTTAGGTGGTCCAAGTTGAAAAACTATATTTGTGTTGGTCATTTTCTTTATAAAAGTGTAACATAATTCTAAACTTTTATCCCCATAAAAGAAGTAAAATTGGCATCCAAATACACATTGTTTTGAATTGATTTAATTAACCCCTTAATAAAAATATTTTACACTTCGAAATCATGTATTTAGGAGTAATCGACGTAGAGCACAAAGATTGAAATCGAATGACATAATCACTAATGTGTTTATTAGATCCTTGGGCGCACTCAAATAAATTGAATGATGTTACTCTAAAGCCTATATTAACTTTGAATTACTTTAGGAACACTTTAGTGAGATCATCAAATGATTGAATAGACCCTTGAGGATGTGAAAAGAACCACTCATTAACAAAATATTTCAAAGTATGTGGATGTAGTGTGAGAAAATTACTTCTTAATCTACTAGCTTGGATTGAGTGAACTCTCCACTACGACTACACTTGGGTTTTGCTATTCAAGGTGTCATGTTGAGTAAATCTATCATAGATTACTATAGAACCACTATGAGTCCATGCCAAAGCAATACAACCTAAACAGGTGATTGACAATGGAGGGAAAATGAATAAAATGTAGAAAAATAACTATTCTAAACATAATATGAAATAGACAGTTACATAAATGAAATTAAGCTAGAAAGAGGAACCTGTGAAAACAAGGACAGGGTCTCAGCCTCAGATGATAGCGCGCTACGAGGATGTTTGCAATGGGTGTTGGAGTCTAAAATGTATGCAAAATAAAAATCTTTAACTTTGTACAACCACAAACTACCTACACAACACAAATTCCAATAAACACTATACCCAGTGATATCCAGTTGAAATAGAAATGAAAAGAAAATCAAATAAACTAAGGAGAATGAAGAGGGACAAACAACAAAGGAAGTAATAAAAAATCTTCGTGCAGCTGTATGATCTTCACCTCAAGGAACCTACAAAAAGAGGAAGAAAAATGGTGGGGCTACTTGGGGACTTGCCTCAATCAAGTCTCGATGTTGGTATTTCTACCTTCACGAGCAACAATAGAAAATATAGTGCATAGAAATCGAAAGGAAATGTGTGTGTTTTTATCCTAAGTGTATCTAGGAAGGTAAGAACAACAACAAACAACTAAATTAACAAGAGTTTCTTCCCTGATCTACAGGGAGAGAAACCTACAAAGTGCAGCTTCTACAACTAACAAGAAAATGGTGGTCTACACCAAACAAAGCAAGTGAAATGGTAGTCTACCCCATGCAATAACTTATGCAAAGTAAACAGATTTTAAACAAACAATTAATGAGAAATTCCAATGGAAAGATCTTACCAGTTTGGAGATACAAGAGGAGGTTGTGAGCTCCCAAAAGCTTGAAGACAATGTGCAGCCTTAATCCTAGCAAAAGAGAGCCTCACAACAAGTGCAACAAAACCCCAAGAGCCAAGAGATGTGTTCTCACCATACACAAGAATATCAAAATCTTTAATATCTGTTGTAGGAGTCTAGTTCACACAAGAAAATAGTAGGGAATATCATATCCAAACTGTTCAAAGTTGAGAGAGAGTGTGTGTGGATGAATCTGTTGAATCAATTCAAAATCCTTCCAATACTCTTCCAAGAGGGAAGAATCTCGAAAATGCATGCAAGGAGTCATTCTACAACTTCTAGGAGTGTTACCAAGAATCATCATGATCATTGAAAGTGTGTTGTAACGCCCAGAAATGGATACCTGTCAGCAAATAGATGTGGGATGATAGAATGATGTGTCGACATCCACACGGAGAGCTCGGGTCTAGGTAAAACTAACTCTTGGTTGTACAAGGCACCTTAGGACCATGTAAACATTAAAACATTATAATAAATTTTTGATAAAAGAAGAAGAATTAGACCAAAATCACACAAACCTAGCCTATCATGCAGAGAGGAGGTGTGAAACGCTAAAATGGTTACTAAACCTAGCATGAAATTGCAAGGGTATGCAATTTTCTATGTTAGATTTAGCCCCCAGTTTAGTGAACACATGACACTATGTGCATATGCAAGCTAAAGTAAAAAGGAAATAACATAGCATGTTATACCTCCAACAAGAATGTTGTATAGGGTGCATGAGATTCTTTGAGCAGAGGTACGAAGCCCCCAAGTTGAGAACTTGCAAAAACACAATGTCATAATCATAAAACATCCTAAAAGAATTAGATTGAATATGATTTTCCTAATCATCACTATTTTGAAAATCATATGATCTAATGTGCAATCTACTACTATCTATAACAAAAACACGTGCACACACACAAGAAAGCAAAGAAATGCAAAGCAACAAAGAGGCATTTCTAGCACACTACAAGAGCTAGGAATCATACCGACTCTTGTGGGCCACAAGGACTAACAAACCTATACTGTTAGGTGACTCACAAAGAGTGCAAAACAAGTAGCTAAAAATATGGACAAGCCAAGCAATTACATCTTTGTGAGGCCTATTTATTTCACTCCCTTATTTTGTTTATTTCATATTTACAGTTGATGACATTTAGACACTTGGGACTATTGATCCCGATATGCAGATTCTCTAGACTCCATTCCCGTATCTTGTTTGGCTATATTTAGTAGATTGTGATGTGACTATATACTGATTTTGATTCACTGATGATTATTAGACATATGACATGCATTTTGATGATATTAAAGCTGCTAGTTGTGAAATTATTAAATGGAATTGTTATGTGATTTTGATCTGGAGACAGTGTTTAGAAATGTAGTTATAAATCTCATTTATGATGCTATGTGATTTTAATAATGTTTTAAATGATTATTGGATATCATGAGTGTATGTATTTCCTTGCTTCAGCTATGATATATATATGTTGGATTAATCTATTTGTTCAAGTGCGTAGGTGATTTTCTAGGCCACAGAAAATCATAGATCGATCCCACAACTAATGTGATTCCCGCGTTAGACAAATCTAGTCCCAAGAGGGACCAAGATCATGTGTGAATTGTATGATGCTTCTGCATTTTATTATTTGTCTTAGATTTCACCTCTTTTATATTATTAAATTGAAGTGTTGTAAAAATATGTGATTTAATACACACCACTTGGTGTCTTTTATTTTGATGGCCATTTTATGTGATTTTCTACTTCCTAGAGTGTTTATTATGGGCTAAAATTAATCCTGGGTGGTACCCCTAGGGTCTAGGGCCCATTTGAGCATGCCAAACCCTAGGGTTACCTCTGTCTAGTCACTTTAACTTCATCCTGAAGTAAAGTGACGAAATTCAAATTTGAATTGGAGTGGAGGATGGGTCATGCCTTGGAAGATGACCCATTCCCCTTTCCAAGGCATGGATTCCCATCACCTCGAAGACTTGGGGAGTCTTCAAGACCCCCAAGTGTGTGGAACCATCCTCCAATGCTCTCACACATGTGTGAGAGCATCTTGGAGTGAATGGGATTCCTTTAGAGAATAAGGTGATGACATGTGTCATCCCTTATCCTCTTGGAGCCCATTTTGAGAGATGCCACCTCTCCACCTTTGCTCTCACACATGTGTGAGAGCACATGTGGAGAGGGTGAGGTTTGAATGGACGGGAGGGTGACACATGTCACCTCCACATTCCATATTCCTTGCAAGTGGTTTGGGATCCAACCTTCTCCTTCAAGCCTCCTTCCAAGATCTCTAACTCTCTAACTCTCTCAAAAACACCTCCAAAGATAGCCCAAAAACAAGAAAAAAATAAAGAGAGCCCCTTTCCTCTCACAAAGAGGAAATAATATAGGCTTCACTCCAAAGCCTTGAGGAATGAGAAGGTGACATGTTCTCTTCATTTTTTTCTCGTTTTTGGGCTATCTTTTGAGGTGTTTTTGAGAGAGTTAAAGAGTTAGAGATCTTGGAAGGAGGCTTGAAGGAGAAGGTTGGAAAGCTCTTCTACAACCCTCTTCCATTATTGGGCTTTCAAAGGTAAGCCTTAAGGCATAAAAGCCTTTCTCATGCATTTTACTTTTATTATGTGGATGAAATTGCTTTGTGTTTTGCATTTGTTGTGTGTTGGGTTTTATGGGTGTTTTGAATGAGACTACCATTCTTAGTGTGTCCATTCATGTGAGGGGTGAACCTCCTCGAGGTCACCCTCTTTGTATTGGTATTTTGTGGCCTTGAGGGTACTTGGGAAAAGACTATGGAGATCATATTTTATGGCATGAGTCCCTCGGAGTATTATAATTTCATTGAGGTAAATTTTTAGGCTTGAGGCCTTGTTTTGGAATCATGAGATTTAGTTGTATGAGTGAACCTCTTGAGTAGAGAGAGTCCACTCTCCTACCCCCTCAAATCTATTTTTATAGATTTTGTGTTGTTTATCCTTGATGGGTGTTCTTGTTGTGTGCTTGCTTTTTGCTATGTATTGTGGAGTGTACCCGTGTGAAGATCGATCTCCAAATTTAGGGGTGACCCACTTACGGATCTATGGAACCTGTGGAGAGCATTTTTGGTGGCTTGGAGTTTCTCTTGTTGTTTATTACAGGTTTTGGTGTTGAGTATTTGGAGTTTGAAGAAAGAGTTATCATCTTGGGTTGTTTATCTTGTTTGGCTACTTGAGAGCCATGGCCAAAGAATGGCCTATTTGTAATTTGTCAAAAAAGAGACAATACTCTCTTATTGAGTTTTGTATCAATTTATCTTATTGTTGTTTTAACTTCATTAGGTCGTTGTGAGAAAATTTGTGTATAGGGGAAAGGAATGTAAATGTTGTTAGTTTTCTATTAAGTTGCTTGTGAGAAAAATATATGTATGTCACTATCTTGGGCTACAAAATAAAATTTACTATGATGTTGTTTATTGTATGGACTGTGCAAAAGAAAATTGTGCATTTATATTTGTTGGTTTGTATCTATATATATATAGATAGGTTGAAAGGAACTTGTCACTGCTCAAATAACAAATATGTAACAGAAAAATGTATTTAAACCTTGTTGGAAAATCAATAGTACTATTATTATTTTTGAATAAATTGTGTAATCACCCAAAATTATTATTATGAGAAGTTTGCATAGATACCCTTACCTATGTGTATATATATGTCATTCTATTTCTCTAAATGTAAATGTTAAGATACTCATTATTTCTTTTAGTCTGCATGCAAACACACACACACACACACACACACACACACACACACACACACACACACACACACACACACACACATATATTTGTATTTCTTTTTATATGTCAATGATATTTTTCATTTGTTGGGTAATGTATTTAATAGTATGATAGATTTTAAATAGAATGGGCATTGTATTGAGAAAAGAAAATATATAAGTATATATATATATATGTTTGTATTTCTTTTTATATGTCAATGATATTGTTCATTTGTTGGGTAATGTATTTAATAGTATGATAGATTTTAAATAGAATGGGCATTGTATTGAGAAAAGAAAATATATAAGTATATATATATATATATATATATATATATATATATATATATAAACTGTGTAAAGAAGTTATGCAAAATAAATATATAAGTGTAAATATATATATACAACTTCCTTTGTTATTATATATATATATATCTTATTTAAACAAATATCAAATCAAATACATGCTATTTTTTTTAGGTAGACCTATTAATAATCAGAGACAAGGCAAGTAATAAACCCCCATACGTTGTAGAACTGACGGTCTGCATATGCTTTAAGGTGGGTCAAGGGGATGGGCAGCGGTTGGGTCGTCGTCCCTAATTTTCTTATACTTGCTTTTGTTTTATGTAGAGGGGGTGGGGGATGAACTCCCCCACCCACTCCCCACCATTCGATGGGGGGTGGGTGGGAGTTCCATCCCCCACCCTTCATTTTTTTGCTGAGCATCACTTGTGCAAACCCTAAACTCGGCCAGCCCCACCGTTACTTTGTCTCGGGGCCTATACACAGTCTTGATCCGCTGTCCGGCCATACTTGGCCTACAACTCTTGTTGTCTCTACAACATACATTGTAACATGTGTGTGTATATATATATATGCACATATCCTTTTGGTATGAAACCAGAATAAAAAAATAAAGATCTATCATTTACAAAAAAAATGGAGGGCATGAAAGAAATTTTGAGTATACCTTCCTGTTGGTGATGATGTTAGTCAAAACAACATGAAATAAAAGTTACACAACAACCTTTATTTATCTTGAAAGATATGATAAATTTAGAGTGAATTTATGATCTCAAATCTCTGATGATTAGTTCATAATCTACTGACATTACTCAGTGGTTGATGTGTGTTGGTATTAATCAGTTTGGGGCATTACGTACTTCAATAATTTCTACAAAGTTCTTCAATATTCCTTCAAATATCATGTCCTTTATGCCTATTTTGTACAAATCTCAAACAATTCTACCTCTACACTATGAATTTGATTAAACAATGTACCTATAGGTTGATATTTGCATGATTTCTATCATTATTTGTGACTCTTTGCATGATATTTTCAACACTACATGCGTTTAGCTCAAAATATGCTAATGATTTTTAGTTATCTAGAGGCTATCAGCATATTCACACTGTTCTGCTTATTATTTATCATGATTTGTAGTTATGATGGTAATTTAATGAAATTAAAATGAGAAAATAGGGTTTAGAGAATGAGATTCCCAAAATTACTTAACTGAGATCACTGATCCACATACATGTTCTGATACAACAATGAAGAGAAGAAAAAACTAAATCATACTTCACCAGGACAGTCCACGAATCCACATGATCTAGTGCAAATCTTCAAAGGAAAAGTTGACAACAATATGCAATAAAATGAAAGCACTTCTATTGAACTCAACATTTCATCATCACATATCTAGAAATCAAGTTGAAGATTACATGAAGTTTACAATTAGGATGTAATCTGTAGCTTTATCTTCATCTAGTATGCTTTAGATCAAGTACATTTACAATTATCTGAAGAAAGAACCTTACATTTCAACAATTCAATCCTCATTAGTCTCAGTAATCCGATCTCCTTATTAAAATTGGTTCGGTTAGATATGAAATGGTTAACCTCTTCCTTTTTACAAATGACAGGTCATGTCCTTTTATAGAACAAAGGCCAAAAATGGTTGCATTGATTCAACGATCAAGATCCTCTTAGAATAATCAACGGTCCTCCAAAACTTGGTATGCCACTAATGAGTAGGAAAGCATCATCAACCACGTACTTAACCGGTTCTCCGCACACTTCTTAACTAGAAGCAGTCCTACCCTCTAAATTTCCATCTGAATCTAGTGTTTGACCCTACACAATCCCTAGTCGGTCATACACTATAGGCAACTCCTAACTAGCATGACCTCTAACTGAGTGCATATCTGGGACAAGAAAACAAACTGACTCTATCAGGTAGTAGCATCACCTTGGCCAAGGTTTTTAATTAAGTGTAACACAACACAGTGAAGTCATGTAGTCTAGTTTATCACCCTTCTCGGTAAGAATTCATTCAAAGGAATTAACCTTTATGTTTGTGTCTTATGCTACTGCACACTGACTAATGAGGATATCATTTGGTTCCTACCACACAAGGCTTCTTTTTCTGTAACGTTAGGGACATACCAAGTGCATTTTCTACAATTTACTCCCTTACACAATCCATCAGAGGCCCATCCAGGACATGATAGAGGTGGACATTGTACAAAACATAGTGAACAACCAAAAAGTTCTGGTATAGCCACCACAAAATTTAAAACAATAAAAGAGTATAAGCAATTTCATTTTCAACTATAAGTCAAAAGAATGAGCTCCATTTCAACTATAAATCAAATTTTGACCAACTGGTCATAAAATAAACAATCTTCAAAATTTGGTGGCTAGACCATTTCAAAATAAAGGAATAAAGCAATGACAATCCTTGCAAGTATTAAAAGGGATTTTTTTAAAAAATCCAAGGAAGTGTAAAAATCCAGAGAAACACTTACTATGCACTATGTGACTAATCGAGTCACTAACAAGGGAGTAGATTGCTATACTGCACTCAAGTTTTCCAAAAACTTACAGTGGATAAGAGATCATTCTACAAGCACAACAAATAAATAAGCCTCTTAAGAATTTCATCACGCTCAAAAATTTTACAACTCAAAATGTTATATCACATCCACTCCTACTTCATGGAGTAACTAAAATTCATCATTTAGATGATATTTTAAGATAGCGTTACAACAACACTCAAGAATTACAGTTGGAACACAAGCTTCTTGGTTTTTCTCTATGCCATTCTGCATCATTCCAATTTCAAACCTTAGCCAATCTGCTGAATTTTAACAAGTTTTCTCATAATGGGCTCATAGGTCCATGTGTTGAACCCGATTAGCTCTGATACCATATATAACATCCCTTCTCATATTACTCAAATAAACTCAAGAATTTTCAAGGATGTAAATAAAGATGGTAAACATGAGAGATAATTTTTTTAAAAATATCATTTGTATAAGCACCAAAAATAAAGTACAACTTTCTATATAATTTCAATCTTGAAATCACAACATAATCAAAGATAGAATCATAGTGAAATCCTTTCATTTTACATTTACAATACATAAAATGCACATGGCTTAAATAATAGTTTTTGTTTCTCTCATAAATTTGACTGTCATAAGCCATAACATGGAGTACATTGCATCTGGAATGTTGATATTTGTCTTCACAAGCCTTGGTGAGTCTTCTACTTCAGAGGGGGAGCAGCATATGAGTGCTTTATCTCCAACCACCGACTGACGGTCCTCGCACACCTTCCTTCCTGGAAGTGGCCCTACCCTTCACGAAGGATATAGATATATGGAACCAACATGTTTTTGTCATCTGAGTCCTAGTGCTATGTCCTACATAACTTCAATCGACCATACAACTCTAGACCCCTTTTATCTAAGTATGATCTTACTGATTGGTCATGCCATCTAGACACACACTTCTGACTTGACTTAGAGACTATCTTCGCCCTATAATTTGGCTTTCAATATTTAGTAATTCTAGACATAAACTTGTCTTTACAGCAAACTCATTCTAGTCAAACTGATTTAGAAATAATCCTCAATCTAGGATATACATGCAATATATATGTTTAGGTAATTCTAATTTTTTTAGAGATTCCTTCCTTGCATACTTGTAATTTCTAGATTCTATGACCTTTTATCACTCTTCCCTCTGACTCAAATATCAAACATCTTTGGTGTATGAAAACAAGTTTTGACTTTACCTTAGAATAACTTAAATGTGATAAAGTACTACTAAGACTCTTCATGTCTTGCTCTAAAGTTTTCTTGACCTTTCACTATTGACCAAAATGGTTTTCTCAACTTTTCACTATCAACCAATATATATAAATATAAACAATGTCACATCTGACATAAGAGTTGTAGGTTTTCCAAATCCTTCTAGGTTTTAACTTCTCTAACCCAATATGTGGAAAAATTAAACATCCTTGTTTTCCATAGATATTAACATAAATATAATATAACATGGAATCAATTACCACCAGTCTCCTCTAAACCACTTGGCCTTGTTGAATCCTCTTTCACAAAACATGAATATGTTTTCTGTACACATAGGACTAAAATAAATTCTATTGAACATATACTAAGAGAACTATATCTGCCCATCTCCTACTATGCACAAATCCTTGAGATCATTTAACAGTTTCAATCTTGAACATGGGAGACATTAAATATGTCTCCTATCATACTCTTTCTTTAACATAAGTAATAGTTGCTAACGAAAAGGTTAACTAGGTTCCACTTCTTGGTTCACCTATTCTTCCTGGATTTGTATTATGATACATGGAAAGAATTATATTTCTCCTAAGGAAATCTATATCCATGCCATCACATCATCTCTTTAATACCATAATGGCATGATCTCATCAAAATCTCCATTCGGAAGGTAGTAGATATATGCTTCCAAAAGCATGGTTATATATGTGGATCTATCATAATCCTCAAAAAAAGATATTCATTTAAGACTTAATCAATCCTTGAAAAAATTGAGTTTATAATATAATTATAGACCATCTTAAACTTCAAGTCAACTGACTTTCACTAAAGAAAGAGATAAGAGCTAGTGGTTATATGCTTGAAAAGGCAAGAATAGATATATGGACTATCCATATTCTTCATCATAGATTTATGGTTCAAATTCTATTTTCATGGATTCTCTTTTCTTGTTTAGAATCCAAGTACTAGTAATATAATAATTCATCATGGGTGTAGTACCCTCTAGCCTTCAACGGCATGGGAGAAGTTATGACTTCGTTTCAATGGCTCTAAATTTATACAAAGATAAACAAGCTAAATCTACACATACCAATTATCTTGAGATACAAACCTATCTCAATCAAATCTTGATTTCTACAATAGAACTCTATAATCAGCTTCCAAGAAAATAGTTAGCTAACTCACCCAGTTAAGATATAACACAATGGTTATTATAAGATCTTATAATCTCATATATTCATCATTGATAAACTCGTTAGAGATATTGAGTTGATCTTTTCTTTCAATCAATGCATATTTGTTTAATTTAGTGCACAGAGTGCCTTGATCATGGCTAAGGTTTGTTCTAAGTTTCATTGGTCATATCAATACATAGAGATACTCTTCTATTATCAGTCATATAATACAGATATTTCTAATGCCATCGACTATAGGAACATAGCAATGTTCTAAGTAAGTCAGCTTCTTATTAACAACCATTAGGGTTGAATTTGAAAAAGAAAGATTTCTCTAACTAATATAAGGGTTTCAAGAGGAATAAGGAACCTGTGTGATATACCAATATTTTCTGCCTTTCTTGAGATCACATCAATTGAAGTCTTTTATGCTATCCTCAACAGCATATTCCACGAACCTCTTGCACATTGGCGTTCTATGTTTATCACAAACTTTATATTTCTCTTCCAAATTTTACATACATGTCTACCAGAGCATTGCAATAATATCAGACAAAAAATGTCCTTCCATTATGCTTTGATAGGCATCATTTCTTTGAGACAATATGTCAAACGACTTCCATGCATTGGCAATGCTTCCACACTTTACTACATCTGTCTACAATGGCATTCGAAGTCATCAAAAACATTTTCAACAACACTATTATGTGCACATATTGCAATCATTGTAGTCTAGAAGACCACATTTCTTCTAGACATTTTTCTAGATGATACATGCACCATTGCATTCCATGAGATTACATCTCTTTGCAGCACTTTGAAAAATAGTTT
Organism: Cunninghamia lanceolata; assembly: GCA_027924645.1. Lineage (NCBI taxonomy): Eukaryota > Viridiplantae > Streptophyta > Pinopsida > Cupressales > Cupressaceae > Cunninghamia > Cunninghamia lanceolata. Next base: position 12,624,967 of record BSBN01000987.1, on the reverse strand, counting down.
GCAGGCTTTGTCTATGCTTCATCATTTTGCATACATTAAAATCAAGGTGACAACAACTACCACAAATTAGTTTTGAATCATGCTTTGAAGGGCGTCCATACCTTGCTCGAAAGCTCTCATTTTCACATGAGCTATGAGGAGAATCCTAGTAAAGGTCGTGTAATCTAGTTTTATACTATAAAATTACATTTGTTTGAAAGTTCTTAAGACCTTTTCAATAGAATTATTTTGTGCACATTCTTCAATCACTACGTTCCATGAGAGCGCGTTTCTTTGAAGGTATTTGGCCAGAAAACACTTATGCCATTTTCAAATACTCATACCAGTATACCAGTGCAACTCTGACTAAAATATTTGTACAAGATTTTATGTTTCTTTTGTTTTTCCAATGGATATTTCACCTCTGGATAAGTTTTCTATCCGCTATCATCACTGTGCTATGCTCTTATCCTAAAAAAGTTGCTCATCTTTCTAGAGATAGATAAAAAACTATCCTATCAACTCCTCATAACCGTCCCTCTCCATAACCATGGAGGCTCTCCATAACTTCACCTATTCTCATGCAATAATGACATGCATAGTGGGTCGTGCAACTGCCAAAAAGACCACTTTTATTTCTATTAAAAGATTCTTCAGTATATCCTCCCTAACTTTGACGATAAATCTTTTTTTTAAAGGCTCTCTCCTCTTTACTTCCATGGAACTTATGGCAAAAAAGGTGTCGATCAAGACTCACCCTTGATGAACATGCATTGATGGAGTTTAATGTCTTTTCAGGACCACTCCATGAGTTGGATAACTCCTCTTTTTATCCATTGAGGAAGTTATAGGTTAAGAAACCATGAGGGCAAGTGGTGCTTTAACATAATGACCACATAAAACGACTAGCAACCTCGCAACAACCATTCTAAATATTTATGTAGGATAAATTAAAAACATAAATAATATTAATCAGTAAGGATACTAATAATGTAATGTAAACTTACGTATAAAAAGAGACTGGGTTGAGTTATTCTCCCCTTCATGTATAGAAGAAAAACATAACGATTCTGATTAGATGAAATATGGAATTCAATGTCGAAACTACTAACAAGAAACATATTATCAATTATACCAATTATGTCATTGAGGTCACAAAGATAAACTTGTTTACGACGTAAAGAACGACGTGTTGGACTAAAAGTCATCTTAGTTGCAAAACAACTAACGTACAACCTTGATGACGTCGATTTCCCCAAAATGACTAGGTTGATGTTAAACAACACTAAAAAGACTCTGAACGACATCGACAACTTGTCGAGTCGAGAAATAAACTAAGACAAAAAGGGTAAAGTATCACTTACTTGACTCAACTAGGTTCACCATTTTGCACCAGTACAAGAGTTATGATGGCGACAAACTATACTTTTCCTTATATCTATTCCCTTCTCTCCAATGATGCTCTCCCTCACTTTCTCAGAGGGGTGGAAACCTGTTCCATGAATGCAACTTGCAATCACCAAGTCAAGATTAGTGTATCAATAATTATTTCATAATCCTTATGAAATCTTGACAACTTATAAACACATGTCAATTATAGTCAAATAAACATATTCATGAAAATATAGATTTTTCAAGACATTTTTACTAAACGTCAAATCATTGAATTATGCGTAATCATCTACTAATTACTTCAAAAGTAAAAAAGTAAAACATAGTGAAAGTTAAGGATGTAACAAGAAGAACAATTATCAATCAATAGTTACAACAATTTTTATTAAAAATTTGATCAACCATCTAGTTTAAAAGGAATGCCAGAGTCTCTCATAATAGATTGTACAGAGGAAATGTGAACACAATAAAAAATAAATGCCTTTTGGTCTATGAGGAAGGATCTAGGTGATCCAAAAACAACTGCAAATTTTGAGGAGATCCCAAGAGATGAAGAGTTTAGCAAATTGTGGAATATAGAGCATCCCTCTAAAGAACCTAATCATGATTATGATGATGATACTAATAGGAAAAATCAGCCCTTGGATCCCACTAAAGTCTATGCATACAAACCTAGTTTAAGTGATGCCATAAAAGATACATATACTTCGATGACAACCATAATTAAAAAATTGGGTTATGAAGGTGGTGGTTTGGGGACTAATGAACAAGGTAGACCTTGGGTGGTAACATAGGTAGACACTAGAAAACCTCATGATTTTCGAGGCATTGAAGCTTCAACTGATAGGAAAGCCCAAAGGTATACTTGAGGAAAAATAGTACAGTTGAATTTATTGCAGCTTCAAATGAAAATCCTGACAGTCTAAGTCAGATACAATCACAAGTACAACTAGTACCACAAGGGTTTTTAGAAATTCAAGATACTCATTTGATTGGTAAATGAGACGATTTAGAATCTAGTTCTACTAGCGACAATTATGCAGGTAGTAGTGGTCAACAAGTGCTACAACAACAAAATACTCAGAAGAGGCAACTAGTAGAAGATACTATATAGAAACTTAGTGAACAAGGCATTGTTAAGAGGTAAAAGATTATGATAGGTCCAAGTCCAACTTCCTCCATTTTCATCTCAATGGAATTATTTCTAGCAGGTACCCCTCCTGTTGTTAGTGTGACTAGGATAGGAATGGCTAATCCTAAGCCTCAAACAATTACTCCTTCACCATTCAAGCATTTAATTATGTTAGTAGTCCTAGGTTTTGGTTACAAAGCTGAGTTTAACAAGAAAGTAGAAAAATCTAAAAGACACAAGAAGCAAGTGCTAGAGAGTACATCTACTATAACTTCTGAGCCTGCAAGAACCATGGTATTGCCTACATATGACCTAGATGCAAAAACCATGGAGTACATGTTTGTTGTGCCCAAATTTAAAAATAAACCAGAGAATCAGATGGAATACTCTGACTAGCTTTGACTATGAGGTGAGCACTATCCAAATAGATTTTTCTAGAATGAAAAATGCTAACAAAATTATTGTATCATAAAACAACAAAAATGTGGTGTACACATAATTGCTAAAGCAAGAGAGAGACACAAATAAGTTGTTGAATCAAATAGAAAAGTTATAGGAAGACCTAGAAAATGAGAAAGCAAAGATGAAAGCAACAGATAACAAGAGCAATGAATTAGAGAAAAGGAAAAAAAATCTGCCTCTACATCTACAAGAAAAGAGAATGAATACACAAAGGTGGAACTGAATGAACTGAAGAAAAAGTTAGATGAAAGCATAAAGAATTATGATAATGAAAGAGTCAATTCAGAGAAATACAACAAAAGCTTGTGGAAGCCAAAGCCTTAGCATAGACATTACAAGGCAAACTGGACAAACAGATACAAAAGGCAATGCTATGGGAATTAAAATGGAGGAAGAGAATCTAAAACCACTGAACAACTACAACTATAGCTGAGGAATGTAGAAAATGAAATAAAGTCTTCCCAAAACAAAGTATCTAAATTTTATATAAAAATAATAAGGCATATAAAACAAAATATTTGGGAGTAAATAATGTAGAGGACTGATGATTTGTCTTTATTGTTTGAATTGATTGATGTTCTGATAGAACATAATGTGAAGTTCAAATGATACATTCAAGAAAAAAAAATGTGACTTCAAGTCAGAAAACTGCAATATTTGGGAGTAAATAATGTAGAGGACTGATGATTTATCTTTATTGTTTGAATTGATTGATGTTCTGATAGAACATAATGTGAAGTTCAAATGATACATTCAAGAAAAAAAAATGTGACTTCAAGTCAGAAAACTGCAAAGCAAAATTTGTAAACAATCTACAGAATCAGTGATAATGAATTGGCATCAAAAGGAATTGACAACTGGATTGAAGTGTAAATACAAACATCATTTATCATTCAGAAGTGTACAAAGCTATGTGAAGCATAGGAAATTCTGGATCAGATTGAATTTTTTTACGAAAGCTGCATAAAAAGGTAGAATACTTGAAAGAGCTTGGTTTTTCATGGGATTTTGACAATATAGAGCGATACGTTGGAAAGGGTGCTGTCAAAAAGAATATGGAGAATAAAATTAAGATAGATTTGGACAAGTTACCTAATCCTTAGAAGCTAGATGAGGCAAACTTTTTGGATTCCATCAAACCAGTGATAAGCTTGAATGCAACTTTGATTCATATGTATTAAAGGTACCAATTAATTATGAATTGTTAACAAATCTACAAGTCAGATACTATGAGTTACAACATATTGTATGTCCATCAGATGAACAGTAGAGCATGCTACAAAATCTGACAGAATCATTTGTTAATTTGACAATACTTCTATGTATATTGTATTCCTTTATTTGAAAATCAATATAAGACTCTTTTCCATTTTTTGTGTTCAAATTATCTGTAATATTTAATTTCTTAAGTCAAGAAAAATTTGGCTTCTAGATACACATTAAACATTTGCTAATGCTTTATATGCTACTTTTAGTATTGTTAGTATGCATTTAGTTGAATACATCAACATGTAACACTTATCAGTATCACACAATAATAATATAAAATTACTAATAATATGTAATGTTATAAATGGAAATTGAAAAATATATAAAATTTAGATGCTAAAATAAAATAAAATTTGGAAACAATGTTTAAAATTTAGATTCTAAAATGGAACATTGGAATATAGTAGTATGTAATGCCTACTCGAGAAATTATCAATAATTAACAATAATATGATAATTTCAGTCAGATTTAATAAAAAATATAATTTGATGAAAGAAGAATATTCACTTGTACTAACTAATTAAATTACAAATTTCAATTAATCATAAGTTTAATATCATGCATTGCTAATGATAATCTTCATAGATAACACATTCCCCATGCAATTACACTCAATTCAACAAAACATATATGATCATCCTTAAGCATAGTGGAAACATGTTCTTTGCTCCAATAATCCACTCGGTTAATAGACCTGCATCTGACCATCTAAACGTGAACATTAGTTCCACAAAGTGCATCAATAAACAAATCAGAGAGAAAATTACTAGCCTAAGGCCCTAAGGGGCCGATCTAATGTCTCAGAGGCTCATGATGGCCTTGCCTACATACGCGTAGCATAGAGACTTTGTAGCTCGGACTTGAACTTACAACCATAAGATTTTTTTATACAAATTAAAACTTCTAAGATGTTATCAATATCATCTCAATCTTAGATAGACACTCGTAAATCAAACCATTCTTGAAGACAGAAGAAGTTTATGGTTTACCTAAATCTTATTTTCTTAAAACTTCACTAAACATAAATGATTCTTTTCAAACTAGTAAACAAATAATATCAAATAGTATAAAGAAAATAATCTAATACATTCACCTTTATAATAATCACCTTATAATTCTATTTTCTTATGTCGTTGAAGAATAAGATAATATTTTTCATAAGCAATATTAACTAGATCATTTAATAAACTAAGAATAGATACCCCATGTTAGGAAGGAACATAAAATAGTTTTAAGGAAATAAATGATTTGTGGTGTGACTAAAAGTTACAAGATACTCATGCCAAAGTACTCATTTTTGAAACATACCAAAGAATCTCTAGTCATCTATTTGTTTATAGAAATAATTTTCATCATTCACATCTAGGAATAGACTCTGATTAAACATCACTTTACCTATGCATGATCTAAATCACATACATATGATGAACATAAAACCAATCACTCATACTATTCAAGAACTTTTCATAACATAAGTATAACACCTATTAAAGCTATAGAAATTGATGATCTAACTTCTGAAGTCCTAGACTAACATTTGACACCACTAAAGAAACAAGGATTAGTTTATATTTTCTCTCTAAACATGCACATAAGATTTCACACGAACAAATATATATAACTTACATTTAGTGTTTCAAACTATTAGATAATTTCTCTGTTTCAAAGTTATTCTTATAAATGCAATCATGACAACTTAAAGGATAAATATACTATAATGTCCCAAGTGAATATAGACTTTACCCAAGACATAATATAATCTCCACATTTCAATCGTTTACTATACTACAATGGTTCCACTTATGTTAATCTCACTTAAATAGATAATTCTATCCAACTTCACTATTAATCAAATTACAATATTTTAAATCATATTTAACTATATTTTCATTTCTATTTATTATTTTCCCAACCAACCAATAATTTAAACTCTATAACACAAAACATCTACATCGTATAGAAATATACTTAAAGAATTTCTAACTTTTAATTTTTCATTTGTTTCAGAAGTATGTCTAATGGATATACATTTATAATAGACATTAGAGACATCCTATTACTTCGTTGAAAATCTTTGAAAACTAAAAGATATCATCATGACAGTTACTAAAAGATTTAGAATTGCAATTATTGATAATCATAAATCATGGTCTATTCATAAAACAATGGAGCACACCAAGTAATAGAAAGATACTAAAAGATCGTATCATCTTTTGGACAGAATGATTGCAGGATATGAGTAAGAATTGGTTAGCAACATCCTATTACTTTAAAGTTTGATGCCATCAAATTTAAATATAAATACCAATTGTATACATGCTGCTACATGTCACATTTAGAATACAAGTAATATATTCTTATGGCTAGAAAATGAATATCAAACGATGAAGAACTTCTAAATACAAGATGATGCCATCAAAAGAACATGTAAACATTTGGAAATTTCTAAATACAAGGAAACGTCTGTGTAATAGGATTGAATACAAATTCCTATTTAGAAAGAAAGCCAAGAGTTATCTTATATTTCCTTTACTTCCTATGTCCGCTCATTGATAAAAAAAATGGTTTATTTTGTCAAACAATATAAATGGACAGGCCCTCTTAAGCATGCATTAAAAGTGTGTCGGTATAGACATGGCACATGATCGATTTGGCCGAATGCCCCAAAAGCAAAGTTCGTCACATGGGAAGTATTTTTTGCAAGCGCCTAGTTCATTTTAGCAATTTGCATATGCCGAGATTAGATAATATCCCTATCCTATCCTATGGCATAATTATCTACTAATCTTTTCCAAGGCACAAATTGTAAAGGGGAGCAAATACAAACATATATTCATCTCGTTCCATGAGAATACAAAGTCAAGATTCAAATCACTATTCCAGACAGAGCTTAAATTTGACAGTTGTATAGCTGTATTTAAAGATTTTAGCTGTAAAATACAATAAAAACAAGTGCCACGTAGTGGCCAGTACCTGCCTTGTAGTGTTGTTATTATAGTATTTGTTTAGTTGTATTTTTTTGTTGATTAGCTATTGGTTGTATATAGTATTTGTTTAGTTGTGTTTTTTTTGTTGATTAGGTATTGGTTGTATAGACAAATTGTATTCCAATAATTGAAAATTTAATTTTTGAAGAGTGTTGAAATGTCTTACGTAAATAAAATTGAAATCTCAAAAACAATGTAAAAATAAAATAGGACTAAAATATTTCCTAACTATAAAACTAAACTTTTACAAAGTTTATTAAATAACACAAATATTTCCTTATAATATAATAATACTAATACTTTTATAATTTAAAATGCATTAAAATATTGCAAGTTTGAAGAATAAAATAAAAAATGTAATAACATGGCGAAATATTTTTTATGATAATGTAGATTTTTAACTTTTGACTAAATAAAATTGAAATCCATTACAATTTAGAATGCATTAAAATATTGTATGTTTGAAGAATACTTACATAATATAATAACAGTGTGGATAGATTTGAAATGTCTCATAAGATATTAAAATGTAATAATATTGAATACTATTACAATTTAAAATGCATTAAAATATTGTAAGTTTGAAGAATAATTACATAATATAATAACAAAAACATATTCATATTTACATTATTTTATCTTAGTCACTTAATTTTTTATTTAAGTAATAATAGTAAGTACTTTTAGACAACATGATTTTAATTATTTTAATTAATTTAATATTGTGGTTTAGTAATAATTTTGGGTGCATTCATTTAATAAAAGTAGGTAGTTTAGCTCAATTTAATTAGACATTAATGGTTAAGATCAAATCAATAGTTAAGAAATATTTTAGTGAAATTAGATTATTTATGTGTAGAACCCTAAATTATAGTAATAATACTAATACTTTTATAATTTAAAATGCATTAAAATATTGTAAGTTTGAAGAATAAAATAAAAAATATAATTAAATTCATGATACTATAGATTTTAAAGTTTTGACTAAATAAAATAAATAATTTAATTACATAAAATAAAATCTGTAGAACACTAAAAACTAAATTAAAATTATATGAAGTAAAAAATTAATCGTCATCCATTTAGGCATGACTTAACTAGTGGGAGACAAAATTTGTGTTCATAATTTGTTTACTTGCCACATACTCCCTTTAAATCAAAATTCTCTCCGCATTTATAGTTTTTTGTTGCACTCTCCCGACAAACCGACAATCCGCAAAGAAGAGGTCATTTTTTTTCAGCCAATGACAATATAGATAAATCATTTCTAAATAATTTTTTGTTAAAAATTTATCATGTTCACATAGGAAAAGTACAAATTTAAATCAAATTTGTCCAACAAGAAAAATAATCTTATCTTTTGATTGGTTTGCAATCAATAGATTAATAACTAGATAAGTTGAACTCATTGCAATAGTACCAGTCGAAGGTAGGTACTAATAAATATTTGACTGTATTGATATACAAGTAATATATTTTTAAAACTGTAAAAAAATAATCAATATGAAAATCTGACTGTATATGTATGTGTGTGTATATATATATATATATATATTAGATTTGTTTTTTAATAGAATATATCCCAAATCTTTTAGATTTGTTTGTTAATAGAATATATCTCAAATTTTTAAATTTGTTTTTATAAATATAATTATATATTCATTTTAAATATATATCTTTTAGATTTGTTTTTAATAGGATATATCTCAAATTTTTAGATTTATTTTTTATGAATATAATTATATATTCATTCTAAATTATATAATATATATTTTTCCATTTATTTTTAAATTTTTTAATAGAACTATTATTTCAGAAAAAAAATTCAGATAGATTTATTTTTTATAGAATATATTCATTCTAATTTTTTGTTTTTATTTTTAAATTTTTTAATAGGAACTTCTATTATTTAAGAAATAGATTTGTTTTTTATACTAGTTTTTTGCTTTTATTTTTAAATTTTTAATAAGAACTTCTATTATTTAAAAAAAAATTCCTTAAATTTGTTTTTTTATAAAATATTTTATTTATCTTAGGCTTTTTCAAAAAAAATTCCTTAGATTTGTTTTTTTATAAAATATTTTATTTATCTTAGGCTTTTTCACTTGGTAAAACATTCACCGATTTGGGTAAAACATTCACCGATTTGGGTTTTGAATTGAGAAAGCTCCAACTTTATATATAAAATTTTGACTTGCATTTAAAAAAATTAATTGTCACGTGAGAGGCAATACTAAAGACTAAACTGTAGGAAAAAAAATCCTTGACAGGCAAGGTGGACTATCAAATTTAAGCCTTGATTCCAGATAATAGATATAGATGCCAATGTAAAATCATCACAATTTGTCAGTCAACATGCAGCCGTAGAAAATCTAGAAAATTCACATAATTCACATGCCTAAATATAAGTAAAAGAAGCTCTATGCAATGCATGAGATGCTTTGCTTTCCAACCTAAAACATACTAATATTAAAAAAAAGTACAAAAAGTACAATTTAGCAACCATGCCTCCATTTGTTCCATACTCACATTAATTCATCACGGGAAATTTTTATACCATTCAACCAGAACATAACAAATAGATATATTGCCATTTTCTACTTACAAAATAGATATGTGTGTCTTTAATAACTCTACATGTTCTTTAGTGTACCTAAATTCTAATCGAAAACAGTCTTAAATAAGAAACAATATAAAAGTGGATCTAATTTGAGTCATAGTTACCAAATACCAAAATCATATTGAAAGGCAAATGAATTAAGATGATAGCCTACTGTTATCTAAAGCGCATATATTTAACATTGAGATTAAACATCTTATCATTTGCAAAGGTTTAGCTGATCGTAATCAAAAAAGAAAAAGAAACATTCTATTTCTTGGCACAGTGAAGCTCCAGTAAAAAGAAATTGAAAAAGATATGTGGTGTGAATCTAGGCATTTTACAGGAAAGACAAAGAAATCTAGATTTATTCTTCTGGCATTGAGAGACAACACCCAATAGATTGATGTGATGATAAATCAAGAAACTATACCTTTTTCCAAATCGGGTGAAAATAACAACATCGAATATATTACAGACATAAGTATTACAAATTGGCGCTGAGATAAGATGCCTCCAAGAAATGTCTCAAAGGAAAATAATTTTACATGGTACAGTGATTGTAGGTTGTGCATAAAATGAATTTATTAAACAAGTTTTGTCAAGCAATTGCAAGCAGAAGGTGTACTAGCCAATTCCGCTATCTTTCTATCATTCCTCCTACCAACACTAAAGGGAGTCTTGGAACAGGATATAAACATCGATAGGGAAGTTTTTAGTCAGAAGCTACAACACACTCAAGTCTACAAGAGGCCTATTTCTCCTAAATCTGAAATCTCACAGAGGATTAAATATGTTGTTGAAAATAAGAATATCGACTCTTTAAGGTTTATCTCAAAAATATCCTCAAATACGTGAAATGCAAAGCCTCTTAAAAGGCCCAAGTGCGAAGGATCAATGATTAAGGCTTGATAAACTTTGAAGTAAAAGCATTAGGCAAACTCATTATATATTTATAATCAAGACTTCAAACTATTTAATTCACAAAATTGATGTACTCCAGCCTAAACTATACAACAGAATGCCTTGGAGAGAGACCATTAATCTATGCAAAGATCGACAGTCTTCTCCAATCCCTCCATTATTCAAAACATCTTTAAAATAAGGAATGGAAGCATGCCTGACCAGGTTGTTCATGTTGGCAAGAGGATGATGCAGAGGCACTAGGATAGATAGAGGTTTTCACAAATAGACAAGGTTTTTACTACACTCAAAAACCCAAATTCAAGGATCAACTTGCAAAAGTGGGAACAAGAGTTAGTGGCTCTGAACTCATCATGAAAAGGTTGATTTGACATGCCATGGGACCCATCCAAACCATTTGCAAAGGCTGAACAAACTTGGTTTTGGTACTTCCTTTTTTAGGCCTCCAAATCCCTTGTAGCCCTCCAAACAGAGATAGTCAGCAATATCTTTTGACTTAGGCCTGCTAACTCAAATCTTAGACAATATGGAGATACCCATTTAGACTCACCATGACATATTTCAAAATGAGCATGGGTTGTTTTGGACAGTATGGTCCAACCTATAACCCCTCCTAGTGACCTAGAGCCTCAATTAGGCCAAATTTGTGAAGCAACCACTCTTGAATGCAACCACCAAACTCTCTAGACCCATTGGACACTTCACATGGGTGACAAAACAATAAATTTCAAGGTTTTTATAGTCCCATAGCTGACTGTTCATGAATTACCCTATGTTGTTGCTCTTTTCACACTCCTAGCACATGGTTTTGCTAGGGTCTTTCACATAAACTACCACAAATCCTCTGCTCTGCCCAAAACTCTTGCAAAAAAATTGAAACAACATCACAATAGTCCATCCCACTGATCTATGGGGTTCTACATCAGTGGAATGGAGGAGAATGCATGAATTACAGTCAAAACCCTAAGGTAGGGTTTCACAAACCAAGTTTTAGAAAAAACCTTATATCTCCATACAACAGAAATGTCAAAACACCAAAATAACTTCAAATGGAAGATAACTCCATACTCTAACCAATCAAATCATGAGAAAGTGGAAACAACCTTGTACCTTTGCACAGTACGAATGGTAACAGCATAGAAGTTCAGGAAAATAGGATGTTAATGAGCAGTCTGAGGAAAATGGGTATAGATTGCTTCTTGTTCAGAGTCATAGCCTCAAACCAGTCTCAAATGGAAGTCACTTCACCCCTCTACACATGCCACTAACTTAGAAGTCATGACAGTTCCGTACAGGAAGATGGTACAGACTATTTTCCCAGAAAATGCAGAAAAAAGATAGTAATAGCAGAGAATTGGTTTCTTATTGCATTGAAACTTCTTGCACACTTCAAACTTCTCTTCTACTCCTTAATGATCAATGTCCAAGGCCTTTTAAGCTTGCACATCCCTTGACAAACCACTTGGAGGTAGTTTTGTCGATGGGAAAGTGTGTAACTTTCCTTCAACCATCGACTGCAACTAATTACATGTTTAGCATTTGTCATGGTTTGTGTTGTGATTACAAATGTATTATCCCTGTTTGGGATGTGTATACTATTTTTTTCAAGAATGACAAGCCCTTGACAAGGCATGGAACTCATGACTACCTCCTACATGCCTTAGAAAGGCTTACAAATGTGACTGCCTCCTACATGACAGTAATATGAAGAAATTTGGACATAGTCCTTATTACAATCAAGTGAATGGTCTTCTAAGACCTTATTGAAGCAAGACAACATGAACCACATGAAGACAAACATGAAAACAAGACATATATGATCTCTTTGGTGCTCCTGCACCATATTCCCCAGGTGGAAAAGAACTCAAGTCTCTTGAGGAAGTAGATCAGCAACTATGACACCATGCTTCAAGATGTCTTCTTCACTCATCCAAGTGGCATCTTCAATGGGTAAGCCACTCCACTTGACAAGGAACTATTTGTATGTCTTCTTTTTAGTCTTTTTCAAGACATTAGTGTCCAAGATAAATTCCATCTTTAAGGGTTGAGTGGGTGGAAGACCCTTAACCCATTCTTCATCTCCTGCTACTGTCATATCTACCTCTGAATCTGCATTATGATCACCTTTGAAAGGAAACAAGTCTGAAACATTAAAGATAGGAGATATGGCCAAGCCTTGAGGAAGCTCAATCTCATAGCCATTGGGCCCAAATTTATGCACAATCTAGCATGGTCCTATCTTCTTCATGAGGAGTTTGGTTGGCTGCCCCTTTGGAAGTCTCTCCTTCTTCAAGTGTGCCATGACCAAATCCCCAACCTTGTATTGTACATCTCTCCTTTCATTGGGTTTCTCCTTGTACTTCTCATTGTTCCTTTGAAGAGTTTCTCTTACATTATCATGGATGTCCTTCATGGCCAATGCAAAGTCTTCACCTTGAGCACTCTTCCTCTCCAATCCATGGAGATATCTCAATTCAAGAATACCTCTTGGGTGAACACCATAAAGAATCTCAAATGGACTCCTTCCTATGCTTCTATTAGTGGAATCATTGTAAGAAAACTTAGCTTCAGGGATGATCATATCCCATGCCTCTCCATGCTACTTTGTAAGACATCTAAGGAGATTTCCCAAAGACCTATTCACTACCTCAATTTGGCCATCAGTTTGAGGGTGATAGGATGAAGTGAATGACAACTGAGTGCCCAACTTCTTCCACAAAGTATGCCAAAAGTGGCCTACAAACTTTGGATCCCTGTCAGTCACAATGTTAAGAGGCAAACCATGGATTCTAACAATTTCTTTGAAGATCAAACCAACAATGTGTGAAGCATCATTAGTGCATTTACATGGCAAGAAATGAGCCATCTTACTGAATCTATCCACCACAACAAATATGCTATGAAAGCCTCTTTGAGTCCTAGGAAGACCCAAGACAAAATCCATGCTAATACTTTCCCATGGCCTATTAGGAATAGGAAGTGGTTGATATAGACCAGCATTAGATGAAGTACCCTTTTCCCTTTGACAAATACTACAACATTCAACAAACTTTCTGATATCTGATTGCATTTTAGGCCAAAAATAAAACCTCTTCACCTGATCCAATGTTTTGTCTAGCCCAAAGTGACCTCCTAGTCCACCACAATGATTTTCCTTTATGATGTTCTCCCTCATGGAACACCTACAAACACATAATTGGCTGCCTTTGAACAACAACCCTTGCTGCAACAAAAAATTAGAAAAATCAAAATGATAAGAGTCTAAAAATTGTGAACAAACTTCATATACCTCCTTGAAATCTTCATCATCATGATACATATGTTTGAGAGCATCAACCCCTACACTTTGCAACTAAATTTCTTGAACCATACTCACCCTTCTACTCAATGCATCTGCCACTTTCTTGGCCTGCCCCTTCTTGTGTTTGATTGAAAAAGTATATGCTTGGAGTTGTTCAACCCATTTCATATGCCTATTGTTGAGTTTCTCCTTTGAATTCGGAAAACTAAGTGCATGGTTGTCAATATAAACAATAAATTCTTTAGGCAAAAGATAGTGCCTCTAGTTTTTCAAAGCTTGCACCATTGCATACAATTCCAAGTCATAAGTAGAGTACTTTCTCTTAGCATCATTCAATTTTTTACTAAAGAAAGCAACAGGCCTTCCTTCTTGACTTAGGACAACCCCTATAGCAAGGTTACTAGCATCACATTCCACCACAAACAACTTGTTAAAGTTGGGCAAAACAAGAATGGGCTGTTGTGCTACGTTTTGTTTCAGAATTTCAAAAGAATCATTGGCTGCCTTGGTCCAAGAAAACTTACATTTCTGCCCCCCTTTGATGGTATCCAAAATTGGTGCACAAATATGACTAAAACCCTTTATGAACTTCCTAGAAAATGTTGCCAAACCATGAAAATGTTTCACATCACCTACTATTTTTGGAGTTGGCCATGACAGAATGGCCTCTACCTTTGTTGGATCCATCTTCAAACTACCTTGGGAAATGACAAAACCAAGATAGGTGAGTTCTTCCTTCATGAAGACACTCTTTTCCATGTTGATCATCAATTGTTCATCATGTAACTTCTTCAAAACCTAATCTAAATGTTGCAAATGCTCTTCCTTAGTCCTGCTGAAAACAAGAATGTCATCCAAGTATACCACAACAAATTTGCCAATGAAATCCTTCAACACTTCATTCATGAGATGCATAAAAGTACTTGGGGCATTAGATAGACCAAATGGCATTACCAACCACTCATAAAGACCCTCATTTGTTTTGAATGATGTCTTCCATTCATCCCCTTGCTTTATCCTAATTTGATGATACCCACTCTTAAGATCAATCTTAGAAAAGTATCTAGCCCCTCCCAAACAGTCCATTAGGTCCTCAATCCTTGGCATAGGGAACCTATATCTTATGGTAATCTTGTTAATGGCTCTAGAATCCATACACAACCTCCATTTACCATCCTTTTTAGGGGCTAGGATTGTTGGGACAGCACATGGGCTAAGGCTCTTTCTTACCAATCCCTTATCCAACAATTCTTGCACTTGTTTGGCAATCTCTTCATTTTGAGAAGGAGTCATGTTGTAGGCTGCTTTGTTTGGCAATGTAGATCCTAGTATGAAGTCAATTTGATGGCTTATGTCCATAATAGGTGGCAACTCATTAGGCATTTCTTCTACTATAATCCTCTTATACCTCTCTAACAATTGTTGCACCTCCTTACGAACCTCTTCCTTACTAGGATCATGCAAATTAGGACTATTTTTAGGCTTCAAAATCATAGCATACCCTTGGGTTCCTTCCTCCTTAAGGGTGTCTAGAAACTCTTTACCATTCACAATCATGACACTTGACCCAACACTCTTCTCTACATTCTCATCAAGCAATGGATCCATTCTATACTTCCTACCATTCTTGGTTATAATGAAAGAATTAGTTTTACCATCATGTTGGGATTGAACATCATATTTCCATGGACGTCCTAATAGAAAATGACAAGCATCCATGGGAATTATATCACACAAAATCTTGTCCTTATATTCTCCTATCTCAAATTCTACCCATGATTGTTCATCTACCAAAACTCGTTGCCCCTTATTCAACCATGATACTTTATAAGGACTAACATGAGGATGTCTTTTCAATTTCAATTTGTCTACCATTTCAATAGAAACCAAATTTTTAGTTGAACCTGAATCAACAATTACCTTGCAAATCTTACCATAGGCCTTGCATGTTGTCCTGAACAATGTCTTCCTTTGAGGGGGTTCTTGTGTTTGAGGAACCTTCAACATGGTTCTTCTCATCATCAAACTTTCTCCTTCATGGACTAGGGCTGCACTTCCAATTGGAGAGTTAACACTTTGGCAATCTTCCTCTTGGATCAATTGGTTCCTTCTCTCTCCTCCATGAGAGCTTGAGGCTTGCTTTTTAGGACATTTGAAGGCTGAATGTCCCACTTGGTTGCAATTGTAGCACCTTCCTGTGAAGACATTAGGACCTCTCCCAAGTCCACCAAATCTACCCCTTCCATTGGACCACCTTCCTCTAAAGCATCCTCTAGAACCTAATTCTCCACTTTGTTCTTGGGAACTAGATTCCCCTTGACTTCTTTGGGATAGATTTCTGTCCCCAAAACTACCTCTACCTCTAAAATTTATGCTACCTCTTCCTCTATTTTGCTACTCACCTTTCCTCTTCAACTTCTCTTCAGCCCTTAATGCCACTTGAAAGCATTTATCCACAGTTTCAGGGGTTAATAGATTGATTTCATTTTGGATATTAAACCTCAAACCATTTAGATACCTTGCCACTTTACCTTTTTCATCTTCCATGAATCCACAACAAAGAGAGAACTTGTGAAACTCCTCAGTTTAGGTGGCCACATCCAAATCTCTTTGTTTGAGATTTTGCATCTTCTTGTAGATCTACACCTCATAGTCTGATGGAAGAAATTAGGACTTGATCCTCTCCAACATTTTTCTCCATGAAGAGATCATGCTCTTCCCATTCTTTACCCTCTCACCTTGGGTGTAATTCCACCATGTAAGGGCAACACCTTTGAGTTTAGTTTTTCCAAACTTCACCCTCTTGTTCTCAAGAACTTATTTGTATTAAAAGTAGTTATTTAGGGCCTCAATCCAATCCATAACTTCATCAGTATTCATCTTGCCACTAAACATTGGAATCTCCATCCGAGCCTCTGAAGAATCTTTGCCAATTGCCTTGATGGCTTCAAGGAAATGTTTTTGATCTGCAGGTACCTCTACCTCTTCTTGATCTTCTTCCTCCTCCTCTTTTTATTCTTCTTCATTATAACCTTCATCTATCCTCTTTCCTATCCTCAATGCCTTCAACTCTACTTGGAGTGCTTCCTTGACTCCACTTTTGATCTTTTCTTCCATCTCCTTGAACTTCTTAACCACTTCAATGGTCATCCCTTTTGGAGGCATGTTGCTAGCCTCTCCCTCACTCTCCTCTGCTGACATATACTAGGTCTTACACAACCAACAATAGAAGCTTTTATGGCTTTGATACCACTATGTTGTAGAGGCACTAGGATAGATAGAGGTTTTGACAAATAGACAAGGTTTTTACTACACTCAAAAACCCAAATTCAAGGATCAACTTGCAAAAGTGGGAACATAAGTTAGTAGCTCTAAAATCATCATGAAAAGGTTGATTTGACAGTCCATGGGACCCATCCAAACCATTTGTAAAGGAAGAACAAACTTGGTTTTGGTACTTCCTTCTTTAGGCCTCCAAATCCCTTGTAGCCCTCCAAATAGAGACAGTCAGCAATATCTTTTGACTCAGACCTGCTAACTCAAATCTAAGACAATCTAGAGATACCCATTTGGAGTCCCCATGACATATTTCAAAATAGGTATGGGTTGTTTTGGACAGTATGGTCCAACCTATAACCCCTCCTAGTGACCTAAAGCCCTAATTACGCCAAATTTGTGAAGCAACCACCCTTGAATTAAACCACCAAACTCTCTAGACCCCTTGGACACTTCACATGGGTGGTAAAACAAAGTATTTCATGGTTTTTCTTGTCCCACAACTGACTGTTCATGAATTACCCTATGTTGTTGCTCTTTTCACACTCCTAGCACATGGTTTTGCTAGGGTCTTTCACATAAACTGCCACAAATCCCCTGCTCTACCCAAACCTCTTGCAAAAAACATTGAAACAACATCACAATAGTCCATCCCACTAATCTATGTGGTTCTACATCAGTGGAATGCAGGAGAATGCATGAATTACAATCAAAACCCTAAGGTAGGGTTTCACAAACCAAGTTTTAGAAAAAACCTTATATCTCCCTACAACAGAAATGTCAAAACACCAAACTAACTTCAAATGGAAGACAACTCCATACTCTAACCAATCAAAACATGAGAAAGTGGAAACAACCTTGTACCTTTGCACAATACGGACCGTAACAGCGTAGAAGTTTAGGAAAACAGGGTGTCAATGAGTAGTCCAAGGAAAATGGGTATAGATTGCTTCCTGTTCAAAGTCACAGCCTCAAACCAGTCTCAAATGGAAGTCACTTCACCCCTCTACACATGCCACTAACTTAGAAGTCATGGCAGTTTTGTACAGGAAGATGGTATGGACTATTTTCCCAAAAAATGCAGAAAAAAGACAGTAATAGCAGAGAATTGGTTTCTTATTGCATTGAAACTTCCTGCACACCTCAAACTTCTCTTCTACTCCTCAATGATCAATGTCCAAGGCCTTTTAAGCCTGCACATCCCTTGATAGACCACTTGGAGGTAGTTTTGGTTGATGGGAAGGTGTGTAACTATCCTTCAACCATCGACTGCAACTAATTACATGTTTAGCATTTGTCATGGTTTGTGTTGTGATTACAAATGTATTATCCCTGTTTGGGATGTGTATACTATTTTTTTCAAGAATGACAATCCCTTGACAAGGCATGGAACTCATGACTACCTCCTACATGCCTTAGAAAGGCTTACAAATGTGACTGCCTCCTACATGACAGTAATATGAAGAAATTTGGACATAGTCCTTATTACAATCAAGTGAATGGTCTTCTAAGACCTTATTGAAGCAAGAGAACATAAACCACATGAAGACAAACATGAAAACAAGACATATATGATCTCTTTGGTGCTCCTGCACCATACTCCTCAGGTGGAAAAGAACTCAAGTCTCTTGAGGAAGTAGATCAGCAACTGTGACACCATGCTTCAAGATGTCTTCTTCACTCATCCAAGTGGCATCTTCAATGGGTAAGCCACTCCACTTGACAAGGAACTATTTGTATGTCTTCTTTTTAGTCTTTTTCAAGACCTTAGTGTCCAAGATACATTCCAGCTTCAAGGGTTGAGTGGGTGGAAGACCCTTAACCCATTATTCATCTCCTGCTGATGTCATATCTACCTCTGAATCTGCATTATGATCACCTTTGAAAGGAGACAAGTCTGAAACATTAAAGATAGGAAATATTGCCAAGCCTTGACGAAGCTCAATCTCATAGGCATTGGGCACAAATTTATGCACAATCCAGCATGGTCCTATCTTCTTCATGAGGAGTTTGGTTGGCTCCCCCTTTGGAAGTCTCTCCTTCTTCAAGTGTGCCATGACCAAATCCCCAACCTTGTACTGTACATCTCTCCTTCTTTCATTTGCTTTCTCCTTGTACTTCTCATTGTTCCTTTGAAGAGTTTCTCTTACATTATCATGGATGTCCTTCATGGCCAATGCAAAGTCTTCACCTTGAGCACTCTTCCTCTCCAATCCATGGAGATCTCTCAATACAAGAATACCTCTTGGGTGAACACCATAAAGAATCTCAAATGGACTCCTTCCTATGCTTCTATTGGTGGAATCATTGTAAGCAAACTCAGCTTGAGGGATGATCATATCCCATGTCTCTCCATGCTACTTTGTAAGACATCTAAGGAGATTTCCCAAAGACCTATTCACTACCTCAATTCGGCCATTAGTCTGAGGGTGATAGGATGAAGTGAATGACAACTGAGTGCCCAACTTCTTCCACAAAGTATGCCAAAAGTGGCCTACAAACTTTGGATCCTTGTCAGTCACAATGTTAAGAGGTAAACCATGGATTCTAACAATTTCTTTGAAGAACAAACCAACAATGTGTGAAGCATCATTAGTGCATTTACATGGCAAGAAATGAGCCATCTTACTGAATCTATCCACCACAACAAATATGCTATGAAAGCCTCTTTGAGTCCTAGGAAGACCCAAGACAAAATCCATGCTAATACTTTCCCATGGCCTATTAGGAATAGGAAGTGGCTGATATAGACCAGCATTAGATGAAGTACCCCTTTCCTTTTGACAAATACTACAACATTCAACAAACTTTCTAATATCTGATTGCATTTTAGGCCAAAAATAAAACCTCTTCACCTGATCCAATGTTTTGTCTAGCCCAAAGTGACCTCCTAGTCCACCAAAATGTTTTTCCTTTATGATGTTCTCCCTCATGGAACACCTAGGAACACATAATTGGTTGCCTTTGAACAACAACCCCTGCTGCAACAAAAACTCAGAAAAATCAAAATGATAAGAGTCTAAAAATTGTGAAAAAACTTCATATACCTCCTTGAAATCTTCATCATCCTGATACATATGTTTGAGATCATCAACCCCTACACTTTGCAACTGAATTTCTTGAACCATACACACCCTTCTACTCAATGCATCTGCCACTTTCTTGGCCTGCCCCTTCTTGTGTTTGATTGAAAAAGTATACGCTTGGAGTTGCTCAACCCATTTCATATACCTATGGTTGAGTTTCTCCTATGAATTCAGAAAACTAAGTGCATGGTTGTCAGTATAAACAATAAACTCTTTAGGCAAAAGATAGTGCCTCCATTTTTTCAAAGCTTGCACCATTGCATACAATTCCAAGTCATAAGTAGAGTACTTTTTCTTAGCATCATTCATTTTTTTACTAAAGAAAGCAATAGGCCTGCCTTCTTGACTTAGGACAGCCCCTATATCAAGGTTACTAGCATCACATTCCACCACAAACAACTTGTTAAAGTTGGGCAAAACAAGAATGGGCTGTTGTGCTACTTTTTGTTTTAGAATTTCAAAAGAATCATTGGCTGCCTTGGTCCAAGAAAACTTACATTTCTGCCCCCCTTTGATGGTATCCAAAATTGGTACACAAATATGACTAAAACCCCTTATGAACTTTCTACAAAATGTTGCCAAACCATGAAAATGTTTCACATCATCTACTGTTTTTGGAGTTGGCCATGACAAAATGGCCTCTACCTTTGTTGGATCCATCTTCAAACTACCTTGGGAAATAACAAAACCAAGATAGGTGAGTTCTTCCTTCATGAAGACACTCTTTTCCATGTTGATCATCAATTGTTCATCATGTAACTTCTTCAAAACCTAATCCAAATGTTGCAAATGCTCTTCCTTAGTCCTACTGAAAACAAGAATGTCATCCAAGTATACCACAACAAATTTGCCAATAAAATCCTTCAACACTTCATTCACGAGACGCATAAAAGTACTTGGGGCATTAGATAGACCAAATGGCATCACCGACCACTCATAAAGACCCTCATTTGTTTTGAATGATGTCTTCCATTCATCCCCTTGCTTTATCCTAATTTAATGATACCCACTCTTAAGATCAATCTTGGAAAAGTATCTAGCCCCTCTCAAATAGTCCATTAGGTCCTCAATCCTTGGCATAGGGAACCTATATCTTATGGTAATCTTGTTAATGGCTCTAGAATCCATACACAACCTCCATTTACCATCCTTTTTAGGGGCTAGGACTATTGGGACAACACATGGGCTAAGGCTCTTTCTTACCAATCCCTTATCCAACAATTCTTGCACTTGCTTGGCAATCTCTTCATTTTGAGAATGTGTCATGTTGTAGGCTGTTTTCTTTGGCAATGTAGATCCTGGTATGAAGTTAATTTGATGGCTTATGTCCATAATAGGTGGCAACTCATTAGGCATTTCTTCTACCGTAATCCTCTTATACCTCTCTAACAATTGTTGCACCTCCTTAGGAACCTCTTCCTTACTAGTATCATGCAAATTAGGACTATTTTTAGGCTTCAAAATCGTAGCATACCCTTGGGTTCCTTCCTCCTTAAGGGTGTCTAGACACTCTTTACCATTCACAATCATGACACTTGACCCAACACTCTTCTCTACATTCTCATCAAGCAATGGATCCATTCTATACTTCCTACCATTCTTGGTTATAATGAAAGAATTAGTTTTACCATCATGTTGGGATTGAACATCATATTGCCATGGATGTCCTAACAAAAAATGACAAGCATCCATGGGAATTATATCACACAAAATCTTGTCCTTATATTCTCCTATCTCAAATTCTACCCATGATTGTTCATCTACCAAAACTCGTTGCCCCTTATTCAACCATGATACTTTATAAGGACTAACATGAGGAAGTCTTTTCAATTTCAATTTATCTACCATTTCAATAGAAACCAAATTTTTAGTTGATCCTGAATCAACAATTACCTTGCAAATCTTACCATAGGCCTTGCATGTTGTCCTGAACAATGTCTTCCTTTAAGGGGGTTCTCGTGTTTGAGGCACCTTCAACATGGTTCTTCTCATCATCAAACTTTCTCCTAATGGACTGGGGCTGCACTTCCAATTGGAGAGTTAACACTTTGGAAATCTTCCTCTTGGATCAATTGGTTCCTTCTCTCTCCTCCATGAGAGCTTGAGGCTTGCTTTTCAGGACATTTGAAGGCTGAATGTCCCACTTTGTTGTAATTGTAGCACCTTCCTGTGAAGACATTAGGACCTCTCCTTAGTCCACCAAATCTACCCCTTCCATTGGACCTCCTTCCTCTAAAGCATCCTCTAGAACCTAATTCTCCACTTTGTTCTTGGGAACTAGATTCCCCTTGACTTCTTTGGGACTGATTTCTGCCCCCAAAACTACCTCTACCTCTAAAATTTTTGCCACCTCTTCCTCTATTTTGCTGCTCACCTTTACTCTTCAACTTCTCTTCAGCCCTTAATGCCACTTGAAAGCATTTATCCATAGTTTCAGGGGTTAATAGATTGATTTCATCTTGGATATTAAACCTCAAACCATTTAGATACCTTGCCACTTTACCTTTTTCATCTTCCATGAATCCACAACGAAGAGAGAACTTGTGAAACTCCTTGGTGTAGGTGGCCACATCCAAATCTCTTTGTTTGAGATTTTTCATTTTCTTTTAGATCTACACCTCATAGTCTGATGGAAGGAATTGGGACTTGATCCTCTCTAACATTTTGCTCCATGAAGAGATCATGCTCTTCCCATTCTTTACCCTCTCACCTTGGGTGTAAATCCACCATGTAAGGGCAACACCTTTGAGTTTAGTTTTTCCAAACTTCACCCTCTTATTCTCAAGAACTTCTTTGTATTAAAAGTAGTTATTTAGGGCCTCAATCCAATCCATAACTTCATCAGGATTCATCTTGCCACTAAACATTGGAATCTCCATCCGAGCCTCTGAAGAATATTTGCTAATTGCCTTGATGGCTTCAAGGAAATGTTTTTGATCTGTAGGTACCTCTACCTCTTCTTGATCTTCTTCTTCCTCCTCTTTTTCTTCTTCTTCATCAAAACCTTCATCTATCCTCTTCCCTATCCTCAATGCCTTCAACTCTACTTGGAGTGCTTCCTTGACTCCACCTTTGATCTTTTCTTCCATCTCCTTGAACTTCTTAACCATTTCAGTGGTCATCCCTTTTGGAGGCATGTTGATAGCCTCTCCCTCACTCTCCTCTAATGACATATACTAGGTCTTGCACAACCAACAACAGAACCTTTTATGGCTCTAATACCACTATGTTGTAGAGGCACTAGGATAGATAGAGGTTTTCACAAATAGACAAGGTTTTTACTACACTCAAAAACCCAAATTCAAGGATCAACTTGCAAAAGTGGGAACATATGTTAGTGGCTCTGAACTCATCATGAAAAGGTTGATTTGACATACCATGGGATCCATCCAAACCATTTGCAAAAGCAGAACAAACTTGGTTTTGGTGCTTCCTTCTTTAGGCCTCCAAATCCCTTGTAGCCCTCCAAACAGAGACAGTCAGCAATATCTTTTGACTCAGGCCTGCTGACTCAAATCTTAGACAATCTAGAGATACCCATTTGGACTCCCCATGACATATTTCAAAATGAGTATGGGTTGTTTTGGACAGTATGGTCCAACCTATAACCCCTCCTAGTGACCTAGAGCCCCAATTACGCCAAATTTGTGAAGCAACCACCCTTTAATGGAACCACCAAACTCTTTGGACCCCTTTGATACTTCACATGGGTGGTAAACCAATGGATTTCAAGGTTTTTCTTGTCCCACAACTGACTGTTCATGAATTACCCTATGTTGTTGCTCTTTTCACACTCTTAGCACATGGTTTTGCTAGGGTCTTTCACATAAACTGCCACAAATCCCCTGCTCTGCCCAAAACTCTTGCAAAAAACATTGAAACAACATCACAATAGTCCATACCACTAATCTATGTGGTTCTACATCAGTGGAATGGAGGAGAATGCATGAATTACAATCAAAACCCTAAGGTAGGGTTTCACAAACCAAGTTTTAGAAAAAACCTTGTATCTCCCTACAACAGAAATGTCAAAACACCAAACTAACTTCAAATGGAAGACAACTCCATACTCTAACCAATCAAAACATGAGAAAGTGGAAACAACCTTGTACCTTTGCACAGTACGGATTGTAACAGTGTAGAAGTTCAGGAAAACAGGGTGTCAATGAGCAGTCCGAGGAAAATGAGTATAGATTGCTTCCTGTTCAAAGTCACAGCCTCAAACTAGTCTCAAATGGAATTCACTTCACCCCTCTACACATTCCACTAACTTAGAAGTCATGGCAGTTTCATACAGGAAAATGGTATGGACTATTTTCCCAAAAAATGCAGAAAAAAGACAGTAATAGCAGAGAATTGGTTTCTTATTGCATTGAAACTTCTTGCACAAGTCAAACTTCTCTTCTACTCCTTAATGATCAATGTCCAAGGCCTTTTTAAGCCTACACATCCCTTGACAGACCACTTGGAGGTAGTTTTTGTCGATGGGAACGTGCGTAACTGTCCTTCAACCATCGACTGCAACTAATTACATGTTTAGCATTTGTCATGGTTTGTGTTGTGATTACAAATGTAATATCCCTGTTTGGGATGTGTATACTATTTTTTTCAAGAATGACAAGCCTTTGACAAGGCATGTAACTCATGACTACCTCCTACATGCCTTAGAAAGGCTTACAAATGTGACTGCCTCCTACATGACAGTAATTTGAAGAAATTTGGACATAGTCCTTATTACAATCAAGTGAATGGTCTTCTAAGACCTTATTGAAGCAAGATAACATGAACCACATGAAGACAAACATGAAAACAAGACATATATGATCTCCTTGGTGCTCCTGCACCAAAGGCACTACTCTGGTATGGACTTGTATGTTGTCATTGATGGCAACAAGGCTCAGAGATCACATCAGCATGACTAGAAGATGCTACTCCAGAAGGTCATATTGGAATTTAGGTCTAGTTGGTAAAAATGACTATGGGCAATATACAAAGTAAGGGACAGTAAGTGGATCAGTGTGCCTCTAGAGATGAAGACCTGGAAATGTAGCTCAGGTATAATGTTCATAGTTGTTTGGTGTTTTTATACTCCAGTGATCAAGTCCTGACTTCCTCTGGAAGTCACTTGGAGAAAATGTCTAAGTCTGGAAGAACAGAGGTATGATAGCAACAGTGTACAATGCAGAGTAAAATGGTCCACATTCCTCTGCAAGTGAATATTTTGTTATGCGGTTATAACTTGTTGTAAACACTTGTATGAAGTGTCTAAATCCAAAGTTGTGTGATCTAAAGTCCATCAAAAAGTTAGTTGCAATCTGCTGAGTATCGTTACAGTGTTTGACAGAGTTTGACTGTGACAGAGTCTAAGTTTTGATGGTCCGCATTTTTCCACAAGTTGATATCATGCTTTGTGGTTCTAAAGGTAGGATTGGGGATGTGTGAAGATTCTTTGATATGATTTTGGAAGTGTCTTATGGTCCGCAGTAAAAGTTGTAGTCTGATAGATGAACTGAATCAGAGGCAGTCTGTGTTTGAGGCCGACATGATAGTCTGACTTGTATGTGGCAAGTTCTATCGATTGGAACTTTATCCTAAGTAGTTCTATAGTTGAAGCCGAAATATGTGAATGTGCTTCAAATACTAATTGGGTCCGCATAGTATTTTGGTGAATGAAGTTGGCCGACAAGATACATGTTTATTAACTACACACTTTATCTTTATTAGGCCAACCTAATATGGAGGTTTTAAGTGTTGTAGATATATATATAAGGGATCCACTTTGGTGTTTGACTGATGTGATGTGAATGTGTGTGTGGTGAATGCGAGCATGAATATAGCAGAGCAGAGATAGAAGATCATTGATGATGAAGACTCAGGATACAATATTCAGTTGCTAAATGACTGCACCCTGGCATGCTGACAGATGCTTTTGCAGTATTCAAATTTCTTATATAATTTCACTTTTACTTAATAGTGATCCATCTTCATCAAGGTAGTGAATAATTATTAGGGTTTAGCAGCCCTCATTGTAATCTTTCTAGATCTAGGGTTGAGGAAATGAGCCTACTAGACCTAGTTGTGTTTCATGGCAGTGAGCCAGCATGTTTTAGGTCCGAGGAGTGACCAAGCCTGAACATCACCATTTGTAAAATATTGCAATATATATATTGATAGCTAATCCTCTCTGTGGTTTTTCTCTTTCTTGGGTTTTCCACGTAAAAGTCTAGTGTCTATGTGTCATGTTTATATGGATTGTATTTCTGTGGTTACTTTACTTTTTTATTATTAAAGTTGGTACTTGGTTTGATTGTTTAAATTTCATAATACTAATTCACCCCCCCTCTTAGTATTCAACAATTGGTATCAGAGCCTAGGTCCTTGGAAGAATCCTAACAACTCAAGGAGGATCTGGGATAGTGTGATCATGGCAGCAAGAAGATTTGGAAATTATGAAAGCAACAAGGAACTAGAAGCAGCCCTTATGGATCTTGAAAAATATGAAGCAGAAGTCAAAGATTTGAAGGAAAACTTGCAACAAGCCGATGAATGTATCTCAAAGCTAAAAGAATAAGTCAAGAAATTCAAAGAAAAATATAAAGAAGTTAATGATCAATTGATATCAACAAATGAAGCCCTGAATGATTTGGGAGCAGAAGTTATAGAAAGAATAAGAGCAGAAGATGATCTGAATTTAATTGTGAAGAGTAGATTAGAAGATTGTGCCAAACTTGAAAAAGAAATTGTAAGTCTAAAAATAGACTTGGAAAAGGCCAAGAGCTTTGAGGAAAAATTGAGGATAAGTATTACAAAGCTTGAAGAAATGATTGCTAGCCAGAAGAGTGTTGATGACAAGCAAGGTTTGGGATTTGAGAAAGGAGAAAGTTCAAAATCTAGTCAAACAAACACTGAGTCAAGGAAAAACAAAGGAAACTAGTTCAGAAATCAAAGAAGGAGACCTAGAAGACCTCTGGTCAAATAGTCAAATGCTCAGAGGTATCCATCTTTCAATGGCCACTGTTTTAATTGCAATAAGTTTGGTCATAAAGCTACTCAATGCAAGAGTAGAGTAAATCAGAATATTTCATCATTCTCTCGTCAATGTTTCAATTGCAAGAAAATTGGTCATAAATCTAGTGAATGCAAAAATCTAGTAAGAAATGGTTCTTACAATGTAAGAAATAATCATTCATTCAATGGAAGGTGTTTTGCATGCAATAGATTTGGACACATGGCTAATCAATGCAGATCAAGGATGAATTCATTCAAAGGAAGGAATCAAGGACAAGGAAACATTGTGTGTTTCAATTGTAACAAATTTGGACATGTTGCAAAATTCTACAGAATCAAGAATGTGAAGAGAAATTACTATGCTGAAGAAAGAAAAATAGAGCAGAGGAATGATAAGGGAAAAGAGACAATTGATTCAGCTGAAATAAAGAAGGAAATGAGTAAGATCTAGATCAAGAAAGATGTGATTGAAGTCAAGGATGAATCTACACCATCATCCGGTGTAGATACTTCCTCTGGGAAGTAAATTGAGAGCTCTGGCTCAAGGAGAGCAATATTAAAAATAAAAAAACCCCAGCTAGATAGTTAGTGCTGGAATCTGGCATGAAGAGATGATAAAACGAATCATACGACAGATCTTCTAAAGCAAGTTCTGGAAGAAAAGGTCCAACTATGAAGATTTGCGGAGTAATCTAAAATGTCTATGGTTTCCAGGAAGGTGTTTAACAACTTTTTATAAGGTGACATTAATGACCTGGGTTTTGGCATGCGAAAGATAAAAGAAGTTGTATCTGAAGAAAAAAAATCATTCTGCATTTCATGAGCTCAAGTGACTGAGGAGAGCCGAAGCAAGATTCAAAGCATCTACAGTATTCTCCAAAGGATTTCATATCAAGATCAAGGAAACCCTAATCTAGTGAAAGATGTAATTACATCTTGAAACCCTACTGTGAAAATTAAATTGCTCTGGAAATATTTACTCCTCGTGTAATCGAGATAGGAAAGATGCCTCACCCCAAGTTTAAGAAACAATTCTTCAAATCTCTGCAAAATGATCTGTCAGGGGCATTCTTAATTACTTCACATGGGGTTATGCATATGGAAGATATCAGAGCATATATTCATATCAATCTAGAAGAATATGATCACATGAAGTTCAGAAAATTGTATTTGGATGAACTGGCTACTATGGATATTGTGTTGAAAGATGATTATAAAGTTCTAGGAGAAAATAAACTTGACACCTGGTTGGATTTTCCTGCAATTCTGATTGATGCATGGGTCAAGCTTATACTAAGCAGAATTCATGATGAACCCTATCTGATAACTAAAGAAGCCATCAAAGCTATAACCAGTATGAGCTCCTTCGGAAGGGTTCTAGGCTTAAAGAAAATGAAGAACAGTGTGATAATGCAGCTAACAGGAGCCAAAATTGAGAAGAATGACTTTACAGTAAATGATATCAAGGATTCAGATGTCAAATTTGCATCAATGATTGTTGGATACAAAGTGTTCTTCTCCAACAAACAAAACTATGTGTCTACATCAACTATATACACAGCATATGATATGATCAAAAATAATACGGACTATGACCTTTGTGAATTGCTCAGGAGTGAACTAATGGAGAACTTGAGAAAAATAAAAGAAACTAATCATCCTTTCAACTATGGAACATTGATTATTTGTTTACTCTTTTACTTCCTAAGAGAGCTACCTAGCTTAGAGAATATTGTTTGTCTTGATCACTTACCCGTAGCCGCTCAAACAAGAAATCACTTGTAGAGTTTGGGCAATGTAGTTAAGCAAAACAAAATCTTATGGAATTATTTCAAAGACTTTCAAAATAAAATGTCAAGCAGGTTCCAAATACCTAAAAATGTAGTAATAAAGTATGAAAAAGATATTGTATTCATGGTGGATAAAGACAAATTCTTTATGGAAGCTATAGAACCAAGAACTGTATGGGTTCCTGCACTTGGTTATGAAGTTGAAGAACATGTCTTGACTGAATTAGCTGATACACTACTAAGTAAACCTATTGATCCCAAAGAAGACAGATTTGGGACATTCTTAGAATTATCTTCTAGAATGTTGATAGAATCTGAGCAATCAGAGAAATCCACTGACAAAAGTTCTAAGAGGCAAAATATGAAAGGAAGAGGAATGTATGTCAGTGTGGGAACAAAGGATGAAGAAGAAACATAATCAGATGAGGAGATAAAGAAGATGAAAGCTAAGATAGTCAAAGCTTCAGGAAAGTCCACTGGAAAGGACAAATCAAACAAAAGGCAAAAGGTAGAAGAGCCTTATGTTGAAAAGGCTATAATATCTCTTCAAGATGTGTTAAAATCTATCACAATAGATGGAAACTTGAAGCCCTTGATTGAATTCTATGATGAATATAATGATGATGATAAGAGAATCTTGGAACAAGCCATAGTGAAATACTTAAACATCTTCAACAGGGCTCTTATTGAGATCACCTCTAATCTCCTTAAAAGTCTAGCTAGCATTTTGAACATCAGAAAAGAGACTGCCAAGGCAAAGGATATTGAGATGAGACAACATGTACTGACAAGATTATGTTTAGAAATTACTCTGAAAGAAAAAGATTTGATCACTAAAGAAACCAAAGAAAAGTTCAAGACCAAAATGAGGATGAACTCATTAATGATGGATGAAATTGACAAAGTGGTAAAAGAAACAGAGGAAATTGTGTTGGAAGCATTGAAGAAAGACGATCTTCCCACCACTTATGACAATGAATACAATAATGTTGATGATAATACATCAATTCTGGAAGTCAACATGGTAAAGGAGACAGATAAAGTGGACCAAATAGCTGAAGAAAAGGAGACTCATGCCTCTCTGGAACATCAAACAGTGGACAATACTATTGGAGAGAAAACTGCAGAAGAAGAATTACCAATGACACATCAGATTGAGAAGGATTTAACACAGGATGAAAAGAAGGACTCAAACAAGGCCTTGGATATTGATCCTCCGGAGCAGGAATAGAATGATGTGGTCTCTGGTGTAGCAAGAGACACTGCAGAGGTAGTAAAGAAGTTCTTGGAAAGAGAAGAACCAGTTCTAGATGAGCCTGAGTCAATCCAAGGTCCAATAAACCTGGATACAATGTCTCCTGTTCAGATGCTCAAGTTGGCTTCAATTGCCCAAGCCAAAGCAAGAAAAGAGATATTGAAGTCCCACATTGAGGACAGTGAACTCATGAATGATGCATCCAGTATTTTGGAGAAGTTGGTGCCAACATACCAGAAGGATACCTCTCTGTCTGCTTCTTGGCAACTCAAGGAACTCATTCACTCTATAAGTACACATTTTGAATCTCTTGAAAAATCTGCTGAAACAAAAGTTAGACAAGAGTTTAATGAGAAAAGGTTAGATGAGTTGACAAAGTTGATAGCCCATGATAAGGCTTAGTTAGATAATGGGATATAGAATATTTAGAGTGCTATTGTAGAAGTTGGTGATGTATATAAATTTTGTCTATCATGGACGGAAGTTACAAAGAAGACAAAAGAAAAGATCAAGAAACTGGAAGCAAAACTAATGAATATCTCTAAGACTTTTGATCCGATAAATGAATCAACCAGCAACAAAAAAGCTCAAGTCATCAACATCCATAATGACTTGAATGATTTAATAAATTAGAGGTATCAAATAAAGAGTAGAATGGGACAGTTTAGAAGACTGATCAATCCCAAACTAGATTAAATGACTAAGCTTGTAGCTGAAGCACAGCTTGATGGACAAACTGCCACACCATTAGATTTACAAAAGGCAAAAACTCTAGTCTTTCTACTTAGTAGACATATAAAATTTTTGGATGGTGCTAAAAAGAGTTGGGATGTTGAGATAGCTCAAATGAAGAACATCTTTAGTGACATTCTCCATCATATGTAAGATAAAGTAGAAGATTGTACTTGTAAATATGCGACAAAGTACATAAGAATTTTGAAACTTGACAAATTTTTGGTTCCGAAACACACCCTTTGTCATTGATGTCAAAGGGGGAAAGAAGATCAGTGAAAAATGAGAAAACATCTCAAGGGGAGAAGGAATATAGCAGTGTATATAGTAAGGGGGAGTAGTCAAGCATTTTTCACTAAGTGTTACCATCAATGCCAAAGGGGGAGATTGTTGGCAAGAGACACTACTCTAGTATGGACTTGTATATTTTCATTGATGGCAACAAGGCTCAAAGATCACATCAGCATGACTAGAAGACACTACTCCAAAAGGTCATATTGGAATTCAGGTTCAGTTGGTAAAAATGACTAAGTATGGGAAATATATAGAGTAAGGGATAGTAAGTGGATTAGTGTGCCTTCGCAGATGAAGACCTAGAAATATGGCTCAGGTATAATGTTCATAGTTGTTTGGTGTTTTTATACTCCAGTGATCAAGTCCTGACTTACTACGGAAGTCACTTGGAGAAAATGTCTAAGTCTAGAAGAACAGAGGTATGATAGGAACAATGTACAGTGCAGAGTAAAATGGCCCGCATTCCTTTGCAAGTGAATATTTTGTTATGTGGTTATAAGGTGTTGTAAACACTTGTATGAAGTGTCTAAATCTAGAGTTGTGTGATCTAAAGTCCACCGAAAAGTTAGTTGCAAGCTGTTGAGTATCACTACAGTGTTTGACAGAGTTTGACTATGACAAAGTCTGAGTTCTGATGGTCTGCATTTTACCACAAGTTGATATCATGCTTTGCGGTTCTGAAGGTAAGATTGGGAATGTGTGAAGAGTCATTGATATGATTCTGGAAGTGTCTTATGGTCCGCAGTAAAAGTTGTAGTCTGACAGATGAACTGAATCAGAGGTAGTCTGTGTTTAAGGCCGACATGATAATCTGAATTGTATGCAGCAAGTTCTAATGATCGAAACTTTATCCTAAGTAGTTCTATAGTTGAAGCTGACATATGTGAATGTGTTTCAAATACTAATTGGGTCCACAAAGTATTTTGGTGAACAAAGTTGGCCGATAAGCTATATGTTTATTAACTACATGCTTTATCTTTATTAGGCCGACCTAATATGAAGGTTTTAAGTGTTATAGATATATATATATATATATATATATATAAGGGATCCAGTTTGGTGTTTGACTAATGTGATGTGAATATGTGTTTGGGGAATGTGAACATGAATATAGCAGAGCAGAGATAGAAGATCATTAATGATGAAGACTCAGGATACAGTATTCAGTTGCTAAATGACTACACCCTGGCATGCTGACAGATGCTTTGCAATATTCATATTTCTTATATAATTTCACTTGTACTTAACAGTGAGCCATCTTCATCAAGGCAGTAAGCCTGGTAGTGAACAATTATTAGGGTTTAACAAACCTCATTATAATATTTCTAGATCTAGGGTTGAGGCAGTGAGCCTGCTAGACCTAGTTGTGTTTCATGGCAATGAACCAGCATGTTCTAGGCCTATGGAGTGACCAAGCCTGAACATCACCATTTGTAAAAGATTGCAATATATATATTGAGAGCTAATCCTCTCCGTGGTTTTTCCCTTGTGTTTTCCATGTAATAATTTGGTGCTTATGTGTCATGTTTATATGGCTTGTATTTTTGTGGTTACTTTGCTTTCTGATTATTAAAGTTGGTACTTGGTTTGATTGTTTAAATTTTAGAATATTGATTCACCCCCCCTTAGTATTCAACAGTTCATAGGATAGTAATTGATACCCAAGTAAAAAATATGAAGAGTCCATTAAACCCTGAACCGGATGCAAGTCGTATGAAGATGGGATTCACATGCCAGCATCCACCTGCACTCTAAATAATCTAAACTCCATTCCCCAAGAAAATGGCCACATACTGATATAAGGCAAAAACTATATCCCCGCACACTAGAAAACCCCATATTTAATGAATGGATCTTCAACCGACAATACAAGATTGTGAAACCATCTAAATTTAGCACCACTATCTAATATGATGTGTCTAGCAAGGAATACAAAGAGGCAGCTTGAAATCAAAATATAAATCAATTAACTCCACTTCTCTTATTAAACTGCCACTTACCACTAGAAATTAATAAAGCATAGAATGACGATATATGACAATATTAAATCACATAAATAATGATTTCAAAATAATGTACTTAAAAATAAATGAGTTTCAGTTTTGCCTTATTCTTGCCCCCTAAGAATGGACTTCCTCCCAAAAGTCATCAGGAGAATTGAATATTTCTTAACTTCAACATATCTAACCAGGGTTAGCTCACACGATCTACAACCACAAAATTAGTAATAATCTAGATTTGCTAACCACCCAACCATAGAATCAATTTGGTCGATTCCACCCCCAAGAAATTAAGGAGAAACCTTCTCTTGATGTTCATCATATTAAACAGAAACACAATTCCATTTCAAGAATTCTAAATCATAAATTTTATCTCACTTTCTTTCCCATTAAACTATAACTTCCTTAATCACATCTCCCAAAATCAACTTCTAGAAATAATAATCTCCCAATTTCCATAAAATAATTTTCTCCAAAAACACTTTTAAACAACAATTTCCAGAAAACTCCCAAGAGCAATCAACTCCCCAAAAATATTATCATATCACATATCATCAACTCCTAGCAACACCAATTTCAGGCAACATAATAATGCTCATGTGACAACTCATCATTCTTGGCAAAATTAAATATACAAATAATAGATTTCTTTCAAGATTTAACTGTAACATTCATTTGATTCATAGACAGAAATATAGTTCATTCTTTTCTTACCTTGGTTGTCCAAGTGCAGCTCATAGAATTTTTTTTCTTTTCCAACAACACACAATAGTTCCATTCTTTCTAGAAAATTTTAGTTATATCATTTTTTCTATCGAAATAAAACACACTTATATCATCTAAATATTTCTGATAATCAAATTCATTACAAACATCTCTTAACATTTAAGCATCACAATTATCATTTCCATACATCATATATGATTTCATTAGAATTGGGATGATTAGTGTCAAATTAATAGACCAACAGAAAGACCAAAACCGCTATATAAGATTCAAAGTCAACTAATAACAATCACAAACAATATTCTTTTCTCATTATAAAGATGACATCATGGAGATGGGGTTGGAAAGTATGGTGGTCTCAAACCACATGAAGCTCCAACATATACCACAAAAGTAGTTAATCATGAAACTTATACAATTATGAGCTCTCAATAGTTTTGAATAATCAAAGTTTAGAAAACTCCCTTTTTACACAAATGTAGCTCCCTTAACACAATAATAGCTCCCAATCACATGAAGCTCCCCTTATTTCACTGTAGCTCCCAATAAAAAAAATAATAGCTCACACATAGCAACAACAACTCCCACATAATAGCTCACACAGAGCAACAACAACTCCCAATAGCTCACACAGAGCAACATCAACTCCCGATAGCTCACACAGAGCAACATCAACTCCCAATAGCTCACACAGAGATATGATAATGACTCACACAGAGCTATGATAATGGCTCACACAAAGCTATGATAATGGCTCAAACAGATCTATACTCACACAGAGCTATGCTCACACAGAGATATGATAATGGCTCACACAGAACTATGCTCGCACAAAGTTATGCTCACACAAAGATATGATAATGGCTCACACAGAGTTATGATAATGGCTCACACAGAGCTATGCTCACATAGAGCTATGATTTTTTTAACATTTCTAATAATTGAAATCAAAACATTAATCTGGCCAGATAATTAGAACTATCAACAAATTTCATACCTTGTTTCTCCAGGCTAGAATCCACACCCACAACATTCAGCCATTTTTCTTCTATCTTTCCAAGAATCCTTCCAAGAATCTATTACAAATGATTACAATGACTTTTTCCTTCCCAGAGCATCCATCAAGATGAGATCCAAAAATGGTTTTTACATTACCAATACTTTTACCCTAAAGATCCCAAGTGTTGCAACCTGGTGCTCTGATACCTATGTAATGCCTACTCAAGAAATTATCAATAATTAACAATAATATGATGATTTCAGTCAAATGTAAGGCAAACTTAAAACTCATTTATTTTTAAGTACATTATTTTGAAATAATTATTTATGTGATTTAATATTGTCATATATCATCATTTTATGCTTTAATAATTTCTAGTGGTAAGTGAAAGTTTAATAAGAGAGGTGGAGTGAATTGATTTATATTCTAATTTCAAGCCACCTCTTTGTATTCCTTGCTAGACACATCATATTAGATAGTGGTGCTAAATTTAGATGGTTTCACAATCTTGTATTGTTGGTTGAAGATCCATTCATTAAATATGGGGTTTTCTAGTGTTCGGGGAGACAATTTTTGCCTTATATCGGTATGTGGCCATTTGCTTGGGGAATGGAGTTTAGATTATTTAGAGTGTAGGAGGATGCTAGCATGTGAATCCTATCTTCATACCACATGCATCGTGTTTAGGGTTTAATGGATGCTTCAGATTTTGTACTTGGGTATCAATTACTCTCCTATGAACAACCTAGTCAGGTATGCTTCCATTCTTTATTTAAAAGATGTTTTGAATAATGGAGGGATTGGAGAAGACTGTCGATCTTTGCATAGATTAATGATCTCTCTCCGAGGCATTCTATTGTATAGTTTAGGCTGGAGTACGTTGATTTTGTGAATTAAATAGTCTGAAGTCTTGATTATAAAGATATAATGAGTCTGCCTAATGCATTTACTTCAAAGTTTGTCAAGCCTTAATCATTGATCCTTCACACTTGGGCCTTTTTAGAGGCTTTGCATTTCACTTATTTGAGGATATTTTTGAGATAAACCTTAAAGAGTCGATATTCTCATCTTCAACAACATATGTAATCCTCTGTGAGATTTCAGATTCAGGAGAATAGGCCTCTTGTAGACTTGGGTGTGTTGTAGCTTCTGACTAAAAACTTCCCTATCGATGTTTATATCATGTTCTGAGACTCCCTTTAGCACTGGTAGGAGGAATGATAGAAAGATAGTGGAATTGGCTAGTACGCCTGCCGCTTGCAATTGCTTGAAAAACCCTGTTTAATAAATTCATTTTGTCCACAACCTGCAATCACTGCACCATGTAAAATGACATTCCTTTGAGACATTTCTTGGAGGCATCTTATCTCAGCGCCAATTTGTAATACTTATGTCTGTAATATATTCGATGTTTGTTATTTTGAACCAATTTGGAAAAAGGTATAGTTTCTTGATTTGTCATCACATCAATCTATTGGGTGTTGTCTCTCAATGCCAGAAGAATGAATCTAGATTTCCATCTTTCCTGTAAAATGCCTAGATTTGCACCACAGATCCTTTTCAATTTCTTTTTAATTGAGCTTCACTCTGCCAAGGAATAGAATGTTTTTTTTTCTTTTCTGATTGCAATCATCTAAACCTTTGCAGATGATAAGATGTTTAATCTCTATGGTAAATCTATGCACTTTAGATGGAAATAGGTTGTCATCTTAATTCATTTACCTTTCAATATGATTTTGATATCTGGTAACTATGACTCAAATTAGATCCACTTTTATGTTGGTTCTTATTTAAGATTTTTTTTTATTAGAACTTAGGTTCACTAAAGAACATGTAGAGTTAGTAAAGACACACATATCTATTTTTTAAGTAGAAGATGGAAATATATCTATTTGTTATGTTCTAGTTGAATGGTATGAAAATTTCTTGTGATGAATTAATGTGACTATGGAACAAATGGAGGCATGGTTGCTATTGTACTTTTCTAATTTTAGTATGTTTTAGGTTGGAAAACAAAGCATCTCCTGCATTGCATAGAGCTTCTTTTACTTGTATTTAGGCATGTGAATTATGTAAATGTTCTAGATTTTCTGTGGCTACATGCTGCCCAACAAATTGTGATGATTTTACATTGGCATCTATATCTATATCTATTATCTAGAATAGTGATTTGAATTTTGACTTTGTATTCTCATGGAACGAGATGAATATATGTTTGTATTTGCTCCCCTTTTACAATTTGTGCCCTGGAAAAGATTAGTAGATAATTATGCCATAGGATAGGATAGGAATATTATCTAATCTCGGTGTATGCAAATTGCTAATCTTAACTCGAAAAAAACTTCCCATGTGATGAACTCTGCTTTTGGGACATTCGACCAAACTGATCATGTGCAATGTCTATACCCACACACTTTTAATACATGTTTAAGAAGGCTTGTCCATTTATATTGTTTGACAAAATAAACCATTTTTATCAATGAGCGGACATAGTAAGTAATGGAAATATAAGATAACTCTTGGATTTCTTTCTAAATAGGAATTTGTATTCAATCCTATTACACGTGTTTCCTTGTATTTAGCAATTTCCAAATGTTTACATGTTCTTTTGATGACACCAACTTGTATTTAGAAGTTCTTCATTGTTTGATATTCATTTGCTATCCATAAGAATATATGATTGGTATTCTAAATGTGACATGTAGCAGCATGTATACGATTGGTATTTATATTTACATTTTATGGCATCAAACTTTAAAGTAATAGGATGTTGCTAACCAATTCTTACTCGTATCCTACAATCATTCTGTCCAAAAGATGATACGATCTTTTAGTATCTTTCTATTACTTGGTGTGCTCCATGTTTTATGAATAGGCCGTGATTTATGATTATCAATAATTGCAATTCTAAATATTTTGTAATTGTCGTGATGATATCTTTTAGTTTTCAAAGATTTTCAACAAAGTAATAGGATGTCTCTAATGTTTATTATAAATGTCTATCCATTAGACATACTTCTGAAACAAATTAAAAGTTAGAAATTCTTTTAAGTATATTTATATACGATGTAGATGTTTTGTGTTATAGAGTTTAAATTATTGGTTGGTTGGGAAAATAATAAATAGAAATGAAAATATAGTTAAATATGATTTAAAATATTGTAATTTGATTAATAGTGAAGTTGAATAGAATTATCTATTTAAGTGAGATTAACATAAGTGGAACCATTGTAGTATATCAAATGATTGAAATGTGGAGATTATATTATGTCTTGGGTAAAGTCTATATTCACTTGGGACATTATAGTATATTTATCCCTTAAGTTGTCATGATTGTATTTATAACAATAGCTTTGAAACAAGGAAATTATCTAATAGTTTGAAACACTAAATGCAAGTTATATATATTTCTTTGTGTGAAATCTTATGTGCGTGTTTAGATAGAAACTATAAACTAATCCTTATTTCATTAGTGGTGTCAAATCTTAGTGCAGGATTTCACAAGTTAGATCATCAATTTCTATAGCTTTAATAGGTGTTATACTTATGTTATGAAAAGTTCTTGAATAGTATGAGTGATTGGATTTATGTCCATCATATGTATGTGATTTAGATCATGCATAGGTAAAGTGACGTTTAATTAGAATCTATTCCTAGATGTGAAAGATGAAAATTATTTCTATAAACAAATAGATGACTAGAGATTCTTTGGTAGGTTTCAAAATGAGTATTTTGGCATGAGTAACTTGTAACTTTTAGTCACACCTCAAATCATTTATTTCCTTAAAACTATTTTATGTTCCTTACTAACATGGGGTATCTATTCTTAGTTTATTAAATGATCTAGTTAATATTGCTTATGAAAAATATTATCTTATTCTTCAACGACATAAGAAAATAGAATTATAAGGTGAATATTATAAAGGGGAATGTATTAGATCATTTTCTTTATATTGTTTGATATTATTTGTTTACCAGATTGAAAAGAATCATTTATGTTTAGTGAAGTTTTATGAAAATAAGATTTAGGTAAACCATAAACTTCTTCTGTCTTCAAGAATGGTTTGATTTGCAAGTGTCTATCTAAGATTGAGAGGATATTGATAACATCTTAGAAGTTTTGATTTGTATAAAAAACATCTTATGGTTGTAAGTTCAATTCCTAACTACAAAGTCTCTATGCTACACGTACGTAGGCAAGGCCATCATGAGCCCCCGAGACATTGGGTTGGCCCCTTAGGGCCTTATGCTAATATTTTGCTCTCTAATTTGTTTATTGATGCACTTTGTGGAACTAATGTTCACATTTAGATGGTCAGATGCAAGTCTGTTAACCGAGCGGATTATTGGAGCAAAGAACATGTTTCCACTATGCTTAAGGATGATCATATGGTTCTTGTTGTAATTGAGTATAATTGCATGGGGAATGTGTATCTATGAAGATTATCATTAGCAATGCATGAATTAAACTTATGATTAATTGAAATTTGTAATTTAATCAGTTAGTACAAGTGAATATTCTTCTTTCATCAAATTATATTTTTCATTAAATCTGACTGAAATTATCATATTATTGTTAATTATTGATAATTTCTTGAGTAGGCATTACATAGTATGTCAATCTATTAACTTTTAAATGGAAAATGAAAAATGTAAATCAAGATTCCAGATTCACTGTTCAGTGATAGAAAAATAAAATATCATCAACAAGAGTTTGGAGTTTGGAATATGAAATACAGTATAAATACCTAGTAAGTGCTAAATCTCTTCCATTTGCCAATTCATATACTCACTCTAACCCTGAGATTGAGATCCATCATGATCTTGGTCTTCATTTTCTTCCCTCTGCAAGTGCATACATCGTCTTAACTACACCTCCTCACTACCACTACATGTGTTATTCATTGTATCACTGTCATGTGTGTCAGTATGGTTTGAAGTGTTGTGGAACCCTCTTCTTTCACATATGGACCTCCAGATTGTGAGTTCCCTTTCAAAAAGAAAACTTCGGATATCATACCTAGTTGTATACATCCTCAAGAAATTGTCCAAAGTCTTGTTAAGTTTGTTTCTTATCTTTGATTTCAAGAACCCCAATGCACTAAAAACTCTCTCTTCCTCCATTGACCCCAATATCATGGTTTGACATAAATCAAGTTTGAAATATTTCGATATTGAATCACGCAATATCTCAATCTGACTTAAGGTTGCCCAAAACTTTAATATCAATCCATCTATGTGGGGATGCTCCATGAAGTTGAACTGTTCCATCATTGATGTTGCAAAAAGGGTTGATTGCTCTATAAGCTTAGATTTATTTATAATTCCTTCTATTTGTTGTCCATTGAATTTTGAACTTTTGGAAAAATGATTGACCAAGGTCTTTATCTTGTTATGAAAATAATCTAGTTGATAGTTAGCCCAATATTGAGAATACACAACATACATGGCTTCAAGCAATTCATCACAAGGGAATCGATCTCTAATCTATATGGAAAGAGATTTCACAATATCCTTTAAAGCAGTACGTATAGAATTAGCAAGTTGTCAAAATCTTCCCTTGTAATAGGTACTTCTTTGATAGTGCGCTTGACACTGGTAAAATGGGCACATTGGTATCTCATATTCCCGTACAAAGATAAATAACTCCCCGCTTGCATTAAACTATAAATAATCAACAAGACTATTTACATTTGTCGTCAAGTGCCATCTAACAAACTTTGGACTTATAAATGACTGCTCTAATAGATATAGATTATTGAGGGTGGTGCATAGCATTTTACGTAGTTTAGTATATTCTGAAATATACATAGTTCCGCCTTGGGATTTTTTCACACGAATGTGCATTTCCTCTAGGATGGGAAGAATACCAGATAAAGTTTGGAGTGTCTCTATGTCACTTAACTTATGTAAGTGTTACCAATTTGTCCATCTTGCCCAAATAGGTGAGGTAAGAAGTCCTACAAGTCATTAAAGTTTGTGGAAGAGTTTTTGCCATGTCCATGTCATCATGTATTTTCACTTTAAAATGACTCAAAATGCCATATATTAGTGTCTAAAACATTACCATGTGTCATTTAGAGCTTTTTGTAAGGGTAAAAGGAGTTTGAAAGAGTTTTTGTTCACCTTAAGTTTTATCAAAGCTTTTATTTTCCCATACCAAAAGGCTTTACCCACATTGCATGAGGGATTAAATGAGGTCAAATTTTCAAAACAAAAGGTTTTCCATGTTTCAAAACCTTATTTTTGTCAAAAGGGCCACGTACCTTCATTGGAGGGAAAGCTTGTTTGAAAGAAATAGACAAATTGGTCAACTATTCACCTTGGGTAAGAGGTTGAGTTAAGTTTAGGTCTTTGGAGTCTTGGGGTTAGGGTTGTGTGGTTTGCTTTTGTTGATTTCTCATGGAGATATGGAAGCAACCATTTTTTGTTGGAGATTTTGGTGTGGAAGATACATTTCTTTCTTATGAAAGATGCGCAGTCTGAGGAATAAGGCCTAGAGCTTTTGTCAAAGAATTAATAGATGCTAACAAATAGGTATCAAACAAATGCATACAAAGAATGATAAGCATACAGTGAAGATGTAGAGATAAGTTCTTTCTCCAAGAAACGTAGGAACCCTATCAAACAGTCAAAAGATCTTAGGTTCTTCTCCAAAGAACTCAGGGAAAAATCTTTCCTACTCTACATGTGCCTTATCATGACATTTGTGAGACATTAGAAGATCTCTGCCAAGAGTTCAAAGTGTTGTGCAAGAGTTCAAAGGTATACAATATGTTGGTGAAGGAGAAAAAAATGATAGTATACAGGTTGTTTGAAAGAGGAATATTATACAGAGAATATCAGTGGAGCAACAAGAGATTTGGAACAGTAAAAGGACAAGTCTGCCAAGGTATGAAATGCTTGTAAAGTGTCATAGGGTTAAGAATCTCATTCATGGTATTAGTAAATTAGAAACAGTGTTTAGAAGAAGCTTATGAGGACTGTCAGAAGCTTAAGAGATCTAAATATGCAAGACTTCTTTTTGTGGTGGTTTCAACAAAACTAAACCCTTAGTCTTTATTTGACCTACCCATTCAAGACTACAAACTTTGAGTATCACCGCTATCTTCATTTATCTCTTGATAGATCTCAAATACTATGATATAGGAACTCATCATAATGTAGGCCACTGAACATCCTAGGGTTTCTCTTTTAAATTCTTCTATAGAGAGGTTATAGGACTGTTGACAGGCATAGGTGACTATTTCTTCAAGTTGCTGACTATAGGTTTCTCTCGTGATAATTAAAATCCATAGGATAGGGTTCATATTAACAGAGGTAGTATTTTATAGTTTCAGTTTGCAGGAGGTCAAGGTATACAAGGACACCATTTAAGTTTCATTGACAAAGAGATTTGCAGGGTTAGAAGGTCTAAGAACAGTATGACAACAGTCATGAGCACAATGGAGCAGCAAAAAACATGAAGAACATCCACAAAAGACAACATGCAAAACAACAACAAAAGATAGCATGATGAGAGCAGCAAAAAAGCATGAATAACAGTCATAAACCTACATAGACAACAAATTATAAGAAAGTTACAGCATAGTCTTGAGGACAACAAATCATGAAAAAATAGTCACCAAAGAGGACTATTATAACAACAAAAAATAGTCACCAAAGATGACTATTATAACTGTTATGTCAGAAAAAGTAACCTTGGGGGCTTTTTCCTATTAAGGTTTAGCTCCCGGGTCCTTTAGAATGCATTTAGAGTATCTTGCATGATTTTGATGACTCCCGATGTGAAAACCCTGAAGTTTCATGGCAAATAGGACTTAGGGGATGTACTTAATATAAATCCTTCCTGAAATAGGGGGGAGGACATGGGTGCTCACGCCCTAGTCCTGCCATATTTTAGGTCAGGACCAATTTCAAAGATTTGGTTTATGACCGTTATTTAGGTCCTATGCTGACACGGTAAGTTTGTGTGTATAGGAATAAAATCGAGATCGAGAGATAATCAAAACAATGAAATAATCAACAATGAAATCCTATAACATCAAGATAACAATCTAAACAAACAACCAAATAATCAATGACTAATACCAAAAACAATGAAAGCTTTCACCTAGATTGTGTTGTTATCTTGGTTGAATGTGGATTGCTTCATAAATTGCGAAACCATGTTTGCAACAAGAGGATTTAGATTGTGTTTATGCTCAAAAGGTAGAAGTGCTCAATGATGCGATGTATGCTCAATGCGTTGTAAGGAGGCAAAAGCTTAAATGATCGAAGAAGATTTGTTATGAGATAAGGGGGGTTTATATAGGTTTCAATAAAGATCAATCAACGGTCCAGATAATTTAATGGAATCAACGGATGAGATAAATCT
The DNA here is from genome assembly GCA_027924645.1 of Cunninghamia lanceolata. Lineage (NCBI taxonomy): Eukaryota > Viridiplantae > Streptophyta > Pinopsida > Cupressales > Cupressaceae > Cunninghamia > Cunninghamia lanceolata. The sequence goes on along the minus strand of BSBN01000987.1, from coordinate 12,581,377 downwards.
AGAATTCATGATGAATGTGCACCTGACATGTGTCACACAAAAAGATATTTTTGTTTGAGTTAACTGATTGATTTGACATAAAAAGACATGGAACAGACACATTTTTAGAATTCATAAAAAATATAAATATTTTTTTCTAATTTATGAGTTGGTGATAAAAATAATATTGATTAAGTCAATTAACTCAACTTTAAATTTACTTTTTGCATGATTTGAGATAAATTAAATAATAAATTATTTAATTTTATGTGCATGATGAATAAGATTTATTTTTAGAAGACTAGAAGATAACAAAGAAAATTAAATAAATAAATTTATTTAATTGTTTGTGCATGATAGAAAAATAGATTTGAAGATTTAAATAAATTAAATTGATAAATTGTTTTAATTTATTTTGCATGATGAAGGATAAATAAAATATTTTATTTTATTTTATTTTTAGAAGAGAGATTCAATTTAAATAAATTTGAATGATTTATTTAAATTTGGAAGAACAATTGATTTAATTAAATAATTTAGAAATTATTCAATTCTAGATAAGAGGATTTAAATGATAAATTAATTAAATAATTAATTTATTTAATTGATGTAGATTTGAAAATTGGAAGAAGATAATGATTTAATTAAATAATCAAAATTATTTAATTTGGATGGATAAAGAGGAAACATTGAAATTAATTAAATAAAAAGGATTTATTTAATTAATGTTGAAAATATAGCCCGCACGGGTAGCGGAATTGGCTTGAGTCTTGGGTATGCTCCCCAAGGTCTCGGGTTCGACTTCGAGGCCCAGACTTAACCGATGCATGTGGTTTGCGGGCTATTGCGTGCATCCCCAGGGACTAGTCTCGCTCCTCTCACGCTCACCTCTAGGTGACGCTGGGCGAGAGGGGATCGCGGGGACCACCCTGGGTTAACAAAAAAAAAAATTAATGTTGAAAATATGTGATTTAGAGGAAATTGATGATTTTGATGAAATTAATTAAATAATTAGATTATTTAATTAACATTAAATGCAGGTGATTTGACAAATTTGATAAAATGCTAATGATGTGATGACCTGGTCATTTTTGGGTGTTTACATTTTGCCCCTCTTTGATGCAATGTAGTTTATAGCGTTGCTTCAAAGAAAATGATTTTTGAAGACATGATAGAATTTGTATGCCCCAGTGTAGCTGGCATAGGATGCCCCCTTGAGAGGAAAGATAGGGAAGCGACAAAAGGATTGGGTTGACGCTCGACTAGAAGATTATGTTGGAGAAAGATGGGGTTGGATAGATAGAGGCTGATACGATGCAGATGATAGCAGAGATGAGGATAAGATGGATTAGGGGTGGGAAGAATTAGGGTTGGTACACTATAAATAGGGCCCAATGGGTCAACACACCTATTTTGCACACCTAGAGTTCACAAAACTTAGAGCCATTTGCCATCTTGCCTAGTTGAGTGCTCATTGCTTAGAGTGAGTTTACAGTTGTAGAGATGTCGATTCCTGTGCATAAGCACCAGGCGTAACTAGTGCAGACTTATGGGAGACCAACGGGAGCTTCAAGAGTGGTAAGTGATCGAAAAACATGCTTGTGTTTGCATGTTTTTTTAGGGTTTTTCTAGGGTTCTAAAAAATTTAGCCAAAGGCACTGAGTTCAGGCTCAGCGCTTTTGGCGCCTAATAAAGCGCTTTTGGTGCGACAAAGCACCTTTGGCGCACAGTGTTGCACCTTTGCAAAAAACTCGGTGCTTTTGGTTGTTAGGTTTGCGCTGTAGCAATTTGGGTTGATGCCACAATGCATTTGGTAATGCAGTTAAGCACCTATGGTAGACTAGTTCAACGCTTGTAGATTAAGAGTTGGTAAAAACGAAGCACATTTGGCCCTCAGCTAAGCACCTTGGGTAGCACAAATAAGTGCCTTTGGTAAAATCTAAGTGCCCTTGTTTGTTTAAAGCTAAGCACCTCTGCAAAGCGGTAAAGCGCTCTTGGTATGACAGTTAAGCGCCTTAGGTAAAATCTAAGCGCTTCTAGTCTTAGGGCCATTTGAGCTAGGCTAGCTTTGGAAAAATGTGTGTTTTTCTAGGTTTAGACTAGAGTTGACTAGGTTTGACTTAGGTATTTTGCAATGTGTTGACTTAGGATCAGGTTGAATTTTGCAATATTTTTAACAAGTGATAGTTCTAGATGCAGATTGTCTTACCACCCCTGCAGTCCTGAGAGAGACACTACCTAATTGCTAACCTAGTTCTACAGCTGGGCAAGGAGGAGGAGCTCTTCCTAGAGATCATGGGAGGCATGTGGCTCATTTGACGCCTATCAAGGTGAATCTAGCACTTTTGACAGCGATTATGGAGCGATACCACAACAAGACCTCATCCTTCCACTTTCTTACAGGCGAGGCTATAGTGACGCTTGAAGATGTTTGGTGCATCCTACAGATTCTGATTCAGGGCGATAGAGTTGACTATGACACAGAGCGGGGAGAGGCAAGCATGTGAGAGGTGTTTGTGACTGATGATCTGGGTGTGTAGGATTGTGAGATCTGATGGGCTCGAGAGCATCGGCTTTGCGACAGGATTCGGTGGATTGTTGTATCTCTGATTGGAGGATTCTTATGTCCAAATAGATGGTCCAGGGTTTTATATGTTGGATGGCGTACTGTGCTATCAGGGATGTTTACACATGGCATCCGATATGCATGGAGACTTTGAGTTTTAGGTTAAATGTATCATGATTTGCATGACTGTGTGTACAAATCAGGGAGCAGCTTGTCAGTAGGTGTTACACTGTTACAGGTATGGGCCTGGGAGCATATCCTAGTGATTAGACCTATCACTCAATGGTACTGAGATCATGGTGAGCCGTATGCATTCTTATATGAGGGTGTTATTACTTATTGGCAGCTTGGTTCAATGAGTTACTGGCAGAAGTAGATAGATGAGATGGATATCTTCGTTTGGCGCCCTTGGAGAGATTGTGAGTCATGGGATGATGACCACAAGGAGCTAGTTTATTGCATACATGTGAGATACATGTTTGGTTGATGTGTTGATACCATTGAGAGATACCTTCCAGAGAGGGTATTGAGACAGTTTGGTTTACCACAGGGGGAGCCCATAGGCGAGGCTATCTATGCACGGACCTGGAGGGAGGTGGAGGACTAGGGGACTGATATTTCAAGTGAGACAACTTTGGTAGATTTATAGGGACTTGCCCCAATTAAATGGGATTGGATTACTGGGGGAGCAGACCCTGGCACACTCCCAACATATGACACGTACTGGCAGACACACAGGCTAGTTAGATTGACTAGACCTAGAGTAGCTAGAGCAGTACAAGAGGTTGCAGTTGGGGGAGCTGAGGCGAGGGCTCAGAGATAGGCCTGACAGTAGGCCACAACACAAAGACAGGCTGGGGGTGATGACGAAGGAGACTAGGTAGATGTTCAAATGGTTGAGGTTAGAGGACATCAGGTTGTTCTACTAGCAGAGACACCCTTACAATAGGCACAGAGACTACTGCAAGAGGAGATAGCAAGGAGGACTCACTTGGAGCTTAGGATGATGAAGATGAGGAGAGACAGAGACGTGACCTGAGATGAGACTAGACAGGCGAAGGCACAGCTACATGCATAGGCAATAGCAGCAACACAAGTAGCACTAGCAATGACATAGGTAATGCCACCACCATCAGATGATGGGCAAATTACCTAGTTGACAGTGGAGAGAGATGTAGCAGTACAATTGCATTTGACTGCAGAGGCTACCCTATAGAGGGTGAGGTGAGAGAGGAATGTTGCACACCGTGAAATGGATTCAGACTAGATGACATTAGTTGGGGAACTTACCTGAGTTTAGGGTGAGCTCGCTACAGCTGGGAGAGAGGCCGAGTATTACAGAAGTCTCTACTTCAGAGCGGTTTTAGTTGACCAGAGGGAGGTGAGTTTCAGGGAGTGGAGTAGATCTGGTGCTTCGTCTTCACGCAGATCAGGGCAGTCAAGGTCTTTAGTGATGGGACCACTGCGAGTGACACCAACAGGAGGGGGACCTACACCGAGTGCAGGAGGTGCACAGGGATCATAGTAGCAGGGTAGCACGACACACTAGAGCTGATTTTGACATATATATGTTGTATCATTTTTGTATCATTATGGACCTTGTATATTTTGACTAATGCCTGCGTGCATCGAATACGTATTGCAGGCTCTTGATAGCCATGATGTACTTTTTGATGTATATTTGGATGTATGTATGGACTTTTGATGTAGACATGGACATTTGTATTTTTTGATGACCTCAGATGATGATATATGATGATCTTTATGCTCATGGATGCTCATGCTTTTGTTTGTGATGTACTTCTATATGCTATGGATGTGATGACATGTATTTATGATTATGATTTGACATGATAATGTATATTCTTATAGATGGATGACATATGATGACATTATGACATGATGATAATATGATATATGATGATATAGATGCTTATAGATGTATGACATATGATGACAATGTGACATGATAATGATATGATATGATGATGTATATGATTATAGATGTATGACATATGATGATATTATGACATGATGATATAGATGATTTGACATGATGATATCTAACATGTGGTTTTGCAGATATGCGTCAAATGTTAATGATAGATAGAAGAAGTGGAGATAGAAGAGGACATGATAGAAAGACTGTTGATCAGTCTTTGCTTGAAAAACTATATGATGACATGGATAGATGGATGGGTGAATGGATAATCTTGTTGCAATGGTTTTACAAATGTTTATAAAGAGCAATCCTTATTTTTGATATAGCACATGGATAGTTTGCCACCAAGGTATAAAAGACTAAGGTGCTGGGATATCCTAGTGCGAGTACATTGACTCTGCAAGCAAGCTGTTTGAACTTTGATCCCTTAGACATAATATAACCTTGTTGGATATGTGAATGAGCCATAGTCTTGAACATAAAATAAACTTCAATACATGAATGCAAGAAGCATATTAATATGTAAGATGCTAGGTTGTAACACACAGATGTGAATGAGCCATAGTCTTGAACATATAACACACTTTAATACATAAATGTAAAAAATATATAAATATGTAAGATGCTAGGTTGTAACACACGCACAAGATAGATATGATGCTAAGTAAGATAAAATATCATTCCTCAAACATGGCACACAAAAAGCAATGACGATGCCCCCAATCCATACTGCATTGCAACATACCAAGATATAGATAAATCAAGGTAGTTTTAAATAAGTAATGAGAAAGGGACAAAAAGATGAACCAAAAAGCAAATTGACTAACTTACAATGTAAACATATAGCCAACATATTCTCTTTCCAAAGAGATTTCTCAGGATAGATTGGATTGGTTGGGTAGATAGGATAGATAATAACCTTATTGTAGGAACGATATATCCATTAAAGGGTGTTGATTTGTTGATAGGATAATGTCTGGTTTCAAGAAATGAAGCATGTCGTATAAGACTCCTAGTGGTCTGGTTTCGACAATGGAACATCTTGTATAAGACAATTGATTGATGTAGCAGATGTTAGCAATTGATATGTAGGACAACAGATGGCTCTGCAAGTAGGTGTCTTTTCTTCCGATTGGTTAAGGACTTTTGCTTTGAAAGGATGTGTAGTTTTTTTTTTTTCTACTTGAGTTAGTCAAGTCGATGTGGTAGGATGGATTGTGATAAATGGAAAACTAGAAAGATGGAATGTCAATGGATTGAGATGGGTGAAGAATGTTAAATTGTATGTGCCTAAGTACTAGAAATTTCCTTCATATTCCAAACTACCTACATACCCTATATCCATGAGATCAAGGCACTTTATGATGAAAAGATGAATTTGATAATATGTAGTTCTAGATAGAGTGATGAGTGGGTCAAGGTGTTTGAGCTTGGGTAGTTGAAATGATGATATCTTATGTACCTGAGTACTGAAAAATTCTTTTGTGTTCCAAACTGCCTACATACCCATATCCATGGGATCAAGGTACCTTAAGATTGAGATGAGATGATATGTAGTTCTAGCTTGGTTGATGATGTAAGATAAGATGATGTGAGGGGATAAGGGGGTATCTTATATACCTAAGTACTGGATACTTCCTTCATATTCCAGACTGTCTACATACCCATATCAATGGAATCAAGGTACTTTAAGATTGAGATGAGATGATATGTAGTTCTGGCTTGGTTGATGATGTAGGATAGTGTTGTCATTGTGGGGAATGATATATCCCTAGATCAACACAAGGATGAAGGTGTCTGGTTTCATAAATGAAACACCTCGTATAAGACACCTAGTCTAGTTTCGAGAGTGTGACAATCTGTATAAGACAATTGATATGAATGATGTGTTTTTGTTTTTGTTTGTGTTTGAAGGTTAAAGCATTTTTGTTGTTTTGTTTGAAGTGTTTTTGTTTTTGTTTTGAGATTGTTGATCAACTACGAACAAGGATCCATTCTGAGACCAAGGTGAAGGAAAGAGTTGCCCCCATTCAGGTAGAAGTGTTAGGATGGATGACTAACATAGGATAACTAATAATGACATGGATACATTGACATAGGATAAGGATGATGGAAGATCTGACATAAGATAAGCTGACGATGACATGGATAACTTGACATTGGATAAGTTGACAATTGACATGGATAACTTGACATAGGATAATGATGATGGAAGATTTGACATAGAAGAATGATGGCAAACATTGACAAATTTCCAAGCTATTCTAGATAGGGAAATGGAAAGGCAAAAGGGTCAATGGTTTTATTAGGGATGGATGGATGAAGTTTATTATGAAATGGACATGGAATGAACAAAACTCGATAGATAATGGATGTTGACTCTACACATAGCACCTGCTTGCCAGGTTTTCACTATGGTACTTATCCAAGGCACCTGTTTACCAGGTTTTCACCAGAAGATGGATTATTTTTGTTTTTTTTGTTTTGATTTTTTTTTTTAATTTTTTTTTTTTTTGACATGGATACTCTGAGGATCAGGCATAGAACTTCTTGAGATGAACACTATTGAGTGGCTCATCTAGAGGAATGCCTTCAAGTGTTGCTAAAGTATAAGCTCCTGATCCATATGTTGTTGTGATAACAAAGGGTCCTAACCAATTAGACTCAAACTTGCCCTTCTTTTCTCAATCTACTTGATTTCTCTAATTTTCCTTTAAGACAAGGTCACCAACTTGAAACCATCTTTCTTTGATCTTGTTGTTATAGTTGCATCGGAGACGGTTTTGATAGACATGGAGATTATTAAGCGCAACAAGGTGCCTCTCATCTAATAGTTCTAGCTCAGCTAATCTGGAAGTGAGATACTCCTCTCCATCAATCAGGTGTCGTAGGGATACTCTGAGGGATGGGATCTTGACTTCTATAGGTAGAATGGCTTCAGAGCCATAAACTAAGGCATAGGGTGTTTGCACTAGTTGGTGTTCTGATACTAGTGAGATAGTCCCATAGGGAAAGATTGAGTTGCAAGTGCCAATCACAACCAGCTTCATTGACCATTTAAATCTTGAGAATTTTGAGAATGGTTTTGTTGGAAGCCTCAACTTGGCCATTACTCTACAGATAGTAGGGAGTGGAAAAGCGATGTTGGATATAGTATTGGGTGCACAAGGCATGGACATCTTGATTCTTGAATGTTCTCCCAATATTAGTGATAAGTGTCAGGTAGCACCCATGAAATACACCTTTTTACCCCTCTTTTTCTCCCTTCTTATTCCATTGTCCTAATGACTGCACCAAAATAGGTTAACAAGATTGTTCTAATGATGATTAATAAGAGATGAATTCCTTAGATTCATGATTTTTGATTGAAGGACTAATGTGCATTGAATTGATGGAAATATGTAGAAATCTTCTCTTTTTGAATCAACAGGTGTAAGTGTTCGGGTAGACAATTTTGTGCATCTCCAAAGGTAGTCCTAATGATCTCCGGAGCTAACATCAAAATGCCATGACTGGTCTCCAATGTTTTCCAATTTGATTGGAGAGATTTTGGGATAAGGAGGTCAATCATCTCCGGAGTTGGACTGAAGTCATAAGCATCTCCAGAGCTAAACAAGAAGGTCACAATCATATCTCCGGAGCTATAGACAAAAACATACATCTCCAGCGCCTCTTTAGAACAATGCAGATTTCCAACATAGCTGTCAGTCAAACACTTCCAGTAGTGATTGGGATGCTTCTGATGTTACTCAAATCATCACCTAAGTAATTGAGGACAGACCATAGTTAACTGCTGGAAGTTTTGTCTCTTTTTTATTTTGCACGAGTTATTGATAAAGTGATTTAAATACCTATATTTTAGGGCCTCGCTGCCCAAGTGTATTTAAAACTAAGACTCAGATTAGTGTGGACTTCTGTTCCACTAAATCTATTTTAATTGCATGTATATTTATTATGTAGTTAGATAGTTAGTAGAATAAAGAGATTGATGTTATCTCATAGATGAACTAGTAGTTAGGGTAAGTGATATCTCATCACTATTTTAGATATAAACTTACAGAAGTAGCAGCAAAAGGATAGTGATTAATTTCTAATTTCTGTAATCTTATTTTGACATAAACATTTTTTGAATACAAAGCTGATGGAATTGGACCAAAATTGAGTTGTGATCTTATCTTCTTGTGCTAATTCTTCACTTTAGTCTTTAGCCCTAAGGGTGTGGAGCAAGGGCCCACTCTCACCACCAAGGTAGAAGGCTAGTACCGTTGTTTTGTTATTTTAGATTCTGTTTAAGGAGATAGTTATTGTTTCCATAGATAAATGCATGTTTTAGTTGAAAGGAATAATATAGATTTACTTTAATCAATTCATTATTCAATTTTGTTTTCAATATTCTTGGAATTCATTTTACAGCAGATAGATTAGTAATATTAAGTTTCTTTAATCAGTAAAGATCATTAGAGTTAGTTAGATAAAACTGACAACTATAGGATTCCTAATTGCAGATAGCCAAGGACACAACCTTGGATTTGACACTTGAAAAATTAGTGACAATCACTTGGGGGATACCGTACTGACAAATGAGGTAGTTAAGGATAAACTTGGCTATTTTCTTGCTAGTAATATAAGTCATGGGAATGGCTTCAACCCACTTTGTAAAGTACTTAGTGGTGGTAATGATGAATTTATGGCCATTGGATGATGATGGATGGATTTGTCCTACGAGGTTGAGACAAGTTGTCACAGGTTGTAGTTCATGAGCTAGTGTGTGAATCAAGTCTCCATGTTGCTGGCATTGTAGACACTTCTTAGTAAATTGTAAAGCATCTTGTTCTATTGTAGACCAATAATACCCTGTGCAGAGTATCTTCTTAGCAAGGTTAGGACCGGTAGAATGTGTGCCACATATACCTTCATGTATGTCTCGTAAGGTAGCATCAACTTCTTTCACGTTAAGACATCGTAAGAGGATATCATCAAGACTCTAATGATATAGTGTATCACCAAGAATGGTGTAACGAGAGGATCGATGGATAAAGGTTTTGCGTTGGGTTGTAGATAGCTCAAAGGGAAAGGTACCATGTTTAAGGTATTCATAGATATATTTGTACAATGGGGAATTGGGACCAACAAGTTCGCAGATGATTTTAGTAGTTGGAACATCGATGGCTAATATCAACAATTGCTCGATCAAGAATTCACATTTCTGTGTGTTTGCAGGCATGTCTATAAGTGACCCCATAGAAGCCATAGAATCTGTATCTTTGTTATGCTCTCTTGGAATTTGCTCAAAAGTGATGCTAGAAAAGTGTGGTTTGTAGGCATCCACTAGTTGCTTGTAAGGGACCAACTTTTAAACACAGCTGCAAATGACAAATGAAATGCAGAACAGAATATCTGACTCTCAGATAGATCTTATGTATATTATTATTTCTAACACTCAGGAACAATATATTTATCATCTTCAATGCGCGCTGGCATAGATACAGACATCTATGTAGAAAGAGGAGCTTAAAACATAAAGAGCAAGCTAGAGATAATAGCACTCTTAGACTGAAGGAGCAAACCAGAGATAATGGTACTCTTTGCTTTACAGACTTACAGACTTGACTTAAGACTTTCTAAGACTTCACTCGCCTAGAATTCGTTGAGAAATGAAGGCGGCCCTGTCACCTTTTATAGGAAGAGGGGGCAGATCTTGTAACCTTCTTTTCTGAATTACAATTTGAAATCTGTCTATAGAGAGTGGACACGTTGTAAACCCTTATCCAAAGGATTACCCATGTGAGGATTAGATTCCTCAAGGTGGGACCAAATAATCTGTGAGCAGGAATAAAGGAGGACTGGCAAAAACTCTATTACAAAGCATCTTTTTTATCACGGGAAGGATAACTCGTGTATACTGTATGGCACGTATACTTTCCCCTTTTACCGTGGAAGGGCCCATGTCTATCAGTTTCAATGAGATGATAGATTCTCTTGATGGATGACAAACCCATCCATTAGCCTAGGAACCTGTGCTATGCTCAGATGTATCAGAATTGGCATAGGGATGACAGCGAGGATCATTCGGATCAAAACTAGAATGTCTGAGAGATCCTGTGTCATCATAATCTGGAACTCAGGGATCATCAATTGGATCATATTCACAATTAGCACATGTCTGCGTAGAAGAGTGTGGTATGCATCCTTTATGGGAATATTGCGTTTGTTGAGCTAGTGCTGGTTCATGTTCCTTCCAGATAATACTCATGGTCTTCATTTTGTAGGGACCATACAATCCTTGAGCCAGACTCCTTTGATCAACTCTCTCCATACGATAGGTCTTTGTATGTATCCAAACAGGCATTTGTTTGGAATGTAGATATCTTAATCTATTCGAAACAGTCCAGTGGTCAAACAGAGAGGAAGATCCAGCAGGTCCATAGAGTTGACACATATGTCTACTGATTGGACTTTCCTCAGGAGAGTCAAATGTCAATTTGAATGTACATCCCATGTATGATGATGTTCCAGTGAACTCCATTTCACTTGCTGGTGGATAAGGTCCTTGAAACAGATCTCGTATGAGATCCTTTCCATGTTCTTCATTCAACCATCACTCTAGTCTGGCAACTGTGGGATTCAAAAAGGAGACAGGAAGAACAAAGTCTCCACACCAATTCTGAAGAAGATGACCAACATCAAGATCTATAGGTTCTGCTTCGGTGGAGAACCGGAAGAATGGTTGTTCAGTCCATAGTCCTGGATGTGTAAGATGTTGTTTGGCTATTAACATTTGAAAATGATCAAATAGAAAATCATTAGCCATTTGATAATTATGAAGATTTCTTCTTTGGAATGGATTTGTGCTCCATTCTCAACAGCTTTCTTCATACCAGCGATGTTCCCTTATCCTGATTATCCAGACAAAACCGGAGGAGTTCTGATCTGCTTTAGGCAGCACAGGGTCGGAAGAATGTCCTTCTCTTGACATAAAATCTACAAAAATATTTTCAACTCCAGGAAGGTGAATGAAATCAAACTCATATGTACTTAATAATTGAGCCCACCTAAGGAGTCTTCCTCTAACAACTTTGTTTTTCAATTCTTTCCTGAAGAATCCATGCAAATTTTGAAGATCACTTTTCAACAGAAATCTCTTGTCAACAATAAACATTTGAAATGTTTGAAAGGTGTTGACTACTACAAGAATCTCTTTGTGTGTACTATGGTAGTCTACTTCACTGCTCTTGAAGCTACCAGAGATGTATCGAATAATCTCACCTTTGTCTTTGGGATTGTAAGATATTGTCTTCTGTTCTCGAAGAACACCAGCCCAGGCACTCTCACTTGCATCAGTTTCTACTATCTTGAAACCATTACCTGGTAACTTTAATGGTGGCAATTGAGAGCACTTCTGTTTGATTCTTAAAATCAAAGCATCATGCTTAGCCGTCCATGGTGGTGGTGTTTTGCCCAGAAGCTTGTTCAGCTCAATTCTATCTTCAGCAAGCTTATAATAGAATCCCACAATATAATTAACAAGGCCTAAAAAGCGTTGTAATTCTTTGACAGTAGTTACAGGAAGATTGGAAATTTTGTGCAGGATATGTGGTTGTGCCTCCATTCTCCCCCCCGGAAGAAGCTTGATGCCAATGAAAACAATATGGTTTTGAGCAAAGAAAGACTGCAGGATTTACAGCAAGACCATGATGTTGACAAATGGACAGGAATTGATAGAGATGATTGAGGTGTTGAGACATATCTTGGCTAAAGACAAGAATATCGTCAATGTAGGGTTGGATAAATTTGGCATAAGGCCGGAAGATGACATCCATATTTTGCTAAAAAATGGAGGGGGCAATTTTAATACCGAATGGGAGAATAGTCCATTCGTAGAGGCCTTGTGGTACTGAAAATGTTGTTTTGTAAAAGTCAGCACTTTTGAGTCCAATCTGCCAAAACCCTTTTGTCAAATCAAATTTAGAATAAACATGACTACCTTGTATAGTCTGCCAGATATGATCCTTACTAGGTAGAGGATGTCTATTATCAATAAGACAATCATTTAACGGCTTATAATTGACAACTAGCCATTTCTCAGGTAATTCCTTACCATTCTCATCGACCTTTGGAACATACATAGCATGACAAGAGAATGGGGATTCAGAAGTTTGAATAATCCCAAGCTTTTCAAGTTCGGCAACTTCTGTTCTACAAGTTAATGCTTCAAATGAACTCATCAGAAAATAATTAGCTTTTGCTAGAGGTATAAGCTCATTACCTTGAGGATCTCTTTTAAGTGGGAGATCACATGTCAGGGTTCATTTCTACTTCTTTAGATCTTTGGTAAGAACTATGGCAGCAAAGGCAGTTTTAATCTCTGTGAGAGATTCTTGACCTGCATCCATTTGTTTGGCTAACCAAACTGCATTAACTAGTTTATTTTTCTTTTCTTTTTCTAGCGTGGATGTATAAGCTAGATCTTGATAAAGCCATGGAAGCTAATATCTATTCTAAATTATAATAAAATCAGAATCAATGGTGAATGGTTCCCATTGTTTGATTGCATTGCTTCCAATTATACCATCATATCCATCTACTTCATATTGGATAAATGTTAATTTATCCATAAAGCCATCAAATCCAATTTGAATGGGAGCTTCACAGAATGCAGAACTATCTTCCTTTTCAAAATTACCAAAAGTAATTCCTGTACTTCCTTTTATCCATGCATCTTTAGGAAAGGCATTATACCTAGCAATATTGAGGTCTGCTCCGGTGTCAATCAGAAATGCTAATGGGTATGCCATGATTCCTGGAAAGTGGATTGTCAGGATTATTCCTAGACATGAAGTAGTTGGCTTGGCGCTTCACTTGTAGGCTTTCATCTGGCGGCTACTAGATCCTTCTTCATAGGTGACGTTTGGGTCACCTTGTTCATCTATAGCTTGATGAATGAGAGGGTTGTAGGGTTTTTCTTCACAATACAGTTGTTCTTCCGAGAAGGAAGCTTGAGTAGGCAACTGTAAAGCTCCAACTGAATTAAACTGGTTGACAAACTTATCAAATTCAGGGGATTTTTCCATTTCCTCTGTGAGATAGAAATTCTCTTCATCATCAATTTCTGAGATCTCTGCCTGAGCTTGAGTTATAACCTTTTCAAGAAAGGATTTTTGATTTCTTCTCCATATTCTTCTAGCCATACTTCTTGGAGAAGGAGCGTCTCTGATAGATCTTTGATCAAAAGATCCTGAAGATCTCTGTGCAAGGGAACCTGGAGGCCAAGGTTCTCTTCTTTGTAATGGATTATAGCCATGTTCTGGAATTTCTATTGGAGAGACAAATAAACCATATTGGAGAATAGGAGATCTCCGGACTGGAAGCTTAGGAGGCCTTGCTTCTTGTTGAAGCAGAAAATACTTTCTTTCTTTAAGTTGTTCCAACTTGTTGGTCAACTTTCTCCATGTTTCTTGACCCACGTCCATGTCATGGATTCGAGATTCAGTTTGGACAATATCTTCAATTACCTTGTCCAACTCTACACAAGTGTCCCTTCTGAGCATTCTGCCATAGAAGGAGACTTCTGAATCTTCATCAGAAGATTGAATTTCTTTTTTCATCAGATTAACTTTAGCTTCTTTAGGAGCTGATGCATATTCCTCAGAGGCTAATTCTAATTCTGATTCTACACTGGATAGCATGATATCCTCTGAATCTAAGGGGTAATCATTGATGAATTCAAATTCATCATCTTCAACACTTGCATCTCGGGCAGCACAGACTTTACCTTTTCCCTTTTTCTTGTTTCTGTCCGGACACTTGTTTGCAAAGTGTTCTCCTTTGCAAATGTAGCAGGTAGGTTTCCATTTCTTGGAACCTTTTATGTTTTTATCCCTTTTTCTAAAGTATCCTTTCTTCTTGGGATACTTACAACAAATTCATAAAAGGTAAATGTAAGGATCTCAAATATTTCAAGAAATATTGTGACGTTTAGTATGAGAATTTCTATCTGTCAGGTCATGAACAAAATCATGAGTTTATGTTCACAACTTTTCTCAAAAGTTTTGGTACTGTGATAGGAGAGTTCTATCACAAGAAAGTACTTGAGAATCTAGTAACCGATAATATAGAAATGAAAGAACTAACATACCCACAGTTAGTTCAGTTCTTAACACAGATTAATGAAGAGATCTGTGAAGAAGGAAAAGCTAAGAAAGAGATAAAGAAGGTTCAACCTTTATTATCTTCTTCTGTATGCTACCAGATAATGCCTTCAAATCAGCTTCCTGATAAGGGTAAATCTTCTTGTTATGATTGTGATAAACCAGAAAAATCTTACAAGAAGAAAAAGAAGAAATACAATAAGTATCCCAAGAAGAAAGGATACTTCAGCAAAAGGGATAAAAATAGAAAAGGTTCCAAGAAATGGAAACCTACCTACTACATTTGCAAGGGAGAACAGTTTGCAAACAAGTGTCCAGACAGAAACAAGAAAAAGGGAAAAGGTAAAGTCTGTGCTGCCCGAGACACAAGTGTTGAAGATGATGAATTTGAATTCATCAATGATTACCCCTCAGATTCAGAGGATATCATGCTATCCAGTGTAGAATCAAATTCAGAATCAGCCTCTAAGGAATATGCATCAGCTCCTAAAGAAGCTAAAGTTAATCTGATGAAAAAAGAAATTCAATCTTCTGATGAAGATTCGGAAGTCTCCTTCTATTACAGAATGCTCAGAAGGGACACCCGTGTAGAGTTGGACAAGGTAATTGAAGATATTGTCCAAACTGAATCCTGACTCCATGAAACGACAGTATGTCGATCATTCACTTGTCTTTCTTGTTCACTATAGGTTATATAACAAGGTCTTACCCTTAATGATTAACCCCAGAAAGGCACATGGTCTAGAACATTTCTCAACCATTTGGCAATCTACCAGTGGTAGTACACAGTTGACTGCACCAAAGATAGTTTGACATAAGGATATAAAGATGCCTAAGGAATGGGCACTAGATCTTTGGGGTCGTGATAGTCAACCTGAAGAAGAGAAGCAACCACAATTGAGAGGGATCTCAATTGAAGAATTAGATGATCAGGCAGTAATTAGATTCTCATCCGGCAACCAGCTTGCTTTGTGCAGTGGTCCTTCCATGAGAACAGAAAGGGTGTTTAACTACAACCAACCTGGTCCATCTGTGATTCCATTACCGCGCACTCAGAGCGCAAGACTACAACCCACTAAGGGTTTTGAACAATTGTTTTAAATTCCCTCTGTAGCTAAGCCTAGCAGTTCTACACCTTCAGCCACTCCTGCTAGCCCTTCTTGCACCCATAAAAAGTTTTCTGAATTAGCTAATAGGTTGTATAGATGTGAAGACTGTTCTTTTGTTTTCAATCCTCCCAGATCTGGCCATTTCTGAATGTTTTCAGCCCGACAAGCCACTATGCATGAACAGGATATTATTGAAAGTAATGAAAAGATTATAACCACTCCTGCAGGTCCTTGTCCAGTACCCAGAACCATTCCTCCTTTTAAGGACTTTATATTGTTTGATACTACCGGTACATACAAAGCTGATTTATGGCCTCTGCATCTATTTCCTATAGCTGAAAACTCCCAAGGTACCAGTCAAAGCAAATTGCTTAACTGGACAAACCTATGTCTTAGGAAATCCTTGCTACTTGCTGAGGATAGAAAGATCTGGCATCAGATCGAAGCAGTCAAAGCTGACAAAGCACATCTTAGTGCTCAAGAGAATTTCCATTCTCTTATTTCCACTCTTGAACGCTTGGAAAAGTGTCTTACTGATCAGTGGATGGCCTCTATTAACAAAGATCTTCAGGAACTCAAAGCCTAGTATAATGAGTTCAAAAGTCAAGCTGAAACCTGGTGGGTCGCTCAGCAACGATCTTTAGATCAACAGAGAGAACTTCTGCAAAAGTTTAGAAGTGAAGTTAAATTAGATTGTGATGTGCTTGCTTCACAAATAAATACTACAAATATTCACACAAAGCATAATGGTCAAAGAATAGATGAAGTCTATGATGAAGTTCATTCTATTGCACAATAACAACTTCTATTAGGCGATTCCATCAGAGAGGAATCTGCATCTATGCAATCTAAACTACATCAGGAATCCATGACTATTCAGTCAGTGGTACAAATAGTTCATCAACATTAGACTATGAAAACAATGAATTTCCCTTCCAATGCTAAGGGATATCTATAGGCTCAGTATGAAGGACCTAAACTGTCTACTGAAGTTAGGAAGCCTGTAATTGAGAAAATCTATGATCCCTCCTCAGGGAATCTAAGAGATACCACTCCAGAGGAACAAGCAAAAGGAAAGTTCCAAATGGCTCGTAGTAATAGTTCTAATCCCAATGGATTGAATCCAATTGATCCATTCAAGAATATTCAAACTCTGAAAGCTGACACACCTCCCCTTGTTAATTTTGATCATTTTGAAGATATAGAAAATACAAGAGGAATAGATGCCATGCGAGCCTAGATAACAAATTATATATCCACTAATGCTGATGCTAATGAATCCCAAGTGATTAAGCAGGCTCTTAATGCTATGACAGGTGTTGCACGAATTGTCTGGGATAGACTAGATGATGCTTATAGAGAATTGCTCATATGTAGAGGTACATATCAAGTCTATGCTCAGTTGACACGTCTGTTTGTTGCAAAAATAGACACTAGAGAAAAGTTGGCCTACAACAAATTCATAAAAGGTAAATGTAAGGATCTCAAATATTTCAAGAAATATTGTGAGGTTCAGTATGAGAATTTCTATCTGTCAGGTTGTGAACAAAATCATGAGTTTATGTTCACAACTTTTCTCAAAAGTTTTGGTACTCTGATAGGAGAGTTCTATCACAAGAAAGTTCTTGAGAATCTAGTAACCGATAATATAGAAATGAAAGAACTAACATACCCACAGTTAGTTCAGTTCTTAACACAGATTAATGAAGAGATCTGTGAAGAAGGAAAAGCTAAGAAAGAGATAAAGAAGGTTCAACCTTTATTATCTTCTTCTGTATGCTACCAGATAATGCCTTCAAATCAGCTTCCTGATAAGGGTAAATCTTCTTGTTATGATTGTGATAAACCAGAAAAATCTTACAAGAAGAAAAAGAAGAAATACAATAAGTATCCCAAGAAGAAAGGATACTTCAGCAAAAGGGATAAAAATAGAAAAGGTTCCAAGAAATGGAAACCTACCTACTACATTTGCAAGGGAGAACAGTTTGCAAACAAGTGTCCAGACAGAAACAAGAAAAAGGGAAAAGGTAAAGTCTGTGCTGCCCGAGACGCAAGTGTTGAAGATGATGAATTTGAATTCATCAATGATTACCCCTCAGATTCAGAGGATATCATGCTATCCAGTGTAGAATCAAATTCAGAATCAGCCTCTAAGGAATATGCATCAGCTCCTAAAGAAGCTAAAGTTAATCTGATGAAAAAAGAAATTCAATCTTCTGATGAAGATTCGGAAGTCTCCTTCTATTACAGAATGCTCAGAAGGGACACCCGTGCAGAGTTGGACAAGGTAATTGAAGATATTGTCCAAACTCAATCTCGACTCCATGACATGGACATGGGTCAAGAAACATGGAGAAAGTTGACCAAAAAGTTGGAACAACTTAAAGCAAGAAAGTATTTTCTGCTTCAACAAGAAGCAAGGCCTCCTAAGCTTCTAGTCCAGAGATCTCCTATTCTCCAATATGGTTTATTTGTCTCTCCAACAGAAATTCTAGAACAGCATGGCTATAATCCATTACAAAGAAGAGAACCTTGGCCTCCAGGTTCCCCTGCACAAAGATCTTCAGGATCTTTTGATCAAAGATCTATCAGAGACGCTCCTTCTCCAGGAAGTATGGCTAGAAGAATATGGAGAAGAAATCAAAAAGCCTTTCTTGAAAAGGTTATAACTCAAGCTCAGGCAGAGATCTCAGAAATTGATGATGAAGAGAATTTCTATCTCACAGAGGAAATGGAAAAATCCCCTGAACTTGATAAGTTTGTCAACCAGTTTAATTCAGTTGGAGCTTTACAGTTGCCTGCTCAAGCTTCCTTCCAGGAAGAACAACTGTATTGTGAAGAAAAACCCTATAGCCCTCTCATTCATCAAGCTATAGATGAACAAGGTGACCCAAACGTCACCTATGAAGAAGGATCTAGTAGCCGCCAGATGAAAGCCTACAAGCGAAGTGCCAAGCCAACTACTTCATGTCTAGGAATAATCCTGACAATCCACTTTCCAGGAATCATGGCATACCCATTAGCATTTATGATTGACACCGGCACAGACCTCAATATTGCTAGGTATAATGCCTTTCCTAAAGATGCATGGATAAAAGGAAGTACAGGAATTACTTTCGGTAATTCTGAAAAGGAAGATAGTTCTACATTCTATGAAGCTCCCATTCAAATTGGATTTGATGGCTTTATGGATAAATTAACATTTATCCAATATGAAGTAGATGGATATGATGGTATAATTGGAAGCAATGCAATCAAACAATGGGAACCATTCACCATTGATTCTGATTTTATTATAATTCATAATAGATATTAGCTTCCACGGCTTTATCAAGATCTAGCTTATACATCCAAGCTAGAAAAAAAAAAGAAAAAGAAACCAGTTAATGCAATTTGGTTAGCCAAACAAATGGATGCAGGTCAAGAATCTCTCACAGAGATTAAAACTGCCTTTGCTGCCACAGTTCTTACCAAAGATCTAAAGAAGCAGAAACAGACCCTGACATGTGATCTCCCACTTAAAAGAGATCCTCAAGGTAATGAGCTTATACCTCTAGCAAAAGCTAATTATTTTCTAATGAGTTCATCTAAAGCATTAACTTGTAGAATAGAAGTTGCCGAACTTGAAAAGCTTGGGATTATTCAAACTTCTGAATCCCCATTCTCTTGTCATGCTATGTATGTTCCAAAGGTCGATGAGAATGGTAAGGAATTACCTGATAAATGGCTAGTTGTCAATTATAAGTTGTTAAATGACTGTCTTATTGATAATAGACATCCTCTGCCTAGTAAGGATCATATCTAGCAGACTATACAAGGTAGTCATGTTTATTCTAAATTTGATCTGACAAAAGGGTTTTGGCAGATTGAAATCAAAAGTGCTAACTTTTACAAAACATCATTTTCAGTACCACAAGGCCTCTACTAGTTGTGAGTCTCCATATACTTGTAGTTCTTTGATGTCCCATTGGACTGTTGTATTGAGACCTATGAGGAGTGCTTCATACTTGGCTATGTTGTTGGTGCAAGGAAATTGATGAGTTCAAATGTTTACTTATTTTATGTTATTTCTTATGCTTCCAAACTTTATACTTATGATATTTCAGCTACTTTTCCAAGACATTACCACCACAATATGTTGTCTTTTATATATATTCTACCAAACCTTGAACCTAATCTACCAATATGAAACATGGTGATAATATTTGTCAATTAAATAAGTTAGACATAAGTATGTATGTATATAAATGAGATTTTATAGATTAATTATGAAGGCTATTTTGTATGCATATGTTTTATGGATTAACCCTATGCAGCAGTGAGTTGGTAGAATTAAGGAAAGGAGCATTCGCAACACACTGCAAAATAGAGCATTAAAGGAAGTCACAGTTAAGAACCAACTGAAGCTAAACGTGATCATCATGGAAGAATAAATACAAGAGAAGAAGAAGACTTGTTTTGGGATTCTAATCGCTGCTTATGTGTTTTCATTCATGAGTCATTGTATAGGAATTTCTATTTGAATAGGACTCTGCTTCCTTTGTTTCAGTTAGATTAATAAATTGATCTCAAACCTATATACCCTGATATCTAGGGATGAATTGATGATCAAAGTTAGTTGATAGTTACATCGTACTCTCCCATTTTTGTATAAGTTAGAAGGGATGAGTTTGATGATAAGTTAGTTTTTCCAAGTTACTTTATT
Source organism: Cunninghamia lanceolata (assembly GCA_027924645.1). Classification (NCBI taxonomy): domain Eukaryota; kingdom Viridiplantae; phylum Streptophyta; class Pinopsida; order Cupressales; family Cupressaceae; genus Cunninghamia; species Cunninghamia lanceolata. Next base: position 12,560,928 of record BSBN01000987.1, on the reverse strand, counting down.
TTTACAGTTGCTCAATGGTTACTCTATTTTTATGTTGGAAGATCTAGACATGTTTTATTGAATACAATCTAAAAAGATCATGTTTCTGATATGAAGTGAATACAACTATGTGTTATGAGAATCTGAAGTAAATTTAGTTTCCAGATTAAGTGAGATAGTTCCTTGAGCTAGCCACTCAAGGTACTAACCCTCACTTTGTATATTTCCTTATTTATTTATGCATTCCTAGTTAAAACTATTTTTCTATTATTTCATCAATTGCATCGTGAGACAAGTGAGATATCTTGATTGTTATTACTAGTAGTTGTGGTTCATGAACAAGTGCATATTTTAAGTCCTTTGGAGGTTAGTGTTGGCTCTTTTATCATTCTGAATATTTTAAGTTAATCCTGTAATTCTCTGTTGAATATAGTTATCTTCAGCTTGTGCTGCAGGTACCCATAGCCACTGGGTTCTATAGTCATTTTTACAGTTTTTGTATTTCTGAGAATTCTAGTCTAGTAGAATAGGTCTGAATAGGTCTATATGAATTAGTTTAGGATAGAAATGAGTCTTGAAGGCATATATAATGTGGGTATCATCATAATCTTACGCTCCTTGGTCGATAATTCAATGTAGGAATGTAATGATAGAGTGGACTATTCAGATAGGTTTACCCGTGAATTATGTTAAGTCTACAATGCATTAGTTTTCCTCTACAGAAATGTAAGCTGATATGACTTTGGGATATAGTCATTTTAAGGTGTGATAAACAAGATGCCATCCCCTAATCCATGTTGTTTATAGGAACCATCAAAATATAATTTCCACATTACTAAGGTAGAAAGAGTGAAGAGATTTTCATCTAGAAAGTCAGATACCATAGGATGTACATCTTTCATGCGTACTTCTGCTAGTTGATCTACTAGGGTTTGTCCCTTGATTGCTTTATGATCCACATACTCAATGTCAAACTCACTAAGGATCATGAAACATTTAGCTAGTCTACTTGTGAGAGCTGCTTTTGCTAATAGATACTTTAATGGATCAATTTTAGCTATTAGATTTGTGTGTTGGTTTAGCATGTAATGCCACAAATTTTGGGAAGCAAACACTAAGGCTGAACAAGCTAATTACATAGGTGAATAATTGAGTTCATAACCCACCAAGGTTCAACTGATATAATAGATTGCATGCTCTTTTCCTGACTCATCATGCTGTGCTAGGAGAGTCCCTAGGGCTGCAGTTGTAGTTGAGATGTACAAGATCAAAGGCCTATTGGTGACTCATGGTACCAAGATAGGAGGTGTAGCTAGATATTCTTTGAGCTGATCAAATGCTACTTGACACTTATCGTCCCATCAAAATGAGACATCCTTTCAGAGCAAGTGTTGAAATGGTTGACATTTATCCGCTAGTTGTAAGATAAACCGCGTAATGGATTGTAACCTTCCTTGAAGGCTCCTTAATGCTTTCAGATTCTTTGGTGGAGGCATCTCTACTATAGCCTTGACTTTCACTAGATCTACTTCAATGCCTCTATGAGATACAATGTATCCCAACAGTTTTCTTGAGGTTACCCCGAAGACACACTTCTCTGGATTCAGTCTTACTTGATATTTTTTGAGTCTATTAAAGATTTGTCCTAGAACATGTATGTGATGTGCCCTAGACTTTGCTAGTATATCATCCACATAATCTGATGCAGGAGCATCCATGACAAATTGGCAATCAACATCACCAAAAATATTGTTATTCTAATTTGGTTTGTTTTCAATAAGGTTGTGGGCTTGGGAAATAATATTAATATTTGCAACATAAATATTTTCTTGGGATATATTAATAGATGCAAATTTTGATGTAAAATATCCCAGTAATTTGTAAAATCCTCCATTGGTGGGGAGAATCTTTCCTAGGCATCCACTTGGAGATATGCATTAATTTGTATTTTGGTGGGGTTGATTTGGTGGGTGAGATGACATCATAAAGTGGGTCACCAACTCCTAATTTTAGCAAGCACTTATTTTGTAACCAACATCATGTAAGGAATCTTGTAAGTAGTCTTTATGGCCCAAGTTGGTGGACCTAACTCCTAGAATTTTATTTTATTAATTTTAAAATGTGTAACTCCAAAATGGGGGGTCGTAATTATGAGACCCAGTATCGGTAAATAGGAATAACTTTTTCATTTTAGATTAAAATTGAGAAATTCAAAATTTCTGGAAATTTGGGAAGCAGAGGCATGAAACCCAGAAACCTTTTTAGGAAATGCCAAAAAATGACGATGCGGTGAGAGGAATAAGTGATAGGTTTTTATTGGAGCTGGGAAAAAAAGAAAATGAAGAGAGACCCAGATGTTGGGAAATGAGTCCAGGATGCTAAAAATTTCTTTGTTGTAGGTGTTGCATGTATGATTCCAGGAAGCTCATAAGCTTCATGTTGATGTAATGAAATTTCTTATTGAAATAAAATAAGTATTGCAGATTTCTCTTCCATTCTTCTGTTGTTTCACTTCATTTGTAGCCTTCTCGCATAGGCTTTTGTGTTGGTATTTGTTACAGATTTGAATGGATTAGTATCTCATTGTTATATATGTTACAAATTTTTTGTTCACACTTAAAATTAGTTGGACCTGAGTGTAGTTGTTCAGAAGGAATAAAAGAAAACTTCAAAGTTATGCATTCATTGAATGGTTGATGCCTTGACAGAGTAGAAAAGAAAATCCAACTGTCAGGATAACCCATCAGTCCAATTAGGACTGATAAGTTATCATGACAAAAGAATTGATTATCAAGAAATCAAACATTCAAAGAGATACAGTTGTTCTACACAATTTGAACTTTCAGGAGTTATAAGTTAAATTGGTTATTCAGTTAATCAGTTTTGAATAAAAGAGAGAAAGATATTGTATTACACTGTTATTTCATGTTATTTTTTGAACATACATTCAAGTATCTATTACTTTATCTCATGCATTGATTGAAAAGGAAATACATATAAATCATATGCATAAGAGAAACTAACTGATCATGTTTAAAAGAAGTATTCAAATGTGTCCCACACAAGCCGTGGGAGTAACTAGACTGAGCAATTACAGACATGCAAGCTATGTATCTATTTGATAAAAGAAAAAGAAATGAACATCTGATAAATCTAAACATTCATCATTGCCTAATGATGGAGGTTGCTGTTGAATTTGGCCTTCAAGTCTTCAATCTTTAGTCTTCACTCCAAGCCATCATCTGTTGAACCTGCAAAATTTTGGGGATAGCCCTATTAGTGCACCCGATGTTTACAGTTATCACATGCTTTTATCAAACAGAGCCATCTACTTATCACATCATGCATTCAGATAAGAAATCAGATCAGATAATGAGAAAAATCAGGAGGAAAACATAAAGAAGATCAATCAACACTATCAGGTACTTTTTATGTTAGCTTGTTTGTTCACTGTGCAAGTATAGGACAAGTTTTGTTGTTGATTTAAAGACAAATAAGCATGTGGATTAAAATGTGGCTCCCACAAGGGTTGAGCCCAGCATGCTTCTATCTTACTTAGTCAAGAAAGATATCAAGAGTAATGGACAAACTACATCATATGTTGCTTCCTTATGCTATTCTATCAAGAGCTTAGGTCCATATGAAATACATCAAAAGAAGAGATACCACTCAATGCCTTGCTATGCAATAATGAATACAATTACAACTTCAAAGATGAGATAGCACTCTACACCAAGTATTCCTCTTATTGTTCTCATACTGTTGAAAATGTTCAAAGGTTAACAGACATATCACATTCAAGTTGCAAGTGTCTCATAAAGACAATCAAGTAAAATGCCACATAGAACAGCAGATGAAACAGTGGAAGGCAAGACAATCATATTCACATAATGCCAAATTGACTGTCATAAAGTAAAGTTTCACAAGATATGTGAGAAGTGTAATAGTCACATGCTAGAGGCAAAGAAGCAAATGACAGATGCATACAGCATGCTTTCTGAAGAGCACTCATCAAACGACAAAGACTGTCACTTATTGTCAAAGGTCTTAGAAGAAAGACAAACTATAGAGCAACTATATATGTCATCACTGACATGACAGTTAGTACATATTCAAAAGCAAGAGACTGTCATGTATAGAGAAAACAAAGAGTCAAATACATGGAACACAGTGGAGTGTAAACAGTGCAATAGTCCAAGGATAAATAAGTCAAGAAGGTGCCATGCCTTAAGAAGAGATACAGTGCAAGATCAAGGTGATATATAGTCACTTTCACCATGAACAGTTAGGACAGGATCAAGATATGTGGCTTTTACAAAACAAGATACAGTCTGAATATGTCAGGATACATCATAAGTTGCCATATCCACCTACAGAGGTGCATCAGTGATGAAGGAGGAATAGTAGAAAAGAAGAACAAGACTTACATTAAATGCTACAATGATGATAGACAAAGAACATGAAAGTCACAAGGTAAACAATCTTATTTCTTTTATACCATTATACTTTTATGATGCAGTCATAGTAGTCAATTACTATGCACAAGGGCAGAAGAAAAGATGTTTGATATACATGTTACTGTGAGAACCAAATCACAAGATAAACAGTCGTTATGCACAAAGGTAGATACAGGTGTATTTAAAGAATGCATAACAACAAGGAAGAGATATGAACATGTTAAGGATGCTACTGGTATACTATTTAAATGCGCAAGGATAGCTACATGTGTAGGAGAAAGATGCATGATACATACGATGCAATAGACATTCAAGTGATGCAATAAGCAGGAGAGATAAGAACATGCAACCACAGCTACATGTGCATTTTGAAAACATACAAATAGCTAATAAGAAGACAACATGATCTTTATGCCATGGTAGAACCCACATGCAACAAAATACAACACACAGTCAAAGATGATACCACATGACAAAGTCCACCATATTCAGTTTGCAAGATTACAAGTTTATCATATGCAAATAAGTTAAAGAAGCTATCTATACTACAAGAAAATCTCACAGAAGTGTCAATGTATGATACTCATGCAAATGGAGGTAAATAATAATAGCTATCATATAGAATATCAAAAGATTTGTTGTCATACAGAATATCAAGACTTGCTTATGCCTAGTAGCTACAGTGAGACAGACAAGGTAAAATGTATCATCATTAATGCCATGACAGTCACAAGGAGAAGGAAGAAGATGTTGTGTGAAGCTTCATTTGCTAATACCTCAAACTCTTAAATGCTTTTTCCAATAGATGGAGAAAACCACAGTCAAGGTGGTGTTATACAGAAGGAAAAGTTGCTTATTAAAAATGTATACCCATGTCAAGATATCAAACCCTAATGACATTTTTACAAACACAGTCAAATAGTTGCTGATAGAGAAAGATGATACAGTCATGGCCATAACAGTTTGAAACTATGAAAGTGTAAAATGAGCAAACCCTTGACAGAAGGTTCAACCATTGTTTCTTTACAAGTCAGAAAAGAAAGAAATAATAGTAAAGACCATGCATGGCTGTGGCATTGTGAAGAGATGAAAGTGCAAGAAGGGTGAAACCCTAGCTTCAAAGCTCACAAAACCTCAACAGTTACACATTTTTAATGCTTATTTACTAAATGAGCATGGCCATAATAGGTAGAGACTTTGAGAATGGAGAAAATATGTCAAAACCCTCATCTTAAAAAACTCAAACCCTTGATTTTTCATCTACAGTCAGGTCAAGTCTAAAAGAAGATATATACAGTCATGGTCGATAGTGATATAGCATTTTTTGCTATAAAATAAAAAACCCATGTCGACCAATAGACTTGCCATTCTACAAAGAGTAAAACTAAAGACAAATGAAGCTACAGAGGTGAAGAATGTCAAATCCTTACCTCTTTTTGCTGATAGAGAGGATCTTTTCATGGCCTCACAGTGGCCTTGAAACTTTCAAGAAGAGATGAAGACCATGATCATGCTACAGTTGCAATGAGAAGAAGATGAAAAAAACAAGGAGAGTATTAAACAATGCACATCATATAGAGTGAGCCATGAACAAAGAAGGAGGCTGCAACCATAAAGGAAGAAAGCTACAGATCAAATAAATTCTTTAGATAAAACTCAAGCAGTGTTACCTTCTTTATAAATGCTACAGAGTTCCAAGATACAATCAAGGATGCCGTTGAGAGGAGTGAAAAAACCAGATATATGCCTCAAACCTTCAAACCCTAGGTCGGCAGAGCAAGCTTGTAGAGCAAGTGAAAAATATGCCAAGTGAAGAATGAGCAACTTTAGGGTTGTTTTCTTTTTTTTTGATCGAAGGTTCTTGCTCCTAGGTGTGTTTTGACTTCACAAAAGAAAATAATTACCTTATCTAAATGCCATCGAGGTCAAAACATCAATCATCTTTTTACCTAGCATCATTATTAGAGGTGGCCGACAATGGGGAACCTTGCATATTATTTGAGATCAAATGGTGGTCGGTGGTTATAAGGATGTGCATTGTGCCTTATAAAAATTTTCAAATATCATTCATTACCTTGGGTTGGCATTGCATGGTCAAGGAGGTTCCTTCTCATCATATGCTTTTTGATAAAACAAGACTCCCTTAAACAAACACATGTGTCATGCAAGACAACCAAAGGAGGTCAAAGGGAATATTCCTTGTGCTTTGAAGAATTATCAAAAGAGGACAAAAATGGCAGTTAGGGTAGTTGCATATGGAGATATAAGATGGTTTAGAAAATGTAATATATGTGCACTAAGGTAGCAAAGGGGAGTCATAGGATGTTTATGCATATTGTTCTATGCATGGAGTGTCATGATGCATAGAGTGACTCATTATTTTTATCTTGCAGAGAGAGATAATGTTTCTTTTTATTGATCATGGAGTGATAAGGATAAAAAAAATTTAATGTATATTTTATCATGCAAGTGAGTGTATTTTCTCACAAGGAGTTATCAGGATGGTATTAATCTCTAAAGCCCTATTTTAGCTCATATCATGCAAAATAGGCAAATGTAATTGGAGTGATAAGGAGTGATATTTTTTTTCTAATCATGCACGATTTTACATATAAATCAGTTGTAAATAAATAATAAAGTAATATTCTATAAATTACTTTATTAGTTTTCACAAGTTGTAAAATAAAAAATAGAACAAATTGTAACCAATAATAAAGTAATATTCTATCACTTTATTATTTACTCACAATCAATTTTGCTCATGCAAATTGATTAGTGGAGTTAACTAGGCCACCTAGGAGGTTTTGCATGACTTTTAGGAGTATTTTTAGGGTCCTTGGTCAAGCATATGGAGAGGCCCAAATTGAAGCTATTTTCGCTCAATTTGTGGTAGTTTTAGGCCCTAATTTTGAGGATTTTTGAGGTTGCTCGTGAATGAGTATTTTTAGAGGCAGTTATCTGCAAGTCCATGTTTTTTTTGCATGCCTCTTGGAGAGAGAAAACCTATATATTGTAAAGAAAAAGTTTGTTTTTGCTAGTTCTTGATTCTCATTCTGATTCAGACAGATTGGAGAATTCTTGTAGCTCACTTTTTATAGTTTTATTGAGAGATCGGCATGTTACAAGTTATCTTTTTGTCTTATTTGCAAAGCTTTCCTTTGTTTATTTCAGATCAGTTGAATTACCTTTCCTTTTAGTGCTGAATATTGAAGTGATTTGATGAAATTTTGTTGTGTTTTGTTATTAAACCTTTAAAATTATTGTCTCACTTCCTTGTTTGCAGCATTAAAGCATATATTCATCACAGGTCTTAGGTTGTGTTAACCAGAAATAGTCTTTTTGTGCTGTGAAAAAACCATTTCCTTCATAAAAACATATTTTCAAACCTTCCCTAGAATCACTTTTGTGGTATTTATGCCAAGTCTGGATTATGTAAAAATCAGTTTTCTAAGCAAACATTGTAGATCAAATTGCATTATTTTTACCCAAATTAGGTGCATCACTATTTTATCTTTTATATTCAATTAGTTTCTTTCTTCCCTTTTCCCAAATAAGTAAAAATATATATCTCAATAGAACATTTGAAGGGAACTAGCCCACAACCTGGAGGTCTAGTTTCGTCATGGGGCACCCACAACCTAAAATTAGTCCCATGTTACACAGAATTGCAGTGCTTCATGAGCCTTGCATACGGGTGCAATTCCCAGTGATACCATTTTTTGGCACGTCCGGTGGGACTTTGAACTAATTTTTAGTTCAAAAGGACTTATTTCTTTTTGTTGTTTTTGGTATGAGCAGTAGAATTTCAGCCTTTTAGAGGATCATTATCAATACCTAGCGACTCTAATACTTTGGTTTTTTTAGATCAAATTTTGCAGCCTATGAAAAAATATCAAACAAGATCAAGTAAAAATTCTGAGAAGAAGCATGATCAGTTATCTCCACCAAAGAGAAGAATAAAAGTAGAAAAAGAGGTCAATACAGCAAATTCATCAGTTGTTTTAGATCTACGAAGTACACATCATGAGTTTACTTCACATCAGAATCCATTGTTTGCATGTTCGTCAACAGAATTTCTAAGTTCTCCACCAGCAAGCCTAGAAGAACAAATTCCTATTTTTCAAGAGGAGCCACTTCTTCTTGAGTTTACTGCAGAAGAAACTGTATTACAAGAAATATTCCAAGTAGTTTCAGTCTAAATACTAGCTCAAGTTATGCCTACTCCAATGTCTTTACTAGGAGGAGGAGGAGTATTACCACCTCCCGATGGAGGAGGTGGAGGAGTGTTACCATTACTCGAAGGTGGTGGAGGAGGTGGAGGAGGTGGAAGAAATCCACCACCACCTCAAAATCAGCCTTTTGTGTCATTTAATGGAGGTAGCCCTTTGAATATGAATCGGCATGATGACATACCAATGGCTACATTGAAAAGTTTGCCAAGTTTCACAGGAGAAGATGGGACTACACCCATTGAACATATCAGAGATGTGGCTTCTTTGTGTTCTGTTCACCACATCACCGAGGAGAACATTACAATCAGGTTGTTGGCAGCATCATTCAAAGGTAAAGCTCTTCAATGGTTTAGAGGTTTAGAAATTAATTCAATTACGTCTTGGGATGAATTAGGTTCTGCTTTGAATAGGCAATTTCAAGACAAGTCTGATCATTTATCATCAGTTGAACAAATGACTACTATTAAGAGGGCTCCACAAGAGCAAATGACAGATTTTAATTTTATATTTTAGAAAACATGGAATAGAATCCCTGAAACAATGAAACCATCACCAGAGCATGCTTTTTTGTATTATTTAAGGGCAATAAATTTTGATATTGTTGTTATGATACAATCCATGGGAGAGGTAACTTTACTAGCTGCTTTTGATATTGCATTAAGAGTAGAAAATAGTTTAATACAAGCTGGTAAGATAGCACCTAGGCCCCCAATGCTAATTTTTCTAGATATATAGCCTTTAATACCAATTTCAGCCCCACATATTTTAGCAATACCATCTTTTGGTTATTCAGCAAATGCACAAAATAGTACAGATCCCATTCATTCTAAATTTTGAGAGTTCAAAGAAAACCAGCAAAGTATAGAAAAAAATACTGCAAATTGTGAGTAATAACTTAGTGAGTCTAAAAATTCAAACAAATTAGAATAACAGGCCTTATCAAGTAGCCCCTTACAAAGCAAATAGACCTAGTTATCAGGGAGATTATCAAGGTCAAAGGAGAAATTACAACAATAGGCCAAATCAGCAATACAATCCAAATGTTGTCAGTACATCAAAGGAAATAGTGCCTATACAGAACAACATGGTGCAAGACTATGCATGGTGTTATCCCTGTAATCAACCTCATAATCAAGCCATTTGCCCAAATGGAATAGTAAATCAAGCTTTGATGGTACATAATAACTATGTTGCTGCTAAAAATCTAGCAAGTGATGTAAACATCCAGCTGGACATTTAGATTCAGTATGTTAATCCTGATGTAGCTTTAATGAATTGGCATGCTAATAATTTTTGTGGTGTAAATCAGTTACCAGGTCAAAGCAATCTTTTACTAATATTGCAGTGAATACAAGATCAAAAAAGAGAGCTGTTGACTTCTAACAATAGTCCAGAAATGCAAATCAGCAAGCTAAAACTGGTAAACAACAAGCTGGAAATGTACCACAGGAAGCTGATAAGGGAAAAAATACAGTTTCTGCAGCTCAGAATGAACATAATCAAGCTTCTACATCAAAGGATTTACACATTTTGTCAAGACAGCCAACTACAGAAAATAAACAGCCAGCAAAAGACCAACCAGAGGTTGCTATCCCAAAAGTACAGCAAAAGGTTAGTGGTCATGTTTTTAATATTTTGGATCATATGAAAAAGATAATAGTAAGCATGTCTATTTTAGATGCTTTACACATTCCAGGGCAAAAGGATTTGTTACAAAATGCATTATCTCAATTGCCTTTGTCAAATGAAGTACACAAATTACATCAACCTCATATTATGATTACAAATGAGGCAGAAAAAAGAGTAGAACAGCCTAAACCAATAGGCAAACCTCCACCATTTTATGTCACTTTGATTGTAGGTGACTATTTAGTACATAATTGCATGATAGATTCAGGAGCCAGTAGTTTAGTTATGCTAAAACAACTAGCTAATAAGTTAGGTCTGAAATATGAACCTGTTGTTAGAGGTGTTGTACAAATGGATGGAACTAAAGTGAGTACAGTTGGAATGTTCAAAAATTTGGGCTTTACTTTACATGATTATCCAAATTTTGTTATATACCAGGGCATTTATGTCATTGATCTGCCACCTACCTTTGTGATTTGCTTATCCAGAGATTTTACAACAAGGTTAGGAGGGTATTTATCATCTGATTGGACACATTTATTCTTCAGAACTAGATATGAAACCAAGGTTACAATCAAGTCTGAACCATTAGCAAAAGATCATTTGGAACCTTACACACCTAATTCTATAAATGCAAATCTTTCCATTTTTTATCAAGAAGATTTGATTCTTGTCCAAGACCCAAACACACCTTTAGAGGGAATCCCAGATATAGTTTTAGATCAATGGATAGCAGAAAATCATGAAACAGATCCATTTGAGCAGATGGACGAGATTGGCCTTGGTGTGTACATGATACAAGAAAATAAGACAGTTATTCCAAATCTGATTAAAGAAGAAAAACAGCAAACTGTAGAGTCTGAAAATAATGTTTGGGAACTATATTTTAATGGTTCTAGAAGAAAAGTAGGAGCTGGAGGAGGTGCTGTTTTAGTTTCTCCCACAAGTGAAATATTATTCATCTTTTAGATTTTCTTTCAATTGTTCTAACAACTCAGTTGAATATGAAGCTTTAGTTCATGGACTAGAATGGGCAAGAAAAAGGAAAATTAGATGTTTAAAAGTTTTTGGAGACAGTGAGTTAGTCGTCAAACAAGTCAGAAACCTTGCTGCTACAAAAAATGACTTGTTGAAATTATACAAACATAGAGTTTGGGACATGATAGAAGAGTTTGATTCATTTAATCTGATATATGTACCTTGAACTAATAACAAACAAGCTGACAAGTTAGCTACCATAGGAGCTGAATATGATATTCCTGCTGAAATGAAGAATATTCACTCTCATTTATATGTCAAAGTTGCTATTAGACCATCAATTCTAGATAATAATGTCAGTTGGCAAGTGTTTGATAGTGATGAACAAATTGTAAATTTCTTAATGGAAGAAGCTGATTTTTCTGCAGGTAATCAACAGAAATTTGCACAGCAATATGATGACCAAATACTTCAGTTAAGATCAAATAAGCTTCCCAAGGGCTTAGTGACCTTCAAATCTATCTTTAATATTGATGATCAGGTAAGAAAAGACAAGGCCAGCTTGTCAATAAAGTAAGAACACTATGAACCTATTGAGATCTTTAAAGGAAAGTTGCTCAAGGTAGGAAAGATATGTACAAGACAAGAACAACAAGCATTCATCCAGCTTTGTCAAGAGTTTAGTGACATTTTTGCATGGGAAAATGGATATCTGAAAGGTTTCAACCCTGATTTAGCTCAACACACAATAGAGCTAGAACCCAAAGCTAAACCTGTCAGACAGAAGCAAAGACCACTGAATCCCAAACTAGAAGTGTTCATGAAGACAGAACTCAATAAACTCATTGAAGGTAACATCATTTTTCCTATCAAGCATACTTCATGGGTTTCTAACTTAGTTCCTATCAGAAATAAAAATGGTGAAATTATATTATGTGTTGATTTCCATGATTTAAATAGAGCATCTTTAAAGGATCATTATCCTTTACCATCTATGGAACAAATATTACAGGTTGTTTCTGGATCAGAGAGATTTTCTTTATTGGATGGTTATTCAGGTTATAACCAAATTATTGTAAAAGAGGAAGATCAATACAAGACAACTTTTACCACAAAGTGGGGCACACTAGCATATAGAAATATGTCATTTGGCTTATTAAATGCAAGTGCAACATTTCAAAGAGCAATGGACATGGCTTTTCAAGGCCTGATTAATAAAATTATACTTGCATACTTAGATGATGTGACTGTTTTTTCTAAAAAAGTTGAAGATCATTTTCATCATTTAAGACTAATCTTTGAAAGATGTAGAGAATTTGGGGTATCATTAAACCCAAAGAAGAGTATTTTCTCTATTCATGAAAGCAAACTGTTGGGACACATTGTGTCTAAGGATGGTATATCAATTGATCCTAAAAGAATTATTGCAATATTGGCATTACCTCTCCCTACACATAAGAAAGGCTTACAAAGCTTTTTGGGAAGAATTAACTTTGTAAGAAGGTTTATTCCTAACATAGCAGCACTTTTACAACCTCTTACAGAAATGCTGAAGAAGAATATTTCTTTCAGGTGGATCAAAGAAGGAAGGCAAAGTTTTGAAGAGATAAAGGAGGCACTTGTTTCTGCTCCAACTCTAATAAATCCAAACTTTGATAAAGACTTCATTCTATATGCATTTGGCAGTGTGGATACCATATCAGCTATGATTTGTTAGCAAAATAATGAAGGAATGGAACAACCTATGGCATTTTTCAGCCAGGTTCTGCATGATTATGAGGTAAGATATTCTTTTGTTGAAAAGCATGTATTAGTTGTTATCAAGAGCTTAAAGAAATTCCAACATATGCTTTCAAATAATAGAATTCAGTTAATGGTTGCTCACCCAACAGTGAAAGAATTCTTGCTCAGTAAAGATTTAAATGATAAGAGAGTAGGGTGGATAACAAAGGTCATGGAATATGACATACAAATTAAGATAACCAAGATGGTCTGAGGAAAAGGACTGTGTGAACAACTTATAGGAAATGAAGGATACATCAAAGAATTTGAAGGAGAGGCTGAGACAGTGCTTCAAAACAATGAAACAGCTGTTGTCCCAGACCCCCTTGCAAGTTGGGTGCATGATATGATTCATTACCTACACACTAGTGATTGTCCACAAGGCCTGGACAGATCTAAAAGGAGATATTATAGATTACAAGCAATCCCTTATGCTATAAATGATGGAATTCTATACAAGAGAGATTTTAACAATGTTTTACTGAGATGTGTACAACCAGATCAGACTCAAAGGATTCTAGAAGAATTTCATGATGGACCTACTAGAGGTCACTTTGCAGCTAGAACAACAGCTCTAAAAATTATGAGAGTTAGTTACTATTGGCCTGACATGTTCAAGGATGCTCATGAATGGGTAAAGAAATGTCTAAAGTGTTCAGTTTTTGTAGGTAAACAAAGGTTGGCAACAATGCCCTTGCATCCAATTCAAGTGGAACAGCCATTTGGCAAGTGGGGATTAGACTTCATTGGTCCTATTAACCCACCTTCAAGCCAAGGACACAAGTGGATTTTAACTACTACTAATTATTTCACTAAGTGGACTAAAGTAGTTGCTTTGAAAGATGCAAATGAAACATCAGTCCTAAATTTTTACCAAGATATAGTGTCCAGGTTTGGAACTCCTGACTCAATTATTTCAGATAATGCTTTAGCATTTATTGGATTAAGAATATCTGATTGGTCTGTCAAAAACAACATATTCTTGAATACTTCATCAAATTATTACCCTCAAGGTAATGGACATGCTGAATCAACTACAAAAATCTGATTAAGATCATAAAGAAAACAGTTGATGAGAATCAGAGGTCTTGGCATGATAAGTTAAAGTTAGCATTGTGGGCTGATAGGATTGCACCTAAAAGATCAACAGGTGATTCACCCTATGTGCTTACATATGGAAAGGAAGCCAAGTTACCAATAACAATGGAGTTGCCAACACTTAGCTATATAAAAGAGCTAGAGTTACTTGAAAAATAGCCAATGGAAATTAGGCTTGCACAACTGATTCAACTTGAAGAGATCAGAAAAAAGGCCTTAAAAACATTGGAAGTACACCAAGCCCAAATGAAAAGGACTTTTGATAAAAAAGAGCAGTACCAAGAGTTTATAAAGGAGATCTAGTTTTCAAGTGGAATGAGTTGAAAAGCAGACTAGGACAGCATACGAAATTTGATGTAATATGGGATGGACCATATATAATCACAAAATACAAGCAACACAATGCATTTCAGCTTGCTAAGTTAGATGGTGAGGTGTTGCCAATCCCGGTTAATGGGATTCACGTAAAGATATGCTACTAAGTAAGGCATCCTTATGCTGCAAATAAGTGCTTTTGCACAGTTAGTTTTAGTTTTGTTGTTTTATTTCCAAGAAGTGTTTTTGCACATGTTGCTGATTTTGTTTTAAGCAAATTAGTTTTAGTTTCAGTTATCAGTTAGTTGTTACTGCTATTTTTCAGTTAGTGTGAGTTATCAAATTTTTCTAAATTCAAGGCAAAATGACTCTATGCCCAATGGAAAGGCTAGGCTATTGGTTTTAAACTGCTTAACAGGAAAACACCCATGAGAGGTCGCCAGAAATGTTACTAATTTTTTGTTCACACTTAAAATTAGTTGAACCTGAATGTAGTTGTTCAGAAAGAATAAAAGAAAAATTCAAAGTTATGCATTCATTGAATGGTTGATGCCTTGACAAAGTAGAAAAGAAAATCCAACTGTCAGGATAACCCATCAGTCCAATCAGGATTGATAAGTTATTATGACAAAAGAATTGATTATCAAGAAATCAAACATTCAAAGACATATAGTTGTTCTACATAGTTTGATCTTTCAGGAGTTACAAGTTAAATTGGTTATTCAGTTAATCAGTTTTAAATAAAAGAGAGAAAGATATTGTATTACGTTGTTATTTCATGTCATGTTTTGAACATACATTCAAGTATCTATTACTTTATCTCATGCATTGATTGAAAAAGAAATACATATACATCATATGCATAAGAGAAACTAACTGATCATGTTTAAAAGAAGTGTTCAAATGTGTCCCACACAAGCCGTGGGAGTAACTAGACTGAGCAATTGCAGACATACAAGCTATGTATATGTTTGATAAAAGAAAAAGAAATGAACATCTAATAAATCTAAACATCCATCATTCCCTGATGATGGAGGTTGTTGTTGAAGCCGGCCTTCAAGTCTTCAGTCTTCACTCCAAGCCATCATTAGTTGAACCTACAAAAGTTTGGGGACAACCCTATTAGAGCCTTGGATGTTTATAGTTATCACATGTTTTTATCAAACTAAGACATCTACTTATCACATCATGGATTCAAATGAGAAATTAGATCAGATAATGACACAAATCATGAGGAAAACATAAAAAAGATCAATCAACACTATCAGGTACTTTTTATGTTAACTTGTTTGTTCACTGTGTAGGTATAGGACAAGTTTTGTTGTTGATTTAAAGACAAATAAGCATGTGGATTAAAATGTGGCTCCCACAACGGTTGAGCCCAGCATGCTTCTTTCTTACTTATTCAATAAACATATCAAGAGTAATGGACAAACTACATCATATGTTGCTTCCTTATGCTATGTTATCAAGAGCTTAGGTCCATATGAAATACATCAAAAGCAAAGATACCATTCAATGCCTTGCTATGCAGTAATGAATACAATTATAACTTCAAAGATGAGACAACATTCTACACCAGGTATTCCTCTTATTGTTCTCATACTGTTGAAAATGTTCAAAGGTTAACAAATATATCACATTCAAGTTGCAAGTGTCTCATAAAGACAGTCAAGTAAAATGCCACAGAACAACAAATGAAATAGTGGAAGGCAAGACAATCATATTCACATAATGCCAAATTGACTGTCATAAAGTAAAGTTTCACAAGATATATGAGAAGTGTAATAGTCACATGCTAGAGGCAAAGAAGCAAATGACAGATGCATACAGCATGCTCTCTAAAGACCACTCATCAAACGACAAAGACTGTCACTTATTGTCAAAGGTCTTAGAAGAAAGACAAACTATAGAGTAGCTACATATGTCATCACTGACATGACAGTCAGTACATATTCAAAAGCAAGAGACTATCATGTATAGAGCACACAAAGAGTCAAATAGATGGAGCACAGTGGAGTGTAAACAGTACAACAGTCCAAGGATAAATAAGTCAAGAAGGTGCCATGCCTTAAGAAGAGATACAATGCAAGATCAGGGTGATATACAATCACTTTCACCATGAATAGTCAGGACAGGATCAAGATCTATGGCTTTTACAAAACAAGATACAGTCTGAATATGTCAGGATACATCATAATTTGCCATATCCACCTACAAAGGTGCATCAGTGATAAAGGAGGAATAGCAGAAAAGAAGAACAAGACTTACATTAAATGCTATAGTGATGATAGACAAAGAACATGAAAGTCACAAGGTAAACAGTCTTATTACTTTTATGCCATTATACTCTTATGATGCAGTCATAGTAGTCAATTACTATGCACAAAGGCAGAAGAAAAGATGCTTGATATACATGTTACTGTGAGAACCAAATCACAAGATAAATAGTCATTATGCACAAAGGCAGATACAGGTGTATTTAAAGAATGCATAATAGCAAGGAAGAGATATGAACATGTTAAGGATGCTACATTTATACCATTTAAATGCACAAGGACAACTACAAGTGTAGGAGAAAGATGCATGATACATACAATGCAATAGACATTCAAGTGATGCAATAAGCAGGAGAGATAAGAACATGCAACCACAGCTACAGGTGCATTTTGAAAACATACAAATAGCTGATGAGAAGACAACATGATCTTTATGACATGGTAGAACCCAGATGTAACAAAAGACAATACACAGTCAAAAATAATACCACATGACAAAGGTCCACCATATTCAGTTTGCAAGATTACAAGTTTATCATATGCAAATAAGTTAAAGAAGCTATCTATACTACAAGAGAATCTCACAGAAGTGTCAATGTATGATACTCATGCAAATGGAGGTAAATAATAACAGCTATCATACAGAATATCACAAGATTTGTTGTCATACAGAATATCAAGACTTGCTTATGCCCAGTAGCTACAATGAGATAGACAAGGTAAAATGTATCATCATTAATGTCATGATAGTCATAAGGAGAAGGAAGAAGATGTTGTGTGAAGCTTCATTTGCTAATACCTTAAACTCTTAAATGCTTTTGCCAACAGATGGAGAAAACCATAGTCAAGGTGGTGTTATACAGAAGGAAAAGTTGCTCATTAAAAATGTATACCCATGTCAAGATATCAAACCCTAATGACATTTTTACAAACACAGTCAAATAGTTGCTGACAGAGAAAGATGATATAGTCACGGCCATAATAGTTTGAAACTATGAAAGTGTAAAATGAGCAAACCCTCGACAGAAGTTTCAACCATTGTTTCTTTACAAGTCAGAAAAGAAAGAAATAACAGTAAAGACCATGCATGGCCGTGGCATTGTGAAGAGATGAAAGTGCAAGAAGGGTTGAAACCCTAGCTTCAAAGCTCACAAAACCTCAACAGTTACACATTTTTAATGCCTATTTACTGAAGGAGCATGGCCATAACAGGTAGAGACTTTGAGAATGTAGAAAAGATGTCAAAACTCTCATCTTAAAAAATTCAAACCCTTATTTTTTCATCTACAGTCAGGTCAAGTCTAAAAGAAGATATATACAGTCATGGCCTACAGTGATATAGCATTTTTTACTATAAAATGGAATACCCATGTTTACCAATAGACTTGCCATTCTAAAAAGAGTAAAACCAAGGACAAATGAAGCTACAGAGGTGAAGAATGTCAAATGTTGACCTCTTTTTGTTGGCAGAGAGGATCTTTTCACAGCCTCATAGTGGCCTTGAAACTTTCAAGAACAGATGAAGACCATGAATAGGTTACAGTTGCAATGAGAAGAAGATGTAAAAAAACAAGGAGGGTATTAAAGAATGCACATCATATAGAGAGAGCCATGAATAAAGGAGGTCACAGCCATAAAGGAAGAAAGCTGCAGATCAAATAAATTCTTCAGATAAAACTCAAGCAGTGTTACCTTCTTTATAAATGATACAGAGTTGCAAGATACAATCAAGGATGCCATTGAGAGCAGTGAAAAAACCAGATATATGCCGCAAGCCTTCAAACCCTAGGTTGGCAGAGTAAGGTTTCAGAGTAAGTGAAAAATATGCCAAGTGAAGAATGAGCAACTTTAGGGTTGTTTTCTTCTTTTTTGTTTGAAGGTTATTTCTCCCAGGTGTGTTTTGACTTCACAAAAGAAAATAATTACCTTATCTAAATGCCATCGAGGTAAAAACATCAATCATCTTTTACCTAGCATCATTGTTATAAGTGGCCGACAGTGGGGAACCTTGCATATTATTTGAGATCAAATGGTGGTCAGTGATTATAAGGATGTGCATTATCCCTTATAAAAAATTTCAAATATCATTCATTACCTTGGGTTGGCATTGCATGGTCGCGGAGGTTCCTTTTCATCATATGCTTTTTGATAAAACAAGACTCCCTTAAACAAACACGTGTCATGCAAGACAACCAAAGGACGTCAAAGGGAATATTCCTTGTGCTTTGAAGAATTATCAAAAGAGGACAAAAATGGTAGTTAGGGTAGTTGCATATGGAGATATAAGATGGTTTAGAAATTTAATATATGTGCACTAAAGCAGCAAAGGGGAGTCATAAGGATGTTTATGCATATTGTTTTATGCATGGAGTGTCATGATGCATGGAGTGATAAGGATAAAAAAAAATTTAATGTATATTTTATCATGCAAGTGAGTATATTTTCTCACAAGGAGTTATTAGGATGGTATTAATCTCTAAAGCCCTATTTTGGCTCATATCATGCAAAATAGGCAAATGTAATTGGAGTGATAAGGAGTGATATTTTTCTTCTAATCATGCACGATTTTACATATAAATCAATTGTAAATAAATAATAAAGTAATATTCTATAAATTACTTTATTATTTTTCACAAGTTGTAAAATCAAAAATAGAACAAATTGTAACCAATAATAAAGTAATATTCTATGACTTTATTATTTACTCAATCAATTTTGCTCATGCAAAATCATGCAAATTGATTAGTGGAGTTAACTAGGCCACCTAGGAGGTTTTGCATGAATTTTAGGAGTGTTTTTAGGGTCCTTGGTCAACTTTTTTGTCAAGGATATGGAGAGGCCCAAATTGAAGCTATTTTTGCTCAATTTGTGGCAGTTTTAGGCCCTAATTTTAAGGATTTTGGAGGTTGCTCGGTAATGAGTATTTTTAGAGGCAGTTATCTACAAGTCCATATTATTTTGCATGCCTCTTGGCGAGAGCAAACCTATATATTTTAAAGCAAAAGTTTGGTTTTGCTAGTTCTTGATTGTCATTCTGATTCAGACAAATTGGAGAATTCTTGTAGCTCACTTTTTACAGTTTTATTAAGAGATCAGTAGGTTACAGGTTATCTTTTTGTCTTATTTGCAAAGCTTTCCTTTGTTTATTTTAGATTAGTTGAATTACCTTTCCTTTTAGTGCTGAATATTGAAGTGATTTGATGAAATTTTGTTGTGTTTTGTTATTAAACCTTTAAAATTATTGTCTCACTTCCTTGTTTGCAGCATTAAAGCATATATTCATCACAGGTCTTAGGTTGTGTTAACCAGAAATAGTCTTTTTGTGCTGTGAAAAAACCATTTCCTTCATAAAAACATATTTTCAAACCTTCCCTAGAATCACTTTTGTGGTATTTATGCCAAGTCTGGATTGTGTAAAAGCTAGTTTTCTAAGCAAACATTGTGGATCAAATTGCATTATTTTTACCCAAATCGGGTGCATCACCATTTTATCTTTTATATTCAATTAGTTTATTTCTTCCCTTTTCCCAAATAAGTAAAAATATATATCTCAATAGAACATTTGAAGGGAACCAACCCACAATCTGGAGGTCTAGTTTCATCATAGGGCACCCACAACCTAAAATTACTCCCATCTTACACGGAATTGCAGTGCTTCACTAGCCTTGCATACGGGTGCAATTCCCAATGATAACAGTATCAATTGATAAATTAGTATTCCTCTCTACATCAATTGGTATCAGAGCTCAGAAGGTCTGGGCAAAAGAGAGTTTGGTGTTTGTGAGTTTTTGTTTGTGCATGTTGAAGAGAGAACCTGGTTGCCAAAATACTAGGTAGAGAAAAAACAAGAGACTTAGGTGAGGCAAAGACAAGAGGATGCAAGGTAAAAGGGATTGCTTGAAGAGAAGATGGATTTGTTGAGAAGGTACCTGCAGGTTGGGGGTTCACAAAAGAAGAAGCAAGAAGAAAAAGAGAGGAAAAGAAAAGAGGAAAAGATAAAGCAAAAGAAGAAGGATCAAGAATTGAGGCAAGCACTAGAGGAAATCAGTATGAGGATAGAAAGATTTGAGGCTGAGATGGAGCAAATGTATAGTCAAGCCACAAGTTGGAATTTGGTAGTAAAGAAGAAAGTTGTATGGCCCATTAAAAAGATTATGCAAAGAAGGAAAAGACAAGCAAGGCAAGCAGCCATACAGGAAGAGGTAAAGTTTGAATCTAATGTTCAAGATGTGCAGGGTGAGAAACATGATGTTGATCAAGTTGTTGATAAAGCTATTGATGTTGAGACTAATGATATGGTTGATGATATTGTTGCTGATAAACAAGTAGAGAAAGTTGTTGGTATTGATACTCAAGTTACTGATGATAAAATTGATGTTGATATTCATAATCAAGTTGTTTTTGGTACTGAAGTTGCTAATGAGGATGTGGCAGTTTTGTTTGCTAATGAGGTATGTGTAGGTTTACAAAAGTATAATGCAGGTGAATATGGTGCTATACTATGTTATGAAGACATCCATGAAGTTGTTGAGCTATATGCTCAAGAGTTGGAGCTTTGGAGCCTAGACGTTGAGAGAATATTGGATAGAAGAAGGCACAAGAAGAAGAATAGGAAGAAGGGATGAGAGATGTTTGTAAAGATGAAGGATGAGGTGCAAAATTATTGGAAGACCAGGAAGAAAATAATAATTCAATGGGGTTTGAATTCTTTTTTCTCTGGGAGTATGATGTAGGAGCATCCATGACAAATTGGCAATCAGCATCACCAAAAATATTGTTATTTTAATTTGGTTTGTTTTTAATAAGGTTTATGGGCTTGTGAAATAATATTAATATCCGCAACAAATATATTTTCTTGGGATATATTAATAAATGCACATTTTGATGTAAAATATCCCAGTAATTTGTAAAATCCTCCATTAGTGGGGAGAATCTTTCCTAGGCATCCACTTGGAGATATGCATTAATTTGTATTTTGGTGGGGTTGATTTAGTGGATGAGATGTCGTCATAAAGTGGGTCACCAACTCTTAATTTTAGCAAGAACTTATTTTGTAACCAACATCATGTAAGGAATCTTGTAAGTAGTCTTTATGGCCCAAGTTGGTGGACCTAACTCCTAGAATTTTATTTTATCAATTTCAAAATTTGTAACTTCAAAATGGGGGGTCGTAATTATGAGACCCGGTCTTGGTAAAATAGGCATAACTTTATCATTTTAGATCAAAATTGAAAAATTCAAAATGTTCAAGAAATCTAGGAAGTAGAGGCACGAAACCCAGAAACCATTTTATGAAATCCCAAAAAATAAGGGCACGGTGAGAGGAATAAGTGACAGGTTTTATTGGAGCACGAAAAAAAGAAAATGAAGAGAGACCCAGATGTTGGGAAATGAGTCCAGGATGCTGAAAATTTATTTGTTGCAAATGTTGCATGTATGATTCTAGGAATCTCATAAGCTTCAAGTTGATGTAATGAAATTTCTTATTGAAATAAAATAAGTGTTGCAGATTTCTCTTCCATTTTTTTGTTGTTTCACTTCATTTGTAGCCTTCTTGCATAGGCTTTTGTGTTAGTATTTGTTGCAGATTTGAATGGATTAGTATCTCATTGTTGCATCAATTGGTAAATTAGTTTTACTCTCTGCATCATAATCCCCCATGATGTGATGTCCAAGAGATCGTGGAATATCACTATCATTGCTCTTTGATAGGTTGCACCTGCATTTTTAAGACCAAATGGCATGACGCACCAACAATAGGTACCCCAAGGACAAGTGAAAGTTGTTTTATGTTGATCTTCTTCCGCTATCATTATTAGATTGTAACTGGAAAATACATCCATTAGAGAAAGCATTTCATGACCAACAGTCAAGTCTACTATGAGATCAATGTTTGGCAATGGAAAGTCATCTTTGGGACATGCTTTGTTGAGATCTCTGAAGTCAAAGCACATGCAGATGTCCCCATTTGTTTTAGCCACAAGTACAATGTTTGAGACCCATTCTAGATAATTAATAGGCTTGATAAATTTTACATCTAGGAATTTCTGTATTTCAACTTTCACCAAGAGAGTGATCTATGGGTGCATCTTTCTTAGTTTTTGTTTGACCGGTTTAGCTTTTGGATCAACCGTGAGATAGTGAACTACTAGTGAAGGGTCCAACCCTGTCATATTAGCATAGGTCCATGCAAAGTTGATGGTTCACTATAAGAAGAAATTGGTAAGATTCTTGTGCTCTTGTTCTGATAATGATGCTGCAAGGAATGTGGTCTTAGGATTTTGCTCTGTGCCGAGATTTATCTCTGTAGAATCTTCCACTGGGAGAGATGATTTCTCTTGATACTTAGATGGTAGGGGAAGGTCAAATCCTCCATCCTTAGGTGCCACAATTGGGTTTTCACCTTTGGATATGTCCTTTATTTTGACTATTTTCTAATCAAGAGGTGTCACAATGTGGTTTTCCCCTAGAGATCTTTCTTTATCATTCTCATCAAAATAAGTAGTTTGATCTAGTTCCATTACAAAACCAAATTTGTGATCACCAAGATGGATACCATCCCAGAGTCTCATGAACTTTGCAATAGCTTCGTCATTCTAAAAAACATCTAGAATGGGGACCCTTGTTGGTCCCAATTGATAAGTTCAGGGTAGACAAGTGTTACAATCTGGGTGCTAGTGGTGGATGTTAAGGATACGGATGATAGCATAAATATGGAGGATTCATTGAATAGGTTAGTCATATGGAGATAAGAGTCATTGATGATATCCTCTTTAGACATCAAATCTGCGAGAGAAGTTTGTGTTACCTTGTCGAGAATACCCTCGATGTCCAAGGTGTGTGGTACCTTCCTACTATATCCTAACCCCTTCTTGTCTAGTTTCTTCTTCATAATAATGGGTTCTATGTCACCTTGGTTATCCTTCCCAAGGCCTCCTTTGCCTTTGTAGCCCATGTTCTTCACAATTCTTAGGCCATTGCCATATTGTTTAACTGGTATGGTGACTAGTTCTTTCTCTTTGTAGAGCCAAGATGAGATGTCTTCAATAGTTTCCTCTGCCAATAATTTTCCCTCTTTGAACTGGGTTAAGGATGCTGGTGGGGGGATAGCTACTTTCTTAGTCCCTTTAGCTATGGGTTGTTGGTCATAGGATTTAGGGGATAAGGGCATCCACCCTACACAAAAAAGATTTAGAGATATTATATTCACCAAAGCCTATATCACAGATGTCAGCTTTGATTTTGGGAATAGGATTAGGATTAGGTTCAACTTTGGAGACTTTTTTTAGATTTTCAGAGTCGACATACAATGGGGATTCATAGGCTTTGTCATTATTTGGCACTTGGTTGCTATTCTTATAACTACCTTACAAGGTACGATAGAATTCAAAGGGATTAGGGTCTCCTGGGATGGTGATCTCCATACCATTAAATGAGAATTTGAGAGACTAATGGTACGTGAAGGAAACAACTTTCATGGTATGGATCCATGGGCATCCTAAGATAATGTTATAAGGTAGCTCAATATCAAGGACTTGGCACCTAGTTTTAAGCATGACGAGGCCTACTTGTATAGACAAGTGGATAACACCTTCTGAACAGTGCTCAATAGCATCAAACCCCTTGATTGTAATGCTTTGATCAATCTTGACATGATCCTCAGAGTATCCCAATTGTTTAAGTAACTTGAGAGAACAGATATTGAGACTAGCACCACCATCTATAAGTATGTGTTTGATCTTTCGTTTAAGGATGAAAACTTCAATGTGAAGTGCATCATTGTGACATGGATCATGGGATGGGAGGTCCTTTTTAGAAAAGACCACATTGTAAGGTGAGGTAATGTTACCTATTATAGCTTGGAAATCCATGGCCGTTATGTTGTTAGGAACAGAAGGCTCTTGTAGGGCTTTTTCTAGCACAGCTTTATGTACGGGCGATGACCGGAGAAGGTCTAAAATAGAGATATGTGTAGGGGTTTTCCCGAGATGTTCTACAAGATTGTAATCAAGTTGTGTTAGGAGATTTAGTGTAGGCCCACGAAGGGTGACACAACCACGATGAGTTGTGATGGTACAATCCGTAGATTTACCTTTGATAGTGAGGGTAGACACACAACTTTCTTCAAAATGACCTACAATAGAGTCGTAGGAAGTTGAGGCTTTGTTAACACCTTTACCTTTGTCAAGATTTTGACCTTGACCATGGTTAGGGAATGGCTCCTTGTACATGTTGAGATCTTTGTTGGTGTTTTGATTAGGAGGTGCATCAAAAGTGACATCGCCTCTATCAATAAGGTTTTGGATCATGTGCTTGAGTTTCATGCATGATATGATTTTGTGTCCTTTGGTCCTATAGTATTCACAATATTCGTTGTCTTTGTACCATGTAGGTTTGTAAGCAGGTTCACCATATGGGGGAGTGTCTAGTAGCGTGACGAGTCCATTTTACACAAGTTTCTTTAAAACTGACTCTATAGGCTCTCCCAAGGGAGTTAACTTACGCCTTGGAGGGTAATCTTGGGGAGGTCGCTCTTGTTGTCGCTATTGGTTTTGGTTTTGTTGTTGTCATTATTGTTGTAGTTGTTAAGGAGGAGGTTGGTTTTGTTTAGATGAAAGATTAAGGGTTGTTTGTAAAGTTTGGACATGTTTGGAATCCACCACACCATCATTGACCACGTTTTTGTTTTTGTTCCAAGATTTGGGCTTATTATTTGATTGTTGGAGGGGAGGATTGTCTTTATTGTCTTTGAATATTTTGACCACACTTTTAGCGATGAGGGCTTTTTCGATGTTGATGCCTTTATAGGTAATCTTGTCAAAGGTTGTAGTACTTAGTATTTGCAAATGGAAACCCAATTCTTGGTTAAGGTTCTATACAAATATGCTAACAATCTTCTTTTTAGGTATTTTGAATGGGAATTTGCTAGCGATGTGTCTCCATCTTTGAAGGAAGCAGATAAGAGTTTCCCCATTTTTTTGTTTATTGTTACATAATTCGGTCATAGAGACTTCATGTTCTGTGTTGTATGAGAAATGGGCAACAAATTTTTCTGCAAGGTCATTAAAGGACTTGATACCCATAGGTAGATGTGAGAACCATTCTATAGCTTGACCTCCAAGGCTGTGAGGGAAGAGGTGCATGAGATATGTATCATTATGTGCAACCTCTAAACAAGCGAGATAAAATTCTCTAAGGTGATCTTTTGGGTCTCCTTTTCCCTTATATTTATCAAATTTGGGTATATTGAAGTTGGGAGGAAAAGGGATCATTTGCAATGACCGATCGATTGGATAAGGACAAACCTCCTCCAAGGAGAAGGTTTTCCTAGTGTGACCAAATGTTAAATCATCTACTTGTTGTTGTACCTCAGCAAGTTTAAGCTCCATAGTTGTTGGAGGTGTTGGAAGAGTCTCCTGTTGCACTAAGGGTGGTTGTTGTTGCCCATAGGGAAGATTGTAGTTGAAGCCGTAGGAATTGATGTTATGTGGCTTGTATGATTGATTTGGGTGATATGTGTTGTATGTTTGGTTTGGATTAGGTTGGGTTTGGTTGTTTTGGTTTTGCACATGTGGAGGTGGTGCTAGATAAGAAAGTTGGCTCTGTGATTGTTGTGGAGGGATGACGAAAGAGTTTTGTCGTTGATATTGTTGAGGAGGAGTGATAAAAGGATTTTGTGGAGTAAAGTTGAATTTTGTTAGGTTTGGTTGTGATGGTGGGGTGTATCCATAGGATGATTGGATTTGAGAATGTTGAGGGTTATTGAGATAAGTGTTGGAGAGATTGAGTATGGATGATCTTTGTGGTGGAGGGACATATGTAGATGGGTTTTGAGATGGTTGGGGTTGATTGAAATAGGTGAGATTGAGTGTGGATGATCATTGTGGTGGAGAGATATAGTTTGTGTTGATGTTTTGGGAGTGTTGTGGTTGCATGACGTTGATTTGATTAGTGATACGGAGGGTTGATGGTGTTAGAGGTGGTGTTTGTTGTGACCCTTGTTGCATGGATACATAAGTGTTTCCTAGATTGTAATTTGGTAGAAAACCTTCTCGTGATGGGGTGGCCAATGTTCCACTTGCGATTGATATGGGCATTTGTGATATGCTAGGAGGTTGTTGTGTGATTGATTTAGCTAGTGGCTTGTTTTACTAGTTCTACTTGACATTGTAGAGTCTCTTGTTGGTGTTTGTAAATCTCCATAGGAGTCATGACTGGTGATATGGATATTTCTGTTGTTGGATTTTGATAAAGAGGATTCTCATATTGAGAGTCAAAAGGATTAGTCGTTCTCCCTTGTGAGACTTGTTCAGGGATGGGAGTGGATATGGTTGACATAGTTTGGATAGCAGTTATAGGTTCATGGGTTTTGTTTTTCTCTTTAAGTTTGGATAGATCAAAGTCTTGGGGTAGTTTAGCTCCTTCTTCTGCAAGAAAATGAAAGAAATGGTCTTGATTTTCACTAAGGAGTTTGTCAAATGTGGCTATGGCTCTAGGATCTTGCATGATTTTATCAAGGTCTTGTCTATCTTCTTGAGAGGATTGACCTTCTTGAAAGTTTTGCTCTTCTTGAGATGGGACTTGAACCATGGTATAACTAGGTGTAGTAAAATCATGAGGCATGCCGGTAATAAATTGAGTTACATCTACCAAAGGGACATTACTCTCTTGAGGATTAGTTGGTTGGTCATATTGTGGCCTATTTTGAAAGTTGGTTGGTCTTTCTATTGGTATTTGGGGAGTACCCTTTTGAGACATGTTGGATTGACTTGGTTGAGGTGTATGCAGGGGTGATTTGCGCTTCTTTAAGGCAATTTGCTTAGCCTTCATAGATTTCTAGAGTCTAGTGGTTATCATGGGATGCACTAGGACAATATGTTTGAGATTTAGCTAGGATTTTGCTAAGATAGTTTGATGAACAGTTTACTGGACCAAAGGCACTAGACTGTGCTGCAAAGGCACGGGACCGTGATACCAAAGGTGAGTTACTATGTTTCAGAAGTGTTGGACTATGCTACCAAAGGCGCTAGACTATTATATCAAAGGCATTGGACTATGCTACCAAAGGCGCTAGACTATTATATCAAAGGCATTGGACTATGCTTCAAAGGTGTGTTATTGTGTTTCAAAGGTGTTGAGATGGTATCAGTGATGTTTATATGGCAAATTTTGATAGTTTTGGATTGGATTTTGATTGGATTTGCTTTGATAAGAGAAAACACATCAAAGTACCAAAGAGGACGGAAACAACATATAGTGTATGTCCAAGGCTCACAAAAAACCCTAATGTTTCCATGGGTAATAGATAATTGCAAACAATTCAATCACTTTTTATCCCTAGAGACATGGTTTCATTATATTAGATCATCTCACAACTTAATTCTCTATCAACCAAATGTCATTCCATATAGGTGTCATACATTTGCATCTTTGCAAGAGACGATAGGTAGGGATATCTCACCCTCCCCTCGGAAAGCTTCAAGTAGGTCACAAGAGCTTATGCTAGATGAGGGAATACTATCTCTTCTCGAGGGAGTCAATGGTGAGTAATGTTGGTGGTTTATATTGATTTCCCTTGCACTGATGAGTACCGCAACATTTAGAGGTGAAACGGGTAGTCACTATCTAGATGGTTCTTAGTAGCTTTGAGGGACCAATGCCTTGCGAGCATGTGGAAAGCTACCTAAAGCTTTAGCAAATCCTAATAAGAGTTTCAAACACTTCGCACAATGTGAAAATTGTTTTCACAAAGTGCTAGTACACATCTTTTTAATTTGGCACCTCAAGGCAAGGTTGACGTCGGTTAGGCCTTGGCTTTTGCCTTATCCCTCTTATATAGCGGTTCAAAGGAAATGGTGTAGGAGCACCTCTTCAACAAACCAAATATACATCTGAGGGAGAAGACTAAGGTCTTAATATGTTGTCATATTTTATGCATTTCTATGTTTGTTCGTGTTGACATGTAGTCTTTGTGGTTGTGATTTCATGTTTGTAATAAAGACCCCATCATGTGAACCAGTGTTACAAAATTGGCAGCTTGATAAGCCAATTTGAACATCTTGGGCAATTGGGGTATGTGGATGATTGAATCAAGTGTGTTGTATTGTTGATGTTCTAGGGTGTTTAATTCATGTCGTGTATTAAACATGTGTCATGTGATCAGTTAGTTTTTTTGATATTCTAGTTGGAAGTTGTAACAACTCAAATTTTTGGTATTCCAGTTGGAACTGAATGGAAAGAAACTATAAACACCTTGAGGACTGGGATCCTAGGGGAGAGAGGATGAAGTTTGATTAAAGAAATATAATTTTGTTAAGTTTGCAATTACAAGTTCTGTGTTCTACGTACATTCCTTACACATCGAACTGTGGTGTGTATATTCTCTACATCAAATTGTTCGGTACATAATCTAGTTTTTTGTCATCGAAGAAGCAAGATTGAGACCATTCCACTGGTGGGTTTCTTTGAAATCAGTGGAATGGACCCTGTAAATAATTTTCTATTTTGTTTTCTTTTTTGTTCATGATCATGGCAGAGTGGGATAGAGGATCTAGAGCCTAGCATCTCTATGTGCTAGGGCTCGACAGATAGAATCCACAAGTTTGGCTGTAGAGAATGTCCTCGATGTAAGGTTTTGGGTTGTATCTCTAAATGTACATTTTGTGAGTATCCCGCAGATGTATGTGAAGAGACATTTTCGGTATATACTGCTGAAGCATGTCGGTTATGCAATTTGTGAGTATACGTAAATTATATGTCACAGACAGTGTGTGTGTATACCACAATTGTATGTGAGTATCATTTTGTGTATATCCATCAATTGTATGTTGAAGACAATCTGTGTGTATATCACAGTTGTATGTGAGTGACATTCTGTGAGTATACTACATTTGCATATCGGGGGGTTGTATGTTACAAAGGTATACAGTGAATGTACATTTTAAAGGTACATTGGGTAAGATACAAAGGAGGTCAACAGGAGGTCAAAGATGGATTTTGTATGCATATTGAAGAATGTATATTTTGGTTAGGCTACAAAGGTATGTTTCGAATGTACATTGTTGATATGCATTTTGAAGGATACAATGAGTGACCGGCAGAAGCGGTAGAGAAGGAATTGACCCGGCAAGTCAAATAATGTATGCATAAAGTTGAATGTATCTGTGCATCGTAGAAGGCAACTTGAAGAGTCATGGATATCAGAGTAACTCTAAGCGTCGGGGTGAAGCATTCTGGTGGAGCCAATAGTGAAAGTGTTGCCGATGGTGGATTTCAGGAAGATACGGGAAATTTCCTGCCAATAGAGAGAAGTAGTGATCGTAAGAAGGTAGTGAGGTTGTAGAGATCTGAGAAGTTGTGCAAATCTCTTGGAGCTATGCATCAGGAAAACTCTACTTAGGGTCATCCCTTTTGGATGAAGCGCAATCCAAAAGAAAGCCCTTCTAAAGGAATAACTAAAAAGTAAGATCAAGCACGTCAAACAAAGGTTCAATTGTCCCGTTATAAGAAAAATACGGTGCAACTAGATTAGGCACACACACGATTGTAGTTGTCAATTGTCCCTTATGAAATTGAAGTGTTTTGCATTCATGTCCATTGTCCCTTAAGAAAGCAATATGTTCCTAGGACTTAGATTACAAAAAGATGATTGTTCAATTGTCCCTTAAGAAAGCAATATGTTTCTAAGACTTAGTGCGATAGATTTGTCAATTTCTTCAAAGCTCATCCTACATGAACACATTAGAAAAACCCATTTGTGTTGTTTGAGTGATAAGAAGCTGCAAAAAGATGATTAGTTCCATAAACTCAATAGTTAGCAAAAACAAATCAAATTGACCAAAAGCGCTTTACTGTGTTACCGAAGGCGCGACACTATGTTACCAAAAGCGCTTGACTGTGCTACTGAAGGTGGGCTACTTTTGACCAAAGGCAAGTGACTGTTCTATCAGAGGCACGTTACTGCGCTACATAAGTGCACTACTGTGGTGCAAAGGCGCAGCACTATCTCAGATCTAGAAAAAGTCAAGATTTCATCAAAAAGATAGATTTGAAAGATGATGTCATGATTGAATAGTGATCTAGAATGTTGATAAATGATGAGATCTGAAACTAATGATCAAAATTTGATAAGTTAGAAACCCTGCAAAATCAAAAACCCTAGGTATCCAAAGGCATTGTACTGTTGTGCATAGGTGCTGGACTGCAGACCAGAGGCGCTACACTGTGTGCCAAAGGCACTTTGCTATCACCCAAAGGTGCTTTGTTGCAGACCAAAGGTGCTTTACTGTGCTGCAAAGGTACTTTTTTGTGTTCGTCTACGTGTTTTCGTATTGTACTTCAAAAAAAAATTCTAAAAGAAAACATCGATTAGTGGGTCCCACCGGGCATGCCAGAATGTGTATAGGAATAAAATCAAGATCGAGAGATAATCAAAAGAATAAAATAATCAACAACTCAATCCTATAACATCAAGATAACGATCTAAGCAAACAACCAAATAATCAATGAATAATACCAAAAACAATGAAATCTTTCACCTAGATTGTGTTGTTATCTTGGTCGAATGTGGATTGCTTCATAAATTGTGAAACCATGTTTGCAACAAGTGGATGTAGATTGTGTTTGTGCTCAAAAGGTAGAAGTGCTCAACAATGCGATGTATGCTCAATACGATGTAGGGAGGCAAAAGCTTAAATGATCCAAGAGATCATAAGGCTGAATGATTAAAGAGGATTTGTTATGAGATAAGGGGGTTTATATAGGTTTCAATAAAGATCAATCAATGGTCCAGATAATTCAATGGAATCAATGGATGAGATAAATCTAGAATTCATGATGAATGTGCACCTGACATGTGTCACACAAAAAGATATTTTTTCATGAGTTAACTGATTGATTTGACATAAAAAGACATGGAACAGACATATTTTTAGATTTCATAAAAATAGAAATTTTTTTTTTCTAATTTATGAGTTGGTGATAAAAACAATATTGATTAAGTCAATTAACTCAACTTTAAATTTGCTTTTTACATAATTTGAGATAAATTAAATAATAAATTATTTAATTTTATGTGCATGATGAATAAGATTTATTTTTAGAAGATTAGAAGATAACAAAGCAAATTAAATAAATAAATTTATTTAATTGTTTGTGCATGATAGAAAAATAGATTTGAAGATTTAAATAAATTAAATTGATAAATTATTTTAATTTATTTTGCATGATGAGTGGAGGGTGCTGAGGTGCCTCGTTTTAGCCTTTTGGGGAGAGGTTCTATGATCTGGGATACTCTCAAGAGGGGAGCTGCGCTGGTTAAACAAGGCATGTTTTAGATCTACAATAGAGGCTATGATGCTCTTTTTTGGCATGACTCATAGGATGGCTTCCCGCCTAACCTCTCCTTGCACCCTCACCTAGAGGATTTATGTAGGATTTTTGTTCAGGCTGGTTGGAGTAGAGTGATGGATTTCAAAACCCCTCAGGCTTTGGGGTAAACTATTGTTTACCAATGAAAGGATATGCAGGAATGGCCCATGGGTGGATCTTTGGAGGATAGGAGGGAGTTGTCATCCATTTTGGCTGATAGAGTCTATTGTTCTCTTCTAGAGCAGGATGTGCTGGCTTGGGGTCCGGATCCAAAAGGGAAGTTCACTGTTGCTTCAAGGTATCGTGTTTTGGACAGACAAGCCTAGGGTAGTGCTAAGGTTCCTTGGTGGAAAAATATTTGGAATAAATTCTCTTGGCCAAAATGCAATTTTTTTTCTTAGTTGGTGGTTTATGGTAGGTGTTTGACTTGGGATAACCTCTGTAAGTGTGGCTTCCAAGGTCCTTCATTATGTTTCTTTTGCCTAAAAGATGTTGAGATTGTTTCACATCTTTTCTTCCAATGCCCTTTTGCTAGGACTATTTGGCATTTTTGGTGGGGGACCTAGAGTTTACAGTGCAGGCACCCTTCTTCTCTGGAGGAGTTTTGGTAGAACTTTGGGCCAATTCTGATTAGGACTTCATTTCTACACATAGCATGGCCAATTGGCCCTAGTCTGATTATATGGCACATCTGGTTGGAGCGCAACCGCAGGGTCTTTCTAGAAGTTGCTGGTGGGTCAAGTTTGGTATCGCATTCTTGGGGCTTTGCAAGAGACCTTGTATGCTAAATGTGATCTATCAGCCCTAGTGGATCTTGGTGATACTAGAGTGATTTGTAATCTAGGGATTCTCTTTGGGGGCCTTGGAAGGCCCAAGATTGGGTGGAGCAGGTGTTCTAGAAGGAAGGTTTCTAGGGAAGGGCATTGGCTGCCCCCTCCCACTGGAGTCTTGAAAATCAATACTGATGGGTCTGCAAGGGGTAAACCTGGGCTCGCTGGCATTGGTGGGGTGGGCAGAGACTATTCTAGGGTGGTTGTGTTTTTCTTCTCAGAATATAGGGGGCTGCACTCTAATAATCTTATGGAGGCCTTGGCTATTCTTTTAGCTTTGAAGAAGGCATATGCCATTGGTTGGAATAAGATTATCTACGAGTCAGATTCTCAGGTGGTGATAGACTTGATAAATAGAAGGCAGTTTGATGAGGTTAGTTGGCAGCTTGCAGTGGTGGCTAAGCAAATCACCAATCTTGGAGAATTATTTGATTCTATCACCTTCTCTCATATCCCTCAGGAATGGAATAAGGTGACTAATGGGTTGGCCAAATGGGCTTCTGAGAAGAATGGAACCTGGCTGGTGGATGATTGGGACACTTTACCTGGGGATCTTGCTCAGGGTTTGGTAGATTTGGTCATGGAGGATGCCAGATGTTGCATGACCACTTCTTGATTTCTTGTTTGTTGTATCTGGGCCCATTTGGCCCTCTTGCTGCTTTTATGCGTTGTACTGCTCTCTTTGATTAATAAAGTTTTTACCCTCTTTTATTAAAAAAAAAATTATTTTGCATGATGAGGATAAATAAAATATTTGATTTTATTTTATTCTTAGAAGAGAGATTCAATTAAATAAATTTGAATGATTTATTTAAATTTGGGAGAACAATTGATTTAATTAAATAATTTAGAAATTATTCAATTATAAATAAGAGAATTTAAATGATAAATTAATTAAATAATTAATTTATTCAATTGATGTAGATTTGAAAATTGGAAGAAGATAATGATTTAATTAAATAATCAAAATTATTTAATTTGGATGGATAAAGAGGAAACTCATTGAAATTAATTAAATAAAGAGGATTCATTTAATTAATGTTGAATATATGTGATTTAGAGGAAATTGATTATTTTCATGAAATTAATTAAATAATTAGATTATTTTATTAACGTTAAATGTATGTGATTTGACAGATTTGATGAAATGCAAGTGATGCGATAACATGGTCATTTTTAGGTGTCTATAGTTTGAATTACATAATTCTTAGCGGGAATGTTTGTAGTTGCATAAATAAGCATGATTAGTGATTCATTTGTAAACTAGATGGACATTTAGATGGATTTTGGCATACTTGTGACTCAAGAGCATTCAAAATATTCATTGTGTGGCAGAGCAAAGCATTGTTCTTGTGTTTGTATTTGTAGATTTGGCATCCATCTCCTCATGGCATGGAAAGCATCTTCCTTCCATGAGATCTTCAATACAAGGTGATATCAATTATGTTTTCAATGATTTATCATTTGGATTTTGCCTCTATCCCACAGGGATATGCACTCTTTATCTGACAACGGTGTTCAAAAGACTTGAATGTCTCTTCGAGGCTTGATTGAGGCAAGCCTCTAAACACCACAACCCCCAACCCATTTTTCTGTGATTGCATGTTACAGGTTTCGAAAGCAGAAAAAGTGGAGTTGCAGGAGAGTAGTACAAACTATCAAAATTGTAGATCAGAGAAGAAAATAGGGACCTAGACTCAGGCACCCACTCATTAGTCCTCCAAATCCCGCAACTGGAAAATATCTAGAACAATAGGAACAAGTTGCAGACAAGATTCCTAAATCTTGACAAAAACTGTGGCACTAGACTAGGGCACCCGCTTATTAGTCCCCGACTTTTCTATATTCCAAACTTCAAAATTTGGTACACATTTGATTAGCATTTGATATCTCTGTGTGCAATCATTTTCTATAATTTGTTCATTTGCTTACGATTTCATGTAATTAGGGTTTTGAGCATAATTCAGCTTAATTGAACAATAAAATCATACAATTCCAATCTTCCCTTATGTTCCAAGTGATAGAAGGCATGTAGTAGGTTCCTCTACTCGGCTGAAAGTCCTTGAATGTTTAGTGGTGAAAGGAGGATCAAGACAAACTATCAAAATCAACCCTAAACAATCCTCTTCATATTTTACCATAAACATTTTGGTGAACCCGTGTTTTTGGACTTTTTGGAACCTTGTTGAGTGTTGTGCTTTAGATTTACATCCATTTCATTAATTCATATCATTGTTCATCTTATTGCATTTGAAAAATTACAAAAAAGAATTGAAAATTTTGAAAAATTTAAAACAAATTGGCATTTTTAGCTTGCATTTTCTAAAAATTTGAGTTAGTTGGCATTTAATTTCAATAAATTTCTATCATTATCATTATATCTAATTTAAAATACATAATTTTTTCCTTCATCATTCATTTAGATTACATTTTCATGCTTGAAATTACGCTTTTTTCCATATAACCTATTTTTGCATTAGCTAGGGTTTGTAGTCAAAATCTTGTTTTAGAATTTAATACCATTTTAAAACACTCATTAGGACTGATTTCTAACTTTAGTGTTGCATCATGGTGATTTTCTTGCAAAATTTCATGCCTAGGGTTTTAAAACCTTACTTTTTCACTAGATTTTTGCCTTATCGTCTCTCTAGATTTGCATCACAAGCATGTTGTAAAGGATTTTCCTAGACTACTTGGATGTTATTGAGATTATTATCTGCTTCCCCTCCTAAAATTCTTTACAACGCCCTTTTTATTAGGCCTTTGCATTGAAATTTTGTGAAAAATTACATATATTGGCTATATTTTCACTAGGGTTTGACTTAGGTTGGAACTATAAGCATGTTGTGATGGATTTTAAGGCTTTAGGTGACTTATATTACTATTATATCTACTTCCCCTCCTAAAATTATTTACAACACCCTTTTTATTGGGTCTTTGCATTGAAAATTTGTGAAAAATTGCATATTTTAGTGTATTTTCACTAGGTTTTGACTTGTCATCACTCTAGATTTGCATCAAAAGCATGTTGTGAAGGATATTGTTGATTTATTGGACTGATATTAGACATATTATTTTCTGCCCCTAAACAATTTTCTTACAACACCTTTTCTTTCCCTTATTTGCATTGAAAAAAGTTGAAACAATCAAAGCATTTTAGGTCATTTTTACACATAGTTTTGCACTTGTCTCTTGCATAACTTTTGAAAAGATTTTAAAATCTAATCTTACATTGATTTGAAAAATTATACACATGGATTCTAATCGCAACAACAATAATAGGTTCCCTCCTAGGCCTTACATGAAAAGAAAGGTCCCCAAACCTGAAATTGTGTTTACACCTCATGATAGAACAATTGGAGACATTGAAGGACCTCTTTACATTGCTGTGAAAATAATGGGAAATCATGTGGATGGAACCCTTATTGATCCTGATTGCATGACTAATGTGGCAATAGAAAATTTGTCTATTCACATGGATTGATGCAAGGCTTTTATGACCCTTCGGATATGATGATTAAGACACATAAGGGAACCTTTGTAAACACTTATGGGAAGATATCTTTATTGGTCACTGTATTTGAGAAATATATAGAACAATTGTTTGATGTTGTCCCCATTTCTAATCTTTTTTGCATAAAACTAGGAAATCCATGGTTAAAGGCTATGAAAGTTGTCCCATCAACAATTCATAACTATGTAAAATTTCCTTTGAATGGACAAGTGATTACTATTACTCGCAATAAGTATAAACCTTTGGTTACAATACAACACTTTACACTTGATTACTTTTGGAAAAGATCTAAAGTGGAACTGAAGCCATGAATAGACTTTAACTTCTTGAGCAATAGAAATTACAAAACAAAACTATTACATCAAGTGGCCGGTCCTTCTATTCAAGAAACAAGAAGAGACAAAAAACCTGCATTTGAAGAGAATCCTAGACCAAAAGGAAAAGGGCCTTATGCTAAGGTTCCTCCCTCACCATCCTTACAAGGATCGGGAGGTAGTCATCGACAACAAAACATTCCACCTATACAAATGAGATTTGATCCTGGTAATTCTTCCTCTAAAACACAAAAACCCACGGAAGAGCAAAACACTATCTTACAAGAGATAAGTGGTAAGACAAAAATAAATAGACAAGCAAGAGAAAGGATGAGGAGATGAGAATCTTATTCCCAATGAATTGCAACTCAACAAGAAAACATCTTACCAAACATTGAATCAAACAAAGAAGATCTTAAGAATGGACAACTTGAAGAAAAGAATAAGAGTTGGGCTATGGTACCTTATGTCCCACTTTCTTCTAACATTCAAGAGTGGGAAGATGGCGATGATGATTTGATCGTTGACAACCTTTAATTAAGTTGTCCTTACAGGTAAGTATTTCTAACCCTTTACCCTCTGTGTTGTGTTTCCCCCGTGATGTGTTATGTGTTGTTCAGGCCTCTTGGGATGACCCTTGATTCTCTTGTAAGTTCCAAGATACTAGGAGACCGCCTCTATTGTGACCCTTCTTCTATTTGTATCATCATTCTTCTATATTGCTTCTCCTTTATTTTCACTATTGTGTGTTGTGTATTATGGACATAGCGTTGTGGTTGGTGACTTGGGGGCACCCTCCTACGTGATTATCCCTGAGGCACTTGTTTCACCTCTCTTGATTCATTGTTTCCCTTCCTCTAGTGTTTCTATCTAGTGGGGGGATGATGAAAAACATATTATACTGATGCAGACCTAGTGTCCCTTTAGCGAGAAATCAAAAAATTAATCTAGTCCATACATGATGATGGGGTTGATATATATTATCCGACGCTTGGCTAGTAGAATCATTCCGTGTGATCTTGATGTTGTCTTATCGTACTTACAAAACATAACAATATTGCTGCTCCGTGCACTTTGTCTATCTTGAATCTTGCATTCCTCAGCTCTCTATGTGATTGATCATATGCATTGTTGTTTATCATGATTATATGGATGCTAACACTTTTCTTGCAGGAATGTGTTTGTGGAAACATTTGGCGATCATAAAGTACATGTCACCTCCAGGGGGCATGGGATTTGTGAAAGATTGTGTTCCCTTCTGTGTTTTCTTCCTACCTTAACATGCTTGATATCATCACATGATATCAACCACCTTAATAGGAACATATATAAGGTAAGTTATCTATTTTAGATGCTAGCAAAGTGTGTGTTCTCAAGTGCAATCTTAAAGACTTATGGTGATGAGTCCCTCCTACAATCTGAGGTTTGTTTGAAATCTATTGCAATCATTTAAGCCCTCTGCGGAGGTGGGATATTGCGCATATCCTTTTTTATCACATATACTATATGGTACAGTATGATAGTGTGGTCTTGAGTGAAACCATCAAATGAATTGTTAGATAACTGAACGAATCACTTTTCAGAGGTTTCAAAATGCAGTCTAAAGGTATCTACAAACACTTTTTAGCCTGATTAAGACCCTACAATGGTAGTATATGAAGTGCCAAGTGTTTTTAGATCATGAATGAGCAGTTACAAACAGTTTGAGGACTCCAAATGCAACAAAATTATTTATACACGCCCTAGAAGTCTTGAAGACATAAAAAACCTAAGAAACACATGTCCTATTATCATGCAAGGTGGGTTTGAAGGAGTTACGAGTAGTTTGAACAACATGCCAGCATATAGGAGCAATTGGAGCAGTTTGTGGACAATTAGAGGGTATCTATGAATAGTTCAAACTTCTCCCAAGCATCTAGGAGCCTTTAGAACAGCTGGAGCACATTCCTAGGAGCTTGAAGAAGACCAAATCAATGTTTTGAAGACCAAAACAAACTAGGACTCTTCTTGGGCGTCCAAAGCAAGTTAGCTACTTTTAAGGTTTTGTAACTTGGTCAAAATCAATCCCTATATGCTCTCCTATGCTTGGGATGAGATATAGGACCCCTAGGCTTAGTTTTGAGTGAGTTCTTTCATGTTTTGAAGCTCTAGCAGCTCAAGAATAGCAATATAATTTCATGTTTTTGGAGAAAACATGCAAAAACTAGACTTGTACATCTATTTTGTAAGTACCTTTGATCAATAAAGAAAGCATTTGAACCTTCTCATTCTTGTCTATTTTGTGTAGCTGAATGATTGATGTATATTTTTGTGATTTACATGCAAATCCTTGAATGTATGTCTCATTTTTAATACCTCTATACCAAAAATGCATGATTTGTATGGGTTGTAGGTTGTGTCATGGTGCCAAACAGTAATTAGTTGTCAGAAAGTCTTTAGTTTTCCTTCTAAAATTGCAAACACCAAGGCCTTCCTATGAAATATTGATATATGAACATGAAATAGATGTGAGTTGTGTCTTGAAACTAGCTGATGTATTGAGCTTAATGTGTATGTTATGCAGTAGTACATGTCACAAACATTTGGTACATCACCTTACCTTAGGATTTAGGCTTTTATTATGACATTTTTTGCCCTTTTCGTATGAGAACAACAGTAGGTAGTCTAGTTTAGGTGATGAAATTGAGGGAACTAGCCCTTCATCTGGAGTTCTAGCTTCAAGTTTTGCAAGGTCCCACACCTAGAAGCTATTCCCATTGTATCATGGGGTCTTGTTGAATCACATTCAACAAAAGGGTGCAATCTCATTGATAACAATTTTTGGCACACCTGGTGGGATAGATTGGATATCATAGTCCACAAGTCCTCTATTCATTGTTGATATTTGGTGCGTATGTCAACATCAGCCTTTGGAGGCAATATTCACACACTCGATGACTCTACAAGTGAAGAACCAACTGGTTCAAGCAGTCCAGATGCTCAAGGTATATCAACTATCAGTTTTTTGGTGATATCCAGGTCTTTTCTTTCATCAGAAGTTCAAAATCACCTGACAATCTGCTAGTATGTGCTTATTTTCCAAAAAAATTAGACCTAGTTTTCTTGTTTTCAAACAATATTCCATGATTTTTTTAGCTCATTTTAATGATCTAGCATGACCAACTACCATGGAGACTATGTTTCTTCTCCTCCATTTTACCAAACAACAGTTTGTATACCTTCTTACCAGCCATATCAGATTGAGAACCCTGTTGGTTTTATCCCAAATAACTCTATGACAGCAAGATATCAACATGCTCATCATGCTTGCCTCCCACCCACCCATGGTCAGCCTTCTTGGCAACCTTCCCATGCCTATAATCAGTCCCAAGAAGACCATCTTTCTCATAATCAGTATGTGTATTCTCCTAGCCAGTTTCAAGATGATGAAAACATAAGCATTCACGATATTAGGGATACCATGCTAAGCTTTCGAATGTAGTTAGATGCTATTAAAAATGAGTAGGAGTATAGTTGGTAGTAGGAAGAGCTTGCATATCAAGCTTATTCACACCAGCAAGAGAGGGAAGTACAAATGAGGAATGAGGAAGAGTTTCTGGCTAGACAAGTTGTAGCCAAGGAAGAACATATAAAGCAACTGATGGCTCAAATACAAAGGTATGAAACCCAATCAGCCCCTTGCTTTCCTAGTTTCAATTCAAGTCTTCCTATAATGATGAATCATCCTTTGAATGAAGAGGTTTCCAAGTCCAAAATTCCTAGTTTTAAACAAAAAAAACTTCTTGAATCCTCAAGCAAGTCTCCTTGTGTCAAAATTCCAAATTTTAGGAGTGCTCCTTCAAGCCAACAACCAATTCATAACCAAGAGTAGTCCATAATATTTCATAGTCATCTTAGTAATGAAAATGTTGACCTCACTTCATCAACTGAACCCTTTTGCCCTCCTACCATCTCCCTTTTCAAAGGAGGACCCATTATTTGGAGAGCTAATGAAGGCTATGTAGGTGGCGAGGAGAATATTCCAAGGGAAGATGATGAAGGAATAACTATTTGCATCCTCTTTTGTGACATTAAATCAGAAAAATTAGACTTGTTGCAAGAGGATGATGAGCATGATCAACTTGGACAGCAGGATGAAAAGCACGTAAGAGGTATTGAACATGAACTTTTGATTGATTTATTTGATGAGATCTCTTATCTTGTTGGATATTAGGAAAATGTATCACTGCATATGTCAACAAATCATGATCCACTGGGACAATAGTTTGAGTAGTAGTGTGTAAAGCAAGTGGATGGTAATGAGGAAGAAGAGTTGGTACACTTGTTTGACTAGCTACCTTGTTTTGTTGACAAGGATGATAACATGCCAATGTTCACCTTAGCAGCTAATTTGGAACATCAAGAAGACATTGGAGAACATGATGTGTTGCTGGCCCATGAAGATAAAATTGAGGATGAGGTCTCAATCCATAAAGAGGAACAAAAAGACAGCCCTATTTTGGAAGCTAGTGAGTTTGTTTTGCATGAAAATAAGGCTGCCTACCAAGTTGGGCAAGAAACTAAATCAGAATCTACACTTCAAGAGGGTTGTCCTACAACTGAGGTGAGTTCTCTTGTGCAAAAAAGTAAGGAAGATGTTGAAGAAGACTCTTTTTGGGATGAACTAGACATTTTTGTTCAACTTTGGGTACCAAACTAGCATCTCAGAAAGAAGTTCATGGACAACAAGAGTACCAATTGGAGATCACTTTTCTAAAGCTTTCCAATTAGCAGAATGATGAGATAACAAAAGAATATGAGCATAAAACCAGCATTGGTTTCTCAAGCTTTGGCTTGACAAAGGGATGTCCTATTAGGCACCTAGCACAGTTGAAGACCAACAAGGAGAAACCATTACCTATCAAGCTTGTTTCAAAGCATGAAGATGAGTAATAGGGGCATCAAGATCAGCTTGTGTATCCACCTCATGATAGCCATTCTTTTAGTCAAGTTGATTGGGTAAGTGGATTTGTTTTCTCTCTTGGAGAGGTGTTGCAACAATTTGTTGGATATTTGATCTTTCTCCATCTCTTTTGGTTGACTCACAAGCATGAAAAGCATCCCAGGATGCTCAGAAATGACAGCTACTTTCAAGAATCAATCAATGGTTTTGTTTAGGCAGTCTTTTTATCAGTTAGTTTAGGTTAGTATAGGTTGTTTTAGTAGTCTTTTTCCTCCAAGTGTTGATGCACATTTAGTAGTTGTTGTCTTTAGGTAGTTTTGTTGTTTGTCTTGTGTTTGTGTCTTGCTATTTGGAAGGTACTAACAGTTGTTTGTCAAGTTAGTTCTAAGTTGTTTCAGATATTTATTTGACTCTAGAGCCCAACAGATTGGATAAGGCAGCTGGTCTCTTAGTTTTAGCAAGTAAAACTCAAGTAAAAGTCACCAAAAATGTTACAAATTTGTCCATATTGCCCAAATAGGTGAGGTAAGAAGTCCTACAAGTCATAAAAGTATGTGGAAGAGTTTTTTCCATGTCCATGTCATAATGTATTTTCACTTTAAAATTTCTCAAAATGTCATATATTAGTGTCCAAAATATTACCATGTGTCATTTAGAGGTTTTTGTAAGGTTAAAAGCAGTTTGAAAGGGTTTTTGTTCACCTTATGCTTTATCAAAGATTTTATTATCCCATACAAAAAGGCTTTACCCATGTTGCATGAGGGATTAAATGAGGTCAAAGTTTCAAAATAAAATATTTTCCACATTTCAAAACCTTATTTTTGTCAAAAGGGTCGCGTACCTTCATTGGAGGGAAAGCTTGATTGAAAGAAATAGACAAATTGGTTGACTATTTACCTTGGGCAAGAGGTTGAGTTAGGTTTAGGTCTTCGGAGTCTTGGGGTTAGGGTTGTGTGGTTTGCTTGTGTTGCTTTCTCATGGAGATATGGAGGCATCCATCTTTTGTTGCAGGTTTTGGTGTGGAAGATACCTTTCTTTCTTATGAAAGATGCACATTTTGGAGGATCTGAGGAATAAGGCCTAGAGCTTTTGTCAGAGCATCAATAGATGCTAACAAATAGGTATCAAACAAATGCATACAAAGAATGATAAGCATACAGTGACGATGCAGAGATAAGTTCTTTCTCTAAGGAATGTAGAAACCCTGTCAAACAATCAAAAGATCTTAGGTTCTTCTCCAAAGAACTCAGGGAAAAAGCTTGTCCACTCTACATGCCTTATCATGACATCTGTGAGACATTACAAGATCTTTGCCAAGAGTTCGAAGTGTTGTGCAAGAGTTCAAAGGAATACAATATGTTGGTGAAGAGGGAAAAAATGATAGTATATAGGTTGTTTGAAAGAGGAATATTATACAAAGACTATCAGTAGAGCAGCAAGAGATCTGGAACAGTAAAAGGACAAGTCTGCCAATGTATGAAATGTTTCTAAAGTGTCATAGGGTAAGAATCTCATTCATGGTATTAGTAAATTAGAAACAATGTTTAGAAGAAGGTTATGAGGACTATCAGAAGCTTAAGAGATCTAAATATGTAGTACTTCTTTTTGTGGTGGTTTCAACAAAACTAAACCCTTAGTCTTTATTTGACCTACCCATTCAAGACTACAAACTTTGAGTATCTCTGCTAGATTCATTTATCTCTTGATAGATCTCAAATATTGTAATATAGGAACTCATCATAATGCAGGCCACTGAACATCCTAGGGCTTCTCTTTTAAATTCTTCTGCAGAGAG
Organism: Cunninghamia lanceolata; assembly: GCA_027924645.1. Classification (NCBI taxonomy): domain Eukaryota; kingdom Viridiplantae; phylum Streptophyta; class Pinopsida; order Cupressales; family Cupressaceae; genus Cunninghamia; species Cunninghamia lanceolata. The sequence continues at coordinate 12,517,415 of BSBN01000987.1, read as the reverse complement.
GTTATAGGACTATTGACAGGCATAGGTGACTGTTTCTTCAAGTTGCTAACTATAGGTTTCTCTTATGACAATTAAAATCCATAGGATAGGGTTCTTATAACAGAGTTAGCATTTTATAGTTTCATCTTGCAGGAGGTCAAGGTATACAAGGACACCATTTAAGTTTCATTGACAAAGAGATTTGTAGGGTTGAAGGTCTAAGAATAGTATGACAACAGTCATGATCACAACTATATTTTTTTTATTAATTTTTGAAGTGATATTAGTTATAACTCATACATAGGTTATACCATACAACATAACTTTTTTCTATATGTATCCAAATTAAATTGTTTTTTTGTTGAAATAAGGACCTCAATACCTAGTGTGTAGATATTTTTCATAAAAAAATCTTTATTTTTTTATTTTTCCGCTTGTGTGGAATACAAACCTTGATGTTTAGTGAAAACCTATGTTCACTAGAAAATAGAAAATAAATATAATAATCAAATGAAATTTATTGAAAAATATAATTTCTAAATGACTTCATTTGATCCCCCCAAAGGTGAAGCAAAATTGATTTTTTGTCAACATTTTGATAGGTGCGGAGGAGACTCCATCAAGGTTTTGATTTAAGACTAGGGTGGTTCTTTCCAAGGGGGTTTAGTCTAAGGGGGATTTATCTAACCCCATTTAATTAAACCCCTTTATATGGAACCCCTCAAGGCTTAAACCATTAATTTTTCTAAAAAATATGTGATTTCAGACAAAAATCAGGATGTCCCAAGTTTGGGACTCAGTATTGTGGGATCACCCAAGGACATGTCAAATATCTTCTATGGTGTCAGATTCTTGTAACACTCCTCTAATTTCAAATGACTCTTTTCTAACTTGCATGTCTATCATTTCCCTCTCAATCTCTAATTTTGAACAAATCTCTTGCTAGCTCTTTGCCTTTCTTCTTCTCTTTTGACTTTCTAGGAAATATTGGAGGATACTCTCTTGTGGCTCTCACCATAGGAGCTATTGAAGATATTGATGCTCTCCTGAGTTGTAGCACCATCTTTTCTATCCTTGTGAAGTCTCTATTTATAGATTGAAAATTATGGAGGCTCTCTTTCAAGGGTTTGAGTTATCTTCACATAGATCTTGCCCTCAAGAAGCTTTCAACTTCGTCCATTTGTTGTTTGAATCAGTAATATTATTTTAGTTTTGAGAAATAAGTAAATTATTTATATATTTTGATATACATTGTTTTTCTTGTTCATTAGCAAATTTGTGGTGTGTGACCACCACTCTCTCTTTTCCTTGCATGTACTAATGTATTCTTCTCATAGACCAGGGTTGGTACTTTTAGTTTTCATTTATTTGTCACTACTTGTTATTTATTAGACACACTTAAGAAGTAAGAGCCCTCACATTTCTCCATATTTATATTTATCTTGGCTTCCCATGGAGGTCAAAAGACCAAAATAGGGCCTTGACCTGAAGGCAAGCTCCTAAGAAGCCCTAACATTTTTTCTTGTCCTTAGCAACAGGTATTTTGAGGAAAAATATTCAACCGCATGAAGGTTTTGTCAATATTTCTTCCCTTCTCTTGTCAATCTATTATTTCATTGGATTTTGATAGAATATTTACATTATTTTCATCTTTGTTATCATCTAGTACTTTGTTATTATTTTTCGTGTTTAATATTGCAAACTAGGAAACTTCATGTGTTGGACATTTGATTTTTTATAGATTGGACTCCAATGCGTAACACAAACATCCCTATGAGGCTCATCTTGGATAGTGAGCTCCATTCTTCTATATTAGGTTCCTTAATACTCTTCATTTCTTGTTTTGTATTTAATTTTTTGAATTCTATGTACAATAGTTTATTTCCAGTACTTTGTTAGTTTTCCTTCATCTTCAAAATAGTTAGTCTAGTTCCTTTTCATTTTCCTTAGCACAAAGTGGGTCTATTGATGTTATTCTATCAAGAAAAGTATATAGGAAAAACTAAACAGAGCCCTAGTGTAGTTGTAGTGAAAAGCTCCCTTGATTAAAACATTTTAATCAAGGTGTAACTTTTCCTCTTCTACATTTTGGTGAACCTACCGCTTCTCAACATCTTCTTAAACATTCAAACACTCTCTTAAACTCTTAAACATTTAAACATAAATAAAAATATTCTTCATCACATTCTTCTGTGTTGTGAGGCCAAAACACTTGGTTTATGAGCTTCACAACTTAGTCATCTAATTTACAATATATCATTTGTAGAAGTTTGTGCCACACTAACATCACCCATTCTAGTACTCCTAGAACTCCAATTAGGTTAGAACTAGATTTTAAAAATTTCTTGTATGATACTACTGTCACCACTCTTCCTTCTCTATCTTCTTTCATGATTGTTCCCATGACTAGTTACCATGACGTTGAAGTAGTTTTTGATCATGAGGGTGCATTAGGTAGTGTCCCACTAGAACAAATCCATGATTTAGACCATTGTTTGGTAGACTTCTAGGATCATCTATATAACATGAGGACTTTCCTAGAACTATTATTCCTCGGGTTGATGCTCTTCGAGTAATGTTAACTAGCCACCCTAATGGTCTTGATTTCCTATGTGTTATTTCCCATATCATTCATATAGATACTCCACCCTTGGAAATACACTTTTTATGACCTCAAGACTCTTCTTTAAACATAACAGGTAATCAACTTTTTGTTCCTATGGTAACTTCTAGAGGCATTGTGAACCCCATTAACCAATATGGGTTTCTTCTTCCCTCGCATCCCTTGTAGTTTACTTTTCCTATTGGTTCCCTTAGAGCTTACTAGCAACTATCCCTTACCCTTTTTTTTGCTCCTCTTTCTATGCCTATGCACACTACTAACCCTATCATCAACCAACTTCTTTAGAACGTTGGTTCCCTCCAACAACAACTTGCTTCACTCTCTACCTCATCTGCACAACCATTTATTCCCACCTATTGTAGACAAAGTTCTTTATCACTTGCTATTCTTGCTACCCATTCCCTTAGGGCTTCGAGGAACCCTAATTTGAAAAGTATTCTAGGAAAGGTGATCCCCAGATACACATATTTTCTTTCACTACCTTATGTAGTGACTTCATTTTTTAGGATGCTTTGTTAGCAAATCTATTCCTATGGTCATTGAAATACACTAAGTTGAATTGGTTCTTCTCACTTCATAACCATTCTATTGTTTATTTCTAAATAGATGGTAAATTAGTTGTTGCAACACTTCCAGGCCAACATTGGGTCGTATGTCACCTTTACTGACCTCATCAATTGGTATCAAGGAGTAAATGAGAAAGTCACTAATTTCATCTATCACTACCAAGCACTCTTCTCACAAATTCCTTATGCCTTGTTAGATTCTAATGAGCAGAGGTTTTCATTGGAAACCTATAGCCTCATGGCATGAACTACATTCGTATCCTAAAAATTCTATCCAAAAACTACCGCAATTTTTTTAATAGCATACAAGATATCTATGACTAAATCACTCATGAAGAAGTACAACAATAATTTGATCAGCATTTCATGAACAAGCAAACTTCTAGATAAACACATTCAAATTTACTCTTATTTCAATAATCAACTTCCTCAAAAAAATTTATTTTCAGTATTATACCACATAACTAAATGAATCTCTATTCAATTACATTTAAATAGATTACAATGATACAAGTTTCTTATCACATTAAGTATTCATGTTCAACATAGAATCAGTAAAACTTATTTACATAATTACAATAAGACTTCATAGTCTTTTCATTTTCATCTAAATACAATTTACATAAATCATGAAAAAAATAAGTATGACTATATCAATAACCATTTGTGTCTCTGAGTAACAAGTTTGTGGTATACTAGTTGTTGTGTGGAGGGATATCATCATCCAAGTGCTTTACCTCCATCCGTAGACTAGCGGTCCCTTGCACACCTTCCTACTAAAAGTGGCCCTACCCTTCATGAGGGTATAGATAAAGGATCATGTGAACGTACCATGCTCATTGAGAATTGAGTGTAAGGTAATGATTCTATCAATGGTAACCAATCACACAACTCTAGAACTCTTCTAGATAAGTATGAAATCTAGCTATCAGACAACCTATCATGACCCGTGGACTGATAATGTATGCAGCCTATGCATCAATTTAGCCAAAGAATCACTTTATCTAAAGAAATTTCATAAAATAAACACATTCTAAGATTGAATTGTGAGTCTATGTCCACCACCCTTATCTTGACTTGACTTAACAATATTGAGCCCCAAAATTTTAACTCAATGTACTCAAATTCATGATCAACAACATAAATTAGTTCTTAAAGTAGACTTAAAACACATATAAGGGTGAGTACAGGATCATGATGGGCCAAATAATACCTCTAAGTGGCAATTAAAATACTAAAAATAGACTTAAGCAAGTTCATGTGAAAATTTGAGTGGATTATCTACACAAATTGAAAGATATGTAAGTACAAAATTTGTAGAGAATTTAATCTAGTTTAGGAAGGAGACTTACTAAGTGTTCTAAGTTCTAATTCTATATAATCCAAGGTCTTGGTAATTTTTTGGTTGGTTGGGAAAGCTAAGAAATAAAAACTTCTTCTATAGGTAGATAGTCTATTGGAGGAGTCTTCTTATTTTTAATCCAAGTTATGTTAGCTAGAATGCAAGTATTGTATAACTTATATGCATGTGTTGTCTATAATCAAGTATCTTTAGAGCTTTAATGTGTATTTGTAGGTTACATTACTAGAAGAAATATGCACACATATATATGGTGATTTCTTCCTTTTTGTGTTTCCTTTTTAGATATTAATATGAATTGATCTTTATTTCTTTAAATATTAATATGTAATCCACACATGCTTCATAGTTGTTACTTTTATTTTCAAGAGATTCATTCCCTTAAAAGAATGCATTTTTTTACCTTCAAGTTGTGCATGGACTGACTATTATTTGAGAAATTTCATGTGATTATAAGGACGGCTTGGAAGTTAATGATTTTCCTTTTAATTGATGAACTCGCCTTTCTCATCCCTTCTCTCTCTTTATTCTTTAACCTTTTCATATTTCTTTTTTCTTGGGTTAGTTTAGGAGTAGTGTAGAATTATATGAGGTATTAGTTTGAGTGAATATTCTTATGTAAGATTGAACATTTTTGTTTATAACGAGGCTTTTCTTTGCATGCATGGCTATCTTTGCATAAGGGAATGAATTTATTAACAATTGTAGACCCTTTATATTGACTCATCACTTAGCTAAGAAGTCATTTTGGTATGCCAAGTCCTAGTAACATAGAATTTGGGGAGATTTTATCACCTTTTAAGAGAGGTGGAAAACATCTTTCCTTGTCTAAGTTGGTGTGTCATTTCACCCATCAAAAATGCTTATATAAATAGTAATGCTACATTGATGAATGAATTTAGTGATACCTTGGTTTATATCATGTCATGATTATTATACATCCTTCCATGATTTATCATGTGCTTTAATAGATTAATTTACTAGTAGCCTTAGATTATGTTTTACTCAAGATTTTTCTATGCATTATGATAATTTATAGTTACTTTGTGATAGAGATTGTGAGCCTTCAAACCCTTTTTTACTTTCTTAGATGTATCTTTGAGTGATTGGGTTTATATTCTTATACACCCCCTATTGAACAAACATAAAATTTAAAAATACCTAATGATGAAGAACAACATTATGATCTTTTATAGTTTTGACTTGGTATATGTGAAGATAAAGTATCATTAATTTATGACACATCCCTTGCATCCACCATTGCTACTACACATGACATGATACATACAAATATGAATATAAGAGATGTTGATCATGATATTTTACCTTATGTGAGTTCCACCTCAACAATACGATTGACCATCTAGAATGGTATGTTGATAGTTATGTACAAAGATTTAAACAACAAGATGATACTAGTTAAACATTCTAGAATCCATTGGTATATATGAAATTTAAAATTATTCTTCACCAAGTGGATTGATGGCACCTTGTTTTAATAATTATGGTGGTAAATGTGATCCTTTTCTTCATCTAAGGACTTTCACTACTATATACTTTGCTTGTTTTCATGAGGATAAATTATTTACCAAATTATTTCCAACATGCTTGAGTGGTCATTCTTTTAGATGGTTTTACTCCCTCCCTCACACTTTTATTACCTATTTTGGGGAGTTAGTTAATGCTTTTATGAATCATTTTTATTACAATATTAATCATATGACATTCGTCACAAAAGTCATGCAATGTAAGAAATAAGAACATGAACCAATTTAGGATTATATCATGAGATTTCAAGATTTGATTATTAATATGAATTTACATTATAGGATTTTGAGATTAATGTATATTTATTAATGATTTACTTCACATCATCAAAGGACAAGTCTTTTCCAAGTCTTATCATTCATTTTTAGATTTATGTGCTAGTGTATGTAAATGTAAGTGTGCTTTATTAGAAGATCCTCTTTGATATAAACATATTTTAGTACTTTCCCCTTTGCCCATGAGTTAACATCATTGCCACATTCATAAAATTAAGGTTATTGACACCCAATTTTTCTTTGGCATTTGATTGGTTTGTTTGATGCTTGGGTACCCTTATGTTAATAATTGATATAAGAAATTTAAGTATAAGGCTTTGTTTTTGTGCCTTTACTAAGATTCGGTGTGTGGCCTTTGTAATTTAGCCTTTACCCCTATCTCTTTTCATTTCCCTTGTGTTAAAATTCCATCCTCTATGCATATATCAAGCTTCATAATTTTCTCTAATGATGGCCTAGTTCATGGTGTTTAAATCCTTTGTTTAAACCCTTTCTATTTATTTCTAATCCACTAGTAACTTATTATTACCAATTTCTCATCACTTAAGTTGTGAGTTTATAATTGTGTGGTTACTATTTATTGGTCATTGGGGTGGTGGTAGTGAGCTCAATCAGTGTTCTTTTGACTCCTTGTTAGTTTGATGTGATCCACATCAATAATGGTAGATTGACTAAGGCATATGTGGTGGTAGGGATTGTTAGAAACATTAGCGCAGTGTGGTTGTATTGTCAAACAATCATTAGTTGATTTTGATAGTGGGTCCATCTTATTTTGTGGCATGGATCCATAGTTGTGCACATATTTAAGGAGCTAGGTGATGTATCTTCATTTGATTTATTGTGGACCAGAGATGGGGCAAGTCACATGTAATTTGAGGCCCCAAAAAATGGGTTGGTACAATAGATCTTAATAAGGATTAGCCTCTACCATTTGATTTATGCAATATTTAGTCCATATTCGGTGCAAGTATCATACAAAAAAAAATGGCGAACACTTGGGGTGCATATGATTAATTTTTATTAGTTTACAAGACCAATCGGTGATATGTATGAGGGTTTTTGTTGCATAAAATTTAATGGGGTGGCACTATGTGGCTATGAAGTGATAAATAGTGGGTCTATTATGTCTTGTTTGGTGGGGGTTCATATGCATAATAGAGATGCTTAGTAAATGTTTTATGTGTTATGTAGTTATTTATTTTATGTGTTGTGTAGTTGTTTCCCATTAAATTAAAAATGATGGAAGGACTAATGTGCAATTTTATCCCATGTATTAAGGCAATTTCCATGGAAATTTAAGTGATAAAAATGGATCGTATATCTTACAATTATCTTCAAAAGGTTTAATTTAGACATTGTGCCCACAAAGTTTTATACAAATAAAATGCTCTATTGCAAAGTTTTTGTGTATATTGAGAAATAATATGAAGGGCATGTGTGTAGGACAATAAATGGAGGATTTGATGGCACCATGAACTTAATAGAAGGTTATAGGATTGGGTAGTTTTGTTAGTGATATGGTGGCTATATATAATGGTAAATTCAATATTGAGGAGTTGTATGTAGAGTTTTTTGTTAGGAAATGGTGAAATTTGCAAAGGTTGTACCATGTGTACAAAAATAATGTAGAATCAAATATTAAGGTATGGGTAGGTTTCCAACATAAAACTGAGGCCATGAATTGATAGACAAAGGTTGTTATAGGATTTCAAGTACATGATTGAGGGGGATTCTTCTATGTTATTGTAGTGAGCTCCAATCCAATGAGGATTTTATTTCCTATACTAAAATATCAAGTCTAATTATGCCCTATTGCTAAAGTAAGTTAATGTTTAACCAGATAAGGTGTACTTTACAATGATTCAAATTATAACAAGTGTCACCATCTTAAGAGATCTAGGTAAAAATGTACAATTATAAATATGTATATCTATGATGTGAAAAGGGTTGGTCATTGAGCCAAACTGATCATCTTTTCCATTTTGTATAGAGTAGTCCTAAGTATAGTCTAGGGTCTGATCAAATGATGTGTGTCATAGTTTAAGAGATTAGGGATAGGTTTATGCTAAATCTAAATAAGGTGTTATTTTGCAAAGACCTCTCGATAGTTGGATGTCTCCATGTGCACCTAGGATTTTGTAGGGAATAATATATTATTTTTGTATTCATGCGTTTGTTGAATTTTCATTATTATTCAATTGGCATCATAGAACTATAAAATATTCTCAAGGTCTCTTGAGAATAGATTCTATAAATACATATGATATATTCTTGACTATGCATGGATATTTGAAGTATATCTATCTAAGTGGTTGCCTCTTATTTCATTAATGAATATATGTACATGCATTTGTTGTTCTTATTTATATATTTACACACACACACACATTCTAAATTGTTTGACTCTTATTCCCAATGAATAGGCACTAGTCCATAATAGTTAAATGATCAAATTCTTATTACAAATATTTTGCACTCTGCCCTCCTTGGTAGTCTGATGCAATTTTAGGCCCTACCAATTTCTATAGTTCAATATTAAAAACTTTGTCAAATATTTTGTGACATTTTATGTAATATAAATTTAGAGAGGTTACATGATTGAAAGGGATCCTTCCCTATTATGGGAGCTTGTGATTAATATACTATCATAGGGTTATGTGTTATGGATTCCAAGTTGCATATGTTGTATGAAAGGTTAACAGGATTCATCTCAAGGAATACAAATCTATTTACATTCTTGGTTGAATATGTAATTTAATGATTATTTTCATAGAAGAGTTTTATAGGTCTTTGATATCTATAGATAGTAAAATTAATACTTAGTGGAAAATCTTTGGGGTGTTAGTGTACATATGGTATGAGTTGTTGAAACTTAATGTATGTCATTGTTTCTCTTGAATTGTCCCATGTAGACATCTAGGATCATCCTCCATGATTTTTTAGAACCAAAAGTGTAGAGGAGTAGCTTGTTGGACTATCAATTGTCTGTTAACTGGTCATAGTCTAATCATAAGTTCTTCCTCATTATTTGGATAAAAATATATCCCCAAGTCTAGTTCTTGGGTATGCACTTTTGTGATCCAACATAGGCAATGAGGATATACCTAGTGATATTTAGAATGATCATAATGTACTTCCTAAATCAAAGAAATTTAGAGAATTCACTAGATTGAAAGAACCTTCACAAATGGTATAAGAACAACATTTGAAACACAATCTCATTATCTTACTCTTGTCAAAGCAATCTAGATAACTCTATGCTTGTACCACACACCACTAAGCACTTTTCTACTTATCATCACATACATGGACATTCTATAAATAGATGTCATGCATATAAACATAAATTTCAAGCTCTTATAGACAAGAAAGATAAACATTGAGCATACTCGTGAGCACATGACTTCTTCATTTGATGAGGGTTCTTCTAATTTCCATCACAAGATTTGTCGTGTTCACTATAATGCACCTTATTTTGAGATTACACATGAATCAAAAGAAAAACCACTTAATAAAACATATGTGATAGTTCTTTAAGAGAATACATCACACTTGACATCCCTACATTCTAATTTTTTTCATAGGATTACACTTCATTGGATGGTGCCATAGCGGTATTGGTTTTTATACTAACACATCTTTAGACTATGTTATAGACACACCTAATAGGAATGAATGCATTGGTTAGATATTCTTGGCACCCATCTATCTTATCACTTTCCTCACTTTATGAAGTTTTATTTATTATTTTTTGGTTTTCTCTTTATGTTGTACCATGTGTGTTGTGATCCTCCTTACTTATTATTTCATCTACCTTATGTTTGCTAGACACTTTGGCCTATTGGTCATATCCCATTCTATGTCGTATTTTCATGTCTTTTTTCCTAACTTGGGGGCATCTTTTTATGTACCTTTCTTAGCACCTATGTGTTTCCATGTCTTTTGTTTTCCCATGTGTGTTTCCTTTTCCTTCATATTTTCTAATTCCTACAACTCTACATCCTGATGATGGATCATAGAGTGTGATCCGAAACCGTTGATGGTAACTAATTATACATAGTTAAATAACAATATTATGGATTGTGGAAATCTGATGTCTTTAATTCCAATTCCTTATTTCTTTACATGTATTTGATCGTTAGTTCTTATGTCATGTTCTCCCTATTTGCTTATCCTCATTTCACCATCTCTATAGTTTGACATCCCTCACTTGAGGGGCATTTCCCCTTTGTTGCATATTTTAGCTCCTATGATATGTGTGTGTCATGTTTACTTGATTTCCTAGTATGTTCCTAATGTTATATATTATGCTATTTAAATTTTACATATGCTCATAACACCTACCCTACACGAGGATATCACATGTGATGCTTCTAGTCATTGATCTTGTCTTATGATCATGTGTTCATGTTATTTTATGGTCCTTATCAATGATTCATCTAATGATCTATATCATGCTTTTGGTTAAGCACTTTACTTATTATCATACTTATCTCACATAATTTTCATTCTTAGATCCTTATTATTTCTTTATCTTACGATAACATCTTTATGTTCCTTATCATGGCTTATATCTTATGTCATCATATCTTATGCTAATATGATTAAATATATCTGGCACAACTATCTTATTGATTGCCTAAATTCTAGGCAACCATTCAGATATCATGCCTTCTCCATGACATACATTCTTACATGATTACATTGTATTCAATTATTTTATTGCTTTTATCTTTGGTCATTTTCGTGTATATGTTTCCATCTCCTCCAATTCCTTGCATCCATTAGATGAAACCACTTGGAGGAGGTATATATATCATTGCTAACACTCTTCACAGTTGAGATTTCAGATAGCATAAAGGTATATGATGCAAGACTAGGTGGCAACAAACTTGGCTTGTGTGAAGTTTCAAAACTTGGGTTTGACTCACTTCTCAATGCACCCACAAAACCCTTTTAATGGCAATGAACTCCAAGGGCTTCAATCCACACTTAGGACTTCAGACCTTTGCAAGAAATTTCTTAGGCATCTAACAAGATTAAAATCCCCTTACCAAACCAACTAGATCACTTAACAAATTCTGGAAATGCCCTTTTGTGTTGACACCACTTCGAACCACCTACAAGCTAGTAGCCCTTCTCAAGGGTCTGTCAGACCATAATTTTCATTAGGGGCATGATCTCAATGAAACAAAGGCACTTTTTGAGCACCCATTATCTTGTTTGTCAACATATCAAAAGATGGGCATAGGTTGTTTTTGAACAGAGGCTTCAAAATTTATGACAGACCTATTTGGAATTAGGCCTATTAGGCCTCTTTTACAAAGAGACTACTCTCAAAACTCTAAGTGAAACCCCAATACCCCAAAATAGTCTTTCAATAGGTCTCAAAACCTCCAAATCCATAATCATACTCCAATGCCATGATCGTTTTGACAGTAAACTTGAAAACCCTCACTCTTAAGCAAACTACCCTAGGTTTTAATGGAAATCCATGTTCCAAGCCTTCACCACCTTGGCCAATGATTCACACATGTTCAAATACCCCTACACATGCTCACAAAACCATCATATGATAAATTCCATTAACATTTTACCAAAACACCTCCTAGGTTACTCATTTTCACATGGAAAATACTACAAACAACTCAAGGGCATCACCACAAACTCACACAACATATCTTTTCTGCCTCCCAAAACCATTGGAACATCTAACCTACAATAAAACAAGTCATTCCACTGAGTTACAGGTCTGGACAATAGGTGGAATGACTAAAATATCATTTTTACTCCCTCAAAACCCTTAACAAACTATAAACAGGCAGTTTTAGAAAAACAACGATAATTTCTTCTAGGAATGGAGTTAGGACCTCAGACCAAATGCATTTGAAAGATGACTCAATACTCTTTCCAAGAATGTATGGATTTCCCCTATATCTATTTGTACAAAACTTTACCAACGCTGGGAACAAAAAATTTACAGTCAAAAAGTACAGAAAACAATGAAAAGAGGCACAAAAATGTGATTTTATTCATCCAGAATGTTTTTTCCAATGTTTGTGAGCATATTTTAATACATTCCAATGATCCTCAATGGTCATAACCATCCATAACCACTTTTGGGTTGGTTGGCCTTTGCAACTTCCACATTACAACAAGTTTTGCACTCTTTTTACATAGTTTATTTGACAATCATCTTGACAACATTTGGCTTAATAACATTTTTTTACCACATGTGGTCTAAATAGACCTTATTGGAAACAAAATTTTCCCTTAGTGACTCCTAGGGCCTTATTGAAAACAAAATCATGCCTTACTCCTAGGACCTATGAACCAAATCATGCCTTGGTGCTCCTGCACCATACACCCAGGGGTGAAATGATTTCATCCTCCTAATGAAATGCCAATCCTCATCATCAACATCAGGTCCACCTACTTCTTCACCTACACAAATAGATCCCTTTAAGGGACATGGGTTAGGTACATTAAAGAAAGGTGTTATGGCAACTCCTTGTGCAACTGTCAACTCTTCATTGTCAACAAATCCATCCTTTCCACTGGCAATTGTACCATCATCTTTGGAAACCTCTATCAAACCTGAAATCAGCTTGTTCACTATCTCAACCACCTTCCAAACCTCTATACCAGTTCCAATTGACTGCATCTTCACCACTATAGGGCACATGACTATCCCAACCAAGATGGCTTCATGTATTTCTTGTTTTGCCACAAGTTTTTCACCCTTATGTTGCACCATATTAGTCTAAGACTCCTTTCCATCAACTTTCCTTTTCCACATGAAAACATCTTTCTTCATCACTGTCTGCACATAATCTTTACTTTTTCTTCCTACTATCCCAACTTTGTCATGCCTTGCATTGGCTGCTAAACTCATACTCTTATCTTTCTCAACACTCACATATTATTTCTTTCCAAATATAAAAATCTTGGTTTTACCTTTCCCTTTCTCATCCTCCTACAAAGATGTTAGTCTAAATGTTTTTCCATCTTTCTTGATAAGGTAGGTGTTCTCCCAACTATCATACAGTGTCTTCCTATCAAATTGCCATGGTCTCCCCAATAGCAAATGACAACAATCCATAGGTAAGACATCACATAGGACCATATCTTTGTATTCACCAATCTGAAAATCCACATATGCTTGTTCATTTACTAAAAAAGACTGACTATCATTTACTTAAGAGGCTTTATATGGTGTTACATGAGGCACTTTATCTAGTTTTAATTTCTCTACCATCTCCCTAGACACCATGTTATCTTGTGAACTTGAATCAATAACAACTTTGCATACTTTACCTCTACATTTGCATGTAGTCTTGAACAAGCTCCTCCTTTTACTCATGTCTTCTCCCTTAGGTGTTTGCAACAATGTCCTTCCAATCATCAAACTTTCTCCTACCTCTAAAGTAGCATTCACCACGGGTGAGGTCACACTCTCCTCATCCTCTTACACAATTTGAACTCTCTTTTCACTTCTTCTCTCACCCCCACTTGAAGTAGCACGAAATTTTTTAGGGCACTTGAAGGAAGGATGACCAAACTCATTACAATTATAGCATCTCCCTGCAAACACATTTGAACTTCTTCCACCTCCAAATCTACCCCTTGTAGCTCTTCCTCTGAAATCTACACTTTGTCCCTGTCCTTTGTTAGCATCATCCTAATTTTCACTTGCTTGTCTTGTGGGAAGGAATCCTCTTCCTCTAATTGCCTTGTCTTGTCTTCTTTTTATCTTCTCCTCCACTCTAATAGCCAATTGGAAACATTCTTCAATAGTCCTTAGGTTAGCAACAACTAATTCATCTTGGATGTTAACTCTCAATCCTCCTAGATACCTAGCAAGTTTCTCAACTTCATCTTTGATTCTATCAAATCTTATACTTAATTTATAAAATTCATCAGTGTAAGTTTTAACATCTAGTTCTCTTTGTTTCAGACCTTGTAATTTCTTATACAACTGAGGACTATAATCTTTAGGAAGAAATTTACCTTTCAATTTTGCTACCATGCGGTCCCAAGAGACTATCTTTGACTTGCCTCTTTTTCTCCTCTCAGTTTGTTCATATTCCCACCATAGTAGAGCATGTCCTTTAAGCTTGGTCTTGGCTATCTTGACCTTCTGATCATTAGGTACATCTTCACTTTCAAAATGATTGTCCATGGTTGCAACCCAATCCAGTAGTTCCTCATCATTCAAATTTCCACCATATGTGGGCAAATCAACCTTTACCTAGTGTTTGTCATCCTTGACTGCCTTAAGAAGTTTAGCAAACCTTTGATCCTTAGGATCCAACTCCTCTTCTTCCTCTTCTATTTCTAGAAACTCTTCTTCATCATCACTAACATCTTCTACCACCCTCCCTCTTCTCTGATTTGATTCAATGGCTTCAATCCTAGCCATCACAACATTATATGACTCCTGCATCTTACCATTTTTCTCCTTTAACTCATGCAACTCTCTAGAAGTACCACTGTTCTTTGGAGGCATCCTTGCAACTTTGCCATTTCACCTTACACTTGTCAATCCTTCAACCTGCAACAAATTTCAACTTTTTCCCAAACAAATCAGAACCTAAGCTTTGATACCAATTTGATGCAAGACTAGGTGGCAACAAACTTTGCTTGTGTGAAGTTTCAAAACTTGGGTTTGACTCACTTCTCAATGCACCCACAAAACCCTTTCAATGGAAATGAACTCCAAGGGCTTCAATCCACAGTTAGGACTTCAGACCTTTGCAATAAATTTATTAGGCATCTAACAAGATTAAAATCCCCTTACCAAACCAACTAGATCACTTAACAAATTCTGGAAATGCCCTTTTGTGTTGACACCACTTCAAACCACCTACAAGCCAGTAGCCCTTCTCAAGGGTCTATCAGACCATAATTTTCATTAGGGACATGATCTCAATGAAACAAAGACACTTTTGAGCACCCATTATCTTTTTTGTCAACATATCAAAAGATGGGCATAGGTTGTTTTTGAACAGAGGCTTCAAAACTATGACAGACCTATTTGGAATTAGGCCTATTAGGCCTCTTTTACAAAGAGACTACTCTCAAAACTCCAAGTGAAACCCCAATACCCCAAAACAGTCTTTTAATAGGTCTCAAAACCTCCAAATCCACAATCATACTCCAGCGCCATGATCGTTTTGACAGTAAACTTGAAAACCCTCACTTTTAGGCAAACTACCCTAGGTTTTAATGGAAATCCATGTTCCAATCCTTCACCACCTTGGCCAATGCTTCACACATGTTCAAATACCCCTACACATGCTCACAAAACCATCAAATGAGCAATTCCATTAACATTTACCAAAACACCTCCTAGGTTACTCATTTTCACATGGAAAATACTACAAACAACTCAAGGGCATCACCACAAACTCACACAACATATCTTTTCTGCCTCCCAAAACCATTGGAACATCTAACCTACCATAAAACAAGTCATTCCACTGAGTTACATGTCTAGACAACAGGTGGAATGACTAAAATATCATTTTTACTCCCTCAAAACCCTTAACAGACTATAAACAGGCAATTTCAGAAAAACAGCGATAATTTCCACTAGGAATGGAGTTAGGACCTCAGACCAGATGCATTTGAAAGGTGACTCAATCCTCTTTCTAACCATATATGGATTACCCCTGTATCTATCTGTACAAAACTGTACCAACGCTGGGAACAGCAACTTTGCTGTCAAAAAGTACAGAAAACAATGAAAAGAGGCACAAAAACGTGATTTTATTCATCCAGAATGTTTTTTCCAATGTTTGTGGGCATATTTTAATACATTCCAATGATCCTCAATGGCCATAATCAGCCATAACCACTTTTGGGTTGGTTGGCCTTTGCAACTTCCACATTACAACATGTTTTGCACTCTTTTTACATAGTTTATTTGACAATCATCTTGACAACATTTGGCTTAATAACATTTTTGACCACATGTGGTCTAAATAGACCTTATTGGAAACAAAATTTGCCCTTAGTGACTCCTAGGGCCTTATTGAAAACAAAATCATGCCTTACTCCTAGGACCTATGAACCAAATCATGCCTTGGTGCTCCTGCACCAGTATATATATCATTGGTAACACTCTTCATGGTTGAGATTTCAAATAGCATAAGATTTCTCACAACATTTAGACGAAGTTAAATCATTTTGTAGATTTTTTATCACTTGATTGCATTGTACAAACCTTTATTGTCTCTTTTTATTTTTCATAAATAATTAAAGAAACTTGTATTTTGTGATTATTTTGATCATGTGGTAGACACTACTCATTGCACACCTTTTATCATTTTGTAGGTTTCAGTGAGGTGTAAATTCTAAGGAGAGTAAAATAGTCATTATGTCATTTTGAAGGACTTGTATCCTTTTATGAGTGTCTAAATATTTACTTTTCATATTGGATAAGAATTTTCATATACTTTGAGATTCATGCTCATGTTAAATTCACATATATATCAAAGTGGGAAAAATGTAATGGTGAAATTAGAAATACCCATGTTATTCCCATTTTAATGCAGTACCTGGTAATGTGGAAATGACTCCAAAATTCAAGTCATAAAATTCAAATTCCATCTTTCTCATCACCTTCCTACTAGCCATTATAAGTCTCACATGACATGTTTCTATATCATTATATTTAAAGATATTCATTATGGAGTTAAAATCTTGAAAAATGAATGGATAGAGAAGAATATTTAGAGTGAACCTTAATTCTCAAGGGAAATAAACAAATTGTATCTACATCATATATGCCATCTACATGTATACAATTGTTCTCTTTGGTACTTCTCATTGACATTAATTTGGCCTACCAAGTGGTTTGGCCTAGGAGAACCCATTGATCTATCAAGTTAGCAAGTTCCTCAATAGTGTTTGTAAATACCACCTTCATAGATTCATATATCTTGAAAGAAAATGTGAGCAAGTCTTCTAGAATATATATATATTGTAGATAAATTCCATGTAGCTTTGATCAATTCCACACATCAAATTAAGTTTGTAGCATTTGAGAACAAATTTGTAAGTTTTAGGATTGATTTGCATCATTTTCTATGGTAGTTTAGACTCCAAGACATCCATCATACTAAGGAAATTACTTTTCTACAGGTCACCTATCCACTTATTTAATTTCTTTATTATTATTATTAGTTACAACTCTATTAATTAATAATTGTTTATTAATTGATTACATTTATTTAATTGGCCTAAATATTTATGTAAGTGTGATTAAAATCTTCTTATAAAATGTATACTTCTCCAATTTTGAACAAAACATTGAGCCACCCTAGAAAAAATGCTATCATTATTCAAATTACCACTTTATTGAGTAAGAACAATTATCATTAACCAATTAAGAAAAAAAAATGTTTCTAATTTTTAAATGTAGATTTCTCTGGGGGGTGTAATCCTATAGTGATATTTATGTAATCCAATTGTTTACATTTAATAAAAGGTCAAAATCTTTTACTAGGCATGTTTTCTTTACTATTGAAACATATAAAAGTGCTATTACATTGTGATTACATAGTTGTAACTTTGTCCCAAAATATATTATACTAGACACTTCCATCTTTAGTGATGAGAAAATTTACAGATTTAATATGCCACTAACAAATTCTGTCTTGCAAGCTTTGGTAGCAATATGTGTGTCCTCCTTAGAGAACTCTGAAATATCAAAACAAAGTATATTAGATATGAAGAACATTTTAGAAGATACAAGAATCAGTTTGTAACTAATTATAAAGAAGCACAAAATAAAATAAAAACTTTTTTACAAACATGGTAAGGATGAGGGAAAAAATAGTATTTGGATCAATACTGATTCTTTATAAAATTAGTAGAGATATAAAACATTTTTAAAGGATAGAAACTCACCTCCAATAACCCTCCCAGTTCCTTAAGTTGTGCTTTTATTTCTAGTAGCTCTGCTTGTACCTAAAATTAAAATTAAAATTATAAAGAAGCCCAAATTAGAACATCATCTTAAAAAATAGAGAAAGGGAGAAAACAAATCCTTAATGATTTTTGTAAAACCAGATATAAAACAATTTCTTGAGATGGAAGCTCACCTTTAATCTAGTTCTAGTTTCAGATTCCTCTCGTGTAGTACTAGAAGCACGAGTACTAAACACATCTTCAATTGGGCTATTAAGAATAAGCGAAGCCTCTTCAATTGGGCTGAACTTGGAGCCGTCAAAGCTATGAAATCCTCCATAGCTAGGAGTAAGTCTCTCAAATTTCTCCGGTGTAGAAACAGGAGTATTGAGAATTAGAGAAGCCTCTTCAATTGGATTGAATCCGGATCCATCAAAACTATAAAATCCTCCAGCAATAACGCTTTCAGATTTCTCTTGTGTAGAAAGAGGTGTGATCAATTTTCCATTTGGCAGCAAATTCAAATCTATCAATCCTTGCTCACACATTTCAGAATTGATTAGATGAAACTCAATATCATCTGAATGAGTAGGAAAGCTTGGATTGGAACAACATTTTACTTTGTTGATCAGCTTCTTCATCTTCTTGGCAGAAATTGATGCTACAGCATTGCTTTTTGACTGTGAAGAGGGATTTTTAGAGGATTTTAAATTATTTGTTAAACAAGGGCGCCTCTCTTCTCCAGCCAATATTGCCCTTTTCTGTTTATTCAGACTTGGCAAGCCTTCCTTATGGCTCTGCAACTTGGTGTCTCTAATGGAAACTGAACTATTAAACTTTGTTCCTCTGCCCCTAACTGTTACAGTGGGCAAAGGACATTTTCCATCATTCTCTTTGCTACTTTTCTTCATTAGCTTTCTTACAGTTGCTTCCATTACATTATAATCCCCACAAGTAGACATCGCAGAGCTCAAATTTCCACTACCCAAAGACCTCAAATCTCCACTACGCAAAGAGCTGAATATTGCAATTTTGGTACACAATGCTACCACTTCCCTGCAATTTATTTCATTAACGACTTTATTCTGCATTAAATTGTTTCAGCTTGATTTTTGGACATGAAATACCAACTTGGTCAGAATTACTTAAAGACCAATACTCGCGCCTGGATTTTTGAATGAGAAACAGAAATTCTGTATGAAGAAGAATCCTAGGAACGCATAGTTGGTAATTTTATTGCAATATGAAATTTGACATTGACATTATAGTAGAGGATTGTATAGTCATGAAGTAATTAATAGGGAAATTAAATTGTTTCAGCTTGATTTTTGGAGTTGGTATTTCAGAATTTCTTAAAGACCAATACTCGCGCCTGGATTTTTGGATGAGAAACGGAAATTCTGTATGAAGAAGAATCCTAGGAACGCATTGTAATTTTATTGCAATATGAAATTTGTAATTGACATTATAGTAGATGATTGTATAGTCATCAAGTAATTAATAGGGAAATTAGAGAATGGAAAGAATTTACAATCATACCTTTTAGTTAGATTTAGATTTACTGTTAATGTGACAACCAATGAGAAATCACATTATTAAATTGAATTGCACTTATAAATAAATTTGTGGGTTTGTCACAACCTTTTCTTGATGAGTTAATTTTTGTTTGACATGACTTTAGTGCAATTGCACCATAGTCTTGGGATCAATTTTTTTGAAATTGAGGTTAAAATGTGAGGAAAATGATAAATATTCTCCATAGAACTTGGTGTTTGATAAAATGATAAATTAACATAGTTTGGCATATTTTTGATTGGATATAAGGCTAATGCATATGGCTATATGTAGAACTTTCTCTGCATGAAACCAGGGTATCCATCATTCGATCCTAGATCAGAGCCTTTTGATTTGACTTTTCTCTAGGTGCATTTACCCTACCTCCCTTTGCAGTTCTGGGAAATAGATAGTCTACAGGGTATTGCAAATGGTTTGGGCAGGTACCATTTTATTTCACCTGAAACTATTCATCTTACCAATACTACATATGCAAGGATATGTGTTGAAATGAATCTCTCCAAGGGTCTTCCTACTGAAATCTCTCTGAAGGTGAGTAAAAGATGTTAGAGACAACAAGTGGACTACAAACAGGTTTCCTTCAGATGTAGGATGTGTTTCTCTATGACTCATTCCACCTCTCAATGCCAAAAATTTCATCTAAACCCAAACAACAAATGGTGCTCAGATCTTCTAAGAAAGGGAATGCAGAAATTACTGAGGAAAAGCGTGGACATGGTTAGAGTGTTTGGATAAGTTGAGATTTTGATTTTGCAAATAGATTTTTGACAGAAAAGGAGTTGTGGCATTCATTAGGGATCTGAATATGGTGGTATTATATGTGTTGGCGGGATTGGATGCTAAGTGGCAATGTGCCATATTTTTATGGTTCGTGGATCTTAATCTAGTTTTTTTAATCAAAAAAATAGTAAAATAATAAATCCAAGCTAATTACATTCTTTACAACAGTAATCAAGATGAAAATGAGATATCTTTATGGATATTCCCCCCCAAAAAAGAAGTTTAGTGCTCTTCGAAGGACCTAAAACTTTAGAGTCTCCAAAAGATAACAATGGTATTGTTGTCTAGTATTGCTCACGATGTAGACATATTATTTATGATATCAAATAGATATATTTGACTTTAACTACATTAAGGCTAAACAATTTAACTTCTAAATGTTCAAATGACTATTGATAATTAAGTGTCAATTGATGAATCAAGAATCTAATGTAGAAGATTAGAAGAGTCATGTAGAAAGAGTTTTGGTTGTTTATAAGAGGAACATAATTAACTTTTATTATCAAGATGCTAGTGCACTCGTTGGAAAATTAATACACTTTGCCTATGTCCTCTATATACCAAAAAAATAAAAATAATGAACAAAAACATGCAAAATAATACAATACAATAAATGGGGCATAAATGATGAATAGGTAGAGAAAACAACTTACTATAAAATAAGTTTAGTTGAATCGAATAACCAAACAACTCAAACCATCAATGAGCATAAATTCTTTCAATGTGTGAGAATCTAACAATCCTCACACCTATATTTGGGATAGAGATAAAGGGGTTAGTTGCATATGTGCTTGCCAATGTGGTCAAACGCCTTTTTTGGTCTTTCAACCTCCATGAGAAGCCAAAATCTAGATTTTGGCATATGTGTATGTACTTAAATACTTATGACTAGGGTTAAAATAAAGTGTGTGCTAGCTAGTAATGTAATCAATTTAATTGTGCTAAACGTACATGTAGGAAAGAGGAAATGGACAACCCAAGATATGTGCCAAATGTGAAGAATTAAGGTAAAAATGAGAATGGATTCACAAGATTATTATATTAATTTATACTAAATATAGAAAATGGAACTAAGATATAAATTCAACAAGATTCCTCAATTCCTAAAAGGACTTCAAGAGGAGATATTTTCATGTTATTTTTACTTTTAAAGAAGGAATAAGACACCCATAGAAGAGAGACACCCTAAGTCGATATTGAATACATGAGGAAGGAAACTCTTCAAGAAGATGAGAATAAAGAAGAAAGGAGATGGAGTTCAAGAACTGGAACTACAACACCATTCACTTTTCTTGAAAATGGAAGAAGGCAGATTTTGTTTGTTCTTTGAATTATGCTAATGAAAATGAGAGTAAGGAGAATGACATAAAATTAAACTTTAATAAGGACAATAATCCTTAGAGTAGAAAATAGAAATGTGAGAGAAACACTCTTGTGATAAATATTCCAAAAAGCCCAAATGAATTTTGAAGATAAGGGTTCTCTCAAAATATTTTGACAAGAAAACCTTGGATAACTTCCATTAAACAAAATCTAAACTAGGTCTTCACAACAATGAGATTCCTTTAACAAAAATGGACATCTTCAATATCCTACAACACCAATGTTATGAAATTCACAAACAAAATGAGAATCTCTAGATGTATTAGCAAAATATGTGTGAGAGAGAGAGAGAGAATGAAATTCACAAACAAAATGAGAATCTCTAGGTGAATGAGAAAAATATGTATGAGAGAGAGAGAGAAAAAAAAAAACTTTAATCTTAAATAAAGGTCATTTAAGATTTGACTAACTACAGCAAGATTCCATATCCTTATGCAATTTGATACAAGCATAATAAGACATTAACTATCATAGAATTTCTCAAAAATCTACTTCCTTCCCTTATTTAACTCCTACATGCATAAAAAATCTAACATAAATTTAAATAATAATCAAGAAGAAAACCTAAATTTGAAGACTTATATGATGAGTTCACTACTATGCCACATAAGGCAACCACTTAGATGTTGCAACAAACACATACTTTTCAATCCAAAAGGTTGATCAAACTATGTAAACAACATGTTCACATGGTTATCATGTCAAACTTAGAGTTCATTGTAAATTACATTTTTATGCCATGATGAACTCTCATTCATTGATTCCATTACTTGAGTCTTCATGAAAAATTCATGTTCATCATGGATAACACTCTAGCTATTATGGTGAACACACATTTGTTGCCTATGGTAGTGATGGATTCATCACTATGATAAGGGCAAGAATGTGCAGAAAGGGTAATTTTTACATTTTTAACTTAAACATTTAAATCTAGAAAATTTCAAAAAATAACCTTTTGCTATAATTTAATCCTACCCATGTCTAAAACCTAAATAAAGCCTAATTTATAAACTTACAAATGAACCCTAAATAAACCCTAATTTACAATTTACAATTTACAAATAAACCCTAAATAATCTTTTGCTTTTAGGGTTTAGAGTTTAAATTTACAAATTGAATACAAAATCATGTAAGTACAATTTTTTGCTAAACCCTAAATAAGTTAGTGTAGGATCATTTAGGAGGATATTTAGACACTCCTTGTTTTTGGTTCTTGTTAATTTTGTCAAAGAATTTAGGGAGTTTTTCTTCTTTCCCTTTTTTGGGCATTTTTTAGCCCCTCCATCTATACCAGAAGATTTTCTTTTTTTTATGATCTCCCTCTTTCAGAGAGAGGTCCACCTCCATGTTATCGCAACCTTGAAGACTGACTAACTGCACAACTTGTTCCTTAGGACTTAATGTTTGGGAATTGTCCAAATTAGCAATAACAACCCAGTCCTTGGGGGTTGGAGAACTATCCCTTAGAGGGGATGGAAAAAGCTCAATGAATTCCCTAATTTTCTGAAGGGCTAATTGCTATGCATTAACCTTCTCTAGAATCCTAGGAGGGGTCAACATGTACCCTTCCCCTAACTTATTACTAACCTTAGTAGGGATGACCACAAATTTTGAAACATCAATAAGAGATGGCATAAATGCCTTCTCATTAACAACATCAATCAATCCTGACTCAACATTATTGCCTACATTGTAGACTTTAAACCACCATTATGTTTCAACCTCTCCCATCAGGGGCTCATTATTACCAGCCCCTCCAATATTTTCCTTTATCTTTTCCCCTTCAGGAATAATGCTCTTTTTCCCCACATTTAGGGATACTGAATAATTGGGTCTGAGATTTCTAGTACAATCCTTTCTTAGGGGCCCACTCTTTTGCATAAATAGCATGCATTCAAGTCACCCAGAAGCTCGACTGGATAGATAACACACTTGGAATCAATATTGAGTTCCGGCATCTCCACAAATTCCATATTCAATTTAATGGAAATAAGTACACTAGCATTCAAATAAGGCAAAGTTATTCTAGTTTATTCAATCTGAAGAACCTCCCCAACTGGTTTCAATAAATGGGGGGTAAATTTCCATAGTTGTGGGGGGCCATTTTTCACTTAAATCCATCTGGGTGCCAAAAATTCTAGTATTTTATCAGGTTTGGCTTTAGTCGACCATGACATGGCCCTGAACAAGGACTTACCCACATTCCAGATTTCCTTTTTGATGACTCCTAGCTGCATATTATGTTCTTCAGAAAGATGACAAGGAGCCCTTGATGAATCATACGGCAAAAATTTAAGTAAATACCCATCTTTTTACCCCAAATCTTCCCTAACTAGTTGTCAAAGAATTTCCTTGATGGCAAAGAATTAACATCCAAACAAACAAAAAAATAGCAATATTATTTAGTCTTTTCTCTTCCTCATTGATAGCATGCAACATATCAATTGAAGGAACAATAGAAAGAACCTAGGTAGGAGGATAATTCTTAGCTTGTCCTCCTTCTTCAGAGACATTTTCTTTGACTTTGTAGTTACCTCCCACCCTTCTCCCTCCACCGTTGACATCCTGCAACACCTCAAAGCTACCAGAATCTAACATAGACTTTTTGCCTCCCCCCAGAGCCTCCTTATACGATATCTTACCCTATTTCACCTCTTGCAGCGGTGAATTTTTTTCCGCTTCACCACCTTCCAATTCTACCTCCTTCACACCCATTTCCACATCATTAAACTCCTTATTTTCATTTATTTCCCTAGGTGACTCCATCTCCATGGAATTGGCCAACATGCGAGAGATTAACTATGTGATATCCTTAACATAAACTAGGAATTAATGCCCGCCATCAGGCCAAAGAACCGGTCCAAGCCCCAAGACCCACAAGGTTGAGGCACCCACCATAATGCTTGCTCAATGGGAAAGCACAGTACGAAAGATACAAAAAAATCATTTTTTTAACTAAAGACCAAAACAAATCTGCCCCAACACAACCCAAACAAACACAAACAATACACACAAAAGAACAAAATTACCAATTAGACTAAGCATAATAGAAGGGAGCATCCAAGCATACAACAGGCTGATAACTCTTCATCTACCACCCAAGACTCAGCTCTCCCCCTTATATCAATATATAATTAGTTATATGTGTATATATGTAAACATATATGTATACATATAACTCAGTGCTCCCCTTTATATCAATATATAATCAGTTATATGTGTATATATGTAAACATATATGTATACATATAACTCAGTGCTCCCCTTTATATCAATATATAATCAGTTATATGTGTATATATGTAAACATATATGTATACATATATACACTCATATATATGTATATGTATGTATATACATATATGTATGTATATGTACATATATATGGCATGTGTGTATATATGTAAACATATATGTATACATATACACACACATATATATGTATAATGTATACATTTGTGTGTGTATGCATGCACAAACACACAGTGACTGTTATATTCTTTTAACATAAAGGCAAAAAAAATATTAAAACAATGACAAATTACAAAATAGGTCTACTAGTCTTAAAAAGACTTATAGCATATACCAATTCCATAAAATCAAGAAAATCTACATGGATTGAAAATAGACAATCAACAAGAGAGGGGGAACCCTCCAAACCCCATAAATAGGGCATAAACACTTGTTCCCCTAAAGATTGTGCATACTCTGAGTGTCGGAGGTAATGTTTGTCTTGATTCTAAAAAACTAGACCAGCAAGAAAACCACTTAAAACAAATAACAATAATAGTGTTATCCACAAGGGAATATATAGGAATAACCACACAAGAACCTGTTGGAAACACGGTTGCTGTTGCACCAAAAGGTCGACTTGTTAATGCCCGATACAACTGCCAAAGTTAATGAATCCATGGGAGGCGGTTAAGCCATGTCATGAATCCCGCGAGAGATGTTGGCTCATTGCCAACAATCCCCCCCAGCGTCACTCGCGGGGGAGATTCAAACCCGAAACCTTTGGCTCTGATACCAATTGTTGGAAACATGGTTGTCGTTGCACCAAAAGGTCAACCTGTTAATGTTCGATACAACCACCAGAGTTAATGATTCCATGGGAGGTGGTTAAGCCATGTCACGAATCCCGCGAGAGATGCTAGCTCACTGCCAACATAACCAACACACTAGTAAGAATCTAGAATCGAGAGAGGCATTGTAGTCAGCATTCACAAGAACACTAAAGTCTCTGCCATGCCCACCCATACATGTATAAATAAGCATAAACAAAATGCAACTAACTTTTTTTTGTTTACAACACTAGATACTAAGGGTTATACTACTCACATTAGTGAATTATGTACACTCAACATTGTTGCACATGTAACAGAATGAGAACACGCCACTCAAGACAATGAGAAATAATAACAAAAGCAGGTGTGATGGAACCCCATTTACCATTCCCTAGAAAGGTGAAAATAATCTACCAAGGTGTTGTCATTATTATGCATGGCATCACAAAGGGAAAAATAACTCACAAGTATTTTCCCTCTAAACTTCCTAAGAGGAAGTGATAATTCATCATCACCTTAAAGTGACTTGACCAATAAATTCTAAGTCCAAAAACAAACAAACAAACCTAATTTAATATTAAAGCTAACTAGGCATCTAGCATTGTTTTAAGAGTCTTTAAACTCAATCTGTAATCAAATGATTGTAAAATATTGACTCAAAATTTGACTTGCAATAAATTTATGAAGCAAATAGACAGTTATGGACTACATAGATAAATCAACTTAAATTCATGTCACTTAAACAAGCCACAAAATAATAGATTAGTCAACTATAAAATATACAACTATCTAATAAAATATAAATAATATAACCCCATCATTTATCCACCAATCTCATTTTACAAGTTTCAATCATAAACCAAAGAACAAGGCAAGAATTGTTATAACTTTTCCATTATCTAATTATAGTATTTAGTTATGTTGTGGAAAAACATACTAATAAACTTCATATTATTTTTAGTTATAAAATATTCTAAACATATACAGTGAAGTGCAGTACACAATGATATCATAGGAATGTTGTTGATTTAAAATTATGATAAATGAAGTCTAGTACACTTTCTTTTTAACTCCCATTATTAGCCAAGAGTGAACATACAAAACAGTCAAAACTTAGGAAAAAAAAGATCAAGTCCTTAAAGACTTACTCTTGCAATAATATGTCTGATACATTTATAGCTATTCCATATCAACCATTCACAACCATAATTATCAATTCTACCAAGAGATTATAGTGTTAATTTTACAACTTTATTTGATGCAACACTACTTCATCAGAATGAGTAAATCTACATAAAAGAACATAGTGACCTTGTACAATCAATCAATATACTATAACTATATATTGCCTATATATAATGATATTATATCACTCATAAATGCAACACCAAGCCAAACAAGTTAACTCTTATTAACAATATAAAATTCAATGGCTTGGTGGTGCAGGAGCACCTCATAAATGATAGGACATCCTCTGTTCTCAAATGATTTGTTGTAAGGCCTAGAGCCAAAATGAATTGATTGGACAAATGTGTCCCATGGATTAAATAAGTCATAAGTTGTAAGCCGATTGGCACTAGTGCATAGGTGTCATACTATGTTTGTAACTGTCTCGTATATGAACCATTTTTAAATGAACCTAAGGTAGGGAAGGTGAATCGGTTACGATTCCATCGAAGTGTAACTGCTTTGGCTAGGTTCTTTATAAGAGTGTGTACTTGAAGAGGACAGACAGAGAAGGAGGAGATGAGAAAAGAAAAAGAAACATTTTGTAATTATATATTTATGAGTAGAAACAATAAAGATTTTGGTTTGGTCTCGTCTCAGTGTTTTGGTTTGGGACCATTCCACTGGTTGAGGCTTCCGCCGAAACCAGTGGAATGACTCCCCTAGATTTTAATTTCCTTCCGTTTGATTTAGTCCAAAAATCTGTATGTCTATATGGTTATAGTGAGTTACAGAAATCTGCGTAGTTGCAGCATAGGTAAATCTGTGTGTGTGTCTGTGTTGTAGAGGAGAAGAGTTATTAGCATATCGCCATCCATCATGGTGAAATGGTGGAGTTGAAGCGTCGAGTGTATCATCATCCTATCGACCGATCGAAATTTGTTTCAGCAATGAGTTAAGTCTCACCGACCCTGCAGAGCTGTATCGACCTATCGGCCTAAGGATTTATTGACTTGCCGATGGTGTGTGTATCTTGCCGATCATGGAACCGATGATTCAACAGTTCATGCGAATGGTTCAAGAGTTCAAAAGATATGAATAGTTCGTAAGTTCAATGAGTTTAAAAAAATTGATGGTTCGAGACTAACAAGTTCAGTGGGTTCAACCGAGAAGTTAAATGGTTCGAGAGGTTCAATAATTAGAAGATTTGCTCATTTTGTCTGCTTCGCTGCATTTTCTATATCAAAATGGTATCAGAGCTCAGAAGATTCTGAGCATGTAGATAGAGCATCGAAGGAGGCAATCTATACCAGGATTTTGGGATGAGCATTGGTTTTAGCTACCTGATTCTTGTTGTGAAGTTTTATGGTTCCAGGTGCAAGTTCACTCGCTGGAGTAAGCAGACAAGAAGGCCTGTCAAGAGGGCCAGAGGAGATGGTCCATTGGTTGTCACCAAAAGTCCTCGGGAGAGAGGCAAGAGAGGACTCCCAGGTGAGGGATAGGAGTGTTGGTGTAGTAGGGAGGAGTGGACTTCAAATGACAGAGATACACCTTGGAGGTAGCCAGTTAAACTCCATTGATAGGAGTCACAGTTGGAGGGTAAAGAGGAAGCAGCAGAGGCGTCAAGTCAGGGTTGAAGACATAAAGAGGCAAAAGTTGTTTGAAGCAGACCACATAACTCTTGGGACAAGAGTTTTCTTCATGTCGGGGAGTATGGTGCAGGAGCACCTCATAAATGATAGGACATCCTCTATTCTCAAATGATTTGTTGTAAGGCCTAGAGCCAAAATGAATTGATTGGACAAATGTGTCCCATGGATGAAATAAGTCATAAGTTGTAAGCCGATTGGCACTAGTGCATAGGTGTCATACTATGTTTGTAACTGTCTTGTATATGAACCATTTTTAAATGAACCTAAGGTAGGGAAGGTGAATCGGTTACGATTCCACCAAAGTGTAACTACCTTGGCTAGGTTCTTTATAAGAGTGTGTACTTGAAGAGGACAGATAGAGAAGGAGGAGACGAAAAAAGAAAAAGAAACATTTTGTAATTATATATTTCTGAGTAGAAACAATAAAGATTTTGGTTTGGTCTTGTCTCAGTGTTTTGGTTTGGGACCATTCCACTGGTTGAGGCTTCCGCCGAAACCAGTGGAATGACTCCCCTAGATTTTAATTTCCTTCTATTTGATTTAGTCCAAAAATCTGTATGTCTATATGGTTATAGTGAGTTACAGAAATCTGCATAGTTGCAGCATAGGTAAATCTGTGTGTGTGTCTGTGTTGCAGAGGAGAAGAGTTATCAGCGTATCGCCATCCATCATGGTGAAATGGTGGAGTTGAAGTGTCGAGTGTATCATCGGCCTATCAGCCGATCGAAATTTGTTTCAGCAATGAGTTAAGTCTCACCGACCCTGCAGAGCTGTATCGACCTATCGGCCTAAGGATTTATTGACTTGCTAATGGTGTGTGTATCTTGCCGATCGTGGAACCGATGATTCAACAGTTCATGCGAATGGTTCAAGAGTTCAAAAGATACGAATAGTTCGTAAGTTCAATGAGTTTTAAAAATTTGATGGTTCGAGACTAACAAGTTCAGTGGGTTCAACCGAGAAGTTAAATGGTTCGAGAGGTTCAATAATTAGAAGATTTGTTCATTTTGTCTGCTTCGTTGTGTTTTCTGCATCACTTGGCCATATAGAAATCTCACACAAGTTGACCAAGCATGAAGCTTGGCATGAGCCTTCAAATCTCAAGCCATCTAAAAGGTGTAGGAAACATTTGAACTAACTATTAGCTTGTTTTTTTAATATTTCATATATGGCTCAAGTAAGTAAAAGAAAATCAAGGTGGAGCATAGTCAAATCCAACACAACAACCATATAAATTAAGGCATAAAATAATAATAACAATAGAAGAAAACTAAGGCTCTATCATCTTTCACAATGGCATTCCATTTACAAGCTAGACACAATGCAACAAAGAAGGGAACCACAATAGAGCACATCAATTAAAAATAATTGGACCTAAACTAAACAACTTTTGTGATTGAAAATATGATTAGAGGATATCCAAAAAGCATATAGATACAGATATTGTGTGTAGACTATTATTACAACCACTCAATTAAACTTCCATAAAATTTATGAATGCAAGTGAATTGTTTGACAAAATACATCATGAAATGTGTACCTACAATGAAGGTGTGTAGCTTGTTTACCAAATATCTCAAAGAAATTTCAAGTGTAAGGAGGCATAGGGATTGTTGGATGGAACACCTTCAAGAATAGTGGTCATGTGGAATGCCATGAATGTGAGATAAACATGAAATGGATTTGTAGAAATGACTTTAGAAATATTTTAATAACTCAAACAAAATTAAAGACTTCCAAGACCTTTCCAATGGTGCAAACAAATTAGTCTCATCATGGAAAATGAAGTTGTAGTCACACAATTACAGTCTAGAGTAAAATTATCATAACTTGATCAAAACATAACATTTTTTTGACTTTAATATGAAAAATAAATAAGACTTAAAGTACTAAAAAACCTAGAAATTATTTTAGAAACTCACAAAATATTATGAATGAAAACATATCTACAAGTTTGTATAAAAGTATGTTACAAAACTATTATAAAACAATCCTCTACATTTATTCATAGAGAATGACTGACATATGATTGAGAGATAAAATTTTAAATTTTTTGGTAACCCTTAGTTCATAACAACATATCCAAAAATTATGTCAACCTAGTGGACAAATTAAAAATTATGGTTAAAACACAATTGTTCTCTATCTCAAACAATAACCTATTATAAAACAGTCCTATAGATTTAATAACAGAGAATGGTAGAAATAGAATTGTGAGATACAATTTTTTAAAAAAAATCAAATACTAAGCTCGAAACATCATATCCACAAATTAGCCCAACCCATTTGACCAATTAAAAATTATGGTCAAAACACTACTATCCTTTATCTCAAATAGTAAACTGTTATAAATCAGCCCTATAGATTTAATCATATAGAGTGCTAGACATACAATTGAGAAATAAAATTAAAGGGTTTTTCAACTACTGAATTTAGAACAACATATCTAAAAATTGGCCCAACCTAGATGACCAATTAAAAGTTATGGTCAAAAAATTGTTGTCCTCTATCACAATCATACAAATTTAGAAATGTTGAAAGGAGACTTATGCATTTCAAATCTTCAAGACATACCAAGATGTATGTTTCTCTTCTAAAAACATAGTTACAATGTTAAAAATAATAGTAATCCTATTTACAATATAGACTCTATTTTTTTTATGGCAAACTAATGTGTCAAATCCAAAACGAGTAAAAACACATGAACCCATCAACAATGAGGGTGTTAAAAAGACAACAAGAAATTAAACATCATATCTTCACAATGAGATTATCATCCATAAAGTAGTTTAAACTTGCAACACAAATATCCACAAAGCCTCTCATGACCAAGGCTAGCTCACCTCCCAATCATAGGACTTGCAAGCAAGTCCACCCCCAAGCTAGGGGGCTCCCAAAAACCCGATTTTGCAACACAAGTACACATAAATCTAAAAACTACCCAATGACTAACATACACAAATGGATCTTTTTAAGATCATTAATAAGGGGGACTCAAGGGGACTCACTAAACTCTTGAGAAAGAATCAAAATATAACAACAATCTCCATCTCCTCATAAATTAAAGATTTCCACAATTCTCTAATTCATCACAATTTTCCATCATCCAAATCACATTTCTATCACAACACAAATAACCCACAAAAGTATTCAAATCCTCTCCACAACCCAATCACCATACACAAAGGCACTCATGTCAAAACACCATACAATAGAATTTTTCCCCAAGAAAGGGTCCACACCTCTCTCAACCCCAATACATGGGTGGATCTTAACCCAAGTGGGAAGATCAACACCCAACACAAACCCCATACCCAAAATAATCAATACACAATAGAAATACAGAAAGAGGTTTTCAACATACAAAAACAAGAGGATCCATAGAAAAATCAGCTACCAAATTTTTTCCATAATATTCACAAACAACACTACCATAATCTAAAAAATGGCTCAAAAGTCTACCTCAATGCTTCAACCAAATTAGGTGAAGCCTTGATCCAATTTTTTCATCTTTTCCAAGCTCCCAAGATTTTCCTCTTATTTCTCCTCTTCCAAAACTCTTGTTATTCAAAATAGAAAATTTCTACAATGGAAAGGTCAATCCCACACAAAGTTTCAAGAATAGATTAAATAAAAGACAAATGTCTAGATATAATGAACCTAGCGTTAAGTTTGACTTTGTAATTCAAATCAGATTTTGCCTCCAACAACTCGTCACTTACCTTCCAAAATACTTTTCTAGGCTCTAAACACTTCTAAAACACTTTTTAAATATTTAAATATGAGCCCCACTCATAGGTTATCACTATAGGAGTTCAATTTTACATAAATAATAAAAAATAATACTTTATGACCTCAAAATCTTCCTCTTAAGTTCAAATCCAAAATTTGACATTTAAGGAAATTTGACTACACACCACATTGGATAATAAAATAAAAGTAAAAAATTTATTAACACAATCACACTCACAACACTTTTATACAAAAGGGCCTTAATCCTCTCTTAGGATAAAGCCTAGGCACATGGGGGAAACACAACAATAGTTTCTTGGGGAACCTCCAAAAATTTTCCATTGGTCATGGAATTTAACTTGCGTACTTGCCCACATACATTAATATATTCAAGATAATAACCGAAGTAACATTCATAATTAAATTAATATATGCATCATAAATATTTCATAATTAACAATATTATCGTAATTAAATAAAAATCAAACAAGTTTAATTCATCATATTAATACAAAATCACATAAACAAAAAGAATTTAGTCAAATATAATTTAGATTTATCAGTCACAATTATGTTCATTCTAAAATCAATCCATAGAGACAACTAATTATAATTTGTAACTCTAATGTAACAATACTATTCTAAATACAATATCAGTGTTTAAACTATCTATGATCAAAATAAGGTAAAATTGCACATCCACAAGAGTTTTATTCAAACAAGTCCATTAAAATAAGATGAGAACAAAAGGGAAGGGAGTGGGCCTCACAATCTCTACTCAAGTCCCAGGTAGGTAGTCCTAATTATTTCCAATTCCAACCTTGATGGCATTTCAGTTAGAAGTTGATTTAGCCAAGAAATCAACAATGTAATTTTCTTCCCTTCTAGTTTGGTTCTACTTAAAAGTATTGAAACCCTGTATGAGGATGTTAGTGTATTTCTTATATTCATTCAACTACCACTTTTGAAAGCAAGAAGACTATCTTTTGAAGTGATCAATCAAGATTTTAGAATCATATTCCAGAAAAATATTAGTAAAATGTTTTAGCTTTGCTTCTAAAAGAGTTTGGTGAATGGTCATAGCCTCAGAAAAATTATTAGAACCAACAACAAGACTACCAGCAAACTAGAGCTTAACCCTACCATTGTGGTCATGACAAACACCTCTCGTACTAGCATTTCCAAGATTGTCTTTTGAAGCTCCATCAATATTAATTTTAACCAATCCTTGAGGAGGGCATTCTCATTTAGTAAGTTGATATGCCTAGTGATTATTTTGGAAGATGCAAAAGAGGGAGAAACCACAAGAATACCAAGTCTCATTAGAACTTTGAATTCCCACCAAGAACTCGCTTGATAATCTTGAACCCAAACTTGATAGGTTTCTCTCATATTAGACATAATTCTACCCCAAACCTAACTAATATGCCTAGTTGAACCATTGAACATCCTTTGATTGTGTTCCCACTAGATATTCCAATAGATCAAACCAAGATTAATATCATGCAACAAATTAAGGGATTTTAGCTTCAAAGAGGGTCATGACTAATTCACAAGAGAGCCCTAAATAGAATTACAACTAGTCCATGAAATTCCCAATAGATCACACCATAAAAGGTGAAGGAAAGTGGCAAGGGGTAGGTTAAAAGATGTTTTCCATTTTCTTCATGCCTTGAAGGTAGAGGATACATCTATTCAGACTAGCAAACCCAAGTTTCCAGAGATTATCATGATGAAGAAATTTATCTAAAGCTCCTTTCCACATGAAAGCATTAACCTTTGGCCAACATTTAGGATGCTAGACCCTTTTCCAAAGCTTAGATTTCTTAACTTCAAGGTTTTCTTCCAAAAGAGTTTTATAACTTATTTGCATTATATAAATCCCAAAACCTCTCAGTCTCCATCCAAGGATATCAAAATGCTTATATAAAGAGACCTTCTAGGACACTAAAATGTAAGCTAATCAGTTAATTAGAAGAGGGAATTGTTGACCTAGCCAAATATCTTAGGTTTCCATTTCCAAATCCTCAAGCCATCCTGCATGACTTCATACTAAAAATTAGAAACATAACTCCAACCAAATTCAACACATTTATATTTTAATTCAAGGAGATCAAGGAATTCCACATAGAGAGGATTGTGTTGGTCCTATGCATCATCCTAGAAAAGAGCAAGGTCACCCTTCCCAACAATCTAGAAGAGAAACTTTAATTAGCTTACTATGCAAATTCATTATTTTTCATATCTGAGAACCCCTGCCAAGGTTCGACATCTTAGGAATGAAAGAATGATTCTCCAAATTTAGGTACTTGAGCTTAAGAATTCTCCCCTATAAGGCATTTTCCTCCACACACCATCTCCAATACAGTTTGGTAACAAGAGCCATATTGTTAAGGAGGGAAGATCTCATACCTAATCTACCTCTCCTTAGGTTGACAATTTTATCCCAATTAACTAAATGTCATTTATTTTTCTCTAAGTTTCCTTCCCAACGAAATTTTCTCATTATTTAGTCCAAGTCATGAAGAATACCTTTTGGAGCCACAAGAGCCATAAACCTATAAACTAGGAGAGCTTGAATCACAACTTTAAGGAGGACTATACAACCAACCAAAGAGAGGTATCTATGTGTCCAATGAATGATATGATGCTAAACATAACCTAACATAACATTTCAATTTTTTTTTCTAAGGCAAGTTGGAGAAATAGGGATACCCAAATATTTGAAAGGACAAGAAGACACCTAGAAATGAAGAATATTAGCAATTTGTTCCTAAAGATGAGGCTCTATATGGAAGAAGAAAACATAAGACTTATGTTCATTCAAGAGTTGACCAAACACATTAATATAAATTTTAAGAGCTCGCCTTAGAGTAATAGCTCCCTCAAGAGTGACAGTGCCCATCAAACAAGTGTCATCCACAAACTGAAAATAGGTGAGTGGATCCACACCTTGCACAATGTGAAAGATAGAAAAATATAAGAAACACTTGAGGTGCTTTAAAAATCTGCCAAGTCCTTCTACCAAAATGAGAAAGAGATACAAAGAGAGGATCTCCCTAACACAAGCCTCTTTCAGAATGAAAATGGTGGAGGGAGAACCATTTATAATCATATAAAAAGAAGAGGTGTGGCAAGCCATGACCCATTAAATCTATTTATTATCAAAACCAAAGGTGCATAATATATCTTCTAAAAATTTCTAGCAAACCCTGTCATAAGCCTTAGAAAGATCAAGTTTCATGAACATAGAATTTTTCTTGTTGACATGCATAGAGTGAATAACTTCCTAGACAATAACAATACCATTGAGGATTTGGCATCCTTGTACAAACCCCCCTATTTTGGGGAAATAATAGAAGGAAGGAGTTGTTTCAACCACTTAGCAATAGTTTTGGAAAAAATCTTATAGATACTATTGT
The DNA here is from genome assembly GCA_027924645.1 of Cunninghamia lanceolata. Taxonomy (NCBI): domain Eukaryota; kingdom Viridiplantae; phylum Streptophyta; class Pinopsida; order Cupressales; family Cupressaceae; genus Cunninghamia; species Cunninghamia lanceolata. Next base: position 12,481,373 of record BSBN01000987.1, on the reverse strand, counting down.
AGACAGCTATGGGTTGAACACAGAAAAAAACCAACACATAATCATTCTTATGAATCAAAGCCAAAAAAGAGTCATTAAGAGCTTTTAGCATTTGTTTTAATGTCCTTGTCAAAGCTTCTCTGCCTGAGAATTCTACTGTGGGCATTTCTGATGAATTTGTTGTTAAACACTACCCCCACTCCATTATTGGTTCCTTGGCCGACACCCATGGTAATTCCTCCCAGAAGGAAGTGGCGGCAGGACTCTGCAACCTGAAGAATAGCCTGACCTTATCTGCAATTAGAAAGAGGTCATTGAAGAAAAGTGGCTTGACTAATACCTTAAGGAAGACCAAGGCTAAGAAGCCTAAGAGTGATTTATCTCTGGATAAGAAGGTGGACTGTAAGATTGGGGAGACTGAGGAGTTTAACCCTAAAGGGGGTCACAAGAATGACAGAGGTGTCGATAAGGATGAAATGGAGGTGGCGGGGTACAAGGAGAAGGATACAGTTAAAAATACTAGTGACAAGTCAAAGAAGTCTAGTGATTCTACTACTAGGAAGCCATGCATAAGATGCTCCAACAGACTTATTGGTATTCAAACACCCAAAGTTAAAATTGTGGAAGATTTGAGTGATTTGAACCCAGAGGATGAAGTGGAAATTCAACAGGTGAAGTTTACCCCAGAGCAGACTGACTGTCAAGATGGCACTAACTTGTTTAAGGAGCTGAATAACTCCTACTATGATTCTGAGGAGGAGGAGACTGAATTGGAATCGGATAAGGTTGATATGGTTAAGGAGAATACCCCCGCGTAGAGGGAGTGTGTGAAATGTGATCAAGTCATAGGGGAGACAGTCGAGCTGAGATCAAGAGTGGGTGCCATGGAAGGGAAGTTGAAAGTACTGGCTTCTTTGAGTCTAAAGTCGATGCATCGAGCTGCTACTACTCTGGTGGTTCTGCAGGACTTCAAAGTTAAGAGACATGGGCTAGATTCTAAGGCATTTGTGAACTACAAGGAGATGTATGGGTTCCATAAGGAGGACTAGAGCCAGTTGTTTCCCTATCTTTTCCTTCTGCTTTGGTTTGTGTTTTTGGTTATGGATTTTGTATATGTCTCTAGACTTTAATATGTTAGTTTACAGTTAGTGTGCTACTTTTCTATTGTTGGTGGCCTATTTGGCCTATTTTGCTGCCTGTTGGGTGCTTTTGTTAAAGGGATTTGTACCCTTGTTTTTAGCTTACCATAATCAAAAATAATTGTTTTAATGTGTGTTGTTCCTTAGAAGCCTTCAAAATGTCATCATAAAAACCACTTGCTCCAACTCATTCATAGAAATAGGGCCATTAAGGAAGGAATCATCTTGAGGGGAGATAAGTCTAAGAATATAGTTTAAAATGATACATCTATTATTAGAAATGAAATTAGTGAGGGCTTTCAATGCAACATCCCACTTGGTCATCAAGAAAATTTCTTGATCACTAATCACAAAGTAGGATGAAGTTAAATATAATTTTTTTTATTAATCATTCTGAAGGACTTACGTAAAGCTAATGTGTATACTCTTTGCAATCTTTTGGTTTGACTGAATACTCAGGGAATGATAATAGCCAGTTCAGGTTATTCTGTCTAATATGAGACATTCAAATTCTTTAGCCAATCCGAGCTCTTCTGTCCATTAGGCTTACTTGTCAATATGGGATGAATTAACATAGCCAAATTAGACCATTCATCTATTCAATACAAGTTAGACAACATAGTCATCCATATAGGCTCTTCTATCCAATACGGGATAGGCAACATAGTTGGCCATACTAGATTATAAGGACAGGTATTTTGAATGTGCTCTTGCCAAATATTTTGACTCTTTTGGGACCAAAATTTGCATCCATAGTCACTTGCTGAAAGACCACAGTATGCCCATAATATTGTGCCAAGGGCTTTGTCAATAAGGAGATATATACAAGTATCTTGTACCTCACCTCAAATTTTGACCTATTCACCAAGTACAAGTAATCCACTCAGGGGATTCTTCTGAGAATCAGTGTTAATCATATTCTTATCTTAGTCTCTTAGATTTGAAGTTCATTTATGCTTAACAGTAGTGTCATAGGACCTCACAATGTTCTCTACACCTGTGTACTAGGAACATACTTCATTCCACAAACTGCCTACATACCCTATATCCATGGGATCAAGTTACAAGAGAACCGGGTGTACATATATATGTAATTCAGTTTGATTCTATGTTATATGTAACTGTACAAGTGGGTATGCAACCATTTCTAAGGCTCAGTTTCCCCGAAGAATTCTTGATCGGCTACCACCCACTTAGATGAAACAAGGATGAAATCATATAAAGAAAATAAACTACTTTGCAAACACACTCTAAGGAGGTGTTTGATGTTAAGTTTTGATTGTGTGAAGATTTTCATGTTTACCTAAAATGCATATTTGGTCCAAGAAATATTTTCCATTCATCAGACTTATTAATTTTTAGTTTTCCTTATTTCTCCCTAGCGATTTAAAGGGATGATGCCACAGACGTTGTTATTACAACTATGTGAGGCCATAAATGTAGTAGTTTAAGCATGATGGCTTTACCCGTAAATATGAACTAGAGGCATCATTATTAACAAACACTGTGAGTAGTAATAGGTTTTGTGTATTGGGTGTATAATACCTAATATCTAAGAAAATCAATGCAAATGACAATATTTGTACTAATTAATTACTTATCAACCTTACATATTTAAAATGGTTAACTAATTAAGTGCATGTCTTGAAAGATAATTTATTAAATGCGGGATTGAAAAATGCCTATTTGCTTATATAGTACTAAATGAATCAACATTGCCTAATATAAATGTGAGGTCATCATTTTACTTAATAAAATTATTTTTAAAATAGAATATTCTACTATAAATTAAAAGTCATAAGAACTTAAATAAGAATTAATTAAAATCAACATCTAATATTTGCAAAAATTAAAAGGATAGTTAAGACACAAATCAAAAGATAATTTAACTAATCATAAGATCGTCAATGTATATTGAAGTATTCTGGGTGTTTGTCTTTACAATTATGCCACCAATATAACTATATTCTTAGCAATAAATTTACCTAATCTTAAGGGTTTCTTAATAAATCTAGGATTTAGGTAATGAAAACATTGGCATTTACTTCTTTTACCATCTAAATTCAATTAATAAATTAAAATCTCATAGTAACATTTATCATACATCCATAATGAAAATAATTCATACTCATTAGTAACTCACAACATTTTCTTAAATCAAAGACCACATCCTAAGTTATCTTCAAACATGTAACCTATACCTATGATTTACATTTCTTATTCATTAAGTCAATTTACTCTATATGTGATATCACTATCAACATCAAAGTTATAGTGACTTTAAACAACAGGGTTAATATTTCATATTCTATGCTCACAAATTAAATTCAATCCATCTATACAAATCTTGATTACATACAATTTAATCAGAGAATATCAAAACAAGGCAAGAATAAACATATGATCTAATTTAATCTTTTATCTAATGGACAATAAAGAGATTAGTACCTTAGGTTTGCCTAACTTTTGTTATATACTCATTCACCAATTAACTCAACCCAACATATCAAAGTACTTAGATTCTCTTGCTCAAAGGTAACTACTACTATCACATTAAAGATGTCACAAAAGTAAGATAATGCATATAAAATGTCTACTCAACAACCAATTACTTCCATATATAAAGCTCAAGCATTGAAAAGGAAAAAACAATATTTATAAGGATCTAATGATAATTATTAAAGAGGCAAAGAGTGAGTCAAAGAATAAATTTCACCATATAGAATCTATATATCTAAATATAACTAGATTGTCAATCTTATTTACGACAATGTTAAGCATTTTCCCTTTTGTTTTTGATTAGTTTAGCTGGAGAAGAGGGTCCAGAACCCTTTACAAAGCATCCCACAAGGCAAAATCAAGCCTTAAATGAGCCAGAGATAGCACATTAACAGCACCCAGACAACAGAGAACCGACCAAAAAATGAACACTAATCAAAAACAACAAAAAACCAAAGACCAACAAGGGACCAACTAGGGATTCTCAGAAATCCCATATTTGGACAGGAATTTAACCATGTCCTTGTAATCTCCCAAATTGTCCACCCCAATATCTTTGCCCTTATCATCAAATTCTTTAACAGCCGAGAACAGAGACACCGCACAGTGGAGAGCTTTAGCCACAAATTCTGCCATCACTCGCCATTTCTTCTAGATTTTTTTAATCCTAGTTTTAAGCTCGACCACCTCCTTAGTAGTCTTGCTACACAGAGAGCAGCCATCTTCCTTTTTCTGCTCCTGATCATCTTCCTCTAATTCTTCCTCTTCATCATCCGAGTATGACAGGTTCAATTCTGGGAAATGACTGGCTCCTTCATCTTCGTGGATTGACTCTGTGGGAGTCTCATCTTCCCCTTCTCCTAACGTATCCTCCACAAACTTAGATTCTCCTGAAACATCCATTCCCTATGAATTGGTGGAGGGAATTCCAGCAATTCAACTAGACCTCTGAACACCATGAGCAATATTTTTAGCAGCAATAGCAACAGCACCCAAATCACCTTCCTCTCCTTGTTTGGAACTAGTCTCAAGGTCAATGACTTTTGAAGTCCCCTCATCCCTCAAAAATTCCACTCTCTCAATTTTAGCCTTCTTATGCTGTGGAGTACCCTCTTCCTCCTCGACCTCTTGATCCCTCTTAGTGGACGCCACAATTTCCTTATCAATCTCCATGGTAGGGGAATTGTTTTTCTTGTTGGCTTTCTTGGGGGTTTTAGACTTAGGATCTGAAATAGGGGTCCCCACAGGTGAAGTTTCTTGGGTTTCCATGATTCTGGGTCCTCCTTTAGGGTTTCTAGGAGTAAAGGTTTTGGGGGTCCCAGCAACTTTTTTACCCTTACCCTTAACAGCAGAGGTCAGGGCTAAGGGAGAAACATCCAAAAGACTGACTTTAATTTTCTTGGGTGGGCACAATGCCAGATGGAAATGGTAAAGCCTAAGGATGAGCCCTTGGTGAAGTGGGATGGATGAATAGTTAGGGTTCTTAGCTTGAATCCCCTTGATAGACTGAATGGAATTTTCAAGGGACGAGAGTAGAAAGAAGGGAAAGCTAAGTTCCAACCTATTCCTAAAATGATTGAGCAAGGCGAAGTGGTAGTGATAAAATACCTTGAAACACCCCTCCAGCATAAAGTATTTCATTATCATGAATCAGACTTGACCCCATGGAGCAAGCAACTTCTCCCTCTCAAAGCCACCATGGAGCTTGGCAATCGCTTCCCCCTCTTTAAAAAATAGCCCCATATTTTCAAGATCCGGCACCTTACTCCTCCGGTTGTGCTTCTTGCCTTTGATAGGAAATCCCATGGCTTTCCTTATTATATCCTCTGAAACTTCAAATCCAATGTCCCCCACACAAACATGCCTATTATCATCCCAAGAGTCAGCAAATTACCTGGACAAGTTCTCATCGTAGCTTATCATGGCTTCCAAGAAGGAGGTCACTTCACCTTCTTGAATGATGTGGCACACCATGGGATTCTGCCTGAACTCCTCAAGTGAGGTCGGCTCGATTTTGACAATATCACCACCCATTCTAAATGTCTACAATCTATTAAGCAGCCAAGGTGAGAGAAAAATGTAAAGGCAATTTTTGTGAGAAAGATGCCTTCCAAAATGAACATTAGGATAAATAATGTCACTCATGTACTCTCGTCTCATCCAAAGACTGGAAATCTCTAAATTAAATTTAAAGTAATTATTCAGGTGATATGCAGAGTCCTTGCCACCTTGGTGTGCCTCCTCGGAAAAGACCCACGCCCGCCATCTCGTGTGAGAGTGAACATCACTAAGGATGGGGATGGAAAGAAAATAATTACGGCCTTGCCAACCTATCATCCACACACCTCTCCATGAGGTCTCATGCCACCGTAACATCCATTCATTAGTCATCCTCCAAGTTAGCCTCTTCCAGTCCACTTCATTATTCCCACCTTGATGGATTTGAATTATGCCAACATTATTCCCACCCCAATGGATTTTAATTCCAACGGCTCTACCCTAATTTTGAACCTTACCGCCCTCCTCATAATAAGATATTCCCTACTGCACATCCATAATATGAAAAGGAAAGGGATCCCACCCCTGCCACCAAAGCACTCCCCACAAACTATATTAAGAACAAGGAGACTTGCATCCATCTTTTTCAATAAGAATTTAAATTCTATGGGGTATATTCAAGGAATGCCTCCAGCATTGCCAACCATTTTTATTAATCCCAAGGTTGGCCATGGCATCCACCACAGCATTACCCTCCCTATAAACATGTGAAACGTTATAGTCTTCTAGGGCATTGAGGAGCAGGCAGATATCTCCTACAATACTAGACAAGTTCCAGCCCAGACTGACCAATCCCAAAGCCATATTGACAATTAGTTGTGAATCTCTCTCCACATGCAGATGCTTGATATTCATTAAAAGAGCAATATTAATTGCCCAAAGCATAGCTAACGCCTTAGCCTCATTGTTGCTCTTAATACCCAACCCCTAGTGTAGGCAGCAACAAACATTCCTGATTCAAACCTAATTATACCTCCTCCGCTGGCCTCTCCAGGGTTCCCTTTGGCCATCCCATCAAAATTTAGCTTGAACCAACCCTTTTGGAGTGGAGCCCAGCAGGTTCCATCCCTAGCAATCTTCTTGGAGTTATCAATACAACAAATACTCAGATTGACAGCCCATTATTGTAACAAATTTTGATCTTCTTGCCCTGGAGGATTCTCAGCCACTTTGAACTTGTAAGAATTGATGTTTTCAACAAGCAGTTTAGAAAAGTCCTGGAAAACCTCCATAGGAGTTCTGAATTTCTCTTTGAAGATTCTATTATTATGTTCCTTCCACAAATTCCATGCTAGATGAGGGAGAATTTGGTTCCATAGTTCCTTAGTCACAGGGAATGTGGGTTGAAAGGGTGATCTCCAAGCTCTAACAAGAGCAACCACACTATCACTGGAAACCCAAGACATATTCAGTCACTACAGAATAAGAGTCCACACCTCCCAAGAGAAGTTGCAAAACAAAAGGAGATGAGTGATAGACTCCTCTTCTTCACCACAAATGACACACCGATTGGGTATCTGAAACCCTCTCTTTTTCAAATTGTCTAAGGTCAGAATTTTATTAAGAATAAGGGTCCACCAAAAGAAATTAATTTTAGGTAAGAGTTTTGGCAACCAAACTTTGCCCCATAGGCACTCTTCACAGTGAATAGGCTCTTGTTGTCTTTGTCCCACACCATCTGATCCTACTTAGGAAGTCAAGAGAGCCTGAAATTGTTTAAATCCCTTTGTAGCTGGAGAGAAACCTGTTTATCCTCATTATGATCCAAAACACAATCTATAAGGCCTTTACAATTTCTAATGAGCTCGTGTCCACTGATGTAGTTTGCAACTCTGCTTCCAAAGAACCTACTAGCTATGTCAGCAATCCTACCATAGTCAAGCTCCTTGAGAGGAAGGTCTTCAAGCCATCTATCCTCCCAAAAACTAACACTCCTACCATCTCCAATTTTCTACCTGACTTCTTTGCAAAGGAGCCCCTGGTTTTAAGGGTCCCATTCAAGATAACTGAACCTTTAGGAAGGCCTTGATCAGAAAGCAGTCTGCAGCCCTGATCTCCACTGAGATATTTAGCATTCATGATATTTCCCCAATCCTTGTTGCCTTGGATCAGATTCCAACCAATCTTAGCCATAAGGGCTTTGTTCATGAGGTGAATTCTTCTTAATCCTAATCCACCTTGAGTTTTGGGGGTGCAAACTTTCTCCCAGCCAACAAGAGCAATTATCATTTTCTCCTGTGACCAAAGAAACTTCTTCTATATCTGCTCTATCCTGTCAGCAACACATTTTAGAATTTTAAACAAATTGAGAAAATAAGTAGGAATGCCTTGGAGAGAGGCTTTAAGAAGTTGAAATTTCCCTGCTTGACTCAACAATGAGCCTTTCCAGCCTACTAGCTTCCTCTACATTCTCTCAATGATCAAGTTCCAATACTCAAAGGTAAATTTGGTGGTTGTGAGAGGGAGTCCAAGGTAGGTGGCTGGTAAACAAGCACTAGAGCAACCAAGAATTCTTTTGATTTTGAGTTGTAGCACCTCTGGGGTGTTTAGGAAATAGATGTGGCTCTTTTCAAAATTGATACTTTGTCCTAAAGTCACTTCATAATCCTTGAGAGGACCTTTCCACCTCCTGGCCTCAACCACAAAAGCAATCCCAAACAAAATAGTGTCATCCACAAATTGTTGTATAACCGACACCTAGGTTGTGGAAGTAGGTTTAATGCCATGAAGGGCTCCATTCCCCAACAATCTGCAAGCATTTCTTCCCAAAACCTCAGCCACCAAGATGAAGAGGTAAGGTGAAAGAGGGTATCCTTGTCTGAGATCCCTTCCAGAGGAGAAAAATCCACGGGGGGAGCCATTGAAAAGAACAGAAAATCTGACCATGGAGACACATTCTTTCACCAAGTTGATCACCCAGTCTTGGAATTTGAATCTCCAGAGGACATTGAACAAAAAATGCCAATTGACCCTATCATAAGCCTTAGAAATGTCAACTTTAAAAATCATACCTAGGCTGAACCTCTTAGAAATAGTGTATGATTTCATGAGTAGTGATGGCCGCATCAAGGATTTGCCTACCTAGGGAAAAACCTTTCTGGTTGGTAGTAATAAGCTTATCCAAGAGAGGTCGCAATCTGAAGACTAGGAGCTTAGTGAAAATCTTGTAGATAGTGTTACATAGGTTGATAGGTCTAAAATCAGACATGGAATTGGGTTCAGTCTTCTTTGGAATCAGATCTATGAAAGTGATGTTCAACTACCGCAGGAGCCTACCAGTTCTGAAGAAATCCTTAGCTGCATTAGTGACATCTTTCCCAATCACATCCCAAAAGGTTTGGAAAAAGGCTGGGGGAAAACCATCAGGTCCTGGGGCTTTGAATGCCCCCATAGAGAAGACCACAACCCGACCTTCCCCCTCTGTGACCGGTTTAGTCAAGAGGTTATTGTCTTCCTTAGACATGATAGTAGGAATGGAGTTTAGAAGAGCCTCATTCTCCCGGGAAGGAAGGTTAGTAGGATGGGTCACCAAGAGGGACTAAAAATAGTTGGAAGCCAGCTTCCCCAACTCTTCATCTTCCTCAACCACAGCCCCATTCTCATCCAGGAGTCTATTGATTGTATTTCTCTTCCTATGTTGTAGCATGGACTGATGGAAGAAGTTTGTATTCTTATCCCCCTCCCTCAGCCATTAAACCCTGGATTTCTATTTCCAATATAGCTCCTCCTCCTTCAGGGTCATCAGCCAATCCTTGGATAGAGATTTGTACAAAGTCTAAAGCTCCTCCAAATTATCACCCTATTCTATTCAGGTCTAGACATCCAATAGCTGACTCACAATATTCTTCTTTCTAACCAAAACATTCCCAAAGGTATACTTATTCCATCCCTTGACTCTATTTCTCACATTAACAAGTTTATGTACCAACATGTACGTGGTTTATCCCTACACAGGGATTTTCCACCAATCAATTAGGCAATTTCTAAAGTCAGGATGAACCACCCACATCATCTTGAACCTAAAGGGAAAGGGTCCTCTAATGTTCCTCTCCTACCAATTTAAAAGCAAAGGATTGTAGTTCGAACCCACATGGGGGAGGGCAGCCAAACTAACAAGGTTATTAATGGTCCAGTTGGAGGAGATTAGGACTCTATCAAGCTTGACTTGGATAAGATGTTTCCCTACCTTCAATTAGACGAGGTGAAGGATTGGCCAACAAGTTTAATGTCCATAAGATCTGCATTGCTCAAGAATTCAGCCAGGTCATCCATGCTATCAGAATGGTCAGCAAGGCCACCCATCTCTTCAAAGGGGTAGAGGGGGGATTTCAAGTCCCTCGCTATCATCCAATGGGTCCTCTTCGATAGCTCGATCTTTCCATACAAGTAATCCCAGACCTCTTTCCTCCCTAAACAAGAATTCAGAGCATAGACATTAACAAGGGACCACGAATTATTATTACAAGTGAAAGAGACTTCAAGACAGTACCTGGAACAAGAAACCACCGACCCCTATAGATTCTGATTCCACAAGGTGACAATGCCCCCTGAGGCCCCCTGAGCTTCACTAATGGCAAAGTTAGCGTTAGGCCAAATATTTTTGGCATCCAGTTTGAAATATTTTAACTTCCTGTAATAGAAGAATATCAACCTTATTATCACAGATACATCTCTTAACAAGCAACTATTTATGAGGGTTATTTAGCCCTCAAATATTTCATGAGATTATCCTCATTTTTTTGTCTGCCTAGGAGGGACCACCAAGGTGGTTTGCCTTCCATTAGCTATTTCCCTCATGACCTCCCGATGTCTTGTTTGCATGTGCGAGGGTCTTCCTTTGCCATGCTCCCCTCCCACATATGTTGTCTTTCTATTGGGACCCTTCCTCTTCCTCCTCATAGTTGACCATCCCTCAAAGTCCTCCATGTTTCTACTAGTGCTTGCTCTTAGAGAGAAGGAGAAGTTATTCTCCAAAATACTTCAAAGAAAGTCATGTGATCTATTTGATAGGGAGAAGTTTGCATAATGTGGATGCACAACAAAGGCACATGATCTGTTTGACAAAATGCCTCAAAGAAAGTCACCTCGTGGAATGCAAGATTATAGGTTATGCAAAATATGGTTTTGTTGAAAAAACTTTAGAAACTTTCAAGCAAATGCAAAAGCGGGTGTAAAGCCAAATTACACAATTTAAGTTGACGACCTCCTTGCCTGTGTCAAATGGAGATTAATATAGAATGCACACATAATAGATGTTATAGTTGGAATTGTTGTGGTAGAGATGAATTACAGGATCACACCCACAAAATAGATATGTTTAATGGGCTTTCAAGAGAGAATTTAATTAACAGAAGAATATTCATGGAGATTACCACCAAATATTATGCTACAACAAAAGCCCAAACAAAACCTTAAATACACAACATCATAGGTTCTCCTAACAAGCCCAAAAATCTCTGCACAAATGTTATCCATGATATTGAGTCTACAAACAATTCTATCCTGTTGACCAAACAAAGCACCTTAAGTTGTGATTATGGTTTCAAAAGATCTTAGAAACAAATCTATTGTATCAATGAATATATGGTACACAAGAGCCTAAAAATGCCCAGATGATCTAACTTCATAAATTCAAACCAAACGAATCTATCATGAAAACATACCATCATGCAATGCGAATATCATTTCTTTACTAAAATCCTTCCAGAATAAACAATTTTAGGAAGTAAATAAGGAATTTACGTACCTCTTTAGCAGAAATAATCCTCTACTATGATGTTAATGCAAAATGTATGTGTCTAGTCAACCAAAGGAAAAAGAAACACCATACCCTTGCCCAGCAGAGAAGAAAGAAAATATATTGGAAAACAAAATAGTGCCCCCAATTACAGATTGTTTCATGTATGTATAATTTACAAAAATAGTGACTCTTTTTAAGTTTTTAATAGTTTCTAAAATAAACAAATTATGCATGTATTAGCATGCAATACTCAAACCATGCGATGAAATTAAAAATATAGCTTAATAAAAATGAAACTGACTATTTTTAATTGCATGTAAATGATAAAACAAAAGAAAATGTGACTTATTTGTTTATTTTATCTTTTTAACATGCATTATGCATAAGCAAATGCATTATTTAAAAACTCCTAAAAAAATTCCCGAACTATAGTTGCATGGAGAGCATCAATTATCAATAATAATATAAAAGTGTAATAAATGAGTTTCCTAAAGTACATTGAATTCTAATCAATGATTTATAATCAATTTAATTTACTCAAGCAGGAATATTATTTAATATTATAATTTAATTTAATTTAGTATCCAAGTGTCAATTAAACTATTTAACTTATTCATTCATTCTTTTATTTTATATTTTTAAATTAACTTTATTCTCTTAACTATTAATAATTATAAATTTAATCAATCTAATTCCAATTTATGCAAAAAAATTCAAAACTTTATTTATTATATTAAAGAGCGTGTTATTAAACACTATTAAAATAATAAGTCTAAAAAGTGGATTATGACATTGAACAACTCACGAAAGTGAGAAGCAACCTCTAATTGGATATCTTGAATGGATTCAATCTTGGACCCATCCTTTCTTTGGATCTCCTTGAAAGCATTAACATATTTTTGTGCCACAACAAAGTTGTGGAAAAAAGAAGAATCGTGTCCTCTGCCTGTAATCATTTAACACGAGATTTTTGTTGCCACATGATTTCCTCCTAAAGCTCAGCTTTTCCTAATTCATTCTGGAGTTTAGAATACTAAGTTAAGATATCCTTACTTAAGCCCTTGTCCTAAATATAGCCTTAGATCCTTGCCAACTTAGACAAAATATTCCTTTTCCTTTGTATCATGTTGCAACATGAGGAAAAAATCCATTCTTTTAGTTTTTGTTTGACAAAACAAATTTTGAAAAACAAAGTGTACAAAGTTGTTCCATGATGAGGTTTACCTTCCTGCAACCAAAGTCTAATCTTTTCTTCCAAGTCATCTTCTTTTAACCACATGAGCTAAAATCTAAAAGGGGTATTTTGAGGCTTAGTGGTTCCTTCCTAGTGCAGAGTTATGGGCCAGTGATCTGAACCCACATTCTCTAAGATGAAAGAAGCAAGTCAAAGGCACTAAGAAGGCTAAGAATCACTAACCAAAAATCTATCCAAACATTTTGCAATGAAGGCATCCCCAATTAGACTCTTATTGTTCCATGTGTAAAAAACATTGTTGGGAGGGACATCCCTTAACTAAAGCTAATTGATGTTCTATAGTAGAAGACTGGCCTGAGGGAGGGTAGGAAGTCCACCCTTTTTTCATTAAGTGATAATAGAGAATTAAGTCACCTCCAATAATCCAAGGATAATCTTGAAGAGAAGCTCCTCTATAAACCTACAAATTTTCCAAGAGTTTAACTTTACCTTGGAGATCTTGGGGAGCATAACAATTAGTGATCAAGACAATGAGATTGCTAGTTGTGAGAACCCCTTCTAAAGAGAGACCACCATTGCAACTTGAGAAATTTTTTGAACCAAAATATCTAGAATCCCAAGCACACATAAGACCACTAGATAGAACATGAGTAGAAATAGCCATACTTACCCAATATCTACCGATGTTTTTGATTATGGGTAAGCACTTTTGATCGAAACTATGAACTGATGGGTTTTTGAAAGGGCCCAAACCCTTGGACACAAGACTAATGTAGTAACAACTACCACAATTGTAGTGAAAACTTTTAGTGGATTCTTTGGGAAGCTTAGTTTCCCAAATTAACAACATAAAAGGGTTAAAACCTTTAATCATTCTTCTAAAATCATTTTGTGTAGGTCTACTGCCAAGCGCTCTCACATTCCAAGAAACAATAATGATTGAAATGGGTGAGGGAGGGAGGAATTCAATTATTGAAAAACATTGAATCTAGCAAGTGTTCTCTCAAATGTTTGGACTTATCATGGTCAATATTACAACTTTCTTTGAGTGTCCCTTGCCTCCCCTATTTTTTATTTTGATTTTGTTTAATAGCCAAAACCCATGTTGAAGGATCTTTTTTCCTTTTTTCTTTGAACGATTATAATTTCAAGTTATCTTCCAAATGAAAAACTGATAGATTTTATTATTTATTAAAGTACATGGCAATGGGTTTAGGCACATGTTCGAGATTTTCGAAGGCAAAAGGAGTCTCTTGAACTTCAAGAGTTTGAGAGTTGTTAGGAATAAAAAGAGGGTTATAGGCAAAAACAATTTGACTTGCTTGGCACCAAAGGAGCATAGTGGACATTAGTAATGGTAGAAAACATATCCAAAATCTCCCCAAAAATCCTTGAAAGTTGAAGGTCTTGTGTTGTATGATCTTGCTTATCATTGAAAAAATTAGTATGTAACAATTTACCTTGACTTTCTTGCTCCTACATTTTTTCATCATTCCCCTGATTTGTTGCCATCCATTCTTGCTTTTCATCTTGATCATATCTTAAAATCTGGAGGGGATTTCTCCTAGACTACCAAACTTATTTTTATTTCTATTACCAAATTTAGTTATTTTAGGATTTAGAGGGGGTTGAGCTTTTCCTTTCTTGCGATCTATGGTAAAGTTGTCAACATTAGAAGGACCAAAATTAAACCCTTGATTGTCTTGTTGATTTTTTTGTTTATCCTTTTTATCATCATTAGCTAGAATCTTAGAAGAATCATTGGATTTAAGTTGGGGACAATCATGAAATATATGTCCATAATGATGACATTCCCTACATCTAAAAGGAGTGGCTTCATAATCCAAGGTTTAATGCCAAACAAAATCTCCCACCTAAATATTAAGAGCTTCAAGCAAGGGTTTATTTACATCTAGTTCAACACAGATTCATGCATAACTAGATATTGTTTTCCTTAGTAATTTGTGAGGTACTCAAACACGTACCCAACAAATCACCCAAAAATTTTAAGAATTCATCTTTCCAAAAAATCTATGGCAAGGCATATTGATGAATCCAAATTGAAACCTTAGAAGGGAGTTCTATTGTCAGGATGAAATCTAGACGCCAAGGTTTCATGAAAAGACTAGCATGTTTTAAAAAATAAGGACCTTCAAAAATCTAGATACAATAAAAAATATTATTAAAAGAAAAAAAATAGCCATTGGCAACCAGGATTATCTCCATGTCTCCTTCAACCAACTAAGCTTTGCAAGCCCAATCCTCCAACATCCTCAAATTCAATCTAACCCCCATGAATTTACAAACAAGGAAGTATCTCTGAAAAAACTAAATCTTCTTCCACAGAGTCAAGATTAAAAATAACCATGGGAATCTCTTTGCTTCAAGAATGGCATCATTGATTTTAAAATCATTTGCTTTGTCCGAAGAAGAATATTGTTGTCTTTGAGACATATCCGCAAGAATATTTGTTGCATTAGCCTCGTGCATGGAATGACTAACACAACAACCAAGCACAACTTGTTTAAAGGAGAGGCAAGAAGGACCCAAAGACTCATCTAGGTCAGCAATGAACTTGCAGCCCAGAAAACAACAAAACGAGAAAACGCAACCTACAAAATCAAAAATTGTCACATGCAAGGCCAAATAACACCATGCACGACTTGTCCTACAACATGCATGAAATCTATTCATTGTTGTTTGTTACTATCCAAAACAATTTTCAAGTATAAGTCCAAGTTAAGAATGAAACTGTGCGTAATTTATGTCATTCGTCCAAAGTGATTATTAGATTAAAAATGTATTTGCTAAAAGAAATATAAAGAAACAAGATTTAGGGAGGGGTTGCAAGAGTAGACCTCCCTAGTTTGAGTCAACCTTGAGCCGATAGCAACCTGTACAATCCATCTACCATACATACATATATAATGGGTTACACTTTTTGGCCAAACTTGACATTGAAATCAATATTTTGAACTAAATATTCACGTTCTGACACCTATAGCTGCTAAACCATTAGGAATTTGAAGATGATGTGAACTAGTGATTTGTGAGATTTTGTTTGTAGATTCTAAATATATTTTAAAAAAAAAAAATTGGAGTTAAATTGTAAATTTTTTTGTATCTCCTTTGATAACTGGTTTTTAATAGTACACAACATTTTTTTAAAGTGATGTGTACTCCATAGCACATAACTTTTTTTCCACAAAGGATAAAATTCTGATTCTTTTTAATTTAGATTGGTAACACCGATATATAGTGTATGCATTTGGTTTCATTATGTTTTGTTGAATATATATTTTTTAATTAATTTTTGAAGTCAAACCAATTATAATTTAGACATAGGCATATTCCGTAAAACATAACTTTTTCTGTATATATCGAAATTCATTTTTTTTTCTTTTGTTGAAACAAAGACATCAATTCCTAGTGCATAGATATTTTTTAGAATTTTGTTTCAGTAATTTACTAATTTTCCATGTGTGTAGAATAGAGAACTTGATGTTCGGTGAAAAACATACATTCACAAGAAATAAATAATAAATATAATAATAAAATTAAATATATTTAAAATTATATTTTTTGGGAAGCTTATAATAAGGACTACATACTTACAAATCATAAATTTTAAATGAATTTATTTGATCCCTCAAAAGATAAATCAAAATTGGTTTTTTATCAGCATTTTTATAGGTGTAGAGGAGACTCCATTATAGGTATGGTTTAAAACTAGGCGGGGTTTAAAACTAAGGGGGTTTGATCAAACCCTTTTCAATTAAAATCTTTTAAATGGAACGTTTCAAGGCTTAAATCATTATATTTTCTAAAAATATGTGATTTCAACAAAAATCAGGATGTCCCAAAAAGTGTAACCCATTATTGCGGCAGCACCCATTATATATAAAGTGATTATTAGATTAAAAATGTATTTGCTAAAAGAAATATTTAAAAAATAAAATTTAGGGAGGGGTTGCAAGAGTAGAGACCTCCCTAGGTTGGGTCAACCTTGCGTCAATGGCAACCTATACAGTCCATTTGTCAGCTCTAGGGTTGATAATGGCATGCCTAGGATGTTCATCATCTTTAGGATCAATAAAAACCTACACAAGACAAATGATAGCCAGGACCAACTATAGCCTATGCAATTTCATCAACAGACTATGCAAGTTCACTTGACCTTAGGGTCTTAGCTCTTCTTCAACAAAAAGGCTATTTTTTTAAAATTTATCATCTCCTTAATATTATTTGTTAAGTTAAACTTTTACAATAATATATGTTTATTGGTTTTCTATTTGAGTGTGTGTGATTTTATAATTGTGTTAGAAAAATAATTTTCATATTACAACTTTGAAAATCAAATACAATAAATAGAAATGGTTTTTCTATCTTATTGCTTCCTTGCTCTTTGGCCTTCAAAACAAACACAACCCAACAACCTACAATAAACAACTAAACCAAATAAAATGCATTAGCAAACCTTATCTCTAGCCTTGATGAGGAAGGTGAGAAGCAGGGAATGGAAGTGTAGCTCTCCCCCTTCCTCTCTTCCCTCCCCTTCCTCTTTGTAATGCTTAATGAGAACTCACACATGTGAGGGCCTCTCTTATAATCAATATTAAGATTTTTAGGATTTCTCATGGGTTAGCATAGATCCTAGGGTGGAGGTTAATCTTAACTAATAGATGAGATCTAATCCTCCATTAGGGTGAAACCCTACTCATTTATTATTAAGTATTTAATTAGTGATTAGTTGTTAGTGACTTAAGTCATGGGAGGGTGTCACCCCCCCCCCCCCCCCCGGATAACAACTTAAAGTTATGACTCATGCACTTAAGGTGCAAGTTATCCCTTGGGACCCCTTGGTCCTAGTGATCTAACCTAACCCTCTTTTGACCTTGGGCAAGCTAGCTTGAGCACCCTTCCACCTGTGGGTCAAATGTTGCCAAATCAAGATGTGTGCCACTCATTTCTTACCGCACAACACATCATCATAACATTTCACCTCTTCACTAATTTTTTGTTTTTTATGGTCACACATTAGTGTTACCAGATGTCACTTACACCTAATGTTTGGGTTATTTTTATGGGCATTATGCATCATTGAACAATTAAAAGAATTGTGTGAGTTATTTCTTGAAGGATATTATGAGATCAAGGGACTACATCCTTTACTAGAAAAAATGAGGCTTAAACTTAGTGAAGGTACTTAACCAATTATGAATGTTGGGAAAGGTTGCCACTAACTTTGCAATCCTAACCAATTCATGTGTCTCCAAAATTCTTAGAATGTGGTCCTCAACACATAAGGTCTTTGAGAGATAAATTAATATTTAATTATATTACTTGGCTTATTGTAATTAACTTCTAAATAGTAGGGTCAAGCCTGGGCGTCCACGTTTGGAGTGGGGTCCATGAAGACTTGTTGACAACTCCTTGAAGTCTATTTTAAGTGTTTGACAACTCCTAGTGAGTGGGAGTTAACTTGGGCGCCCACTTTGGAGGTGTCTTATATTTAGACTGGGAGTTTGTTTTTTATGTACATGAGTGGATATTGTTGATACACTTTGCATGGATATGATGTGGGAGTTATCAGGAGTATTAGAGATGCATGATATTGGAATATTTCTTGCATGAGTTCATAAAAGCTTGGCATGGACTTGCATATTTTTTAATGTGGTTGCATGAGATCATAAAAGTTTGCATGGACTTGCATGTTTTTGCATGTGGTTGCATGAGCTCATAAAAGCTTGCATGTAGTTGCATGTCACTTGCACGTGCTTACATGTTGTTGCATGTTGCTTCTATAAACTTGCATGTGCTTGCATGTTGTTGCATGTCAATTATATGGACTTGCATGTTGTTGCATGTCAATTATATGGACTTACATGTTGTTACATGTCAATTATATGGACTTGCATGTTGTTGCATGTCATTTTTATGAGGTTTCTTTCATAGCATTCCAAATCAAAAAACTTACAGAACACTCCATCTACCAGATTCAGTTAATGGGTATTGCATTGTGCAATAGGTGTTTGCATGTCACTTGCATGTACAGAACATGTTAATTCAAAATAATATTGGGGACATCAATCATGCAGGTTGTTTGCATGAGATTGATGTTTGGTGATGCACTTCAGTTTACTAAAATAGATTGGAACAACTTGGGCATCCAATCTAGAGACTTTTAGTTGTTGCTTTTATTTGAAAACGTTATTTTTGTTGACTAAGTTTAAGTGGGACATCTTGGGTGCCCATAATCAGGACTGGCAGTTAACAGGGTGCTTCGTATAGTTTGACTTTAGTCTTCTCTATTTGGAGCGCTTGAGTTTTGCATGAGGACTTGTCTTATGTTATCAGTTACAATTTATTGTAATTTGAATTTCAAGCTTTTGAATTAAGAAGCTTTGAAGTTGTAATTCAAAAAAGCACAATGTATTTTCCAGAGAGCAAGTTTTGAAGCTTTCTATATAGAAGCTTTGAAGTTGTAGGAAAAACAATTACAAGAATTACAGCATAACATGTTTTAGAAAATTGAAGAAGCTTTAAGGTGTGCATCAGGATTCAGAGAAGTTTCAGTATTGAATGTAATCTTTCTTGAAGATATTTAATACAAACATAAACATCTTTGGGTGTGCAGTTTTTTCCCGCAAGAGTTTCTCCACGTAAATATTGTGTCTTCTTCTATCATGCTTTCTTCTTCTACTACACTGATTAAATTGGAGAAATGCTATAACATCTAAATTGAAAGTAATTTTCAGATTTACACATGCTATTAATTTTAGATTTGAAAACATTTAAAAGCCACATAGATGCAACTTTACCTTGTTCTCTCTCCCTTTTTCCAACATGTGGTATCAGACCTATTGGTTGTAATGAGAGGGGGATTTTTTTTATTTTTTATTTTTTATTTTTTTTCTGAAGTATTGAAGGAATTTTGGTTGCACAGAAAGTTCTATGTTAACATTGTTTTGCAGATCTGTGAGTTTGGAAGCCATGGTATTTAACTCTCAAATGGATATTGTCAAAAGAATCTTTGTTGGGCACTTGAGGCTCGAGGTTATGGATCTTTATGGAGTTGATCATGTGATAGTGATTTGGAGCTCCATTTTGACAATATGTGTATATTATCTTGTTTGGTGGTTTTATCCCTTTACCTTGTGGTCATATGCAGTGAAAGGGTGTTTATGTAGGATGGTTACTTCTGGTACCTTAATCACATGGAAAAACACTCACTTCTTGGACTACAGTTTGGAGTGCTTATGTTGGGTTCATGGTTTCAGTCCATGGTTACATGAAAGCACTGGATAATTTATCACTGGTTGCATGTAGGTTGTGGAGTTGGTATTTCTATGATATGGATACTCCTGAACAACCTGGTTACTCCTTTCTAATATTCATGTTATTTTGAATATGTAAGTTTTCACAATTTTTTTATTTCAAAAGATTGTGGGTTTGTAAATCTGTGGTATTCCATTATTTTCAGATGACGTATTTGATGGTGTTCATTGGTGTGAATGTTTGGATGCTTAAGTGGATTCAAGATTTACAAAGATATGGTTTTGTAGGTTTTACATGTTAACCAAAATCTGTGGTTTGTAGATCTGTGGAAAATTGTGTTCAGACACTTTTTGGATGGAAACAATTTCATATTTGCAAGGCTGCTTGTTGGGTCCCTATGATCTATAGTTTCTCCTATGTGGATTTATTTGGCAAATCAAATCTAAAGTTGATTCTTGTGTTTGAGTCTTGTAAATCTACATGTTATATCTAGTTATATTTGTTCTACATGTTACTAATGTGGGGTTGAATGTATTTTTTAGTTATTAAAGGTTGAAGCATTGATCATGTTTTTCCTCCTATGAGATGTTGCATGTGTGCAGATCTTGTGAATAAGTTGATGTGGGTTCTATTTGGTAGGCATCTTCTTGGTCACCTTGATTAGATTGGTATTTTTGTATTGAGACAAAAGGGTAGTTTGGAGTACTTGATTTAGTTATTCATTAGAATCTATAGCAGTAAAGTTATGGTGCATGAGAAGCATTTTTTCACTTTCAATGGAGTTTTGGTAATGATGTTGATCATGATACCATGCATAACTTGGTATCACTTTCAGTGGGAGTTTTTTGCAGTTGCATAATGTGTTCTATCTTTGTTTCAAGATATCGGTTCTAAACTGTTGTTGTTGCAGTGTTGTGAGCCATGCATAATCTTTTGATTAGAAGATGGATGATCTTTGGCAATAGTTGTTGGTGTCATAAGAAGTTCTTGGATTATGCCTTTAGTTTGCAGTAAGGGTTCATTGACATTTTGGTTCCATTGACAGAGGATGCTAGATCTTCATGTTATTTGAAGAGGTGTTGACATCTTGGTTTTCCATCGAGGACTCTTGGAGTTTCTGATGAGGTGTTGAGTTTATAACTTATCAATTTTTTATATATGATCCTTGGTTTAGAGGATGTATAGTATTATGTCATGATGTACTCTTGATCATGAGTTAGAGTTTTTGGCATGATATAGGTGCTCTTGGGAGCAGGATATGTTCATTAGAGCATATAATATTCTTTTAAGAAGATGTTAGATCATGGTGTCATGATATGTTTTTGATTCTATAGTTGGAACTTTGACAATGGTTTGGTTAGTTCTCTTTAGTTTTGAAGTATTAATCATTTGCTTGGAGCTTCATGATTGTGCAGATTGCATTTGAAGTTGGCATGGATTGATTGCTGAAAACTCATGGATACTAGAGAGACTTGGGTGAGGCTTGATATCTTTTGAACTTAGAGATATGTGTTGGAAATTTTTCTCATTATGAGATGTCAACAAAAGGACCGAGAAGCCTACACTTGGAAATTATGGATGTGAGTCCATTATAGACCTTATGAGAAGGTTGTCTTTATTATAAGCTTTTATTGCTTGGTGTTATATGCAAGGACAATCTTGTATCCCAGTCTTGGTCTACTCGACGGGTAAATGATCTAATAGGTGTTGCCCACCTGATTATTAGATGCATTCTTTATATGTATCTTGTCTTCTCTTTTACACTAGTCTTGAAAAGGATTGTTGAGAAGTAGATGCATGGGTTTATGGATTTATGTTGTTCTCATTATTATTTGATCTTGAGCTATGGAACTAGTTCTGAGGATTTGTTTTGGAGAGGTACAAAAATGGTTTGTGGTTTTTGGGCTTATTCCCTTTGTTGTGGAAATGTTTGGCTAGTTTGATCTCTTTTCAGTGAGAGGTTAACATCTATTGCTGCCATATATTTTCATCATAATTTGGATGTTAGATGTTGATACCCTTTCAGTTTGGGAGTGTTGAAAGAGATCTTACTTTACACAGGTTGGCACAGGTTAGTGTGGTATAAAGACATGGTAGTTTCTCTCTTTCCTAGTGTATTGTCTTCTTAAAAGTTCTCATGTTTATGGAGTTGAGGTTTGTATTGGAGTCAAGTGTTATTGTTTTAACAATAATTTGGTAGCTCCTTGATCTCTTTCTTCATTGGTTAATTTGACTTGGGAGAGTTATTCAGAGATTGGTAATGAGAGATGTTTTATATATATCATTATATGTTTTTACACTATATGGTAGAAGAGTTAGCCACGTCCTCTAAGAAGTGCTATAGGAGGATTTGTTAATGCCTTGATCTTATTTTCAGATTTGACATTACCCATTCAGTGGGAGTTCCTAGATATATATGCTCTTTATTGTCACGATATCTTCTTGGTTGTCTCAATTTGCAGGTTATTGATGTGAAGATGATTTTGCATGTTTTACTATTGGGATATACGAGTTGTACAGTTTAGTGGGATGTCTTTACCCATTTGGTTGTATTGAAGACTTAGATGTGGACTATCAATATCCACAGATCCATTTAGTGTTATTGCATATTTTGTTTATTGGCCTTGTCTTTAGTCATTTACAGTACATTGGTATGTTGCATTGAGATGGGAGGATGGATGATTAGCGGGATTGTTTTATAGAGACCTGATTGCAGTTTTGGGTTGGTATGTTGATGGCATGAAGTTCTACCTATGATGGTTTGTTTACCCTGGTTTTGATGTATGGATATTTTTTGGATGAGCTAACAACTTGTTGTGGTTGTTTTTCCATTTGGTATGAGTGTGGCAAACACTCAGAGTCTTATGTTATCATGTGATTTGATGCTTGTGTTCATGTTGAGATTGGTGTAGGTTTCAGTGACAGTTGATATGTTTCACTTTGGCATGTTCCTTAGCTTATCTGGGTTATGATGTGAGGGGTTCTTGTTTGAGATGATGGTTATCATGGTTGTTTTTGTAGGTATCTTGTTGGAGCACAAAAGCATGTTGAAGAATCAATGGTACATTGATTTTTAGGGATGTTTTTCCCTATGATTAAATAATTTGATTACCTTATAAGAGTAATTGCAATGTATAATGTCAAGTGGGAGAATGTTGGAAAAGGTTGCCATTAACTTTGTAGTCCTAACCAATTCATGTGTCTCCAAAGTTCTTGGAATGTGTTCCCCAACACAAAGACTTTGAGAGATAAATTAATATTTAATTTTATTACTTGACTTATTCTAATTAACTCCTAAATGGTAGGGTCAAACTTGGGAGTCCACTTTTGGAGTGGGGTCCATGAAGACTAGTTGACAACTCCTTGAAGTCTATGTTGGGTGTTTGACAACTCCTAGTTAGTAGGAGTTAACTTAAGTGCCCACTTTGGAGATGTCTTATATTTAGACTGGGAGTTTTTTTTTTTATGTACATAAGTGGATATTGTTGATACACTTTGCATGGATTGATGTGGAAGTTATCAAAAGTGTTAGAGATGCATTATATTGGAGTATTGCTTGCATGAGTTCATAAAAGCTTTGCATGGACTTGCATGTTTTTGCATGTGGTTGCATGAGCTCATAAAAACTTGCATGTGCTTGCATGTTGTTGCACGGCACTTGCATGTGCTTGCATGTTGTTGCATGTTGTTTAGACATGAACTTGCATGTGCTTGCATATTCTTGCATGTTAGTTATTTTGACTTGCATATTGTTGCATGCCAGTTATATGGACTTGCATGTTGTTGCATGTCAATTATATGGACTTGCATGTTGCATATCATTTTTATGAGGTTGCTTGCAAAACACTCCAACTCAGAAAACTTACAGAACACTCCATCTACCAAATTCATTTAATGGTTATCTCTTGCATTGTGCTATAGGTGTTTGAATGTCACTTGCATTTACAGAACATGTTAATTCAGAATAATATTGGGGACATCAATCATGCAGGTGGTTTGCATGAGATTGATGTGTAGTGATGCACTTCAGTTGACTGAAATAGATTGGGACAACTTGGGCATCCAATCTAGAGACTTTCAGTTGTTGCTTTTATTTGGAAATGTTATCTATGTTGATTAAGTTTAAGTGGGACAACTTGGGCGCCCATAATCAGGACTAACAGTTAACAAGGTGCTTGGTATAGTTTGACTTTAGTCTTCCCTATTTGGAGCTCTTGGGTATTGCATGAGGACTTGTCTTATGTTATCAATTACAATTTATTATAATTTGAGTTTCAAGCTTTTGACTTAAGAAGCTTTGAAGTTGTAGGAAAAACCATAGTTGGCAAACTCGCCAAAAACTTGGCGAGTTTTTAAAAACTCAAGAGTTTTTTTTCCAAAAGAGTTTTTTTGACTTTTACTCGCAGAGTTTTTCTGCCGAGTTTTTCTGAGTTTTTGCCGAGTTTTTGCCGAGTTTTTTCCAGAGACTCGCCGAGTCCGTGCAAAAGACTCGCAGGTGCAGGTATATGTGGATTCCGCGGCCAGAAAAGGTTTTTCGTAATCAAAAATTATATTTTTTGAGCTTTAAATAGCAAAAAAACCCCCCCAAGCAAAAATAGTTCATTTGCAACGTTGTGGCATCGAGAAGATCGGATTCAAATGCCATTTTTTGCAGATTTTGAAGGCAAATTCGAATCCCAAGTAAGTTTTTGTTTTTCCATTTTTTTTTGTTCTTGTTGCAAAATATTGAATCCAAATTGAAAACAAAATCTTCATAGAGCAAAAAGAAGCTTCATTTTTTAGGCCATTCACATGAAGAAGAGGAACAAACTAGCCCAAAAGCGCCTCAATGACCTTATCTTTGTGCAATACAACCTTCGGTTGCGCACAAAAAAGGTAGAGGACAAATCACTGGATCCTATTGATTTGGATGAGATAGATCCTTACAGTGATTGGATAGGGCAGGATGAACAGCCTTCATTGTTTACCGCAGACGAGATTCTTGATTTCGAGAGACAGGCAATGGAGGATCTAGGTGCAATAGGAGATGTAGGGTTGGAGGACATTCATGAGCATGAGGAGTCATTGCCAGAGCCAGAGCCACTGGCACCGCGCACTTGCAAGACTAGAGCATCTGCCTCTTCCCTAGCTTTGGCTAAATTAGGGAAGAGGAAGATGTAATATGTTGTGTTTACTTTTAGTATTTACTTCTAAACTAGTTTTACTATTTTCATTTTCAGCTATCTATTGTAATTTGTATCAGACTATCAGGCTTTCAGCCATCAGGATTCCGCATGAGAATGTGATTTTGTAATCAATTTGCATTAAAGTCAATCAAATTTAATAGAAAACACTTTTGTACTCATTTATGGACTCATTGGATTCATCTTGTCATTGAATTTTGCAAAAAAAAAGTGTTTCTAATGAAATTTTAGCAATTTTTTAATTTCCCGAGTTTTTGCCGAGATTTCTCCGAGTTTTTTTTGACTCTCCAAAAATTGGCTTGCCGAGTTTTTTGCATGAGGACTTGTCTTATGTTATCAATTACAATTTATTATAATTTGAGTTTCAAGCTTTTGACTTAAGAAGCTTTGAAGTTGTAGGAAAAACAATTACATGAATTATAGCATAACAGATTTTAGAAGATTGAAGAAGCTTTGATGTGTGCATCAGGATTCAGAGAAGTTTCAGTATTGAATGTAATCTTTCTTGAAGATATTTAATACAAGCATAAACATCTTTGGTTGTGGAGTTTTTTTTCCACAAGGGTTTCTCCACATAAATATTGTGTCTTCTTCTATCATGCTTTCTTCTTCTACTACACTGATTAAATTAGAAAAATACTATAACATCTAAATTGAAAGTAATTTTCAGATTTACACATGTTATTAATTTCATATTTGAAAACATTTAAAAGTCACATAGCTGCAACTTTACCTTGTTCTCTCTCCCTTTTTCCAACAATGAAGCGACCATAATGGATAGATCCAAAACTAAGGATAAAAGTCAAAGTTGAGATAGATAAATGTCGGACACGAATTATTTTTCTAATTGAAAAGTCTAAATGGGTTAGCCCTATGATTTTAATATGGAGAGAGATAAACATATCATAATTTGTGTTGATTACTACACTTTACATGAAGCTTGTCTTTCTAATCCATTTTCAACACCATTTACTAAAGAGATTCTCAAGGTAGTATTCCACATATGGATTCTCTAAGTATTATCAATTTCAAAGGGCCCACAAAGAAAGGCAAAAATTGCATTTGCTACATAATGGGGATCTTTTGCATATAATGTTATCATTTGGATTAAAGCATGCACCAATTGTTTTCTCCCATATATTAGTTGAAGTATTTAAAGATTTCATTCATATATTTTTTCTAAGTCTACTTGGATGACGAAATGGTGTATGGATGCTAAAAGATCACAATACCAACTTAGGTCTTATGTTTAAGAAATGTTGATAGTTGCAAATACCCCTCAACCTAAAGTAGTGTTTGTTCGCTACACCATTAGGAACACTTCTGGGTCGTGTAATCTATAGAAAGGCATGTTAGTAGATCCTACAAAGATTACAATATCTTAAGTTGGAAACATCAACCACTCATGCATTTCTAGGTCATACATGTTATCATAGAAATTTTATTAAAAAATATGCGTAGATAACAAGACCATTGGAGGAACTCTTGTGAAAAGATTGTTAGATTACTCAAATGGGCTAGCAAGAGGAGGCATTTGCACTCTTAAAAGAGAAATTAGCTAGCGCCCCAATTCTCTAATTTCCAAATTGGAATAAGTCATTTCATGTACATGTGGATGCCTCAAGTAATGCCATGGGAGCTATTATTTCACAACCCAAGGATGGAAAACTGACAATCCGATATATTTTGCTAGTAGGAAGTTATCCTTAGTCGAACGTGTTGGCAAGAGACACTATATGGATTCATGGTTGTTGTCATTGATGGCAACAAAGGTCATCCCACATATCCGCAAGTCATAATGTGTCTCTACCGGAAGTCAGAATAAAGATTGTTGTGGTCCGGTGAACAAGAACAGAGCATGTGGCAAGGTCCGACAGATTGATCCGGATCTCTCAGAGGAAGTGTCTTGGTGCAGTGCGGATTTGGGGAAGTCAAGAGGACTACCTTGAGTGGTATATTCCAAGGATTTAGCCTCCGGTGATGGACAAGGAAAAAGATATGAATAGTTGAGTACCGGATTCCTGAGACACAGTCAAAACAGAGGAAGAACTGACTGACAGAGTATCAGACTACTTTCCGGATGTGTTACTGTTGATGATAAAAGTTGTGAAGGCATGAATCATGTTTGGCCGACATGATTAATGATATCTACTAGTATATGCTTGATCCGCATTGCTTGGTGAGCAAGGATTCAGCCGACAGAACAAAGTTTGTAAGAAACTAGACTGTTCCGGATGCCGACTAGAAAGGTGATGAAATTACTTGTGCGGATATATATAGAGGATGGATTTAGTTGTGAAGAGAGAAGGAATTAATATATATGCGAATAAGTCCAGAACAGAGCAGAAGTAGCAAAAAGGATCCGGTATGTGAAAGATAGCAGAATAAAGAACAGAGGAAAGATGAAGTGCAGTAGATCAGCGTACTGAGCCTAACCGGAACTGAACTCCAGCATATGCAGATGCTTCCAATCAGTTCAAGACTGTGATTCTTATCACTTTGTAGATAGTGTGTCTTCTTGTAGGCAGTGGGCCTCTTGTGAGCAGTGTGCTCGGGCAGTGAGCCCTAATTGGCAAGTGCCATTTTGTAAATTCCTATTCTTCTAACAGAGAATAATTTTTGGGTTAATCACCCCGTGGTTTTCTCCCTTAACAGGGTTTCCACGTCAAAAATTACTGTGTCATATGTTTCTTATTTCATGGTAATGTTTTTGTGTTTGATTCAATGCTGCATTAATTAATAAGAAAGTTCAATAAGGGAAATAATTAGGATAACTGATTCACCCCCCCCCCTCTCAGTTATCAACAATTGGTATCAGAGCGAAGTTCCTCCTAATAGAGCCTAACAGCTTGAGGAAGATCTGGGAACTCAAATGGATGCATATGGTTTAAGGGAGCAACTCAAGACTGCCCTTGAGGATCTTGAACAGTCAAATTCTGAAGTCAATGAATTAAAAGAAAGACTCAAACAGGCTGATGAATTCATGAGAGAATTAAAAGACAAATTAAGTCTCTCTATGAAAAAGAGAAAGGAGCTGCTCCAACAGTTGGCAAGACAAAGTGAAGAAAGCAATACAAATGAAGAATTGACTGAGCAAACCAAGTTATGTGAAAAGTTATCAAAAGAAGTCATTATGTTAAGACATGAAATGGAATCAGGAACTATAAAGTTTACTCAAGAGATTGAAGAAAAAAGAAAGGCTGAAGACAATCTAAGACAATCTCTTAAAGAAAAATCAGAAGAATGCCACCAGATGGACAGGATTATCAGACATCTTGAATCTGATCTTGAAGATGCCAAAGATAATGAAGAAAAACTTGAGGATCAAATTGCCTCTCTCAAAAGAGACCTTCAAACAGCAAATGAATATAAAGAGAAATTCAAGATAAGTTCTGCTCAACTTGAAGTTCTTCTTGGAAGTCAAAAGAGGACAGATGACAAGTATGGTTTGGGATATGAGAAAGGAGAAAGCTTCGGATCCGGTCAGAAGAATCTTGGATCAGAAAATCCAAGGAGCAGGCCTAGAAGACCTCCGGTAAGACAGCCAAATGCTCAAAGATATCCATCCTTCAATGGATACTGCCACAACTGCAACCACTTTGGTCACAAAGCTAATCAGTGCAGAATGAGAATGAATCAGATTAATTCATCCGTCTCCGGACAGTGCTTCAACTGCAAAAGGTATGGACACAAATCCCATGAATGTAGAATTATGCAAGTAAACAAATCATTCAAAGGTAGATGCTTTACATGCAATAGAGTAGGTCATATGGCTAATCAATGCAGATCAAGAGGATATCAGTCAAATATGCAAAGAAATGTTATTTGCCAAATCTGCAATAGGTCCGGTCATAATGCTAAAGTCTGTAGAAACAAGAATCAGGACAAAAGAGGTCCGATGTATAATCAGAATCAAGACAAGGGTAAACAAAAGATGAATGCGGATGAAGTTAGGAATCAGATGAGCAAGATTTGGGTGAAGAAAAGTTCAGAGAATGTAGAGGTTGGATCCGCACCAGACTCTGGTGCTGATATTTCTTCCGGAAATTAAAAAGTGAGCTCAGGCTCAGGGGGAGACTCAAAGAAAATCCTGTTCCCCCAGCCAAACAAGTGGTGCCGGATGTGGCACAAGATGCGGATTAAAGGGTTTGCAGATATGAGTCTTGAGATGCTTCAGTCAAGTTTTCAGAGGTCCGCATGGAGTTATGAAGAAGCTGTGATCGATCAAATAAGACCTGTTCAGGGAGATGCTCCGGTATGACAAAGGATTACAAAAAGGTCCGGAGAGATCCGGAAGTGCACTATCTTGTTCTGCGGATTGGACAGAGTGTTTGGGATGTTCTTGTAATATGTTACCTCGATTTATTCATGATTGAAAGATCCGGATGATATTCACAGATCAGGACTAATCCGGGATACTCCAAGCTATCCAGACAAGGCAAACCGGAATAATGTAGGTGAAGCATTTATTGCAGACAGATATTAGGGTTCGCGGAGCAATATAAGGGATTTCTCAAAAGTCATTTGCTCATTCTGCACTCAAGAAGAAGCGAATAGTGGAGCTCTGCAACAAGATTCATCAAGCACACCAAGGATCTCCTGCCGAAGTCATTGCATAAAGAAATCAATCCAATCACTCCGTGCAAATCGAAGGCGCATAAGGTATTCTCCGTTTTTCATTACCTCACTGCAAATCTTTGAAGAATGGCTACTCCAAATATAGTTAAGATCTCTGATAGACCTCGCCCCTCATTCAAGAAACATCCTTACAAATCATTGGAGGTAGATCCACTAGGAGCCTTCTCTAGTGTTCCTCATGGTGTATTGCATACGGAAGATATTAGGGTTTACATCCATGCGAATCTTGAAGACTTTGGAGAATCAAAACTAATGGATATCTATCACAAACAATTGATAGATGACTCCTTTGAGATCAAACCTCAGTATAAAGCCATCCAGGACAAACACTTTGCACAGTGCATTCATTTCCCCTGTTTTGAAGAAGATGAATGGGTCCGGTATGTACTAAGTAGAGTACATGACAACTTCCTATGGTTGAACAAGCCCTTCAAGATCACCAAGGACGCAATTAGGGCTGTAACCGGTCTGCACTCATCCGGTGGATTACCTGTTCTCAAATCTGTCAAAAATCAGACAGTCAGTGATGCAACCGGATCCAAGTTTGACAAGAGAGCTATGACAGTTGATGACATCATTGAACCGGATGTCAAATTTGCAGCTATGATAATTGGTTACAAAATCTATCACTCCAGTAGGGAAAATTCAGTACCGGGAACTGCAATCTACACAGCCTATCAGATGTTAAAGGAGAATGCAGACTATGACTTGTGCGAGCTTCTAGTAAACCAACTCTTTGAAAATCTGCAGAAGATTAAGAAGGACAAGAAAAACTCCTTCAAATATGGCAATCTGATCCTTTGTCTCTTCTTTTACTACATGAATGAGCTTCCCGGATCCAGTGGATGGATATGGCAGAATGACAGACCGGTTGCCATTCAAATCAGAGACTATTTGCATGGACTTGGGGATGCAAAAGCAAGAAATACAGCTCTATGGGGTTACTTCAAGAACTTCCAAAGCATGATGCATGCAAGAGAAAGAATACCACAATCCCTTGTTGAAAAATACAAAGACACAGTATGCTTCATGGTAGAAACAGATCAGTGTCTGATGGAGGCAGTGGAGCCAAGGACTGTCTGGATCATGCCTATGGGGTATGAAGTGGATGAACAGATAGTAGAGCTGCATGTTCAACACATGCTAAGCCAGCCCAAAGATCCTAAGGCAAAAAGGTTTGGAACCTTTGAGGAACTGAGTGTAAAGTTACATGTAGAACTCAGGGAACCGGAGATAAAGAGGAAGGTAAGAAAAGAAGTTGAGCATATTGCTCAAGGCCTAGGCATCTCAAAAGAGGCACTTGATGCCAGCCGGGAAAAGAGGAGGAAGGCTGAGGAAGAAGAGAAAAGTAAAGAAAGTGTTCCGGTTGAAACTCCCACCCGAACCAGATCATCAAAAAGATCTGCACCTCCCACAACCAAAAGTTCAAAACCGGAAGTCCAGGCATCCGGTAAAAGATCCAAGACAAAAGCCACAAGGGCTTATGAAAGCCAAAAGGATGAAGAGGAAACAGAGTCAGATGAGGGAGTAAAAGAAGTAAAGAAGCAGAAGAAGAAAGGATCCGGTAAACCCTCCACAGGCCAAGACAAGGATGAAATGGCAGAGGTATCTGTTGAAAAGCCCACTCTGTCTCTAGAGAGTGTAATCAAGTCAGTCACGGTAGATGGAAACCTTCAACCAATGACTGAATTTTATGATGACTACAATGAGGCTGACCAAAAGGTTCTGCAGGAAGCCACAGTCAAATATCTGAACATATACAATAAGGCCTTCATTGAAATCATATCTCTTATTCCTAAAAGCCTAGAAAAGGAATTAGAAATAAGAAAGAATAATGCTCATGCAAAAGATCTTGAGATCCGGGAGCAGATAGCTATTCAGCTATATCCTCAAATTGATCCCAAGACAATGAACATTATCTTTAAAGACTGCAAAGATGAGTTCAGAAGTAAAGCCAGGATGAATCAACTCATGCTTGGTGAGACTGACAAAGTGGCCCAAGAGACAGAAGAGATCCTCCGGAAGGCCTTCAAAAGGTTCAATCTTCCTGTTGTAGAGGACTTAGGTGCAGAAACAGCTGCGGATTTGGAATCATCTGTTCCGGAAGAAGTGGGCCCTGAACAGACAAACATCTCTCCTCCGGTTTCCCCTACAGTCTCCGGATCCAAAGAAGAAGAGAAATTACAGGAGAAGGAAGCAGGGGTGAAAGATAAAGAGGTTGACAGTTCCCAGACTGCAGAAGAAAAGAAACATCTGTCTCCGGCAAGAGACACTGCACAAACTGTTCAACAATTTTTGAGCAAAGCCACTATAGAAATTGATGAACCGGACCTACTCAAAGGACCATT
This sequence comes from Cunninghamia lanceolata, assembly GCA_027924645.1. NCBI lineage: Eukaryota > Viridiplantae > Streptophyta > Pinopsida > Cupressales > Cupressaceae > Cunninghamia > Cunninghamia lanceolata. The sequence continues at coordinate 12,449,316 of BSBN01000987.1, read as the reverse complement.
AGATTTTGACTCTTTGTCACCGGTGCAAACAATGAAAATAGCCTCATTTGCAAATGAGAAAGTCAAAGAGAAGCTGTTGAAATCTCACATGGAAGACTGTGAGCTTATGGAGGTAGCATCTGGAGTGCTAGAAAAGATCATGCCATCCTTTCAAAAGGATCCCACAGCCTCCTCTTCCGGTAATCTCAAAACCTTAGTCAGCAGTGTTAGTACACATTTTGAATCTCTAGAAAAATCTGCTGAAGAAAAGGTCCGGAAGGAATTTTTGGATAAGAGATTTTCAGAAGTATTAGAATTAATCTCTAAAGATAGGAAGATTGTGAGTATTGGAATAAAGAGCTTAGAGAATGCTCTTAAGGATGGCGGTGACATTTACAAATTTTGTATATCCTAGCCAAAGGCAACAGCAGCAATTGATAAGAAAATAAAAGAGGAACAGGACAAGCTACAAAGCTTATCTCAAAGTTTTGATCCTCTCTCTTCCTCCATAATAAATCAAGAATGTCAGACTATTGCAGTCTTGAATGAAATAAAGAATCTTGAGAAGGAAACGAAGAATATCACTAACCGGATGGGAGAACTTAAAAGGATTATAATCCCTAAGTTGGAAACTATGCATGAGGCCATCAGTGATGCTCAGACCACCGCCCAAACAAAAGATCAGACAGATCTCAAGCGGGCAGAAGCTTTTGCATTTTTGTTGAGTGGTCACATTTCAATTTTGGATAGAATGAAGCAAAGTTGGGCTACAGAAATGATCCAATTGCAAACATCCTTTGCAGACATTCTTCAGTATATGTGAGTATGTAAATATGCGGCTATGTATAGAAAATTTTTGAAAATTTTGGTGTGCGGACCCTACCCTTTGCCATTGATGTCAAAGGGGGAGTGAGGAGCAGTGAAAAATGAGGAATCCAACTAAGGGGGAGTTCCGAAAATTGTATATAAAGACAGAGCATCAGCAAAGGGGGAGCATAGTGAAAACACTTAGTCATTTTTCACTAAGTGTTGCCATCAATGCCAAAGGGGGAGATTGTTGGCAAGAGACACTATATGGATTCATGGTTGTTGTCATTGATGGCAACAAAGGTCATCCCACATATCCGCAAGTCATAATGTGTCTCTACCGGAAGTCAGAATAAAGATTGTTGTGGTCCGGTGAACAAGAACAGAGCATGTGGCAAGGTCCGACAGATTGATCCGGATCTCTCAGAGGAAGTGTCTTGGTGCAGTGCGGATTTGGGGAAGTCAAGAGGACTACCTTGAGTGGTATATTCCAAGGATTTAGCCTCCGATGATGGACAAGGAAAAAGATATGAATAGTTGAGTACCGGATTCCTGAGACACAGTCAAAACAGAGGAAGAACTGACTGACAGAGTATCAGACTACTTTCCGGATGTGTTACTGTTGATGATAAAAGTTGTGAAGGCATGAATCATGTTTGGCCGACATGATTAATGATATCTACTAGTATATGCTTGATCCGCATTGCTTGGTGAGCAAGGATTCAGCCGACAGAACAAAGTTTGTAAGAAACTAGACTGTTCCGGATGCCGACTAGAAAGGTGATGAAATTACTTGTGCGGATATATATAGAGGATGGATTTAGTTGTGAAGAGAGAGAAGGAATTAATATATATGCGAATAAGTCCAGAACAGAGCAGAAGTAGCAAAAAGGATCCGGTATGTGAAAGATAGCAGAATAAAGAACAGAGGAAAGATGAAGTGCAGTAGATCAGTGTACTGAGCCTAACCGGAACTGAACTCCAGCACATGCAGATGCTTCCAATCAGTTCAAGACTGTGATTCTTATCACTTTGTAGACAGTGTGTCTTCTTGTAGGCAGTGGGCCTCTTGTGAGCAGTGTGCTCGGGCAGTGAGCCCTAATTGGCAAGTGCCATTTTGTAAATTCCTATTCTTCTAACAGAGAATAATTTTTGGGTTAATCACCCCGTGGTTTTCTCCCTTAACAGGGTTTCCACGTCAAAAATTACTGTGTCATATGTTTCTTATTTCATGGTAATGTTTTTGTGTTTGATTCAATGCTGCATTAATTAATAAGAAAGTTCAATAAGGGAAATAATTAGGATAACTGATTCACCTCCCCCCTCTCAGTTATCAACAGAACGCAGTTACACAACTACATGACAAGAGGTGCTTGCCATGGTATATGCCTAATAAAAAATTTGGCAATACCAATTGGCTACACCATTTGTCTAGCTTTAAAATATTAAGTTAAAAAACATGTGCTTCATTGGTTGTATTTGCCAATGGATTGTGTTCCAAGAATTTTAGTTTCCATTGGTAGTTAAAGCATGCAAACACCATTATGGGCCACATCACTATCTCAAATAAAGAGGCGAAATTGTGGGGCACTTGAAGTTGAGATAATCAATGTGCATCTCTTATAAGTTCAACAAGTTCCTGATGATCTTACTAAGACTGAAACATTCTTAGCTTTCATAAAAGAACCAAATTAATATACAATCTGTCAGTGCAAATAGCTTGCCGTCAAAATCGTGCCTTATCAACTAATTGCAAGGGAATTGTACAAACTCGAGTGAGGTGAGATTTTGTGGTGTGTTAGAACATGATCGCGAAGGGATTTTGCATGAATGCCAAGAAGGCATTGCTAGTGGACATTATGTAAAAGGAATGGCATCACACAAAATACTCCCAGCAAGATTACAGTGGCCAATCATATTTTAGGATGCTATTGAATATGCACAAAGACATGATATTTGCCAACAATATGGAAGACCAAATAAAAGAGATGAAATGCCATTAATTCCCATCCATCCATGCATAAGAGCAATTTGAGAAGGGGAAAATGATTTTGTAGTTCCCATCAGCCCACCAACGTGAAGAAAAGGTGTACGCTATATAATTACTGCCATCAACTATCTCACTAGAGCATAAATCGCTCCCACCAAAGATTGTACTTTTGCGACTGTTGCCAAGTTCATCTGGGAAAATATTGTTGGATTGTGAAGTCCAACGGTTGACTCTTAGACTTCCTATTCTCCCGTCAATACTCTTGGCTGTTGGTTTTCCTTTTTTAAAGTGCCTATAATGTTATATATAGAATGCATATGTTGTTGTTAATGTAACTGAGAATACAGAGATAATAAAAAGATTTTCCCCTGCTTCTTGTGGATGTAGCCATTTGGTGAACCATGTTAAAAACTGTGTTTTTGTTCTGTTTTGTGTTTTTATATTGTGTGTGTAATTGATCATTTATTTATCTGCACTTCATAATTAACAATTGGTATCAGAGCTCGACGAAGAAGCTGGTTAGGAAATTGTGATAATTTCCGGTGAATATGGAGGAAGTGGATAAATGGAAGATTGAGAAATTTTCTGGGAAGAATTTTGGATTGTGGAAAGTGTAGATGGAGTCGCTACTGATTAGAGATCTCTCACTCACGCTGGAAGGAAAAGCTAAGAAGCCAGCTAAGATGGATGATGAAGAGTGGGAGAGATTGGACAAAAAAGTAAGAGCTAGAATTTTGCTGTCACTTTTCAGCAATGTCTTCTTCAACGTTACAGTGGAAAAGACTTCAAAGGCATTATGGGACAAACTCAATGATATGTACGAGATGGCCTCAGCTTCGAATAAAGTTTAGCTCATGAAGAAGCTGTACAATCTGAAAATGAAAGGAGGTATTGTGTCCAATCATTTGAACGAATTCAACACTCTAATCAGCCAATTAATTTCAGTAAGCATTAATTTGGATGATAAAATCAAAGCTATTTTATTATTGTGTTATCTTCCGAATAGCTGGGAAGGAGTAGTAATGGCCATCAGCACTTCCGTATCCGAAAAAGCCAAACTCAAATTTGATGATGTTGCTGGAACTCTTCTTAGCGAAGATATGCAAAGGAAAAATCAAGGAACTGCATTCGGCGATGCCTTGATTTTTGGCAATAGAGGTAGACAGCAAGATAGAGGCAGAAATTACAATCGGAGGAGATCAAAATCTGTGAAAAGATCAATGTCTAGGGGGAGAAATAGAGGTTGTTGGTTTTGTGGCAAAGAAGGCCATACCAAGAAGAACTGTTGGTCATATAAGAAGGCACAAAATCAGCTAAAAGACAATGAGGTTAACACTACATATGTAGAGGATGGAGGGGCTTTAGTCTTAGCAACAACTGAAATTACAGTTGATTTGTGGGTATTGGACATAATCCACATGAAGGATGCTAAGACGGTGAGTACTCCACTTGCTGATCATTTATGTTTGTCATCTGAAATATGTCCAAAAACACCTCAAGAGAAAGAAAATATGAACGGTATTCCTTATTCATCAGATGTTGGGAGTCTCATGTATGCCATGGTTTGTACTTGACCGAATATTTCCCATGCAGTGGGAGTGGTAAGTAGATTCATTAGTAATCCAGGTAAAACTCATTGGGAAGCAGTGAAATAGATATTAAGGTACTTAAAAGGCACTTCAGATTATGTTTTGTGTTTTGGAGGGAGAGATGCACAGCTGCGAGGTTATGTTGATTCTGATATGGCCGAATATTTGGACAAACGACGGTCAACAATAGGTTATGTTTTCACATTTGTCAGGGCAACGATCAGTTGGGTTTTAAGGTTGCAACAAGTGGTGGCACTCTCCACTATCGAGGCTGAATATATTGCTCACACTGAAGGTGCAAAGGAGATGATTTGGGTGAGTTGGGATTCAAACATGTTTTCCCTCTTTTTTGTGATAGCAATAGCGCTATTCATTTGGCAAAGAACTCAGCCTTTCATAATAGGACCAAGCACATTGAGTTGCGATATCACTTCATCCGGACTATACTTGAAGAGGGCAAATTGAAAGTGGAGAAAATTGATACAAAGGTAAATCCGATGAATGCATTGACAAAGATAGTACCAAGGGAGAAGTTCGAGTTCTGTAGGACTTCTCTTGGCATTGTCAAGATGTGACAATAAGCATGAAGTAGGGGAACATCTTTGAGCAACATTCTTGCAGCTCTGATTGGACTTCAAGTGGGAGATTGTTGGATTGTGATTTCCAATGGCTGACTCTTAGACTTCCTATTCTCCCATCAATACTCTTGGCTGTTGGTTTTCCTTTTTTAAAGTGTGTATAATGTTATATACAGAATGCATATGCTGCTGTTAATGTAACTGAAAATACAGAGATAATAAAAAGATTTTCCCTTGCTTCCTGTGGATATAGCCATCTGGTGAACCATGTTAAAAACTATGTTCTTGTTATGTTTTGTGTTTTTACATTGTGTGTAATTGATCATTTATTTATCCGCACTTCATAATCAACAAATACAACCAATCGTTTTGGTTATCCAAAAAGTTTTACCAAGGACAGGGGAATGTGCTTTCTAGTTGATACAATTTGAGTACTTCGGAATGAGATTATGATTGCACATCATAAGACTACTTTGTATCATCCACAAGCCAGTGAAACAATCGAAGCCTTGAACAAAATTATAGGAAAAGTTTTTAACAAATATATGCAATGTAGGATGACACAAATGAGATAACTGTGTGTTTAGTTTTATGGGCCTACAAGACTACTTATAAGAGGGTGAATAAATACATGTCGTTCCAGCTATCTATGGTATGGAACTCATACTTCCGGTGGAGTATGTTATTCCTTCCTTATGTATTGCCTCTTAAAGTGCCATGGATGATGCAAGTTCTCTTCAAGCTCGGTTCATAAAACTCACAAAGCTAGATGAGAAGACTCCTAGCACAATGGAGTTAGGAAGGGGAAAAAGGTAGACAAAAAGTTTGGCATGATAAATACCTAAAGCAAAAACAGTTTAGTGTGTCGATCATGTATTGTTGTATGATTCTGAATTTATCAAACACTGGAAAACTGAAAAAAGGTGGATGGGACCATATGAGATCCACAATAATCTAAGAATGGGAGGATGTAAATTATAAACTTTACAGAGGGAATTTTTGTCTGGGCACTTTAATAGCAGCAAATTAAAACCCTATTATATGTAAGTTCTGATGCAAGCTTACTAATAAGGCTATGCGGCCACATGCACTAATAAGGCCAAATGGCCATTGTCTAAACACAGTTGAACATGCGAAAGGGATTTTGTGCATATTTAGTAGGGGGCATGACTAAAGAATGGTCAAGATATAAGGAAGAAATAATAAGATGGAATTAGGGAGATAAGAAGTTAGGGTCAGATGCTGCAAGATGAGGCACTGATGGGGATAGTTATAACAGAATGATAAGATATAGAAAGAAATGGTCAAAATGGATGAATTGGAGGAGAATGCAAAAAAGTTGAGGCAAAAAGCACAAATGGACCAACATGGAAATAGGAAAATATGCACAGAAGTAGGAATGGTAGAGCAGAAGTGAAGTCATATGCTAGATAGAAGATAATTAAAGTCAGAAATATAATGCAATGTTTAAGCAATCAATGCAGAGGTTCAAAGCCCAAAAATTAGAAAGATAATAAAAGGAAGAAACAAGATGAGTAAGTTAATTTATGAAAAAGCGAAATTTTAAGGAAAGGAAAGAGGTAGGGATGAGATTCAAAGTGAAAGTTAGGGCAAAGAAAGAGAAATATTGAAGAAAAACTAGGAAGAAGAAGCAAGGCATGGGAAAATCCAAGTTTGTCTAAGTGAGCACAACCAGAAAAGCTTCAACCTTGGATGCAGCAACTTTTGAGAATCTAGTTCTAATGAAGATGACACCGATGAAGAAGAAAGGAAAGGCATTGAAGGATTCATTCAACCCCCACTGATGAATTACAAAGCTGGGATTCCAATGGGAGAGGCACTAAATATGCGGTTATGTTTTGACAACATTGGTGAATTTAACCATCAGACAGAAGATAGCTGCAAATTGTGGACAAAAGAGCTAACGAAGGGAGGAAAGCGGTTGCATAGCAATTGGCTAAAGGGGGAGTTTGGAATTTGTGGGAATTGCCATATTTTGGGAAACCAAGCACTTAGTCAATCTTCTAATATCTAGGTTCGAGGGACATGATTTAATAGCATATGAAGAGGAATAAGAATTGGTGTTGCCCTCATTGAAAAAATTACAGGATTGCAAGATATGGGTGATGACATGGCAACAACAATAAAAAAAAATGAAGGCATTAGGAAAGTCAAGGAGATATTGGAGCAAAAAGGAAAGGCTACACTCTAGATGTTGAAATGACTGAGAATATTAGAACAAGGGTGGCAACCAGGATAATAAGTGCAAAGTCATCTAATGCACTCAGATGGAATTTAGCCTCAAAGGAAAAGTTGTAATTTGCATTCAAGACAATGATGAAAAGACACCAATTTAATTTCTCTTTTTCCCTAGCTGAAGAAGTCATGAAGGTTGTATAGAATGTGCATGCTAAAGGAGGCTCATTCAGGTATGGTTTATCTACTTACTCTGATGTTGCTAGAAGAAGTAAGGGTTCCAAACCCTAAAAAGTTTATTGAGCTAAAGAAGGGAGGGACAACCGAACATAAGTACTAGGCTTATAGTTGTGCAACACACACCACACCATCATACAAGGTTATGATGGAAAATTTTAAAAATAGTATATATGGGTGCATAACAGATTTGCGATAGAAGGGAGGCTCCCTTCAAGTATCCAGGATGCATACCAAGGATACCACAAATTCTTTCTCATGGAAAACTTCACCTTAGTGCAAAACATGAAGGAGATAAAGCAAGGTGGATGAGCTTGATGAAACTCACTGCAAGATTTCTGGACGAGCTGTGCCCAATAGACTGCAGAGGAACTCAACTTGTCTGAGGACAAACAAGGAATCTTATATAGGGTGATGTTGGCCAAAGTGCAACTACTAGGAATATCACAAGCATATGGATGATGTGGTAGTCCAGCCAGGGACAAAGACAGGAATGAATCATGGCCTGGTATTTTGAAGGTGATCTACATTGTCCATTCGTAAACAAATCCTCACAATATGATCAATAGGTCAGGTGATTATAAATGGCGGTAACAAGTAGTAATAGGGGCGTAGGAGTAGCTAGTAGTGAGATAATTGTATAGGAAGTGGTTTAAGTACAACCTACGCAAGATCAATTTGTACACAAGACTTTGTAACCTTGAGTCTTGATAAAAGAATAACATATTTTGAAAACCATGGTTCATGAGTAATATAATGAAGGCTTCATCCCTACTTCTGTCGCTTCTTAATGTAATAGCTCGATATAACATTTAGCACTCCTTTTCTCTATTCTAAGTCATTTGTAATTTAACAACCCATTGACCCATTTTGGTTATTTGTCAACATTGCTCGAATTTCTTCCTTTCTTTTCTTCCAAGCGACCCTAACAAAAGATGAGCAACAAATCCATGAAATTTTCAATTTTCAATAGAATTCTACCGCTATGCATGAGAACCCTCTAGGAGACAACTTGTAGAAAAGAATAAGAATACATGTTTCTACAGCGGTAAAGTTGGAACAATTGGAAATAGCTACGAATTGGATGAATTGGAGAATGTAAAGTTAACGAGGCCAAGGCTCTCATACTTGAATTCTATAAGAAAATGTAGAATCAGATTGGACATGTTGATTTAAAAATAAGCCAGATTTTTCTCACAAGGGAGAAAATGGGAGGATAATTTTAATATTAATTAAGAGAAATGATTGGCAGTTGGCAATCTATTACACTTCATGTTTCCTAAAAAGCTCCATCACAGACTCTGTCTAGGAGGTTTAAGATTCTTGTTTAGAAGTCGATCATAAGAGATAGTCAAGCTTCCAAAAAAGGCAGTCCTTGACAATCTTTACTACATGTTAAGAGGGCATCTAATGCACACGTGAATTTAACCAAAACAAAAAGGGCAAAATAAAACCTGTTTAAGTAATATTTCAGCAGAGGATTATGAAAAACATTAAATGGCAACTTCATCTTGATCAACTTGAATTGGCTTGGCTTGGGTAATTCTTTTTATTAGGGGTGTTACCCTCTTCATACATGCTTCTATAGGTATTCATATCAACAGAATACATTTTGGGACAATTCATCTACAAAAATAAATCGAACAAGTCTGCCCTCTAACATTCTTACCTTAAAGTGATTGCTAGCGATGCTCAACAACTTTTATTAGAGCTAAAGCCAGAACAGTCAGAGTGTATGGACAAAGTAAAAATATCATTTGAAAAAAAAAAAAAGATAATGACCTGTTATTTTTCAGATGCCTTGATTTTGACTTTCAACTATTTTGTGAAGAAAACAAAATGTATTTTTTATTCTGACATCCTTGTTTTAAGATCTCAAAAAATAGCTAGTGAAGAACAAATAGGACCTTTCATTTTGGCCAAGATGATCCACCTGATTGGTTAAACACAAGTATAAGCGTATAGCTAGGAGATATCATGAGGACCCCCGTAGGATTAGGATTTCTACTTCAACATTGGATGGGAATAATGAACCAAATTTTGAAAAAATAATTTTAGCCCCCCAGTGGTTGAGGAAATAACAATTTAGAAATTCTAACAATATGGCACATTTATTGCTCTAGTTGTCTTTCCCCTTAGACATGGCACAAAAGACTAGAAATAATGTTGTGCACCTTTCTTGGAGAAGCAAGGGATGTTAAAAGGCTTCGGCAGATGGAGAATATAGAAATTTCAGTGACACTGTAATAACAACACAATGCACCTAAGGTTCAAATTACGTAATATAACTGGAAAGACAAAGACATTCAAACTCTCAAGGTCTATCTAGACTGCCCATCTTCACAACACTTATGAAGGGCCTTGATGTGTTTGGGATTTAGCATCAAGGTATTTATGAGATCCATGAATCGTTGGCCCATCACCTTTCTGAAATTTCATTCCCCATGAAGAGATCTTTTCACTGTTAGGGAGATTTTGGGAATAAAGAACAACAATGACTCACATGGAAACAACTAAATCAAACTGAAAGGTTGAGGTGTAGAAAAGCCAGTCTTCCCCAAGCTTGGTAAAATGTTTCTTTAAAGCTTTCTTTCCAAGTTACAAATCCAAGGCCATCGACCTTACTGGAGAGACAGAAAAGGGAGTTATGTAAGGTATTTTTATTACTATGAACAGGATTTGTATGATGGAGTTTCCCAACTGCACCATGTTTGAACACAAGTTGGGTAATTTTTTAACCTGAAGAAACATAGCAAAGAACATGCTAGAACCTTTGGCAATCAAGAAATTCATTTACACAGTTTTGAGATGGATAATGCTTCATTAAAAGTCTGGGAATCAAAACAAGGCTAGGTAAGACTGGCATATTTGATTCCTTGTGTGATGTAAGAGACATATTGATAAGGCACGTATTCTTGTTACTACATATTTTGGCATGGTAACTGGAAGAATGTATTTAGTTCTTTATGAATCCTCTATTTTGGCAATGTCTTCGAGACACTGACAAGGAACTATGGCATATGGTAACACTAACTGCTAGATTTCCTTTAGAAGAATCAAAGTCACTTTTCATGATGCTAATTTCATCCTGAACTCAGGGGGAGGTGAACACTTTTCAAAGTAATCTGGCTATGAATGTTGGAACCTGAACCTGAATTAATGGCTTCAGAAAGGAAGTAGACTAATCACCCTTGGGGCCAAATGCCCAGATGCGAGCCTTCCAATTTTTCATAGGATGATGTTTTCCTTGTTTTCCTGATGTTCTGCCGATATGATATAAGATGCATTTACTTCAAAAAATTTGCCTGTATAATCAAATTTGGACAGTTCAAACTGCAATAAAAAAAGCTTTTAATGCCGAGGGCAGATATGCTTTTAGATGTCTCTCTAATGCACATGCTCTATTTATATCAAATTCAAGCTCAAATGCATCCAAGCAATACAGTGAATGCCTTTGGCTTAAAGATTTCATGCCTGTTAATTTTAGAACACAATCATAGATCAAAGATTTCATGCCTGGATGAAAATGACACATGGTTTGGAGAGCATGCGATCTTAATACGTCAACAATAGAGAAAGAGAGCAACCCACTAGCATTATGATACATATAGAAGGGACAAAAGAATATTGCTGTCTCATCTAGAACATTGCATTTGTGCACCTGTTTGATGCATGTACATGTGTTGACAGCCAACAAATGTGCCTATTCATCCATTCTCTTGATGAAGTCTAGATGCAAACACCGCAGCAGTGTGATTAAGCTACATTATGGCTAGAAGTATTGCATGTCACATCTCATGATTTATACTACAAGACTGCTATATAAGAAGTAAATAATGTAAAGGCCCTGCCTATAGACCACTGACAACGAGCCATGTCCAATTTTATAAGATTATGTATCTTGTACAAATGATAATAGTGAACTTTGCCAGTGAAAAATTGGCAATTTAGCACCACAAAGCTTTATTGGTAATTGCATCGTCCAGCTTTTCAATCTTTCCTTCCTTGTTACTTAGAGTCCATTTCTCAAAAGAGCCCTCTACAAAATTATAGTAACCACCATGAAGAAACAACTTCTCCTGAGTTACAAGCTCTTTAATCCAAGGGAATGTCAATAGATTTGATAAGGACTGATTCACTGACTCCTGAAATAAAGAAAATTGTCACAAATTATGTTGTACTCTCCTTGTTTATCCATAGTACATTGTTCCTCGTACAATTATCCAAAAAGAATAACCAATATACAATGTACATATTCTTGCAAAAAAAGGTAGTTTCAAAGTTGCGAACCTTTTCACAGTGGCTACATTGTTCATCAAAGGGTTGATTTGCCACAAAAGATTTTGTCCGCAAGCGTGCTGGCTTTCCTATTGCAATCCAACTCCCAATGAATTCACTGTTACAAAGTCATTGGAATTACTGAATATAGGACTTGAGATGGGATACTGATATGTGTAGAAATGTTTGAGATCCAAATGTTTTCCATTAAATATTTCCCCTTGAAACTCGTCTATATATTCAGGTATCTAGAAACTATAAATATAATATAGGACAATTAAAATTCTCGCTCAAATAATTTATTAATAGCCAGCTTTAATTTGTTTTAAACTTTGAGATTCCATCTACTGGCAGACGGTCACCTGGAAACACAAGATGTCTCCAATACAGGAGACAAGTACAGGGAAGGGACATCAGTTTTCAAAAATTAGGATATGAAGGTATGGAAACCACCACAATACCAAACTGTTACATGTACATAAACGTCATAAACTAAAATATTGCATGATTTATATATGAAAATCAAAAGTTTGAAATAAATTTATAAATTAAAAAAATCCAATATATGAATGGTTAAGAACAATCAAAAAACTAGATGATGCATAAATCTACTCCATAGTTTAGAGATTATATGTTTGGGATTGTTAAAAAGTATTATTTAAAATTTGATCCCTCACTTCATTGGATGTGACTCTTACTTAACCTATATTGTCAGCAACAGATGGATAACCTCAAATGCCTTGAGAGAGGATGAATAATCTTCAATGCCATTTTGTAAAAGCTGATAACTATAGAGAATTCCTTAATTCTGTAATTTATTTATTTATTTATTTTAAATTACAAATGTAAATCAGGCAACTATAGTTTAGTAGCACAAACTACTGACATGGCGTACTGTTCTTTCGCACTTCAATCAATTGAGAAAAATTCTATACACAAACACATCTTCGTACTATAATCACATATTTGGATTTACATGATAAATTTCTCTGCTGCAAAATATGCCTATACATTTTTCAAGAAAAATATATACCTATTTTTCTCAGTTTTATCTCTCCTCAAACAATTATTAGCAAAAAAGAAAACAGGATATTATGATATTAAAGGATCTTCTATAGGAAACTTCCTGATTTTTAGATGTTTTGGGAAGCATATAGAGATGTCAACAATGTCAACTCAAGCACCCTGTTGCTTGAGGACATCCCCGTGCATGGCTCCAAGGCAGAGACATGTTTCAAGATGGAAGATGAGTACCAAGGGTTGGGGTACAAGTCTCTGGGTAACTATATTTTGCTTCTGATTCTTCTAAATAGGAAATATACATCAGCTTACCAGCATCCATTTCAGAGGCATGAAACTCTTTAGCAGCTTAAGCTTGAATTACTGGACTATAAAGATAAGACAGTTAAAATTTTTTAGAGTTCAGTTTGCTTTAATTTTTCATATTTTGTGTTTCCATGCGGACTCACTTTAGAAAACATTCCCCATATGTAATAGGGAAGCTTATAGAGGTGGATGGTTGAGAAAAACATTTATGGTCACCTCATATGTTCCCATGCCTCGTTACCTTCCAAAATAATCTCTTGTTAGAGTTTAACAAATCCATAGAATTTTCAATTTAGAAGCGAAAAACTTCTCTTCATTGCACATACATTCATGTGTCGCACACAAGTCCCAGAGAAAGGCACGAGGTATAAAAGAATTGACACAAGAAAGGTCTCCAATAGGAACATAGAACAAGGTATTTCAACGACTTTGGAAGTATTCTTTACAGTCTTTATATTTGAAGGCAGCTACAAAGGATCAAACAAACCACAGAAAGAAAAGATGGAAGAAAAGGCTAGATAATGTCAATGAATAATCAAAAGCAATCAATGAGACTGCAAATTCCATCATCTGCAATAAACCAAGAGAGTATCTAAGGCATATCTATGCTTAAAAATCAAAGAAAAACAAGAAAAAGGAAGAAATTATTGAGAGAAATTTGCAGCTAAGTGCTTTACCATATAATCTACTTCCCTCTAGGCAGCAATAATCTCTTATAATATAGTGATAATGTCAGTCATCAAATGAATTCTTTAACAAAAAAGATTCCACATAATCATGAGTGAACATCAAACAGCTCTCAATGAGGATAATGTCTCTCATTGTCTAAATTTCTCATCCACAGGAGTGGAAAAAGAGTAAGAGAGTAGGAGATTCTCTTTCAATGGCCTAACTAAAGAACAATACCAGGCCAGGTAGCTCTATAACAGTGTCTTCATGACGGAAACAACTTACATACGGAATCAAGGATTTATTTATCATCCAAAGGAGTGAAGATAGAGTAAAATATTAGGAGAATATTTTTCATTAGCCTAAATAAACAATAAAGTCAGACCAGGTACCTCAATGGCAATGTCTTCTCAACAGAAACGTCTTTCATGCAAAATCAAGGATATTTTTTACCTAAACAAGGACTGAAGTCTGAATTTTTAAATTTTTAAAATAAGCATGCACTTCCAGGCCAAATTTAACAGTAAGTTGCTGAAGCATTTTGCATGCGTACAATGGGCTTGTATACTTTATCATAACTAAGACATTGATGACCTGACACATACTTTTGACCATGCTTAAAATTAAGACTATAGGTTGAACCTCTGCCCCTCTCACACCACACATGGCTTAGGTGCACATAGCCAACTAGCTTTGATACCACCTTGCAAGGCATGGATCAACACTACTAGGCACTCAACCATTAAGCCACCAACTCTTCAGATGTTTAGTTTTGCCAAAGTCTGGCTTGAATCTCTTAAAGGACTAAATTTCGAGAAACAATCCCATTGTTGTAAATTGTATAACTACTGAAACAAGAAGCATTAAGCATTCAAGATTTCAAGACACCTTGTCAACCCCACAGAATATAGAGAATGTGATAAATGTAGAATACATATTAACCAAAAGTGGTCACTATAGCAGATGTATTATCTATATATAGGTATTTTAGGCCATCACCAAGCGAGATGTCAATTTGTTGAATGAGATCCCCTTGTGCAAGGGGACTGTATAATATGATAATTACAACTGTTGAAATACTAATATCCCATACAAGGGATCACTTGAAGGCCAATTAATCATGGCACCTATATAACATGAGGTCCAAGCTAAGGTGAATTTAAAACAATCTTGTAATATTATAAGAATTATTTTCTGGTGTTGATAAATTAATCTACGCTAGCCTGGGATGAAACTTTGCAGGATATCTGAATAAAGCAACATCTGGTATCTTATTGATAGATACTAAATACTTTTAAGAAAAAAGTTGAAAACTGTCTTTTTAAGTTCAAGTTTGTTAGACTTTATCCTTACAAATTCCTTTCCTTCAGTGTTGTTTCAAACAATTTTGAATCATTTTTTTATTTAATGTATCTGTGTGCAATAGGCCTGACCCTGGTTTGAATCAATTTTTTATTTAATTTGTCTATGTGCAAGTCCTAACCCTAAAGAATCAATTTTTTATTTAATTTGTCTCCATGGAATAGATCTAACCTTAGTAGAAACTAGTTTTGGAGGACATTTAAAGGAAGCAATATGAGGAAGAACTTCAACGCAGAAATTATGCAAAGGCAATAGATCATCAGTAAATAACCAGAAATTCACGAAAATTTTATTTTCTATAACATGGTAAAGCAATTGATATCACCTTAGTGTTAGGATTAGCTATGGAGGTAGCTATCCCAAGATCAAGATGCTTAAGAGCTAACCATGAGAATCAAAGAATATCAACATGATAGAATAACAACCTATACAAAAGATGCAATAGAAATGTTGTAATAGTACAATGAGAACCCTTGGTTATATAGGCCAAGGTGAGACATAGGACAACATAGGATTATGAAAAATATCATAATCATATGATTTGACACACAGAGATAAGTATCTTATGTGTACCCTAAAAGTGCCCTAAGTAAACTTAACAACTAAGCGTGAATAAGTGCTAGAAGGGAACTGGTTAGGGAATAACCCTTTTCACACCAACACTCCCCCTTAAGTACAAGTTAGAGAGGAACAACAAATGCAAAGATGCAAAGATGGGTCCCGACAACAAGGTTTGATGAGGTACCCATGTACAAACAATCTTTTACAAATGGAGAAAAGGAGAAAACCCATAGGAAAAAACTCCTCTCCAAAAGAGAGAAAACATGCCAAGAAAAGCATGAAAAAGTGAAGGAGGACTCAAGAAGACCTGCCAAGGAGAGCTTCCTTCACAAAGATATAATAGATATCCCCCCCATAAAAGATAAAACAAGAGAAGGACGAAAAAGCCTCCCAAAAGTTGTCCCAAAAAGATTAGGAAAATGAAGATGAACATGAAGAACTCCATTGAAGCATAAAAAAGCTACAAATAACTACCGAAGAACAACTGCTATACTATTGAAACTAAAGAACCTCCACTGAAATTACGATGAAGATCAGGATCAAAGAGACACAAATCGGCATGAGTGACCCCAATGACACTACTTGAACAAAGTATAGATGCTACACAAAGCAACAATCTGATAGTCAAAGATGCATATGGCACATCAATCTGTCCAAGTAACGCCAACAACACTACTCAACCAATGCATAGATGGTGAAATCACACCAATATACTACGATAAGGCAATAATTTGGCAATCGAAAATACAAGTGCCAATAGTTTCAAGAACTATGATCATCTAAATAAGGTAAAAGGTTGCCTCCATAAACAAGAATGCAAGAGTGTCTATACGGTATATGTTCCATCTCACCAAAATGCATGGGTAACTAGCCGCTACACCTGCCTAGTATATAGGAACAAAAACTAGATACATAACTCACTCCAAGCGAAACCAAGAAAGCATTAACACAAATAATATGATACCCCCCATAATGCTGACAAGTGAGAGGTAGGCAACTCCACTGAAACTGTGTCACAATGTAGAGCAAAAAGGTGAAGAAACAACATCAGAAAATGCACAAAAAAGTACCTACAACTAGAACATGGTCACTCTCATGGACGTTGCTATAAATGGTGTTCAAAGACAAGGCACACTCGCATGAAGGTAGACAAAATTGTGATTGCAAATAACAAGGCACACACAACAAACCCCCCATGGCACTTTATAAAGTAGTGTGAGTACAAAAATGGCACAACATGATGTGCAAGATCCCCAAAATACAATTACAATATATGGCATTTATTTTAGTACACATACAAATCAAAAAATACATTCAATAGATGCTTACAATGTCCAAAAATGACCACATGCTAAAAATACAATTATGATATAATATGAGAGGAAACTAATGGAACTATGGCGAAGTACATGGAAAATCATGCACTTTTTTTAAAAAATGGGACCCAAAAAGGAGTCCATATGCAAAAGTTATGGCCCATCAAAGTTTCCAAAACGAGAACTATCAACAAGATCACTAAGAAAACTAAAATTCTAGAAAAAAAAAACAGATGCCCAATCTGCCTCCACCATTGCAAAGAGCATGAAATTCTGCCCTGTTTCAAAAAAAATTGCACTAAAAAAGACCTTCGTATGGCCAATATATTGTCATTTGAAGAACGGGTACAAAAAATAGAATTGCAATGGTGAGGGCTGGAAATTTTCAAAAAACTCTTGTCGCTAAATTTGGCAGAAATTCTGCAAAGATAGAGAAACTACCGAGTTTAGATTGTCGCCAGGTTTAGAAAACTGCAATTAAATGTGGAGAATTGCCAGCTAATTTAGAAGAGTCGCCAACTTTGAAGGAGGTGCTACTAAACTAGTGAAATCGCCAAAATAGTCACCAACTTTGGCGAACACACTAAATAAGTTTTGAAATGGCCATGTAGGTTGCACTCCTCAACTTGGCCGTTGGAAATTAAATCCATGTAGGCCTGGCAAACCCGCAAAGGGGTCTGCGCAGGGATTTGGCCCCTCCATGCAACCTTGTACCCAATACCTTCTATTTTATTTTATTTTAATTTAATTTTTCAAAAAAATCAAACTTTAAAAATTGTCTGCAAAATAGAAATAAAACCCAACAAATAAAACTTTTACCCAACCATCAATCAACAGAGCCAAGAATATACTGACACTTGCCTGCACAAGTAAAATATTCTGCCAAAGATTTTGCTAGGCAAAGAATATTCTTCGTTGTACAATCCGTACAACCAAGACGACAAAAAATTTCTTTGATGGCTCAAGACAAAAGTGTCTGATTTTGATGAATTGATAGTCGAACCTTAAGTTCTTAAGCCTTCTGGACACAATGGCAAGGTCAAATTTGACCTAAAATACACCAAAAATGTAGTTACCTTCCAAATCTGGCAACCACCTCCCAACTTCAAACCCGTGTAGTTCTAGCTTTCAATGTCCAATTGGACAAAATAAAAGGCTAATCTAACTTTTTTGGATACCTTGAACTCAATGGTGAGCTCAAATTTTCACCAAAATGCTCCAAAATAAACATGCAATACAAAACCACAAAAAAAAATGCTCCAAAATCTATTATTTCTCTCAACCTTTCTGATTCTCCAGATCATCCAAGGATGCAAGAGAAGAGCATACTTGGTTTCAAGAAAGAAAAATAAATCACAATCCTAGATCTTTTAAAATAAACTAACTCTAGACAATCTCCTGCTCTAACACCACGTTAGGATTAGCTATGGAGGTAGCTATCCCAAGATCAAGATGCCTAAGAGGTAATCACAAGAATCAAAGAAGATCAACATGATAGAATAACAATCTATACAAAATATGCAATAGAAATGGTGTAATAGTACAATGAGAAGCCTTGGTCATATAAGCCAAGGTGAGACATAGGACAACATAGAATTATGACAAGTGTCATAATTATATGATATGTACCTTAAAAGTGCCCTAAGTAAAATTAACAACTAAGTGTGAATAGGTGCTAGAAGGGAACCGGTTAGGGAATAACCCTTTTCACACCAACACTTAGAGCTGCCCTAAGGAGAGGAATAGAAAAGAGTAAATTACAAACAAGAATATTGAAGGATGTGGAAACCAAACAAACATGTTATCTATTTTGATGCAGGACCATCTCAAGGATCCGACCATTAACATCAACCAAAATACTTTTTATTGCAAGTTTTAATTTTTGTGGTCTAACCTTGTGTTTCTAGATGCAAAAGGCAATCTCTACACTTCAAATTATTCAAATTCAAATATTTTCCCTCTCATTGGGATGTTCACCTTTGGTTGGAAACTTTCGAGAGCCTATTTGACACATGTTCGCTTGCACATGACACCCTGTGGAAGTTGAAGAATCACAATGTCTCATAAGGGCACTTGGGTTGTTTGGCCACTTACATGTTGCTTATTTAAATTGCATGTTTGACATTTATTTGCATGCCAATAACCTTGAAAAAGGTGTTCATGTGTGGAGGAGTTACATATCGAAGCTAATCTTGCATGTCTTGTCTTAAATATGTCAACTAGGTGGAGGTCACACTTAATTTCTTGACTTTGCATTAATCCTTGATGAATGGTGCCATATTTGGAGGGAGTTACAAAGTTGACTCCTTGACTTCAAACCTGACCCCTTGGAAGAATGGCACCACATTTGGAAAGAGATGCATTTGGGAGTTACATTCTTGACTGGTTGAATAGAATCTTCAAGCTAGGTGCCATACTTGGAGGAGTTATAAAAAGAGGAGAAGGGAGCTGATTTTCTTTAGCTTCCCATATGTTTTTCCTGTAGGTTGAAGGTTGGAGAAGGCCTTGAAGAGGTTTTTTTTGCAGGTTGGGAGCTCAAGGGAGAAGTGTTGAGTCATTGATCAGAGCTAGTCTTAGCATAGGGGTTCCTAGTTTTCACATAGAGGTTGTTTATGTTTCAGATTTGATCTTGTATGGCATTGGGAAGGTGTAATCTGTTAAAGATCAGTTATGTAAATGGAAATGCTGTCCAAATTTCCCCATGAACAATGATGTAATCTTGTGATCCTGAAAACCAGCACCTTTTTCTATGATTTGTGTTCACAAATTGTCTTCCAAAATCCACATGTTTGAGAATTGTTGCAAGCCTCTTGTTCCCTGTTCTAGATCAATAAATTGGAGTGTTATATGAGTGTTTGTGGTCTGTCAAAAATCAGTAAACAAGAGCATTTAAGTAATTTCCAAAATCAGTACAAAAACATGGTTTATGTGGTCCTGTTCAATGACTAGGTGAATGTAAAGAGAAGCCATTTGCATTAGAAACCACCCTGCCAACCTAAACCGAGAAGATGGATGGAACCTAAGCTCGACTTGGAATCTTCTTCTAGATTCCCCCCAAAATAACTCTCCCCCCCTCTGATTCCTTTCAAATCTCCCTTCCTCATCTTTTCCACCTGGTGGCTCTTCCGCTTCCTCTACCAAACCTGTCCTCCCTTATCCCTCTCCCCATTTTTTAGTCTTTTTCGTTTTATTTTCTCCTCATCCCAATCCTCTCCCCAGTGTACTTTTTCAACTCTTCTCTTTCCCACCTTTCTTTTATATCATTTTTATTTATTTTTATTTCATTTCTCTCTCTTAACTTTCTCTTTATTCCTCTTTTATCCTTCTCTTTTCTCTTCTCTTTGTCACTTTTCTTTTATTTTTTATATTTTTATTTTTTCTTTTCATTTTTTCTCTTGCCTTGTCTTATTTTTATGTTCTTGTTCTATCTTTCTTTACTTCTACTTGACCTTTTCCTTCCATTTCCCATTATCTTCTTGCTCCTCCCCCTCCTAGTTACCTTTCTTATCTTTCATTTTATATTTTTTGTTTTTTATATATTTCATTTTTTCTCCTACTCTATCATGTTTTTCCGTGTCATTTCCACCTTTTTAATGAGCTAGTTTCTGCAATTGTGTATCATTTTATTTTTTATCCTCTTCCTGATGATGGATCACGGAGTGTGATCCGAAACATCTTATTGGATGCAAAAAAGCTGTACACAGTTTTCTCCAGAAACATATTGACATTATTTAGGTGAATGTAGTTTCAATGTAGAGTTGAATCTCTTTACAAAGTCTTCAAAATTCAGTTTCCTTGGTGTCTTAGGGACCTTATTGGACAATTAGAAGTGTATTGTGATGTCCTGCTGCAGGGGAAAGGTTGCCATTCATTCGGCTCCCTACCCTAGACTACATCATGTTTGCTGACCATACATACTTATTGAAAAGCGAAATGAAGAACACATCAATAGCACATGTACATAAGAATAATATCAAGCATACCATAGCTCAAGTTGGGCATTCATCTTGAATGGGCGAGTTGGCTTGGAATTTGGATTCCATAGAATTGTTGATTTTATGAAAACATTATTTCTAGGTTGTTGGTTCGGGTTCAGGTTCAGTACAAGTTTCGGATTCAGGTGTGGCAGTTTGCTGAATTTTTTACCCAGATTTGATAAGCTTTGGTACGGCCCCACAAAAAAAAATATGAAATATGTTTAATATTAAAAAATAGCCATAATTTCACAAAATATACAAATGTAAGAAAGGTTGTCTTCTTTTGTGTTTTATGTTGTTAGTGTAATTAGGATAGTTCAACTTTTTTTTTGGTTTTTCATTATGAATTTTGTTTTGTGCTATGAGGCCCCAAGTTCACCCTGGGTTAATCTCAGACAAAGTCAGGAAGTACCCAAGCAAGATCTTTTTTGGCACGTATTTGGGGCATATCCATACACAAACCATACAAGGTCCATGACCCAGTATGGTTACGTACCTATAAACAAGCAAATCCAGTATCAAAGCACAATATATTTATACAGATAACTAGAAAATGTTATATTATACAGATAAATGGTCTTCTTCAAGACCCCCTAGATCCAAAGGTCTTTGAAGCATTCGTATTGTTCAACAAATCAACACCATTTGGTGTAATCTTGAGATTTTTCAGTCATCTAAACTCGGGATTTGAAAAGTGTACAAGTTTAATGATGTGTTATCTAACCTCGAGGTTGTTCCGTCATCTGGCATTGACATAAGCGCCTTGATCCCTCCACAACGGCTGTGACCAATAACTAAAATATGCTCAACCTGTTCACAAAAGAATGTTTTTAAAACCAAAACCCATTTGAGAAAACCTAGTAATGAACCAAGTTAAAAGACTTTCATATTAAAAAACGTACAAGATATTTACTTTTATGAAAACAGCCAAAGGAAAGAAATTAAAATTAACTATCCTGTAAAAGTTCATAATCAAATAGAGAAGCCTTGCCTTCAGAGACAAAACTGCGAATTCCAATGCAGCACTAGTTGCTGGAAAGCCACTCTGCAAGGATACCAACAAAACCAGTGAATCATGAACATCATATATGCTTCAATTTTATGCCCATCAAAAAGTTCAAACACCAGCTAAAAGTAGAATATTTATCTAACCTGCAATGCAAGTAATTATACCCCATTAGATCTTTCCCAACTAAGAATCTGTATTGGTGAGTATAATCATATAGATACAATTAAGAATTTTGCAGATGCTCTGCAAGATAACAAATAAGCTAACTTTGCTCACCTCCTTCCATGGGGGAACTAAATTAGCAACATTGCGGATCACAAATGCTTCTCCTGGCTGAAAACCTAATATATTTGATGGACAAACTCTGGAGTCTCCGCATGCAATCACCATAAACTGAAATAAAATAGTTGTCAGTTGGCAGAAAACAATGTCATGATGAAATCTTCCAGTGATGATAAAAGGGATGATATTGTCACCTTTGGACTTTGGGAGGCAGCAAGATTGGCAAAATGATCTGGTTTCTTCCTGGGAAATAAATCAAAAAATAATGACAAACTTAAGTTTCTACCTCAAGCAAATGTACCCTCTAATGTTCTGGCGTGCTTTACATTAATTACTTACAAGAAATGCTCCTGCTTGAAGGTCAGGAATCTATTCCTGACCATTTCAAATGGGTCTGAAGTGACATTTACAGATTCCTCTTTGATTGCATTTATTGCAGCAACTTGCTTTAAACCAGGAGTTTCTCTGCATGTTCAATATTTAGTATTTACCTCAAGAGCAATAACACAAAACAAATATAGACATGCATTTAGTATATAATGATGCTGAATATTTTCCTTCACTTCTGGAATATCTAAAGGCAAGCAGAAAACTGTATTGTGTTTAATCTTTGTCACAAAGTTCCCCTCACTGGTACCGTAAGCTAGAAATTACATGCATCCAACTTTGAAGCCATAGTTATGAGATGCTATGATAACAAGAAACAAAAAATGTGCACTAGCCCAAGATAGATATGTACTATGTAATAGAGTTTGCCGCATTTCAACCAAAAAGTTCAATTACCAGCAAACTTTAAAAAAAAACAAAGAAAATCATTTGAAATCATCAATATGTTCGTTCGTACACGATCGTACAGTTTGCAACAAAAAATATTAGGGTTTGCAGCAGTTGTTAAGGGTTTTCCAGGTGGTTGTGGCATCACAGGTTTAAATATTAACTTACTTTTTAGTATTTTGAGCTCCATATTTTGCTTCATGAGTGGACGGCATTGGTGTCAAATAAATCCAATGTAGGCCACTCATTTTGTCAACTTTGTGGCTGCCCAAGTGAACACCTCCAAAAAGTATACATGGTTTTCTCTTCTAGTCTAATCTGCCTTCCCTTCTCATCTGTATACAACAAATGCATCATTTACTATGCAACAGGAATTGTATGGCAGGTTGAGTTGCCTCAAGTTCAAAACCACCGAGGATGGATCCTAGTCCAACTCCACCTTATTTCCCAACACATGAATAACAGGGCATATATTTTAGTACAGGCAAATAGTTTAGCTTAGGCAGCAATTAATAAAATTATAGATTTGATTACCTACATGAATATTTAAAACATACTTTATGCATGACCATTCCCAATATAATTTTTTATCTTTTAAAAAAATTATTTTTATTTAAATATTAGTATTTTTAAACTAATTTAATTTTTAATATTTTAATTTTAAATTTAATATTTATATTTAAATAAAAATAAAAACAAAAAAAATATATTTTTCAAATTTTATCAGTTGATGAACTTGTTTCGAATTTTTTCCTCGTTGAACTCAAAACACGAACATGAACCTTGTGACATAGGCTATGTATCAGTACATGTGACAGAAGGTGAATGGAAAAATATAGCATATGTGATACAAAAAATCCCCAATTGAGTAGGCATGAGCACAAGAAAAGTTCAAGACAGTTATCAATCAAAATAAGAGAAGTATTAAACACACACACAAGGAATAATTTAGAATGCACAAGCACATATACATCTTTTGAATCTCATTCTTCTCAGGGGTGAAATAGCCCAACCAATATTCGTGCAGCCCACCAAATGAGATTTTATGAAGTAACCTAAGAACAATACACACTTAAACATATACCTTTCGTCTTCTCTTATTAATGAGGTAATTGATAAATTGTTAAAGCATAAAGCTATTTCTCAGTCCCCACCTCAAGCGGGATTACTTAAACTGAACTTTGATGGAGCTACTAAAGGTAATAAAGGTCTGACAAATGCAAGTGTGGTGATTTGTTCTTCTTTGGGTCTTTTGTCAAAGGGTGTCTCCTATTTGGGTTCTAAGTCTAACAATGAAGCGAAAAGGTTTAGTAGTGTTAGAAGGCCTTAAGTTGGCCATCTCTATGGGATGCAAAAACCTAGAGGTGGAAGCCTGGAAGGTGATTCCTTGATCGTGATTAATGGGGTGAGGAATAACTCTTTGAAGGATTGACGACTAAACAATATTATAGAGGAAGTGTATCATCTAAGTCTTAGCTTCGAAGCTATTTCTTATGAGCATTGTTTTAGATAACAATGAACATAACAGGATTGCCAATTGTCTTACTAACATTGGGGTTGATCAACTCCCTTTTTGCTTCTAAATTTAGCAATCTACCAGAAGACTGGGGATTTATCGCCTCTACTTAATGAGGATCACCCTCCCATCAAAGACTCAATGATACCAATGTTTAGATCATCCCCTCCCTTTTAATGATGGGCACGATTATTCTTTTTAAATGGTTGATATCATGTGAAGATCCACTCTTAATTTGAAAGACTTCACCATGTGGAGTCTTTTCGTTCCTTCCATGTTGTCCTAGCTATACCATGCGAGTGGCTGCTTAAGTCAACATTCTAGCTCTCTACTCCTCGTTGTTGGTATTTTTTACCCTTAGTTCTCTATGTTTTCTTGCAGGTGTTTCAAGGACGTTTTTGTTTGTTGCCAAGCAATTATGAACCATGGCTTCTCTATTCAAGATTTTCCCTACAATGGTGTGGTTTCTGACCATCGTCTGCATAAAACCTTCTACATTCAAGACAATGCCACACAACTTCATAAGGATGTTCTAGGCTCAAAGGGTCTAAATAATATGGTTGTCATGCACACCAAAGCATCCATTACTTAAGAGTTCATCTTCAAGCTTGGCGCCAAGATTTCTGATTCTATTATGAAAGAATGGATTCTCCAACAAATCCTTCCTAATGACAATTTAATCATCCTGGGAGACAATTATGAGATTGAACATAGTAGAGGTGGACAATGCTACAAAACAATTACAACAAGCTAGTGATTTGGTGGATCTCTAGTGAGCTTCCAACATCCTGTCCAAGAAACATGCAGATTTAGTTGTGTATAACCAAGATTTGGCTTTGTATCCAAATAACCTTCGTGTTATCATTTGGGAGGGTTGTTTGGAAATCACAAATTTGTACACCTTACCAACCATCTCTACAAGTGGTGTTTCCCAAGCTATGGGTAAGTCCATAATAGAGTTGGGTGTCAAGATGGTAGGTGACAAGGATTCAGCACCAAGCTCTGTTGGTATGTGGCAACTGATCATGCAAGTACTGTACACAAGTTATGTATCCTCGCCGGGGTTTGGGGCGCAGCCCCCGAAAAAAAAAAATTCCCTCTTTTTTGCACGATCAGAGTCAGTTGTTAATTTTTGTTAACCAACAAAAGAAAAACGACATTGCAAAACCCTAATTCTAGAAGCTTCCGAAAAGCTTGTTATTAGCGGTTGGGATGTATGTTACAGCGACGTATTCGCGAGATTGTAATCTATTTTGCACTGGATAATAAAATCATTGGATGGTTGAGTTTCTATGGATGTAGCCCATATTGGGTGAACCCCGTTAAATTTCTGTGTTGATCTCTTTTGTGTTATTCCTCATCGTTATATTTGGGTTATTTAATCTGCATATAATTGTTAGTGTTTATTGCTCTGATCTGCCCTAACCCTAACAAGCCCCTCTCGTTGATCTAGCCAGCATGGTTGGATGTATGTTCATGCACTTTTGTTTTCTTGTGCCTGGGTTGTATCCCTTTGGTATTTTGTTTTAGCATATGCCTTTTTGGCTTGCTCCGGTTTATCCAGACCTATTTTGTAAAAAGACATATTTCTGGGAGAGGGCGCCTGTAGTACCTTCAATTAACCTATCAAAAAAACAATATACCTTCAATCATATGGATTATAACATATCTCATACACTATATTAATGAGGCCAGATACAAGGAAGGTTGCGTGGGTACTAAGTATAATTTCTAACCCAGGAGGGAAGGCTTCAAGATCTCATAGACAATATTATATGGAAGGAAACTTTGCATCATTTATGTTTTTGTAAATCTTTGGATACTTAAACAATTTGTAAATGGGCTTTACTTATCAGAATATAGAAATTGGCTTCTCTAAGTGATACAAGAGCACCTTAAGATTCATGGAAATCAACATCAAACAAAAAAAAAACTGTTTTGTTTTCCTTGTTAGCCGATAGGCTTTTATATGTGAGCATTATCATGCTCGGAATTGTCTCATGCCGTAAAAAAAATTCATGCCGGAAAATTTTCTAAAGTCGTCAATTGTTCCTATCAGTGTATTCCTTGAATGCAAGTGCTAGTTTAATTTTGTTTGCAGGTTTAATTTGGCTTGAGATAACTCGAAGCCCTATAGTTAGAGATGGCTGATGTGGTTCATTAATTCCAGGATAGGCTTTCTTTGTTGGATCAAGGATCATCAATTGTTTTGGCCCATGGTGTTATTGATTGCAATTTCCAATGTATATCAGAACTTATCCACACAAGTTCTAGAAGTTTCCAAGCATTTGACAGTTAGTGAAAACAGACCTATTTAAAAATAACCTTGTAGCCATTTGAAGATATCTTCCGGCAATTGAATACTTGTCTTCATGTGCATCTGCAAAACAGGACTTTTTTGGCTGTATAATGATCCGCTTGGGTGTGTGTGACTGAGTATTGAGCAGAGTATTTGTGGTGTCAGACATCTGAGGCAGATGTGAGAAGTGTCTGTATGTGTTGTGGGCCTAAGTTGCTGTACTGGAATTTGTTTTCCAGGTCTGTTTTGAGTCCATTATGACCTGTCGTCATTTCGTGTTTGGCTGTAATAAGACTGCCTTCTGAGTTGAGGCTGAATCCCATTTGCTTTGTAATTGAAATCTGAAGATTTATAAAAGCTGTGTGTTCACTTCTCTTTTTCTAATCTTTTGGTTTTTTTTTAAGAGCTTCTGTTGTGTAACTGTGTTGGATTTATATGACCCACTCCAGAGTATCATGCCTCTAAGACTACCTACATTAGCTGGCAATCAAAAAGAAAACTGTCCTGTAAAAGATTGTTTCAAATAGTCTAAAGTCTAGCAGAATTAACTATAACATCTGCTGAGATGATTTTGTGCAGCTGCCGCAAGTTCAATATTTAACAGGCACTCTTACAAAAATTAAAATACACGCATCCAATGCAATGCCTCTGATCTGCTTGCCAATGCCAATTAACTAGGACTATCAAATTTTATTGTTTTAAATTAAGGCTTAAAGAAGCAATAAGAAATATTAGAAGCTCCTGCAACAAAGTTATTGCTCATCTAGTAATCAGCAATATCAAAAATCCATTAAAACGATGCAAAACTTCAGTCAAGGCCAAAATATATAAAGCATAAATGCTTGAAGCCAGTTACAAGAAATTTCCAAAAAGTTGCTTCATTTTGCATTTAGAATGATTTGGGAACTGAGAATGCCTCAATACAACGTAGAAACCTTCCATTTTGCATTCTCATCAGATACATTGGCCAGAGATTCAATCTTAAATGGTCCCATCCCATGTGGCTCTGATATCATGCCAAATGTAAGGTAATTTATTTCTCATTTTCAGAATGTGTAACCCCAAACTTTCTGTTCAGCTTTACTCTGTAAATTGCTGGATCTAATTATGAACTTTTTCAAACACTGGACAAAGAAAAAGTGTAATAGACAGAATTATAATTAGAAGTTATTATATTATTGAACATTTTCAAGGGCTGGGAGCACTATATAGAATCTGAAGGTTTAAAGCAGCAATAAACAATGAATGATGATCTGCAGATTATCTACAAATAACACAATGCAAAATAATATGGAAGGCTCACAACTTCTCCGTATGTTATTATTTGTGAAAGAAGATTTACATTTATAAGAGAAATTGCAACTAAATGAGAAACTAACTGCCAACTGACAAAAACTACCTATTAACTTATCAAGAATGTTCATTGTTCTTTCATTCTCCCCCATAATGAACACTCGGAAACTACAAAACAAAACAAAAATGTTCATTATTCTTTTATTCTCTCACATAATGAACATTGGGAAGGACTCGAAGATTCTGAAATCAATCACGAGCAACCGGCTTCGTGAATATATCAGCTATTTGAAGGAAAAAATTCTCACACGGTCAAATCCTGAAACACTCAAATATTACATCATGGACTGTGGAAATCTGATGTCTATTATATCAGCTATTTGTTCCTCTATAGAGCAGGATACAAGCTCAACCAGTCCTTGTTGAACCAATTCTCTGATATAATGATGCTGAATTTCAATATGCTTAGTCATGCTATGAAACACTGGATTCTTATGTATTTGTATAGTACTTTGGTTATCACAATACAACACTGTGGAAACATTCTGTATTTGTTGCATATCCTCTAACAATCTCCTCAACCAAACTGCCCACATGGCAGCTTTGTACTCAGCCTCTGCTATAGAAAGTGATACAGTAGGTTGTTTGTTGGACTTCCAAGAAAGTACTGCACAATCAAAACTGAAGGCATAACCAGAAGTAGACTTATGATCATCTACAGAACCTGCCTAATATGAATTTGTATATCCAACTAATCTACTCTCCTCTAAATGTTAAAAATGGAGACCATAATTCAATGTACCTCAGAGATACTTGAGAATCCTCTTAGCAACACTTCAATGTGTCTCCTTAAGTTCTGGCATGAACGTAGATACCAAGCTCCCTGCATATGTGATATTTAGTTGGGTACTAGTCAAGTAGATCAAGCTACCAATTAACTGTCTATAAAAAGTGAGATCCACTTGATCAGAGTCATCGGAAGTGGACAACTTAAGTCTAATGTCAATAGGTGTGACAATGGGTTTGCAATCCTTCATATGAAATCTCTGGAGAATATCTGAAGCATACTTTTGTTGAGACATAAATATGCCATCTTCATGTTGTGATACTTCTAGACCAAGAAAATAATGCATCTATCCCAAATTAGTCATCTCAAATTCTAAAATCATAGCTGTTCTAAACTCTGCAAATAAAGATGAATCGTTCCCAATGTAGATAAAATCATCCACAGAGAGAATTAAGATAAGAATATCCCCACCTGAGTTCCTGACATAAAGATTGCGATCTGACTGACTCTTTACAAAACCTTTATGTTGTAGATATGAGTCAATTCTGGAATACCATGCTCTCGATGCCTGCTTAAGACCATACAAGGCCTTCTTCAATCTGTAAACAAAGTGTTCTTTGGAAAGTATTTCAAAGCTTTGAGGTTGTGTTACAAAAACTTCGTCATCAATATAACCATTCAAAAAAGCACTCTTTAACATTTGTTTGATAAACAATCCAACCATGTTAAGTGGCCAAAAACAATACAAGTCTAATTGTATCCATTTGTGCGATAGAAGCTAATGTTTCAATGTAATCAATACCTTCTTGTTGAGTGTACCCTTTGGCTATCAGTCTAGCCTTATGCTTGTTAATGCTACCATCAATTTTGTACTTAGTTTAGTACACCCATTTTGTACCAACAACTTCCTTATCAGTAGGTGACTCGATCAAATCTAATGTGTCATTCCTTTCAATGGCTGCTATATCACTATTCATTGTTTCAACCCCTTCTTCTTTTTCATGAGCCTCTTCAAAAGTCTATGGCTCTTTGGTGTGCATGATTTGGGTCATCAAGGCATAGTTCACTTTTGCATGTGACCATGTTGTCATTTTTTCAAAAGTTGTGTCCAACATAAGAGTTGGTGGATGATTCTTTTCAATTCTCCTTTTCTGATATCTTCTTATTCCCACACTTGAGGATTCAGGTTCTACATCATCAAATACAATTGGAGGAGACTCTTCATCCTTGTCAACTACATCAACCGCAATTTGATTTTCATTTGCTTCTTTGCCTTCAGTGTATTATTTTTCTTCATGAAATATCACATCTCTGCTTATCACAAGTTTCTGGCTTATTGGATTATACAATCTATATGCTTTGGTTTCAAATTCACACTCAATGGAAAAACATTTAGGCCTTTATCATCCAACTTAAACCTTTTTTCTTTTAGTATGTGTGCATAGGCAACACATCCAAACATTCTCAAAAGAGCAACCGATGGCTTAATTCCAAACCAAGTCTATTCAAGAGTCATTCCTTGAATTGCTTTTGTAGGACTCCTATCCATTGATCCAACAAATAGATTATTGTGGTCACTCTTTTGCCCAAAGACTCTTATCCAAATTACTTTCTTTCAGCACACTCCTTGTCATCTCAATAATGGTCCTATTATTCTTTTCAATAACTCCATTTTGTCATGGAGTGAAGGAAGTCATGAACTCTCTTCTGATTCCATGTTTTCTATAGAAATCTAAAAACATATTTGATTTTTACTCTCCCCCATTATCATACCTTATGACTTTGATATAGTTTCCACTTTGTTTTCAACTAATATCTTAAACTCAACAAATTTATCAAATACTTTTGATTTTGTAGCCAAGCAATATACTCAAGTTCTATGAAATAAATCATCAATAAAAGTTTAAAAATATTTTGACTTATTCAAAGAAAGTGTTTTCATAGGACCACACAAATCTGTATGAATGATTTCAAGAGGTTGTTTAGCCCTTCTAAATACACCAATCGGAAAAATAACTCTATGTTGTTTCCCAGCAATACATTCTTCACACACTTTTTGTCTATTTCAATAAAGGGCAATCCTTCAACCATTTTCATTTCGTTAAGTAAAACCAAACTACTAAAACTAAGATGTCCGTAACTTTGGTGCCATATTCGACTTTCATTCATTTCACTAGTTTTTAAGGCTTGGTTTCTATGAAGGAAATAGAGAGGAAACATTCTATCACTTGTCATGGGTGCCCTTGCAATAACTGCATTCCTATGTGATTTGTCTCTAATTAGCACTCGTCTCACTTGATAATTTTCTTGTAGCATTTGGCCAACAGACAACAAATTCTTTTTAAGTGTAGGAATGAAGAGAGTTTCAAAAATGTATTTTACCTTACCATGTTCAATTGGGACTACAATAGTAACTTTTCCTTTGGTTCCATGAGACTAATTATCTCCCAATACCACTATGCTATTATGCTTTTCATCTAAATCAATGAACAAATTCTCATTAGATATCATATGAGAAGAACATCTAGAATCAATGTACCAGACATCAATCTCACTGGCATTTGTATTCAAGCAGGAAATGAACAAATTTTGTTTATCTTCTAGAGTATTGGGAGCAGTTTGTTTATTCCAACATTTCAATTCATAGTGACCAAACTTATTGCAATGCAAACATTATCTCTATTATCTCTCCCATTATCTCTATTATTGAATGTCTTTTATAATTGTTATCTCTATTATCTCTCCCATTCTGCCTTGTCCTATTCTTCTAAAGTTGCTATTTCTACCTTTGAAATTGTTACCTCTTCCTTGAAAGTTACTAGTGTTGGAAACAAGGCAGATAACTGAGAGGGGGGGGTGAATCAGTTATCTCTATTATCTTAACTTTCTTTTCTTCTTTTATAATTTGTGCAGCATCAAAACATATAAACATATATAATCATGAGAGCAGAAATAAAATCAACACACATAACACAAGGATCTTTTACATGGAAAACCCTGTTAAGGGAAAAACCACGGGGTGACTAACACAAGATTGTATTCTCTGTTAAAAGAATAAAAAATACAAAATGGCACCTACCAATTAGAGCTCACTGCCCAAGCACACTGCTCACAAGAGGCACACTGCCTACAAGAGACTCACTGTCTACAGAACTTACAAAAGGTAACCAGGTGTTTGAACTAATGAGAGGCATCTACAAATGCTAGAGTTCAGTTCCGGTTAGGCACAATATACTAATCTGATGCACTTCATTCTTCCTCTGCTCTAGTGTTGTTGCTCTATCACATACCGGACTTGTATTGCTGCTTCCTCACTTATCTTTGCCTTTCTTTGTACTTTATTTTAACATATCTGTATTCACTCTCATCTACATACTGGAATTCATCTGGTATATATATCCGCATCAAGAATTTCAACAACTTTCTAGTCAGCAACTAGAATACTCAAGATATTTACAAGTTATTGCTCTGTCGGCTGAATTCATGCATGATTTGTGATGCGTATCAAAACATAGACATAGTAGTCATCAATCATATCGGCCAACCATGTATGATCCCTCAAATAGCTTGATCAACATCAATTACTCATCCGGATTGAAGTCCGATACTCTGTCAGTCAGTTCTTCCTTAGTTTGCTCTACCTGTCTGGAACCCAACACTCAGATGCTCATATCTTTTCCATGTTTTATCACCAGAGGCTCAATCTCTGGAATATAGTAGTTATGATACTCCTCTTGACTTGTCCAAGTCCGCAACTTGCTGAGTTACACCATCTGAGAGATCTGGACTTGATTGTCGAACCTTACTGCATGCTCTATTCTTGTTCACCGGACCAAAACAATCTTCAATCTAACTTCCGGTATAGGCATACTGTGTGTTGCGAATGTGTGGGATAGACTTTGTTGCCATCAATGACAACACTCATGAAGCCACACAGTGTCTTTTGCCAACAATCTCCCCCTTTGGCATTGATGGCAACACTTAGTGAAAAATGACTAAGTGTCGCAGCAAACTCCCCCTTGGCTGATGCTCTGTCTTATGCACTATTTTACCGGAGCTCCCCCTTAGCTGGATTCCACATTTTTCACTACTCACTCCCCCTTTGACACCTTTAACATCAATGGCAAAGGGTGGAATCCGCACACCAAAATTTGCAAAAATTAACCTATACATAGCCGCATAAGTATGTATATACATGTTATACTTACATATACTTGAGTATATCTACAAAATTGGCCTTCAACTGTACAAACTTTGTGGCCCAACTCTGCTTCATCCTGTCCAAAATGGAGATGTGACCACTCAACAAAAATGCATATGCTTCTGCCCTTCTCAAGTCTTTCAGATCACTGGTCCGGGCTGTGGTCTGAGCATCTGTTAAGGCCTCATGCATTGCCTCTAACTTAGGGATAATTATCCCTCTGAGTTCACTCATCCTATTTATTATATTCTTCTTTTCTTTGTCCAGCCTCTTTATTTCATTTATAATGAGAATAGCCTGGCATTCTTGATTCATTATGGATGTAGTGAGGGGATCAAAATTCTGAGATAAACTTGACAGTTTACCTTCTTGTTCCTTCACCTTCTTTTCAATATCCTCTGTCACTTTAGACGAAGATATACAAAATTTGTACATGTCCCCACCATCTTTAAGAGCATTTTCAAGGCTCTTTATCCCAATATCTAGGGTCCTCCTATCATTAGCAATGAGTCCCTGTACTTCAGTGAACCTTTTCCCAAAAACTCTTTCTGGACCTTTTCTTCTGCAGATTTCACTAAAGAATCAAAATGAGTGCTAACAGAGTTTACCAGAGATTTCAAGTTACCGGATGGAGAGGCCGAAGGATCCTTTTGAAAGGATGGCATGATCTTCTCCAGTATCCCGGATGCAATCTCTAACAGCTCACAGTCTTCCATGTGAGATTTCAGAAGTTTTTCTTTTGCTTTAGCTTGGGCAAAAGATGCTATTTTCATTGTCTGGACCGAAGAGAGGAAATCAAAATTTAGTGGTCCTTGGAATAGTTCCGGTTCATCTATCTCCATCATTTCTTTGTTCAAGAAGTTTTTTACTACCTCTGCAGTGTCTCTTACCGGTGACTGAGTCTTCTTTTCTTTTGGGATCTTAGAACTGTCATCAAAGATCTTCTCTGTTTGTTCTTCTTCTTTTCCCTTTACCTCCTCTTCTTGACTCACTTTCTCCTCTTTTCTTCCTTCTCCTTCAATTCCTGGATCTGGAATGTCTGCAATGGGATCCGGAGGAGAGATGTTAAATGCTTCATGAACTTCCTCTTCCGAAACAAAGGAATCCAAGTCCTTAGACTTCTCTTCATCTACCTCTTTTGACCCTTTTACATTTTTGTCAGAAGATTCTTCATTGGATGCATTTAATCCTTCAACATCCATGG
Organism: Cunninghamia lanceolata; assembly: GCA_027924645.1. NCBI lineage: Eukaryota > Viridiplantae > Streptophyta > Pinopsida > Cupressales > Cupressaceae > Cunninghamia > Cunninghamia lanceolata. The sequence goes on along the minus strand of BSBN01000987.1, from coordinate 12,415,086 downwards.
TAGAGGGTTCTTCTGTTTCCTCTATAATAGGAAGATTGAATCTTTTGAAGGCATTCCGAAGGATATCTTCTGTTTCTCTTGCTACTTGATCAGTTTCTCCAAGCATAAGTTTGTTCATTCTTGCTTTGCTCTGGAATTCATTCTTACAGTCCTTAAAGATCATGTCCATTTGCTTTGGAGTAATAGAAGGATAGAGTTGAATTGCAATCTGTTCTCGGATCTCTAAGTCTTTTGCCTTTGCATTCTCTTTTCTAAGTTCAAGTACCTTTTTACGCTTTAAAGTTCGAAATAAGAGCCGGAACAAATTGCTAGTTGAATTGGATTTTCCAGTTGATCTTTGAGAGAGTTGTAGAAACTTGATGCAGAGCTCTTCTTTTCTTCTTCTCGAATGCAAATGTGCAAATGATGAGTGAAAGAACCCTTTTATTCTTTCGCAAACCCTAATTTCCTTTTGCAATAAATGCACAACTTAAGTTATCTGGTTGCCCTGTTCTGAGAGAGATCTTTTCGAATCACTGTGTTGCACTTAGAATTATTTTCAGTGAGGATTGACAATGTATCTTCTTTTCTCCAATCATGCCATGGATCCGCAGATCAAAGTATTTCAATTTTGAATCATACCAGATCTGTCTGTGAAAATCCTGCTTTACCGAATGACTATCAAACCGGATCAATCTTGGATGATTAAACTCTTGCAAAACTCCATGCGGATCTTTCATATTTTTACCGAGGGTTATTTAGATATTTTTCTGAGAACCCTTTAATCCGCAACATTCCATGTGCCAAATTTAGGCACCAATTGACTCGCTGAGGGAATTTATTTTTCTTTGTGACTCCCCCTGAGCCAGAGCTCATCTGTTTAGTTTCCGGAAGGAATATCAGCACCAGATTCCAATGCGGATCCATCCCGAACATTTTCTGTACTCTTCTTCACCCAAATCTTGCTCATCTCCCTTTGAACTTCATCCGCATTCACTTTGCCTTTTCCCTTATCTTGTTTTTGATTATGAAGCACCAGACCCTTTTTATCCTGATTTTTACTTTTGCAGAATTTGGCAATGTGACCGGATCTATTGCAATTGTAACAAACAACATTTCTTTGCATATTTGACTGATATCCTATCGATCTACATTGATTAGCCATATGTCCCATTCTATTGCATGCAAAGCATCTACCATTGAATGAATTGTTTATTTGCATATTTATGCATTCATGAGATTTGTGACCATACCTTTTGCAGTTGAAACATTGTCCAGAGAAGGATGGATTAGTCTGATTCATTCTCCTTTTGCATTGAGTTGCTTTATGACCGAAGTTGTTGCAACTGAAGCTGTATCCATTGAAGGATGGATATCTTTGAGCATTTGGTTGCCTTACCGGAGGTCTTCTAGGCCTGTTTCTTTGATTTCTTGATCCAAAGTTCTTCTGACCGGATCCAAAGCTTTCACCTTTCTCATATCCCAAGCCACGCTTGTCATCTACCCTCTTTTGGCTTTCAAGAAAAACTTCAAGTTGAGCTGAGCTTATCTTGAATTTCTCTTTGTATTCATTTGTTGTTTGAAGATCTTGTTTAAGAGTGTCTATCTGATTCTCAAGTTGTTCTTCATTATCTCTAGCTTCTTCAAGATCAGATTCAAGATACCTGATTATTCTATCCATTTTGTGGCAGTCCTTTGTCTTCTCCTTGAGGGATTGTTTTAGATTATCTTCAATTTTCCTTTTCTCTTCAATTTCTTGGGTGAATCTTATAAACCCTGATTCCATCTCATGCCTTACCATAATGACCTCTTTTGATAGCTTCTCACATAGCTTGTTTTTCTCATTCAGATCTTCATTAGTATCATTGGCTTCACTCTGACTTGTTAATTTTTGAAGTAGTTCCTTTCTCTTTTTCACAGAGATACTCAGTTTTTCTTTTAGCTCATTTATGAAATCATTAGGTTGTTTGAGTCTTTCTCTCAAGTTATTGACTTCAGAGTGAGATTGTTCAAAATCATCTAGGGCAGACTGAAGTTGTTCCTTAATACCATACATATCCATTGAGATTCTCAAATCTTCCTCAAGCTGTTAGGCTTTGTTTAGAGGAACTTAGCTCTGATACCAATTGTTGGAAACAAGGCAGATAACTGAGGGAGGGTGAATCAGTTATCTCTATTATCTTAACTTTATTTTCTTCTTTTATAATTTGCGCAGCATCAAAACATATAAGCATATATAATCATGAGAGCAGAAATAAAATCAACACACATAACACAGATTTTTTACGTGGAAAACCCTGTTAAGGGAAAAACCACGGGGTGACTAACCCAAGATTGTATTCTCTATTAAAAGAATAAGAAATACAAAATGGCACTTGCCAATTAGGGCTCACTACCCGAGCACACTGCTCACAAGAGGCACACTACCTACAAGAGACTCACTGTCTACAAAACTTACAGAAGGTAACCAAGTGTTTGAACCGATGAGAGGCATCTACAAATGCTAGAGTTCAGTTCCGGTTAGGCACAATATACTGATCTAATGCACTTCGTTCTTCCTTTGCTCGTGCTGTTGCTCTGTCACATACCAGACTTGTATTGTTGCTTCCTCACTTATCTCTGCCTTTCTTCGTACTTTATTTTAACATATCTGTATTCACTCTCATCTACATACTCAAGATATTCACTCTCGTATCTGTATTCATCTGGTATATATATCCACATCAAGGATTTCAACAACTTTCTAGTCGGCAACCAGAATACTCAAGATATTTACAAGTTACTGCTCTGTCAGCTGAATTCATGCATGACTTGTGATGTGTATCAAAACATAGACATAGAAGTCATCAATCATGTCGGCCAACCATGTATGACCCTCAAATAGCTTGATCAACATCAATTACTCATCCGGATTGAAGTCTGATACTCTGCCAGTCAGTTCGTCCTCAGTCTGCTCTGCCTGTCTGGAACCCAACACGCAGATGCTCATATCTTTCTAGTCGGCAACCAGAATACTCAAGATATTTACAAGTTACTGCTCTGTCAGCTGAATTCATGCATGACTTGTGATGTGTATCAAAACATAGACATAGAAGTCATCAATCATGTCGGCCAACCATGTATGACCCTCAAATAGCTTGATCAACATCAATTACTCATCCGGATTGAAGTCTGATACTCTGCCAGTCAGTTCGTCCTCAGTCTGCTCTGCCTGTCTGGAACCCAACACGCAGATGCTCATATCTTTTCTATGTTTTATCACCAGAGGCTCAATCTCTGGAATATAGTAGTCATGATACTCCTCTTGACTTGTCCAAGTCCGCAACTCGCTGAGTTACACCATCTGAGAGATCCGGACCTGATTGTCGGACCTTGCTGCATGCTCTGTTCTTGTTCACTGGACCAAAACAATCTTCAATCTGACTTCTGGTATAGGCATACTGTGTGCTGCGGATGTGTGGGATAGACTTTGTTGCTATTAATGACAACACTCATGAAGCCACACTGTGTCTCTTGCCAACAACTAGATTCTCCTCTAAGTTCATTTTTATTGCAAGAGTCATCTCTATATTCATCCTTACGATAATTCTTAGAAAAATTGTTTCTTTTACCCCTGATGCTTGTTTTATAGATGAAAACACTTGTTCTAAGCTTTCTTCAATATTTTTCATTCTTTCTTTGGCAGTCTTTTTCACCTAAAATCTTCATTTGACTAACCAAACTTTCCAATTTTGTGGACATTCACGGATTCATTATGACTCATTTTTATATTTTTCAATTTTCTTTCTCAAGGTTTACAATTTTGCAGTTTGAGCACCCTAATATGCATTAATGAGAATATTTCGTGCTCGTTTAGAATTCACAGCACCACTAATCTTAGGAAAGATTGTTTGGCTAAGTGCACCCTGAATTGAAAACAAAACTTCTTGAGCACCCTAATATGCATTAATGAGAATATTTCATGCTCGTTTAGAATTCACAGCACCACTAATCTTAGGAAAGATTGTTTGGCTAAGTGCACCCTGAATTAAAAACAAAGCGTCATTGTCCTTTTTTACAACTGCTCTGTATGATTGTTTTTGCTGATCATGTAATGCATCTATATCTGTTGGTTTTACATACCTTACTCCTACAATGTCCCACAAATCCTTAGATTTTAATAGAGTTTGCATCATAGTGCACCAATAGGGAAAATTATCCTCATCAAAAATAGGAATTAACCACCTGGATGTCCCTGCTATAGCACTATGCCTTGAAAACAACAAACTCCCCCTGTTACAAACCCGTGCAAACTTCCAAAAAACACTCTTCCCTTGCAGATTCAATTACATATATCCCTCTAAAACAAATTCCAACAATCTGTCTAGGCTCTTGTTTGTGGCTTTAAAAATATATAGCAGTCTGAAAAGGATTAAAAAAAAATCTTACACCAAAAACAAAAGGAAATGTTTAAATCAGATAAATTGAAGCTGAGCCTTACGCTCTCGTGTCCTTACGCATGCTCATTGGATTGCATCAAATCGACGAGCTTCGATTTCAACACAACAGATGAAGAAATAGCAGACTAATCCTTACGCAGCAAACCCCCGCGTCCTTATGCAGATAAAAACAACAGAAACCCTTCTAAGAAGCGACGCCGCAGGTTTGAATCTCGATCTCCAACTTTAGATTGAGCTTAGTTGCGGACTTTTGAAGCAGCGGGTTCCTCTTTGTCCCACCAAAAATGCAGTATTTTTTGTCGAAATATCTTTGTTGTGCCGACTCTTACGCTCCCGCGGAATATTCAAAACGTGAATACTCCTGATTTTGAACGCCTCTCTGCGTTTTTTCTTCCACGCGGCCGAGCAGATCGCTTGACTTTGCCGTGCTCTTCTCACTCACAGACACTTCTCTCTACGTTGCAGGCATTTCTCCCTTCTTCACGACCACGGTTTTTCAATCACAGGCACAAGATTGAGCTTGCTCTGATACCAGATGAAGGTTTAGAGCAGCAATGGACGATGAATGATGATCTGCAGATCATCTATAAATAACACAAAGCAAAATAATATGGAAGGCTCACAACTTATCCGTGTGTTACGATTTGGGAAAAGAAGATTTACATTTATAACAGAAATTGCAAATTTTATTTTTTTATTTTTTTATTTTTTTCGGAAATTGCAACTGAAACTAACTGCCAACTAACCAAAAAACACTACCTATTAACTAATAATAAATGTTTATTATTCTTTTAGAATCGAGGAAACCCTTAACGCCTCTACAAATATGCTAATCCAGCCTGGTACCCTTAAAGAGCCAGAGCATTTATCTTCAAAATTCGGTAATGAAAAATATCGCAAATTTTCTTAATTAAGAAAGAAAAAAGAAATGCTCCCAAAAATTTGAGGAGTGCAGGGGTGCGGGCAGTGGTTTCAGGGACACAGCCGCCATTTCAAAATAGGATAGGAAGTAAATTTCTTAAAAGTCAATCCAATTAAAAAAAAAAAAATTTAAAAAATCTTTAAAGTAGTCACGAATTGTAAATAAATACAATCACCAATAAATGCAGCGCCAATCCCGGCCTAGATTCGAGCACATACTAGAGTTTCAGGCGACCATGGATTAAAATAAACGTTTAACTTCAACTTTCGCTTTAAAGAGGCTAACTACTTCAGTATTGTCTTCTGGCTTGAATTTAATAGGTCCACTCCCAAAGAGACTTGTTTACCTGAAAGATTCCTTACAGAAACAAAGGAAATGTAATCCTGGTTTGAATTTAATAGATCACTCCTAAAGAAACTCGTTTACCTGAAATATTCCTTACAGCAACAAAGGAAATGTAATCCTGGTTTGAATTTAATAGATCACTCCCAAAGAGACTTGCTTACCAGAAATATTCCTTACAGAAACAAAGGAAATGTAATCCTGATTTGAATTTAATAGATCACTCCTAAAGAAACTTGTTTACCAGAAACATTCCTTACAGAAACAAAAAAAAATCTAATCTTTTCCTACAACCAAGAACCAGCAGAATATACTGTTCATTTTATGCTTCAGAATTTCAAATTCATCATTGTTTTCTTCTGCAAATGGCCCTAGAAAAACTAAAATCTCAAAATATGAAATCGACTTATCGAGTGTAAAGGTTCGAACGTTCTCGTACTCGACCAAAAGGAAATGTAATCTTTTCCTACAACCAAGAACCAGCAGAACAGACTCTTCATTTTAAGCTTCAAATTTTCAAATTTATCATTGTTTTCTTCTGCAAATGGCCCTAGAAAAACTAAAATCTCAAAATTCAAAATCGATTTATCGAGTGTAAAGGTGCAAGTATCCTCGTACTCGTTCAATTGGAGAAACCGGCGATGCTTTTCGTTAATTGAGCCTGCTGTAGGCCGTCCTCTTCCAGATGCTCGGACCTGGATCCGGATCTGTATCTGCAGTAATATTCAATGACACAAAATCATCAATCCATGCATAAAATTAAACACATTATGACGTAAAAAACGTGGACAGTGAGACTCGATATCATGACCTTCTGTGTGAGTCTCGTTCCTCGTTGAGGCTTCACAAAAGACTCCCGCTTACTCCCTTTTGAATAGCAAGGCTGTGAAGTGTAGAATCCCGTGCGGAAGGAAAGAGCAGGTGCCATTCCTCCACACACACGAGATTGCATTACAAGCGGGAGCGTAACTACCATATTATATTACAAACTACGAACCAATCCTCGCCTTCTCCGTCAGCTACTTTTTCCGACTTCGCCTGTACAGCACTTCTTTCCCAGTGGAGTTTCCAACGTTGTTGAATGGATTTCGTACGTGTCACAACCTTTTTGATGTGAGGCAATTTCTATTTGGGTGGATTGAGGGGCGCTTTTCAAAGGCGCTTTATCCACTAACCTTATCTACTAACTTTATCCGATAGAATAGAGTAGAATTTTTACATCCACGAGCTAAAGATAGAGAAGATGATGCCCATTGCCCATTGCCAATGAAATATGAACGATGGAGCCGTTTCCCTAGATTTTTGGGGGACATTTTCCTAGTTTGATGGAAGACTTCTTATTAAAATTAAAAAATAATCCAGCTCTCTACATCTACATCTTGATGATGATAACCAACACTAACAAACTTATACAGAGTCAAATGGAGAAACACAAGTGTGGAAATCTAATATCTTTAATTAAAAAATAAAACAAGCAATTCCTTAAAAAAATTAATTTGTGAATGGTTGTTATTAAAAATTATTTAAAATTTAAAAATATGCTCCTTTCTAATATTATAAAAAAAATATCATTATCTAATTAAGTCAATTATTCCTGTTGCATCAAATTTATAATTAAATTAAACCTTAAACAATTCCATAAACCATATATTATTATTATCTATCTAATTCAATTATTTCTATTGCATCAAATTTATAATTGAATTAAACCTTAAACAATTCCATAAACCATATATTTTAATGTTAGAATTGAAATATCTTACCAACCCATCAAAAAGTAGTTATTATGAAAGCTACATGAAACATGCTCTTTAAATGTTGTTCACCACACAAAGATGTGTGGTTTAAAGGTGCCACCTACTTATCTTTTAGAATTTTTTTCTTTATTGGAAGTAATATTATACTGCCTATCATGATATAGCACCAAACCTTTTTAATTTTTTAAAGAGTGATTTAATTTTTTGTTCACCATTTTTTTAATGAGTGATTTAATTTTGTGTTGCTTGTAGAGGATTTTAATTTTTTAATGAGTAATTTAATTTTTTGTTGCCAACTTTTTTAATGAGTGATTTAATTTTGTGTTATTGTAGAGGATTTAGAGTATGTCTTAACTTTTCACTTTTTAGGTAGAGGATTTAGGATATGTATTGATTTTGCACCTCTTAAATTTACAAATGATAAGTTGAATAATTTTTAAATTTTTATTTAATTTTATCTTCATTTTAGTTGTTTAAGTTTATTATTTAAAGAGAGGTATAACTATTTTTTTTTATCATTTGTTATTAAGTGATAGTTTTGAATAGCCAACTAAAACTTGTGTGAGAAGGGATCTGTTGCGTCATACATAACACGCCCCATTAAGGGCAAATGAGGACCCCCCTAATTTCTTCCTAGTCTGCTTTTTTTTTTTTTCCTATTGTGTAATGTTGGGTTTTACTCCAGTGCTTTCGCTTAGAATATTTTCCTTCCCTGTGGTTTTGTCTTGGTTATTTTGGTGTTATTTATCCCTTCTTTTAGGTTTTTGACTTTCTGATTTTAGCAAGTTTCCTGCCCAATCAGGGTATCAGGGTTTATCCTTCAGGTATGAAAGTGAAACACCCCTCAAAACCTGACGACCTTCCTTGTATGTTTATATGGGTGAGCTTTTGGCTTATCGGGGTTTGTTATTTTAGTATGACAGTAGAAACACCACCGATGTCCCAAAGTCCATGGATACTAGTGACAACTTCATACGTCACACTTGTCGGATTTTCGGAGTTTGTCATTTTGATGTGACAGTAAAAGCATCTCCGATGTTTCGATGAGCAAGGGATGTGACCTCGGCCCTACCTACCCTCGGGCCTACATTTATTACAATTTCCCATGCGTGTGTCAAGGAGTTTTTTTATTGTTTATTACCTAATTTTACTTTCACTTTTGCAATTCATATTTTCTCCCAGAGCTCTGGTGATTTCAAGTGCGCTGCAAGCCCTGTGGCGCGAAATCAAAGTTGTTGGTGCATTCGAGGTGTTGCTCGTCGTTTATTAGTCGCATTTATTTGTCTCCAAGTGTGCTTAGGCAGTCTCCCCATTCGTCGTTCTTCCAGGTAGGGTTTCTATGCTTTTTTCATGTTTAATGGTGTTTCGATGGATCACCCATTCATTGGGCCTTGCTTTGGGTTCGTATGTCGTTTGAGTTTGTGCCTTTTTTTCACTTTCAAATCTTGAATCTCTTTTGGCTTAGGTTTTCACTTTTCCCTTCCATTTTTGTAACCCTAGTCGCTTTAATCTATTTTTTACACACTTTTTTTAGGCTATTTTTAGTAGTGTCATGTTTTTGATATTTTTAGTAGTGTAATGTTGCCCTTTCAAAGTTTTGGTTATTTTAATTCTTTCTTTATTGGGCATGCAATATGGTTGTATCTTGATGCCCAACCCTGATACTTGGTATTCGCTAATTCCTTCGGAATCGGGGTGTTGGGTCGTGTCGTGTTCTTTCACTCTTTTGATGCTACTCCTGATTCTCGATCTCCTATGCCTTTCCTAAGTTTTCCAGAATCGTGGGTCTAGTCTTGCCCTATTTACCCTTTTTGAGCTTTAAGTCCTTGATTTCCCTGATTTAAATCATTAGGATCGGCATATCAGGTTGTCTTGGCTTTTGTTCGATATTTCTTTGTCATGGAGACCAACGAACTCCCCAATCCCCGATAACTCAACTCAATAAACTTTCAAGATCGGTGAATCAATTTTCAAAGTTTTTACTTGCCTTTTAACATAAATTTTTAGGATCAGCCATATCTCTGATGCCCAACGCTTTTCAGAGTCTTATTCCTTAGGTTGGTATCAGACTCTTGGGATCCCTGATAATTTACAAACAAAGGCATGAATTTACTATTTGGTCTAATGGTTTTCAAGTTGATTTCTTTTAAGAGCATGGAATGTACTAACCCTGATGCATTCAAAAGATTTTTCTCGTGATATGAGTATGTTCTTAGAAGTGGTCTTGGTGTTCAATGCAAAGATGCAAGAAAATCCTTCAACTAGAGAAATTACATATCTAAAGATTGGAGGCACCAATCCACAACATGTTGGTGTCCATGGGTTTCTACAAAAGGTGCATGAGGAAGGAGGCAGACCCTTTTAGGCTTGGCACATGGCTGGTTCAAGATTGGTTCAAGCTGTTATATCCTCAATATCCTTACAGCCTCCCGAGCTAGTTTTGGCGTGTGCACAAAGATATGACCAAAAGCATAGGAAAATGTTTGATCTAGCTTGTTGAATGGTTCTAAATTTTAGGTTTGATTTGATAGAGAGAATCTTTGAATTCCCCACCTGTGTCGAGCATGAGAAGGAAGTTCACTATCTCATGCAACCAAATCAAAGAAACCAAGCAAAAGGTGTCTTTGAGAGGTGGTGGCAAAAGGAGAGTTGGGGAACCATTCACACCCGAGGAACAAGAAGAGAAAGAACAACTATTGAAGGAGGGATTATACTCGAAGGGATTTCAATAAATTTGCATGCGCACAATTGGAATGACATCAAAAGTATTGCCCTAGAGTGGAAGTCCTTCACAAAGATAGCTAACAAAAGTTCTTGATAGTAGGGTCATCAAGGAAGCAATGAGAGATTATCACAATATTAGTAATGGAGCCTAACTGTATTAAGGAGTAAAGTTAGAGGTTAATGTTAATATTGGGGAATGTCTCCTAGTTTATATTTTAAGAGACTGGCCTAATTTTGAAAGTTTGTAACTTGTAAATAGGTCTTTCCCTACTAGGTTGACCTTGTGATAAATGTAATGAAAATCACCTCTATAAAAAGGAGTGCCATTTGATTTTGGGGGAAAAAATACAGATATTTTGCTACATAACTGCATTTATGTAATTTTGACAAGGCATATAAGTGGAAAATTGTAACACATATGCAATTTAGGAATCTTGTTGTCGAATGTAATCTGCCAATTTTGGTGCCCATTAATAGAAAATATTCAATTTCTCTATCTTTTCCTGCTATCTGGTTGTAATGTGTTCACATATTCACTTGTATTATGTATATCTTGGTGAGATCTAAACTTGAAAATGAGATTGAAGAGTAGGGTCTGATTACTACTTATGTAATATGGTGTTTTTGGATCTCTTACTCATATTTATCATATCATTCCTTAGACTCTTGATCTGAAATGTATATGATTATGTGGAATATTGGTCATTGCATTTCAGGATATTTTTATCTCATCAGACCTACTACCTATAGTGAGATCGAATGCAGAGGCTATCAATTTCTTTCTTGTTATTCTTCCTCTAAACCCTTATCTTTTATTCTTTCTTTGTAAATCTGGTTAGTTTAGGAGTAGGTTAAAGCCAGACTAAAATCTTATATTTTTATGACTTATTGTTATAAATTACATTTTGTCATGCTTGCAAGTTGATCTATTGTTGATCAAGAACCAAAAGTATTTATTCTCTGGCAATAAAGGATTGGGGTAGTCTCTTTATGCACATATTATTTAATCTATTGATCCCTTTTATGTAATTAACCATATGTCTACACAATTACCAACAACCCCTTGTATAGGTACAACTACATGAGCCACTGAACTATCCAACATCATTGTGACCCAACAAAACATGGACCTTGGGGTTATCAACCTCTTGGGGTTGGTTTCCTTTCAGGAGAGGCGATGCATTCTTGTGTTATGTCTTCATGTTGACGAGTGTGTCAAAACACCCCTCAACAGAAATGGCACTAGAAGGAGGACAACAAGGTGTATTCATGGTTATATGTGTGTTTTAGATAAGTTGGATCATGGGGAGATCTAGCTTCAATGAGCAGCCCTTTATGCATTCCAGGGGATCTCCATGAGATTCCCCTACATGCGCACAACAAGCTCCCTCTATTCTTTCCCAACAAAAGACAAAACACTTCAGATCATGTGAGGATTTGCAAAGATCTAATGATTTTTCTTAAGATTGAACATGAAAATGTTGTTTGTAATTTGTTTTTCAGGAAATTTCAAGGTGTAACACTTCAATGGCATGTGAGTCTTTTACCTAATTCCATTTTCTCATGGGTTGAATTAGAATTACCTATTTCTAAATCAATTTGATCCTAACATGGGTACACAAGATTCACTATTTCAGTTTATGGGTATGATAAGATTGCCTCTTGAATTTGTTATTCAATTCAATCATAGGTTACTTCTCATGTATCAAAGGGTTCAAGCTTTGAATCGAATGGTAAGTGATTTTATGTTGAAAGAGCATTATCTATGGTGTTTGGATGTCTAATTTGTAGGAAAGATTAGGCTATTGGAGGAGGCTACTACTTTGAATGATACATTAATCAAAGCTCTCCTATTGGCACAATACGGATATGACATCACAAATGGTACAAATAGTCAAGTTGGGGGCTTTAATATATAATTGCTTGCAAGTTGCCAACCATTACAGTCTTACATAAGTCCATCCAACATGTCTACTCAGTTATAATCATTCCAACCAGTCAATTGTGGCATGCCCAATCTTCAAAGTATGCACTCAACCCCTACAATAAATTAGAACAATCACTTCCAAGGGCGAGACCTCAGTCAAGTGGGCCTAAATTCAGTCATATCTACAAATGTTACACATCCTACACTTACCCAATCATAATATAGTTGGGATACATCACAGTGGGGATCAAATTCTTCATATAATAGTGATTCTTCAGATGACAGTGATGATGAGTAGCCATGTCAGAAATATACCAGCTCTATACAAATTCATTCTCAGGGTCAGAATACACAAGATATGGCCATGAAGCTTAATCAAGGAATTGAGTCCCCAAGTGACTCTTGTGGAGGTTGTTTTATAGTGAAAAAGGGAGGAAATGTTTTGGTCTAGGTTTCAAAGGCAAATCCTCCCTTCTCACCAAACATTCAAGGGCATATTAACCGAGTTGAATCTCTACTAGCAGGAGCATTCACCTATCAAGTTGGGCTACCACTTGGAACGATGCAAAAGTTTAGATGTATCAAACAATATCTCAATTTAATGTTCAATTTCACTTAAAACCCTAAATATGCAAAACAGTAAGCAAATTATCGAATCACGACAAAATCCTTTCAGACCAAGGTGAAGGACAAAGATATTTAACTCACTATTTTTTGAAGTTCAAAAAGCAGAATAGTCAGGGACACAGGGACTAACGCCCTAGTCCAAGGTATAATTTTTGTCATGGAATCTGAATCTTCTTCCAACACTGATCTGCACTGTATCTTTTATTTTTGTCTTAGGAAAAATGGAGGACACAAGGACTAACACCCTTGTCCTGAAATGTTCACCGGAGCCCTTTGCTTGTCAGATCCTGAATCCTTAATGTCTGCAACCTCCTTTCCGCAACTCCACTCCATGAAACTCGATACCTATAACCTGCAATCATAAAGGAGTGTGGGAGGGGGTTGTGGTGTTTAAAGGCTTGCCTCGGTCAAGCCCCAGAGAGACATTCAAGTCTTCTGAACACCGTTGTCAGATAAGAGTGCGTATCCCGTTGGGATAGAGGCAAAAATCCAAATGATAAATGATTGAAAACACAATAGATATCACCTTGAAGTGTAGATCTCATGGAATGAAGATGATCTTCATGTAATGAGGAGATGGAGCCAAATTTGCAAATACAAACACAATAACAATGCTCTGCTCTGCAGCACAATGAATATTTTGAATGCTCTATAATCACAAGTATACATAAAGTCCATCTAGTTTGCAAATGAAACCTAATCATGCTTATATATGCAACTACAAACATTCCCGCTAAGAACTTCATAATTCAAACTTGAGATGTCAGCATAGGACCTAAATAATGGTCATAAAACCAAAATTTAAATTTAGGGTAGACCCAAAATAGGGCAGGACTAGGGTGCTAGCGCCCAAGTCCACCCTGCTATTTTTGTTTAGTGATCATTAAAATGTAATCCCCTAGGTCCTATTTGCCATAAGACTTTAGGGTTTGCTCATCAGGAGTCAAAATTATCATGCAAGATGGTCTAAATGCATTCTAAGGACCTGGGAGCTAAACCTTAAGAGGGAAAAGCCCCCGAGGGGACATTTTCTGACATAACATTTAGCCCCCACTTTAATGTATGTATAAATGCAAGGCCAATACATGCATTAAAGTACGGTCAGCAAACACGCCAAGCACGGTGAAGACATGCCAAACATATTGAAGACAATAACATACACGCAAAACACGGAAGAGACAGTTACAGTCACACAAAACACGGAGAAGACAGCATTGAAGACACACAAAACACAGTGAATGCAGTGATAATTTTTCTTTTTCTTTTATTTTTTTCTTTGTCCCATATATATAAATGCAAGTACAATGAAAGTAAACACACAACCCATAATGTAGGAGGGACTCATCACCACCAGTCTTTAGACTGTATATGGGGCAACAGACATGCAATACAAATCTCAGAGTGCAGGAGGGACTCATCGCCACCAGTCTTTAGACTGCACTTGAGAACAAACATGTCATAAAAATCCCAAAGCATAGGAGGGACTCATCACCACCGGTCTTTAGACTATGCTTGAGAACAAACACGCCATACACACACACACATGGAAGACACAGAGAAAACACGGTAGACAAGTGATGTAGTGTACCTATTTCTAGGTTCATTACCATCTCAGGCACATTACAAGTACACACCGACAATTGCACTTCACCACAACAATCATCGAAGACATGCTTAAGGGTTAAGATAGTCTCAGATCTGCTCCCTGCCTTCGCAGAGAACTTTTAGAAAATGATAGGATGTGCAATCTCTTCAAGAAATACACCATCCCCGCCTCCGCAGAGGGCTTAAGATAAAAGGATATACACGATATCACACCTTCGCATAGGGCTTAAATGATTGCAATAGATTCAAGTTTTACAAACACACTTTGCTAGCATCTACATCAAACAACTTACCTTATATGCCCCCACCTTAAGGTGGTTGATATCATGCAATGATATCAAGCATGTTAAGGTAGGAAGAAAACACACAAGGGAACACGAGCTCTCACAAAGCCCATGCCCCCTAGAGGTGACATATGCTTTATGATCGCCAAATGTTCCCACAAACACACAATTCCCTGTAAGAAAAGGTATTAACATCCATATAATCATGATAAACAACAATGCATATGATCGTTCACATAAAGAACCGAGGAATGCAAGATCCAAGATAGACAAAGTGCATGGAGCAGCAGTATTGTTATGTTTTGTAAGTGCGATAAGACAACATCAAGATCACACGGAGTGATTCTACTAGCCAAGTGCCGGATAATATATATCAACCCCATCGTCATGTATGGACTAGGTCCAATTTTTTTATTTCTCACCGAAGGGACACTAGGTCCGCATCAGTATAATATGTTTTTTTGTCATCCACCAGCTAGATAGAACCACTACAGGAAGATAAATAATAAATCAAGAGAGGAGAAACAAGTGCCTTAGGGACAATTGTAGGGTGTTGAACTGGTCGTTTCTCCCAAAAGGTGCACCTGTCAAGAAACCGCTACCATCCTAGATAAGGACCAATGGGAGGTGGTTAAGCCATGTCATGAATCCTGAAGGGGGACGCTAACTTTTTTGCCAATAATCCCCCCTCAACATTACTTGAGGGGATTCAAACTCGTGACCCAGCTCTGATACCACTTGTAGGGTGTTGATCTGGCCATTTCTCCCAAAAGGCGCACCTGTCAAGAAACTGCTACCATCCTAGATAAGAACCAGCGGGAGCCGGTTAAGCCATGTCACGAATCCAGAAGGGGGGCACTGACTTTTTTGCCAACAACAGTCACGTAGGAGGGTGCCCCCAAGTCACCAACTGCAACGCTATGTCCATAAGACACAACACACAACAATGAAAATAGAGGAGCAACAATATAGAAGAATGATGATACAAATAGAAGAAGGGTCACAACAGAGGCGGTCTCCCGGTATCCTTGACCTTACAAGAGAATCAAGGGTCATCCTAGGAGGCCTAAACAACACATAACACATCATGGGGGAACACAACACGGAGGTAAAGGGTTAGAAATACTTACCTGATACAACACAGTACTAAAAACATATATATCTAGGAGGAGGCCACCCTTGAGAGCAACTGTAATAGGTGCTACAACAAGCATGGCTTCGGGAGGGAGAAATACACTTATTCACTATCCTCTTAGGAGGTGGAAGAAGTGATTTGCTTTGAGTGATTTCGACATCCATCCGTAAGAGATTTGATGCGAGAGACCTTTCCTCATCCACTAGTGTTGCATATTTTCAAGAGAGAGCATAAGAATGAAGAGAAGGTAAGGTGTTGTGAGGATAATTATTGGTCATTGTATCTCTAGTAGTGTTCAAAGAATATGCAATCAAGTTTTTCACATCCTTAGTGATATCTAAGGGACCTAAACATTCAACCAAAGGAACGGGATCAAGGGTCTTTACTTCCTTACTAATGTCCAAAGTACTTGAATATTCAACTAAAGGAGAAAGATTGATAGTATGATCCATAGAGGTTTCATTCACTAGGATAGGGAAAGAGTTTTTATTATTGTTAGTTGAAAGCTCATTGTCTACCCATGGAATATTCTTGGTCGGAGAGGCTTCTTTATTCACCAATGCTTCATCTTGGCTAGAGAGAACATTGCAATAGAGGGGTGGTGGGAACTCTTCATTTACTAATGCTTCTTCTTGGCCAGAGAGAGCTTTGGAATGAAGAGATGGTGGTATGATGTTAAGAGAGGTGTCAATGGAATCATCCTCTTGCATCGAAGTGTCCTTATAAGGAGGAACAACTTTGGGAGAGGGATCATAGGGTAAACCGAAGTTATCATCACATGTATTAGCAATAGGAGACGTAGTGGAATGTCCAATAGAGATAAAGTCATCTAGGGCTTCATCTAACATATTGAAGTCACCACTACTAAATGATGCAACATACTTATTGTTATCTATGAATTTAGTGAGCTCATCTAATATCGGAGGATATATTCCCATGAGATTTGTGAAACTATCAAAATCAGATATATAGCAAAGGATTTCATCTGTGGAACACATAGAAATATCAACATCATAGATATGTGCAATTTGCTTTAAGACTTGAGGATATTCATGAGTAAATTTGGAAAAATTATCAATGTCTATGATGTATGAAAATAATGCTTCCAAAGATGAATAACAAGAAGTATCCATGATGACAAGATTGAGGAAATCAGGTCTTTAAATAGTAAAACTCACAAATTTCACAATCAATCAAGTAAAGAACAAGGCAAGATAACAGAGACAGTTTCACACCAAAGCACTTGTTTGAGGGAGACAGGTAGAAATACTCACAGAATCCACAACAAACAAAGTGGACAGGAGCAAATAGTACCACACCACCAGGTCTAATTGATGATTTTAGAGGTTTTGATCTAGAGATGTGACCAAAGTGTATAGACACCTAGTGTTGAAATACACAATGTGTGTTTTAGCAAATGTGCCAATTGTCACAAAAAGATATGAAATGAAGCAAAATTTTCAAATGACAAATGCAAATATATGCTTGGATATGAGTGAAAGATCTGGAATTCAAGATATCTAGTATGAATGCAATGAAACAACACCAATTTATGCTTGTTTATGACCTAAAATGCTTGATTTTTTTAGATTTTTCACAATTTTTCAATGCAAATCACTAAAAGAAGAGGTGTTGTGAAAATTTTCAAGAGGGGAAGTGAATAATAAGGTTAATATCAGCCCAATTCTGCAATAATATCCTTCATTACACACCTTTGATGCAAGTATAGAGTGATGACAAGTCAAAACCTAGTGAAAATGTGCTAAAATATGTAAATTTTCAACAATTCTCAATGCAAATGTGTAAGAGAAAGGGTGTTGTGAGGAAAATTGTGATGGAAAGAAGATTATAACAGTAATATCAGCCACCCAATTCCATAAAATCCATCACAACATGCCTATGGTGCCAATCTAAGTCAAACCCTAGTGAAAATATAGCTAAAATATGTAAATTTTCACAAACTTTCAATGCAAAGGCCTAATAGAAAGGGTGTTGTAAGGAATTTGAGGAGGGGAAGCATATAATAACCCTAATAATAGATAATTAATGCAGAAAAATCCCTTACACCACGCTTGTGATGCAATTCTAGAGAGATGATAAGGCCAAATCTAGTGAAAATGCAAGGTTTTCAAACCCTAGACATGAAATTTTGCAAGAAAACCACTATGATGCAACACTACAATTATAAATTAGTCCTAATGAGTGTTTGAAAAGGGTAGTAAAATCTGAAACAAGATCTTGACTACAAATCCTAGCTAATGCAAAACTAGGTTTTTATGAAAAATGCACAATTTCAAACAATTTTTGACAATTTAAGCATGAAAATGCAATGCAAATGAATATTAAATGATAAATTTCTATAATTTAAATTAGATCTAATGAAAATTATAGAAATTTAATGAAATTAAATGCTAATTAATTTAAATTATGCTAAAATGCAAGCCTAAGATGCCAAATTTTTCAATTTTTTCATTTTTTTTTGTAATTTTTCAAATGCAATAAGATGAATGAATGCAAATCTATCAAACAACACTTAGCAAGGTGCAAAAAATTCTAAAAACATGGGTTCACCAAAATATTTTATAGTGAAAAAGGGGGCAAATGTTTTGGTCTAGGTTTCAAAGGCAAATCCTCCCTTCTCACCAAACATTCAAGGGCATATTAACCGAGTTGAATCTCTACTAGTAGAAGCATTCACCTATCAGGTTGGGCTTCCACTTGGAATGATGCAAAAGTTCATATGTATCAAACAATATCTCAATTTAATGCTTAATTTCACTTAAAACCCTAAATATGCAAAACAGTAAGCAAATTATTGAATTACGACAAATCATTTCAGACCAAGGTAAAGGACAAAGATATTTAACTCACTATTTTTTGAAGTTTGGAAAGCAGAATAGTCGGGGACACATGGACTAACACCCTAGTCCAAGGTATAGTTTTCATCACGAAATCTGAATCTTCTTTCGACACTAATCTGCACTGTATCTTTCATTTCTACCTCAGGAAAAATACAGGACACAAGGACTAACACCCTTGTCCCAAAATGTTCGTCAGAGTCCTCTACTTGTCAGATCCTGAATCCTTGATGTCTGCAACCTCCTTTCTACAACTCCACTCCATGAAACTCGGTACCTATAACCTATAATCATAAAGGAGTGTGGGAGGGGGTTGTGGTGTTTAGAGGCTTACCTCGGTCAAGCCCCAAAGAGACATTCAAGTCTTTCGAACATCGTTGTCAGATAAGAGTGCGTATCCCTGTGGGATAGAGCCAAAAATCTAAATGATAAATGATTGAAAATACAGTAGATATCACCTTGAAGTGTAGATCTCATGGAAGGAAGATGCTCTTCATGCCATGCAAAGATGGAGCCAAATCTGCAAATACAAACACAATAATAATGCTTTGCTTTACAACACAACGAATATTTTGAATGCTCTATAATCACAAGTATGCATAAAGTCCATCTAGTTTGCAAATGAAACCCAATCATGCTTATATATGCAACTACAAACATTCCCACTAAGAATTTCGTAATTCAAACTTGAGATGTCGGCATAGGGCCTAAATAACGGTCATAAAACTGACATTTAAATTTAGGGCAGACCCAAAATAGGACAAGAATAGGGCACTGTCGCCCAAGTCCACCATGCTATTTTTGTTTGGTGATCATTAAAATGTAATCCCCTAGGTCCTATTTGCCATAAGACTTCAGGATTTTCTCATCGGAAGTCAAAATTATCATGCAAGATGCTTTAAATGCATTCTTAAGGACCCGGGAGCTAAACCTTAAGACGAAAAATCCCTCAAGGGGACATTTTTTGACATATCAGAGGTAACAAAAGTTTACATAATGAAGATTATACTCAACTAGATGGATGTAGAATACACTTTACAAAATCGCACTGTGAAAAGGATGGTAAGATTTTTATTACAAGGTTTGATGCCTACCTAAAGGATGGACCTGATAAACTTCACCAAGATGAAGCACAAAGAGTTTTACAATTACCAAATGAAGTAAGTGAAATGATTAACGAATAAGAAGGTGGTGTTGAGCCCATTTCACATAATGAGAACATTTACAAGACAACATCAAATTCACCATCACTTTGTGGCAATCTTACACCTAACATTGAAATGAATTCATTGTTTGGCAAAGAGTCTCCATCTTGTTTGGATCCATTAGATGAAGAAAGTGAGTTTATAAATGCATTCGTAGATGCTTTCATGACATGTGGAAATAATGAAGTCTCCCCTAGTGAACTTAAGAGTAATGATGTTTGTGCTAGCATGTCTCTAGATGAGATAGCAGGTTATCCCTGGGTAGTAAGACAACAGATGGGTGCTCTACTACAATTTGAGAAAATGATCCACAAGATGATTTTTGGGAAGCTAAGAGACTTATTCATGACTGGGACAATTAGTGGAAAATCAATGGTATTATACTTGTAAGCCATGAGGATGAATTAAGTGAGTTGGAATGTCAATCAGGCTTTGGAAAAACAAATAGATCTTATGGTGTGAGTAAAGAATATGGAGGAGAAACTGATATTTTAGAGGAAAATGGTCCAATAAGTGTTCATATCAGTCCCATAGCCTCTAGTCAATAACCATATCAAAATTATATCAGTCAAGAAGGTAAAGTTAAAGGTAAGTTAAGTGTTGATGTATATGCATGTGTTGATGAAAATGAGACTAACCTTTTGTTGCGGTGAGAAATGCATGGTGAAACTCAACTTGAGGAGATAAAAGAAGACAAACAAGACCACGTAGAGGCTACCCTAGAACTTAAATCACTCCAACATGACTATAAAATTGAAATAAGGGACTATCATGATTTTGATTTTGTTGATCCACTGCTTTTATCTAGGGCAGATTGTGGTTTATCAGATTTTGGTGGTTCTAATCCCATTGACGACGATCTTTAATTAGACTCACATAATGATATACAGGGGTTTGGTGAATGCAACAAAAGATCTCGTGAGGTGGATGACCCTCAAGACACACAAAGTAACAGAATCTATCATTTTGACCCACATCTAGATTTACTTGAGAAAAATGGAGTGCTATATCATGAGTTAAGACCTCCAGAAATATGGACTATATTGCATAAACATATACCTGTAGTTGGAAAATCAGTAAATTAGGTTGTATCTTTCCTTTCTCCCCTACATTCTGATAGTTTTTAGTTTGAATACGATGCACAAGGTAGTAAAACATGTTGATGGATTGATCATGATCATGAAGAAGACCCACAACTTTTGATTCTGCAAGATTTGTGCTTAGAAAGTGAGCTTGTTGTTATGGAGTAAAAAGTGGACACATGCCTTTTTAGTACCTCCTAGTTTAGCTCCTAGGTCCTATTTGCTTCATTATACATTCTAATAGAGCATCTCAAATAAAAGAGCCTGGCACCCATGTGAATTTGGGACCTTGGGCCCTTCATTTAACTTACCCCTAACCTAATTTGGGCCCTTGGACTTGGGCGCCAACCGCCCAAGTCTCCCTTGATTGGTTGTGACTAATAAATGGTATGTCAGCCTGGGACCTTTAAAAATGTTCCTCCTTGTTAGCTTTTGTGATTTAAATTCGTAAATGTTAGCGGGAAAGCATATATAAGTGAGTTTATGACTTCATTTTAAACCTAGATGGATATGGTGAACTTATGATATTGGAGCAAAGAGCATTCAAGGCATTCATTGTGTTATTGTTGCAGATTTGTGTTTGTATTTGTGTCTTTGTTGCATATTTGGCATCATCATCCATCTCCTTATGAGTTTAAGAGCTTTCATCCTCCTAAGGACTTCACCTCTGAGGCAACATCATTGTTATTTGAATCATTTTATCATCTGGATTATATTTAGCCTCTTCCCTGCAAGGGCACACACTCTCTAACAATGGTGTTGGGAAAGCTTGAATGCTAACCTGAGATTTGACTAAGGCAAATCCCTAAACACCACAACCCCCAAACCCCTCTGTTGTCATCTTGTGTGCAAGTTACAAGTATATGTTTCGGGAAAAGTGGAGTTACAAGAAGGCAGTACAGGAATTAGAGTTTTGGGATCCGAAAATAGTTCTAGATTATTTCTCTAAAAAGACTCAGGCAGTTGGCGCCCTAGTCTACAGGGCTTCTAGGTTTTGGATCTAGTTTGCGAGCATTATTTGCAGCATATTCTCAGTTTTGATCTCCAACAGAATCCCACTTCTAGACTTGGGAAGTTACCGAATTTGTCCTCCAATACCTCAACTTCTGAGAGATAGGTTCTGACATCTTACTGATCATCTTTGTACTTTTAGTATCTAGATTTCTGTTGTCGATCATCTGTTTCAAGTTGATTATCTCATAACTAGAGTTTCACTCATACTTAACATAGGGTTTGATAAAAGGCTTGGTTGAATCTCATCTTTCCTTGACCAACAAGAGCACAAAATCAATAGTTGAGTCCTCTTCCACCTTGTAGTGACTTAAGCTCAGTTTTGCCCTTGAATGTTGTAGTGAAAGGAGGGTTTGATATAGTATACTTACATACATGCATTCATTTCCCATCCCTCATTCACTATTAAACATTTTGGTGAACCCGTAGTAGCAAAAATTTGCATCTTGTTGAGTGTTAAAATCGGATCTTGCATTACATCATATCATACTTATCATTTTACATTGAAAAATCTTGCATACATTTGAAAAAATTGAAAAAAAAAAGCATTCTAGGCTTGCATAAAGGCATAGTTTTGCATTATCTTCATTGCATATCATTGGAAACATTTAAATTTCTAATTTTTACATTATATATGAGACAAATAACAGCAATTAATCATTTCATGATCTCACACCTTGCATTTGCATATCTCATTTGTTAGGGTTTTGTTGAAATTTTCTATTTTTCATATAACCTAGTTTTTGCAAGAAGCTAGGATTTGTAGTCAAAATCTTATTTCAGATTTTTATGCTCCTTTAAACACTCATTCAAATTTGATTTTGACTAGTAGTGTTGCTTCATAGTGTGTTCTTGCATTTAAATTTCAAAATTTGCAATTACACTGTGTGTATTTAAACATTCAAGGTTTTTACACACTTTCTTCATAATTATTTGAGCAAATTTTACATCATTCATCTTTCCTTGTTGTGTAGCACTATTTACATCATATATACTGTGTTTGTCATGAAATCCATGTGTTTTTCTCTTTAAAAACCTGATTTCCTCAAACAAGTGCTTTGGTGTGAAACAGTCTCACATACATGGCTTTTCATCACAACAATAATGCTATGGTCCCTCCTCAAGTTTATAGGAAAAGGAAGACTCCTAAACCTGAAATAACATTTAAACCGCATGGTAGAACAATTGGAGACATTAAGGGACCTATTTACATAACAACACGTATAAGTGGAAATCCTACAAGAGGGGTCTTATTGATCCTAATTGTATGATGAATGTGATTACTGAAGAGTTCCTCCATGTGCATGATTTGATACAAGAATCTTATGAACCCACACATATGATGATTAAGGCACATACTGGAGCTTTCCTCCCGACTATAGGGAAGTTTAC
The DNA here is from genome assembly GCA_027924645.1 of Cunninghamia lanceolata. Classification (NCBI taxonomy): domain Eukaryota; kingdom Viridiplantae; phylum Streptophyta; class Pinopsida; order Cupressales; family Cupressaceae; genus Cunninghamia; species Cunninghamia lanceolata. Next base: position 12,391,797 of record BSBN01000987.1, on the reverse strand, counting down.
ATTATTGATTAAAGTAGCTGAGAAAGCCCTAGAACAATCATTTGACATCATTCCTACATCTGACCTTTTTTTATGAATAATCACTCTCAACCACCTCTCCATCCCACCTATTCTCAACCACCTCTTACCTACAACTATTCTCAACCACCTTCTACTCACAATAACTCTCAACCACCTTTAATTACCACTCACAATCAATCTCCTCAAAATTTCATGACCACGACTTCAAATTCTCAAACCGCATCTCCTAATGATGCCCTCCTAAACCAACTCTTGCAAGGCATGACCTCTTTACAACAAAAGGTGACGAACTTGACAAATTCTTCACAACCTAATATACCAACTTACCATGCCCATAATCCTTTATCTTATGCAATCTTGAGAACTTCTATGCTTGAGAAGTTTGAAACTCCTCGCTTTGAAAAATATGGTGGAAAAGGTGATCCTAATACTCATGTGGCAGCATTCACGGCTATGTGTAGTGATTTCTAATTTGAAGAGGACTTGTTAGCAAAATTTTTCCCGTGATCTCTCAAAGATACTATTTTAGAATGGTTTTGCTCTTTACCTCCGAATTCAATACATTCTTTCTCTCAACTAGTTGATCAATTTTTACAACACTTTCAAGAAAACATTGGACCTCAAGTCTCATTGATTGCTTTAGTTCATTGCAAACAAGGTTCGAAAGAGAAGTTAACTGAGTTCATTAGTCGGTATCAAGCTCTTTATGCACAAATTCAATACCAGATGAATGATGAGCATGTTTAGAAGGTATTTATTACAAATCTACAACCTAACATCTGTGATAAGATCCTCTTGATGAAGTATAACTCTTTTCAACATTTATGCACAGCCCTTCGTGATTACCAACTTTCATCTAGTCAGTATGAAAACTAAAATTCATCGGCTCAATTTGGTCAATCCATGGGTGGACCTTCACAAAACAACTTTAAGAGGAATAATAAGAGTTTCTTCAAGATTAATGTGCAGAATTCAAACAACTTTTCACAAGTGTCTGCTATCACTAATACGAAGAGGGAACCATTTCAAAATCGACAACAACAAAGACAATTCACTCTGATATCTAACTCCTTACATTCTATCATGAATCAAACAATGAGTAATAATCTCTTGAAGCTTCCTCTGATTAAACCATTGGATGCAAGTAGAATGTAAGGACCTTACTTCAATGCTAATGCCTTTTGTCATTATCATCGGCAACAAGGGCATGATACTAAACGATGTATGTGTCTTAAACATGAAATTCAAGACCTCATCGACTCAAATGTTATACAAGTAACTAGTGGGAATGACAATGGAAATAAGTTGATTGCTCCTCTGAATCATAATTTACAGATTTTTACTAATCCATTCCCTATACATAATCAAAACAATATGATGGAACAAAATGAAATAAAAGTATAATATGATTCTTCAAACTACGATGAAATAATTGGTATGATAGAAGTGGATAAGGAGAAAGTTGAGAATTCACCTCATCCATGAAGAAATGATATTTATGTTGAGGTTCCTCCGCTGTTATCCCTTTAAGGATCGGGAGTCAACCAAAATGCATTGGAAAGACAAATTGAACAACTGAAACAAGAGATTATGATACAAGAAAAGGTTGCCATGGTGGAAGAAAGTCCTTTTCACTGCAAAAGACTGACTCACTGGAATAAGAAATCAAAGGATTGTAAAAGAACAAGGCGGTTATCATCATTGGTAAATAGTAACAATTCCCCTCCTCGCAAACAACAGAAGATTTTGAATATACAACGATTTGAAAAACAAAAAACAATTGGTCATCTTGATATGAATCAAACAAATACAAATTGTTCACACTTTTTACAAAACTTGATGGAGCACGTTTCTAAGATGCTTAAAAGTTTGAGCCTTTCTTAGCAACAGGTAAGTATTTCTAAACCTGGTGGTCACCTATGTCGTAGCATCATTGGCTCATTTATGTGACCTCCCCTCTTGTGTTGTGTTCCCCCTGTGATGTATTATGTGTTGTTTAGGCCGAGCCTAGGATGACCCTTGATACTCTTGTAAGGTCGAGGATACCGGGAGACCACCTCTATTGTGACCATTCTTCTATTTGTATCATCATTCTTCTATCTTGCTTCTCCTCTATTTTTATTGTTGTGTATTGTGTCTTGGGGGCATTGCATTGTAGTTGATGACCTGGGGGCATCCTCCTACATGATTGTTCCTAAGACACTTCTCCTCTCTCATTTTATTATTTACCTTCTAGTGATTCTATCTAGTCGGTGGATGAGAAAAAAAACAAACATATACTAATACAGACCGTGTCCCTTCAGCAAGCAAAGCAAAAATGGACCTAGTCCATATATGAAGATGGGTTGATTTATATATTTGACGCTTGGCTAGTAGAATCACTCCGTGTGATATTGGATGTTGTCTTATCATGCTAACAAATCATAACAATACATTTGCTCCTTGCACTTTGATTGGTTTGGGTGTCTAACCTTGTTGTTACACTCAGTTTTGAGATGCCTGCAGTATAAGCCCTGTGGCTATACTTGGACTCAAACCCATTTGTGTAGCCTTGGCTTCATTGTTTTCATGCATTTCTTAGATTAAGAAGTGTGTGTTTGTGGGAACATTTGGTGATCATGAGCACATGTCACCTTTGGGGGCATGGGCTTTACGAAAGCTCTTGTTCCCTTGTGTGTTTTCTCTCTACCTTAACGTGCTTGATATCAGTACACAATATCAACCACTTTAAGGTGGGGGCATATAAGGTAAGTTGTCTAATAATTTTGGTATTAATGAAGTGTGTCTGTAAGCCCTCTATGGAGGCAGGATGTTGTATCTCCAGCGCGAGTGCACATCTTTATTCTATAGTGCAATCAAAAAGCCCTCTACGGAGGTGGGATATCGTGCATATCCTTTTATTCAAAGCCCTCTATGGAGGCAGGGATGGTGTATCTCTTGAGCTAGTGCACATCTTTTTTTATTTCAAAAGTTTTTTGAGTAGGTGGGGTTGATGTATCCTCCCTTAAGCATGTCTTTGGCAGTTGTTGTGGCATAAGCCTAACTGTCAGGTGTGCCTATAGCATGCTTGAGATGGTGGGGGCTTAGCAATAAGTTCCTTCCATCACCTTGTTTGTCGTGTTTAAGACATATAGTATGTCTTTGGCATACTATGTGGCACTCGTGTTTTATGTGTGTCTTCTATGTGTTTTCCCCCATGTGTAGTTTCAAGGGTGTGGCGAAATGTCCCTCCTACACTCGGGCTTTGTATGGCATGTTTTCTCCCAAGTATAGTCTCAAGGGTGTGGCAAAATGTCCCTCCTATACTTTGGGTTTTGTATGGTGTGCTTGTTCTCAAGTGTAGTCTCAAGGGTGTGGCAAAATGCCCCTCCTACATTTTGGGGCTGTGTGTTGCATTTTTACTTTCCATGTATCTACATTCATTTATATATGAAAATGAAAAAGAAATAATCACTGCATTCATTGTATTCATCGTGTTTTGTGTGTCTTCAATATTGTCTTCTCTGTGTCTTGCATGCTTGTTACTGTCTTCTTCATGTTTTGCGTGCCTGATACTATCTTCATTGTGTTTGGCATGTCTGCGATGTGTTTTCTCTAATGTCTACCTGAGACTGGGGGCTACAAAAAGTTCCTCAATCGTTGTGTATGCATTAGCCTCAAGTGCCTGGTGTGTTTGTTGTGTTTTGACCATACATTAATGCATGTATGGGTCGTAAGATCATACACACATTAAAGTGGGGGCTAAATGTTATGTCGTAAAATGTCCCCTAGGGCTTTTACCTCCTAAGTTTAGCTCCCGGGTCCCTTGTTTTTCATTTTGCATGTTAGCTTTAACTCAAGAGACAAAATGACTTGAAACCCATGTCAAATGGGGCTTGAGGGACATCTGTGAGCTTAACCCTATCCCAAAATAGGTCATGGGGCAAGGGCGCTCACGCCCTTGTCCTACCCTATTTTGGCGGGATCCCAAATTTGAATGTCGGTTTTGTGACTGTTAAAAGGTTTTGTTGCCGACATCTTAAGTTTGAATTACGAAATTAAAGCAGGAATGCATATATAAGCATGTTTAGGGTTTCATTTGTAAACTAGAAGATGACTAGAGATGATTATGATATTTTGGCGAACTTATGATTTTAGAGCATTCAAAGCATTCATTGTTGTAGAGCAGAATATTATTGTTGTTTTTGTTATTATAGATTTGGCTTTATCTTCTCTTGTTGTGAAAGATCTTCATCTACATGCAAGCTACACCTCCAAGGTGATATCTGTTTGTGTTTGAATCAATCATTTATCAATTTGTTTTTGCCTCTATCCTGCAGGGATACACACTCTTTATCAAACAACGATGTTGGAAGGCTTGAATGTCATTCCAAGGCTTGACTGAGGCAAACTCCTAAACACCACAACCCCCAATCCTATTCCTTGTGATTGCAGGTGACAGGTGTCATATCTCGTGGAGTGGAGTTGTAGAGGTCTAAGATAGAGTGTGCAAATTCTAGATCTGAGAAGAAGAGTACTGCAAGGGCTTGGGCACTTACCCTTAAGCCCTCTGGATTTGTAGACTTAAAAACCTCTGAGACAGTAATAAACAGTAGTAGATAACTTCTGGGAATCTCTGAAGAAAATACTACCTTGGGCTTTGGTGCCCGCACCCTTGACCCCTACTTTTCAACATCTCAAATCTCAAAATTTGGTATGAATCTAATTTTCATTTGATATCTCTGTGTGCGAGCATTTGTCAGAATTCATCTTTTTGTTTACAATTTTGTATAATTAGGGTTTTAAGCATAATTGGGCATTAAATTAATACATTAATAAGAAAATTCTAAATTTCCCTATCATTACAAGTGACAACCAACTTGTAGGTGAATCCTCTTTCAAAAGTTGAGATTCAACTCAGTTAAATGTCCTTGAATGTGTATAGTGAAAAGAGGATCTATGCATATCATAAAATCAATCCCTTTTTCCCACTTTTCCCTACATAACAATATGAAGACCCCAGGGTAATTTGTTACAGACGCTTGACTAGTAGAATCACTTTTGTGTCATGATGTGATCATGTTTTGTGTTGTGAAATTCTTGTAACAAACCTTTGCAATACTCTAAATATGTTTCTAGGCACTTTGGAATGTTTTTATATCTCACTTTATAGTTACACTCGGTTCTGAGATGTACCTGAAGTATGACCTTACAGCTATACTTGGTTTCGAACTCGTAAGTATAGACTTGGTTTATTTAAGTTGTATGTTGCCTTATTTATGTAGATGATTTGGTTGTTATCTTAGCCAAGATTTTCTAACTAAAGTTTGTTAATTGTTAGCATATAATACTAATGTGTTTCTATTGTGATTGTTGGAAACAATTGGCGATCGCAAGCACATGTCACTTTGGGGCATGGGCTTTACAAAAGCTCTTGTTCCCTCGCATGTTTTCAACCTTACCTTAAATGTGATTGTTACTGGCAAGCATGATCAACCACTTTAAGGTGGGGACATATATTGCAGTAAATGCTTGGATATCTTAGACATTGTGATAAAATGTGTGGCGTATGCTTCCTTTTCACCGTAAGGCGTCTCTGTGATGTAGGTGGGGTTGTGTACTTTGTCTTTGTGAGTTGTGTATGCTTCCTTTTCACTATAAGGCATCTTCGCGATGCAAGTGGGGTTGTATACTTTGTGCACATGCTTCCTTTTCACCGTAAGGCATCTTCACGATGTAGGTGGGGTTGTATGTTTTTGAAAGCCCTTCTACGGAAGGCAAGATTGTATATTCCCTTGAGTGGTTGCACATCCTTTTAAAAAATCCTTTGCGGAGGTGGGGTTGGATCTTGAGTTATTCACCCTTAAGCATGTCTTTCGCAGTTGTGGTAGCGTAGCTCAACCGTCAGGTGTGTTTGGCGTGTCTTAGATGGTGGCGCGTAGTGATGAGCTCCTCCATCGCCCATGTTTGATGTGTTTAAGACGTATAGTGTGTCGACGACATACTATACGGTGCTCGTGTATTCCATGTATTTTCTATGTATCTTCCTTGCATGTCTTGCATGTTTTAGTGGTGGTGCATAGCAATGAGCTCCCCCCATGCTGTGTGTCATGCCCACATTTGCATGTGGACATGAATACCTAAACCAACATTTTTTTGTAACACAAATTTAACGCAAGCTACTACCATGATTCACACGATATCCTAACATGCACACTTAGTTGCGTAGCCGTGTAACGTTAGGCCAAGCATGCCGCACAAAGCAGGGAGAAGGATTTCAAACTTAATGGGTGAAGCAAACACTGTTCGTACATCCTCTATAAATGGGGGTAGTCAAAAAGGGTTTGATGTCATGTTACGAGATGCCATGATGGAATGATTCATAAGATGATTCCCTCCTTGATGTTCTATATGAAAAAGGAAATGACCCCGCCTTAAGAGCTCAGGTCCAACAATTAAATTAAATTCCTAACATGTTGATATTTAACTAACACTAGATTCGTTAAATGATTTTACTGGAAAAGCAACAATTAAATTTTTATTTTTATTTTAAACTAGCACAATAAAATTAAAATCTCAATACTACTTCATTACTAGAAAAATAAATTACTACTATGAAATGAATAAAACTTAAATCTACCATTGTAATGATTTTAATATTCCAAAGAAGAGGATTTTAAATAATTTAAATGACATCAATCTTTCATAAAAAGAATTAATGAAATCTCCTAAAAATAAATTTTCTTAAAATAATAATTATTATTCCATTCCACTAAATAAAATAATTAAATAACATTCATATTTTTTTTCTTTTTTCTTTTTTGTTGGCTCTTGAGCTTGGGGGTTGGGGGATTGGGGATCCCCATTCTTGAGATTTGCTTGTTGCTTTTTCTTTTCCTAGCTAGGTTTCGTTATGGAGAAAGGCAATGTAGCCTCTGCTGGTGAGATCTCTAAAGATTTGGTCATGATAGATCCTTATCCTTCTATGCATGCAAAGTCTCTGGAGCACTTTGAGAAGATTCCTCATGGCATGGATTATGCATCTAGGAGTGGTCTTCATAGGATCAAAAAAGTTAATGGATGTTTAGAGCATAGTCAAGAGCGCCCTGTCCTCATGATCCAACTGGAATCGGTCTCGAAAGATGTGGAGTATCTGGGGAAACATGCTCTTATTTGCAAGTTTGTGGGTCTCCGTCTTTCGTTGTCGGCACTGGAATCCTGGACCCGGAGGGTTTGGAACCCTGAGGGGGATATGGAATTAATGATGGCTGCAAAGAACTACTTCATGGTTGTTTTCTTGTGCATGGCAGACATAAATAAGGCATTTGAAGGTGGTTAGTATTTCTTCAATCAATTTGGGCTTTTTATGAAACCTTGGCATGTGGGGTTCAACTTAGCTGAGGAGCTCCCTACTAAGGTCCCTGTTTGGGTTCATCTTCCTAGGCTTCCTCTTGCATTTTGGAGGAATGGCATTTTGCATATGATTGCATTGTTGCTTGGCAAGCCATTCGGCTCAGCTCAACAAACTCTGGATCGAAAGGTAATTTTTTTTGCCCGTATTTGCGTGGAAATTGATTTAAATAACCCCTTGCTAGACTCTATGGAAATTTGTCTTAGGTCCTCTTCTTGGATCCAGCAACTCGACTATGAAACCCTGCCTTTTAGATGTCAGTATTGTCATGAGTATGGACATCTGCAAAGGAAATGTCCTTGGCTCTCTCAGGTGTCGACGATAGCTAATGTCTCCTCTAATTTTGGCCCTAAGAAAGATAAATGGAAGGCTCCTTTGGCAAATGGGGTAGCTGATAAGGAGGGATTTATTCCGGTTAAGCCCCGTAACAGGGGATGAGGTCTGAAGAGAACCCTCATGGATAGGCAAATTGAAGGGGTCTTTAATCAGTTTGATGCTCTGGGGGACTTAGTTCAGGAGGAAGGAGTCCTAGTAGAGCTACCTTCTGGGGTTGGCTCTGTGGATGTAGCTGAGTCGGAAGACAGAGAAATGGAGGCTCAGGATCTGACTATGGTGGCTATGCGGGAGGGTCTGTTGGCTACTGATTTATCTCCCCAACTGCTGATTGATCACGGTTTAGAAGGGATGTTAGCTTCAAAGGATATCAGGGATTTGGTTGTTCCATCTCCTTCACCAGTGAAGGAGATTTTAGATTTTGGAAAAGGCAGTGGTTCAGTGTGCACCTTGGGTCTTTAGCCAAAGACCCTTAAAAAGGGGCCCTTGGATAAGCCGGCCAAGGTGGGTCGCAAGAAGGACCATGAAAAGGTTAAACTACTTGGGGAGAATCTTGTGGATGCTTGGTTGGTGAAGACTATTGATTCTCATTTCCCCCAGCCTCACAAATGATAGTTATCTCATGGAATGTAAGGGATATGAATAGCATCCCTAGACAAAAGGCTATTTGCGAGATGATTGGTAGGCACTCTCCTGATATTATCTTTCTTCAACAAACTAAGTTGATTGTGGATGGATTGTTGAGTAGAGCTCCCAGTATCTGGATGCATGGTTTGAGTCAGTGTGTGGGGGCTCATGGTAGTTCTGGTGGTGTTGCCTGTTTTTGGAATCTGAGGAAGGTTGTTCCTCTTTAGCGGATCTCAAGCTGCTCTTATATTTCTCCAGTTGCCTCTAGATTAGACTCTGGTGAAAGTTGTCTTTTCACTAATGTTTATGCTCCTTCTGATCCCTTGGTTAAATCACAGCTTTGGTCTCATGTTCAGTATGTTTGGTCACTTGCTCCCCTACTTCCTTGGATTTTGGTAGGTGACTTTAACATTGTTACTTGCTTAGAAGAAAAAAGAGGTGGCACTGCTAGGCTTGACCCTTCTTATCTCCTTAGAGATAACATAGAGCTTTTACATTTGATTGATGTGAAACCGAGCAATGGTACCTTCACTTGAAGCAACAGAAGACGTGGTGAAGGTGCTATTTCAGAGAGTTTGGATAGATTTTTAGTCTCCTATTACTGGATTGGGGATAGATGGAAAATGACCTCAAATATTTTAGATTGGAAGGGTTCAGACCACTGGCTGATTAAATTCTCAGCGGTTCCCTTTAATGCTCCGAGGAACCCTTCTTTTAAGTTTCAACTCATGTGGTTGAGAGATCCTTCTCTTTAGGACTTAATGGTTGATTGGTGGATCAAATAAAGGTATGCCCACTGCAAGGCTATGTATTCTTTTGCCAAAAGACTTTAGTACATGAAATACAGGCTCAAGAAGTAGAATAGGCAGTGCTTTGGTAATCTGCACCACAATAAAATAATTGTAGAGGCTCATTTGGACTCCATCACCCATCAAATCCATGATCAAGCTCTTACTGAAGATTTGAGTAGGCAGGAGACTTTAGCAGCTAAGGTGTTGGAGGGATGGGAGCTGAGGGAGGAGATTTTTTGGAAGAAAAAATCTCATATTGACTGGCTTCAAGAAGGAGATAGAAATACTGCCTTTTTTTACAACTCATTTAAAGCTAGAAGGAATGGAAATCTTATTGTCTCTCTTGTTTCTCCAGAGGGAACTCAACTCTCTTCATTGGGGGAGATTTCTAATGAGGCTTCCTGGTTCTTTTCAGGTCTTTTTACGAAAGACTTCCCTCCTGCTAGAGAAGATGAAATTCATATTCTAGACTGCATTCCCCTGCTTGTCTCCAATGAGATGAATGTTGCCCTCATGCTTTCCATCTCTCTGCGGGTGTTGGAAATAGTGGTGTTCCAAATGAAGAAAGGTAAAGCTCCGAGACCTGATGGTTATCCTATAGAGTTCTTTCAGGAGTTTTGGGAAATTATCAAGTTGGATCTTTTAGAGGTGGTACATGAGTCTCAAGGAAATAAGCAAATGTTAAGGGCCTTGAATTCTACTTTTCTAGATCTTATCCCTAAAAAGAAAGATGCTAATTGTCTGGACCATTTTGGGCCCATTGCCCTTTGTAATGTGATCTACAAAATTATTACCAAATTGATTGCAGAAAGGCTTAAGCCTTGGCTCAACTCATTGATTTCAGAAGAAGAAGGGGGATTTGTCGCTGGTAGACAAATTCTAGATGGAGTTGTGATAGCTACTGAGGTTATTCATTCCATGATGAATTCTAAGGAAAAGGCTATGTTCATCAAGTTGGATATGGCAAAAGCCTATGATAGGGTCAAATGGGTCTTCTTTGCAGAAAGTTCTTCTGGCTTTTGGGTTTGGCAGGGAGTGGTGGATTGGGTGATGAGATGTGTGACCTCTGCTTCTTTTTTAGTTCTTATCAATGGGGAGCCTTCTGAGTTATTTGGATCTTCTAGAGGCCTTCATTAAGGAGATCCCTTATCCCCTTATTTTTTCATTATTATGGTGGAAGGTTTGGGTAGATTTCTCAAGTCCCAAGTGAGACAAGGGTTGATCCAGGGATGAAATTGGGATAATGAGCTACCTCACCACTCTCATCTTCAGTGTGTGAATGATACTGCCTTAATGGGCCTGGTCCAAATTAATGAAGCTGTGAACTTAAGGAAAGCTTTGGATCCCTATTTGGCTACCTCTAGACAAAAGATTAATTAGAATAAGTTTTCCATCTACTTCTTCAACACCCCTCGACTTATCCAAAATAGGATTGCTTAGATTCTTCATTTTCAAATTGGCTCTCTTTCTTTGAAGTACCTTGGGATTCAAATTGTTGTGGGGTCTCAACGCAAGGAGATATGGCAGGATATTCTAGATAAGTTTTGTATGCGGGTTAGTCATTGGACTCATAGATGGCTCTCGACGGTTGGGCGGGTGACGCTTCTGAAGTCAGTTGTTCAAGACCTTCCCATTACAGGTGCTTTGTGCAGGTTGCTCCCTCAAGTTTTATCAAGGAGTTTGATGCCCTTATCCAACAATTTCTCTGGGAAGACAATTTTTCCTTCTCCAAGTGGAGTTTGGTGAAGTGGGATTCTGTCTGTAGGTCGAAGCAGGAGGGAGGTCTTGGTTTGAAGCCTGGAGGACTGAATGGCCAGGTCTTAGCTGCCAAATTGTACTGGAGATGGTGCACTTTCTAGGATCAGGATTGGGCTAGAATTCTCACCCTTAAATACCTTCATGGGGTGGACCCTTCTGAAGTGCTGTGATATAGCCTTTTGGGGAAGGGATCCATGATTTGGGATACCCTCAAAAGAGGGGTAAAACTTGTCAAGGATGGCCTTTTTGGATTTGGAATGGGGGCTCTGAGGCTCTTTTCTGGTCTGATTCTTGGGATGGCCACCCCTTATTTTATCTATGTTCCCTCACTTCCTCCCCCTCTGTAATAGCTTCCTTAAAGATGGGTGGAACAAGGTGGCGGACTATAAGAATCCTTAGGTGTTAGGTCAAGTGGAGGTTATGTGGTGGAAGGACCCTCACGAGTGGCCACCAGGTGGCAGTGAGGAGGATCATCAGGAGCTTGCTAGCATTTTGGCTGGAAGAATGTGTAACTCACTCAAAGAGAGAGATGTCTTAGCATGGAGCCCTGATCCGAAAGGAAAATTCTTTGTGGCCTCGGGTTACTTGGAGTTGGACATAAAGTTATACGGGCAAGCTGGTGTTCCCTTGTGGAAAAAGTTTTGGAATAAATTCTCCTGGCTTAAGTGTAATTTCTTTGCTTGGCTGGTCGTTCAAAATAGGTGTCTTACCTAGGAAAATTTATGGAAGAGAGGCTTCTAGGGTCCCTCTATCTGTGTGCTTTGCAACAATAGTGAAGAATGTGTCTCTCATCTCTTTTTCCAGTGTCCTTTCTCCTGACAACTTTGGCACCTTTGGTGGGGGGTGTGGAATCAAGCTTGTGTTCATGCCACTTCCTTGGTTGATTTCTGGGAAAGTTTGGGTAGGCCTACAGCTCAAACCTCTTTTCTCTAGATTGTTTGGGCTAATGGGCCTACTTTTATCATTTGGCACATTTGGCTAGAGAGGAACAAGAGGCCTTTTCAATATGTGAGGCTGGGGGTGGTCCAGTTATGGCAGAAGATTTGCAGAAGAATCCACGAGACCACTTTAGCAAAATGTGACCTCACATTCAATGTGGATCCTAAGGGCTGGGATATTATAAGGAAGCTAAATTTGGTTGATAGTGATTTAGGTTTTTCTACTTGTAGTCGACCTTGGCAGGCCAAGCAAAAGCTTCAGCAGGAAGGGTAGTGGACCCCTCCTCCTCCAAGAATTTTGAAGGTTAACATTGACGGGTCTTCTAGAGGGAACCCTGGACATGCGGGGATTGGGGGTATTGGCAAAGATAGTGCATGGGAAGTTGTTTTTGTCTTCTCCACCTATAAAGGGTTCCATACTAACAATTTTATGGAAGCCCTTGCTATTCTTAGTGCTATTGAGAGGGCTTGCTCCCTTGGTTGGAAAAAAATCATATGTGAATCTGATTCATACATTGTGGTGGATATGATGTTGGATCAAAGGGTGGATGGTGCTAATTGGTAGTTGGCTATTATGGTAAAGCAGATTCTGGAGCTTTGTTTCTCTTTGGAGTATGTTTCCTTTCGCCATATTCCTCGTGAGTGGAATAAAGTGGCGGACTATTTGGCCAAATGGGCCTCTGAGCACCTGGAGAGATGGGATGTTGGGGATTGGGGTCTTTTGTCACCAGAGTATACTCTGGTTTTAGATAAGTTAATTCTTGAGGACAAAACTAGGTAGATGACTTTCTTGTTAGTTCTTTGTGGGCCTTAGGCCTTTTGCTGTGTAATCTTTCTTTATCGATTAATAAATTTGTACCCCCCTTTTTAAAAAAAAAATTCATAATTAAATAACATTCATAATAATTTTTTTCCATTCCACTAAATAAAATAAATACACCTTTAACAATATTAAAATTATATAATTAAATGACATTCCCTCACAATGTTGACTAATAACCCCACTAGTTATTAATACCAAAAATAAAACACCAAAACAATTTTTTCTACTAGAGCCATTACTAATACCCAATATTCCTAAATTTATTTTAAACTCCCACTACACAAAATAGGAAATGTAAACTAAGCTAGTTTAATTAGCAATAAACACCAATATTTCTAAATTTATTTTACACTCCCACTAGGAAAGGTCAACTAAGCTAGTTTAATTAGCAAGAAACAAAATTAGTTATCACTAATTTCTAGGGCAACACCACTAATGACATGAGAAGGTTATAAAAGAACAATTTAACACTCATTTATTCATTCTTTGTTTTTAGAAGGGAAGCAAGGAGAAGGAGAGGAGAGAGGCTCCTTCAAGCTTTGATTTCTTGCTAAGTTTCCTCAATGTTATTTATTTTCTTTAATTTTATTACTTATTTATATTTCTACCCATTTATTTTATCCTCTATTAATTTGTATTAATGTTCTTATATACAAATCTAAAAATTTAGATTAATAGACTTAAAAATAATTTTCTATTTTATATACAGATATGTTCACTGATAATATAGAATCAGAGATTTTTTAAACACCAAGAGGGAGAAGTGATATATATCACATTATTATTATTATTTTCTTTTTTATTTTAAAAAGGAACAAACTAAAGAAAAAATATATGAACAACAATGATTTTTTTTTGTTTTATTATTATTATTTTTTTGTTATTGAGGAGCGCTGGTAGCCATGTGCAGGGTTGCAGCCCTATTTAAGGGCCTATAGCCCACATAGCAGCTGTGGCCACAACACTATGGGGACAGGGGTCTCTGACCCCATTCCCACCCCCTCTGCCGCCTCCATGGACGGCGGGGGCGGGAACCAAAGGCCCCCTGCCCTATTTTTTTTTGATTTAATAAGGGAGAGGGCCCGATTGTGGGCATAGGACCCATCGTGGGTATAGTATGTGACAACCTGGGGCCCACTTTTGGGCAATAAAAATGCCAAATGTGTTTTTCAATATGATAGGACAGGTTCATATAAAATTCAAAATATGTCCTATCATAGGTAGACTATTTTTTTACCACCTTCTCAATAGTAGGTGAATGCAACTTGACATTTATTTGCCACCATCCCAATATTAAGTGAATGCAAGTGGACAAACTTATTTCCACAATATAAATAATCTTTGCCACCTTCCAATAAAAGGTTATTGCAAATGGTTTATTTTTTAACCAAAATATATGTCTTATTGCATTAAAAGTGAGTTGACATGTACATAAAGTGAGTTGACATGTATAGAAGCCATTGTCAACTGAACAAGATGTAAATATCTCTTAACAAAACACATTAAAACATGTTCCATTTCTCATCTTTTTTTTACAAACTACTGGTTTCGCCATGTCCATAATCACCAATCTTTTTGTGAATTTACTTGCAAAATGAAAAAAAAACTCTCAAGCTCACTATACATTACAATTTATAAATAAAACATGTAATTATTATAGAATTATTTCCAAATAACCATAAAATTAAAAATATATATATTAAAATTGGTTAGAAATATAATTTTTTTTAATATCATTTCAAATCACCAACCAGAATTCCTACGTACCCATTATCTATCACTTCTACCATTAATTCCTTGAATGCCAGATCAAATTCCCTCCCACAATTCAAAATTCAAATTCTATCAACCTATTTATTTATACAAGCAATGATCAATTGTGCGATGCAAGCTACCTATTCACAAATTCAAAATTTTGACTTTGTGCTGGATACACCTGATCGACAATGAGCTCCTCTAACACGATACACTCTCCTCCTTCAGCTTCTATGGTAAGTCTCAAACCTACCTTCAGTATTTCTTATGCATTCATGTATGAATTCATTACATTCAAATGCCTTGTCCATTTACATTTAAATGAATCGAATTTCTTATTTCATAGCCCATGTTTATGCTATCACATTCTATACCTCCAAAACAACCCCTACCCCATATCGTCCAGTCTCCCTTAAATCTATCAGAATTATGTTTATATACCTTCAAATTGCAGTATGGTACAAATATTTCCAACCCTTTCCACTACAACATTACGATATATATATATATATATATATATATATATATATATATTGCAGAGATAAATAGATACGTATGTTTCATATAGTCTTGTTCATTTTCATTAAACTTACACATCTAGCCAAAACACTATGCCTATTAGATCGGATGAGCTTAACAGGGTAATCATCAAGGCTTCATAGCTTAGCCAAATGGTAGATAGATATAGCTGAGTTATATATATATATATATATATATAGGCTTCATAGCTTAGCCAAATGGTAGATAGATATAGCTGAGTTATATATATATATACTGAAAGGCAGAATGTAAAAGCTTAGAAAATATAGATAGATATAGCTGAGTCAGATATATAGATAGATAGATCATTTGATATATATATAGCTGAGTTAGATATATAGATAGATATAACTGAGAGGTTTTCATATAGTTGAGTCATATATATATATATATATATATATATATAAATGGGGGTGCCAGCTTGACTGTCAAGGGATGTGGCAAAAAAAAATCTGACTCGGATGCTGTTGACATGGACCCCTCGCTCAACATCACCCTACCCACCACCGGTCCCTCTCCCTTACATAGGTTTCCTATACATAAGTTTCCTATCTAGATATAGTTTCTTGTACCAGGCTGTCACATACTATACCCACCATATGTCATATGTCACATACTAAAGAGCCCCAAACCTGGTATAGAATTTACATTCAACTTAATTAGATGTATGCTTTGTTTGTTCTTCAATTAAAGTGACTGTAAATTTTGGCCACTCTCCCTTACAGTGACTATGATAGTCCTAGTTGATAGGTTCCTTCATGCATTTAGATATGGTTTTTGAAGCCATCTATGTCACAAATTATTCATGCTATATTATACTTTTCTTTGACCATATATTATTGTTTAGACTAGTTCATATGGGGAGACTTGATAATGCTAAAGCATTTTTAGTGTTAAGCTATGTTGCAATTATCCACAAATCAATTCGATATGTAGACTATAACATAGCTTAACCAAAAATACCTTTGGATAACCAAGTCTCCCAAATGCTACTATCTCATACTATCTTAGGTTTCTTCATGTTTAACTTTAGGTATTTGAATGGTTTCTTCATGTAGTCAAGTTCTGTAGTGGAATGTGTTGATAACTGAGAGGAGGGGTGAATCAGTTATCTTAATTATTTCAGCTTTCTAAATTTCCTTATCAATTAGTGCAACATTAAATAAGCAAACATAACTATGAAATGAAAATAACATCAATACACATGACACAATGATTTTGATGTGGAAAACCCTATTTGGGGAAAAACTACGGGGTGATTAACCCAAGATTGTATTCTCTGTTAGAAGAATAAGATAGTACAAAATGGCACTTGCCAATTAGGGCTCACTGCCCGAGCACACTATTCACAAGAGGCTCACTACCTACAATAGTTTATACAAGGAAACTAGATACTTGAACTGATGAGAAGCATCCACATATGCTGAGGTTCAGTTCTGGTTAAGCCCAATATACTGATCTGCTGCACTTCATTCTTACTCTCTTAGGTGTTGTTGTCCTGTTACATTCTAGACCTGTCTTACTACCTTCACACTGCTCTTCTACTTTTCTTCACTCCACACAATACACCACACACACATTCATATCTAAATCCATCTGGTATATATATCCGCATAAAGGATTTCATCCTCTTTCTAGTCGGCATCCAGAATAGTCAATATTTTCCCAAACTTTAGTCTGTCGGCTGAATCCTTACTTACCAAGTGATGTGAATCAAGGAGATACTTATAGAAGTCATCTAACATGTCGACCAATCATGGATGATACCTTAAGAACCTTGGTCACCATCAATATCTCATCCAGAATAATTCTGATGCTCTATCGGTCAATTCTTCCTCTGTCTACTCTGCCAAACTGGACCCCAATACTTAGATGCTCATATCTCTTCACTCTTTCATCACCGGAGGCTCAATCCCTAGAATCTGTCAATCAAGGTATTCCTCTTGACTTCCCCAAGTCTGCACTTTACAAAGATACTTCCTCTAAGAGATCCGGACCTGACTGTCGGACCTTGCTGCATGCTCTGTTCTTACTTACCAGACCAAAGTATTCTTCAATCTGACTTTCGGTAAAGATACACCATGTCCTACAGATGTGTGGAATGGTCTTTGTTGCCATCAATGACAACACCAATGAAGCCACACAATGTCTCTTGCCAACAATCTCCCCCTTTGGCATTGATGGCAACACTTAGTGAAAAATGACTAAGTGTTATACTACACTCCCCCTTGGTTGATGCTCTGTTCTATTGTACACTTTACCGGAGCTCCCCCTTAGCTGGATTCCACATTTTTCACTACTCCTCACTTCCCCTTTGACATCAATGGCAAAGGATAGGGTCCACATACCAAAATTTCCCAAAAACAATCTATACTTAGCCGCATAAGTATATATACATGCTATACTTACATATACTGAAGTATATCTGCAAAAGATGTCTTCAACTGGACAAATTCTGTTGCCCAACTCTGCTTCATCATGTGACCACTTAACAGGAATGCAAAAGCTTCTGCTCTTTTAAGATCTATCGGATCACTGGTTTGGGTTGTGTTCTGGGCATCAGTTAGGGCCTGATGCATGGCCTCTAATTTAGGGATAATCATCCCTCTAAGTTCACCCATTCTGCTTGATATGTTCTTCCTCTCCTTCTCAAGCTTCTTAATCTCATTCATGATTATAATAGTTTGACATTCCTAGTTTATTATGGATACAGTGAGAGGATCAAAATTCTGAGAGAGGTTTGATAGTTTATCCTCTTATTCTTTCACTTTCTTCTCAATACCCTTTGTTACTTTAGTCCAGGATATACAAAATTTATATACTTCTCCTCCATCCTTAAGAGCATTTTCTAAGCTCTTTATCCCAATATCCATATTTCTCCTATCATTGGTTATAAGGCCTTGTAACTCAGAGAATCTCTTATCCAAAAACTCTTTCCGGACCTTTACCTCAGCTGATTTCTCTAAAGACTCAAAATGAGTGCTAGAGATTTGAGATTACTGGATGAAGAGACTGAGGGATCCTTCTAAAAAGATGGCATGATCTTCTCTAATACACCGGATGCAGTTTCTATGAGCTTGCAATCTTCCATGTGAGACTTCAGAAGTTTTTCTTTTGCCTTTGCTGAAGTAAAGGATGCTAGCTTCATGGTTTGAACTGGGGAGAGGGAGTCAAAATTGAATGGTCCTTGAAGAAGTTCCAGTTCATCAAATTCTATCATCTCCTTGGTTAAGAATTCCTCGACTGCTTCTGCTGTGTCTCTTGCCAGTGACAGGGTTTTGTCCCCTTTTGCAGCCTTACCACTATCATCTGTGGTTTATTCTATTGGAGTTTTCTCTCCTTCTACACCCTTATTACTGTCATCTTCTTTTTCCTTTTCCTCTACTTCTTGACTGATCTTTTCTTCTACTCTTTCTTCTACTTTAGATCCAGAGTTAGTAGTGGAAACCGGAGGAGAGATGTTTGCTTGATCATGGACCTCCTCTTCTGGAGCAGAGGAATCTAAGTCCTTACCTTTTTCTTCACCTGTCTCCTTTACCTCTTATGCCACTGTCTTAGTAGATTCTTCTTCAACATCTGTAGCTGAGGGATCATCACCTAAGTCCTCTACAATGGGAATGTTGAATCTTTTGTATGCATTCCAGAGAATCTCTTCTGTCTCTTTTCCTATTTTGTTAGTTTCACCAAGCATAAGCTGATTCATTCTAGCTTTGCTCTGGAACTCGTCTTTACAATCTTTGAAGATCATATTCATTTGCTTCAGAGTGATTGAAGGAAAGAGCTGAATGGCTATCTGTTCCTGGATCTCAAGATCCTTTGCCCTAGCATTATTCTTTCTTATCTCTAATTCCTTCTCTAGGATTTTGGGAATGAGAGATATGATTTCAATAAAAGCCTTATTGTATATGTTCAAGTACTTAACTGTGGCTTCCTCCAAGATCTTTCTATCTGCATCATTATATGCATCATAGAATTCTGTTATTGGTTGCAGGTTCCCATCCATAGTAACTGCTTTAACTACATCATCTAAGGACAGAGTGGGCCTTTCAAAAAAAATTTATGTTACTTCTTCAGTAGAGGGTTCACCGGATGTTTTCCTTTTCTTTTTCATTTTCTTTACTTCCTCATCTGATTCTATCTCTTCATCATCCTTCTGACTGATGTAAGACCTTGTTGCCTTTTTCTTGGTTCTCTTCTCTCCTTTTCCGGATGATTTTGCTTCCGGTTTTGATGCCTTTGAGCTCTTTGCAGTGGTAGGTGCAGAGGTCTTAGAGGATCTGGTCCGAGGGGACTTCCGCTGGAGCACCTTCTTTCTTTGCTTTTTCTTTTTCTTTCTCTACCCTTTCTGTCTTCTCTCTATTTGCATCAAGTGCCTCTTTTGAAATTCCATGCCTCTTGGCAAACTCTTCTACTTCCCTCCTCACTTTTCTTTTTATTTCCGGTTGTCTTAGCTCCACATGGATCTTCACACTTAATTCTTTAAAGGTTCCAAACCTTTCTGTTTAGGATCCTTGGATTGACTGAGCATGTGTTGAACATGTAGCTCAACAATTTTCTCATCTACTTCATACCCCATTGGCATGATCCAAACTATTCTTGGCTCTACTACCTCCATTAGACATTGATCAATTTCTACCATAAAGCATACTGTATCTTTATACTTTTCAACTAAAGATTGGGGGATTCTCTCTCTTGCTTGCATCATGCTCTGAAAATTCTTGAAATAGCCCCAGAGTGTTGTATTTTGTGCCTTGGCATCACCAAGCCCATGTATATAATCTCTGATTTGGATGGCTACTGGTCTATCATTCTACCATACCCAACCACCGGATCTGGGAAGCTCATTCATGAAGTAGAAGAACAAGCACAGTATTAGCCCACCATACTTGAAGGATTTCTTCTTATCCTTCTTGATCTTTTGTAGGTTTTGTAGGAGTCAAGGAAAACACTGAGAGGGGGGGTGAATTAGTGTTGTGTGAAATTTCTAATCTTTTTACAAACTTTACCTTGCAGAGTACAAGGAGAGAGAGCTATCATTGATTTCTCACATACATGTGCACATAACTGAGAATGAAAAACAAAAACTCATGAGTAAAACATATATCCACAGAGAGAAGATCAAGACACAAGAATTACACGAGTGGAAAACCCTCCAGGGGTAGAAAAACCACTCCAGAACTGCCTCACTGGCTTAACTGATAAAACATGCCTCATTGGCTACAATACGTGTCTCACTAACAAATATTTAGGTCACACTGACCTATAAGCCTCACTGGCTAATACAATGCCTCACTGGCAAACCAAATCACCAATAGAAGTTATAAATCAGATCAGAGGGATACTCTGTTTCCATTCAATTCTCAATTCCTTCACACCTGCATAACATTTCATCTGATTATCTATGCATTACAAATCCAGTATCATCTTATCATTATTCTTTTCTCTTCAAAAGGATTTATTAGAAAATGTCTTCATTTCTCTGTTCAATTCCACGCATTGTCAATGTACCTGAAAAACCATTATATGTAAACTGAATGTCTTTTCACCTTTCATCTTCTGTATGATTCATCTCTGTCAAATAAAATACAACTACCCTTTCACATTCTTCTAATTCACAAAAAACCCTTCAATCTGCAAATTTCTTCAACCAAATTTTCATTATCCTTTTTGTACAAAACCCTTCAATCTCTGCAAAAATAAAATCATATATACATGTATATATTTTCTTCTCTGCAACATGATTGGCAAGATCATTCAACAACCTGCAAAATAACTCTTCATATCCTGCAAAAAGACTTTAATAATAATAAAATTCTTTGACTGCAACTAAAACAATCTTCACCAATTGGTCTTCTTATTTTGCAAAATACCTCTCTCATTTATCTGCAAGAAATATAAAAAGACTCTCCAAAATCATTTGATCTTCTCACAAATAAAATCATCTTTTTGTGCCAAAAATTTTCTTTATAAAAACTCCTCAAAAATAAGTTTCTTTCCTCAACAATGTTTTTATTTCCTTGCTTTTAGAAAAGACCAAAAGATTCTTCCTTGAAAAAGAAATAAATCTTTTAAATAGAAATTCCTCAAAATCTTAACCTGCCCACCTTTTGCTTAAAGTATAATTAGAAATTTTTTTTAATGTCATAAAATGACATAAGGAGGGGTCGACCACTTTAGTGGTTTAAAAATAAAATTTCTAAAAAACTAAACTAAAGCCATAAAGAGCTTAAAAATCGGGCTTCCTTCCTTTTCTAAATAAAGCACATTCAACACCATACTTATCTCCATACTAGTTTCATTTTTAGAAAAGACTTCAAATGTAACTTCATAAACCGCGCTCCCATTGTGACTTTTGAATTATCTATGCTTAAAGCATATCCTCCACGCGCTCCACATACTCATTCAATGGTCTTAATTAAATATCTTTCCTTACTATAAAGGAGACAAGAAAATTGCATTTCATGCTTTAAGCTTTTCATAGAATAAAAGCTTTATCTTGTAAAAAAAAACTTCAAGACCGATTTCTCGCCTACTTCACAAGCAATATGGACCGATTCCATCGGTGGTGAGGAGAGGAGGGGTCAGTGTGCACCACGTTTGAAGACCCCTTCAAGCGGTAATGTTTAAGATATAACTTGCTATCCCAAGTCACATTTCGTTTAAAACATAAAGTGCAATTCATACTGCAGAGAAGGTATAGTATGCAAAAATAATTATCTTTTAAGACTTCAATTATAACTTTCAACCATACCTCCTTAATAAAAACTTAAGAACAAGGAGTACCAGTACCAATAGGCAATAGGCATGGAGCATAGTAGGTATGAAATGCCAACAGGAATATGATATGCATAACAGTATTATCTTCAAGATAATATCAAAATCAATGATCTCTTACCAACAACACCATACCTTTGATTTCATAAGAGTATCATTATGATGCAAAACCCTGATAAAACCTTGTTATGTCTAATGCAAGGATGTAGCAATGAAGACATAAAACAAATTGAACTGGATTGAAGATCACATTTGAATTTACCTCAACCTTTTACAGTTTCCTCAAACCATCTTCTTTATGAGAAGCTTCATCCTGTCATACATCCTGATTTCAACATTACATCTTGTTCTCACACATGATGCTAAGACATCCTGAAATATGACATGAGAATCAAACACCTTTTTGTCATCAATACAGTATGAACACCAAACCAACATTATGCCAATGAAGCACTTCTTGAGAGTGAGTTGATTTACTGATGTTCTTGTTCAAACTTCATGGAGATGAGTATATATCACTTAAATGAATCAAGATCATGACACCCTGAGATTGAGATCAATATATATAATGCAAGCTATTCAACACTTCAATTAACACACCACATCATATTCAACCTGTCAACAATGTCAACCTTAACATGCTTGGAGATATACTGATTGAGACCACATCTGTGAAGATCATGACAAATTGTGAACAGGGATTTCATCACACTGACCAAGCATACTGAACAAGCTATGATATGACAACTCCTGTCAATAACTTCACAAGAACATATGAAGCATCAACCTCTTGCACTTACCTCCTGCAAGACCTTTTTGACATCAATGACAATCTGACACCATCAGGTTTTCCATTAGTTGGCTCAGAAGGAGTTCACAAAGATCATAATCTACATTTTTCCTCAACATTTCATAAGTAGTGTAAATTACAATTTCAAGTACTGAATTTTCCCTGCTAGAGTGATATATCTTATAACCGATGATCATGGAGGCAAACTTGACATCCGGATCAGTGATGTCTTCTATTGTCATTGCTCTTTTGTCAAATTTTGATCCGGGATCCTCACTCACAGTTTGATTCTTGACGGATTTGAGAACAAGAATCTCACCAGATGAGTGCAATCCAGTTACTGCCCTAATGGCATCCTTGGTTATCTTAAATGGCCTCATCAACCATATAAATTTATGATGCATTCTACTTAGAACATATCGGACCCATTCATCTTCTGCAAAATAGGGGAAATGAATGCATTGTGCAAAATGCTTGTCTCGGATGGCTTTATACTGAGTTTTGAGTTCAAATGAGTCATCTATCAAATGCTTGTGATAGATATCAACCAGCTTAGATTCCCCAAATTCTTCAATATTCGCATGAATATATGCCCTAACATCTTCTACATGCAGAACCCCATGCAAAATGCTTGAAAATGTGCCTAGGGGATCAACTTCTAGGGATTTATATGGATGTTTCTTGAATTTAGGACACGGCCTATCAATGATCTTTACAACATTCGGTGTAGTCATCTTCAAAAGATTTTACAGAGAAATATTTAATAACGGAAAATACCTTTTGCACTTCTAGGGTTCGCTAAATGAGCTGGATTAATTTGTTGGATGAATCGACTTAAATGGTTGATCTTTTGAGAATTTGAGATAATTTGTTGCAAAGCTCCTTTTCTCTTCTTCTTGAATGCAAATGTGCAAATGACAAGTGAATGAACCCTTTTATTTCTGGGAAAACCCTAATTTCATATTGTAATAAATGCGCAACTCAAGTCATTCTGGTTGCCTGGTTCTTCTTAATTTGAGAAAGATCTTTTTTCGGATCACTGAGATATACTTAGAGTTATTCTTGGTGATTAATAACAAATTATCTTACTTTCCCCAAACACTTGATCTATCCACAAAACAAGATGCCTCGAATTTGAATCATACCGGATTTAACTGTGATAATCCTATTTTACCAGATGACTGTTAAACCGAATCAATCTTGGAAGATTAGACTCTTCAAATCTTCCTGCGGATCTTCCATATCTTTACCAAGCTTTCTTTAGATGTTTCTCTGAGAATCCTTTTATTCTACAACTTCCTAAGTGCCAATTTCAGGCACCAATTAACTAGCTGGGGGAAAATATTTTTCCTTGTGTCTCCCCCTAAGCCAGAGCTCACTTTTTTAATTTTCGGAAGGAATATCAGCACCAGATTCTAGTGCAGATCCATCCCCTACATTCTTTGTACTTCTCTTTACCCAAATCTTGTTCATCTCACTTTTAACTTTATCCGCATTCACTTTTCCTTTTCCTTTGTCTTGATTCTAATTATGATGCATCGGACCCCTTTTGTCTTGATTCTTGCTTCTACAGAATTTGGCAATATGACCTGATCTATTGCAATTGTGGCAAACAACATTTTTTTGCATATTGAATGATATCCTCTTGATCTGCATTGATTAGCCATATGTCCCATTCTATTTCATGTAAAGCATCTACCATTGAATGAATTGTTCATTTGCATATTTCTGCATTCATGAGATTTGTGACCATACCTTTTGCAGTTGAAACATTGTCCGAAGAAGGATGTATTAGTCTGATTTATTCTCTTTCTGCACTGATTAGCTTTATGACCAAAGTTATTGCAGTTGTGTCAGTATCCATTGAAGGATGGATATCTTTGAGCATTAGGTTGCCTTACCAAAGGTCTTCTGGGCCTGTTCCTTGGATTTCCTGATGCAAAATTCTTCTGACCGGATCCAAAGCTTTCACCTTTCTCATATCCAAAGCCATGCTTGTCATCTACCCTCTTTTGGATTTCAAGAAGAACTTCAAGTTGAGCAGAACTTATCTTGAATTTTTCTTTGTATTCATTTGCTATTTGAAGATCCTTTTTAAGAGTGTCAATTTGATCCTCAAGTTTTTCTTCATTATCTCTAGCATCTTCAAGATTAGATTCTAGATGCCTGATTATTCTATCCATTTTGTGGCAGTCTACTGACTTCTCCTTGAGAGATTATCTTAGATCATCTTCAGTTTTTCTTTTCTCTTCAATTTCTTGGGTGAATTTCATAACTCCTAATTCCATTTCATGTCTTACCATAATGACCTCTTTTGATAACTTTTCACATAACTTGGTTTTCTCCTTCAGATCTTCATTTGTACCATTGTCTTCACTTTGAATTGCCAATTACTGAAGTAGATCTTTTCTCTTTTTCATAGAGATACTCAGTTTCCCTTTTAGTTCATTTATGAAATCATCATCCTGTTTGAGTCTTTCCTTCAATTCATTGACTTCAGAGTTTGATTGCTGAAGATCATCTAGGGCAGACTGAAGTTGTTCCCTCATACCATACACATCCATTTGAGTTCCCAGATCTTCCTCAAGCTGTTAGGCTCTTTTTGGAGGAACTTGGCTCTGATACCAATTGTTGATAACTGAGAGGGGGGGGGGGTGAATCAGTTATCTTAATTATTTCAGCTTTTTGAATTTCCTTACCAATTAGTGCAGCATTAAATAAGCAAACATAACTATGAAATGGAAATAACATCAATACACATGACACAATGATTTTGACGTGGAAAACCCTGTTAGGGGAAAAACCACACACACATTCATATCTAAATCCATCTGGTATATATATCCGCACAAAGGATTTCATCCTCTTTCTAGTCAGCATCTAGAATAGTCAATATTTTCCCAAACTCTAGTCTGTCGGCTGAATCCTTACTTACCAAGTGATGTGAATCAAGGAGAAACTTATAGAAGTCATCTAACATGTCAGCTAATCATGAATGATACCATAAGAACCTTGATCACCATCAATATCTCATCCAGAATAATTCTGATGCTCTATTGGTTAGTTCTTCCTCTGTCTACTCTGCTAAACTGGACCCCAATACTTAGATGCTCATATCTCTTCACTCTTTCATCACCAAAGGCTCAATCCCTAGAACCTATCAGTCAAGGTATTCCTCTTGACTTCCCCAAGTATGTACTTTACAAAGATACTTCCTCTAAGAGATCTGGACTTGACTGTCGGACCTTACTGCATGCTCTATTCTTGCTTACCGGACCAAAGTATTCTTCAATCTGACTTTCGGTAAAGATACACCATGTCTTACGGATGTGTGGAATGGTCTTTGTTGCCATCAATGACAACACCAATGAAGCCACACAGTGTCTCTTGCCAACAGATTGTAGTCCTATTTGATAAGTTCCTTCCTGCATTTAGATCTGGTTTTGAAGCCATTTATTTCAAAACTAATTCATGGGTATAGGAGTTGACCAAAGTAAGGCCAGGTGTACTATGCTTAATTAGATGTATGCTTTGTTTGTTCTTCAATTACTGTAACATGTATGGTAACCATTTCTGAAACAACATTATGAAACATTTACATAACTTGAAACAACAGTATGATAGAAATATTTCAAACCCTTTCCTGTATCATATTGCTCTTTCAAGTTATTTCATATTGTTATTTTAAGATTTATCTATATCATATTGCTCTTTCAAGGTATACACATTTGTATCATACTGCTATTTCAAGTTTATATATTATTTTTGTATAATTATGTTGTTTGAGGAAGGGTTTAACATGATCACCCAAGTGTTTATAAGAGGTAGAATTGGGGATATGATAGTATACCATGCATTGCTTGTTTCATTGCACACATACCCCTAATCATTTGCAATCAACTCAATTAGATGCATGGTTAGTTTGTTCTTCAATTACACTCACTCTTACATGTATGAATTTGTTGTTTTAGTTTGTATCATTCTTTCAATTGTAAGAGTTAGAATTGTATGTTGTTTACTAATCACTGAGTTAGTTCAATGCAGAGGAAGAATAAAGTGACAACAAATTCCATGCGACCTCTAACAAAGTGGAGGCAGATAAATCTGCTTGCACATAAGAGAGGTGTACATCTGCCACATAGCGATGAGGACATAGTGATTCCTCTTCAGTAGCCAACTAAATAGCAAACTGAACCTATACACCAAGTTAACCAAGCTGTAACAATTAAAAAGGTTGTAGTGCAGCGGGAATGGACCATGGAACATGCCCTTGAAGATGTCAAAAACAACGACATGTCAACAAGAGGGGCAGCCAAAAAGTGGGGTCTTCTAACTACAACATTGTCAAATTGGGTGGGTGGTGTCACCACTACAAAAAGGAAAGGGCCCCCAACAGTCCTAAATGATGAGGAAGAGGCATTGGTTGTCCAATGGTACAAGGAGATGGCTGCAGTTGGCCACGGTTTGGAGATTGTCAATCTGAAAGCAGAAGTGGCCCAAATATACCAAACGAGGCATAATCCCTTCAAAGATGGGCTTCCCAGCAAGTCTTGGTCGACGGGGTTCAAAAGAAGGCATCATGATCTGTGTTTGAGAACAACCTGAGGGCAAGATAGAGACCGTGCTGTGAATCTTAGGCCTACAGTTGTAAGTGCATTCTATGAAACATTGGAGAAGACATACACAGTTAAGAATTATGGATCCCAAAGGATTTGGAACTGCGACGAGATAGGGCTGGAAGCTGGGTGAAGCGATAATATGAAGGTGCTTGCCAAAAAGGGCAGCAAAAGTGTTGCATATATTATCCCTAAGAGCTGGGAGTGGATTACTATTTTGGCATGTGTAAACGCTGCAGGTCAGAAAATTGTAGGCTTCTACTTGTTCAAAAGCAAAAATCACATTGCACAACTACATAGCCAATTGTGAGCTAGGAGAATTAATGGTTGTTCAACCTCATGCATGGATGACCAAAGAGCTTTTTGTGAAATGGCTGAGATTTTTTGCTATGCAAGTACCTAGGGGTTGCTCGCCCAGCCATAGACACCTCCTCATATTTGATGGCCATGGCAGCCATGTAGCCTTTTCTACCATTTCCAAAGCAAGGGAACTTGGTATTAACTTGCTCACCCTACCAGCCCACACATCACACAAGCTGCAACCTCTTGATGTGAGTGTTTTCTCCTCTTTCAAATCTCATTTCAAAAAGGAAAGAATATAATGGACTAGTAGACATCCAAATTTGGAGATAAGAAGGGCAGAATTGGCTACACTTGGCAGCATAGCTTTTGAAAAGGCTTTGACAGTTTCAAACATAACAGTTGGCTTCAAGAGGACGGGTATTTGGCCTCTTGATCCAAATGCATTGGACAACAACATGAAGGTTAGCAAGACTTTTTAGTTTGCTGCCCTCGAGGAAGCATCAGTTGCTGAAAACATTCTAAGCCTATCCAGCAATGGTTTGGCAGTGAATGAGGGTGACTGTGTTGGTGCCTGAATTGACTGTCAGTTAATTTAGCAATTTTTCATGCAGGCGCCTTCCCAAAAGATCCAAAAAAGTTCTAAGTTTTGGCACCTCCTCAGTGTTTTTCAGCGTCTACATCTTAGTTCTTGAGGAGGTGGTCTTCATGTTTTCTCCATCAGCATGACTTTGTTTTTGTCTTAGCGATCATGATGGTAGCAGTCATATCTTCTTCCATCGCTGAGACTTTGCCTATTGACGAGGGAGCTTATTATCTTTCTGACGGTGTTGGTCATGCCACTGGGGGTAAGTCAAGTGTTCATCGGCGTAGTGATTGTCATCAGTGAAAGTTTTGTTTTTTGAGTGCTCCGATTGTGTCTTCGAACTTTCGGTTTGAACTTGAACCCTTTTCTCAAAGGTTCAATGGTTCAAGGTTCAAGGTTCATTTTTCTTCTAACGAGTCATATCATGCAGTTACCTTGCGTAAATGATGTATCGTTGAACCACCCGCTTGAACCCTTTTCTCGAAGTTCAATGGTTCAACGGTTCATGGGCTTGGGTTCCATATTTTCCGTAAGTGAATCCTTTGCTCATCTATATGATCCAATCGGTATGGTCAAACCACCACATTGAACCATCCACTTGAACCCTTTTCTCAAAGGTTCAATGGTTCAATAGTTCAAAGCTTTGTGATTTTGGTCTCAGCCGAAGTTTTTTTTGAGTTGTGCCGACGGTCTAAGTCTAGCCGATGGTGAGGTTGATGTTTGGCATTTCAGGGTGACAGGAGAGTGTGTCTTGGCAACAGGAGGACCGTCGGTGAGACTATTGCTATCGGTAGAGGGGTTTTGGCCTTTGCCGATATCGTTACTCAGGCCGATGAGGATTTGGGCATTGTGTTCATCGGCAGGAAATTGCATATCGGTGTAGGTTTGAGATGTTGCGCCTACTGTCTAGGTCTCACCGATGGAGATGGGAAGTGAAGGTGTTGTCGGTGTGACTTTGTGCATTGGTTGGACTGTGGAATGCTTGGCCGATGGTATATCTCTGGCCGATGAAGGGGAGTATAGTGTTTGTCAGCGAGACTATTGAGATCGGTGAGAGGTTTTTTGAGTATGTTGATGGTAGAAGTTTGGCCGATGGGCTTTGGGTGAAGGAGCGTGTGTCGAGCGCAGAAAAAGGCACTCGACACTTGGTATGCAAGTGACTATGTTTTTAAAATGCTAAAGTGGTCTCCGCACCGTGCATGTGGGACTATTTTTTCTTGCATAATTTGAACCTGCGATGAAACACATTTTGGCGGGAAACTTCCATTTGAAAGTTGCGACAGTTTTCAAGTAGGCCGCGGGTGGTTGAGCCATCAATGGCGATAGTGCAGGGGTATGGGCAATGGGACAAGCGATCAGGTTGCCCCATTATGGATGAGGACTTCCAAATGGCAGCGCAGGGCTTGAGATTTCTCCTGCCTACTGCATTCAATGCGTTGAGCACCATTTTTTTGATACTATGTATCTGGCGGGATTTTTGGTCAACCATGTAATTAATGCTGAGTGTGCCTTCCTCGCTATATTTAGGGGATTGTGTGACTCATTTTTAGGGGTTGTTGAAAGTTGAACATTTTTGGCTCTGTAATGCAATACAGCTGATTTGGTTGCTCTGTGCAGCAAAACTTGTGAGTTTATGTATCTCCTGTTGTATGTTTTTTGCATGAATCCACTGATTTCATGGTTAATCCTATATGAGTAATGCTATGTT
Source organism: Cunninghamia lanceolata (assembly GCA_027924645.1). Taxonomy (NCBI): domain Eukaryota; kingdom Viridiplantae; phylum Streptophyta; class Pinopsida; order Cupressales; family Cupressaceae; genus Cunninghamia; species Cunninghamia lanceolata. The sequence continues at coordinate 12,362,047 of BSBN01000987.1, read as the reverse complement.
TGCATGTGTTTTGTTAATTCTGTCTCCAGTATTGCATGTGTCTTTCTTCTGAGTCTGGATATTTAAGGAATGTCTAAGATTCTAAAACATAGAATTCCTGTGTTGAATGTTTGATCTCTTAAGTTCTGCTCAAGGGGTAGATTAAATTGTTCTCAGATTGAATATTGGGAAGGATATACTACAATAGGGATGCCATAAGTATAGATAGCTTAACACTTTGTATTGGGAGATATCTGTAAGGCAGGTATCATATGTATCCCCCTGAAATCTAGTTTTAGTTGTTCATGCATATCATTCATAGGTGTATGTCTACTGACTCTAGGCCCTGGATAGGCACCAATCTTGTTTTGTGTTAGTGTTACATACCATGTCCAGCTTTGCATCCAAATATAAAATCAAAATCAAACTCCAAAACAACCATTAGGATAGTAGAATTAGTTTTAGGATCCAAGTCCTCTGTCTACAACTGCAAATAGGCCCAAAGCTAGCCCCTTTGCTCTTATCTTACAGTTTTGGTCTACTTATAGGAGGACTTATCTGCTTTCTGTCAGCATCCCAGCCTTTATATGCATATCCTCACGGATGTTGAGTAGGGAATACCCCCTTAGGTTTCGCAAAGCCTGAAGAAGAAGAGGAGATAAAATATAGAGTCTATCTCCTACATTGTTGGCCCCTGGCCCAGAGATCCTGTTGATCATTGATGGCTACCTTGTAGGGAAATCTGGGAGTAAGCATCCAGTCTGGGAAAAAACCAACAGACTGTACAGATGGAACAATAGTACTTGGAGACCATCAAAGCCCTCTTGAAGCAACAGAATCTACAAGCCACCAAAGTCCTCAACAAACTTCAAGTTTGTCAGACCAACAATCACCACCAACAACAATTTTGGGAGAGCTAAATAGTATTACAAACATTTCTCTTTCCCTACCAACTCCACCTGTGGTGCCCTCCTGGTTGTTAGAGGATGCTACTAATCCTTGTTGTGATCTGCATGTGGACACTCGTCAAAGTCTTACAATGCCATCTCCACCACACAGCATGGGTCCAAATACTAATGTTCATTTCTATGTTGATTAGGGAGACAATGAAGCTAATCAGTTAGGAGATGAATTGGATGATACTGCTACTGAGGAGCAAGAAACAAATAATGAGGATTCGATGGAGCCTTTGGGAGGCCAAACAACTTCACACATCTCAAAATTCTTGAAGCTACCAGTGCATGTAGTCAAAGACAAGTCTAATAAGGTAGCTGACCGTGGGATTAAATTGCCAAGAGGATCCCAACTCCTGACTGCTGATGACTACATGGCCTTGCTAACTCATCAAGAGGATAGGAAGAAGGAACTCCTAGAACTGAAAAAGAGGAAGAAGGAATAGAATGAAGAGAGTAGGATGGAAAGGATTGCAGCATTCGAGGTCAAGACTCTAATGAGAATTGAAAAGGAAAAGCAATGAGTAGCAGCAGAGGTTGAAAAGGAAAAGCAATGAATAGCAATAGAGGTTGAAAAGGAAAAGCAATGAGCAGCAGTAGAGGTTGAAAAAGAGCTGCAAAAGAAGAAGGAGAAAAAAAGGAGTAGCAAAGGATAGAAAAGGAAGCTACAAAAGGGGAAAAAGAATTGGAGAAGGCACGAAAAGAGGCTACAAAGGAAAGGCGACTCAACAACCCTCTAAATTCCTTACCTGACCGTCATAGGATATTCATAGATTTTGTATATATTCAATGTCCCCAATATTGTCCATCACCTACCCAAAGCATCAGCCAACCATTATAGAGTTGGAGTCCTTCTAATTCATAGTCCTATCCACCCTCACCTAACCCAAGCATAACCCAACCAAACCCTTCTTTAGATTTCAATTTTCCTACCTTTTTCGATTGATTCTTCATGTTATGTGTGAACTTTTCTATCCTGAAGGTTTTATCATCAAGGTTTTAAACTTTTTACCCTAAATGTTCGTAACTTGAAACAACAGTACGATTTGAATACAAACAACATATTCCACCATGTTATAGTCACTCTCTGTTTGAGTTACTTTAATTGAAGAGCCAACAAGACATACATCTAATAATGCTATATCAGAAAGAGTCAGCCATTATCACAATTATCAGTAAGGGAGAGGGGTCGATAATTATAGTCACTATAATTGAAGAACAAAAAAGCATACATCTAATTAAGTTGAATGTAATATATATTGCAAAGATATATATATATATATATATATATATATATATATGTATCTATCTATCTTTGCAATATATATATGCTTATGCATATATACAATATCCTTATGTATATACATATGTATATATGTAGTGCTTATGCATATATGCAATATGCATCTATGCATATAATATGCATCTGCATATTGCATATATGCATATGCATAATATATTTGGATGAAAACCAGTGATATACATTTATATACAGTGAAAGGAGTCTTAAGTTATTAGGAAAGAGCCCTTCTTTGGTAATAAGAGTGAGAGTAATTGAAGAACAAACTAACCATGCATCTAATTGAGTTGATTGCAAATGATCAAGAGTGTGTGTGCAATGAAACAAAAAATTCATGGTATACTATCACATCCACAATTCTAACTCTTACAATTAAAAGAATGATACAAACTGAAACAGATAATTCATACATGTAAGGTGATTGTAATCGAAGAACAAACTAACCATGCATCTTATTGAGTTGTTTGCAAATGATCAAGGGTGTGTGTGCAATGAAAAAACAAATGCATGTTATACTACCACATCCCCAATTCTAACTCTTACAAAACAAAAATATTGATACAAACTGAAACAACAAATTCATACATGTAAGAGTGAGTGTAATTGAAGAACATACTAACCATGCATGTAATTGAGTTGATTGCAAATGATCAAGGGTGTGTGTGCAATGAAACAAAAAATGGATGTTATACTATCATGTCCCCAATTGTAACTCTTAGCAAAAAAATATTGATACAAACTGAAACAAGAAATTCATAAATGTAAGAGTGAGTGTAACTGAAGAACAAACTAACCATGCATGTAATTAAGTTGATTGCAAATGATCAAGGGTGTGTGTGAGATGAAACAAAAAATGCATGTTATACTGTCATATCCCCAATTCTAACTGTTAGAAAAAAAAGAATGATACAAACTGAAACAACAAATTCAGACATGTAAGAGTGAGAGTATTGTAACATTATCATACACTCCATAGTTAAGGGTGCCATGAACCTATCTTTTGGCCAAGTATGTATGTATGTATGATTGGTTTCCATACATACATACATACATACATCATAGTAAAATTATGTATGTATGTTACATATGAATGTCATATGTATGGGTGCCTGCATGACCTATACATACATACATATGAACTGTCATATGCATGCATGTATGTATGTATAGTATAGACACATACATACATATTATGGTTCATATGTATGTAGGTACCCATAATATGTATGTATGTGTGTATGCTATACATACATACATAGGGCAGTTCATATGTATGTATGTGTATATGAACTACCATATGTATGTATGTATGTGTGTGTATACGATACATACATAATATTGTAATGTTTATTAATATATTAATTTGTTAAATATTATATTAATATGTTATTAATAAGATTAAAATGTTATGTCAATTAAAGGATCCCTATGATTATGAATTTGATGAATTTATAGAAACAATTTGTTAAATATCTTGTTTAAAATGATTACACAAATTGACCATAAAAATAGTATACATGCATATGAACTATTCACAAGAATTTGTCCATTCCGACTGAGATGATTCTTCTATGGACAGGGCTGAGAGAACGATGGGGGGCGGGAATTGTTGAGTGAGGGTTTCACGGCAGTGGTGGAAATAATCAGCTAAAGTATAGGTGCATGAAACCCTTAACAGTAGAGCTATTGAAACCCTTAAAAGGTATGTATATGTATACACATAGTCGGCCAAAGGATAGGTGCATGAAACCCTGAACAGACAATGCAATAGGTAAATGGTATGTATATGTATACACACAAACAATAGCTTTGAATACTGCCACTATACATATACAACTCGCAGAGGTGCATAAATGAAAAGAAAGGGCTATATTATGGCCGACTGTGTGTATATGTGTGTATACACAAATACATTTGCATATATATACATATATATTTGTGTATACATACATATACACACAGTCAGCCATATATATATATATGTACTCACATATACACACAGTTAGCCAAAATATAGGTGCAATATTGGTACAAAATAACATTTATTCGCCGTTTCTGTGAGTATATATATATACACACACACACAGAAGCAACCATGATAAAGCTGCAATAAAGTTTCATAAAACGAGCATATCATTACTTGTACAGTGAAGCCATTTACACAAAAAAAGATTGCATGAAAATATGAAAAAAATCTTGCAATGCGTAGTTTCTGCCTACGTGAGGTTGGAACACAACCTCACCTATGTAACCAGAAGGTAAATGGTTTCCTTATGCCAAATGTGGTGTTGATAAACACCAAAAGCTCGAGAAATGTATCACCAGTATTCGCCCATGTCCTCACCATCGTCGGCGTCCATCCAAATCAGGACTGGTCCTGAATGCAACCACTCCAAATGCAAATTGTTCTCATGAATGGAGTATTCAAGAAGCTAAAGCAAGACTAAGCAAATGGTGTGCATGCCGAGGTGGTAGGCATTAAGACCGTCGACGGTAGGATGTTGGGTAGTTAATGCACATTAACTAGTAGTATGTTGAGCCAGTACTAGCGTGGCACCAACCCACGAAGGCACATTAACTAGTAGTATGTTGAGCCAGTACTAGCATGGCGCCAACCCACGAAGGGACCCTACACATGTCCAATATCGGTTGATGATAGATTTTATCATTTTTGGGTGGTGTTAGGTCTCAGAAATGTAGGTTGTCACTCCTAAGGGGATGCCAAGCTCTATGTTTAGATTGGCAACGTTTCTGAACTAACTTGACGAAATCAACCTTCAAGGTTAGTTGATTTCCTTCGCTTTAGGTCCTGCTACACCTAGGTGGGTAAACCTTGGAAAATTAAAGCAGATTGAATGTGAATGCTTGGACTAACTAAATCTATCTACAGTGGCACAAGATGTAGGATAGATGAAATGCTTGCTAACTGACTTTAGGTTTAATGTCTAATGAGTAATTGGTAGAAATTGTATAAGCAATATCAAGGTAAAAGGTTTTAAGTAAAATAAGACTAGTGCCTTGTTGGGTAACAGAGTCAGTTTGAAGGACCAGGACTAATGGTTTCTTAATGGTAATAATTCTAGTTGTTTGGCACAGTTTTAGTTTATATCTTGTATAAACGTGCAAGTAAATGACTGACAAACTCTCCTTGATAATCCAACCAAATAAAATCAGATATCTTATAACTCACCAGAAGGTATTTTAATCCTTACTTGAAGGAACCAAATGAAATGAATGGACAAGATTAATAGATAATATTTTACTGGAGACAGAATGGCAATCTAATTGAATGGCCCTACTTAGTAATCCAAACTTAATACTTCCAGGCTACTGTAACTAAATCAGAAGGGTTTAATTCCTCAAATGGATACCAACCTATTTAATTACACAGATACAGCAAATGTGTATTGACAGATCAAATATATACTTGATATGTTTAATCTGAATATCAAGGAAATGCAGAAATGGAGACAGCCACACAATTTGAATAATCTTAACAAACAACTGATACCAAAGCAGAACCACTGAATCAGAGAACTTCAAACTTCTTCTTCAAATAAGATATGCAACATAGTCATTTTGAAACATTGTATATATGATATATCTGAATATATTCTACTGATGATGATCTCTCAGCATCGATTGTTTGGACTTATATAGATATTTCCATGAAGAGTCATAACTCTTCAATAAGTTTTTTGGGAACTTTAACAAACATTAATAACTATAACATAATTATGATTAGGCTCTATTTAGCCACAAGTAGACTTTTGCCAAGTAATCCAAGTAATCCTGCTCACGATGAGAATCAGTAAGGTGAACAACACTTCTGGTAATTATTTCAAGTGTAATCATGCTCTCCAATTGTTTGCAAACTTCTTTAGAGGCAGAGGCTTTGTCTTTCAGAGCTCCTGTGGCTTTGTGTAATATACTTTGACAATCAATAATCCATTCTTCCTTGCTCTTGACCTCTCCATTGTCTTTAAATATCCTGGGCACTCCTGCGTTTGAGGCATCATTTCCTTCCTTAGCATCAGCTTTAAGTTTGTCATAATAATTTTGATGCTGTTTGAGAAATGCTTTTGCATCAGAGATATCTGTACTATCAGCAGTACTTCTGTTTTGTAGCTCAGTCAATTTTTCTCGTATTCTCTTTTCAAGTCTTTCATGTTCTTGAACTGCTTTATGATTCTCTTAGAAATTATCCCAAAACTGGTTTAACCACCACACCATGTTTCCATACTTGCTCTGCAGTATTGTAACAAATGCATCTATCTGAATTTGGGTTGCCTGATCAGGGGATAACACTTGAATGCCCTGTGAACTCTCACCTTGAGTTATTCTTTTTGTAGACTGGCCAAAAGTACTCTTAACAGCGTCCTTCAAGTAGTCATTTTCTTTTGTCAGTCTTTCACAATTCAATTTGTATGCATCCCTTTCTTTGATCAACATTTGAGCTTGTGCTTTATTCAATTTGGCAACATTGATATCAATGTCTGTTGTAATTATAGGGTCAGTTTCCCCTGCTTTCAAAGTCATAACGTGGCCAAAAGTCTTTTCAGTATCTATGATGGCCGTCTTCTTATGGGGAGGGTATAACGCCCATATCATCAAGGAATTTTCATCATTATTATACCTTGTTCCCATATATACTTCATTAACTCCTTCTGGAGTAAGTTTATACTTATCATCTGTGTTATTCAGAAAACTGTCAAAAACTAAAGCAGAATTTAAATCCAGACCAGGAAAAATCATGACCCCTGCATCTTTAAGTAACTGTCTACCCTTGCTAGGTGTCATGTCTTGCATCTCTTTATCTACTGTTTCCCTCAGCGTATCTAATAATTGTCTTTCATTATCAGCAGAGACATCATCTACTGACTCTCTGATTTCTTTCCCTTTGTATTTATATAAAAATGATTTAAATTCTTTTGATTGAATAAACTTATCATCTGAAATGAAAGAATCATAGGCTGTCTGGCGTGGATCCTCATCAGCAGACCCCTCCTCATCATGTAGTACGACAGGATGCTGATATTGTTGCATTTTCCTCTTGGACATCTCTACCTTTTTATCTGGTGGCTGTTCTTGCCCTGTCAGTTCTTCATCTTCAGAGGATACAACCTCAATTTCTGCTAACTGCTTTTTCTTTTCATCTAGATCCCTGTTATATTTTTCTACCACCAATTCGACTTCTGCTTCTTCTAAATTTCTAATGACATCATCATGTGGATAATGTATGTGCATGTATCCACTGAGATTCTGTTTTCTTCTTGCAGAATCAATAAAGCCTTTAGGGTCAAATCCTTTTCTTATCTCAGCAGTCATCATGTTATAATGCATCAATTTATCCATAATGAGATTGTAACCTTCTTTTGAAACTACAGTAAAATCTCCAAAACATAAGGTGCTGGGGCATAAACGATTGTTTGTCATGTGAACTCAAATGCATCACATTTGAACAATGCATTTGCCTGATTACCTCCAGATATGCAAGCCTGTCAGGGACAGTCTTGGGCAATATGAATGGAGCATCTTCAAAACCATAAACTCTGATCATAGTAGCATCCTCAAAGCAATACCAGTCTCCCCAATTATGAGTGACAGTAGGGGGGCCACCAAAATCTTTTGGTCTGAGGAATCTTTTTATTTCAGTTGAAATTGAATATTCACAGGGGTGATTAAAATACCTATACAGTACTTTTACACAATGCTCTTCAAATTGAGCATAGCTGGAATGGGCATATCTACTTTCCCAAATTCTGGTCCACAGTTGTACAGGTATCTTTTCCCCTTTCTTATCTGCAGCAACAACTTGAAACTCAGTTGGCCATAACCCTACCTCCTGGCCATAATACAACACCATGTGCATAAGCATTGAGTAATGCTCAAAAGAGCATGCTAGAGCACTATTTTTTATTGCAGATAGACCAGAGTCCATTCTATTAGCAATATAGGAAGCATAATCAAATTGCCTTGCATTATGACACTGAATGTCAGAGGCTATGACCATCAGAGGAATGGTCATGAAATCAGGGACCTCTGAACCCAGGATTTGGCCTACAGAGAAATAGGTATATTGTATATATGGTTCAAATATGGCTACATGAAAGGGAGGGCCATCATTTTCAGTTAAGGGCATCACTTCTCCTTCAATGCTGGGCCTATGAATGGGCAACCTCCATCCATTGTAAGTTGTTTCCATTCTCCAATACTCCTTATCCAGATCTTCATAAATGATGGGGACAGTGCATAAATCATCTAAATCAAAAACCTCACAAATAGCATTTTTTGACAAATGCACAATTGGTTCTCCCTGTGGGTTGCAGATGGCTTTTAGGTTTGAATCATAATGTCTGGCAAGCAATTGAAGGAGTTCCACATTCAGGAATACATTGGGTACAACCAGTTTTCCTAAATTCATGTGCCATGGGTTTGACACAGGAGCATTCCTAAACCTTCTATTGTAGTGGAATTTGAAAAGTTCATATCCCCGAATTGGGGTCCAGATATCTCCCAGGCATTTGTGTTTATCTTCTAATTTCTCCACTTCTGCCCTGAGTTGGGCAGACCTTCTGGCCTTGGGAGTTGACCCAGGCAATTGGTCAATTAGGTCCTGGTTCAGTTTTCTTTCTTTTACTTTCTCCTCAGGGGTTTGTTCAGTTTTTTGTTTCTTGGGCTTACTGGTTTCCCCTTGTAACTTTCTGCCTTTTCCCTTCCCAGGAGTTTCCATTTTAAAACTTCGGTAGAGAATTTAAATACAGGCTATACAGTGGTTTGTGTATATGTACTTGTCGTTTGGTGGCTGGAATTGGAATCCTCTGCTTTCGCCTTAAGAGTTCTTCTGTATTCTCTTCTCAGACGGTTTTTTGCAACTATAATGATCATAGAAATTTCGTAGCCGTTTGTATTTAATCATCTGATCAATTCAATGTTCATCGTTGTGAAATGTCACATCGCCATAACTCCTCTTATCGGCATAAATTTTGAAATGTCTGGGCGACCTTAATGCTTTTATGGCGCGAACAGTCAATCGGCGTGACCCCTCATTTGTATTCCCGACACTATGTAATGTCATATCTTCAAGTGGGCGCGACCATCGGCATGACTTCCTTCATCACCATATGATTTAGATTTCACTCCGAAGTAATGAGTCTTACTGATATGATTTGTTTATCGGGGTGATTAATACTATCGGGATAACATAATTATGTTTCCCCGACTCTTGTTGTCCCACCGATAGTCATATTACTTTGGATCGGAATGACTGTTTTAATGTCTTGCCGCTAGAGTATACCCATCGGAATGAAACACACTATCGGGATAGCTTTCAAAAGATAACCCGATCCGAACCATCTCACCGATGGTTCTTTCATATTCTTTATCAGGCAGAGTACGTTAGAGTATCACCGATACCTTTTGATCGCCGTGACTTGTGAATCGGCGAGACTTAATTCCCTTGTCCCGATATGTTGAGTCATCCCGATAGATTTTGTATCGCTGTGAGTCTCACCGAAGACCCTCTTTTCACCAAGACCTTGAGTATCGGAGACTTATTTGTTTCTCATCCCGATAACTTATTTCTTGCTGATGGCTATTTGTTTCATTGCCCCCGCAGGATGTTCGGTGAAACTGTTGCCGAAAGACTTCATCGGTATGATATATACCATCGGGGCAGCTTTCGAAGGATCCTCCGATAGTTATTAGTCATACCGATCGGTATGACTACTTGGTTATCTTGCCGATGTAAAGTCATCGGTATTACTTATTCCATCGGTAACTTCTATAAATCTCTTTCCGATCTCTATTCTCACGCCGATGGTTATTTTGAAATGATTCCTTATGTATCGGTGTAGACAAAACAATATCTTGCCGATAGATTGACCTTGAAGAAATTTAACACTGCTCATCTATAGACACCTTGTGAGATGAATTAAATTTTTATTATGATTTTTTGGGATATTTTTTAGGATTTTGTTCAAATATGATGGAGTGAGAAGACAGTAAAATTTTTAAATTTTTACTGCCCTAACAGGTGGTTTTTGAAAAATGCATCGTAAACATTGATAAACGTGCTTAAAAAATGCCAGGAAAAAAATGGGGGGGTGCCAGCTTGACTGTCAAGGTACGTGGCCAAGAAAAATAATCCAAATCAAACACTATTGATGTGGACCCCTCGCTCAACATCGCCCTACCCACCACCGGTCCCTCTCCCTTATATATTTTTTTCTTTTTGATTTTTTTTAAAACTTTAAACAATTTATTCTCATCTTTATTTCATTCATTATTAAAACAATTTTTATTTACTTGTACCTACCTTCGGCTGCATCCGCTGAGGCTTTATCTAGTTATTAATCTATTAACATTAAACTAATCAAGACACAAGATTATTTTTCTTGTCGGGCCAATTTGATATAAATTTGAACTTTTCCTATGTCAAGATGATAAAATTTTAACAAAAAATCATTGAAAATGATTTATGTCTATTGTGATTGGCTCAAAAAAATGTTGAGGGGAGGATGTGGCAAGTAAACAATTTATGAACACTAATCTTACCTCCCATGAGTTAAGTCATGCCTAAACGGATGATGATAATTCTGAGAGTGAAAAATTATCAGTTTTTTAAATTTAATTTTTTACTTCATTACCTAAACTTCAAAATTACTTTTTGTCAAAGGTACAAAATCATTATTATTTATAGTTATAATATTAATAATATCCATTATTAACACTTCTTCATATATTATCTCAATTAATATTATACTAGCATATTTATATTAAATATAATATATCTAAAGTACGCCGAGAGATATCCTTCTCGAGGCACCTATTTTTTTAATCACTACTCCTAACATTAGGCGCCTCGAGAAGGATATCTCTCGGCGTACTTTAGATATATTATATTTAATATAAATATGCTAGTAGCAACTGGAGCCGCAAGTCTAATTCTAACACTAATTATAATATATTAAAAAATATTATATTAGATATATCTTTTATAATATATATAATATATTATATAATATAATAATATATTATGTTTATAATAATAATAATTATAATATATAATAATTAAAATTTTATATTATATTATATATTATATTTAGGATTAGAGTTAGGGGTTAAAATTAGGGTTAGGGTTAGTGTTTAGGTTAGAATTAGGGTTAGGGTTACAATTGGGGTTAGGGTTAGTATTGTGGTGAGGGTGAGGGTTAGGGTTAGAATTATGGTTAGAATTGAGTTAGGGTTAGTATTAGTGTTAGGATTAAGGTTAGGGTTAGGGTTAGAAATATAATTAGGGTTAGATTTAGAATTAGGATTTGGGTTAGGGTCACAACCAAGGTTATATTAGAATTACCTAGGTTAGATTTAGAAAAAGGGTACCTATTTTTAACGAAATTTTTAATATCAATGTTGAACCCTAACCCTAATTCTAACATCAACCTTAATCGTAATACTAACCCTAACTCTAATTATAACAATAACCCTAACCCTAATACTAACCCTAACCTTAATTATAACAATAACCGTAACCCTAATTATAACCATAATTGTATCTCTAATTCTAAACCTAATGCTGACCCTAACACTAATCCTAATTCTAACCCTAAACATAAAATTGATTGTAACTATAATTTTAATTCTAACACTGATTCAAACCCTAACCCTAACCCCAACTCTAAACCCTAAACCTAATCCTAATTTTAAAGCTAACCCTAACCCTAATCCTTATTTTAACCCTAAACATAGCTCTTATTTTAACCCTAACCCTAATCCTAACTCTAACCCTAAGCTTGATTATAATTCAAAACCTAACCCTAATTGAACTCTAACCCTAACTCTAATTTGAACCCTAATCCTAATTGTAACTTTGATTCTTACCTTAATTGTAATAGTAAGCCACCTTAATTCTAACCCTAACCCTAATTCTAATCATAACCCTGATCTACCCTACTCTAACCCTAATTTTAAATCTAACAATAACCCTAATTCTAACCCTTAACTTAATCCAAATTCTAACTATGAATTTAACCTAAATTCTAAACCTAACTCTAGCCCTAACCCTTACTGTAACTCTAATGCCTACCCTAAATCCTAAACCTAATCATAATTTTAAAGCTAACCCTAACCATAACCCTTATTCTAACCCTAAACATAGCTTTATTTTTAACCTTAACCCTAACTCTAACCCTAATCTTGACTATAATTCAAAACCTAACCCTAACCTTAATACTAACCTTAACCCTAATTGAACTCTAACCCTAACTCCAATTGTAACCAACCTTAATTCTAACCCTAATTTTCTAATAAGAACCCTAACCCTAACCCTAACCTAATTATAATCACAACCCTAATTCTACCCTAACTATAACCCTAATTTTAAATCTAACTCTAACCCTAAATCTAACCCTAACCCTAACCCTTATTCAAACCCTAAGCATAGCTCTAATTTTAACCCTAAGGTTGATCCTAATTGCAACCTTCTCCCTAAGTTTAATACTGAACTTAGCCCTAATTGTAACCCTAACCCTGAGTTTAATTCTAACATTAACCCTAATTATACTTGTAACCCTAATTCTAACCCTAACCCTAACCCCAACCCCAAACCCTAAACCCTAAATCTAATCCTACTTTGAAAGCTAACTTTAACCATAACCCTTATTCTAGCCCTAAACATAGCTCTAATTTTAACCCTAACCCTAATCCTAACTCTAACCCTAAGCTTGACTATAATTCAAAACCTAACCCTAACCTTAATACTGACCTTAACCCTAATTGAACTCTAACCCTAACTCTAATTTTAACCCTAATCCTAATTCTAACTCTGATTCTTACCTTAATTGTAATAGTAAGCCACCTTAATTCTAACCCTAATTCTAATAAAAACCCTAACCTTAATTCTAATCATAACCCTGATTCTACCCTACTCTAACCCTAATTTTAAATCTAACAATAATGCTAATTCTAACCCTTACCTTAATCCTAATTCTAACTATGATTTTAACCCTAACCCTAACCCAAATTCTAACCCTAACTCTAATGCTTACCCTAGCACTAATTCTTACCCTAATTCTAACAGCAACAACCTTAATTCTAACCCTAATTCTAATAGGAACCCTAATCTTAACCCTAACCCTAATCCTAATTCTAATCATAACCTTGATTCTACCCTAACTATAACCCTAAGTTTTAAATATAACAATAACCCTAATTCTAACAATAACCCTAACTATAACCCTAATTCTAACCTTAACCTTGGGCTATGATGAGGTTAATCAAAATTTCTATTTTATTAAGTCGTAACCCTAATTAAGTAACCTAATTTAGGTTTATTATTAGAGATTTCCCTAACTTTGTAACCCTAATTCTATTTCTAACCCTAACCCTAATTATAACCCTAATCAAACCTAACCATAACCCTAAACTTAATTCTAATTGTAACCCTAAATCACACCCTAGTTCCCTAACCCTTATTATAACCCTGACTCTAGTTTTGATTGTAATTTTCATTCTAATTCTCACCCTTCTTTAAACTATAATGTGAATTCTAATTATAATTCTAACCCTAATCCTAACGCTAATTTTATTTGCAATTCCAACCCTAACCCTAACTATAACCCTAATTGTAACCCTAACTCTAATTGTAACCCTAATTGTAACAATAACCCAAACCCTAATACTAACCCTGATTCTAATTCTAAACCTAATTATAATTCTAATCTTAATATGAAGTTTGACCCTAATTCTAACCCTAATCATAAGCCTATATAAACCCTAGTTCTAACCCTATCTATAATTCTAACCATAACTGTATCCCTAATTCTAACCCTAACCATAAAATTGATTATAACTATAATTTTAATTCTAACATTGATTCAAACCCTAAGCCTAACCCTAATGCTAATCGTAACCATTATAATGAATTCTAATTATAATTCTAACCCTAATCGTAATCCTAATTTTATCTGCAATTCCAACCCTAACCCTAATTATAACCCTAATCATAACCCTAACCCTAACCTTAATTCTAATCGTAACCCTAAATCTCACCCTAACCCTTACCCTTATTATAATCCTAACCCTAGTTTTGACCCTAATTCTCATTCTAATTGTCACGGGCATCTTTAAACTATAACCCAAATTCTAATTATAATTCTAACCCTAATCCTTACCCTATTTAGAATTATAACCCTAACCCTAACTCTAACATTAACCCTAATTATAGTCATAACCCTAATTTAATAACCTAATTTAGGGTTATTATTAGAGATTACCCTAATTCAGTAACCCTAATTCTATTTCTAACCCTAACCCTAATTATAACCCTAATCAAACCTAACTATAACCCTAACCTTAATTCTAATTGTAACCCTAAATCACACCCTTACCCTAACCCTTATTATAACCCTAACCCTAGTTTTGACCGTAATTTTCATTTTAATTGTCACCCTTCTTTAAACTATAACATGAATTCTAATTATAATTCTAACCCTAATCCTAACCCTAATTCTATCTACAATTCCAACCCTAACCCTAACTATAACCCTAATTGTAACCCTAACTCTACCCACATTGCTAATTGTAATCCTAACTCTGATTCTAAACCTATCCCTAATCCTAATTTTAAACCTAACCCTAACCCTTATTCTAACCCTAAACATAGCTCTAATTTGAACCATAACCCTAACCCTAATTCTAATCGTAACCCTAAATCTCACCCTAACCCTAACCCTAACCCTTATTATAACTCTAACCCTAGTTTTGACCCTAATTCTCATTCTAATTGTGAACCTTCTTTAAATTATAACCCAAATTCTAATTATAATTCTAACCCTAACCCTAACCCTAATTATAACCCTAACCCTAACTCTAATTGTAACCCTAACATTTAGGTCAATACTAACCCTAATTTTAACCCTGACCCTAACCCTCATTCTAATAATAGCTCTAACCCTTCTCCTAACTTGAACCCTATTTCTAGACCCTAATTGTAATAATTCGTAACCCTAATTCTAACCTGAACTTTAATTCTAATCTAAACTCTATCGCTATATGTAATTCTAACCCTATCCCTAAATATAACTATAACCCGAATCCTAATTGTAACCCTAGTACTAACCATAATTCTAATTCTAACTGTAACCTTAATTCTAACCCTAAAGTGTAAAATAATCGAATTGCAGAGTTAAACAAAAAGTAAGGATGACCTCTTTGCTTAAAGGTTGTCTTTGTTCACTATCCTTAGTATAGACCTCTCTACCAAATTGGCCTAATTCTTATATGTTGAATGGAAAGGATTCAACTATTGGTAGCATGAATGCTTTGATTGCAGGGCCTCTGAGTAGCCTCTTTGAGAATAGAATGAAGTATGCAGCTTCAAACCTCTATGAATCTATGATCATTCTCAAATAATTACTTTATGTACCTTATTTTGATCTTTAGAATAATATTACATTTTTAATACATAATACATTTTGAAATTAGAAATTAACTCACAAAAATGAAATAAAATTTAAACTTACTTTTTAAATAAAATTAAATCAATAAAATAAAAAAAATAAAATTTAAACTTACTATTTAAATAAAATTAAATCAATAAAATAAAAAAGCACCTCACATAATCAATAATTTTTAATAGATATTATACTAATTTAATGATTACACTTCATAAATTTAATTAGCATGACTATAATTTTAAAACAAATAATAAAACATTTCCTTACTAAAACAAGTTGGCTACAACTAAGGAACATATCATGTAGTGACTTAAGTAATAATTATTTTTTTCTATTTTTGAAACTTCTAATTATTTAAGTCATATAAAACATTTCATTTACAACAAAACATTCATTTGCTTCCTTCATTTATTTTTTGAGAGGGAGACTCTATGGAAGAAGTTGGAGGAACTCCATAGCCATGAATTATTATTATTATTATTTGATTCTATTTGCTTTGCAATCTTATTTTATTTTCCTCTCCATTCTTTTCAAACCCTAACTATTTTTTTTTTTGTCTAAGCTCAGGTTTTCTGATTTGAAGAGTTGCATGTTGTAGGAAGTAAGCTCTGAAATTATTTTATGAAAGAATCAAAAACATGCAAATTCATCCAAAGAAATGAAGAGTGGAATCTCTTCAAGTTTGTTATGATTGAATGTAGGTTTTCATGAGAGGATCTATTGATTACAAAATATTGTAATCTCTCAAAGGTAGATATGGATTAAAAATGAATGAAAGAAAATATTCTTTGTATTCTGTATTGTGGATTAAAATTGATATATATAATTTTAGGTTTGCAAACTCAAAATCTAAAAAAATAAATAAAATACTATATAATACCTTTGAGCTAATAAAATAATAATAAATTATATATTTAACAAATATTTTAATTTATAATAATTTTATAAATTATATAGTTATTTGTATCCAATATCTCTAAATAACCTTAACTCCTTTCTAAATTAAAATTTGTTTTCAATTTTTTTAAAAATTAAAATATATTTTTAAAAATGTATTTTATAATTTTCCATGTAAATTTTTTATAACAGAATCATAGAGAAAAATGGAAAGAAGAAAATGAAACAACTAAAAATCAACACACTTCCGTTTAAGATAAAAAGGTTAGAAGAAAAATCTAGAATATTGCATTTAAACTGTGTTTTCCTTGTGATAATAAAATTAAACAAATCTTGGCTGCAATAGTTTTTGCTTAACAACACGTACTAATGAAATGGTGAACCTATAAATAACTCTTTGTGATCAACACTGCTCTCTTCCTCTATATCCACGCCTTGTTTTTCTTCGATATCTGACTTTATCCACTGTCATCATACTTTTTAACCTTTTCTTCAAAAAGATAAAACTTACTACTGCCTATGCTCTGCCATGTTCAATGTGTTTGATCAATGTTTTCTCAAATAAATACTTATATTCAGGCATTTAGAAGATCTAATACTTGGTAGAATAAAATGTAAAGCAAAAACCAACCCATTCGATTTTAAAATACAATGGTATCTGAACCTAGAAATATTTGTAATGAATAATGGATGTGAAAAAAGAAAACATGTGGCGAATAGGGTTAGAAATACTTTCTCCTCTTATATCTCAACTGCTAGACAAAAGCCACACAGTAAAGCATGAGGAAAGAAATGGTTTTCATGGACAAAAATGCTTTCTTTTTTCAATGTGATAGTGATATTTTATTAATTAGATCTAGAACCAAAGAAACCTTGACAGGAAACAAAGGAGCCAATGCTAAATAACCAGGCAGTGGATAAATACAATGAAGGATGTAAGACTTATATCACCATGGCCTCAAATTTGTGTTTTTTCCCAGCCTAAATTGTTGAAAGGCAAAATATTATATCATATGTATGCAGGCAATTTAACAAAACATGTTAACCCAACATTATATAAAGTATCAATTGCTTTTTGTCATATGATGCTTCAATCCATGACATTCTGTCATATGCATCTTTAATCAGGTCATATGCTGCTTCAATCCATGGAAGGAACCCATGTAATAAGCACCCACAACAACAGCCTTCTGCTTAAATTTCTTCAATCTCCTCAGCAACATAAGTGTAAGAGGATGAAGCAGGGCCTTAATCCTCTTACAAGATTTCTTATCATTCATATCATCCTCATAATAATATTCTCCATGATCTTCATCATATGTGTTTTCTTTATCTTTGTCATAATTGTAAAGTGGGTAGCTCTTTAAAAAGGCTCTTGTCTTGTTGGAACTAATCATGCCTTCCCTGCCACTCACATGAACCATGGGAGAATAACTCTCTTCTATCTCTTTATCTTCCTCTACATGCATGTTCTCCATTTCTAATATTACCTAATTTTTGAGAGAGGAAACAAGATAGTTAATCTTGGGTATTTATTATATAAAAGGTTGGAGAAGATGAAGTCAGCTATGTGACAGCTGCTGGATCTACCATATTCAAGAATCATATTAGACCATGCAAACAAACAAAAATAATGGCATGCGAATACTTACTTGAGATGATAGGATTTCTACTGAAAAAGAAAGCACACCTTCCAAGCATCATCACAGTAGCGTGAGGGTACATTCGCTCTTCTAAAAGTTTTTCAGAGCAGAGAGATAGTTTTGTTGCTTGGCAAAGGCATCGGGAGAAAAAGACACATCCTCATGGCACACCTACTATCCTCCCATCTCAAATGCCTGTCCTCCCATCTCAAATCCCTGTCGACTGCATGAGGATGACTGGAACACCATCTCCTCCAAGGAGTCTATACTCTTTATCAACAACATTGCCCATTTGACATCCTCCATGGTAATGACAAATTGATCCCAGAGCCCCTGCACAGATTATAACCTCAAATCTTCTGTTTTCCCTTTTCTTTTGCTTCTGAGCTGGGCGCTGCCTCCTTAATGAGGCGTTTCATTTTGTTTTCCTCTTTGGGCACCCACTACCACCCACTTATTATGGCTTCAATTTTATTTTATTCTCTAGAATTACCGTTCATACATTGGCCATTTATAAATTTTTAATTTCAGAGCAGGAAGAGGCCATTAATTCTAAAGTAACTGCAAACTAAATATTAGTTTTTAAATTATTTCAATTAATTTATTCCTATTTTCTTTTTTTTTTAAATTTTTTTGGTATATATTTACGACCAAAAATGAGTGCTCTCATCTCCACCCCCGCTACAACTGTAGTTCGCCTCTCGGCGAAAATATTATAATAATATTGTATAATAATAAGCATAAACATAAATATAATAAAAAACAAAAATATAATATAATACTATATAAAAATATTAGAATATTAGAATAATGTAATAATATAAATATATTATTATCATATTTATAATAGAAACGTTGTTTATTATCAATAAATAATTAATTATACCATTTCATTAATATTTAAACTAAAAATATATATAAATTATACTATAAATATTGCAATTTTGTTTATAGTTTTGTTATAATATCTATATTGGCTTTTAAAAAAATTATTTATTTAACATTATTGGAATCTAATTTGTCTATACAACAAATATTTATTCTAAGAAGAAAATTAAGTCAAATATTATATCAATTAATATTATACTATATTATAATACTATAATATCAATTAAGATAATATATCAAGTGTTATAATAAATATTAATAATATAATTAATATTATTATTAATATTATAACTATAAATAATAACAATTTTGTTGGTTTGATAAAAAGAAAATTTGAAGTTTAAAATTAAAAAATTAAAATTAAAACACAACTATAATTACAACTAAAACACATACTATATTTACATGGAATGACATATCAAAAGACACACATTCATCTCTATGGCATATCAAAAGACACACATTCATCTCTATTAGAAGGATATCTCTCGACGTACTTTAGATATATTTTTTGAAATATAGGTATACTAGTTTATTTATTTGCACTATGTTGCACTTGTTTATTTATTTGCACTATGTTTAAAAACAGAGATTAATTAAAATAAAAATACTATGATAATATATACACTTACTATTGTTAAACAAAATTAAATGAAATAAATATATATGTATTCTCACATACGCCATTATAATATTTTCTCATAAATATAATCAAATAAACATATTGTATCTATTTATTTATTTTTATCTAACAGTGAGGAATGAAAACATTATATATATATATTTCTTGTTGGTAATAAAAGTATATATATATATATTCTTTTATTACCAACAAGAAAATTTTGTTAACCTTACACATTACAGAGCTAGGATAGAGATATCTTAAATACTTTCACTTAGATAAAATAACTAACTAGCAAGTAATTCATATGCATTACATTTATTAAGATGCATTATACACCTACTCTCATTTTTTTCATTTCCTCAAGAAAGCCTTTGAACACAACTAAGGTTTATTTAAAAATTTATATTTTGTCATAGAGAGGGTAATACAATATCTTGCTTTAGCACAACTTAGGATTTATGTAGAGATAAAAAAAAATACAATATTTACAATATCTTACTTTAGCACAACTTAGGATTTATGTAGAGATTAAAAAAAATACAATATTTTATGACTCAAGCAAGGGGAGACATTACTAAGTTGCATAATACACATATTCCTTTTCTAATGAAATAGTGAATGTAAATAACAATAACAACTTACTCTTACATCAACAAGTCCTTCCAACACTTGAAAAGCACACTACATCCACTTTTCACACTCTTTCTTTACAAGACTCACAAGGCTTTATAAATAAAATCCAAATCTCTTTTACATAGACATTTTCCTCTAAAACAAAGACTTCATCTCCACGTAGGAAGCTTTTCCCCTTTCTTCACTACTTGACAAAACCTCTAAAAACAAGAACTCCAAGAAAGACCAATGGAGTGCGCACCGAGCTAGGAGGCCAAATATGAAACCCAAGGAGCACAACATGTAAATTACATCATTCTTTTTCACAACCAACACAACACTCCCAACCCAAGGCTTACACAACACAAGGAATTCCAAAGGAGGAAACCAACATAGGAGGAGTAGAGTAGAAAACTCTACCTTGGGGAAAACAAAAACTAACATGCCAAATATCACATATATATACATAGTCATACTTCTTTAAATCTCCCAAAATCTTCCATAGCCATCTCACCACCAAAATCACAACTCTAAAACACCAAATGACACTCATGCCACATAAAGACAATATGGCACTCATGCCAAATCTCTCTCAAGAGAGTGAATTTGTCCCCAATGAGGATTCTTGCCTCCCTCAACCCCTCACATGGGTTGCTCTCAACCAATTGGGGAGCCAAACCAAAACACATTATACACCCAAATCCAATACCACAACTAACAAATCCCTTGAACAATAAGGAGAAAACATCAATGAAGAGAAAACAACATCACATAAACATCCTAACTCATTTTACACTCAAATACATAAATCATAAATTAATCTATAAAGGAAAGAAGCCTACCTCACAAAAGCTATCTCAAAATGGTGAAGAATAATTCTTGGTGAAGTCCTTCCAAGAGCCCCATAAGCCTTCTTCTCCAACCTCACAATTCTCTCACTCTCAAACTCTCAACTTCACAAGTGAAATTGAATTGCCAAGTGTTTTCTCCATTTGCAAAGAGGGTATAAGTAATGGATGACATGTCACACCTCCTCTCCAAATGAGAAGGTGCCACATGTAATCCACCTCATCCCTCTCCACCAATCTTTAAACCCCAAGGAGTGATTTGACTCCTCATGGCTCTCACACATGTGTGAAGCCTAGGGGTGAGGAGTGTACTTGTACACTCTTCTCCAAATATCTTCCTAGGTTGGCTCCCACATGTGTGGAGCCTTGGGATGAGGTGGTACTTGGTCAAATCCTCATCCCCAAACCTAGGAGATTGGAAGGAGATGGTGACAAGTTCACCATCTCTCTTCCCCAAACTTACCCATGCCACTATTTTTCCAAGGCACTTGGGAGTGGTCTAAATCACTCAAATTCCAACATTTCAAAGCCCAAAAGACCCCCAACCCCAAGGCATATGACCTAGGGACTTAAAATAAATAAAATACTCATGAAAATACTTCTCAAATCCCCTCAAAAGTGACCCCAAATATTAAATTTCAAAATAATACACATAACCCAACAAATCATCACCCATGTCAACTCACATTTACACACAATTTTAAAAAAACCAAATTAACCATAGTAATTAAATCACATTACACAATACACATTTATAAAAGACTTTAGTCTCCATATAGACTAAGGTCAGGCATCATCAGGAATTCACATGGGCTTCTAGTTGACCTCTAAATTTCCATTGGTCATGGAAGGTACCAGCACATCTCAATTGCACATGTCAATTTTTCCAATAAGCATATATAGTCAAAGCAACTTGAATTAAATTTCAATTATAATCATATTCAATGAAAACATCTATACTCTAAACGATAATCAAAATCCATATGAATGTCAATTATATATCAATACAATTTCAATCATCATTTCACGATATCTCCTAATGTCATCACATATGCATCATAATAATCTATCAACACATATATCCAATTTCAATTCACCTCACTTGTTTAATAGTATAATCTAAAGCTAAACTCAATTTTCAATAAAATAAACCAAGTAATTGAATCATCTTTAGTTAACATATAATTAATCAAAGTCAAGCACACATTCATTATATAAGGCTCAAGGGAAGCATAACTATCTCCTAGTTAAATCATCATCCTCATAAACAAATTAACACAATTACTAAAATCAAAGTTTTGTCCACGGTATTCTATCACAAGAAATATAAGTTCCAAAATCAACTAGTCTTACACCTAGGCGAATCAACAATAATAGGCTCAATAGTGCCAACAAATATGCTCCATAAGAATGGGCCTCACAAAGTTGAATGACAACCTGGCTATCTTGTGAATACACCATCATAACATACAAAGTGAGTCAACTATGTTAATCAACATAATCCAACACATCATTTAGATCCACCACTCTAATCTAGGCATCTTCATCTAATATACCCTATCCAAGAGGATCACAAGTCCATACATAATGTCTAAATCCTAGGAGTATCCAACACCATAATAGGACCCCATCATGAAATCAAATTAGCCACACAAGGGTGGGCCTCACACTGTGTGTTTTGTGTGCTTTTTATGGCGGCAGGTAGCAATGAGCTCCCCAAATCGCCTAGTTAGGGCTGTATAATTGTTTAACCATCTCTTCTCTTCGTGCATACCTTGTGTACTGCATGTCTGCTCTCATGCCTTCACCATATATTGCATGCTTCTTTACTGTCTGCTCTGTGTTTTGCGTGATTGTCAAGTGTTTTCTTATGTTTGCCTAAGCTTGGGGGCTAGAAATGGTTCACCAAACTTAGGGTGTGTATTTGCTCTAGTGTTTGATGTGTTTTGACCATACTTTAATGCATGTACTGAATCGTAAGATCATACACACATTTAAGTGGAGGCTAAATGTTATGGAGTAAAAAGTAGCCACATGTCTTTTACCTCCTTATTTAGCTCCTAGGTCCTCTTGATTGCATTGTACATTCTAAATATTCATCCCGATGCAAAATTGCTCGACACCAATGTAAATTGGGAATAAGAGGCCCATGTTTTACCTTATCCCAAACCTAAAAAGGCTCAAAGACTTGGGTACCACCGCCCAAGTCTTCCCTCATTGGTTGGGGCATAATCAAAGTTATGTCGGCCTGAGACCTTTAAAAAGCTTTCTCTTTGTCGGCTCTTTTGGTTTAATTTGACGAATGTTAGCGAGAAAGCATATATAAGTGTATTTTTGAATTCATTATGAACCTAGATAGAGATAGCCAACTTGAAGCATTGGAGCAAAGAGCATTCAAAGCATTCATTATGGTTCTAGAGCAAATTTGTATTTTTATTGTGTGTGTTGTTGCAAGTTTGAAGTTATCATCTATCTCTCCTTATGAGTTGAAGGACATTCATCCTCTTAAGGATTTCATCACATAGGTGATATCATTGTTATTCATCATTGTTATTCATCATTCTATCATCATTGTTTTCAGCCTCTGCCCTGCAAGGGCATGCTCTCTTTATCTATAAATGGTGTTCGAAAGATTGAATGCTATCCCAAGATTTGACTGAGGTAAGTCCTTAACACCATAACCCCCAAACTATCTCTTGTCTTGTGTGCAAGTTACAGGAGCAAGATCTAGAAAATGTGAAGATATAGGAAGACTGATCAAGGATCAAAGTTTTGATCCGACAGGAGTTGCAGAATATTCCTCTATACTAGACTTGGGCGGTGGCTCCCTAGTCTTTTGACCCTTTTTGATTCCAGATCTGGCATCAGAGTAGCATCTAGAACATTTTCTTAGTTTATACATTTGGCAAATTCATTTGAACATTCAGGACTTGGGTGGTCCCAAAATAGTCCTCTGACACCTCTGCTTGCGGGATACAGGTTCTATCATTTTCCTGATCATCCCTATGCAATTGGAACTTCAAGATATCTATTGTACATCATCTGTTATAATCAGATCATCATAGAACTAGGGTTTAGTGCATTATTGACCTAAGGTTTGATAAAAAGGCTTGATTAAATCTAATCTTTCTATAGCACTCCTAAGTACAAGATTTGTAGCTAAGTCCACCTCCATTTGGTATTGATTTGGCTTGGTCTTATCCTTGAATGTTACTGTGAAAGAGGGTTTGATCTAGTGTGCATGCTAGTTGTCATCATTCTCCTTTTTCCCACTTAACAATGTGCAAGGGAAGAGCATATGTATCCACCTTTCAGGATAAAAAAGAAAGTGAGTTGAACCACTTTTGATCCTCAAGATCACCTAAGAGGTGCAAGAGCATAGCGTACATAAATTCGATCAACTAAGACACAAATCTAATCTAAAAAGACACAACAAACAAATTAATTTTAAAGCTCAAAACCAAATGTGAGAGAGGTTCAAAAAAACAATTCTTCTTCAAATGAAACCTATAACCCACTTGTTAGTAGTTTTAACCTTGGACAAATGAACCTGCAAAAGGATGAGTCAAAACACATTAAACAATAGATAAAGTTAATCTTCAAAACAAGATGCTAGCATGTGTCGAAATCAAAGATCCATAATGTGCCAATGGTTGCACTATTTTTTTTTTTATAAAATGTATAAATTGATAGTACCACTATGTAGAGCACATAAAAATATTAACTTTCAAAAAAAGAATCACTTGAATCTAAGTTCGTTTGTGAAAGTTATTAAGACTAGAAGGTCCAAAAATGATAACTCAAGGACAATAGTGAGAAAATGATTTTTTTAAAAAGGGGACCATGAGAAAAAACTAGTGACACCACTACAGAGAACATGAAATTTTATCCCATTGCAAAAAAAATCACTAAAAAAGGCCCCTGTATGGTCGAGAAAAAGAGCTTTGAAAATTGCCTACTTGGTAAAAAGGCTCAATGAAGGGAGTAAGCGCTTAGCCCCTAATCATGCACATGACCTATTTCTAGGTGTTGAGTAGAGCAACTGGGTACTTAGGTGTTAATCCCCCTTATGTAGGGAAGCATCATGGACTTACTACTCACGAACTAGAGGCTAGGTGGGTCGGCGGAGCTCCTGGTCGATAATATGACCAAGAGCTAAAGTCTGTGTGCAAGCCCAAGATTTAACCTAAGTGAAAAATATTGTTAACCCCACTCTGCAAGAATTATTAACCTAAGCGAATTTAAGCAAGAAAGAATTATTATTATTAACTTAAGCAAATTTTAGCAAGCAAGAATTATTAACCTGAGCAAAGTTAAGCATGTTATTTAAGCAGACAAGAATTATTAACCTAAGTGAATTTAAATGTGTTGTGCAAGAATTTATAGTGGTTTAAACTTTACCAGAGTTTTTAAAAATTTAACAGGTCTCCACCGAGTTTTAAATCTTTTAAATGCCTTATAAACAAATTTAAATAGTTTGCAATACTTTTGAAATGCCTTCAAATAAATTTAAACCACAAATTTAAAGAATTTGAATTTTTTTTGAAATGCCTTTAATAATTTCCAACGAATTTAAAGAAAGACTTTAAATTTTTCCAATGAATTAATTTAAAGAAAGACTAAAAATTTTTCCAAGTGGACTTTTAAACTGATAGAATTTTTAATAGACATCAGATTTCCACAATCCATGATATTGTAAATGTGTGCTTCAGGATTATACTGTGTGTAAGTTTTTTTTCAACTGATAGAATTTTTTTCAACGAATTTAAAGAAAGACTTAAAATTTTTTCCAACAAATTAATTTAAACAAAGACTTTAAATTTTTCCAAGCAGACTTTTAAGCTAGTAGAATTTTTTATCGAACCTGAAAAATAAAATGCTGACGTAGATCTAAGACATGTACGGCTCGTATGGAATACGTATGACAAGAGTAAGGGGTCTAATAAAAAATCTCTGTAGGTGACTATCAAAAAAATATAGGGTGTTTATTGTCATTTCCTATAGTTTTGGGCCTTCTAGACTCATCCATGAGGTCCTTTTAGCTATAGGAGGCTTCCTACAAAACAAGACCACTGAAACCCTCTCCAAAAAATAAGAACTCACAAAACAAAGTTAGCAAAAACCACGACAAACACAAAGCAATGATGGGGTTAGACAAGGGACAATGTCCCCAGTAGAGTCGCTAAAATGTATTGCATAAAAATCAAAAAATCAAAACCAGAAAACTAAATTTAAATAGAATCTTTCTTTTCCAAATTAGATGCAAACCTCAAATGAAGCAAATGGAAATTCAAGCAAATATGTAAAATAAACAAAACAATATTACCAAATGAAACTCCATTGTAAAGTGGATATGCTCTAATAGATGTAGATGTTCAAGATAAAAGATCTTTGAAAATACTTCACGTTTATGGATGAATTGTTGAAGGAAAAAAGATTAATGTATAGATTTTTTATTTTTGAAATCAATGGTCAAGATTAAAAGACAAGATCAATGGTTGTGATCAAATGAGGGAGAAATGGTTAAATTAAATATGTTTCATTAATATTTTTTGTGGAAAATATTAATGGGTTGTTGAAATAGTCTTTAGATTTGTCATTGAGTTGGAGAAGGTGGGTGTTTAGGTGTAATGAGGTAGTTAACTACTAAATGAGGTAGTTAATTCCTCATTATTCTATTAAATTAATTCAATTTAATAGCCTTTAAGTGCATGATGAGTGGGTAATTAGTGAGGGGGCTTTTGAGGAAATAAATATATAAATGAATTATTTAATTATGCATGGAAGACAATTGGAAAATTAAATAATAAAATTATTTAATTGTGCATAGAAGATGAATGAATTAAATTAATTAAATAATAGGATTATTTAATTAATTGAAGGATGAAAATAGATTAATTAATATGATTATTTAATTAATTGATGATGGATAATGGATTTGTTATTAAATAAATAATATAATTAATTAATTAATAGAAATATTAGTGTGGTAGGGGTTAGAAGTGGTGAATTTTGGTGTCAAAAGTGTAAAGTGAAATTTAGGTGTCTACAATAACACTAGACCTAAATGCTAAAGAATTCACATTGGTGATTGATACTTCAAATGGCAGTAAATGTTGCCACAATCTAGATTGACAATGGTATCAATTAAATAGTGCAACAAAATAATTACACACACACACATAAAAGTTTGTACTTATGATGGTTTGCATAGACAAACCTACATATTTGAGTAAAAATGCCCTTACAACATGCAATGTAGTGCCTATTGCATCATAACAACATCAACTAGACATTGTTTTGTGATAGTACGATGAAGTCTTCACTAATCACGTGGGTATTCCCACATATTGGTCAATGCAACCCATAATAACTTGATTTTCGGATCCCCTCTTCTAAATAACTCCCTTTACCACATATTAATCTAAGAGAATGGCGAAATCCAATGCCAAGTTCAAGAATTGGTTGACCACGGAAAGATCAAGCCACATTCATCCCCTTGCAATAGTCCCATTGTGCTCGCACCCAAAATAGATGGTACATGATGATTTTGTATTGATTATTATATGCTCAACAAGATCTTGGTGAAAATAAGCACCCCCTTCCATGCATTGACAACCTTCTAGATCAACCTCGTGGAGTGCATTTTTTCACAAAAAAAACCTAAAATCAAGATATCATCAAGCTCTAGTTTAGTTAAAAGACATTTAGAAAACTGCATTCAAAACACAAGAAGGGCTTTATGAATAGATGTTTATGTCTTTCAGTCTCACCAATGCTCCTATGATATTTATACACCCAATAAAAAATGTCCACACATTCATTAATTCATTTGTCATTATGTACTTAGATGGCATTCTCATCTTTAGTAGGACCTAGGAAGAACATGTGCAAAATGTTGCACAACTATTAGATACAATACACCAACATAAGTTGCAATCTAATCTCAACAATACACTTTTGTTACTACACAAGCTCAGTATCTTGGTTATATTATAAATCACTCTAGTATTCATGTCAACTTGGAGAAAATAAAGGTGATTCAAGACTAGCATGTTACATGCAATCTCACTGAATCGTACAACTTCCTTGGACTTGCCAATTTCTATTGAAGGTTCATCCTTGGATTTTTGCATGTTACTTGGCCACTTAACCAAATTATGCATACTAAGATGACATTTCAATGGTCTCCCATGCAACAATGCACCTTTGATGAATTTAAACATCTATGTTTTGCACATGTGCTAACTCTCCTAAACATTGTGCACTTGTTTGAGATATAGATGGATGCATCAAACTATGCTCTTAGTGTCGTACTACTATAACATGGTCATCTTGTTTCCTATCACTAAAATATTTAGTGATATTATGTGCCATTACCCTACCTATAACAAGGAACTCTATGTCATTGTACAAGTTGTCAAGCAATGGTACCACTACATTCTCAATAAAGAGACTATTATTCACACCAACCATTAGCTGTTGAAATTCCTACACACAAAATAAATAAGAAAATGTGATACATATGAAATGGATGTCATGCATAAGAAGGGGCATGATAACAAGGCTACAAATTTCCTTAGTCATCCACCAATTCATAAACTCACCACCATACTCAAGTCATGCAACCATGATTTTGTTGATTGGGGTTCACTATACTCAGTAGATAAGGATTTCACACAACCATTCAACATGCTCGTGCAAGGTACATCCATGGGATAATTTGACATTTCCAAATGGATTTCTATTGTCTAGGGAATCTAATTTATGTTCCATCTGGTGTACTCTGGTAATGCTTGACTTGGGAAGCACATTATTCCAAAATAATAGGCCACTTCGATATTGATACCAAATGCTTGTTGCACTTCAACAACATTTTTATTGGCCTCACATTGCACAAACATTGAGTGCCACACCAAGTCTTGCATACCTTGATGCATTGTGAAGCCTATGAACAAGACTCTAGGGATTTACACTCCTCTAGAAGTACCACAATGTCCTCAGAAGTTGATTAGCATGGATTTTTTAGTGGACAACCAAGCACCAAGCACCAAAGCAACTCTGTATTTGTTGTGGTTGACAAATTTTATAAAATGGCTATCATGGTCACTTGAAAATATTCCATCATATCACCAAACATTATGTGTCTTTTCTTCAACCATTTTTGGGACCACTTCAAGCTTTTGACCTCCATTGACTTTGTCGTGACCCAAGGTTTGTCAGCACATTCTAGAAAATTCTCTAGACCATGTTGGACATGCAATTAGACCGGTCCATAGATTTTCACCCATAAACCAATATACAGATAAAAGTGGTTAGTCACACATCTGTTTACCTTTTGTGAATTCACAAAAGTGCACATCTACACATATGGGATAATAGTTTACTTTCATCCAACAAGATTAAAATAGAGCATTACACAACTCTACAAGGTATAGTCCCTTCCAAACAGTTTTAGATTTTGACTAGTGATGCAACTCAACATATCTTATCGCACATAGTAACTATTGAGATGCATACAAATCAATAAGAAGTAGAAAAGGCACAATGATAACATATAATAAATCTAAGACTTTCATCAACAGGTCCAACAAATTCTATGGTGACAACAAAAAAATACAAAGATTGCCATGATGTTCATCGTGTGCCCCACACCTTTCAAGTTAGCAACAAAGTCTAGCTTCATCTTCAAAAGGAACATTTCCATAGTTTGCACCATAAGATCAAACCTCTACACTATGGTCCCTACACCATATTACACACAACTGGTGAGAACACTTTTATTCTTGACATACCACAATACTTGGGTTTGCATCTTGTCTTCAACACAAAGCTACTCAAACATACTTTCATCCTCTTCTAGAGTTGACACAATCTCAACATCCAACAAACCTGGATCCTACTCATGTTAATCTAGTAGTAAAAAATTCCATCATCAACATGACTATAACTAGTACTCATTATGGTAATCACCAATTATTTTACATAGTCAAGACTAAGTAGTATGCCAATCAGGACAAATGGTACAGTTTAAAGCAACTTTGTACATATTTTCCTACACTCAGCTCTAACGCAATGCAAACCATTGGTTCTTAAGAAGGGATGAATTATTTGAGCACAATATTCATGCATATTATCACCACCTCACCTCTTCACTCAGTTTGTGTGCTTGTTTACACTTAAACACACAATATAGCTACAACATAACTCCATGCATAATAGTTTAGCACACTAACAAGCATCTAATCTTTGTGCATCCTTGCACAACACTACTTACCCACATATTTTATCCTTGTACATGGATGCACATGCCTTCTCTTGGATACACCCAGTTCATCATCATACACGTCTGACACCTGGTTGCACCCACATCACATGTTTTACCAATCATGCATGTTTAGCACTTGACATCATACAAGTTCAACACATGTCATTCTCCTATCCAAATGAAGAGTGTACCATATATTTTTAACATATGTCAATTTATTGTTAAAGGCCTAGTTGACAACCTCTTTGTATAAATAGTTGTTCTGTACAAGGTACAGATAAAGAAGTTCATCCCAACAAGATTGTTGTATACATAATATTCTATAGATCTTCTTTATTACAATACATTTACATTGCAAGGTCTTTCACTCCTATTGAATGTGAATCTACATCTAAAGTTTCCTATGCATATTCTATGAATTATGTAGGTTGTTACCTTAATTTGTAAATTTATCCTCCAATCCTCCTAAGGTTTTGATCATTTCCCATTGAAAGGTTGTATATTATTCCTTAGGTATCCAATACGTCTTACAATGTGTAACTATGTGCATGCACACTTTGAAAGCATTACACACACCTAATGGACTTGATTTCACAATGAAATACTTATTTTCCTTCAAGGTTTCTAATCATAATGTGACAACTAGTGCTTTATAAATTTACTGCATTGTGGTATTAATAGCTTGCACACTTGTGCATAAATATACACATAAAAATCTATTTGTCCATCCATAATGATAATGATATATGGTGTTCAATAATAATCAACACAAGAATAAAAATGTGTAAGAGAAAATCTTAATATGATGTAACAATTATATTTATCTTATTATTAGAAAAGAGAAAAGGTAAGTAAAATGAACTCATTTATAGTGTGGCTAAAGTTGACAAGTATGGACCAATTCTTTTGAAGGTTACATGGCAATTATTCCCAACTAGTATACATATATAAGCACAGAGACTAACTCTTGAATCAAAGTCTCAAATACCATTGGTTTCATTTTGTCCATTAAAATTGTTCATCCTCACATAACAAATCCCTAAAGGTACTAAAGTGCACCATAGTTCCTGATAATTGTTTTATGACACCCAATTGTAATGTCGTAAATTGCATAACCTGTAATTTTAATTTTACAAACTGCACTTATTTTGGCATTCATCCCTATAGCATGTCCTAAGGCCAACTTAACCCTCTTTCCTAGGTTGTTTTCTTGATCGAAGTGTTAATGTCATGTTTTTACGTTTGCTTATGTTTGCTTGGGTGTTTAATAACATGTTTTCTATTTCCTAACGCTTTCTTGTTTTCGTGCCTCTCAGACATTAATGTAGTCACACAGACGTCACTGCAATCATGCTAACATCCCATCAAATTTAAAAAAATAAAAAATAAATAAAAACATCATTTCTTTTGAATAAATTCAATCAAAACATTTTGAATCAAGTTTAAATTAATTTATTTCTAATTGGTTCCACATTCTATTTCCTAAAACCTCTTTCTATTGTCTTCTATGTATTCATCTTATGAAAATGATTTTATTTTCTATTTCTAAATTACTTTTTGATAGCTATTAATTTGAAAATGATAGGTAAGTTTCAAACATGAAATGTCTAAACAACAAAATCATTTTCTATTATATTTCTAATGCCTCTCTCCAAGCAATATTTTCATTATCTTTGGCAACTGACTTTTTAATCCTCTATAATGCCTTTTTCCAACATTTTTCCAATCCCTCTATTCAAGCATACAATGAATGATTTTACAATGCATTTTTTGTATGACCAACATTCTATCTCCATCAATACACTTTAGTTTTATACTAGCATACATGAAATAGTTTGTACTTTATTCATTGTTTTTTTCCACATTGTAGCAATTGTTATTCTACTCAAAATTACAGTAGAGAATGCCTCAATCTTTCTTAGGCCTCATTCTTTCAAGTAATAGATTTTTTTTTTCTTATCCCTATTTCATACACCCCATTTTCTTAATGCTTACCTGAATACAAAGATTCAGTAGATTTGTATTGTTCTATTCTACAACACTCTTAATTCCTATATTGCCATATTGTTATCTCATGCTGCATCATTCTACTCCCCTAATCTTCATGTTATAATAAGGATATCTCATGAGTTTGTTGGTCAAAAAATGGTGATGTTCATTGTTCATTGGATTTAGTTTAGGTTGTAATGTATTTCTCTATATAATACAACCTTGTTTATATGCTATTAAACATTCCATTGACCATAAGACTCATTTTATAATTCCATAGAGAATATACATTACACCATACTTTAGCATCTCTTACACTACAACAAAGTTATCTCTCTATTTTTCTTGTTAGATACATCATCTTATGGCATTCTAAAATCAATATGAGCCCTAGCATTTTGCAACATTTGTTTTATACACTCCTCTCTCTACATGTTGTTAAAGTGTGATTATAGTTTTGCTTTATTGGTAGCTACAAATAATTATGGATTGTAAGCAAAGGACCAAGTAATACAATTACTTACCATCAAGAAGGGGCTCTTCTATCAACTATTATGATCAATGATATTTGTTTTTTGTTTTTTATAATAAAACTAGAAGGCCCATGAACCATATAACAAAATGGGCATATAAACCTAGATGCTAGCAAGAAATAATAGTCAGGTCCATATCAAGAAACCAATCATGAAACATCTACACAATTTCCTAATTGATGAGCTATCGACTAGAAGACCAAGAGAAAATATTTAACCCACCCACCCAAATAACATAGTGACAAGACAACACCCAACCCCCACGTAATACAATAGCAACACGACCAAAAAAATGTCACCATATCCGTTCATAATAAGAAGTCTTAAAGTATGAAATGGTAGTCAAGGAAATTATGTATGCCCTGAGCCACCCCCCTAATAAAATTACATTTAACACA
The DNA here is from genome assembly GCA_027924645.1 of Cunninghamia lanceolata. Lineage (NCBI taxonomy): Eukaryota > Viridiplantae > Streptophyta > Pinopsida > Cupressales > Cupressaceae > Cunninghamia > Cunninghamia lanceolata. The sequence continues at coordinate 12,328,657 of BSBN01000987.1, read as the reverse complement.
AGAAATTTTCTTACTTGATGTAACCACATCCTCTGAGCTCTCACTATCACAATAATCCAAAAATATTGGGATAGATTCTATAGGCAACAACACATTCAAACCCTTTACTAACTCCTCCACCAAACGTTGCAGACATAATTGCCTTTTATTGGAAGCATGTAAATCATTGGGAATACAGTTGAAATATACCTTGGATTGGTGAACCACATCTTCGATGTTATTATGTATCATATACAAACCAAACACAATTGATAGCAAAGAGGCATAGGATAAAGTCTAAGCGACATCAAACACATTCCTCCTTCCCCATGTGTGCCAAGGATCAAGTATAAGATTAGCCATGGCCAAATGAATCCCCAAACTTTGTACCCCATCCATATCATTAGTAAGCTCCCAAATACGTATTGCCTAGTGACAAAGTTTAAGATTTTTAATATCCTTCTCAACATACACCATGAAATCCACTATCACTTGTTCACCGGGGACCCTACATTACCTATGTTTAGTGCTATTCTCTAGAGCCAACTCTTTTCCCTTGTTCCTCCCTCCCTTTCTACCAACCCAAAAACAAGAACCTTCTGGGGATGCTATCTTTTGAAGTACCACTCACCATGAACAACAAATAAAACACCTGTAAACACACATAAAAACTTGCTTCCACCTTTTCCTAAAAATGGGAATAGTCCCAACTCATAAATTCCTCTGTCCCATCACACGTAAAAACCATCATTACACCTCATGCCATCCATCACCTATCCAACCCATTATCGAGTTCAACTATACATTAATACTCTCACGAAGAAGATATAAAGCCTCCTAAGGGAAATTCTCCCGTCAACACAGACTAGACTTACCATACTTCACTCTTAGACCCACTCCCCTATTACCAACCCAATCAGAAACAACATTCCCCTTCATTCCAATATGACTGAAAGTAATCTCTTCAAAAGAGGCTGCAACCACCCTAGCCTTTGTAAGGATAATATCTAATAGATAGCTATCATTACCCCCATCATTCATCACCCTAATTACCAACTTCGAATCACCTTCCACCCAAAACCTTTTCCATCCTTTATCTTTAGCTATAACCAAATCCCACAACAAGGCCCTAGCCTTTTCCATGTTGTTTACCTATCCACATCAAAATCAAGGCTAAGGTACTAAGGGGCTGACCCCTGTCATATCTAAAAACACACCCTTCTCCTGCAATACAAAGGATACCTTTGGTAGCCTCGTCAAAATTGAATTTGACCCAACCAATGTTAAGATACCTCTAAATGCAAGTCATGTCTTGTTTTGATTTACTAGAAGAGAAGATTTAGAGCCAATGAAACTAGACCAGGTATCAACCCAAACTTTCTCCTTTGTCAAAATGATCCAATCCACTATATTGCCATAGTTTCCTAGCTCCTTGTTAGCAAATTCCACATTATCCCAAATCCTTTCTGCAGATAATTCTCTATCTTGAAAAATTGTTCTATTTCTTTCCTACTAGATATTCCAAGTGACCATTACTAGTATGTAATCCCAAATCAACTTTAACCCTTTACTCTGGATTCTCAAGTACCATCCAGATAGAAGACTAGAAATATCAGCAGGAACAACCTAGTTCATCCTCCATCTCCCCAAAAACTAGTGCCATAGTGTCATGGTAAAATCACAATTCACAAAAAGGTGGTTGTTGGTTTCTTCCTCCCTTCTACATATAACACATTGAGAGGGACCCAATTTACCCAACTTTTGTAACCTATCCCATGTAAGAGAACACCTATTAACAACAATCCACAAAAGGCACATGCTTTAGGAAGACCCAAAAAGATCCAAATCTTCTCCCCAAGAAAATGAATTTGTGCCGCATTCAAACTAGTAAACTGATGATATGCTTGGAAATTATTTGTTTATTTTAATTTATTGTTGACTAGAAAATATTCTTTTGTAAGAACTTTTTTATATTACTTTCTCATTACTCTATAATGATTTTCTTTTCATCTTGATGTTAAAGTTATTGTTCTCTCAATTTATTGTTATTTGCAATGGGCTTCTTTCTTTGAATTCATGATCATCGCATAATCTATTTCAAGTTCTCTTGTTAACATTGTCTTGTCCTTTTACATTGCCACATTCAGACTACCATTCATTATTTCCCTTCCCCACACTTTCATAGTAATACAATCTTCTTATGATTTTACTTATTATCATTTCTAGTTTATACATAATAGAATAATGATATATCTATAGACCTAATTTGTTGTTATTCGTGGCATGTTAGCTTAGTCCTAGACACACTTAGGCTAAGTGTGAAAACACACACACACACACATTTGCACATAGACATATTTAGGCTAAGCACTCATACATTCCAACTTTATCTTGACTACATGTGAATGTTGAAAGACCAAAATAGGTGTCTAACCATTATGGTAGACTCTTATGCAGTCACCCCCATCCCCTTGTCCCAAACATGGGTTGTTTGTGATTCTCCTCTTAAGATTCAAGTGATCACTCTTTAGTTTTATATCTTGAACTCTCCTTGTACTTTCAGTTATTTCTGCTACTTTATTAATTTATTTTGATTAGATCATTTCTATATTATGATATTACTTCTTTGTTTTTGTATATTTATTTTATAAGATTTTATAACACTATACAAGTCAACTTTATTTTTTACACACAAAAGACTAATTTACACGAGATGGACTACAACATGACCATGATTTAGTTCCAAAACATATTTTCATCCAAAGTGCTATATTTTGCATCCTCTCTTGTCTTACTTTAGATTTTTACCTATTTTCTTATGTAACCAAATTTTAAAACATCTTAATATTGTTTTCATGTATCATTACCCAACACATTATGTGTTAACTAAATTAATTTTAGTCAGTCAATACATGTAGCAAAAGGATAAATTTAATATGTTTTTTCAATCAAAGGCAATTTAAATTTCATATAATACTAACATATCCTAGAAGTGTACACTCTTTGCATGGTATCGTTAGTAATTTAGCTTGAAGATTAACCTGCATGCCATCTATAATGTGCTCTAGATCTATGTTTGCATTATTTTATAGTTTTGTAATCTCTTTTCTCTTCTTACATTGTTTTACATGATTCTAATCGTCCCTATATTTCCCAATCAGTGTTTGTCCTTAAATTCTCCTTACTAAACATTCTAAACTTGGTTCACAACATCTTTTTGATCGATAAATAATATTGTGCATGAATTAAGAAGTGCCTAATAAAATCTAAAAGGAAATCAATTAAATCCAAATGAACATGTAACATTAGTTGCTAATAGTTCCCAATTAGAGATCTCTTGGTGCAATTTCCTTGCAAGATACTAGACACGTGCATGCCTTAAGGCTATCTATGTAAATTTGTACACCTAACATCTCTTATTAGAATTTTCTATGTAGGATCCCCATGCACTTTCATATGTGGACTATGCAAATTCCTTGAGGATGCCTCAAGAAACTCCAATAGGTGAGGCTTCCCTACTTCTACAAGTATACATAGGAATATCATCTATAATATTAATTGTAAAGTACTAACAATAGATGTTACACTTTTCATCTAATCTTGTGCTTCTAAGAATGTATTCTATATCTATACAACCTTCCTTAGGGATAGACTCCCCCTTGACTGGTACTGTTTCTACTAAATTTTTCTTATGGACCAATTTTGTTGATACTTTCACTATAGACTTTGTATGTATAGGTACCACCTAACTGATGATACACCTTAGCACATGGTGTACACTAGCACAAGATTTCCCTATCATCTCATAATGTCGAGCTAGCCATCTTTCCATTATGACCTCATAATCTACATCCAATGAACTTTCTTGACTCAAATTATTTGTATGTAGGCTATATCTTATCCTAACTATTGGAAGTGATTTTTTACAACTCCTCTAGATTATATTCTTGCATGTAGATTTATTCTACATATGCAAACCCATGTGTTGGATCCAATAGGACTAGAACATTATTTTCTTCATTCCCATAACTTGTTGAACACTGCTTAAATAACAAAAACAAAAAGGGCAAACTAATAATGTTGGGTCGCGCTCTTCCTCTGCCATATCATTGATTTCAAAATCTAGTCAAAATATGACTCCTTTAATGTTGACCTCTACATCCTTTAACATACCCATAGGTGTTTGTACATGTTGTTTTCCATGTAGAGGATATGTGACAAAGGTACAAGCATAGGTTGGCCCCCACCCATTCATCTCATATAACCATATTAATGTTATCTCATGTATTAATAACAACATTATTCAATAGATACCCATTGATTTCTAAAGTTAGCAATAATGTGGTTTCATACCTAGGTTTAAGTGTGCACAAAACCTTGGTGTTGGATCTAGTTCAAATGATGCCTCTCCACTACTTGAAATAGTTAGTTTCTCTAGAAGTTGATTTACTTGTGGTATAACACCACCCTAATGTAGAAGGAACAATGTTACAATCTAAACATCTATCTTCATTTTTATTTGTATGCTTAGCTACTATATCATGTTTAGCATCCACAGACAGTTTCTGTCATTTTACTAGATCAACTAGTCATAACACTCTTCAAATTAAACCACCTTTTTGTTGGTGGATCCCTCTTTTTTGTGTGTTCCTTGTGTTGGGTATGTTGCAAATATGTGCCTAATTGGTGTTGTCATTGATGTCAACATATCCTTGTTGTCATTAGTGTCAACTGTATCCTATTTTGTTGCCTGTATTGTTGCCTATTTAGAAGAATGAAATGTTGAGGATATTGAGAAAATTAATCAAGATAAATGTATGCGGACCACATGACTATGTAGAGGATTGTCTAAAGTAGCTCCAGTTAAGATTTGAGAGGTCCGCATAAAGATTTGAAGAAGTTATGGTCATTTGAGTAGAACCAAGTTTTGCAGTGTTCAGAAGAGAGAGTGATAGGAAATTGGTCCAGATTTCTCCGCAAATGGAACACTATGATCTGCAGAACTAGAGACATGCTTGGGAAGTCAGTGTGTGTCATCAAATCAAGTGGTTCATGGTTTAGAGGTCCACAAGCAATCTTTCTAGTGTGAAAATCATGGCAGACAATGTTCTTAAGGTACCAGATGAAGATGCAAGTGATTTTGTTGATTTGGAATAGTGCGGATGTTATTGTTGAATTCAATGTGCTTGTGGAGGTCTCTGGATTGTGTTCCTACTATGTTGGGGGTCTGCATTGAAGATTAAGCTTGTTGTTGAAGATTTCTTCCTTGGTGTTGATGTTCTTCCCAGTCTTGGCCAACCGGATGATTCAAGCATGTTGCAAATGATCTAAGAGCAATTCTATGGAGCGTGGCGTGTTGATCAAGGAAGATTTGAGTCCTAGTTATGTTTGACCAACAACTTAGTAATTCTCATTAAGTCAGATGCTTGTAGTGCCGACCTTGATGTTTATTCCAAGGTTCATGAAGCATATAAAGGCATGTAGTTGAGTTGTTGAAAATCAGCCTTGTGCGAAATTGATAAAACTCTAAGAAAGCATCAGTGGTAGAGTAGAGAAGAGGAGATGCATAAGAACAAGAGTAGTAAAGGATGAAGAGATAGTGAAGAACTGTTTTGAGGTAGAGCAAAAGTTTTATGAGCCTTCAATGAGACTAAACTAGGCATGATGAAGATGCTATTTCTCAGTTAACTCTTTCTGTACTAAACATAAATTCTTGTAGGCAATGAGCCTCTTTGAGCAGTGAGCTCTGGGCAGTGCACCCAAAGGCAAGTGCCTTCCTATTTATTTCAAGTACTTTTAACAAGGTACGAATCTTGTGGGCTAACCCCCACCATGGTTTTCCCTTAACCGGGTTTCCACGTTAAAAATCTTGGTGTCAAGTGTGTTCATTTTGTTTCTGCTCATGTGTTGTTGATTCATGCTTTGATATTTATCTGTTTGTAAGTTGTGAAAGAAGATTAAAATAAAAAAAAGTTTAAATTGGTGGGACAACTGATTCACCCCCCTTCTCAGTTTTCCAGCCTAATTCCAACAATTGGTATCAGAGCCGGTTCCTTTAAAAGAAGCTTGACCGCTTGAGGAGATCTAAGATGTCGACTTACAAGAAGGAAAGTCTAAGATTTGATGGAACAAATTACTCACTTTGGAAGGTGTGCATGCAGTGTCATTTGGAATGTATGGGTGATGTCTTTTGAATTATAACTAAGAATGAGTATAAGATTACTAAGAATGGTCCTACAACTCTAGATGAACTCAAGGAAGTTGAATACAATATTCGAGCTAAAGAAGCATTGTTGAGTGCCCTGAATGATACAGAAATGACAAATGTCCTGGAATTCAAAACTGCTCATGAAATCTAGAATAAGTTGGAAACCCTATATGAAGGTGATAAACATGTCAAATGTGCTAAGCTACAGAGCCTGAAAGGTAAATACAAAAGGTTGATGATGAGTGAAGATTAAAACATTACTTCCTACATGTAGAAGGTAAATGAACTTGTGACCAGTATCAGGAGTGCTGGTGGAGTATTGGATGAATCAGAGATTGTTGCCAAAGTGCTCAGATCCTTACCTCCAGTATACAAGCATAAAGCTATTGCTATTGAAGAGATCAGGGATGTGACAACTGTTACAAGGGGTTAGTTGGTTGGTAAGCTTTCAACATTTGAAATGAGTGAGTTTGGTGATTCTCTTCCTAAGTCTGAATCTGCATTTAAAGCTAGTATTCATGGAAAACAAAGATATGATCCAGGTGAAAGCTCTTCAAGAAGATCAAATAGATTTAAAAAGACAAGGAAGGATCTTGAAGATGATGAAACTGAGTTCGATGAACTTGAAGCCCTTTTTGCCAAAATATTGCCAAGAGGATCTGGTAAGTATGAAGGAAAGTTGCCATTCAAATGCTTTTCTTGTAATAAGATTGGTCATTTTGCCTCAAGGTGTCTGGAGAGGGGTTCAAAGCCAAACTCCAACAGACCTAGAGTTCATAAGAAATGCTACTATGTCGAAGAAGCTGGTGAAGGAGTCACAGATGATGAATCTAATCATGGAGGTTCCACTAAAAGTGATTGGATGTTCATTGCTATCAAAGAAGAAGATCTAGTGCCTACTGAATCTGCTAGCTATGCAAATGTGGAAAGTACCTTGGCTGCTTAGGTTGTAGAAAAAGATAAATGGGCAATTGACAGTGGATGTTCTCATCATATGATTGGTGATAAAAGTAAGTTTGTAAGCTTTGAAAAATATGAATGTGGAACTGTGAAATTTGGAGACAACTCAGCTAGTAGAATCCGTGGCAGAGGATCCATCTCTTTTGATGGTAAGAATAACACTAATGATGTTCTATATGTGGAAGGATGAAAGCATAATCTTCTTAGTGTTGGATAGTTGGTTGACAAGGGTTATGATCTCCGATTCAAGGATGGAAAATGCAAAATCTTGGAAAGCTCCAGAACTGAAATTGCATCTGGTACTTAGACTAGAGGTAACATATTTCATTTAAGTAGCTATGGGAAAAGTTGTTTGATTGCTCAGATTGATCAGAGTTGGTTATGGCATAGGAGAATGTGTCATGTGAATTTTGATAACATTATCAAGATAAGTTCTACTCAGGCTGTGAAAGATGTTCAAAACTTGTGAAACCTGCTGATAGCATGTGTAGAGAATGTCAATTGGGTAAACAAAACAAAACTTCATTCAAGAGTAAAGAACAATTTTCAAGTGGATGGTTGGAACTTGTGCATACTGATCTATGTGGTCCTGCAGAATTAGGAGTGTGCAAGGAGACAGATCTTTTATGTTGTTGATTGATGATTACTCCCGGATGATGTGGGTAACCTTCTTGAAAGAAAACTCAGAAGCTCTTGATAAGTTCAAGGTGTTCAAGGTTATGGTGGAAAATGAGATTGGTGAGAAAATAAAGTGTCTAAGATCTGACAGAGGTGGAGAGTTTACATCCGGTGAGTTTGATTCATTCTGTGAAAAACATGGAGTAAAAAGATAGTTATCTGCTCCTAGGACTCCTCAGCAGAATGGAGTTGTGGAAAGAAAAAACTGGACCATTCAAGAAGCTGCTAGGACCATGATGATGGAAGCAAATGTTCCTCAAGTCTATTGGAGAGAAGCTATGAGTACTGCTATCTACACTCTTAACTAGGTGCAGATCAAAGGCAATTCTAGTAAGACCCCTTATGAACTATGATTTGGTCATCCTCCTACTGTGAAATATTTCAGAGTTTTTGGTAGTAAATGCTATATCAAAAGAGATGAGGATCTAGGCAAGTTTAATGCAAGAAGTGATGAAGGAATATTTCTGGGTTACTCTACTCAAAGCAAGGCATACCGGTGCTTTAACAAGAGATTGAAAAAGATTGTTGAAAGTGTAAATGTTAGAGTTGATGAGAGCAAAGGACATTCCAGGTCTTGCAGATATAATTCAAATGATCAAGATGAAAGTCAAAATCAAGGAAGGCAAGTTCAAACCTAGACTCAGATCCAGATTGATCTAGAAAATCCAATGACTCAAGAGGATAGTGCAGATGTTGAGGAACAAGCTCAAGAAACAGAGGTTCAAGCAAATACCAAAACTCCTAGGTATGTAAGACTAAATCATCTTAAAGATCAGATCATAGGAGATAGAAATAATGGTGTTTGAACTAGGAGAAGAATTGCTGAAGATCAAGAGGAGATTTGTTTGATTTCAAATATTGAACTAAAATTAGTAAGTGAAGCTTTCAATGATGAAAATTGGGTAAAAGCTATGGAAGAAGAATTAATGCAAATTGACAAGAATCACACTTGGGATCTTGTTCCTAGACCTGAAGACAAAAATGTGATTGGAACTAAATGGGTCTTCTGAAATAAACTAAATGAAGATGGTGAAGTTGTAAGAAACAAATCAAGGCTGGTATGCAAAGGATATTCTCAAGTGGAAGGAATTGATTTTGAAGAAACATTTGCTCCGGTGGCAAGAATAGAGGCAGTCAGACTATTTCTTGCATTTGCTGCTTATAAAGATTTCAAGGTCTATTAGATGGATGTCAAGTCAGCATTCCTGAATGGAGAATTGGAAGAAGTCTACATTGAGTAACCGGAAGGATTTCAATTATCTGATAAGAGAAATATGGTCTGCAAGTTGATGAAAGCATTGTATGGACTCAAACAAGCCCCAAGAGCTTGGTATGCAAGATTAGATAAGTATCTACTAAAGCTAGGATATAGGAAAGGTACTGCTAACAGTAATCTTTACTTCAAGATTGATCATGAGCACATTCTGATTGTTGAGGTATTTGTTGATGATATCATTTTTGGTGGAAATGAGAGTATGTGCAAAACATTTGCTGATCAGATGCAGAGTGAATTTGATATGTCCATGTTTGGTGAAATGAATTTCTTCTTAGTTCTGCAAATCATTCAGTTAGATAAAGGTATCTTCATATCTCAATCTAAGTATGTGAGAGAATTGTTGAAAAAGTTTGAAATGGAAGATTCAAAGACAATAGGTACACCCATGGTAACCGGATGCAAGTTGAGTAAAGATGATGACTCCCCTAAGGTGAATCAGAAAAGATATTGATCAATGATTGGAGGACTACTCTATCTAACTTAGACCAAACCTGATATCATGAATGCAGTTGGACTTGTTGCTAGATTTCAAGCTAATCCTAGAGAATCCCATGTTGTAGCAGTCAAAAGAATTTTTAGATATCTCAAAGGGACACTTGATTATGGCTTATGGTATCCAAAGGATAATAACTTCACTCTTCATGCATACATAGATGCTAATTGGGCATGAGATGTGGATGACAGGAAAAGTACTAGTGGTGGTGCATTCATCTTGGGAAGGAGATTAGTTTCTTGGCTGAGCAAAAAGCAATAGGCAATATCTATGTCTACTGCAGAGGCAGAGTATATAGCAACATCAAACAATTGTACTCAAGTTCTGTGGATGAAGCAAATGTTGAAAGACATCAGAATTATGTTTGAGGAGCCTGTTACAATCTTCTGTGATAATTCAAGTGCAATAAGCATCTCAAATAATCTGGTGTTGCATTCAAAGACAAAGCATATATCAATCAAGTTTCACTTCTTGAGAGAGAAAGTTAATGAGAATGAAGTTAGATGGAGTTTGTTTCTTCAAAGGATTAGATTGCAGATATTTTCACTAAGCCTCTACCCAAGGATACTTTTGAGTATCTTAGAGAGAAGCTAGGGGTTATTACCTCTCCTGATTGGAACTAAGATGTACTAGGGTGCATTAGTTCAGTAGAATTCACAGTCATATCTTGTGATCTAGATTGACGTTAAGGAAGTACTACTCAGGGGGAGTAGTCAGTATGCATTTTGGAGATCATCCTGAAACAAAAAGGGGGAGAAAAGATTGCAAATATGTGCCCTTTGCCATTGATGTCAAAGGGGAAGAGAAGTCATGTGAAAAACTAGCTGCTGATGAAAGGGGGAGCAGTGAAGAAAGTAGTTGCAGAAGTAATAAGAAAAAGGGGGAGAAGTTCTTGTCTTGATGGTTAAATTAGTTTTTCACATCGTATGTTGCCATCAATGACAAAGGGGGAGATTGTTGCAAACATGTGCCTAATCCTTGTTGTCATTGATGTCAACATATCCTTGTTGTCATTGGTGTCAACTGTATCCTATTTTGTTGCATGTATTGTTGCCTATTTAGAAGACTGAAATGTTGAGGATATTGAGAAAATTAATGAAGATAAATGTATGCAGACAACATGACTATGTAGATGATTGTCTGAAGTAGCTCTAGTTAAGATTTGAGAGGTCTGCATAAAGATTTGAAGAAGTTATGGCCATCTGAGTAGAACTGGGTTTTACAGTGTTCAGAAGAGACAGAGTGACAGGAAATTGGTTTGGATTGCTCCACAAATGAAACACTATGATCTGCAGATCTAGAGACATGTTTGGGAAGTTAGTGTGTGTCATCAACTCAAGTGGTTTGTGGTTTAGAGGTCCGCAAGCAATCTTTCTAGTGTGACAATCATGGCAAACAGTGTTCTTAAGGTACCTAATGAAGATGCAAGTGATTCTGTTGATTTGGAGTAGTGTGGATGTTATTGTTGAATTCAATGTGCTTGTGCAGGTCTCTGGATCGTGTGCCTATTGTGTTAGGGGTCCACATTGAAGATTGAGCTCATTGTTGAAGATTTCTTCCTTGGTGTTGATGTTCTTCCCAGGTTTGGCCGACTAGATGATTCAAGCGTGTTGCGAATGATCTAAGAGCACTTCTATGGAGCGTGGCATGTTAATCAAGGAAGATTTGAGTCCCAATTATGTTTGACTGACAGCTTAGTGATTCACATTAAGTCAGATGCTTGTAGTGCCGACCTTGATGTTTATTCCAAGGTTCATGAAGCATATAAAGGCATGTAGTTGAGTTGTTGAAAATCATCCTTGTGCGAACTTGATAAAACTCTAAGAAAGGATCAGTGGAAGAGCAGAAAAGAGGAGCAAAAGAATAAGAGTAGTTTAAAGGATGAAGAGATAGTGAAGAAGTGTTTCGAGGCAAAGCAGAAGTTTTATGAACCTTCAATGAGACTGAACTAGGCATGATGAAGATGCTATTTCTCAGTTAAATCTTTCTGTACTAAAAATAAATTCTTGTAGGCAGTGAGCCTCTTTGAGCAGTGAGCTCTGGGCAGTGCACCCGAAGGCAAGTGCCTTCCCATTTCTTTCAAGTACTTTTAACAGGGTACAAATCTTGTGGGCTAACCCCCACCGTGGTCAAGTGCCTTCCCATTTCTTTCAAGTACTTTTAACAGGGTACAAATATTGTGGGCTAACCCCCACCGTGGTTTTCCCTTAACCGGGTTTCCACGTTAAAAATCTTGGTGTCAAGTGTGTTCATTTTGTTTCTGTTCATGTGTTGTTGATTCATGCTTTGATATTTATTTGTTTGTAAGTTGTGAAAGAAGATTAAAATCAGAAAAGTTTAAATTGGTGGGACAACTGATTCACCCCCCCTCTCAGTTGTCCAGCCTAATTCCAACATGGTAGGCTTGTTACGTAGTATGTGCATGGTTACTATTCCATGTCAAAATATGAATAGTCTTGTATGGTTTCTTAGCGTGCTTCTCTTTGGCTTTCCCTATCTAGATCATCTATGCATCCTTTTGTGTGACTCAAATATCTATAATAGAGCTAGATAATCTTTTGTTTGGTGAGCTACATAAAATAACACACGAGTTAGAAACTTTGCATATTTACGTGCAATATGGTTACTTTCACCATACTCATAATAGGAAAATTCTTGTTGGGAAATGAGGTGTCTCAACCTTGCTACACATTTCCCTTTATAGTTATTTCTATTTAATATTTTCCTACAGCTATTACGCATTGTCGGTGCTTTGAAAATTGGTTTTTTAGGTGTCAAAAGATGCCCACATGATAGTATATTATGGAAGGCCTATTTTTAGGCATATTATGACAGATTCTATGACATCTGTAAGGGTCAAAAATAGGGGATTTCATTTTTGACGTGAGAGCTTATTTTGGGACTAGAATCTTGGCTAAGAATCCTCGCACATGGTTTTATAAAATCACAGGTGGTTTCGTGTATAGCCAGAAGTCTATAAATTGGAGGCTTGAGGAGTTGTTTGCATAGTGTGAGTTTGCAGGTATTGTTATGCTGTCGGAATGCTACTAGAATTCTTCCAGAGTTGTTTACTAGTGATACTCCTGTAATAAACTTGCTCTACAAGTGTATGTAATCTTGTTATTGGATTTGGAATACATTTAGAAGGCTTTTGGAGTATGGGATTTTTCACCTGAAAGGGTTTTCCCCACGTATATCTGGTGTTTTGTGTTTTATTGTTTATTTCATGTTTTGAATGTGTTGCTGGAATTTCTATAGTTGTTAGATCAGTTTTTAAAAAGTTTTTCATATTGTCTCTCCTCAAGATTGGCGTAGGAAGTTGTTTCCGCTACTTTAGCTTCCTTACAAGTGGTATCAAAGTCTGATCACCTTTGGTTTCAGTTGTGGGTTGTTGGGTTTTTTGTGCTAATCAAGGTTTGAGTGGGAGCTTGTGCAGAGGATACTTTGTGATCTTGTTGCAGGCTTTTTCAAAAGGCAAGCACATCTGGGAGGATTGAGGTAGAGAAGTTTTCTGGCACGAACTTTGAAATGTGGAAGCTGAAGATGGAAGATCTGTTGATTGACCGGGATCTATGGGATGCAGTGGATGAAAATGTCCATAGGCCTGTGGATCTAGATTTGGCTTCAAAGTATGATGTAATGGATAGAAAAGATAAAGGTCTCATAAGATTGTGCCTTGCAGATTTGATTCTGATAAATATCCATGAAGAACCCACTTCGAAGAAGCTTTGGAAGAAGTTGGGTGAGATATATCAAGCTAAATCTCTAGTGAATAAGATTTTCTTGAGGAAGAAGTTATATTCCTTGAGAATGGAAGAAGGTGGACGAATTTTTGAGCATCTAGAAACATTCAATATGTTGGTGACTCAGTTGACCTTGGTTGGGGTTAAATGGATGAGGAAGAAAGGTGCCAAATTTTGTTGCGTTCGCTGCCAGACTCATGGGACAGCCTAGTTATGGTTATTGGGAGCACTGCAGTCATCTTGACGATGGAGGATGTTGTTGGTTCTCTACTTTCCAAAGAGATGAGAAGGAAGGTCTCTCTAAATGTCAAAGAGGCTTTGAGTGTTCAAGGAAGACAAAAAGAACGATGCAAAGATGAGAAGCAGTGTGGCCGTTCCAAGTCCAGGAATAAGGGGAGATCAAAATCTCCTAGTAAGTCCAAGGCAATATGCTAGAACTGTGGCAAATCCGGACACTTTTGAAAGGAATGTAAAGAAGAGAAGAAAAAGAAGAAGAAGAAGCAAGATTCTGACTCTGAGTCTGAAAAGGAAGATGGAGATGCCTTTATTGCAGCCTTGGCCACTCGTGCAGGTGATAATGCATGGTTGATAGACTCAGGTGCATCTTTCCACATGACTCCTAACAGAAACTGGTTTAGTAAGTATGAAAACTATAATGGTGGTAAGGTGTATTTGGGTGATAATTCTTTCCTTGACATTGTTGCCTGTGGTAGTATTCATGTGAAATTTTCTGATGGTAGAGTTAGAAGATTTGATGGTGTCTTGCATATCCCAGGACTAGCAAGAAATTTATTATCTGTTAGCAAGCTAATAGATGCAGGTGTGCATGTACAATTTTTTGAAGCAGGGGTCAAAATGGTGAGAGGTGCTATAGTGATAGCAAGAGGAAGCAGATTGGGTACATTGTACCAGCTTGATTCATGCACGGTTGAGTACAATAGCACTTTTGATAAAATTAAGCTAGAAACTACTTCGCTGAAAAAAGAGATGGTTTCCGCTTCTGCGGATGGTCGTGGCTTCTGGGTACCCAAGGGTGCTCTGTCTATCGAATCAAAGTTGCCTGTAGAGAAGACCATGTTATGGCACTAGAGACTTGGCCACATTGGAGAGAAGGGTTTGAAAGCCCTGAAAAATAAGAACCTTGTTGAAGGTTTGAATGATTGCAATCTAGAGTTTGATTTCTGTGAACATTGTATTTATGGCAAACAGAACCGCGTTCAGTTTTACTCGTCTTCTCATAAGTCTTCATGTATTTTGGATCTAATCCATTCGGATGTATTTGGTCCTATTGATGTGCTTCTATTGGTAAATCAGTTTATTATGTTACTTTCATTGATGATTTCAGTAGGAGAACATGGGTATACTTTTTAAAGAGTAAATATAAATTTTTCAGTCATTTTAAGGAGTTCAAGGCTATGGTAGAAACTTGGACTGGAAAGAAAATTAAATTTTTGAGGACTGACAATGGCGGTGAGTATTGTTCTACATATTTTGATAGATTCTATACAGATTGCGGGATTAAAAGAAAAAAGACAACTCCGTATTCTCCTCAACAGAATGGAGTTGCTGAAATGATGAACAAAACATTGATGGAGAAGGCTAGGAGCATGTTGAATGGAGTTGGTCTAGAACAAAAGTTTTGGGCTGAAGCTGTTGCCACTGCTTGTTATTTGATAAATAGATCTCCTACATCAGTGCTTGTTGATAAAACGCAATGGAGGCGTGGTCGAGGAAAAAGCCTTCACTTAGACATCTGAGAGTTTTTGGTTGTGAGGCATATGCACATGTGCCTAAGGAGAAGAGAACAAAGTTGGATTCTAAGGCTGTCAAATGTATCTTCATCGGCTACAGCTATGGTGTGAAAGGATACAAGCTTTGGGACCCTGTTGTACATAAGGTAATTCATTCCAGAAGTGTTATTTTTAGAGAAACTAAATCTTCTCCTGTTATTTTTTAGCCAGAACATTATAAAGAAATTGAACAGAAAAAAGATGTGATTCAACTTCCGTCTATGCCTGAGGAAGATGAATCGAGGCCCCAAGATAGACAAGAAGTTGAGAAGAGCTCATCAAGCTCTGAATCTTCAGAAGAGGGTGAAGAGGAGGAAGAAGTGGAAGAAACTCCACCTCAGCTTGTTTGAAGGTCTACAAGGCATAGGAAACCATCTGAAAGGTATGAGTATTTACTTGATGATTGGAAGTGTATATTTGATTTGAATACTAACATTGATGAATCGAGATCTGTGCAAGAGGCTTTGGGTATGAATGATGCAGAGTCCTGGAAAGTTGCCATGGATGAAGAGATGGAAGCCCTTGAAAGAAATGATACGTGGGACCTTGTACCTTTGCCTGAAGGACGTAAACCTGTTGGATGTAAATGGGTCTTTAAGAAAAAGATTGGTTCAGATGGAAATGTTGAAAAGTATAAGGCACAGTTGGTTGCGAAGGGATGCTCTCAGGTTGAGGGTATTGATTACGGTGAGATTTTTTCTCCTGTTGCTAAAATAACATCCATTCATTTTTTATTATCTATTGTAGCAGCGTATGACCTAGAGGTCGAACAAATGGATGTGAAAACTGCTTTCCTCCATGGTGATTTGGAGGAAGAAATCTATATGACATAACCAAAGCACTACGTGGTAAAAGGTAAAAGCATGTTGGTTTGTAAGTTAAAGAAATCTCTGTATGGCCTTAAACAAAGTCCTAGGATGTGGTACCAAAAAATTGATACTTATGTGTTGAGTTTGGGATTTGTGCGATCTAAATCTAATCACTGTGTATATTTTAAATTTGATGGTGATCGTTTCCTGGTAATTGCTTTATATGTTGATGACATGTTTATTGGGAAAGGCAAAGGTTTGATTGCAGAATTGAAATCTCAGCTCTCTACGAAATTTGAAATGATAGATCTTGGTGCAGCAAAACACATACTTGGGATGAAGATAAGAAGAAATCGTGAGAACAGAAAGCTATGGCTTAGCCAGAGTAAGTATGTTTGTTCAGTTTTGCAAAGGTTTAACATGTAGGATTATAAACCACTTTGTGTTCCTGTTACATTGGGAACGAAGTTCTCTATTTCACAATGTCCTACATCCCCATCGGAGATGGAAGACATGAGCAGAGTGCCTTACCAGAGTGTAGTTGGAAGCTTAATATATGCTATGGTCTGTACAAGACCAGACATTGCCCAAGCAGTGGGAGTTCTTTCTCATTATATGTCTAATCCTGGAAGAGTGCATTGGGATGCAGTTAAGAGGGTCTTCAGATATTTGCGGGGTACAACAGAGTACTCTATTTGTTTTCATGGTATAGGAGATTAGTATTCCTTGAGTATTCGTAGTTTTGTGGATTCAGACTGGGCTAGTGATGTCGATAGTAGAAGGTCCACCAGTGCATATGTGTTTACTCTTAATGGTGGTGCAATCAGTTGGATGAGCAAGTGACAGGCTATGGTCGCTTTGTCCACTACTGAGGCAAAGTACATGGCAGCTACTCGTGCCTATAAAGAAGCCATTTGGTTGAAGTATTTGTGTTCAGATATTGGATTGAAACAGGGTGTAGTTACAGTTTATTGTGACAGTCAGAGTGCAATCTACATTGCAAAGAACCTAACTTTTCATGCCAGGACCAAACACATTGATGTTCAGTATCACTTCATGATAGATATGGTGGAGGATGGCAGGGTGAAGCTGGAAAAGGTAGAGACTATGGTGAATGTTGCGAATGCATTAACTAAGCCCGTGAGCACAACAAAATTTAGGTGGTGTTTTGAATCTATGGGCCTTTTGGCCCCTAGCAGTTGATCCACGATGATGTTATTCCCCTGGCCCTTGCAAGGTATTCGACAAGTGGGAGAATGTTGGGAAATGAGGTGTCTCAACCTTGCTGCACATTTCCCGTTATAGTTATTTTTATTTAATATTTTCCTACAGCTGTTACGCATTGTCGGTGCTTTGAAAATTAGTTTTTTAGGTGTCAAAAGATGCCCACATGATAGTATATTATGGAAGGCCTATTTTCAGGCATATTATGATAGATTCTATGACATCTGTAAGGGTAAAAAATAGGGGATTTCATTTTGGACGTGAGAGCTTATTTTGGGACTGGAATCTTGGCTGAGAAGCCTCGCACATGGTTTTGTAAAACCACAGGGGGTTTCTTGTATAGCCAGAAGTCTATAAATTGGAGGCTTGAGGAGTTGTTTGCATAGTGTGAGTTTGCAGGTATTGTTATGCTATCAGAATGCTACTGGGATTCTTCCAGAGTTGTTTACTGGTGATACTCCTGTAATAAACTTGCCCTGCAAGTGTATGTAATCTTGTTATTGGATTTGGAATACATTGAACAGGCTTTTGGAGTGTGGGGTTTTTCACCTGAAAGGGTTTTCCCCACGTATATCTGGTGTTTTGTGTTTTATTTATTATTTCATGTTTTGAATGTGTTGTTGGAATTTTTGTAGCTATTAGATCAGTTTTTAAAAAGTTTTGCATATTGTCTCTCCTCAAGATTGGCGTAGGAAGTTGTTTCCGCTACTTTAACTTCCTTACAATTCTTAAGATTAATTTTATTATAGCTACCTCCATGACTTGGGCAGCCTCCACCGCATCCCTTCTATCTTGAAGAATAATTCTAATATGGCACATATTATTGTTGAGGTGTGTTTTTGTTGCTAAGGTGCATATTTGGGCTATGTATGGTATGCTTGGGGTGTATTTTAGGGCTATGTGTACTAGCTAGGGTGCATACAGTGGTTGTTTCAAAGATAGTTACACACTTGCATTCAATACCTATTTTTCTTGAGCTTTGCACAAATCCTTTACCACTCAACAGGTATTAGTGTCGTTAGTTGTGTTCTCATAGACTCCACACCAATAATTAACTATGATGCCTTACACTTTTTAAAGTGGGGTGGAGGAAGAAGTGTCATGATGCTCACGATAGATTACATAGTCTAGAATGCTATAGGAAGTTCAGTAGTATTGACCACCTACTCTCTCACCTCCAAAAACTCAATTATTGTTATACATTTTAATGACGCTACATACACCATAATCCCTATTTATCATCTTATGTGCCTACTAATCACTCCATGTGTCTGACCATCTAGACTATCTTTTGCTCTAACTATGTTGTTGCTCCAAAACCTTATGGTTCTCCAGAAAACTCCAGGCACAATGCACCTTCCAGTGCCTCATAATGAGTTGAAAATGTATGTTGTACCAACTCATGCTATATATGCATAGTCATACCTTGAATTTACCATTCTTGTTGGAGTGCAACATCAATGGTCTATGTGATCTTGGCAACCAACTCCTTGAAACATTGATCATACTTCACTCTCCTAGCTATTGCTTCAAATCTTTTAGTGAAATTATGTTTGTGTGCTCTAATTTTGGGTATGTACAAACTCATAAAAATGTCCTTTTCACATCAGCTATATCAAGCTTAGTATGATTTGTACCATATTTAGAATATAAATCCTACACATGTTCTCTCAGGGTGGCAACAATTAAGCTTTCATCGGTGACATTTTAGTGCATTCACAAGCCCTCCAGTGATGAGGGGCATCTTCTTCCCCTGTAAAATTCTTCATCATAGTAAGTTTGGCTCTACTACCACTCTATATGCCATATTTTATCTAAACATAGGGAAGTATTGGTTCAAATATACAATGAATTGATCAAGATGCATAATAGAGAAAGATACAAAGTATCTCAACTCAAATCTAACCTTATCAAGTTATAGGTTATTCAAGTGCTCATGGTGTAGACACTTAAAAATGTCCTCAGCTCGTGAACACCACATTCATATCAATTTTCTTCCAAATTCCATATTCAACTATTAATTAAATAATTTTAATTATTTAATTAATTCAATTTTCTCCTTTCTGTTCATTTGTCTATTTTCCCTAATTTTCCTCTATGGTTAAATAATTAATTTTAATTAATTAACTATTTACATTCCAAATACCCCTTTTCACTCAATTGATTTAAACAAATAAACATTTGTTTAAATACCCCTCACTTAATTAAATAAATCTCATTTGTTTAATTAAGGGTTAACATGTCCCACTTCAAATAAATTAAATAAATTGGGCAAATTTATTTAATTTAAACTCCCTCACACCTTATCAAATTTTTGAATTTTAAATTCACTCTTGGCTTGTAGTGGAGGGAAACCCTAATCGATCTCCACCCTTTATTTTGCTCCAAAGTCAACATCAGATCCTAGCCCTTCATTCGAACAAGTTCTTCTATAAAACAATTTTTACAACCATTTTTCATCTCTCCCAGAACACAACCCTAAAATCTACTTTTACACTCTCCAATATCTTGTTGTTCATACATTTGAGCTTCTCTAGATTGTTGCAAATCCACAAAATCTAAGAACACTACGTGAGATTAAGGAGGACAATGGAGATTAGTCAACATTTAGCTTAGAATCTTAGTTGTTTAGTGTTTATTTGCTTGTTTTCTTAGCTTCTTTGCACTCCATTGGGAGCTAGGGTTTGCTATCAATAGTTTTATGCATGTTTGATAGCTTTTTCCCTATCTCGTTCTGGTGAACCCAACATGAATCGAGTGTTTTTTGTCAACTTCTGAAAGACAAGTTTCGCAAGTGGCTTCCTGGCCTCAAATGGACCCCACCGTTGAGTCCGGGAGGCCTCGCAGGTGAAGATTGACATAAAATACCCTAGGTTTTGGTCACTACAAAATTTTTAATTAGTTGCCAGTTTGTACTGTACGAATCCATACGGTATGGATCGGTCGTACTGATTCGTACATTACTTGGCTGCTGTGATTGCAGGTTTTATGGCATGTTTGGTATTATTGTTTTCTTGCAGGATTAATATCTGAAGGTTTCTGTTGCAGGGACAAGGTTTAACAAGTATTGTCGATTTAGGGCTTTTTCTAGCTTTCGACTGGTATTATCTACAAATCCTCCCATTACATTCATCGTCGACACTCCCCAAACCCTACTGTCGCTGCCACTATCATATCCATCTCTGTCACGTTTGAACCCTAAACCACTGCTATTTGAAACCCCTACCTCCATTTGACCACCATTACCCTAGCTCTTCGACCTCCCATCTGCTTAACTCTTGTGACACCACCTGCAAAGATTCTGTCTCCACAGTTTTCCTTCGATTGCCACAGTCCCACAGTCTATCCTCCCGCCACTTACATTTCCCCTATCGTCGCCTCTTGTGGTACAGTCTCCACCACTTGTAGCTAGGTCGCCACCAGACCTTGGCTCCCTCTGCCTCATCCATTTCGTGGTCACTATATTCTAAACAGCGACAGCTCCCATCGTCGATCGACTATGAAACTGTGACAATTAAACCCTAATTGTTGATCCTTCACTACTGCCAATGTAACATTTAAGTTATGCATTTAGGTTTTGGTTTTAGCATTTAGGGTCACGCAAGCTTTCAACATAGGATATAACATTCACATTTTAAAGTTTCGAATTAGACTTTAGGGTTTTTAGCCCTAGTGACAGCTGATAGTTTGGTGGCACCTACGTGGAACCCCTAACGGTTGGCTTTAGATTGCATCGTGACAGGGCACTAGGGAATTTGGTTCCCACTTTGTTTCTTATATATATATATATATATATATATATATATATATATATATATATATATATATATATATATATATATAACTTTCCTCTGGCCCTTGGTCACATCAGTGACCATGGGCCCTGCTTGAACCACTAACACCTAATTGCTAGTAACCATAACTGTCGGATGCTAGCTGATACATGTGACCAAGAAAGAGAAAACTGCTAATAGATAGTTTGAACAGTTAGGTTCCCCTTGCCCTCCTACATGTCCTAATAGGGCATTATTTTTCTTTTCGCCATATCTCGGGCATACGGCATCTCAAATTTACAAACAAGGGCTCGTTGGAAAACTGACTCTGCCAACTACGCAACGGTGTAGGTTTCATCAGGTAATAGTGTAATTTTTTTAGGTAATAGTGTCATTTTATCAAGTAAAATTTTAGTCAAAGTCAACGTTACATTTGAACTTCAAATGTAAATATCTTTGGTATTTTTCATTAGATTTCAGTCATTTTTTTTTTCAAATTGCTTAGAATTTTGTCTATTTTCTGATGCTACAGTTGGTTTTTCTATGACTGATCAAATTTTTTAGATATTTTCTAGATTCGCTTTCTTGGCCTTTTGGTCTTGGTAGCTTGCAAAGGGGGTATTTCACTTCATGTTTTTTATTTTTCACACTTCGATAGATGATTTTATGCTACTAATTTCTAATTTGCAGCTTTGTGGTGTTCACTGGGAAAATAATTCAAGTTAAAACTACTAACAAATTTGATGCATGGTTCCTTTCATTCTTATGTGTGTGATTTGCTATCATAGGAACACTTCAATTTGGTGCATAAAAAGAACAATAGCTTGTTGTTTTCATACTTATTTTGGGGCTTAAAAAAGAATCATTTGTTCACTTTGTTTGGTGAGTATGCTCTTCCCTCACGCTCTAAGTGATCTTGGGAATCAAAAGCTCTTCCCAATATTTGCATAAATCACACCACACATTTAAATTCTAAAGGTCAATGAACTTTGTCTAGTGTGGCCAAGTCAAATATGTATGCTCTCTCCTCACATCATCCTATGAACTTGGAGATCAAAAGTATTTGCACTCGTGTCGCTTTTGTAACCCTTTAGAGAGGCCTTCCTTGGTGGGAAAAGAGGTACTCACCCAAGGGAACAACCTCAAGTGGTACTTTCATTTAGTCTTCTATATAAAAAGGATAAGGCGAAAGCCAAGTCTAACTTGTATTAGTACTTACCATACAGTTCTAGTTTAAACAGATGCATACCTTGTGTATATGAGATTCCTAGTAGGACTGGTTAAAGCTTTAAGTGGCATGTTGGATGCTCGTAATGTGCTAATCTCCTGAATCATTACTAGACACCTTTAGATTAGAGGCCCCCCTTTTTGACCTTGTGGCAGTTTGTTCAAGGCAAGAGGACACATAATCCTCTCTAGATTCTCACCATAAGGCTCCCTTGAGATGAGATGGGAATCCTTAGCTTAGCATAACCTATACGTAGCTTTCTAGGGTAAGGGTGATTGGGTTATCCTTCCATTCTAGGAAGCCCCTATCCATTCTCTCTCGCAAAGACAAACGAATGTACACACCCACTCTAGGTGTGATGACATTTGAGTCGATGAAGATTCCAAGTTGTGGGCTTGAACAAGATACCATTAGCCATTGACCTTAGGGATAGAAATTGTCTTATGTGTGTGAACTATTTTTGAAATTGTGCTAAGCCCATGGAAATTTGGGGTTGTAAAGCCCTTGAACATACATAAATGATCACAAAGTCAAGAGTCACCAAAAATAGCCAAATTGATTGCCAAGTATCTTCTATGTTTGATGTGTCTTCTGATTTTTCACACCAATTGCCCAAACAAACATAGAAACAAAACACCACAATCATAGGGAAACCTTTGAGCATCTACCTTCCCTATCAAACTCAAACTGCAATTGTGTCAACATACCTAAGACTTGCATATTCCATCCAACCATCCCTTTCATTCCCTTAGGTTTAGATGTCATCCTATAGCTAGTTCATTCCAAATCATTGCCTTATTGCTCAAACTCATTACATTCACTTAGGTTATCCTTGCATTAATTTAGCCCTTTGCACTTTAGATCAACCTCAAAATTTAAGTCACCTTTGAGACTTGGAAAATAGGAAATTTGCCATACTTTGATCATACCTTAGTTTACAAACTTGAATTGTCTAAGATCTTTACCTTTCCCATCAATCAAATCAATTTACAAGTTGGACTTTAAACTCACAAGTCTAGTTTGGGTCCATCCTCCTCAATTTTCAAGTTGAGTCTCCAACTCATATGTCTAGTTTGGAGGCTTACTTCAATCAATCATTATTCTCCCAACACTTGAAAAGGCCTTAAACAATTTCAATTAGTCACTTGGGTATACTTTAGTGTGCCTTAGCATCCTCTTTTATCAAAATCTCTTAAGGTTGCTTATCCAATTAGCTTTAGACATTGTCATAGCTTCATCCCTCATTAGTAGCCTTTGTCATAACTTCATTATCAAAAATCCCAAAACATAGCATTAGTGACATTTCATCATTACCCACATAGCATTTGCTACACTTGTCATCCTCATTCTCCAAAATTCCCATTAGTTGCATTTGTCATAACCTATTGTCAAAAAAATTCCAAAAACATAACTTAGTTGCATTTGCCATCCTTATTAATCCACTAGTTGCATGAAACATAAAATCTCCAAAACATACCTTAGTCACATAGTTCACCTTGCATTGTCATCCCAATAGCATCCCAAAATTCACATGTCTTATATGGTAGAGACATGGTTGCAAAAGAAGAGAAAGGGAGTAGATCCTCCTAGTCATCCCTATAGTGAACACATAAACACATCATTCTAAACATCCTCACCAACACATTTCATCCTAATCATCCTTGTCATATCCTAATCACATCCTATCTATCCTAATCATTCCACATCATCATTCTCATTCTAGTCAATCACTAGTCAAAATGGTCTTGATCCTTAGCAAGCCTAAGCCCAATCCTAATCCCAAGTTCATAATTAGAGGAGGCCATCTCTTTAGTGTTAATGATGAGACAAGTCCTAATATTAATCCATCCATATGTCAAGTTCATTCCCTATCAACCAACCCCAACCAACATCCCCATCAAATCACTTCACAACAAGAACATATGAGCCCAAGTCCACCTTTGCAACAAGATCAAATGCCTTTGAGTCCTAATGCCACCTTTGACAAGGGGAACACTAGCCTAGCTCATCCACCCTATAAGTACCTTCTACCATTTAATCCTCCATCAAATCCACGTCATAAGTTCAAACATTACAAAAGTAAACCTATGGAGTCATCCAAATCCACTAATTCATTGAACCCCTTTGACCTTCCATCTAATCAAAGTCCAAATTCTAATCCTACAACATATTCCACTCCTTGTATTCCTCCACCATGGGAACTTTCCACTCAACCTAGTCCTAATCATAAGCCTTCAACTTCCACCACCCATACAACTACAAAGGATGTGATCCATGGGCTCCTAGAAAGGAATAAGCCATCCCCATGTCAAACACCTATCCTTAATCCAATCAAAGAGTCCTCAAACATCATGTTCATCCCTTCAACCCCACCACGTGGTCCACAACATGTCAAGCCTATCCAAGAGTCCTCCACTTCCACTTCTATTCCAAGTCAAGAGATATGTCAAAGGTCTAATCCAAAGAATGTGGAGCCATTAGCTCCTAATTACAATCAAAATCAAATCGCTTCCATTCAACCTATCCATAGCACAATTAATTCTATTCATGATCAAGCTCCCATTTATGATCAAGATCCTACCTATGATCAAGAAGGCTATGATGATCCTCTAAGTCAACTTTATGCATTCCATGGTCAAGAGATTATCACTCCACCTATCCATGATCCAAAAACATCCACTCCCCATGACGAGACAAGTGGCTTCCAAGCACACATAGATTTTCAAACCAATAGCATAGATCTTAGTGAACACAATGCTAGTCAAGATCCTAATGGTCCTTCCACATCCACCATTGATCCCATTTCAAGTCCATCATCATATCCTATTGGTTTATCCACCTTCATCCATGAGTGTTCCTCCTTAGGACAACAACAACCATTATAAACTTCACCTTCTCCATCAAATAAGGAACTCACGTCTAGTGTCCAAAACACACCTAGTCCCATTGTCAATTGCATCCTCCAAAAAATGAACTATCGTGGTGAAGGATTAGGCCTTCATGAACAAGGTATTTTGGAGCCCATACATGTCAAGGTCCCTCCATGCTCATATGGCCTTGGATATACACCCCAAGGTAAACAATCTAAAGATGTTGGTACTTCCTCCATGCATCCTAAGTCCACCTTTTTCCATCACAAATCACATCATGTACCCAAAACATATGTCGCCATTCCACCTCCATCATCCTACAAATGTCAAAAGCATGTGACCATACATCTTCCACCATCCACTTTACCTCCACTACTTCCAACTCCTAATATCCCTCCATCCACTTTGCCACCACTTCTCCCAACACCAAATTCATTCATTTACAAATTCCCCCACATTCCTAATCATGACCAACAAATGCACACATCATTTAAACATAAAGCTTCCACCCAATCCATGGGATTCAAAAATAAACATTTGGATGTCTCTACTTATAAAGCTAAAAATCCTAAGGGTCCTCACGCCTTAGGACATCAATTAAAAAAGTCAAAGCAAAATCCATCTAAAAAGCTACCCAAGCCCATATTTACAAAAGCAAAGTCAAAAACTAAAATGGTTTGGGTCCCTAAGCATAAAGAAATCAAGTCAAATGAGGCATCCACATCACAAAAATCCCAACTATCCTCTTCCATCCAAAAATGCCATTCCATTCAAAAATATCAAATTCCTTCATCCCACATCAAAAGCAAAAATCATAAAAATACTAAGTCCATGTGGGTACCTAAAACCCTAGTTGATCTCAACCGTCTACATAGCACAAGACAACTTTCAATCACAACCATTGATTCAAATCACCCTTTTCTATAAATCAAACCTCTCACAGGCCATTTGCAAGAGGTTGAGCTTTTGAGTACTATTATGCTGCTAGAATGAGCAACCAACATTCCTCCCACAATCATACTTTGAAATCTTGCATGCTTATGCGAGGTTGAGAAGAGCAATGGAGATAAATCAAATCTAGCTTGGAGATTAGTTTGCTTTGCTTTATTGTTTTGATTTTCATGTTAATTTGTACTCTATTATTCTAGTTATGGTTTGATATCTTGTTTTTTAGTTTCAGACCTAATTTTTTCCCTAACGACAAATGGTGAACCCAACGTTCCGACATGGTATATGGTTCAACTATACATTGAATTCATAAAGATGCATAGTAGAAAAGGCTACAAAGTATATCAACCCAAATCTAACCTTATCAATGTTGGCAAGAGACACTGCTAAGCATGATAGATGCTGTCATTGATGGCAACTAAGACTATTCCACCCATCCGCATAACTCAATTTGTTCCTACCGAAAGTCAGAATCATAATTTATCTAAGTCTGGGAAGTCAGAAACAGAGCAGGCAATAGGGTCCGGATCTCTCTGATGGTAGATCATAGTTTTTTTGTGGATCTGAGGGAGTCATAAGCATTGTCAGGATAATCTAAATCTAAAGTTTTGGCCTTCAGTGATGAAGGATTCAATACTTATTAGAATCTGAGTATTAGGTTAACAGTTTGATAGAGCAGATAGATGAAGAACAAGCCGACCTTGCAATTGATCTTGGTTTCAGATGTATGGAGGTTGTTGGTTGGACAAGTTGTGATGATCAGTGATAGTAGCCGACCTGATTAATGATTTGTGAGTACAAGTTTTGGTCCACGTTAAAAGTGTACATGGATTTAGCCGACAGAGCATAACTTTTTAATAAAGTTCTAAGTGTTCTTAAAGCTGACTGAGAAGTGGTTGAAGATCAGGATGCAGATATATATAGCCAATGGATTTGAATGATTTTGTGGTGTGCGTGAGGTGACTATGGAATAAGTGCGAAAAGGGCAGAGATCTAAGGTTTGGATGTTAGCAGAACAGTAAACAAAGCAGAGTAAGGATGAAGTGTATCAAGTCAGTGTTTTGTACTTAACCAGAACTGAACCCTTGCATTGGTAGATGCTATTATCAGTTCAAATTCATTGTAATCTTCTTTCTGTAGGCAGTGAGCCTTCTTTTGAGCACTGAGCTCTGGGCAGTGAGCCTGAATGCATGTGCATTCCCATTTGTAATACTTTTAATAGAGTATAATCTTTGTGGGTTAACCCCCACCGTGGTTTTTCCCTTAACCAGGTTTCCACGTCAAAAATCTTGGTGTCAAGTGTGTTATTTATGTTTCTGCTCATGTGTTGTTGATTAATGCTGAAATGTTTATATTATTAATTTGATTATAAGTTGTAAAAGAAGATTAAAGGCAAAAAAGTTGAATTGTGTCACAACTAATTCACCCCCACTCTCAGTTGTCCAGACCAAATCCAACAATTGGTATCAGAGCCAACTTCCTTGAAAAAGGCCTAACAACTTAAGGAAATATCTTGGAAGAAGTTTCAATGGGTTCACTCAAGGATCAACTTCGGTTGGCCCTAGAAGATCTTGGTCAGTCCAAAGCAGAAATATATAATCTAAGAGATGAGCTTAAAGATGCCAATGATACCATTGAAATGTTAAAAGATAAATTAAAGAAATCTATGAAAAAAATAAAGGAGTTACTTCTACAGTTATCCAATTTAACAGAAGAAAATGGCATGAATGAAGCTTTGGAAGAAAAGACAAAGGAATGTGAAAAGTTGTCAAAAGAAGTTGTTCTAAAAATTGAGATGGAATTTGGGGTGATGAGGCAAACCAAAGAAATTGAAAACATAAAGAAAATTGAAGAAGACCTGAATCAAAATCTAAAAGAAAGAACTGAAGAATGCTGCAGATTGGATGGAATAGCTAGCCATATAGAGTCTGATCTACGAGAAAGAAGAGAAAATGAGAGAGAACTTGAAAGGCAAATTGTCATTCTCAGACATGACCTAGAAGTTGCAAATGAATATAAGGAGAAGTTCAAAATAAGCTTAGCTAAACTTGAAGCATTGCTTGAAGGACAAAAAAAGGTTGATGACAAGCATGGTCTTGGATATGAGAAAGGTGAAAGCTCCAGATCTAGAAAAAAAAATTCTTAATCAATAAATGGAAGAAACAAACATAGAAGACCTTTGGTAAGAAAACCAAATGCTCAAAGATATCCATCCTTCAATGGAAATTGTTTTAACTACAATAAATTTGGCCATAAAGCTACTCAATGTACAAGCAAAGAAAATCAAAATGGTCCATCCTTCTCCAGTCAATGCTTCAAGTGCAAGATGTATGGTCATAGATCAAATGAATGTAGAAGTATGATAATGAATAACTTTAATGGCAATTCCTTTAATGGTTATTGTTTTGCTTGCAATGGATTTGGACACATGGCTAATCAGTGCAGATCAAGAGGAAATCAAGTAGATAAGCAAAGAAATGTTGTGTTCTTTAATTGCAATAAATCTGGTCATATTGCAAGATCCTGTAGAAGCAGGATCAATGAAAGAAGGGGTCTGGTAAATAGAAAACCAAATGAGCAGAGACAAGACAAAGGCAAAGAAAAAATTGATGTGAATGAGATCCAAAATGAAATGAGCAAGACATGGGTCAAGAAAACAATTGTGAACAATAGTAATGGGTCCGCACTGGAATCTGATGCTGATAATTCCTCTGGGAATTGAATCGAGAGCTCTGGCTTAGGGGGAGCTGCATTGAAAATCTGATTCCCCCAGCTAGTATGTGACTGTCTGAATCTGGCACAATAAGTAAAGGTGCTATACTATTACATATCTTTTGAAAAGATTTCTGGAAGAAGATAACTAGATAAGAAGATTTGTGAAGTGATTCATGAGAAGCTGTCTCAAGAAACAAGGTAACTGGATGACTCAAAGTAGTGCATTTATTACAATAGTGAATTAGGTTTTTGCGAAGGCATAAAAGGTTTTTTCATTCATCATTTGAAACACTTTGCATTCAAGAATGAAGAAGAGGAGTGAATTGTGAGAAAGAACTTGGAGAGAACCAAAAAGGTGAAGATCAAATTCAAGCAAGAATCCCATCTGACAATTCAAGGCAAAACCCTAAACTGTGAAAGAGGTATTTTTCTATAAAGCTTTCTGAATTTCATTGTTGAAGATGGCTACTCCATTGGTTGTAAATGTTACTGAGAGGCCACGTCCAAAATTCAAGAAACATCCATACAAGTCTGTAGAAGTTGATCCGCTAGGAGCTTTTTCTGATGTTTCGTACGGAGTTCTACATGTTAAAGATATTAGGGCATAT
Organism: Cunninghamia lanceolata; assembly: GCA_027924645.1. Classification (NCBI taxonomy): domain Eukaryota; kingdom Viridiplantae; phylum Streptophyta; class Pinopsida; order Cupressales; family Cupressaceae; genus Cunninghamia; species Cunninghamia lanceolata. The sequence goes on along the minus strand of BSBN01000987.1, from coordinate 12,299,355 downwards.
ATACATTGCAATGTAGAAGAATTTGGGAATCTGAAACTACTTGAATTATTTGAAAATCATCTAAAAGATGAGGATTATCAACTGAAATCAGAATTTGAAACCCTAGAGAGCAAACACTTTCTTTAAGTGATTGAATTCTCGACATTTAATGAAAGTGAATGGGTTCGATATGTATTAAGTAGGATGCATGATGAATCCATGTGGATGCTGAAACCATTCAAGATCACCAAAAATGTCATTAAAATTGTGACTGGGTTTAACTCAATCGGTGGATTACCCATGTTAAAATATGTGAAAAACTAAACTGTCACTGATGCAACCGGTGCAAAGTTTGATAAAAGAGCAATGACAATCAATGACATCATAGAATCAGATGTTAAGTTTGCCTCCATGATGATTGGCAACAAAATCTACCACTCAAGCAGGGAAAATTCTGTCTCTGGAACTGCAATATATGCAGCCTACCAAATGTTGAAGGAGAATGTTGATTATGACCTTTGTGAACTACTACAAAATTAGTTGATTGAGAATCTAAACAAAATAAAGAAAGACAAGAAAAACACCTTCAAGTATGGTTTCCTGATTATATGTCTATTTTTCTATTTTATGAATGAAGTGCTTGGATTTCAAGGTGTGCACTGGACAAATGATAGACTAGTAGCATGGCAAATAAGAGATCACCTACACAGCCTTGGTGATTTCCAAGCTTAGAAAACAACTATTTGGGGTTATTTCAAAAACTTTCAAAGTATGATGCATGCAAGAGAAAGAATCCCTAAGTCAGTTGTAGAGAAATATGAAAATGAAATATGCTTTATGGTTGACATTGATCAGTGCCTAATGGAGGCTATGGAACCTAGGACAGTATGGATAATGCCTATGGGATATGAGGTTGATGAAAGAGTCTTGGACATGTATGCTCAATATCTCCTGAGCAAATCAAGAGACACATATGTTGAAAGATTTGGAACATACAAAGAGCTAAGTCTAAAACTACATGTGGAGCTCAGACAACCACAGACTAAAAGGAAAGTGCAGAGGCAAGTTGAAATGTATGCTGAGAGTATTAGCATCACCAAAGAAGCAGTAAGAAAGAATAAAGAAAGGATTGAGGAGATGAAGAGAAGAGCTGAGCAAGCTTCAAAAGAAAGGACAAAAAGTGAGCCAGTAGCTGCTCTGGAAGTCCCATTAGCTCTTCAAGAAAAACAAGAAGCTCTGCAACTGTCTCAAAACAATCCAGGTCTATTCCCATTAAGACATTGGAAGCCACACCATCTGGTGAAGGAGGAAAGAGGAAGAAAACCAAGGCCACAAGAACCTACAAGAGCACAAAAGATGATGAGGAAACAGAAACAGATGAACAAGTTAAAGAGATGAGATCAAAGAAAGCCAAGACTTCAAAGGCCTCTAAGAACTAACCCTCAAAAAGCAAAAAGGGAAGTAAAAGGTAAGAGACTGGTAAGGTTGCTATGACTGTTGATCAAATTGTAAAATCTATTAGTGTTCATGGGAATCTAAAGCCTATCAGAATATATTATGATAGTTTTGATGAAGCAAATAAGAAAATCTTGGAGGATGCCACCATTCTGTACTTGAATAAATGCAATAGAGCTCTATTGGAAATTTTGCAAGAAATTCCCAAAAGTTTAAGGAAAATACTAGAAATGAGGAAGGAAGCCTCCAAGGACAAATACATAGAACTTAGAGAATATGTTCTCTCCACCCCGTGTCCAGTAATGACCAGAAGGGAAGTTGATAAAATCCTCAAGGAAGTTAAGGAGAAATTTAGAAGCAAGATCCGGATGAACAAGTTAATGCTTGGTGAAACTGAGAAAGTTGTAAAGGAAACAGAAGAAATTTTGAGAAAACCCCTTGACAAAGATAAATACTATATTGTTTCAGAGGAACAAGTTGAGGAAGTCAATCATTTAGTTCCAAAACAAGAAGCTCCAGAAGAAGAGATTGAAAAAGGAAATCATGACCAAGGTAATACTCTAGATCCTCTAGAGCAAACCTATGAGGAGACAGATGATGGAATTGATTCATCGATTCTGGATGTTGAAAAAGTAAATGTCAGTGAGCAACAAATCAAAGTTGATGACACCTCTATTCCAGAAGAGAAGCAAATAAGAAAAGAAGATACAGAGATGGTAGACAAAACTGATGATGCAGGAGATTCTCTAACTCTGCCTGATCAATTTGGAAAAGAAGATAATATTGCTACCACACAAAGCCCTCCGGAACAAATAGCAAGTAGTGAAGACACGAGAAAGAGTCCCTTTGTAGATAACATAGAGAAAACTAAAGTAGAAAAAGAGAAAGAAGAAGAAAAGAAAGATAAAACAAAAGAAGATGGTGCAAATGTTGATGCATCCAAACAAAACAGTTCTAATACTACCACTGATAAAACTCGAAGGAAGGAAGGTGAGTTGGAAGTTGTGGCAAGAGACACTGCAGAGGCAGTAAAGAACTTTTTGAGTAAAGAAATGCTGGAGATTGATGAACCAGAACTGGTTCAAGGACCAATCCACCTAGCTAATCTCTCTCCGGTCCAAATGATGAAGGTAGCATCTTTCACTCAGGCCAAGGCAAACGAGAAAATATTAAAGTCTCACTTAGAAGATAGCAAGTTGTTAAGTCTTGCATCTGGTGTACTAGAGAAGATAATGCCTACCCTCTAGAAGAATCTATCTGACTCTCCCTCTGGACATCTAAAGAATCTTGTAAACTCTGTAAGTACACATTTTGAGTCTTTAGTATAAGAGATTTAGTGAAATAAATAGCCTGATAGGGTATGATAGGATGATACTTGGTATCAGTATAAAGAGTATTCAAAATGCTCTAAATGATGGAAGTGATATATACAAGTTTTGTCTATCCTGGCCCAAAGTTAGTAAGGATATTGAGAAGAAGATAAAGGAGCAAGAACAGAAGTTATCAAATCAATCTCCTCTAACAGTTTCTCCTATAAGTCAGGAATGTCAAGTAATCAGTTTGGCCGATGAGATTAAGAGGCTTGTTAAAGAAAAGGGTAATATTATGAAGAGAATGTGTGAGCTCCAGGGATTGGTTGCCCCCAAGTGAGAGACAATGTATAATGCCTTCTCAGAAGATCAGATTGCAGTTCAAACAAATGACCCTTTAGATCTAACAAAGGTAGAAGTATATGCATTTTTACTAAGTGGACACATCTCAATTTTGGATGGCATGAAAAAAACTTGGGCCTCTGAACTTGAACAATTGAAAAATAGTTTTGCAGACATACTCAAGCTCATGTAAATATAACTTAAGAATTGGTTGTACATATGCGACACTATATATAGATTTTTTTCTTTTTGGCACGTGGATCCCATCCTTTGCCATTGATGTCAAAGGGGGAGTGAAGAACAGTTAAAAATGAGGAATCCAACAAAGGGGGAGCTCCAAAAGCAATGGAGAAGCATAAGAGTATAGAGTAAGGGGGAGTAAATGTGTAACACTTAGTCATTTTTCACTAAGTGTTGCCATCAATGCCAAAGGGGGAGATTTTTGGTAAGAGACATTGCTAAGCATGACAGGTGTTGTCATTGATGGCAACTAAGACTATTCCACCCATCCACATAACTCAATTTGTTCCTATCGGAAGTCAGAATCAGAATTTATCTAAGTCTGAGAAGTCAGAAACAGAGTAGGTGACAGGGTCTGGTATCTTGGTCCAGATCTCTCCGATGGTAGATCATAGTTTGCTGCGGATCTAAGGGAGTCATAAGCATTGTCAGGATAATCTAAATCTAGAGTTTTGGCCTTTGGTGATGAAGGATTCAATACTTATTAGCATCTGAGTATCGGGTTAACAGTTTGACAGAGCAGATAGATGAAGAATAGGCTGACCTTGCAATTGATCTTGGTTATGAATGTATGGAAGTTGTTGGTTGGACAAGTTGTGATGATTAGTGATAGTAGCTGACCTGATTAATGATTTGTGAGTGCAAGTTTTGGTCCGCGTTACAAGTGTACATGGATTTAGCCGATAGAGCATAATTTTTTAATAAAGTTCTAAGTGTTCTTAAAGCCAACTGAGAAGTGGTTGAAGATCAGGATGCGGATATATATAGCCGATGGATTTGACAACTATGGAATAAGTGCAAAAAGGGCAGAGATCTAAGGTTCGGATGTTAGTAGAACAATAAACAAAGTAGAGTAAGGATGAAGTGTATCAAGTTAGTATTCTGTACTTAATCGGAACTGAACCCTTGCATTGGTAGATGCTATTATCAGTTCAAATTCATTGTAATCTTCTTTCTGTAGGCAGTGAGCCTTTTTTTGAGTAGTGAGCTCTCGGCAGTGAGCCCGAATGCATGTGCATTTCCCTTTGTAATACTTTTAACAGAGTATAATCTTTGTGGATTAACCCCCACCATGGTTTTTTCCTTAACTAGGTTTCCACGTCAAAAATATTGGCGTCAAGTGTGTTATTTATGTTTATGCTCATGTGTTGTTAATTAATGCTAAAATGTTTATATTATTAATTTGATTATAAGTTGTAAAAGAAGATTAAAGGCAAAAAAGTTGAATTGTGTGACAACTGATTCACCCCCCCCTCAGTTGTCCGGACCAAATCCAACAATCAAGCTCTAGGTTATTCAAGTGCTTATAATATATGGTATTGACTACTACCCATAACTTGTTTTCATCTTGTCGTAATTTATTCCTCATAAATGAAATTGCTTCTTCGCTATCACTAAAGTATGTTCTAGATAATAAATCCATATTGGATGGTAGTGTTGGGGATGTGGCCGACTCATCCCCATTTGAGTATACAAAGATCTTAGTATACAACCATCAATGTGCAACCAATATTCCTTCATATGCCCCTATTATGATATATTCTCTTCGTGCTTATTTCTGCAAATCCTCCAACCTAAATTATAGCACACACATGTGATCATCTTTATCAATGCTTCCCTCTCTATATTACCTTCTTTGTATTCATTGTGCCTTCCTAGTCAATCCTATTACAAGGTCACAAGTGCAACTTCTCTTCTTTCATTCCACCTTCTTCTATGCTTTGAGTGTTCCACACTCAAACTATTGGTCTCTATATTTGCACTATTTTACTTCTAGGATAAGAACTAGTCACTCCTTCCACAAAATAATGTTGAAAGTGATTATATATAACTCCTTCATATCATGTTCTTTAATGTGGATTGATTTTGCATATGTTGACCCTTGTGTTGGATCCAATGGGATTATAATACACTTTGCCTATTTTCAAAGCTCATTGTGAATTACTTAAAATGCATGTCTGTGCCTACTTCAAAGTAAAGAGGATAAATTATCCTTTAACATATCCATAGGTTTTGTGTGTGTGTGTTATTTTAAATGTAGAGGATATGTGGTGAAGTTACAAGTGTAGGATATCCCCTACCTATGCATCTCATGTATGTTGAGAAAGGTGTCTCAATGTTGCATCATAATGTTAATCTCATAAAAATTTAATTTTTAGGGCTCTAGAGGTTGATTTTGGCCCCAAAAAGATGTCAAAATGGGACTTAATCAAACAAAGCTAGGTATGATGACATGGACCTCTCTGGGATCTCTAATTTTAAAAAATAGGCTTAATCAACTTCCTGGATCAAAATTTGTGGCCTCCATATGTTAGACCTCCCACATCAAAAATGTATGAGCATCTATGATGCATAAGAGAGTTTTAAGAGGGAGTTTCACTTGTTGACCAACTAATTATGCATGTTAGGACGTGTCATAAGGCATATTTAAATGAAGATAATGGAGCCAAAGTGGAGCATCCAAGTTGATGAGTGGATTATGATGAGCTTATGACAGGTGGAAGGTGTTGGAGCGACAATAAGCCAATATCAACTTGAAAAATCAAATAACTCTTCCACAATGAATATAAGCAAAATAACAAAGACAATAACTATCAATGAGCATATGAATGTAGAGCATAAACATATATTGACCTCACTTACAAATTTACATGAGAATGCCTCATTATATAGGCATGGAAGAGACAATCCATCTTGCACGTGGATTGACAAGTGCCCCATGATGTGGCACATGCATAAAGACAAGTGTCCTATAGGTGTCAACCTTTGGATCACTTGGAATGTGCAAACCAACAACCTTGTGTGACAAGTGTTGGATGACTACAAAGTGCCTTTTGAGGTTAGATGGAAAGTCTTCCAACCTCAAAAGGTATGCACATGGGGTTTACCAAACAACTAGGTAGCCTCTAAAAGGTTGCACATTCAATTAGACAAGATGTTGTCTAACCTCATCAACCTAAGTACACTTAAGCTATAGTGAATATATAAATTATTGACTCTAACACCCCTCCTTAAGTGATACTTGGGGAGACCACAAAAGTGCAAGAGATAAATAAATATGAGTCCTGGCAACTAGGCCCGATAAGGTAGCCATGTACAATAAAGTCTCTCATAAACAAAGAAAAGGAGAAAACCCAGTGGGAAATAAAACTCCTCTCCAAAAGAGAGAATGAGAAGAAAATAAGTCTCCTCGAGGATGTCCCTGAAAGATAGGAACATGAAGAACTCCTAAAGCATGTTGAAGTTGTAAACTCTGCCAAAGAAGTACTGGTGTTTGTTGAAATCAACGAACCCTCCAAGAATATACATCAAGATGAGAGAGACACAAAACTCTGCATTAGTGCCCTCAATAACTCTACTCAACTATATAGCATAAATGGCAACAAAGACAAAACAATCTGTGAAGATAAAAGTACAAATGGACAATGATCAAAGAGGCACAAATAACACTGCACGAGTGACACTGAAATGACACTACTCAATGTACAAGTAGTACTCTACAAAGATACCAAAGTCTCACAATACTGATCAACTGAAAAAGAGAAGTGATGTGTCCAATACTTCACTGAAAAGAAGCATTAACAGAACCATGTGATACCTCCCATCATGCTGATAGGAAGAGGTATTGGAAAAACAACTGAAATATGTGTAGGTGGATGGCGATGCAACATTAGGTCCAATACGATGTACAAGCAACTAGAAAAGGGTGTGCAAAAACAAGGCACACACACATGAGGCTAGAATAATGTGGTGGAGGTACACTCATTAGACAAGATTGTGATGAAAAATAACAAGGCACTAACACAACCCCCGTGGCACTTTATAAATTAGTGCATGTACAAAAAAAACACACTATGATGTGCAAAAAATCCCCCAAAAGAACATAATATCAGTTTTGGCACTTTATTTTAGTGCATTTACAAAGCAAATAGTGCTTACAAACAAAAATAAAATTTGGAGTTCTTACAAATGTCCAAAAAAGGACCACATGCTGAAAATACAATTCTCTGATATAAAATGAAGAAACTGATGGCACGATGGCGAAGTACATGAAAAAACATGCACTTTAAGAAAATGAGACCCAAAAAGGAGTCCATACACCCAAGATATGGCTCATCAAAGTTCCTGAAATGAGAATTACATAGCAACAACACTGAGAAAAGTGAAATCTGGAAAAAAAATAGAATCCAAAACAAAAACCATCTACACCACTGTGAAGATCACATAATTCTACCTTGTTTCAAAAAAATGCACTGAAAAAGACCTCCGTATGGCCAAGATATCACCATTTGAAAATCAAGTGCAAAAGTGAAACTGCCAATGGTGAGGGGTAAAAAATCCATCTCCACCAATTTTAGCAAAAACTGAAGCTAACTTTGGAAGTCTGCCAAATATAGAAACCCTGCAAAACTGGTCAGTTGTAGCCAAAAAAAGACTCCTCCATATAAATTGACCAACTGCTAAAGTTGGAAAAAATTGCCAAATAAATCTCTAAAATAGAGGTACTGCTAAAAAAGCCACCAAGTGGCACAAATCCAGAGTCTGGATGCAGCAGGTACATGCACGGATTTCAAAAAAGTATAGGGGCAAAATTTTTTTTACTAGCCATGTGTTCTTTTTATATAAAACAAAAAAGAAAAGATGGTGTTTTTTTTAATTAAAAAAATTACTAAAAAAAGTTTTAAAAAAACTTTTTTGGTGTGGGGGGGCAGAAGCCCACCCCACATGACCCCCATTAATGGGGGTCTGTGGGCCCAAAGGGGTTCTGCGGCCCCAAAAAGGAGTCTGCGGGCCCCTTAAGGGACCGCAACCCCAAAGGGAGGCACAAGGCCCAAAAACCTGCAACGCAGGTACGATACCCTACGCAGGGGCTTGCATAAGTACCTTGCGCAGATACCTAAATTTTTTTTTTGACTTTGCTTTTATTTTTGTAAAAAAAACTTTTACAATAAAAAAAATTACAATACTAAAATTTGTTTTTTTTCACTTTGCTTTTGTTTTTGTACAAAAAACTTTTACAATAAAAAAAATTACAATAAAAAACCTGCAAGAATTTTTAACAGTAGGGAAGAAAAATATTATTTTTTAAATCACCACGTACTACATGCTGGGGAGGTCATATGGCTTCCCTGGCAAAAAAAATTTGCCTTATAATCACCCAGTTCTGTTTTTAGTGATTTGATAGTCAATCTTAACTAATTTGGGCCTTCTAAGCGCGATGGTGAGGTCCATTTGGTACCACAACGCTCCGATGATAGGGTTAAGTGTTGGATTCACCAAAAAATGAGAAGGGACTTGCAAGCTTGCTCTTATAGCATGTTGGAGCAACAATAAGCCAAGATCAACTTGCAAAATTAAATAACTCTTCCACAATGAATATAAGCAAAATAACAAAGCCAATAACTATCAATGAGCATATGAATGTGGAGCATAAACATATAAACCTCACAAATTTACATGAGAATGCCTCATTATATAGGCATGGAAGAGGCAATCCACCTTGCACATGGATTGACAAGTGTCCCATGATGTGGCACATGCATAAAGACAAGTGTCTTATAGGTGTCAACCTTTGGATCACTTGGAATTTGCAAACCAACAACCTTGTGTGACAAGTGTTGGATGACTACAAAGTGCCTTTTGAGGTGAGATGGAAAGTCTTCAAACCTCAAAAAGTATGCACATGAGGTTTACCAAACAACTAGGTAACCTCTAACCTCTAAAAGGTTGCACATTCAGTTAGACAAGATGTTGTCTAACCTCATCAACCTAAGTACACTTAAGCTATACTGAATAGATAAATTATTCACTCTAACAGAAGGAATATACTATTTTTAGCCTATGGACTCACCTTGGGATTTGGGTGATTGATTTTGACTAGGGATTTAGGTAGCACACTTTGGGAGGTTTTATCTCATGGTTTACTAATTACCATTTGATGGTTTCATGTATTTCTTATCCTATTTATTAGGTGCTTGAGATGGAGGTTAGATAGTGTGAGGCCTAACTTTTCACTCCCTTACTTTGATCATTTTATATTACTGTTGGAGACATATTTTAGACTTTGGGGATTGTTGATCTCGTTATGTAGGACTATTAGACTATATGCTTTTACTTTGATTTATTATGTTAGCATGATTGTGATGAGACTAGGTTTGATTTCGATTACTGATGAGGGTATTGACATGTGATTTGCATTATGATACTAATTGAGATACTAGATATGTGATTATTGTGATAGAATTATTATGTGATATTATCTTGAGATGGACTATTGAAATGCAAATTATGAATTATGATGTGATTTCTTGATGTTTTATATGATCATGCGATGATGTGAGTGTATGTTTTACTTTGCTTCGGCTATGATATACATGTTAGATTAATCTTTTGTTTAAGTGCGCAGGTGTTCTAACCAAGTCATGGACAATCGGAGATCATCCCACACACTTTGTGAATTCCCGTGTAAGCCGATCTAGTTCCAAGAGGAACCAAGATCAACTATGTATGCATGATGAAATTTTCGTAATGTTGTTGTGTAGTGTTGTTTGGGTTAGGTCTACCCCTTTTATATTTGATTTTTATTTGGTGTTGTAAAGATGTAATGTTCATTTGAAATTTATTTTAAGTTATATTTTTGAGACCCTTTTTCTATGATTTTATTCACCCTTTGGTGCTCAAAATGGGTTAAAAGTGACCCTAGGTTATACCCCTAGGGTCTAGGGACCTTTTGAGCTTGTCTAACCTTAGATAAACTCTCATTTGGTCACTTAAACTTCACCCTAAATTAAAGTGATGAAAATGGAAGTTTGGGAAGGAGTGGAAGGTTGGGTCAAACACTCAACCTCACCCACTCCTCTTTCCAAGGTTTGGAGGAGTCTTCAAGACCCCTAAATTGTGGAGGACTCAACTCCAAGCCTCTCCCACAATTGGTGAGGGTACCTTGGGGTTGTGTGGGCTTTCATAGGAGAAGATGATTGGGGCACTTGTAGTACTCACTCCTTCTTTGGCTTCACTTTTCTCTCCCACATGTGAGAGAGCACAAGTGGAGGGGGCAAGACTTGGTGGAATAGATGGATGACATGTGTCACCACCCCATTCCATGAAGCTTGCAAATGGTTGTGTGGAGAAGTGAGGAGGTGACAAGTGTCACTTCCCCATTCCTCAAGGCTCATGAGGAGAGCCTATTTTAATCCCTCTTGAAGAGAGGGAGAGGGTTGTTGAATTATTTTGTAATTTTGAATTTTAGTTGATTTTGGGGAGAGAGTTAGAGGAGATTTTGGAGGCTCAATTGGAGGAGTTGGAGGTGGAGTTGGAAGGGCTCTTCTTAACTATCTTCCATTTGGGCTATTAAAGGTAGGATTCAAGGCTAATGCCTTTCTTTATGTATTTTCATTTCATGTGTGATGTTTTGTGTGTGTATGTTTTACTTTTGTTGTTGTGGGGATTTTGTTATGGGTGTTGTGAGAGTCTCTCCACTTGGAGAAAATGCTCAACATGTGTGGTGTGGGGGAGGAGTGAACCTCCTCGAGGTCACATCCTAGTTTTGTGGTATTTTAGCCTTGAGGGCAAGATGAGAAAATGTGTATATTTGAATGGCTTGAGAGCCATGAGAAAATTATGTGAAAATTGGGTTTTATGTGATGGTTTGAAGCCTTGTGAAATTTTATTTTGGGAGTTATTTGGAATGACACTCTTGAGTTGAGTGATGTCCACTCCCCTACCCCATTAAACTCATTTTAAATGAGTTTTGTTTTGTGCAAGCTAAGGGAGTTAATATTGCTTTTGTGTTTGAGTGTTTTTGTTGTGAAGTGGTGTGTTCCTTGTGTGAGGATGACCTCCAAGCTCGGGGGTGACTCATGAGTGAGTCTATGGTAGGGAGGAGAGTGGTTTTAGTGGTTTCTTCCCCTTTCTATGTGTTATTGCAGGTTATTTGAAGCTATGGATTGTGGGAGAAAAAAAAGAGACATGTTGTGGTTGTTGTTCTTTTTCATTTTGGCTATTGTGAGCCATGGCCAAGTTTGGCCTTGTGTATATGTTTTCAAGCAAAGAGAGGAGTTTAAACCTCTCTTATTATGTAAATAAATAAATAAAAGTTTTCATTTGACTGTATTTGACTTATTGAAGTTGGAAATAAAAGAGATATGGTGTTGTTTTATCAAAAAGAAAAATGAAAAAAGATTTTATGTGCTTATAGTCATTTTGCAAAAAAAAAATGTATATTGCTTACCTTTTTCCTTTAAAAAAAAAAGGAAAATCTATATGTTAGATTTAAATTCTTGAGAAGAAAATATGTAGATTGTCACTATGAAAATCTCATAGTTGTTTATGGTAGTAATATATATATATATATATATATATATATATATATATATATATATATATATATATATATATATATATATTCTTAATATTCCTTTCATAGTATAGCTTGCTGGAAAATATTGTGTATTTTGATATATATATATGCATCTGAATATTTGTGTTTTTAGAATGTTATACACTATTATTTTATGAAAATAGAATTAATGATGAAAACTGTGGATATACATTATATATATAGGTAGATACACAGTCTCTTCTCACATATATATTGAATCTAAGAAGAGTCAGTGTATCTACATGAATATGTATATATATATATTCTTAATATTCCTTTCATAATATAGCTTGCTGGAAAATATTGTGTATTTTGATATATATATATGCATCTGAATATTTGTGTTTTTAGCATGTTATACACTATTATTTTCTGAAAATAGAATTAATGATGAAAACTGTGGATATACATTATATATATAAATATTCAGGTAGATACACAGTCTTTGTATCTACCTGAATATATATATATACATACATATATATATGTACTAAATATTCAGGTAGATACACAGTCTTTGTATCTACCTGAATATATATATATACATACATATATATATGTACATATATATATGTATGTATATATATATATTCAGGTAGATACAAAGACTGTGTATCTACCTGAATATTTATATATATAATGTATATCCACAGTTTTCATCATTAATTCTATTTTCAGAAAATAATAGTGTATAACATGCTAAAAACATATACATATGTATGTATATATATATGTACATATATATATATGTATATGTATATATATATATATGTACATATATATATGTATATGTATATATATATTCAGGTAGATACACAGTCTCTTCTCATATATATATTGAATCTAAGAAGAGACTGTGTATCTACCTGAATATGTATATATATATATATATTCTTAATATTCCTTTCATAGTATAGCTTGCTGGAAAATATTGTGTATTTTGATATATATATATATATATATATATATATATATATATATCTGAATATTTATGTTTTTAGCATGTTATACACTATTATTTTCTGAAAATAGAATTAATGATGAAAACTGTGGATATATATATACATATCCAGTTAGATACACAGTCTCTTCTTAGATTCAATATATATGAGAAGAGACTGTGTATCTACCTGAATATATATCTACACAGTCTCTTCTTAGATTCAATATATATATGAGAAGAGACTGTGTATCTACTTGAATATATATATATATATATATATATATATATATATATATATATATATAATTATATACATTGGAGACTGTATTTTAAATTGAAATACATTTTAGACAGAAAATAGAAATTAACGGGTTTTAGTATTCGGCATTTTTTTCGAGACTGTTCATTATATATATATATATATATATATATATATATATATATTCAGGTAGATACATAATCTCTTCTCATATATATATTGAATCTAAGAAGAGACTGTGTATCTACCTAAATATATATATACATTGGAGACTGTATTTTAAATTGAAATACATTTTAGACAGAAAATAGAGATTAACGGGTTTTAGTATTCGACATTTTTTTTGAGACTGTTCATTGTTTAAGGTTGGGGGGGGGGAGTGGGGTTTGAACCCCCCACCAACGTTTGTGCCACCCATAGTCCTTGTGGCTTTTCCTTGATGCTTTGTATGGAGTGTGGGAAGGGGGGGGGCCGAACCCACACCCACCACCCACTCTTAAGGTTGGGGGGGCGGGGTTCGAACCCCCCCCCCCAACCACACTCCACCGTAGTGGGGTGTGGGTGGGGGTTCATCTCCCCCTCCCCACACTCCCGCCGCCCTTTAAAACCTTGTGCCCATCCCCCCTTTTACATCTGAAAGTTCTATTAAAACAAAATAAAATCAATGCAGATAAAAGCTTTTTTACGGCGGTGGTCGAACTCTAAATGCCTCTGTATATATCGGCTTTTCAGCCCAATGAATCCTGCAACCAGTATATTTAATATTATTCAGTTTATATATATATATCAGGTGAATATACACCCTGCTCAAAAAAACTAGATCCGGGTGAATATACACCCTGCTCAAAAAAATAGATCTCTCTGGTTTTTAAATCAAATATATATATAAAAACAAACGTGTATATCATATGTATATGCCTTTGAAATAAAGAGGAAGCCATGGAAGCCCTCTTCCAAAACCCTGCAACAAAAAACAAAGAAGAAAGAGAAGAAATGAGAAAATGGAGAGAAGAGTAGAAATGAGAAGAGAAAGTGGAGGCTAGGGTTTTTGACTCATTTCCATAAGGAAATTACATTTTAAATTGGGAGGACTTTTTTAGGGCTTGGTATTTTAAAATTTGCTTTTATTTAGTTCCCTCACTTTTTGATTTTTCCATTTGTTTTATCTCTCTTTTTTTATTATTTTAAATGGGGTTTAGAGGTAAATTTAATATTGTGGGTAACTTTATCTTTTTTTGGAAATGTTTCATTAAAATTTGAGGGTAGGAATTATTATCCTATTGTTTATTGGAATGGGATCATTAAGTTTAGTATTTTGAACTAGGGGAAAGATATATGGTTTTTAATTTAATTATTTTGGAGAGGGGTTTAATTAATCTATTTAATTTTCCTCAAATTTAACTTTTGAAACGTAATTAATTTTATATCATTACAATTTAATTTATCGCATATGGACATTAATAGACGAGGTTAATTTTATTTATTCTTATAGTCGATTTAATTTATTAAATCTAGCGTGTAATAAATAATTATTAATTAGTCGTTTTATCTAACACAACAACCTAGTAAACCTTTGACCAAAATTTAATTATTAGAATAATCCATATTCACGGCCGTGAGGCATTATGTTGCTAGATTTTTCTGGAATCTAGGATAAATTTAATTTAGCTATTTTAAACCATGTGTATAGTTATGTATGACGTTCCCGCAATCTTGTTAATCGTAATTAGTTTATTATTAATTATTTTATGCTTTTGGATTAGACTTTCGATTTCAACTCGTGTTGAAATCCTTCCACTCACTTAGGTAAACTAGGGTTTTGATCTTTTGACCCTAACCCTAATGGCGACACTTATTGCGTCGCATGGACCCCCTTTGTCGGCCTTCATTTCATAGGGGTATGCGCATGTGATCGCATTACCCCACATTTGATTGACATGTTTACATTTTATGTGTATTGCCACCGAGCACGCTGACGCGTGTGAGGGGATTTCTAGGGATGCATAGAATTTTTTTGATATTTCGTTTTATGACCACATGACAAATGTGGATATGACACGTGTGTTATGTGTCATGACCACATGGGAAATATGGGCATGACATTTGGTATCAGAGCCCACTTTAAACACTGGGCTTGTTTGGGCATGTTACTTATTCCGCAATTTTAATTAATTAGTGACTACCTTGTTCTTGTAGGATGCCATCTAAAATGAGGCAAGTGCATTCACTCCGCATTGAATCTGTAAAGGTGCATAGTGACTCATCAACTGAGGGTCAGGGACCGGAGGCACCACAGGCACCACCCGCACCTAATATAGGACCACAAATTTTACAGGCTTTATAGGCAGTGCTAGATAGGTTACCACCGGCCATAGTTGAGCCGCGTATCAAGCCACGTGTCAAGAGCTGCGTTGATCCGCGAGGAGAGCCATGCACTGAGTCACGTGTAGAGCCTCGCGTTGAGCCGCGAGTGGCACCACGAGTAGAGCCTTATGTTGAGATACCTTGATACGACAATGGAGGAGGTTGGTTCAAATTACAGAGCTCGTAGCAAGAGCCCTCCGTATCATGCTAAGTGAGAGGAGGTGGTGAGAGTAGAGCAGGGTTTTCACATGCCTTATGGTTATGGTGTGGGTGAGCCTATCTGAGGACACAAAGACCATGGGGACCCCATCAGAGATTTGTTGAGGTTAAATCCACCTACCTTCGTAGGTACCGCAGAGGGAGCTAAGGCGGAGGCATGGCTTATCAGTTTGGACAGGTGCTTTGCATTGCATCCTTACGAGAGCAACACGAAGGCACGCGTGGTGGTTCACCTGTTCAGAGACACAACAACGACTTGGTAGTGCACTGAGTGCAAGCACCACTTATATTTGGATACACTTTCATGGGACACATTCATTGAGCGCTTTAATGCGTGATATCTGTCAAACCATTACAGGCAGTGTCAGATCGATGAGTTCCATGACTTGCAGCAGAGAGGACTTACGGTTGTGCGGTATGAGGGCAGGTTCACAGAGCTATCATGTTATGCGGAGTATCTCCATGATGAAAATCTTCTGGTTCACAAGTTTAACATAGGTTTGAATCAGGGGATATCAGGGCCTGTGCGCATGGCAGACCCCTAGACCTTGAGTGAGGCTGTTGAGAAGGCATATATAGCAGAGGAGATCCAAGGAGGAGGTCAAAGTTAATGCCCTCAGTTTCAGGATCATAGCTCGCAGCAACAACAGAATTTTTCTTAGACCACCACCACCACCACAAAGAGGAGGATTTAGTTCTCCATCCTTACCTCCTAGGCCTCCATGGTAGTAGTAGCAACAGTATCAGCAGAGGTCTAGACCCCAATAGAGGGCACAGGGAGGACAGAATTGAGGTTGATAGCAGCAAGGCCCATGTAGGGATCAGAGATAGCAAGGACCACCTGTGGGACCCATGAGATCACAACAGTCTTATAGGGGTTCTCAGGGGTCCACTGGTTGGACTGGACAGTAGCAGAGTAGTAGGACTTAGACTAGATAGGTACAGGCTAGGGGCCCATGCTATGTATGTGGTGGGGCAGGACATTTGTCCAGAGAGTGCCCACAGGGCTTTACGGCAAGGGGACAGCCTCATGCAGGGGGTTCAGAGCAGACAATTGGTAATGTGGGTAGATCCCACCGTATGTTTGTAGTGGTTGATAACTGCCAGGTTGATTTTCAGGCCTCAATTATCGAGACAATAGGTATGATTGGGGATGATCCCATTTCTATTTTATTGGACTCTGGCACTACTGATTCTTTTATATCTACATCATTAGAGGAGCGTTGCAGGCTGGTGGCCTCTAGGTAGGACATTAGGTGGGAGGTTGAGTTGGCCACTAGGGCCAGGATGTCGGTAGATGCCTTGGTTCAGGATTGTGAGAACTCTTTGGGGGCCATCACTATATTATGTGACCTTAGGGTTATGCCTTTTGGATCCTATGGTGTAGTTTTAGGCATGGATTGGCTTGCAACTCATAGAGCCAAGCTGCATTATCGCCGAAAGTTGATTAGCTACTTAGACGATCATGGCATGTCAGTCGAGGTAGTGGGCATTCAGAAGCCCATGACAGTTTGTATGATATCTGCCCAGCAGCTTAAGCGTTGCATGCAGAAGGGATGTTAGTTGTTTGCCATCATGGTTAGCGACAGATCAAAGGATGAGCCAGAGGTGTCATTAGATGACCATCCTATCTTGAGGGAGTTCGCTGATGTCTTTCCACCATAGTTACCAGGTATGCCTCCACGCAAGTTAGATTTCCACATTGATCTAGTGCCAAGTGTAGAGCCAATGTCTCGTGCACCCTACATGATGACCACACATGAGCTCACGGAGCTCAAGTTGCAGTTAGAGGAGTTGCTTGAGAAGGGGCACATCCAACCTAGCGTTTCACCATGGGCGTACCAGTTATCTTTGTGAAGAAAAAGGATGGGTCTCTTCGTTTATGCATGGACTATAGGCAGCTAAATAAGGTGACGGTGAAGAACCGTTATCCTCTGCCTAGGATTGATGACTTTTTTTATTAGATGCAGGGAGCCAGAGTGTTCTCTAAGATAGACCTGAATTTTGGTTATCATCAGTTGTGCATCACAGAAGCAGATATCCATAAGACCACTTTCTGGACTAGATATGGCCACTATGAGTTCACTGTGGTACCCTTCAGTTTGATGAATACCCCTGTAGTGTTCATGAGTCTCATGAATGGGGTGTTCCGCACTTATTTAGATTGGTTCGTGATCATTTTCCTTGATGATATTTTGATCTACTCGTGGACTGAGGAGGAGCATGAGGATCACTTGCGTCAGGTTTTGCAGTGCTTGAGAGAGCAACAGCTTTATGGCAACTTGGCGAAGTGTGCCTTTTTCAGGACCAAGGTGCAGTATTTAGGAAACATCTTATCTGGCGATGGTATCTTAGTAGATCCATTGAATATCAGGGCTATCAAGGATTGGCCAACACCCACCAGTGTGATAGAGATCAGGAGTTTTATGGGGTTAGCCAGTTACTACCGCAGATTCTTAGAGGGCTTTTCCAGGATAGCGCACCCCATCACTTCCCTTCAACGGAAAGGGAAGAGCTTCACTTGGACTGAACAGTGCAAGAGGGCCTTTGGGGTCCTCAAGGAACATCTTATCAGCACTCCCATCTTAGCGGTTCCTGATCCTACAGAGGATTTTATGGTTTGTACGAATACATCACTTGAGGGTTTGGGAGCCGTCCTTATGCAGAGTGGTAGGGCGATCACGTACAAGTCACGAAAGCTCAAGACACATGAGCTGAACTACCCCACTCATGATTTAGAGCTCGCAGCAGTGGTTCATGCTCTTATTCATTAGACATTTTTTATTGGGTCATCGCTTTGAGCTTCATTCAGATCACCACAGTTTGTAGTACATTTTCACACAGCCGAATTTGAACGCCCGCTAGCGGCGTTGGATGGAGTTTCTTTGCGAGTACAACTTTGATGTCCACTACATCAAAGGGAAGGAGAGCATGGTCACTGATGCATTGAGTCAGAGATGCCACGAGATCCTAACCTTGACTTTGAGTGTGGACTTGAGAGAGCACATCATTCAACATCTGCCTGAGGATGAGTGGTTTCTTGAGGTGCAGTAGGAGATCTAGTCACATAAGGCCCTTGTGGGCAAATTTGCAACATATTCTCTTGAGTCAGATGACCTACTTAGACATCGACATTGCATCTATGTACCTCGTGTGGGTGACCTACATGCAGTAGTTCTTTCAAAGGCTCACAGAGCGCCTTATGTAGCACACCCAGGGGTGAAGAAGATGCATGCCGACTTGCCTTGAGTGCCAGAGGGTCAAGGCTGAGCATCAACATCCAGCAGGTCTTTTATACCCTCACAAGATACCCGAGTGGAAATGGGACACCATTTCCATGGATATCATTGTTGGTCTTCCTATGTCATCTCACTGCCATGATGCCATCATGGTGACGGTTGATAAGTTGACCAAGGTGGCGCATTTCTCCCCTGTACGCATGATGTACAATGCACCATCAGTGGTGAGAGTATTCTTGGATGAGATTGTTAGATTACATGGGGTACCTCACCGTATCATTTCTAATAGGGATTCAGTGTTCACATCAGCCTTTTAGAGGGCATTACAGCAGGTGTTGGGCACATAGCTCAACTTCAGTTCCTCTTATCATCCTGAGACAGATGGTCAGACAGAGAGAGTTAATCAGGTTCTTGAGGATATGCTTCGTTATGTATCACCAATCTAGATGGGAAGAGTACCTGTTGTTGGCAAGAGACACTGTATGGCTTCATAAGTGTTTTCATTGATGGAAACAAAGTTTATCCCACACATCCACAGTACATAGTATGCCTATACCAGAAGTCAGATTGAAGATTATTTTGGTTCGGTGAACAAGAACAGAGTATGTAACAAGGTCCGACAATCAAGTCTGGATCTCTCAGATGGTGTAACTCAGTAAGTTGCAGACTTGGTCAAGTCAAGAGGGGTATCATGACTACTGTATTGCAAAGATTTAGCCTCTAGTGATAAAGAAAGAAAAAGATATGAGCATCTAAGTGTTGGGTTCCAATTAGGCAGAGCAGACATAGGAAGAACTAATTGACAGAGTATCAGACTTCAATCTGGATGTGTAAAAGGTCCTGATCAAGCAATTTGTGATATTATACATTATTAGCCAACATGATTTATGACTTCTATGCCTATGCTTTTGATGTGCATCACTAATCAAGCATGGATTCAGCTGACAGATTAATAACTTGCAAATATCTTAGGTGTTCTTGTTGCCGACTAAGAAGTTGTTGGAATCCTTGATGCGGATATATATACCTAATGGATTCAAGCCTATAAGTGTGTGATAGTGATGATATGTATGGTTAAGTAAGAAGAAAAGCAGAGACAAGTGTGAAGGCAGTAATTCAAGCCTGAAATGTGACAAAAAAATTATATTGAGTAGAGGAAGAATGAAATGTGCCAGATTAGTATATTGTACCTAACTGGAACTGAAATCCTACATGCATAGCTATTTTTCATCAGTTCAAACACCTTGGTATCATCTGTAAGCATTTGTAGACTATAAGTCTCCTATAGGTAGTGGGCCTCTTGTGAGCAATGTGCTTGGGCAGTGAGCCCTAATTGGCAAGTGCCAAATTTGTACTCTTTATTCTTTTAACAAAGAATATAATCTTGGGTTAGTCACCTCGTGGTTTTTTCCCTTAACAGGGTTTCCACGTAAAAATCCTTGTGTCATGTGTTAATTTCTTTTTCAGCTCTTATGATTGTCTTGTTTTGGCATAAGATTAAATGATAAGTTAAGAAAAAGAAAGAAAATAGAAAAGTTATAAGATAACTGATTCACCCCCCCTCTCAGTTATCTGCATTGTTTCCAACAATTGGTATCAGAGCAAGGTTCCTCTGAACAAAGCCTAACAGCTTGAGGAAGATCTGGGAATCTCAATGGATGCATATGGTATGAAGGAACAACTTCAGTCTGCCCTAGATGATCTTGAACAATCTCATTCTAAAGTCAATAATTTGAGAGAAAGAATCAAACAAGCTGATGATTTCATAAATGAGCTAAAAGAAAAACTTAGTATCTCTATGAAAAAGAGAAAGGAACTACTTCAAAAATTAGCCAATCAGAGTGAAGTCAATGATACTAATGAAGATCTGAATGAGAAAAATAAGCTATGTGAGAAGTTGTCAAAAGAGGTCATTATAGTAAGGCATGAAATGGAATCAGGGGTTATGAGATTCACCCAAGAAATTGAAGAAAAAAGAAAGATTGAAGATAATCTAAAACAATTTCTCAAGGAGAAAATAGAGGACTGCCACAAAATGGACAGAATAATCAGGCATCTTGAATCTGATCTTGAAGAAGCTAGAGACAATGAAGAACAACTTGAGAATCAGATAGACACTCTTAAACAAGATCTTCAAACTGTAAATGAATACAAAGAAAAATTCAAGATAAGCTCAACCTAACTTGAAGTTCTTCTTGAAAGCCAAAAGAGGGTAGATGATAAGCGTGGCTTGGGATATGAGAAAGGTGAAAGCTCTGGATCCGGTCAGAAGAACTTTGGATCAAGAAATCAAAGAAATAGGCCTAGAAGACCTCTGGTAAGGCAACCAAATGCTCAAAGATATCCATCCTTCAATGGATACTGCTTCAATTGCAACAAGTTCGGTCACAAAGCAACCCAGTGTAGAAATAGAATGAATCAATTCAATCCATCCTTCTCCGGTCAATGTTTCAGTTGCAAAAGGTATGGTCACAAATCTCATGAATGCAAAAATATGCAAATGAACAATTCTTTCAATGGTAAATGCTTCGTATGCAATAGAATTGGAAATATGGCTAATGAGTGCAGATCAAGAGGATATCATTCAAATAAGCAAAGAAATGTTGTGTGTTACAATTGCAATAGATCCGATCATATTGCCAAATTCTGCATAAGCAAAAATTAGGATAGAAAAGGTCTGGTGGAACATGATCAAAAACAAGATAAAGGCAAAGGTAAAGTAAATGCGGATGAAGTTCAAAAAGAAATGAGCAAGATTTGGGTAAAAAGGAGTACAATAAATATTGGGGATGGATCCGCACCGGAATCCGGTACTGATATTCCTTTTGGAAACTAAAAGACTAGCTCTGGTTCAGGGGGAGCTACAGAGAAGATCCCTTTCCCCTAGCCAGTCAGTGAGTGCCTCAATTTGGCACTTTGAGTCAAAATAAGAGGTTGCAGTTTAAAAGGTTTGAGGAGACTCACTTGAAGATCATCCAGTCTAAATTTGACAAATCCGCATGCAGATTTGAGCTAGTTATGAGGAGATCTTGTATCGGTAATTATCTGGTAAAGCAAAATTTCACAGATAGATTTGGTATGATCCAAAATTGAAATATTTCAATCTGTGGGCTCATGGCATGTTTGAAAAAAGTGAAAATATGTTGTCAATTCTCATAAACAAATGATTTGAAGATCCTCAAGATAATCCAAGAAAACCTTATTTAAGAAGCAGGGTAACCGGATGACTTAAAAACTTGTGCATTTATTACAAAAGGAAATTAGGGTTTACGCAAGGATAAAAGGGTTCTTTCACTCATTATTTACACACTTGCACTCATGAAGAAGAAAAGAAGATCTCTACGAAGAAGATCCTACAATTCACTCATGTTCAACTGAAGATCAAAGTCAACTAGAGAATCGTTCTAGTTTCTACTTCAAACCCTAAAGAGTGAAAAGGTACTTCCCTTCTAAAAACTCTCTCTAGATCTCTTACAAAATGGCTACTCCAATGGTTGTCAATGTTTCTGATAGGTCGAGACCTAAATTCAAGAAACACCCTTACAAATCTAAAGAAGTTGATCACTTGGGTGCATTTTCTAGCATTCCGCACAGAGTCTTGCATGTAGAAGATGTTAGGGTTTATATCCATGCAAACATTAAAGAATTTGGAGACTTAAAATTGATGGATATTTATCACAAACAGCTAATAGATGAGAATTTTGAACTCAAACCTGAATTCAAGGCCCTTCAGGACAAACAGTTCGGACATTGCATACATTTTCCGTGTTTTGCAGAAGACGATTGGGTTTGGTATGTTCTAAGTAGGATGCATGATAATTTTATGTGGCTAATGAGGCCATTCAAGATAACTAAAGATGCCATCAGGGAAGTCACCAGACTGCATTCATCTAGTGGGTTACTCGCACTCAAATCTGTGAAGAACCAAACGGTAACTGAAGCCACCAGATCAAAATTTGACAAAAGAGAAATGACTATAGATGACATCACAGATCCAGATGTCAAGTTTGCTTCAATGATAATCAGCTACAAAATCTACCATTCAAGCAGGGAAAATTTTGTGTCTGGTACAACAATCTATGCTACATATCAGATGTTGAGGGAAGATGCAGATTATGATCTGTGTGAGCTTCTTCTAAATCAGTTGTTGGAGAACTTGTAGAAGATCAAAAAGGATAAGAAAAATTCCCTTAAATATGGTAGTCTAATACTGTGGCTGTTCTTCTATTATATGAATGAGCTACCTGGATCAAATGGTTGGGTCTAGAAAAATGATAAACCTGTTGCAATTCATATCAGAGATTACATGTATGGACTTGGTGATGCTCAAGCCCAAAACACAACCCTCTGGGGTTACTTTAAGAATTTCCAAAGCATAATGCAAGCCAGAGAAAGAATACCACAAACAATAGTTGACAAATACAAAGATACAGTCTACTTCATGGTTGACACTGATCAATGCCTAATGGAGGCAGTTGATCCAAGAACTGTATGGATAATGCCTATGGGATATGAGGTCGATGAAAAAAATCTTGGAGCTACATATTCAACACCTGCTAAGCCAGCCTAAGGACATTGAAGCAGAAAGGTTTGGCACCTTTGAAGAGCTAAGTATAAAAATACATGTTGAGTTAAGATAGCCAGAGATGAAGAGGAAAGTAAGAAAGGAAGTTGAAGAAATTGCCAAAATATTTGGCATATCAAAGGAGGCTATAGATGCTAACAGAGAGAAAATAGAGAGGGCAGAGAAATAAAGACAAGAAGCAAAGAAAGAAAGTGCTCTTGTACAAACCTCCTCTCGGACTAGATCCTCCAAAAGCTCAAAGTCTACCAAACCAGAAGTCAAAACATCCGAAAAAGGAGAAAAGAAGATGAAGACCAAATCCACAAGGACATATACAAGCCATAAAGATGATGAAGAAATAGAATCTAATGAGGAAATCAAGAAAATGAAGAAGAAGGAAACATCCAAGAAGTTCTCTGCTAGCAAAAATGAGGAAGAGAAGGCAGAGGAATTTGTTGAAAAGCCCACTCTTTCCATTGATAACATCATCAAGGCAGTTACTGTGGATGGGAACCTGTAGCCGGTGACTGAGTTCTATGATGCATACAGTGATGCTGACAAGAGAATTCTGGAAGAGGCTACTGTCAGGTACTTGAACATTTACAATAAAGCTTTCATTAAAATTATATCATTGATTCCTAAGAGCCTAGAAAAGGCACTTGAGCTGAGAAAAGAGAATGCAATGGCAAAAGACTTAGAGATTCGGAAGCAGATAGCAATTTAACTTTATCCTTCCATCACTCCAAAACAAATGGACATGATTTTCAAGGAGTGTAAAGATGATTTCCGGAGCAAATCCAGAATGAACAAACTCGTGCTCGGTGAGACTAAACAAATAGCCAATGAAACAAAAGAAATCCTTTGGAATGCCTTGAAGAGATTCAATTTTCCCATTATAGAGGAAACAGATGAAGAGCCCTCTAACATGGATGTTGAAGGATCAAAGAAAAATGATGAAGAGTCATCTCAAGCATTAGATTCCTCTGTTCTGGAAGAGGAAGGACAAAAAGAAGAAACATTTTCTGACAAGGATGTCAAAGGATTAAAGAAAAATAATGAAGATCCATCTAAGGCACTAGACTCCTCTGCTCCAGAAAAGGAACGATAGGAAGAAGAAACAAAGATCAATAAGCAAGTTAGTCCGGATGTCCCCAAAAGGAAGGAAGTAGAGTCTAGAAGAGACACTGCAGAGACAGTACAAAATTTCCTGGACACAGAAATAATGGAGCTGGATGAACCTGAGCTAATTCAAGGGCCACTAAACTTTGACTCTCTATCTCCAGTCCAGATAATGAAGGTAGCATCTTTTGCTCAGGCCAAAGCAAAAGAGAAAATTCTAAAATCTCATATGGAGGATTGTGAGCTGTTGGAGATTGCATCTGGATGCTGGAGAAGATTATGCCAACCTATCAAAAGAATCCTTCTGCCTCTCCATCCGGTAATCTAAAAAAATTAGTCAATTCTGTTAACACTCATTTTGAATCCTTAGAGAAATCGACAGAAACTAAGGTCCAGAAGGAGTTCTTGGGAAAAAGGTTCAGTGAAGTACAAGGGCTAATTACTAATGATAGAAGAACCTTAGGCATTGGCATAAAGAGCCTTGGAAACGCTCTTAAAAATGGTGGGGACATATACAAATTTTGTTTATCTTGGCCCAAAGTGATAGAGGACATTGAGAAGAAAGTGAAAGAACAAGAAGGAAAACTATCAAGTTTATCTCAGAATTTTGATCCCCTTACTACCTCTCTAGTGAATCATGAATGTAAAGCTATTGCTATAATAAATGAAATTAAAGAACTGGTTAAGGAGAAAAAAAGCATAATGGATAGAATGGGTGAGCTCAGAGGGATAATCATCCCTAAGTTAGAGACAATGCATGATGCCTTGACAGAGGCACAAAATACAATCCAGACCAGTGATCCAACAGACTTAAAGAGGGCAGAAGCATATACATTTTTGTTAAGTGGACACATCTCCATTTTGGACAGAATAAAGAGGAGTTGGGCCACAGAAATCATCTAGTTGAAGACAACCTTTGTGGATATACTTAAGTATATGTAAGTATAACATATGATTTATATATACTTATGCGGCCATGTATAGAATAATTTTTGCAAAATTTTGGTATGCGGGTTCTGCCCGTAGCCATTGATGTCAAAGGGGAGTGAAGAGTAGTGAAAAATGTGGAGTCCAGCTAAGGGGGAGCTCCGGTAAAATAGTGCAAAAGACAGAGCATCAGCCAAGGGGGAGTTACTGCGACACTTAGCCATTTTTCATTAAGTGTTGCCATCAATGCCAAAGGGGGAGATTGTTGGCAAGAGACACTGTGTGGCTTCATAAGTGTTGTCATTAATGGCAACAAAGTCTATCCCACACATCTGTAGTACATAGTATGCCTATACCAGAAGTCAGATTGAAGATTATTTTGGTCCGGTGAACAAGAACAGAGTATGTAACAAGGTCTGACAATCAGGTTCAGATCTCTCAAATGGTGTAACCTAGTAAGTTGCGGACTTGGTCAAGTCAAGAGGGGTATCATGACTATTGTATTCCAAAGATTTAGCCTCCGGTGATAAAGAAAGAAAAAGATATGAGCATCTGAGTGTTGGGTTCCAATCAGACAGAGCAAACAAACGAACAATTGACCAGCAGAGTATCAGACTTCAATCCAGATGTGTAAAAGGTCCTAATCAAGCAATCTGTGATATTATACATTGTTAGCCGACATGATTTATGACTTCTATGCCTATGTTTTTGATGTGCATCACTAATCAAGCATGGATTCAGCTGACAGATTAAAAACTTGCAAATATCTTAGGTGTTCTTGTTGCCGAATAAGAAGTTGGAAATCCTTGATGTGGATATATATACCTGATGGATTCAAGCTTGTAAGTGTGTGATAGTAATGATATGTATGGTTAAGTACGAAGAAAAGCAGAGACAAGTGTGAAGGCAGTAATTCAAGCCTAAAATGTGACAAAAAAAATTATATTGAGCAGAGGAAGAATGAAATGTGCCAGATCAGTATACTATACCTAACCGGAACTGAAATCTTGCATGCATAGATGTTGTTCATCAGTTCAGACACCTTGGTATCATCTATAAGCATTTGTAGACTATAAGTCTCCTATAGGTAGTGGGCCTCTTGTGAGAAGTGTGCTCAGGCAGTGAGCCCTAATTGGCAAGTGCCAAATTTGTACTCTTTGTTCTTTTAACAGAGAATACAATCTTGGGTTAGTCACCCCCTAGTTTTTTTCCATGTAAAAATCCTTGTGTCATGTGTTAATTTCTTTTTCAACTCTTATGATTGTCTTGTTTTGGCATAACATTAAATTATAAGTTAAGAAAAAGAAAGAAAATAGAAAAATTATAAGATAATTGATTCACCTCCCCCTCTCAGTTATCTGCATTGTTTCAAACACCTGTATCTAGTTGAGTTTGCCTACAATAACGGGCATCATATCTCGTTGGGTATGCCTCCTTTTTAGGCCTTGTATGGCAGACCT
Source organism: Cunninghamia lanceolata (assembly GCA_027924645.1). Classification (NCBI taxonomy): domain Eukaryota; kingdom Viridiplantae; phylum Streptophyta; class Pinopsida; order Cupressales; family Cupressaceae; genus Cunninghamia; species Cunninghamia lanceolata. Next base: position 12,272,555 of record BSBN01000987.1, on the reverse strand, counting down.
TGCAGGACACCTTTGAGTTGGCACCATATTGAGGACAAGGTTGCGATAGGGTCAGAGTTGGTACAGAACACGGAGTAGCAGGTGACCTTGATTAGGCAGAGACTTCAGGAGGCACAGGATCGATAGAAGAAGTACACCGATGCTAAGAGGGTAGATCGAAGCTTCTTAGTTGGGGACAAAGTATTCTTGAGAGTGCGACCGCACAAGAGTCCAATCCATTATGGAAAGGGCTCTAAGCTCGCACCACGGTTTGTTGGACCTTTTGAGATCTTGGAGCGGATAGGACCTGTAGCCTACCATCTGGCCTTGCCACCTAACCTATTGTGCATCCACGATATTTTTCATGTATCTATTTTGCGGCGTTACATATCTAATTTATCTCATGTATTGGATTGGAGTGCTCTACAGGTAGAGGCAAACAGGCAGTTGGCTTTGGAGCCAATTCGCATATTGGCTCATCGGACGTTGGGCCTTCAAGGTTGAGAACTAGACCAGGTTAGGGTCTAGTGGGACATGTATGATGAGGTCACAGCGACATGGGAGGATGCAACTAGATTGAGGGCACTTTATCCTCACCTCTTTGATGACTTCCAGGAGGAAGTTCAGTCTTAGGGGGGAGGATGTGAGGCCTACCTTTTCACTCCCTTACTTTGATCATTTTATAGTACTGTTGGAGACATATTTTAGACTTTGGGGACTATTGATCCTATTATGCAGGACTATTAGACTATATACTTTTACTTTGATTTATTATGTTAGCATGATTGTGATGAGACTAGGTTTGATTTTGATTACTGATGAGGATATTGACATGTGATTTGCATTATGATACTATTTGAGATACTAGATATGTGATTATTGTGATGGAATTAGAATGCAATATTATCTTGAGATGGATTATTGAAATGCAAATTATAAATTATGATGTGATTTCTTGATGTTTTATATGATCATGCGATGATGTGAGTGTATGTTTTACTTTTCTTCAGCTATGATACACATGGATTAATCTTTTGTTTAAGTGCACAGGTGTTCTAACCAAGCCACGGACAATCGGAGATCATCCCACACACTTTGTGAATTCCTGTGTAAGCCGATCTAGTTCCAAGAGGAACCAAGATCAACTATGTATGCATGATAAAATTTTTGTAATGTTGTTGTGTAGTGTTGTTTGGGTTAGGTCTACCCCTTTTATATTTGATTTTTATTTGGTGTTGTAAAGATGTAATGTTCATTTGAAATTTATTTTGAGTTATATTTTTGAGACCCTTTTTCTATGATTTTATTCACCCTTTGGTGCTCAAAATGGGTTAAAAGTGACCCTGTGTTATACCCCTAGGGTCTAGGGACCTTTTGAGCTTGTCTAACCTTGGATAAACTCTCATTTGGTCACTTAAACTTCACCCTAAAGTAAAGTGACGAAAATGGAAGTTTGGGAAAGAGTGGAAGGTTGGGTCAAACACTCAACCTCACCCACTCCTCTTTCCAAGGTTTGGGGGAGTCTTCAAGACCCCTAAATTGTGGAGGACTCAACTCCAAGCCTCTCCCACAATTGGTGAGGGTACCTTGGGGTAGTGTGGGCTTTCATAGGAGGAGATGATTGGGGCACTTGTAGTACCCACTCCTTTGGCTCCACTTTTCTCTCCCAAGTGTGAGAGAGCACAAGTGGAGGGGGCAAGACTTGGTGGAATAGGTGGATGACATTTGTCACCACCCCATTCCATGAAGCTTGCAAGTGGTTGTGTGGAGGAGTGGTCACTTCCCCATTCCTCAAAGCTCATGAGGAGAGCCTATTTTAATCCCTCTTGAAGAAAGGGAGAGGGTTGTTGAATTATTTTGTATATTTGAATTTTAGTTGATTTTAGGGAGAGAGTTAGAGGAGATTTTGGAGGCTCAATTGGAGAAGGAGTTGGAGGTGGAGTTGGAAGGGCTCTTCTCAACTAACTATCTTCCATTTGGGCTATTAAAGGTAGGATTCAAGGCTAATGTCTTTCCTTATGTATTTTCATTTCATGTGTGATGCTTTGTGTGTGTGTTTTACTTTTGTTGTTGTGGGGATTTTGTTATGGGTGTTGTGAGAGCCTCTCCACTTGGAGAAAATGCTCAACATGTGTGGGGTGGGGGAGGAGTGAACCTCCTCGAGGTCACATCCTAGTTTTGTGGTATTTTAGCCTTGAGGGCAAGATAAGAAAATGTGTATATTTGAATGGCTTGAGAGCCATGAGAAAATTATGTGAAAATTGGGTTTTATGTGATGGCTTGAGGCCTTGTGAAATTTAGTTTTGGGAGTTATTTGGAGTGACACTCTTGAGTTGAGTGATGTCCACTCCCCTACCTAATTAAACTCATTTTTGGTGAGTTTTGTTTTGTGCAAGCCAAGGGAGTTAATATTGCTTTTGTGTTTGAGTGTTTTTGTTGTGAAGTGGTGTGTGTTCCTTGTGTGAGGATGACCTCCAAGCTCGGGGGTGACTGATGAGTGAGTCTATGGTAGGGAGTTGAGCAGTTTTAGTGGCTTCTTCCCCTTTCTATGTGTTATTGCAGGTTATTTGAAGCTATGGATTGTGGGAGAAAAAAAAAGAGACATGTTGTGGTTGTTGTTCTTTTTCATGTTGGTTGTTGTGAGCCATGGCCAAGTTTGGCCTTGTGTATATGTTTTCAAGCAAAGAGAGGAATTTAAACCTCTTATTATGTAAAAAAAAAAAAGTTTTCACTTGGTTGTATTTGACTTATTGAAGTTGGAAATAAAAGAGATATATTGCTATTTTATCAAAAAGAAAAAAATAAGATTTTATGTGCTTATAGTCATTTTGTAAAAAGAAAAAAATATATGTATATTACTTACCTTTTTCCTTTTAAAAAAAATAAATCTAGATTTAAATTCTCGAAAAGAAAATATGTAGATTGTCACTATGAAAATCTCATAGGTGTTTATGGTAGTAATATATATATATATATATATATATATATATATATATATATATATATATATATATATATATATATATATATATATATATATATATTCTTTTTTCAATATTCCTTTCATAGTATGGCTTGCTGGAAAATATTGTGTATTTTGAGCTGATTGTATATGTATATCAGAAAATAATAGTGTACAAATATATATATATATACAGTCAGCTCAAAATACACAATATTTTCCAGCAAGCCATACTCTGAAAGGAATATTGAAAAAAGAATATATATATTCTTTTTTCAATATTCCTTTCAGAGTATGGCTTGCTGGAAAATATTGTGTATTTTGAGCTGACTGTATATATATATATATATATATATATTTATTTGTGTTTTTAGCATGTTATACACTATTATTTTCTGAAAATAGAATTAATGATGAAAACTGTGGGTATACATTTTATGTGTATATATATACAAATATATATATGTATATATATACAAATATATATATATATATATATATTTTGTCTGTATATAAATTTATATTGAATCTGAGAAGAGACTGTGTATCTACCTGAATATATATATATATTTATTAAATTATATACATGGAGACTGTATTTTAAATTGAAATACATTTTAGACAGAAAATAGAGATTAACAAGTTTTAGTATTCGACATTTTTTTTAGACTGTTCATTGTTTAAGGTTAGGCGAGGGGGGTTTGAGCCCCCCACCAATGTTTGTGCCACCCATAGCCCTCGTGGTTTTTCCTTGATGCTTTGTATGGAGTGTGGGGAGGGGGGGTCAAACCCCCACCCACACTCCACCGTAGTGGGGTGTGGGTGGGGGTTCCCCCCCCCCACACTCTCGCCGCCCTTTAAAACCCTATGCCCATACCCCCTTTTACATCTGAAAGTTCTATTAAAACAAAATAAAATCAACGCAAATAAAATATTTTTTACGGCGACAGTCGAACTTTAAATGCCTCTGTATATATCGGCCTTTCGGCCCAATGAATCCTACAACCAGTATATTTAATATTATTCAGTTTTTATATATATATATATTGGGTGAATATACACCCTGCTAAAAAAAATAGATCCCTCTGGTTTTTAAATCAGAAATATATATATATATAAACGTGTATATCATATATATATATATATCTCTGAAATAAAGAGGAAGCCATGGAAGCCCTCTTCTAAAAACCTGCAACAAAAAACAAAGAAGAAAGAGAAGAAATGAGAAAATGGAGAGAAGAGCAGAAATGAGAAGAGAAAGTGGAGGCTAGGGTTTTTGACTCATTTCTGTAAGGAAATTACTTTTTAAATTGGGAGGACTTTTTCAGGGCTTAGTATTTTAAAATTTGCTTTTATTTAGTTCCCTCACTTTTTGATTTTTCCATTTGTTTTATCTTTTTTTTTATTATTATTATTTTAAATGGGGTTTAGAGGTAAATTTAATATTGTGGGTAACTTTATCTCTTTTTGGAAATGTTTCATTAAAATTTGAGGGTATGAATTATTATCCTATTGTTTATTGGAATGGGATCATTAAGTTTAGTATTTTGAACTAGGGGAAAGATATATGGTTTTTAATTTAATTATTTTGGAGAGGGGTTTAATTAATCTATTTAATTTTCCTTCAATTTAACTTTTGAAATGTAATTAATTTTAAATCATTACAATTTAATTTATCACATGTGGACAATAATAGAGGAGGTTAATTTTATTTATTCTTATAGTTGATTTAATTTATTAAATCTAGCGTGTAATAAATAATTATTAATTAGTTGTTTTATCTAACACAGCAACCTAATAAACCTTTGACCAAAATTTAATTATTAGAATAATCCCTATTCACGCCCGTGAGGCGTTATGCTGCCGAATTTTTCTAGAATCTAGGATAAATTTAATTTAGCTATTTTAAACCATGTGTAGAGTTATGTATGACGTTCCCGCAATCTTGGTGATCGTAATTAGTTTATTATTAATTATTTTATGCTTTTGGATTAGACTTTCGATTTCAACTCGTGCCGAAATCCTTCCACTCACTTAGGTAAACTAGGGTTTTGATCTTTTGACCCTAACACTAATGGCGACGCTTATCGCGTCGCATGGACCCCCTTCGTCGGCCTTCATTTCGTAGAGGTATGCGCATGTGATCGCATTACGCCGGATTTGATTGACATGTTTATGCTTTATGTGTATGGCCACCGAGCACGCTGATGCGTGCGAGGGGGTTTCTAGGGATGTGTGGAAATTTTTTGATATTTCATGTCATGACCACATGGAAAATGTGGACATGACACGTGTGTTGCGTGTCATGACCGCATGGGAAATGTGGGCATGACAGATAGTGAGTTTTGTAGGTAATATTAAGCTACTAAATTTACTCTAGATTTGTCATCGGTGATACTCCTATATAAAAGCTTAGACTCTACAAGAGTATTGTAATCATTGAATACTAAATAATAAATTGAATTACTTTGGGGTGTGAGGTTTTTCTCCTGAAAGGATTTTCCATGCATAAATCACTATGTTATGGTATATTTCTTTTGTGTTTATTTATTTGTAACTATATGATTAATTTAATTTTTTGCACATACCTCCTCTCATATATTAGTGTATGAAGTGTATTCCTCACCTTTGCTTCATTTCAGTGTAAGCACATAAAATTTAAATCTTGCATCAATAACATTATGCAATAGATACACATTCATTTCTAAAGTCAACACTAATTTAGTATCATCCCTAGGTTCAATTGTGCATAAAACCTTCCTTAATTTTGGACATGGTTCTAATGATTTCTCTCAATTGCTTAAAATGACTAGTGTCTCTAGAAGCTACTTCAATTTTGGTAGCACAACACCTTGACATAGGAGTTGCAAAATTATAATCCCAATAGATGTATCTTCCTTTCCATTTGTACACTTAGCTACTATGTCATGCACAAAATTTGAGGACAATATATGTTCTACTAGATCAACTAGTTGTAAATGCTCTTCAACTTGAACCACCTTTTGTTGGTGGAAACATCTTTTGTACATGTTCCTTGTGTTGGTCTAGCTTGTTTTGTAGTATGTATATGGTTGGCACTCGGAATGTCAAAAAATGAATGGTCTTGTTTGGTTATGTAGTGTGCTTCTCTTTGGGTTTCCTTGTAAGGATCATTTGTACAACCATTTTGCATGAATCAAATAGTTATAATTGAGTTGGACAATCTTTTGTTTGGGGAGTTGCATCAAAGATGCCAAAAGTTGGTAACTTTACATATTTCTATGCAATATGGCCATTTTCACCATATTTATAATAGAAAAATCCTCAACCTTAATTGATATTGTGGCCATCTCCATGACCTAGGTGGCCTCCACCACATCCTTTCCTTCTTAGATGATACTATTATGGGAACACAGTATTGCTAGGGGTGTGTATTGTTTTGAGGTGCATATTGGGGCTATGCATACTATAACTCGAACACATATTGTGGTTATGAAAGGTATAGTTGAATTATTGCATTCAAAACTTGTTTTCCCCAAGCTTTGCACAAATCTTGTACCACTCAATAGGTCTTGGTGCCATGAGTTGGTTCTCACACAATTGACACCAGTAATTAATTACGATGCCCTACACTTTCTAAAGTAGGGTGCATGAAGAAGTGTCATGATGCTTGTGATAGATTGCATGGTCTAGAATGCAAGAGGAAGTTGAGCAGTATTGACTACCTTAGCTCTCACCATTGCTCTCTACTTTTTCTCTAATTTTATAATCTAACATTATATATCATATATTTCCTATCATTAGTTCTAGAGTTGTTATATAATAATTTTGTACCTATTGCCTTCATGTGTCATAATATTTATAACTAATTTCTATTTGGTTTAGTACCAATATTTATTTCTATAGTTCTAGTTGATTATATTTGCAATAATTAGTATTAGACTATATTAATACGTAATTTTATTCCTTAGAACCTTTTGTATCGTTCTATTTCAATTAACTTTCTCTTCCTTTTATTTTATTATGCTAATTTGTTATTACTTTTATTATATTTGATTTTACTCGTTAATAGCACTATCAACATTTTTCAATCATTATTTTTATCATAGTAATTTCCAATAATGTAATTATAAATATCAATTCCTTTTAAGCTTTAGACCTCTTTTTCAATTCGTCGTAACTTGAATTTCAACACAATGGTTACGGTTCATTAATTTTAACCCTATTTTTTTCCAATCCACTTATTAATTGGTATTAGTAGTATCTTTATAATAACAATTAGGTTATTCTAAGGATATATATATTATGATTTTTCTAATCATTTTCTTACTTTCTTTCTTATTTTTTGACTCTAATAATTTGAATATTTATAGTATTTTGTGTCTTTTTACAATTTTAAAGGTACTTTCTTTGCTCAATTATTTCATGGTTCTTGGTTCAACCTTGGTAGGTGGTGTTTCCCCTTTCATCATTTCTCATTCCCTCTCTCTCTACTCCCCTTCTTTTTAAGGAACAATTTTCTACAATCTAACTCTACATTTCCTCTTCCTAATGATGGATCGCAAAGTGTGATCCAAAACGTCGATGCAAAAACTACTACACAATTATATCTAAAGAACTCTCTATGGTCGTGTTTACTTTGTTTGGAGGTGTGGTTAGTTGGATGAGTAAGAAGCAACCCACAATTACTCTTTCTACTATATAAGTAGAGTACATGGCTACGACACATGCTTGTAAAAAGGTAGTGTACTTACAAAAATTGTGTTCAGGTATTGGTTTTAAGTGGAGAAAAATGAAGATTAGTTGTGATAGTAAGTGTTTTATCTACTCGGTGAAGAATTTGATGTACCATGATCATACTAATCGTGAATATCGATGTTTAGTATCACTTTGTTTGTGAGATGGTTGAGGATGAGAGGGTCTAGATAAAGAAGGTTGCTACTTTAGAGAATGTTACAAATTTACTTACTAAGTTAGTGAACATAGAGAAATTATATTGGTGTAGGGAAGCTATGGCCCTTTCATTATTTGGCACCTAAGTTCTTTTATGTCACTTTATTATGTCTTTGCAATATAAATATCAAGTGAAAGAATGTTAGAATTGGGTGTACTCTTCACCTTGCAAATTGTAAGGTCTAACATAACTTAATTGTTCATAAATAGTAATCTAATGTTCATAGATAGTAAATAATTTATGTATCTCTAAAAATCATGGAGTCGGAAAATTGGGACACGTGTGAGGATGGGAAAATAATTATTTATTTATGATTCTTCAATGCCTTGGAAATATTATTGCAAGAAGACATTGAATAGGTGGTTACATAGTGTTAGCCATATTTTTTTGATTGGCCAATTTTTAAACTTCCGGAGCACCCTGAATTCCTAGAACTGCCAAATCATGAAAATAATTAAATCTGGAAACCTGTTGAAGTTGGTGTGAAATCCTTTTGTGGGTTTGATCATGACCTCATTTTATCCAATCTGCCCATTTTTCATGCCTGAATCCCTTACCGTTTGAGAAATTTTAAAGCTTCACATTTCCTCGTCGGTGATTTGCAAATACAATTAAATTTTGATTTCTGAGTGGCTAGAGATTAAAAGATTTCTGGGTTTTTCTTTATGGAGTCTGATCATTATTCTGTCCAAATTTAGTGAAGAACGGAGTTGTCATGGAAAAGATATGATATTTTTTGTTTTTAACTCAGAGCATGTTTTCAAGGTTCAAGTCTCGAATTTGCATTAAGTTATTAAAATATTTTTCAAAAGACAAAAAAATGCAGAATAAAGGCATGGTTATAAAGTTGATGACTTCACTCAAGTCATATAACTCCATTGACTCCAAAATTTCAATGTGAAATTTGAAGGAGGGTCCCACCAGTTCTTGAAATTCATAAAAAGCCAGCTCTTTAAGTGTCTGGGGTTTGTGAAGATATTGAACCAAATACATTTTAAGTTCAAAGTTTAAAAGAAAGGTCGATGCCCAACATTATGAAGAAAAGATATTGAACCAAATACATTTTAAGTTCAAAGTTTAAAAGAAAGGTCGATGCCCAACATTATGAAGAAGTCAGAGTGTTGGGATTTTTCAAAACTCTCGAACTCTTAATTTTTGGTTCAAAATTTCATTAGACCCCCGACTCTTTATTGTCGGTGGTTTTATAAGTCTTTGAACTCCTTATATTAGTGGTTCCGAAGTTCATAAAAATGTTGATCTGCCGACATCATTCGGGCAAGTACGGAAGACCTGGTGGCTAAGGATTTCAATACAATAAAGTCAATATTGTTCTACTATGTGAGAGCCGAAATGTTTCCTAGCAGCTATTTGATGCGACCATGGAGGCTCCATTATTCGCGTTGTTGATCATCTTGAGAAGAGATATCTTCATGTTTTGCTACTGATGGTTAACCTTGAAACACAAACTCACAACGGTTACCAGTGTTCTCCTAGCCCGCGGCCCATTTTGGAGCAGGTTACAAACACTCATCAAAGCAAGAGGAAATGGCGTTTGGTGAGATATTTTGGTTTAGAATGCTCCGATAGAAATATATGCATATGTGGACGCATAGACAAGGCCATGAAACTGTTTGACAAAACTCTTCGTTAAAGAAATGTGGCCTCATGAAAATGAAATCGTCTTAAAGCAAGATTTTGGTCAAGGATAATAGTTGGGAATGTTTTGGGGAATAGAAAAATTGCCATTTCTACTGCAGAGGGATTTGTCCTTAGTCTATACAGGCATTACAAGAATCATTCAAAAGTTTGAGACACAGCCTTTAAAGTCTAGATTTGATACACGACCCTTCACTGGTGAAATGTGGCCTCAAACTGAAACGAAAGAGGAAGCATTATCAATTAACTTTTCAAAATGTGAAAGCACAGTGAAAGGCCGCGTATGGATAGAGATGATACACACAAAATGATTTTGTTGAAAAAGGCTTTAGAAACTTTCAAGCAAATGCAGTTGTTAAAGTGTAAACCCGACTCCATAACCACTGCCAACATTTCCTCTCAGCCGGTGCCAATAGAAGAACATTCGAATTGATTAAGGACATTTATCAAAACATAAGGAAAATGAAAGATTTTAACTAGAGATCATAGTCTGAAATATTCTGATTGACGTATATGCAAAATGTGCAAGAATATTCAAAGTGCTTGAACTAATGTGGTCTCATTAGGCATGGTAAACACTGAACTTACAGAAAGGCAACAAAGTTTCAAATGACACAAAGGCTTTTTCTTTTACGAGGATATAATGGAAACTTACACCCAAAATTCAGATAACTTTCATCGATGTTGAGTGGCATGATTGAACATTCTAATGTAGGTGGAAGATATAAACTTAAAGCTTCAAATTTACATGTACATCTTACCAGCATCCTCTCAGTCATTCTAAATTGGGAACATTATTGAGTAAACATTATTCCACCATCTGTAAAATTACTCCAAACTACTTCAGCAACATGGCATGATGCAGCTTTCAATTTTTGGGATAAAGATAGTAAACAAAGGCTAAAGGCAATGGCGAGAGGCAATCAACCAATTCCATGTAGCACATTTAATAATGATAGTTATTTATATGCTTATGTGGGAAGTGGAATTATAGGAGTACCCCAAGAGTCACTTTAAAAAGTGAATTCGTGAATTGTTTAAGGGGTAAGTTTCTCGAGAAGCGGAAAGGAGAAAAGAAGATTCTCTTTTTATAAGTAACTTATTTTCTAAGAGGCAGTTACGAAAGGAAAGAGTTTCTTTTATTTACTCTTGTTTTAAAGAAACAGTGACGGAAAACAAAAGGCGATTGGTATAACTTTCCAAGAAACGGTTACAAAAGGGCCTTTAAAAACTCATCGAAGGTTCATACCAGAGGATCTTTTTTTTCTCAGCTATTCAGTCCAATAGGCGAGCAGTTTAGTTTTTCATTCAAGCACAGTTTGTTGTACAGTGATGTTAGGCATGTGAACCCACATTTTGTATTGGGGAAATAAGGAGAATATTTTTGAATTTGTGGATTTATGAATATTTTCTTTTGATTGCATGTGTCCTGTGCGTCTCTATAATCACTCTCCATTACATTTCCTGTTATGGAAAATTGTGTGGATGTTTATTTCTAAATCTTTGAATTCGAATCAATTCATCTGTTGGAAGGCTCTGCTGTTCATTCTTTCCCTAAATATCATTTGTGGGTGTGGGATAAGTGAACTTTGTGTTATTTGTTTGTATTCACTTCATTCTGAAATTAATTAATCACTTCTATTTTCATGGTTATGGGTGGGTGTTAGTTTTCCTTTTCTACTTTTCGGTTAAAATCATACCTTGTTTTCATTCATTGCATAACTTTTGAAGGTAGTTGTGCCTTGTAAAATAAATAGAGAGAACTTGCCAATAACATTGCAAGTGACTCAGCTATTGGTTGGATTGTCATTGATGTGGGCAAATGAGTATAAAATCAAAGTGACAAATCTGTTTACTAACACATAGGAAACGTCAAAATCAGAAGTTACGGAGCATATTCTATTATTAGTCAGCATGTAGGTGTAATTAGTGCCCCTATGGTATGCTTGGGAGTTGCATGTTGCCAAATTGCATAGTGGAAGTCAAAGATGCTTTCTTGTGAGTTACATTCTATTATGGGATGCCTTGTCACATGAAGGGGTGTTGGATTTTTACATGTGGAGTTGGGCACCTAGTTTTGGCCACTTGTTTTTCAAATACCACTTGTTTTTCTATTTTCCAAATTTTAATAAATTAGAGGCATTGGATAGAGGTGGTAAGTTCTTTTATAGGTTTGAGGAATTTTACGGTGCCAAAATATTGCTAGACTGAAGGGGAAAGTTTGATGTGTCGATATTGTCACATATTTGAGATTAATACAAAATTGTGCTCTCTTTGGTGGTGGTTTTTTTTTTCAAAAGGGTTTCTCATGCATATTTGGTGTTATCTTGTATTGCACTATTTTATTGTTGCTCTTGATCTTTCCATTTCATGATTTATCATTGTATAATTAATCAGATTTGATCACTTTGGTCAATGTTTTCTTTGTGTTTTTTACCCAATCTCTTAACATTTTGGGCATGTCATCTGCATCATAGACAAAGGTGACCTAGGTACTATAAGAACTTAAAAAGCACACTAACCTAGATGGTAGTCTAATTATGATATGAAGGTTCAACTCATGACCCAGGAAGGCATGAATTACACTCCTCTTAGAAATCTCACACTTGATGACGTGTTCCCTAGTCTTTTTACCCCCTGACCATCTTTTCTATCCTTGGAACCAAGGTCTAGGACTTCACAATTGCAAGACAACCCTTTTCAAGTATTCAATAGGAGGGTCACTCAGGAAACCTATCCTTAAGTTGTAGGGTCACTCAAGTGACCTACCTTGGCAAAAGGGGCAACCCAATTCCTGAAAGGGGCGACCGTATCATGTTTTGGCATGCATGATTTCTTTCAATTCCACCCAGTTTACTTTTGTTTTTAGATTTTAATTAAGAGTTCCTTCATGTAAAACTAAGCCATCACTTCTACTGCTATCCATTAACTCGTAATCAATATTTTTTTAACTCTCGATCAATCCATAATGATCTTCCATTTAGTCTCTTATTCTTTCCTCTTCAATCTCCTAATCAACTCTCTAGTTTATGCCCCAATCACCCCCACCATTGGTGTTGATTTTCTACCTATAAATACCCCCTCCTCTATTGTTTTAGGGGAGAATGGGAATTATTCATGCATTCTTATTTTTATTGTAAGAGCTAATTCATCTCTTGAGGATCAAGCTTATACATAGTAGCCCCCATAGCATTTAATGCTCATACAGGACCTTGTGAGTCTTTTCTTTTATGTTTTTCCCCATTAGCATTACTAGTTTCCCTTATGGAGGTTGAGAATTGTTTACGCATTCTTATTTTTCTTCTATAGGAGATGTTGATATTCAAATCTATAATTTCATGCATCTTTGTACCAACATGGGGAATTCTATAAATGTGGGACATGGTTTACAGAATAACCTCCAAATTGTGATGTTGGATCTTCATATGATCTTTCAAGGAATTATAGATAATAAGGTTATGAAAAGGGAGAAGGAAAATAGAAGTGAAAAATCTATATTAAGAAGCAAGGAATTGAGAAATAAACTTGAAATGGATGCTGACAGGAGAGGTGCTAGGGTGAGATAGGAGCTCTATGGAGGTAGGAAGATGAATGGTCATCCTCCATTATTGCTCTCTAGAGCTTCTGTTCTCACAAAAGGACACACAAATTAGTATCCTTTATTTCTCTTGGTTATCTTTGTCCTCCTTAATGTTTGTTTCCAGATCGAATTTGGTTGTTTTGTTGATTCACTTGTTTTTGGGTTATGTATTTAGTGTCTATTGTTTTTAAATTTTAAATTTTGGATTTGTTGGGTTGTGTTTACCCACCAACTAGTTTTGGTTACCCATTGTTCCTTGGGTAGTTTCCCAACAACCCATTAGGAGGCGTGCTTGGTGGTCGAGAGGTTGGGTGACATGAGTTTTGAGTATGTGAAAGGTTTTTTATATTATAGATTGTACATGTCTTTTATTTCCCTCGTATCAACAATTACTAATGAATGATTTAGAGTTAGCAAACAAAGGTGTTGAGTATGATGGATTTAATGGAACTGTTGGGAAGGAGAAAATTGATCCTTGTATAGGAGGTAATACTAAGCAAGACAAAGATATAGATAAACTGACATACAAGGAAGTCTTGGGTAGTCCATAGTATGGGGTACCTGAAGATGTCAACTTTGAATATAGAAGAAATGTGGAACTCAGAGGAGCTAGAATGGGAATAGTCAGCGATATCAAGGGTGGAGAACATATATGAAGAAATAATGGTAAGGCCCTTCTCTTCCTAAGATTCTTTCCATCTCTCATAACCCAAAGATGCTCCAAGTAGTAAGAAGTGAAGAAAATAGATTAAAGAATATTGTTGTCTTATTTGTTTGTCTTGACAATAATTTTTTACCTTCTAGAAAGTTCTTTGATGATTAGCTTGGTAATGTGTGGGGGAGCAAAATGGGGATTTATGTGATTTTTTGTAGAATGTTTCAAAGAGGTATGTTTGCTATTTTTTCAAAATGCATGGTATGGAGGAAAGAGTTGTGAAAAAGTAATTTTAAAATTTAGGGCAGTCGATCTTTAGGGCCATTCCATGGTTTGCCAATTCAAGGAAAAATGAAGTTGCGGCAAATTTAGCCCTGAGATGGCTTGAAGTGAAAAATGTTGCTCCCTAATTGTGGAAATTCATTCCATAAAAGTTAAAACCCTTGGATAATATCTTGCAAATTGAGGAAACTAGAATCACTCTACCTCATTTAAATGCTAGAGTTTTAATTTCTCTAGTCCTTGATGTTGAAATCCCTAAAGTTTTGTATATTCAAATGGAAGATAGAGTTGTAAATTGTGAAATTGAATTGTTGGGTAGCCTAAATGCTTGTTTGTTCAGTTAAAATGGTCATCTAAAGAAGTATTTCCCTAAAATTCTTAAGAATTTTGAGAGTTTCTAGGAAAGAGGAGAGTATGGCCAAAGAGTTGGTCCCTCTTAACATTGATATAGGTCTTGTTACTTTAGAAGGAAAAAGTGATTCTATGAATGATATGACTCTTGATAAATCATGATGTCAACAATAGAGAAGGAGGTAAAGACCTTAGCCTCTCAAATAATGGACCTTTAGAGATGGACTTCATGCACATTGCAGGTATTGAAAATCCACCTCTAAAAGATCCACTATTCAATGGAGATTTTGTTGTCATAGAAGTCAAGGAAAACTCTTTTCAAATGGGAGAAAGTGTAAAGATTGACAATAGAGAAGAACCTTAAAGGCCTCTACAAAAAAAATGCTCAACAATTGGCTTTAGAAGAAATAGTGCCAGAGTAGAGAGTGAGAAAAAGAAACTTGCCAAAACCCCCCAAATGCTAGTAGACAATGGTCCTTCTGGGGAACAACATAGTATTGTTTTTACCAATAATTCAAAGAGACAAAATATAACTTATTCGATTATAATTATCCTGTATTTATTGGTGGGGATATGGAAATTGACAAAAAAGAAGAAGATTCCTCTAAAGAGGAATTGAAGAAGATGAATCAAGGGGAACACGGTTCTAATGGGAAGAAATCTACTAAAAAGGAAAAGAAGAAAAGATGACAAAATGATTTGATAGATTATACAAGAACCAAAAGCTTGGGGCTTCTTCAAAAATTTCTAAATGATTATAAATTGTGCCAACTAGAATGTCAGGGGACTTGAATCCCTTGATAGAAAATATATCCTTAGATCTTATTGTAATAGTAGACCTAATATGGATTTTCTCTTCTTACAAGAAGTTAAAGATGTGGGTTTCTAGTTGGATTGTGTTTTAAACTTTGTTTGGAAGAATTCTAAGGCTTCCCACACCCTTCATGATAAAGGTAAAGGTGGATCTACCATTATAGTTGATGCTAAGTGAATCTTGTTTGTTGTTGATTATGGGTCTTCTCCCTGTAATAGATTGGTTTGGGTCATTATTGAAAAGGATGATTGTAAATCTGGCCTCTATTCCATTTATGCCCCTAATGACTATAGAGAAAGAAGTTATTTATGGAATTGGATGGCTCATTCCCTGCCTAAGAATCCTTGGGTAATGGCAAGATTTCAATATGATAGAATACGAGGGTACAATTAGAGGGAAAGAGGTGCTATGGAATGGCAATGAACGTTTCTTTTGGTCTAGAATGAATAGGTATCATAATTTTATGGATTCATTGGAAAGAAACAAAGATAAAAATAAGCAGATTTGGTTTACATGGTGTAATAACCAAGCCCAAGGTAAGAGAGTATACTCAACTAGTTTGACAGGTTCTATGTTAATAAAGATTTTTCTCCTTTGATCATGACAAGGACCACAATCCAGTTCAAGTTTTTCCTTCTATCATATCTAATTACTCACCAATTAAAACTTCCATATTTGTAGGAAATGGTAGTTAGAGTAGAGAAAGACCTAAAACTCATATGTATGAACTCAATGTTTCTCTTCTCAAAGATCAAGATTGTTTGGAAGGCATCTATAGTGTCACAAATATTGTCAAAAATTATTCTAAGGAAGAATTTGCAATTAAGAGACAGGGCTCCTTGGTTTCAATTTGGAGTAATGTCTTCAAGATTGTGGGAAAGAAGAAAGCCTTAGATAGAAGAAAACTAAAAGGTATTTTAGAAGAAAAGTTATTGACAGTAGAAGGAAAGTTGCAAAATAATAGTGGTGACCAAAGATTACTTGATAATTTGATAAAAACAAAGAATTTTTTGAGGAGGTTGCAGAATTATAAAAACCAAGGGGCCAAACTTAGAGTAAAAATTAATTGGATCAAAGAGGGAAATAGAGGAACCAAGTATTTTTTTAATATCTTAAAAGATAAACAAAATAGAGAAGGAATTGATCTTATTGAACATGATGGTGTAGTCTCTAATGCGAGTAATTTCATGAAAGAGGCTTTCCAATCCTTTTATTAGATGTTGTTTTCTTTTAAGGATAATAATCATAGTGAGGAAGCGAGAAACTTCTAAAAAAATTCATACCAAGGAAGGTCATTGAAGAGGAAGCCCTTGAACTCAACAAGGAGATTATTAAAACTATCAACTCATTTAATAATGGTAAATCACTTGGATTGGATGGACTTCTTATTGAGTTTTACGAATCCAACATCAAGTGTTGTACAAAGAAGCATTTGAGAAAGGATCTTTGGGCAAATATATTAATAGAGGAATTATTAAATTAATTCCTAAGGATGGGGATATGGATCTAATAAAAAACTGGAGGTTTATCACCTTTCGTAATGTCTCTTATAAGATTTTGGCCAAAACATTATCCCTTAGTCTGACTGATATTTTACAAAGTGTCATTTATGTTACTCAAACAAGATTCAATTAAGGGGAGATACATACTAGAAAACTTGGTCACTAGTTGGGAAGGCACAAATTGGGCTAAATACTTCAGGCATGATGCAAGTATGATGCTATTGGATTTTGAGAAAGCGTATGATAGAATTGAATGGTCCTTTGTGTTTACTGTATTGGAGGCATTTGGATTCCTTGTTATTTTCTATAAATGGATAAACATCTTGTTTAAATATTCTTCTACCCAAGTTGATATTAATGGTGAACTTATTGATCCTTTCCCTTTGCAAAGATCTATTAGATGTGGAGTGTCCCATTTCTCATGATTTGTTTGTGATTGTTGCCAATGCCTTGCATTATGTTTTGAGAACTGATCTTATTAGTTCCTCAATCAATGGTATCTAGCTCCCTAATAATAATAATTTATTAAATGCTCAGTTTGCAAATGACACTACACTTTATGTTGAAATGAAGGAGGATAATTTTGCTAATGTGATTAAGAGATTGAATATTTTTTGTAAAGATTCAGGGGCTAAGATTTTTTACTATAAATCCACTATTCTGAGTTGGAACCATTCTCCCCCTGATAGGCTTAAGGAGGAAAATGGCAATGGGGGGCCCTAATACTATTATCAAATACCTTGGTATACCATTCGCTATTGATCCCTTATTAAAGGAAATGTTGGAATGGATGTTTCATAAGATTGAGAAGAAGCACTAGAAATGGAAGACCCACATGTTGTCTTTAGTAATGAGGATTCAAGTTACACATAAGATCTTGGCTTCATGTAATATATATTATTCTTTAGCTTGGTTGTTTGGTAGTGCCTAGATTGATAAAATTTAGAAGACTCTTAGAGATTTTTTGTGGTCAAACGGTAAAGGGAATAAGAAGAGGTGTCATGCCCACCTATATGTTAACCATACAAGTGGGCATAAATAGGCGAAATTATTTTCTTTATAAAGAAGTGAATTAAATTGAAAACTAAATTACAATTTTACCTATAAATCACTTGGGTGTCATGTTCACTATTAGGTTTGTTGAGGTTTCTCTCTTTCTTGAAAATACCCTAATGTTCAAAAGTGTATAGTTAAGACCTAGATAGTTAAATAAATTCACTATACAATTCGATCTTCTAACTACTGGTTTGCTCAACTAACTTAGTTAATAGATTAAAAAACATCATCTCATTATTATCACTACAACATTCCAATTATTTCCATGATTTATCTTAACAACTATAATATCTTTTTCCAAATGAAGCAAATATAAAACAAGATTAGCAGTCTAAAAATGGTATGATCAATTTCCATACTCTACATAGTTTAACATTTTTTAAAAATTTCTTTAATTAATAATTAATCTCTATATGAAATTAGATAAAGCAAGTCTTTAATACTAAACTAAATACTTTTATTAATAGGATAAAATTAACAACTAAATATTGTTATTAATTATCAAATTATTTATTTATTTGTTTTTTATTTATTTATTTATTTATTTATATTTATTTTTAAAAGGATAATTCCTTATTTTATTTTCCCATTTGAAATTAAAGCAATAAAAATATGCATACAATATTTTTATCCAACTTTTAAAGCATAAAGCAAATCCTTCTATATTTTTCTATTCTTTTATTTTGTTTTATCTATATATATCCTCTTTTTTTTAAGTAAATCCAAATGCACTTATATGATGTTATTATTTCATTTTCAATTGGTTGTGTGTGTGGGAAGACGAATTTAAATGGAATTCAGAAGGCGATCTATAATACTGGGTGCAAGTATAGCAGAAGAATAATCTTATATATTCCCAAGGTCGACGTCCTTTATGTCCCTAAAAAAATTTCTTTAAACGTTTAAAAAAAATTATTTATTAAAAAATTTCCTGTTTCACTGTTACGTTGCATCAGAATTTAAAATGGCAGGTATACTTCCAGAATACACAGCAGTTATATATATATATATATATATATATATATATATATATATATATATATATATATATAACACCAGAATTAAATTTATACACAACAATAACTAGGCATATATGCATACATGCAGAAACACAAATTTCGTGCACAGAAAGATAAGAAAGTCAGTGTTTACAGACATGTACATATTTATATCTTTTAGACAATAATATTACAGATTTTCATGAGTACAAAAGAATAAATAGAGAGATACAATTTCCTAGATTTACAGGAATTCCAACAATCTAACTTATACAATGGCATCTTGCCATGAGATACAAAACAAAGTATCTCTTTACTTGGGCAAATACAGTAATCTCTTTGACCTTCAGAATCCTTTGGTAAACTTCATCAATCTGCAACACAATTAACCAACTGGATGACCAAGACTTGCTCTCCACCCTACCGTAGGGTTTGTAACACAAACCCACCCTCGAGCAGGAGACTTCCAAGAACTAGGTAATTACATGCAACACATAAAAATACACTCAAACACAAATTTTATTTTCTACCCACAAACAAACCCCGTAGGCTGAATCACAATCTTGGTATCCAAATATGGATCCCAAAAAGGGGGAGAGAGGGGATAATCCTCCCTCTTGGGGAATAAAAAAATTCCCCATTACTATTTCAATATCACAAAACCCCAAAACCTCCTTTCACATAAACTACTTATAACTCCCAATTCTAGAATATCACCACAAAATCCCAACAATATCAATCACCAACTCTACCATTTTACCACATATCACAACAAACTTTCCCCAAGAGAGGCTCCACGCCTCTCTCTACCCCAAAACTTGGGAGGCTCCCACCCCTCAAGGGAGATCTGCTCCCTACACAACTCGATTCCCACAAACAATCAAGAAATAAAAAGAAGTAATAAATTCAACATGTAACCAATTTAATGCACCCACAACAATTTTCACATAACAAAAAAAAATTAAAAGAAAATTTAAAAGCCTACCTCAACTTCCCAAGTTAGGGAGAACCCAAAACTGGTATGCAAATCCCCTTGAAAACAAAACGACTCAAGAGAATTTCCTCTTCGATTTTCCAACCAAATCCTTCCAATTCTTTTCAAAAATTCTTTTCTTTCTTCCACATACTTCACAGAAATTTTTCCCAAAAACATCCCCAAAAAGTGAATTTCCTCTCATAAATAACAAAAAAAAACTAAAAGAAGGGAAACTTCTTTATTTTTCCTTTCCCTCCAACCCCACATTTCTAAAACAATAATAAATCTTCCCTTATCCTCATTGAAAAAGATAAAACAATAAAATAATTAAAAATAAGATTAAAACTCACACAATTATCAATTTAATTTTAATAAAATATAAATGGACCCAACTATAGACTAAGTACAAAACAAACAATTAATTAATTCACATAACAAATTAGTCTTGACCCCTTCCATGGGTTAGACTAGGCTAGCAGGTTATCATAAAAAGGGGTTCTTGAAAGTCTCTAAAACTAATTGATCTTGGCCACCCACCTGCACACTCCATTTCTGAATATCAATATATTAAGAAACATATAGTCGAAACAATATAAACAATGCATTAATGAAATTAACTTAGATATTCTAACTCACTCATGATTACATAATCAAATAATTTATTTAATTACTATAATTCATGCATCTTGCTTATCCAATGAATTTTTTTAAATCATGAATAATAATCCTAGTTCATAACAATTTGTACCATCATCCATTTGTTAAACATAATCCACTACACATCTAATCATGAGTTCAAACATAATGTCTATAACATAATGACCATAGAATTCAAATATAATGTCTTTAACATAATGTCCATAGCATAGTAGCATAAAAACTCACACACAAAAAGCATATAATTAAAACCACATAGTCGAATAGTCTGGTATTGAAGTAACTAAAGCAGCTAAAAAAGTTGGGCCTCACAAGAGGCATGCAATAAACTTGATTTGGTGTTATCTTCCTAAGTCCAGAGGGGGGTTGGGTTGAAGAACTTGAAGACTCAAGGGATTGCTCTTATTTTTAAATGGATCCTGCAAGCATTTGAGGGATTTGAGCCTTGAAATTTTTTTATTAGGAACAATATTGCTCTATCTAGACCTAGAAAGGGCAGGAATTGGATAGCTTTGCACCCACATGATTTGTTATTTGGTAATTTTGTTGTTAAACCTTTTGGCTCCAATGTCTTTAGTAGCATTTGTAGGGCTTGGGAGAGTGTCAAGAACTTGATTAAAAATAGTAATGCCTTTTCTAGAGCCAATGGAAAATTCATTGCTTTTAGATCAATTTGGTGGAATCTAGAATGGAAAAACAAACCTCTTTCTCCCACTCAAGGATACTCTACTAAACTTTGGGACTCCAAAGGCATCTCTAAGTTTAAAGATATTTTTATTGATGGTAGATTTAAAGATTGGGATACTCTTAGAGTGGAGTTCCATATCTCTAATAGTTAAAAGAGAACCTATTCTATTTTGAAAAGGGCCTTGTACAACGTGAACTTTCCCGTTTCTCTTATTCTGAACACTAAAATCTTAATAAAATTTAGATGGTCTGATGATACTATTTTTGAGAAAATGTCCACTAAAAAGATCTATGGAATTCTTGTTGATACGAGGGAAATAATTGATTATCTTAATATGAAATGAAACCTTAAGTGGATTGATAGTAAATCAGCCTATGTCTTGGGCAATATTTGGTCATCCGTTGTAGAACCAAAAAAAGCTTGTTTTAGGTGGCTTTTAATCTTTAAAAAAATGTTGTGAACACTAAGTTGGCTTCTATTAGTATCCTTGTTAGAATGTGTACCTTGTGTAATCAAATGGAAACTATTGAACATCTTTTTTATTGCCAGTATGCCTTTCAACTTTGGTCTACATTTTTTGGTGCTTGTTTGGGCTAGGATGTTAAGGATGGATTTTCTTGGTTTAAAATTTTATTTGGTTATGTCAAGACTTTTTTTGTTGAGCTCAATAAGTTTTGTCTTGTTCTTATCACTAAAATTTTGTGGCATATCTAAAAAAAGAAACAAGGAGGTCTTCCAAGGAAAGAGAAGGTACCTTACTGAGTCTCAGTGTGAACTCACCCTTATTGGCATTTTATTGCAAGTCTCCATGATACTTGAGATTCAAAAAGAAATATTCTTAATCTTGTTGGAGGAGGGACTTACAGTGGTCTATAAGAAGGAGATTAAAAGAAATCATTTTTGGCCCCAAGATAGGAGCAACTTAAACAAGGAGGAGTTGGCAGTGTTGAATCAATACATGAAGACTCACAACATTATCAGGCTTGAAAAAAAGGAGAAGACTGAACCTGCTATGAGAATTAGTTATGAACCTATTGTAAAAGATTTGGACCCCAAAGACATGGTAGATCCGCCTATTGGAACCTTTGAATTTGACAAACATGATTTTAGTAGCAATCAAAGATGTTGGGAATAATTTGTTGTATCAGGTTATGTATGGTTGTCTAGGTGTCCTTTTTGATACTTTACTAGTGATACTATTGAATGTTTTAGACTGCTAGTTGTGTTTTTTGTTGGTGATGACATAGGTGATTTTATAATGTTGTTTTATTGTCGATGGAGTTGTTTCTCCATATATTATACCTCCTCCTTTTGTGAACAATCTCTAATATAAAAAAACTTAAAACTACCATCTAAGTGAGTACATAATTTACATTATTTTAAATATGTATCTTCAAACAAAGTGATAAAGGGCAAAACATGCACAATTACCTTTTGCTTAATAGTTACAAAGATTTTGTGATTATAATTAAGGCCGAAAACAAGTCCAAAATAAAACAAAACAAGATGGAAAAGAACCATATATATATATATATATATATATATATATATATATATATATATATATATATATATATATATATATATATATATATATAAACGTATGCAATTGTGTAAAAGGCCAAGAGTGCATAGTCACTTTTGGCAACAAATTACAGAATATTATATCAAAATGGACACTATGACTTACCTTGAAGGCTGGAAGGATAAAAATATGATTCTATTTTCAAATTTCCATTTTTGGGCCAAAGATCTTGATACAGAGCATAACATGGGTGTTTCTAACTCAAAAAGAGCACCAATCTATTACAAATTTAAAAATTGCATGCAAAAATAACATAGTTTGAGAAAGATAGCACTCAAAACACTAGTTTAGAGTGAAGGAATCGACATGCACTTATTTCTTTAACACTTGGTTAATCCTGGTCATCTGATGAGTATCTCTATGAATCGTCTCTAATGAATTCAAGGACTTTTCTTTACTATGCATAACCTATCTCTAGCCAATGGAACAACAACGAACATTTGTTAGTACTGTCATTTTTATAGAAAGCACCATGGTGACATTTTTTCCTTTCATGTACCTTTATATGCTCCTTTTTGTGGTGATCCATACAATTGATGAGTTGTGCAAATCTGACCAATGGCATAATGCCTTCGAGTTGTCAAACTGACAACCCTTTAAAGATTCACACATCATTGATCTCCAAAAATGATCAACAATTTCATGATTAGGAGCTCAAAACTAACCTTTGATCAAAACAAAGAGGGGCCCACATCTTAATTAGTCATGTCATCCCTTGGCTAATGGTGCTACGAAAAAATTTGTTATACTGACATACTTTGAGGAGTGTCTAAAGGGCATGTAGCATGCAGTACTCTTTGAAGGATAATGAAAACTTGGACCCACCTTTTCTGCTAGCTCAAAACACTCCATCCAATGGCATAATGTTTCCAAGTTGTCAGACTAACAATAATTGGAATATTGTGCATGTCATTGGATCTCATCAAAATGATCAATGATTTTGTGGTCACTAACACTTTTCTTTTTCATCCCACTAGACTGAGGCCTATCTTTGCTGATGTGTTCACTTTTGACTAATGGAACAATAAGGAAGAAGCATCAAAATTAACAACTTCTAACATTGCGCCAGCCGTTAGATCTTCAACACAATCAACGGCTTGAACCTTTTGTGTTGATACCACCTGAACTAGAAAACGCATGAGGCCTTTGTAAATTTTGTTTGACTGAGAAGTGTGTTGAAGAAGAAGTGATAAATGCAAAAAGGAAACCTCAAAATTGTCCCATCAGGGTAGACTGAGAGTAAATCTCTATAGTTTTGGTGACTCACAGGGGATCCTCGCATGTGAGGAAGAGCCTAAAATTTTATTTTGCAGATGCTCAGAACCTATCAAATTTTCAAAATTTTATACTCAATTAATAGAGTACTTACATCTTCTCTAGGGTTGTCTATAATGACACCCATTTTGCATCAATCAGGCATTATTTCTACTTGAAGGCCTAAAAGGCCTTATCCAACTCAATCATATGTCAATGAGAGATGTCTTTGAGTCTCTTTGTGACAACCTTCTCCTGGAACTCCAACTATGCAAGTGAACAAAGAACCACTTTAATTTCCTCGATGCTCGACATACGTACCCAGCCCCCAAGTGTCACACCCCATTTTTGGTTATTTATTGGAACATATTAATATGTGGATTTACTATTTATTATTCCATTTTGTAATTTCACTATAATGGGATAAATGATACTTTGTTATCTTGATAGAATATTCATAATATGAAAATTGATTTAATGCAATTGATATTTACTCAAATTATGATTATGACTTATTTTCCTAATGGACTAACTACTATCTGGATGGATACGAGGTGGATGAAGGATAACCTTTTCCCCACCCATGTGGCAAGGGAGAGTATCATCTAAGAGAGGATGATAGATGGTGACAAGTTGGTAGTTGAACCAAAATATCTTAGAACCACACACACACCTATGCAAGTTGGTAATACAACTATATATGATGCTTGATAAATCTCTAGAAGCAAGTAGGTATTTTCGAAGAGAGAGTCATAATAGTTTATTCTATTAGTCGATTTAGTATTTAAAGAATCAATTAATAATATTATTATTATTTCAATAACAAAATATAGCTATGGTATATTTTTTGTATAGACGTTCATAAGGGTAGTATCAATATAATCAATTTGATTATAAATATAATATCATTTATTGAGCATGAACTTATTTCAAATTTATGACTGTTAGTGGCAAGCCTATAATAATATTATTATTTTATTTTAACCCCACTACATGTGGTAATCACTATCGAAGGATAACATGGGCCATTACGGAACATACATGATAGTGGAGGCTAAAAATAGCCAACGTAGTGGGAGAAATAAGTAATGAGGTGTTGGAGCTAAAACCTTCAATTCTTTTCCTTCTCTGGGTGCAGTTTTAGTCTATAGTAACGGGATACTCTTGGGGGAGGGTGTAGAATTTTGAGTATTTATTTTAGTTTGAGAAATAAAAGTGGGAATTTGGTAGGGGCCGAGTAGCTGGGAGGAGAACAATGATAATGAGAAGATCTAATAGCTCGCAAAAGAAACCCACACATAGGAGAAACTAGTTTCTCGACCTCTACAATAATGTTTTCCCATTATAAACTTGTCTAATAATAGATGGCAGTCGTATAGCACAGTGTATTTCTTTTGATAATGGCTATTGTATTCTAACTGTATTAATGATATTATCCTAGCCGAGTTACCTCTGATTTTATAAATGTTATTCTTTCTATAGATTTGTTTTGCTATTGTTAATGGCTACGACTTGGAGTTTATGCTCGAGTCGTTACTTGCTATGTGTGATATTATCTTTGATAATAACCTGCGATCAAATGGCCGATAGGCACAAATATTTATAGGCCTATTTTATATTTTTATTTTTATGGAAAGTCATTATATGAAGTTGTTGGTAGACAAGGGTATAAATACAATAAGAAATTCAATTTTTTTTTGCAAATAAAAATAATTGAGTGGCATTAAATGAATAAGCTCATGAAGTAAATCATCAATGAACTAATTAAATTCTAAGCAATCAAGAGATTAGGTGAACCGTGCAGTACCTAAATAATGTAGGATAATAAAATCCATGTTACTAATTTCCTATCAACCAAACATTGCACAAAATAACTCTTAAAAAACATATATGTATGAATTGTGTGTTTGAATCAACTATGTGTGAAGAGTGTGCTTTAACTTTGGCATTCACTTTGTGTGTGTTTGTTTTTTGGCATATTTGAACTTGAGTGTTTACTTGTGTGTGATTGAACTAACTTTGTACATTAAGCATGTTTAAAATTTGGTACATGTTAACTTTCTATGTGTGAAGTGTGTGTTTTAAATTTGACATTCATTTTGTGTGAATTGTGTGTGTGAAATTTAATTTGGGCATTCACTTTGCCTAGTGTGTGTATTTGAACTTTACCGTGTTTTATAAATTTGGCACCCACTTTATGAGTGTGTTCGGAGTTTGGAATGTTTGAACTTAAGTGTTAATGCATGCTTGTACTAAATTTGTGTGAATGAATTATGTTTGAACATTGGCATAGTCACTTTTTGTTTATGTAAATTGTGTGTGTGTGGGAAAGTTAATTTATGCATTCACTTTGTAGTGTGTGTGTGTTTTTTTTTAAATGGTATTCACTTTGTGTGGTATATGTGTTTGAACCAACTTTGGAATTTGTTGTGTATCTATGTGAGCTTGAAAGAACTTTTACATTTAGTTTTTCTTTATTTATGAATGAACTTAAGCTAACACATTTTGTGGAGTGAATGAACTTCAAAGTTATCACATTTTGTGGAGTGTATGAACAAACTTCGATATTCACTTTGTGTAGAATGCAATTGAAAGATTTGAAATTCTTTATTTTGTGTGTACAAATGAGCCTTGGATATCATTTTGTGTAGAGTTTATGAATGAACTTTGATGTTCAATTTATGTGGAATGTTCTTGAAAGAACTAACATTCCTTTTTTGTGTGTGTGCACAAATAAACTTTGGATATTATTTTGCGTGATGTACGAATAAACTTTAATTTTCACTTTTTGTGAAATGTGTCTACAAACAAACTTCAATGATGTTCATTATGAGTCTTTGTGTGTTTGAATAAATTTTGACTTTCATTGTGTGTGTGTGTGAATAAACTTTGACATTCATTGTGTGCATGTTTGAAAGTTAACTTTGGCATTCACTTCATGTGAAATGTGTGTGTGTGTGTGTGTGAGTGAAAGATATTTAGTTTTGTCATTCAATTTGTGTGAAGTGTGTGCCTATGTATTTGAATGAATTTTATCACACTGTGTGTGTGCATGCATGTGTCTGTGAATGAGCTTTGGCACTCACTCTATGTGTGTACAAACACACTAATGTTCACTTTGTGTCAAGTGTAGGTGTGTGTGAATTAACTATGGTTTTCATTGTGTGTGGGTGGGTAGGTTTGAAAGTTAGGTTTGGTATTCACTGTGTGTGCACATGTTTATGTGAATGAACTTTGGCATTTACTTTATAAAAAATTATAAAATTATAAACTCTAACCCTAATTATAAAAAATAAAACAATCAAATCAAATCTAAAAGCTAAACAAATTATCAACACATCATATTCTTAGAATTTGCAAAATCATAAGATGAATGCTAATTACCAAATTTGAAGTGAATTAGAAGTAAAAAAGACAAGTACATATAGCCTTGAGTAATCTTGAGTTAATGGGAGTCAATCCTATAACTTAAGGAGACTCAAGTAGATGTGGCAATCTGCAAAAAATATGTGGAGTGAAAGAGTTTGAAAGACTCTTCATAACTGCCACACACCCAGCTAAGGTGTCTTATGCCATGTTCATAAAATGAGGCTTCCAAATGAGGCCAAATAAAAGCCAAATGAAGCCAAATGAAATGTGTACACTAATACCCCCCTTAAGCACAACTTAGGTGGGTGTAAAAGATGGGTCCCAACAACAAGACCTGATGAGGTACCCATGTACAAAAAACTCTCATAAGTGGAGAAAGGTAGAAAACCCAATGGGAAAAAAAAACTACCCCCCAAAAGAGAAAAAAACAAGGAAGTGTACTAGATACTTTACAAAATACCCAAAGGTGATAATCCTGCTGTGAAGAATCTCTGGAAGCCTTCTGTGAAGCAACTCTGAACTCTGATGTAGCAACAAGTGATGATGGCAGTGATGTCAAGTTCCAGAATCAGGAATCCATGTTCCAGATTTAGAGACTGCAGATGCAAAAAGAGCATGACCCCTAAATGTTTCTGGTGTTGTATCTGGTGTTGATGAGGATTCTTGATTAGATTCAGGATCCTTTATATTATGTTTTTCAAGAAGATTGGTCAGATGATTGATCTTCTTCTTCAAACATTTTTGCTCAGTGTGCCCAATTTTATTGCAATATGTACACACTTAGCTTTTTCTTTGCCTTGATCTGAAAAGCTTGGAGTGTTTGATTGTGAAGACTTGGCTTTCTTATCTTTCTTGATTTGTTTGTCCTTTTGTTTGTCTTCTTTGTTATTTTTCAAATTTCCAGCAACAAGAGCATGTGGTTTGTAATTCTTCATGGCACCCATTTGTATCAATTTATCCTATTCCCTTGTTAAGTCAACAATGAATTCATCCAAAGTAGGCATTTTCCATGAAGCACCAAAAGCCCTTTTGGTGGTATAAAAAGAAGATACAAAGACAGAATATTCAGGACCTAATTTGGAAAGCATAGAAAGAATGAGTTGATCTTCCTTTTTATCTATCCTACATTCTTTTAACTGCAATTTCAATGATCTGAACTTTGTGAAATAATCTTCTAAGCTATCAAAATCTCTAGGGCTCAAACTGAGGAGCTCATTTTCTAACTCATGACTTTTTAATTCATCAACCTTCCCAAAGAGTTTTTCTAAGGTTTGCCATACCTCATTGGGTGTTTTTAAGGTTTCAACATGGAATAAAAGTTCAAGAGCTAGATTTAGACATAAGCACCCAAAGGCTTGATCACACTTATTGAACCATTTTTATTTATCTTTGATAGCATTTGGCTCTTTTTATGTGCCCATAGTCACTCTATATAACCCTTTATGCTTTAGCATAAGTTGAATACTGAGTTTCCAATCATGATAATTAAAGGGTGTTAGAGGTTTGATAGGACGATTTGTCTCCATGCTTTACTTAGATTGTTTGCAGATTTGTTTTGAGATGTGGAAAGAAATATTGAGGGAGAAATGGAAGTGCACACAAGACACAACTCTAGTTACCCCCCTGTGAATTTTGGCACTTTATATTTTAGTGCATGTTTACAAAATCCCTTTGCTTAATTACCCCCCCTCAAATGTGGCACTTTATATTGCATAGTGCAGTTTAGACAATTAAAAAAAGTCTATTCTAACACCAAAGACATAATTTTAAATGCTTTTTGCAAGATAAAAAAATAATTTTGAGGAGCCCACATTAGGGCAAACTTAGGGCAAAAGCTCCAAAAAGAGAAAGAGTGGCGAATGGCAGCCAGATTGCAAGGTGATGGCAGCTAGGTAGAGGAAAGGAGAATCTGTGAATCTTCTTCCAACCAGGGGCAAATGATTTTTAGCTTCAATCTCCTTCTAAAGAAAGCTTGAAGAAAGCCCAAACAGGGGGCTTACAGTTGGTGTGCAGGCGTGAGGCAGCAGGAAGCCCTACTGAGTCTCAAATGTGAGGTCAAACCAAAAATGATTTGGGTAGATGAAGAGTGTTTTGACCGCAATTTTGGGTGTGAAATAGACACCTGATGAGGACGTCTTCCCAAAGCATTTCCCTTGTCAGTTGCTTGTGTTGGTTCGTGCCCTTACCTGAAATGTGCCTAGGCGATGAAGGATCACCCTTGTTGGGCGTTGGCTGCCTTGCTGGGCACCGATGGTTTGCTGGGCATCTAGGTCTGAGATGTCCCCCCTCTTGCACAGATACAAACTTCTTCCAGATGACACAGATTTGATGCTCCTTCATGCCTACCTCTTCGTCGCTCCAAGCACACAGGGGTATGGAGATCCCATATAGGAGTATGGAGGTTGAATGATGGTAAAAAGAGATCCCATGCCTCCCAATAGTCGCTCAAAAAATGCCAACCAAATAAACACATTCCACGTTGTAGCTTCCACAGACGATTTAAGACGTTCAGAAACCCATTACAGGCTAGAGAAAGAGTTCCACATGTGTTTTAAAAACAAACGCTTTTCACCTTTCAGGGGTGCACGCTCTCAGAAAAGGGGCCTGAAACACAGAAATGGCATCCTTCTGCAGAGAAGGCGTCCTTCAATGGGGTCGGCCCAAATTTATCCTTAGATACTTGTAGCCTGTGCATAGAGAAAAGAAGGTAGAGATGGCTCTGTAGGTTGCACAAAGAGAGTGAGACGTCACCAGGAAACAACTCAACGTAGACATATTTGCACCTTGCCACAAACTTCAAGAACTAGCTATCTAACTTAACCACTTTGATACCATCTTAGAATTTGCAGAATCATAAGATGAATGCTAATTACCAAATTTGAAGTGAATTAGAAGTAAAAAAGACAAGTACATATAGCCTTGAGTAACCTTAAGTTAATGGGAGTCAATCCCATAACTTAAGGAGACTCAAGTAGATGTGGCAATCTGCAAAAGATATGTGGAGTGAAAGAGTTTGAAAGACTCTTCATAACTGCCACACACCCAACTGAGGTGTCTTATGCCATGTGCATAAAATGAGGCTTCCAAATGAGGCCAAATGAAATGTGTACACTAATACATATTAAATATTTGCAATTGTGTTTAATCAATAATTCTACGATTGATGGATAACTGGACTTTCAAGCGACCATCTATGGGCATGAACTTCATTTTACTTTCTACCATTTTTTTATTAAAAACATGTAAAAAATAATATCATGTCATTCATTTTTATTTCGTAATTCTTCTCAACTGTAAAGACAATTCTTGGCTATATTATTAAAACCAATTCAATACTTTAGGAAAAAATAAACATATAATATTATTAAAATATCAGCACCATTAATTAATTTTAGCTCATGACATATTTCATTATCAATCAGTCTTATAAAAAGTTTAATTGTAAGCAAATTCATAATAAGAGAAAAAATTCAAGCAACTCCAATCACAATAAAAATTAATAATAATATTTACTTGACACGAGTGGGCTTGGAAGTAGCCATCCTCTTAAGAAAAATTAAAGAAAACTTTTATCCCTACTTTATTAATTCTTTTTAACAATTCCATTTTGGACATATCCTTATTAAGTGCAAAAGAACAATATTTCCTCTTAGAACCAAACTTGAAACTTTCTCTACACTCCAACATTTGCATGTGCACCTGCAAAAGCATTTCTAATCATAGTACCTGCCAATTGCATCAGCTTGAAAGTTTCTATCCTTTTCAACAAATCCAAGAAATCCAACTTGTGTATATCTTGCACTTGTGCATCTCCTAAGAAAACATTTCTATTCTCATAAATGAGCCATAATTTTGTGGAGCTCCCACATCTTGCATTCATACTAATTCGAACCACTTCCAAGGAGTCCATTTTGTGCCTATTCTGCAAACTGTATCAAAAGATAATGTTTTTTTTTCAACATTTAGAATATTTCATCTTTAATAGACTATCACCTTCCTCGTTTGTTCTTTCACCTTTGTATATCTTGTAAACAAACTATAGAATCGACTTCTGAAAATGGAAATATTATTCAAAACATAATAGCCTAAAATATTATTATAACTAAAATATGTTCTTCCATCTTTAACCGACTTTCCACCATGGGATGCCTGCCCATCCAACGCGTGTGAAAAAATCTCTTTAGTTATAAATCCTAGGCATAATATTTTATTTATATGTAGTGCGCATAGTGATGAGGAATACGTTTGTATTGCATACTTTATAGATCAGTTATAGTTTAGGAGTTTTAATTATAGTTTAGGAGTTATAATTTTAGTTCTAATAAAATTATATAACTGTATAATAATTTTAGTTCTAATAATACCACAATGCAATCTTCAGTGCATCCCCTCGTTGATTGCGAGTCTGTTTTCAATAGTCAAATTAAAATTTAAATAAAAGTCAATGGGCCTTGGTCTAATGGTAAAGTTCAATGGTTTTGAATGAGCCAACCATGGACAAATAAAATAACCCAAAATAATGCACTTTCATCATTACAACTCTATAACTAAACATATTTAAAGTGAAATAATATTAAGATAAATAACCCAGGTACCTTGCCACTATAAACATCCTCTAAACATAATGAATACTAAACCGCCATTCATAATAAAAAACAATAGATTATAAAATACAATGTGTAAGATATGGATCATACATCTTAACTTGATATTAACTAAATTTATTTACTTTTCTTAACTTAAATATAATTTCCTACATCATTTGGTTGACAAAATGTTATCTAATCTCTAAAAGAGGAGGCCTAAATTGTTAGAGTGTAGCATCTTTCAAACCAACTCAACCATAGACAACAACAAAGGTAGGATTTGTGCACTCAATTAATTAAAAAAGGTTAATATGCACTCCACTCAAACTTTGAGAGCATCCGCATAAACGATTATGTTTATGCTCACATTACATCCCTGCAAAACTGTCCATTACCTAACCATTAACCATACATATCATATCAGTATCATATTAGTTGAAACAATGTAGCTTAATGTGCACTCCACTCATACTGTATCATCCACATAAATGATTATAGTATGCTCTCAAAACTTTTCATCACCTAACTAAGATTAGCCATTAATCATTTACCAGTTTTACGGCTTTTATAATGTGAATAGATTCAGTTGTTTATTTGTTGGTACTTTTACATATAAATCAAGTTAATAATGTATGTAAGCATAACTATTGTACTCTTACATCTAAATCAATTTAATAATCTGGCCCTATCTCAGAAGCATTTCCTCTTTTTTGGTTTGCCAATGGCAACATGCACACTGCTTTGGATAATTGGACTTAAGACTACATCCATATATTCTCAAGGTAATTTTTTACCCATATACTATTTGTTCTGATTTCAATGATATTACAGCTATGATTTGTATTTTTGTTTTAAGCAGTTCATTTCATTTTTAGAAGTTTTTAATTTTTTTTATATAGATTTAATAGGATTATATATAAAAATCAGCATCTTTGTTTTTAAATAGACTATAACATATTAAATAAAACTAAATTTATTTGACATATTTTAAATTTAATTTTTAATTTTTAAATAGTTTCAAATTTCAATTATATAACACATTCCAAGCATTATATCAATTTAGATTTTAAAACCCTCTCAAATGCAGATTTCTATTTCAAATAAACAGTTTCAAATACTGACTTTCATATTTCAGTTTTAGGTTTTAATATCTGATTTCTAATTTGAAAACACAAAAAGGGCAGTAGCAATGAACAATTCTATTCCCTATAACAGTAATATTCTAATGCCCCATTTGAATGGTTCAATAATCCATCAATATAGATTGACAACCTGCATTGCATGCTAATACTCCTAAACTATTCGTTGGATGTATGTTTTGGCCAATTTTCATTGTTGTTTGGCGATGGTTGGATTGATCTTTGGATGCAATCATGAACATCATGGTCCTAGATCTGATGTTACTGGTGGGATGAGTTGTTATGTGTTTGAAGCTTACAGGTAACAAGTGGCTACAATAACTCTCAGCCCATTTGCATTTTTCTTTGATAGGCGAGTTTCATCAATCATATGATAAGTTTGAATTTGATTATTTTTTACACGATTAAGTTATATAAAATGAATTTAGGTTTTCGGGAAGAAGAGGCCTCCTCTGACTCTTATTTAGTTTCTTATATAGTATTCTAATACATAACATATTTGGCTAAGTAGAAATATACTGCTACATATCATCACCAAGAATGCTAAATAAAGCCAAATTCCATTCAACACGGTCTGTTACCAATATGAAGCAAATTTAAACATTATAAACTTAAAATAAAAGCTAACATCCTTAAGAGCAGGTTCTAAGTTTAGGAACTTCTAACTATACATCGCCTTCTATGGAGTTGTCTATATGAATTTTTAAATGTAATCAGCGTTACTATAATTCATAAGGAATGTTTATGGTCAGTTAAGTAAAATTAAACACCACTAGAAGGCAGCTATGGTGAAGCGACACCGCATGCTTGGATAAGTGATTAGATTCCTAACTTAGAAGGTTCTAAGAATGGATTCATACTCATAGGTTTGATTCAATTTGAAAAGAATTCAAAAGAAAAATGGATTCCTCTAAAGTCTAAAGAAATTCTTCCTTTAGGGATGTTAGAAAAGGATGGACAAAGGTTACTTTAAAAAAATAAAGATTAGAAGGCAAAGATCACTGGATCAACATTATAGGTATTTTATAAATCTAAACAAATTAGTGATGCTACAAAAATAATTCACTTCCAAGACAGTGGCGATCTGCAAGAATGGGCATCAGAATAGGGTGTGGGCATCTATCAAGCATATGAGGATCGATATTTGATACACATTATAATTGCATAATGTGGAAACACAAACAAGGCACTCCAACTTTTTGCAAAGAGATGACATCTTACGCAATGGCTGCATATGCATACCAAACAAATTGATGAAGATACCTGGGATGAGATACCTGTGGCTTGGAGGTGGTCCTTCTGTATTCTCTACCAAGCGCTCTTGTATTAGTCAAAGAGTAGCGAATATCCTACCACCATTTTCTTTAACAACTGAAAGTTTTTTCTGTCGCTATCTCCATTTTTTCCTTCTCAACAAAATCAACATTGAAGGAATCAGGATTGTCACCAAATAATAATCTGCAGCACAAATATAATACCAAGTGAAACTAAAAATAGGAAATGTAACCCAAACGCCATTAATTCTAAAGTAACAGCAAAAGAAATATTAGTTTTTTTTTGTATGAAATGTTTTTGGCAGTTACAAAATGTGTGCACATATAGAATGGCCTATCGCCAAATAAAACAATGAAATAAATAAAGCACCACCTCTTGTTACAATTTAAATTTGCAGATTCTCTTCTCCAAAGATAGGCGTCTTGACTGCCTGAATAGATAAAAGAAATTATAAATTATGCACGTTGGGAGTTGTTACATAGAGGAATTATAGGTTTAAATGAAGATTTTCTTACTAAAATGAAGCGCTTCCTTCTAATTCTTAAATTTTTGGACTACCAATTTTTTTTTAAAATTTTGGATGACCAAAAAATAAGACTACCAAATTTTTGGTAGTTACAAGATGTGTGCACATATAGAATGGTCTATCGGCCAAATTAGAGTCGATTTACCATAGGACTCTATTGCGAGAGGGTCACAAAGCCCAAAATGCTTTATATTTGTAATGAGGATCTAACTTTAGGGGCTTAAAAGCTGTGAAAAGGACCATGCAATCCTTGACCCCATTGTTGTGTAAATACATAATATGATTAATGCTAGCTATGGCATAGAGGCCATAAGAGACCAAGTGGTTCTTAGCTCATAAGTTGTGCTTAATACTATCTTTTTGCATTTAAGAGTAGTCTTAGTTATTGCAATCATTCATTTTGTCCATGGTGATAGTAGTACTATCTACTATTATGAGTTAACAAGCTAAGGGACTATCATTGTGCTTTACCTAGTCTTATTAAAGTGTCATCTATTGGGTATCAATCTAGTATACCATCTATGTTGTCTTCATGTCTTAGACCCATAGTTGGGGGTCATAAACCTCTATTAATAGCTAGAAATTCCTATGTTTTAATGTATCAATTTTGTTAATGAGTCTGGGGTTCCCTATAGAGTCGAATACCTCTATTGCTTGTGCAAGGCCAAATGCAACAACATGTATATCTATGGTTTCATGTGTAGTCTAAATATTAAGAGGTCATATGAGTCCAAGCATTGGATAGAATTAGCTAATTTGGTTAAGCCATGGGTTGTGATAAGTTAATTATTATCACCAAGGCCATACATAAACTTCTTAGTAGATTTATTTTCCATTGTCTTCTCAACAAAGGCTAATCGACCCTGTGGTATAAAGAGTTATCAGTTTAGTATGTTATATAATACTGCTTGTTGTAAGGATATGAAAAGGCTTAGTGATTATTGATTTATCATTAATATTATACTGATTCTTAAGGGTTATAAGGAAACCATTAAAGGCATGTATCATTCATATAAATTGTTTATGCCCCAGTTAGCATTTATTTGTGGGTGTCTTTATATCATTATTAGAGTCAATGTTATTATGTGGGTATAGTTCCATGGTTATAAAACTATCTTATTCTTGCATTATTATAATCCTCTTAAGGGTAGTGGTATACCAGGAGAATGGAAACCTAAATATTCCTATGCTTACGTTATTATATTCATTGAACCATGTCAAGCATAGGCCAAACTAGGAGATTTGAAAACAATAGATATTGTGACACTATTCATCTTATTGAACTTTGGAAGATGAGACCATCTTAGGGTAAGGAATACTAGGAGATTGGAACTCGATGATTAGAAGATCATCTTTTATATCAAAAGGCTAGTAGGACCATCTCAAGGTAGGGAATACCGAGAGATTGGTGTCTCAAGAATAATACACATTTTAGCCTATACTTGCATTTTGTCAATCATTAGTCGTTGGGAGAGTCAAGAAAGAGATAGTAATGCGTGAACAAATGACCCACATTATGCGACTGAATATTGAAATCTTTAGCCAAAGTGATGTAATAGTTGTAAGCATTGGTAGTTCACTATATCCGTAGACTCATGTTAGTGAGAAATCATGGTAGCTAGAGGGTATTTAGAGATTGCCTGATTGACTGCATGTGATAGGTATTCACATTTGCACTTAGTTCTTTGATTTAGTTATACTGTAGACATTTCCATCTATCACCCTCATTGAAGGGTTGAGCCTCTTCTAATAGGAAGATGTATGGGGGACTACCAGGTCTATGGTTGGAGGTAAAGTGCTTGGATGATGTTTTTTCTCCTACAAATGATCAACCATGTTGCTTACACTTATATGAGATGTCTATGGCTAATGGTCAACCATATTTGTAATGGAAAGTCAGTCGTGTATAAATAATATATTTAAATAGATTAGAAGGACAATTTTCCTAATATGAGATGGTACTTTATTATTCTTTAATTGTAAATTTGTAACATGGAAATCTATGTGTTGATGAAATGATGGCATCTTTATTGGTAATGAGGAATCTATTTGTGCTTTGAAAAGGAAATTTTAAATTGTGGAATTTATGTATTATTTAATTTCCTAAAAAAAAATTATTATTTTTATTCTTAAATTGGGTGGCTCGTTACACAGATGTGTCGGGTCTGCCTATTTGTTCATGAGTATCACTTTAAACTCTTCTTCATGTAGCACTACATTATTATCCAGGAATGGGGAAGGTAATCCTTGTTGAAACAAAGAGGTTATGTGTTCTCTCATCCCTTTCACGACTTCTTCTAAAGTGGTTAATTGAGCCTTGACACTTTAAAGCAACCTTATTTTTGCTCATCACTTCACTAACTTTCACTATTACCACCCTTCTATTTTGCACACTATCCTCCATCAACTTCTCACTTGGCAAGTCATAGAGTTTTTCCACAAGAGATTGAGCTTGATTAACCTTAGGGATTAGGGAAATAATCACTCTATCCACCTCAACTCTCACTTCTACATTCAAGGCTTGATTGGAGGCAATGAATCTCAATGCCAAACTTAGTTTTGTCATTGTCTCTATAATCTTTGCCTAGTAAGATTGATATAATTTCTAAACAAGGAGCATTACCCCCGGTGACTACTTGGTGAGTTGGAGCTCTGCCTATAGTTGTTGGATCATCCATGACTATTGATCATTGACATCCCTTAGCTCTATCAATTATTTGTGCAACTTTGTTGCTTTGGCTATCCTTCTTTGTTGAGACTCCTCAAGCTTTTCAAGCTATTATTGATGTCCTAATGTTATCTTGATCATATCTAGCTCAGTATATTCTACGTTATACTTTGTTTGTTCTGCCTACAACTTTTCCCTGGGGATTCTAGCTTGTATCTCTTGATAGGTCCATCCCCACTACATGGATAGAGTAGTCCTCTAGCTGCATCAAGCCTTGTATCTTGTTTCTGTCTTGTGTCATATGTGCAATCATTAATGAATGTTGAGCAAGGACATACAAAGACTAAACATGGGCATGAGCTAGTTCTTTATTATCCTTCTATCTCCAACTAGTTATCTTGGCCTCATAGACCTGTTAGACCATATGCATCTATTAGTGGAGGTTAGAAGAGGAGTGAATAAATTCACCTGCAAATAGGGATCCCTAAGGAAGGGTGTATGGATACCATTTGGTGAGCCAAGGTTATCAATGCTCCAGGAGGAAGGCATACCTCAACCATGAGTGTGGAATGGGAAAAAGATGGGAGGTTGAAAGTGGGATAAACAAGTAGTGGTGTGACTTGGGTAGATGACTATGGGGTTAGTGGAGAGGATGGTAATTGAAGTACAAAAATGAGTAGATTTACGGTGGTCGTGGTGATGACGAGTACTTCAAATAAGGATGACAAGTGAGTCATGGGAATGGACAAGGTTGTGATGATCGTCACAATAGTAGGTGCTTCAATCACAAGAGGTGGTTGAATAGTTGGTGCTACAGGAGTTATTGATTGAATAGGTTGGGTTGACAAAATGGGAACAAAAAAGGGATTCAAAGGAGTAGAAGGGGAGAAAATGTGTACTTGCATAGCTGAGGTGGTTGGGATTGCAGTAGTCTATGATAATGCTTGAGGAACTTCCTCCTCTAGGTCACATCCCTCTTTTAGTACCAATTTTCTTCTCTTCCTCTTGGGCTCAATGGATGAAGGAGGCTCTAAACCTTGGCTCGGATTTGTCTATACAATCGTCATGATTTACTCTATCGCTAGCGTGCTAGGTTCCAAATTAGTGTGGGGCATGAATGTATGAAGCTATCTAACAACTCTTTGTATTGTCTCCAGTGCTTATAAGAGAGTTTGTTGTGTTTATTGGTGTATGTGTTAAAGGTCCACCCTAAGGTTCCCAAATGTCAAAGATGACTCAGCTGAATGGGTAGGATTTTGTGATGTTTGTCCTTAAACATGTAATGGAGTAGGCCATGGGGCATGACTAGATCTTTGGGTAGGCATGGAGATCTCCTCAATATAGTCATTGCTTGTCTTTGTACCTGATGGACTTTGAGTTCCTTTGGTTCCTCTTATGTTGGCGCAACACCTTTCCTCAGAATGTTGCTTATGTCATAGCCAAATATGGAGGAGGCATGTTCAATGTCCCAGATGTTCTCCTAGGTTTCATCAGTATCCACTTGCCCATACCTTTTTTTGGTTTGGCGACCTCTTTCTTATTCTTCCAATTGTCTCAAGTTTTCTCCTCACTCCATTCTTGATCTTTCAGGGCTTTTTGCAATCCATGTGTCATGATCTAAGTTGGGTCATAAATGTACTATGGAGTATAGAAAGACTCCCAAGGTGGTAGTGGCTTGGTCGGGAGCTCAAATATTTCCGCATATGCTCTTGGGGAATCCTCTGTTAGTAGTTTTTTTGCTTCAATCTTTGGTTGACCCTAATGAGCAAAACTCTTCACCAAACTGACCATGAAGTCATCGGGGTCATAGTCCCAACAATCATCTATCATCTCCAAGCCTAATTTTGCTAGCATGTAACCAAGGAGTTCATTGTATCCTCTTTTGACAAGAGTGACCTCCCTGAAAGATAATGGAATGTTATAGAATGCTTTTTCTTCCTTCCCATGCCATATTTTGCATCCACTACAACCAATTCTTGTGAAAACTCGAGAGTAAGAAGTAAGAACTCCATTAGTAAGGATCTTAGGGAGTCAAAAAATCTCTCTTATAAAACTATGTACTCTAATCATGGTATGATGTTGGTTGAAATACCAATCACAAGGGCACTTACTATCAATCATAAGCCCTTGTTGCCTTAGGTTTAACTACATGAGGTTGTCATAGTTCAAATATGCAAGGACAGGGCCTAGAAAGCATTCCACAAACTCATAATAATCTAACATTTTGCTAAGCATGTGTCCATGATGACACTGGGATAACCCTCTATGCATCCATGGAATCATCCGTGATGGATAAGTGCGTATGTTGTTGAAAGAACTGGGTGTTCTAAAAGATCATGAGATGTACCAAGGTGTACCTAAACATCCACTAGGTGTTGAAATTTCTTAGTTTATAATGTAATGTGTTAGTTATGACGTCTACAAAATGAAATAGAAAGACCTCGTCTCGAGAGATGGTCTTTAGATTGTGTAAGGCTCCTCATTGAAAGTCATGAGCCCTCTTATCATCATTCATCCCAAACATAAATGTCAGCATGGAGCATGCATCTCATACATTTGATTGGAATTTTCCAAGTGCAATGCGTAGCTTGGATAAGGAGCCCCAGTTGGATGTTCCTCGTATCCTAGGTCTTCTTCAAGTTGTTGTAGCTACAATGGAAGGCTTTTATTGAGTGAGGGATTTGTAACATCTACTTGATGTTGGTGACACTTATTATCACCCAGATAGCTTTTCCTTGGATGAGCCCATTTTTTGCATCATAACATTCTGAGTAGATGTGTTTGAGTTCAAGGCATGGATGCACTTGTGGGACCATGTACTATGCCAAGGTAGAACTCCAAACCCTAATTCCAATGTTCTGGTGTTTACCCTCTCTCAAGCATCCTTGCATGGGCTCCTTCCCTTAGAGCTTTCATGGTCTTTGACAAATTAGGATCAAATATATTGTCTGCAATATCAAGTACTAGTGTCAGGTTAGAAGATTTCCCCATTTTCTTTGCTTTGATATTCCTAATTAGGGATGGAATCTTTGGTTGTGTCAAACCTGAAGTGTATGATTTATTGTTTTGAAGTTTAGGTGGAAGGTCAACATGGGGTCGAGGCCTAGTAGTCCTCTTCCTCTTATTCATGATATATTTGGTAACCTTCCAAACAATCACCTACACAATTACCTCTGACGATTACTAGAACACAAGAATAGGGTAGCAGCTTGAGCAATTTGAACTCAAAAGGCCTTTGATTTTTAAAGTTTCAATAGCTCTAAATGAAAGAGTTAGCTCCCTTTTTATAGATTTTTTGCCTTGGTATAAATGCTCCATAATTAAATGGTGCATGACCTTAGACTAGTGAGCTCACACTTCAACTTTTATTTCCCTTGCTTGCACAATCATGTCATAGTGAATTTCATGATTTTTGCCTCTCCATTGGATACACGATCTCATTGTCATGACATACCATAATTGGAAAAGCAACGATAATCTTCCAACTACCCTTATTTGGAAAATTATTAGCATAATGGACTTTTTACAATGATGATATGTATTAACTCCATTAATGGGGGTAGTTGCCTACTTTTCGTTAGAATCTAAAAAGATGAATAACCCAGGAAACTTAGTGCAAATAAATAGATATTAAACTGTGAATGAAAATGATACATGATCAAAATATCAAGATAGAGTTAGTCTCCAAGAGAGAAATGCAAATGTTGCAAGAGTAAAATAGCATTAGGAGAATGCAAAAACAAATAGCTGCAAAATACAATACTCAAGACTGGCTAAGAGGTGAGTATATATAGAATATGAGAGAGGGGAGAGGTGGTAAACACTACTAATGGGAAGATTCCACCACAATAGCCTAAAATAGGCAAGTGTAAATCCCAAGGAAGATGTTGACACCTTGCACCCACTCACACTAATACTCACATTATTAATTAGCAAGCTTAATTAGAAGTGTAGGAAAAACCTAGGAATAGGAAAAATAAAAACCTACACTAACACCCCCCTTTAAGCGTAACTTAGGTGGGTGAAAAGATGGGTCCCAACAAATGAAGTTTGATGAGGTACCCATGTACATAAAAAATCCCCCCAGAGAGAAGAATCCTCCCCCAGAAAAGAGAGAAGAACCCCCCCTAAATAGAGAGAGAAAAGACCCCCCCCCCCAAAAGTAGAGAGTCAAGACTCTGAGTAGAAGGAATGGGTAGCCCCCTTGACGATGAAGCCTCTCACACCCCCAAAAAAGCTTGCAAATGAAGATACTTGATTTTTGTGAAGGGTTTGGTGAAGATATCAGTAACTTTCTCAGAAGTTGGACAATAGCAAAGATTGATGACATGTCCATGAATGAGCTCCTGGATGTAGTGCATATGGACCTCAATGTGTTTGGTTTGCTGATGATGGAGCAAATTTTGTGAGATCTTGATAGCACTTTGATTGTCACAGAATATGATTGAAGGTCATCTGATATGGATATTGAACTCAATGAGAAGAGTTTTAAGCCAAATGGCCTCAGTGGTGGCATTCGCAACCCCTCAATACTCAGCCTCAGTAGAAGAGAGAGCAATAGCAGATCGCTTCTTTCTCAACCAACAAACAGGACATGAACCAAGTGAGAAGCTAAAATCAAAAGTAGACTTGCGCTCCTGGGAATCACTTGCCCAATCTGAATCCATTTATCCCACTGAGTCAATATCAATACTCGCTACATAGTGAATCCCAAAATTGTGAGTACCCTGAATGTAATGAAGAATCCGCTTGGCTACTTTCTAGTGTAGCTCATGGAGCTCCTGCATGAATCAAGAGACCATGCCTACAACATATGAAATTTCTGGTCTCATACAATCAAATAAATGAGATTACCAACAAGTTGTCAATACAAAGTGCCATCAACAAAAGGTGAAGAACACTAAGTTTCAAGTTTGACTCTAGAAAGAAAGGGATTCAGAGCAGGCTTACAGTCAACCATATGGAACCTCAAGAGAGAATATAGAGCATACTTGGACTATGTGATAGTGATCCTAGAAGAAGAGTGAAAGATCTCAATCTTGATAAAGTAATGCAACAAGCCTAAGTCACTCATTAAAAACCTATCATGAAGGGTAGTTTTCACTACCCCGATGGTGGATGAGGAACTACCTGTCAGCAACAAGTCATCAACATAGAGAACAAGGAAGGTGACAGTATCATCCTGTTGGTTTTTCTTCTAAATCAGCATTAGGGTTTGCCACTTCTAATGCACAGGCAGATTCAGCCAACTAATACAGGAGGTTGCGTGAGCTCCTCCCCTTCACTTCTGGTTCTGCCGCACCAAGGGGGGTATCCCTATAACTCAAGATGTAACCTTGACTAGCTCAAAGATAGAAAGATCTAACTTGACAACAACAGGCAGAATACTCTCATGTATGGACCAAGATCTATCTGATAGATCACAAG
This sequence comes from Cunninghamia lanceolata, assembly GCA_027924645.1. Taxonomy (NCBI): domain Eukaryota; kingdom Viridiplantae; phylum Streptophyta; class Pinopsida; order Cupressales; family Cupressaceae; genus Cunninghamia; species Cunninghamia lanceolata. The sequence goes on along the minus strand of BSBN01000987.1, from coordinate 12,229,637 downwards.
GTGGGCAACGTTCTTGGACATATATGTCTGGTTAGGGATGAGAGCATGCAAGGGTTTCCTACTCCTAATCCTACAACTAACAGATGGAAGGGAGAGATGGTTTGAAAAGGTGTTTGGATGCAAACCTGGACCTGGTGTATAACCTCAACACAGAGCTAGATTGGTGCCTATCCAGGGCTTGGAGTCGGTAGACATACACCTGTGAATGATCAGCATGAATAGCTAAAACTGGATTTCAGGGGGATACACATGATACCTGCCTTACAGATATCTCCCAATACAGAGTGTTAAGCTGTCGATACTTATGGCATCCCTATTGCAGGAAGAAAGATACATGCAAAACTGGAGACATAATCAGCATAACACATGCAAACATAGCATTATTCATATAAGATTAACCATGAAATCAGTGGATTCATGCCAAAACGTACAACAGGAGATACATAAACTCACAAGTTTTGCTGCACAGAGCAACCAAAACTAGTTGTATCTTATTACAGAGCCAAAATGTCCAGTTTTCAACAACCTGAAAAATGGTAACACAGTCTGCTTATAACAGCCAGAAAGTGTACCACAGCAATTAATTACATGGTTGACCAAAAAAACCCACCAGATACACAGTATCATCAGATTGGCGCTCAAACATTCAATGCAGCAGGTGGGAGAGGAGACAGGAAGAAATCTTGAGCCTTACGCCGCCGCCTAGGGATCCACATCTTCAATCGAGTACTAGATCCGTCCACACCATCGCCCATACCTCTGCAACAATCGCCATTAATGGCGCACCAACCCGCGGCCTTGGGAAATGCAGAATACTGTGCGTCGCAACCGTTTCCCGCCAAGATACATCGTCATGATATTTGAAAATATGCAGGGTCGAATTATCCCACATGCACCCCGCGGTGACCTTTTCAACACTTTATATACTAGGTCGCGAGCATATATGATGTCGGTGCTTTTGCTCCCGACAACACTAGTATAAGCCTTCATCATCATCCTCCAACAGCATGATATCCTGTTGCTTGAAATATCACCCTGACGTCAACATCATCATCGCAATATCACCTGCATGATAATCGCCTTCATCGGCACAACCTGATCCATCGGAGGAAGATCCTCCTGCTCAGCCGATACTAAATGTCTGGCCGATGAACATCCTGATGACGTCACCGTCATATCCTGCTGACGTCATCAGCATATCTGCCTACTGCGCACCTCCTCATATCTGGATGACGTCATCGTCATATTCGCAACATTGGGGGATCTTCATAAGATGAGTAATGTTAGAAATATGACCCCCCGGACCTTGATGACGTCACCACCACATGTCGGCATCAGGATGATATTCGGAAGATAACCGGATATTTTGAAATATCATCCTGATGCACAAATATCATGCTACACTGTAGCTCCGCTATAAGATCAGGGTGATATATGAATATGACAGATATTTGAAATGATCACCCCCCACTAGATAATGCATGAAGCCGATAGGCTGATATCTCCCTGATATCAGCATCATCATGATGCTGGAACAAACATACATCCGGGTGATATTCAAATATGAAAATATCACCCCCTCCTTCGAAAATATCATGATGCAGATAGGCAGAGAAATAGATATCACCCTGACATAAGAATGACGTCAGCAGCATCAGGGTGATTAAACAACGAACATGAAGTGATACAACAACATCAGGATGATATTGACTAAGATCATCCTGACGTTCAAAATATGATGACCACGATGAATATCGGGTCACACTTAGAACTTTACAGCAACATCATCAGGATGATCTTAAGTAAGATCACCCGATGTTAGAATATCACCCCAGTGAAAGATCATGCTGACAGAAAATATGATGACCCTCGTAAGCAACATCAGGGTGATGTCTGGAAACATGATGATGATGACCTCCTCCAAAGAAAATATGATGCTGATGTTAAAACATGCTGAGGAGGCCCAAAGACTTAGAACTTTTTGGATTTTTTGGGAAGGTGCCTGCATGTTTATATGCTTGAAAACTGACTGCTCATGCAGGCACCAACACATCCTACTACAAAATATAAACATTTAGATCAAAATGGTACTAAGTGAACCCAACTATCAGAAGGAAAGAGTCCATCTTGGCATACCAAGCCTAAGGGGCCTGTTTGATGCCATAGAGAGACTTTCGAAGATGAAAAACAATTGAAGGGTCCTGAATGAACCCCTATGGCCACTCCATGTTTATCTCCTCATGAAGGTCACCATGAAGAAAAGCACTCTTCACATCCATCTAATGAACTTCCCAATGATGGACTACAAAAATGGCAAGGACAAGTTGAATGGAGTTCATTCTGGTAACTGGCACAAAAAGTCTTAGAGTAGTCAATCCCAAGAACATGGGAGAATACTTTAGCAACCAAGTGAGCCTTATGCTTATCAACCGACCCATCTGCAACAAATTTTATCTGATAGATCCACTTGCATCGAACAAGTTTTCTTCCCTTAGGAAGAGGGACAAGATCCCAAGTGTGGTTCCTCATCAAGGAACTATACTCCTCCTGCATAGTTGTATCCCACTTAGGAATACCAAAATCCTCTCGAAAGGACTAGCAATGAAGACATGTGAACAGTCCTGCAATTGTGAATGAATCCACCTAGTGTCTGATGGATCCCCAACCCAATCACCTACATACTACACTGTTTGATGAGCCCAAAGTGGACCTATCTGGAGGAGAATCATCACCCTTTGAATGATGACTAGGAGAGGAAGGAGGTGAATCCTCAAAATCACTCTTAGCATCAAAGTGGAGGTAGAAGATTCCTCAGCATTAGGAATCTACTCATGTGAATCTGAATCATCAGAAGGTCTGGCATGTAGCCCAAGTGACTCCAATGTCAATGTAGAAGGAGGTGGAGAAGTGACAAGACTGGAGCTTGAAGAGCCCTCCTCAAAATGAACACTCCTCATGTGTAGTAGGGTGAAGCAACCAATAACCTTTCACACCATCAGAATAGCCTACAAATATGCAAGGCCTACATTGTAGATCCATGGCCTTACGTTCTCTATAGGAATGTGAGCCCATGCAAAAGAACTGAAAACTCAAAACTGCTTAACTGATGGTTTTCGACCACTCCAAGCTTCAAGAGGAGTGATTTCCTTTAAGGCCCAGTGAGGAACATGGTTCTGGATATAACAAGCATAGTTAATGGCCTCTTCCCAATACTGTGGTGCAAGAGATCTAGAGTGAATCATGTAGTTTGCCATTTCTTTCAAGGACCTATTCTTCCGTTATGCAACACCATTTTGTTGGGGAGTGTATGGAACTAAATGCTGCAAATAAATCCCCTCTAAAGTGCAAAACTACTCAAAATGATGATTGACATATTCACCACCATTATCAGTGCGCAAAACTTTGATGACTTCTCTGGATTGTTTCTCTACAAAAGCTTTGGAGTCTTGAAAAGACTCAAAGACCTCAAACTTTTGTTTGAGAAAGTAAACCCAAGTATAGAGAGAAAAATCATAAATGAAGGTTAGAACATATTTAGCCCTACTAAAAGAAGGATATGAAAATGGTCCAGCAATATCACTATGAACTAACTCTAGTATCTGTGAATCTCTCCATATCTTATCTTTGTCAATTTTTTCTTTAAGATGCTTACCAAGAATGCAGCCTTAGCAAACACCACCTAAAAATTGAACTGAAGGTAACCTTGTGACCATACTCTGAGGGTTGAGCTGCTACAAGTAGCGAAAGTTAAGATGGCCAAACCACTCATGTCATAATATACTCACATCATCAGCATGAGTGAACAAAATAGACAGAGTATTAGGAACAAAGTGAGAAAATAGATAAAGCTATGATTGATGATCTACTCTCCCAACTACAATTGTAGAATCATTGTGCAACTCAAAATCACCACTAGATCAAGAGTGAACTCAACTCGCTTACCTAAACTGATGTGAGTGATTTGATAGACTAAAAGGAGCATAGTTGATAATGAGGGCACACAAAGAACATCATGGAACGTGCCATCCCCCACATCAATAGATCCTCTCCCACACACTTCAACAAGAGTGCCATAACCCTCAAAATAGTATGCATAGTACATGATTCCAAACATGCAATTTCATCCTTAGATGAAGCCATGTGGTGTGAGGCACCTGAATCAAGAACCCAAGTGGATGATTGTGAAGCAACTGCTACAAGAGATTTGCCTTTCCCTTTACCCTTGCTATTTTATTTTTCCTTGTTAGACCCCTCATTTGAACTCTATTTTACTGATCCATGAACACTTATATTATTCTTTGCAAGAATGTGTGTCAAGTGATCAATTTGTTTCTTAAACATTTGTGTTCATCGTGACCAGGTTGTTTACAATAGGCACATTTGATCTTCTCTTTCTTAGGCTTGTCGCCATTTGAAGATGGGGTCTCATTAACTACTTTTAGGGTTGTTGATTTTTTATCCTTCTTGTCCCTGCTATTCTTTTGTTTCTTATCCTTATTGTTACTACTTTGTCCTTTCTATTCTTTTGTGGGCCTTGGTTGGCAGCTAGGGCATGTGACTTAGAGGATTTAAGAGTTCCCATATGGATTAGCTTATCTTACTCTCGTGTGAGAGAGATAGCAAAGTCATCCAAAGATGGCATGGTGAATTGAGTCCCAAGTGCACCCTTAGTAGCATAAAAGGTAGAAAAAATAACGAATATTCAGAACTTAGCTTTGAGAGAATACTAAGAATCATTTGTTCCTCTTTCTTTTCAATTCCACACTATTTTAACTACAACCTTAGTGATTTTAGTTTTGTGAAGAAATCCTGGATTGTGTTAAATTTCCTAGACTTAAATTTATTAATTCATTTTCCAACATATGACCCCTCATAGAAACTTATGTTCAAAATGGAGTTTCTAATTTTGTCCATATTTTATTAGGAGAATTCAAAGATTCAATATGAAAGAGTAAATCAAGAGAAACAGAAAAACACAAAGTTCCATAGGCTTCATCACATTTGTTGAACCATTTAGGATTTTTTGTATCTTGTGCAAGTTCAATTTCTAGTCCCATTGTTATTCTATGTAAATCAACCTTTCTTAAGTAGATTACCATGTGGGATTTCCACTCAAAGTAGTTGTATGGAGTTAGAACATGGGAACTATTGTTTGATCCATGATGCAGAAATACATAAATGAAGTGCTGAAAAAAAAAAACAAATAAACCCCCCTTTTTCACTAGTATCAGAAATTGCCCCCCAAAAATTACAATGTTCAAACTTTATAATTCAATGTGATTACAAGGATTTTCCCAAGTTACAATAGTCTTAGGGCCCACATATGGCCAAAAATGACTTTTGATACAAAATGTTCCTGAAATAAAATCTAGAAAAACATAATCATGTAATTGTGTAGTGCTCTTCAAGACCTTTCCAATGTCTATTCATTTGCAAAAAATGGATTTATTGGGTGCTATATATGGCATGTCGAAGGAAAATGCGATTGTTGGCTTCAACCTATAATATCTGAAAAAAATTGGAAAATTTTCAGATCAAAACCTTCGTAGATGGAAAGTTCACTTCGTTGGGTTTTTATCAACTATTTGTTTGCAAAAAAATGTCTCTGTGAGAAAAAGGTTATACCATTTTGAAAAAAGTTTAACTATGTAGGAATGTTACTACATGGAAACAACAATCCAATTACTATGGACCTACATGGAATCAAAAGAACTACTACAATAATCAGTGGCATCATAGAAGTAATGGTTATTCATGGAAGCAGAAGACTTACTATGATAAGGAATGAAATCAAAGAGGTGCAACAAAATATGGATCAAAGATGGGATCTAGGTACTGTAAAGATAAAACCATTGCAAAGATCAATTATGGATGGTTGGATGATTGGTCATGGTGGCACATTCATAACAACTTGCGACAATCTTACTATTTGGCTTCTTCTCATGTTTCGGGGATGAAACATGTCAAGGAGGGATGGCATGTTATGTACCAAGGGATATGATATTATATTGTATTTGGGTGGATAGAGATGTTGACATGTGGCACACATCCTTTAAGTTAGTTATATTGGGTCTTATGGGTAACTGGTGTAATTAATTATATTAGGTGTTGAGTAGGCCTTCATTAGGATTACCCTACCATTCTGTAATTAGGAGTTGAATATAATTGTAAGGATATGTGTAGAGTATGATATTGTATTGGAGATCTCTTGGAGATATAGCGTGGAGTGGCTTCTTCCATAAGGAGTGTTGCATGGTGTTACCCTACCTCAAGGGTTTATTCTATTTCTGCATATATTGGATATTAGGGCATATTGGCCCACAAACATCTCTTGTGTTGTGTGAAATCTATCTTCTACATTATATTATCTCCATTATTGTATGTCTAGATCTTATCATGGAGAAACCCTTTCGAGAAGAAAAACTCCACTAGAGAAAAGAGGACAAGTATGTATTATTCTTCAATGTACACAATACAATATCAACACACTACAACTCCAAACTCTAACAGTATTTTGGTAGCACCTGTGTACTTATGAAAACATTAGTCTCAAATCCACTATCTCATACTCTTAATATATAGGAAAGGAAGAGGTCAAAACCACAAATGGTTTTACCAAAACAATAGGTACTAAAACCATGGTATGCTGCAAAAATCCCATGCCCAACTCACAAAGTATCTTCCGAGAATAGTAAATAGTATAATTTCACATTGACTTCACATGAACTCAAACCATGAGTCTCCTAATTAGAAGTTGTAACCATTATAACATCTATGACAAAGTAACTGGATGACAATACAATAGTGTGTCCCACTTTTTGGCCAATGTGGGATGCTCAAAATCACTATTTTCAACATTTTTAAATTTGTGTCAATTATAGGGAACAAATGGTCAATAATTTAAGGATGATGTAAACTAATGAGTTGTGGAATTTTCTATTTAGATTCAAACTATAATTTTTTTTATTATTTTAAAATAATTATTTCTATCATTTTTTATTTTTATTTTTAATATTTTTTTATTTTTTCTATTATTTTTATTGAGTGACATTATTCCATAATGCATAACTTTCACTACAAATATTTTTTTCATGATTTATTAGAATTAGACCATTAACTCCACTATCTAGTGCATGGATATTTTTTTATCAAGTATGTTATTTATTATTAATTTTTGAATTAGTACTAACAAAAATTTCAGAGCTTTTTTATTTTGTAATGTGTTTCTCTTAGCATATATATCAAAATTAAATTTTTCTTTCTTCATTAAAATAAGGATATATCTGTGTAATGCAATGTACTTTTTGAGATTTTTCTAACAATATTCTTTATTTTTCCTAGTGTCTTGAATACAGGTCATTATTTTTTCATAATAAACCTACATCCATTATAAAAACATTAAAATATAATATTAAAGAAAACATATTACATATAATAATTTTTGGAAAGCTAATATTAAGGGATACATACTTACAAAATGAAATTTCCAAATGACTTCATTTGATCCCCCAAAAAGTGAAGCAAAATTGGTTTTTTGTCAGCATTTTGATAGGTGCTTAGGAGACTCTCTTGGGGGTTTGATTTAAGCCTAGGGGGTTCTATCCAATGGTATTTGATCTAACCCCCTTAGATGGAACATATATAAGCTTAAACCATTAATTTTTCTTAAAAATATGTGATTTTAGGCAAAAATCAGGATGTCCCACAAGTGGAACACACTATCGTGGGATCACCCAACTCCTACATCCTCAAATGTAGTGCTCCAAAAAGGAGTTGCCAACTCATGCTTCATAACAAGATTCCTTTCCTCAGTCCTAGCACTTAGAATTGGGAAAGTGTCATAATGAGTCCAAAGTCAAAAATAGTAACTACCACTGTTGTGCTCCACTTCCTTCATGAATGCACATGGCAACTAACCAAGAAACTAGGGAATCTAAAATTACAAATTAATCATTCCAATAACATCCTAGGTGCCCAAGGACACTTTCCAAAAATGTTAGAGACATAAAAAATTATATGTAGGATTTGCAAGGTAAATGGAACCTTAATCCTAACATTGTGAAGTCGACTCTTCATATGATCTTTCGAGGAATTCTAGATAATAAGGTTATGGAAAGGGAAAAGGAAAATAGAAGTGAAAATCCTATATTAATAAGCAGGGAATCAGGAAATAAACTTGAAACGACCATCTAAGTGAGCACAAAATTTGTATTATTTAGAATATGTATCTTCAAACAAAGCAATAAAGGGCAACACATGCATGATTACCTTTTCCTTGATAGTTACAGAGATTTTGTGAATACAATTAAGGCCTAAAACAAGTCCAAAATGAAACAGAGCAAAATGGAAAAGAACCATAAATTGGCACAAGGTGAAGGTTATATATATATATATATTACAAATTTGAAAATTACATGTAAAAAATAGTGCAATTTGAAAAAGATGGTGCTTGAAACACCAGTTCTAAACAAAGGAATCGACATGCACTTCTTTCTTTAACACTCAATTAATATTGGCCATACGATGGGTATCTTTGTGAATCGTGTCTAATGGATCTGAGGAATTTTCTTTACCATACATGATTTATCTCCAGCCAATGGTGCAACAACGAACATGTGTCAGTCTCATCATTTCTACAAAAAGAGTTGTGGTGACATTTGTTCCTTTCGTGTACCTTTATCCACTTCTTTTCATGGTGGGCCATACAATTGATGAGTTGTGTAGATCTGACCAATGGTGCAATGCCTTGGAGTTATTAGACTAACAACCCTTTAAAGATGCACACACTATTGATCTCCAAAAATGATCAATAGTTCTATGATTAGGAACTCAAAACTAACCTTTGATCAAAACAAAGAGGGGCCCATGTCATAATTTGTTGTGTCATCCTTTGGCTAATGGTCTTATGAGAAAAAACTTGCTATACTGACATACTATGGAGGAGTGCTGAGAGGACACTAGCATGCAATACTCTTTGAAGGATAATGAAAATTGGGACCCACCTTTTCGGCCAGCTCAAAGCAATCCATCTAATGTTGCAATGTTTCCAAGTTGTGAGACTAATAATAATTGGAATATTATGCATGTCATTGGATCTTAACAAAATGATCAACAGTTTCATAACCACTAATACTTTTCTTTGTGATCTCATTGGAATGGGGTCCATCTTTGCTGATGTATTCAGTGTTGACCAATGGTGCAACAGGGAAGAAGCATCAAAACTAACAACTTCTAACCTTGTACCCATTGCTAGATCTTAAAAATAATCAATAGCTTAGATTTGTTTATGCTAATACCACTTGAACTAGAAAACCCATGGGGCCTTTGTAAATTCTATTTGGTGAAGAAGTGTGTTGAAGAAGAATAGGAAAGAAATGCAAAAAGAAAACCCTAAATTTGTCCTCTTGGGGTAGATGGAAAGAAAATCTCTAGGAGATGGTTCATCTCTTGAGGATTCAAGATTATGCATAGCATCCCCCATAACATTTTTATGCTTGTGCATGACTTTGAGAGCCTTTTACTTTATGTTTTTCCCCATTAGCATTACTAGTTTTCCTTGAGGACGCTAAGAACTATTCATGCATTCTTATTTTTCTTCTATAGGAGCTAATGCATCTCTTGAGGGTTCAAGATTATGCATGGCAACCCCCATAGCATTCTTATGTGTTGGAATAGGTGTGTTGTACACCTTGCATAACATTGGTATTATTTAATTATGTAAAATAAATATTTATTTGTGATGTATCCATGTGATGTTTTTAGCCACATTAAATATTTATTTGGTGCCACTTGTAATTGTTGTATGTAACATTGGGTTAATTATTTTATGTGTGTGGGACACATAGAGTAATTATTTATTTATTTGTAATTATTTAATTATTAGAAAAAAAAAAGTGAAAACTTAGTACCAATAATTAAATGTGGGGTCAATGGTTTTAGTGTGCTCATGATTTTGGGGAAGATGGTTTTACCATACTACATCTAATATTTGTGTGAGCTTAAATCTTTATAAAAGCAAACACAGGGGCAGTTGTTGAGTTTGGCTTGTTGGCTTGTTGGTTGTTTGAGTTGTTAGCTAGTTTGAGCATCTCTTGCAGGTTGCACATGTGAGGGTTTGAAGCATGGCATGGGATGTGTGGTTACATGCTTGTTCACATGGAGTGTATGTAGAGAGCTTGATACTTCAGGTGTATTCATGGACACTCTGCATATGTATTGTAATATTTATTGATGAATAATACATGAGAGATGGATGCTTTTGGAGGCTGAGTTTTTCCCGCAATGAGGGTTTTCCTAGGGTATATCGTGTGTCACCTTTGATGGTATGTTGTCTATTCTTTTGCATATGGATTTTGATCACTATGTTTGCATATTAATCTCTCATAGGGTTATGATGAAATTGTCAATATGGATGCAAATTTCCAACATTTGGTATCAGAGCTTGGTCGCCATGATTTAAAAGGATATCCCTGTTTGTATAACCCTTGCTATAAGTAGATTTTGTCTATAGTAAATTTAGACACTTAAAACTGTCCATGTCTTGCAACACCTTGTCGATAAATTACTAGAGACATCATATGACATTTTGTCCTAATCCCACTCCTAATTCCATTTATCCCACTTTCTAATTAATTAAATCAATCTTATTTATTTAATTAATTTCCCTCTCACATGTTCCAACTGATTCAAATAAAATATTTGAATTAGTCCTCACCTTTCATCTTATTGCAATACATGTCACATACTACATTTTTCATTTAATACAATTCACATGTCCCACTAATTTAAATAATCTTTTATTTAAATTAGGTCCACCCTACCCTTGTCACATGGCTACAACTCCTCATGGAGTGGGAAACCCTATTCAATCCTAGCCGTCCACATCATTCAAGTCAACTTTCAATCCCAGGCATTCATTCAAATCATCCATTTCCTATAAATCAACCCTCTCCCAAGCCATTTGGGGGATCCATTTTCAAGTAGTCTCATACTGTCAAATTTTATCTACAATTATTTGATCAATCTAGTTTTCAAGTATCATTATGCTGCTCGAATGAGAAACCAACATTCATCCTTCAAAATCATGCATTCCTATGCAAGATTGAGAAGAGCAATGGCAGAGAACCAAGCTTAGTGTAGAGATTTGTTTTGTTTTGTGTTGTCATTTGATTTATATGTTATCTTGTACTTCATTGTGCTGTTAGGGTTTGATGCTTTCATGTTTATGATTTAGCCCTAATTTTTTACCCTAACTACATCTGGTGAACCCGACATGAAGCTTGCAAATCTAACATTTTTTATCGATTTTGGTGATCAACTTTTGCAGGTGACCTCCTGGCCTGAAAAGGACCTCGTCGTTGAGTCCGGGAGGCCTAGCAGGTGAACATTGACATAAAATTTGTTATATTTTGGCGACAAGAAATTTTTTGAATTTTTAGTACCCTGTCTGTATTGTACGGATCCGTATGGATCCGTACTATACAGCTAGGTCATACTGATTCTACACGGTTTTCTATGGTCTTTTGGTTGCAGGTGTATAAGGCACTGCCACCTACGCCCCCTTCTCTCCGTCGACACTCCTTCAACCTCCACCATCGCTTGGTCTTCTTCCTCCACCTGTTGTTAATCCCTCTTCCATAACCCTACTCCAACTCTTGACCTCCGCTTGATCTCCACCCTCTATCCATTATTGATAGACTGTCATCAGCTTTGAAACCCTAGTCTGCCACTACTCTTTACCGCCACCACTCCTTACACACCAATCGATGCCGCTTCCTCCAACCTCTGCCTGCCTAAGACTCCTGCCTCCACCGACTCCTCCACTCAGTCTTACCAACTTCATGGTCACCACCATCCAAGACTCACATCGCCACTTCTACCTCAGCCTCCCGCCTAGCTCCCGACCTCCCGTAAATCCTAGGTCGCCACCAGTCTTTCGGTCGTAACATTGTCGACCCTGCATTTTAGGGCTTCAAAACCTTAGTCATATGCAACCAAAACTCACGTGGGGAGGAGTTAAGGAAAATTCCCTGCATTCACTTACCTTACCAGTGGTCACATCCGTGACCAGGTGTGAAGGAAGGGGGCAGCCGACCCTTTATTTCTTTATTTTTATTTTTTGCATCAACTCAACCCCTGGTCATATGAGCGACCAAGGGCATCACTATATTGTTTAGCCGCTAACCTTGACCATCAGAGGCAAACCACCAATGTGACCAAACCGTGAACGGCTAGCAGTTAAGTTTAGCAGTCAAGGTTTACCTCTTTTGTCCTTACATGCCCTAAGAGGGCATTTTTTTCTTTTCTTCATAACTTTGTCATACGGGGTCAAAATTTTGTAAAAAATGACTCGTTGGAAAGGTAACTTAGCCAACTTCGCTATGATACAAGTTTCAATAGGTGATTGTGTTGTTTTATCAAAAATTTTCTCAGTTAAAGTCAACACTATTTTGCAACTTCGAACGCTTATATATTTTACAAAATTTATTCGATTTTCATGAATTTTTTTAAAAAATTGCATAGAATCTCCTTAAATTTTTTGTTCATGACATTCATTCTATTTTATCTATTCATCTTAATTAGATTTTATCAGATTCTTCATTTTTCACCTAACGCTTTTATTTGCAAGTTTACTTGTTCCTTCTTCATTTTGGTGGCTTGTAGGTGATCATATGGAGCTGTAGCAGCGTTTGCATCGGTCATAATAGCAGATTGGAAAGCAAAAACTTTCAGGTGCACTCATTCTATTCTTCCATCTCTCATTTCATCAATCAATCTTTCTGGCATTCACACTTGGATTTGAGCATTAAAAAGAACATCTTGTTTGCAATCACACATCAAAATTGGGCATAAAATGAACTAGTGTCTTCATTCACACATTTTGGTTTTGGATTAAAAGGAACAAGTGTTTACATTGCTTGGTGAATTTTAGTGAGATTAGAGGTGTGTATGCTCTTATCATGCGCTTCGTAAAATCTTGAGAACCAAAAACACCTCTCATCCATTCATTTTTACACCACACATTTCATTTCTAAGGGGAAAACATACTTTGCGAGTGTGAATCTAGTATGAATCTAGTGTGCATGTGTATGTTCTCTCCTCGCACTGCAAGGTGATCTTAGAGAACAAAATCACCCACTAGATTTTCATTTTTCACCCTTCCTAGGAGGCCTACTTGGAGACACACCACTCCAAGGGATGACCTTAACTCTAGCATTCCGACGGAGTATAAAAAGGGATGTGTGAATTGAAAGACACCCTCTTTGGAAGTTGAAATCTTGCCATTCGGGCTAAGCCCCAAAGAACTTTATACCTTTGGGAAGTGAAGGTGAAGGGTGGGTTACCCCTTTCTCCCAATTGTGTGGCATTATTTTGCTTTCATTTCATGGAATCGGACCCCCTATACCTTGAGTATATTGAGGACATCCTTAGTCAACCTTGTGCATCCTAGAGTAAGACCTAATTGGCCACACCTACCTGACTAGTCATAGGCTCGTTGATGTGTCTTCAAGTGATTGCTTAATCGTCACATTCAAATTTCAAATTCAAACTTGCTTATGTGTCTTGTGTGTGTGATTCATGTGTGTACATGTGAAATCATTTGTTTGCAAATTACCAAATCAAGCTATAAACACAAACACATAAACACATCATTATAAACCATCCTTGTTATCACATTCATTCTAAGGAACCTTCTATTGCAAATATGTGCCTAAGTAGTGTTGTCATTGATGTCAACATATCCTTGTTGCCATTAGTGTCAATTGTATCCTATATTCCTATCTGTAGAGAAGACCAGATTGTTGAGGATATTGAGAAAATTAATGACAATCAATGCATGCAAACCATATGTCTGTGTAGAGGATTGTCAGAGGTTTCTCCAATTAAGATTTGAGAAGTCTGCATGAAGATTTGAAGAAGTTTTGGCCATCTGAGTAGAACTGAATTTTACAGTATTCAAGAGAGACAGTGTGACAGTAAGTTGGTTCAGATCGCTCTGTAGTGAAATATTATGGTTTGCAGATCTGAAGTCATGTTTGGGAAGTCAGTGTGTAGCATCAACTCCAATGGTTCCTGGTTTGGAGGTCCACAAGCTATCTTTCTAGTCTAACAGTCATGACAGATAGTGTTCTTGAGGTTCCGGAGGAAGATACAGATGATTCTAGTAATTTGGTTTAGAGTGGATGTTATTGGTGAATTCAATGTGCTTATGGAGGTCTCTGGATCATGTGGCTAATATGTTGGAGGTTCGCATTGAAGTTTGAGCTTGTTGATTGAAGATTTCTTCTTTGAGGTTGATGTTCTTCCTAGTCTTGGTCGACCGGATGTTCCTGGCGTGTTGCGGATGATCTAAGAACATTTTATGAAGCGTGGCATGGTTGTAGAGGAAGATTCAAGTCTTAGTTGTGTTTGGTCAACAGTGTAATGATCCGCATCAAGTTTAGCTGACTTTGTTGATCATTCCAAGGTTGATGAAGCATATAAATACTTGTTGAAGAGTTGTTGAAAAGCATCCTTGTATAAAATGAATTAAATCCGAAGAAAGGATCAAAAGCAGAGAAGAGAAGAAGAAGAGTGAAGGGAGTATAGAGTGACGAGTCAGTGAAGAAGTATTTGAAGATAGGAGCAGAAGTTTTTGTGAGCCTTCAAAGGGACTGATTCAGGCATGAATGTAGATGCTATTTCTCAATTCATTATCTCTGTGTAATTCATAATTTCTTATAGGCAGTGAGACTCTTCTTGAGCATTAAGCTCTGGCCAGTGCACCTGAAGGCATGTGCCTTCTATTTTCTTAAGTACTTTTAATAGGGTACGCATTTTTGTGGGTTAACCCCCACCGTGGTTTTTCCCTTAACCGGGTTTTCCACGTCAAAATTCTGGTGTTGTGTGTTCATGTTGATTCTACTCATGTGTTAATCTATGCTTAATTGTTTACATCATTAATCTGATTGTAAATTAAGGAAGAATATTTAAAAGTGCAGAAAAGGTTAAAGATTTAGGGACAACTGATTCACCCCCCCTCTCAATTGTTCGGACTAATTCCAACAATTGGTATCAGAGTGAGGTTCCTCTAGAAGAAGCTTAACTGCTCGAGGAGATCCAGGATGTCGACTTACAAGAAGGATAGTCCAAGATTTGATGGAACAAATTACTTTGTTTGGAAGAACCGCATGCAATGCCATTTACAATGCATGGGTGATGCTTATTGGTCAATAACCAATGATAAGTATGAACCTCCAGAGAAAGGTCCTTTAACTCCAGATCAAGTCAAAGATGCCAAAAATAACCTTCTAGCTAAAGAAGCCTTGTTGAGTGCCCTGATTGATTCAGAAATGACTAATGTCTTTGGTCTGAAATCTACTCATGAAATCTGGAAGAAGTCAGAGAATATGTATGAAGGAGATGAATTTGTCAAATGTGCCAAACTACAAAGTTTGAGAGGAAAATTTGAAAATCTAAGAATGAGTGAAGATGAAAACATCACAATCTACATGCAAAAGATAAATGAACTTGTGTGTGGGATCAGGTGTGCTGGCGGAACTTTGGAAGAATCAGAGATTGTGGCAAAAGTGCTCAGATCCTTGCTTGATTCATATAAACATAAGGTTGTTGCTATAGAAGAGATCTGGACTATCACAGATGTTACAAGAGATCACCTGGTTGGAAAAATTTTAGCTTTTGAATTGAGTGAATTTGGTGATTCTCTTCCTAAGTCTGAATCTGCATTCAAAGCCAGTGTATATGGCAAACAAAGATATGATCTGGGTGAAACCTCTTGTGCAAAATAAAATAGATTTGTGAAGACAAGAAAGGATCTTGAAGATGTTGAAATAGAAACTGTAGATCTTGAAGCTCTTATTGCCAGAAGAATGCCAAGAGGATCTGGTAAGTATGAAGGAAAATTACCACTCAAATGTTTTACTTGTAATAAGATTGGTCATTTTGCCTCAAGATGTCCAGAGAGGTTTTCAAAACCAAACACTAACAGGTACAAGGGTCAGAATAAATGTTATTATGTCCAAGAAAATGGAGAAGAAGGGGTCACAGATGATGAATCTGATCATGGAGGCTCCTCTGAAAATGATTGGGTGTTTATTTCTATCAAAGAAGAAGATTCGGTGTCTACTGAATCTGCTAGCTGTGCAAATGTGGAAAGTTCCTTAGCTGCTCAAGTTATTGAAAAAGAGGAATGGGTGATTGATATTGGATGTTCTCATCATATGATTGGTGACAAGAGTAAGTTTGTGAGTTTTGAAAATTATGAAGGAGGACTTGTGAAATTTGGAGACAACTCAACTGGTAGAATTTGTGGCAGAGGATCCATCTCTTTTGATGGCAAGAATAGCACCAATGATGTTCTATATGTGGAAGGACTGAAACATAATCTTCTCAGTGTTGGACAGTTGGTTGACAAGGGTTATGATCTTCGATTCAAGGATAGAAAATGTAGAATCTTGGAAAGCTCCATAACTGAAATTGCATCCGGTACTCAAACTAGAGGTAACATCTTTCACTTAAGTAGTTCTGGAAAAAGTTGTTTGATTGCTTAGACAGATCAAAGTTGGCTATGGCATAGGAGGATGTGTCATGTGAATTTTGATAACATTGTCACAATAAGTTCCACTTAAGCTGTAAGACATCTTTCAAGACTTGTGAAACCTGATAACATATGTAGAGAATGTCAATTGGGTAAACAGAACAAAATCTTGTTCAAGAGTAAAGAACAAGGTTCAAGTGGGAGATTAGAAATGATACATACTAATCTTTGTGGTCCTGCTAGAATTAGGAGTGTGTAAGGAGACAGATATTTCATGTTGCTGATTGATGATTACTCCCAGATGATGTGGGTAACTTTCTTGAAAGAAAAATTAGAAGCTCTTGATAAGTTTAAGGTGTTAAAGATGATGGTTGAAAATGAGATTGGTGGGAAATTGAAGTGTCTGAGATCTGATGGAGGTGGAGAATTTACTTCCGGTGAGTTTGATGCTTTCTGTGAAAAGCATGGAATAAAAAGACAATTATCTGCTCCTAGGACTCCTCAGCAAAATGGAGTTGTGGAAAGGAAGAATCGGACCATTCAAGAAGCTATCAGGACCACGATGATGGAAACAAATGTTCCTCAAGTTTATTGTAGGGAAGTCGTGAGTATTGCTGTCTACACTCTTAACCAGGTGCAGATCAAAGGAAATTCTGGTAAGACTCCTTATGAACTATGGTTTGGTCATCCTCCTACTATGAGATATTTCAAAGTCTTTGGTAGTAAATGTTATATCAAAAGAGATGAGGATTTAGGCAAGTTTGAGGCAAGAAGTGATGAAGGAATATTTTTAGGATACTCAACTCAAAGTAAAGCTTACCAATGCTTCAACAAGAGGTTGAAAAATATTGTTGGAAGTGTTAATGTTAAAGTTGATGAAAGCAAAGAAGGACATTCCAGGTACTCCTGATATGATTTAGATGATCAAGGTGAAAGTCAAAGTTAAGGAAGGCAAGTTCAAGTTCAGATTGATCTAGTAAATCTAGTAACTCAAGAGGTTAGTGCAGATGATGAGGAACAAGTTCAAAAAATAGAAATTTAAACAATTTCCAAAACTCCAAGGTATGTAAGGTTAAATCATCCTGAAGATCAGATCATAGGAGATAAGAGTAAAGGTGTTTGAACTAGGAGAAGAATTTTTGAAGATCAAGAGGAGATTTATTTGATTTCAAGGATTGAACCCAAATTAGTAAGTGAAGCTTGCAATCATGAAAACTGGGTTAAAGAAATGGAAGAAGAATTGATGAAAATTGAAAAGAATCATACTTGGGATCTTGTTCCTAGACCTAAGGACAAAAATGTGATTGGAACCAAATGGGTATTCCAGAATAAGCTAAATGAAGATAGTGAGGTTGTAAGGAATAAGGCAAGGTTGGTATGTAAAGGCTACTCTCAAGTGGAAGGAATTGATTTTGAAGAAACTTTTTCTCTGGAGGTAAGGATAGAGGCAGTTAGATTATTTCTTGCATTTGTTGCCTTCAGAGATTTTAAAGTATATCAAATGGATGTAAAATCAGCATTTCTGAATGGAGATTTGGAGGAAGAAGTCTACATTGAGCAACCGAAAGGATTTTAGTTGTTTGATTAGGGAGATATGGTTTGTAGACTGAGAAAAGCCTTGTATGGACTCAAGCAAGCTCCGAGAGCCTGGTATGCCAGATTGGATAAGCATTTGCTTAAGCGAGGATTTAGCAAAGGTACTGCTGATAGTAATCTATACTTCAAGATTAATCATGAGGACATTCTAATTGTTGAGGTCTTTGTTGATGATATCATTTTTGGTGGAAATGAATGTATGTGTAAAGCATTTGCTGATCAGATGAAAAGTGAGTTTGAGATTTCAATGTTTAGCAAGATGAATTTCTTCCTAGGTCTGCAAATTGTTCATTCAAAAAAATGTATCTTCATATCTTACTCCAAGTATGTGAAAGAATTGTTGAAGAAGTTTGGAATGGAAGATTCAAAGCCAGTAGGTACACCTATGGTAACTAGATGCAAGCTAAGCAAAGATGATGACTCCCCCAAGGTAAATCAGAAAAAGGTATAGATCAATGATTGGGGGATTACTCTATCTGACTCAGACCAGACCTAACATCATGAATGCAGTTGGACTTGTTGCCAGATTTCAAGTTGATCCAAAAGAATCCCATGTTATGGTAGTCAAAAGAATTTTCAGATATCTCAAGGGGACAATTGATTATGGATCCAAAGGACAATGACTTCACTCTTCATGCATATACAGATGTTGATTGGGCAGGAGATGTGGATGACAGAAAAAGTACTAGTGATGGTGCATTCTTCTTGGGGAGAAGATTAGTCTCTTGGCTAAGCAAAAAGCAAGAGGCAATATCTTTGTCTACTGCAGAGGCAGAGTATATAGCAGCAGCAAATAATTGTACTCAGGTTTTGTGGATGAAGCAAATGTTGAAGGACATCAGAATTGTGTTTAAGGAGCCAGTCACAATTTTATGTGATAATACTAGTGCAATAAGCATCTCAAAAAATTTGGTATTGCATTCAAAGACAAAGCATATATCTATCAAGTTTCATTTCTTGAGAGAGAAAGCAAATGAGAATGAAGTCAAGTTAGAGTTTGTGCCTTCCAAAGATCAAATAGCAGATATCCTCACTAAGCCTCTTCCCAAGGATACTTTTGAGTATCTCAGAGAGAAGTTAGGGGTTATTACCCCTCCTGATTAGAAATAAGGTGCACTTACGTGCATCAATCTGGTGAAATTCTTAGACATATCTTGAGATTCAGATTGATGTTGAGAAGAAACTACTCTAAGGAGTAGTCAGTATGAAATTGTTGGAGAGCAGTCAAATAAAAAGGGGAAGGGAAGATAGCAAATATGTGCCCTTTACCATTGATGTCAAAGGGGGAGAGAAGTCATGTGAAAAACTTGGAAATGAATAATTACTAGTGAAAGGGGGAGCAGTGATGAAAATGGTTGCAAGTGTGATAAGAGAAAGGGGGAGAAGTTCTTGTCTTGATGGTTAATTCAATTTTTCACATCATATGTTGCCATCAATGATAAAGGGGGAGATTGTTGAAAATATGTGTCTAAGTAGTGTTGTCATTGATGTCAACATATCCTTGTTGCCATTAGTGTCAATTGTATCCTATATTGTTGTCTGTATAGAAGACTGGATTGTTGAGGATATTGAGAAAATTAATTACAATCAATGCATGTAGACCATATATCTGTGTAGAGGATTGTCAAAGGTTGCTCCAGTTAAGATTTGAGAAGTCCACATGAAGATTTGAAGAAGTTTTGGCCATCTGAGTAGAACTAGATTTTGCAGTATTCAAGAAAGACAGTGTAACAATAAGTTGGTCCGGACCACTCTACAGTGAAATATTATGGTTTGTGGATCTGAAGGCATGTTTGGAAAGTTAGTGTGTACCATCAACTCCAGTGGTTCCTGGTTTGGAGGTCTGCAAGCTATCTTTCTAGTCTGATAGTCATGACAAATAGTGTTCTTGAGGTTCTGGAGGAAGATACAGATGATTCTAGTAATTTGTTTAGAGTGGATGTTATTGGTGAATTCAATATGCTTGTGCATTGAAGTTTGATCTTGTTGATTGAAGATTTCTTCTTTGAGGTTGATGTTCTTCCCAATCTTGGCCGACCAGATGTTCCTAGCATGTTGCAGATAATCTAAGAACATTTTATGAAGTGTGGTGTGGTTGTAGAGGAAGATTCAAGTCTCAGTTGTGTTTGGCTGACAGTGTAATGATCCGCATCAAGTTTAGTCGACCTTGTTGATCATTCCAAGGTTGATGAAGCATATAAATACTTGTTGAATAGTTGTTGAAAAGCATCCTTGTATAAAATGAATTAAATCTAAAGAAAGGATCAAAAGCAGATTAGAGAAGAAGAAGAGCGAAGAGAGTATAGAGTGAAGAAGTATTTGAAGATAGGATAAAAGTTTTTGTGATCCTTCAAAGGGACTAATTCAGGCATGAATGTAGATGCTATTTCTCAGTTCATTATCTTTGTGTAATTCATAATTTCTTATAGGCAGTGAGCCTCTTCTTGAGCAGTGAGCTCTGGGCAGTGCGCTCGAAGGCATGTGCCTTCTATTTTCTTAAGTACTTTTAACAGGGTATGCATTTTTGTGGGTTAACCCCCACCGTGGTTTTTCCCTTAACCAAGTTTCTCACGTCAAAATTTTGGTGTTGTGTGTTCATGTTGTTTCTGCTCATGTGTTAATCTATGCTTAATTGTTTACATCATTAATCTGATTGTAAATTAAGGAAGAAGATTTAAAAGTGCAAAAAAGGTTAAAGATTTAGGGACAACTGATTCACACCCCCTCTCAGTTGTCTGGACTAATTCCAACAACCTTCATCCTTGTCATATCCAATCAATTACATCCTAATCATTATCCTAATCACTCCACATCATTAGCATCCTAATCCTAGTCAATCACTAGTTAAGATGGTCCTAATCCTTAGCAAGCCTATGCCCAATCCTAAGCCCAAATTCATACTTTGAGGAGGCCATCTCTTTAGTCTTAATGGTGAGACAAAACCAAAGCCCCAACTTATACTTCAAGTAGGCCCCCTTCTAATTCTAATGTTGCGATAAATCCTAGACCTACACTTATACTCTGAGGGGGCCCTCCTTCAAGTTCTAGTAATGAGACAAGTCTAAAATTCAATCCATCCACATATTAAACCCAACTAACACAACCACACATTCTACCTCAATCCTACATGTCATCCCCCTCCACATCATACCACCTTAATCCATCCACATGTCAAGTCAATGTTTCATCAACTTATCCATTCACTTCACAACAAGAACATGTGAGCCCAAGTCACCTTTTGCAACAAGATCAAATGTCTTTAGGTTATAATGCTACCTTTGATAAGGGAGACACCAACCTAGCTCATGCAAGCCCTTCATTATCTTTTCCACCATCTAATCCTCCAACTCCATGTCATAAATTCAAACATTATAAAAACAAATCCAAATCCACCAATCCATTTGACCTTCCATCCAATCAAAGTCAAAATCCTAATCCTAGTCCATCCATCCCTTTTATTCCTCCACCATGGGATCTTTCCACTCCACCTAATCCTAATCATAATCCAACACCATCTACCCTCATTATCCATCCCTTATATTGTTCATCCACCCATACCCTTGTGAAGGATGTGATCCATTGGCTACAAGCAAGGAATCAATTGTCTCCATGTCACCAAACATCTATCCTTAAGCCTCTCTAAGAGTCTTCCAACACCATGTTCATCCATTCAACCCCATCATGTAGTCCATTACCCATTGAACCTATTGAAGAGTCATCCGCATCCACTTCCACCCAAAGTCAAGAGTTATGTCACGAGCATAATCCTATGCATGAGGAAACATTAGTCCCTAATCCAAATCAAGGTCAAATACCTTCCATTCGACCTATCCATGATCAAGCTCCCACCTATGATCAAGATCCCCTCTATTATCAAGAAGGCCATGATGATCCTCTTACGATTCCATGGCCAAGAGCTTATCACTCCACCTATCCATGATACACAAACTTCCACTTGTCATGATGAGACACATGCCTCCCAAACACACATAGATGATCAAACAAATACCTTGGATCTTAGTGCACACAACAATAATCAAGATCCTAATGATCCTTCCACATCCACTATCAACCCCATTTCAAGTCCACTATCATATCCCCTTGGCCTATCCACCTTCATTCATGAATGTTCTTCCTTAGGACAACAACAACCTTTATCCACCTCACCTTTACCATCAAATAATGAGCTCATGTCTAGTTCCCAAAACATACCTAGTCTTATTGTCCATCGCATACTCCAAAACATGAACTACCAAGGTAGAGGCTTAGGCCTTTATGAACAAGGAATTTTGGAGCCCATCCATGTAAATATCCCTCCACGCTCATATGGCCTTGGATATATACCCCAAGGACAACAATCTCAAGATGTTGGTACCTCCTCCATGCATCCTAAGTCTACCACTTTCCATCATAAATCTTATCATATACCCAAAACATATGTTGCCATTCCACCTCCACTATCCTACAAATCCCAAAAGCATGTGACTATACACCTTCCACCATCCACTTTACCTCCACTTCTCTAAACGCCTAATATCCCTATCATCCAATACCCTCATCCATTTATTCATAAATCCTCCATCCATAAATCCTCTAAAATTCCCAATCATGATCAACAAATGCACACATCATCTAAACAAGAAGTTTCCACCAAACCCATGGGATTCAAAAATAAACATTTGGATGCCTCTACTTATAAAGCTAAAAATCCTAAGGATCCTAAAGCCTTGGAACATCAATGCAAAAAGTCAAATCAAAATCCATTTAAAGGGCTCTCCAAGCCCATACCGTCACAAGAAAAGGCCAAAACTAAAATGGTTTGGGTACCTAAGAAAAAAGCAAGGAAGTCAAATGAAGCATCCACATCTCAAAAATCCCAACCATCCTCTTCCATCCAAAAATCCCATTCCACTCAAAATTATCAAATTCCTTCATCCCACATGCAAAGAAAAAGTCATAAAAATACTAAGTCTATTTGGGTCCCTAAATGCTTACATCAACCATCCACTAAGCAAACATCCCCATTGCTTCCTACACCACCTTCCATTCAAAAGCTTCAATATTTATCACAGTGTGTGCAGCCATTGGTCATGGTTCCTTTCCATTCCACAACAATCTCACATACCTCTATCTCCCCATCCTTCATCCATTATCCTACATATTTCACCCATCCTATTCCTTATGGTCCATGCTTTTGCATAAGCCTTTCATCCATCCATACATAATCCACTATCTTCCTTTCAAAATCTACTATCTACCTAATGCATCTTTATCTCATGTAAGCCCTTACCACCATCTTGGGCATAATGACATTTGACATGGTCCATGCAATGACATCCATCTCTAATGGGACTATCACCTTTCATGGAACTAGATGCTTGAGTCCATCCTATTCATATTCCCTTCTCCTATCAAAAAAGTCAAACAAAAAAAATAAAAATAAAAAGTAAAGAGAAATCCTTTCATCTAACGATGAAAACCACCCTTGGTGGCACCTTGGATAAGTACCATGATGAAAACCTGGAAAACAAGCATCATGTGTAGGTTGATCTTCTATGTCACTTACACTTCGGGGCACGTTGTTCATCCATACTATCATTTTCCATCCTATCATATCCTATCATACCATTTCCTATCATATCTTACCATCCTTATCCATCATACACATACCTATCATATTGAGTCCATCCATCCTCCCTTCCTCATTTTTATCTTGATGATGATATAGGGACAAAATGTTGACACATGTTGTGGATATCCCTTAATATACCTCATCTTTTCCAACCAATCATATCATAATCTTATTTTCATAGGCTTTGTCATGAAAAATCCTAAGCATTGTACCTAGCATGGGGCATGTTATTCCTATGCGACATAGCCTTTCAAGATCACATCCTTGCTCTCTTACGCATACATTCATCCATCCCATTTACTATCACCCATCCTTTTGTCTATCCATCCTACCTCCTGGCACCTAGACTTGGTTTTCCCTTCTCATTGGTATCTAGCACAAAGGCTATTCAAATTGCAATCCAATACCATTCCCCAAAACATTTCAAAAATACAAAAAAAATCAAATATTACCAAAGACACAAAAAAAATTAAAACATATCAAAAATCCAAAAAAAATCAAATATTCCCAAAATACAAAAAAAATAAAAAAACCAACAAAAATCCAAGCAATAAAATCAAATCAAATCAATTCTTCCATCAAATCACATCATTCCTCCCAATCAACCAAATCAATTCATCAATTTAAACCATCCAATCAAACCAAATCAATTCTTCAAAATCATTCCAAATCCAATCAATTCTTCAAATCAATCCATAAAATCAAATCAATTCAAAATTCATTCCAATCATCAAAAACAATCTCAAATTCTTCCAATCAATCAAATCAATTCATCACTTCAAATCAAATCAATCAAATCAATTCATCATCATTATTCATTATATCCAATCATCAAATCAATTCACCAATTCATCCAATCAAATCAATTCTTCAAATCCAATTCTTCAATAAATCCAATCAATCAATCCATTCAATCAAATTTATCCTCATCAAGTCATTAATCAATTCATCTAGTCAATTCAAATCAATTCATTCAATTGATCAAATCAAAAATCCAAGCAATAAATGCTCCAAATGCAAGTCATCCTTAAGCATACCAATCAAGTCAATCAATCAAGTCAAATTATCCAATTGCATCAATGGTCTTGATCCTAATCTTGACGTAAACCAAATCAATCAATTAATCAAATCTTGGTGTTGATTCACATGGCCAACAACACTAGTGTCAAATCAATCATATCAATTGTCTTATACAGGATGCTGCATCATCGAAACTAGACCAGGCGTCTTATATGGCATGTATCATTTCCTAAAACCAGACTATCATCATCAATCAATCACTCGATCATTGGTTTACAACTTGACAGGAGCAATATCTTGCTTGTTTTGTATCATTTGTGCATGCTTGCTTGCTTGCTTGTGTGTGCTATCATTTCATCTTGCATTTGAGTCACATCCTAATCATTCCAGCTAATATTCATATCTTGTGTATGTTGGAATGGATTTTTGCATTAACCTTTGCATCTAAGGTCATATCATACCTTTTGTGCATTAGGACTTTAATGCTCTAAGTTTACTTCATCATACATTTAGACAAGGTTGTATTACATTGGGTGCACTAGACACATCGTCACCTTAGTCCTTATACCTTGGCGCATAACATCTAGTGCTATATCAAACTTCATGGTTGCTCACTTTCATTACAGCATAACGCATCATTCTTTTCTTCTATCCATTCCCTTATCTTTCTTCCTTGACCAATCCCTTTCATTTTGAGAGTCTACCCGTGTTTGTCCAACCCACCTATCCTCTCAAGGGGGCATCATCATCCTATCCTTACATCACCATCCTTTTCCTCTATCCACGCCTTATCTTCTTTGAAACGATGTTACTTCTCTTAGTCATAAGATTCGCAACATCATCTCAAAGAGAGGCAAAATGTACACACTTAAAATTGTCCATGTCTTGCAACACCTTGTCGATAAATTACTAGAGACATCATATGACATTTTATCCCAATCCCACTCCTAATCCCATTTATCCCACTTTCCAATTAATTAAATCAATCCTATTTATTTAATTAATTTCCCTCTCACATGTTCAATTCAAATAAAATATTTGAATTAGTCCTCACCTTTCATCTCATTGTAACACATGTCACATACTACATTTTTCAGTTAATACACTTCACATTTCCCACTAATTTAAATAATTAAATTAGGTCCACCCTACACTTACCACATGGCTACAACTCCTCATGGAGTGGGAAACCCGATTCAATCTTAACCATCCACATCATTCAAATCAACTTTCAATCCCAGTCATTCATTCAAATCAGCCATTTCCTATAAATCAACCCTCTCCCAAGCCATTTGGGGGATCCATTTTCAAGTAGCCTCATGCTGTCAAATTTCCTCTAGAATCATTTGATCAATCTAGTTTTCAAGTATCGTTATGCTTATAGACATGATATTTCCACAGTCCATGATAAGTTAGAGTGTATGCTTCTGGATTAGACTGTGTGCAGCTTTTTTTAGATCGACATTTTGGATCACACTCCGTGAACACTCATCAGGATGAAGAGAAGAGAATAAGTGAGTTGTAATTGCAGAGATGGTTGCTTAAAAAGAGAGAGGAGAGTGTGGGCACGGATTTTAACTGGAGGGGAGGGAGGCTAAACAAGGAGTGAGGACAGAGAAATATCAAGGAAAACCAATAACTCACGAATTAAAAAAGAGAACCAAAAGGTGAATAGAGATCGAGAAAGTAATTAGCTAAAAAATGTAGGAAAAAGGAGAGATATCAAGGAAAAAATATAATTAAGTAGATATGAGTATCTAAAATTAATAAATTATAAAGAAATGAGGGAGATATGGTAAGTAATAAGAAGAAGCAAGAATGAGAAGAGTAATGGAGGAGAGCCAAGCTTAGTGTAGAGATTAGTTTTGTTTTGCTTTGTCATTTGATTTCTAGGCTATTTTATACTTCATTGTGCTGTTAGGGTTTGATTCTTTCATGTTTATGATTTATCTCTGATTTTTTACCCTAACTACAGTAGAATCCATGGCTTTACAAGAAAGGATTGAAGGCATTTTCAGGGTTACAAGGTTGTTTGCATACTTGGGTTGTTGCAGATCTAGGGTTTGATGGAGATTTGGCAAGTGGGTTTTTTGTTTGGGCTCTTTATATGAGGTTTTTAGGGGGTGACATTTTGCAGCAAGCCTCCTGCGCAAAAACAAACCCTACCATTGGATTCAGAAGGTCCCATAAGAGAAGAAAAACATATAATTTGACCATATTCGGAGACAAAAAAAATTTCCCATATTTTGTGTCATAAGAGGAATCTTTAGAAAAAGATTACGTGCAACCATAAATAGCGAGATCTGCAGGGAATATTCCCTAGATGTTGTATCAGCGCAGGGACACCAATCTATAGAATTTTATTTTCAAATAATATATAAAAAAAGAAGTTTGTTGATTTAAAAATTTAAATTAAAAAAAATCAAATGTTTTAAGGGGGCATCTAGGGGCCCGTGCCCCTAGTCACCTGGTTGACCAACACCTAGGTCCAAGGGGATGCGGCCTAGTGGCCAGCCCCTGGGAGGGTGGTTGCTGAGCATGCGATCACTCCTAGCTCGCAGGGCTTAGCCCTTGTGGGTGGTGGGCAAGCCACACCACCAACGCCCCACAACCTCTACTAGCAAAAAGTTTCCGGCGCACCACCACCACTGGGTGGCACTGTCCAAGGAAAACCACTACCATTAAAAACCACTACCAGGGTACCACATCCATCGCGCCGCCACCAACAGATCACCAAACAGCCACTGAAGGACCACCCACCTGCCACTAGACTTGAATCGTAGGCACCTAATGAGGGAGATTTTTCTGAGGGCCATAACTTTGTCATACAGAGTCAGATTTTCAACTTTTTATAGTTGATAGAAATCTCTCTCCATGTATTACGTAGTGGTGTTATAACTTTTTCTAGATTTTGTTGTTTTAACTAGATTTTGCTAGTTGGAAGCCAGATGTGTGTTTTGAGCTTTGACAAGGCATAACTTGTGCATACGGAGTCGGATTTTGGACTTCTTATAGGTGTTGGAAAGGTATATATGAGACATATGTAGTGGAGTAGGTTTGGATATGATATTATGAGGTTTATTCAATTTGTTTTAGTTTGATCTATTTTTTGGTTCCTTTGACTTATGGCATTTTTATGAGTTGATGGCAAATTGAATCTGAGGTGATTTGGTGTTTGAGTCATTGTATACTTACATGTATATTTCTTATTATCCTTATTTGACACGGTTACCAGTATATTATTTAATTTGCACGTTACATTGTGAGATCTACAAGTTGTGCAGTGTTGTAGGCTGTCTATGCTTACAGGTTGCATATATAACTTGGATGTGGATTGTCTATGCCCATAGATGTTTTAATGTTGATACAGATTTTGATTTGTGGCTTGGTTTAGTCACATGTTTTAATGGTTTGCTTGTTATTATGAGATATAGAGAGATGGTATTACCTGATATAATCATGATATGGGACCTATGCTTGTTAACTATATGGTACAGTTGTGTGAGACTTGATGGGAGTTTGGTGCAAGTACATTAGGTGGTGATCATGGTGTCATGGATGTTCCTTGTTTGTTTAGGACATTGGAACAACATGTTTGTTATGCAGATGCATTGTTGGTGGTGTTGGATTGACTTTGGTTTACAGGTGGTTGTTCATCTTCTTGGTTTGGAGATTATGGTTTACTCAACCTTTTGGGAGTTGTTGCCATTACAGTGGGATTCTTTGATTGTGTTGGGGCCATGGATGATCTTCTTTAGGATATGGTTATCACAATATCATGGATATCTTGGTTACACGATTCAGTGGGAGCTTTTGACAGTGATGGTTTGATGTTTATCTTGTTGCCATGTATAATTCTGTATCACGGTTCAGCGGGAGCTTTGGCAGGATATGGTTATCTTCATGAGATTTTGAGATGTCGACATCTTGGTACCATGGAGGACTCTTGGAGTCTTTGGTTAAGGTGATGGTTATGGTTTGTTAGTTTTGATAGGTGATCCTTCCTTACAAGATGGTAAGTATTGTGTTTTGGTTTACTCTTGTTTGCACATTAGAGAGTTGGCATGATACAAGTGCTCTTTGGAGCAGGATATGTTCTTATGAGACATATTTTCTTCCTTTGAGAAGATGTTAGATCATGATGTCATGATTAGGTTCCTGGTTCTACAGTTGGAGATTTGACTATGATCTTGTTGGTTCTCTTGGTATTGAGTACATTGGTCATGTGCTTGGGAACTTCATGATAGTGTGGTTTTGCTTTTGCAATTTATCATGGATTGATCATGGAGGTGCTCATGGATACTTGGAGACTTAGGTGAGGCTTGAGATCTCTTGTTACTTAGAGATTATGTGTTGATATGGTTACTCTTTGATGAGGATTTCAGTAGCAAGACCGAGGAGCCTACAACTTGGTTGCACGTGAGTTCAACATGGGCCTGTTGAGGAGATTGTTCTTGGAGAGAGTCTTTGAGGCTTTGTGCATCCTAGAGGAGCAATCTCATTCCCATTCTTGGTCCACTCAACAGTGAATGATTTGATAGGTATGGCAGACCTAATTTTCAAATGCATTCTTTCTTTGTATCTTGTCTTCTCATGTTTGAGTCTTGAGCTATGGTTTATGGTTGCGAGGACTTGTTTGAGGAGTAGATGCATGGTTATGATTATTTATCTCCTTATGTTTGATCCTGAGTTGTTATGAGATCATTGTGTGTAATGGAGATGGCTAGTGGCTTTGGGCTTATTCCTATTTTGGGATGGTTATGAGTTTGATCTACCTTTGGTTTGAGAGGATTGCATATTGATTTGTTGGATGTTAAGGAGGCTTCTTATTTTTTGGGTTGTAAAGGAGATCATACTTTTCACAACTATAGCACATTAGTGTGGATAGGACATGATTATGATTTGCAGGTTCTCTCTTATTGGTCTTATGTTTCTTCCTAGATGTTTATGTTCACATGACATTGGAGTTGGGATGTTTATGGAGCTATTGAGATCCTTTGACTTTTTTCTCTTATGATGTGGAGGATTTGGGAGAGAAATGGACTTGAGGTGAGAGTTATGTGGCAACTATTTAGTTTGTAGGTTTTGCATATCTATGTGTGTGTTCTTTGACACTATGTGATAGAGGATTCGACCACATCTTCTATGTGAGTGTTGTTAGTGGATCTTTGGATGCCTTGATCTATTTTCATATTTGACATTTACTCATGCAGCAGGAGTTCCAGGATGTATATAATTCCTTTGTTGGATGTTCTCATTATACTGTGGTCTGGAGGATCTTGAGGTTTTTTATCACATGCTTTGTGTTGTTACCTTGGAGGACTTCTTTATGCAAGATTGAGTATATACAAGGACTTGTTATCATTGCGATTTGAGTTGGATATGTTGATGGCATAAGGTATACTTGTTATCATTTGTATACGTTGGTTTGGAGGTATGGTTAGCTGAAGTGTTAGCAACTAGCTATGGTTTCTATTTCAGCTATGATGATTGATTCTTGTCAGCTACTCAAGCCTATTCATTACCATTGGATTTGATGTTTATGTTTGGATATTAGTTGATGCAAGTTTCTTTCTTCTATGTGACAGTTTAGTGTGGCATCTATCTGGAGGATCTTATCCTTCATGGTTTGGCATGATGGAGGATGAGGGGATTCTTCCTTGAAATGGTGGACACCTTGATTATTGTTGCAGGTATCTTGGAGCACATGGATGTTTATATGGTACATGTTGGGCATATGGATGGTTTCCTTGATGTTTTGAGTTTACATGTTGATCCCTTATGCAATGTATACAACAAGTGGGAGAATGTTGGAATAGGGGTGTTGAACACCTTGCATAACATTGGTATTATTTAATTATATAAAATAAATATTTATTTGTGGTGCATCCATGTGATGTGTTTAGCCACATTAAATGTTTATTTGATGCCACTTGTAATTGTTGTATGTAATATTGGGTTAATTATTTTATGTGTGTGGGACATGTTATCCTATTTTTCCTTCTGGCCAAATAACGTAAGGATCCATGATCCTAGTGTTTTCACCCTTTTGAAATGCAAGATAAAACCACCTAAAATGACCAAGTCCCAAAAAACCTAAGTTTTCCTTATGTTTTTTGCCTTTTTGAAGTTTCAGAGTTCGGGCTTCACCTCTTCATCATGCCATGTTTATCAACCCCAAACTCTGCCTTGGCCGCTTGTTATTCGACTAAGTATTTCAGGTGTCGGAGGTTGGGAGTTCTCTCTTCTACATTCTTCCTTTTGGAAGGCAGGAGGCGGAAGTCCTGAAGTCTGACCCATGACATGTGTTAACTCTTTCTAAGGCATTCCATTGTTCCGCGGAGATTATTTTATTAAGTGTTACATCCCCTTTTTGGATTCAATATTACTATTTACTTTTTCTTAAATAATACAGCCATGTGGATATGTTTTAACATCATAGAAAATGATGATATGTTTAGAAAAGGTTAATTTTATGAAATCATGGATTTTTACTTGATTATGATCAATATGATGTTATGAATTAAAATGTATTTCCGATATGAAAATGAAATGATTTGATGTAAATGTGTTTTGATCAGAACATTGGTACTCTGACCACAAATTATATGTGAGATTGTCAATGACAAGAATAGATGGAACATGTTCACCAGGAAGAAAGAAGAAGAGAAAGTATCTTTGAGAAAGAGAGAATAGACTCTGGAATAACCCATGGGTGCTTGCCACTGAAAATGAATATCAGGTAGATAAACCTAGTAGCCTTGAGTTAAGCTTTGATTTCAGGCTAAGTCAAATTTAGATGAGATGTCGAGGTTTGCAAGAATAGGTCTTTCTTCTTTCCGTAGTTGTCGTATTGAGTATGGGAAATCGGCATCTGTGTCGTAATACTCGGTATCATGTCATCAAATATGGATGATCGATATATTGTTATATATATAAATATATACACTTGAGAACAATTTGTAAGTCGTGTCTTGTTTAGTGGTTCGGTGCAAAAGTTGAAAGTTGTGCGTAAGTCGACCCCAAACCTTGTTTTCTGTTTACACTCAATTTGTCGTTATTGTCATAAAGCTCTACAAGCGTATGATGTAAACGTCTACTTGCGAAATTCGATGGATGTTGAATTATTTCTATTATGGGCTATTACAATATAATAAAAGGTTTAAATAATGTTTTAAATCTTGAGACCGTTGGGTGTAATACCTTTGGTCATATTGTATTGGAATATACTAAATTATATTAGTTTTATTTAAATAATCTTTTTGGGGTAATTCCTTTATTCTTTTGTGATGTTGGTAATCGGACGGTAGCTCGAGAGGGGCTCACTCAAGTCTTTATTTATGTCTTTTATTTCGAAACAATCTATTTACCCTTGAGCTTTGAACTTTATGAATGGTTGTACTCTTAGCCATTATTCTTAGTTTTGCATTTGATCTATACTCATAATCGGTTATGAGTAGTGTGACAACTTGTTTAAACTATCAACCGCCACCTCATGTAGTGATGAGCTCCACTTTGCAGAGTAATTGCGAATTGAGTGGGAAAACCAAACCATTTCTGGTAGTGGTCACAAAAGGAGGAGATGGTTAAGCATGCAGGGTAGTTACCCAATTGTTAGGCGTGGTCTTGTGAGTGGGAAGTTTAGTTTTCCTTCGCAGGGAGAATGGGATATAGAGGAAGTGGGGAGTCAGTTTTGGGGGGACAGAATGCAAAAAGGAAGTGGAGAGGAGGCTGAGCATGAAGTGAATGTGAGCGGTAAGAAAAGAATGAGCTCTTGGACAATTTTTAAGCAGTCACTGGAGAATCTCTTCAGGTTCTTTTCATCTCTTATCTATGCAGTCAAGATTATCAAGCATGGTTTATTAGTATTGCCTCTGCTTGTAAAATGATGGAACTTAGTATTTGATTGAAGATGTAATGTGTGAATTGTTTACCAACTTTAGTCCTGTGTGTTTTCACCTCTTTCAAAATAGAAACAATGCTATTTGTCCCCTGCACCACACCGCAGTCAAAAAACTCATAGTGTAATACATTGTTCTTCGAAGCATCTTCGATGGTTGAGTTTAATTGTGTAGTTGTTTTGTTTAACTTTAAGAGGTATTTGAATATGCGAAGAGCGCATAGTGGACTGAGTTTTTGGTCAAAAACTAGCTTTAGATTTATCATGCCGCAGTAGTAAAATCCAGATCGATGTTGCATGTGTCCTTAGTTGGCCTGCCGATTATAATTGGTTGGTCTTGTCATATTTAAAGACAACTAGTTTTCAAAAGACTTGAAGAATGTGTTAACCGTCAGCAGAGGAGAAACAATAGTGTGAAATGTATGCCGATGCATGTAAGATTACTCAGTCCTCCACAAATTATAAGTTTATAAATGGTTGGTCAACCATAGAGAATATACTTACCTTGCTGCGAATTGTAACCAGTTTTAGTCCACTTGTTTTTGTAAATAACTCTTTTTGCTCTAAAAATAGTCAAACTGTTGTGTCTTCGAAAGAGGGTATAGAGTTACTATTTGGATTATATAGTCAAACAAGTTAAATAATGAAGTTTTAGAACAAACATAATGAGTCTTTAGTTAAGTTTTTAGTCTAGACTTGCATGCATTCTTCTTGCAAATAGAAACAACAAGATAGGATTTCTAAATGCTTAGTTTGACAAAAGATTAAGCTATGTCGAAAATTCGATAGGTCGAAGAAGATTCTTAAGAGTATTTAAATTTTAACTCAAGGTCTTCGAATATTTGTATTCTATAAATTGGTTTATTGTGAAATCCTTCCGAAACAACCTAGTTAAGTTTAGTGTCCACTCTTGAGTGGATAATTTAAAGCAGTGGGCTAACTTAAAGATCAACTGATTAACTTATAGCATTATCTGATTAATCGATAAGCTAGGAACTCATTCTTTTAACATATGGACGGAAATGTCTCCATGAGCTAAAAAGAGAGAAGTAAACCTTACTGCCATGCATTAATGCATGATGAGTATGGAACACCTAGAGGTTATCGAGGTCGTTATATTGAACTTATACATAGGTAACTGTAGGATTGCAATTAATTCAAGTCGAGTTGGGGTGGGTGAACTTATTACTTGCGTTGATCAACGCTAATTATATTCAAATCCTTTGGCCAAGGTAATGCATGTGCCTCAAGTGCATTGATAGTTCACTGTGACTGGATGGCATAGCTTGTGGAGTGGTCATGCTTGACTAGAGGGTGTCTAGGGGATTTCATGATAACAAGTTACGTAGGTCACAACACCAGTACTTAGATGGCAAACACCATTGGTTATCCTAAGTCTATCCTCTTTGAGTAGGGTAGGGCCACTTCTAGATAGGAAGGAGTACAGGAGACCGATGGTCTGTGGTTGGAGGTTAAGCTCCTTGAAGATACTTTCTCTTCTATATTCCTGAGGATTGCCGAGACTTGAATTTGGATGGTCGACAATCGAGATGCAGTGACTTTGGTAAGTTTCTATTTTGAAAATGTTCTAAGTAACTTTAATCAACATATTGTTTAATGTTGTAGATGGATATATCCCTTTGTATAATTTATAATTTCATGATTATTGTTAGTCGATGGATGAACTACTTGGTTTTAAAATGAGAAACAAATTATTTTTCTGTTTTAAACTTTCAAAAAAGAAAAGAGTTATTACCTTTGGTTAAACTTAGTTTTTAGGGTGAAAACAAAACTGGGTGTTACATTAAGGCAAACAGTGACCACAAAACAACGAGAATTTTTCACATGGTCATTTGGATTTCCTTAGGAAGGAAGGCTCAGGGCCTGAGTTCCACTTCTTTTCATTCAAAATATTTCTAAGTGTTTTGGGGAGTTGGACTTCAGTCTTTTCTTCTTCCCTCTTCCTTTCTTTTGGAAGGAGGAAGGTTGAATCGAACCCCAAACTCTACCGAACCTTTGTAAAAGCAGTTAAGTCTTCAAACTTGTGGGGCTCAGATTTTCTCTCCTCTTCTTTCTCTGGGAAGGTGTAAGGCAGAAGGCCTAAGGCCCGATCTTTGCCGATTTCATAAAATTGACTAAGTGTTGCGAAGGCAGAGGTCAGGTTCTTCTTCTTTCCAAGGAACGACATAACGAAGGAAGCCCAATTTGTCAGAGCCTGACCTTTTTGCCTTCCAGGTGCATTTTCTACTATTCCAGACGTGACGAGACTGCTCAACGACTCTCCTGGTCACCATTAATGCTTCTTCAAAGCCTAATTGGTTGTAGAAGATGGATTTCTCACCTCCCCAAGCTATTGTAGCCTCATTTGCATTAAATCTTCATACTCATAGCATGGGCGGAACACTTCTTTTCAGTGGATTTCATGGGCAAAGCCATATGGGTGTGCTCCAAGGACATATAATGGATTTATTGCAGCATGGGAGATGGTCCTCTCTTGTTGACCACTCTTCTCTCTTTCATGGCTGCTACAATTTGATCATAAAAGCTATATACGCAATGTGCATGTGTTAGAGATGTATTTATGTTGGTTGGTTGGTCACTAGGTCTTTATTCATACTGGAACGCTTCATGCTTGATCTTGATCTCATGATATTTCCTAGAACTACATGAATCTGATCAACTATGTCCTCTTCTGGACCTCTCTGTGTTCATTTTAGTTCAACTATTGAGGGAAACCTAACATTATGTGTCTTCTTGATCTGTATTTAGCTTTTCTATCTTTGTAATGGCTATTTAGCCTATATGATTAATATAAACAACTGATTCTGCCCTTCTCATTTCTCTTTCATTGTGTTTGTTTGAATGCTTTTCACTTATCTTGTGGATAAAACAGTCCCTTTATAGGTTCTAGTATTCTATTTTTGGCCTCTAATAGAGAATGAATGAGTTTTTTTTAGTCTATTCAGCTTTTGAAATCATTACCGTGTTATGTCATCTCCAACTGAACACCCTAAATCTTGGTGTATCGCCCCTCTTTTTAATTTCAATTTCCCTCTCCTTTTTCCTTGGTGATCATTAGCATAGGTTTAGTCAATTACTTTGAACCTTATGTTTAGAAAGACGAACCAACCTTTTCTCCCACACCTTGAGATCAATCTCATTATGTCATTGGAATGCCTGGATAGGCTCCAAGCAGGGTACAATTTCACATGACAATAGGACACATAGAGTAATTAATTATTTAATTATTGGGAAAAAAGTGAAAACTCGGTACCGATAATTAAATGTGGGGGTCAATGGTTTTAGTGTGCTCATGGTTTTGGGGAAGATGGTTTTTCCATACTACATCTAGTATTTGTGTGAGCTTATCTTTATAAAAACAAACACACGGGTAGTTGTTGAGGTTGGCTTCTTGGCTATTTGAGTTGTTGCCTGGGTTTGGCTTGTTTGAGCATCTCTTGCAAGTTGCACATGTGAGGGTTGAAGCATGGCACAGGATGTGTGGTTGCATGCATGTTAACATAGAGTGTATGTAGAGAGCTTGATGATTCGGGGGTATTCATGAAGACTATGCATATGTATTGTAATCTTTATTGTTGAATAATACATGAGAGATGGATGCTTTTGGAGGCTAGGTTTTTCCCTCAATGAGTGTTTTCCTAGGGTATATCTTGTGTCACCTTTGATGGTATGTTGTATATTCTTTTGCATGTGGATTTTGATTACTATGTTTGCATATTAATCTCTCTTAGAGTTATGAGGAGATTGTATATATGAATGCAAATTTCAAACATTATGCTCGCACAGGACTTCGTAAGCCTTTTGTTTATGTTTTTCTTCTAAGCCACAATCAATCCAAATTCCCTCATATCCCCATTTTCATCCCCGTCATCAAGAGGAGGACCCCATTTCTATAGAGGAGGAGATAGTTGCTATTGGATCTCTAAGGACACAAGCCTAACATTGGCGTCCTTTATACATCACAATTTCTTTTCAATTGTTTTTTAATAGCAATTAGCACATTCTCTCGTCCTTGAGAAAGTAACAATTCATTTGTATTTTCTATTGGTTAGACTATAATTTACTAATTACTAGATTTAGATGTATTTTATGTTGTGCTTAGAGTAATTGCATTTCACTTTATTAAAATAGTTCACATTCAAAAATTGAATTATGAAAACAACAAAAACATAGAAAAACTACATTTAGGAAGAGTCATTTAGATCTACATTTAAGAAAGATTGTTATTTTCATTTTCAATTGTAATTAGATCATACTTGAAAAGTGGGAAAAAGAAGCTTGCATTCATTTAGAGTAATTGAATTTATAAATTCATATAACTTTCGAAATGAAACATTCAAAACAAGAAGGAAATCCCTTGATTCCAACATGAGGCATGCAATTAACAACTTTTTATTAAACAAAAAAACTTCCACACAATGGAAAACCCTCGATTCCATCACGAGGCACACAACACATAGCACTCTCAAACAAAAACAAAACATCCATCTCCTCAACTTAGCACTCGATGTGCCTTGGTGTGATGGAAGATTGGATCAAATCAATCTTAGAAGAGATAAGGGAAAACCTTCTAGCTCAGAAAAAACCTACCAAGGAATTTATTCAAGAACAAACATAAATCTTACAACAAATAGAGCATAACACAATCAAGACTCACATCCTAAGGGTTTTTTTTTTCAATTTGAAGGCCAAGTTATCAATCAATTCTAAAAACAAATAAGGCAATATCTATAAAATCATAAGAAAGACAGGGAACAAAACTTATTATAAGAATTGATCTCTCAATTTTGTCAACTAAATCAAGACAATCAAGACTATTAGCAACCACAAACACAAAAAAATCATGTGATCAACCCAACCACCTTTATGATGTTCTACTTCCCCATAAAACGAAACAACTACTCGATCCCACCACTGCTCGACTAGCTCCTGCCACAAGAGTAAGAGTGATTGGTCGGGCACCCTTAGCAAGGGTGCAGTTCATGTGCTACATCGGGGTCTAACTCATTTTTGTCATGCTTAGTGTTGGTTCCCAAAATCGCAGGTCCATAATCCTAGAGTATATCTCCGACTTCTAGGGTGGGGGTGTCATGAAGAAGGTGAGAAAGAGGCATATCCGTAGATTGAAGATGGTTAAGGCCAATTAATGAGAGTGGGTATGCTCTCCTACACTTCGGGCACAGCTAGAGTGTCACATCCCAACCTTTTGATTTCATTTATTATTCAGTATAATTGACATTAGTTTGATTGTCTTTACTATTGGGTGATTTTATGTGCATAAAGGTAATTTGTCGTTAATGTTAAATTGCATAAATTTGAAAGCTAATATAATGATGGATTATTATGTTATGATTATGGAGGTATATCTTAATCGTGCTTCGGCTATGACTATATGGACTAACCTATTGATGATAATCTAAGTGCGACTAAGTATAGGAACATGTCAAAGATGGGAACATGGTTGAGGTAGAAGCGTCCTAGCCACCAAAAAGAGTTAGCATGATGGAAAAAACCCGATGCATGCACATACTTAGTTTCATACATATTGCATCATGACATATTTATATTAATGAATGGCTTCAATATGCTTTCATGTAACATGGATACATAGTCTTTTGAACATTTCTCATTAAATTTTGGTTGCGGTTATGACATCTAATTATGAGTTAAGTATGTAATTTGTTTACTATGGACCTTTTTTTTTATTCGCCGTATAATCTTGCATTCTTTTCATCTTTTGATTAAATAAAACTATATGAACTAACTTCAAATTAGATTATTATTATTTATAAATATATCTATATATATTTATATATACATATATATAATTTAAATAATAAATATATACAAATGTATGTATACATAAAAATATATATGCAATGTAAGAGAAAATAATGAAACCACTGTAAAAATACACATGCAATATTAAAAATAAATAGAACTACAATATTAAATGAAGTTTAAAATTAAAAAGAAAAGGATTAGAGGTACTCGGATCACCCTCATACCTCCTCGCCATGCAGAACTGCAACTAAAAATAAAGAAAAGTCTAAAGCTAAAAAGAGAACGCCAATTTTAGAGCAAGAGAGATTCATTAAAAAGGAGAGACTAGAAAAGAAAAAGGATACAGAGAGAAACGGAGAAACAGAGAACGTGAAACATCAGATACAGGAGGCAAAATATCAATCTCGGGAAGAGTTCATGGTTGCCCGAGTATGTTTCTTAAGCTATAGATTGCAAGGATTGTGTCTGTTAAATCATCTAGTCTGTAGAATGGCATTGTACCAGGTTCTAAAAGTCTTAAATGTTTTCCTGAAATGTCTTTAATGGTCTATTATAACATTTATAATTATTTTTCCCCTATATTATGAATCAGCCTGTAATCTTTTTCCAACGGCCTCTGAAATAGATATCTACTTGTATTTATTTATAACAACCTGTTTATAAACTTATCGACCTATATTCTTAATCTCAATGGCTTGAAGATCTTAGTATCAACTTTTGTTTTATGCTATCTACCCGTATTTATTTATAACAGTTTGTTTATAAACTTATCATCTTGTATTCTTAATCCTATTGGCCTGAAGATCTTAGTATCGACCTTTGTTTTATGGTATATGTTTGTTTTTAATTATAATGACATTTTTTCTTAATCTCTTGTATAAACAACCTTTGTCTTCTAGTCATAGAGACAGGGAATAATATGTACCGACCTAAGTCCTCATATCTATCGGCCTGAATGAGATACCTATCCTCATATCTATCGGCATGAATGAGATACCTATTAGCTCGAATGAGATTTATATCGAACTCTCTATAATCAAACTGCCTATTTTGTTTTCACATCGACCTCTTGCTAACATTGTTTCGACCTACTTTATGTTGATATCAGTCTATGGTATATTGTTTGGCCTTTGCTTTTTTAAACAACCTAAGGTATGTTGTTTGGCCTGTATTTTTCCAAACAAACTATGGTATATTGTTTGGTCTATGTTATTTCCTATCTGCCTGAGTATTGTTTGGCCTGTGTTATTTCTTATTGGCCCAAGTTCTTTTCTATCTCTCTCTTTATATATATGGGTAAAATGTGGATTATACTCAGCAAATTGAATGTTGATCTCTCTATTATGTATGATATTTTAACTCAACAGTATATAAACTTGATTGAGCAGAAATTTGAATTGTTTTCAAGACTTTGTCTCCAAGGTTATCATGAATGTGTTAAAATTGACCTTGCCTTAAGTATGAATTCATTGAGCTAGATTTTATTGAGGTAATTGTACATGAAATGTGATTATGAGTTTATCTATACACACACATGTGTGTGTATACATATATTACTCATATATATATATATGTGTGTGTGTGTGTGTGTGTGTGTGTGTGTGTGTGTGTGTGTGTGTGTGTGTGTGTGCCTATATATGCATATATTTAGATATCTAAGTAAGTTCCGTTATAGTCACTGCTGGCAACTTTCATTATATAACAGAACACTCTTTATCCCTGTTGATAAATAATATGAAATGGTTAGAAAAACATACATATAGATAGTATTTGTAATTGAATTAGACAAATGCATGAAATTCATTATAAGAAGTATAATATGCATACATCATTATAGAGATCGTAAAGTGTATTCATGTTAATTTTTGTGAGAAAGTAATATTATATGTTTAGTGGACAAATGCATGTGTTTCATGAATTGTTTTGTAAGAAATTATTTTATTTTTCCATAAGTATGTTGGGTTTACCTTTTGGGATAGGGTGCCAAATGTGGGTTATCAGAGAAGGTTGATTCGCTTTCCAGGATCTGTCAGTTTATGCATGAGTGCTTTGGCCAAAGCTGTGTGTTCATTGAAATAGATGAAATTGCCTAGTTATATTGATATGTTTCTCTGCCACATCTTGATAGTGAGATAATGCACATTCTAGTTAGAAATGCATGTAGATATTAGGTTGCATTGAATTTTCCCTCCTGCCTATTGTTTCCAGGTTGCTAGGCACTTCGTGTAGGGTCGAGTATCCTTCATGTTAGGAAGGATTCCGGGGAAGCGTAAAGCTTCGTGGTTGGGTGGAAAAAGCGCATGGGCCATGTTCCCATCTTCAGTTTGCGAATGACCATGTGGGATAGTGGTGGCTGACGATAGTGACTTTATTCATTATCATTACTTGTATATTATACTTTATTATTGTACTGAGATGACTATATGGCATGAGAGCCAAAGATGTATCATTATATATTATTTCCTTGTGCTAACACTTGGATTTGGTACGTGTATTGTAAGATGTTGTTATGTCAAAAAATGTTCCCTTGGGGGCTTTTCCCTCTTACCTTAGAATGCATTTAGAGCATATTGCATGTTAATTTTGAATCTAGATGAGAAAACCCTTAAGTTTTATGACAAATAGGACCTATGGGGTGCTATTGAGATGACTCTTGACTGAAATAGGGAGGAAGGACTTGGGCACTTGCACCCTTGTCCAGCCCTATTTTAGGTCAGTCCTAAATTCAAATGACAATTTTATGACTGTTACTTAGGTCTTATGCTGACATCTAAAGTTTGAATTACGAAATTGTTAGTGAGAATGTTTGTAGTTGCATATATAAGCATGTTTAGTGTTTCATTTGCAAACTAGGAGATGATTGTGAATTTTATGCATACTTGTGATTTTAGAGCATCCATGATATTCATTATTGCAGAGTAGAGCATTGTTATTGTGTTTGTGATCACAGATTTGGCTTCATCTTCTCATGTGATTGAAGTGCCTTCA
Organism: Cunninghamia lanceolata; assembly: GCA_027924645.1. NCBI lineage: Eukaryota > Viridiplantae > Streptophyta > Pinopsida > Cupressales > Cupressaceae > Cunninghamia > Cunninghamia lanceolata. Next base: position 12,188,159 of record BSBN01000987.1, on the reverse strand, counting down.
TTTATGTGAGATCTACACTTCTAAGGTGACATTTTCTCATGTTTGAATCATTTATCATTTGGATTTTGCCTCTATCCTACAGGGATACACACTCTTTATCTGACAATGGTGTTCAAAAGACTTGAATGTCTCTCCAGGGCTTGACTAAGGCAAGCCTTTAAACACCACAACTCCCAACCACACTTCTTTGTGATTGCAGGTTACATGTACTAAGTTTCGTGGAGTGGAGTTGCAGAGGAAGGTTGCAGACAACAAGGATTCAGGATCTGAAAAGAAAGGGACAGAATTGAACATTTCAGGACATGGGCACTGTTGGTGCCTACATGAACATTCAGATTTCAAGCAATAAATTTTGCAGGCACCTTCCCAAAAAATCTAAAAAGTTTTAAGTCGGGGTTTCTGTCACCCTGATATTCTTGCGGGGGGTCATATTTCATATATGACCTGATTTTCCGCCCATGGGGTGATGTTTCAAATATCAGTCATCTTAAGGATGATCACCCCGATTGCTGTTGCAAAGTTTCAATATGACCTGATATTTCGAGGGGGGGTGATATTTTGAATATCAGTTATCTTACAGGATCACCCCGATATTCCGTCAAAGTTTTAGATAGCTCGATATTCTTGCGGAGGGTCATATTCTCAAGCATCAGTCATCTTACGAATATCACCCCTACCACGGAATATCACCCTTTGGGATATGATGGTGACGTCATCTAGATCCGATGAGGTGCATCATGTGGTCTTCGGCATGATATTATCTGCAGCTATGATGGGGGCCCGCCGATTGCCTATGAGGACATGAACAAGTACGGAAGGATCATCAATGAGGTATTTGGTTTGAATATGATGAGGAGGATCTTCTTCCGATGCATCAGGTTGCGCCGATGGAATATCGGGTGATATTTTTCATATGAGGGTGATGTTTTCCGCAAGGTGATATTTCATATCAGGGTGATATTGCATATTGGGATATCATGTAGGAGGTTTGCCGATGGCGTGGGTCATGATGATGAGGTCTTGGCGGATGGTTTGTTGGTTGTGCAAGGTAAAATTGTGCGACATCATATGTGCTCATGACCTAATTTATAAAGTGTTGAGGAGGTCGTTGCGGGGTGAATGTGGGATAATTAGTTCCCACATGATTTGAAAAGTTAGGTCATGATTTTTGGTGGGAAAGTTTCAAAGCGCACAGCCTACTGCATTTCCCAAGGCCGCGGGTTGGTATGCCTTTAATGGCGGATGTTACAGGGTATGGGTGAAGGCGTGGACGGATCAAGTACCTGATTGAAGATGTGAATCCCCAGGCGGCGGCACAAGGCTCAAGACCTCCCTGTCTCCTCCTCTACCTGCTGCATTCAATGTCGAGCACCATTTCTCGTGATGCAATGTATCTAGTGAAATTTTGAGTCAACCATGTACTTTCAATGCTGAGTACACCTTCCTGCTGTATATAGCAGAATGTGTTGCTCATTTGTAGGGGTTTTTTTGGATGTTTTTTGGGGTTTTCTGCTCTAACTCTGAACACAAGGTGTTCACATTTTGAAAGGCATTTTCTTGTTGCAAATTTGGTCCTTAGTCTGGTGTGTCAGTCTTTCTTGTTTGTAAATGACAAATTCCTGTATGATGATCTTCTATGCAGATTAAGTTTAAATGAATAACACTGGGTGTGTGTATTGCTTATGATTGTCTCCTGTATGTTACTTGTTTTCCTTTCAAGCAAGGTTGTCAAGGGCTTCCAAGTTTTTCAGTATATGCATACTGTGTGTCTGATCTCTTGTGTTTGCTCAAGGGGTGGTTAAATAGGCTTTTGATCAGATACAAAGGGAAATGGATTGCATCATAGGATTGTTAAGCATGATCATAGATAATACCTTTTCTTGGATGTATTGCTGTTAGGCAGTAATATTTTATCTAGGTCCTCTGGATATGAATTCATGTTGTCATAGGGAAACATTTGCATTCACAGATTTGACTCTACTGCCCAGATAAGGTATTGGTTTGGGAATCTATCTGTTCAAAGGGTATAGGAAAATCCCATAACTCTAAACACAATAAAATCCATCTTTTCATAACTTCCATCCTGTTAGTTTGTAGGAGTAGGATTAGGACCCCTGCATACTCTCATCCATAACCAGATAAATATGTCCAAGAATGTTGCCAACCTTGTGATGTATCATGCACATCTTGGTCCACACATGAGAGTATCTTGCCTGTTGTTGTCAAGCTAAATCTTTTTGTCATTAGGCTAGTCAATGTTACACCTTTAGCTATAGGGATACCCCCCTTGGTGCGGCAGAACCAGAAGTGAAGGGAAGGTAGCTCACGCAACCTCCCATATCTATTGGCTGAATCTACTTGTGCATTAGAGCTGGCAAACCCTCTGTCGATTCAGGAACCAACAGATTTTAGCAACTCCGCTGGGGAATGTGATTTGAAAGTATTATCCTGCAGTCTCTGGTGAAGTTTTGCCCATTCGAGTCACCAACCGATGGGAAGAAGAGTCAAATAGTGTGAAATCATTGTTGTGTATCCAGTTCTTTCATGTGAATATGGTGCTCTGCTGGTGGAATGAACTCAGAAAAATATTTGATGAGCTTTCAGTTGTTTGAAAAATTTATCCTCTTTGGAGAGGTGGTGACTCTGCAAATAAGATTTAAGTGCACATGAAAGGTTGATGTATGCTATTGTGATAAAAAAATGTTTTGTTCATGGTTTCTGCATCTAGATGAGCAAAGGTACCTAGCTCCTTCCCATTTATATTTGTTGTTTTATTGCATAAGTTAGATGCCAGGGGAAGCCTTAGGTCTTAGGCAGATATATGATGTCTAAGAGTGAAATTTATATGAATCCAAATATGTATTCACCCATTCTCAGTCATGAGGGGGATGAAATGTTGAGTAAAAGAATTGAAGAGATAAAAAATAGGTTGATATCCTTAGAGGCTAGGCAGGCTCAGTTAAGTAGTAACCTTGTTGTGTCTGCCAGTCAGAATGCTAAACCTCTTGTTAGCCCTTTTGATCCTTTGTATGACCAATTAGATTTGTCATGGGTTGATTATCAAGTTGAAAGTATGCCTACTCAAATCTATAATCAGATGCCTAGATTTAGTGGACACAGTGTGTGTGATGGGGGTGCACATATCCAAAATTTTCATAGCTTTATGGTGAGACACTCATTTAGAGATGAGGATATGTGGATGAGGTTTTTTGTTAGATCCTTTGGTGCTAGAGCTAGAGATTGGTATTTGAGCTTTCCAAAGAGATCCTTTGCATGTTGGGATGATCTTGTTGACTATTTTAGAGAAGAATTTGCAAGAGAACCTGCTGATCTTGTTGCAAGATTAATGGAAATCAAAAAACAAGATGAAGAGCCTTGTATTGATTTCAGTCATAGATTTGCAGTAGCCCTTTCACAAATCCCTGAAGACTTCAGACCTGATACTTCAGCCTGCATTGGCATATATTTTGAAGGTTTTGAGGAGGGCTCTAGTGCAATGTTGGGGGAAATCAAGATAACAAGTATGCAGATGGCATACGAGTTTTTAGAAAATATAGAAAAAAAGAGAAATGAGCACATGCAGAATTCTCTGTCCACAGGCTTTGGTATGATTAACAATTGTGTAGCTGCAAATGACCAAGTGATCATGGCATCATTTGAAGATAAATGTGAAAATGAAAATATAATAGTTGAGAATGCTATGTTTGAACATAATGCTGATAACAGTGCTCAACTAGGTTGTTCACCAATGAAGGATGCCAGTAGAAGGATCAATGATGACTCCCATTGCAAGGTTGAGGTGTCTGGTTCTGAAAACAATGATGAGGTTATGGACAACAGTGAATACTTGTTTGAGTGGATTTGTGGAGATAATTGTGAGTATTGTGCTCAGGATAGAGAAGAAATAAGCAGACAGAGGAGCAATCCCATGTTTGAATCACTGCCTTTTATTCAGACACATGGAGATTATGAAGAGCAATCAGGGATTGAAACAAGTGCTAGTGCTGAGCATGATTGTTCTTTGTTTGATTTTAGTTTTGCTTATGGTACACAGGTTGATACTCCTCCACACAAGGAATTCATTGGTAATGAAAATGCATGTTCTGCTGCCCATAAACCAGTGGCATACCATAATGAAGCTGAAACACTTGGATCAATCCTTTTTGACACATATAGTGATGAGGATATGTTTGAGTATTGTGAAGGTCATAGCACTGTTGTTGATATGGATTCTATTTTTCATCCTGATGAAAGAAAAACTAACATACATCATGAAGGTTATTGTAGAGAGGTGCTAGAGCCTGATCCTTTCTAGCTTGGTGCAGCTGATGGTTATGTGCATGATGTGCACAATTATGAATTTAAAAGCTTCTTCCTTGATATGCCAGCTTATGGTACAATGAGGCTTGATGCTCCTAGCTACATGGTGGACTTTAAGTGCTTTCAGTTTTCAATCTAGCTAGGAGATCATTTTACAATGCATGTTGCTGATACAGATGATGATAAGTGCTATATGCCATATGGGATTGCATTATTTGATAAATATAACATTCACATGTTGCTTGATGCTGATGGTTGTTTGCATAGGGTTGATAGTGACAAGCTAAATAAGATGGTTGAATATGCAAATGACAAGGGTGCTTGTGGATGAATCATGGTAGCATCTTCAGGCTTGATCCAATGATATCAGATGAAAACAGGGTATTTGACAAAGGGAGATACAGGTTTTTCCTTTCTTGGTGGCCCTGGGCCACCAAGTGTGATCTGTGATGCAGGTCAATGTAGCTTCATGACTCTGTGCCCAATGGATAAGGGGTTGGTCTGCATCCCAGAGATCTGTGGTTCTCACCATGCCTGCAAGAGGCATGCGTCCCTAGACAGAGCCAATGTTGGTGCCTGCATGAACATTCAGATTTCAAGCAATAAATTTTGCAGGCACCTTCCCAAAAAATCCAAAAAGTTCTAAGTCAGGGTTTCTGTCACCCTGATATTCTTGTGGGGGGTCATATTTCATATATGACCTGATTTTCCACCTGGGGGGTGATGTTTCAAATATCAGTCAACTTAAGGATGATCACCCTGATTGTTGTTGTAAAGTTTCAATATGACCTGATATTCTGAGGGGGGTGATATTTTGAATATCAGTTATCTTACAGGATCACCTTGATATTCTGTCAAAGTTTTAGACAGCCTGATATTCTTGCGAAGGGTCATATTCTCAAGCATCAGTCATCTTACGAATATCACCCCTACTGCGGAATATCACCCTTTGGGATATGATGGTGACGTCATCTAGATCCAGTGGGGTGCATCATGTGGTCTTCGGCATGATATTATCTGCAGCTATGATGGGGGGCCCGCCGATCGCCTATGAGGACATGAACAAGTACAGAAGGATCATTGGTGAGGTATTTGGTTTGAATATGATGAGGAGGATCTTCCTCTGATGCATCAGGTTGCACCGATGGAATATCAGGTGATATTTTTCATATGAGGGTGATGTTTTTCGCAAGGTGATCTTTCATATCAGGGTGATATGAAATATCGGGGTGATATTGCATATCGGGATATCATGCAGGAGGTTCGCTGATGGCGCAGGTCATGATGATGAGGTCTTAGCGGATGGTTCGTTGGTCATGCAAGGTAAAATTGTGCGACATCATATGTGCTCATGACCTAATTTATAAAGTGTTGAGGAGGTCGTTGCGGGGTGAATGTGGGATAATTAGTTCCCACATGATTTAAAAAGTTAGGTCATGATTTTTGGCGGGAAAGTTTCAAAGTGCACAGTCTACTGCATTTCCCAAGGCCGCGGGTTGGTATGCCTTTAATGGCGGATGTTACAGGGTATGGGCGAAGGCGTGGATTGATCAAGTACCCGATTGAAGATGTGAATCCCCAGGCAGCGGCACAAGGCTCAAGACCTCCCTATCTCCTCCTCTACCTGTTGCATTCAATGTCGAGCACCATTTCTCATGATGCAATGTATCTGGTGAAATTTTGAGTCAACCATGTACTTTCAATGCTGAGTACACCTTCCTGCTGTATATAGCAGAATGTGTTGCTCATTTATAGGGGTTTTTTTGGATTTTTTTGGGGTTTTCTACTCTGACTCTGAACACAAGGTGTTCACATTTTGAAAGGCATTTTCTTGTTGCAAATTTGGTCCTTAGTCTGGTGTGTCAGTCTTTCTTGTTTGTAAATGAAAAATCCCTGTATGATGATCTTCTATGCAGATTGAGTTTAAATGAATAACACTGGGTGTGTGTATTGCTTATGATTGTCTCCTGTATGTTACTTGTTTTCCTTTCAAGCAAGGTTGTTAAGGGCTTCCAAGTTTTTTAGTATATGCATACTGTGTGTCTGATCTCTTGCGTCTACTCAAGGGGTGGTTAAATAGGCTTTTGATCAAATACAAAGGGAAATGGATTGCATCATAGGATTGTTAAGCTTGATCATAGATAATACCTTTTCTTGGATGTATTGCTGTTAGGCAGTAATATTTTATCTAGGTCCTCTGGATATGAATTCATGTTGTCATAGGAAAACATTTGCATTCATGAATTTGACTCTGTTGCCCAGATAAGGTACTGGTCTGGGAATCTGTCTGTTCAAAGGGTCTAGGAAAATCCCATAACTCCAAACACAATAAAATCCATCTTTTCATAACTTCCATCCTATTAGTTTGTAGGAGTAGGATTAGGACCCATGCATACTCTCATCCATAACCAAATAAATATGTCCAAGAATTTTGCCAACCTTGTGATGTATCATGTACATCTTGGTCCACACATGAGGGTATTCTACCTGTTGTTGTCAAGCTAAATCTTTCTGTCATTAGGCTAGCCAATGTTACACCTTTAGCTATAGGGATACCCCCTTGGTGCGGCAGAACCAGAAGTGAAGGGAAGGCAGCTCACGCAACCTCCCATATCTGTTGGTTGAATCTGCCTGTGCATTGGAGCTGGCAAACCCTCTGTCGATTTGGGAACCAATAGGCACCTAGGGCAATGTCCTCTAGAGTTTCAGGCATGGGAATCAGTGTTACAATGACATTTTGTGTCTAAAGAAGCCTCGACATCCTGAAAATTAGCCTGCCTTGGACAAGGGCACCTAGGGCAGTGTCCTTCGCATTTCCAGTGATGAAAACAGACAAAAGAGTGATCATCAGTGCTAGGGGTTCTACATTCCGCGAAGAAAACAATACCTTGGACTTGGGTGCCCAGGGCATTGTCCCCCAATATTCCTCATTCTAAACTTTGAAAAATGGTCAGTTATTAATCTCTATCTTCTATCTCAGTCTATAAGCATTTATCTAAATCTATCAATTTGATCATTGCTTTGCATAATTAGAGTTTCTTGCATATTTAAGGATTAAAGTGAGATATTAATTAGCATTTTCTGAGTTTCCACATCGTTCCAAGTGATAGCCCAACCTGTAAGGTGAATGCTCTCACTTAGTAGAGATTCAAATTGGTTGATATGTCCTTGAATGTTTGTAGAGAAAGGAGCATCTAAACCCATCAACACTAAAACATCAACCCCTCTTTTCACTACAAAACATATGTAAGTTGATATTTTTACATAGGTATAGAAGATTTATCATTTCCATTTTATGTTATTATGTTTGAGATGGTTATTTACTTTCGTTTAATAGTTTTGAGATGGATACTTTACGCCAGGAGGGTATTCCTAAAGGTATTAAATAAAACACAAATAAATAATCATAACCGTACCTAACATAAACTTGACCCCTATATTTGTCACTAGGCCAAGACAAACTGGCTACATGAACCTTTAATTAAGTGTCATAACCCCTATTCTCAATAATTAATTTTCAATTTAATATTACCATTTTAATTATCGTAGACCAAACTTTGACTCATGTGCGTGATAGGAATATACTCTTGACAGAGAGAGTATCGTCGAGAAGGGGGTGTTTAGCCAACTGATAGCAACTGTCGTGAAAGAAATCTACACACAGGTGCTTAGATAGCATATAGTTGCATTGTCATTGCATAAATTAATCATATTGCTATCTTGCTTCTTATTTTAAGTAGAAAAGAAAAAACATTGTTATGTTTGATAATTATTATTTAATTGAGTGTTAGTTAAATATTAAAAATGCTCTTAGTGAAATAAAGTAGTTTTAATTTATTTATAAAGTGATTTTTATTTGAAATTATATGTGAAGGAAGAATTATAATTATTATCATTTATTATTTTAGAAATAATTGTGTTGCAAATTTAATTAATAAATTATGTTAGTTATTAAATATCTATTTTTCAAAAATAGAATATGTGTTTTTATTTGATAAATTGGAGATAAAACATAGAAAAAAGAAAACAAACTTAGAAATAAAACAAAAGATAGAAACAAATAAAACAATAGAAAAAAACTTAAAAAATAGAAAAAAAAAAAAAAAACACGAAAATAAAGCAAAAATAAAAGCAGAAAAAGATAGAAAGAAAGAGGTGAGAAGAAAATAAAGTTGTTAAAAAGAGAAAACCCTCTCATTCTCTCACACACAATATTCATTCCAAAGAAACCAAGAACAGAGAAGAAAAGATTTCAAATTTGAAAAAGGAAGCAAAAGAGGGACAAGAAGGAGTGGAGAAACGGGAAGGTTTCAACCATCGGAAAGCATAAAATAGGTTTTTATTCAATCTATAATTTTCTCAATCTAGGTGAACAAGATGATTGTATGGTCATTCTTTGATTATGGGAAATTCATTGTTAATATTTTATAATTATAAATATCATAATACCGATATTATAAAATATGTATTTGAAGTTAAAATCAATATTAATATCATTATTTTCTTTATGATAATCTATATATAAAATTGTTGTTTATAATTATACATTATGTATATATATTGGAGATTTTTATTACTGTTATATATATATTAGCTACCAAATGGCAGCCACGACGCCTTAAGGACAGGCCGTGGGAGGAGTTATGACTCCCACCACATGCCACGACCTGTGGGGGAGAACCGTAACAGCCCCCCCACCATAGCTTCCTTAAGGAAGCCGCAGCTCCCTATTGGAGGCTACAACTCCCTTAAGGGAGGTCATCGGCCTTACAACAATTTCTTTAAAAAAAAATTAATACTGCCTTTAAACTATGCTTGTAACTTAAAATCGTTGTTATTAAAAATTCAATACTTAGATTTTATTGTTGTATATCGATTTATTTGTTGTTACTGTCGATACCTCAGTATGATATATATCTATATAGATATATAAATATATATGTTGTGTATAAAACACTTACTGTATATAAAACCTTTGTTGTATATAAGACACTTGTTGTATATAAAATCTTCAATTGGGCAGTTTGATTCAATAATAAATGTGTATATGTGTGTGTGTGTGTATATATATATATATATCCATTGACTGTATTCTGAAATGAAAATACTACTGTAATTAGCACCGTTAGACATTATATAATTTTTTTGACTAAAATCTTCTTTATATTATACTCTATTAAGTAGGCCAATGTGTAAAGGACATATTTTAGATAAATTGATATTTGTTATAACTCAATGTTAACCATACTGAGAAAAGAATGATTTCTTCAAAACGATGTTATAGGAAAACTATTAGAATGATTTATTTCAACAAGTATTTTTCATCACAAATCTAGAGAACAATTTTCTTCTTTAATAAATTACAACATATCATTGAAATAGTAAAGTCAGTTTTTTTGACAAAAACATGCAAACCAGAATAATGAAACTTTTGAACAAATTCTATTTTTCTGAAAAAGAACACATTGTTAGTAAATGTTTAAATCTTAAACAAACTATTCCTTTTGTACTATGAGAAATGGCATCTCTGGGAAGAACCAGTGGAGGTAATTGTCAATATAGTCAAATGAGGATGATCTCCCTAATTTTGTTTATAAACTATAACCTAGGAGATAGATTTATCTTAAAACGGTCATACGATTAAGAATATTGTTGTTTTGTTACACATTACCTTGTACTAGGCAAAATGCATAAGTATCAGTTATTTCCTAAAAGCTTGGTATTGAAATCAAAATGATAGTATACCTAAGACATAGACTCTCAGACTATGGTATTCAATCAATTGCACATGCTTGAGTCATGCTTGTAAGTCCATCATGGTATTAATGTGTGTTATGTTTTACAAAATGACATCATATGATTTGGGGTTATGTATACACTCCTTTTTATGCATTATGAGGAAAGAGACCTAATTTGATTTTGATAGATAGATGAATTCAACTGCTACTCATTAATTATGTTCATGGTATATGATCATGATATCAAGAACGAATGACTATTCTTTGAGAAGGATAACGTTTCATTGCTTATGTATTTTTGTCTTACTTGAAAAGTATGTATGAGTTGTGGATGCATTTTTCTATTCTTGCATTTATGTATAATGAGTTAAGTAGAGCACCAAATTCTTTCACCTAAGTTGGTTTCAATTTGCTAGACCCCTCGTGATGGGTCAGGCTTCCCAGAAGGGAAGCACGGGGAAGCTTTGTGCTTTGTGGTAGGGTGGATATCACCACGATGATACTCTGTCTTGGGTTCCATGGTGCATGCATGGAAGATACTATATGCTATTATGTTATTCATGTATAAGCCTACATGGCTAAATTTTGTAAAGGCACGGCCTTGATAGATATACTTTTTGATACATTGATGTATGTAATCCTAATTGAATGTGAAGACGAAAGATATTTAATTATGTCTCTATTTCCACTCCATGTTATAAATAATTTATTCTAAATTCGATAATTTGGTAGCGAAATGCTTTTTCAAAGGTTATTTTTAGTAAGTGAGATTAACGGTCCTTACATTTGGTATCAGAGCATAAGGTTCATCTCTGGAACCTATGTGCTCGCTATACTTTCCCATCCAACATTATGAGAATCTAATGTTTGGAATTCTTGTGCCAAGATGGTGCATCTCAAAATGACTGCCAAGAAGTCAGTTATTAGGAATGAGAGCTATCTCAGGGCCAAGAAGGAAAAAGAAGCCATTGTTTGCACCATAAAGGGGACAAATAATGACAATGACATCTAGTTAGATGATATGGAGACCTTGAGTCATGTCCTCTCCTGAATCAGTTGAGAGAAAAGAAGGATGAGAGACGATGCCAACTTCAACCGTCTGCCTTCGGTCTCTCCAACCAAGTCAGCATCCTTGCCACTATCTAGGGATATGCCCTTTGAGTATAGTGTGACTCTTGCCATGTTGTTTAGAGATCCTCAAATTTCTTCTTTGGCTGAAATAATTGTAATTTCCTCAAGTGATGAATTGGAGGAGTATGCACGAGTGCACCCACCTCCCAAAGTTGTAACCCTCAAGTCTGAAGAGGAAAAGGAGCCAAAAGAGTTCCCCTTATCTGAGAATGAAATGTAACGTTTTATGTTATTTTAAAAAAAATAGAACTTCTACAGAGAATAAGGATGTAAGAATCCACCAATAAATAAAATGAGACCTTGATTTTGAACACGTGGATGTTTTGGAATTCAATGGTAATTATGATGATTGAATATATGTGATTCAACGTATGAAGTACAATGCAAATAGTTGTTGGAAATAATCTTTCAGTATGAATGTAATTAGAATCTTAGAAACTTGATTGTCAAAGTGACCATGCGTATTCTCCTACTCACCTCTGATCAGGGTGAAGTGTAGCGTTGTGCTCCCTTCGTGTAATGTGAAACTGTGGATTTTAATACTTTATTTTACTTTACTAGATGAAAATTTCAAGATGTTGTGGGCTAGTATGAAGATTTTGATTACTTTTATTTATGCCTAAGTATGGCCATCAAGCATTTTACCTTGCAATTCTTATGAATATGTTTGATTGTTAAGCTCATTTTATGTTTTGATAATTTTCTTTTCGCTTGATATCTTTTCATTTCTTTATTGATGATGGCTATGCTTAAATGTTTTGACTATTGGTCTTGTAATTGCTATGTTATGTTCTCCATCAATCCATGAAGGCTCTGATGGAATGTATAAGGGAGTTGAACGCGGAGAATACACTAAGTCCAGGGTATGTAATTGTGTCCCAGAGATGGTGTAGAATAAATTCTTTTGGTTGATGCTAGGTGCAAGAGATGGTGGATTGTAATGGATGCAAACACGTAGTTTCTGTAAATATGGTAACGTAGTATTGCCAACCTTGAAATTGAGATTGCTTTGGAGTTTTCTTAGTAGTTGGAGGCTTCTAACTTGAGGAGGATAGGTGAGCTTATGATGATTGACTCATGTTATTGGTATGTTTCAATTTACTCAAAGGGTAGACGCATTATGTAGAAGATACATGCTTTATATTGGTCATTAGGCCTTGTGTGTACTTTATATTGATTAATATATTTATTGGAACTCCAAAATGTGGTGCGGGGAAGCCACTCAAATTCAGAATATTAGTAAGGTATTTAATTACCTAGAGCATGTGTAATACAAGGTCGAGTAGGACCAGCACACAATTGGGATAGATAAATAATTACCTAATTAAGAAATTAGTAAAAATTAGTAGGAAATATTTATACTAATATGCGTGATGCATATTCATATCATTGTTGTCTTTGTGCGAGTGATGCACTAGAGTAAGTCATTGACTCCTTTATATGAATAAAACCTCGTGTAATGATTACATTCCTAATTTGTGTGTGAGATTGTAGGGTTTGTTGACTCCCAAAACTACAACTCCACTTCCTAGGACAAAATCACACTCACAAGGCCAGGGAATGTCTTCATGTGAGCATAATCAGCCCATCAACAGAATATGGAGGGTTAAAGGACAACCTACGAGAGTGGGTTTCATCCCTTGCACTTCGAGCTCAACTTAAACTCTAGAGGGATATTCCAAGGGGTATACCTGAATAGGTATTAAATCCAAACCAGATGAACAACTAAAAATATGGACAACCAAACTCAACTCACCTTCTTAGCCCCCAAATTTGTCACTAAGCTAAGAACAACTCGATGTCATAAAACCCCTATATAGATGATTCAGCTGTGCTAATGTACATGCACATGAAATATAGTTTTTTCCCCTAAACCATAGTTGAATAATTTATTTGTTTTAAAAGGTGATTGGTCCCTCTCCAATATAGACTGGTGCCTATTCCATTGGACAACTGAATCATAAGCAATAAAGAGGAAAGAAATAGGCTGAACCAACATCAACAGAAAACTAAAATATATTGACATATATTTCTCGGATTACATTTCATACCCTAGACATACTTATTTAACCAAAGACAAACTATAATAACCCATTTGCAATAGAGAAATGACCCAACACAAAGCTTGTATTGATTTGAATGTTGTCATACATTATCAAATCTCATTACAATCGCACCAGCAAATGTGGTGAAAGCAAAATACAAAGCTGCGGCAATATATTCCCCTAAATTATTAAAAATAGCCATGGAGACATACCATTGTATAAAACATGCATTACAATCCATTCCTACGTTGTATCAACCACATTTCTTCATTCACCGCCCAGACGTTTTCCTCTGTTTGATGCCCTAAAATCTCCTTAGGCATTTTCCAGAGCAGATAATTGGCTTAGTGACCAACCTATTTTACATCATTGATTCATGCATATATAGCCATTAATTCCACCTGACCTAATCAAGGCTACAATAAATTCCCCTATGGGCTGTGTTAGAAAATATCTTGGCCAGAAGGGACGTTCATCTAGACCAGCAATAACTGCAACAAAATATCTAGAAGGGGTAGCTGAGAAAATCATCATTATTTGACCCCTAAATTTTTGTTGATTTAAACTTGCAATGTTTCTACCAAGTGCGAAAAACCCTCACCACGTGGACCATCACCCGCTGCCCTGCAGAGAGTTGGCATCTTGGAAAGATTCCCTGCACGTAGGTGGGGAAGGAGTAGCATTCCAGAGCATTTGATAACTTCTGCACTTTCTTTTAATTATGCATCCCAGAAAAGCTGCCATGTGTCGTGAAGAGCCATCTCTATTTGGGCCTCGCAAAAAGAATCTGAACCCTCCATGTGGCACCATGGTATAGGCGCTAGAAAGAATGGTGAGTGAAAAGGTTAAGTCGCTAGGTCAGGGGTTTTCTGAACCTGGGAACCACAAGTCAGGTGTTTGGAAGTTAGGAAAACTCCCAACCTCCCAACAACAAAGGCTTGAAAAGGTTAGGGCCGTAACTAGGCAAGACGAAGCGCAAGGCGCTTGTGGTTGGCAAGTCAGCGAGTCATCGAACTTCTGAACTTTTGAACCTATGAAAAAGGTTCGAAACTTTTTGGGTTCACTGACTTGCCGAAAGCCTGACTTTGAGCCTTAGTGAATTTTTTATGCTCGCCCTTCCATCCTTCATTGTTGGGGAAAAGTTGAGTCAGTGAACCATTGAAGTTATGAACCTTTTCAAATTGCCGACGAGGGAAAAGCCCATCCAAATGCCTTGTCAATTTTTTTATTTTTTCACCTTGCATTTCAAATGGAAAAGACATGAAAACCTATGAAATATGTCTCTGATCGATTATAAGCTATAGGTTCAAGTGGGAATATGAATTAGATATGAGGAGCAAAACATGGCATTTTGGGGACTAATTTTTTAGGTGTCAACAGGGTCTGTAAATCTCACTTACTAAAAATAACCTTCAATAAGCAAATCAATTCCTGAAATAATTAAATAGTATAAGATAATTATTAAATGGTGCTAAAAGGAAATAATTCAATAACTTCATAATTATTTTCAAATAGGATTACATACATTAATGAGTCAATATGTATATCAATACAAGGTCGTGCCTTTACAAAATTTAGCCATGTAGGCTTACACAAAGATAACACAATAGCAATACATAACATCTTTCTGCATGTGCACTGTGGAACCCGAGAGAGAGTATCACCGTGGTGATATCCACCCTACCATGAAGCACAAAGCTTCCCTGTGCTTCCCTACTGGGAAGTTTGACCCATCATGAGGGGTCTAGCAAACTGGAACTAACATAGGTGAAAGAAACTGGTACTCTACTTAACTCATTATACATAAATGCAAGAATGGAAAAAAAATGCATTCACAATTCATACATACTTTTCAAGTAAGGTAAAATACATATGCAAAGAAACGTTATCCTTTTCAAAGAACATTCTTTCATTCTTGATATCATGATCATATACCATGTACATAATTAATGAATAGAAGTCGAATTCGTTCATCTATCAAAGTCAAATTAGGTTTCTTTCCCCATAATGCATAAAAAGGAGTATATACAAAACCCCAAATCATAGGACATCACTTCGTAAAACATAACACACATTAATACCATGATGGTCTTACAAGCATGACTCAAGCATGTGCAATTAATTGAATACCATAGTCCGAGAGTCTATGTCTTAGGCATACTATTATTTTGATTTTAAGACCAAACTTTTAGGAAATAAAGTTGATACCTATGTGTTTTACCAAACACAAGATTATGTGCAACAAATCAACAATCTTCTTAATTGTATGACCGTTTTAAGATAAATTTATCTCCTAGATTATAGTTTATAAACAAATTTAGGGAGATCATCCTTGTTTAAAGTTATTGACAACTACCTCCACTGGTTCTTCCTAGAGATACCATTTCTCAAAGTACAAAAGGAATAGTTTGTTTAAGATTTAAAACATTACTAACAATGTGTTCTTTTTCAGAAAAATAGAATTTGCTCAAAAGTTTCATTATTCTGGTTTGCATGTTTTTGTCTATGTTTACAATTCTAGTGATATGTAATGATCTTTCAAGAAGAGTTGTTTTTCTAATCTTGTGATGTAAGTAAATGTTTGAAATAAATTCAATCTACAAGTTGAAATATACGATCCTACTTTTCAAATCAATGAAAACATTTAATTATAACAAGTAACAGTTTACTTAAACATTTGGATTTATAACATTTCGGGTTTTATTTCATTCAAAGTGCCGGTGTATTCTGCAGTTACATTCAGAATGAAAATATAGCAATAATATATGATTTTTCCCTATTTGTCTACTTAATGAATCAAATATAAAGAAAATTTATGACATCTAACTTATACCATAAATCTTACGGTGTTGGTTACAGCAACCAAAACACCAAATATTCAGGCAGCTAGTCTATATATATACTCCCCCACAGCCTCTAATAAGGCTTGCGGGTCGGCTATTACAACCACAAGCAAATTTATATGTTATTTAAATTTTTCTTTATATAAAATTTCAATAAAAAAAACTACACAACGATAGTAATAGTTGCTCGAAATTTCAAATGATTTTAATACTATTTAATTCTAGTATGTTGTTTATAACATAACAATAAAATAATATAATAATTTTAACAATTAAAATATAAGTCTTTACCAATTAATAACAATTTTAATATCTGGTAAAATAATAATAACAGTAGTATAAATATCAATTAATTTTAAAATAATATACGTAATCTGAATAGCGATAGTAATATATATATATATATATATATATATATATATATATATATATATATATATATATATATATATATATAGTATATTCAATTAGAGAACAACAATTTTATTTATATTGTCATAAAGAAAATAGTAATAATACTATTGTTTTTAACAGTATAATGATAACATCAAATACATAATTATAATAACGGTTTTATGATATTTATAATAATAAAATATTAACAATAAATTTTTTAGTTCATATAAAAACAGAGAATGACCATACAATCATTTTGCTCACCCAGATTGAGAGAATAACATTATGACATTATGGATTGGATAAAACTTGTTCAATACGCTCCCCAATGATTGAATTCTTTTCTGTTTCTCCTCTCCATCTAAATGTCCCTCTTTTGCTTCCTTTGCCAAATCTAAAATTTTCCCGTCTCTGTATGAATCTTTTGTGCGTGGAAATTAGAGGGTTTTCTCTTTTTAAAATGCATTCTTTTCTTCTCAATTTTCCTTCTTTCTATCTTTTTATTTTGTTGCTTTTATCTCATGAAAACTTGCTATTAAAATAATATTAGATAAATATTACTCCTAATATTTATTTATTTAATTCTTTCTAATTCAGTTATCTACTTTGTTTTTACATTATTCTATTTTCATTTTCTTTTTTATTGATTTTTAAAAAAAAAAATTCTTGTTTCTAAAACATATTCATCATCTAATTACAATACAAGAATTTTTTTTTATATATATGTATATATAATTCAAAATTAATCACAATAAAAAAATAAATATGTGATTTATTCTAAATAGAAAGAATATTACTTTCTTTCTCATCTAATTTGATAAAAAAATATATAACTTCTAATTTCACCTCTTAACTTATCTTTATCTAAAAGAAAGCTTATAAGGAATTAAAAAAAAAAAATCTTCTTTATATTTCTTTTGTTGATTTTTGCTTTTGTTTTTGTTTTATTCTAATTTGGTGTCTTTTTCTATTGTTTTCTTTATTTATATATTTTGCTCTATTTTCCTTCCTTTTTATTTTATTTGTAAGTTTATGTTTTTCCTTTTCTATGAGGTATTTCTATTGTTATAAAATAAAACATATACTATTTTGAAAATGGCATAAATTTAATAACTAAACATAATTTAATTAATTAATTTGCCACACAATTATTTCTAAAACTAATAAGTAATAAAATATAATTATTGTCCTCACATACAATTTCAAATAAAAATCAACATATATAATTTAAATTACTTTTATTTCACCAAGAGCATTTTTAACTAACAATTAATTAAATAACAACTATAAAATATTAAATTATTTTGTTTTCTAGTAAAATAAGAAGACAATATATCAATAAATTAATTTATGCAATGACTATGCAACTATATGTCATCTAAGTGTCTTTGTGTGCAGACTTCTTTCGCCATAGTCGTTATTAATCGGCTAGACACCCCCTCCTCGATGATACTCTCTCTCTATCGAGAGTATATTCTTGTTATGCACATGAGTCAAAGTTTGGTCAACGATCATTAAAATAGTAGTATTAAATTGAAAATTAATTATTGAAAATAGGGGTTATGACATCATTCCCCCCTTAAAAGAATCATCGTCCCGATGATCAACTTAACTAAAGATAAAATTTCATACCTCTTTAATTCTGTTTTACCTCAATGTCGAAAATCAGCCCACCTGACAATGTGTTGTTGCTCCAAGCACCTGTTTGTTCATAACTGCAAAAATTCCTCTGTCTAACATTCATTCACTTGCAGACATTGTTAGCATGTCATTGTTCATCAAATCAACTTAGTTCTATACTTTACGACGAATAAAAACATGCAAGCTTAGAATTCATTTCCTTCATAAAATCTTATTCATATTCTAGGCATTTACATAAAAATAAAAAACTTATGTTCATTTTGTCAACATGCCTACTCGGATGAGACATCAGAACAATTGCCCTTATGATGAAAAATAAGCATCCCATACTACTTGTTATCATCATTGGCAAATCAAAAAGTCTCAACAACAATTTACAACAAGGTCTTCAACTTAAAACATAAAAGATAAAAAAATCACAGGTTTTCAACATATAAAAGATCATTACATGATTAGAAAGATCAAAGATGAGAAGTTCATCATGATTTTAATAATGATACAACCATTTATCAACAAAAGTAAATCTTGATCTATAATTGGGAAAAAGAAACTTCCTATTAATAGAAATATTCAAAATGTACAATTTCTACTATTTTTCAAGTGCAGTTAGAGTTCATAGAGAAAGAAGTACAAATACATGCTATATCCATTTTTTAAATTATATAAAGAGATTCAAATGTATAATCTATTTCCAAAAGCATGGTTAAGGTGCTTTTTCCACCCAACCATGAACACAACACTTCCCCGGGATTCTTCCTAACTCGAAGAATACCCAGTCCTACATGAGGCGCCTAGACACCTATAACAAAAGGGCAGGAGGGAAACTCTCGATGTAAGCCTGATGCCTTATATGCATTCTATACTAGAATGAACATATTTCTCGCATACAAGATGTGGTAGAGAAACATATAACATATAAACTAGGCATTCATTATCCATCTATTTTAATGGTACAATATCCATCTATTTCAATGGTACAATATAGCTTTGACCAAAGCATAAATACAAAAAGTGGTTGATCTTGAAAAAGAAGATCACCTTCTCTGTTAACCCACATTCGGCATCCTGTCCCAAAAGGTAAGCTTAAAGCTTATCACACACAACACATTCAACAAGAATAATCTATCTCAAACTGCATAAAAATATAGATCAGATAACATGATAGTGCATAACACGCACAAGTGCACATAGAATGATTAATTAACAAAAGAATACATGAACCCTTTGTGCATAACTCACATAGGGTACGAATACATAATTTACTTGCAGTGCCTCACTCGCACAAAATATGGTATATGCATCGCACATAATGAACATTTCTTGTTCAAGTTTACGTACAATAAATATGGTAAGTGCATCTCTCAAACAAGTGCATTGCTCATAAAAAAAAGTGAAATATGCGTAAATCATAGTAGTATAGTTATAGTGATCATTACACAATCCAATAAACACAATGAGTATCAAAAGTATATCTCACACACAAATTAAGGATGTAATCATTACACAAAGGAGTCAATGACTTACTTTAGTGCATCACTTGCATAAGGACAACAATGATATGAATATGCATCACGCACATTAATTAGTATAAATATTTCCTACTAATTTCTTAATTAGGTAATTATTTATCTATCCCAGTTGTGTGCTAGTCCTACTCGACCTTGTATTACACATGCTCTAGGTAATTATATACCTTATTAATATTCTAAATTCGAGCGGCTTCTCCGCACCACGTTTTGGAGTTTCAATAAATGTATTAATTATTATAAGGTACACACATGGCCTAATGGCCAATATAAAGCATATATCTACGTAATGCATCTTCCTTGGATTAAATTGAAACGCACCAATCACATACAATACTCCTTGTCAGAGTGCAGTCACACTATTCCATTTAAAGAGAATTTTCACCATCCAAGCACACTAACAAATTTAATCTGGTTCATCTTAGACATAAGTAACATGAGTTAATTATCATAATGCTCACCTATCATCCTCAAGTTAGGAGCTTCCAACTATGAATAACAACTCCGAAGCAACTCAATTTCAAGGTTGGCAATACTACGTTACCATCTTGACCAACACTACGTGTTTTCATGAATTACGAATCTACCACCTCTTTCACCTAGCATCAACTAAAAATTTCATTCTACCCTGTGTCTAGTACACAATTACACACCCTAAACCTATTGTATTCTCCGCGTACTACTCCCTTATACATTCCATTAGAGCCTTCATGGCATAATGGAGAACATAACACAATACAAGATCAGTAGTCAAAACGTTTAAGCATAGCCATCGATGGTAAAGAAATGAAAATATATCAAGCGGAAAGAAAATCATCAAGTATAAAATGAACTTAGCAATCAACATATTCATAAGAATTGCAAGGCAAAGTATCTCGATGGCTATACTTAGGCATAAATAAAATAGGAAAACTTCATGCTGGCCCACAACATCTTGAAATTTCACGCAATAAAATAAAATATTAACATCCACAGTTTCACATTATACAAAGGGAGCACAATGCTACACTTCACCTTGAACAGAGGTGAGTAGGAGAATACGCATGGTCACTTGACAACCCAATTTCTAAGACTCTAATTACATTCATACTGAAAGATTATTTCCAACAACTACTTGCATTGTACTTTAGACATTGAATCACAAATACCATTAAATTTCCAAAATCTCCACATGTTCTAAAACCAAGGTGTCATTTTATTTATTTGTGGATTCTTACATCCTTATTGTATATAAAATTTTCCATTTTTCTGAACATATCATAAAAATTTACATTTCATTCTCAGATAAGGGGAACTCTTCTAGTTCCTCTTCTCCCTTTGAATCGAACAGTACAATTTGGAGGTTGGGTTTAGTTGTGAACACTCCTTAATCTCTTCTTCATTCAGCATGGTTGCAATTCGACCACATCTAATAGGGAAATCCTGGTGCGTCGAGGGTTTATTTTTGGCCCTCTTGTTCATTTTTTCTTCCTTTTTCTTTTTGTTCTTCCCAAAGCAAATACGCTTAAGCACTTTTGCCAATGTATCTGACTCCTTTCTTTTATCATCCTTCACCCCCTTTTCCTTGGGTTCTTTAGGTTGTTCTTTTTCACCTAATGACCTAGGCCTCTCATTATGTTTGGTTTTGTTGACTCGCCCTCGTGTTCTTGATGTTCCCTTCATTTTGTCCTAAGAAATAATATATTATTACTAACATATCCTATATACAATCTCACAATGAGCCCTAGGGTCCAAGAGTTGAACCCGAATGCTCTAATACCAAATGTAGGGTCCGTAAATCTCACTTACTAAAAATAACCTTCGATAAGCAAATTAATTCCTGAAATAATTAAATAGTATAAGATAATTATTAAATGGTGCTAAAAGGAAATAATTCAATAACTTCATAATTATTTTCAAATGGAATTACATACATTAATGAGTCAATATGTATATCAATACAAGGCCATACCTTTACAAAATTTAGCCATGTAGGCTTACACAAAGATAACACAATAGCAATACATAACATATTTCCGCATGTACACCGTGGAACCCAAGAGAGAGTATCATCGTGGTGATATCCACCTTGCCACGAAGCACAAAGCTTCCCCGTGCTTCCCTACTAGGAAGCCCGACCCATCATGAGGGGTCTAGCAAACTGGAATCGACATAGGTGAAAGAATTTGGTGCTCTACTTAACTCATTATACATAAATGCAAGAATGGAAAAAAAAATGCATTCACAATTCATACATACTTTTCAAGTAAGGTAAAATACGTATGCAAAGAAACGTTATCCTTTTCAAAGAATAGTCATTCGTTCTTCATATCATGATCATATACCATGTACATAATTAATGAATAGAAGTTGAATTCGTTCATCTATCAAAGTCAAATTAGATTTCTTTCCCCATAATGCATAAAAAGGAGTATATACAAAACCTCGAATCATAGGACATCACTTCGTAAAACATAACACATATTAATACCACGATGGTCTTACAAGCATGACTCAAGCATGTGCAATTAATTGAATACCATAGTCTGAGAGTCTATGTCTTAGGCATACTATTATTTTGATTTTAAGATCAAACTTTTAGGAAATAACTGATACCTTTGCATTTTACCAAACACAAAGTTATGTGCAACAAATCAACAATCTTCTTAATCGTATGACCATTTTAAGATAAATTTATCTCCTAGATTATAGTTTATAAACAAAATTAGGGAGATCATCCTCATTTAAAGTTATTGACAACTACCTCCACTAGTTCTTCCTAGAGATAACATTTCTTAAAGTACAAAAGGAATAGTTTGTTTAAGATTTAAAATATTTACTAACAATGTGTTCTTTTTCAAAAAAATAGAATTTGCTCAAAAGTTTCATTATTCTGGTTTGCATGTTTTTGCATATGTTTACAATTCTAGTGATATGTAATGATCTTTCAGTAAGAGTTGTTTTTCTAATCTTGTGATGTAATTAAATGTTTGAAATAAATTCAATCTAGAAGTTGAAATATACAATACTGCTTTTCAAATCAATAGAAACATTTAATTATAACAAATAATAGTTTACTTAAACATTTGGATTTCTAACATTTCAGGTTTTATTTCATTCAAAGTGCCGGTGTAATCTACAGTTGCATTCAGAATGAAAATATAGCAAGTCCTTGATGTCAAATTCACATGCTCTACAGTATTGGTTTGTGGCACTTTCTATGATATCATATCAGTTGGCAGATATCAGTTGGTAGAGGCATCTTTGATGTCAATCACATTATGACAGTGATATTACAGTGGGCTCACAATTGCATCAGTTTCTTAATTGCTCTTGGTAACATAGTTGTGTTACAATCTTATAATACAAGGTTATGATCTTGTTTTAGTTGGTTAAGTCACTTGGTTCTATATGCAATCAAAGACATTTGTACTCTGGGTCATCATTGCTATGATGTTTCATTTAGCCTCGAAAGCTTGCTTAAATTCAAAAGGATTTAAAGCTTCATTTCAAATGTGATTATTGTCAATGTTAAAAGGAGGCATCATATGGTTATCTTCATTTGATTTATAAAAGGTTTTTGTTTTGGTTTGAAAAATCAATGATAAATAAAAAGCATTATCGGACATTTAAGTTGTAACCTGCCTAGTAGGTGTCGAGCGTGTTAAGCAGGTAACAAGGTTGTGAGAACAGTTCTTTGTGATCGGCCCATTCTAGGGCAAACTTGGTCTCTCGGTGGACAGGGTATTCAATGAAAAAAAGTTTGTTTGTATCTTCTTTTTGCAAGGTCGAACTTAGAGACATGAAGCTCTCGACCTAGGGTTTCATCATTATGCAAAGTCTTGCAATCTTGTGTAATCATGATGTGGATCTTTTGAGACATGACAATGCTCGGGTTACAGTGAAGTCAAATGTGAGCTCGACAGTTATTTTTTGAGGCATGAAAGGCATAACAAAAACCTTGTTTTTGACAGCAGACTCCAGGTGATATTCTTCTTTTTATGTGTGCATGTTGAAATTTCTACTTTGGTTTCTTATGCAAATGGAAATGGCGTCTGAAGATCTTAAAATGGAATTTTGTTTACTATTTTCATTTACAGTCTTCTGTCTGTGAGAAAAAGGGAAATCAGTCTAAAATTGCTGCTCTTTTCGAGTTGTGACAGTCTTAGTTTATGGAGTGTTGTTTTGACTTCATTATAAGCTTGGGTTGTAGTTATAAGTTGAAGGTAGTTGTGTTTGTCATTTCATATACTATTTATCTTGTTTGTTGAAGAACAGTTAAGATTTGTGAACGGCAAAACAATTTCTAAACAATGGCAAAGGGTTTGTAAACTTTTGATAAACTCATGGTTAGGGTTTGAAGGATCTACTCTTATGCTTCAACACTAGGGTTTTTTGCAAGAATGTCAAAGAAAGTTTGATGTTATTCTATTCTTGCTTTGATATGGGTAAGGTTTGGTCACTACAGTTTGATAAAGGCATTCCTTATATTAAACAATTTGAAAATTATGTGAATTACTATGGTTAAAGATTTATTATTGTAATAGTTTCAAAGACATTGTGCAAGGGTTCTTACAAACTCAAGTTCTTGTAAATGGGTCTATTTGACCATTTGATATTGATGGTTATTAGTTCAGTTGGAAACTACTAGAGACTATTGAAATGTTTCTGTTACAGGTTCAAACTATTTGATGAAAAGAGACAAAGAGGTTGTGAAACAATATAAAAATGATCAATAATACTTTGTTGAGATGAGAATGAGATTGTTTCTCTTCAATGTCATTGTCATAGCAACACATTTTATTATCTTTCTTGTTTATTGGAATGACAAGCTGTGATTCTTGAGTCTCAAATAAATGAGATAGTCAAGAATTGGAGTGTATAGAAATAGAGTAACCCTCTATATTGTTCTAAAATCTTTAATTGATCTTTGTGGAGTTACTTATGCTAGTGAGGCAGTTACTTTTTCTAGTGAGGCAGAGAAATGTATAAGCCAGTGACGCATTGATGCAAGTCAGTGAGACAAGAAGGCCAGTGAGGCATTGTAATAAGTGGTTTTTTCAATAAGCCAGTGAGGCATTTATGAGTAGTTTTTCTACCCCATGAGGGTTTTTCACTCCTCAAAACATTGTCTTATGGTTTCTTTGTTGCATGGGTCACTTTGTTTATAATGCTTGTATGCTTCAGTTTCTTATTTTACAATCTCTTGCACCAGTAAAGATTTATTCTACAATCACTTTATGTTTTTGAAAGTCTGGGATAAAAATTAATTTCAGTGGTTTCTCTACAACATTTATTCACCCCCCCCACCCTCTCAGTGTTGTCAAGTACTCCAACAATAATATCTTTTTTCCCTATTTGTCTACTTAATGAATCTAATATAAAGAAAATTTCTAGCATCCAACTTATACCATAAATCTAACAGTGTTGGTTACAGCAGCCAAAACACCAAATATACACTCCCTCACAGCCTCTAATAAGGCCTGCGGGTTAGCTATTATAGCCACAAGCAAATTTATATGTTATTTAAATTTTTCTTTATATAAAATTTCAATAAAAAAAACTACACAGCGATAATAATATTTGCTGGAAATTTCAAATAATTTTAATACAATTTAATTCTAGTATGTTGTTTATATCATAATAGTAGAATAATATAATAATTTTAACAGTAATTAAAATATAAATCTTTACCAATTAATAACAATAAAATCAATAACAATTTTAATATCTCGTAAAATAATAATAACAACAGTATAAATATCAATTAATTTTAAAATAATATATGTAATCTGAATAGCGACAATAATTTAAATATACAATATATATACAGTACATACAATTATAGAACAACAATTTTTTATATATTATTATAAAGAAAATAATGATAATACTATTGTTTTTAACAGTATAATGATAACATCAAATACATAATTTTTTTTTTTTTTGCAAAAAAGTGGATAAACCACTAAAATTATATTAATAAAAAGAGTTACAAAATGCCAGATTCAGTAACGGCATACCGGCAGGAAAGAATCGGCAAAGAAAACCTCCGGTTATAGCCTAAGTTGAACAAGATTATACATAATCGACTCAACAACATAGTTCGATCCAAAAATTGGGATCATGCCAGAGAATATACAATTTTTAAAAAAGGAATTACAAAACATCTGGCAGGTACAAAATCCAAAAAAACTTGAACGAGATCCCCATTAATCTGCTATTTCAATAACCTGCAAGTCTTGAGCTTCAACGTGTTCATCAGCCTCTGCAAATTGAGGAGGAGGTGGCAGAGGAGGAGGCACATAGTTTAACAAAAATAGCAGCGCATTAAACACTTCCATAGCCGAGTTTGCCAATTGAGGACCCAATTCCTGCCTATGACAGTGAATAGAATTTCGGAAGGAGATGATACAATTGTTGCGAAGACCATGCGAAAAGGCATTAAACAGGCAGTATAAACCAGGAATTCGAAACAAACATCTGCAATCAAATAAACCTCCAACAGGAGCAGACCCTTCATGCACATCGTAATCAACTAAAGCAGAATTAAAAACATCAACGGAAAAATGCACATTTTGTATAAAATTTAGCCCCAAATCCCTTACCCTGTCACCAGACTGCAAAATATCCATTGCATTGGACAAAAAGTGGGAAGCAACCTAAGAGGGATAAATAGCAACTGGAGTAGAAAGAGCTGGTAGATTACACACTTGGAGAATAGCATTACCCACCGATGCCTCATGAACCTGGAAGACTTCCTGCAGAGCATTAAAAGTAAAACAGCCTAGAAGGGGACGTTCCCAATTCCGGATTGGCCAAGAGAGTCTAGTATTCCGGCGAATGGAACCCATAGAAATCTGCAAAATTTTTGCTGTAGAACAGAAGACAAGATACTAACACAGCTAACAGGGCAGAGAGCAGAACCTTTTACCAAGAAGGTTAGATAACATGAAACAAAGCAACTACGGCAACAGAGAACAAAAAAGAAACTGAGTAAATGCAAAAGATGCTGCTCATGTGTCATAAATGATAGGAATGATGAAATGCCAATTTCCATGTGCGAGATCTGCCAGCCGCCTCAAGGAGTAATCAACAGGGTACAATCCGTTCATTCAAAAACAATTCACAAAACTTAAAACGACGTCAGCTAAGCATCATGTAAACCATAGAATAATGCTAGTGATTAAACGTGAAATCTAAAAAATGAACCAAAAAATCATGACTTAATCAATTGCATCCTTGGCCAAAATATAGCTTATACCGGGGATCTGAAGAAGAGAATCGGGAGTCCATTCGATAACACTTTCATCAAAATTAAAAGCAATATTAGCTAGAAAATTAGCTAAAAGATTACCTTCTTGATAAGTATGCTTAATTTGAAATGACTGAAACCTATTTAATAAATCTCTGCCCGCCTTAAGAATATAATCTATTTTCCAACTCGGAGAAAAATTCTTGGAGAACGCTGAAACAATATTCAAAGAGTCCCCTTCTACAATGATGTTAGTAAAATCATATTTGAATGCTAAATTCAGGCTTGCAATTAGAGCCAAAGCCTCAGCCTCATTATTAGTTAATGTACCAAGTTTAATTGACAAAGCTCTAAGAATTGTTCCATGCTGATTTCGAAGAACACAACCAGCACTGGAATTTCTTGGATTACCTCTACTCGCACCGTCAAAATTTAGCTTGACAAAAGGTGCAGTGGGAGGGATCCATTTGATAACAGAACAATCAATCAAAGCTTCAGACTTAAAGCAAGAAGTATCAGGCACTTTTAACTGCTTCCAAGTTTGCAATATCATATTATCCCAACTTGTAAAAATAAGAGAACCCGCCTTCTTTGATAACAAGGATGCTAAAGTTACTTCTGAAATAGATGTTTCAACTTTGCCCAACACAATATGAAGTGGATTAGTTACCCTTTTAAATATTCTACTATTTCTTTCTAACCAAAGAGACCAAATGACAATGCTTGGCGAAACAATCCACAAAGCAGAGAAAGTAGACTTCAAGAATAGGATAGGCCAACTTTGAAAGACTTGTAGTAAAGAACAAGGAAGAGGACCCGACCAGTTCAGTCTAGAAATAAGCCAAGACCAAACCTGTGAAGAGAAACCACAATTCAATAAAAGATGATCAACAGATTCCTCCACTTCCTGACAGAAAGGACATAAGAAGGGATTTGCAACCCCAAGCTTAACTAATCTATCACTAGTAAGGATTCGAGAATGCAATGCTAACCATGAAAAAGCTCCTGCTTTGGGCAGACATGAATCACTCCAGCAAAGCTTATAAGGCCAAGAGAGAAGTGTATTAGAATCCTTACTAGTTATACTTAGATAACCTTGTTTAACTGTATAACGACCTGATTTTGAAGGAGCCCAGACTAACTTATCCTTTTCACCTGAGATAAATAGTCTGCGATCCTTCAATATATTCCTAAGAAGAGTCTTTTGTTCTTCTGGAATCATGAACTCATCAAAGTTTTTCCATTTTACTGAATTAAAGGCTGAGTTAGGATCAACTTCATAGTAATCTTTAACCTTTGTTCCCCACACCTGACATAACAAAGATTTAATCTCGTGAAGACCTTTTGTGTTAATTAAAGGAGGATGATTATTCCAAGAATCATCCCAGAAAAGAGCAGAACTTCCATCATGAATAACCCAAGATAAATAAGAAGAAATAACTTCTCGACAATGTATCAAAAAATTCCACATGTGAGAACCTGCCTTTGGATTTCGAAGAGTAAATAATCTTTCAGGATTAAAAGAATCTAGATACTTAGCATACATTATTCTCCCCCATTTAGAAGTTGATTTTTCATACAAATTCCAAACAAGTTTAGCTCCGAGAGCTTTATTTTGAGCTGCAATATCATGGATGTCAGCTCCACCAAATTGTTTTGGAGTGCATATTTTATCCCAAGAAAGGAGTGGAATCTTTCTCCCCTGTAAATTAGTGCCATTCCAAAGGAATTTCCGTAACATATTCACAATAAAAGTAAGTACAGTTTTTGGGACTTTTAAAACTGATAACAAATAAACTGGAATCGCTGATAAAACTGTTTTAATCATCAAAAGTTTACCTGCCAAAGTAAGCCATTTGCCTTTCCAGGAAGATATTTTAGTTCTTATACTTGATAGAAGCTTATCCCAGAACATGTTTTTAATCGAACCCGAAAACAAAGGGATTCCTAGATACCTTGAGGGTAAAGTATCAATTTGAAAACCAAGATGCTTAGCTATCCTACTTTGCACCAAATCAGAAGAGAAGAAAAAGAAAATTTTAAATTTACTATTGTTCACTTTTTGACCAGATACTAAACAATATTTAGAGATGACTTCCTTCAGAACTCTAGCTTCTTCCATCATAGGTTGTCCAAACAACAAAGTATCATCTGCAAACAAAGCATGCGTGATAGAAAAAGGAATTCTAGGAATATTAATCCCTCTCCAATGACCCAAAGTATTCTGACTCAGAATTAGTCTACTCAAACCTTTAGCCATTAAAATAAAAAGAAAAGGGGAAAGAGGATCTCCCTGTCGTATGCCTTGAGAAGATTTAAAAAATTCAGATTGCATACCATTAATCAACACTGAAAAACTGACACCAGTAATACAGGATTGGATCCATTTACACCATTTAGAAGAGAAACCAAATTTGAGGAGTACTTTGAATAAAAAATCCCAAGATACTTTATCATAAGCTTTTAGCATATCCAATTTAATCATCATTGCAGGAAGTTTGTGTTGATGAATTGAATGGATTACCTCATGAGTGATCAAAGCACCTTCTGAAGTTTCCTTGCCTGGGACAAAACCGCTTTGTTCATCAGAGACAATTTTTGGAATTAGTGAAGCTAGTCTTAACGTTATTGCTTTGGAAATGATCTTATAAAAGGTATTACATAATGAAATGGGTCTGAAATCAGCAAAGGAGGAAGGAGAATTGATTTTAGGAATCAAAGCAATTAAAGTTGAGTTTATCTCTCTCAGAACAGTTCTATTTCACCGAGCTTCTTCTACAGCCAGCCAAATATCCTTGCCCACAAAGTCCCAGCATTTTTGAAAAAAGAGAGGAGTAAAACCATCGGGGCCAGGTGATTTATCTGGTTCTAAGGAGAAGACTACTGCCTTAACTTCTTCCATGGTAAACTTTTTCATCAATTCCAAATTATCTGCAGGGGAAATGAGAGTAGGAATATGATCCAGGAGATCAAAAACAGTTGTACTAGGGATCTGAATTAGATCTTTAGAGAGTAGTTTCTGAAAATAGTTGATTCCTTCTTTTTGGATAAGAGAAGCATCATGTAAAATGTTACCCATAGAATCTTTAATGGAGAAAATAGAATTTCGATGCCTTCTTAGCATGGTCGAGACATGAAAAAACTTAGTATTTCGATCCCCTTCCTTTAGCCATACTTCCCTAGATTTCTGTTTCCAAAAAAGTTCTTCCCGAGATAAAATTTCCTCTAATTGTGCTTGTAACATTTTTATATTTTGAAAAGATGCATTATCCATGCCATTAGAGATAATTGTTTCATTTAACTGTTGTAATTGAAGTTGTAGGGCTGCTTTTTGGGAAAAAATGTTACCAAAAGAGGATTTATTCCAATTCATAATTTTTTTC
The DNA here is from genome assembly GCA_027924645.1 of Cunninghamia lanceolata. Classification (NCBI taxonomy): domain Eukaryota; kingdom Viridiplantae; phylum Streptophyta; class Pinopsida; order Cupressales; family Cupressaceae; genus Cunninghamia; species Cunninghamia lanceolata. The sequence goes on along the minus strand of BSBN01000987.1, from coordinate 12,157,902 downwards.
CTTATAAATTTTAAACGTTCATTAACCCAATACATACGTGAACCATTGACAAAAGGAGCATTCTTCCACCAGGATTCAAGTAAGGATAAGAAATGTTTATCTCTAAACCACATAGCTTGGAATTTGAATGAGGACCTTATAGTTCTTTAATTATAATAATGCTTTTATGATATTTATAATAATAAAATATTAACAATAAATTTCTCAGTTCATACAAAACAGAGAATGACCATACAATCATTTTGCTCACCCAGATTGAGAGAATATCATTATGACATTATGGATTGGATAAAACCTGTTTAATACGCTCCCCAATGATTGAATTCTTTTCTGGTTCTCCTCTCCATCTAACTGTCCCTCTTTTGCTTCCTTTGCCAAAGCTGAAATTTTCTCTTGTCTGTGTTCTTGTTTCTTCAGAATGAATATTATATATGAATCTTGTGCATGTGAGAATGAGAGGGTTTTCTCTTTTTAAAAAGCATTATTTTCTTCTCAAATTTCCTTCTTTCTATCTTTTTATTTTGTTGCTTTTATCTTATGAAAACTTGCTATTAAAATAATATTAGATAAATATTACTCCTAATATTTATTTATTTAATTCTTTCTAATTCAGTTATCTACTTTGTTTTTGCATTATTCTATTTTCGTTTTCTTTTTTATTGATTTGCCTTTTTTTTTTTCTTTTCTTGTTTCTAAAACATATTCATCATCTAATTACAATACAAGAATTTATTTATTTTATAAATACATAAATATTATGACTATATATATATATAAGCCAATTCAAAATTAATCACAATAAAAAAATAAATATGTGATTTATTTTAAATAAAAAGAATATTACTTTCTTTCTCATCTAATTTGATAACAAAAAAAAATATAACTTCTAATTTCAACTCTTAACTTATCCTTATCTAAAAGGAAAGCTTATAAGGATTTTTTTTTTAAATACTTTTTAATATTTTTTTTTATTGATTTTTGCTTTTGTTTTTGTTTTATTCTAATTTGGTGTCTTTTTCTATTGTTTTCTTTATTTCTATATTTTGCTTTATTTTCCTTCCTTTTTGTTTTATTTCTAAGTTTATGTTTTTATTTTTTTATGAATTATTTCTATTGTTATAAAATAAAGCATATATTCTAATTTTAAAAATGGCATAGATTTAATAACTAAACATAATTTTATTAATTAATTTGCCACACAATTATTTCTGAAAATAATAATTAATAAAATATAATTCTTTCCCTCACATACAATTTCAAATAAAAAGCAATATATATAATTTAAATTACTTTTATTTCACCAATAGCATTTTTAACTAACAATTAAATAAATAACAGCTATAAAATATTAAATGATTTTTTTTCTAGTAAAAAAAAGAAGACAATATATCAATAAATTAATTTATGCAATGACTGTGCAACTATATGCCATCTAAGTTCTTTCACCACAGTCGCTATCAGTCGGCTAGACACTCCCTCCTCGATGATACTCTCTCTACTGAGAGTATATTCCTGTTACGCACATGAGTCAAAGTTTGGTCGACGATCATTAAAATAGAAATATTAAATTGAAAAATAATTATCGAAAATAGGGGTTATGACAGAGATACACTTTTTATACTCATTGTGTTTATTGGATCGAGTAATGATCACTATAGCCATACTACTGCAATTTATGCATATTTCATGTTTTGTGCGAGAGATGCACTTACCATAATTAATGTACATAAAATTGAACAAGTAATGTTCATTGTATGCAATGCATATTCCATATTTTGTGTGAGTGAGGCACTACAAGTAAATTATATATTCGTACATGTGCGAGTTATGCACCAGGGGTTCATGCATTCTTATTTGATAATTATTCATTCTATGTGCACTTGTGCGTGTTATGCACTATCATATGATCTGATCTTTATTCTATTTGATTTTGAGATAGATTGTTCTTGATTGAATGTGTTGTGTGTGATAAGCTTTAAGTTTACCTTCCGGGATAGGATGCCGAATGTGGACTAACAGAGAAGGTGATTTCTTTTTCAAGATCAACCAATTTTTGTATTTATGCTTTGGCCAAAGCTATACTGTACCATTGAAATAGATGGATAATGAATGCCTAGAAAAATTTATATTATATATTTCTCTGCCATATCCTGTATGCAAGAAATATGTTCATTCTAGTTAAGAATGCATATAAGGCATCAGGCATGCATCGAGAGTTTCCCTCCTGCCCTTTTGTATAGGTTTCTAGGCGCCTCGTGCAAGACCAGGTATTCTTCGAGTTAGGAAGAATCTCGGGGGAGTGTTGTGTTCATGGTTGGGTGGAAAAAGCACCTTAACCATGTTTTTGATCTTCGGCTTGTGGAAAATCGGTGGGTTATGGCAGTTGAAAATAGATTGTACATTTGAATCTTTTTATAAAATGGATATAGCATGTATCGAACCATTGTATGACAAAGAATGAAATTGTACTAAGGCTGCATTTGGAAAAAAAAAAATAGAAATTATACATTTTTTAGTATCTCTATCAATAGAAAGTTTTTTTTTCCAATTACATGTCAAGTTTTATTTTTGTTGATAAATTTAGTAACTGGTTGTATCATTATTGAGATCATGATGATCTTCTTATCTCTAATCTTTCTAATCATATGATGATCTTTTTGTATGTTGAAAACTTGTGATCTTCTTATCTTTTATATTGATCAAAATGAAGACCTTGTTGTAAATTGTTGATATTTTCCGTATGTTGAGACTTTTTCTTTTGTTAGTGTTTGATTTGCCAATGATGATAACAAGTAGTATGGGATGCTTGTTTTTCATCATAAGGGCAATTGTTCTGATGTTTCATGCGAGTAGGCATGTTGACAAAATGAACATAATTGTTTTATTTTATATGTAAATGTTTGGGAATATGAGTAAGATCTTACGAAGAAAATGAATTAACTTACATGCTTTTATTGTCGTAAAGTATAGAAATAAGTTGATTGATGAACAATGACATACTAACGATGTGTGCAAGTGAATGAATGTTAGAAAAGAGGAATTTTTGTAGTTATAAACAAACAGGTGCTTGGAGCAACGACACATTGTTAGGTGGGCCAATTTTAACATTGAGGTAAAACAAAATTAAAGGGGTATGAAACCTTATATTCGGTTAAGTTGATTCGATCATCAGGATGATGATTCTTTTAAGGAGGGAAGGATGTCATAACCCCTATTCTCAATAATTAATTTTCAATTTAATATTACTATTTTAATGATCGTTGACTAAACTTTGACTCATGTGCGTGACATGAATATACTCTCAACAGAGAGAGTATCATCGAGGAGGGGGTGTCTAGCCAACTGATAGCTACTGTGGTGAAAGAAATCTGCACACACAGGCACTTAGATGGCATATAGTTGCATTCTCATTGCATAAATTAATCATATTGATATATTGCTTCTTATTTTAAGTAGAAAAGAAAAATCATTATTATGTTTGATAGTTATTATTAAATTAAGTGTTAGTTAAATATTAAAAATGCTCTTAGTGAAATAAAGTAGTTTTAATTTATTTATAAAGTAATTTTTATTTGAAATTATATGTGAAGGAAGAATTATAATTATTATCATTTATTATTTTAGAAATAATTGTGTGCAAATTTAATTAATAAATTATGTTAGTTATTAAATATTTGTTTTTCGAAAATAGAATATGTGGTTTTATTTGATAAATTAGAGATAAAACATAGAAAAAAGAAAACAAACTTAGAAATAAAACAAAAGATAGAAACAAATAAAACAATAGAAAAAGATTTAAAATTAGAAGAAAAAAACACAAAAACAAAGCAAAAATAAAAGTAGAAAAAGATAGAAAGAAAGAGGTGAGAAAAAAAAGAAAGTTATTAAAAAAAGAAAACCCTCTCATTCTCTCACACAAAATATTCATTCCAAAGAAACCAAGAACATAGAAGAAAAGATTTCAGATTTGAAAAATGAAGCAAAAGAGGGACAAGAAGGAGTGGAGAAATGGAAAGGATTCAACCACCGGAAAGCATAAAACAGGTTTTTATTCAATCCGTAATTTTCTCAATCTGGGTGAACAAGATGATTGAATGGTCATTCTTTGATTCTGGGAAATTTATTGTTAATATTTTATAATTATAAATATCATAATATCGATATTATAAATATGTATTTGATGTTAAAATCAATATTAATATCATTATTTTCTTTATGATAATCTATATATAAAATTGTTGTTTTATAATTATATATTCTATATATATATATTATAGTATATACTGTTAATGTTTGTACTGATTTATATTGTTATAAAAGTTCTAGTGAAATATATATATATATATATATATATAATATATATATATATATATATATATATATATATATATATATATAAAAGCTACCAAATGGCAGACACGGCGCCTTAAGGACATGTCGTGGGAGGCGTTATGACCCCCCCCATAGGCCACGACCTGTGGGGGAGAGTCGTAATAGCCCCCCCACCGCGGCTTCCGTAAGGAAGCTGCAGCTCCCTATTGGAGGCTACGGCTCCCTTAAGGAGGATGTTTGCCTTACAATAGTTTCTTTAAAAAAAAATTTAATACTGCCTTTAAACTATGCTTGTAACTTAAAATCGTTGTTATTAAAAATTCAATACTTAGATTTTATTGTTGTATATCGATTTATTTGTTGTTACTACCAAAAACTTAGTATGATATATATGTATATAGATATGTAAATATATATGTTGTGTATAAAACACTTACTGTATATAAAACCTCTGTTGTATATAAGACACTTGCAGTATATAAAATCTTCCATTGGGTAGTTTGATTCAATAATAAATGCGTATATATATATATATCCATTGACTGTATTCTGAAATGAAAATACTGTTGTAATTAGCACAGTTAGACATTATATGAATTTATTGACTGAAATCTTCTTTATATTATACTCTATTAAGTAGGCCAATATGAAAAGGACATATTTTATTGTAAAAAACAAAACATGTAACTGTAGGATATGCCAAAGACATTGAATGAAAATAAACCAGAAGTGTTAGTAATTCCATTGTTTAGATAAATTGATATTTGTTATAACTCAATATTAACCATACTGAGAAAAGAATGATTTCTTCAAAACGATGTTATAGGAAAACTATTAGAATGATTTATTTCAACAAGTATTTTTCATCACAAATCTAGAGAACAATTTTCTTCTTTAATAGATTACAACATATCATTGAAATAGTAAACTCAGTTTTTTTTAACAAAAACATGCAAACCAAAATAATGAAACTTTTGAGCAAATTTTATTTTTATGAAAAAGAACACATTGTTAGTAAATGTTTAAATCTTAAACAAACTATTCCTTTTGTACTATGAGAAATGGCATCTCTGGGAAGAACCAGTGGAGGTAATTGTCAATACAGTGAAACGAGGATGATCTCCCTAATTTTGTTTATAAACTATAACCTAGGAGATAGATTTATCTTAAAATGGTCATACGATTAAGAAGATTGTTGTTTTGTTACACATAACCTTGTACTAGACAAAATGCATAAGTATCAGTTATTTCCTAAAAGCTTGGTATTGAAATCAAAATGATAGTATGCCTAAGACATAGACTCTCAGACTATGGTATTTAATCAATTGCACATGCTTGAGTCATGCTTGTAAGTCCATCATGGTATTAATGTGTGTTATGTTGTACGAAATGACGTCATATGATTTGGGGTTATGTATACACTCCTTTTTATGCATTATGAGGAAAGAGACCTAATTTGACTTTGATATATAGATGAATTCAATTGGTACTCATTAATTATGTTTATGGTATATGATCATGATATCAAGAATGAATGACTATTCTTTGAGAAGGATAATGTTTCATTGCTTATGTATTTTTGTCTTACTTGAAAAGTATGTATGAGTTGTGAATGCATTTTTCCATTCTTGCATTTATGTATAATCAGTTAAGTAGAGCACCAGATTCTTTCACCTAAGTCGATTTCAGTTTGCTAGACCCCTCGTGATGGGTCGGGCTTCCCAGAAGGGAAGCACGGGGAAGCTTTATGCTTCATGGCGGGGTGGATATCACCACGATGATACTCTCTCGGGGTTTACATGGTGCACGTGCGGAAGATACTATATGCTATTATGTTATTCATGTATAAGCCTACGTGGCTAAATTTTGTAAAGGCACGACCTTGATCAATATACTTTTTGATACATTGATATATCTAACCCTAATTGAATATGAAGACAAAAGATATTTAATTATGTCTCTATTTCTGCTCCATGTGATAAATAATTTATTCTAAATTCAATAATTTGGTATCGAAATACTTTTTTGAAGATTATTTTTAGTAATTAAGTTTAACAGTCCTTACATTAAGCTAATTAGACACCTTGCACATGCATCGTAGATGACATCATTATTATATCCCCATCAAATAAATTCATTTGACATTTTATACATAGTGGCGAGGTGCAAACATGCATGACATGATTCATAAATTATTTGAATAACTTTATATTTCTCAAGATTAATCTTTGGTTATAAAACTGAATCATACATAACATGTGAAACCTAATCCACTCATACTCTACTCCTACAGCTAACAAGACAAAGGATGAATTGAAAGAAAGTGTTGACCCTTCACCAATCTAGATCGATGCCTACTCCATTAGGCAACAAAGTTGTGAGTAGTAAGGAAGGAAGAGATGCATCCAATAAAACCTCAATAGATCTATAAATGCATTCACATACAAATCTTAGATTGAATCCCATATGATAAACATACTTAATAATCTAGAAAAGAGATGCAATGATCCATTTGAAACAAAGGAATGACCCATACAAAAGAGTTTGTATTGATTTAAATGTTGTCACGCATTGTCAAATCTTTGTTAAATCATACCAACAAGTGTGGCAAGAGAGGATGAGTAACTAGGTTCAAACACCCCCTAAAAAACTACATTCTTCCATGGAGACATACTATCACATGAAGATCTGTCTTAAAAAATCCTTCCTATGTTGTATCAGATGCATTCTTCCATTTGCACCCTAGACATTTCCTTTACTTGAAGCCCTAAAATCACTTGGAGCACTTTTTGCTAAAAAATTGGTTCAACGACCAACCCTTATTACATCTTTTCAACATGTATATATAACATTACCTTTCTGCTTATTTTATTGATGAGTTTTTGAGTGAGAAAATTATTTTTAGGGTTTCTAAATTGTTGCAATAAATTCCCCCTACCCTCTCATCTACCTTGGTACCCACTGCACATAACTCCACCTACATCCAATCTATTCATTCCATGCATAAATGACATTTCTAGGAGGTAGGTAGGTATTTAAACTTGAGAGCTCACAAAAACATGCATTTAAAATCTTTTCATTTTCCTTTGTTGGAGCCTGCAGGTTCATCAAGAACCAAGTTAGAGGTTCTAATGGTTCCATGAACCACGAGAACCATTGGAACTATTGACGCCATAATTTCTTCCTCTTTTCCTCTTGTTTATGCTTGTCGACGGTTTGCTGACCACTAGAAACTCTTCATTCTGTAATAACCACCCTGGTTACTGCCATTTTTTTAACACATCAAGTACTAACATCATCAACCAAGAATCTTCTATCTAATTTAGAAGTTCCCACTTCAGAGACCTACCAATCATAGTCATGGCAACTACTTTATGCCACAACTCATATACTCACACTAGAGTATGGTAAGCTCCCAAGATTAGGGTCATGCCTAGACCCAGAACCTAAACCTTGAGGGTTCATTCGTGATGGCCCTACCTACGTATCCCTTCCTAGGAATCAGAGGCTCTGTAGTTCATACTCCAATAATAGAGAGGCCTCATCCTCTCCTTTGATGTGAGATCTTTAATCTCGTCTCTAGATCATTGTCTTTAAGTGAATCATGATTCCAAATCAATTCATATGCAATAGTATGATTGTAAATGCAATCCAGTCAAATGTTAGTTCAATACCAACATCAATGTATGGAAAAACACAAAACCACATAGTGACCAGCTCATATAAGTAGTACTTGTTCACACATAGTGACAAGCTCAAGCATGCATTCCTTGTACGCAATGCGATTATCATTCACACTGGTCACACATAAAAGTGTGACTAGCTCATAGGTACAAACCATACACACAAAGTGAATAACTCATCTATATGCCACATATACATAATGTGACTAGCTCTTGCATATCACATATACATAGAGCAAATAACTTATGCATGTGTCACATACACCCAGGGTGACTATCTCATGCATACATCACATATACGCCAGGAGAATAATTCATGCATGCGTCACATACACAAAGAGTGACTAGCTCATGCATACAACACATATACATAGGGAGAATAATTCATGCATGCGTCACATACACACAGAGTGACAAGCTCATGCATACAACCATATACACGATGTGCTTAATTCACACCTAAATCACATATACACAATGTGAATAACTTAGGCAAGAAACACATATACACAGTGTGACTAATTCACATATACATAATATGAATAATTCGCATATACATAATGTGAATAGCTTGTGCAAACATCACGTGCACATCATAGGTTTACATCATGACCAAGTAGCAAAAAGGAATGGTTGCAACCATATTGCAAGCATCTTCCCATTTGTCTGATTCACTAGCCCCTAAGTTATTGTGAGGACCGCCCTTTCTACTACTATTGTTATGACTATTTACAGTACTGTTATTGTTACTTTCATATTTGTGGGATAGCAATTCCCGGAATTTGTCAGACTATTTAACTTTATTATGTTTTCGGGAAAAACTAATTGGGTGATGTTTGGATAAGTTACTTTTCAGAAAAATGAATTAGGGATGATGGAAAAATTGTAATATGATTTTTTTTAATTATGTTAAATTGTACTAAGGCATGAGAATGCATGTGTTATTTAAGTTGCTTCGGCTATGATGAATTTATGTGGTTACTGACCTTGTAATTGAGTGTGCAGGGACTACTAATCAAACCACAGATTTCGGAGATCATTCCACACCTTGTTAATTGTTATTCCCTGTTAAGCCGATCTGGTTCCACGATGAACCAAGATCTTTTTGTGTTTGATGTCATGATGTAATGTGGTCTTTCGTATGGTCGAGTGGGTTAGGTTACCCTCATGTAATATTATTTTTTTATAAGTAAGTGTTGTAAAGAGATTGAATTTGAAATTTCTATTTTTATTTAAATTATGAGGCCCTTTTTCTTGTGCTTTACCTTGACCTGGGGTGTCCTTGTATGGGTTAAAATTGACCCTGGGTTCTACCCCATGGGTCCAGGGGCCCATTTGGCATGGGTAACCCTTGAGTAACCTCCATCTAGTCAACTTAACCTTTCCCTGAAGTTAAGTGGCGAAAATTGGAGGTAGGAGGGGACATGATGGGTTGTACCAACACTCAACCCATCCCCTCTACTTTTCCCTAGATAAGAGATGCCATCCATTAGTAAAAGTTACCTCTTCTTTAGTAAGATTCCCCCATGTACTATGGGGACACCCATGTGAAGAAAGGAGAAAGAGGCATGGGTCACCTGTCTTGTTCCCATTTAACTCTTTTTTTATTTCTCCTATGAGAAAGTGGAGTCACATGAAAGGAATAAGGAGTACCCTTGGGAATGGAGAGTGACATAAGCCACCTGGACAGAATAGTGATTTTTGGGAAGGGTGAGGAGGTGACAAGTGTCACTTCCCCATTTCTCAAAATTAGAAAGAAAGAGAATTTTGGGTTATTTATTTTCAAATTTTTGGATGAGAGGGAGTTAGTTGAATTTTGGGGAAAATCTTTCATTTTTGGGCCTTACCCAAAATAGAGAAGTTAGTTTGGAAGATAGAGAAGGGAGAGGGAGTTGGTGGCTAAGCTTGGGAGTGAACTCTGTGGACTCTGCAACAACTTCATTCCAGGAGGGCTTTGCAAGGTTGGTTTGAATTTTACCTTTGTTTTGGTAGAACTGAAATGTGTATGAAATGTGTTTGGAATATGTGTTTAAATTTGTTTTCTGTGGGGTTCTTGTCGGTGTTTGACAGAGCGTCTCCCACTTGGGAGAAATGCTCATCAAGTTTGGGGTAGGGGAGGAGAGATCCTCCTCGGGTGCATACCTGTTCCATCTTTTGGGATGTTGAAAGCCTTGAGGGCATGTATCTGTGACTGTATTTTTGACTTGAGAGTCATATACAGATTTCTTGCAAAATGTGATCACACTTGGTTGAGACCAAGAGATATTTATATGAGTTCATTTATCTGTCAGGGTGACACTCTGGAGTCGAGTGTATCCACTCTCCTGCCCCTTATGAAACTCACTGTAGTTGAGTTTCCGTATTGTGTAAAATAGCCACGGGGTGTATGTGTGCTTTGGGATTGTTGTTGTTTCTGTTGTGGAGTGGAGTGTTTGAATACCCAGGTGTGAGTATGGTCTCCCTAGCTCGGGGGTGACCCTCTTGCGGGTCTACGGTAGGGAGGAGAGCTAGACAAGTGGTATTTTCTTCTTTGTTTGTCTTTGATATGCAGGTTTTTCTCTTGGAGCTTTCTGGCTATTTATGAAGAAACAGATTATCTTCTTGTCATGAGAAATTAGGCCTGGTTTATTTCATAGAAATGAAGAGAGAACACCTCTCTTGTTAATGTTGTAAATTACTGATATTCTGGGAGTGAAGGAAATCACTCCCTGGTCTTGTTATTATTGGACTTTAATTGGTTGTCATAAGTTTTCAGTTGTATACGGTTTGGGAGGAGAAAGTCCATATCTGGGAAGTTGGTATTCATGATTGTGAAACTGTAATGTGAATGTGCTTAAATTTTTAAGTTGATGTTTACAACCTTTGTTCAATAGCAATTTTTGTGTTTCAAGTATTACTGAAAGAAATAAATTCGTTTTTGCAACTTAATCTGAGTTGTTTACATTGAAAGTTTGGAATTGCTTCACTAGTTGAAATGCTGATTTTCTATTCAATATTAAAATGGAAAAGACAGTTTTAAATATTTGTGTTATCCTCCCTATTTAATGGATTCTGTTAAATTAGAAGGATTAGAGGAAATCTAGCATGTAAATATAATCTGGTTGTAAATTTGCAAGTCTTGTATGTTTATAAAAATGGAAATTTATACTTTAACTGAGGGGATAGCTAATTACTTTTTGGTGAAATTGGCAGATATATATATCTAATTGTTATGACAATTTCTTATAATAGGTTGATTTGGAGAAAATGCTTAGAGTAGTGAATTTTAAAAAAAAATTGTGGAAATTGGTATTATAAAAATCTATAAAGAATATTTCTTTTTCTCTCAATAAATTTATAAATATATATATAGAGCTATCTATATATTTCTCATTTTGAGTAATTATCATTTAAGAAAATAAAAGAGTAATTGAAAGTAATTATAACTGTTATATATCAATATAAAAAAAAGGGGGATATATATATATATATATATATATATATATGAACTATATAAATATAGATATATATAAATATATTATTGTTGAAATATATATTTATATATATATATTTATATATGAATATATATAAATATAATATATATATATATATATATATATATATATATATATATATAATATATTATTATTATAAGAACCAACGAATGGTGAAAGACTGTCAACATGTTAGCCGCGGATAAAAGAAACACAGTCGAAATTTTATTTGGGCGGTGGGGAGTAAACCCCACCGCGAGCTGTTATTACATATGGAGGTGTGGAGTGGGGCGGAGCCCCACCCACACCCCACGTCGTGGGAATGTGGGTGGGGCTCCGCCCCACTCCACATCTCCCCCCCCTCCAAACCCTTATGCCTCCCGCGAAACCTTTCCGCCGCTCTGCGGCCACCGCGAAGTCTTGTCCGCCGCTCTGCGGCCACCACACATCCCCGTCCGCCGCTCTGCGGCCACCACAGATCCCCGTCCGCCGCTTTACGGCCACTGCCGCCCATGGCCGCCATCTGCTGTGGGTTGAAAGCAATAAAAAAATGTAGGGCTTGGGCCCTAACAAATGAATGGGTTATTTGGTAAATAAATTCAGTTTATTTTTATATAGCTCTATATAAAGGCATATATATATATATTATATATGTCTATGTATATAGCTATATATATAATATAAGAATGATTATATATATACATATATATATATATGTATATTATATATATATATATATATATATATATATATATATATATATATATATATATATAGTTTTTTTTAAGTTGTGGGAAACCAATTTGTTCATTATTGAGATATTAAAATAAATATATTATATGTAAGTATGTATATATATATATATATATATATATATATATATATATATATATATATATATATATATATATATATATATATATATATATATATATATATATATATTTATTGGGCCCTCGTTTAAAATCGTTAATAACTATGTTTCATGGATATAGAGAAATAAAAAATATATATATATATATATATATAACAATTATAATCTCACAGGAGATGTTATTAAGTGTTGAACACAACAACCAAAGAAGCTATATTACCATGAACAGAGTTTTATAAAGTGGTGAACCACCTACACCTATTGACAACGTCATACGAGTTACAAACAGTGTATGAATCGTAATTATGAGTAACAGTAACAACAGTAATTCTAAACAAGAGAAAATAAAATTATAATGTAAAGAGAGTTTAGGAATATTCAGTGATACTCTGGAAAGAGATTCTCGGAAGTTTCAACTAAAAACATACTAACAATCACCCGGAAAATGAAGAGGAAAATTACACAACTCCTTGTGCAAAAGAACACTGGAAATAAACTTATGATGCCTCCACTAACTATCCATGTGGCCATATTAATCTCAACTGTAGCAAACAATCTCATATGTAAACCTGTAAGAGGTTCCGAAGAAGGAAAAACCAACATTGGAAAACACAGAGGAGAAAATGCGCGACATATCTCACACGGGATAAGAGAACTAAGTTGACGGACCCTTCTGTCAATTGTGCTTAGGTACAAGTTGACTAAGTATTTACGAAGAGGAGGAACCTAGATCGGGGAAGATTAGGAGACTGAGTCCAGCGAAATAGTAAACCAGCCTATGTGACCGAGATCATCCTGAAATTAGGTTTAATATCAACAATAACTGCAGTAATAACCCTGATTGACGTAAATCACGAAGAAAGGACAGGATGCACATAAAGAAAGTATAGAAAATGAAAGAGAGAGAGAGACCGAAATATAAACACACTAAATGAACTAAGAGATAGTTAAGGTAAGGGCGATAAAGTTATAATCCAACTTAAGAACTTGTGGAAAGGGAAGAGAGGGCAACCAAGCCGCCTTGTTGAAAATGCTAAGTCATAGGAGTAGTATGTTTCAGGAAACAAGAGAGGAGACAGACAACCGTGCCTGGCTGAAAAATGACTAAATAGGGAGATCACTAGCCGGTTTAGTTGGAACAAGGCGTCGAGGGGAGTGGTTCCTCTATCAGCGAACCACGTGCGTAAATGAGTGCAGCGTAATTCCCACTAACGCCGTAAGGCATTTTGCTACCGAACATTGCCGAGGGTGCGATTTAAGAACTTGGGTAATCTCACTCTTGCAATGACGTTAGCAGCATTGTATCGACCCTCTTGTTGATCTATATGTTTCCGTTTGCACGCCATTATACTTGTATTCCGTCGATGAGTATAGTGTTTCGCCATGAGAGAACACCGTTGAGCATGCGTACGCATGCGAAAGGGGTTTTTAGGACGGTGTGAGAAAAGTTTTTCATATCTCGTGTCATAACCACATGACAGATGTGGCTATGACACGTGCGAAGTGTGTTGTGACCACAAGGAAAATGTGGGCATGACATTTGGTATCAGAGCCAGGTTTGTAAACACTGGGCGTATTTGGGCACGTTATTATTCCGCAACTTTGGCTAATTAGTTTCTACCTTGTTTTGTAGGATGCCTCCCCGACGTGTTCGACGAGCGCGATCACGCCACACAGCGTCAGTCGAGGTGCACAGCGATTCCTCAGCCGAGGGACTGGCACCTGCAGATTCAGCAGCACCACCTGCACCACCTGTGCCACAAGCACTACTAGTACCACAGGCGACACCAGTAGCGGATATAGGTCCACAGATCTTACAGGCACTACAGACTATGCTAGACAGGCTACCACCAGTGATTCCTGAGCCACGTATAGAGCCTCGTGTTGCTCCGCGAGAGGAGCCACGTGCCGAGTCACGTATTGAGCCACGTATGGAGCCCCGCGTTGATCCACTAGCGGTGAGACGTGTGGAGCCCTTCGTTGAGATTCCTGACACAACAGTAGAGGAGGTAGGGTCGGCCTCCCGAGCACGGAGCAGGAGTCCTCCGAGACTTTTGAGACAAGAACAGGTTCAGCAGGGAGTATATGAGGATGGTGTGGAAGAGCCACTTAGGAGACTTAGAGACAGAGGGGACCCTATCAGAGATCTACTGAGGCTCAACCCACCCACCTTCGCAGGAGCTACAGAGGGAGCTGTGGCCGAGGCTTGGCTAATTAGCTTAGACAGGTGTTTCGCATTGCGACCATATGAGAGCAACACGAAAGCACGAGTGGCAGTTCATCTTCTTAGGGATGCAGCAGCCACCTGGTGGCGCACAGAGGAGTGCAAGCGCCGACTCTCCGTGGATACACTCACATGGGACACCTTCATTGAGCGCTTCAATGCGCGGTATTTGTCCGAACATTATAGACAGCGCAGAATTGATGAGTTTCATGATCTACAGCAGAGGGGACTCACCGTTACTCAGTATGAGAGCCGATTTATAGAACTTTCTCGTTATGCGGAATACCTCCATGACGAGAAAATCTTAATACACAAATTCATCAGGGGGCTAAATCACGGGATATCAGGACCAGTGCGTATGGCAAATCCCCAAACCATGAGCGAGGCTGTTGAAAAGGCCCTTATATCAGAGGAAATTCAGGGACGAGGACAGAATTCACGCCCACAGTACCAGGAACGAAATCCCCAACAACAGCAAAATTTCCGAAGGCCTCAAAACACAACACAGAGAGGAGGGTATAATGCTTCATCATTACCTCCTAGGCCTCCACAGCAACAGCAACATCAGCAAAAATCCAAATTTCAACAGAGGGGACAGGGAGGACAAAACCGTGGATGGCAGCAGCAAGGACCACGCAGGGATCAGAGACAGCAGGGTTCATCAGCAGGACCCACAAGGTCCCAGCAGTCTTACAGAGGCTCACAGGGATCCACCGGACGGACCGGGCAACAACAGTCGGGCAGAACACAGTCAGGGCAGTTACAGGTTAGAGGACCATGTTATGTATGTGGTGGGGCAGGGCATCTGGCTAGAGAGTGTCCGCAGGGATTTACTGCAGGGGGTCAGCCCCGATCAGGAGGGTCTGAGCAGACCGTAGGTGACGTGGGCAGATCTCACCACATGTTTGCAGCGGTTGATAACCGCCAGGCCGATTTTCAGGCTTCTGTCATCGAGGCAGCAGGTACGATTAGAGACTTTCCCATCTCGATCCTTTTTGATTCAGGAGCTACTGACTCTTTTTTGTCTACATCGTTAGTGGAGCGTTGCAGGCTGGTGGCTTCTAGGCAAGACATTAGGTGGGAAGTTGAGTTGGCCTCAGGGGCCAGGATGTCAGTAGATACCTTGGTTAAAGACTGTGAGATCACATTGGGACCCTTCACCACAATATGCGACCTTAGGATTATGCCATTAGGGTCTTACGGAGTAGTTCTGGGTATGGATTGGCTTGCGGCACATAGAGCCAAGCTTGATTGTCGCCAGAGAACGATTAGCTGTTTAGATGATCATGGTTCGTCGGTTGAGATAGTGGGCATTCAAAAGCCCACGGCGGTTCGTATGATATCCGCACAACAGCTTAAGCGCTGTATGCGGAGGGGATGTCAAATGTTTGCCATCACAGTCAGTGATAGAGCAGAGGATGAACCTGAGGCTACTTTAGATGATCACCCTATCCTTAGAGAGTTTGCCGATGTGTTTCCGCCAGAATTACCTGGTATGCCCCCACGTAGAGAAGTGGACTTCCACATTGACTTAGTGCCAGGTGCAGAGCCGATATCCCGCGCACCCTATAGAATGACGACCCATGAACTCACAGAACTTAAGCTGCAGTTGGAAGAATTACTTGAGAAGGGACACATCCGACCTAGCGTTTCACCATGGGGCGCACCAGTGATCTTCGTGAAGAAGAAGGATGGGTCTCTTCGTCTATGCATGGACTACAGGCAGTTGAACAAGGTGACGGTGAAGAATCGTTATCCTCTACCCAGGATTGACGACCTTTTTGATCAGATGCAAGGAGCCAGAGTGTTCTCGAAAATCGATCTAAAATCTGGGTATCATCAATTGCGCATCACGGAGTCAGATATTCATAAAACTGCTTTTCGAACCAGATATGGCCATTATGAATTCACAGTGGTACCTTTCGGGTTGACGAACGCTCCTGCAGTATTCATGAGTCTCATGAACGGGGTGTTCCGTACATACCTAGACCGGTTCGTGATCATATTCCTAGATGACATTCTGATTTATTCACGGACTGAGGAGGAGCATGTAGAGCACTTGCGTCAAGTTTTGCAGAAATTACGAGAGCAACAACTTTTTGGCAACTTGACGAAGTGTGCCTTCTTCAGGACAGAGGTGCAGTATTTGGGACACATTTTATCAGGCGATGGCATCTCTGTAGATCCATCTAAAATTAGAGCAATCCAGGAGTGGCCGGCACCCACGAACGTGACAGAGGTCAGAAGCTTTATGGGGTTAGCTGGGTATTATCGTCGGTTTGTCGAAGGTTTCTCCAGGATAGCACATCCCATTACTTCCCTTCAGCGAAAAGGGAAGGGTTTCACTTGGACCGAGCAGTGTGAAAAGGCTTTTGGAGTCCTCAAAGAGCGTCTTACGAGCGCTCCTATTTTAGCAGTTCCAGATCCGTCGGAAGAGTTTGTAGTTTGCACGGATGCATCATTAGAAGGTTTGGGAGCCGTGCTTATGCAGAATGGACGAGCGATCGCATACGAATCGCGGAAACTAAAGACACATGAGTTAAACTATCCTACGCACGACTTAGAGCTTGCAGCTGTTGTTCATGCCTTGGTTCGCTGGAGACACTTCCTCTTAGGGCGACGCTTTGAACTCCATTCAGACCATCATAGTTTGCAGTATATTTTTACACAGCCTAATTTGAACGCCCGCCAACGACGTTGGATGGAATTCCTATGCGAATATGACTTCGATGTCCATTATATAAAAGGGAAGGAGAACGTGGTCGCTGATGCTCTGAGTCGAAGACGCCACGAGATCCAGACCCTGACCTTGAAGATGGACTTGAAGGATCGCATCTTACAGCATCTGCCGGAGGACGAATGGTTTCTTGAAGTGCAGCAGGCAGTACTAAATCAGAAGGCCCTTGAGGGCAAATTTACAGGATATACCCTTGATTCTGATGGAATGCTTCGACATCAGCAACGCATATATGTACCCCATGCGGGTAATCTTCGTACAGTAATCCTATCAGAGGCTCATAGAGCACCCTACGCAGCACACCCAGGAGTGAAGAAGATGCATGCTGATTTACGACAGCTTTATCATTGGGCTGGGATGAGGCGTGACATTGCCGAATTTGTTGCTCGTTGCCTGGAATGTCAGAGGGTCAAGGCCGAACATCAGCATCCAGCGGGACTGTTGTACCCTCACGAGATACCTGAATGGAAATGGGATACCATTTCTATGGATTTTATCGTTGGTCTACCTATGTCATCACGTCGCCATGATGCTATTATGGTGACAGTTGACAAGCTGACCAAAGTGGCGCATTTTTCACCAATATGTACAACATACAATGCACCATCAGTGGCAAAGGTGTTTCTTGATCAGATTGTTAGACTTCATGGGATACCTCGCCGCATTATATCTGACAGAGACTCCGTATTCACTTCATCGTTCTGGAAAGCCTTACATCAGGCGTTGGGCACACAGCTCAACTTCAGTTCTGCATATCATCCGGAAACTGATGGACAAACAGAAAGAGTTAACCAGGTGTTAGAAGACATGCTTCGCATGTATGTGATGGACCACCAGTCTAGATGGGAGGAGTACCTGTATCTAGTTGAATTCGCCTACAATAATGGGCATCATAGCTCGTTGGGTATGCCTCCTTTCCAGGCATTATATGGCAGACCATGCAGAACACCTTTGAGTTGGGATCGTATAGAGGACAGAACAGTCATCGGCCCAGAGATAGTTCAGAATATGGAACTGCAAGTTAAACAGATAAGACAGAGGCTTCTGGAAGCACAGGACAGGCAGAAAAAGTATGCTGATGCTAAGAGGACAGACCGAAGCTTCACTGTGGGGGAAAGAGTATTTTTGAGAGTGCGGCCGCACAAAAGTCCAATCCGTTACGGAAAAGGCTCTAAACTTGCACCTCGATTTGTAGGACCTTTCGAAATCTTGGAGCGGATAGGACCAGTAGCCTATCGTCTAGCCTTGCCACCTAGCCTGTCACGTATCCACGATGTATTTCATGTATCAGTTTTACGTCAATATATTTCTGACTTATCTCATGTGTTGGATTGGAGTGCTCTTCAGGTAGAGGCAGACGGACAACTGGCGTTGGAGCCAATTCGCATATTGGCTCGACGGAAGCTGGCCCTTCGAGGTCGAGAGCTGGACCAGGTTAGAGTCCAATGGGACTTATACGACGAAGTCACTGCAACATGGGAAGATGCAGAGCGATTGAAGACCCTGTATCCTCACCTTTTTGACGACTTCCAGGAGGAAGTACCGTCTTAGGGGGAGAGGATGTGAGGACCGCCCTTTCTACTACTATTGTTATGACTATTTACAGTACTGTTATTGTTACTTTCATATTTGTGGGATAGCAATTCCCGGAATTTGTCAGACTATTTAACTTTATTATGTTTTCGGGAAAACTAATTGGGTGATGTTTGGATAAGTTACTTTTCAGAAAAATGAATTAGGGATGATGGAAAAATTGTAATATGATTTTTTTTAATTATGTTAAATTGTACTAAGGCATGAGAATGCATGTGTTATTTAAGTTGCTTCGGCTATGATGAATTTATGTGGTTACTGACCTTGTAATTGAGTGTGCAGGGACTACTAATCAAACCACAGATTTCGGAGATCATTCCACACCTTGTTAATTGTTATTCCCTGTTAAGCCGATCTGGTTCCACGATGAACCAAGATCTTTTTGTGTTTGATGTCATGATGTAATGTGGTCTTTCGTATGGTCGAGTGGGTTAGGTTACCCTCATGTAATATTATTTTTTATAAGTAAGTGTTGTAAAGAGATTGAATTTGAAATTTCTATTTTTATTTAAATTATGAGGCCCTTTTTCTTGTGCTTTACCTTGACCTGGGGTGTCTTGTATGGGTTAAAATTGACCCTGGGTTCTACCCCATGGGTCCAGGGGCCCATTTGGCATGGGTAACCCTTGAGTAACCTCCATCTAGTCAACTTAACCTTTCCCTGAAGTTAAGTGGCGAAAATTGGAGGTAGGAGGGGACATGATGGGTTGTACCAACACTCAACCCATCCCCTCTACTTTTCCCTAGATAAGAGATGCCATCCATTAGTAAAAGTTACCTCTTCTTTAGTAAGATTCCCCCATGTACTATGGGGACACCCATGTGAAGAAAGGAGAAAGAGGCATGGGTCACCTGTCTTGTTCCCATTTAACTCTTTTTTTTATTTCTCCTATGAGAAAGTGGAGTCACATGAAAGGAATAAGGAGTACCCTTGGGAATGGAGAGTGACATAAGCCACCTGGACAGAATAGTGATTTTTGGGAAGGGTGAGGAGGTGACAAGTGTCACTTCCCCATTTCTCAAAATTAGAAAGAAAGAGAATTTTGGGTTATTTATTTTCAAATTTTTGGGATGAGAGGGAGTTAGTTGAATTTTGGGGAAAATCTTTCATTTTTGGGCCTTACCCAAAATAGAGAAGTTAGTTTGGAAGATAGAGAAGGGAGAGGGAGTTGGTGGCTAAGCTTGGGAGTGAACTCTGTGGACTCTGCAACAACTTCATTCCAGGAGGGCTTTGCAAGGTTGGTTTGAATTTTACCTTTGTTTTGGTAGAACTGAAATGTGTATGAAATGTGTTTGGAATATGTGTTTAAATTTGTTTTCTGTGGGGTTCTTGTCGGGTGTTTGACAGAGCGTCTCCCACTTGGGAGAAATGCTCATCAAGTTTGGGGTAGGGGAGGAGAGATCCTCCTCGGGTGCATACCTGTTCCATCTTTTGGGATGTTGAAAGCCTTGAGGGCATGTATCTGTGACTGTATTTTTGACTTGAGAGTCATATACAGATTTCTTGCAAAATGTGATCACACTTGGTTGAGACCAAGAGATATTTATATGAGTTCATTTATCTGTCAGGGTGACACTCTGGAGTCGAGTGTATCCACTCTCCTGCCCCTTATGAAACTCACTGTAGTTGAGTTTCCGTATTGTGTAAAATAGCCACGGGTGTATGTGTGCTTTGGGATTGTTGTTGTTTCTGTTGTGGAGTGGAGTGTTTGAATACCCAGGTGTGAGTATGGTCTCCCTAGCTCGGGGGTGACCCTCTTGCGGGTCTACGGTAGGGAGGAGAGCTAGACAAGTGGTATTTTCTTCTTTGTTTGTCTTTGATATGCAGGTTTTTCTCTTGGAGCTTTCTGGTTGGCTATTTATGAAGAAACAGATTATCTTCTTGTCATGAGAATTAGGCCTGGTTTATTTCATAGAAATGAAGAGAGAACACCTCTCTTGTTAATGTTGTAAATTACTGATATTCTGGGAGTGAAGGAAATCACCTCCCTGGTCTTGTTATTATTGGACTTTAATTGGTTGTCATAAGTTTTCAGTTGTATACGGTTTGGGAGGAGAAAGTCCATATCTGGGAAGTTGGTATTCATGATTGTGAAACTGTAATGTGAATGTGCTTAAATTTTTAAGTTGATGTTTACAACCTTTGTTCAATAGCAATTTTTGTGTTTCAAGTATTACTGAAAGAAATAAATTCGTTTTTGCAACTTAATCTGAGTTGTTTACATTGAAAGTTTGGAATTGCTTCACTAGTTGAAATGCTGATTTTCTATTCAATATTAAAATGGAAAAGACAGTTTTAAATATTTGTGTTATCCTCCCTATTTAATGGATTCTGTTAAATTAGAAGGATTAGAGGAAATCTAGCATGTAAATATAATCTGGTTGTAAATTTGCAAGTCTTGTATGTTTATAAAAATGGAAATTTATACTTTAACTGAGGGGATAGCTAATTACTTTTTGGTGAAATTGGCAGATATATATATCTAATTGTTATGACAATTTCTTATAATAGGTTGATTTGGAGAAAATGCTTAGAGTAGTGAATTTTAAAAAAAAATTGTGGAAATTGGTATTATAAAAATCTATAAAGAATATTTCTTTTTCTCTCAATAAATTTATAAATATATATATAGAGCTATCTATATATTTCTCATTTTGAGTAATTATCATTTTAAGAAAATAAAAGAGTAATTGAAAGTAATTATAACTGTTATATATCAATATAAAAAAAAGGGGGATATATATATATATATATATATATATATATATATATGAACTATATAAATATAGATATATATAAATATATTATTGTTGAAATATATATTTATATATATATATTTATATATGAATATATATAAATATATATATATATATATATATATATATATATATATAATATATTATTATTATAAGAACCAACGAATGGTGAAAGACTGTCAACATGTTAGCCGCGGATAAAAGAAACACAGTCGAAATTTTATTTGGGCGGTGGGGAGTAAACCCCACCGCGAGCTGTTATTACATATGGAGGTGTGGAGTGGGGCGGAGCCCCACCCACACCCCACGTCGTGGGAATGTGGGTGGGGCTCCGCCCCACTCCACATCTCCCCCCCCTCCAAACCCTTATGCCTCCCGCGAAACCTTTCCGCCGCTCTGCGGCCACCGCGAAGTCTTGTCCGCCGCTCTGCGGCCACCACACATCCCCGTCCGCCGCTCTGCGGCCACCACAGATCCCCGTCCGCCGCTTTACGGCCACTGCCGCCCATGGCCGCCATCTGCTGTGGGTTGAAAGCAATAAAAAAATGTAGGGCTTGGGCCCTAACAAATGAATGGGTTATTTGGTAAATAAATTCAGTTTATTTTTATATAGCTCTATATAAAGGCATATATATATATATTATATATGTCTATGTATATAGCTATATATATAATATAAGAATGATTATATATATACATATATATATATATGTATATATATATATATATATATATATATATATATATATATATATATATATATATAGTTTTTTTTAAGTTGTGGGAAACCAATTTGTTCATTATTGAGATATTAAAATAAATATATTATATGTAAGTATGTATATATATATATATATATATATATATATATATATATATATATATATATATATATATATATATATATATATATATATTTATTGGGCCCTCGTTTAAAATCGTTAATAACTATGTTTCATGGATATAGAGAAATAAAAAATATATATATATATATATATAACAATTATAATCTCACAGGAGATGTTATTAAGTGTTGAACACAACAACCAAAGAAGCTATATTACCATGAACAGAGTTTTATAAAGTGGTGAACCACCTACACCTATTGACAACGTCATACGAGTTACAAACAGTGTATGAATCGTAATTATGAGTAACAGTAACAACAGTAATTCTAAACAAGAGAAAATAAAATTATAATGTAAAGAGAGTTTAGGAATATTCAGTGATACTCTGGAAAGAGATTCTCGGAAGTTTCAACTAAAAACATACTAACAATCACCCGGAAAATGAAGAGGAAAATTACACAACTCCTTGTGCAAAAGAACACTGGAAATAAACTTATGATGCCTCCACTAACTATCCATGTGGCCATATTAATCTCAACTGTAGCAAACAATCTCATATGTAAACCTGTAAGAGGTTCCGAAGAAGGAAAAACCAACATTGGAAAACACAGAGGAGAAAATGCGCGACATATCTCACACGGGATAAGAGAACTAAGTTGACGGACCCTTCTGTCAATTGTGCTTAGGTACAAGTTGACTAAGTATTTACGAAGAGGAGGAACCTAGATCGGGGAAGATTAGGAGACTGAGTCCAGCGAAATAGTAAACCAGCCTATGTGACCGAGATCATCCTGAAATTAGGTTTAATATCAACAATAACTGCAGTAATAACCCTGATTGACGTAAATCACGAAGAAAGGACAGGATGCACATAAAGAAAGTATAGAAAATGAAAGAGAGAGAGAGACCGAAATATAAACACACTAAATGAACTAAGAGATAGTTAAGGTAAGGGCGATAAAGTTATAATCCAACTTAAGAACTTGTGGAAAGGGAAGAGAGGGCAACCAAGCCGCCTTGTTGAAAATGCTAAGTCATAGGAGTAGTATGTTTCAGGAAACAAGAGAGGAGACAGACAACCGTGCCTGGCTGAAAAATGACTAAATAGGGAGATCACTAGCCGGTTTAGTTGGAACAAGGCGTCGAGGGGAGTGGTTCCTCTATCAGCGAACCACGTGCGTAAATGAGTGCAGCGTAATTCCCACTAACGCCGTAAGGCATTTTGCTACCGAACATTGCCGAGGGTGCGATTTAAGAACTTGGGTAATCTCACTCTTGCAATGACGTTAGCAGCATTGTATCGACCCTCTTGTTGATCTATATGTTTCCGTTTGCACGCCATTATACTTGTATTCCGTCGATGAGTATAGTGTTTCGCCATGAGAGAACACCGTTGAGCATGCGTACGCATGCGAAAGGGGTTTTTAGGACGGTGTGAGAAAAGTTTTTCATATCTCGTGTCATAACCACATGACAGATGTGGCTATGACACGTGCGAAGTGTGTTGTGACCACAAGGAAAATGTGGGCATGACAGTTATCAAATATGTCCCAATCCAGAAAAGGAATGTTGGTATATCTAATGGTACACCATGGGTTCCATCATTTTTCCTGATTTGCAGCCAACTATGATGACAAGCAAGCATCCCATACTACTTGTAGTCATCACTGGCAAGGGCTTAAATGCAATAACACACAACTCATAAGGTTCCTAATATAGATGCACACAATGATTGATTCACACATACATAGTGACCAACTAGTAATAGAAAGTGGATGTAACCTACTACATGCACCTTCCCATTACCTGGTTCACTAACACATAAGCTCCCATCCTTTTCCCGATTCACAGCCAACTGTGATGACAAGCAAGCATCCCATACTACTTGTTGTCAACACTAGCTAAGGACTATGTGTAACAACATACACATTCACTACCAACTGTGATGACAAGCAAGCATCCCATACTACTTTTTGTCATCACTAGCTAAGGAGTAGGTATAACAACATACATCACCTGTGGCTATTAAAAAGATTTTCATAGCCCGCTGAAACATTGAGTCGGTGGATCTTGACATCTATCACCTCCATGCCATTGACGAAAGTCAGTCCAACCTGGTATGGGGTAGCTCTTGACATATATCACCTGCATGGTACTGGTGAAAGTCAGCTAAGCTCTATCATACCAAAGGGTAGCTCCTAGCATCTGTCACCTCTGTGGTACTGGTGATAGCCGACTAACCCTAAGATACGTAGGCGGATAGCACTTGGTATCTGTCAACTCCGTGGTACTAGTGACAACTGGCTAAATCGCACCTATATCATAACCTAGATGGCTCCTGGTATCTGTCACCTTTGTGCTACTGGTGACAACCAACTCATCCTAAGATATGGCAGATAGCACCTAGCATCTGTCACTTGCACGGTACTGGTGACAGCCGGCTATCTACACTATATCAAACTCGGTTCCGACAGGTGGGTTATCTTATGGCCAGGTACACACAAAATAAGGATATCACAAAGATTCACCAAGATGGGTTAGGTTGCCTCAGTTACATACCACATATAGGTCCATAAACCAATACACCTGGTATTATATGTCTAGGGGTCTAAATTATAGGTCAACCCTCAAAAAATATATATTGAACCCACATGAGCTGGAGTCTATTTGGTCACATATGCATAAACATATACAAACTCAATGTAATCTTAATGGCCATTCCATACATTCAATTGTCACTTTGAAACATAGTATGCATCATACACAACTCAAACCCACAATAGTAATTTTAAACATAATTCTATTTCTAAGTGCATATCTTTTGCATATGAATAATCACAAGCTTAGTAAAGGATAAATACCATACTTACTTAGTAATTCCCACCATCAATTTCCCATAGTGTTCAACATGCAAAACACTGATTATATTAATCTAGACAAGTCCAAAGGCACCTTCATACATCACACTGGAGACAAACTATGAAGATGTTGATTCTAACAGTTCATCCAAGATTGTGGCAGCTTAAGAGAACCTAACCCAACAACCTTATAGTGGAGGAGCATAGTACTGATAGAGTACCTTTTACTGGCTTGGGCCTATATAGTAGGGACTTATTAATTAAAGGGTGAGTTCACAATCATCTAATGTAGTTTCAGCCTCGATTTGAAACATACCAAAGAGGGAAGGTTGATCAAGTTTAGGAACACCCCATACCTCGGAGTCATTCCCTAAACCCCTCCCCTACGGACTTGAGGTCTAGGGGCATCCTTCACCTAAGAACTACCTACATACCCGCTTCCAAATGGGATCAAAGTCACATATAGTTCTCCTCACCTTAATCTCTTAGTGAATATATGAACACAGATTCTTATACTCAAGGTTCTCTAACCAGTCAATAACTATCCACTTACAAGTGATATAGACTGGATACTAAAGGAGGAAAACCATATGAAGAATTAAAACCCAACAATATAACAATCCACCATTTACCAATACCCATTCTAAAACAAGGCCACAGCTCCATGAGTTCCATTGGCTACTAGTGCGTAGCCTAACAAGGTTCCTTTCGATGATTCCCTCAATTGGTAATGCTTAATAATAGGCAATTGAAGTCAACTAGGTTCTCAATATAACAATCCTACACCAAAATCTTCAAGATCTTCCACCTAAGGACCAAGATCTTAGGCTTAGGCCTCTCCCCAATATTATTATGATTCAACAAAAACATACTAGAACCCTTCTAGGTTCATCTCATAGAGGCAAGGTTGATTACCTACCATCCTATATTTCTCTTTGTTCACATAGACATATTATGACCCTTATCATATAACTCATAATACTTACGAAACCAAAATAAACATTGGTTCAAACCTTCTCACCGACCCATTAGGATAAATAGAGAGTTAGACTAGTTTGTTACAACCCCATTTAGATTTCCACAAGGTATAAAATGCTACCTTTATTAATGTCAACATATAATATATTTATCTATCACCCCATGCTAACACTAATAGGATATAGAGTTGATTGTGTATATATATTTAACCCAACCAACCCTAGTTCCCACTTATATCCAGGTTATCAAATGAAGACCAAGTACGATTATTACTCAATTCCATTCCAACACTTACTAATATTGTTAGAATCAACCATACATAGAAAATAGGTATATCAACATAATCAATATAAAATAATTCATTCATCACATAGAGCACATGACATCAACAAACATAATATCTTCACCATGGAACAAATATGCAAAGTCCCAATATAGTTGCATGTGATGTCTTACTATAATATAGATCAATGATACCAAGCATAGTAATCATATTATATTATGATATCCCGCTCAATTAGAACACATCATACATCAACAAGGCCATGTAAAAGATATCCAAACTTTGAAAGACTTACAACCATAATTATAAACCTACTTTAAACATGAACATTACCAAGTCCTACCCAAGTTAGTCATTCACTATATCAAGGATGTCATGCCACATCTGATGTACAATGACTATAATTTAAGTCTCAAATGTCACGATAACCAATTTCTACTCATAACCTCAATGAAAGTCATACAAATATTGTTCATACAACTAGGGTCAATTGGGGTTAGCTCAATAACGCCTTCCATAATTAACTATAACCCCAACTATTAGTCATATAGTCCTTAAAATGTGACTTTTGATAATACAACATAATAGCTGCACCCTAATAATGCCTCCAAAATGCAAGGAAATTGTCATTTAATTTCATAGCAAAATCATACAAAATCACAATTCCATGAAACCACATGTAATAGTCCATTGAAGGACACTAAGTGCCTATCAATGAAAATGTTAGTTGGGTTGCCTTACTCCATTTTGGCAAACTCCTTGCCAAGAATTATTTTCCATACCATTATGCTCATGGATCTAATGCAGTTACAACCCCTGCCAAAATGATGGATTGCTAACCAATCATATTCCTATATATAGTGTAGTAGTAGTAGCAAAACTAAGTAGACCTATATCCACAAAGGGATTCCTTCACAACCCCCGTGAGATGATTAATAAAATTTCTTTAAGAAGCTATGCATGCTTACCATGGCATCAACTATTTGATAAAACGTTGGCAAGAAACATAGTTTGAAATCATTCAAGAGAGAGAGGGATTAAGTCTAAATTCTTTTTCTATTAAAATTATGTGCATATTACCCTCTTCTCAAGCTACAATTTAAACGCAGGCAGACATACTGATGCTTAACATTTAATTAAAAGTTTCTAAAGCCCCCATGCCATTTTAACCAACCCATTTTGAACATGTCATGCCCTCATGGCATTCTTTGAGGCCATCTTTCCCTGAGGCATTTTATCAAACAACTCATGTGCCCTGTGTATGTTTCCCATTTTCTTTTGCCTATGTGTGGGAGTAGAGAGAGAAAGAGAATGCTATTTTATTAATTGAATTGTCACCTACAATTCCCTCTTATGATTTTATCTACACATCCCATAGCCAACTACTATGTTGGTCTGACGTTTAATGAGTATTGTGGATTCTATCAACTTCAGTATTCATATAGAGTAGGGAAGATGGAGTCTGTAGACACCCAAAATTGACCCATTTTAACATTTATTGCATTTTGCACTGCATACATTAATTTCGTCTAACACACTTATAATAAAAAATCTCATTTTTTTCCCCATCTCCATAATTAATTAATTAAATTTTAATTATTTAATTAATTTCCTTATTTCTTCTATTTTCCATCAATAATTAAATAATTTTAAATTATTTAATTTTCCATCTTTCTTCTAAAATAAATAAATAAAATTAATATTTTATTTATTCCTCCATCATTCACATAAATTAAATAAATTTTATTTAGTTAGTTTATATTTCTTCCTCTAATATTTCTCATATCATTTAAATAATAAATTAAATAAAAACATTTATTTAATTTATTATGCATCTCACCACTTCTATTTTTATCATTTTCTTCTAAACGTGCAAGTGGGCCCCTTTGTCCATAAAATAGCAAAAATCAAAATGTGGGAAAATTTAATAAATTATAAATTAAATCAACTATCCTCATCACTTGAATCTCAAAATAGAAAAAGCATTCTGTCTTGGGAAAGATTCTTATCCTCATCAATAACCCACCTAAGATTTCTAAATAAATTACCTTTTTATGGACACTTGGCACGTGCACGTTCTTCCATATCTCTCGTTCATTCCCATCCATTGATTTCTTATTATTATCCTCCACCATTGATCATCCATCTTGCAAGTATATAAATTAACCCTCTCATAAGCCATTTGCATGGTCAATCTTCTTCCAGTATTCTTACTCTGCCAAAATCTGCTTCCAAACTTTTGTCAATCCTCTAATCTTCTATCCATCTTCTTTCATCAAATCTTCATCCTAACGTTATGTTGCGTATTTGAGCAATCAACATCAACACAATCTTCATCGATCAATCAGGCTTGCATACATCATTCAAGATATCAAGGTATTCGGAAGGTTTGGTCAAAGGTATTGCATGTTTTGTTTTATCTTTTGATTTATCCAAATTTTTTGTGTACATTTCTGGCACGCCCAATGGGACCCACTTCTCCTAATCAAATCTTATGTTTTTTGCAAGTTTTTGTTATAAAAATTAGTGTTTTTCTAACCCTCATTGGGCAAGTTTTGCAAGGATCTATCACAGGTGATCTCCTGAGATCAAAAGGACTACGCCATTGCATCTGGGAGACCATTTTTGTGAAATTTGATTGTAAACTTGTCTATGGTCAGCAACTGTGAATTTTTTGGAAAACTTTTGGATTTTTTTTGTTCACAGGCCGTACTGTATGGACCCGTACTAATTCGTACGACCTGTGCAGGATAGCTAGTGATATCATTTATGCTTGGTTGCATTTCTATTTTGTATTGTGGGCATTTCTATTTTATATTGCAGGTTTAATGAGTATTTGTTACAGTTTGACTATTTAAGAAACCCTAGAAGTCGACCTCTTTGACCCCTTCAAATCCCCCTTTGCTGTCGATTCTTCCTTATTACCAGTCAACGCCCCAAACACAGTCGCTAGTGCCCATCGGCCATCCTTTAGGGTTTCAACCCCGCTACTGGTTCATAGTTGCTGCTCTCTTTGTTCTAGTCACTGCTCTCATTGCTCTAGGGTTTTAATTTTCTCTATCCACCACTCTCCAGTCGCTACTTATAGTCTATGTCACCACTTTATATGCTCCATCACCACCTCTAAAACATTGCTTGGTCGCCTCCCCTAAGGGTTCTCTCTGCCCAGTCGAGATCTTCCATTCCTTTGTCATAGCCCTTTGTTGATGCTTTCAAAGACTTTCAACTTACCCCATTGGCATTAACTGTCGCAGTCTTTGTTGATTTACCGCACACCATCTTCATTGATCTACCATGTTGATTTAATGGTTGCAATTTTCGTCGCCATCAGGTCTGAGTCGGTCTTTCACATTGTAGCACCATCGACCACCACATTCTAGTCATCATTTCACATCATTTGTGCATTTTGACATAGCAATTTTAATATAAGCCTTTAGACATTGACTTAGATATTTAGGGTTTAATAGTATTGTTAGCATTATAGCCTTAGCTTTAGATTTTTAGTGTTTGGAGTCTTAAAATTTTAAAAGGGGGTGGTGTTTAATTCCAAACTGCCGAGGGAAAAACTGTAACTACCTACATGTACCCTACCATGTGACTACATCAATTCAAACACAAGCCAACTGTCAACCTCTAATAGTCAATAGTCAATCAACGGTCAACCTTGTTCTTTCTACATGCCAAAGGAGACGTTTTCTTTCTTTTTGCCATAACTTGGTCAAAACAGGTCAGATTTCACGTGGAAGGACTCATTGGAACACCAGCTTTTGCAGTGGCATCAACGGTTTCAAGTAATTCTACCATTTCATCAGGCAATTTCTCTGTCAAACTTCAACTTCTTTTAAAACTTCAAACGAGCATATCTTGAGCAAAACACATCCAATTTCAGTGATTTTTTTTTAAATTGCTTAGAATTTCCCAAATTTTTTGTTTATGTAACTTGTTTTGTTGTATGAGATTGTCTATCTCAGATTTTTAACAGATTACATCTTTTTGACTTGATCTTCTTGGTCTTGCAAGTTCGTTCTTCTTCTTGTCATTGCAATATCTTTTCATTTTGTTGAAGAAAGGTGGATCATAACTACTGACAAATCTGTTTGCAGGATCGATCAATCAAAGAATCATCATATTTCCCACTAAATTAGGAACATTTGGAATTGGTGCTTAAAAAGAATGGTTGCATGATCTATGTCTGTTTATCTTTCTTGTTTGCTTGTTGTGCATGTCTGTAACTCGATTTAACAAGAGTATCCTCTCCCCCTGCCTATTCAATGGACCTGGGGTGTAAGAGAAATTATTGTTATCTCTAGAGTGCCTGCATCCCGTTGTGAGAGGGAATGACCCAAGCGGTAACAAGCTAAAGCCAAGCTCATTCAAACTGCTCTATAAAAAAGGTGTTTGTGATGAAAGTTATAAGAAATAGGTGCGAATGTGTCATACCGACGAATGTCTCCCTTAGTACCCTTGTGGGGCGTGAAAACCTACAGAGCATAACCTCTGCAGGCTGGGAGGCCTCCTAATCGGAGCGAATTGCCGCACGTATGGCCACCTGAAAGAATTTCCTTACTAAAAACCTTTGTCTAGTAGCCAAAATCCTTCTATTTGCTGGCGCAGGAGGTCAGACCTCTGAAGCCATCCCACATTCTCGCAGTTTGAAGTAGAGATAACAAATTCTCTTTGGGAATTTGAAGTTTGGTATGCCCGAGAAGTGTGTGCCGTGTAAGGGGGGCCAGTGCTACCAAACTTCTAGGCTATCTGCTTTGAATAAGTGTGATTAGAGAAATCCAAGTGGGAATCTAGCAGATATTGTCCTTTCCAGCCTAGGTTGTACATGTTTGTGTGTGTATTGTGTGTGAGTGTTTGCTATCTTGTTTTCTTGTCAAAAATTGCCAAAAAAAACTATTAAAAAAACAAAATACCTGTCACAGAAAAATCACATCCTAACACACATCCTTAGCCACATCATCCACATCCTATAATCCTAATCATCCTAGGCAATCATCATTCCAAGACATTTAATCACTTCATCTTAATCACTACCCAATCAACTTCATCCATTTCATATCCAAATCGCATCTTAATCATTTCACATCCTCACATCCTAATCTACCACTTGTAAACATGGACATGACATTCCCAAACAAGACCTATGAGAATGATCCTTATGGCACCATAAGAATGCTTGATGCACTTAAGTGGTTATATAGAAAGGAACAAGTCCCTATGCCACCACAACACCAACATTTCCCACAACATCAAGCCATAAGCCAAAACCAACAATCCCAAATTCAACAAGCACATCATCCTCTATCCATTCATTATCAACCAGTGCTAAATCAATCCTATGTGCCACCTATCCCATCATGTCAACCTTATCCATCCACATGTCACATCAATTCTTCATCAACCTATCACACTTCTTCCAATTTCAACCCTTATCCATATCAATCCACCTATCAACAACCATTATCTTATGTGATCCCTCATCCAACACAACATCAATACCTTCAACCACAACATCAACCTATCCAACAATTCCAACATCAACATGTTCAACAACAAATCATACAACAACCAATCACATCACAACACCATCCAAACCTCCAGCCCATTCTATCTCAATCTTATGTTTCACCTTCACCATCATGCCAACCTAACCCATCTACCTATAATGCCAATGTCATATCAATTTATTCAATTCCTTCTTCCAACATGCCACCTCACCATCAAACCCATTTCCAAGGCCAAAAGATGTTCTCACAAGAGGTACATGCAAGCCTAAATAGCCCTTTGTACACAAGTCAAACGTCCTTAAGTCCACTTTGGAGCAAGATCTAATATCTTTTGATGAGGGAGATACCTATGTGTCACCTAATTCTACTCCAAGTGGCCCCTTATACACAAATCAAGTGTCCTTAAGTCAATCTTTGGAGCAAGATCTAATATCCTTTGACAAGGAGATATCAATCTAGATTATGCTTCCAATGTGTCACCCCCATCTAATTCTAACCCTAATCCAAGTCTTAATCCAACCAACCCTACTATCCCTCCATCCGATCCTAATTCTAGCCCAAATCCAAAACCCTCCAATCCCATTATTCTTTCATCTAGTCCAAGTCCTAATCCACCTAACCTTACTATCCTTCCGTCCAATCCAAATCCTAACATGTCTAATCCATCTCATCCCATAAGTCCTAATCCTAAACCTACCACTCCATCTACACTTATCATCCATCCATTATATTATCCATCCACCCATACACTTGCAAAGGATGTGATCCAATGGCTATTAGCAAGGAACAAAACATTGCCATCTTGTCAATCACATATCCTTGAGCCTATCCAGGAGCTTTCCATTAACATGCTTAACCCTCCAACCCCATAATGTGACCCACAAGCCATTGAGCCAATTGAAGAGCCTCCTATCATGAGCCCAAGTCAAAGTTCATTACTCTCTTATGGATGAATACCAAGAACCCATCAAACTTATCCAAGAGCCTCCTACTTTCACTTCCATGAAACCTCAAGAGGTATGTCATGAGTATGATCCTAAGCATGTGGAAACATCGAGCTCTTGTTCTAATCACGATCAAATCCTTTCCATGCAACCCATCCATACCATTTATCTTTTCTACGATCAAGATGATATCCATGAAGAAGCCATCCATGAGTACCTTGATCTTATCCATAATCCCATACCCATCCATGAGCAAGATATTCAAATTGCTCCTATCCATCCTCCACCTAGTCCTATCCATGATCTACAAATATATGTTTCCCTTGATGAGACACACGCCTCCCAAGAAAACATAGAAGATCAAACCAATAACTCAGAGCTTAATGCACAAAATCAAGATCCTAATGGTCCTTCCGCATCCACCATCAACTCCATTTCAAAACCATCATGTCCTATTGGTCTTACCACCCTCATTCATGAATGTTCCTCCCTGGGAACACAACAACCTTTGTCCATCGCTTCACCTTCTTCATCCAATAAAGAACTCAAGCCTAGTGTCCATACCAAACATAGTCCCATTGTCCATCGCATGCTCCAAAGATTGAACTATCAAGGTAAAGGCTTAGGCCTTCTTGAACAAGGAACTTTGGAGCCCATACATGTCAAAGTCTTTTCTCCACGCTCATATGGCCTTGGATACACACCCCAAGATAAACAATCTAAAGATGTTGGTTTTTCCTCCATGCCTCTAAAGTCCACCACTTCCTTTCACAAATCCTATCATACTCCCAAAACATATGTTTCCATTCCACCTCCATCATCTTACAAATGTCAAAAGCATGTGACCGTACACCTTCCACCCTCTACTCTACCACCATTGCTTCTAACTCCTAACATCTCTCCATCGAATCTACCTCCATTGCTTCCAACACCTAATATCCCCCTTATCCAGTCCCCTTATCCATTTATCCATAAATCCTCTAAAAATCCTAATCGTGACCAACAAATGCACACATCATGTTAATATAAAGCTACCACTCATGCCACCATGTCCATGGGGTTCCAAAGCAAACATTTGGATGCCTCTACACATAAAGGGAAAAATCCTAAGGGTCCTAATGCCTTAGGGTACAAATGCAAAGAACCAAAGCAAAATCCATCCAAAAAGTTATCCAAACCCATACCTTCACAAGCAAAGTCAAAAACTAAAATGGTATGGGTTCTTAAGTAAAAAGCAATCACATCAAAAGAGGCATCCACCTCTCAAAAATCCCAAGCATCATTTTCCATCCAAAAATCCCATTCCATATGCAAATCCCACATCCAAAGTAAAATTCATAAAAATACTAAGTCCATGTGGGTTCCTAAATCACTAAATCGCCCATCCCCTAAGCAAACATCTCCATTACTTCCTACACGACCTCCAAATCAAAAGCTTCAACGTTTATCACGATGTGTGCACCCATTGGTCATGGTTCCCTTCCATCCCACAACATTCCCACATACTTCCATATCCCCTTCCCTCAACTATTATCCTACATATCTCACCCATCATATCCCCATGGTCCATGCTTTTACATAAGCCTTCCATCCATAAGCCCTACATAATCCACATTGTAATCTGATATCTACCTACTCCATCACCCTTTCACACAATCTCCCTTACCAACATCTATGAGCATAATGACTTTGACATGGCCCATGTGATGACATTCATCTCTAATGTGACTATCACTTTCATGGAACTAAACACTTGAGTCCCTCATGTCCATATCCACCTATCCCATTCAAAAAAGTAAAAAAAAATTAAAAAAAGAAAAAATATTTCAAAAAAAGCAAATAGAAATCCCTTCGTCCAACAGTGAAAACTTGGTAAACATGCACCTTGGATAAGTACCATGATGAAAACCTGGCAAACATGCGTCATGTGTAGGTTGATCTTCTATGTCACCTACACTTCGGGGCACCTTGTCTCATCCACCATATCATTTTCAACCTATCTTACCATACCATTTCCTACCATCCTTATCCATTCCACATACATACACCTCTCCCATTGCATCCATTCATCCTTCCTCTTTTTGATCTTGATAAAGATTGGGGGCAAAAATGTTGAAACATGCCTTGTATACCTCTTGATATACCTCATCCTTTCCATCCAATCCTATCACTATCATATCGTCATGAGCCTTGTCATGAAAAATCCTAAGTATTGCACCTAGAATGGGGCATGTTATTCCTATGTGACATAGCCTTTGGAGATCACATCCTTGCTCTCTTACACGATCGTCCTTTCCATCCACTATCACCTATCCTTTTATCTATCCATTCCACCTACCTCATTGCACCTAGGCTTGGTTTCTCCCTTGTCATTGGTATCTAGCATAAAGGCTACTCAACTTGTCATCCAATGCTATTCCCCAAAACATCCAAAAAAATACAAAAAATCAAGACAAATCAAAATCCCAAAAAAATCAAAACATATCAAAAATCCAAAAAAATCAAAACACATCAAAAACCCCCAAAAAATCAAAACATTTCAAAATCCAAAAAAACATCATAAAATTCAAAATCTAAATAAATTAAAACATGTCAAAAATCTAAAAAAAATTAAAACATGTCAAAATCTAAAAAAATCAAAATATTTCCTAAAATTCAAAAAAATTAAATCGTCAACAAAAATCCAAGTAATAAAATCAATTAATCAAATCACATAAATCCAATCCATATCACCCCATCAATAACATCATATATCTTCAAACATCCAATCAATCCCAGTCAATCCATAACCCAATCAATCTATCTACCTTCATCTGCCTTGATCTCGTGGATATAGGGTATGCAGGTAATCTGGGATACGAAGGAAGTGCCCAAATTCAGGCACAGGCGATAGACCTCTTCCATCTTCCATCTTCCATCTTCCATCCTTCTTCTAATCTTCATTCATCATCATCTTCATCTATCTAGCATTTCTTTTATCATCAGTCTCAAATCTAATCAATTAAAATCAAATCAAATCATCATCATCAATCCTTCAAATCAATTCTTCCAAGCAATCACATTCATTCAAAATCAAATCAAATCAAATCATCATCATCAATCTTTAAAATCAAATCTTCCAATCAATCTAATTCATTTAACTCAATTCTTCAATCACTTATTTCATTCATCATCATTATCAAATCAATCCATTCGATAAATCCAAATGTAAGCCATCCTTTATCCATAGAAATCAAGTCAATCAAGCTTGTCAAATTATCCAACCACATCAATGGTCTTGATCCTAATCTTGTTGTAAACCATATCAATCAATCATCATAATCATCATCATCAATGGGATACATCGTTCCTACATCCTTGTGTTGATCTAGGGATATATCGTTCCCCACAATGAC
This sequence comes from Cunninghamia lanceolata, assembly GCA_027924645.1. NCBI lineage: Eukaryota > Viridiplantae > Streptophyta > Pinopsida > Cupressales > Cupressaceae > Cunninghamia > Cunninghamia lanceolata. Next base: position 12,121,410 of record BSBN01000987.1, on the reverse strand, counting down.
AACACTATCATCATCAATCAACAATCAATCATTGGTTTACAAATTGACAGGGGCAATACCTTGTTTGTTTTTGAATCATTTGTGCATGCATGCTTTCTTGCTTGCTTGTGTGTGTTATCTTTTTATCTTGCATTTGTATCACATCGGTATCATTCCAGCTAATATTCATATCTTGTGTATGTTGAAATAGTTTTTTGCATTATCCTTTGCATCTAAGGTCACATCATACCTTTTGTGCATTAGGACTTTAATGCTCTAAGTTTTCTTCCTCATACATCTAGACAAGGTTATATTACGTCGGGGCACGAGACACATCTTCACCTTGGTCCTCATACCCTGGTGCATAATGTCTAATGCTATATCAAACATCATGGTTGCTCACTTTTCTTGCAGCATAACGTATCATTCATCTCTTTCATCCACTTCCTATCTTTCATCCTCCATCTTATCCCTCTTTTATCATTTCATTTCATTTCGAGAGCATACCCGTGTTTGTCCAACCCGCCTATCCTCTCGAGGGGGCATCATTCGCCAGTTTCACTAGGGCATAGCCCGTTTATCCAATGTTTCATATCTTCTTTGAAACAACAACCTAACGGACATTGTCTCAAAGAGGGGCAAAATATAAACACCCAAAATTGACCCATTTTAACATTTATACATTTATTGCATTTTACACTGCATACATTAATTTCGTTTAACACACTTATAATAAAAAATCTCATTTTCTTCCCCATCTCCATAATTAATTAAATAAATTCTATTTATTTAATTAATTTCCTTATTTCTTCTATTTTCCATCAATAATTAAATAATTTTAAATTATTTAATTATTCCATTTTTCTTCCAAAATAAATAAATAAATAAAATCAATATTTTATTTATTCCCCCATCATGCACATAAATTAAATAAATTTTATTTATTTAGTTTATATTTCTTCCTCTAATATTTTCTCATACCATTTAAATAATAAATTAAATAAAAACATTTATTTAATTTATTATGCATCTCACCACTTCTATTTTTCTCATTTTCTTCTAAATGTGCAAGTGGGCCCCTTTGTCCATAAAATAGCAAAAGTCAAAATGTAGGAAGATTTAATAAATTATAAATTAAATCAACTATCCTCATCACTTGAATCTCAAAATAGAAAAATCATTCTGTCTTGGGAAAGATTCTTATCCTCATCAATAACCCACCTAAGATTTCTAAATAAAATGCCTTTTTATGGACACTTGGCACATGCACGTTCTTCCACATCTCTCATTCATTCACATCCATTGATTTATTCTTATTATCCTCCACCGTTGATCATCCATCTTGCAAGTCTATAAATTAACCCTCTCATAAGCCATTTGCATGATCGATCTTCTTCCAGTATCCTTACTCTGCCGAAATTTGCTTCCAGTCTTTTATCAATCCTCTAATCTTCTATCCATCTTCTTTCATCAAATCTTCATCCTAACGTTATGCTGCGTATTTGAGCAATCAACATCAACACAATCTTCATCAATCAGTCAAGCTTGCACACATCATTCAAGATATCGAGGTATTCAGAAGGTTTGGTCAAAGGTATTGCATGTTTTGTTTTATCTTTTGATTTGTCCAAATTTTTTCGTGTATAGAGTCTATCAACATAAATGTCAATATGCAGTTTAGACTAAATTATTTTCTCGCTGCAAGAAATAATAATTTTGAAATACATACTACATTAGAAAAGTAATGTGGAGGAGGCATGTACTCAACTCTAGGGACGATGCTGAAGATATCTCTGATGAAGTCACTGAAGTTTGCTTGATTCGATTTCTCACCCTCCTTTACTACACCCAGCTTCCTCTTCTCTGGAGTTCGAATTGGGGTTGTTTATCCTCTTCTACTAAAAGAGGGGAAGGATTTCCTCACCGATTCTTTTGTTTGGAGGACCTTGGCACGATGACAATGCAAAACAAACCTTTGCTCAACTCTACATAGGAAGAAGTGCTTTCCTCCAGTAGCAGTTATTGCCATCCTTCTTTCCAACATCAAACTGGCTATACCAATCATGCAGTGAGATAACAGAGAGAATGCACATATCCATCCTTCTTCTTTCTCTTGCCAAAACTCCTCTATCTTCTTCATTAACAGGCATCCATACACGACAGTCATTTGACTCCAAATTTTTGATTGATAGGCAGAAGGGATGCCATGCCCATTAATGGCATTTGTCAACCATTTTCTTTTAAAAAAATGTTGCAAGTCCTTCTCTCTGCTAGGGCGCTCATGCTGATGCCATTACTCTCTGTCCTCACCCGTAGAAAATAGTCTCCCCTCCATTTATTTCCCCCATCGGCCACTTTAAGATAGATATTCTTGTTTTATTTATTTTTATTATTGTCTTCATTGCCACGTATTTTCTACGCTAGTTCTCCCTCCACGGGGGATGTGACACATTCTTCTTTCATCTTGCACCCCTTCTCTTCTTTCTTTCATCCTTCTTGCCTTTCTTTCACTTTGTTCCATTCTATCGGTGGTTCCCTGACCATCAGGAACCAATTCCTTTCTTTGCCTTATTTCATTTTTTAGCCATTGTTCATATTCTTTTCTTTGTGCTCCCCTTTATCTTCTCGTCTTCTACCTCTTTCTCCCTTTGTTCCTTCTTGTCAGCAGTTTGCCGACCACCAGGAACCACGTGACTCTTTCCTCTGTCTTCTCTCTTTTCTTTGTCAGGGAGTCAGGCAAGACTAGGAACCAGGAACCAAGTTGGGGGTTCCAATAGTTGCAAGAACCATCAGAACTACAGACAAGTTCCTAGTCACTTTACATTTCTTTGCTCAAGGTCAGGGGTTCGGGGCCTGATAGGAACCTCGTAGCCTGTCGAAGGTTCTGGTGGTTCCAAGAACCACTGGAACAACCGACAAGTTCCTAAAGGCACCAAAAGGGCCAACAAAGGCCATACTTATTCATTTTTTGGGATTTTTTAAGATTTTTGAGTATATTTCATGGTTAGAAAATATGGACACCAACACCTAGGTTGATTCCGAACATCACAAGTACATGTATAGATTGCCTAGCTACAACTAGCTCCAGGTTCACAAAAAATGTAGAGAAATTAAAATGATCTTTAATTTTCTAATCTAATCAAATAAATGCATTCAACCAAGTAATAATTAACCTAGATAATGGAGCTAGGACTGATAACCAAATGGATGTTATAATTAATGCTCACATAAATACAAAAATTAAAAATAAATTAAATGTATGGGTACTTAATTCTGGTTTTGATGTAGATGTCTCAATCCAAATGTCAAAAATCATTCAATAATGCCTTGAAATTCTATTCTTTATTGTTGACCTATACATTTGATTATGCATTGTTTGGGGTTACTTCTCAAGTGCACAATTAATCTTGTAACTTGTGCATTGTTTAGGGTTACTTCTCAAGTAGCAAAAACTAATCTTGATCTCTCTAATTCTTGTAGACTAGAACCTATTCACCTTAATTTATAGTCTCTAGATTTGCATGAGGATAGATGATATTTACAAACGCCTTTGGGGAATTTGTTGCATTGTGAGGGTCAAGTTCTCCTTGGTCAGAGTCCTAGTGGATCGACTTTACATCTTTAAGTAAAAGATTAAAAGACATCAAGTAATCATGCAATAGACTTAGGATGATGTGCTATGATAATTCTTAGATACATGTTGCTAGAATGCCCTCATAAATGTTTTATTGATAAAATCCTAGCACACTCCTTGACAACTCTAGATGATAGTCCTTGATATTTTCAAATGAGTAAATGAATGTCTTTTAATACAACAACCAAGCCCATAAATCAACAAAACATGCACTAAGTGAGTTGACAACAACTAGTGCAGTGGTTAACAAGGTGAGAATTTGAATTTAAATTTAAAAGGTCGAGGGTCAAATCTATGATTATGGAAGTGACCTAGGTCAAGTCCACACTCATAGATCTACTCTAGGGTGATAAACAATAAATCTAGGGATCATGATTAAATATTTGGGGATTAATCACAATGAGGATCAAGATGTGTGATGTCATAAGCCGAGTTTGTATATTTAAGACATTCTACTTAAAATGAATCTAAAATTTTAAAAACACATAAATATCCTATTTTCACCCTTAAAAATATAAATTAACTCAAAATTACATACAGAATCTGCTCATACAACATAAATTTAATTTATACCATCCTTATGGATCATAGAGTAATCCACCATCATACCTCTAGAATATCCCATGATCAGCTCTAGACAACTAAATTTCTTTATTCCACAACATAAGCAAGGGATTCAAATACCGTTTTTAAACAAGACTACCTTTTTCCTAGGTAAAGAATATTTCACTTCTCCCTACAAACAAGGGAAGCGCATTTTTCCTAAGTATTTGATTATTTGTTTTTAAGAAAATTGACATTAGAGCCTCTATTTCTTCTCCTCGTTGGGTTGGGTTTGCTGTTGGGATTCTGTTGTTGTTGATTTGCAAAGCGCTGTTTGAGCAAAAGCAGGGGCAGAGGATTCCTTCCACTCCTCCATTAATACGAATAAAAATGAAGGGCTCTGTAAATGGACGGCATTGATTCTCAATCTGCTTGGCTATCGATCCATAATCTGCTTCACTCTCATTTATGGGCTTTCTCTGTCTTATGAGGTAGGGTTTTTAAAAAGTTAGAACATCTTCAAACCAAAAACAGAAAAAAATAAAAAAAAATGAAAAAAGACCAATTATTCTGCTTTTTTAAATTCCAGAGGAGATAATTGTATAGCGTCGGCCGCCATTGCTGCTTTTTACCGTTCGAGATTTCATGATGTCCAGCTAGGGTTTTTAATTTTTGATCGGATATATACGATTTTGCTTTGTTGAAAGTTTCAGCAAAACCCTTTCTGATCCTTGTAAATTCAGAAGAAACAGTGTGCAAATTTGAAAGAAACTGTATGGAACAGGGTTAAATATGGTACAAGTCTTATTGGATTGACCGGTGGTTTTACCCAGAAGTTTACTTGTAGCCCTGAACAACGTGGCTTCATTTTGAGTATAGAGAAAATATGGAGCTAACTTTGTCCATAGCGCAGAAAGGCTCGCCTTGATCATCTTTAAAGATCATCTATTTTATTTTGTATTGGGAAAGCTTAAGATGCATCATGCGTTCTGTTTGAATTGCCGGGAATCTGTGCTCAAGTTTCCTTATGTCACGCAATTTTGATCTAACATACCGTGCAGAAAAGAACAAGCGAAAATTCATGTGTTCAGTATCTGTTGTTATTTTTACCACTGCTGGGACAGTTGCATAGAGTATTGACTGCAAAATTGATGTTTCCAGTAGCAGATGTTTCTGATTGATTAAGCTATATGTTTGAGGTTAGTATAAAGATCAATCTTTAGAGAATATAGTCGAGGGTAACAATACAGGTTACTATTTTCTGCAAAGGATATACTTAAGTAGTCCGTAATATAGATTGGGCTGTAATCAGATGGGTGCAGTGTTGCATGGTTCTTGAAGTGGAGCTGCGTCTGACTGTCTTGCAATGCTTGTAAAACATAGTGAGATATTTCAATATTGTCCAGCTAGATTTGGACCACAGTGGGGCTGAAGCTTACAGCTGAAATTTGAAGCTGTTGGATAATCTCTACCATGCTAGTTGAAGGTTGTGAGTAAATTTGGAAATTGCACAGGGCTTGGCACTGCTGTAATTTTTTGACATTTTCTTGGAAGCAGTTGGCTTATGATACTGCTCGTTGAGATTGGGGGCTGTTTTTAATTTTCACAAAATAGAATTACAAGAATGAAATGTGTATTATCCGTGCCCTCTCTGTGAAAAGTTTGCTGCCGTAAATGGATGTGCTTTAATACTTGTGCTTAAGCTGTGATATTATCTCCACTGATTTGCAGCTGTCGTCTAAACTTGGATTTTTTGTTGCTTCATATCGACATTACATGGATTGGTGTTTTGTTGCGGCCACCACCAGTAGTTTTCTTGGCTGGAAATAATTTGGTTTTCCATTTTAGCAGGGGTTCTTGAAGTGATCACGTGTAGCTATAGAGGGAAGAGGTTAAGAATTTCTCTTTATGGTATATGGTAATATTTGCTTCTGAATTGTTGAAAGCTTGGCTATTTTTCGTGTCCTGGATACTGTGTCTTGCTTTCAAGCAGTCACTGTAATATTGAGAACATTATTGATTTGCTTTGGGAGCAACAATTCACATCATACAGACTATTTGAAATTTATGTCTTTCAACCAGTTAAAAGATTTTTTGAAGTTTCTGAAAGGTAATTCTTTGTGAACATTATTTTGAACATGTGAATGTTGTCGTCTGTTTTTATGATGCCTTCAGTTTGCTATTTCAGGTCTTTCTTAAAGCTTTTAACGATGTGGTTATAAACATTTATTTGATAGAAATTTTTTAATTTGTGGCAGAATATCAAACTCCTCTAAGGTGTAATTGAGAGTTCCAGTGCATTTATTTATACTGGAACCGTGTATTTCTTATAATGGGACAAGAGGCCAACAATCAGTCTGCATCTTTGGAGGGATCTCTTGATTCAAGTGAAGCTGTTCCTTGCCAGTATCCTTGTTATAGTTTTGTAAAAAATAGTATTGGTTGACAGTGCATTTTCTAAATCATGTTAAGCTGTGTTGTTGTTCCTGTGCTGCTGGTATACATAGTTTTGAGATTTTTAGATTTCTTAACCGCATTTAGAAATGCAAAGATCTCGTATACAAGGGATTTTCTCTTATCCTTTGCTGAACTTGAGAGTTGCAAAATACAGCCTGGTGGGCTTGATCCTCAGATTCTCAGGTATATTTTTGATTTAATTTAAGGGTTGATGTGACCACGATAGTTTGCAGAATTGGAAGTGTCATTTAATAAATATTGGAAATCTGCAATGTCTGGGAAAGATAGTCTGAAATTCTTTTCCGATAAGACAGAAATTTCACAAAAGTGTTTTTGGTGCAGAAATCCACCGCCTGGTCTTGTTGTGGAAGGAGTAAATGCTTCATCATCTTTCTCATCAAGAGGTTTAATTCGCAGAGACAAGGATGAGTAGGTTTTTCCTTTAAGATCGTGGATATACACCTATTTTTTGAAATTTGATGGCTTCTAGTGCTTGAATGCCAAGACAATTTAATGTTCTCTTGTTTCCATGATTTTTCCTTTTTTGAATCAGTCTTTATTAATTTCAAACTTGTACAGTGATAGAAGTGTAGAAGTTCCTGAATGGCGAAGAACTCCAGTTAATCCAGGGGGTTTGCTCACACAAGGTACCAAACGTAGCGAACATGGTGGTTCCTCCTTTAACAACAATTTCACTTCAAGATCAGGCCCAAGCCGGGTGGAAGCCACCCATCCACGAAGTAACTATGATAGGGCTGGATGGCAGGGCCCTGGATCAGGAGGAGGTCAAGGAAGATGGGAACATAGATCAGACAGAGAAAGGGATCGCCCACGTCATGATCGGGTTGCACTGGAACAAGGTGATTTCTCAACTTGTCTGTGTGTATGAGGGAATCTATTAAGCATTGTTTCTAATTATACACATAATTTCAAGGATCTAGGATAATTTTTTAAATACTAGATGGGCAGCATGGGTTACTATTGGAGTCTTTGTTTGTTTACAATCTGTTCTCTAGAATCTAGATTGAAGTGTAATTTTTTGTTAATTATGGTACTTTTTTCGGATGTTTTATTCTAGTTCCAGTTTATTGTTACGTATACCAGAGATTACTATGCAAATGCAACAATGGTTTTCTGTTTCAGGGAAATCTGGGTTATATTGACAATTTTTCTTGATTTTAAAGTCAGTCTCCAGAATACACTGATTCTTTGCAAAGTTTGAGTCATATTCAATCATTTTTTTACCATGGTTTAATAAAAAAAGCATGATTTGTCTTTCTTCTCTCCTTTATTGTCTTATCAACTGTCTAAAGAAACCATTAAGCTATTTAAATTATATTTAACAATGGAGATGCATTGCGCATTGCATGAATACAGAATAAAGAAATGTGAGTGCAAGGCGCACAGATTGTTGTAGACATAAATCAAGACTGTGCTAGTTGTGTAAGTGGGAAAGTAGAATAGAATATATGCAAGCTTCAGCAGTTAATAACTGGCTGTGGGAATGAATGTGGTTGCTTTATAGAACAGTTCTAGTAAAAGCTTTAGCAAAGAGAAAAACAAGTAGTTTTGGGTAATCTTAGTGTGCTTAGCTGCAGTTTGTCAATTTTATTTTGGTTGAAGCTTTTTCTTCCCTTTTTGTTTGCTTGTCAAGAAAGTTACCTTTGCTTTTGGAGCATTTCCTTGTTCATGAGTTGTAGCAAGATTCTACTTTTTGGCTTGATTTTATTGGAGGTGTTGGTAAATGGAAGATTTAGTTTAGTGCTTTTAGGTTTTCATTCTATCATGTGTTGCATACTTTAGCAGTTTTTTATTCTGTTCATCCCATAGTTCTTTAATGTCTTCCAGATTTGTGTTGGAGCTGGTCAGATCTTGTTATAAACTGTTCCACGATTGTTTTTACTGTAAGGGATTTTAGCTTTCAAAGTTTCAAGTATTCAAGTGGCCTAGAGAGATCATTGGTTGCTTCTGCTCCAAGTTTACACAAAGGTTTTAATCATTTGGTAGAAACATTAATATCTATCCTCATATTATTAATCATCTGCCTGACCTGTGACATGTGAATGCAATTGGTTGTGTAGCACTTCCTACACTTTCCCAACTTGCGATATAGACATATCACTTATGGAACAATTTGGCAAGGGAATTAAATTATTAATTACATTATTGTGTGCAGTTGCACCCTCAGACCTATTCTCACATCATTGGTGAACAGCGTGGTCTGAGACGCAAGCTTGTATCCAAAGGAACTAGCCTGTTGAGCATGTACAGCTTTGAAAGGAGTGTTAGCTTGCATAGCGCTCAACCATCCATACATCCTTTAACCTTAGATTTCACACACACACACACACACACACACCTACCTCTTATTCAACTATCTGTCTATTCAAGCAAATGAGATGGCAGATGCATGAGACTACATGATGGAAAAATAAATGGTCACCAAAATTTGGCTTCTGATGCTTCTTGAGCAATTTTTAACAACAATGTAGGTAATAATTCGATAATTTTAATTTATGATTATACAGGAGATTGTAACATAGAAACTTACTATACATAATAAGATATAGTTTTGGAGGATATGTGCCTGTTTCACGAACACTGCTTTGTATTTATAGCTCTCTAGTATGGAAAAGGGTGTATGTATGACCTTTGGTTTCAGAAAAATGTAAGTGAATGGGGGTGGTTATGATAGTTTGTGAAGTGATCTGCACAACAGTTCTACTTTAAAACAAAACTGATTGGAGGGTGTAGGTTCTATGACTGCACCTGTGCTTGATTAACATGTGAAATCTAATGCAATGCATGGAAGATGACACACAAATTTGAATAATGTTTATCAGCGCAGAATTAAATTTGAGTACTGCCTATGTCCACTGATTTAATGCATCTGTGCAAATGTATTCGTTATGTGATGGAAAGTCAAGACAGGGGAACATATTTTTTCAAGTAACACATTTTCTGATGGGCAATTTAGTATACATCCAGCTAGCTTTTGAGTCCTGGACCACTTTGATGTTTCTCCATGTTAAAGCATTTTTTAATGATCTCTTTCATATGATGAAGAAGAGGATGAGGACGATGTCAGGGTGATTACGACTTTGATTTTGTGTTTCTTGGGTTACTTACATTTTTGCGAAAATTGCTTCTTTTGTTGTATTGTGTGCGGTTCTAACCTGTCTCATGATTTTCTTTGGATACCTTGTTTTTTTTGTATTTTGTTAAAGGATCTTAAAAATTTTGCTGGTATGGATCCTTAAATTGTCCTCTTGTTCTTGCTGTTTTTTTCCTTCTTGTTTAGTTGCTACTGCAGGATTTGTTTCCATGTATTACAGTTGCTTTGACCATTCCCATACAATTGTGGTAGTTATGTAATGCATTTTGATGATTTGAAAATTCAGTTTTGTTATTGATTGTGTAAACCCTCTTTAGCTTTCTTCTTAGTGGGTTTAGTAATGTTAGAATTTCTTTGAATCTTATTTCTAGAATGGACAAACTAAGTTTTGATTCCTTTGTGGAGACATAGGGGTAGGGTGATGTGCACACGTTTCAAATTAGAGTATGACAGTAAATGAATAAGGCATGGGAGTAAATGTATAAGGAATCAGGATACAATTATATTATACATGAATATGGTAACTAGAAGATGTGGATCCTCATCCATATATAGAGGTTTCTTGGCGACTCTGCCTTAAATGCTTTCATGTTTGTACATATGTATGGCATGTTTGTATGTCTATGGGCAAAAATTGAGTACTGGTTTGGTTTGTGGTTTGAGACAGTGAAAATGAAGTTTGTAAAGATGGGAATCTCCAAATGTTTTTCTATGGAACAGTACTTTATCAACAAAGTTTTTTTTCTGGCTAATCAAATGGGGATTACACTTTCAGCCTCTATTCCAAAAAACCACACACAAGACAAACTTGTGGAAATTAGACATCGTATTAACAGAAATTAATTTTTATGGTTGGCTTCCGAACTAAATATACAAAACTGCCCAGAAATGAAGTACATGGGCACATAGCAAGACACACGAGATGAACTTCAAAAAACAAAAAAACAAGCACATTACTTATCAGCTGTCTGCCATCCAACATCACAATGTGCATAGCAAACTGTGGTACAAGGCATTAAAGGTCATTATGATCCCTGGAGTCATGACTCTGCCAACGCTTCATTCGACCTATGTGGATCCTTTAATTGCAAAGTTCAGATGATCAATTTTCCCAGTTAGTGCTACTTGGGCTTGGGCATACCACAAAGATGCAATCTCATTGGTTGGATGGCTGTAAATCCTCTTTTCTTTGAGGGAGATTACTGTAAACTACACAAAAACTTGCATGCTTGTTAGGAGGGCAGGCAAGGGACCATGAAGGTCTAGAGTTCAAAAACTTGGACTCAGCAAAAACTCGTTAGGCCAAAACTCATAAATTTGTAAATTAAATTTAACTAACATGCAAAATACTGAATTTAGAGAACTCAGGTAATTTTTCTATTAGTTTTAGACCAAAAAAGGAATACATTGCTCATTATAGTGTCATATATGGTATGTTGATTGACAAGTTGTCATCATCATGGAAAATTCCAAATTCATAAAAATATTTTACAAATGTCTCCTTTGACTAAGCTCCTTGGTGGCAGTGCCCTCGAACTCGATGGTAAAGATTCCTCCTTACGGACAATATTATGCTCAAGCATATCATGATCATTATGCAATGAAGCTTCTTCTAACTCTACCGCCTCCATTTGCGCTTGTACTTATACTTATGCTCCCCCCATTCTGCTACATCCCTTTCAAAATCAGTTATCCAAATCAATCACATCATAAGTCTCCTTTCCCTCCACCTTTTTGACATGAACATGATGGTTGTACTGCACAAAAACAAGATGAGTTTTTTTCTAGGCATTGATAACGATCTGAGAGCCCCCTTCCACTAATATATTTTGAAAGCCAGCCATGTGAGCCATCATTAAGCCTGCAAGGAGCACCTTCAATTCAGCAACATTGTTCATTTTGAAACCACCCATCAAAAAAGTCCTAGACACATCTCTAATCACATAAGCAACACCTGCCAAACCTGAGTTGCCTCAGGATGCTCCATCAAAGTTAAGCTTGACACCCCTCATCAGGGCTTGTCATTTTTCATTTCTACCAATATTCCTATTGAATGGGATAAGTTTTAATATTTTTAAGTTTAATATATTAGAAATATTTAATTTAGATTATTAATAAATAGTATGTTTAATATTTTTAAATTTGATATAATTAAAATATTTATATTAAATTTGAATTTCTAAAAATATTCATTTATTAATATTAATAAATTTAATATAATATATTAAATTTGAATTAAAACTTAATATATTTAAATATCTAATCTAGAATTTTAATTATTAGTATATTTAATATTTAAAATTTAACATATTTACAATATTTAATTTATTAATATTAATATATTTAATATTCAAATTTAATTGTGATTTTTTGGTCTGAATTTTATCTTTGCCAAACTTGACATGAACCTTGTGACTTAGGTTGTAAGTAAACCACAATTGCACTTAGGAAACAAGATTATCATCTAGGAGACTAAACTTCTGAATGACTTAGATTTTTTTACCTAGTTGCTGAACTTATTTTTTTACCTGGCTGCTAGTTCATTCTCCTTTGAACACAGAGTTGAAGAAAACCACTTCCTCGCTGCACCCTTGTAAACTTGCAACTCATAAAAAAATGTCTGTAATTGTAAAGCTTCTGGTAAATAACTGTGTATAGCTTTTTTTTAACACAGCTATACACAGTTATTTACAAGAAGCTTTACAACTAGAGACATTTTTTTATGAGTTGCAAGTTTACAAGGGTGCAGAGAGGAAGTGGTTTTCTTCAACTCTGTGTTCAAGGGAGAATGAACTAGCAGCCAGGTAAAAATTGCATTAAAAAAATCTATACACAATTATTTACCAGAAGCTTTACAATTTCATTTCATGGACTGTGGAAATATCATGTCTTCTATTGTCTCTAATTGTTTTGTCACGTGACCTGCTCTTTATGCATGGGTTGACGCATCCATAACCTCCTAATTGGCCCTAAAGGAACTAGACGAGAAAAACTTGGGTTTCAAGTAACAAGCCATTCCATGTTTGTGTTGGTGGAGTTGCTTGTTTACCTTTGGTCAATTATGCACCAAATGTGTTCATATTTTCTTTTTTGCACCCATAGTTATGCTCGATGGCCTCCTTGGCCTTGTATGGATAACCCATTGGCTATTTTCCATTCACCAAACATAAAATCGTAATCAATTGTTTCTTAACCTAAAACAAAATAGTATGGGTTTTTAAGATAAAAATCAATAAAAAATTGAACAACAACAAATAAAAAGTAAATGAAAAACTAAATAAGTTCTACAAGCTCCCAGATTAATGGAGTTGATTACTTTGTAAGTTCCTAAACATTAAGTTGAAAGTTAACTTGAGAATCTCATCCATGCTCTTGGAAAATATATATAAAAAATAGTCTTCATGACCCTTCCCCTTTGGCCTTTTTGAGTAGGGAGACTCCATCGGCTTAAGAGATGTTAGTGAGTCTGAAATGCTTTGCAATGCATGGTAGTTGGTGGCAAATTGTGTGGCTTCCAATTGCACAAGCTCCTTTCCCTTGGTGTGCTCTCTCATCACGTTAAGTATGTATTTAGTGATGTTTCTTGCTTCTTCTACCACAGTTTTCAATGATCCAAGTTTGCCTATATCCTCAAGTAGGAGATCAGTGCAATGGGCAAGACAAAGTCTCTAAAGAGTGATAGGGTGCCTCTCTTCAAGAATTCTCCTTGTTGCTACATATGTTGTTGCATTGTTGGTCATAACTCTAAACATCATTCTTCACACCCACTTTCATGACCATTTTGTCCTTCCATTAGAAAAAATAGTGCAGCACTTCTTGATCCAAATTCTCTTTTGATCTTCTACTATAACATTAGCATTTTTCATAGCTTCATCCAATAGGACCCACTCAAATTATATGGAGTAGGTGTCTAGTTTATGCATTGATCAACGACTCCCTATATAGTCTACTCACAACATTGAATGGTATGGTTCTCTTGGTTCCATGTGATACATTTGAGCAAAGGTTGCATATGAGTATCACTAGGAATAAAGAACCTCTGTGATTGCCTCTGACTAGAACTACCTCTAGTGGAGGAGCTCCACATTTGTGGGTTAAAACAAGAGCTTGCTACATCAATCTTTGAGCCAGTCGAACTTATCATGACTGCAATTCTCTTAGCTGTCCTCTTCTTTTCTAATTTCTTCTCGTCATACAAAGCAAGCGAAACCTTCATTTCTTGTGTAATCTTAGATTGCATTGAATTACATAGCTGCAAATCTTGGCTAGGTATTCATGCAAGGTGATATTTGAGGCAATTGAAGCCTCCTCCTGTCCTCAAGCCACAATAATTGCACACAACCATTTGTCCTCTTGTGCTTGGTGTCCTATGCCTCGAAGTGGGGTCCTTGGTCTTGCCACCACGATTATTACTCGTGGATACCATCTCCATCTCCAAAGTTAACCCACCAAGCTTCAACTTTAAAAATTGTAACATCTAGCTCTGGAAGAAGGAAGAAATGGTGAAAAAGAAAAACATGAAAGTTTAAAACCCTAGAAGTGCTAGAACACAACAAAAATGAAAAAAATATCAAAAACCTAAATAAAAAAACAAAAGTGTTAGATATGTTTCAAATCTGGTCAATAAATTTGGTGAATCTGTTGAAGTTCACTTGAAATGAGTTGAAATAAACTGAAAATTAATGCAATGAAATCATGGAGTCAAGGGCCCAAGAACATAAATCACAAATGTGAAAAAAGGGGTTTTTTCTATTTTAAGGCGGTGACCTAATTTTTTTTGCTGCTAAATGAGTTCTCCATCAGGACTTGTGAGTTATTTGGCAAGTTTCCCTTCAAAACTTAGTGGTGAGTTATTTAAGCAGGCAACTCATTGGTACAGCCCAGCTTGTGAGTAACTTGTAGAGTTTTAAAACACTAGATCTAGAGGTTGGACGCATTCTACTAGATCAACTAGGGCACTCTTCCAAAGTACCATTTTTAGTGTCTAGGGACATCTTGTATTTTCAAAGAGTCAACGTGTTAGAAAAGTTGGGCTCCAAAGATATAGCCACCAGGTTATTGTCATGAGAGATGAGGTGGAACAATTCAAAGTCTTTAGGGTCTTTAGTGGTTAACCCTATCATCCATATGGGATGCAAAGATTTCTCTTCAATTATTTATGGAGTTGGAGGTCAAGATTTACTTTCGTAAGGATAACTTGGACAAATCCCATGTGATGGGTGTCAAAAATGTTGAAAGGTGAATGCAACTCAATTGTTTAAACTATTGAAAAAATCACCATTTTTCCTCTCTTGTACAGAAGGATTTTTATGACAGAGGTACTCATGCTTGAGATGAGGACAAAATCAACAATGAAGATGGGATTCAAATTTGAGTACAGTCGTGAAGCCATGAGATAATGAAAGTCTCATATCCTCCTAGGTCAGTCACGATGCAACGACCCTCATTGCAGCAAACTGTGAGAGAGTCACCATCATGAAAGAGGAGGTGGAACAATTCAAAGGCTTCAGAGTTTTTAACCTTATGATCCAGATGGGATGCAAATATTTCCCTTGGATTCTTCATAGAGTTGGAGGGAAAGATTTCCTAAGGATAGAGTGGACAAAGCCCATTGCATGGGTGTCAAAAATGTTGAAAGTTGAATGCAATTTGAATTCACATAAGCTCTTGAAGAACCACTAATTTTTCTCACCTGCACATAATGATTCTTATGACAGAGGCATGTGTGGTTGAGATGATGACAAAGTCAATGGTGAAGATGTCATTCAATTTGAGTACTGTTGTGATGCCGTGAGGTAATGAATGTTCCATATCCTTCTAGGTCAGTTACCCTCCTTGAGAAGCAATGGTCCCCATTGTAACAAGCTGAGAGAGATGGTGAGGAAATAATTCTGCAACTCGGCCTTTAGCATATCATTTTTCTTAATGAGTCACTTGACCAAGCTTAACAATTGGGAGATAGGAATTGTTTGATTCCTTATGCGTTTGATCCGTATGTCATGACTTGATTTTCTTTTGCTAGTATACTGCAATCAAGATTGATTTGCATAGGTTGGAGTTCTTTTGTCGCATGAAGACCAAGATTAGTTGGAATGTCATCTCCAACTTTTTTCGTGGTAGCGTATGGGCCATATTGAAAAGGCTGAATCTTGTGGCGGGGTTCAATGAATATTTCCTTTGGTAAATGAAGCCATACTTACTCACCAGCCTTGAATTGTTGTGGCACTTGATGTTTATCATTTCATTCTGTGTACTTAACATTTGTCTTTTACAAAAATCTCTACACTTGTTGCTGGATGCGTTCAATGAACTTGGTTGCTTTATCAGTGCTTTTTTAAGCTGAGGGATTTACTATTATGATGATGACATAGCATATGCTACATCAAAGTTTGTCAATGTTTGGAAAATGAGCCTACCTCAAAAGGGTTGTGCTAGGTAGAGCTGTGGAGAGCTTTGTGGTAGCTATGTTGAATGAAAGGTAGATTTTCATCCCAAGTGTGATGCTTCTTAGAATATTAAATCCTGTGAAGAGGCATGATCATCCTATTCACAATTGACGTTTGTCCATCAGCTTGAGAATGGAATGCAGTGGGTGTAGTTAGCTTTATGTCCATTATAGATCAACTAGAATTCACTCAATATATGGCATCTCTATTGAATATGATGATAGATAGTAATCCAAAGTGAATCCATATATTTTGAAAGTAGAAATAAGTAGTTTTGTGAGCTGATATAGCCATTTTACACTGCACAAGAATTGCCATCTTTGAGAATCTATCCACCACCACACACCACACAAACATGATCATCACCATGCTTGGTAGTGGGTAAATCTGAGAGGGAATCCATGGTAGTTGATTCTCTATGTCGTTTGGCACTGACAAAGGCATGCATTCCTTTAAAGATTTTAGATTTTCAGGCACACAATATCTTGTATCTGAATACCACTGTAATGTTTTTAATTCTGACATTTCGAGTCTCCTTCAAGACCCCTCTTAGGGGAAATTACTGTTCCTTGTTTCTTGTTGGTTGGCTTTTCTATAATGCATGGTACAGGATCTGTGCATTATGCAATGTTGGACCTGAGACGTGGCTAAAATAAATTCTTATTCGATACCGTGATAGTCTTTTCAACTCCAAATGTCTAACAACTTTATGGAATTGAGCCTCTCATATATTTGATGCCTTGTCTCATGCTGTATGCACAAGTGCCCCAAATGATACAAGAGTTCATCTTGCAAGTAGTAATCTGGAGATGATATTCACTTTAAAATGTTTGATGGATTTCTGCAAGGTTAGAATATGCTTGGTACAATTCTAACCAAGTGTTAGTTTCATTTCCATGTGTCAAGCACGAAGAGAAACGCTTTGAAGCAGGTTGGACAAAAACAATCTGCTGTAGGATTGACTCTCCCCTTGATATACTTGATGCGTAAACGAAACTGTTGTAGTTATGAAGACCATTTCTGATTTCGTTTTTGCCATAGCTTGTTCTTTGTTTGCAAGAACTGCAATGCATTGGGGTTGGATCAGTGATGGTCTCCTCTCATAATGTGTAGGCGTCAACGCTTACTAACCATGACAATGCTTAGATCTCTTGGTCATATGTGGGATACGTCCTTTACTTTGGCAGTGAATTTCTCACTGTGGTTGTACAAATAGAGTGAGAACTGCTCCAAGTGCATGTTGAGTGAATTTGAACTTTCTTTTTTCCCTTTAACAAGAACTTTTTTGCAAGTATATTATCACAGTTTCAAAATGTGCAATGCAAATGGTAAACTGCACTGCTGGAGTCCATCATGTAAAGAAACTTTCCCTTCAATTCATTAGCATTGCACTGAAGGGGATAATCTCTGGACTAGATTGAACATTTTCTTTCAAAGTTATGAACTTGTACTTTATTAATTAATTATTTCCCTTCTGGTGGTTTTTGTTTCCACAAAGAATCCTGTTACCGTTTTTTCTTGAACTTTTGGATTTTTCTGAACACCATGTAGTGAACTGTTTCCAGGGAGGCCTCTTCAAATTCTTAATTGAAAGTTATTTTTATTTAGTCGACACTGTGATGGGTAAGACCTACCCACTTAAGCCTTAGCATTACTGATTATTGGTTACAGAGCCAAGTTTGATGGATTCTGACTAATGAAAATATGGTATATAACTAATGTCTTAATTTTGTATATTTAGAATTTGCAATGGTGGGTTTTTTTGTTGGGGAGACTGAACTTTCTTTGTTGTCTTTTAATATAAGTGTTTTTGGCCGTTATCTAAAACAATATCAAAACATGTAATGCAACAAAAATAATTATGCCATTTGAACTGTAAATGCTATAAACCACACTGCTCGAATCAAAGATGTGAAGAAATTTTCTGGGAATTCATTAATACTTACAAGGAAGGAGATAATCTGACTGGGCTGGCTTGACTGTTCTAATGCACTTTAATTATGACAAGGGACAACACAGGCCATTGATTCTGAATGTGTTTGCATGCCATTTTTCTTTTGTCAATGTCCGGATGGGGAGGACCTGCCCTCTCTTTAGGGCATGCAGAGGTGAAATGACGTGCTTTTCACTATTTTCTTTAATCAAATTGAGCAGGAGAATGCCTCAAGTAACTAGGGCCATGCAGCTTAATTAAATTGACAATGTCTATGTGGATCCCTGAGGGCAATAACCATGAGAAAAAGATAGGTGCCCAAGGAGTTATGTTTGCCCCTGATTTTCACTAGGTCAAATGAAAATAAATTGATCTCTGATCCTGAATGTGTTTTTTGTATATTACAATGTGTGGTCTTTGTATAATTATTAATTTATGTGGTCTCTGGAGTATGCTGCTTGTAGTAGTTTGATAAAATGAAGTCTGAAATTGTTGATTTCTAGTGTTGTGCAGCTTAATTAAATTGGCAATGTTTATGTGGATCCCTGAAGGCAATAACCATGAGAAAAAGATAGGTGTCCAAGGAGTTATGTTTGCCCCCGATTTTCACTAGGCGAAATGAAAATAAGTTGATCTCTGATCCTGAATGTGTTTTTTGTATATTGCAATGTGTGGCCTTTGTATAATTTATGTGGTCCCCTGGAGTATGCTGCTTGTAGTAGTTGGATAAAATGATGTCCGAAGTTGTTGATTTCTCTAGTATGGTGATGCAAGCTAAGCAGCTAAAGTCAATGCTAGGGGAGAACTTTATTATAAGTATGTCAGATATGTCTGCCAGGTGGCATCAATGTGAGATTTAAAATTTCATTGGTTTAAGCCTTAAGGCAGCTTCCGTGTTCCAATCGTGACTGTGACTCAATTACACAAATTTCAGTAGTTCTTAAACATTAATAGATACAGACCTCTATTAAATGAATATTACTTGCATTAGCTGGATGCTATGGAGTTTGTGGAGAATGAAATGGTGTGATAAATTGAAGAAATTGGGATCTTGAAATTTGAAGTTGGGATGCAGATTCTGGAAGGCAATCCCATGGTAGCAACCATCTCACCTGGCAAGGAGGGACTCCTCCAGAACATGATGGCCTTCTAGGAAGTGGGTCAGATCTGAGGTCATCAAGGTCTACAGCAGGACCTATACTCTCAAATGCACGGGGACAGGACCGACATCATGCTGGTGGAAGGCCAAATCATGCAAGCGATACGTATCAGCCACTTCGTGCATCTAAGGTGTGTGCCAGGTGATTTTTAGCTGTTTTGCAAGATTCTTTGAAGAAAGCAGCATATTTATAGCCATTGGCATTTTTCCAGATAGGGACTCTTTCACGAACAGAGATCAGAGATATATTCAATGAAGAAACTTTTGGTAATGAAGACATTTCCAATAATGAAAGGATAGAAGAGGAGAGAAGAAGAAGAGGTATGCTACAAGTTTTTTGGTAATTTACCTAGGATCATTGGGAGTTCAGCAAGTGTTTACGTTCAGCAAAAGAATTGGTTATAAGATCTCAAGATTTTTCCACATTTTAGTTTTATATTATTTTTGTAATTTTTGATTTAGTGATGAAATATTGAGCTTTTTACAGCCCACTAATTTTTTGGTATTATTATTTGAAGATTCATTTGAATTAATGAGGAAGGAACAACAGAAGTTGCTTCAGGAAAAACAAAAACAAAATCTTCTGAAACCAAGTGAACAGTTAGGGTGGGAATTAACAGTATCTAGAGATAAGAAGAAAGATGAAAAATGTCTTGTGGAAGATGGTGAGAAATTAGAAGATCAGCCAGCTGATCTTCCTCTTCCAGATCACTCCATTTCTTCTTCATCCATCAAAACCAATTTATCTGGAGTTTCAACACCAGCATCAAGGCCTTTGGTACCTCCAGGATTTGCAAAAGTATTACTTGAAAAGCAGACCTCTTTGAAAACCGGAAACAGAGATTTACCAGAGGTAATTACTATGACACTCTTTTGTCTCAAGTCGGTCTTTTTCTTTTCAAAGCTCATGAGAAATATTTTTGTAAAAATTGTCAAATCGTTATATCGTCTATTAGTAATAAATGAGGGAAACCATAATATTCATTTTTGCAGTTCTTTCCATTGATTAGAGTGTGTTAATGCTTAACTTTGTGAGAATATTTTGTTCTGCTAGTAATAAATGAGTTTTATTCATTCTGCACTATATTATTCAATTCTGTAGTTTTTGGATTGATTGGAGGATATGCAGTGTTTAACCTTGGGAAGACATTTTCCAGGCTTACACTGAAATGGGCAAAACTCATGCCGATACTACCAAACCTGAGCCTTGTTTGGAAGGTAAGCAACATCAACTGGAAGAGAGCCAACCGATTACATCAGATGTGAGCATGAATAAGCAGGAGCTGCAGATAACTTGTCAGGAAACCTCTGCGGCAATTGATGTTGTTGGAAATGTTAATGATCTCCTGGGTTTAGATAGCGCTGATTCTTCTCAATCCATCGGGGGCTTGGATACCGTTTCTTATTCACTGAAAGATGATCAAATTGTTAGTCTACCTGAAATTGAGCACAATAGTTGGAATATAGAACTGGATATTCTAGATATCAAGAAAGCAGGAGAGTCTGAGTTAGGAAGGAATGCTGCCAGTAAAGAAAAATCTGAGTCAATTCTGGACAAGCTGTTTTCAAAGACAACTTCTGATTTTGATAAAGCAGATATTTCCATTCCGGAAAAGGTTGGTATCATTAAAATCTATTATTTTTTTGTCAACGGTGAATATTGGCTTTTTGGATAGGATTGGCAAGGTGATTGTTTGTCCATTATCGGGAGGAAAGATTAATTTGTGATATCATATAGATGATGAATTTCTTAAATCATTGTGGTTAAGTTGTCAAGCTTTTGCAATTCTTTTTTTTTTCCAATTAATATTTGCTGGTGATTTAAAGATGGGATTAGAACAAATCATATTATTTCCTGTCTTTTTGTTTGTTTAATGTTTATATTTTTATTATCAACTTGAAGGACTCTCTTCTCACTACAGCCCTGTCTCTATGACTTTTAATCTTTACTTAAAAAAATTGTTGATTTTGAACAAATTTTAACAATGACAAAACATCTATCTGGATGCAAGCCTGTTCAATCCTCTTTACCATACCACAGATGCATACAGATAGATGTTCTGAAAATGGAAGCCTGTGGAAATAATTTAAAAAATCTGAATTATTTATGAATGTGGGTGTATGTTACAGGCATTTGTTTTAAAATATTATCCGACTCCAATTCATGCAATTTTCTTTTCTCTTTATCTAGCTTTGTTATTGTTTCTGTTTATAAAATGCCACTGGAACTTACAGACTTATTTTTATTGATTAATCTTGGCATTTAAATGTGAATCTAGTGCACCTATTTCTTATTCCTGTTTCCTTTAAGCAAACATTTGGTGAGCTTATGGGCTTGCGTTAATATGCTGTAGGATAAGCTTGGATCGCGTTCTTAAGATTTGTAATTGTGGGTCATGCTCGAATATACCCCATAATTGATACACAACATCCTCACCTAAGTCACAGGGTTCGCTGAATTTCTGGCATGAAGTTCGAAATTCGGTGAACTTTTAAACCCTGCAAAAAATTTGGTGAAGTTTGTCGAATATTTGTATAGGAAAAAGTGCAATTTTTTTAAATAAAAAACTAACACATTTTAGGGTTTTTCGCGGTTTTTTTCCTTTGAATCAACAATCGCTACTATGTTTTTCTCAGTTCTTCCTGATTGCTAACCACGACTTTCTGCTTGTGAGACCTTCCTGTTCGACGGCAAATGAGGAGGGCGTCTTCGCCATAGACAAGACACGATTCAAGGAGGAGGTCCGAGGGCGAGTCGCCAGGTAGTCGCGAGAGGAAATTTCTACCACAGGCATCGCCAGGGAGGTGCCAGAAAGGCGTCGGGTGAGAGAGGCAGGCAGTTGGGCCTCTCATTAAGTTTTAGAATTTCTTTTTAGGTTTTTTGAATAAAATTTAATATATTTTCTGTTTTCTTTTATCTATTTTTTTAATAAATATTATTTATTATTTATTTTCATTTCTTATTCAATATTTTTTAGGTTTTCTAAATAAAATTTAATATATTTTAATTTATATGTTTCATAATTAAAATTTATTATTTATAATGTTTTTATTTTGTTTTTAAATGAAAAATAAAAAATTAATATATATTTAATTTATATATTTTTGTTTTAGGTTTAAAAAAATTAATTAAGTATTTTTTTAGTTATACGTTTTTAACTTTGATAAATTTATCTTGGTTTATAAATGGTATGATCTATTTAGCAATGTTAAACTATTTTGATAATTTTGTGGATATATTATTCTATTTTAACAAAATCAAATTTATATAAGGCGAATTTAATGACGAATTTTTTCCCCTTGCCGAACTTCTTACGAATTTTATCATTGCCGAACAGGAACTCGAACACGAACCTTGTGACTTAGATCCTCACCACATGTCCACTGGAGTAGTGGAACATTTTATTGACATGAGGGAGATTTGAACCCTGTCAGGCTCTAAGAAATTCCCCCAGTTAGCATCAGACAACAATCCCTTGGGCTAGGCTTGTTCATTTTACTATCAACACATGACATGCATAAGCCTCGGGTAGTCTTCTAGAGCTTTATCTTCATATGCTGAGATTTTTTTTTCATATATGTTTGGCCTAATTAGGAGCTTATGGGTTACCCTAATTTAACTCTGCCTATATATACCAGTAGTAGTTTATTTGCAAGGATCATTGTGGGATTATTATTGAACTATTGTACCTGGAGATTACTCCCTATTCTTTTCTCTCTCTCTCTGTTCCTGGGTCATCTCGCACTGAATGGGTCCTGCGCTAGGTCTGCCTGGGTACTCCTACGGCATATCTTGGGCCTTTGTATTCGTCCCAGGTACATGTGAGATGTACTTAGGCTTAATGCACAGGTTCATGACGTGCCCTGATCGAACCCGGGTGCAGAAAAAGTAAAAAATATGCATTAAAAAAGGATTTTCACTAACAAAAGATTTCATTTTTAAAATCACACTACTCACAAATTTTCTTTTTCATAAATGTCTGAGTTTGTGAATCCTCATTGCTATTTTGTGGGTAAAGGCGAAGTGAAAACAAAAGAGAAAATGAATAAAAATGATGATATTCCACTTCTTTAATTGCACTGGTATTCTTTCCACATAAATATCGTCTGTCATTCAGTTTATTTGTATTTCTATCCTATGTATATCGTCATTCAGTCAGGGTTCTATTGGGGCCTTCTCCCTTGAATTATAGTCATATGTTATTATTATTTTTGATAAAATAATGAGTGTTATATTGGGGTCCTCACCCGTGAAAACTAACAAAGTGAAAAATTACAAAGCGGTAAAAAGCTAAAGACAAATAGCCATTAACCAACCATACCACTAAAGTTCGTACACGAGCAGATGACACCGAGATGCTGAAGCAACACAAGGAACACAAAAGCTTCTCGAACCAAGAACTATACCTAGCACTTCTTGTGAGATCTAAGAACCATAGAGCTGGAATCTTGCTTACGAACATGAAATTTCCTTCCCAGTATAGGAATCCAACCATCTACACAATCTAAATTAGAAACCTTTCCAGAGGAAGGAGGAGCCTGGAGCATTGAAGCATCTGAAGAAACAATACTCGAAGGAGTGGGAAGAGAATTCCCACACGGGGGGACCAAGAGTTGCTCAGCATCTTCAGAAACCCTGGGTGGAACATTACCCATTTTTGAAGGGGAGACAAGCACCACAAGAGCCTGAAAAGAAAGATGGATTGAAGGAGAAACATATCCACCGAGAACATCTAGAGTTGAAGAGAGTGAAGCAATAGAGGTGTCTTTCTCAAAGGCCAAGGAATGTCTTTCTCAAAGGCCAAGGAAGTGTAATGCCCCCTCTTCAAAATTAAACAAAGACTAAACCCTCCAGATCGTTTGGTAATCCTATTCAGGGATTACAATTGTGCATTTTATTGGTGGAAGAAACAGTTTTGAAATGTGGCAGTAAAACATTGTTCATGGGCTGCTCCATGGTTGCTAGCAAGGGGCAAGCAGGCAACCACTTTATTTTCCAACAATGTTTTTTTGTCCTTCGTCAAGGCCGAATTGTTAGTCATTTGTGGGCAGAATGGAGTCCGTCATTCAAAAACATTCATAAGCTCACTGTCAATGTTGCCTGCGATCTTAAAGAATCTTTAAGCTAGTAAATTTGGAAAATTTCAAAATACCGTATTTAGAATAAAGTGTGAGGTGAAGTAGTTTGAATTATGGGTCGGGGATTGTGAAAATTAACTAAGGAAGATTTACACTAATGCCGCCAAAGGGGATCAAAGGTGCTGATAAGTTGGGAATTTGTAAAGAGGGTTCGAATAAGACAAAGCCAAATCAGCAATAAAAACAAAGACAAAGGTAGTCACAGTCCTTTATGCTAAGTGCAAGAAGACAAAAGGATATCGAAGGGTGAAAGGAACTGCAGAAGTTAAAGGCAGCTGCTTTGGGTTAAGTAATATTACCAAATGAAATTATAATTAAAGTTTATTTTTAATATTAAATTATTAATCAAAAGGCATTTGAAGAATTATGACTCTTGGAGAAATAATCTATTTAAGAGATACCAAGCAAGGAGAAGAAAGCATATTGAGAAAGCATTTTATCTGATTTCTACTCCTTGTGGAACATGGAACTTCAGTTCAATTAACATGAGGACGAAAACGCTTCAGGTCTGGAATTGGACGACGAAAACCCACAATTTCTTAGAGTGGTTTCACACAGAAATCACCATTGTGCAGAATTGATTGATTTTCTACTTGATATCGATAAAGACTTTGAGTTAATAACATTTGCTGTTCATCAGCACATCTGATTGCTATCTTTGAAGGTGATAAAACCATGCCATAATTGGGAGAGTAGTAATAAGTCCAAGAATCATCACAGATCCAATATATTGGATGCAGCATACATAGAGACCCTGCTGGTTCATATCTTGATAGCGGATAAAAGGAAGAAAGTACATAAAGAACAGCCTGG
Source organism: Cunninghamia lanceolata (assembly GCA_027924645.1). Taxonomy (NCBI): domain Eukaryota; kingdom Viridiplantae; phylum Streptophyta; class Pinopsida; order Cupressales; family Cupressaceae; genus Cunninghamia; species Cunninghamia lanceolata. The sequence goes on along the minus strand of BSBN01000987.1, from coordinate 12,096,192 downwards.
GAGATTGTGTAATTAACTCTTATTTTCAGGCTGTGGATTTATATCATTTATAAACCAAAAGATTGCATGCCCTAAAAGTAAGGGTTCATAAGAACATTTAAAAACCTAAAATCTATTATCCCTATGTTTCTTGCATGCCCATCTTAACATGGGATTGCAAAGTCATCTTGCTTATCTTATTTTCTATTGATTTCTTTTTCCTTTTCACCTTTGTCCATTGATTGTTATCAACTCCAATTTGCTCTATCGAGGCAGTCCTAATGCTTTGAACCTCCACAGTTGGAGTTGAAATGCCTTCATTGTGTTCCTTTTTGCTTTTATTAATTGAGGGAGTATTATCTGATATCTTCGAGACTTGTGGAGTTGAGCCATTCTTTGATTTGGCTGCTTTCTTGTTTGAAGTTTTATCTTTTCCCACTCCAGAAGGAGGAGCTCCAATAATTGATGCAGTTTCTGGAGATCCCTTTTTTTGAGATGATATTCTGTTAACATTCTCTTGAGGAATATGTTCCTATGAATCCTCTCCAATTGCTTTGTCCTCCTTATCCTCTGACTCACAAGTATTACTGACATTCCCAGCTCTTGCGCTATTAATCGAGGAATTAACATTCTATGAATTCTTAATTGTTACTTATGAAAGCTCTGCACTTTCATCATTTTTATTCCCCTTCTTATCTGAAACTTTAACGCTTCCACTGCGTGCGGAGAAACTTGAGTGGTAGCCAATGATTTTCCCATATATGGAGTCTTTATTTTTGAGGGTAATCCTTTTGATTTGGTTCCATTAAATCTTGTTGGGATGCGAGTCCTCTTTTTCTACAAATGGTGATCATACACATCTTTCCACCATGTTGCATGTCCCTCCATTCTGAATTTGGAGCAGTTGGAAGCCAAGTGTCCAGTGTTGTAGCACTTGCGGCAGCGGAAACGTAAGCCCTCATAATCTAAGATTTGATTCTAGTTGTGATTAGATCTTTTCAGGAGGATGTCTGCTGGGAGATTCTTTTTGGCATCCAGATCAACCAAGATGCGATCATAAGTGGTATGAAAGAAATTTGATGAACCTTCATCAACAACCAAGAACTTTCCCAATTTGTTGCCTATTGCTTCAAAGCAAGAATCAAACTAGAATTGTAGTGGGAGGTTAGGAAGTCTAACCTAGGTAGGCATAACAACGAAAGATTCAGAAGTAGGGTTAAAATGTGGATGCCATGGCTTGAGCATGAGTAAGTGCTCATCATAACTCCATTGGTATTTACAAAGAATTGCATTTCTGTCCTGCAGATTATCAAAAACCTCAATAACGAATGTGCGGGCACTAGGGTAAATTTGAATGTCACCTTTCAGAATTGAACTCCATGTATTTGTGATCCACCTATGTAATTCTGCGAGACTGGGCCAAAGCTTGATAAATCTACCAATTAAACCCCTCTCCGTGAAAAAACCTTCATTTTCTATCACTTCTTATTCGATCTCCTTTTTCAAATCCAAGACTGGGAATTCTATGGCGCATCTTAAAGCTCTTATCCTCTAAGAATCGTGTGTAGATGGCCCCACATGAAACGCAGAACCCTTACCTGCTTGTGTAAAATTCTTCCCCCCAACGTGTTGGCCACCATATATGCATCGATCAGGTCGCCATTCGGGATTCTTGGCAGGCAAAGAACAGGTTTGCAACAACCATTTGCAGATCTCACATAGGCGCAACCTTCATTGCTTTTTCCGACACAACAATTCTCCTCTAGGCAAGCGAAATCATTTTAAACCCTAACTTTGGTAATATTCGATAGTGAGCCCATAACTCATATTAAATTTATTATTAGTATGATTGTTTTAATAAATATTTTTTATTAATTACATTTATTTGTTAACTAATTTTTTAAATATATTTTTTATTTATAAATTATTTGTTTATTGTTATTGTTTATTTTTTAATTTTTTTTGATTTATAAAATGTGGGATGAGGGCCCCCTTCCATGTATAATGACATAAAAAACAAAGTAGGGCTTCAGACCCGCAGAATGGGGAGCATAGAAAAGAAATGAAATGATAAAGCTCACAGGGAAACTCCAATGGAGGCAACATAGAAAAAAATCTAACACTGTAGTTTTTGCCTAGCCAGACTTAACACAGTCTGATTGCAAAAGGACCTTATTTTTTTTTACTTCCGTTTGCTCCTAGTTAGGAGTGCTTCCATAGTCCATTGAGTACCCTCAACAATAGAATCCCGTGCTTCCAGCCTTAATTTTCCTGCCTCATATATCCTACCCCGCTGCTTGCCTGGCTTACCCAAGTTTGGATTCAAGATCTTGTTCACAGTCTGGGTGATGGTATCAGTGGGAGCCTGACCATATTGAAGCACCATAGTGTCATTAAGGCCAAATTCGAGCTCCTTAGAGTAAGCTTGCTGGAGGTGATCCTTATCTTGGTGATCAACAAGATCTTGTTCACAGTCTGGGTGATGATATCAGTGGGAGCCTGACCATCTTCAAGTGCCATAGTGTCATTAAGGCCAAATTCGAGCTCCTCAGAGTAAGCTTGCTGGAGGTGATACTTATCTTGGTGATCAACCATTGCATCTGAAGTCTGCACATAATCCTGGGGAACCACCAAAGGGCCAAGAGTTGTATCATAAGGGGAACCCGTATGAGCAGGACAAGTCCCAACAACCACATCACTAAAAGAGGTTTGTGTGGGATGAGCCATAAAAATGTCGTGGTTTCTCCACACAAAGTTGTCATCAGGCCTGCCTTTCTTACGAACCTTTTTTTTTAACTTTCTGCCCAGCCAACAATTTTATGCCCAAGTTGGTTGCACCTGAAACAACGCTTCGGAAGGCCCTCATAATTGATGTATTGCATCCATGATCCCTGTGAGGAGATGATTTGAACCATATGCGTAATAGGCTTGGAGATGTTGATCATCGCACAAATCTTGGAGATTCTTTTTCACCTGTTGAAGGGTCCCTCATCCATTTTGATAAATTTACCTACTTGGTTAACCATATTTTCAATAAGTCCAGACTCCCTCATGATCAGAGGAAGATTGTATAGCCACAACCAGATTGGGGACTTTGGTAATTCACTCATTAGCAAGGTCAAAGAAGGGAGTCCTTGGTGCAATAAACAAACCTGAATTTCTATAAAACCAAGGACCATTATCCAAAACATACTTCCAATGTACAGAGGAGTGGAAGATGACTAGGAAGAAGCCATGATCTAGCAGTTCCACCATGGGAGTTTCCATGTTACACCAGTTTCTTTGCTCCAAACCAAAAAATCTTCCACAAAAGGGTGTTTCCCCACACTTTGGAAAACAAGAGATCTTGAATCTATTTTCTCAGATGTCTTTGATACATTCGTCGGAAATGTGAACATCAAGAGGCTCAGAAGCCAGAGTGACCTTTGTATCCCCTAGTGAAAATGCAGAAGGAGAAGAATTTGGACAACGTGTTCTCTCTGCTCGTACCAGAGGATCGCACAGCTTTGGATTTATGATTAAAACCTAAATCTGAATTCGGCCAAACCTTCAAAATTTGGTTTTTGCAATAGTTGCTATAGTAGTGAAAGGGGTTAGAAGCGTTCTTGCATGCGTTGTAGGATAGAGACTCTGCCCCTAAGGGCCTTAGATCGGGAGCTAAAATTGCTAGGGGTGGTGGCACATATCCCCCATTCTTCATTCCGTCCGGCATTGCCGGAGTGGCATCACCATTTGTTTGGGGGGGGGGTCTAAGGTACCTCCATCGATCGTCTCCACTGAACACCCCTTACTTGAATTTACCTTCTGCTGTGCATCATTTGCCTCTCTGCTCTTGTTGTCGCCTGCCCTGAGATGCTCGACCTCTTTCCTCCACGCAACCTTCATCCCCCGATTGAGTTATAATACCGTTGTTTGTTATTGTTAGATTCCAAAATTGGAGGTAACGACCTCAATTGTTAACGTGGAAGAGGGCGACCCCGTGAGGTTTGACCTTTGGTTGTTGGTACTACAGGCAAGAAGCCCCACCATTTCACCATTGGATCTCCCCTTTTTAAGGCCCCTCAATTGTTGACATAGTAGAGGGCAACCTCGCAAGGTTTGAACCTTGGTTGTTGGCACTACACGCAAGAAACCCCACCATTTCACCAAAGGGTCTCACCTTGTTTATTGTTATTGTTATTTTATATTTATACATTAAATTTATTGTTAATATATTTATATTTATATTATTATTATGATTATATAGAGTAGTATAGTATTGCTGAAACTAGCCCTACTGAACCTGGGGAAAACAATCTGCGTGAAGCTCTTATTCCAAACGTGAAAGGTACAAACTCAATGTAGAGAGGTTCACATGCATTCCATAGAGCTCGGAGTGCTTGTACACCATTGCGTTGAGTCTCTTAATATTTATGTTTTTATTTTAGTTTTTGTTTTTAAATTTTGTAAATTTTTTTGTATTATTATTGACATTTTTCATTTTATTTAATTATTAATAATTTAATTTTATTAATTTTAACGTTCACTATTATTTATTATTAATTTCTTTTTAATAATAATAAATTTTTGTTAATATTTAAATTTAAATATATTTTTAAATTATATGTAGTCTATTTATTTTAATTTAAATGTGAAAGTATTTAACTATTTGTTTTTTACATTAAAACAATAAATATAAATTGTTAGATAGTTGAAACTCTCTCTCTCTCTCTCTATATATATATATATATATATATATATATCTCTATATATATATATAAAATTGTTTTATCCATCTGTATTAGGGGATCTTGGAAATTAGCTGTATTTGTATCGGATATTGTATCCGTATCCATGTCCATGGAACCTTGCTCTTTTGTGAAAGGCTCCAATTGAGTCATCATAGCCATAGTTGAAATAGGTTTTGAGATAGGTGGCCTAGATGGCTATCTGCTATCACAACAAGACTCTTCTTATATTTAATCACCACATGAAATTGTTGCAAAAATCTCATCCATTTACAATGTCTTGCTTGTAATTTACTTTGTGCTTGTAAGTATGGTAGAGGTTGTTGGTCAATAGGCACAATAGTTTTCTTTACCAAACAAATAATGCTTCCAGTTCTTTATAGCTCAAACTAGTGCATATAATTCTCTATCATATACTGAATATCCTCTAACAGTTGAAGTAAAAACCTCTGAATGATAACAAATGGGCTTAACTCTTTGAAACAAGATGACACCTATAGAATATTTGCTTGCACCTGTTTCTACCGCAAAAGATTGCTGCAAGTTAGGAAGAGCAAGTACAAAAGCATGTATTTCAACATTTCAAACGCTTCACATGTTCTTTATCCCAATGAGAATTCCTCTCGATGGATGCAACTTGGTGAAGAGGTGATGCAATAGAAGAGAAGGCTGAAATAAATTTCCACATGTATTGGGCCACACCTACAGTACTCTTAGTTTCAACGACAATTTTTGGTGTAGGCCAATTTTCAATAGCTTTCACCTTAGAAGGATCTATTATCAACTCTTCTCCAACTGCGTGTCTAAATATGTCAAAGACTTATCACCAAACTCAAACTTTTTTTTTTGTTACATAGAAGCTGATTTTCTTTTAAGACTGCAAGGCTTGCTTAATATATATGGAATGTTCTTTCCATGTTGCACTTAAAATTATGATATCATATTTACACATGAATCTTTGAAATCCCTTAGCACATCATTCATTAACCTAATAAATGATGAGGATGCACTACATAGACCAAATAGAAGAACTAATCATTCATAAAGACCTTGCTTTGTATTGGAAACAGTCTTCCAAGTGTCTTCTTTCATGCGAACTTGTTGCTAACCAGATTTGAGATCCAACTTTGTGAAGTACTTTGCATGTTGTAGTTGGTCCAACAAATCATTTATCCTTGGAAGATGATATTTGTTCTTTATGGTGATCTTATTCAATGCTCTGTAGTCAATACACATCCTCTGAGAACCATTCTTTTTGTGTACCATCATAATAGGTGAACCACATGGTGATGTACTTGGTGAATGGCCACTTGCTCCAATAGTTCTTGAAGTTGTTTTTTGACCTCATTGCTCTCTAGAAGTGATTGTGGATACAAGCCAATGTTTGGTAAATGAGATTTGGGTAGAAGTTGAATTTCATTCTCCGCCTCACTTCTTGGTGGCAACCCCTTGGGTTCATAGAACACTTAATATAATGATGACAAGACTTCATCCAAGGCTTTCAATTTAGTGTTAGTCATTGTAGAATGCCCAATTTAGCTTCTCGCTTATCTTTTAACAAAAGTAAACAAAATTGCTTAGGTTCTTGAATTAATTTGATACCTTGGAAATTACTATTGCAACTTTGGCTTTGCTTTGATGCCCCTTTATGATACATTGAACTCCATTCTTGACCCATATATATTTTCTATCATTTCTTATTAAAATTGCTCTCTAACATATAATTTAGGACTACTGTATTGAACATGTACTCCAAGAGGAATTGCATCTGCATCTGCATCCAATCCCTCTATGTATTGAACATGTACTCCAAATTGAAATTTGCCCCCTTGTTACTTGTATTTTCACATCATTTTTCACCCAACCTAATGGATATGAACGAGGATGATCATAAGTTTCAAAACTAAGTTTCTTAACAAGTTCATCAGAAATTAAGTTGCGTTGTGAATTGAGGTCTACTAGTGCATTAACCCTTGTTTTCTTTACTTGTAGCTTAAGTAGAAAAAGTTTGTTCATCTCATCAAGTTGTTTATACATGTTTATTTTGTTGGTAGCTATGCATCCAAATTTATCATCTACATAGGAACTAACCTAAATTTCTACTTCCTCTTATAGTGTACCATGGAGTTTTTGAGTCTTTAGTTTTATTCTTAGGATGTAATTCCTAACCTATGTTCCATGGGCTTGGGGGATGGTGGGACGCAGGGACGGGGAGACCAAGGGCCTAGATTTGGGGACAATGGTGCAAATATATACAATACTGACAAAAATAGTTATAAAAAAAGTATAAGGAATAACAAATGAAACTTTGAAATACTCAAACATATTTTGCATTGATCAATGAAAATGTTGAATATCAATATATTTACATAATGTTCAAAATGATGATTACATTCAAAATCCAAATACAATTGGCCAGTGGCCCAATGCCTCTAATCATCATTCATCCCCAAAGTTTGTGCCAAACTCCTCATCACTCAAACTATTGGACTCCTCAAGGTCAAGCTCCTCCAAACCAATACCAACCAACCTTGTCTGAGTTGCATTTTCATCATCTTGCGCTAGCTCCTTCGGCTCTACATCCCATTAGGCTACTAGACTCTCCTTGTACATAAGCATGTTGTGGTCAATGAGATACAAGGTGCTATGTACAACTACGAGCTTCTCCACCCTCTTAGAGGTAAGTGGGTTCCTCTTAATAGAGTGGATGAATCTATAAATAGATCAGTTTCTCTCAGTAGCAGAAGAACTAGAAACTTGGGACAATAGACAAATGACTATTGTGGTTGTCAAAGAATTGGGCCCATGCATAGTTCACCATAGAATTGGATCCTCATGTGCCATGGTTTCCCTATCCATCTTGGCCTCATCTGGATATCCCCTAAGAGTGGCAAATTTTGTCCACTCAGTACAAATGATGTTGGCTTGTGTAGAATCATACATCTCGTGAATGACCTTCATGAGCCTCGCCTTCAGCTAAGCATCCTATGAACTTCGGGTTCAATGCATAGGCAGCCATATGCAAGGGAGTGTTGGGCTTCACCCATTGACGATGAATGATTGGCGGAATATGTTCATTGTAGAACTGCAATGTGGGGTTGTCACGTTCCATGAAATATTCCTTTTATATGTGCTGGCTGACTTGATACTTTAAGTTTAATGCTGGCCGACTACCTTTAATCGCCACTTCTAAAGAAGTCAAAATAACTGAAAACTTGTTACGATATGGAGTATTAAAAATAAAAGAGAAATCCTGGCCAACTTATGTATGCAAAAGATAGTAACAATTATAATTGGAAAACAATGATGAAGCAATAATTAATGACAACGACCAAGTATTACAAGCATTAACAAAGGCAGTAAATTTCATATGCAGCGCATATAGTTGAAGAGTAAATATATTATAAAATGGAGCGATCAGTTTGTTAAGTGAGAAGGAATGTAATTAGAAGGTAATAAGTGGCCGAATATCTTAAAGAGGTGCACTCCTCACAAAAGGACAAAACGTCCCACTAAAATACAAGATTTGTCTTATGCCAAGAGGTACGATCAGAGAAGTGAATGAAGAGTTGCATTTGCATCCAAAGGTTATATTCTTTAATGGGATAGTAGCTGTTCAGATCTATATAAAATGCCATTTGTGAGGTGTGAGAGGAGAGGAGAATATATGGAATGCATTATAAAATGATATTTGGAGCATAACAACATAAGAGAAATAAATATATATTAGCAGAGCTAAATCTGTAGACATACATCAGCAAATATATATATATTATTTATTAACAACAGATACTGTTGTTCTCATAATAATTTTGCCTATGCACAATAAGAATCAATATAATGACTTCCTTAAGGCTCTCATTCAACTGTCAATCCATTCTAGAGGATACTGCATATAAGGAATGCAAGTAGCAAGTACATCTTGGGCTGGATGGAACGGCTCAAGGCGCCTTGTATATGGTGCTCCATAATGATGATGGGCTGTTTGGATAGAACCTTAAAAGGAATCCTATGTGTACATTCTGAATATTATAATAGTGATTAGAATTCTATCTATAACATCATTGGATTATATGTTTATTTATCTGTTGATAACTAACATGATTGCAGGACCTAAATCAGGTTTATCTTGCCCAAAGCATTCAATTGGTAAGTTACAACCCCAACTATGTTAAATTTGTGATTCTAGTGCAAGATTTAGGGCAATCCCAAAAGGGGACATTATAGGGGTCTTTCTCTTGTACAGTGGCCTTCATTTGGCCAAGCAAATTGTTAATGCACTCCTACACCTCTGTAGGGCTAGGTGCATCTGTGTCCCCATATCAAATAACTTTGAAGATTGGAGTAATGATGGCAACAATGTATCTCACATTAGCCCAAAATGTGTCACTCTTAACGAACTCCTTCACCCTCCTCTCTTGTTCTGACATAAAAGTGGGCCACCAATTCCACTTTGCTGTCATGACATTTAGTTGCAATGTCTCTTGCAACTCAAGCATCCTCTCCAAGAGAATGAAGTATGATGCATATCTAGTCTCTATAGGTTTCAAAAACTCCTTGGAGAAGGTCTTGAAGAGTGCATGTGAACTATGGTGGTTGCAAATAAACATTTGCACATCTCTAGCATCATTAACCACCTCTTTGAGCCATTTGATTTTGCCCATGTCCTTGAGTGCATTATTCATGCACACAATATGGAGTCCACCAAATATGCCTGTAGGCTGCCTCAATCAATTTCCTTGCAGCTTTGCACGCATATGCTGCATCTGTCACTACTTGCACCACATTCTCTGGCCCAACCTCCTCAATAGCATCTCTAAGGATTTGGAATTGAAAATTAGCATCCTTGCGGTGCCTTGAACAATCAATAGCCCTAAGGAAGTAAGGGCCCTTTGCACATGTGACCATTGGACGAAAAGAATTTGCCAATGACATCATCTACTTCATCCCTATTCTGCAAATCGAATAATTCTGCCACTGTGTTTGCAACATCACTAGTTGTCATTGTACATTTCCTCTTAGGCTCTGCGACCCCTAGACTAGATGGAAAAGTAGGAGTAGAACGAATTGAAACTTGTGGATCTTTGGGCAGTCCTAGTACTAGTAGGGGTAGGACCCCTCAATGACAGAGTAGCAAGTACAAGTGTTTTCGTCATCACCATAACCCCCCAATCTATTTATTTCAACTCTTTTTTCTAGTGACAATTCCTTACATACTCCTACACCTTTGCCTGGGACATGAAGGGGTGCATTAACTGTTGTAATTCTGCCTTGAAGTTCAACTTGACATAATGACATCTCCATAGCCTAGTGCCCCTCGTTGCCTCAGGTTTTGGTTGCAAATTGTCTTAAAGGTGACTTCTTATCAAAGCGAGTCTCAAACTCAACCCCCATAGGCTCTTGTTGACCCTCTTCATCACTCATGTTGTGAGAACTCATTGTGACACTGCAAGAAACAAAATTTATGGTTACCATACACGTCATAATGTCATTAAATTAATAAATTATGCACATGCTTAAGACACAAGGATCTTCTTTTTGTTTTTGTTACTTTAGGTTGCATGAAGCGTAGACGTAGAGGATACACAAAAATATGAATCCTTGTTCTTCAACCTTCATCAAACAAGGATTCCGCTTTTGTTTTTCTTACTTTAGTTCGAACTTCAACTAACTTTTAAACCCTGCAAAAATTTTGGTGAAGTTCATCGAATATTCGTATAGGAAAAAGTGCAATTTTTTAAAATAAAAAACTAACACATTTTAGGGTTTTTCGCGATTTTTTTTTCCTTTGAATCAACAGTCGCTACTATGTTTTTCTCAGTTCTTCCTGATTGCTAACCACGACTTCCTGCTTGTGAGACCTTCCTGTTTGACGACAAAGGAGGAGGGTGTCTTCGCCATAGACAAAACACGAGTCAAGGAGGAGGTCCGAGGGTGAGTCGCCAAGGAGTCGCGAGAGGAAATTTCTACTACAAGCGTCGTCAGGGAGTTGCTAGAAAGGCGTCGGGTGAGAGAGGCAGGTAGTCGGGCCTCTCATTAAGTTTTAGAATTTGACTTGTGAATTTTAATTTTTAATCAAATATTTATGCAAATTTGAAAAATATAATAAAAAATAATCTAATAAATAAATTTAAACGCTTAAATAATGCTGTTATAAAATAATAAAAAAAAAAATTTCATTTGTAAAACTAAATTGTGAACCCCTAAATTAGTTACTAAATTAGTAAATTGAAAACAGACAATATATATTTTTTTTAAAATTGTCATTAAGGGCCAAAGATTACCTTGAGGCTTGAACAATGCATTGATTCAATGGTTTATTGATGAAGACCTTCCTCTTCCTCTTCCTCTTCCTAATGCTCTCACTCAACCAATGAAGACTTGGCAAATGCTCTGACTCTTCTTGTTGCTCTCATTTTTCCTATCCCAATGCTCTTACTCTTGCAGGCTTGCAACTTGCTGTTGCAACTTACAACTTTGTTGTTGAAACATGGGAGTGATTTGGAGTGAGGCTTAGATCTCTATTTATAGTTTTTTTTGTGGTTGGTTAGTGTGTGGGTGGGTCCCATAGACCATTTGAACTTTTTGGTTGACTCGACTCGAGGGACACTTGGGAGATGTGATGGAGTCCCTTGAGGGGCTGTAGTGCTTCCAAAACAAGGGGATGTCACAAAAACATCCCTAGATACCCGCCGTTCCACCCCCACCACCCCTTCTAGAATTCCTAACCCATAGCATTTACATGTCCATCTATGTTACAATGACTACAATGATTCTTTGGATCCTTACATTGGTGTACAACAGTATATTGGTTTTCTTACCCGTCTAATTACCTTTTTCTGAAGTACCACCCCCTATCTTTCTTGGGCTAATTTTGGCTTTTTCTTTGCTGGGAAGACTCCCCTTCATCTCTTTTCTTCTTCTCATCTACATAGTAGGCTTGGACAAAAGCATCATACAAGTCCTTTGGATTTTGTAGCAATCACCTTCTTTTTAATGTAGGTGTGGAGACTTTTGAGATGCTTTGTGAGAATGCCATCCTCCAAGTCCATGCCCATCAACATGGCTTGCCTCCGAAATTTAGTAGTAGTCTTGCATATTTTGTCCACTTCATTGTCTATAGTACACATCAATTTTATCTTTTGCTCAGTTTTATGCCTAATTGGATGAAAATTCATACGAAGCAAATTCTTGAATTCTTCCCGATTAGACGCTATAGGATTTTTCCTTATTTTTAAATTAGCTATGTAGCTTTCCCACCATACAAGTGCATGATTTCACATTTTGAGATGTGCAAAAAAATTCTTTTGTGCCCCATTTATGTTATGAACATTAAAATAAACCTTCATTTCTTTAATCCAAGAGTCTAAAAATTCAGCGCCAACTTTCCTGCGAAAAGATCTTTATATTTATTTCTACTTCCTCTTGTAGTGTTTTTGTTACCATGGATTTTTTGAGTCTTTAGTTTTATTCTTAGGATGTAATTCCCTACACTTAGCATCTACATGTCCATTTTTCGTTACAATTACTTCAGTGATTCTTTGGATCCTTACATTGGTGTACAACAGTATTGGTCTTCTTACCCTTCCAATTATCTTTTTTGAAGTACTACCCCTTGTCTTTCTTGGGCTGATTTTGGCTTTGTCTTTGCTTGGAAGACTCCCCTCCACCTCTTTTCTTCTCCTTTTCTACATGAAGCTTCATCCAAGTCCTTCGGATTTTGTAATGATCACCTTCTGAATGTAGGTGTGGAGACCTCCGAGATACTTTCTGATAATGCTTCCTCCAAGTCCAGGCCCATCAACATGACTTGCCTCTGAGATTCGGTAGTATAGGCTTGCACATTTTTCCCACTACCTTGTCTATAGTACATCCATTTTATTGTTTGGTCAGTTTTATGCCCAATTGGATATAAATTCCTACAAAGCAATATCTTAAATTCTTCTTGATTAGACATGATAGTACTTGTCCTCTTTTCTAAATTAGATATATAGCTTTCCCACTATACAAGTGCATGGCCCGACATTATCAGATGTGCAAAATAAATCTTTTGTGCCCCGCTTACATTATGAACACTAAAATAATCCTCCATTATTTTATTCCAAGAATCTAAAAATTCAGCATTAGCATGCCTAGTGGAGACCTTCGAGATACTTTGTGATAATAATGCCTCCAAGTCTAGGCCCATCAACAGGACTTGCCTCTAAGATTCAGTAGTATAGTCTTTTACATTTTGCCCACTACCTTGTCTATAGTACACCCATTTTATCATTTGGCCAGTTTTATGCCCAATTGGATAAATATTCCTACAAAGCAAATTCTCAAATTCTTCCTGATTAGACATGCTAGTATTCGTCCTTCTTTCTAAATTAGCTATATAACTTTCCCACCATACAAGTGCATGACACGACATTTTGAGATGTGCAAAATAAATCTTTTGTGCTCCGCTTACAGTAGGAACAACACTAAAATAGTCCATTTTTTTTAATCCAAGAATCTAAAAATTCAGCATTAGCATGCCCATCAAAAATTATTTCTCTATATTTCTACTTCTTCTTGGGATATAATTTCCAACGATTAGCATCTACTTGTCCATCTATGTCACAATGTGTTAGTAAATGCAAAGAAATGAGACGAGAGAAAATTGCTAGAAAGGCTCACCCCACGAAGAGTGGGAGCAACATTACATAGATTTAGAAATTCACACTTAGATCTACCACATTTAATGGTACAACTACCATATTTAAAGACAATACAATAGGCTCATTAAGCGTTGAAATAACTACAACTACTACAACAACTCTATTTAATAACCTACACCTAACTACCCAAGTACACTAAAGTGTGAATACACTTTTTTACGTCATTATTATATTCTAATTCCCCTTAATGACTAAACTAGAAGGATTTGGAGGTTTAGTCATTAAATTACAATATGCTCCTTGAGATGTGCAGAAATGGGAAGAAGTATCTACACGAGCAAGCTTCATGATAGCAGACCAATGATAAAGGTGTGAAGAAAGAGCATAATGAACATGCCCTGCTATAGAGTTATCAATTTGTTTGTCTGTCTTCTAAGGTGATGCTTTGATTTCGTGAAGTCATTGTTAGGCTCTCCTTCAAAGTAACACTGAGGCCTTCGAGGCGTAATAGGCAAATTCTGTGGTTACAAAGTCTCAACTGGAGACGAACTCTGTATGGGCTGAATCTCAACCGGAATGGAGACACCTTCAGTTTGTGTCGCTTATGCACAGGTGGAGAAGAGCCACCCAAAGGCTGACGCATTGGAACACCCTATGAATTAGAAGGTACATTTGGCAATGGTGTTGGTGTCACGGTACTCGCTTTTGTCTTGACCTCATTAGATTTCTGACTTGACAACAGTTCCTCTGATGTAGCATGCAAAACAAGATCAGCTAGTTTGTATAGGCCTTTGTACACACCACCTGACCTAACACCTTGAGCAATTATTTTATCTTGTTTGACATCAGAAACAATGCACTTTGTCCCACGAAACTGAACTAGAACGTTGGGATTTTTTGTATGGGTTATAGAGACTAAATTTTTGTTCAACCTTGGAACATACCTAATATTCTGTACCAAAAGTTTGATGCCATTGTTGAATGCAATCCTTATATCACCTATCCCTTTAACTTTATATGACTCGACGTCACCAAGCAAATCAAAATCCCCGTGACTATCATTAGTAGTAAACTTGACATACCAGTCCTTTTGACAGATGAAGTGCTTGGATGCGCTTGAATCGAAGAACCAACAATTGCTTTTAGTATTGTTTGAAAGAGCCCTCAATCAAACTCCTCGTCATGGTCTTCTTTAGCACTATCCGTTACGTTGGTTTTATTTTGTTGCTTGTTACGGGATAAATAATATTGTTGTTTTTTGCAATCATTCTTCACCTGCCCAAATTTCTGACATTAGAAGCATTGTACTTTTCTTTGCGGTTGTAAAGATGAAGGATGTGAATTGTGGTTTGTACCTTGAGATTGTGCAACAAGTGCACTTTTTGAACTCTCGGAAGAAACTCCATTCATTTGTTCTTATCGTCGTTCCTTTTGCAACAAGTATGAAAGGTCAATGTTTGACTTTCCACCAATAAGTTTAGTGACTCCACAAAGGTCTCATAGGAGGGCATCATGTAGTTGATGATTAGAGCGACCATATCTTCCTCGTCCACTAGTTTGTTGACTGCGATGAGCTGATCTCTAAGATCTTTGATTTTCAGAAGGTGCTCTAATAGGGATCCACCCTCATGTTAAAACAACAAATTCTTCAAATACAAGACTCGACTTTTCTCGGAGACTTGATACTTGTTTTTCAAACTATCCCATATTGTAAGTGCAGATGTGGCATTGTGGGCTTTGGGGATTAAATCATCAGATACAGACAACTTGAGTAATAGTAGGGCTTCACGATGACGCTTGTCAAAAACATCTGGGTTGGTTGTAGGCCTAGTTTTGGTCCTCAGGGTAATTCCATCACACATCCAATACTCAGCAATTGTGAGTATCTTGTGACACTAGATATTGTAATTTTTCTCGATGTGTTTCTGCGCCTTCGACAACACTAAATTTTGAATATTGGCCATTACCCTAGCAATTTAGAAAATAAACTTTACCCAAAACCCTAACAACCCCTTCAAAAAAATTGTCTTAAAAATTGAGGGAATTTTAAAAAATAAAAATACCTAGAATTTCTGCCATAACCATGACTGCAAAATATATTAAATTTTTTTTGACCTTCGAAAACTTGCTACATCGTGCCCTAGCAACATTTTCTACTCCAAGTCTGCCTAAAAATCACTCAACTTTAAAAAACTGCCCTTTTCTTGTGCCCTAGGGCACGATTTTCAGACGCTCGTGCCTCCAAAAAATGTGACTAATAAATAGGTCTGTAACCTGTGTGACCCTTAAAATTTGCAAAAAACTTGAGATTCTCAGCAAAAATATGATGTGATTTTTTACTATTTTTGGTGCTGTGTGATTTTTGGAATTTTTACCCACATTTTGCCAGTGATGTCCATTGTATTCATTCATGTGATTGTACTTTTGTGTCCATAAAAATCCTAGACGTGATTCCTAACCTGCGACTCATGATTTTTGGCGTGAAAATGGGTATTTTTTTGACTTTTTCTGCTGTGCAATTTTCTGCCTGCTGCAACCCACGATTTTGACTGATTTTCCGCCTTGCAACTGTGCCCTAGCCAACCTTGTGACATCGACCTACAATCACAACCTCTTTCCGACTTTCTTTGCACAATCAAACCTTAATGTGGAACCCTTACTTGGACCCCTAACCTAGAGCTCTGATACCAATGTTAGTAAATGCAAAGAAATGAGATGAGAGAAAATGGCTAGAAAGACTTACTCCACAAAGAATAGGAGCAACATTATATTGATAAAAATTCCTACCAAACAAATTCATAAATTCTTCCTGATTACATACAATATGATTTTTCCTTATTTTTTAATAAGCTATGTAACTTTCCCACCATACAAGTGCATGACCCGACATTTGGGGATGTGCAGAAGAAATCTTTTGTCCCCCACTTACATTATGAACACTAAAATAAACCTCAAGTTTTTAAACCGAGAATTAAAAAATTCAGCATTAGCTTGCCTTTCAAAAGATTTTATCTCAATGTTAATTTCAACTTTGTATGGGGTTTGCACTTTTACCTTCTATATCTCAAATGGCTTCTCCCTCAAGAAGATCTACCTATTGATTTCATCTTCATTGTTTTCAATTCCAAATTTCTTAGCTATAGCTCTTGAGCCATTTGCCTTTGTTGTGTCATGTACTTCTGTTGTTGGTGTACCCATTGTTGATTCTTCATCACACCCTTCCATATGAGTCTCTACAGTGGACACGTGTGCATTCCAATCTTCCATTCTAACCTCTTTATTCCACTTTGTGGGTGTTAATCTCCAGATTGCAAGACAGCAATTCCGCCTGTGAAGATCTGGTAACTGCCATACAAGGAACTCACTTCTCAATTTCAAAAGATAAAAAATCTGCTCCGATACCAAAATGCTCTTTAAACTCCCAAAATATTTATGTAGAATTCACTAGAACATGAACTATTACTCTTCTACTTGCAAAAAACAAATGACAGGACTTCAGAGGAGTAAATGTTGCTCAAAAGAAAGAAATTACAGTGCTGGAATTGAGTGGAATTCATTATGAAAATTCAGAAAATTTATCCAGGAAAAAATCGCCAAGTAAAAAAACCAGCTTGGTGGCAGCATTACTTGACTACCTTGATGTTATTAAAGCTTAAGAACAATTACAAAAAGTGGATGCAGGTCAGATTGCTCCTATCCTCACTGTCAAGCTCACAGATTCACCATGAACAGTTGAATTCTCCTACTTTGTTCTATACAACACTCACTTAAGGATCCAATGCTCAAACCAATGCTCTCCACCCTATTTATTGTTGCTGGAACACCCCCCTTTTGCACAAGAAGGATCCCCAAACAGAATTGGAAGTGGAAGAATCAGCTTTTTGTTTCAAATTCTGGACTTAGCTGGTCATGACGAAACTGCTGGTTCAGTTTTCTGCTGCTGATTACTGATTGGATAGATCATATCGATCATTCTTAGTGTTCTTTAGATCTTTATGGATCATCAACGGTCATTATAAATTAGATTTGTAATCTTTGTGGTGGATTTGACCTGTGTACAAATATTAGTAATCTCTATGATGTAAATGAGTGTTTCAGGATTTAACTGTGATAGTTTTTTCTCAACGTTTTGGATCACACTCCATGATCCATCATCAGGAGATTAGAGAGCAAGAGAAGAGAAATGGTGATGATGATAAATCCATAGTTCCATGGGGACGCGCCCCCTCCTTGAAAAAGGGCCGTCCCGGAGACGGGGAGATGTCAGGGAAACGTCCCCTCGCCCCCCCCCCCCCCCCCCCCCCCCCCCCCGCGGTGCCCCCGCGGAATTCGAAACGTCTCCCTGGGGGGGGGGGGGGGGGGGGGGCTTCTAGATGTTCCCAAGACTTCCAAGCATCCCCCCCGAAATACATTAAAAAATTATTATTTTTTAAAAAAATCAGAAGTTAAAACCTAAAAGGCTAAAAGTTATAATTTGTTTTCATTTTTAGTTTAATTTTTCACCGTCGGGTGTGGAGTCTAGAAGTCTTCTCTGAGCTGGGCGTCGAATCCGTCAAAGTCACACAGGTGAGGGTTTTCAATATTTATTTTTCTGCAAATCTGGTCTTTTGCCGTTCGGTGAGGGACCTGAGGGTTTTGTTTTAAGCCAAATGCCTCAAAGAGATGTCATCGTGTGGGATGCCTCAAAGAGATGTCATCGTGTGGGATGCATCCCACACGATGCCATCTCTTTGAGGCATTCAGTCGCGAGACTCAGAGACTGATAAAAAATTAAAATAAAAAAAAAGTTTCTAAAGCCTTTTCGACAAATCCATTTTGTGCATATCCTGCAATCGTTGCAGTCCATGAGACTCCCTGCCTGTGTCAAAATGGGCGCTTTGGTATAGGGTATGAACATCCATCAAAACATAAAGGATAGAGGAATTTTGTCAGCTGTTGTAGTTGCAACTGCCCTGTTAGACATGTATGCAAAATGTGGAAGCATAGACAAGGCACGTGAACTGTTTATAACTAATTTTTCAAGTACTATATGTATTTCAGCGCACCGCTCCCCCGCCGTCCCCTGCCGCACCCAAAATTAGACCCCCAGCCCCCCCCCTTCCCCGTCTCCGTCCCCGAAACTCCGTGGAACTATGGATAAATCTCTACGATGACCAATTTGATAGTATAGGGGGGGGGGATGGTGATGATTATAAATCCACTTCTTTGGGCTTTTCACTCCCAAGTCTCTTTCTGAATTGAGGGGAATCCTTCAGAGTTCAGTATGATATCCACCATAGAAAATATCAATCTGCCCTTCACTAGATGCCAAGTGATCTGAACATTCTTTTCTTAATCATCATTATGTTTCCAACCTCTACTTTCTGTAGACTTAATACATATATATTTGTGGCTTGATAACTATCTTAAATTCCCTGCAGGTAGTTGAGTTTACCTGTAGCCAAAACTCTGCACATGTATTATGTGGTAGCATAAACTATCGAATCATTTAAGAATGGAAAAACAATAGGGCAGTGCTAGGTCCATTAATTCCTCTCTCTGTAATGATATACAGAGAATAAGTACAATCTTAAATTGTGACAATACAACAGGATACTGCCAGCTTCATTGATTTCTCTCTGTGTAATTATATATGGAGAATAAGTACAATGTGCATGGCGAAAATATATGTATATACATATGTATGTATGTATTCATAAACATACCTTTTATACCATGACAAGGCATTATACTTGCTTTTGTTTGTACAATTCAGGTAGTAAATTTACAAACACCAAATGTTTTATTTTTTAGTTCTTTTCTTTTTCCAAACGTGCTCAACATAGAATTGATGCCTGATAACAAGCAAGTACTAAGACATCAATTTATGGTCATGAGAGATGGGTTCTTGTGAACCACTTCTCATCAAATATGGGTTGATGAAGATTGACTCGAAACTATGGAGTTAAATCTTGATAAATCATCACATTAGCAAGTGCTTATATAATGATTGACAACAATAATGACAATTTTTGGATATGCATCCTTTGTAGTAGTGAATTTACGAAGATACACATCCTCCGAAGTATGTGGATAAATATATGTGTGTTCATATGTATGCATGTATATCCATATGTATGTATACATTTAATATTGATATACATATATGATACCATGACGAGACATTATGCTGATCACTGATTGGATCATTATATGTGTATTCATATGTATGCATGTATACAAGATATGGTAAATACTGATATGATACCATGGCAAGACATTATGCTTGCTTTTGTATGTACAGTTCAAGTAGTAAATGTAGAAATCTTGTATTTGGTATTTTTTTTCTTTTCTTTTTTCAAACATGTAAAACATATAATCAATATGCATGAAAACAAGCGAGTACTTATGGAAACAAGGATTGCTTATTGATCTATATGTTATTTAGTGAGCATAAAAAAAAAGCTTGCTTTGAGCATAAGGTTTTCAAAGTCCATGAAATTTGAAGAACAAATATTTTGGGAAAAACTGTGTAGAAGTTAAAATCTTTGTGTACAGTTTTTTCCAAAATCTTTGTTCTTCGAATTTTATGGACTTTGAAAACCTTATGCTCTAAACAAGCCTTTCTTCAAAGTCTTGTCAGATAAGACATATGAGGTGGTTTATTGTTCCATTCATCTAACTCATTGGAAGCCGGGTGTAGAACCTATGAAATGACAGGCATTTAGTTTTTTCAAATTCTTACTACATTTTTTCATTCAAATAGTTAGAATTACCAAAGTTCTGTTTGAAGAACATCGTGAAACCCCAGGCAATAATGTTATAACTCTGAGATATCGTGATTGTTTGAATTTATCTTTCATACTGCCGGAGGATTTTGTACAAGGAAGATTCATTAACGTGGAAGAGATCTTTGTGCTGTCAATTTAAATTTAGGCATTGTAATGTGGGCATTCTGGTCCAATGCTTATGATGTAGTTGTGTGGCTGGCTATTTATTCTTGACTGTACTTTCTTTATTATATTTAACGAGGACTCTTATGTTGGCATTTGTGAAGTGCTTATTTAATTGCCTTTTGATGTAATTCCTAATTTGAGTATTTTTTTTCCCTTTATTTGAAACAGCACACTGAGGTGATTAATGGAATTGGAGATGATAAAAGGGCCCCCAAAAGTTCCAAGTTTGCTCGCTGGTTTCATACAGAAGGTATGCAATTAGCTAGCAAGGTTTGCAGTAACCATAAAAGCAGTAATGGAAAAATAGGAAGATACATTCCCTTTCTAAGCAGGTAGTTCAGTTGATTTATGTAAATATGTTCTACCGTGCACTGAATTGTTTTTTCTATTGTCAGAGGAGAAGCCTAGTGGTGGCATGCCTGATCACAATGCATCAGATATACTGTCCTTATTATCAAAGAGTGAAAATAATACGACTCCAAGTACTGTCACGGAAGATAAAGTGCTAACAGAGGAACCCCCAAATAGTCCTTTGAGATCTATTTTTCCTCTCAGAAACACATGCAAAGTGCTCCCAATGCCTGATGGGCCATCCTTGGAGGATGTTGAGAAGGTAATGACAGCTATTGTGAAACCAACAGTTCATGATGAAATGGGCCAGTTCCGGGTGGCCAGAAATCATAAATCTGATTCTGTTGGTCCGCAAGTCAATGTTCTTACATGTGAAGACCTTGAACAATCGATCATTGCTCAAGCAACTGAAAGTGTTTCCAAGGTGCCAAATTATTCTGAAAAAAATCACACCCTGTTAGAGGGGAACCCCTTGGCTAATGAGCAAAGCTTAAGCATGGATAATCATGCATCTCAGCATCTGCTGTCATTGTTACAGAAAGGAACAAACATAAAAGACCAGAAGTCATCAAGGATGCAATATGACGAGGAAAGGCACATCATCCCTTCGAAAGAAACAAGCTATGAGAATTCTGGTTATGCTGAGAAGAATGAAACTCCAGAGAAAACAGGAGCCCAGACACTAGAATTTCTGTTTGGAAAACAATTCATGAAGGAGTTGCGTTCTGCTGATGCTCCTGTTTCTGTAAAACAACCTAATGTACTGAATACAGTTTCTAATGATGCAGTTGTAGATGGTAGAGTGGAGTCCTCATTTGGCTTGTCTTCGAATAGGAAATTTTTTCCTTCAAATGCAGAATTTGAGACACATTTTGGTAAATTTGATGCGTTCCCATCATCAGGTAAAATGAATGCGGAGGATAATAAAATTTTAGGTTTACAATCACAAGAATTGTCCCTAGCTGACAATGGATATGCACGTGATCAAGATCCTTGGTCTAGTACAGCTAATATGAATAATGGTAGCCAGAGCAACATTGGTAACTCTCATTTTGAAAATGCAAAGGCTATTGGCAACAGAAACTTTTCGCCCTTTGGGATCAGACAGAAAGCTATATCAAACACAGTAGATAAGGGGGAATTTTCAAGTAATTTGAATTCTGATTTAGGAGGTGATGTTTTGGAAGCTAGTGGGTTCCAGGACAGGAATTCAATAATAAGAGGTCTATTTGATCCAGGGAGCAAAAAACCTATTTCTGATGCGGGGAACATGCCAACTGGGCATTCATTCATGGGAAAGAATGACTCTTTCGATACAAAATTAACCCATGATGGAAGGTCAATGCTTCTTGGAAGATCAAGGAATGGGAACTCAGCTTCTTTACCTATATTTGATGAATTCCTAAGGACAAACATAACTGGGCCTCAGATGTCTGACAATTTTATTTTCTCAGACGTTCCAAGATCAACATCAGATATTGCTCAAAAATCTCCTGCTTTTACAGATGAGAAGAGTAGATATGAAGATCAAAATAAAAGAGGACATGGGGCCGTTGGCCAGCATTATCATGGTGGTGATGCCTCTGTTTTGGAATCTAGAATCTCCCTGAATGACATGGTGGGTGGTTTACGTTCAGCATATACCAATTCTTCCAATCAGTCAGGTGGTGGTATTCAAGATAACTTCTGTAACAACAGTGGGAACCATCAGTTATTTGGCTTGCCTTCACATGCATCTCATCTTTCACAGCAGCAGTTGCTAGGGATGGCAGATATTCCATTGTCACATACTTTTCCTGGGCCACCGTCTCGGCCACCACCTGCATTCTTTCCCTATCATCATGGTCCTGGGCCCTATGACCCAAATTTAGGAGCTATTAATGCAATGTCTGTGCAACAGATTAATCATCAACCACCTCCCCAAAGCAGACAGATGAAGTTGTTTGATCATGGCAGCTCCCCAGAGCCACAACATCCTGCCTCGGACGTTTGGTCAGAGCATTTGCCTGGAAGACCCTTTTCACAAGAACAATCTGGGCAAATGTTGTATCCACTTCATAATGGTCCTCACATGAATCAGCCGGTTTATAATTCTTTGCGGCCACATGGGTTTGCACCAAATCATTTTATGCAGCCTGTTCCAGTGCCACAGAGAGGACTTTCTTCAATAAGCAACTTTCCTTTTATTCCTGAACAAATGCCTCATGGTCCTCGTGGCCTTCCGTCAAACTATACACATCATATTGCTGGTCCCTTCACACCTGAAATTCCTATACATTCTATGCAGGGTCTACCATTTCATCCTCATTCCAGTCACACTACTCTTGGAACTGCTCAAAACCAGCCATTCAGACCAAATTTAGGTGCCTCGCATGAGTTCAGTGTTACAGCTGATGGATGTCAGCATGCAGTTGCGATGGGCAACGATGGACAGGCAATGGACTCACTGTTTGCAAAAGAATCAAAGAGGCAGCCAGGTGGGGCACTCCCTGTTAGTCAATATCCTGGCAGGAACATGGGTTATGGGTAAAGCTAAGTCTGTTTATAAGACTATTTGGAAGTATGACTGTTGGTACAAATGTGCTCAAGTAATATCATTTTATTGGTTACAAGCAGACACAAACATGGGTTGTAGTCTATAGCCTTTGCTAAGGGGGCTTGTGATTCTTCTTGAAGAAGCCTTTATGACTATGAGGGGGCTGTGATTCTAATTTGAAAAGCCTCTTGTATACTACGTTCTTGGTTTTGTAGATACCAAATTTTCTAAGGCATGCAGAATGTGTTTGAAATTTATTTTCTTTAGCAGTTGTTGCACTACTTTCTTCTTAATAGAAATTGCCTGCCAGGCTTTTGGGTTCTAGGCATTTGGTTGTTCTGTTGCCTCGAAAATGTGTATTTGATATGAAAAAATGTGTATAATGTAATTGTAGTGTTGCTTACAATTCAGCCATGCTTGAGTCACACCTGCAATTGGAATTTTCTTGGAGCTCATTACCAGCAAAATTGCTTTTAAATTTAACTTTTAATTTTGTTTCAAACACCCAGAAAGTTGTTAATCCTCAGAATTTTGGATGGTGAGAATAGCAAGTAAAATTTGAAGTAGCAGTTTTTTTTCTGTTTTTCCAAGAATGCGTATCTGCTAGTCAGAAGTTTTAAGAGTACTATAGCTTTTATATGATGGATGCTTTCTACGTGGATAGAAATTTCAGCCTCAGGACTTCATCCCGAGTGTAGGTGAAGTTTTAGCTTGTCTGGTACAAGGACCAAATTAATTTACTTTTTGAGCGGGGAGCATTTAAAACATTTTTGATATCGCTAGCAAATTGTAAGAAATGGGTTCATAGTCATTGCGATCATCTCCGCCTCAAATTTATATGACTAGCAATTGTAACTTGATGAAATTCCTCATAAACATGGTCTTATTTGTCACCTGTAATTTAGAAGATTTTTTTTTTTCCAACTCACCAGTGTCAAAGGCCTATTGACAGTTAGGGAAGGTTCTTTTAATTTTAATTTTTTTTTTTCAAATTTATATTTGTAATAGTGAAAATTTTGCACTTTTCCCCTTTGTATTGGACTCGCTTTGATCTGTTTGTCCCAAATACAATGATTAGTGTAAAAAAAAATATGTAACTATAGGGAAGTTGGCAAATAACTTGATCGTAGTTTGATTCTATCTGTATTCAGTTTGAAGGTCTATGGACTTGATGCTCAGTTTATCCATTTATTACTTTGGTTTAGACACCTGTTGTAGAACTGACATGGTTCTGTGATGTGCAGAAATGAATCCAAATTTTCAAAATTTAAAATTTATTTTTGGGCCCATGAAGCTACCCTTCATTTAATCAATGAGCTGGACTAAAATGTGACAAAATTTGAGTTGGCTAGGATGTTGTATTTAAGGACAAATCTTAATTCATTGGGACATCTGATGAACATGTTTAACACACATCAAACATATTGTACAAAGCTATTAAATGGGTATTTAGGGGTTTCACCAAAGGAAAACAATACCTTGCCCACCACAATCCTTTTATTCACATTACCATTTATATTACCATTTTTGATGTTAGTTATATAAGTCAAGGCAAATAGGTTATATATTTAAGACTTTGAAGTTTAGATCCACAAAAAAGATTAGATCTGCAGTCACATGTTTGATCATATGGTCACACAGATTCTATATTTGCAGAGGGTGATTTTGTAGTTGCGGAAGTACTGCACAGTTCAGACAAAATTCACTGATTCACATGCAATTGTCTGAAATGTCCTAGTGTTTTGGTGTAGGGGTGAATTGATTGGAAATACGTCGAACCAAGAGCTAAGTTATTCATTTATTTATTTAAATTTTGTGCATTTATTTCAATAAAATGATTAGTCCCAACTCTTAAATCTTAGGTTTATTTATTTAATAAATGTTATTTTATTGATTTACCCTAGGGTTTTTATGCAAGTATGATCTATTTTTATACATTTTTGTGAACTCGACATTCAAATTCCTCTAGGGTTTTACCCTAGTGTTCTGACCTTAACATTTTTGATTTTTTAGATATGATATTTTTGATCACTTATATTTGTCATTTCAAATTAGGATATGGATCTTACCCTCATTTGTGTTTTATTGTTTTAGATGGATTAAGGTTTGGGGTATCATGGTTTGTTCTTTCTTTTTTCCTTACCCACCCAACATCCCTTGTGCATTTTCCTTGCTTGATCTTTATCATGGTGTCTTTTTCTCTTTCCCAGCGAAATTTACTTCTTATGCCATTATGTTGTATGATGAGGATATCACTTTCTTGGATTATGATAATGAACCTAGCTCTTAAACCCTATACTCATTTGATACACCTAGGGATGATGATGTGCAATGAGATTCTATTTTCTTTTGCTATTCATGGTGATGTTGAGCCTTGTGATGCTAGCTCTACCTCCACATCCTTGGTTCATATTCTCTTAATGTGGGTCTTAAGAGGATCCTAGGGATAGTGCCTAGTGTGAGCAACCTTTTTCCATTTCTAATGATGTTGTGGATCGTGATGATATTTATTTACCACCTCATACTTTTACATTGCCTTATGCTTTATTACATGAAGTTGTTCTTTTATGATGCTCGTTCTTCAACATCTCATGTTGATTCTTTAGCTAGTCATGATGATTCATCACGTTATCCTCCATTATATGACGATATCTGTGCTCTTAGTGAGGAATTATTGGTTGATGGCTTTGACTCTTCTAGCAATGCATCTTTACATGTTCAGTCCTTGCTAATAGTGAGTACTAAGTTAATGATATCTTGTTGATTAGTGAATTTCTACTCACTTTTAGTGCTAGATTATTACATTGGTTTGACTCATGTATTTTATCATTCATTCATGGCATTAACATGTAGCCTTATAGCATATTTTTTGGCGCTAGCTCGTCAAAAGATAGTTTGGACTCGTCTAGAGCTCCTAGTCACGTATCTTTTCATCCTTGTACATTATTTTCACTCGATGCTTATATTGTTGATATCATTTATATTCCTACGAGACTTAGAGTTGTTTTTAAGGATACACACAATTCCCCTCCAGTTCAACCTGCATTCCACAAGGCATTTAATTCATAGAATGATCATGAAGTGGGTTACCATTATTGACAAATGACTCGAGGGCATATTGTTATACTTAAGCAATCTAAGCTTGTATTCCATAATACACATCCTTACCATGTAGTGGGTCATACTTATCAATGGATGGCTAGAGGTCAGAAAGTTACATCTAATCAATCAATTTTGCCACTAGTACTCTAGTGTTGTCTCCACCTAAGTTGATTGTGTGTATACTAAAATCTAGAATAAAACATGGAAAAAGTATGTAAACAAACACCTATTCTAAACTTGCATACGCCTCAGTTTGAGCAAAGAAAGAGTACAAAAACAATGAAAGATCATAAGAATCCCTCACCAACACCCTTTTTGATAGTTTGGATATGCTCAAGATGTTGATGGAGAGATTTTGATATGTGGTTGCTTTTATCAATATTTAGGCAGCATATACTTGCTTGACATCCACTCACCTATGTTGAAATGTACTTGAAGATGGGGGTTTTTATAGATTTTTTTGATAGGAATGTGAATCGTTTAGATTTGATCTTATAGATTGGATGGTGAAGATTCAAGGTAAGCTAATGATGGAGGGCTAAGATTGATTCAAGTGTATGGGGAAATGAAATGCTTACAAGTGGTGGCTTGGGATATGTGCAAATGATTGAGAGAGCTGAGGAAAATTGATGGTCAAGATTACCTTATTTTGGATGGAGGGTGGAGATTCAAAATGTTGCTTTTGGATGTTAGTGGAGGTGGACTTTATTTATTTTTTAAGTAAAGTGAGGAATGTGCAAAATTTAATTAATTAAATAAACTTAAATTAACTAGTGGAAGAAGGCTAGCTTAATTAATTAAATACTATTGATTTATTTAATTAATTAGTGAATGGGTGGAGATTAGTTGTTTTGATTAAATAAATATGATTTATTTAATTAATCGACAGATGAACATTAGAGAGGAAGTTAGTTCAATTAATAAGTAAATACAATTTATTTAATAAAGTAGTGATGAAATGGAAAATTGATTTAATTAATTAGTGAAGAAGTGTCGCGGGATTGATGATGACGTAATTATGACAACGTTAGGTTAAAATGTGGGAGCAGATTTTAAGTGTCTACAGATTGAATGGGCACCTAAAGGGTATGATTTAATCAATCAAACTAAAAATACTCTAGCAATGTTTTTTCTTTGGGGTCTAATTTATACATCAAAGTTTTTCAAGATGTTTTAAAAAGAAGCTTTAGAAAAGTTCATTATACCATTTGATGTTAATCCTACATAATTGTCAACCATACTTGAGCCCATTAATACAATTTTTTCTAAGATCTGATTTGAGGCCCATGCATTGCCTAGCCCCCAAGTTATTGAGGAACACTTACCTTAATATGTTATAATGCAATATGGGGATGTAGATGTAAAATGTGCCCTAGTTGATAACAAATCTAGTTTGAATATATGTAGTGAAGATTTTTAAATGAAAAGTTTTTGGATTAAATTGTGTTCATTTTTTAATCAATGTTTCGAATCACACTCCATGATTTATTAGTACAATATAAAGAACTTAAGAAAATGAATGAAAAATTGTAGCATTAGACTTGTATATTTTTTTAATGAACGTTTCATACCACACTCGATGATCTATTTATACAAGGCTAATGCATAATTTTTCATTCTTTCTCTTCTTGAGCCCTTTATGTCTTGATGATGGATCACAGAGTGATCCAAAACATTGATAAAAAATGAACATATTTTAATCCAAAAGCTTTTCATTTAAAAATTATAGACAGTGGAAAAGTAATGATTCTTATTGTAGTGAAGGTTGTTTGAACGAGTTGAATGCAAATAGAACGTGTTTGGGAAAATTAGATGTTGGTTTTGAAAATATTGCTAGATAGTTTATGGGTCTTATTTGGCTTCATAATAAGATTGGACCACTTACTATTGATTCACCATTCCATGTGATGCCTATGAGATTAACATATAATATGTTATTGAGTAGCCCATGGATACATGCCACATATGCATTTCTTTCCACTCTTCATCAACTTTTAAAGTTCAATGTTAAAAATAAGATATTTGTAGAACACATGGAGGATCCTAATCTATATAGTAATTGTCCAGAGGTTGATAAACCTACAATTGTTATTACATAGAATCAAGTTTTCAAAGAAATGTCAAAACATGAAGAACAACATAATAAAGGGAAACAAAAATAAGAACCTAGAACAAGATGCCCTAAATCATGATAATGCTTTATTTAGTGATGAATAGGGTAAATTAGATTTCACACTTTGTTGGGTTGGGGAATACAAGTTTGATCCTTAAGCTTATAACATGCCATCACTTTATATGGACCCATCCATATATGGCTGGCTGCCACCTCCTAAGCCAAGTGATGCTAACATGTGTTTAGAGAGATACTTTTACTATCAATTTATCTACTTCATCTATATCATTTGATAGATTACATGGCATTGAATATGAAATAATACAAAAAATGGGCTACAAAGGTAAAAGACTTGGACATAGTGAGTGGTATTCTTGCTCAATTGAGAGATAGGAAAAAAGTATATAGAATCAATTGTATCTATGATGCATATAGATTTGGGCATTTTTGATTAAGGGGCAAACATTTTTTGAAAGGATCCAGAATCTTTTATAAAGCAAAACAATGGCCAAGAGTAGCCCAAACACAAACAAAACAACAACCATGTTGCAAAAAAGAACCACAAACCGACAAAACAAACCATCAAAGGAATCAGAAAGCTAAACAACTCCTGACCCATTCCTAGAGATCCTAACCCCCTTAACTCGGGAATGAAAATCATACACATTTAGGGATAACTTTTTTCCTTCTTTGGACCATCATCTAGGTTACATCACTAACAAGGTCCTCAGATCTAGGAGAGGGGATCTCCTCTAAAGTTGTCTCCACTAGGGATGTCTCCTGATAGGAGGGAGATTGAAGGCCCAAGGAAGCCGACGACTACCTTATGTCCGAAGACAATTCAAGAGTGAGAATCCCATCACGACCCATTCAAGGGGGATATCAATCTGAACTAGACTTGGAGAACAAGTCCCCTCTTAGGACACAGAGATGCCAACCACATGGGTCCCCACCTCAATGGGAGCCGAAGGAGAGGAACCATCATCTTGAGAAGACTTGTCATCCTGAGAAGAACTCACCTCTTGCGAATCAGGGTCTTTAATTGCCAAGTGTTTAATGTGAGCATTCCACCGCCACATCGCACCAACCTTGCAACGTGAGTGGGAACAATCTGAAGCCATGTGTCCAATAGTGAATCATTGTCTGCATCGGAAGGGTAAACCCTCATAATCAAGCCGCTGGGACCATGATATATCCTCCACCATCAATATTATATCTCCATGAAGAGCCTTAGAGATATTAATATCCACTAGAATAGGAGCATAAGAATTTGAGTCCCATGAGAATCGTAGTTCTGTCCACCTTCAGGTACCGACCAATAGCATTGCCAATGTCCTCATAACAAGACTCCTCCCAGAGCTGGAGAGACAGATTGGGTAGCCTGACCCAAACTGGCTTAACATTGAGAGGTTTTGTGATAGGATTAAATGAAGGAGATCAAGGTTTGAATAGAAGGGAATGCTCTCCCCACATCCACAACCTACCATCAAGCACCGAGTCCCTGGCCTCCGCAGAAGCAAAGACTGCAATGAAGAAACCCCTCACACAAGGGTATAAATCAATAGCACCTTGGACAATAGGTCTCCAAAATTTTGAGATCCACTTGTTCAAATCAGGGAGAGAGGGCCACAGACCATTTAACTTGCCGACTAGTCTAGGCCTGGCATAATGATCTTCATTTTCAAAGACTTCCTATCTGCACACCACCATAGGGGAGGCGTGAGTGCAGGTAAGGGGTTGATTTTTGACCTGCAGTGGTGACAGACGAACAAGACCCCTCACGCCTGGCAAGGAAGCATAGGAAGGTTCATGTGTGTTCAAAAGACCCGAGGAGACACCATTTGATTGAGATGATCCCTTGAGCCCCCGCTACTACTGGAGATGTCTCCAGAATTGGGGATTTCACCATCATTTTGAGTTGCCAACAGAGGGAAGTCTGTGCATAAATAAAGTGGGAGCGTTGTGTTAGAAAAAAGAGGGATTGCCACCATGATTGCTAGGGCATTGTTGGTAGAGGAAGATTCAGGGAGTTTCATCACACCAGTCTCGTCACCATAAGCTAGGGTTCCAGGAGCAGGCGAGAGTGGGAGCGGAAACCGAGCCATATAGATTTGGGCGTTAGTGATACATATTTTTCATCCTCCCATCTGATACTATAACAAATCATGATTTCGTTATGGTTGACTTCATTGCTCCTATTAACGTGGTTATAGAATTAATGCTTTGATTGATTCATCTTCCTATGCTTCCCCTATGGTTTACGATGTTTCTTGATTCATTATTACATGTGTGTGTTACTTGTTATTAGAGTTATACTCTTTGCATATACATATTACCACATACAAAAACATTAAAGCATAAATAACATATGATCTACCTTACTAGCCATGACATGTGATATTGACATCTATTTGGGCTTTTTTTCTATACCAACATTTACTATAATGGTTACTATCTTGAAACAAGGTACAAGCATTATGTTTTATAGATGACTTATTCTTTGATGATACATAGATACATTAGATTCATAGGGGACATTTCTTGGTCTAATTTATTATTGTACACATGATTTTTATAATTTTAATTACTATCGCTGATGCTTATTGATGCAAGGCAAGGTTTGATAGTCCAATTAAGGACTATTAAACCAAGCAGATTGGCTCACCCCACACACAGACACATAATAAACAAGGAATTAAACCAAAAAAAACTTAACAAATCTCATTTATTCTTATTAGTAGATTCATTGATCATGGTATACATGCCTACAATTTGGCACATGGACAAATATTAGAATTACAATGATTTTTACAATTTAAAAGATAAAGATTTTCTAGAGTGAGCAATAAAAAAAAGAACTCGAAGATGTGTATTTATTAATGCCAAGAGATATTCTACAATGGCAACAAAGGGTGGAGTGTAATGGTGTGAGCGTGTTAATAAAACTCTTACCTTTTACCTTAAATTTGATAGCAAAATATTAATATTTCATAATAAACATAATATTTCTGAAATAAATAGTATGTAAAAACAAAGATAAGCTGTCATCAACATTGTCCATTACTCCATCATATTTGGATAAATCTTTGAGAATATTTTTATACAATTTTGTAAGGCCTATGGCCTCTACAATAGTGCCATAGACATTAAATACGAAGGAATCTACATTGAATTCAACATAAACTTGATTATAATAATCATTCTTCTCCTTTTCAAAGTGTAGCAAGAAAGTCAAAAAATAAAATTCAAGAAAAATATTGGAAAGTCAAACATTATTTTGTATACATTAAATGAAAGGAAAGGTGATGTAGTCATGATAGGAGGGCCCAAGAAGGACCGTCCAACCATGCAACCCGTAATATCAATACACCCACAAGTTACGACAAAGCAATATAATACTCACATAACGCAAAATTACTGAAAGATAATTTACTCAATTACCACTGATTCATTAACATAACTTTTTGCCACAATGGGCCTTCTTACATGGTAGGCCACAACCATTTGATTACATCAAAGATTATCCAAAATTACACAATGCTACTTGCTCTAGAACACCACTTCTAGACCTATTACTAGTAACCTCCTAGTGAATTCCAATCTAATTACCACAGACTTGCTGCAAGACTATCACATGACTTGATAGAAGTAATTAATATCCACACCTCCCAGCTACATGCACTACTAGATACCTTCAACTTGTATCCCATATCATACTACTAATTGCCACACTTTGATGCTTAGGCCTCACTCCCTCACTGTTGAACTTACCTCCTATGTTACTACTTTCTTTTGGTCTTCTTAGCTTGCTTTTATCTTAGTTAAACTCTCTTATTTATACATGCCCTCAAGCTTTCCACATGATCTACATTGGCCCCAAATTGGTGCAAAGCCTAAAACTAGATGAAACTTGTAACAAACTCACAAATTACAATGGTCCAACGGTGGAGATTCTCCATATGGCACATCACAAGACCTTACAATGGTTACAAAATACTTCTCAAGTATTCTTCCTTTGATGCAAACCTAGAATAGTGATGCAGGAGCATCCAGCGGTGTAAGGGCAATCTTGCATCACCCCCAAAAAAAATGATGATTCAAAATTGTTGATGTTGTTTTCATTTCTTTTCAAAATTTGTATTTCTGGTTCCATAATCACTTGAATAATGATGTAGAACCTTCGGTTTGTTTCCAAACTGCTAAAAATAACAAACTGCTATTTTTGGAAAGTTTGCATTTGGACACATATGGAAGCGAAAATTTACAAGAAGCTTCATAATTGAAAAATAAGACCTTTGGCGAAGGAATCATGCAAAAATCATTTGTGGACTAAAAGATATTAAAGTTTATGTTTTTCGAAAAACCCTTGAAAAAGTTTCAAAATCAAGTTTGAGGTACTAAATGGCCCCGTACGACCCCAAAAATGGGTGGAATTGGCAGAGCGGATTCCTTGCGCGTAGAGTGCTCTGTGAGCTTTCCAATACTTCAAGCGGTTCATCAATCAGACAACTGAATCAAAAGTTATGGCTCCCAAAAGTTGACCTATTTTTGGAGGGAGATGCAAAATTTAAAATTTGGCTGGAGGCTGCCAAAAAGGGCTATTTATAATCATTTTTGGGAACCCTTGGTAGTAGTAGAGATAAGGGGGAAAGTGTAGAGTCAAGAAAAGGTGGGAAAACATAAACCCTAGTAGATTTGGGGCTACAAAAGGCAGAAGGTTCCAGCGTCTGGAGATAGGAAGCTGTAATGTGATGCAACCTATGGAGGGTTCATCCTCTGATTGTATTTGAGCTTCTGTAATGTAATGTGTTGTCCAAATAAATAAAAGAACGTTCCTATTTTCTGTGTGCAATTACTGTTATTATGTGTTTTGTGATTTTCCCCCTTCATTAAATAGTTTTTTGCAAACAAAATCTCATATTGCCACTCTATAGATAACTTGTGAACCAATTCCCCAGCCTCTCACTCATCCAATCAACCTCAAATTTGAAGTGTAGATGAATATGTTGGATTTATTACATCATTTGATATAGTATATAGTTTAGAATAAATATAAATAAATAAATTAACATGTAAATGTTAATTTATACATATAGGTTAGTTTCTTGTTAGTCATTAATAAATGTTAGTTTTTGGGAAGTTACATTCCCGTAGGTTGTTTTAGTTACATTTATGGGAATATGTATGGATTTATAAGCCAATTTAATACAATGTTGATATTATCTGGATTGTATCTAAAATATATCAAATATATATTTTTATGGTGTTATTATGTGATCTGCAATATTGTTATTGTGCTCACCATTTCAATAGAATAAACAACACTCAGAATCGCCATTCCAACCGCAAAAAGCTAATTCCTTAATGTGGTAAAATGCACCTACTTTTATTACCACATAATATTACATAAACTACCAAAGTAAATCACCAATTCTTCCTCTTTAGACATGATACCCTACTCTTAGGTTGCCCAGGGATGTGCCCGCATCAAACTCTTGGGGTAAATAAAAAATGAATCCTTCATTTTGTAGGGTAGTCCGCTACTCTTGCCTAGAGATTTCATTTCATTGTTTCTTCAACATGTTCTTTCCACCTCCGCAAGTATGCCTCAAGTGATCCACCTTGAGCATTGCTTTCTCCTATGTTATTCGTTACTTGGTTCCACCAATCATCTTCTACACTGCTTGCCCTTGGTCGGTACTCAGTCACAAGTCACTTTCCTTTGTCGACAACCAATCTCTAATATCTATGGATCTCTTTTCCAGTCACCACATACCCTTCTGTTATGCTTCCCTTGGATGCATTCTCATCCACACAACCCCTCATCCTCTTGTTCATCTGTCTTGTCTTCTGAACTACTTTTACATTTACAGTGTTGCCACCTATTCCAACAATGCCACACATCTTCAAAATTAATTCATATAATCCCTTTCCAACATACACACACCATTTTTGTTGCAAAATTCTCAATCGCTTGCACTTAGCGACATCAGTTTGTGTTGCTTCTCATCCTTCTAGATCAAGTATGTGTTAGCTTTCCAGTTATATACTACCTCTCTATCAATTTTCCATGGTCTTCCCAATAGAAGATGACACACATCTATTGACACAATATCACACAACACCTCATCATGGTATGCCCTTATGTTGAAGTTCACCCAACATTGTTCTTCCACTAAAATCTAGTTTCCTTTTTGCAACCAACCTATCAAATATGGTCACGGATGTCTCATCCTTCTTATCCCCAACTTATCAACCATCTCCACAAACACCAAATTATCTGTGCTACCACTATCTACTACCACCTCATAGTATTTTTTTTCTGCCTTACATCTGGTTCTAAATAGGTTTTTCCTCTGTGTTGGCTCATCCTTCATGTTGCACCTAAGAGCTCTCCATGAAACCAATGAATCCCCATGATTTGGACCTCTGTTAGAAGTAGATGCCCTCTCTTCATCAAATGCAGCTCTCGCTTTGTCCTTCGCCTTCCTTTCCTGGTACTCAAATGCCCTGTGCCCTTCTTCATCGCACCTAAAATAGGTTTCCTTGAAGAGTTAATACCTTTTCTTCTTATACCCTCCTACACCTCTCTATGATGAGCACCCTCTACTCTTTCATCTTTGTGGTAGTCTCCACCATCCTCTCTACATTTGCAGTAGCTATTGTATGTTGGCAAGAGACACTATATGGAAAAATGATTGTTGTCATTGATGGCAACAAAGTTCATCCCACACATCCGCAGGACATGGTGTGTCTCTACCGGAAGTCAGAATGAAGATTGTTGAGGTCTGGTAAACAAGAACAGAGCTTCTGGCAAGGTCCGACAGACAGGTCCGGATCTCTCAGAGGAAGTATCTTGGTGAAGTGCGGATTTGGGAAAGTCAAGAGGACTACCTTGAGTAATAGATTCCAAGGATTTAGCCTCCGATGATGGACAAGGGAAAAGATATGAATAGTTGAGTACCGGATTCCTGAGTGACAGTGTGAATAGAGGAAGAATTGACTGACAAAACATCAGACTACTTTCCGGATGTGTTATTGATGGTGTTAAAGGTTATGAAGGCATGAATCATGTTTGGCCAACATGATTAATGATTTCTACAAGTATATGCTTGATCCGCATTACTTGATGTGTAAGGATTCAGCCGACAGAACAGAGTTTGTGAGAAGATTGACTGTTCCGGGTGCTGACTAGAAAGATAATGAAATCACTTGTGCAGATATATATAAAGGATGGATTTAGTTGTGAGAAGTGTTGTGGTGATATATGTGGTATGCGAAAAATAGTAGAGCAGAGCAGAGGCAGTAAGGAAGGTCCTGTATGTGAAAGGAAAGCAGCATAAGAGAAGAGGAAAGATGAAGTGCAGCAGATCAATGTACTGATCCTAACTGGAATTGAACTCCAGCGTATGTGGATGCTTCCAATCAGTTCAAGTATTGTATAACATTCTTTTGTAGACAGTGTGTCTCCTTGTAGGCAGTGTGCCTGCTTTGTGAGCAGTGTGCTCGGGCAGTGAGCTCTAATTGGCAAGTGCCATTTTGTATTTCCTTATTCTTCTAACAGAGAATAATCCTTGGGTTAATCACCCTGTGGTTTTCTCCCTTAACAGGGTTTCCACGTCAAAAATACTGTGTCATGTGTTTTTCCTTTTCATGATAATGTTTGCTTATTTTAATTAATGTTGCATTAATTAATAAGAAAGTTCAGAAAGAAGAAATAATTAGGATAACTGATTCACCCCCCCTCTCAGTTATCAACAATTGGTATCAGAGCTAAGTTCCTCCTAACAGAGTCTAACAGCTCGAGGAAGATTTGGGAGTCCAAATGGATACATATGGTTTAAGGGAGCAACTCAAGACTGCCCTTGAGGATCTTGAACAGTCAAACTCTGAAGTCAATGAATTAAAGGAAAGACTCAAACAGGCTGATGATTTCATGAGAGAACTAAAAGACAAATTAAGTCTCTCTATGAAAAAGAGAAAGGAGCTGCTTCAGCAATTAGCAAGACAAGGTGAAGAAAATAATGCAAATGAAGAATTGACTGAGAAAACCAAGTTATGTGAAAAGTTATCAAAAGAAATAATTATGGTAAGACATGAAATGGAATCAGGAGTTATAAAGTTTACCCAAGAAATTGAAGAGAAAAGAAAAACTGAAGATAATCTAAGACAATCTCTCAAGGAGAAATCAGAAGATTGCCACCAGATGGATAGAATTATCAGACATCTTGAATCTGATCTTGAAGATGCTAAAGATAATGAAGAAAAACTTGAGGATCAAATTGTCTCTCTAAAAAGGGATCTTCAAACAACAAATGAGTATAAAGAGAAATTCAAGATAAGTTCTGCTCAACTTGAAGTTCTTCTTGGAAGTCAAAAGAAGGTAGATGACAAATGTGGTTTGGGATATGAGAAAGGAGAAAGCTTCGGATCCGGTCAGAAGAATTTTGGATCAGAAAATCCAATGAACAGGCCTAGAAGACCTCCGGTAAGACAGCCCAATGCTCAAATATATCCATCCTTCAATGGATACTGCCACAGCTGCAATCACTTTGGTCACAAAGGTAATCAGTGCAGAAAGAGAATGAATCAGACTAATTCATCCTTCTTCGGATAGTGTTTTAACTGTAAAAGGTATGGTCACAAGTCTCATGAATGCAGAAATATGCAAATGAACAAATCATTCAATGGTAGATGCTTTGCATGCAATGGAGTAGGTCATATGGCTAATCAATGCAGATCAAGAGGATATCAGTCAAGTATGCAAAGAAATGTTGTTTGCCAAATCTATAATAGGTCCGGTCATAATGCAAAATTCTGTAGAAGCAAGAATCAGGAGAAAAGAGGTCCGGTATATCATAATCAGAATCAAGATAAGGGTAAACAAAAGGTGAATGTGGATGAAGTTAGGAATGAGATGAACAAGATTTGGGTAAAGAAAAGTTTAGAGAATGTAGAGGTTGGATTCACACCAGACTCTGGTGCTGATATTCCTTCTGGAAACTAAAAGGTGAGCTCTGGCTTAGGGGGAGACACAGAGAAAACCTTGTTCCCCTAGCCAGTTAAGTGGTGCTTGAAATTGGCACATGAGAAGCTGCGGATCAAAGGGTTTCTAGAGAAACATGTAAGGAAGGTCAGGTAAAGATCTGAGAGATCCGCAAGAAAATTTAAAAAGTTCAAATCCTTCAGAATTGGTCCGGTTAAGCAAGTCTTCCAGTAAAACAAGTTTCTCACAAGATTGGCCCGGTATGAATCCAAATTGATACAGCTTGATCTGCGGATACATAAGATGATCAGAAGGACAAGTGGATATGATGATTCATCACTAACATCGATCACAAGGGAATCATAATGATCCAGATGAGTTTCTTCCTCCTTGAACAAGGAAAACCAGGCAAACTGGAATAATTTAGGTCGAGCATTTATTGCAATATGATATTAGGGCTCGCGGAGCAATATAAGGGTTTTTCATTAATCACTCGTTCATTCTGCACTCAAGAAGAAACGAAAAGCGGAGCTCTGCAACAAAATTCCTCAAGTTCATCAAAGATCACTTGTAGAAGTCATTACTTCTAGAGATCAATTCAACCTACTCTGTGAAACCGA
This sequence comes from Cunninghamia lanceolata, assembly GCA_027924645.1. Taxonomy (NCBI): domain Eukaryota; kingdom Viridiplantae; phylum Streptophyta; class Pinopsida; order Cupressales; family Cupressaceae; genus Cunninghamia; species Cunninghamia lanceolata. The sequence continues at coordinate 12,058,201 of BSBN01000987.1, read as the reverse complement.
TAGGCGCAAAAGGTATTTTCCATTTTCAAATATCTCACTGTAAATCTCTTGATAATGGGTACTCCGAATATTGTAAAGATTTCTGATAGACCTCGCCCTACATTTAAGAAACATCCATACAAATCCTTGGAGGTAGACCCCCTAGGTGCATTTTCCAGTGTTCCGCATGGTGTTTTGCACACTGAAGATATTAGGGTTTATATACATGCAAACATTGAAGAGTTTGGGGAATTCAAACTAAGAGACTTATACCACAAGCAGTTAATAGATGATTCTTTTGAGATCAAACCTCAGTATAAGAGCATCCGGGAAAAACACTTTGATCAGTTCATTCATTTCCCCTGCTTTGAAAAAAATGAATGGGTCCGGTATGTATTGAGTAGGGTACATGACAACTTTCTATGGCTGAACAGACCTTGCAAAATCACCACAGAAGCAATTAGGGCAGTAACTGGTTTACACTCCTCCGGAGGAATACCTGTCCTCAAATCTGTCAAAAACAACATTGTAACTGAGGCCACCGGATAAAAATTTGATAAGAGGGCAATGACCATTGAAGATATTACTGACCTGGATATCAAGTATGCATCTATGATAATAGGATACAAGATATATCATTCCAATAGGGAGAATTCAGTATCTGGAACTGCAGTATACACGGCCTATGAGATGCTGAGAAAAAATGTAGAATATGATCTCTGTGAACTTCTCTTGAGCCAGTTAATGGAAAACATACAAAAGATCAAAAAGGACAAGAAAAACTCTTTCAAATATGGTGCACTAATAGTATGTTTATTTTTCTACTTCAGGAATGAGTTGCCCGGATCAAATGGATGGGTATGGCAGAATGACAAATCGGTAGCAGTTCAGATCAGAGACTATTTGCATGGGCTTGGGGATGCTAAAGCAAGAAATATAGCCATGTGGGGATACTTCAAAAACTTTTAGAACATGATGCAATCAAGAGAAAGGATTCCCCAGTCTCTTGTTGAGAAATACAAGGACACAGTCTGCTTTATGGTAGAGACTGATTAGTGCCTAATGGAGGCAGTAGAACCAAGGATAGTCTGGATCATGCCCATGGGGTATGAAGTTGATGAACAGATTGTGGAGCTGCATGTTCAACACATGCTGAGTCAGCCTAAAGATCCAAAGGCAGAAAGGTTTGGAACCTTTGAGGAGCTGAGTGTAAAGATCCATGTGGAACTCAGAGAACTAGAGATGAAAAGGAAGGTGAGAAAAGAAGTAGAACATATTGCACAAGGCCTTGGGATCTCAAAGGAGGCACTTGATGCCAACCGGGAAAAGAGACAAAAAGCTGATGAGGAGAAGAAAGAGGCAAAAAAGGAAGCAAGAAAAGTGCTCTGGTAGAAACTTCCACTCGGACCAGATCTTCAAAGAGACCAGCACCTGTCCCAGCTAAAAGCTCAAAACCGGAAGTCAAAGCATCTGGCAAAGGAGTGAAAAGGTCAAAGACAAAAGCCACAAGGGCTTATGCAAGTCAAAGAGATGAAGAAGAAACCGAATCAGATGAGGGGGTAAAGGAAATAAAGAAGCAGAAGAAGAAAGGATCCGGTCAGCCCTCCTCAGACCAAGACAAGGAAGAAATAGCAGAGGAATTTGTTGAAAAGCCCACCCTGTCCCTAGAAAGTGTAATCAAATCAGTCACTGTGGATGGAAACCTTCAACCAATGGCCGAATTCTATGATGATTACAATGAGGCCGACCAAAAGATCCTGCAGGAAGCTACAATCAGGTATATGAACATTTACAATAAAGCTTTTATTGAAATTATCTCTCTAATTCCTAAGAGTCTAGAGAAGGAGTTGGAAATGAGAAAGACCAATGCCATGGCAAAAGACCTTGAGATTCGGGAACAGATAGCTATTCAGCTATATCCTTCAATTGATCCCAAGACAATGAACATGGTATTCAAAGACTGCAAGGATGAATTCAGGAGCAAAGCAAGGATGAATCAGCTTATGCTTGGTGAGACCGACAAGGTAGCCAAGGAGACTGAAGAGATTCTCTGGAAAACCTTCAAAAGATTTAATCTTCCTATCATAGAGGACTTGGGTACTGATCCTACAAATGTTGCAGAAGAAACTCCTGAGAAAATGTCAGAAGAGGTGGGCCCCGAACAGACCAACATTTCCCCTCCGGTTTCCCCTACAGTCTCTGAATCTAAAGGAGAAGAAAAATCACAAGAGAAAGAAGCAGAGGTGAAGGAAAAAAAAGGTAACAGTGCAAAGGTTGCAGAAGGACAGAAGACTTCAGTAGAGAAAACCACAACTGCTAGTGGTGGGAATGTAGAAGGAGAGAAAACTCCAAAGGATAGCTCCAAGACTGCAGAAGAGAAGAAACATCTATCTCCAGCAAGAGACACTGCACAAACTGTCCAAGAATTTCTGAGCAAAGAAACAATGGAGATTGATGAACCGGAGCTTCTACAAGGTCCATTCAATTTTGATTCTCTTTCTCCGGTACAGACAATGAAGATAGCTTCATTTGCAAATGCTAAGGCTAATGAAAAACTCCTAAAGTCTCATATGGAAGACTGTGAGTTGATAGAAGCTGCATCCGGAGTGCTGGAAAAGATCATACCATCTTTTCGAAAGGATCCCACAGCCTCCTCTTCCGGTAATCTCAAAATCTTAGTCAGCAGTTTTAGTACACATTTTGATTCTCTAGAAAAATCAGCTGAAGAAAAGGTTCGGAAGGAGTTTTTGGATAAGAGATTCTCAGAGGTACAAGGATTAATCACTAATGATAGGAGAAATATGAGTATTGGGATAAAGAGCTTAGAAAATGCTCTTAAGGATGGTGGTGAAATATACAAATTTTGTATCTCTTGGTCCAAAGTAACAGTAGAGATTGAGAAGAAAATAACAGAGCAACAGGATAAACTACTAAGTTTGTCTCAAAGTTTTGATCCTCTCTCTTCCTCCATAGTAAATCAAGAGTGTCAAACTATTACAATCATAAATGCAATAAAGAATTTTGAGAAGGAAAGGAAGAACATGATCAGCCGGATGGGTGAACTTAGGAGGATCATTGTCCCTAAGTTAGAGGCCATGCATGAGGCCATAAGTGAAGCTCAAATCACAGCCCAGACAAATGATCCGACAGATCTAAAAAGGGCAGATGCATTTGCATTCTTGTTGAGTGGGCATATCTCAATTTTGGATAGGATGAAGCAGAGTTGGGCGACAGAAGTTGTACAGTTGAAGACAACTTTTGCAGACATACTTAAGTATATGTAAGTATGCCATATGTATATACTTATGCGGCTAAGTATAGTAAATTTTTTAAAAATTTTGGTGTGCGGACCCTATCCTTTGCCATTGATGTCAAAGGGGGAGTGAGGAGCAGCGAAAAATGAGGAATCCAACTAAGGGGGAGCTCTGGAAAATGTATATAAAGACAGAGCATCAGCCAAGGGGGAGCATAGTGTAAACACTTAGTCATTTTTCACTAAGTGTTGCCATCAATGCCAAAGAGGGAGATTGTTGGCAAGAGACACTATATGGAAAAATGATTGTTGTCATTGATGGCAACAAAGTTCATCCCACACATCCGTAGGACATGGTGTGTCTCTACCGGAAGTCAGAATGAAGATTGTTCAGGTCCGGTAAACAAGAACAGAGCTTGTGGCAAGGTCCGACAAACAGGTCCGGATCTCTCAGAGGAAGTATCTTGGTGAAGTGCGGATTTGGGAAAGTCAAGAGGACTACCTTGAGTAATAGATTCCAAGGATTTGGCCTTCGGTGATGGACAAGGGAAAAGATATGAATAGTTGAGTACCGGATTCCTAAGTGACAGTGTGAACAGAGGAAGAACTGACTGACAGAACATCAGACTACTTTCCGGATGTGTTACTGATGGTGTTAAAGGTTATGAAGGCATGAATCATGTTTGGCCAACATGATTAATGATTTCTACAAGTATATGCTTGATCCGCATTACTTGATGTGTAAGGATTCAGCCGACAGAATAGAGTTTTTGAGAAGATTGACTGTTCCAGGTGCCGACTAGAAAGATAATGAAATCACTTGTGCAAATATATATAAAGGATGGATTTAGTTGTGAGAAGTGTTGTGGTGATATATGTGGTATGCGAAAAATAGTAGGGCAGAGCAGAGGCAGTAAGGAAGGTCCGGTATGTGAAAGGAAAGTAGCATAAGAGAAGAGGAAAGATGAAGTGCAGCAGATCAGTGTACTGAGCCTAACCGGAACTGAACTCCAGCATATGTGGATGCTTCCAATCAGTTCAAGTATTGTATAATATTCTTTTGTAGACAGTGTGTCTCCTTGTAGGCAGTGTGCCTCCTTTGTGAGCAGTGTGCTCGGGCAGTGAGCCCTAATTGGCAAGTGCCATTTTGTATTTCCTTATTCTTCTAACAGAGAATAATCCTTGGGTTAATCACCCCGTGGTTTTCTCCCTTAACAGGTTTCCATGTCAAAAATACTGTGTCATGTGTTTTTCCTTTTCATGGTAATGTCTGCTTATTTGAATTAATGTTGCATTAATTAATAAGAAAGTTTAGAAAGAAGAAATAATTAGGATAACTGATTCACCCCCCTCTCAGTTATCAACACTGTAGTCATCCTCCCTACTTCCATGATAATTCATATCATCTTCTTTCTCTCCATGGTGGGCACCTCAACCTCCCCTTTCACTATGGTATTAGTTACCTTTTCCTTGACCTCTTGGGGTTACTCCCTATCATCGCATCTCATTCAACCATTCTAGTTCTCTTCTCTTCCTCTTTGGTGATTTTGCTTTTCCTCTTGTTTTTAGTTTAGTTTCTTTTGTATGGTGAGATCGAATTGGTAGGCCTCCTCAACTGTTTGGATATTCCACATATCCAACTCCCCTTGGATGAGTTCCCTCAGTCCATTGATGTACTTGGCCACTTTCTTGGCCCCTTCCTCATGATGTCCTAATCTAATTGTTAGTCTATAGTACTCCTTAGTGTATTCCTTTACAATCATTTCCCTCGACCGCAAATTGCGTAGCTCCTTCAACAACTCCAACTAGTAATTTGTCAGAGTGAACTTGGATTTTAGATTTTCCACCATTTGATCCCACTTTGCAATGCAAGGCTTCCCTTTTCTATTCTGATTTATCTGGACTTCCTTCCACTAGATTGTCACATGAACCTTCAACTTGGTCTTGGAAAATTTTACCCTATCCAAGTTTGCAATATCCTCATACTCAAAATATTCCTCCAGATCGATGATCCAATCAATTAGTTCCTCGGGATCCAAGTTCCCAAAATAGTTTGGTATATCCACTCTAGTCCTCTTACCAATGCCTATTATGGCCTTTAGCATCCTTTCTTTCTTGTCCTCTTTGCTTCCACTTGTTTCCATAGGATTTGCTTCTTGCTCTTCATCACTTTCGTCAGTTCTAGGGTTGGGGTTTCCCTGATGGTCTTGCTCCACTGCATCCATCCTACTCTACATGGCCTTCAACATCTAATACATCTTCTCCACTCTACCTACGACATTGTTCGTACCTTGCCTCCTTGATGACATCTTGGGTTGATTTGTCCACACTTACCCTTTTGTAAATTGCCTCAAGTCGATGCTCTATCTATAATCCAATGAACTACCACAATCTAAACTTTACTTATTCCTTGCAAAACCCCAAATTCATGTGCCTCAATGGCTTATTCTTCCATTTGTGTATAGGAATAAAATCGAGATCAAGAGATAATCAAAACAATGAAATAATCAACAACTCAATCCTATAACATCAAGATAACGATCTAAGCAAACAACCAAATAATCAATGAATTAACACAAAAATAATGAAAGCTTTCACCTAGATTGTATTGTTATCTTGGTCGAATGTGGATTGCTCTTCAAATTGCTAAACCATGTTTGAACCAAGTGGATGTAGATTATGTTTGTGCTCAAAGTGTTCAAGGTGCTCAATGATGCGATGAATGCTCAATGCGCTGTAGGGAGGCAAAATCTTAAATGATCGAAGAGCATTGGTTATGGAGATGAGGGGGGTTTATATACATTTCAATAAATATCGATCAACGGTCCAGATAATTCAATGGAATCAATGGATGAGATAAATCTAGAATTTATGATGAATGTGCAAATGACATGTGTCACACAAAAAATATTTTTATTTGAGTTAATTGATTGATTTGACATAAAAAGACATGGAACAAACATATTTTTAGATTTCATAAAAATAGAAATGCTTTTTCTAATTTATGAGTTGGTGATAAAAACAAGATAAATTAAAGTCAGTTAACTTAACTTATAATTTGGTTTTTGCATGATTTGAGATAAATTTTGTGTGCATGATGAACAAAATTTATTTTTAGAGGAATCAGAAGATATTTGAGAAAAATAAATAAATAAATTTATTTAATTGTTTGTGCATGATTGAAGACATAGAATAGATTTGAAGATTTAAATAAATTAAACAAATAAATTGATTTAATTCATTTTTAGAAAAGATATTCAATTTAAATAAATTTGAATGATTTATTTAAATTTGGAAGAATAATTGATTTAATTAAATAATTAAAATTATTTAATTGTAGATAAGAGGATTTTGAAGATAAAGTAATTAAATAATTAATTTATTCAATTTGATGTGGATTTGAATTTTGGAAGACAATAATGATTTAATTAAATAATTAAAATTATTTAATTTTGGAAGAATAAAGTTGATTTTGATGAAATTAATTAAATAAAGAGGATTTATTCAATTAATGTCGAATTTAGGAGATTTGGAAGAATTTTGATGAATTTGATGAAATTAATTAAATAATTAGATTATTTAATTAACGTTGAAAAGTAGGTGATGCGACAGATTTGATGAAATCCCAGTGATGCAAAGACATGGTCATTTTTGGGTATCTACATTTTGCCCCTCTTTGATGCAATGCAGTTTATAGCATTGCTTCAAAGAAAATGATTGTTGAAGACATGATACAATTTTGGTGCCCCAGTGTAGGTAGCTGCCCCTGTGTAGTTGTCGTAGGATGCCCCCTCGAGAGGAAAGATAGGGAAGTGACAGAAGAACTGGGTTGACGCTCGACTAGATGATTGAGTGTGAGAAGATGAGGTTGGGTTAGACAGAGGCTGACACGATGAAGACGATAGTAGACATGAGGATAGGTTAGATTAGGGGTGGGAAGAAATATGGTTGGGATAAATAGGTCCCAAGGGGTCAAGACACCTCATTTGCACACCTAGAGTTGTCAAAAGTTAGATCCCTTTTGCCTCCTTGCTTAGTTGAGGTCTTTGCTTAGGTTGATATTAGAGCTTGTAGAGATAGCGATTCCTGTGCATAAGCACTGGGTGGAGCTCGTGCGCACCTACAAGAGACCAGTGGGAGCTTCAGGAGTGGTAAGTGATTGAAAACCCTATTTTTGTTTACATGTTTTTAGGTCTTTTCTAGGGTTTTGAATTTTTTAGCCAAAGGCATTGAGTTCAGGCTTAGCACCTTTGGCGCCTGCTAAAGCGCTTTTGGCGTGACTAAGTGCCTTTGGCACGTAGTGTCATGCCTTGGGTAAAATCTCAATGCATTTGGTTAAATTGTCTACGCTGCAACGCTATTGGTCAACGCTGTAGCGCTCATGGTAGTGTAGCTAAGTGCCACTGGTAAAATAGTTTGGCACTGTTGGTTTAGGTTAGGGTAAAAAAATAGTGCGTATGCAAAGTAGTAAAGTCCCTGTGGTGTATCAATCAAGAACCTCTGGTTAAAACTAAGTGCCCTTGGTCATTTGTGTTTAAGCGCCTATACAAAGAAGCTAAGCACATGTGGTATGACAGCTAAGCGCCTTTGATGAAATCAAAGCGCTTTTGGTTTGAGATAAAGTTTGAGCTAGGTTCAAAGTGGGAAATGTGTTTTGGCTTTAGACTAGAGTTTGACTAGGTTTGACTTAGGGACGTTGCCATGATTTTACTTAGGATCAAGTTGAATTTTGTAATATGTTTAACAAGTGGTTGTCTTGGATGCAGATCATCTTACCACCCTTGTAGTCTCGAGAGAGACATTATCTGATTGCCGACTTAGTTGTAAAACTTGGTGAGGAGGAGCTCTTCCTAGAGATCATGGGACTATGGAATGTCGTACATCTTACACCCATCAGGGCGAACCTTGCACTTTTGACAACGATTGTGGAGAGATACCACGAGGCCTCCTCCTTCCACTTTCTGATAGGAGAGGCTACAGTGACACTAGAGAATGTTCGATGCATCATACGAATTCCCATTTAGGGTGATAGAGTGGATTATGACACTGAGCGGGGAGAGGCAAGCCTGCGAGATCTATTCGTGACATATGAGCTAGGTGTGCAGGATCGTGAGATCTGATGAGCCCGAGTATAGCGGCTCTGCAATAGGATCAAATGGATTGTTGTTTCACTTATTAGAGGATTCTTATGTCCTGATCAATGATCGAAAGGTTTATCTATTGGATGGGGTACAGTGCTATTAGGGATGTTCACACATGGGATCAGATATGCATGGGGACTGTGTGTGTTGGGCCAGCTGTATCATGATTTGCATAACTGTGTATATAGATCTGGGAGCAGTTTATTAGCAGGTGTGACATTGTTGTAGGTATGGGCCTGGGAGCACATCCCAGCGATTAGACCAATATCTCAGTGTCACCGAGATCATGGCGAGCCTTATGCATTCTTGTATGAGGCTATTATTATGCACTGACAGTCTGGTTTTGTGAGCTATTGGCGCAGACAGTTGGATGAGATGGACATCTTCGTTTGGCACCCGTGGAGAGATTATGAGTCATGGGATGATGATCATGAGGAGCTGATATACTGTTGACAACTGAGATATTTGTTTGGCAGATGCACTGATACGATAGAGAGATACCTTCCAGAGAGGGTATTGAGGTAGTTTGGTTTGCCACAGGGATTGCCCATAGGCGAGGCTATTTATGCACGGACCTGGAGGGAGGTGGATGACTGGGGGCTGAAAATTTCACTTAATACAACTTTGGCAGATTTATGGGGACTTGCCCTAGTTATATGGGATTGGATTATAGGGGGTGTAGACTCGGGCACACTTCCAACTTATGATACCTACTGGCAGGCACACAAGCTAGTTAGATTGATTAGACTTGGAGTCGTTGGTGCCATACGAGAGGTGGTAGTTGTAGGAGCAGAGGCAAGGGCTTGGAGAGAGGCCCGATAGTAGGCTGCAACACAAAGATAGGCTGGGGGAGATGATGGAGAGAAGATAGATGTGTCGATGGCTGAGGCTGGAGGACAACAGGTTGTATTGCCAGTAGAGACACCACTGCAGCAGGAACAAAGATTACTGTAGGAGGAGATAGAGAGGAGGACTCCCTTGGAGCTTAGGATGGTATGGATGAGGAGAGATAGAGATACGGCCTAGACTGAGGCTAGATAGGCTGAGGTACAGGCCCAACTACATGCATAGGAAATAGTAGTGGCACATGCAGCATTGGTAGCGACACAGGCAGTGCCGCCACCAACAGATGATGGGCGTATTGCCCAGTTGACAGTAGAGTGAGATGTAGTAGTATAGCTGTGTTTGACTGCAAAGGCCATCTTGTAGAGGGTGAAATGAGAGAGAGATACTGCATGTCATGCAGTGGGTGCAAACCAGTTGACATTATTTAGTGAGCTCACTCAAGTTTAGTGAGAGTTGTTCACAGTGGGTAGAGAGGTCGAGTATTACAGAGGTCTCTATTTTGGTGTTGTGCCGGTAGATTAGTGGGAGCCTAGCTTTTGAGAGTGGAGCAAGTCAGGGGCCTCCTCATCACACAGGATGGGGAGATTAGTTTCATCAGTTAGGGGACCACCACTGCAGCCAGGTGGAGGAGGACTAGCAGGAGGACCTTTGCCGAGTGCGGGTGGAGGACATGGATCACAGCACGCAGACAACTCTACCCACTAGCTTACACTAGAGTTGTATATTTGTATATGTTGTACTAGTTGTTTTGTATCATTGACACACTTTGTATATATTGATTGATTCCTGCATGCATTAGATGTATATTACGGGCTCTTGATAGCCATGATGTACTTTTTGATGTATATTTGGATGTACATATAAACTTTTGATGTAGACATGGACATTTGTTATTTTGTTGATGACCTCACATGATGATATATGATGACATGATGATCTTTATGCTCGTGGATGTTCATGCTTTGTTTGTGGTGTACTTCTATATTACATGGATGTGATGACATGTATTTATGATTATGTATTCATGTGAAGATGTATATGCTTATAGATGTATGACATGTGATGACATGATGACATGATGATATTATGTGATGATGCATATGATGATGTTATATGATGATGATGATGTATGACATGCAATATCTAACATGTGGTTTTGTAGATATACATCAGACATTGATGATAGATAGAAGAAAGTGGAGATAGAAGAGAACATGATAGAAAAGACTGTTAATCGATCTTTGCTTAAAAAACTATAGGAATGACATGGATAGATGGATGGGAAATTGGATAAGCTTGTTGCAATGGTTTCACAAATTTTTATAAAGAGCAATCCTTATTTTGATATAGTACATGGATAGTTTGGCACCAAGGTATAAATGACCAAGGTGCTGTGATATTTGAGTGCAAGGACATTGACTCTGCAAGCAAGCGATTTGAACTTAGATCCCTTAGACATAATATAACCTTGTTGGATATGTGAATGAGACATAGTCTTGAGCATATGATAAACTTTAATACATAAATGCAAAAAGTATATTAATATGTAAGATGCTAGGTTGTAACACAAACACAAGATAAATATGCTGCTAAGAAAGATACTAAAGATCATTCCTGAAACACGACACACAAAAGCAATGATTACGCCTCCAATCCGTACTACATCACAACATAGCAAGTTATAGATAAATCAAGGTAGTCTTGAATAGGTAATGGGAAAGGGACAAAAAGATAAACCAAAAAGAAAAATTGACTGACTTACAAAGTAAACATACAACCAACATATTCTCTTGCCAAAGAGGTTGCTCAGGATAGATTGGATAGATAGGATAGATAACAACCTTATTGTAGGAACGATATATCCGTTAAAGGGTGTTAATCTATTGATAGGATAATGCCTAGTTTCAGGAAATTAAACATGTCGTATAAGACGCCTGGTCTGGTTTCGACAATGGAACATCCTATATAAGACAATTGTTTTGATGTAGCAGATGTTGGCAATCGATATGTAGGACAACATATGGCTTTGCAATTAGGTGCTTTTTGCTTTAGGTTTGTTTTAAGGAATTTTGCTTTGAAAGGATGTGTTGTTTGTTGTTTTGCTTCTTGAGTTAGTCAAGTCAAGGTGATAGGATGGATTTTGATAAATGGAAGACTAGAAAGATGTAATGTTGATGGATTGAGATGGGTGAAGAATGATGAATCATATGTGCCTGAGTATTAGATACTTTTCCTTCATATTCCAGACTGCCTACATACCCTATATCCATGGGATCAAGGCACATTACGATGAAAGATGAAAATGATAATATGTAGTTCTAGATAAAGTGATGAGTGGGTCAAGGTGCTTGAGCTTGGGTTGGTGAAATGATGATATCTTATATACCTGAGTACTGGAAACTTCCTTCGTATTCCAGACTGCCTACATACCCATATCCATGGGATCAAGGTACCTTAAGATTGAGATGAGATGATATGTATTTTTGGCAAGTTTGATGATTGAAGAAAAGTGTTGTCATTGTGGGGAATGATATATCCCTAGATCAACACAAGGAGGAAGGTGTTTGGTTTAAAAAATGAAACACCTCGTATAAGATGCCTAGTCTGGTTTCGAGAGTGTGACAATCTGTATAAGACAATTGGTATGATTGATGGATTGGTTTGAAGTGTGTGTTTTTTTTTGTTTTTGTTTGAAGTGTTTGTGTTTTTGTTTGAGATGGTTGAAGTGCTTTTTTTGCTTGAGATGGTTGATGAACCGTGAACAAGGATCCATTCCTAGACCTAGGTTAAGGAAAGAGTTGCCCCCATTCTAGTAGAGGTGTTATAATGGATGATTGTATTGAAATATGGATGAATCGACGATGGATGATACAAAGACAGATAATTGACATAGGATGATGACAAGATATGGATAACTTGACATAGGATGACGATTTGACATGGACAACTTCGCATAGGATAAGCTGACGAGACATGGGTAACTTGACATAGTATAACTTTGACATAGGATGAGTGATAATTGACATGGGATGACGATGATGGACATTGAAAAATTTCCAAGCTATTCTAGATAGGTAAATGGAAATGCAAACATGCCAATGGTTTGATTATGGATGAATGGATGGAGTTTATTATGAAATGGACATGGAATGAACAAGACTCGATAGATGATGGATGTTGACGCTACACATAGCGCCTGTTTGCCAAGTTTTCACTATGGTACTTATCCAAGGCACCTGTTTACTAGGTTTTCACCAAAGGATAGATTATTATTATTATTTTGTTTTGACATGGATACTCTGAGGATCAGGTAAAAAGCTTCTTGAGATGAACACTGTTGAGTGTCTCATCTAGAGGAATGCCTTTAGGTGTTGCTAATGTATAAGCTCCTAATCCATATGCTGTTGTGATAACAAAGGGTCCTAACCAATTAGGCTCAAACTTGTCATTCTTTTCTCGATCTGCTTGATTTCTCTGATTTTCTTTTAAGACAAGATCACCAACTTGAAACTATCTTTCTTTGATCTTTTTGTTATAGTTATACCGGAGGTGGTGTTGATAGACATGGAGATGATTAAGCGCGGCAAGGTGCCTTTTGAAAGGAAGCTAGGTGTGCGTAAATCGCTTCCTACACTAATCTAATGAGGAGAGATGAGTGCAAATTCATTTTAATCTTTACAATTACAACAATGTTAACCCAACAACCGAGATATTGCAGCAAACACATATACAAGAATGTAAGACAAAAGAAGAGAGAGACAAGATATATGTGGGGAAAACCCTTATGGGTGAAAAACCCCACTCCAAAACATAACTCAAATGTATTATCTAAACAATGAGGTTTACAATACAGTTACAGAGCCAATTCTCTTTCAGGAGTCTTCAACACTCGTATATGGAGACAATTTGGTAGCATAACGGTACCTGTCAATCACATAATACATCTCCTCTCAAAAGCACCTATTTATATAGAAAATACAAGGCAAAAATGGCTCTGTCTTGGGATGGGCATCCAACATGGCCTTATGGCCCAAAACCCATGCCTATGGACACTTGTCCAACACTGTAAGATGTTTCTGAGACTTGTCAAGTCACCCCATCCCAAATAGGTCTCCTATTCCCAAGTTGGGCAATGACAGATACTCTTACGACACTTACAACCATCATAGAATCTGTCATAGCTGTCATATCTTACAGCTGTAAGAGAATCTATCATACACAGGCTATAAATAGCATATTATCTTACAACATGTCATAACCCTCCTTGGGGCACCCAAATATGCTTTCTTCCAAGATGCCTTGTGACACATGTCTTCACCTGTCACAGAATCTTCCATTTACGACTCTTATGCATCATAGATTTGTCATAGGAATTTGTCATGACCGTTTTGGTCAATATTCCTTTACACACTATCCAAGATGCTGACACATGGAAAAATATTCCTACCACTAAGTGGGATGCCTATCTTCTCATGTGAGGACAAATTTACAACTTGTCACCTTCCACGTAGGATGACACATCACCATGCCAACTCCCACAAGATGACAATAAGGATTTGCATCCCAATTACAATAATAGGCAATAATTAAATAAATACAATGAAATAATACAAGGAATTACCAAGGTTGAGACACCTTAATTCCCAACATTCTCCCACTTGTTGAACACCTTGTAAGAGCCAATGGAAATAATAGGATTTAACTGCTATAGGCCGAGAGGCTGATAGACTTTGAACACCATCTGAACTTCTCTGTGCCCACTAGTTTTGTTAATGCATCCACAACATTCTTCAAAGTATCTACCTTCTCCATATCCATCTTCCCATCCTCTACCATGTCTCACACAAAGTGAAACTGTACATCAATATGCTTTGTTTTGGCATGGAAAGTTAGATTCTTTGCTAGGAAAATCACACTCTAACTTCACAATAAATCGCAATCTATCCTACATCAACACCAATATCTGAACACAATCTCTTAAGCCAAATGGCTTCCTTACAAGCATGAGTTGTTGCCATATACTTAACTTCTGTCATGGATAAAGCAACCACAGGTTGTCGCTTACTCATCCAACTAATTGCACCACCAAACATAGTGAACACATAGGCACTAGTGGATCTCCTACTATCAATGTCACCTGCCCAATCAGAATCCACGAATCCACGAATACAAACTGAATGCAGAGGTCTTGTAGCATTACCATTATATCAGATGGAATACTCAGAAATACCCCTCAAATATCTGAACACTCACTTAACTGCATCCCAATGTACCCATCCAGGATTAGCCATTAATTGACTAAGGACTCCCACTACTTGGCAATGTCTGGTCTTGTGTAGACCATAGCATACATCAAACTACCAACAACACTAGCATAAGGTACTCTGCTCATGTCCTCCACCTCACTAGGAGATTTTGGACAATCATTAATAGACAACTTTGTCCCCAAAGAAACAGGAACACATAATGGTCTACAATCTTCCATGTTGAACCTATCCAACACGGTCTTCGCATACTTACTTTGGCTTAACCAAAGTTTTCTATTAGCTCTATCTCTTCTGATTTCCATTCCCAAAATGTACCTGACTACCCCTAGATTTTTCATCTCAAACTATGCTGACAACTGAGGCTTCAAATCAGAAATCATATTCTTACCATTCCCAATTAACAACATATCATCAACATACAATGGACAATAATGCGAATGTGATCATTGTTAAATTTGTAATACACACAATGATCTAATTTTGATCTCAGAAATTCAACTGACAACACAAAGGCATCAAACATCAAGTACCACATCCTAGGAGACTGCTTCAAACCATACAAAGACTTTTCAACTTGCAAACCAAATTTTCTTTACCTTTCTCTATGTAATGCTTTGGTCGTGACATGTAAATCTCTTCCTCCAAATCACCATGAAGGAATGCTGTCTTCACATCCATCTGCTCCACCTCTACGTCATAAGTTGTTGCAAGAGATAACAAAACTCGAATAGATGTCAGCTTTGCAATGGGAGAGAAAATTTCACCATAATAAATTCCCTCCACTTGTGAATACCCCTTTGCAACTAGTCTAGCCTTGTACTTTTCAACATTGCCGTCGGCACCAAATTTCTTCTTGAACACCCATTTGCATCCAACATGTTTCTATCCTTCAGGAAAAGGTACCAAGTCCCATGTTTTATTCTTTTCCAAAGAAGCCATCTCATCTTCCATGGCCTCCTTCCAAGAACCTGAATCTTTTATGCCCATAGCCTCAATCATAGTTCTAGGCTCATCAGTGTTAGTAAGCAAGGCAAAAGCACAACTAGAATCAAGCAATGAATAATCAAACCTATCAGGTTGCTTCCTTATTCGTGTAGACCTCCTCAATGGCTAAGGTTGAGGTTCTGCTTCTTCTGAACTTTCAGAGCTACTAGAGCTCTCCTTATCATCAGGTCTCATAGGGTCTATCAGTTCAATCTTCTCAAGAGTAGAAGAAAACTAAACCACATCTTCTTTCTTTTCTGTCTATTCTGGCTGTAAAACAATGGAAGAAGGTGTTAGCTCTTTGAAGATAACACTTCTATACAACACTTTTTCAGCCACAGGATCCTAAAGCTTGTAGCCTTTCACACTGACACCATAACCAATGAAGATACACTTAACAACCTTGTTCTCCAATTTAGACCGTTTCTCCCTAGGCACATGTACATATGCCTCACAACCAAAAACATGAAGTTGTCTAACTGAAGGCTTCTCACCAGACCACACCTCCATAGGTGTCTTACCAACAAGAGCTGATGTAGGAGATCTGTTTACCAGGTAGAAAGCAGTGGTACAACTTCAGCCCAAAACTTTTGCTCGAGGCTTGCTCCACTAAGCATACTCCTAGCCTTCTCCATCAGTGTCATGTTCATCCTCTCTATAACTCCATTTTGCTACGAGGTGTATGGAGTTGTCTTATGTATTTCAATCCCTTGCTCTTTACAGAACTTATCGAAATCTGCCGAACAAAACTCACCACCGTTATTAGTTCTCAAACACTTAATCTTTTTACTAGTCTAATTTTCAGCAATGACTTTAAACTCTTTAAACCTACTAAAGACTTCAGTCTTGCTTCTAATAAAATAAACCCATGTCCTTCTACTATAATCATCTATGAAAGATACAAAATATATAGATTTGGAAATCAAAGGAACATTAACATGACCAAATACATCAGAATGAATAAGATCCAATACATTAGAAGACTTGTGAGAACTAGAGTAAAACTGACCACAATTTTGCTTTCCATATACACAATGTTCACAAAAGTCAAACTCAAGATTACAATCATTTAACCCCTCAATGAGGTTTTATTTTTTAGGGTTTTAAGACCCTTCTCACCAATGTGGCCATATCTCAAATTCCATAACATAGTCTTTTCAGCAGGAAGTTTAACTTCCAAAGCATGTGCACTACCATCAGAATGTGTTACAACAAATTTGTTCACTGCTCATTCAGATGGTGGGGATGAAGTGACTGCATCTCTTTTCTTTGAGTTAGAAGAACTGTTGCACTGTGAAGTGCATGCCTCTAGTTGAAATAGAGTACCTCTCTGAGTACCCTTCGCAAGCACCACAGATCCTCTAGTTATCTTGCATCCATCCTTCAAAAAGACAACCTGCACACCTGCATCATTCAACATACTTACAGAAAGCAAGTTCTGTGCCAAGCCTGGGATGTGTATAACCCCAGTGATCCCCTTCACTCGTCCATCAGAGAATCAGATTGAGACTCTTCCATGACCAACAATCTTCAGATAAGAATTGTCACCCAAGTACAGTTTTCCACCATCGAACTCTTCATATTTCGTGAACCAGCTTCGATGTGAGGTCATATGGAATGATGCACCAGAATCTATCAACCACACACCATTAGATGCATGGGTGGCTAGGGCTGTGATGAAGGCATCACCACCATCTTGAGACTTTTCAGAATCTGAATCTGGGACACTCTTTTTCTTCTTTTCCTTTTCTTCCTTGTATTCCTTTCAGAAATGGCCAGTTTTGCCACAGTTCCAACAGAGAGCCTTGGGCTTTCCAGGAGATTTTGATCTCTCACGTGATTTGGATCTACCCTTCTCAGCGTTCTTGTCCTTCTTTTTCACTTTCTCCTTAGGTCTTCCATGAACCGCAAGAGCCTCTTTGGCTACCTCAGAAGACTTTCTCCGCATCTCTTCAGATAACAGCGAAGAAACCACTTCATCCATTGTGAATGTGGATGTGGTGATTCCAATAGGCATACCAAGATGATCCCATGAGTCCAACAGAGAACAAAGCAAGGTCATACAATGATCCTCCTCTTCCATCTTCACACCAACTTATGTCAATTGTGCAATTAACTTGTTGAAGGCATTTAGGTGATCTACAACAGATCCTCCATCCTCCATCTTCAGAGAATACTTCTTT
This sequence comes from Cunninghamia lanceolata, assembly GCA_027924645.1. Lineage (NCBI taxonomy): Eukaryota > Viridiplantae > Streptophyta > Pinopsida > Cupressales > Cupressaceae > Cunninghamia > Cunninghamia lanceolata. The sequence continues at coordinate 12,040,548 of BSBN01000987.1, read as the reverse complement.
CTCAGAAAAAGTTTGTTCACCAAGGATTTGGCTTGATAAACATCTCCCAACTTATTTCAAAGATCTTTTGTGCTCTTCTTCTCATGGACATTTAACAAGACATAATCAACTAGACTGAGTCTTATGAGACCCTTAGCCTTCCGATCTTTGAGATCCCAATTAGTTTGTGCCATTGCAGCTGGTTTTACACCAGTTATAATTTTCCATAGGTCATGATCAACAAGCATGTCTTCCATCTTAAGTTTCCATAACTCAAAATTAGTGCCATTGAATTTCTCCACCTCTAATCTTTCGGATGTGCCTTCCATCTCTTTCTTGCAACAAGATTACAGAATGCTCTACACAAAGCTTCCACTCAACCTAATATTAGCTCAAAAAACCCTTACCCAACAACTAGGACCAAAGGTGATCAAGCTCTGATACCAACTGAAAGGAAGCTAGGTGTGCGGAAATCGCTTCCTACACTAATCTAATGAGCAGAGGAGTGCAAATTTGTTTTAATCTTTACAGTTACAACAATGTTAACCCAACAACAGAGATATTGCAGTAGACACATACACAAGAATGTAAGACAAAAGAAGAGAGACAAGATATACGTGGGGAAAACCCTTATGGGTGAAAAACCGCACACTCCAAAACACAGCTCAAATGTATTATCTAAACAATGAGGTTTACAATATATTTACAAAGCTAATGTTCTTTCAGGAGTCTTTGACATTTGTATCTAGAGACATCCGGTAGCATAACAGTATATGTTAATCACATAATACATCTCCTCTCCAAAGCACCTATTTATATAGAAAATACAAGGCAAAAATGACTCTATCTTGGGATGAGTGTCCAACATGGCCTCATGGACCAAAACCCATGCCTATGGACACTTGTCCAACACTGTAAGATGTTCCTGACACTTGTCAAGTCACCCCATCCCAAAGAGGTCACCTATTCCCAAGTTGGGCAATGATAGATACTCTTACGACACTTACAACCGTCCTAGAATCCGTCATAGCTGCCATATCTTACAACTGTAAGAGAATCTGTCATACATAGACTATAAATAGCATATTCTCTTATAACATGTCATAACCCTCCTTGGGGCACCCAAATTTACCTTCTTCCAAGATGCCTTGTGACACATATATTCACCTGTCATATAATCTTCCATTTATGACTCTTACGCGTCATAGATTTGCCATAGGAATCTGTCATGACCGTTTTGGTCAATATTCCCTTACACATTATCCTAGATGCCGACACATGGAAAAATATTCCTACCACTAAGTGGTACGTGTATCTCCTCATGTGAGGACAAATTTACAACTTGTCACCTTCCACGTAGGATGACACATCACCGTACCAACTACCACAAGATGAAAATAAGGATTTGCATCCTAATTACAATAATAGGCAATAATTAAATAACTACAATGAAATAATACAAGGAATTACCAAGGTTGAGACACCTTAATTCCCATCACCTTTCATCTAGTAGTTCTAGCTCAGCTAATCTAGAAGTGCGATACTATTCTCCCTTAATCAGGTGCTGCATGGATACTCTGAGGGATGGGATCTTGACCTCTATAGGTAGAATGAATTTAGAGCCATAGACCAAGGCATAGGGTGTTGCACTAGTTGGTGTTTTGATACTAGTGCGGTAGGCCCATAGAGCAGGATTGAGTTGCAGGTGCTAATCATGACTAGCTTCATTGATCATTTTCTTAAGGATTTTTAGAATGGTTTTATTGGAAGCCTCAGCTTGGCCATTACTCTGTGGATAGTAGGGAGTGGAAAAGCGATGTTAGATATAGTATTGGGTACACCAGGTGCGGACAACTTGATTTTTGAATGGTCTCTAATTATCAGTGACAATAGCTTGGGGGATACCATACCGACAAATGAGGTAGTTAAGGATAAACTTGGCTATTTGCTTACTGGTGATATAAGTCATGGGAATGGCTTCAACCCACTTCATGAAATACTCAGTGGCGGTAATGATAAATTTATGGCCATTGGATGAGGATGGATGGATTTGTCGTATGAGGTCGAGACCCCATTGTGAAAAGGCCATGGAGTCGTCACAAGTTGTAGTTCATGAGTTGGTGCATGGATCAAATCTCCATGCTGCTGGCATTGTAGACACTTCTTAGTAAACTGTAAAGCATCTTGTTCTATTGTAGGCCAATAATACCCTATTCGGAGTATCTTCTTAACTAGATTAGGACTGGTAGAATGTACACCACAGACACCTTCGTGTATGTCTCATAAGGTGGCATCGACTTCTTCTGCATTAAGACATTGTAAGAGTATACCATCTAGACTCTGGTGATATAGTGTATCACCCAAAATGGTGTAACGAGAGGTTCGATAAATAAGGGTTTTGCGTTGGGTTGTGGATAGCTCAAAGGGAAAGGTACCATGTTTAAGGTAGTCATAGATATCTTCGTACCATGGGGAATTGGGACCAACAAGTTCACAGATAATTTCAGTAGTTGGAACATCGACGACTGGTATCAACAATTGGTTGATCAAGAATTCACATTTCTGTGTGTTTGCAGGCATGTCTATAAGTGACCCCATAGAACCCATATAATCCATTACTTTGTTATTCTCTCTCAGAATTTGTTCAAAAGTGATGCTAGAAAAGTGTGGTTTATAGGCATCCACTAGTTGCTTGTAAGGGACCAACTTTTCATCTTTTGTTTGGTACTCATCAGTTACTTGCCGAATGACTAGTTGTGAGTCTCCATATACCTACAGTTCTTTGATATCCCATTGGACTACTGTATTGAGACCTATGAGGAGTGCTTCATACTCAGCTATGTTATTAGTGTAAGGAAATGCAAGCTGATATGACTTTAGGATATAGTCATTTTGAGGCATGATAAAAAGGATGCCGACACCTGATCCATGCTATGTGTAGAAACCATCAAAATACAACTTCCACATTATTGAGATAGAAAGAGTGAAGATATTCTCATCTAGAAAGTCAGACACCATAGGATGTACATTTGTCATGGGTGCTTCTGCTAGTTGATTTGGTAGGGCTTGCCCCTTGATTGCTTTATGATCCACATACTCAATGTCAAACTCACTAAGGATCATGACCCATTTAGCTAGTCTACCTGTGAGGGCAGCTTTTGCTAGGAGATACTTCAATGGATCAATTTTGGCTGTTAGATTTGTGTGTTGGTTTAGCATGTAATGCTGCAACTTTTGAGAAGCGAATACTAAGGCTAAACAAGCTCTTTCCATAGATGAATAATTGAGTTCATAACCCACCAAGGTTTGATTGATATAATAGATTGCATGCTCTTTTCTTGACTCATCATGCTGTGCTAGAAGAGCCCCTAGGGCTGCAGTTGTAGTTGAGATGTACAAGATCAAAGGCTTATCGGTAACTAGTGGTACCAAGACTAGAGGTGTAGCTAGATATTCTTTGAGCTGATTAAATGCTGCTTGACACTTATCATCCCATTGAAATGGGACATCCTTTCGGAGCAAGTGTTGGAATGGTTGACATTTATCTACTAGTTGTGAGATAAACCACCTAATGGATTCTAACCTTCCTTGAAGGCTCCTTAATGCTTTCAGATTCTTTGGTGGAGGCATCTCTACTATAGCCTTGACTTTTGCTGGATCTACTTCAATGCCTCTATGAGGTACAATGTATCCCAACAGTTTTCCTGAGGTTACCCCGAAGACACACTTCTTTGGATTGAGTCTTACTTGATATTTTTCAAGTGTGTCAAAGATTTGGCCTAGAACCTATATGTGATCTACCCTAGAAGATTTTTCTAGTATATCATCCACATAGTCCTCCATGATGTGATGAAAGAGATCATGGAATATCAATGTCATTGCTCTTTGATAGGTTGCTCCTACATTTTTAAGACCAAATGGCATGATGCACCAACAATAGGTACCCCAAGGACAAGTAAAATCTATTTTATGTTGATCTTCTTCCACTATCATTATCTAATTGTAGCAAAAAAATCCATCCACTAGAGAAAGCATTTCATGGCCCGCAGTCAGGTCCACGATGAGATCGATGTTTGGCAATGGAAATTCATCTTTGGGAGATGCTTTGTTAAGATCTTTGAAGTTGAAACACATGCGGATGTCCCCATTCAGTTTAGCCATAGGTATAATGTTTGAGATGCATTCTGGATAATCAATAGGCTTGATAAATTTTGAATCTAGCAACTTCTATATTTCAATTTTCACCAAGAGAGCAATCTATGGGTACATCTTTCTTAGTTTCTGTTTGACTGGTTTAGCTTTTGGATCAACTGTGAGATAGTGAACTAATAGCAAAGGGTTTAACCCTGGCATATCAGCATAGGTCCATGCAAAGTTGATGGTTCGCTGTAAGAAGAAGTTGATAAGATTCTTGTGCTCTTATTTTGATAGTGATGTTGCAAGGAATGTGGTTCTAGGATTTTGCTCTGTGCCAAGATTTATCTCTATTGAATCTTCCACTAGGAGAGATGATTTCTCTTGATACTTAGATGGTAGGGGAAGGTCAAATCCTCCATCCTCAGGTGCCACAATTGAGTTTTCACCTTTGGATATGTCCTTTATTTTGACTATTCTCTGATTAGGAGGTGCCACAACATGGTTTTCACCTAGAGATCTTTCTTTATTTTTATTTTTGCGACTGGAGGATTTAACATTCTCACTAAAATAATTTTTTTTATTTAGTTCTATGTATAGGGATAAATCGAGATCAAATGATAATCAAAACAATGAAATAATCAACAATTCAATCCTATAACATCAAGATAACAATCTAAGCAAACAACCAAATAATCAATGAATTAACACAAAAACAATGAAAGCTTTCACTTAGATTGTGTTGTTATCTTGGTTGAATGTGGATTGCTTCATAAAATGCAAAACCATGTTTGCAACAAGAGGATGTAGATTGTGTTTGTGCTCAAAAGATTGATGTGCTCAACGATGTGATGTATGGTCAATGCACTGTAGGGATTCCTGAGAATAGATCGAAGAGGATTTGTTATGGAGATGAGGGGGGTTTATATAGGTTTCAATGAAGATCGATCAATGGTCTAGATAATTAAATAGAATGGATGGTTGAGATAAATCTAGAATTCATGATGAATGTGCGCCTGACACGTGTCACATAAAAAGCTATTTTTGTTTGAGTTAATTGCTTGATTTAACAAAGACATGGAATAGACATGAGATATAATTAGATTTCATAAAAATAGAATACTTTTTTCTAATTTATGAGTTGGTGATAAAAACAATAATGATTAAGTCAATTAACTCAACTCGTAATTTTCTTTTTTTTGTATGATTTGAGATAAATTAAATAATAAATTATTTAATTTTGTGTGCATGATGAACAAGATTTATTTTTAGAAGAATTAAAAGATATAAGAGCTTTAATTGTTTGTGCAAGATTAGAGTAATAAATAAAATATTTGATTATATTTTATTTTTAGAGATTGAGATAATTTAAATAAATTTGAATGATCTATATAAATTTGGAAGAACAATTAATTTAATTAAATAATTAAAAATATTTAATTGTAGATAAGAGGATTTGGATGATAAATTAATTTATTTGATTGACATAGATTTGAATTTTAGAAGAAGATAATGATTTAATTAAATAATTAAAATTATTTAATTTTGGAAGAATAAAGTTGATTTTGATTAAATTAATTAAATAAATAGAATTTATTCAATTAATGTTGAATTTAGGAGAATTGGAAGAATTTGATGACTTTGATGAAATTAATTAAATAATTAGATTATTTAATTAATGTTGAAATGCAGGTGATTAGACAGATTTGATGAAAATGCAAGTGATGCAAAGTCATGGTCATTTTAGGGTGTCTACATTTTGCCCCTCTTTGATGCAATGCAGTTTATAGCACTGCTTCAAAGAAAATGATTGTTGAAGACATGATACAATTTTGATGTCCCAGTGTAGTTAGTTGCCCTTGTGTAGCTGGCATAGGATGCCCACTCGAGAGGAAAGACATGGAAGCAATAAAGGAACTGGGTTGACGCTCGACTAGAAGGTTGTGTTGGATAAGATAGACGCGAGTAGATAGACGAAAGGCTGACATGATGAAAAAGATAGAAGACATGAGGATAAGAGAGATTAGGGGTGGGAAGAATTAGGGTTGGGACACTATAAATAGGGCCCAAGGGTCAACACTACTCATATGCACACCTAGAGTTCACAATGCTTTGTTTGATGCACTTTTATATGCTATGGATGTGATGAAAAGTATTTATGATTATGTATTCATGTGATGATGTATATGCTTATAGATGTATGACATATCATGACATGATGATGACATGATGCTTATAGATGTATGACATGTGATGACTAACATGTGGTTTTACAGATATGCGTTAGACGACGATAGAGAGAAGAAAGTGGACATAGAAGAGAACATGATAGACAGACCGTTGATCGATCTTTCCTTGAAAAACTATATGATGACATGGATAGATGGATGGGTGGACATGGATAAGCTTGTTGTAATGGTTCCACAAATGTTTATAAAGATCAATCCTTATTTTTGATATAGCACATGGATAGTTTGCCACCAAGGTATAAAAGAGCAAGGTGTTGTGATATCCGAGTGCGAGGGCATTGACTCTGCAAGCAAGCGGTTCGAGATTAGATCCCTTTAGACATAATATAACCTTGTTGGATATGTGAATGAGCCATAGTTTTAAACATAAAATAAAATTCAATATATAAATGCAAGAAGAATATTAATATTTAAGATGCTATGTTGTAGCACACACATGTGAATGAGCCATAGTCTTGAACATATAATAAACTTTAATACATAAATGAAAAAAGTATATTAATATGTAAGATGCTAGGTTGTAACACACACACAAGATAGATATGATGCTAAGGAAGATAAGAGTTCATTCCTCAAACATGACACACAAAAGCAATGACTATGCCCCCAATCCATACTGCATCACAACATACCAATATATAGATAAATCAAGGTAGTCTTGAATAGGTAATGGGAAAGGGACAAAAAGATAATCCAAAAAGCAAATTGACTGACTTACAAAGTAAACATACAACCAACAAATTCTCTTGCCAAAGAGGTTGCTCAGGATAGATTGGATTGACATGGGTAGATAGGATAGATAACAACCTTATTGTAGGAATGATACATTTGTTAAAAGGTGTTGATCTGTTGATATGGTAAGTTGGATTGATGTAGCAGATGTTGGCAATCGATATGTAGGATAGCATATGGCTCTGCAAGTAGGTGTTTTTGTTTCAAGTTTGGTTAAGGACTTTTGCTTTGCAAGGATGCATTTGTTTGTTGTTTTTTTGCTTGAGTTAGTCAAGTCAAGGTGAATGGATTTTGATAAATAGAAGACTAGAAAGATTGAATGTTGGTGCAGTGCACCTAGGACATTTTATGTCTTTTATTTAAAATGTTAGTGTTAAAAACTAAATGGAGTTTCAAAAATAAATGTAATAGAGCCTTTGATAGGCATACTCATATAGTGGAGATAAAAAATAGGTAGTTTCTTTTAGTGGTCTGCAGTCATAAAGTGTATGATAGTCTTAGAATAGAAAAAAATAGTCTATTTTTAGTAAAAAAATAGTTTTTAGGAAAAAATTAGAAGTTTAGCTATTTTAAGCCTCTTCCCACGATGGGAATATGAGATAAGGCTATAAACAAATGGAAAAGGATTGTAAAAGGTAGTGTGGTCAAATTTTATGGTGAGTTGAAGAAGTTTGAATGAAAGAAAATGAAGGAAAAAGACTGTTTTTCTGTCCTAACACAATTTTCTGTTTTTTGCTGTTCCTCTTCATTTTACTCAGGCCATACAATACTATTTGGATTTATCTTGCATAGGATGTTGAATTGGATTTCACTATCTTTGTTTTGGATCAGGTGGCAAGGATTTTGATGAAGTTTTGAAGCATTTTCTAAACGTTTTTCCAAAACTGCTCTGTTTTCTAGCCTTTTCATTGTTTTTATTGCTGCTCCCTTGTACTGTACCTGCCCGTACTGAATGGTTAAGGGCCCATTCGATCAGAAAGGTGTACTAGATGGTCTTACCTTCCTTTTGAGTCAATTTGGAGGGAATTTCATGGAGTATTAATCATTTTATGGTTGCTTTTTGTGAAGGAGGTCTCAAAACCTAGTTTTAAGGGTTTAAGAGAGGTTTTTTGTTTTCCTATCAAATCTTGTTGTGTTAGAACCCCAAAATGGGTGGAGTTAATGTAAAATGGTGTGTTCTCTAATTGGTTTTGCATGCAGGAGCATAAGACAAGTGAAAGTTGGAGTTTGGGGCTATGGAGGCCTCTTTGTGTCATTTTAAGGCAAACTAGTGTTGGAGGAGTGAAAATTTGAGCATAAAATGAGTTGAAATGAACTTAGACTCATAAAACCTTTGAAATTTATCTATTTGTATCCTAATTCATCCTTTGGAACAGGAGTAAGGAGTTTGGGCTTGAGTTAGTGAGTACTTCCTTTGCAAAACAACCCTAATTAGGCCTCTTGAGAAATTGGTACAGTCAAGATTTGAGTGTTGCATTCCAAAACAACCTTATGTGCATGTTTAGTATGTTGAAGGGAAAGATAATGGGTATCCAAAAAGCCATGACAGTTTGGATAGGAGGTCTAAGTCTAAAGTTATTGCATGATAGTCCTAAAACGAGGGCTACAAGGAAGTGAGTGGGTTTGTGAAGGAAGTGGTACAAGGAGGTACCCTCAATGCATTTTGTGAGCTTGGGATAGTAAAACCTAGTCAGTCTAGGGTCCCTAGAAGGTTTGGGAAGGTCCCCATATGTTTGAACCTATAAATGGTGATATTGTGTTGTGTTGAAGTCATGGAGTGTGAGTGGACAGTCAAGTCCAAATTGAAGTCAAGTGTTGCTGTTTGGTCCACATAGGCCTAGATGAGTTGTTTGCCCTGCCATCCCCTGTATCCTCTTTTCTCCAATGTTGTTATTTTGATCCCTTTGTGGTCTTGTGTTAGTGAGCTCTGCATCAAATGTTAATGAGTTGAGATGGGTTAAGAATGATGAATCATATGTGCTTGAGTACTGGGTACTTCCTTCGTATTCTAGATTGCCTACATACCCTATATCCACAGGATCAAGGCACATTATGATGAAAGATTAAAATGATGATATGTAGTTCTAGATAGAGTGATGAGTGGGTTAAGGTGTTTGAGGTTGGGTTGGTAGAATGATGACATCTTATGTACTTGAGTATTGGAAACTTCCTTTGTGTTCTAGACTGCCTACATATCCATATCCATGGGATCAAGGTACCTTAAGATTGATATGAGATGATATGTAGTTCTGGCTGGTTTGATGATGTAAGATTGGATGAAGATTTTTGGTTTCGGTGAGATGGTTGAAGTGCTTGTGTTTTTATTTTGATTGTTGAGGTGTTTTTTTTTGTTTTTGGTTTGAAGTGTTTTGTTGAACCGCGAACAAGGATCCATTCCTAGACCTAGGTTAAGGAAAGGGTTGCTCCCATTCTGGTAGAGGTATTGTTATGGATGACTGACATAGGATAATGATGGATGATAAGAAGACAGATAATTGACATAGGATGACGATTTGACATGGGTAACTTGACATGGATAACTTCTAACAAAGGATAACTTGACATAGGATAATGATGATGGACAAACTGACATAGAGAAGGTGACGATTGTCATGGGATGAGTGACATTGACAAATTTCCAAGCTATTCTATATAGGGAAATGGCAATGCAAATAGGTCAATGGTTTTATTATGGACGAATGGATGAAGTTTATTATGAAATGGACATGGAATGAAGAAAACTTGATAGATGATGGATGCTAACTCTACGCATAGTGCCTGTTTGCCAAGTTTTTGCTATGGTACTTATCCAAGGTGCCTGTTTACCAGGTTTTCACCAGAGGATGGATTTTTTTTGTTTTTGTTATTTTTTTTTTGATTTTTTGACATGGATACTCTGAGGAATAGGAAAAGAACTTCTTGAGATGAACATTGTTGAGTGGGTCATCTAGAGGAATGCCTTCAAGTGTTTCTAATGTATAAGCTTCTGACCCATATGCTACTGTGATAACAAACCTCCTAACTAATTAGGCTCAAACTTGCCCTTCTTTTCTTGATCTGCTTGATTTATTTGATTTTCTTTTAAGACAAAATCACCAACTTGAAACTGTCTTTATTTGATCTTTTTGTTATCGTTGCGCCGGAGGCAGTTTTCATAAACATGGAGATGATTGAGTGCGGCAAGGCGCCTTTCATCTAGTAGTTCTAGCTCAGCTAATCTGGAAGTGTGATACTCTTCTCCCTTAATCAGGTGCTGCATAGATACTTTTAGGGATGGGATCTCGACCTCTATAGGTAGAATAGCTTCAGATCCATAGACCAAGGCATAGGGTGTTGTACTAGTTGGTATTCTGATACTAGTGCGGTAGGCCCATAGGGCAGGATTGAGTTGCAGGTGCCAATCACGACCAGCTTCATTGACTATTTTCTTAAGGATTTTGAGAATGGTTTCATTGGAAGCCTTAGCTTGGCCGTTACTCTATGGATAGTAGGGAGTGGAAAAGCGATGTTGGATATTGTATTGGGTGCACAAGGTGCAGACATCTTGATTTTTAAATGCTCTCCCATTATCAGTGACAATGGCTTGGGGGATACCATACTGACAAATGAGATAGTTAAGGATAAACTTGGCTATTTGCTTGCCAGTGATATAAGTCATGGGAATGGCTTCAACCCACTTCGTGAAGTACTCAATGGCGGTAATGATAAATTTATGGCCATTGGATGATGATGGGTGGATTTGTCCTACGAGGTCGAGACCCCATTATTAAAAAGGTCATGGAGTTGACACAGGTTGTAGTTCATGAGCTGGTGCGTGAATCAAATCTCCATGCTGCTAGCATTGTAGACACTTCTTAGCAAACTGCAAAGCATCTTGTTCTATTGTAGGCCAATAATACCCTATGCAGAGTATCTTCTTAGCTAGATTAGGACTGATAGAATGTGCACCATAGACACCTTCGTGTATGTCTTGTAAGGTGGCATCAACTTCTTCCACGTTAAGACATCGTAAGAGGATACCATCAAGACTCTGGTGATATAGTGTATCACCCAGAATGATGTAACGGGAGGATCGACAGATAAGGGTTTTACGTTGGGTTGTGGATAACTCAGAGGGAAAGGTACCATGTTTAAGGTAGTCATAGATATCTTCATACCAAGGGGAATTGGGACCAACAAGTTCGTAGATGATTTAGTAGTTAGAACATCGACGACTGGTATCAACAATTGCTCAATCAAGAATTCACATTTCTGTGTGTTTATAGGCATGTCTATAAGTGACCCCACATAAGCCATAGAATATGTAGCTTTGTTATGCTCCCTTGGAATTTGTTCAAAAGTGATGCTGGAAAAGTGTGGTTTGTAGGCATCCACTAGTTGCTTGTAAGGGACTAACTTTTCATCTTTTGTTTGGTATTCGTCTGTTACTTGTCAAATGACTAGTTGTGAGTCTCCATATACCTATAGTTCTTTGATGTCCTATTGGACTACTGTATTGAGACCTATGAGGAGTGCTTCATACTCGGCTATGTTGTTAGTACAATGAAATGCAAGTTGATATGATTTTGGGATATAGTCATTTTGAAGCATGATAAAAAAGATGCCAGCCCTTGATCCATGCTGTGTGTAGGAACCATCAAAATACAACTTAAAAATTACTGAGGTAGAAAGAGTGAAGAGATTCTCATTTGAAAAGTCATATACCATAGGATGTACATCTATCATGGGTGCTTCTGCTAGTTGATCTGCTAGGGCTTTTCCCTTAACTGCTTTACGGTCCACATACTCAATGTCAAACTCACTAAGGATCATGACCCTTTTAGTTAGTTTTCCTGTGAGAGTTGCTTTTGCTAGGAGACACTTTAGTGGATCAATTTTGACTATTAGATCCATGTGTTGGTTTAGCATGTAATGTTACAACTTTTGAGAAGCGAACACTAAGGCTAAACAAGCTCTTTCCATAGGTGAATAATTGAGTTCATAACCTACCAAGGTTCAACTGATATAATAGATTGCATGCTCTTTTCTTGACTCATCATGCTATGCTAGTAGAGCCCCTAGGGCTGCAGTTGTAGTTGAAATGTACAAGATCAAAGGCCTATCGGCGATTGGTGGTACTAAGATAGGAGGTGTAGCGAGATATTCTTTGAGTTGATCAAATGCTGCTTGACACTTATCATCCCATCGAAATGAGACATCCTTTCAGAGCAAGTGTTGAAATAGTTGACATTTATCTGCTAGTTGTGAGATAAACTACCTAATGGATTGTAACCTTCCTTGAAGGCTCCTTAATGCTTTCAAATTCTTTGGTGGAAGCATTTCCACTATAGCCTCGACTTTTTCTGGAACTACTTCAATGCCTTTGCGAGATACGATTTATCCCAACAGTTTTCCTAAGGTTACCCCGAAGACACACTTCTTTGGATTGAGTCTTTCTTGATATTTTTGGAGTGTGTCAAAGATTTGGCCTAGAACCTGTATGTGATTTGCCCTAGAAGATTTTGCTAGTATATCATCTACATAGTCCTCCATGATGTGATGAAAGACATTGTGGATTATCACTGTCATTGCTCTTTGATAGGTTGCTCCTGCGTTTTTAAGACTAAATGGCATGACACACAAACAATAGGTACCCCAAGGACAAGTGAAACTAGTTTTATGTTGATCTTCTTCCACTATCATTATTTGATTATAGCCGAAAAATCCATCCATTAGAGAAAGCATTTCATGACCATGGGTCAGGTCTACTATGAGATCAATGTTTGGCAATGGAAAGTCATCTTTGGGACATGCTTTGTTAAGATCTCTGAAGTTGGAGCACATGCGGATGCCGCATTTGGTTTAGCCACTGGCACAATGTTTGAGACCCATTCTGGATAATCAATAGGCTTGATAAATTTTGCATCTAACAACTTCTATATTTCAACTTTCACCAAGAGAGCTATCTGTGGATGCATCTTTCTTAGTTTTTTCTTGACTGGTTTAGCTTTTGGATCATCTGTGAGATAGTGAACTACTAGTGAAGGGTCTAACCCTGACATATCAACATAGGTCCATGCAAAGTTGATAGTTTGTTGTAAGAAGAAGTTGGTAAGATTCTTGTGCTCTTGTTTTGATAGTGATGCTGCAAGGACTGTTGTCTTCAGATTTTGGTCTGTACCTAGATTTATCTTCGTAGAATCTTCCACTAGGAGAGCTAATTTCTCTTAATACTTAGATGGTAGGGGAAGGTCAAATCCTCCATCCTCAAGTTCCACAATTCAGTTTTCACCTTTGGATACGTCCTTTGTTTTAACTGTTTTGTGATCAGGAGGTGCCACAATGTGGTTTTCACCTAGAGATCTTTCTTTATTTTTATTTTTGTGACTGGAGGATTTGGCATTCTCACCAAAATAAGCAGTGTAATTTAGTTCCATTACAAAACTAGCTTTGTGATCGCCAAGAGGGATACCATCCCGGAGTCCCATGAATTTTACAATAGCTTCATCATTTTGAAATACATCTAGAACGGGGGCCCCATGTTGGTCCCAATCAATAAGTTCAGGGTAGACAAGTGTTACAATCTGGGTGTTTGTGTTTCATGTGAAGGATATGGATGGTAGTATGAATATGGAGGATTCCGTGAATAGGTCACTCTTATGGAGATAAGAGTCATTGATGATATCCTCTATAGATGTCAAATCTACGAGAGAAGTTTGTGCCACCTTGTCGAGAATACCCTCGATGTCCAAGGTGCGTGGTACCTTCCTACCGTAACCTAACCCCTTCTTGTCTAGCTTCTTCTTCACAATAATGGGTTCTATTTCTCCTTGATTATGTTTTCTAAGGCCACCTTTGCCTTAATAGCCCATGTTTTTGACAATTCTTAGGCCATTGCCATATTGTTTAATTGGTATGGTGACTGGTTCTCTCTCTTTGTAGAGACAAGAAGAGATGTCTTCAATAGTTTCCTCTGCCAATAATTTTCCCTCTTTGAATTGAGTTAGGGATGCTGGAGCAGGGATAGCTACTTTCTTAGTTGCTTTGGCTATGGGCAGTTGGCCGTAGGATTTAGGGGATAAGGGCATCCTCCCTACACAACAAGATTTTGAAATATCGTATTCACCAAAGCCTATATCACAGATGTCTGCTTTGATTTTAGGAATAGGATTAGGATTGGGTTCAACTACAGAGGCTTTTTTCAGATTTTTAGAGTCAACATACAATGGAGATTCATGGGCTTTGTCATTATTGGGCACTTGGTTGCAATTCTTATAACTGCCTTGCAAGGCACGACAAAATTCAAAGGGACAAGGGTCTCCTAGGATAGTGATCTCCATACCATTAAATTAGAACTTGAGAAACTGATGGTATGTGGAGGGAACAAATTTCATGGCATAGATCCATGGGTGTCCTAAGATAATGTTATAAGGTATCTCAATGTCAAGGACTTGTCACCTAGTTTCAAGCATGACAGGGCCTAATTGGATAGGCAAGTGGATAACACCTTCTGAACGACATTCAACATCATCATACCCCTTGACTGTAATGCTTTGATCAATGTTGACATGATCCTTAGAGTATCCCAATTGTTTAAGTAACTTAAGAGAACAGATATTGAGACCAACACCACCATCTATAAGTATGTGTTTGATCTTTCATTTATGGATGAAAACTTCAATGTGAAGGGCATCATTGTGACATGGATCATAGGATGGGAGGCTCTTTTCAGAAAAGACCACATTGTAAGGTGAGGCAATGTTACCTATTATAGCTTGGAAATCTATGACCGCTATGTTATTAGGAACCGAGGACTCTTGTAAGGCTTTTTCTAGCACAACTTTACGTGCGGGTGATGACCGTAGAAGGTCCAAAATAAAGATCTGTGCAAGGGTTTTCCCTTGATGTTCTACAAGATTGTAATTAGATTGAGTTGGGAGAATTGGTGTAGGTCCACGAAGGGTGACACAAGCACAATGAGTTGTGACTGCACAATCCATAGATTTGTCTTTGATAGTGAGGGTAGACACACGACTTTCTTCAAAACGTCCTACAATAGAGTCATAGGAAGTAGAAGCTTTGTTAATGGCTTTACCTTTATCAGGATGTTGACCTTGACCATGGTTAGGGAATGGCTCCTTGTACATGTTGAGATCTTTGTTTTTGTTTTGATTAGGGGGTGCATCAAAAGTGACTTCGCCTCTATCAATAAGGTTTTGGATCTTGTGCTTGAGTTTCACGCATGATATGGTTTTGTGTCATTTGGTCCTATGGTATTCACAATATTCATTGTCTTTGTACCATGTGGGTTTGTAAGTAGGTTCACCATATGGGGGAGCATCAGGTAGCGTGACAAGTCCATTTTGTACAAGTTTCTTTAGAACTGACTCTATAGGCTCTCCTAAGGGAGTAAACTTACACCTTGGAGGGTAATCTTGTTGAGACTGCTCTTGTTGTCATTGTTGTTTTTGTTGTGGCGGAGGTTGGATTGGTTTTGATGAAATATTAAGGGGTGTTTGCAGTGTTTGGACATGTTTGGAATCTACAATACCATCATTGACTATGTTTTTGTTTTTGTTCCAAAACTTGGGCTTGTCATTTGATTGTTGTTGAGGAGCATTGTCTTTATTCTCTTTGAAGTTTTTGACCATGCCTTTAGCGATGAGGGCTTTTTTGATGTTGATGCCCTTATAGGTAATTTCGTCAAAGGTTGTAGCACTGAGTATTTGCAAATGGAAACCTAATTCTTGGTTAAGATTTTGCACAAACATGCTAACAAGCTTCTTTTCAGGTATTTTGAATGGGAACTTGTTGGATTATGTGTTTAGGTGTAAAATTTGGTGGCTTGTTTACTCTAGGTCAAGTACCTCAATTTCACCGCTAAACATTGGGGAGACAAGGATCGAGCTTGTGAATAAGCTTCTAATCACTTTGCCTCCCTTTTATACTCGCGTGGTTGAACCTAAGGGCCTAATCAAGATTTTATCAAGTATTGTGCTTTCAACCAAGTAAAACCCTAATTATGCCTCAAATCAACAATATACAAAAACTGATGAAGTATATGATAAAACTAATCATAGAAGTGTAGAAGAGGGGTTTTAGAGATAATGTACCTAGAATTTGAGGGCAACCTAGACTAGGGCACCCACCCCAATGTCCTACAAATTCCCGAACAGGAAAACCTTCTGCACAGGGTGTCTAAGACTGTAAAAAGGCTCCTAGATCCTGGATAAAACACCTGGTTGGACTAGGCTGCCCGCACCAATGTCTCGCAAGTCTCAGAATCTAAAAATCTAAAAGTCTGTCGTGACTGTATCCACAATATCCTTCTTTCTATAGCTTCTTTTCGCCAGAACCTGTGAAACACGATCTGCACATACAAAAGAAGGAAATTGTTGCAGCTATATAGGAGCTTGCCTCGGTTAAGCCCTATCTTCGATATTGCTACCTCAACAATAGACAAAGGAAAAGATTTGCAGAAGTGTGTACAAACCTAATAATGTGTTATGCATAAAATTAAACCCTAGATGTCTCAATCAAGGGAGGTAGGGAAGATCAACAACTTGCTTTGCATCAATAAACACATACAACATCACCCCGAGAAGATGAAACAAATGAAGACTTGCGTGAACAAGAAGGTGAATCAGCAATGTCCGTGGAGGATCTCCAAGCTTGCTTTTGGAGGCTTCAACCCTTCTCTCGATCATGCAAAGGGTGTACAAACCCTAGGAAGAGCAAGATAGACTCAAGATCTTGATTCCTAATCTTCATCCATTGTCTCCAAGATAGCAAATAAAGAATTCTCTTAATAGCTTCAACAAGTCACTGATCTTCAATGGCAATTGCAGCAGAGTTTTGGCATCAAGCTTGCATAAGAATTATGTGTGATAAAATGATTTGTAAATGTCTTTTTATATCAAGCTTTAAGGAATTCAAATTTCAAAATAACGTCTCGATCTTGTGCAAAAATTGAGAATTTGAAAATGGAATCTTGAGGCACTGGGCGGGAACCGACAACCCGCCAAAATTCAAAATCCCATGAAAACAGGGAGGACTAGGGCATTGGCACCCAAGTCCAAGCCCCCAATTTCAGCTCAGATCTACATTTTTGGGGGTCCTAGGGACCCTAATCTCAAATCTCTTTCCAGGTTTTATCAATCAGTTACCTCAAAAAGTGAATAGACTACTCCTAGACTAAGTTAATTAGGGTTTTAGGAAGGCTGAAAAAGCAAAGGTTGAGAGACCACCAAGAGTGAGGAGCTAAATCAAGGGAAATTGTACCATTCCATACAGGAGGACAATTTCTAACGTTACATTTAACCCCCATTTTAGTGGCCATATGACACTACGTGCATATGCAACTAAAGGAAAGTAAATGTAGTAATCATGAAAAGGATACCCAAAAGGATACTGTAAAGGAAGCCAAAGTGTTGTTGATGAATAGGAAGAAGCCCCCAAGTTTTCAATCCTACAAGACCACAAAGTTAGGAACCGCATCCTGTAAAGGCACACTTGTCAGAAAAATAAAAATCAAATCAACTTGCAACCACCACCAATGAGTCAGTATCGAAATGCTAAGGGGGTTGAGTGATGGAACATGGTGAGGGAGGAAATTGAGGGAGATATATGCCCCCCTTGTTTATGCTTCCTTAGTTCGAGAGTAGAAACAAGGAGATATCCACACCCATCGATTTCAAGGGAAATGTGTTATGAGGGTCATTTGAAGAAACAACGCCCAAACACAACACATTGGGTAGGAACGAGAGTGGAACCAAGATTCCAATGCGATAAATGACACTGAAATCAGAGTTCAACAGCTCAAGAAAAGGGCGCCAGAGTGAAAGAGTACGCTTTTGCACCTAGTTAGGGATAGGATTCCTCACTCACTTTATTTAAAAGGAGTTGTCACTTATCACTTAACTCATTCTTGTTTCTTGTTATTGTAGAGAGAGAGAGAGAGAAGGAGAATAGGAGAACGACCATGCCGAGCTGACGTCCATACCATCCACCGTGACTGGAGATGCTCTGAGCCCGAGTGGTGGAGAGACACTTTGAGGTCAAGGTAGGGACCTGATTCCATCCTT
Source organism: Cunninghamia lanceolata (assembly GCA_027924645.1). Classification (NCBI taxonomy): domain Eukaryota; kingdom Viridiplantae; phylum Streptophyta; class Pinopsida; order Cupressales; family Cupressaceae; genus Cunninghamia; species Cunninghamia lanceolata. The sequence goes on along the minus strand of BSBN01000987.1, from coordinate 12,022,391 downwards.
CTGTTGTCTTTCGTCGTATTTTGCTTTTACGTTTATCGATGTTTGTACCAAGAGGGGAAGGTGGATGGGGTTCCCAAACAGGGGCACCCGAGTCCACCTAGGGTGCCAGAGTCTCTCTGGGGGACCCTAGTCCCACAGGGGTGCCAGTGTCCCTCAGGGGTGCCAATGTCCCTCTGGGGCGCCCTAGTCTTCTTGGGGCACCCTGGTCCTCAGAGGACATAGGCCCTAGGCACAAGCACTCTAATTAGTTCTTGATAGCTTATTTTGGTTTCTAGTGGGGATTTTGATACTCTTGCTTGCTTTTTGATCTACAGGATGTCCCTGAGATGCGTGAGCACATGGGTGATCGTCTGATGGCACTTCTGCAAGAGTGCGCTAGTGCTTTGATTGCCGTGGAGAGAGAGCACTTACATATGGTGGGGCTATGGTGGGTGTTTGAGATGCCCACAATCATATTCCACTACATGATGCTTATGGCACTAATGGAGAGATGGGATGCATATACTTCCACATTTTGTTTACTGACTAGCGAGATTACCATCACACTAGAGGATGTGTTTAGGATCCTTCGACTGTCGATCCGAGGAGAGACAATGAGAGTTATTGGACATCACTTAGGAGTATACTCGCAAGAGTTAGCTATATTTCTTGGGTCACACTATTTTATAGGCAGAGTGAGGACATATTTAGCTTTGGTTGCTAGAGTAGGGATGCAGAGACATTCCCTTACTATGGAGGATTATGATTGTCACAGTCACACTAGCCATCACACCAGATGGATGAGGCACTCACCTTCATAGGGGTCTCATTCATATTATCAGTGCAATGGAGACACATTAGACTGTCTACGCATGGGGGCACAGTATGCTTGCACACCTATACCATGACCTAGGGCGATATGTCCACTATGAGATGTAGAGTCTGCTGGTCTGCACATTATTACAGGTTTGGGCCTTTGAGCACATCAGATGCACATGACCGATGGGTTATCCCATAGAGGCAACATTCACACATCCACGCGTCTATGCCTATCTGCTAGTTAGGTGTTGGAGGCATGGCAATCTGTTATACTAGAGAGTAGTATTTGACATATTATAGCCTGATGACATCATCTAGAGACCGTATTGTGGCTTCATCAGATGGCCTGGAGAGCAGAGGAAGTTAGCTCAAATGTAGAGGGATCAGTTGATGGCTGGTTGCCTCGATCATACTATATCTTGGTTCTACTATGATAGGGTGGCATGATAGTTCAGACAGGTACAAGATGTTCTTGTAGTTCGTCTAAGCTATGCACGTGCAGCTCAGAGTGCAGTCTGAGCCAATACTGTCTGACGACTGACTATAGCAGATGTACCACTTAGTGATGACGAGGGTCTTGAGGATGCAAAGCTGGTATCAAGCACAGATGATGTCGAGTGTACCCGAGCATATTGGACCTAGTGGCACACAACATGGCCTGCACCTATCTTTTTACTCGGGCACCCTACAGGAGATGCCTGACCTTGGCTCGGTCATGCTATTGACACAGGGGTGGAGGACGATGTTAGTAACTTCATAGGACACTACAATATTGAGGATGGTATGGAAGAGGACGAGGATGAGTTTGAGGAGGTCCCATCATAGTATGTCTTCAGAGTGAGATTGCGACAAAGCTAACAGGAGGTAGACACTAACGAGGAGACCGAGTCGAGACCGCGGTCCAAGGATCATGGTCCTACTCCTGCAGATGATGTGAGGCCTAGTTAGACAGAGCAAGAGGAAAGTAGCAAGCCTATGCCCCTAGCTGCATATCAGACAGCAGAGCTCATCACACCATTGGCGATCTGAAATCCATCTTGGCGAGATGGAGATCCAGGTAAGGTTTGATTTATTACTTTATGTTTTGTATAGTTTATTATTTATGATTTTTTTATATGGAAGTCTAACATCTATCCCATTCTCTGTTTTGCAGTTGGGACAGACGCATGGTGAGACTTTGTGAGTCATGTCATAGGAGACATATTACTGACAGATGCCTCAGAGCAGTGGGTGTAGGTAGATCATTTGCCACGGTCATCCGCTGGGGGGCATACTGAGTTATTTATGCCCGTCGTTAGATACAAGACTGCTACAAAGGCCATGCTAGAGTAGTCTGCATGAGAGAGAGAGGAGTTTTGACAGAGAGCTAAGTGTGTTGAGGCTAAGCTCAGGGCACAGTGAGAGTAGACAGTAGCGGTTCCTACATCAGAGGGAGAGCCAGCTATCGGTGAGTTCTTACTACGGGAGGTCCAGCAAGCAAGAGCTGATAGAGATAAGGTTTAGGCTGAGAGAGATCGGTACCAGAGGATGTACCAAGATGCACATGAGCAGATGATAGAGATGAGAGGCAAAATCAGGGGGTTACGATCGTGAAGTGTCTCTAGGAGTCATTCATGATCCGTAGCCACACATGGTCAGGCTTCTGTCACTCGCACACCATGAGGGCCTGAGGGTACTGGTGATCAAGGTTCTGCTATGTGATTCCTAGACTTTAAATACTACGACATCCCATTTTTTTGAGGGATAGTCAACTCGGATGTATACATGAAACTGAGATATATATATATATATATATATATAAGTATTTCTTTTGATCTATGTGTAATGGCTTTTGATCTATCACATGTGATTCTTGTAAAAATGCAACTAGTGATATATATATATATATATATATATAAGTATTTCTTTTGATCTATGTGTAATGGCTTTTGATCTATCACATGTGATTCTTGTAAAAATGCAACTAGTGATGATTTCTAAATGCTATAATTAATTACTATTGTGATATACTAACAATTCTAAGAACATGTAGTAACAAACACAATGATTAATTATTTTACATATAACTTTAATTTTCATGCTATCTTCAGTTAATACAAAAGTGATCTAAGCAATTACTACTTAAACACGATACAACAATGATCACCTGAACAAGGATATAATGTAAAATGAATTAAGACAACACAGTAATAGCTTGTCAAAATTGAAGCTAATCTATGTGCTAAATTAGCTTAGGAACATTTAACATTAGATCTTTTAAGCATAAAATCTTTTGAGGTGCACTGTATTAATAGGCTCTTTAAGTGGCATACCTTGCTCATTAGCTAATTTATACGCTCCGGATCCAAAGGCTTCAGTGATGATATACGGTCCAAGCCAATTAGGGCCAAACTTACCTCTTTCTACAGGTGGTGCGTTTATGTTGCATTCATTTTGATAAAGAACCAAGTCCCCAACATTAAATGAACATTGTATGAGTTGCACATTATAGGCTCATTGTATTTCTTTTTGATAAGCCTTGAGATGTTCAAGAGCGTTAATACGTCTTTCATCAAGTATCTCAAGTTCCTATAATCTTTTCTCTCGTTCTATGTCATCATCCATGATGTCTCTTAGGGAAATTCATAATGAAGGAATTTCTAACTCCAAGGGCATTATTGTGTCTGGGCCATAGACAAGATTATACGGTGTGTTACTCGTAGCTATTCGAATACTTGTTCTGTAGGTCCATAGTGCATAGGATAATTACGTATGCCAATCTTTTTGATGTTTGTTAATAGTTTTCCTTAGAATCTATCTAATAACCTTGTTTGCAGCTTCTTCTTGGCCATTTGATTGAGGGTAATAAGGTGTAGAGAATCGATGTTGTATATGATATTTTTCGAGGAACTTTTTCACATCCTTGTTCTTGAATGGTGTACCATTGTCTAAAACTAAGGAGGAAGGTATTCCAAATTGAGAAATTATGTTATCTTGTATGAATCGACAGATTACGTTGGCGGTTGTGGATCGCAAAGGGACCACTTCAACCCATTTTGTAAAATAATCAGTAGCAGTAATGATAAACATATGTCCTTGAGAGGAGGGTGGGGAAATCTTGCCAATTAGATCCAAACCCTAGATAGAGAACGACCAAGGTGACACTTGGGCACGAAGCTCTTGAGCAGGAGCATGGATGAGGTTTTTATGTTGTTGACATTGCAGGCATCACTTAACGTAAGCAAAGGAATCTTGTTCCATATGCCGCTAATAGAACCCCATACATAATAATTTCTATACCAACAATTTTCCACTGAAATGCCCTCCAGAAGCACCAAAGTGAGCTTCTTCTAAAGCTATCAAAATCTCTGCATTACTTAAACATTGGAGTAAAACACCATTATAACTTCATCAATACAAGACATTTGATAATATAATGTATCGTGCTACTAGCTTGCGTAAACAAAGTCAGGTATTCTTAGATGTCAAGTCTAGGATGGTTCCATCACATAAATAGTTGAATATGTAAGAGAACCATTCATCACTGTATGTATTACCACAGAGTTCCAAATTCACAACTATAAGACTTTCAATTATCGGTGTCTTAAGATTATGAACAATGAAGGCAAATTCCTCAGGAGAACCATCAGGGGATATAAGGGAACTTGCACTTGCCATTGCATCCGTATGCCGGTTATCTTTCCTAGGAATGGTATCGATCGAATATGATTCAAACTGTTTTAAGAGAGATAATGAGAACTCTCGATATTGAGAAAGCTTATCGCGCTTAGTTTGATACGATCCCATTATTTGTTTAACAATTAACTGAGAATCTCCGTATATCGTAATGTTTTTGATATTGAGAGCCAAAACTGCACGAAGTCTAGCTATAAGAACTTTGTATTCAACTACATTTTTTGTGCATAAGAAATCTAAGCGGTAAGATAAGGGAATCAACTTACCGATGGGAGGTATTAATATAACACCAGCCTCGGAGCCGGTTTGACATTTTGATCCGTCAAATTATAACTCCCAATTTTCATCTATAGAGATTGTTAAGATCTGTTCATTAGGGAAAGCATCGACATTTTGTATGGAAAAGGGCTAGGGAGCTTCAACTAACTGGTCAGCTATCACTTTCCCTTTGATTGCTTTTTTTGAAATAAATTTGAGATTGAATTCTATTAACAACATAACCTATTTAGCAAGATGACCTAATAAATCTGTTCTTGCAAAGAGATGTTTCAAAGGGTTGAATTTTATCATTACATGTACTTCAACGTTCAAGAGATAGTGCCTAAGCTTTTGAGTGGTAAATACTAAAGCTAATCAATGCTTCTCTATGATTGTGTATCGCACTTCATAATCGAGCAAAATATGACTAATATAGTAGACAACACATTCTTTGCCTTCAACATTATGTTGTGCTAACAAAGTAGCTAGGACATTGTTGGATGCTGAGATGTATAACAGAAATGGTTTATCAGAAACAACGGGTTGTAAAATGGGTAGATTAGCTAAGTAATCCTTTAATTCATCGAAAGCTTTTTGACATTCAGAATTCCATTGAAAATGAGAATCTTTCTTTAGTAGTTGCGTAAAGGGGCAGGTCCTATCCATGAGTTGTGAAATGAATCAGTGAATGGCCTGTATCTTTCCCTACAAACTACAAAGTTGTGATATGTTCTTTGGTATTGTCATGTTAACAATCGCATCTATCTTTTTTGTATCAACTTCTATACCTCAATTTGAAATGATAAATCCAAGTAACCTTCCACTATCCATGCCAAAAACACACTTACGGGGGTTCAATCACATATTATATTTTCGTATGCACTCAAATATTTGTCAAAGATTTGTAACATGATCCTTACAATGGATAGACTTCGCTAGGATGTTGTCAACATAATCTTCTAAAATATTGTGCATGTAGTCATGAAATATAAGAGTCATCGCACGTTGGTAAGTAGCTCCTGCATTCTTAAGTCCAAACGGCATGACTACCCAACAAAATGTACCCCAAGGTGTTATAAAGGCTATTTTATACTGATCGAGAAGATTTATAAGGATTTGATTATATCCTGAAAATCCATCCATAAAAGATAGCAATTCATGTTCAGCTATGGAATCAACAATCATATCGATATTAGGGAGTGAGAAATCATCTTTCAAAGATGCCAAATTTAAATCTCATAAATCTATGCACATTCTTATATGACCATCAGGTTTAGCGACGACAACAATATCCAAGATCCATAGAGAGTAATCAATAGGTGGAATAAAGCCAACTTGTAAGAGTTTTTTTATTTCAGTTTTGACAAGCAAAGCAATCTTAGGATTCATCTTATGAATCTTTTGTTTGAAAGGCTTAACCTCTGGCTTCAACACAATATTATGTGTTACAATCTAAGGATCTATACTAGGCATGTTTGAATAATTCGTAGCGAACAATTCTGAGAGTTCGCTCAATAATTTAGTCATTTCTTCTTTTTCTTCCGCATCTAAACAATCACCAATAGGGATAACTTTTTCGAGATTATCCTTATCCATAATGACATCAATAGTCTTTTCGTTAAGGAGAGTACTATGGTAAGGGGGATTGTAGGATTGTAATTGTTCTTCAAGTTCTTCATTTTGTTCTACTGTAGCAGTTAGTGTGCTAGTAGTCTTTCCAAAGTATGCATCATTGTTTAAACAATAGGGTAGGCCACGCTTATGGTGATAATGAGGAATGCCATCATAATCACCTAAGAATTCCATTATCACTTCATCCGCCGTAAACATATCTAATGGAAGGGATCCTAGAGGACAATTTGTATCAATCATCTCAGGAAATATCAAATTAAGTGTTGATATTGTATTCACATTTAGAGTGGGGCATTTGCGGGCTTTGGATTCCTTAAAAGGATTATATCTAATGCCACTTGAGTAATGTTGCAAAGCGGATTCTATAGGGACTTTGATTCGTTGTTGATTTATACCACAACCATTGCCTACATAGTCACAATTTTTATAAAGGATTCAGAATCCTTTGCCATAAAGAGATACCATTTCTTTAGATAAAGGCGGAGCTTCATATGTCTCATAATTAATAGTATAACTAAGAGTATTGTCTTTATTTGTCAACAAAGAAGTCTTATGTTTATCATTCGAAGGATGTGATGTGATTGACGCAATATTTGATGTTTCAGGGATGAGGTTTTTAAGTTTATACTCTCCTGTGGAGGAAAATGCAAAATCTAGCGAACCCCAATCATCACCAACAAATGCATTCGATTGCTTGGGCTCTTGCATAACATTTTTAGAGGCAAGAGGAGTGTTGATGATTGTTTTTACACATTCATAACAAAAGTTAAAATTCATAAAATGAACCTAAACTATCTTGAAAGACATGAAGAAATCACTTAAGAGTTCTTAATCCCAAGTTTTTGTATGGTCAGGTCTTGACCTTATGGACAATTCAGCAGGTTGATGTGAAACTGTAATATTCAAGGGGCCTTATGTGAATTAAGATGATCAGTGACTTACTGGACTCAAACTATACAAATTGTTGCAAATATCAACAAAGTATTCATTCTTTTGCACAAATTCACTATTGTACTACAAAGCTTTGTATGAATTTCTATGAAACAAACTTTGTCTTTCAAATTAATATGAAAATTGCCAAATATCAATGTAATTCATCATTCTTTATTTGAATGCAAGACAACTTTCTTCAGATTTCTGCATTTAAGCTAATTATTTTTAGTTGTTGGAGAAAAGTTAGAGAAACTCAAACTAAGTATCATTTCAATATAGGATTTAAATGTTCTGTTACTCACGTCCTAAAGCATATAGTAAATTGATCAAATCAACACATTTAAATCTTCAAATGTAAAGTCTTGAACATTTTCATGAACATACACCAGAGATTGCAAGTTTTTAAAGAATAATACTTCAGATACTAGTAAGAGTCAGAAAACACTCTGTAATAGATGCAGAATTCTGAGTTTACTTGTATTCAAAGCACAAAGTCATGTAAGATTTACAATGTAAGAATGACCTTTGTTTCATTAATCAAATTACTAGAAAACTTACAGAAGTTTTTACAGATACACCAAGGAGACCAGACATTCCACGTACTCCTTGATACAAACACAGGCAACCTCCTTTTCTAAACTAAAAGAAATATCTTCTCTATTCCAATACTCTAACAAATTATAAGTGCAAGCTATAATTCTAAAATCCCTGTGTAAATAATATACAAGTAACAGAGCCTCTTATATAGAATTTGAAGCTTCATACTGCTACGGCTACAAAACCCAATCTACAGTCAGTATTCATACTTTATTGATCAAGGGTGTACATTCATTCGTAACCGTTTCTCAAAATATCTCTGTGGTATCTTTTCTGCCTCAAAGGATGCCAACGGAATCTTTTCAAAATAGAATTCCCCCCCTTTGACCTCCTCTTTCTTGTTGACTTTGCCTACGGATACCCTCCAATTGACTCTTTCATTAATATTATTTGCTCCCTTTTTATACTTTCCTACTCCTTTAAATATGTCTTAAAATTATGTATTACACCTTCTATGAAGGTACAATTCCCCCCTGGACTCCTTGTCCATATATATTCTTGCATTGTGACTCCCTCTTTCAATTTCTTCTCTTCTTTACCTAAACCTTCACCCTTCTTCTTATATCTCTTTATCTTAGCACTCGCCTCTATTATTGAATCAATCATTTGTTTACTTAAACACGCCTCTGGGTTCTCCAAACATGGCATGAAGATGGCCTTGAATTCTTTTAATGCCCTTTAGAGTTCATATGCTGGTACATCCATACATTCATGATCTATGAGTTTTTCAATTATCCTCTTATGCAACCTGATCATGTTCTTTGCTTTCTCCTCTAAACCCTGAGTGGCTGTGAAGCATCTTCTAAGGCTATCATCTTCAAACCTTAACTCCAACCTGGCCTGTGGTACTTGATTTGCCATCTGAGGAGTAATGACTCCTTAATTTATTAATTCATCCTCTCTTTCTTCAATTTCCTCCAGTTGTCCCTATTCAAACTTACATTCTTCTTTTCTAAACTAACAATTATATATAAGCACACTGCATTTATTCTTTTCTGTTGCAGCCAATTCCCATCCTGTTACTTCTTGTTTGATCACCTCTTCTCCTTCTTGCACAAATATCCTGAACCAATCCTCAAAAATATTGGCCTCAAACCTCTTATTTTCTATATCCTTCACTTCATCTTTTGACAATATTCCTATTTAACTGGGCAATTCTGGTATTGTAGTATTGGGATCAACTATCCCCCTAATGAATTACTGTAACTGGACAATGTGTCCTTTCAAATATTCATGTTTATTCTTGTCTTTCTTTAACATCTCTGCTGTAACTTGGTGCATATCTTCCCATTCACTTATATGCTGCTCCCTTGTTGTGTGTCCCAAGTCAAAATTAAGTATCTTGTAATCATCTACTGTTATTTCTCCTTTAGCTTTCTCTTTCTATGGTATGGCCAAATTTAGTGTTCTAGATCCGTTTGGACCCCTTTGTATTGCTGACATGGTTTTGGCTTTCATCTTTTCTTTTCTTGGCATTGTATCACTTAGTAAACTTTTGATGTCTATAGGTACTAACTGTACCTCCACCTTTTCTCTTCTTATTTCTGCACCTAACCATGTTGGAGCCTCTTTTGTGCTTTCAGTGGCTTTCTCTTCATTGATTACCTCTTCTTGAGGCTTTTCTACTTCTCCTTGTTCTTGTTGCTGCTGTTGTTCTTCGTGTTGCTATTGTTGTTCCTCTTGTTGCTGTTGTTGTTCTTCTTGTTGCTGTTGTTGTTCTTCTTGTTGTGGAGGAGGCTACTGTTGAGGGGCTGGTTCCTACACTATTGGATCATTTTGTTGTTTAAATTCACCGTCATTATCCTCTTCTTCAATTTATGTATCTCCTCCACCTTCATCTTCTTCTTTTGGACCTTCTTTTCCTAATGAGTCTTTTTCTTGATCTTCCTCTTTATTTTCTTGTTCCATATTTGTCATGCCCTTATCCTCTGTTTGTTTTTCAGATTTATCTCCATCAATATTCTCTGTATTCTCTTGGCTTTCAGGTTTATTTGTTGTTTCCTCCACTGTTTTGTTGGCAAGAGACACTATATGGATTCATGATTGTTGTCATTGATGGCAACAAAGTTCATCCCACACATCCGCAAGACATGGTGTGTCTCTACCGGAAGTCAGAGTGAAGAAGTTGTGGTTCGGTAAACAAGAAGAGAGCTTGTGGCAAGGTCTGACAGACAGGTCCGGATCTCTCAGAGGAAGTATCTTGGTGAAGTGCGGATTTGGAAAAGTCAAGAGGACTACCTTGAGTAATAGATTCCAAGGATTTAGCCTCCGGTGATGGACAAGGAAAAAGATATGAATAGTTGAGTACCAGATTCCTGAGTGACAGTGTGAATAGAGGAAGAACTAACTGATAGAACATCAGACTACTTTCTGGATGTGTTTCTGATGGTGGTAAAGGTTATGAAGACATGAATCATGTTTGGCCGACATGATTAATGATTTCTACAAGCATATGCTTGATCCACATTACTTGATGTGCAAGGATTCAGCCGACAGAACAGAGTTTGTGAAAAGATTGACTGTTCCAGGTGACAACTAGAAAGATAATGAAATCACTTGTGCGGATTTAGTTGTGAGAAGTGGTGTGGTGACATGTGATATGCGAATAAAAGTAGAGCAGAGTAGAAACAGTTAGGAAGGTCCGGTATGTGAAAGGAAAGCAACATAAGAGAAGAGGAAAGATGAAGTGCAGCAGATCGGTGTACTAAGCCTAACTGAAACTAAACTCTAGCATATGTGGATGCTACCAATCAGTTCAAGTATTGTATAACACTCTTTTGTAGACAATGTGTCTCTTGTAGGCAGTGTGCCTCCTTGTGAGCAGTGTGCTCGGGCAGTGAGCCCTAATTGGCAAGTGCCATTTTGTAATTCCTTATTCTTCTAACAGAGAATAATCTTTGGGTTAATCACCCCATGGTTTTCTCCCTTAATAGGGTTTCCATGTCAAAAATATTGTGTCATGTGTATCTCCATTTCATGGTTATGTTTGCTTGTTTGAATTAATGCTGCATTAATTAATAAGAAAGTTTAGAAAGAAGAAATAATTTGGATAACTGATTCACCCCCCCTCTCAGTTATCAACAATTGGTATCAGTGCTAAGTTCCTCCTAACAGAGCCTAACAGCTTGAGGAAGATCTGGGAGTTCAAATGGATGCATATGGTTTAAGGGAGCAACTCAAGACTGCCCTTGATGATCTTGAACAGTCAAACTCTGAAGTTAATGAATTAAAGGAAAGACTCAAACAGGCTGATGATTTCATGAGAGAACTAAAAGACAAATTAAGTCTCTCTATGAAAAAGAGAAAGGAGCTACTTCAGCAATTGGCAAGACAAGGTGAAGCTAATGATGCAAATGAAGAGCTGACTGGAAAAACTAAGTTATGTGAAAAGTTATCAAAAGAAGTCATTATGGTAAGACATGAAATGGAATTAGGAGTTATAAAGTTTACTCAAGAGATTGAAGAGAAAAGAAAAATTGAAGATAATCTAAGACAATCTCTCAAGGAGAAATCAGAAGATTGCCACCAAATGGATAGAATTATTAGACATCTTGAATCTGATCTTGAAGATGCTAAAGAAAATGAAGAAAAACTTGAGGATCAAATTGTCTCTCTTAAAAGGGATCTTCAATCAGCAAATGAATATAAAGAGAAATTCAAGATAAGTTCTGCTCAACTTGAAGTTCTTCGTGGAAGTCAGAAGAGGGCAGATGACAAGTGTGGTTTGGGATATGTGAAAGGAGAAAGCTCTGGATCAGGTCAGCAGAATTTTGGACCAGAAAATCCAAGGAACAGGCCTAGAAGACCTCCAGTAAGACAATCCAATGCTCAAAGATATCCATCCTTCAATGGATACTGCCACAACTGCAATCACTTTGGTCACAAAGCTAATCAGTGTAGAAAGAGAATGAATTAGACTAATTCATCCTTCTCCGGATAGTGTTTTAACTGCAAAAGGTATGGTCACAAATCTCATGAATGCAGAATTATGCAAATGAACAAATCATTCAATGGTAGATGCTTTGCATGCAATAGAATAGGTCATATGGCTAATCAATGTAGATCAAGAGGATATCAATCCAATATGCAAAGAAATGTTGTTTGTCAAATTTGCAATAGATCCAGTCATATTGCAAAATTCTGTAGAAGTAAGAATCAAGACAAAAGAGGTCTAGTATATCATAATCAGAATCAAGATAAAGGTAAACAAAAGGTTAATGCAGATGAAGTTAGAAGTGAGATGAACAAGATTTGGGTGAAGAAAAATACATAGAATGTAGAGGTTGGATTCACACCAGACTCTGGTGCTGATATTCCTTCCAAAAATTGAAAAGTGAGCTCTGGCTCATGGGGAGACACAAAGAAAACCTTTTTCCCCCAGCCAGTCAAATGGTGCCTGAAATTGGCACATGAGAAGCTGTGGATCAAAGGGGTTCTAAAGAAACATCTAAAGAAGGTCAGGTAAAGATTTGAGAGATCCGCAAGAAAATTTAAAAAGTTTAATTCCTTCAGAATTGGTCCGGTTAAGCAAGTCTTCTGGTAATACAGGTTTCTCACAAGATTGGTCCGGTGTGAATCCAAATTGATACAACTTGATCTGTGGATACATAAGATGATCAGAAGGACAAGTGGATATGATGATTCATCACTAACATTGATTACAAGGGAATCATAATGATCCGGATGAGCTTTTTCCTCCTTGAACAAGGAAAACAAGGCAAATCAGAATAATATAGGTTGAGCATTTATTGCAATCTGATATTAGGGCTTGCGGAGCAATATAAGGGTTTTTCATTAATCACTCGTTCATTCTGCACTTAAGAAGAAATGAAAAGTGAAGCTCTGTAACGAAATTCCTCAAGTTCATCGAAGATCACTTGCAGAAGTCATTACTTCCAGAGATCAATCCAACCAACTCCGTGAAACCGATAGGCGCAAAAGGTATTTTCTGTTTTCTAATATCTCACTACAAATCTCTTGATAATGGGTACTCTGAATATTGTAAAGATTTTTGATAGACCTCGTCCTACATTTAAGAAACATCCATATAAATCCTTGGAGGTAGACCCCCTAGGTGCATTTTCTAGTGTTCCGCATGGTGTCTTGCACACCGAAGATATTAGGGTTTATATACATGCAAATGTTGAAGAGTTTGGGGAATTCAAACTAAGAGATATCTATCACAAACAACTGCTAGATGATTCATTTGAGCTCAAACCCCCATACATAGGCCTCCGGAACAAACACTTTGCACAATACATACATTTCCCCTGTTTTACAGAGGATGAATGGGTTAGGTACATTTTGAGCAGAATACATGACAATTTCATGTGGTTAAATGGACCATTCAAGATCACTAAAGATGCCATCAGGGCAGTTACTAGACTCCACTCATCCGGTGGGATACCTATTCTTAAATCTATAAAGAACCAAACTATGAGTGAGGCTACCGTATCTAAGTTTGACAAAAGAGCAATGACAGTAGATGACATCACTGATCTGGATGTCAAGTTTGCTTCTATGATCATTGGATATAAGATATATCATTCTAGCAGGGAAAATTCTGTACCTGGAACTGCCATCTATACCGCATATGAAATGCTAAGAAAGGATGTAGACTATGATCTTTGCCAGCTTCTCTTGAACGAACTCATGGAGAATCTGCAGAAAATAAAGAAAGATAAAAAGAATTCATTCAAGTATGGTGGATTGATATTGTGCTTATTCTTCTACTTTATGAATGAGCTTCCTGGATCTAATGGCTATGTATGGGAGAATGATAGACCAGTAACTATCCAAATCAAGGATTACCTACATGGAATTAGTGACAACAAAGCACAAAATACAGCTCTGTGGGGATATTTCAAGAACTTTCAGAACATGATGCAAGCAAGAGAAAGGATTCCCTAGTCTCTTGTTGAGAAATACAAAGACACAACTTGCTTTATGGTAGAGATTGATCAGTGCCTAATGGAGGCAGTAGAACCAAGAACTGTATGGATCATGCCCATGGGGTATGAGGTTGATGAACAAATTGTGGAGCTGCATGTTCAACACATGCTAAGTCAGCCTAAGGATCCAAAAGCAGAAAGGTTTGGAACCTTTGAGGAGCTGAGTATAAAAATTCATGTTGAACTCAAAGAACCAGAGATCAAGAGGAAGGTGAGAAAAGAAGTAGAAAATATTGCTCAAGGCCTTGGCATCTCAAAGGAGGCACTTGATGCCCACAAGAAAAGGATGGAAAGGGCTGAGGAAGAGAAGAAAGAGGTAGAAAAGGGAAGCAAGAAAACTGCTCTGGCAGAAACTTCCACCCGGACCAGATCATCAAAGAAACCAGCACCTGTCATAGCCAAAAGCTCTAAAACATCAAAACTGGAGGTTCAGGCATCCGGTAAAGGAGAGAAAAGGTCAAAGTCAAAAGCCACAAGGGCTTATGCAAGTCAAAGGGATGAAGAGGAAACTGAATCAGATGAGGAGATCAGGAAACTAAAGAAGAAGAAGAAATCATCCGGTCAAGGAGAAGAAGAGAAGGAAGAGGAATTTGTTGAAAAACCCACTCTCTCCTTAGATGATGTAGTAAAAGCAGTCACTGTGGATGGAAACCTACAACCCTTAACAGAATTCTATGATGATTATAATGAAGCAGATAAAAAGATTCTAGAGGAAGCCACAGTTAAGTTTTTGAACATTTACAATAAAGCTTTTATTGAAATTATCTCTCTAATTCCTAAGAGTCTAGAAAAGGAGCTGGAAATGAGAAAGACCAAAGCCATGACAAAAGACCTTGAGATCCGGGAACAGATAGCTATTCAGCTATATCCTTCAATTGATCCCAAGACAATGAACATGGTATTCAAAGACTGCAAGGATGAATTCAGGAGCAAAGCAAGGATGAATCAACTTATGCTTGGTGAGACCGACAAGGTAGCCAAGGACACTGAAGAGATTCTCCGAAAAACCTTTAAAAGATTTAATCTTCCTATCATAGAGGACTTGGGTACTGACCCCTCCACCACAAATGTTGCAGAAGAAACTCCCGAGAAAATGTCAGAAGAGGTGGGCCCCGAACAGACTAACATTTCCCCTCCGGTTTCCCCTACAGTCTCCGGATCTAAAGGAGAAGAAAAATCACAGGAGAAAGAAGCTAAGTTAAAGAAAAAGAAGATGACAGTGCAAAGACCTCAACAGAAAAGACCACAACTGCTAGTGGTGAGAATGTAGGAGGAAAGAAAACTCCAAAGGACAGCTCCAAGGTTGCAAAAGAGAAGAAACATCTGTCTCCGACAAGAGACACTGCACAAACTGTTCAAGAATTCTTAACAAAAGCCACTATAGAAATTGATGAACCGGACCTACTAAAAGGACCATTAGATTTTGACTCTTTGTCACCGGTGCAAACAATGAAAATAGCCTCATTTGCAAATGAGAAAGTCAAAGAGAAACTACTTAAATCTCACATGGAAGACTGTGAGCTTATGGAGGTAGCATCCGGAGTGCTGGAAAAGATCATGCCATCTTTTCAGAAGGATCCCACAGCCTCCTCTTCCAGTAATCTCAAAACCTTAGTCAACAGTGTTAGTACACATTTTGATTCTCTAGAAAAATTAGCTGAAGAAAAGGTCCGGAAGGAGTTTTTGGATAAAAGATTCTCTGAGGTATAGGGTTTGATTATTAATGATAGAAGAAACATGAATATTGGAATAAAGAGCCTAGAAAACGCTCTTAAAGATGGAGGAGAAATGTATAAATTTTGTTTATCATGGTCCAAAGTAACACTGGACATTGAGAAGAAAATAAAAGAACAGGAGGATAAACTATCAAACATATCAAAGAATTTTGATCCTCTCTTCCTCTATAACAAATCAAGAATGTTAGTCTATCACAGTCTTGAGTGAAATCAAGAAACTAGAGAAGGAAAGAAAAAATAGAATAAGAAGGTTGAGTGAGCTTAGGGGGTTAATTGTCCCTAAGCTAGAGGCCATGCGTGAGGCCATAAAAGAAGCCCAAATTACAGCCTAGACTAATGATCTGACAGATCTAAAAAGGGCAGATGTATTTGCATTCCTGTTGAGTGGGCATATCTCAATTTTGGACAGGATGAAGCAGAGTTGGGCGATAGAAGTTGTACAGTTGAAGAACACTTTTGTAGACATACTTAAGTATATGTAAGTACAACTTGTATATATATACTTATGCCGCTAATTATAGTTAAATTTTTGAAAATTTTGGGATGCGGACCCTACCCTTTGCCATTGATGTCAAAGGGGGAGTGAGGAGCAATGAAATATGAGGAATCCAACTAAGGGGGAGCTCCAAAAAATGTATATAAAGATAGAGCATCAGCCAAGGGGGAGCATAGTATAAACACTTAGTCATTTTTCACTAAGTGTTGCCATCAATGCCAAAGGGGGAGATTGTTGGCAAGAGACACTATATGGATTCATGATTGTTGTCATTGATGGCAACAAAGTTCATCCCACACATTCGTAGGACATGGTGTGTCTCTACCGGAAGTCAGAGTGAAGAATGTTGTGGTCCGGTAAACAAGAACAGAGCTTGTGGCAAGGTCCGACAGATAGGTCTGGATCTCTCAGAGGAAGTATCTTGGTGAAGTACGGATTTGGGAAAGTCAAGAGGACTACCTTGAGTAATAGATTCCAAGGATTTAGCCTCTAGTGATGGACAAGGAAAAAGATATGAATAGTTGAGTACCGGATTCCTGAGTGACAGTGTGAACAGAGGAAGAACTGACTGACAGAACATCAGACTACTTTCCGGATGTGTTTCTGATGGTGGTAAAGGTTATGAAGACATGAATCATGTTTGGCCGACATGATTAATGATTTCTACAAGCATATGCTTGATCCGCATTACTTGATGTGCAAGGATTTAGCTGACATAACAGAGTTTTTGAAAAGATTGACTGTTTCGGGTGTCGACTAGAAAGATAATGAAATCACTTGTGCAGATATATATATATAGGATGGATTTAGTTGTGAGAAGTGGTGTGGTGACATGTGATATGCGAATAAAAGTAGAGCAGAGTAGAAACAGTTAGGAAGGTCCGGTATGTGAAAGGAAAGCAGCATAAGAGAAGAGGAAAGATGAAGTGTAGCAGATCAGTGTACTGAGCCTAACTAGAACTGAACTCCAGCATATGTGGATGCTACCAATCAGTTCAAGTATTGTATAACACTCTTTTGTAGACAGTGTGTCTCTTGTAGATAGTGTACCCCCTTGTGAGCAGTGTGCTCGGGCAGTGAGCCCTATTTGGCAAGTGCCATTTTGTAATTCCTTATTCTTCTAACAGAGAATAATCTTTGGGTTAATCACCCCGTGGTTTTCTCCCTTAATAGGGTTTCCACGTCAAAAATATTGTGTCATGTGTATCTCCATTTCATGGTTATGTTTGCTTGTTTGAATTAATGCTGCATTAATTAATAAGAAAGTTCAGAAAGAAGAAATAATTTGGATAACTGATTCACCCCCCCTCTCAGTTATCAACATGTTTCACCTTCATTTTGTACCTTTTCAGGCCTGACAACTTGCTCCGCATGTGAAGGTGAACCCACTATCTTATTAGATTCTTTTGTCTCTTTTCCCTATTCATCTTTGCTTTCTAAATTCCTTTCTTCTTCACTGTGTTCCCCATACATGTTTAGAATATTCAACACATCCATAGTAGAAGTACCAGCTCCTGTTTCCTCTTTAGTTTGAGCAGGTGTTTCTTTCACTACTTCTTCAAGTGTATTCTCTTTTTCAGACTCTTCTTTTTGATGTGCTACATCTTGCACATCTCTTATTATTTTTGGAGATACCAATGTACCAAATGGATCTACTGCCCCCAACTCTTCTTGTACATTTTCTTGCTCAGACACTAGACCTTGTTCAACTTCCATATAAGCTTGAGTGTCCTCTTCTTCTTCCATGCCAACTTCTTTTCCCATTCTTGAATACATCTCTCTAACTTCACTTCCACTACTGTCATCCTCAACATTGATAGTCTTAGTAGCTTGTTTGGCTTCATGCATTTTTGACCCATACAACATTTCTTCAGCCAGTTATATTTTTACCTTAGCATATGCTTGTCTTTTCTTTGCTGAGGTAGATGCATCAGGTATGTTACTTAATATAGCACCTACTTGCTATGCTCCTATAACTTCACTCTATTTTAAAGTTTCCCCTTTGAATATGTCTATTGGTATTGCCTTCATAACCTTCTGCCCTGTTAACTCTTTAGCAGCCTCTGCTTGCTCTGTACTGGTATCATGACTCAATGACTTTGCTTCTACCAATGTGCCTGATGATACGCTATTGTCACCCCTATTGCATAAGGATCCATCAATGTAGCATTTTTTTTTCTCAACAATCTTTCTTTTCCTTTCATAAAAGCACTAGAGTTCATCTTGATGCTCCCTCACTCTCTTTTTGCCTTTCTTTGGATATGTAAGCTCAATTCCATTAGCCTTAAGCTCCTTAATTCTGTCCTTCAACCATGTTTTAGAGAACAAAATGACAGGTTTGGACAATATGCCCAAAGATGTATTCCATGGTTGTGACCAATCAGGCTCTCCAATGGGAACAAGCCTGGCACTTTCATAACTATTATGTAACAATTTTCCATCATCTTCAACTTCTGAGGGGACATAAATGTCTCCCATGGACCTCATTTGATCTACTGTTAGTCTTTTGTGAGCTCTCTTTCTCACCTCTCTATCATTCTCACAATTTGACTAGAAATCCTCAATGTGTACTTGATGTTTGAATTTAGGATCAATAGTATTTTGGATCTTGTGGAAAGGATCAAATCTTCTTGCTAACTCAAATTCCTCAAACCCATAATATCTTAACTCCCTCTCTGAGTAACTAGCCACTTCTTCGCTGGAACAGGTATATCTACCAATTACCCAAGGGAGCTTAAGATTTCCCCTATTATACTTCTTTTTGTATATTCTGAAGGCATTCAAGTTCTGTCTTGAGAACTCTAGAACAATCAACCTATTAGAAGGATACCTAGGTAGCATGAAAGGTTTTCCTTCAAAGCCCTCAGTTCTGATATAAGTAAAATTCTAGAATTGAATGTACCATGAACTGTGCAAACCAATTGTATCCTCTACATCTGCAGACAATCTCTGTTGTAAGTATGGGCCTAACTAGTGTTGTCATTGATGTCAACATACTCATGTTGCATTAATGAGAAGGATTAGATGAGTTGTGTGCTAAGGATATTGAGAAAATGAGTCTCAATTAGGAACAGTGAAGAACAATGATGATAAGAAGGTAAAGTCCTCAATAGGTTGAGGATCAGAGGATGCGGTTTAAAGGGTTTGTAGATATAAGTCTTGAGATGCTCCAGTCAAGTTTTCAGAGGTCCGCATGAAGATCTAAAGAAGTTATGGTTGCTCAAGTAGAACCGGTTTCGGTAGGTGTTCAGAGGTGATAGAGTGCCACAGATAGGTCCGGTGAGATACAGAATTTCATTATCCCGTTCTGCAGATTTGAGGGAGTGTTGAGGACGTTCCTGTGAAGTATCAACTAGATTGGTTCATGGGTTGAAGGTCTGGAAGAGCCTATTCATTTGTGACAGTGATGACAGACTATGTTCTTGAAGCTCCGGATGAAGGAGAGAAGAATTCCAGTAGGATGATGAAGTGAAGATGTTCTTGGTGATTCAGGGAAGGTTATGATGATCATTGGATCATGTCCAGTTCATGTTAGTGGTCCGCATTGAAGTTAGAGTTTGCATTTGAAGAATAACCACAGATATTGGTGTTCTTCTTGAGACTGGCCGACCGGATGTATTACACGTCTTGCGGATGTTCTTGTAGGTGTTTTCCAACTTAGATGATTGTTCCTAAGTCGATGCCTTGTATAAATAAGGGATTGTGAAGTCATTTTGAAGTGTGTCTTGCGGTGATGAGTGTGTGGTAGCAAAGAGAAGTGCGAAAGGTAGAGCAGAAGTATTAGGCTTAAATGGAATTGATTCAAGCATGCTGAAGATGCTATTCTCCAGTTCATAAAGGTGATACTTATTCCTTTGTAGATAGTGTGTCTCTTGTAGGTAGTGAGCCTCTTGTGAGCAGTGTGCTCGGGCAGTGAGCCCTAATTGGCAAGTGCCATTTTGTTCTTTCTATTCTTCTAACAGAGAATACATTCTTGGGTTAATCACCCCGTGGTTTTTCCCTTAACCGGGTTTTCCACGTCAAAATCTTGGTGTCTTATGTGTTGATATGCTTCTGCTTTTGATTTGAATGCATTATGGTTCATGATTAATATTATGCTAATCACTAAAGAAGATTCAAGTGTTTAAATTGAGAAAGTTTCGCACAATTGATTCACCCCCCCTCTCAGTTGTATGCCCTAAGTCTAACAATTAGTATCAGAGCTAAGTTCCTCTAAAAAGAGCTTAACCGCTTGAGGAGATCCAGGATGTCGTCATACAAGAAGGATAGTCTGAAGTTTGATGGAACCAACTTTTCTCTTTGGAAAGGTCACATGAAATGTCACTTGCAGTGTATGGGAATGGCGTAGTAGTCCATGGTCACTAAAACATATGTACCTCCACAGGGTGGTCCAATAACCCTAAATGAAATCACAGATGCTGAAAACAATCTACAGACCAAAGAGGCTCTTCTAAGCGCATTAAATGACTCAGAGCTCTCAAATGTTATTGACCTACCAACTGCCTATGAGATCTGGATTAAACTGGAACTTCTGCATGAAGGAGACGAGTATGTTAAATGTGCAAGGTTACAAAGTCTAAAAGGGAAATTTGAAAAAATGAAGATGAGAGATGATGAAAATATTACCACTTTTATGCCAAGAGTGAATGAGTTGGTTTGTGGAATTAGAAATTCTGGTGGAGTCTTGGATGAAAATGAGATTGTTGGTAAAATTCTCAGATCCCTTCCTGCCTCTTACAAAATCAAGGTTGCTACCATTGATGAATTCAGAGCCCATACAACTGTCACAAGAGACCAATTGGCTGGCAAACTGGCTGCTTTTGAAATGACTGAATTTGGAGATGATCCCCCCAAAACTGAATCTGCAATAAGATTGGTCATTTTGTCTCAAATTGTCTGGAAAGATTTTCAATGCCAAATCCTAACAGATCAAGGTTCCAAAAGAATTGTTACTATGTTCATGAAGAAGATGATAATGAAGGAGTAACAGATGATGAATCAGAGAAAGGAAACAAATCTAGAAGTCAATGGGAGTTTATTGCCATCAAAATGGGAGTTTATTGCCATCAAGGAAGAAGAACCAATATCCTCTGTATCTATCAATCATAAAGTTGTAGAAAGAGCTCTGGCTACCCAAGTTGAAGAAAATAATGATTGGGTCATTGACAGTGGTTGCTCTCACCACATGACAGGTGACAAGAATAAGTTCATAGATTTGGAAAGGTATGAAGGAGGAGTGGTGAAGTTTGGTGATAATTCTGCTGGTAGAATCAGAGGAAGAGGAACTATTTCTTTTAATGGAAGAAACAAAATTGGTAATGTACTATATGTTGAAGGTTTGAAGCACAATCTTCTTAGTGTTGGACAGTTGGTGGACAAAGGCTATGATCTCTGATTCAAGGATGGAAAATGCAAAATCTTTGAAAGATCCAGAACAAAGATTGCATCCGGTACTCAAACTAAAGGTAATATCTTCCACTTGGTTGGTACTGGTAAAAGCTACTTATTTGTTCAAGTTGATTAGAGTGGGTTATGGCATAGAAGGATGTGTCATGTGAATTTTGATAATATCATCAAGATAAGCAATACTCAGGCTGTAAGAGATCTTCCAAAATTGGTGAAACCTACTAACAGCTTGTGCAAGGAATGCCACTTGGGTAAGCTGAGCAGAGTCACATTCAAAAGCAAGGAATTGTCTTCTACCAGACTATTGGACTTAGTTCACACTGATCTTTATGGTCCGGCAAGAACCAAAAGTATTCAAGGTGATAGATACTTCATGCTGCTAATAGATGACTATTCCCGGATGATGTGGGTAACCTTTCTAAAGTAGAAATCAGAAGCTCTTGAGAAATTCAAAATATTCAAGGCTATGGTAGAAAATGAAACATGAATAAAGTTGAAATGTCTGAGGTCTGATAGAGGTGGAGAATTCACATCCAGTGAGTTCACAAAATTCTGTGAGAAACATGGAATTAAGAGACAGTTGTCTGCTCTGAGGACTCCACAGCAGAATGGAGTAGTGGAGAGAAAGAACCGGACCATCCAGGAAGCATCTAGGACCATGATGATGGAAGCAAATGTTCCTTAGATCTCTTGGAGAGAAGCTGTCAGCACTGCAGTCTATACTCTTAATCGAGTTCAAATTAGAAGCAATATTGGTAAGACCCCTTATGAACTCTGGTTTGGCATTACTCCTACTATAAGATATTTCAGAGTCTTTGGTAGAAAATGTTACATCAAAAGAGATGAAGATTTAGGCAAGTTTGATGCTAGAAGTGATGAAGGAATATTCTTGGGTTACTCTACTCAAAGCAGAGCATACCAGTGTTATAACAAGAGACTAAGAAAGATAATAGAAAGTACAAATGTAAAGGTTGATGAGGGAATAGAGAAACCCTCAAGGTTTTATGAATATGATGAAGATGATTAGAATGGTGTTTTAGTTCAAGGAGCTCAATCCTCTTCTAAAAATTAGATTCAGACTGATCCGGTAAATCAGGAAGAAGAGATAGGTCTGAATGAGCCTAATCAAGAAGCAGAAGTGCAAGAAACTCCCAAAGTTCCAAGGTATGTAAGACTGAACCACTCTGAAGATCAGATCATAGGTGACAAAAGCAAAGGTGTGCAAACCAGAAGGAAAATTTCTCAAAATTCAAATGAATATTGTCTAATTTCAAAGATTGAACCTAAGACAATAAATGAAGCCTACAATGATGAAAACTGGACCAAAGCAATGGAGGAAGAATTGATGCAAATTGAGAAAAATCACACTTGGGATCTTCTTCCTAGACCTAGAAACAAGAATGTGATTGGAACCAAATGGGTCTTCCGGAACAAAATAAATGAAGTTGGTGAAGTAATCAGAAATAAAGCCAGATTGGTCTTCAAAGGCTACTCTCAAATAGAAGGAATTAATTTTGAAGAAACCTTTGCTCCGGTGGCAAGAATTGAAG
Organism: Cunninghamia lanceolata; assembly: GCA_027924645.1. Lineage (NCBI taxonomy): Eukaryota > Viridiplantae > Streptophyta > Pinopsida > Cupressales > Cupressaceae > Cunninghamia > Cunninghamia lanceolata. The sequence continues at coordinate 11,999,359 of BSBN01000987.1, read as the reverse complement.
CAGTCAGATTTTTTCTTGCATTTGCTGCCTTCAAGGATTTCAAGGTGTATCAGATGGATGTCAAATTTGCTTTCCTGAATGGTGACTTAGAAGAATTGTACATTGAACAACCAGATGGATTTCAGTTATCTGAGCATGGTGATATGGTCTGCAAATTAAAGAAGGCACTGTATGGACTAAAGCAAGCCCCAAGAGCATGGTATGAAAGACTGGACAAACATCTTTTGAAGATTGGTTTCAACAAAGGTACTGCTGATAGTAACCTATATTTCAAAATTGATAATGAAAACATCTTGATTGTTGAAGTATTTGTTGATGATATCATCTTTGGAGGAAGAGACAGTATGTGTAAAACAATTGCAAATCAAATGAAAAGTGAGTTTGAGATGTCAATGCTCGGTGAAATGAATTTCTTCTTGGGTCTACAAATTACTCAGACAAAGAAAGGAATCTTTATTTCTCAGACCAAATATGTGAAAGAACTATTGAGAAAATTTGGAATGGAAGATTCAAAGCCAATGAACACTCCCATGGCAACCGGATGTAAATTGAGCAAAGATGATGACTCCCCTAAGATAGATCAGACAAAGTACAGATCAATGATTGGAGGATTATTTTATCTCACTCAAACTAGACCAGACATAATGCAAGCTATTGGTCTTGTGGCAAGATTCCAGGCTGATCCTAGAGAAGCCCATGTCATGGAAATCAAAAGGATTTTTAGGTACCTAAAAGGAACAGTTTTCATAATTTTTCTCTTCATGCATATACAGATGCAGATTAGGCAGGAGATGTGGATGACAGGAAGAGTACCAGTGGAGGAGCATTCTTTTTGGGAAAAAGATTGGTTTCTTGGCTAAGCAAGAAACAAGAGGCAATATCCCTATCTACAACTGAAGCAGAATACATTACAGCAGCAGGTTGTTGCACTCAAGTTTTGTGGATGAAGCATATACTAAGAGATATTAAAGTAGAATATGAGGAGCCTATCACAATTTTCTGTGATAATTCAAGTGCAATAAATATTTCTAAGAATCCGGTGTTGCATTCTAAGACTAAGCATATATCTATCAAGTTTCACTTTCTGAGAGAGTAAGTGAACAAAGATGAAGTCAGATTAGAGTATGTGCCCTCCAAGGATCAAATTACAGATATCTTTACTAAACCTCTTCCCAAGGACTCTTTTGAGTATCTCAGGGAGAAGTTAGGGGTTATTGCCCCTCCTGTGATGAACTAGGATGCACTGATGTGCATCAATCTGGTGGATATCACAGTCATATCTTGTGATCCAGATTGATGATAAGGGAGCTGCTACTCAGGGGGAGCAGCTGGTATGTTATGAAGTAATGAAGTTGCAAGTATGAGCCCTTTGTCATTGATGTCAAAGGGGGAGAGAAGACATGTGAAAAACAAGTGGTTTCTGATCAAAGGGGGAGCAATAAAGGAAGAGAAGACATGTGAATAGTTGTTGCTGTTAGGGGGAGTTGTGACAGCAAGGAGAAGTTCTTGTCTTGATGGTTTTTCACATCATATGTTGCCATCAATGACAAAGGGGGAGATTGTTGCAAGTATGGGCCTAACTGGTGTTGTCATTGATGTCAACATAATCATGTTGCATTAATGAGAAGGATTAGATGAGCTGTGTGCTGAGGATATTGAGAAAATGAGTCTCAATTAGGAACAGTGAAGAACAATGATGACAAGAAGGTAAAGTCCTCAATAGGTTGAGGATCAGAGGATGTGGTTTAAAGGGTTTTTAGATATAAGTCTTGAGATGCTCCAATCAAGTTTTCAGAGGTCCGCATGAAGATCTGAAGAAGTTATGGTCACTCAAGTAGAACCGGTTCCGGCAGGTGTTCAGAGGTGACAAAGTGCCACAGATAGGTCCGGTGAGATCTAGAATTTCATTATCCCGTTTTGTGGATTTGAGGGAGTGTTGAGGATGTTCCTGTGAAGTATCAACTAGATTGGTTCATGGGTTGAAGGTCCAAAAGAGCCTATTCATTTGTGACAATGATGACAGACTATGTTCTTGAAGCTCTAGATGAAGGAGAGAAGAATTCTAGTAGGATGATGAAGTGCAGATGTTCTTGGTGATTCAGGGAAGGTTATGATGATCGTTAGATCATGTCCAGTTCATGTTAGTGGTCCGCATTGAAGTTAGAGTTTGTATTTGAAGAATAACCACGGATATTGGTGTTCTTCTTGAGACTGGCCGACCGGATGTATTACATGTCTTGCGGATGTTCTTGTAGGTGTTTGCCGACTTAGATGATTGTTCCTAAGTCGATGCCTTGTATAAATAAGGGATTGTGAAGTCATTTTGAAGTGTGTCTTGCGGTGATGAGTGTGTGGTAGCAAAGAGAAGTGCGAAAGGCAGAGCAGAAGTATTGGGCTTAAATGGAACTGATTCAAGCATGCTGAAGATGCTATTCTCCAGTTCATAAAGGTGATACTTATTCCTTTGTAGACAGTGTGTCTCTTGTAGGTAGTGAGCCTCTTGTGAGCAGTGTGCTTAGGCAGTGAGCCCTAATTGGCACGTGCCATTTTGTTCTTTCTATTCTTCTAACAGAGAATACATTCTTGGGTTAATCACCCCATGGTTTTTCCCTTAACCAGGTTTTCCACGTCAAAATCTTGGTGTCTTATGTGTTGATATGCTTCTGCTTTTGATTTGAATGCATTATGGTTCATGATTAATATTATGCTAATCACTAAAGAAGATTCAAGTGTTTAAATTGAGAAAGTTTCGCACAACTTATTCACCCCCCCTCTCAGTTGTATGCCCTAAGTCTAACAATCTCTTATCCTACTCTTCTCTTAAAACTCTAACCATGTATGTATAAAATACATCATTTACTAAAGCATACTTTCTTAATGCATTTTCCTCCTGTAAATTAGGATAATGTTCATACATAAGCTTTTGATTTGGGCCATTCCCTAGGGTTCCAACTCTGTCAATCCCATGTATGTATGGTTGAACCATTGCTGCACATGAATATAATACATACGAGGACAAATAGAAAGGCATCAATTTTTGCTTTCTTGACATTGCCTGTTTCCATATAACTATGCTAATAGCCTTAGCCCAGTGAATTTGTCCTTGTTCCTTCTTTGCTTCCCTTATGAATTGTATAACAGTGAACATCCAAGGCTCACACTTAGTGGCATCCCTCAATCCCACCAGTCTGCTTAACATTGTAATCATCAAATATATCTCTTCCTTAAAGTATATTCTTTGCAGAATCTTATGTATTCTTGCCACAGCCTTGGGTTTATTTTCTACACTATACCAACTGTAGAAGATCTTGCTTCTATAATCCCTCTCATTATCACTGAAATCTTCATTGTATTGGTCAATATCAATATCTACCATTTTTTCATGTATCTCTAGACCAAATGTTCTTGCAATCCCCTCTATAGATAAGTCTATAATGACCCTATCATGGTATATTATTCTTCTGGTAACTGGGTCATATAAGTATATGCAATCTAGACATAGGTCCTTAGCTTCCATAGCTAACGGGAAACCTGCAGCTCTGTATAATCCACTTTCCCATATACACCTCATGTTCGGTGTAGCATCTGCTACTGTGATCTTCTGCAAAACATCATTCGCGTCATAATTTCCTATGTTGGTGTCCATCCCCACTCCACTTGTACCGAGCAGTGAAGGGTACCCTCTGTATATTGGCAATTCCTCCTTCTCGGTTTCTTTATGGGGCTTTCTTTCCTTTTTAATCTTTTCTTCACCCCCTGTATCCACCTTTTTCTGCTTTGGGGCCATCCTATAAAAAACACATTTTTTAACTTGCCATTTTACTCTCTTACCTAGGTTTTTACTATGAATTTTTTCTATTTTTTACATTTACCCTAACCCCCCATTTGTCTTTTCCAGTTTTGACTTTCGTATTATTTAACCCAAACCAGCTAATTAACAATCAGACATAGTAATTTAACTTTTGCTTACATTTTAAAAAATGAAATTACTGAAAATCACTTTGCATTTTTCATTAACTGAACTGTAACGACGTTCAAGGTAAATACTTGTATCTTTGACAACTCAACTTTACAATGTTGACTTACTTTACCATTTTCTGATCCCTTCCGTTTCTAAAATTCCATCTTGTGATGAATTTGCATTCAATTTCCGCAACAATTCCTCCTTCTGCAATTTTAATCTTAACAATGCAAATCTGAAAAAAACCACCTTAAATTTGCCCTAATCTGTTAAATTTTACCATTTTCCATGTTAGTTCATAATTAATTGCAACAATTAATGCACCTACAGCTTTGGCTTCTTCCTTTAACATTTTATTTTAAAACCTTCTATCCGTTAGTTTACTTTTTGCATACATCACATTTTCTTGTATCTCTCCTTGTATATTATTTCTTGCATGTCTATTTGCATCTTTTCAATATACAAGCCTGTATCCAACGAGTTATAAACAACGTTATCCCTTTTTCTTTATATCTGCCCTTGAATCTTTTGTTTGTATATTGTAATGTATGTAAAATAGATACAAGCGCTTATACAATTACGACCCATACAAACCTTCTTTACCTTTTAGCTCTCCGACGTCTTTCATTTCTTTGTATATCGGGATTGTATATAGTTAACATACAATCACGCAAACATACAAAGCCTTACCTTTATTTAATTTTGTTTGAAATCTATCTTATATCATGGCTCCTTGCATCTTTGCTTGTATATCGGCTTGTATATGCATCTGTTGGTACAATATACAACCTCGAGATACAACCTGTGGGACCCACTTTACCTTCCCACTTGTATCTTGACGAAACAACAACACTTGTATCTACTCTTAGATACAAACCACCATACATGCAAACTTTTTTTTGTACAATCATCCCGGACTTCATCTTTTCTTAACCGTATTTCAGAACTGCTTCAGCTCCACACATGTATATAAAGTGAATGCATCTTTTCAATATACATTAAGGTACGATGCATCACTTACATCCAATTTAATTACCTTTTGACATCCGTGCTATATGTACACCGAAAGGTGCAAACCTGAAGTATGCAATATACAAACAACGAAACATACCTTAATAAAACCAAATTTTATATTCTCTCCGAGTCCGCGATATGTATATCGCGTTGTATATTGCCTTGTATCTTTCTTTTCGACAATCATACAACTCAAGATATAATGCGGACTTAACCAATTATCCATTCCACTTCCGAAACACATCGGGTCCGACTTGTATGTAAAGAATAAAATAGTAACCACATGCATACAAAGTACCACGATACATGAACCTGACCACTCCATGTGACTAATACCACGACTCCACATACAAATGACCTTGTACATGCAACATACAAAACCCTTCTATAATGCATTTTACCAAAAACACGCATATCTTGCAGAATATTGGGAATTTTAAAATGGTTCAAAAAGCAACCGTTATTCATTTTTGACAAAGAATTCACCTCTATTCCACTTTGGTACCTAATGCTAATTTTTTTCAATTTTCAACATGGTTTGTAACCTTTAGCTCTTTTCCCTTTACCACCAAGCAAGCCCACACACAAGCAAAAAGCCATAGCCATAGTAGGGGTCCTCAGTTTGCTAAGAGGTAAAATGGGGCATGTTGTGAACATCACAACAAGGAGCTAATAATTCATCTTTCAGATTGTTTAAAATCTTAGCACCAACAACATGCTTATGCACTTCCATTTGCAAATAATTATTAGGTTCAAGATCCAAATGGATAGTATGTAATTTTCCTTTAAAGATAAACTTAATCGAACGGTGTAGAGTAGAAGGAACTGCTCCTAATGCATGTATCCAAGGTCTACCCAGAATCATGTTATAAGATAAATAACAAGGCATGCCATGAATCAAGGTAGGCACCATCACAAGTGCAACTTGTATAGGTAGAGTTATAGTGCCCACAGATTGTCGTCCAACATTATCAAAGCCATGAATACTTAATGATTCTAGTTTTATAGAAGATACATCAACCTTAACCTTATGCAATAAATCAATACCACAAACATTAAGGGCTGACCCATTATCAATCATAACTCTCTTAACCAATGTTTTGTTGATCGTAATAAAGATAACCAAAGGATCATACTGCTTTTGAACCTCAATAGATGGTAACTCATGTTGTTGGAATAAAATGTTTATTTTTGTTGCATGCATATAGTCTAGTAAAGTAGCAACATCATTTGGTTTAACAGCAGGAGGAACAATCACCTTTTGTAAAGCTTCTTTTAGCATTCCATGGTAAGTAGGTGAATTTTGTATAAGTTCCCAAAGAGATATCTTTGTAGGAGTAGCATGAAGTTGCTCTACAAGTTCATAGTCTTTACCATCTTTATATGTTAAACGAGGTGCTTGAGGAAGCATAGGTTGAGAAGCTGGTAAAGATATCAGAACATTTTTTTGTTATTCTGAGTATTATATGCATGAGAAACCACATTATGATTGGTTTGTTGTAAGTTTTGTTTCACAATTTGTTTTGCACAATCATAAATGTGATCAAGAGATTGAGAAGAAGATGAAAGACCTTTAACAACAAGCATAGGTTTAGAGGTTGTTTGAACCACATTTGCACATAGAGTAACCACAATTTTTGGTTTTTCAATCTCTTCTTTAGATTTAGGAACATAAATCACATTTACAAATCTTTGAAATAGTGACGGCTTAGAGGCTGTAGTGGAATGTTCAATCGAGATAAAGTCCTCAAGGGCTTCATCTAACATATCGAAGTCATCACAACTAAACGGCTCATCATAGGCATGAAAATCTTGCAAAAAATAATTTGACATTCTAACATGCTCTATTTAAACCAAGATTTAAATGCACAATGATGGCCTTTGCAAATGAAATACAATTTCCAACAATAAATGCTAATTTCCAACTCTTTTAGTGAAAAGATAAAGAATGTAATCCACAAGTTAACATATGCAAATTCACTAAAGAGGTTTTCCAATCCAATTATGCTTTAGATCAACAAATTATTTCAGATCTGAAGTTTTACAAGGATGTAAATTCTTTAAAGCTCGGGTTCACCAAAATGTTTAGGTGTAAAATTTGGTGGCTTGTTTACTCTAGGTCAATTACCTCAATTTCACTGCTAAACATTGGGGAGACAAGGATCGAGCTTGTGAACAAGCTTCTAATCACTTTGCCTCCCTTTTATGGTTGTAGAACCTAAGGCCATAATCAAGATTTTATCAAGTATTGTTCTTTCAACCAAGTAAAACCCTAATTATGCCTCAAATCAACAATATACAGAAACTGATGAAGTATCTGATAAAACTGATCACAGAAGTGTAGCAGGGGGTTTAAGAGATAGTATACCTAGAATTTGAGGGCTACCTGGACTAGGGTGCCCGCCCCAATGTCCTGTAAATTCCCAAATAGGGAAACCTTCTACATAGGGTGTCTGAGACTGTCAAAAGACTCCTAGATCCTGGATAAAACACCTAGTTGGACTAGGGTGCCCACACTAATGTCCCGCAAGTCTCAAAATCTAAAAATATGAAAGTCTGCCGTGACTATATCCACAATATCCTTCTTTCTGTAGCTTCTCTTCGCCGGAACCTACGAAACACGATCTGCACATACAAAAGAAGGAAATTGTTGCGGCTATATAGGAGCTTGCCTCAGTCAAGCCCCGTCTTCGGTATTTCTACCTCAACAATAGCTAAAGGAAAAGATTTGCAGAAGTGAGTGCAAACCTAAAAATGTGTTATGCATAAAATCAAACCCTAGATGTCTCAATCAAGGGAAGATCAACAACTTGCTTTGCATCAATAAACACATACAACATCACCTCGAGGAGATGAAACAAATGAAGACTTGCATGAACAAGAAGGTGAATCAACAATGTCCGCAGAGGATCTCCAAGCTTACTGTTGGAGGCTTCAACCCTTCTCTCGATCATGCAAAGGGTGTACAAACCTTAAGAAGAGAAAGATAGACTCAAGATCTTGATTCCTAACCTTCATCCATTGTATCCAAGATAGAAAATCAAGAATACTTCGAATAGCTTCAACAAGTCATTGATCTTCAATGGCAATTGCAACAGAGTTTTGGCATCGAGCTTGCATAAGAATTATGTGTGATAAAATGATTTGCAAATGTCTTTTTATATCAAGCTTTAGGGAATTCAAATTTTGAAATAACATCTCGATATCACGTGAAAACCAATAATTTGAAAATGGAATCCCGAGGCACTCGGTGGGAATTGACACCCCACCAAAATTCAAAGTCCCGTGAAATCGGGGAGGACTAGGGCGCAGGCGCCCAAGTCCAAGCCCCTAATTTCAGCTCAGATCTACATTTTTAGGGGTCCTAGGGACCCTAATCTCAAATCTCTTTCTGAGTTTTATCAATCAGTTACTTCAAAAAGTGAATAGATTGCTCCTAGACTAAGTCAATCAGGGTTGTGGGAAGGCTGAAAAAGAAAAGGTTGAGAGACCACCAATAGTGAGGAGGTAAACCGAGGGAAATTGTACCATTCCATACAGGAGGACAATTTTTGATGTTACAGTATTAAAGACACTAAGAGGGGGGGTGAATTAGTGTCTTATAAAATAGACTTGTTTTTGGCAACAATTAATGAACTTTTGCCAACTATGAACTTCAACCTTTGTATGATGAAGACAAGACATTCACTTATGAACTATAATGGACTATCAGATCAACTTGTGAACATGAAAGAACAAGACAACTGTTGGTGAACTGTGATGAACCATCAGGACAATTCATCATGATAAACAAAAGAGGCAGTTTTATTACTTCATTAGACTGAGATAAGTATCAAATATATTATGTATTTGTACTGACCCAAAATGAGCATCATGTCAAAAATAATATGCAACAGTTAAATCATGAAACAATGAACATAAATTCATGAACAAAACAAGTGACCATAACACAGAGATTTGACGAATGGAAAACCCTCTAGGGATAAAAAACCACTCTAGAAAATGATTCATTGGCTTAATCAAAATGTGCTTCACTAGAAAATACAGATGCCTCACTGGCGATTTGTGCCTCACTGACATATTTCAATCAATACAATGAATAATATGAATCAATACAAAGGGTTACTCTGTTCCTCTACAATCCAATCCTTGACTATCTCATTATTTGAGACTCAAGAATCAATACAACAGCTCATTAATACTTTGGTATAACCTTAATGATAGTGCAATAAACACAAATCATCAAACTCACATCAGATGTTTACATAATGCCCTTTTTATACAATTTCACCAGGTCTTCTTTCTTTCATGAAATAATTTGTGTATGTAACTGCACTTCTTCAACTGTCTCAGATAGTTTTCAATTGTAGTAGAAACTATCAAAGGAATGTGGTTGAATAGACCCATGTAGAACATGTTACAATGCCTTTGAATCTTTTACAATAACAAATCTTTAACCATAGTTTGAATCTTTTAACAATAATAACTCTTTAACCACAGTGATAACAAATAATGTTCAACCTGTTTAATGTAATAAAGAATACCTCTTATCAAACTATAAATAACAGCTCATGACCATACCAAAACAAAGCATCATCAAACTGTACTCAATATTCATGCAAGAAACCCTAGGGTAGAGTCAATCTTTCAAACCCTAACCATGGATGAATAAAAAATTTGCAAACCTTTTTTCAAAGTTTAGAAACTGTATAACTATTCACAAAAACCTAACTGTTCTTCAATAGAAATATAAGTAATGTATGAATGATAACCACTACAGTCTTCAACTTATAACTGAAAGACATGTCAACCACCAAGCTCCTATAAGGATAATTTTGAGAATATATGACAGAGTGACCTCTTGGGTCAAAGGAGTCCTCAACAAAAAAGATTTACTTTTAAGATTGTCATGATAGAACCTGAGCAAGAAATCACAAGGGCACAACAAAGAGTGTCCCTCAACCAAAGAAATCAAAATAACTTCATCATAAGAATCAAGCAACAAAAAAACAATAGATTCTTTTTTCTTTCTCTTCACTGTAATAGTTTAGAAAACTTCAATCACCAAAGAATGAACCTACAAATAAAAGAGGAATAATATCACCTGTAACAACTGACAAGGGTTTTGTTAAGCCTTTGAGCTTCAAAGAGGACAATAATAACTACCAAGCTCCCATTATGACTTTGCTACAACTAACTGTAAACTTGAGCTTTGTCATATCCACAAGATCTTCCTCATGATAGCTGGATTTCACTATTGAAACCCTAAGTGACAAAGCCATCATTTTACAAAGTGCAACATTATGAAATGATAAAAAAAATACTCTTTTTGACCGATATACCAAGGCCACCATGAGCATAAGTTTACCCTAAAAGAAACCGGTGATCAACAATATAAAATCATAACCTTTTGACTTGATGAAAATACTGACAACCTGCTGATCAGGTTAACTAACTTAAGTGGCCCGATTAGAGCTTTCTACTTATCAATGATTTTTGAACCATATCAAATAAATAACCTTTATCAAATAATGATACTCAATGTAATGCCCCCTTAGTGATCAAAAGATGACATGATAAATGAAGATCTTGGCTTTATATTTGCATCTTGCTTAAATGAAACACCATAGTAATAGTGACCTTTAGATTGTATATCTTTGCACTGTCTCATGATACAGATGATACATAATGCCAATTAAAAGAAACTAATACAAGTGAGTCCACTAAAATCCCAAACAAGAGATAACTACACTTGCATAGCAAGTCACTCAAAGATTTCCTATGGACATGAAACCAACTCAAACTAAATACCTCTGCCAACTGAGTGTATGAAACTAATGCAACTATAGAGCATAGAAAGTGCCATAACCAACATGCACTTGTAGAGCATGTAGAGAAAATACATCTATAGAGCATGTGAATAAGACATCAAGGAACATGAAGAATACCATAGCTTAGCCAACTGTCTCATATACCAAGAACCATGTGAATCATAATGATCAAAGCTCTTTGCCAATGCTTTGTGTTGGTTTACATTTTCTAGTGCAACAAAGTTAAGATGAGACCATGTCAAGACCATGTCACACATGTGTAAGTGCTGCCACAAAAGAGACCATGTGTAGATGCTATCACAATATCAAAATAGTGCTAAAGGATAATCACCATATATCAAACCAATGATGTCCCTTTGAAAATGGTCAAGGCTTTGTAAGAACAACTCCATAGAATTTGAATATTGATCATCAATGCAACCATATTACAATTGTAAAAATTGCCATCACTAGCATAGAAAAAACTACCATCACTAGCATAGACCAAGAGTGCAATCTAACCACAATAGACCACATTATGCAAATAAGGTAAACCAAATGGTCAACCAAATGTGCTATCTTATTGAGACCAAGCTCACTGTCATATAAAACTCATATAAAACCAAAATACCCAAATACCTCTGCTATGCCCACTGTAATGATGCAACAGTCACATGCCAACTATCATGATGCAATAGTCATTGTACCACAAACATGAGAGTTTGTGTATTTGAAATCAAGGACAAAAATTGAGAGGGAAACAAAATTTGCTAGCCATTTGTCTCCATCTTTGAAGGAAGGAGATGAGAGTTTCCCCATTTTTCTATTTATTGTTGCATAGGTTAGTCATAGAGACCTCATGCTCTGTGTTGTATGAGAAATGGGTGGAACATTTTTCTACAAGCTCGTTAAAAGATTTGATACCCATAGGTAGATGTGAGAACCATTCTATAGCTTGACCTCCAAGACTATGAGGAAAGAGGCACATGAGATATGTGTCATTATGTGTAACCTCTAAACAAGTGAGATAAAATTCTCTAAGGTGGTCTTTTGGGTCTCCTCTTCCCTTGTATTTATCAAATTTGGGTATATTGAAGTTGGGAGGAAAAGGGATCATGTGCAATGACCGATCAAATGGATAAGGACAAACCTCCTCCAAGGAGAAGGTTTTCTTCATGTGGCCAAATGTTAGATCAGCTAGTTGTTGTTGTACTTCAACAAGTTTGAGCTCCATAGTTGTTGGAGGTGTTGAAAAATTTCTTGTTGTATTAGAGGTGGTTGTTGTTGTCCATATGGAAGATTGTAGTGGAAGACATAGGCATTGGTGTTATAAGGGTCATACAATTGGTTGGGGTTGTATGTGTTGTATGTTGGGTTTGGATTGGGTTGGATTTGGTTGTTTTGATTTTAGGGAGGTGGGGGTGGTGCTAGTTAAGAATGTTGACTTTGTGATGGTTGTAGATATGAGTTTGGTCATTGGTATTGTGGAGGTGGTGTGAAGAAAGAATTCCTTGGTGGAAAGCTAAATTTTGTTGGGTTTGGTTGTGATGGTGGAACATAGCCATAGGAAGTTTGGTTTTGAGAGTGTTGAGGGTTGAGATAATTGTTGGTTAGGTTAAGCGTGGAAGATCTTTGTGGTGGAGGGACATAGGTAGATGGGTTTTGTGATGGTTGGGGTTGATTGAGGTATGTGTTGGAAATATTTAGTGTTGATGATCATTGTGGCAGAGGGACATAGGTAAGATTGAGGGTGAAAGAACATTGTGGTGGAGGGACATAGGTTGTGTTGATGTTTTGTGATGGTTGGGGTTGCATGACATTGGTTGGTTTAGTGATACAGAGGTTTGATGATGTTGGGGTGGTGTTGGTTGTGGCCCTTGTTGCATGGCTACATAAGTGTTTCCCAGATTGTAATTTGGTGGGAAACTGTCTCGTGATGGGGTAGCCAATGTTCCATTTATGTTTGATGTAGGCCTTTGGGAGATGATAGGAGGCTGTTGTGTGTTTGATCTAGCTAGAGTGGCTTGTTTCTCTAATTCTGCTTGACATTGTAGAGTCTCTTGTTTGTGTGTATGGATCTCCATAGGAGTCATGAGAGGTGATATGGGTCTTTCCGCTATTGAATTTTGATAAAGAGGATTATCATATTGAGTGGAAAAAGGTTTAGTCATTCTCCCTTGTGAACTTTGTTCGGGTATGGGAGTGGTCATGGTCGACATGGTTTGCGCAGTTATAGCATCATGGGTTTTGTTGAGCTCTTTAAGATTGGATAGATCAAAATCTTGGGGTAATTTGGATCCTTGTTCAGCTAGTAAGCGGAAGAAATGATCTTGGTTTTCACTAAGTAGTTTATCAAATGCGGCTATGGCTCGGGGATCTTGCATAATTTCATCTAGGTCTTGTCCATCTTCTTGAGAGGATTGACCTTCTTGAGATGGGACTTGAACTATGGTGTAGCCGGGTGTAGCAAAATTATGAGGCATGCCAGTAGTGAATTGAGTTACATCTACTAAAGGGACATTACCTTCTTGAAGGTTAGTTGGTTGGTCATTTTGCAGCCTATTTTGAAAATTAGTTGGTCTATCCATTGGTGTTTTTGGAGTACCCTTTTGAGACATGTTGGATTGGTTTGTTTGAGGTGTATGAGGAGGCGATTTGCGCTTCCTTGGGGCAATTTGTTTAGCCTTCATAGATTATTGGAGTCTAGTGGTTACCATGGGATGCACTAGGACAATTTGTTTGAGATTTTCCTAAGATTTTGCTTGTGATTTTGCTAAGACAGTTGGAATAAAATAATTTTCTAGATAGAGGCACTGGACTGTGCTATAAAGGTGCAGGACTATAGTACCAAAGGCCCTGGACTGTGTTTGCAAATGCACTGGACTGTTATAACAAAGGCACGGTACTATAGTACCAAAGATGCCAGATTGCACTACGAAGGTGCTGGACTGCGCTACAAAGGTGCTGGGCTGTGTTGCAAAGGTGCTGAGATGGTATCAATGATGTTTTAAAAGGCAAATTTTGATAGTTTTGGATTGGATTTGGATTGTATTTGCTTTAACAAGAGAAAACACATCAAACAAAGTACCAAAGAGGACTAACACAATAGATAGTGTATGTTCAAGGCTCACGAAAAAGCCCAATGTTTCCACAGGTATAAGACAATTTGCAAACAATTTCAAGCACTTTTTATCCCTAGAGACATAAGTTCATTGCGGTAGTTCATCTCACAACTTGAAATCTCCGTTGACTAAATGTCATTCCATATAGGTGTCATACATTTGAGTCTTTGTGAGAGACAATAGGTAGGGATATCTCACCCTCCCCCCGGAAAGCTACAAGTAGGTCACAAGAGTTTTATGGCTGAGGGAACACTATCTCTTCTCAAGGGAGGCAATGGTGAGTATCTTGGGGGCTTGTACCAATTCCCCTTGCACTGATGATTACCACAACGTTTAGAGGTGAAATGGGTAGTCACTATCTAGATTGGTTCTTATTTGCTTTGAGGGACCAATGCCTTATGAGCAATGTGACAAGCTTACTAAAATCTTTGACCAATCCTACTAAGAGTATCAAATACTTTGCACAATGTGAAAATTGTTTACAAAGTGCTAGTACACCTCTTTTCAATTTGGTACCACAAGGTAAGGTTGATGTCAGTTAGGACTTGGCTTTCGCCTTATCCCTCTTATATAGCGGTTCAAAGGAAAACTCTTCTTAGGGTCATCCCTTTTGGATGAAGTGCAATCTAAAAGCAGGGCCTTCTAAAGGAATAACTAAAATTTAAGTTCAAGCATGTGAAACAAAGGTTCAATTGTCCTGTTATAAGAAAAATAAGGTGTAACTAGATTAGGCACACACACGATTGTAGTTGTCAATTGTCCCTTAAGAAATTGAAGTGTTTTTGCATGCATGTCCATTGTCCCTTGAGAAAGCAATATGTTCCTAAGACCTAGATTGTGAAAAAGATGTTTTGTCCCTTAAGAAAGCAATTTATTCCTCAGACTTAGATTGCAAAAATGATTGTTCAATTGTCCCTTAAGAAATAAATTTGTTCCTAAAATTGCAAAGATGATTGGTTCAATTGTCCCTTAAGAAAAAAATATGTTCCTAAGACCTAAATTGATAGATTTGACAATTCTTCAAAGCTTGTCCTGCATGAACATGTTAGAAAAACCCATTTGCTCTATTTGAGTGATAAGAATCTGTAAAAAGTTTGATTAGTTCCACACAAACTCAAAAGTTAGTAAAAATAAATCAATTGACCAAAAGTGCTTTACTGAGAACCAAAGGTGTGGTACTGTATTACCAGAAGCGCTAGACTGTCCTACCAGAGGTACGCTACTACTGACCAAAAGCACTGGACTGTGATACCAAAGGTGCTGCACTGCGTTGCAAAAGTGCGGTACTGTTATACCAAATGTGTGCTACTATTCCAGATCACAAAAACTTAAGATTTTGTCAAAAAGCAAGATTGAAAAGATGATTCATGATTATAGTATGCTCTATAATGATTGATAAAGCTGGGATCTATAAGGAATGATGAAAAAATATGATAAGTTAGACCTTGCAAATCAGAAAAGCAAGTAGAAACCCTAAGTATCCAAAGACACTGTATTGTTGTGCCAAAAGCGCTATACTGTGATACCAAAGGTGCTGGACTGTGCCACCAAAGGTGCTTTGATATCACCCAAAGGCGCTATGTTGGAGACCAAAGACACTTTACTATGTTGCAAAGGTGCGGTTCTGTGTTCGTCTGTGCGTTTCCATATTGTACTTCAAAAAAGTAAATTTTCTAAAGAAAAATAGCAATTAGTGGGTCCCACTAGGCATGCCAGAATCTGTATAGGGATAAATCAAGATCGAATGATAATCAAAATAATTAAATAATCAACAATTCAATCCTATAACATCAAGATAACAATCTAAGCAAACAACCAAATAATCAATGAATTAACACAAAAACAATGAAAGCTTTCACCTAGATTGTGTTGTTATCTTGGTTGAATGTGGATTGCTTCAATAAATTGCAAAACCATGTTTGCAACAAGCTGATGTAGATTATGTTTGTGCTCAAAAGATTGATGTGCTCAATGCGCTATCGGGATGCCTGAGAATACATGATTGAAGAGGATTTGTTATGGAGATGAGGGGGGTTTATATAGGTTTCAATGAAGATCGATCAATGGTCCAGATAATTCAATAGAATGGATGGTTGAGATAAATCTAGAATTCATGATGAATGTGCAACTGACATGTGTCACACAAAAAACTATTTTTGTTTAAGTTAATTGCTTGATTTAACAAAGACATATTGGAATAGACATGAGATATAATTAGATTTCATAAAAATAGAAATGCTTTTTTCTAATTTATGAGTTGGTAATAAAAACAATAATGATTAAGTCAATTAACTCAACTTGTAATTTGCTTTTTTTGCATGATTTGAGATAAATTAAATAATAAATTATTTAATTTTGTGTGCATGATGAACAAGATTTATTTTTAGAAGAATTAGAAGATATAAGAGCAAATTAAATAAATAAATTTATTTAATTGTTTGTGCAAGATTAGAGGAATAAATAAAATATTTGATTATATTTAATTTTTAGAGATTGAGATAATTTAAATAAATTTGAATGATTTATTTAAATTTGGAAAAACAATTGATTTAATTAAATAATTAAAATTATTTAATTGTAGATAAGAGGATTTAGATGATAAATTAATTAAATAATTAATTTATTCAATTGACATGGATTTGAATTTTGGAAGAAGATAATGATTTAATTAAATAATTAAAATATTTAATTTTGGAAGAATAAAATTGATTTTGATTAAGTTAATTAAATAAATAGAATTTATTCAATTAATGTTGAATTTAGGAGAATTGGAAGAATTTGATGACTTTGATGAAATTAATTAAATAATTAGATTATTTAATTAATGTTGAAATGCAGGTGATCAGACACATTTGATGAAAATACAAGTGATGCGAAGACATGGTCATTTTAGGGTGTCTACAAGTTCCATTACAAAACCATCTTTGTGATCACCAAGAGGGATACCATCCCGGAGTCCCATGAATTTTGCAATAGCTTTGTCATTCTGAAATACATCTAGAACGGGGGCCCCTTGTTGGTCCCAATCGATAAGTTCAGGGTAGACACATGTTACAATCTAGGTGTTTGTGTTTGATGTGAAGGATATAGATGATAGCATGAATATGGAGGACTCAGTGAATAGGTCAGTCATATGGAGGTAGGAGTCATTGATGATATCCTCTTTAGATGTCGAATCTGCGAGAGAAGTCTGTGCCACCTTGTTGAGAATACCCTCGATGTCCAAAGCATGTGGTACCTTCCTACCGTAACCTAACCCCTTTTTGTCTAGCTTCTTTTGCACAATAATGGGTTCTATTTCTCCTTGATTATTTTTCCCAAGGCCACCTTTGCCTTTATAGCCCATGTTTTTGACAATTCTTAGGCCATTGCCATATTGTTTGACTAGTATGGTGACTGGTTCTTTCTTCTTGTAGAGCCAAGATGAGACGTCTTCAATAGTTTCCTCTGCTAATAATTTCCCTCATTGAACTGTGTTAGGGATGTTGGAGGGGGATGGCTACTTTCTTAGTTGCTTTGGCTATGGGCGGTTGTCCGTAGGATTTAGGGGATAAGGGCATCCATCCTACACAACAAGATTTAGAGATATCATATTCACCAAAGCCTATATCATGGATGTCAGCTTTGATTTCAAGAATAGGATTAGGATTGGGTTCAACTTCAGAGGCTTTTTGCAGAGTTTTAGAGTCAACTTACAATGGGGAGTCATGGGCTTTGTCATTATTTGGCACTTGGTTGCAATTCTTATAATTGCCTTGCAAGACATGACAGAATTCAAAGGGACAAGGGTCTCTTGGGATAGTGATCTCTGTACCATTAAATGGGAACTTGAGAGACTGATGATACATGGAGGGAACATCTTTCATGGCATGGATCCATGGGCATCCTAAGATAATGTTATAAGGTAGCTCAATGTCGAGGACTTGGCACCTAGTTTCAAGCATGAAGGGGCCTACTTGTATAGGCAAGTGAATAACACCTTCTGAACAATGCTCATCATCAACATATACCTTAATTGTAATGCTTTGATAAATGTTGACATGATCCTTAGAGTATCCCAATTGTTTAAGTAACTTGAGAGAATAGATATTGAGACCAGCACCACCATCTATAAGTATGTGTTTGATCTTTCGTTTATGGATGAAAATTTCAATGTGAAGGGCATCATTGTGATATAGATCATGGGGTGGGAGGTCCTTTTCAAAAAAAGACCACATTGTAAGGTGAGGCAATGTTACCTATTATACCTTGGAAATCCATGACTGCTATGTTGTTAGGAATCAAAGACTCTTGTAGGGCTTTTTCTAGCACAACTTTATGTGTGGGTGATGACCATCGAAGGTTCAAAATAGAAATATGTGCAGGGGTTTTCCCTATATGTTCTACAAGATTGTAATCAAATTGGGTTGGGAGACTTGGTGTAGGCCCATGAAGGGTGACACGACCACAATGAGTTGTGACTACACAATCCATAGATTTACCTTTGATAGTGAGGGTAGACACGACTTTCTTCAAAACGACCCACAATAGAGTCATACGAAGTTGAAGATTTGTTAATGGCTTTACCTTTATCAGGATGTTGACCTCAACCATGGTTAGGGAATGGCTCCTTGTACATGTTGAGATCTTTGTTTGTGTTTTGATTAGGGGGTGCATCGAAAGTGACTTTGCCTCGATCAATAAGGTTTTGGATCATGTGCTTGAGTTTCATGCATGGTGTCCTTTACTCCTATGGCATTCACAATATTTGTCGTCTTTGTACCATGTGGGTTTGAAAGTAGGTTCTCCATATGGGGGAGCGTCTGGTAATGTGACAAGTCCATTTTGCACAATTTTCTTTAGAACCGACTCTATTGGCTCTCCCAAGGGAGTCAACTTACGCCTTGGAGGGTAATCTTGGGGAGGTCGCTCTTGTTGATGCTGTTGGTTTTGGTTTTGTTGTTGTCGTTATTGTTGTTGTTGTTGAGGTTGGGTTTGTTTAGATAAAAGATTGAGGGGTGTTTGTAGTGTTTGGACATGTTTGGAATCTACCACACCATCATTGACCACATTTTTGTTTTTGTTCCAAAATTTGGGCTTATCGTTTGATTCTTGTTGGGGTGCATTGTGTTTATTGTCTTTGAAGATTTTGACCACGCCTTTAGTAATGAGGGATTTTTTCGATGTTGATGCCTTTATAGGTAATTTCATCAAAGGTTGTAGCACTAAGTATTTGCAAATATAAACCTAATTCTTGGTTAAGGTTCTGCACAAACATGCTAACAAGCTGCTTTTCAGGTATTTTGAATGGGAATTTGCTAGACATTTGTCTCCATAATTGAAGGAAGGAGATGAGAGTTTCCCCATTTTTCTGTTTATTGTTGCATAAGTCAGTCATAGAGACATTCATGTTTTGTGTTGTATGAGAAATGGGTGGCAAATTGTTTTGCAAGCTCGTTAAAAGATTTGATACCCGTAGGTAGATGTGAGAACCATTCTATAGCTTGACCTCCAAGACTGCAAGGAAAGAGGTGCATGAGATATGTGTCATTATGTGTGACCTCTAAACAAGCGAGATAGAATTCTCTAAGGTGGTCTTTTGGGTCTCCTCTTCCCTTGTATTTATCAAATTTGGGTATATTGAAGTTGGGAGGAAACGAGATCGTTTGCAATGACCGATCAAATAGATAAGGATAAACTTATTCCAAGGAGAAGGTTTTCTTATTGTGGCCAAATGTTAGATCAGCTAGTTGTTGTTGAACCTCAACAAGTTTGAGATCCATAGTTGTTGGAGGTGTTGGAAACATCTCTTGTTGTACTAGAGGTGGTTGTTGTTGTCCATATGGAAGATCATAGTGGAAGCCATATGCATTAGTGTTATAAGGGTTGTATGATTGGTTGGGGTCGTATGAAAGGTTTGGATTAGTTTGTTTTTGGTTGTTTTGATTTTGGGGAGGTGGGGGTGGTGCTAGGTAAGAATGTTGGCTTTGTGATGGCTGTAGATAAGAGTTTTGTCGTTGGTATTGTGGAGGTGGTGTGAAGAAAGAATTCCTTGGAGGAAAGCTAAAGTTTGTTGGGTTTGGTTGTGATGGTGGAACATAGCCATAGTAAGTTTGGTTTTGAGAGTGTTGAGGGTTGAGATAGGTGTGGGTTAGATTAAGTGTAGAAGATCTTTGTGGTGGAGGGACATAGGTAGATGGGTTTTGTGATGGTTGGGGTTGATTGAGATATGTGTTGGAAAGGTTTAGTGTAGATGATCGTTGTGGCGGAGGGACATAGGTAGATGGGTTTTGTGATGGTTGGGGTGGATTGAGGTACGTGTTGGAAAAATTTAGTGTAGAAGAATGTTGTGGTGGAGGGTCATAGGTTGTGGTGATGTTTTGTGAATGTTGTGGTTGCATGACACTGCTTGGTTTAGTGATGCAAAGATTGGATGATGTTGGGGGTGGTGTTGGTTGTGTCCCTTGTTGCATGGCTTCATAAGTGTTTCCCAGATTGTAATTTGGTGGGAGACCATCTCATGATGGGGTAGCCAATGTTCTATTTATGTTTGATGTAGGCATTTGGGAGATGATAGGAGGTTGTTGTGTGTTTGATCTAACTAGAGCGGCTTGTTTCTCTAATTCTTCTTGACATTGTAGAGTCTCTTGTTGGTGTGTATAGATCTCCATAGGAGTCATGATTGGTGATATGGGTCTTTTTACTGTTGGATTTTGATAAAGAGGATTCTCATATTGAGCGGCAAAAGGTTTAGTCATTCTCCCTTGTGAGCTTTGTTCCGGTATGGGAGTGGTTATGGTTGACATGGTTTGGACAATAGTTATAGCATCAAGGGTTTTGTTTGGCTCTTTAAGATTGGATAGATCAAAATCTTGGGGTAATTTGGTTCCTTGTTCTGCTAGTAAGCAGAAGAAATGATCTTGGTTCTCACTAAGGAGTTTGTCAAATGCAGCTATGGCTCATGGATCTTGCATAATTTCATCTAGGTCTTGTCTATCTTCTTGAGAGGATTGACCTTCTTCAAAGTGTCGCTCTTCTTGAGATGGGACTTGAACCGTGGTATACCTGGGTGTAGCAAAATCATGAGGCATGCTAGTAGTGAATTGAGTGACATCTATCAGAGGGACATTACCTTCTTGAGGATTGGTTGGTTGGTCATGTTTTGACCTATTTTGAAAATTAGTTGGTCTATCTATTGGAGTTTTTGGAGTACCCTTTTGAGACATGTTGGTTTGGCTTGGTTGAGGTGTATGAGGAGGCATTTTGTACCTCCTTGGGGTAAGTTTTTTAGCCTTCATAGATTGTTGGAGTCTAGTGGTTACCATGGGATGCACTAGGACAAATATGTTTGAGATTTTGCTAAGACAATTTGGAAAAAATGGTTTACTGGATTAAAGGCGCTGGACTGTGCTGCGAAGGCGCTGGACTGTTATACCAAAGGCAAGGGACTGTGTTTCAAGAGAGCTTTGATGCTTCTTAGAGGCATGAGACTATGTTACAAAGGTGTTGTGTTGTGTTTCAAAAGCACTAAGATGGTATCAATGATGTTTATAAGGCAAATTGTGATAGTTTTTGGATTGGATTTGCTTTGACAAGAGAAAACACATCAAACAAAGTACCAAAAGAGGACTGACACAACAGATAGTGTATGTTCAAGGCTCACAAAAAATCCCAATGTTTCCACGAGTATAAGATAATTTGCAAATAATTCAAGCACTTTTTATCCCTAGAGACATAGGTTCATTGCGGTAGTTCAGCTCACAACTTGAAATCTCCATTGACTAAATGTCATTCCATATAGGTGTCATACATTTGAGTCTTTGCGAGAGATGATAGGTAAGTATATCTCACCCTCCCCTCGGAAAGATACAAGTAGGTCATGAGAGCTTTATGGCTGAGGGAATACTATCTCTTCTCAAGGGACGCAATGGTGAGTACCTTAAGGGCTTGTACCGATTCCCCTTGCACTGATGATTACCGCAACCTTCAGAGGTGAAATGGGTAGTCACTATCTAGATTGGTTCTTAGTTGCTTTGAGGGACCAACGCCTTACGAGTATGTGACAAGGTACTAAAATCTTTGACCAATCCTACTAAGAGTATCAAACACTTCACACAATGTGAAAATTGTTTTTGCAAAGTGTTAGTACATTTCGATTTGGCACCACAAGGTAAGGTTGATGTCGGTTAGGACTTTACTTTCACCTTATCCCTAGATTATATAATGGTTCAAAAGAAAACTCTACTTACGTTCGTCCCTTTCGGATGAAGCGCAATCCAAAAGCAAGCCCTTCTAAAGGAATAACTAAAATTTAAGTTCAAGCACGTCAAACAAAGGTTCAATTGTCCCGTTATAAGAAAAATAAGGTGCAACTAGATTAGGCACACACACGATTGTAGTTGTCAATTGTCCCTTAAGAAATTGAAGTGTTTATGCATTCATGTCCATTGTCCGTTAAGAAAGTAATATGTTTCCTAAAACTTAGATTGTGAAAAAGATGATTGTTCAATTGTCCCTTAAGAAAGTAATATGTTCTTAAGATTGCAAAGATAATTTGTTCAATTGTCCCTTAAGAAAGAATATGTTCCTAAGACTTAGATTTGATAGATTAGGCAATTTTTGAAAGCTTGTCCTACATGAACACGTTAGAGAAACCCATTTTCTCTATTTAAGTGATGAGAAGCTATTTAAGTGATGAGAAGCTGCAAAAAGCTTATTAGTTCCACACAAACTCAATAGGTTAGAAAAAAATAAATCAATTGACCAAAAAGTGCTTTACTGTAAGTCAAAGGCACGTTGCTTCCGACCAAAGGCACTGGACTGTGATACCAAAGGTGCTGCATGGCATTGCAAAAGCGTGGTACTATGACGCAAAGGCACGCTACTCCTCCAGATCAGGAAAACTTGATATTTCATTAAAAAGTGAGTTTTGAAAGATGATGTCATGATTATAATATTCTCTAGAATGATTGATAAAGTTGAGATCCAAAAAGCAATGATGAAAATATGATATGTTAGACCCTACAAATCAGTAAACTAGTTAGAAACCCTAAGTATCCAAAGATACTGTACTGCTATGCCAAAAGTGTTGGACTACAGACTAGAGGTGCTGGACTGTGCCACCAAAGACACTTTGATATCACTTGAAGGCACTTTGTTGTAGACCAAAGGCGCTTTACTATGCTGTAAAGGTGTGGTTCTGTGTTCATTCACACGTTTTCGTACTATACTTAAAAAAGTAAAATTTCTAAAGAAAAATAACGATTAATGGTCCCACCGGGCGTACTAAAATGTGTATAGGAATAAAATTGAGATCGAGAGATAATCAAAACAATGAAATAATCAACAACTCAATCCTATAACATCAAGATAACGATCTAAGTAAGCAACCAAATAATCAATGAATTAACACAAAAACAATGAAAACTTTCACCTTGATTGTATTGTTATCTTGGTTGAATGTGGATTGCTCTTCAAATTGTGAAACCATGTTTGCAACAAGTGGATGTAGTTTGTGTTCAAAGTGTTCAAGGTGCTCAATGATGCGATGAATGCTGAATGTGCTGTAGGGAGGCAAAATCTTAAATGATCGAAGAACATTGGTTATGGAGATGAGGGGGGTTTATATAGGTTTCAATAAATATTGATCAACAGTCTAGATAATTCAATGGAATCAACAGATGAGATAAATCTAGGATTCATGATTAATGTGCACCTGACATGTGTCACAAAAAGATGTTTTTGTTTGAGTTAATTGTTTGATTTGACATAAAAAGATATGGAACAAACATATTTTTAGATTTCATAAAAATAGAAATGCTTTTTCTAATTTATGAGTTGGTGATAAAAACAAGATAAATTAAAGTCAATTAACTCAACTTATAATTTGCTTAAATTAAATAATAAACTATTTAATTTTGTGTGCATGGTATACAAGATTTATTTTTAGAGGAATTGGAAGATATTTGAGCAAAATAAATAAATAAATTTATTTAATTGTTTGTGCATGATTGAAGACAGAATAAATTTGAAGATTTAAATAAATTAAACAAATAAATTGATTTAATTTATTTTTAGGAAAGATATTCAATTTAAATAACTTTAAATGATTTATTTAAATTTGCAAGAATAGTTGATTTAATTAAATAATTAAAATTATTTAATTTTGGAAGAATAAAGTTGATTTTGATGAAATTAATTAAATAAAGAGGATTTATTCAATTAATGTTGAATTTAGGATATTTGGAGGAATTTTGATGAATTTGATGAAATTAATTAAATAATTAGATTATTTAATTAACATTGAAAAATAGTTGATGTGATAGATTTGATGAAATTACAGTGATGCGAATACATGGTCATTTTTGGGTGTCTACACCATTACCTATCACCACCATAACTTAGGATTTTTTCAAACTCATTCTTAAATAACCACATCAATCAGGTGTGCTCACATTGACACCAGTGACCTTCTTGTGATCCAACCTTGATTTGATACCACTTAATATAGGAGGGCCCAAGAAGGACTATTCAACCATGCATCCCACAATGTAAATACACCCATAAGTTATCACAAAGCAATAGAATACTCATAGAACACAATTACTAAAAGATAGTTTATTTAATTACCATTAATTCATTAACATAAAATTTTGCCGCAATGGGCCTTCTTACATGGCAGGGCACAACCATTTGATTATAGTAAGATTATCTAAAGCTACACAATGATACTTTATTTGGAACACCTCTTCCAGACCTATTACCAGTAACCTCCTAATGAATTCCAATATAATTACCATAGACTTGCCGCAAGGCTACCACATGACTTGACATAAGTAATTAATATCCACACCTCCCAACTACATGCACTACTGGATACATTCAAGTTGTATCCCATATCATACTACCAATTGCCACATTCTAACTCTTAGGCCTCACTCCCTCATTGCTGAAATTACCTTCTATTTTACTACTTCCTTCTAGTCTTCTTCACTTTCCTTTCTCTTGATTAAACTCTCTTATTTATACTACCCTCAAGCTTTCCACATGATCCGCATTGCCCCCAAATTGGCACAAATCCTAAAACTAGATGAAATGTGTCACCAATTATGTTATAACAAACTCACAAATTACAACGGTCCAATGGTGGAGATCCTCCATGTGGCACATCACAAGCCCTTACAATGGTTACTAAATACTTCTCAAATATTCTTCCTTTGATGCAAACCCAAAATAATCTTCCATAAACAAAAACTCATACTGCCACTCTATAGACAACTTGTGAACCGATTCCCTAGCCTCTCACTCATCCAATCAACCTTAAATTTCAAGTGTAGATGAACAAACAACACTCATAACAACCATTCCAACTATAGAAGCTAATTTCTCAATGTGGTGAAATGCACCTACTTTTATTAGCACATACTACTAACTCACAAATACATAACTACCAAAGTAAATCACTAATTCTTCCTCTTTAGACATGATACCCTACTCTCAGGTTGCTTAGGGATGCACCTGCATCGAAAGGTGTGTAGTTTTTTGGGTAATTTTAGAAATAATTTACATTTAAAATAGGCCAAATTTTTTTACAAAGTTTTAAGTTTCAATTTTATTTGATTTACAAAAATGAAAATGTAGTAGTGTAATAATCAATAAAAAGTTAGAGTTTAAAGGTTAATCAATGTTTTAAAAAGTTTATGAAAAATTGATTGGCACATGGTTGAATGAAGATATATACCTTAAATAATTAAATAATTAACCAAACTAAAAATATAGAAGAAAAAACACAAATAAAATTTTAAAATCAAACTATAATGTTTAGCATATCAAATTCAATACACATAGTAGATATGATAAAATTTATGTGTCCTTATATATAGTAAATAAAATAGTTCTAACATAAAATAAAATAAGTCAAGTAAATAAAATAGCTTCAAATTAATATCTCTCAACATTTTTTTAGATAGACGTGTTTGAGATATCTATACTAGTATTCATCACGGACATAAAAAACCCATTACAATCTCCAAGGGATAAGGATGACCTTTCCATGTTGGTGCAAGCTTCTAGATTCACAATGATTTGCTTAGAGGAAATAGAACAACCATGGATTCCATGGTACATGTTACAATGCACTATTCAAGATTGAAGGGATTGGTTATTACTAGACCAAGCTATGGCAAAAATTTAAAACTCCATTTTTAGATTTGAAATTAAGATTAAGAGTCCTTAACAAGATGTGGCCCCAAATGACGAGTCTCTATAGTATTAATATAAAAATGTAAGGATAGAAATTTAAAACATGACCTACAAAAGGCCTTGTTAGTGGGAGAAGTTAAATTGAGATTAAAGTGATACTTTATAACCTAAACTCTCATATGAGAGAGAAACATTATTAGAAACTTTGTGAGAAGTTGCAATAAAATGTTCAACACAAAATATCACCATGCCAAAGAGACATCTTCCAAAAAGCATTTGGATCATTCCCATAAAAGTGCACACTCCAACTCTTGGTTCCTATAGATAAGCCTATGAAAACAAAGACAACACAAAAAAGAAAGAAGAATATTTTTGGTTGATGTAAGATTGTTGATGAGCCTAGGATGACCCTACATTAGACATCCTAGGTAGGAAATTTGTGAGATAGCGCTTGCAAGTAAGGGATGAGTGGTAGACCACTCTTTTGGCTAATGACCTAGCCTTAATGTGCTCTTCACACATGGATAGGATTTATGGCATAAGTTAACATTTCTACCATTGCCTCTTTTAGCTCCAAGGTCAAGAGTTAGGAAATGAATTGATCTCCACTAGGTATTAGCTCTTCTACATTTTCCCCATCCTTTCAAGACCCAAGAGTTACCCAAGTTGTCCACCTTTCCTAATTATTCTAGAGCCTTGTTCCTTTACTGATTCTTCTCTCTTCTTCTTCCATCTAGATGTCATGATTCTTGTATTCCAAATCCCTTCCAACACTAATTCCTACACATCTCTATGATTTTCCCAAGTTAGAACATTTATTACTCTATCGTGGCTTCCTTATAAAAACATACTCATAATCAAACTTAGGGAAGTATCTATCTCCCACTAATCCCCTTTGTAAGTTCCATATGTGTTT
The DNA here is from genome assembly GCA_027924645.1 of Cunninghamia lanceolata. Classification (NCBI taxonomy): domain Eukaryota; kingdom Viridiplantae; phylum Streptophyta; class Pinopsida; order Cupressales; family Cupressaceae; genus Cunninghamia; species Cunninghamia lanceolata. The sequence continues at coordinate 11,972,356 of BSBN01000987.1, read as the reverse complement.
GTGCCTTCATTTCTTGTTGCACAAGTTTGTATCGGTTATATCTATGATGTTTTGTGTTTTCTTATGGATATTCGACATATTTATACTTGAGACATGTTATTTTTTTATAATTGAACACATGATTTATTTGGCTTCACTATTTTCATTGATTATGAGATGTTAGTTGATTTATTTCAATGGTTCAGTATTAGTGTTTTGATTAATGATTAAATATGCTATAATCATGCATCTTTATTTTGTCCTAATAATGTTATATTTAGAGGATTAATATTAGGATGTGATTTTTGATTTGTGAGATGTATCTACCTTGCATGGTTTTATGTTTACATTGGTTATTTACTATGTTGTACTTCAACTATCATTATATTGGACATGCTTTATGGGTAATTGATTGTGTAGGACACAATGTAAAATCAATGGTGGTAATATCAAAGATGTTCACATGGGTTTGTTGGATGTGCAAACCCATATTCCTCCATGAAACCATCTATCTTAATCACTTGCAATTTGGGAACCAATGAAACTGATGAAACCATCTATCCTAATCGTTGAAACCATCTATCCTAATCACTTGCAATTTGGGAACTCTTATGTGCTAGACTAGTGAATTGTATTGATTCTATATACTTCAAATTATTTCCTTATATGCATCATTAGTTTGATATGAGTGTGGAAATGATTTAGGGTATTTTGGGAACAATATAATTTACTTAGGAAATATAAAGGGTTAGATAAAAATTGTTTTACTAAAATTACAAGTCTTGAAAATGATTTTCATATTGTAATGGAAAAAATAACTTGGGTTACACGCATGCACACAAATTACAAGTCTTGAAAATGATTTTCATATTGTACTGGAAAAAATAACTTGGGTTACACACATGCACACAAATTAAAGTCTTAAAAATGATTTTCATATTGTAATGGAAAAAATAAGGGTTACACACACATGCATGTGTTCATGCACACGCACTCACATTATGAATGCTTATAACTTGAAGGTATAAAATGACTTACTAGGCAAGTTAAAGGTCAAAATTAGATATTTGTTGAAAATAGATATTAGCTAATGTGTGAGGGTAAAATCGAGTTTGATAGATCAAGCATGACTAACAAAACTCAAACCTACAACCTTCAAGAAATTGATCTAAACAATAACAATAATTCAGTGCAAAAGAAACAAAGAACAAAATCACCTAGATTGTATGAATTCCTTGGTTTTTTGTGGATTTCTCAATAAATTGCAAAACCATGGTTGCAACAAGTGGACATGGGTGATGTGCTCAAAGATTCAATAAGTGTGCTCAATGATGCAAAGTATGCTCAAAGCACTATATGAATGCCCAAACTTAATGATAAAAGAGTATTTGTGAAGAGATGAATGGACATATTTATAGGTTTCAGGGAAGATTGATCAACAGTGGAGATAAATCAATGATATGGATGGTTGAGACAAATTGAGAAGACATGAAGGAACGTGCACACGACAAGTGTCCATGCAAAAAGGTGTTTTATTGAGTTAATTGCTTTCTTGGATAAAAATAAGATGCTTTTCATAAAAATAGAATGCTTTTTTCTATTTTATGAGTTGATTGATAAAATCAAATATTTAAAGCCAATTAACTCAACTTTTGATTTGTTTTTTGACATGCTGTGAATAAAACTAAATAATAAATTATTTAATTTGTGTGCATGGAGGAAAATGAAATTTTTAGAGGATTTAAAAGATAAAAACAAATTAAATAAATAAATTTATTTAATTTATTATGTATGATGGAGGAATAAGAAGATATAAATAAAATATTAATTTTATTTATTTAGAAGATATTGGAAAAGTCAACTTAAATAAATTTAGATAATTTATTTAATTTTGGAAGAATAATTAGCTAATTAAATAATTAAATAATTTAATTATTGTGGATGAGAGGAATTAAGATGATGAAATAATTAAATAATTGATTTATTTAATTAATGTGGATTTGAAGATTGAAAGAGGATAATTTAATTAAATAATTAAAATTATTTAATTTAGAAGAATAAAGTGGTGATTTAATGAAATTAATTAAATAAATAAAATTTATTCAATTAACTTTGGAATTAGGGGAACTAGAAGAAATTGATGAAATTAATTAAATAATCAAGTTATTTAATTAATGTTAAAAGCAAGTGATTTGGAAGCATTTGATGTATGCAAGGTGAATAATGCAAAGGTTATTTTTAGGTGTCTATATTTTGCCCTTCTTTGAGACAATGCCTTTTATAGCATTGTTTCAAAGAAAATAGTGATGAAGATGATTTTACAACTATGCCCCAGTGTAACTGGTGTAGGATGCCCCCTTGAGAGGAAATACAGGGAAGTGACAAAAGGACTGGGTTGAATCGTGACTAGAAGAATGGGATAGTGACGCAACGGAAATAGGCTAAGAAGGACTAGATTAGAGCTTGAAGGTTGACACAATGGAGAAATAAGATGACATGAAGAAAAAACTGGATAATGGGAGAGAAGAATGAGGGTTGGGACTCTATAAATAGGGCCCAAGGGGTCACTTTCAAGTCATTTGCACACTCAAAGTTTAGAATTTTCAGAGCCTTTTGTCTTCTTGTGCTAGTTGAGAGTTTAGAGCCTTAGAGGAGTTTTGATAGTAGAGATGGTACCTATTCCACTCCATGAGCACTGAGGTGAGCCCGTCAGGACCTATGGTTGACCAATAGGAGCACTGACAATGGTATGTAGTCTTAAAATTGTCTTAAGTGCATTTATTAGGGTCATAAATGAGGTAGAAAAAGATTTTTTCCAAAGGCAAGTCATAGGTTAAAACTGTGCATTTGGTCAGCAACAATGCATCTTTGGAAAATTGAAGTGCCTTTGGAAAATTGAAGCGCCTTTGGGTGGTGACTGTGTCTTTGGCGGAGTTGATGCGCCTTTGGTGGTTTAGGTTAGGGTTTAGGTTATTGATGCACCTATGGTGGACATTGACCTACCTTTGGTGCAGGTATGCGCCTTTGGCATGTAGTGAAGCACCTATGGTAAACATGATGTGCCTTTGGTGTTGATGGGATTTTGACCATGTTGACTAAGGTTGACTTAACCTTTTGATGATGTTTGACCTACCTTTGACTTGGTTTGAATGGGTTTGACTTAGCTTGACTAGGGTTGACTTAGATTTTGCAAGTTGTTTTGACTAGATTTTTGCCAAGGATAACAAAATTGACTTGATTTGACTGCAGGTCATTTTACCTCCTTTGATATTTAGGCAACGTCATCCTGTTGACTTGGCTATGGTGGCCAACCTGGAGTGGGAGGAGATCTTCCTAGAGGTTATGGGATTATGGAACATAGCGCATATGACACCAGTTCGAGCCTATCTATCATTGACGACTACATTAGTAGAGTGATGGCGCAACAAGCATAACTCGTTCCTTTTCCTGATTGGAGAGGCGACTATTACCTTAGAGGATGTGTGGCACATTTTGCGGATCCCTATTCACAGTGTATGGGTTGACTATGACATAGATCATGGGGAGATGGACCTCAGGAGGATATTCATGACTCTTGACTTAGGTATTAAGGAGCATGAGATCTGATTTGGATGGATTCACTGGCTCTATGATAGGATTCAGTCAATTGTTGTTTCATTGATTGCTAGATTTTTATTTCCTGATAGACACTCTCGCAGACTTGTAGTTAGATGGGGTACCATCCTAGAGGGTATGTTTACTCATGGGGTTAGGTATGCATGGGCCCCCCATGTTTTGGGGCAGTTATGTCATGACCTACATGATTGTACCTACAGATATGGTATGAGTTTGTCTGCCAGAGTCACATTGTTACACATTTGGGCGTGGGAGCATACTCCTGTTATGAGGCCTATATCACCTCGCTAGCGATGGCGTGGTGAGCCATTTGTGCACTTGTATGATGGAGCATTAACACAGAGACGATTGGGTGCCTTGGCTTATTAGAGGCAACAGATTGATGAGCTGGACACTTTTGTTTGGAGGCCATGGCGAGATTGTGAGTCATGGGCAGATGATGTAGAGCAACTTGTCTATTGTAGATAGGTGAGATATCTATTTGGATGGAGTGTATACACCACAGAGAGATACCTTCTAGAGTGGGTATTGTGCCAGTTTATGTTGCCCAGCCCGGGAGATGCCATATATGCCAGGACTCAGCAAAAGATTCCAGATTGGGGTCCAGAGATTGTTGTAGCTATAGCCCTTGCCAAGCTTTGAGGACTTGCCCTAGTGGCATGGCAGTGGATTTTGGGAGAGGTAGACCCTAGGACGACACCAAAGTATGATGCATTTTGGCTGTAGCATAGGCTCGTACAGTTTACAGTGCCAGGGATAGTAGGAGTAGTGGGGGAGGTTGCCAGCAGAGGACAAGAGGTTAGACCTCACTGAGCAAGACGATAGAGATAAGTCTAGGCATAGGTACATGTGCAGGCACCTGTATAGGACATCAAATGATAGGGTGGGCAAGATCAGTCTGACGTAGAGATGTAGGATATGGGGGCATTGCAGCAGGTTGTCCTGCAGGTTGAGATAGAGGTAGAGTGCCTTTAGAGGCTCTTACAGGAGGAGACTGCACGCCGGTCATGCATTAAGCTCAGATACATTAGAGTGTGGTAGGAGAGAGATACTACCAAAGTAGAGGTCCGGTAGGCTTAGGCATAGCTACAGGCCCAGGCCCAGGCACATGTGCCCATATAGGTAGTAGATGATGGCATAGTAGCCCAAATTACTACTGAGAGAGATGCGACCATAATAGCTAGGCAAAGTGCAGAGGCCTCCCTGCAAAGGGTGATTATAGAGAGAGATATAGCCAGAGCTACACTTGGTATAGATCAGACAACTATGACACTAGACAAAGAGTTGACTCATGTTCAGGTTGAGTTGACTTGAGTGCAGGGTGAGTTAGAAACAATGGGTAGGGAGGTGAAGTACTATAGAGGGTTATACTACGGGGCTGTGCCAGCTGAGAAACAACAACTGAGTTTTAGGGAGAGAAGTAGATCCAGAGACTTAGCCTTGTGCCGATCGGGATCATTAGTGATGGGTCCTCCTAGGAGGTCATTATCACGAGGACCTCCACCTAGCATAGGTGGATCGCAGGGACATCATCCTGTAGGGAGCTCTACACACAACCATGGCTAGAGCATGTTTTATATATATGATGTACCATTTTTGTATCAGTGATGTATTTGTTGCAACTATGATGCCTGTAGACTTTGATGTATATTTTGATGGCTCATGATAGCCTACTTGTACTATATCATTATTTTTGATGGATATATAAGACATGATTTTTGATGACCTTGATGAGATATATATGATATACTTGTGATGTTCTATGATTCATGATGATGTTATGGATGTGTATATGTTTATGATGATGATGTATTTCTATATGCTATGGATGTTTAGATACTTATATTTTATGACATGTTATGATGATGTTATAGATGTGATGGCATATACTATGATCATGGATCCATGTGATGATGTTTATATGCTATGGATATATCGTGATGATATGTATATACTTATAGATGTATGGATGAGATATTAGGATCATGGATTTATGTGATGATATACTACGATGTTTATGATCATGATGCCTAACATGTATGGTTTTTCAGGTATGTAGAAGACAACTGATGATGTTAGTATGGATAGAAGAAGTGATTTGTAGATTAGAGAGAAGGATGAAAATTGATCGATCTTGTATGAAAGCAATAATTTTATTAGGATAGATGGATGGGTGGATGGGTAGATGGATAGGTAGTTACAATAGTTATGCTCTAAATATATAAAGAGTAATCCTTATTTTTGATATAGCATATGGATATTATACACCAGAGTATTTAAGACCAAGGTGCCGATGTATCTAATGCATAGGACATTGACTCTGCAAACAAATGGTTTGAACTTATATCTACTAGACATAATAGAACCTTGTTGGATAATGTGAATGGAAAATAGTCTTAGCGTAGAATGATCTTAATACACATAAAGCCTTCACAAAACCTTAGATGCAAAAGATATTGATATGCACGATGCTAATTCCAACACAAATAAGATACATATTAGTCATAGTAGGATAATAAGTTCATCCCACAAACACAGTATATGAAAGCAATGACTATGCCCCAATCCATACTACATCACAACCTACCAAGATATAGAAAATCAAGGCAGCCTTGAATAGGTATTAGAAAGGAACAAAAGATAAACCAAAAAGAAATTGACTGATTGATAAAACAAAAACACAACCGACATATTCTCTTTCCAAAGAGGTTGCTTAGGGTAGATTGGGTCTTATTGTAGGAATGATATATCCGTTAAAGGCTTTGTTGTTTGGATAAGATGGATATTGTAGATGTGGAAAGCGGTATGCGGGCAAGCATATTGCTTTAGGAGTAGTCTTTTGAATGAACATGTTTTGATAAGTACTTGATCTTTCAAGGGATGCATAGTTCATTTTCTACTTGAGTTAGTCAAGTTGAGGTGGATGAGATGGATTGTGATGGATGGAAGAAGAAAGAGATGGAAGTGTTGATGGATTGAGATTGAGAAAGGGCATATCATATGTGCCTGAGTACTGGATACTTCCTTTGTATTTCAGACTACCTACATACCCTGTATCCACGAGATCAAGGCACATTACAATGATGATGATTATGATGATATGTAGTTCCAGTTTATGATGATGTGGGATGGTTCGAGGTGAAGGATGAATGATGGCATCTTATGTATCTAAGTACTGGATACTTCCTTCATATTCTAGACTATCTACATACCCTGTATCCATAGGATTAAGGCACATTAAGATGAAGGTGATGATGATATGTAGCTCTTGTTAGTGTTGATGATATAAGGTAGTGAGTGATGATGGTCATACCTCGAACAAGCATCCATTCCTAGACCTAGGTTAAGGAAAAAGTGCCCCCATTCAGGTAGAGGTTTTATTATGGAAAATGATGGATGGACTAACTATGGATGATGCTAATGGATGATAACTGACTATGGATGATGCTAATGGATGAAAATTGACACTGACAATTTCCAAGCCATGATAGATGGGAAAGTCGAAATGCCTGAGTCAATATGGATGGATGAGGGTTTTATTATGAATTTATATGGAATGCGATGGATGTGCGACTTAAGAGATGGTGGATGCTGACTATATACATAGCGCCTGTTTGCCAGGTTTTTACTATGGTACTTATCCAAGGTGCCTGTTTACTAGGTTTTCACCAAAGGGTGGATTATTTTTGGATTTTTATATTTTTATATTTTTTTGACATTTTTTGGATTTTTTGGATTTTTTTTCATTTTTCATTTTTTTTGATTATTTTGGATTTTTTTAAGGATACTCTGAGGATCAAGCATAGAATTTATTGAGATGAACATTGTTTATGGCTTCATCTAAAGGTATGCCTTAGGGTGTTGACAAAGTGTAATATCCTGATCCATAGACTGCTATGACAACAAAAGGACCCAACCAATTAGGCTCAAATTTGCCCTTCTTGTCTCTATCTTGTTGGTTTTGTTACTTTTATTTAAGGAAAAGATCACCTATCTGAAACCATCTTTCCTTTATCTTCTTATTATAGTTACGATGGAGGTGGTCTTGATAGACATGCAGATGATTAAGTGCTATGAGATGCCTCTCATCCAGTAACTCTAGCTCAGTCAATCTAGAAATTCTGTACTCCTCTCCATTTATAAGATGCTGCATAGATACTTTGAGAGATGGGATCTCAACCTCGATGGGTAAAATAGCTTCAGTGCCATAGACTAAGGCATATGGGGTAGCACTAGTTGGTGTTCTGATACTAGTGCAATATACCCATAAGGTGGGGTTGAGTTGCAAGTGCCAATCGTGACCAACTTCATTGACCGTTTTCTTTAGGATTTTTAGTATGGTTTTGTTGGAAGCCTCAGCTTGGTCGTTACTTTGGGCATAGTAAGGAGCAGAAAAGTGATGCTAAATATGGTATTGTGTGCACAAGGTATAGACATCTTGGTTCTTGAATGGTCTACCATTATTAGTTACTATAGCTTGGGGAATACCATTCCGGGGATAAACTTGGCTATTTGTTTGTCGGTGATATAGGTCATGGGAATAGCTTCTACCCACTTCGTAAAATACTTAGTGGTGGTAATGATAAACTTATGGCCATTGGAAGAGGATGGATGGATTTTACCAACGAGTTCGAGTCCCCACTGTGAAAAGGACCATGGAGTAGTAACATGTTGTAGCTCATGTGCTGGTGCATGTATCGAATCTCCATGCTACTGGCATTGAAGACACTTCTTGGTAAACTGGAACGCATCTTGTTCTATTGTGGGCCAATAATAACCTATACAGAGCAACTTCTTAGCTAGAGTAGGACCAGTAGAATGTGATCCATAGACACCTTCATGTACATCTCGTAAGGCAACGTTAGCTTCTTCTGAGTTAAGACATCTAAGGAGGATACCATCAAGACTCCTGTGGTATAGGGTATCACCAAGGATGGTAAAGCGAGAGGATCGATCGATGAAGGTTTTGCATTTGGTAGATGTAAGGTTGGATGGGATGGTGTTATCATGGATATAATCATAGATATCTTGGTACCAAGGGGAATTGGGACCAACAAGTTCGCAGATAATTTCTGTTTGTGGAACATCAATGACCAGTATTAACAATTGCTTGATCAAGAATTCACAATGCTGAGTGTTTGTAGGCATATCCACAAGTGATCCAATAGTAGCCATAGCATCTACAACTTTATTATGTACCCTGGGGATTTGTTCAAAAGAGATGCTAGAAAAATGTTGCTTGTAGCTATCAACCAATTGTTTGTAGGGTATCAACTTGTCATCTTTTGTTTGATACTCATCTATGACCCGTTGGATGACTAGTTGAGAATCTCCATAGAATTGGAGTTGTTTGATATTCCATTGGACTGCTATGCAGAAGCTTGTAAGTAGTGCTTCATACTTGGAAATATTGTTGGTGCAAGGGAATGCTATCTGATATAACTTTGGAATATAATCATTATGTGGTGTAACAAAGAGGACTTCTGCTCCTGAACCATGTTGTGTGTAGGAACCATCAAAGTATATTTTTCATTCAATTGAGGTAGAAAGATTGAATATCCCTTCATTTGGAAAGTCAGAGAGCATAGGGTTTATATTTATTATAGGAGCCTCTACTAATTGATTTGTAAGAACTTGTCCTTTGATAGCTTTTTAGTCAACATACTCTATGTCAAACTTGCTCAGAATCATGACCCATTTAGCTAGTCTACTTGTGATGGCTGCCTTGGATAAAAGATATTTCAGTGGATCAATCTTAGAAATGAGCTTGGTGTATTGGTTTAACATGTAATGTCACAACTTTTGGGAAGTAAACACTACTGCTAAACATGCTTTCTCCATGGAAGTATAATTAAGCTCATATCTAACCAAGATACAACTAATATAGTAGACTGCCTATTCTTTTCCTGACTCATCATGATGTGCTAGGAGAGAACCTAATGTTGTGGATGTAATAGAGATATACAAGAGTAAAGGTCTATCTAGAATTGGTGGCACCAAAAGTGGAGGTGTAGATAGATATTCTTTGAGTTGATCAAATGCCTGTTGACACTTACTATCCCATCGAAATGAGACATCCTTGCGGAGCAAGTGTTGAAATGGTTGACATTTATTTTCTAGCCATGAAATAAACTATCTAATAGACTATAATCTCCCTTGAAGGCTCCTTAGTTCTTTTAGATTCTTGGGTGGAGGAATTTCAATTATAGCTTTGACCTTGGTAGGATCCACTTCAATTCCTTTGCAAGATACAATGTACCCCAACAATTTCCCTGAAGTGACACCAAAGACCCGTTTCTTAGGATTGAGCCTCACTTGATATTTCTCTAGTTTGTCAAATATCTATCCTAGAACCTATAGATGATCTTCCCTAGTCTAAGATTTTCCCAATATATCATCGACATAGTCTTCCATAATAGTATGAAAAAGGTCATGAAATATCACTGTCATTGCTTTCTAATAGGTAGCTCCTGCATTCTTTAGACCAAAAGGCATGACTTGCCAACAATAGGTGCCCCAAGGACATGTAAAAGATGTTTTATGTTAGTCTTCTAGTGCTATCATAATCTGATTGTATCCAAAGAAACCATCCATTAGGGAAAGCATTTTGTGACCTACTATCAAATCCACAATGATATCAATGTTCGATAGTGGAAAGTCATCTTTGGGACATGCTTTATTGAGATCTTTGAAGTCTATGCAAATGCAAATTCCTCCATTTGGTTTGGCAATAGGTACAAGGTTGGAGACTCACTCTGTATAATCAATAGGTTATATGAATTTTGCATCTAGCAATTTCTCAAGCTTTACTTTTACCAATAGTACTATTTGTGGATGCATCTTGCAAAGATTTTGTCTAATAGGCTTGGCATTTGGAGATACTGCTAGATGATGAACTACTAGTGAAAGGTGGGTCCAACCTGGGCATGTCAACATATGACTGAGCAAAATTGATTGTCAATTGCAAGAAGAATTTTGTGAAGTCCTTCCCTTCTTGTTCTAATAGTGAAGCTACTAGGAATGTGATTTTAGGATTCTGAACTATGCCTAGATTCATCTCCTGTGAGTCTTCCACCAAGAGAGTGGATTTTTCTTGATACTTTGTAGGTAAGGGAAGGTCAAATCCTCCATCCTCAGGTGCCTCAAAGAGGTTTTCACCATTGGATATGTCCTTTGTTTTTACTTTTTTTTATGATCAGGAGGTGCCACATTGTGGTTTTCACCCAGGGATCTATTTATTTTATTTTCACTTTTGTGACTGGAGGATTTGGTTTTCTCACCAAAGTATGTCGATTGATATAAATCTATGACAAACCCATCTTTATGATTTCCAAGTGGTATACCATCCTAGAGTCCCATGAATTCTACTATGGCCTCATCATTCTAAAAGATGTCAAGAATGGGGGCCTCTTGTTGGTCCCAATCAATGAGTTCAGGGTAGATGAGTTGTAGGCTCTGGGTGTTCATGTTGGATGTGAGTGAGATGGATGATATCATGAATATCGAGGTTTCTTGGAATAGGTCTATTAGGTGTAGGTAAGAGTCATCGATAGTATCCTCTTTAAAGATCAAAACTATAGGAAAAGCTTTTGCTACCTTGTCGATAATAAACTTGATGTTCGAGGAACATGGTACCTCCTTACTGTATCCTAACCCCTATCTTTTGTTATGCTTAGTCACAATAATAGGCTCTAGATTTCCTTGACCATGTTTTCCAAGACCGCCTTTGCTTTTATATCCCATGTTTTTGACAATTTTGAGACATGTACCATATTGTGTGACAGGTAATGTGACTAGATCCTTTTCTTGGAATATCCATGAGGAGATATCTTCAATAGATTCTTCTTCTAGCAAGCCCCCATGAGTGAATGTTGTTAGGAAAGTTGGTATCTTTACCTTTTTAGTGACCTTTGCTATGGGTGGTTTTCCATATGATTTTGGTGAATGAGGCATCCTCCCCACACAAAAAGACTTTGAGATGTCATATTTGTCAAATCCTATGTCTTTGTATCAGACCTTGATCTTGGGAATGGGTTTATTAGTAGAGGATTTTTTCAAAGTATCTGGGTTGATGTATAATGGAGATAGTGGGGCTTCAATATTATTTAGGATTTGGTTGCTATTTCGGTAATGCCCTTGCATGGCACGAAAAAACTCAAATGGATTAGGGTCTCTAAGGATTGTGATTTCACTACCATTGAATGGGAACTTGAGACATTGATGGTACGATCTGCATGGTATGAATCCATGGGCAACCTAGGATGATATTATATAGAAGATCAAGGACCAATACTTGGCATCTTATTTCTAATATGATAGGGCCTACTTAAATAGGCAAATGGATCACACCTTCTGACTGGTGCTCAACATCATCATAAGCTTTGATAGTGATTGACTGTTCAGGATTAATGCTATCCTCAGAGTACCCTAGTTGTTTTAACAATTTGAGTGAACAAATGTTTAGACCGGAACCACCATCTATAAGTATACATTTGATCTTTCGTTGATGTATGAATACTTCTATATGGAGTGCATCATTATGGAAAGGGTCATGAGAGGGGAGGTCTTTATTAGAGAATACCACATGGTAAGGTGATGCAATGTGACCTATCATGGCTTGAAAATCTATGACAACTATGTTGTTAGGAACCGATGACTCTTTTAGGGCTTTTTCAAGCACCACCTTGTGAGAAGGTGATGACTTTAGAAGGTCTAAAGTGGAGATTTGTGTGGGAGGCTTCCTTAGATGTTCTATGATATTGTATTTAGAGTTGATGGGAGTTTTTTGTGTTGGCCCACGAAGGGTAACACGACCATGACTAGTTGTGATCGCACAATTAGGGTTTTTTCCCTTGATGGTAAGGGTGGACACCCAACTTTCTTCAAAATGACCCAAAATGGAATCATAAGAAGAGGAAGTTTTGTTGATACTTCTACCTTTATCGGAGTTATTACCTTTACCATGTGGAGGGAATGGATCCTTGTACATGTCTAGGTCTTTGTTTGTGGTATGGGTTGGAGGATCGTCAATAGTGACTTCACCTTTGTCTATGAGATTCTAGATTAAGTTTTTCAACTTCATGCAACTAGGGGTTTTGTGTCCTTTCACTCTATGGTACTCACAATACTTATTATCTTTGTACCAAGTGGGTTTGAAAGTGGGTTCATCATATCGACAAGTTTCTGGCAATGTGATAAGTCCACTTTGTACTAGTTTCTTAAGGACAGATTCAATAGGTTCTCCCAATGGAGTGAACCTATGTCTAGGGGGATAGTCTTGTTTTGGTTACTCACGAGGAGTAGATTGGGTGGTTTTTGATTGGAGATTAATTGGTGGTTGGAGAGATTGAATGTGTTTAGTGTCCACGACACCATCACTGACGAAATTCTTATTTTTGGACCAAAATCAAGTTTTGTCATTAGAGGTTTGAGGATTATATTTGGTCTCTTTGAAGATTTTGACTAACCCCTTTGCTATGAGGGCCTTTTCAATGTTGGTCCCCTTGGAAATTATTTTGTCAAATGAGGTAGCACATTGGATTTGTAAGTGACATCCAATTTTGGGATTGAGATTTTGAACAAAAATGCTAACAAGTTGCTTTTCTGGGATAGGCCAAGAGAATTTACTAGACATACTTCTCCATCTTTGCAAGAAGGATATGAAAGTTTCCCCATTACGTTGTTTATTGTTGTACAAGTCTATCATGGAAATCTCATGTTCAGTATTGTAGGAAAAGTGGGTTGCAAACTTTTCAGCTAGTTCATTAAATGTTTTCATACCCATGGGTAGATGAGAAAACAATTCTTTGGCTTGCCCTCCAAGACTATGAGGGAAGAGGTGCATAAGATAAGTGTCTTTATGAGCAACCTCTTAGCAAACAATATAGAACTCTCTAAGATGCTCTTTTGGATCACCTTTTCCCTTATATTTGTTGAATTTAGGCATGTCAAAGTTAGGGGGAAAAGGGATCATGGGTAGTGATCTATCAAAAGAATAGGGACAAACCTCCTCCAAGGAGAAAGTTTTCTTTGTGTCTCCAAGTGAAAGATCAGATATTTGTTTTTGTCGATTTGAAAACTTGAGCTCAAGATCCGATGTGGGTGTTTGTGGAACAAGATTTTGTTGAATAGATGGTGGTTGTTGTGACCCATAGGAGAGATTGGTGTTGGATGTATATGAATGGAGATTTTATGGGTCATAAGAATGTTGTAGATTGTTTTGGGGAGGATTCATGTAGAAATGTTGGGCTTATGAGTTTTGTGGAGGAGGTACGTAAGAGTGTTGACTTTGGGAGTGTTGAGGGGGGTTGGTGTAAGAATGTTGATTTTGGTATTGTTGAGGTGGAATGATATAGGAGTTTTGATTTTGGGAGTGTTGAGGTGGAATGATATAAGAGTTTCGAGGAATGAGTGCTTGGACTTGTGACACTTGTGGAGTGGTATAAGCAAGATTTGATATAGAAGTTGGTACTTGTGACATTTGAGGTGGAGTGACATAAGCAAGATGAGATATGGAGTTTTGAACTTGTGACACTTGTGGAGGAGTGGCACTAAAAATATTAGGGATGGGGGTTTGGACTTGTAATATTTGTGGAGGATTTTGAGGGGGTGTAGGTGTAGACGTGGTGAAGAAAGGGTTGGCTTGATTTTCTTATTTTGTGAGATTTTCTTGTTGTATTTGGTAAATCTCCATGGGGACAATAAGGGGTTCGAGTGATGTGTCTCCTGTGGGGGGTTGATAAAGTGGATTGATGTACTTGTAGGTGAAGGGATTGAAAGGCATCTCATATGAGGGTGAATCGGGAATGAGTGATGATATGGTAGACATAGTTTGGATAGGGGTGATTTGTGATCTACCCATTGCAGTGGTGGCATTATTGATGGGATATTGCTCCCTGAGAGTAGATGTGTCAAAGTCTTGAGGCAACTTGGCTCCTTTTTTAGCAAGTAGATGAAAGAAATGATTTGGATTGGAAGCCAAGAGTTTATCTAAAGCATCTAAGATTTTGGGGTCTTGCAAGTTTTCATCAAGGTCTTGAGATACTTCTTGAGATGTTTGTACTTGTTGAGGGAGTCTAGGTTGATGAGATGATGATTGACCTCTAGTATACGCTTTCGGTAGAAAGTCACGAGGATTCAACTTTGTTGTAAATTGTGTAGCATCTATCCATGTAGAGTTATCATCTTGAGGGTTGTTTTGGGTATTTCCTTGAGGACTGTTTTAAGGATTTTGTTGCGGGTTGTTTTGGGGACTGTTTTAACTAGCCTCCATGGCTAATCTATGCTGGTTTCTAGTCACAATCATGTGAATTTCTATGACAAAGATATGGATGGATTGATTTTGGATTCTTGTGATTGAGTTGAGACTACTAAGATGATGTTTTGGATTGGTTGCTTGATGGAAGATAAGTAGAACCTAGATCAATTGATGTTGGGATGTTTGATGATCTTCAAAGAGGTAGACTAATGACCTCAAAGAAGACATATAGGATTAATGAGTTTAACCAACTTAGAAAAGGCTATTTTCTAAGCTAATGAAAACTAGTAATAAATACTAATTTACCTTCAAGGATCTAAGAGAGGCAAGCTTTCTCAAATCAAAGACAAATTAAGAGATGTGATCTAGATCCTAGGATAGAAGCCAAAATGAAGCTAAAAAGATGGATAAAATTTGGGCTTGTTTGGTGATGATGATGATGTTCATAGTCTCAAGAGGATAATAACTCTAAAAATCCAAGTTTTTTCTATGAATATTGATGGGAATGGTCTGAAGGTGGATAGAATGGGTCTGGATGGACTATAGAACAGTGGACCTACTGTTAAATGTGCCTAAAAATGGATGATTTTCAAATCTAGGCTCAAAGAATGACTGTTGATAGGCAGAGACCAAAGGTGCAAGATTGTACACCAAAGACAGGTTTTTGTCACTCAAAGGCGAGTCAGAATATCTCAAAGGCATGTTTCTATGGAACAGAGTTGTAACAAGATAAATCAGAGGCATGTTACTATTGTTCAAAGGCATATCAAGATAACTCAGAGGCAAACTTTCTATCAGACCATGAAAAATTAACTAGGCCAAAGGTGCAATTCTATGCACCAGAGGTGGGTTTTTGCATGCCAAAGGCATAGAACTGCGTGCTAGAGGCGCGTTTATGCAAGACAAAGGTGTGGAACTATAGGCCAAAGGCACAATAAGATAGTGCAAAGACATATTTCTATGATTCAAAGGTGCGTTTTTGGAACAGTGTGTTTTTTGAGATAAGAATTTGTAATTTTTGTTTTGGCAAGAGAAAACACAGTAGACAAAGTGGCTGTGGACTGACTCAAGGAGTTGGGTGTGCGAGGCTATTAACCTCTGCAGATAAACAAATGGTGAATACTTGGTAGATCACAGGAAATACACACCAAACACTTGTACAACAACCTAGAATTATTCATGTAGGTGTATCATATCTCATGGATTCACTTAGGTTCGGCTTCAACCCCCACTATTAGATAATGGCAATTTCTAACCACTTAATACCATCTTATCATCACTAGGATAGATAGGGAATGTAAGATCATGGACCAACTTATACCCCTCACTCTTGGAGACACTTAAGTCTATCCAAAATCATATTCCATCTCTAATGAATGAAGGTACAAGCGTGAACTTTTCTCCCCCACTACTGGTAGGGCTGCACCGAAGATATGACGGCTAAAATAGCTAGGTTTACAAGGTGCCTAGGGAGTTCCCCAATATACACAAGGTACGGGGGAACATAAATCTATGAATGGGGGTATCCCAATCAACTGACACTCAATCATACAAGTCTTGGTAGACCAAGTATCTTGAAGATTTTTTGCTTAGAGTTGAGAGGGTCTTTCCTTTGAAGTTGAGTCTTTTGACACTCCCAACATTTATATACCACACTAGAACATGTGGTTGGGGTCATCCCTAGAGGTGATGAAATCCCCTAGCAGCCCCCCTAGAAAGAATATCGAGTACTTTTAATTCTCAAGACCACCTTTCGACATGAGAGAAGAGTATATGTATGACTCTCGAGTCCTCGGGAAGAAAGCAAATAAACCAAGTAAATGAATAACCTAAGTATTTCTAATTTTCAAGATCACTTTTCAGTGTAAGGAAAGAGCATACATACTAAGGCATTCAAGACACAAAATACAATCATTAATTCTCTTATAAAATTGAAGTGTTTCTAAGACTTAGTGTAAAAACGTAGGTCCTTTGACAAGCATCTTGCACCAAATATGTTAGAATTTCACTTCTTGATCCTTGCTAGATGATAAGATGCTGCACAAGCTGCTATTAGTTCCAAAAAATGCTAATGATTAGTGAAAACAATTTAACAGACCAAAAGCAAGTTTCTGTGCTGCAAAGGCACAAAGATATTTACCAAAGGCATGTTGTTACTATGCAAAGGTGAGCTGTCATTGTTCAAATGTGAATTTTTGCTATTCAAAGGCGTGCCACTACTGTGCAAAGGTGAGATTCTGCTATTCAAAGGCATGTTTCTATCATAGTCCTGCAAAAAATAATAAAATCAAATCAAACATGCAATCGAGTGATTGATGAATGGATTCTTAATGGGCTAGGGGGTTGGATGATGATATGGATTGTAATTCTGCACCAAGACCAGACAATAAATCAAGTTAAATGGTTGATTAGTAAAAAGTAAGATGCTACCCACAAATAAATCAGCTTGTGGGTATGATATATCAGTGTTAGCAAATAAAACAAATTGTAACATATAGAATGAGATCAAAAGATGTTAGAGATCACTGTCAATAATCAAGATAAGTCAGAAAACCCTAAAAACCAAAGGCAAGTTGTAAATGACCAGAGGCAAGTTATTACTGCACATAGTCGTGTTTCTACGCTGCAAATGCATAGAACTGTCACCTGAAGGAGAGCTTCTATCAACTATAATTGTGCTTCTATCAGTCAAAGGTGAATTTTACCCTATCAGAGGCATGTTTTTATGGTTCAAAGGCAAGTTTCTATGTTGTGATTGTGCAGTTCCGTACCTGTGCCTAGAAAAATCAATTTTTCTAAAAAAAAAGTAATGTTAAGTCAGGAAGTGGGTCCCATCAGGTGTGCCAAAATGTGTGAGGGTAAAATCAAGTTTGATAGATCAAGCATGAATAACAAAACTCAAACCTACAACCTTTAAGAAATTGATCTAAACAATAAAAATAATTCAATGCAAATGAAACAAAGAACGAAATCACCTAGATTGTATGAATTCCTTAGTTTTTTGTGGATTGCTCAATAAATTGCATAACCATGGTTGCAACAAGTAGACGTAGGTGATGTGCTCAAAGATTCGATAAGTGTGTTCAATGATGCAAAGTATGCTCAAAGCGCTATATGAATGCCCAAAGCTTAATGATCGAAGAGGATTTATGAAGAGATGAATGAATGTATTTATAGGTTTCAGGGAAGATCGATCAATGGTGGAGATAAATCAATGATATGGATGATTGAGATAAATTGAGAAGACATGAAGGAACGTACACACAACAAGTGTCCATGCAAAAAATATTTTATTGAGTTAATGTCATGCCCACATTTCCCATGCGGTCACGACACACAACACACGTGTCATGTCCACAATTGTTATGTGGTCATGACACGAATTACGAAAAACTTTTCTACCTATCCCTAGGAACCCCCTCGCACGCGTTTGCGTGCTCGGTAGAAAAATGCATAAGACGTAAACATGTCAACATAATTCAGGGAGGTGCGTTGTCCCACGCAGTCCCCTACGTGATGATAGCCGTCTAGGGGGTATGCGACACAAAGTGTGTTGCTTTTAGGGTTAGAATGATTTTAATTCCAAACCCTACGTTTCCTAGGTGTGAAGATGATTTCACCATATTCGAAACCTAACCCTAACTCAGGTCAAAATGAAATTGAAATAATGATTAAGAAATAATGGCATGATGGGCGCATGATTAAAGTGGAATGGTGAAATAAAAGTTAATAAAATATATCGTAAAATTAAAACCCCAGAAATCTAGGAAAAATTTGATAGCATAATGCGTTTTCACTAATCGACTTAAAAATTCCAAAATAAGACCCCAATAAGGAAATAAACAAAATTTAAGATCAAAAATTTAAACTTAAGAGCAAATTAAAAACAATTTAAAATAACGAAATAAATACCCTGCCAAGGTCAAATAGATCGACCTTGCATTAAAGGGTTAAAAATTTGAAATAAAATATTAAAAATAATTACACGAGCCAAATTAGATTTCAAATTTGAGTCCGTTAGTAAATATAATTTTGGCATTATATTTATTAACTAACTCAGAATAAAGAGGAGGAAAGAGATTAAAATACTCTTTCCCATAAAATAATAGTAATATCGATAAAAAGATAAAATAATAAAATCATGCTAGAGAAATATAAAATAAATACCTTGCTTAAAATGAATTAAAACAAAGGGAACACACTTCCCATACCAACAAAAATTAATCCTTCCCTTTAAAATACAAATCACAATACATTTAAACAAAATGCAAAATCCCAGTTAATTTTAAAACAAGATAAATGAACCACAAGGATTAAAAGACAAGGGCAAAATGGAGAATTTTTTAAAAAGGAATAAAATAAACTCCTCACAACTCCTTTCATTAAAATATTGTTTCCAAATGAAAAGCCCTAATTCCATTTTATATTGTCTTCTCCTTTTGATGCCCTAACTTTCTTAAATCTCATTCATTCTTTTTTTGTTTGTTTTGTTTTGCCTCTTTGTTTATGCAGGTTAGGGTTTTGAAAGGGGGTGGAAGCCATGAATGGAGCTTGCTGCTACCTCTCACAGAGGTATACACAACAGTGTTATTACAATTTTCTTTAAAAAAAAAACCGAGTGATATATATATATATAAATATATATGTTAAAGATTATTTACTTGTTGCAGAGCTGGAAGGAACCATAGTGCGCTGCCGGAGAAGCTGAAGGGGAAACTGTAGGTAAAAGAGTTGAAGGGGCCGAAGGAGGGTTAAGGGCCACATGGTGGGGAATGCGGGGTGTGCGGGGTGAAAGGCGGTGGCGGGATCGCAGATCTAGGGGCGTTGTTTGAGTGGAAGTGTTAGCGGTGGGGAGGGGGTTGAAACTCCCACCCACACCCTTGGGTGTGGGTGGGGGTTTCGACCCCCTCCCCACACCCTTAGTGGCCGCGATGTAGCAGTGGGGTCTGTGGTGGGTGTTAACACCCACCATAGCCCCACTGCCCCCATATGTCTTCTTTTCTTTAAAGCAAAACAACCTGCGGTATAACCAAAAACCAACAGTCCACCAAACGATTCGTTCTCTGGATTTATATTACTTGATCTCTGTTCAACGAAATTTCATTATATATATATACATAGTTGTATATACAAGTTGTTAAATATATATATATGTATATAGATATTATATATATATATATAATATCTATATATATATGTATATATATATACATAGCTCTATATATACAGTTCACTCTATCATCACAATATGTATATCTTCTTTTATTGTATATTTATGTATATATGTATACCCTTATATATATATATATATATATATATATAAGTGTACATATATATTATAATATATACAACAAATATAAAATCTCTATGCTTCCTTCTATTTCAGCATATACACAGTAATTAATAAAAGGGAATGAACAACAAGCTAGGTTCAAATATTATATATATATATATATTCCTCTCTCTATATATATATGGGTATATATATTTATGTAAATACATACAACACTAACTTTCTCAAACAATGATTTGAATAACAAAATACTAACTTTCAGATTTATAAACATAAATTAAATCAGTAGCACTTCTTTCCTTTTTTTTTTTGAAAGCATAAATATTCATGGATAACTCTATTTTTTTTTTTAAAGAATTCATATATGGTAGAATATACATCTTAATCTAAATTTTTCCAACTTGACTCCCTAACAGCAACTAGTAATATGAACTTTCAATGCAACAACAGAAAAACTAATTAAAATTTCTCTTTCTTTCTTTGTATGCAATAAAATATAAACAACAACTGATGCATATCTTTTTTTTAAAAGAACAATGACAACAAATGTATATAATTTTTTTTTGCAAAGAACAAATGACAACAATTAAATCAACTCTTGTACTTCTCCAAAACACACAAACTCCACAATATAGGGAATAACAGTTTTCAAATAAAATATAAAGGGTGTTTACATTGCAATACTTATTTCAGCCAACTCCAAGGGTAGAATAACTTAACAAAATAAATTACAATAAGGCCACAGAGGTCATGGCTCAAACAACCAACAACAAATGACTAAATGCAACACAAAAATGGACTTCTCATCAAGCTCCATTTCTTCAATTGAGCACCCGCAATAAATACACAACAAGAAAGGAAAACCTAACCACTTTGAAATGCCCTCCTCCCTATCGTAGATCCGCAAGAGGGTCACCCCCGAGCTAGGGAGGTAGGGATTCACACAGTTGCAAACACACCACAACAAGCATCAAAGCAACAACAATACAAAAATCAACCCCAAGGATAAACACATAACACAACTCATGAAAATGAGTTTGATGGGGGTAGGGAATGGACCCCTCTACTTCAAAGGCCACACCAAAAACTCCAAATACCAAGTCTCATGGCCTCAAGCCAAAACCTCCAAAACCACAACTTTCCAAAAATCACAAAATAACTTCCATGGCACTCTTGTCATTCAAATAATCTCCACAACAAGTAAAAAGGCCCTCAAGGCCATAAATAGCACAAAATATGGGAGTGACCTCAAGGAGGTTCCTTTCCCCTACCCCAAACAAGTTGAGCCTTACCTCCAAATGGAGGTGCTCTCACCAAACTCCCATCCTACATACAAAAAAAATGAAACAACAAACAATAAAATCCACAACCACATCAATAATAAATAAGCAAGGGTAAAGAATAAGACATAGAGCTTACCTTCAAAAGCTCTAATAATGGAAGCACATTTGGTGATGAGCTCCAAGCCTCTCCAAACCTTCCAATCTCCAAAATCCCTCTAACTTCCCCAAAAATTGCTCAAAATAGAAAGAATCTCTAAAATGCAAGAACCCCACACTCCTCAACAAGAGGAGGTAATATAGGTCTTCTAATATGGTCTGAAGGAATGAGAAGGTGACACTTGTCACCTTCTCCTTCGTCCTCCTATGCCACTTGCAAGGGAGAGGAAGTGTGAGGGTGACAAGTGTCATCCTCCAATTCCATCTCATTCCTCACCTTATCCACTTGTGCTCTCACACGTGTGAGAGAACAAGTGGTGAGGTAGCATTCCCATTCAAGCCTCCGTGAGGATAAGGGATGCCATATGGCATCCTCTTATTCTCTAAGAGAGCCATCTCCCTCCAAGATGCTCTCACATGTGTGTGAGAGTCTTGGAGGAAGATCCCACACACTTGGGAGTCTTAGAGACCTCCCAAGTCTTCCTAGGGAAGGGATTCCCAAACTTTGGGAAGGGAGATGAGTCTTTCCCAAAGCATGACTCATCTCCCACCCTTATCTAATTCAAATTTCGTCACTTTGACTAAACCTTAGTTTAGAGTGACCAAAAGTGAGTTAACCCAAGGTTTGGTTAGTCAAAATTGACCCTAGACCCATGGGTAACCACCTAGAGTAAATTTTGGGACACTAAGGTTCACCTAGGGGGTCATAAATCCACTTTAAATGGCCTCAAAAAATAAAACAATACCAAGTGGTATAAATAAATAAAAATTATACAACACATGATATAATTAATTTAAACAAAGGGTACTAGGCCAAAATGATAAAATTAAACAAGCACTTAAATCAACACTTAATTCAAACGTGATCCTTATCCCTCTTTGGAATGGATCAGTTTCACAGGGAATAACATATGTGTGAATTCCTACCTCCAATTTCCCATGGCCTGGGAATGTAATCCTGCACATCTCGATCAAGTGTCAATCATATCATGAATAATCATAGCCGAAGCAACTGCAATTAAATTCATGCCATTGAATACAACAATAATCATCTATAACATAATTCTGAACTAAACTGCATTTTTCTATCAAATGTCACATAATCATCATCACATGAATAACTAGAAATCACATCACAAAACATCATCTAATATATGTCGCATGTCTAATCACAAAAATAACATCAAAATATGATCAAATCGAATCACCATATATCTAATCAATGTCATATCAAAATCAGGAGATATAATCAAGTCTGCAAAATGAAACCATAGTCTCTAAAAGTTTGATAATGTCATCAACTGAAATGCATAACGATCAAAATAAGGAAGGAAAAATAATCAGCCTCACAGTTACTTGCTTTCTTGGATAAAAGTAAGATGTTTTTCATAAAAATAGTGCTTTTTTCCATTTTATGAGTTGATTGATAAAAACAAATATTTGAATCCAATTAACTCAACTTTTGATTTGATTTTTGACATGCTATGAATAAAATTAAGGAATAAATTATTTAATTTGTGTGCATGAAGGAAAATGATATTTTTAGAGGATTTGAAAGATAAAAACAAATTAAATAAATTAATTTATTTAATTTATTATGCATAATGGAGGAATAAAAAGATATAAATAAAATATTAATTTTATTTATTTAGAAGATATTGGAAAAGTCAACTTAAATAAATTTAGATAATTTATTTAATTTTGGAAGAATAATTAGCTAATTAAACAATTAAATTATTTAATTATTGTGGATGAGCGGAATTAAGATGATGAATTAATTAAATAATTGATTTATTTAATTAATGTGGATTTGAAGATTGAAAGAGGGTAATTTAATTAAATAATTAAAATTATTTAATTTAGAAGAATAAGTGGTGATTTAATGAAATTAATTAAATAAATAAAATCTATTCAATTAATGTTGGAATTAGGGGAATTAGAAGAAATTGATGAAATTAATTAAATAATCAAGTTATTTAATTAATGTTAAATGCAAGTGATTTGGAAGAATTTGATGTATGCAAGGTGAATAATGCAAAGGTCATTTTTAGGTGTCTACAACTAAAAGCATGTTTGTGTGTGAAAAGCAAGAAAAAGTTATTTAGAAGTAGGAATTCATTTATATGGAAAAATGAGTTCATTATGTAATTCACATTATTTTTTTATGCATTTGTAGAGAAGAAAGAGAGCATATAGATTTGATTTCCAAACCCTAGGAAGCGCTATTCGTGTTTTTGGAAAAAAGCTTTTGCTTGTGAAGAGAATTACATTACTTGAAGTTTGTTTGGCATTGTCTTGGGATTGAAAGCTCATCAAATCTTGGAATTTTATGGTGCAAGTTCAAAATAATCTTCTTTTGATTTTAGGATTGTAAATTAGGGAACTATTGTATGCTTTCTTGTATGTCAAAAAATAGTGCTTTCATGTATTTGCATAAGTTCATTTGAAAACGCTTGATGACTCCATTAATGGAGGTCATGCCTATTTTGTGAGTCTTATGGGAAACTTGAAAAAGATTGAAATTGAATTATTAAATTATACACAATATTTCATTTTTTGGGTAGTTGCAAAATGGAATTGTAAGGGAAAAACTAAGGCTTGGGGTGTGTTTGTTGATTGTTGTAATCCTATATACCCTTCCTAAGAACCATATTGTATATTTGAATTTTTTAGCATAATTAAGAATTAAGAAATTATAGAGGCTTGGAGTGGTCATGCTTGTCCTAAGATGGTTGGATTTAATCTAGGGTTTGTGACAAGAAATGGATTCATTGGAACTATTAAAAAATATGGCTTCATTTATGAAAGAATGAAAATTTATAAAAATGACACCATTTCCCAAACTTGGTTGGATTTAATCTAAGGTTTTGATGCAAGTGTTGTGAAAAAGAAATAGTACATGGATACTATTTTCCAATCTATGTTGGATTTGATCTCATGCTTAATATAAATGTTATGGAGAAACATCCATAGTGGATGTGTGTTCATTTGAGATTGATATGTCTCCTAAATCCATTTTGTGTCTTGGATGGCTAAAGTGAAGCCACTCCACACTTTAGGTTTCCCTCCTCTTCCTCTTGTGTAATTAGATTCCTTTGTGAGACCGATTTGTGAATGTGAAACCATGCTTGATTATGTTGTTGCTTGAGGCCAATCTTGTGTGAGTGATCGATAACCATGGGTTTGTATCTTAAGTAAAGAGGGGTGGTTCATTAGGGATCCACATGATTAGGAGGTAAACATTGTTGGTTTGTGGATGGAGCTATGAATATGTTGATTTAGAGAGCTTGAAGGACTCATTATTTTATGTATTTTAGTTACGCACTTTGTATTCAAAGTTGGAAAATTGTAATTTGAACAATTCAAATCTATCATGTATTTAAATTGAAGCTATGTGATAGATAATATTATTATAATCATAAGTGAGGGGAAATAATATTTTAATTTGATTTAATTTGGTAGTTTATGCTTTATGTTAAAATAGGGAAAAACTATGTGAAAATTGAATGTTGTTATTTTGTTGTTTTGAGGGTTGGACCTTGTTGTCCATATAATTTATGATCCAATGTGATATAGGGAAAGTATGTAGGATGTACTTAGATCTTAGGAAGTTAAGTTGTAGGATTAGAGGCCATGAATGCCAATTTTGATGTTTTAGGAATCATAGGTGTGTCCCAAGGTCTTGATAACTTTTGAGTGTTGCTTTTTGGCTATCTTGTATTCAATTTTAACATATATTGATTTGAAGGATTAAGAAAATACTTTAGGAATCCTTGTGTAATTTTTTCTTCTAGAACGTATGTTATTGTTCCATTCTTGAGGGTTTTGTAGAGGCAGTCAACCTCTAATGAAAGCATCTTGGGCTTGGAGTTTCCTACTCAAACTTTTTGGGCTGCTATTTTGTGAAATTAGCCTCCTTTTTTGTGGTTAAATCCTAGGATGAATTTTTAGTTTCCCTGTTATAGTAGAGATTTGTCTAAACTTCAACAAGCAAATGTTGCCTTGAAATCCCATTATGAATAACTTCTTCACATTGTGAAAAATTTCTTATGATGCTTCATCTTTGTTTTGGGTGTTGAAAAATGGTTTAGAGGATTTACTCTTAATATTTGGAAGGATTCTCCATTTTTAGTCTTTCTTTCCTTTATATTTGAATGTATTACATTGAAAGAATTAAATGAATTAATTAATGATTTAGTAGAGATATATTCCTATTTTATTATGTTATTTGCTTTATATATGTCATTTATGCTCAAACTAAGTAATTATTTAAGCAACTATTCTTTTGTTATCTTGGTTTGTATGTCTTGGTGGTGGGTACAAGTACTTGATCACCGAGATAGGGTGAGATCCTATCTCGCCTATTATTTTTCATGATGAACTATCTCATGATGACCTTAAAATATTCTAATTGTGAAGTCATGTTTGGGTGTGTCATTATATTATGTCATGACAACCTTGGTTTTTTAGCCTACAATGTGACATGTTTATGTGAAAAAATTGTTAGCTATATTTTTACCTATTAACCACATTACCAATCCCTATAACAATCTTTTAAAGATTAACACATCCCTGTAGCTTTTGTGTGCTCTCTCACATTCACAAGTCTCACCCAAAGCATGAGAAGAGTTTTATCCCTTTATTAAGGAAAAATAATATTAGCAAATGACATCAACTAGACTTGCATAAAGTTATATCTAGTTTAATCTTTAAAATCTAAAAAAAATACACCAATGTATAGGCATAAGATAAAAGACCTCTTAATAATTCCTTAATTCTTCTATCTAGTGAGATACAAATGCTCAAAGATAAACAAAGCATAGAGTAAACTCCCCAAACATCAGATAAATGAGGGGACAAATGACTTAACTATTTATCCCATTCATTCTTTCTTTTTGTACTTCTTTCTCTATATCTATTCTAATTACACAATGTGATATATAAAGGTAGTTCCATGCATATTTGTTACTTGTGCTTGCTTATAGATGTCACTTATCTAACCATTGGCACCTAAATAATGGTTATAAATTACAACCTTTGAACTAATGGGAAAGATAATTATTGTTTCTCTTTGCTTGAATAATTCAAATGATTACAAAAATTCTAAAATTAGGGACTAGTTTCATTTGGTTCCAACATCACTTGATAATGTCAATAAAATTTTGGCATTACATTTGGTGTTAGAGCACCTAGGTTGCAATACTAGGAGCTTTATGTTTGTTTATTTGCTATGTTAACATGCATGATGACTCTTGGTTCTTGTTTGTGAAGGGAGAATGCCTCCTAGATCCTATTGTACCTAATAGTCTAGTCACGATGACCTTGGTAGGGAGTCTCCAAAGATTCAGAGTGAGGGATCTCTTGTTGTGAGACATGTTTAGTTGGATGATAGGGGTGGCTTTGGACCATTGGTTGTGGGTTTATCACAAGAGTTGTTGTTAATGTTTCCCCCTAGGTATTAGGAAACTCATACAACTAGTTCTCAACTTTTATAGGAAAAGAACACCTAATACTATGAATAAGAGCACTCTAGGAGCTCTCACAAGTTTAGAGTGGAAGAGCAACCTTTTAGGAGGTTAGGAATGCAATTGATAGTTTTAGAGACAACATAGTACATGAGAGATCTTACCTACTTGCATCTATTGACATTTGAGGGTTCCACAAAGGGATAAAAGGCATAGGCTTGGCTATTGTCCTTTGACAAGTTTTTTATGATGTATCTTTATGAGAGAATTTTCAAGGATTGATTTTCTATCTTGTATTTGCATGGTTTTTCTTCCAATTAGTGGCACGATCACTTGGGAGATCTTCTTAGAGATATTTCATGTGAGATATCTTTCAGAGCATTTTAGGCAATATTAAATTTATGTGAGATCTTCTTAGAGATGTTTTGTGTGAGATATTATGAAATATTGTTCATAGAATCCTATGGCAGATGGTGGTTAGGATACTGTGATATTATAGTAGATGGTGGTGGATAGTGCTAGATCTCACTAAGTTTTTGTAGACGTTGATAACCACAAGACCAAGCATCAAGGTAAAATGATGGATACCTTGACGATATGCTTGAGGGTGTTTATATTTCCATTTTGTTTGATTCAAAAGATTTTGATTGCTTCATTTATCCATCATTAGTTGAGCATTGTAATCTAGTGGAAATAAGGTATAATAGTAGTTAGTAGGTGGAGTTAGCCATTGGTACGAATATGGTAGTGGACTCTCTTGTTTGTGGTTGTGTGCTAGGGATTAAAACTTTCACCACCACCATAGATTTGTGTATCTTGCCATTGCGATCTTACAAGATTGTTCTTGGTATGGATTGGGTCAATGCTCATTGAGATAGAATTGATTAGCATCACAAGGTGATTTAGTGTGAAGATGATCATGGTGATCATGTTATGATAGATAGGGTTCAAAGACCCATATCTCTTCATATGATTTTCATGATGTAGTTGAAGGGGAGTAGGTGGAAGGGGTGCTAAACTTTTCTATCACTGTGAGTGATCTTTTAAATAATGAGTGTTGTGAGGTATCTCTTGATGATCGACCCCTTTTGAAGGATTTTACATATTTATTCCCTAATTTTATTGCTAGTATGCCACCAACATGAGATGTGGGATTCCAAATTGATCTTTTCCTGAGAGATGTGTCTTATAGGATGACTATTTAGGAGCTCAGTGAACTTATGTTGCATCTTGAGGAATGATTAGAGAAGGGGTATATTCATTTGAGTGTATCTCCTTGGGGGTGCACCTATCACCTTTTTAAAGAAGGATGGATCCCTTCACTTGTGCATCAACTATCGACAATTAAGGATTGACTATTATTCAATCAAATGAAGGGAATCAAAGTGTTATCTAAGATAGATCTAAAATTTGGGTATCATTAGCTTTGCATTAAAGAGGCATTTATTCATGGGACAATGTTTCAAACTCAATATGGATACTAGGAATTTACTATGGTTCCATTTGGGTTGATGAATTCTCCATCAATGTTGATGAGTCTCATGAATAAGGTGCTTCACACCTACCTCAGATGATTTTTGCTTGTGTTCCTTGATGACATTTTGGTTCATTCAAGGATAGTAGAGGAGCATGGGAGACAATTGTGTTGGGTTCTAAAATGTTTGCAAGAGAACTAGTTATTTGGTAACTTGGTGAAGTGTTACTTCTTATAGTATGAAGTGAAGTACCTTGGTCATATCATATTTGGTGAAGGTATTTTAGTAGATGCCTCAAATATTTAGGTTATTTCGGATGGGCATGCACCTATTAATATTTCAAAGGTCTAAAATTTTATGGGATTAATAGGTTACTACCACCGATTCATCATTAGCTTTTTGAGAGTGACACATAACATCACATCTCTTTAGAGGAAAGGAAAGAAATCTGTATGGTTTGATTAGTGTGAGAGATACATCTAGGTTCTTAAGCAGTGGCTAATGAATGCACCTATCTTGTAGTGCCCAATTCTACAAAAAATTTTGTTGTATGTACTAATGCTTTGTTAGATGGTTTGGGGGCTGTCCTTATGTAGGAGGATTACATGATTTCATACAAATAAAGGAAGTTTAAGGACAATGAGACTAACTAACCCACCAATGATCTAGAGTTAGTTGTGGTTTTCCATGCATTTGTTTGATGGAAACATTTTCTTTTGGGCTATTGGTTTGAGTTGTGTATTGATCATCACATTCTTTCATACATCTTTATGCAACTAAACTTGAATGTGCATCAAAATATTGGATGGGTTTTCTTTGTGAGGAAGAATTTGATGTGAAATACATTAGAAGAAAAGAGAATGTTATCACATATGCCTTGAAAAAACATGGCATGAAGTCTTAGTTTTGTAGGTGAGCATGGATTTGAGGGGCCAAATTTTGGAGCAACTTCTAGAGGATCCTTGGTATCAAGAGGCTTGTGGAGAGGTAGCATATTAGAGGGCCCTTGTGGGAAAATTTTTGGTTACTATCTTGAGTTTGATGGACTATTAAAACATTTTGGTCATATATGCATTTCAATTTTTGGGGGTCTTTGCACTCTTGTGTTGTTTGAGGCACATTGTGCACCTTATGCAACACATCCTTGTGTGAAGAAGATGAATGCGAACCTTTGACAATTGTATCAATAGGAAAATATATGAGGAACTATATTGTTGATTTTATTGCTAGATGCCTTGTGTTAGAGAGTGAAGGTAGAGAACCAACATCCTATAGGTCTTAGTACCCACATGACATTCTTGAGTGGAAATGGGACACTATATCTATGAATTTTATTATTGATTTTCCTATACCTTCTTTTCATATTTATGCCATCATGGTAACAATGGACAAGTCCACTAAACTTGCCCATTTTCATCCATGAAGATGTCCTATAATATTGTGTCAGTGGCACAAATTGTTTATGAAGGATGTGATTCACTTGCATGGAGTGCCTCATAGGAACATTTCAAATTGCAATCTCATACATTCATGCCTTTATTTTAGATGTTATTACAACATGTGTTGGGTACTCATCTTAACTTTAGTTCAAGCTATCACCTTGATAGAGATAGATAGCTTGAATGGGTGAATCAATCACTAAAGGATATGCTCTAAATGTATGTGATGGACCAACAATCCAAACAAGAGGACTACCTGTATTTTATTGAGTTTTCTTATAACAACAGATACCATAGTTCCCTAGGCATGGAACCATACTAGGCTTTATATCACCAAAAATTTCAAGATCCTTTAAGTTGGGACAATATTGAGGACTAATTTATCATTGGTCCCAAGATACTTTAGGACATAGAGTAGTTTTTGATTTAAATAATAGAGTAGTTTTTAGTTACCTAGGATTGCTAGAAGTATGTTGATGCCAAGAGATTGGATCACCACTTCTCTATCAATGATCAATTTTTCATGAGTACAACCACATAAGAGCTCTATTCAATATGGAAATGGTTCTAAACTTACATCATTCTTTGTAGGACTATTTGAGATCCTTGATAGGATTGGTGTTGCTTACCGACTTACCTTATTGCTTGGTCTATCACACATCCATGATGTTTTCCATGTTTCAATTTTGATGCAGTATATTTTAGAGATTACATATGTGATTGATTTGGTTTCTTTGCAATTCGAAGAGTGTGAGTAGTTTTCTCTAGAGCCCATTTGTATTTTGTAGCATTAGAGGCTACGCCTTTGGGGTAGAAACCTAGATTAGGTAAGGGTCTAGTAGGATAGGCATGATGAGATTTTATCTACATGGGAGGACACTAGGTACTTGAGGGTACTATATGCACACTTTTTTTTGTAGTTTTCCAGGTGTAAGCCTAAATCTAGACGAGGGGGTGTAAGGTCCACAGACATTTGTTCCTTCATTTCTTAATACATAATTTTGTATTGGTTATATCTATGGTGTTTTGTGTTTTCTTATGGATATATGACATATTTATACTTGAGACATATGTTATTATTTTATGATTAAACTAGTTTTACTTATTTAGTTCCATTGTTTTCATTTAATATAAAACATTAGTTGATTTATTTTGATGGTTCAATATTAGTGATTTGATTAATGATTAAATATGATTTAAGCATGCATCTTTGTATTTTACTAATTATGTTATAGTTATAGGATTAATATTGAGATATGATTTTTATATATTGTGATTTGTGAGATGTATATACCTTGCATGATTTTATGTTTACATTGGTTATTTACTATTTTTTACTTTGGCTATCATTATATTGGATATGCTTGATGGCTACTTGATTGTGTAGAACAAGGTAAAATCAATGGTGGTAGTATGTGAAATGTTCACAAAAATAAAAATTAGGAGCATATTTGTGTAACATCGAAAAATGTCCCCTTGGGGGCTTTTCCCTCATAAGGTTTAGCTCCTGGATCTTTTATCTACATTTAGGACATCTTGCATCATATTTTGGCATCCTGATGAAATGATCCCTAAGTTTCATGACAAATGGGACCTAGGGGGATCCCTTGAACCTAACCCTAACCAAAATAGGGAGGGAGGACTTGGATGCCCGCGCCCTATTCCTGCTCTATTTTGGGTCAGTCCCAAATTTTGAGTGTCAACTTGTGATCGTTACTTAGGTCCTATGCCGACATGGTAAGTTTGAATTATGAAATTCTTGGTGGGAGTGTCTATAGTTACATATATAAGCATGTTTAGGCATTCATTTGTAGACTAGATGAAATTTCATGAGCATTGGCATATTGAAAGTGATACAAGGCATTCATTGTGGAGCAAGAGCAGACTTGTGTTGTTTATGTGTTTGTATTTGCAGATTTGAGCATCCATCTCCTCATGGCATGAAGAGCTTCTTCCTTCCATGAGATCTTCACTACAAGGTGACATCATTTGTGTTTTTAAGCATTTATCATTTGGTTTTTGCCTCTGTCTCACAAGGGCATGCACTCTCTATCTAACAACAGTGTTTGGAAGACTTGAATGTCTCTCCAGGGCTTGACTGAGTCAAGCCTCTAAACACCACAACCCCAACACCACAACCCCCTCCCAAAGTTTCTGTGTTTGTAGGTTACAGGTTGAAGATACAAGAAAAGTGGAGTTGCAGGAGGGTATTATAGAGTGTCAGATTTGTAGGTTAGAGTTGAAAATAGCACCCTGGACTTGGGCACCCACTCTTTAGTCCTCTAGATTCTGTGGCAGGAAAGTCTCTGATACAACAGAAACATGTTACAGATCAAGTTCCCAGATCCTGAAAAAAATCCTAGGCATTGGACTTGGGCACTCACTCATTAGTCCGAGATTGTTCCGCTTCCTAAAATTTGAAAACAAGTGCACATTTATCTATCATTTTACATCTTCATGTAGCAACATTTTGAGTAATTTGTCCATTTGCATTCGTAATTGTATAATTAGAGTTTTGAGGTATAATTGAGAATAAGTGAGCAAAATTGACAATCAAATCACACAAATCCAATCTTCCCCGCATTTCTAATTGACCAAGGGTCTGATAGTGCCTTGCCACTCGACCCAAAGTCTTTGAATGTATGTGGTGAAAGGAGGATAGACATCAAACTAATCAAACCCATTACCACACTATCCTTTAATTTTTACCACTTTACATTTTGGTGAACCCGTGTTATTAGACTTTTTTGCACTTTTATGAGTGCTTTGCTTTAGGTTTGCATTGATTTCATTCATTCATATTATCATTCATCTTGTTGCATTGGAAAACTTACAAAAAACTTAAAAAAATTGGAAAAATTTGAAAAAAATTGCATTATAGGGTTTCTATGTTGCATTAATTAATTTGAATTTCATAAAATTTATGATTTTTGCATTAGATCTGAGCCAAATTGCATAAAATTACAAAAAATCAATAGCTTGCATTGCATTTTCATCATGAAATTGCTAGGGTTTTGTTGAAAATTGTGAATTTTGCATATAACCTAGTAATTCTAAAAACTAGGGTTTGTAGGTTAAATCTTGTTTCAAAATTTTCTACTAATCTTAGACACTAATTAAAATTTTCATTTGGCTGTAGTGTTGCATTTTAGTGTAAATTTGTATTTAGATCTCAAAAATTTGCAATTTTACATAGAAAATTTCAACAAAAAACTAGCATTTTCATTAGATTTGCACTTGCATTTTGAATGGTAGGGTTTGGAAATCATTTTCAGATATGAGTAAATTTAATTTTCATCATAAATCATATTACAACACATTCATATAGCATTTTACATCGAGATCTCACACCTAGGGCTTGAAAAACCTTGATTTTCACTAGATTTGGCCTTATCGAACCTCTAGATTTGCACTATAGGCGTGTTGTAAAGAATTATTTTGCATTAATTTTATTTTCTCAGGGTTATTATCTGATTCCCCTCCTAAAATTATTTACAATACCTCTTTACTGGGCTCTTGTATTGAAAATTTGGTGAAAAATTGCACATTCTTGCTATAGTTACCCTAGGGTTTGGCCTAGTTTGCACTCCAAGCGTGTTGTAAAATATTTTATGATTATAGGTGACTGATATTACTGATATTATTTTCTTCACCTCATAAAATTTCTTACAACACCTCTTTTATTAGGTCTTGGGATTGAAAAACTGTGAAAATTTGCATATTTAAGAGCATTTTCACTAGGTCCTAACTTGTTGTCATCTTAGATTTGCATTAAAAGTATGTTGTAAAGGGTTTTATTGCATCATTGGACTGAAAATGAACATATTATTTTCTTCCACTGATAAAAATATTTACAACACCTTTTCTTTCATAGATTTGCATTGAAAAAGCACAAAAAATTGAGCATTTTAGGTCATTTTTTTGCATATAGTTGTGCACTTGTCTTTTGCATACTTTTGAAAAAATTTTAAAATCTGATATTGCATTGATTTGAAAACTTAAACACATGGTTTCTAATCTCAACAAAAACTAAAGGTTCCCTCCTAGGCCTTACATGAAGAGAAAGGCCCCTGAACCTGAAATTTTGTTTACACCTCATGATAGAACAATCGCAAATACTGAAGGACCTCTTTACATCACTGTGAAAATAATGGGAAAATCTGTAGATGGAACACTTATTGATCCTAATTGCGTGACTAAGGTAGGTACTGAAGAGTTCCTCTTTTCACATCAATTAATGTAAGGATCTTATGACCCTTCAGACATGATGATTAAAACACATAAGGGAACCTTTATAAATACTTCTGGGAAGATATCATTGTTGGTCATAGTATTTGAGAAACACGTAGAACAATGGTTTGATGTTGTCCCTATTTCTAACCTCTTTCACATTAAATTGGGACACCCTTGTGTAGACACCCTAAAATGACCAAGTCGCCACACTGCTCGCATTTCGTCATTTGTCTAATCACCTGCATTGCACACATTAATTAAATAATCTAATTATTTAATTAATTTCACCAAATTCTTCTAAATCACATACTTTCGACATTAATTAAATAAATCCTCGTTATTTAATTAATTAAATTAAATTCCTCTATTATTCTTCCACAATTAAATAATTTTAATTATTTAATTAGATCATTATCCTCTTTCCAAAAATCAAATCCACATTAATTAAATAAACCCAATTATTTAATTAATTCAACAAATTCTATCTTATTTATAATTAAATAATTTACATTATTTAATTAAATCAAAATTGTTCTTCCAAAATCATGCACAACAATTAAATAAATTTATTTATTTAATTTGTTTTCAAATCTTCTAAATTAAATAATTCCAATTATTTAATTATTTCTTCCAATAATATCTTCTCTAAATTTAAATAAATCAATTATTTATTTAAATTGCTTTTTATTCTAAATTTGAGTTATCTCTAATATAACTCAAGCTTTCTATATTTAATAAAGCAAAATATCTTCTAATTCTCATGCAAATCCCTTCTTCTTGTTTTAAATCACTTAACTGATCATTACATTCTGTTAATTGCTTTAACTCATTCTTCTATTCTTGATAACTCCTCTCATGCAAAAGAAAGCAAGACACATGTCTTCTTCTCATTCGTTGCACGTTCCTCAACTGTTCTCTTCCGTTGATTCTTCTGAATTATCTGGACCGTTGATCGATCTTATTTGAAATCTATATAAACCCCCCTCAGCTCCTTCATTACCTCTCTCTCTTTGATCGTATTCTCAGGCACACTTAACAGAGCTTTGAGCATACAAAACGCGTCGATTGAGCACTCTCACGATCTTTTGACATTGATCTTTGAGCATATTGAGCACACTACTTGCTTGTTGCAGCTATGGCTTTGCAACTCCATTGAGCAATCCACATTCAATCCAAAGGAAACAACACAGATTTCGGTAAAAGTCTTTATTTCATTGATTATTTGTCATGGCTTTTATTTAAATTTATTTTCTTTATGTTATTGGGTTTTTTGATTTTATTTAGTTTAGATTTAATCGATTTTTCCTCATACACATTCTGGCACGCCCGGTGGGACCCATTGGTCCTGATTTAATATCAAATTTGTGAAATTTTTAGTTTGATTTCACAGGTTTTTAACACTTTTTTTTGGAGAGATCCGAAGATAAATTTTTAAAGGAAGCTTGCTGAGCAAAAACGGACATCACGGTTGTGTTTGGAATGATCGAGAGGCAAAGAAAAACATATAATTTGGCCTATTTTGGTGAAGTTTTTAGACCTTCCAAGCTGCATAACTTTCACAAACGGACTCGGATTCAGGTGATGTTTTTTTTGAAAGTTGATATGTTTCTGTCCTCTACACAGCGGTAATATTGTTTCAAGGATTTTCTAAGATTTATTTTTTAAGACCACTCATTGGCCTATTCTCAATCTATGACTTCAAACACTTGCTAACTTTTGAGTTTGTGTGGACCTAATATCACTTGTTGTAGCTTCTTATCACTCACACAGAGCAAATAGGTTTTTAACATATTCATGCAGGACGAGCATTGAAGACCTCTTGATTTATCTCACTAAGTCTTAGAAACACATTGCATGCTTAAAAGGATAATTGAACAAATCTTTTCTTGCAATCTAAGTCTTAGGAACATACTGTTTTGCTTAAGGGACAATGGACATGTATGAACAAACACCTCAATTTTTCTAAAGGACAATGGACATGAATGCCAAACACTTCATTTCATAAGGGACAATTTACAACTACAAACGTGTGTGTGCCTAGTTTAGTTGCACCTTATTTTTCTTATAACGAGATAATTGAACCTTTGTTTGATGTGCTTGCTCTTACTTTTCTGTACTTCCTTTAGAAGGGCCTACTTTTGGATTGTGCTTCATCCAAAAGGGACGACCCTAAGCAGAGTTTTCCTTTGAACCGCTATATAAAAGGGATAAGGCGAAAGCCAAGTCCTAACCGACGTCAGCCTTACCTTGTGGTGCCAAACTGAAAAGAGGTGTACTAGCTCTTTGTGGAAACGATTTTCACATTGAGCGAAGTGTTTGAAACTCTTAGTAGGATTGGTTAAATCTTTTAGTAGCTTGTCGCATTGCTCGTAAGGCGTTGGTCCCTCAAAGTCACTAAGAACCATTTTAGATAGAGACTACCTGACCTACCTCCGAACATTGCGGTAATCATCAGTGCAAGGGAAATCGATTTAAACCCTTAAGATACTCACCATTGGCTCCCTTGAAAAGAGATAGTATTCCCTTGGACATAAAGCTCTTGTGACCTACTTGAGCTTTCCAAGGGGAGGGTGAGATATCCCTACCTATCGTCTCTCGCAAAGATACTAAATATCCGACACCTTTATGGAATGATATTTTTATCGACGGAGTATTAAGCTGTGAGCTGATCTACTGCAATGAAACCTTGTCTCTAGGGATAAAAAGTGCTTGTTATTGATTGCAACTGTCTTAGACCTGTGGAAACATTGGGCTTGTTTGGAGCCTTGAACATACACTATCTGTTGTGTCAGTCCTTGTGCCTTTTTTGACCACTTGTTTGCTGTGTTTTCTCTTGCCAAACCAATCCAATCAGAAACAGAAAAAATTTTGCCTTTGAAAAACATCAGACACTACTTCAGTGCCCCTGGTATTATAGCAGCTCGCCTTTGGTAGTACAGTAGATCGCCTTTGGTACAGCAGTAACCCACCTCTGGCAAAACTCTACTTCAGTGCCCTTGGTATAACAGTAGCTCGCTTTTGGTCACTGTAGCTCACCTTTGGCATAGCAGTAACTCACTATTTGGTAGCTCAGTCCGTCGCCTCTGGTCCACAGTAGCACACTTTTGGTAGCACAGTCCTGCGCCTCTGGTCAAACAGTGTAGCGCTTTTTGGTCCAGTACTTTGTGCATTAGCAGTTTGTCCATTTCTTAAAGCATCTCACAGATTCCCAGCATTACATTTTGTCCTAGTGTATCCCATGGTCACCACTAGGCTACAGCAAACTATGAAATCCAAGCAAGTTGTCCCTAAGAAGCGCAAGTCACCTCCTCGCACACCACAATCAGGTCATCTCAACATTACTCCCAAAGTGACTCCTAGTACACCCGCGGCAAAACCAATTAGCACTCTGAACATGCCACACATGGATGAACCAAGCAATCCTCATGAGGATAGGATCCCTTTGATAAATACGCCTCAGTATACCATAGGCTTGCTTCTGGATTTTGTCCCACAAGGTTATATCGTAGATCAAACCCCATCTCAAGAAGAGCGACACTTTGAAATAGGTCAATCCTCTCAAGAAGATGGGCAAGATCTTGATGAATTCATACAAGATCCTAGAGCTATAGCTGCCTTTGATAAAATCCTTAGTGAGAACCAGGATCATTTCTTTCTCTTGCTTGCAAAGCAGGGCGCCAAGTTACCTCAAGATTTTGATTTATCCACTCTCAAGGAGAACAACAACGCCCAAGATGCCATACAAGTGGTGCAAACCATGTCCACGGTGACTACGCCCTTACCTACTCAAGGCTCGCAGTATAGGAATCTCCTTTTTCAAAACCCAACAGGGGAGAGGCCCATATCACCACTTTTGACTCCTATGGAGATCTATCAAAACCAACAAGAAACTCTCCAACGTCAAGCAGAGTTAGCTAAGCAAGCCACCTTAGCTCGATCAAATGTGCAACCACCTCCTAAAGTGTCCACCCCAATCGCAAGTGGAATCTTGGTTACCCCATCACGCGTAGGTTTCCCACCCAATTACAATCCAAGGAACACTTATGTAGCCATGCAACAAGGGTCTCAACAAATGCCACCTCCTATATCATCACACCTTCATGTCTCTCAACCAATTAGAGTCATGCAACCCCAACCACAACATTCTTCTACTCTTGTCCTTAAGCAACCGCAACCACAACATTATTCTACTCGCATCCTCAATCAACCCCAACCGTCGCAAATCATGTCTACCTATGTCCCTCCTCCACAACGTTCATCCTCGCTCAACTTCTTTCACACATTGCCTAGCCACTCTCAACATTCCCAACATTAGGTTTCCCAAAGCTATGTGCCATCACCACAACCTAATCAAACGCACTTTAGCTTTCCTCCACCTAATTCTTTTCTTCAACCATCACAAAGCCAACACTCTTACCTAGCACCACCTCCACCTCTGCCAAATCAAAACCTCCAATTCCAATCCAATCTGAACCAAACATACAACCCGTATGTTCCCAATCAATCTTACAACCCTTATAATACCAGTGCGCATGGCTTACATTATAATCTTCCATACGGGCAACACCAACCACTTTTTGGACAACAGGAGATGTTACCAACCCCTCCCACGACTATGGAGCTAAAGATTGCAAAAGTTCAACAGCAGCTATCTGATCTTACATTTGGCCACACCAAAAAGACCTTCTCTTTAGAGGAAGTGTGTCCTTATCCTTTTGATCGGTCGTTACCAATGATCCCTTTTCCTCAAAATTTCACTATTCCCAAGTTTGATAAGTACAAAGGAAAAGGTGACCCAAAAGACCATCTTAGGGAATTCTATCTCGCTTGCTTCGAGGTCTCTCATAACAACACGTAT
The DNA here is from genome assembly GCA_027924645.1 of Cunninghamia lanceolata. NCBI lineage: Eukaryota > Viridiplantae > Streptophyta > Pinopsida > Cupressales > Cupressaceae > Cunninghamia > Cunninghamia lanceolata. The sequence continues at coordinate 11,933,303 of BSBN01000987.1, read as the reverse complement.
CGTATGCGTCTCTTTCCTCGTAGTCTTGGAGGTCAAGCAATAGAATGGTTCTCACACTTACCTACAGATATCAAGTCTTTCAACGAGCTAGCAAAGAAGTTTGCCACCCATTTTTCTTACAATGCAGAGCATGAGATTTCCATGACAGATCTATGCAACAATAAACAGAAAAATGGTGAAACTTTCATTTCGTTCCTTCAACGATGGAGACAAATGGCTAGTAAATTCCCTTTCAAGATTCCGGAGAAACAGCTTGTTAGCATATTTGTGCAGAACCTCAACCAAGAGTTAGGTTTCCATTTACAAATTCTTAGTGCTACAACCTTCGATGAAATCACATACAAGGGTATCAACATTGAGAAGGCCCTCATTGCTAAGGGTGTGGTCAAAATCTTTAAGGAAACGAAAGATAGCACTTCTCATCAACAATCGAACGATAAACCCAAATATTGGAACAAGAACAAAAACGTGGTCAATGATGAGGTGGTTGATACTAAGCATGTCCAAACATTGCAAACACCGCTGCAACTCTCCAAACCAAGTCAAGCTCCACCTCAACAACAGCAGCAACAAAGGCAGCCTTATCCCAACCAACAGCAACGACAACAAGAGCGGCCCCAATAGGATTATCCTCTGCGACATCAATTCACTCCCTTGGGAGTGCCCATCGAATCGATCTTACAGCAAGCTTTGCAAAAAGGGCTCATCACCTTACCGGACGCTCCCCCATATGGAGAACCTGTCTACAAAACGGCACATTACAGAGACAATGAGTATTGTGAGTTCCATAGGAGCAAAGGGCATCGAACCGCTTCTTGCATGAAACTTAAGCACCTCATCCAAAACCTCATCGACGGTAATCAAATCACTTTTGAGGATGAATCACCAGCACAACACACGAACAAGGATCTCGATATGTACAAGGAACCATTCCCTCATCACGGTCCACCTCCTCCTCAGGATAGAGGTAAAGGTATCAATCACACTTCCACGTCCTTCGATTCCATTGTAGGTCGTTTTGAAGAGAGTCGAGTGTCTACCCTCACCATCAAAGGCAAATCTACGGATTGTGCTGTTACTACTCATCGAGGTCATGTCACCATCCGTGCACCTACACCTAGGCTTCCGGTTCAGTCTAATTATAATCTTGTCGAACATCTAGGGAGAACACCAGCAAAGATCTCTATTTTGGACCTTCTACGGTCATCACCTGCACATAGAGTGGTGCTAGAAAAAGCCCTCCAAGAGTCTTCCGTTCCTAACAACATAGCAGTCACAGATTTCCAAGCTATAGTGGGTAATATTGCTTCACCTTACAACGTGGTCTTCTCTGAGAAAGACCTCCCCTCCCATGATCCTTGTCACAATGATGCCCTCCATATTGAAGTTCTCATCCATAAGCGCAAAATCAAACGTATACTCATAGATGGTGGTGCTGGTCTCAACATCTGTTCTTTAAAGTTACTAAAGCAATTGGGATACTCTGAGGATCATGTCAACACTGATCATAGTATTACAATCAAGGGATATGATGATGCAGAACGCCGTTCAGAAGGTGTTATTCACTTGCCTATACAGCTGGGCCCCGTTATGCTTGAAACTAGGTGTCAAGTTCTTGATATTGAGTTGCCTTACAACATTATTCTAGGCCGCCCATGGATCCATGCAATGAAAGCTGTTCCCTCCACGTACCATCTGTCTCTAAAGTTCCCATACAATGGTACGGAGATCACCATCCCAGGAGACCCTAATCCTTTTGAATTTTGCTGTGTCTTACAAGGAAGCTATAAGAATTGCAACCAAGTGCCTAAAAATGACAAAGCCCTTGAATCCCCTCTCTATGTTGACCCTAAAACTCTCACGCAAGCCTCTACAAGTGAACCTACACCCCTCCCCAAAATCACAGCTTGCATCCAAGACATAGGCTTTGGCACTTATGATATCTTAGAATCTTGTTGTGTAGGGCGGATGCCTTTATCTCCAAAATCTTACAGCCAACCACCCATTGCCAAAGTAACCAAAAAAGCAGCTATTCCTCCCCCAACATTCCTAACCCAATTCCAACATGGACGGTTATTGGAAGAGGAAACTATTGAGGACATCTCTTCTTGGCTCTACAAGGAGAAAGAACCAGTTACGATACCAGTCAAGCAATATGGCAATGGCTTAAGGATAGTGAAAAATATGGGCTATAAAGGCAAAGGTGGCCTTGGGAAATAGAATCAAGGAACTATGGAGCCCATTGTGGTAACAAAGAAGCTAGACAAGAAGGGATTAGGATTTGGTAAGAAGGTACCACGCGCCTTGGACATCGAGTATATCCTCAACGAGGTAGCTGACACTTTTCCCGCTGATACGACGTCTACAGAGGATATCATCGATGACTCTTCCCTCCACATGACCAATCTATTCGCAGAATCCTCCATTTTTACACTATCCTCCGTATCCTTAACTTCCACCACCAGCACCCAGAATGTCACGCTTGTCTACCCTGAGCTTATCGATTGGGACCGACAAGGGGCCCCCGTTATAGATGTCTTTCAGAATGATGAAGCTTTAGCTGAGTTCATGGGACTTCGGGAAGGTATCCCTCTTGGTGATCACAAGGCAGGTTTTGTAATGGAACTAGAGCCCATGGCTTATTTTGGTGAGAATGCCAAATCCTCTAGTCGCAAAAGTGCAAATAAAGAAAGATCTCTAGGTGAAAACCACACTGTGGCACCTCCTGATCATAAAATAGTAAAAATAAAGGACGTATCCAAAGGTGAAAACCCAACTGTGGCACCTAAGGATGGAGGATTTGACCTTCCCTTACCATCTAAGTATCAAGAGAAATCAGCTCTCCTAGTGGAAGATTCCACAGAGATCAACCTAGGCACAGAACAGAATCCAAAGACCACATTCCTAGCGGCATCATTATCTGACACAGAGCATAGAAATCTTAACAACTTCTTCTTGCAACGAACCATCAACTTTGCATGGACCTATGCAGATATGCCAGGGCTAGACCCTAAGCTGGTAGTTCATTATCTCACAGTTGATCCCAAGGTGAAACCAGTCAAGCAGAAGTTGAGAAAGATGCACCCACAGATAGCTCTCTTGGTGAAGGTGGAAATACAAAAGCTGTTAGACGCAAAGTTCATACGACCAATTGACTATTCAGATTGGGTCTCAAACATTGTACCTGTGTCTAAACCTAATGGGCGCATCCGCATGTGTAATGATTTCAGAGATCTCAATAAGGCATGTCCTAAAGATGACTTTCCACTACCAAACATTGACATTATAGTGGACTTGACAACAGGTCACGAGATGCTTTCTCTCATGGATGGATTCTCGGGTTATAATCAGATAAGGATAGCTGAAGAAGACCAACATAAAACAACCTTTACTTGTCCTTGGGGCAATTATTGTTGGTGTGTCATGCCGTTTGGTCTGAAGAATGCAGGAGCAACCTATCAGAGAGCAATGACAGTGATCTTCCATGATCTGTTTCATCACATCATGGAAGACTATGTTGATGATATATTGGCTAAATCTTCTAGAGCGGATCACATACAGGTCCTAGGACAGATCTTTGACAGGCTTGAAAAATACCAAGTAAGACTCAATCCAAAGAAGTGTGTATTCGGCGTAACATCAGGGAAGCTATTGGGATACATTGTATCTCGTAGAGGCATTGAAGTCGATCCAGTGAAAGTAAAGGCTATAATGGAGATGCCTCCACCAAAGAACCTAAAAGCATTAAGGAGCCTCCAGGGAAGGTTGCAATCCATCAGGTGTTTCATCTCACAGCTAGCAGATAAATGTCAACCCTTTCAACACTTGCTCTGAAAGGATGTCTCTTTTCGATGGGACAACAAGTGTCAAACAGCGTTTGATCAACTTAAAGAGTATCTAGCTACACCTCCTGTTCCACCAGTCGCAGACAAACCTTTGATCTTATACATCTCCACTACAAACTTGGCCTTAGGGGCCCTGCTAGTGCAGAATGATGACATAGGAAAGGAGCATGCAATTTATTACATTAGTAGAACCTTGGTGGGATACGAGCTCAATTATTCACCAATGGAAAGGGCTTGTTTAGCAGTAGTGTTCGCCTCTCAAAAGTTGCGACATTACATGTTGAACCAACATACAAATCTGATAGCCAAGATTGATCCCTTGAAGCATCTACTAGCAAAAGCTGCTCTCACAGGCAGACTAGCTAAATGGCTCATGATCCTTAGTGAGTTTGACATTGAATACACAGATCGTAAGGCAATCAAAGGACAAGCCCTCGTGGATCAACTAGCAGAAGCACCTATGAAAGATACACATCCTATGGTAGCAGACTTTCCTGACGAGAATCTCTTCACTCTTACTACCTCCATAATGTGGAAGTTGTACTTTGACGGTTCTTACACATAGCATGGATCAGGAGCCGGCATCTTATTTGTTACACCTCAGAATGACTACATTCCAAAGTCATATCGGCTAGCATTCCCTTGCACCAACAACATAGCCGAGTATGAAGCACTCCTCATAGGTCTCAATACAACAGTTCAATGGGACATCACAGAATTACAAGTATATGGAGACTCACAGCTAGTCATTCGCTAAGTCACAGATGAATACCAAACAAAGGATGAAAAGTTGGTCCCCTACAAGCAACTAGTGGATGCCTACAAACCACATTTTTCTACCATCACATTTGAGCAAATTCCAAGAGAGCATAATAAAGCTGCGGATTCTATGGCTTCTGTAGGGTCACTGATTGACATGCCTGCAAATACACAGAAATGTGAATTCTTGATCGAGAAATTGTTGATACCAGCCGTCGATGTTCCTGTTATTGAAATCATCTGCAAACTTGTTGGTCCCAATTCCCCATGGTACAACGATATCTATGAATACCTCAAGAACAATACCTTTCCCCCTGACCTATCATCCACCCAACGCAAAACCTTTATCCGTCGATCCTCTCGTTACATTATTCTGGGTGATACACTATATCGCCGGAGTCTCGATGGTATCCTCTTACGATGTCTTAATGCGGAAGAAGCTGAAGCTACCTTACGAGACATACACGAAGGTGTCTGTGGCGCGCATTCTACCGGTCCTAATCTTGCTAAGAAGATACTCAGAACAGGTTATTACTGGCCTACAATAGAGCAAGATGCTGCACAGTTTGCTAAGAAGTATCTACAATGTCAGCAGCATGGAGATTTGATTCACGCACCAGCTCATGAATTGCAACCTGTGACAACTCCATGGCCTTTTTCTCAATGGGGTCTTGACCTCATAGGACAAATCCACCCTTCCTCCTCCAATGGCCACAAGTTTATCATTACCGCCACTGAGTATTTCATGAAGTGGGTGGAAGCCATTCCTATGACCTATATCACTGGTAAGCAAATAGCCAAGTTTATTCTAAACTACCTCATATGCCGGTATGGTATTCCACAAGCCATTATCACTAATAATGGGAGACCATTCAAGAACCAAGATGTCTGTGCCTTGTGCACACAATACAATATCCAACATTGCTTTTCAACTCCCTACTATCCGCAGAGTAATGGCCAAGCTGAGGCTTCCAATAAAACCATTCTCAAAATCCTCAAGAAAACAGTCAATGAAGCTGGTCGTGATTGGCACTTGCAACTCAATCCCACCCTATGGGCCTACCGCACTAGTATCAGAACACCAACTGGTGCCACACCCTATGCCTTGGTCTTTGGCTCTGAAGCCATCCTACCTATAGAGGTCGAGATCCCATCCCTCAGAGTATCCATGCAGGACCTGATCGGCGGAGACGAGTATCGCACTTCTAGATTAGCTGAGCTTGAACTACTAGATGAGAGGTGCCTTGCCGCACTTAATCATCTCCATGTCTATCAAAACTGCCTCCGGCGTAATTACAACAAAAAGATCAAAGAAAGAAGGTTTCAAGTTGGTGATCTTGTACTTAAGGAGAATCAGAGAAATCAAGTAGATCAAGAGAAGAAGGGCAAGTTTGACCCTAACTGGTTAGGTCCCTTTATTGTGACAGCAGCATATGGATCAGGAGCTTATACTTTAGCTACGCCTGACAGCATTCCTCTAGATGAGCCACTTAACAGTGTCCATCTCAAGAAGTTCTATGTTTTATCCTCAGAGTATTCCCATAGAAATAAAATAAAAAATAAAAAAAACAAAAAACAAAAAAAAATCCAAAAAAAATCCGTCCTCTGGTGAAAACCTAGCAAACAGGCACCTTGGATAAGTACCATAGTGAAAACCTGGCAAATAGGTGCTATGCGTAGAGTCAGCATCCATCGTCTATCGAGTCATGTCCACTCCTTGTCTAGTTCGTAGCGCCTCTCCATCCATCCATAATAAAACCATTGACCTTGTTTGCATTTCCATCTCCCTATCTAGTATAGCTTGGAAATTTGTCAATGTCCATCATCGTCATCCTTTGTCTTGATCTGTGTCTACAGTTAACACTGTCTTGCCCTAGGTCAAGGTTTTCAGTGTCTTCTTCGGCAGTCACCCCTACAGTTTCCTCTACCAAAATGGGGGCAACTCTTCCCTTAACTTAGGTCTAGGGGAGGTTCCTTGTTCGTGGTTCGCAATGCATACTTCAATCTTTTCTCATTTCCACAGGTAACACCCTTTAACGGACACATCGCTCCTACGATAAGGATGTTATCTTCTCAAAACACTCTTTTTCTACATCATCACTCCCACCAGAACTACATATTATCATCTTCTCAGTCTTAAAGTACCTTGATCCCATGGATATGGGTATGTAGGCAGTCAGGATTACGAAGGAAGTATCCAGTACTCAGGTACATAAGATCCCCTCTTCTCAACGCTTTTTCCCCTGCATCACATCAACCAGAACTACATATTATCTCTTCTCAGTCTTAAGGTACCTTGATCCCATGGATATGGGTATGTAGGCAGTCTGGAATATGAAGGAAGTATCCAGTACTCAGGTACATAAGATCCCCTCCTTTCACCTTGACCCATTCATCACTCTATCCAGAACTACATATTTATCACGTTCATCTTCCATCGTAAGTGTGCCTTGATCTCGTGGATACAGGGTATGTAGGCAGTCTGGAATATGAAGGATGTATCCAGTACTTAGGCACACACGATCCATCATTCTCCACCCATCCCAATCCATTAGCACTGTCATCCTTCTAGTCTTCCGTTTGTCAAAATCCATTCGCCTCGACTTGACTAACTCAAGCAACAAGCTAGCACATCCTTTCAAAGCAAAAGTCCTTAACAAACTTGAAGCAAAGAGGCCTACTTCCAGAGTCATCTACTATCCTGCATACCGATTGCCAACATCAGCTAAGTACCGCTTAACCAAGCCCTAGATCCATAGGCTTGTCTTCTGCAAAGTGTTCCATGATCGAGACCAACACACACGTCTCCTGTGACATGTTGCATTTCCTGCAGCAAGACATTGTCTTTTTAGGTAGATAGCACCCTTTAACGGACACCGAGTTCCTACGATAAGGCTGTTATCTTTCCTATCCAATCTATCCTGAGCAACCTCTTTGGCAAGAGAATATGTTGGCTGTATGTTTACTCTGTAAGTCAGTCAATTTGCTTTTTGGTTTATCTTTTGTTCCTTTTCCATTACCTATTCAAGGCTACCTTGATTTATCTATAATCTTGGTATGTTGCGATGTAGTACGGATTGGGGGCATAGTCATTGCTTGTGTGTGCCGTGTTTGAGGAATGATCTTTAGCATCTTTCTTAGCATTATATTTATCTTGTGTGTGTTATGACCTGGCATCTTACATATTAATAATTCTTCTTGCATTTACATGTATTGAAGTTTATTTTATGTTCAAGACTATGGCTTATTCACATGTACCAACAAGGTCATAGTATGTCTAAGGGGATCTAAGTTCAAACTGCTTGCTTGCAGAGTCAACGTACACGCACTCGGATATTACAGCACCTTGGTCTTTTATACCTTGGTGGCAAACTATCCACGTGCTATATCAAAAATAAGGATTGCTCTTTATAAACAAATGTGAAACCATTGCAACAAGCTCATCCATTTACACCATCCATTTTTCCATGGCCTTATATAGTTTTCCAGCAAAGATCAATCAACAGTCTTTCTCTTATGTTCTCTCCTATCTCCTTTCTTCTATCTATCATCAACCCAACCTCGCCTATCTCCAACAAATCTTCTAGTCGAGCGTCAACACAGTTTTTCTGTCGCTTCCCTATCTTTCCTCTCGAGGGGGCACCCTACGCCAGCTACACTGGGGCAACTACCTACACTGGGGCATCAGTAAATTATATCATGTCTTCAACAATCGATTTCTTTGAAGCAACGTTGTAAATTGCATTGCATCAAAGAGGGGCAAAATGTAGACACCCTAAAATGACCAAGTCGCCACACTGCTCGCATTTCGTCATCTGTCTAATCACCTGCATTTCACACAATAATTAAATAATCTAATTATTTAATTAATTTCACCAAATTCTTCTAAATCACATACTTTCGACATTAATTAAATAAATCCTCGTTATTTAATTAATTAAATTAAATTCCTCTATTATTCTTCCACAATTAAATAATTTTAATTATTTAATTAGATCATTATCCTCTTTCCAAAAATTAAATCCACATTAATTAAATAAACCCAATTATTTAATTAATTCAACAAATTCTATCTTATCTATAATTAAATAATTTACATTATTTAATTAAATCAAAATTGTTCTTCCAAAATCATGCACAACAATCAAATAAATTTATTTATTTAATTTGTTTTCAAATCTTCTAAATTAAATAATTCCAATTATTTAATTATTTCTTCCAATAATATCTTCTCTAAATTTAAATAAATCAATTATTTATTTAAATTGCTTTTTCTTCTAAATTTGAGTTATCTCTAATATAACTCAAGCTTTCTATATTTAATAAAGCAAAATATCTTCTAATTCTCATGCAAATCCCTTCTTCTTGTTTTAAATCACTTAACTGATCATTACATTCTGTTAATTGCTTTAACTCATTCTTCTATTCTTGATAACTCCTCTCATGCAAAAGAAAGCAAGACACATGTCTTCTTCTCATTCGTTGCACGTTCCTCAACTGTTCTCTTCCGTTGATTCTTCTGAATTATCTGGACCGTTGATCGATCTTATTTGAAACCTATATAAACCCCCCTCAGCTCCTTCATTACCTCTCTCTCTTCGATCGTATTCTCAGGCACACTTAACAGAGCTTTGAGCATACAAAACGCGTCGATTGAGCACTCTCACGATCTCTTGACATTGATCTTTGAGCATATTGAGCACACTACTTGCTTGTTGCAGCTATGGCTTTGCAACTCCATTGAGCAATCCACATTCAATCCAAAGGAAACAACACAGATTTCGGTAAAAGTCTTTATTTCATTGATTATTTGTCATGGCTTTTATTTAAATTCGTTTTCTTTATGTTATTGGGTTTTTTGATTTTATTTAGTTTAGATTTAATCATTTTTCCTCATACACACCTTGGTTAAAGGCAATGAAAGTTGTCCCTTCAACAATTCATAATTGTCTAAAATTTCCTTTTGATGGACATGTGATTACTATCCCTTGCAATAAGTATAAACCTTTGGTTGCAGGAAAACATTATACACTAGATTAATTTTGGGATAAATCTAAAAAGGAACTAGAGCTACGAATAGACTTTAACTTCTTGAGCTATAGAAATTACAAAGCCAAACTATTACATCCAATGGCCGGTCCCTCTATGCAAGAAATAACAAAAGACAAGAAAACCACATTTGAAGGGAACCCTAGACCAAAAGGGCAAGGTCCCTATGCTGAGGTTCCTCCCCTGCCATCCTTACAAGGATCAGAAGGTAATTGTTGACAACAAAGTATTCCACCTAGACAAATGAGATTTGATCCTGGTGCTTCCTCCTCTAGAACACAAAAACTCATGAAAGAGAAACGCCCTATCTTATAAGAGATAAGTGGTAAGAGAAAAAGAAATAGAAAAGCAAGAGAGAGAAGGAGAAGAAGACAAGATTATGCCATAAACCTTGCATTTCAACAAGAAAACATTGATCCAAACATTGAACCAAACAAAGACGATCCTAAGAATGAACAATCTAAAGACAAGGATAAGAACTGGGCTATGGTACCTTATGTCCCACTTTCCTCTAAAATTTGGGAGTGGGAGGATGACAATGATTTGCTTGATGATGAGACCTAGCACGAAGACCCTACAGGTAAGTATCTCTAACCCTTTATCTCTCTCGTGATGTGCTTCCCCCGTGATGTGTTATGTGTTGTTTAGGCCTCCTGGGATGACCCCAAATTCTCTTGTAAGATTCAGGATACTAGGAGACTACCTCTATTGTGACCTTCTATTTGTATCATCATTCTTCTATATGGCCTCTCTCTTTGATTTCATCATTGTGTGTTGTGTCTTACGGACATAGCGTTGTAGTTGGTGAATTGGGGGCACCCTCCTATGTGATTGTCCCTAAGACACTTGTTTCTCCTCTCTTATTTATTGTTTCCCTTCCTCTAGTGTTTCTACCTAGTAGGTGGATGATGAAAAACATTTATACTGATGTGGACCTAGCATCCCTTTAGCAAGACATCAAAAATTGAACTTAGTTCCTAATATGACGATGGGGTTGTAATATATTATCTGACGCTTGGCTAGTAGAAGCACTCTATGCTTTCTGCATAGTGATTTTGATGATGTTTTTATCTCACCTACAAACTATAACAATACTGCTTCTCCATGCACTTTGTTTGTCTTTGAATCTCGCCTTGGTGACACTCGGTTATGAGATTTTTGTTATATAGCCCCACGGTTATCCTCGATCTCCAAATTCGTAGTATAACCTTGGCTCTTTGTGTGATTAATCATATGCATTGATGTTGTTGTTTATTATGATTATGTGGGCACTAACATGTTTGTTGCAGGGATGTGTTTGTGGGAACATTTGGCAATCGTAAAGTACATGTCACCTTCGGGGGGCATGGGCTTTGCAAAAGTCTGTGTTCCCTTGTGTGTTTTCTTCCTACCTTAACATGCTTGATATCGATGTGTGATATCAACCACCTTAAGGTGGGGGCATATAAAAGGTAAGCTGTCTGTTGTAGATGTTAGTAATGTTCTTGTCCTCAGGTGTAGTTTAAAGGCTGGTGGCAATGAGTCCCTCCTGCACTCTGAGTTTGTTTGCAATCAATCAATCAATCAATCAATCAATTATTTTAATCCCTCTGCGGAGGCAGCGATGGTGTATTTATTGGAGCAGATTACATCATCCTGTAATTTTCAAAAGTCCTTTGCGAAGGTGGGGAGTGGTTCTATGACTAACTCAACCCTTAAGCGTGTCTTCGGTGATTGTTGTGGTGAAGCCCAATCATTGGTGTGTGCCTGTAATGTGCCTGAGATGGTGATGAGCCAAAAATAGGAACACGCCATCGCTTGTCTGCCGTGTTTTCTCCATGTCTTCAAAGTGTGTGTGTTTGGTGTGATTTCTTTGTTTTGCGTGTCTATTGCACCATATGTAGTCTAAAGATTAGTGCGATGAGTGCTTCTTGCATTTTGGGAGGTTTAGCGTGTCTTGCCCCATATATGTAGTTTAAAGACTAGCGCGACGAGTGCTTCCTACATTATGGGAGGTGTGTTTACTTTCCTGTACTTACATCTAAATTTCATATATATGAGAAAAAGAAAAGAAAAGAAATCATTCCTATCTTCTATGCATCTACTGTCTTCTCCGTGTTTTGTGTGACTGTAACTATCTTCTCTGTGTTTTGCATGCCTGTCACTGTCTTCAATGTGTCTGGTGTATCTTCTCTGTGCTTGGTGTATTGGCTGTGTTTGTTGACCATACTTAATGCATGTATTGGCCTTGCATTTATACATACATTAAAGTGGGGGCTAAATATAACATCAGAAAATGTCCCCTTGGGGGCTTTTCCCTCATAAGGTTTAGCTCCCAGGTCTTTTATCTACATTTAGGACATCTTGCATCATATTTTGGCATCTCGATGAAATGATCCCCAAGTTTCAGGACAAATGGGACCTAGGGGGATCCCTTGAACCTAACCCTAACCAAAATAGGGAGGGAGGACTTGGGCACCCGTGCCCTAGTCTTGCCCTATTTTGGGTCAGTCCTAAATTTTGAGTGTCGGCTTGTGACCGTTACTTAGGTCCTATGCCGACATAGTAAGTTTGAATTACAAAATTCTTGGCAGGAGTGTTTGTAGTTGCATATATAAGCATGTTTAGGCATTCATTTGTAGACTGGATGGAAATTTCATGAGCGTTAGCTTATTGAAAGTGATTCAAGGCATTCATTGTGTAGCAAGAGAAGACTTGTGTTATTTATGTGTTTGTATTTGTAGATTTGAGCATCCATCTCCTCATGGCATGAAGAGCTTCTTCCTTCCATGAGATCTTCACTACAAGGTGACATCATTTGTGTTTTTAATCATTTATCATTTGGTTTTTGCCTCTGCCTCACAAGGGCACATACTCTCTATCTGACAACGGTGTTTGGAAGAATTGAATGTCTCTCCGGGGCTTGACTGAGACAAGCCTCTAAACACCACAAACCCTCCAAAGTTTCTATAATTGCAGGTTACAAGTTGAAGATACAAGAAAAGTGGAGTTGCAGGAGGGTATTACAGAGTGTCAGATTTGCAGGTCAGAGTCAAAAATAGCACCCTAGACTTTGACGCTCATTCTTAAGTCCTCCAGATTTCGTGGTGGGAAAATCTCTGAGACACGAGGAATAGGTTGTAGATCAATTTCCCAGATCTTGAGAATGTGTGCTTCTGGATTCGACTGTGTGTAGCTTTTTTTGATATAAAAAAGCTACACACAGTTGAATCCAGAAGCACACATTCTCACTATTATGGACTGTGGAAATATAATGTCTTTCCCAGATCTTGACAAAAACCTAGGCGTTGGACTTGGGCACCTGCTCATTAGTCCCCGACTATTCCACTTCCTGAACTTTGAAAACAGGTGCACATATATCTGTCATTTTACATCTTCCTGTAGCAACATTTTGAGTAATTTGTCCGTTTGCATCCATAATTGTATAATTAGGGTTTTGAGGTATAATTGAGCATTAGTGAGCATAATTGACAATCAAATCACACAAATCTAATCTTCCCTGCATTTCTAAGTAACCAAGGGTCTGATAGTGTCTTTCCACTCGACCCAAAGTCCTTGAATGTATGTGGTGAAAGGAGGATAGACATCAAACTAATCAAACCCATTACCGCACTATCATTTAATTTTTACCACTTTACAATTTGTTATACACTGCATATCTAGAAAAGAGAAGGAGTGACATTGGAGAGGACAGTGGGAGTTGTAGATAAAGAATACAATAATGCAATTGTGAACTACATGAAAAGAAGCTCATTAACTGAAGAAGTCAGAATGAACAGAGGTTGTTGTCTTAAACCAAAGACAGAGTATAGATTTGTTGCATCTATATGGGAGAGACCACTGTTTTAAGCAATTCAATAAAATGAATGTTTGATTACAATCATTACTTGGATGATATTTAATTTGTGGGAAGAATATTGTGAGTTAAATTGTGTTTTGTGGCAATCTTGTTGTTGCAAATTATGTGTGTTTTCTATGAGAGGGGAGCACCCTCTACACCATTTGGTATCAAAGCTTGTAATCCTAAGCATGGAGAGGATCCACTAGGACTTGTGAGAGAGTGAAGCAGTAGAGGAGAAGATCATGTGAGGGCTACTGTAGGTAGGAGAAGTCTTGAGCAGCGAGAGAGCTTAAAGCCATGAAGCAAAGTGTTTTGTAGATTGCAGAGTGTGGGATGTGTATGTGAAAGATTGCAGCAACAGATGAGATGTGGATATACTTGAGGAAGCCCGTGATATGGGAAGGTTGGAGGAAGTATCAAGAGTGAAAGACTCTTGAGATGATGGCAGGTATATATGAGAGATAAGATAAGAGATTGAGTAGATTGGAAGCATGGCAGTGTGATAAATTGGTCAAGCATGATGAGGATAAGCAAGAGGATGGAAGTACAATAGAAGTTGAAGATGAAGAGGTGGGTAGCGAGAATGAAGGGGATGTGATTGTAGTGGTGGAATGCAAAGAGGTTGCATTCAATGCTGATGATGGAGATGATCTAACATTGAATTTATTGGCGATAGAAGAAGAATGGATGGAAAAGATGCACGTCACAACGAAGGACGAATAAGATGATGTTGTAGCTAGCAGCGAAGGAAAAAGAGGTAAATCATGAACATTTTGATTTAATTTGTGATCTTTCTTCCATAGTGAGTGTAGAAGAGGATGTTGTTGTAAAGCATGAAACAATAGTTGTAGATTTGTATGTAGATGCTACATATTTATATATAGAGGTTGTAGAAGATGATGCAAGTATAGTTTGGTGGAGGTGGTTGGTTTGCGGTGGGTTGGATCCCACAGAGGAGGAGAGGAGAGTAGAGAGCATTTGGCAGAGGAGGACTATATATGGTGGATGTGAATCCATGAGAGGAGAGACGAATAGTGAATGGAGTTGTGAGAGGAGGATGATGATTGTACTAGCGAGATGTTGGAAAAAGAGAAAGAAGAAATAACCCTGTGCACATTTCATAGCGATGGAGTTCACTGCAGGTTGATTACAACCTAAAAGGGTAGTTTGACTACTCAACTCCACCTTTGTGAGCCTATGCTAACAAAATTTTTACCCAGTGTGTTTGATGCAGGAGTACCCAGGTGCATGTGCAATCAACATCATACAAAAACATTTTCTACTTTGTTTGGTTTTTGATGATTCAGTTTTGATTGATGTTCTGTGCAAGCTATCGTTGGACATATTTCTCAGTGATGCAGGGTACCTTGAAGGACAAAGATCAAAGAGGAAAATAGTATTGGCACAAAATAAAGTTAGAGATTGACAAACATATTATAGTTTCTAAATGATCTCTTGATAATGCAAAAGATGAAAGTTATCCGAACAAATTCCCTGCTGATCTTATGTTTATGTATCCTCTTGTTGAGCTGCGACCTCTTTGGGATGTCCATGCATTTCAAGTGAATTTGAAAGATGTATCAGCTATTTTTGTCATCAGGGTGCATCATGCTCTTGGAGACAGAATTTCCCTTTTATCATTTGTTCTGGCAAGGTGTCGAAGGGTAGATAAACCAGATCTTTCAATAACAACAAGATGCGAAGTTAGCAATGATTGTCTTTATTGTAAATGATATGAGTATTGTCAAGGATGTAGTAAATGTTATAATAAATGATGTTGTAGCTAGCAACAAAGGAAAAAGAGGTAAATCATGAACATTTTGATTTAATTTGTGATCTTTCTTCCATAGTGAGTGTAGAAGAGGATGTTGTTGTAGAGGATGAAACCGTAGTTGTAGATTTGTATGTAGACACTACATGTTTATATATAGAGGTTGTAGAAGATGATGCAGGTATAGTTTGTGGAGGTGGTTGGTTTGCGGTGGGTTGGATCCCATGAAGGAGGAGAGGAGAGTAGAGAGCATTTGGTAGAGGAGGACTATATATGGTGGATGTGAATCCATGAGAGGAGAGAGGAATAGTGAATGGAGTTGTGAGAGGAGGATGATGATTGTGCCAATGAGATGTTGGAAAAAGAGGAAGAAGAAATAACTGTATGCACATTTCATAGTGATGGAGTTCATTGCAGGTTGATTGCAACTTGAAAGGGTAGTTTGACTACTCAACTCCACCTTTGTGAGCCTATGCTCACAAAAGTTTTACCCAGCGTGTTTGATGTAGGAGTACCCAGGCACATGTGCAATCAACATCATACAAAAACATTTTCTACTTTGTTTGGTTTTCGATGATTCAGTTTTGATTGATGTTTTGTGCAAGCTATCATTGGACATATTTCTCAGTGATGCAGGGTACCTTGAAGGACATAGATCAAAGAGGAAAATAGTATTGGCACAAAACAAAGTTAGAGATTAACAAACATATTATAGTTTCTAAGTGATCTCTTGGTAATGCAAAAGATGAAAGCTATTCGAACAAATTCCTTGTTGATCTTATGTTTATCTATCCTCATGTTGAGCTACGACCTCTTTCGGATGTCCATGCATTTCGAGTGAATTTGAAAGATGTATCGGCTATTTTTGTCATTAGGGTGCATCATGTTCTTAGAGATAGAATTTCCCTTTTATCATTTGTTCTGGAAAGGTGCTGAAGGGTAGATAAACTAGATCTTTCAATAACATCAAGATGCGAAGTTAGCAACGACTGTCTTTATTGTAAATGATATGATTATTGTCAAGGATGCAATATATGCGATAATAAATGATGTTTTGAATAAATAGGCTAATAATAGTTTGGTGCAACATAAGACCCTTAGATTAGCAAAACTAAGAATCCAACCAAGGAAAATCAAAGAGAATTTCAAAACAAATTCTCCAAAGAAGCTTCAAACATGATCTCTAATGGCTCGTTGGTTTGGAATATAGGAAGAGATGTGATGATATATATGGATTCATCTGCTTTTTGAAGCTACATATAAACATTTAACCTGTAAGCATAAATAAGAAATATTTGTGCATAACTTTGAGGAGACTATATAAATCCTATGAAGGAGTTATGCTGAGATGTAGCAAAATCGATCCAAATATTTAAAAAAAAAACAAAAACAAAAAAGTTTATATTCTTATAATGTTTTGATGCAGCATGTGTTACTTTCCATGGGATGCTGCCTTATCCTCTTCACTACGAGAGGCTGCCATGACAAAAAGATAGAGAGGGGTGAAATGAAGGTGCCATCATCTATAGGGATTGTGTGTCCAATGTAAGGAAGGGCTTGACCCATATGGAAGTGTGAAAAGTTTGGTGGGTGTGGTCAGGAAGGGAGAGGGTGGTTAGAAGAGTAGTTTCCAACAGAAAGAAAAATCATGAGCATATTTGTTATACATTGCATATAGAAAAGAGAAGGAGCATGGCCTTGGAGATGATAGTGGGAGCTACAGATAAAGAATACAATAATGCAATTGTGAACTACAGGAAAAGAAGCTCATTGACTGAAGAAGTCAAAATGAATAGAGGTTGTTGTCTTAAACCAAAGACACCGTATATATTTGTTGCATTTGTATGAGAGAGACCATTGTTTTAAGCAATTCAATAAAATTAATGTTTGATTGCAATCTTTTCTTGGATGATATTTAATTGTGGGTAGAATATTGTGAGTTAAATTGTGTTTTGTGGAAATCTTGTTGTTACAAATTGTGTGTGTTTTCTATGAGAGGGGAGTACCCTATGCGCCACAAGCCAAGGTGAAGATGCACCAATCCAAAGAACACAAGCATCAAATCCAAGTGATAATAGAGGCTCCAAGCTATTGTCAAAGATAAAAACCCACATGATTGGAAATAACATCCACAACAAATGTTGATACATCCAACCATCCATACCTCCTAGGTATCAACAACATTAATAAACTCATGCCAACAATATGTCCAACCCGTATACCGCAATCACAAGCTCCCTGTATAAAACCTGTTAATGAAGAACATACATATCTAGGAACTCCCACTACATGGGTGATGTCAAATCTGAAAATAGATCAAGGAATACCAAGTCTACCAATCAACACTCAAACCAAGGTGTGGCTAATGATCAAAACCATGTAGTACCAAGAAAAATCACAATGATCGACATATGCAACACAAATAGCTGCATCCTCCCTCACAACATGTCACCATAACTCTCCCAAGTCAAACCATATCAACATGAAACTCTAGGAAGTAGCAATAGAACAAAGAGGGAAAACTTGTAAATCATATCATGTCCTACCAACACCTCAAAGTTATAA
Organism: Cunninghamia lanceolata; assembly: GCA_027924645.1. Taxonomy (NCBI): domain Eukaryota; kingdom Viridiplantae; phylum Streptophyta; class Pinopsida; order Cupressales; family Cupressaceae; genus Cunninghamia; species Cunninghamia lanceolata. The sequence goes on along the minus strand of BSBN01000987.1, from coordinate 11,915,473 downwards.
GATGTGTCAAGTATGATTTTGTTTACAATCCCAAATGAAAAACTTTAGAAACACCCAACCATTCATTTTCATAGATTAAATGAAACCTATGTATTGTTGCAAGTATGTGCCTAACCGGTGTTGTCATTGATGTCAACATATCATTGTTGTCATTGGTGTCAATTGTGCTCTTATTTTGTTGCTTGCTTGTAATAAGTTAAGATTCTTTGTATTTGCCTATGTAAGTGTTGAAGATAATGAATAAGTGATCCTGATGCTGAGGATATTGAGAAAATTAGCTCCTCCGGTGGAAACAGTGTGTTGCAGAGTATCTTTGTTTACATAAGAACTACCCAACAGTTTTCTCTGCATTTCTTGTAGAATGAATATATTTGTCTGTAGATTGGAAGTTATTTAGAGGCATGTCTGAAGATGTTATATTCCAAGTTTGAGCCTCCGGTATGAAGATTTGAGTGAGTTATGTTCACCAGAGTAAAAGCTACTTTTTTTGGGTATTCACTAGTGATATGGAGAATGTATTCTTCTATGCATTCCTCTGCATTGAAGTTTCACAGTTTATGGTTCTGGAATCAAGTTGGTAATGATGTTAAGTGCCTTCAACTCCAATGGTTCATGATTTGGTGGTCCATAAGCGATCTTTTGATTATGACAGTGGCTGACAGTGTTGGTTAAGTGCTCCAGTTTGAAGAATCTTCTTGACAGAGTGGTTAGAGGTTGTGCGGATATTCTTGGTGATTACAATGTACTTGTGGATGTCTCTTGATCATGTTCCTACCTTTGGATCAGTCTGCGAAGAGAAATTGGATCGTGGATAAAGACTGTTCTTGGAAGTCTTAGTGTTAACACCTGTCTTAGCCGACCTGGTTGTTTTCACTAATTGCGGAGATGCATTGAAGATTGTAGAAGTGTGTCGTGGTGTGGAAGATTGCATTTGAGTCCCAACTAAGGTGTGGCATGATCCACATACATCTTTACATCTTTTCCTTAGCTAATTGTGTATTAGGTCTAGACCTATTTTATGTATGTTTGTAATTTTGACCTTGGAGATTGTTCCAATGGTTGATGTATGTAATGTTGACTTTGATGCACATTCCAAGGTTGATGAATGGTATATAAACATGTAATGAAGTCATGAAAAAGATGTCCTTGAGTGAATATGGGAAGATAAGTGAAGAAGAGTAAGAAGATTAGAGCAGAGGAGTTATACTGTACTTCAATGGAACTGAACTCAGGCATGAAGTGGATGCTATCATATTAGTTAACCAATCTCTAGTAGTGAGCCACCCTTTGGCAGTGAGCCACCCCTTGGCAGTGAGCTGATCTTGGCAGTGAATCTTAATATTTGTATGATCCCTAAGGTAGTGAGCCTCTGATTTTTGGTGCAGAAGAAGTTAAAGTTTTGAGACAACTGATTCACCCCCCCTCTCAGTTTTCTTGTGCATTTCAACAATTGGTATCAGAGAAAGGTTTCTCAAAAGTAAGCTTAACTGCTTGAGGTAGATCCATGATGTCTTATAAGTGAAAGGAAGCAAGGTACGCAGAACACACTTCCTACGCTAATCTAATGAGGGAAGTAGAGTGCAAATTCAAACTAACCTTTCCAGTTACAACATTATTAACATAATAACAGAGGTATTGCAGCAATACACATACACACATAAAGTAGACAGAAGAGAAAGAGACATGATATACATGGGGAAAACCCTTACGGGTGACAAACCCCACACTCTAAAACACAACTCAAATGTATTAGAGTAAACAATAACATATTACAATATAGTTTCAGAGCCAATGCTCTTTCAAGAGTCTTTGAATGTCAAATTTGGAGATATTCTGACAGCATAACAGTACTTGTACAAAAACTATATATCTCCCATCCAAGCACCTATTTTTATAGAGTTTACAAGGAAAATATGGAACCTTCTAGAGATGGGCATCCATCTTGGACTCATGCCCCAAAACCCACGCCTAAGGACACTTGTCCAACATCCCATCCCAATGTGGGTGCCTTGTCCCAAGATAGGCTATGACAAATGCTCTTATGCACCTTACAACTATCATTGAATCTGTCATAACTAACAACACTTATAGCTGTAAGAGAATCTATCATACACTAACTAAAAAATATCATATTCCTCTTACAACATGTCATAACCTCCCTTGACCTCCAAAAGATGTCTTTCTCTCGTGCAAAGATACTCACCGACACTTGTCATTAAACAAAAGTCATTTGAGGTTTTGGGGGCGTTGCCCCCGAGCCCCCATGGGGTCACTGCCCCTCGACCCTACCCTATACTGCAACAGGGAACACACCAGGGGCGCTGCCCCTAGAACCTTGCAAGGGGCTATGCCCCTTGACCCTGTCTTGGGGGTGCTAACCCCAAACCACCGTTAATTATTCAAGGGGGAAATTGCGGCTGCCAAAGTCACCAAAATTTATTTTGTTGCATGTATGCAAGGTGCCAACTATGCCAACTCAACACAGGATAAATAAATACAACATTAGGAATTTGCAAAGGTTGAGACACCTTAATTCCCAACAATAAGAAGGAAAGTCTGTAGTTTGATGGAATGAATTATGCTACCTAGAAGATTCACATGAAGATCCATCTCCTTTGTCTTGGTTATAGAGTTTGGAAAACAATGAAAACAAAGTATTGCATGCCACATAATGGTCTTCAAACTAAAGATGAAATCAAAGAATATGAGTTAAATATAAGGGCTAGAGATGCTCTGTTAAGTGCTTTATCTAACACCGATGTGACAAAGGTCATGGAGCTGGAAACTACTCATGAAGTTTGGGATAAGCTAAAGAATTTGTATGAAGGGGATGGATCTGTAAAGAGTGCCAAATTGCAGGGACTAAAAGTGAAGTATGAAGGTCTAAAGATGGGTGATGATGAAAACATAACATCCTACATGCAAAAGGTTGATGAACATGTCAGTGGAATTAAAGGTATGTGAGGAACTATTGATGAAACTAAAGTTGTGAATAAAATTCTTAGGTCATTACCTAAATCCTACTCTCACAAGGTAGCTGCAATTGAAGAAGTAATGATTGTGCAAAAGATTACAAAAGATTAGTTTCTTGGAAAGCTTACTACTTTTGAAATGAGAGAGTTTGGTGATGCCCTGCCAAAAGTAGAGACTGCTTTCAAAGACAACACTTCAGAGAGGATCTCCAGAGCTAGGAAAAACAAAGTGGAACCTGATTATGAACTTGATAAAATTGAAGCCAATTTTGTTGACAGTCTGCCAAGAGGTACCGATAAGTTCAAAGGCAAATTACCTTTCAAATGTTTTTTATGTGGTACAATTGGTCACTATGCTTCTAGGTGTCCTGAGAGGATTGAAAGGAATAGAAGGAGATATGAAAGTAAACCCAGGGTTCCAAATAAATGTTATTATGTTAGAGATCTTGATGATAAAATTGTGAAAAATGATGAATCCGATGATGCTAACACTGGTGGAAATGAGTGCTTGTTCATTGCTATTAAAGAAGAACCCATGTCTACTAATCCTACTAGCTGTGTGAAGGAAGAAAAACCAGTGGAAGAAAGTTCTTGGGCTATTCAAGTTGAGAAAGACAAAGATGAATGGGTTATTGACAGTGGATGTTCACATCACATGACTAGTGACAAAAGCAAGTTTGTAAGTTTGGAAAAGTATGATGGAGCACTGGTTAGGTTTGGAGATGATACAACTGGTAAGATTTGTGGAAGATGATCTATTTATTTTGATGGCAAGCACAATACTGTTCTATATGTGAAAGGTTTAAAGCACAATCTTTTGAGTGTTGGTCAGATGTGTGACAAAGGTTATGATTTGAGATTCAAGGACAATGGGTGCAATATCATGGAAAGCTCTGGAATAGTGATTGCAACTGGTAAGAAGAATAGAGGTAATGTTTATCATTTGAAAGGAACTAATGACTATTGTTTATTGGCTCAGACTGATGAGAGTTGTCTATGGCATAGAAGGATGTGTCATATCAATTTTGACAACATTGTGAAGATAAGTTCTGCACAAGCTGTAAGAGATCAGTCTAAACTTGTGAAGCTTGCTAATACTATTTGGAAGGAGTGCCAATTTGGGAAACAAACAAGAACAAGTTTCAAAAGAAAAGAACAATTTGCTGATGGATTGCTAGAGCTAGTACATACAAATTTGTGTGGCCCTACAAGAATAAGAATTTTGCAAGGAGATAAGTATTTTATGTTGCTTATTGACGATTATTCTAGAATGACTTTGGTCACCTTTTTGAAAGAGAAAGTAGGAGCCCTAGATAAGTTCAAGGAATTCAAGGCAATGGTTGAGAATGAGCTAGATTTGAGGATCAAGTGCTTGAGATCTGATAGAGGAGGTGAGGTCACATCAAATGAATTCAATATTTTATGTGAAGAACAAGGGATAAAGAGATAGTTATCTGCACCTAGGACTCCACAACAAAATGGAGTTGTTGAGAGAAAGAACAAGACAATTCAAGAGGCTTCTAGTACAATGATGAAGGAGGCTGACCTACCAGAAGTGTACTAGATAGGGACTATACATACTACTATGTACATCCTAAATAGAGTTCAAGTCAAAGGTAACAGTACCAAAACTCCTTATGAATTATGGTATGGAAGAGTTCCTACAGTGAAATATTTCAAAGTTTTTGATAGCAAATGTTATATCAAAAGAGAAGAAGATCTAGGCAAATTTGATGCTAGGTGTGATGAAGGAATATTCCTTGGATACTCCACTAAGAGTAAGGCCTATTGGTGCTACAATAAGAGACTAAAAAGGATCATTGAGAGTGCAAATGTCAAGGTTGATGAAGACAGGGAAAGGATATTAGACCTGAGTGGTTATGAATCAGATGAATGGTTGTTACAACAAGAAAATAAGTGGTGGAACAAGAAGATAGTTTAGATGAAGAAGAAAAGGCTCCAAAAAATGTTACTAAGACTCCCAAGTATGTAAGGATCAATCATTCTGAAGATCAAATCATAGGTGATAAGAGAAAAGGGGTACTGAGGAGAAAAATAGATGCAGAAGAACATGTAAATTACTGTTTGATTTCAAAAGTTGAACCTAAAACTGAGGATGAAGCATGCAATGATGAAAGTTGGGTAAAGGCTATGAAAGAAGAACTAATATAGATAGAGAAAAATCAAACTTGGGATCTGGTTCCTAGACATGTAGATAAGAATATAATTGACACCAAATGGGTTTTCAGAAACAAGATGAATGAGAATGGAGAAATAGTAAGGAAAAAAGAAAGATTGGTATGCAAAGGATACTCTCAGGTTAAAGGAATAGATTTTGAGGACACCTATGCCGCTATGGCAAGGATTGAAGTAATAAGAATGCTTTTGGTATTTGCAGCCCACAAAGATTTCAAAGTGTATCAAATGGATGTGAAGTTTGCATTCTTGAATGGAGAATTGAAAGAAGAGGTATATATTGAACAACCAGAACGATTTTAGTTATCAAATCAAGGTGACATGGTGTGTATATTGAAGAAATCCTTGTATGGATTGAAACAATATCCCAGATCCTAGTATGTAAGGTTATATAAGTATTTGTCGTAATTAGGGTTCAATGAAGGCACTGCAGACAACAATCTCTATTTCAAGATCAATGATGAGAAAATCCTAATTATTGTAGTCTTTGTTGATGACATTACCTTTAGAGGCAATGAAGGTATGTGCATGAATTTTGTTGGGGAAATGCAAAAATAATTTGAGATGTCCATGTTTGGTGAGATGAATTTCTTTCTAGGTCTGCAAATTACTCAATCAGATAAAAGAATCTTCATTTCTCAATCCAAGTATGTGAAAGAGTTGTTGAAGAATTTTGGGATGGAGGACTCTAAACTAGTATGTACTCCCATGGTGACTAGTTGCAAATTGAGAAAAATTGATGATTCACATAAGGCTAATAAAAAAAGGTACAGATCTATGATTGAAGGATTACTTTATCTAACTCAAACTAGACTTGACATAATGCATGCAATTTGTTTTGTGGCAAGATTTCAAGAAGACCCTAAAGAGTCACATGTGATGGAAATCAAGAGAACCTTAAGGTACCTGAAAGGCACATCAAATCATGGTTTATGGTATCCAAAGGACAATGATTTCACTCTTAGTGCTTATACAGATGTAGATTGGGCCGGAGATGATGATAGGAAAAGTACAAGTGGAGGTGCATTCTTCTTGGGTAACAGATTGGTTTCATGGTTGAGTAAGAAGCAAGACTCAATCTCTTTGTCTACTGCAGAAGCAGAGTATATTGCAACATGTTGTTGCACTCAAGTGTTATGGATGAAGCAGACATTGAAGGACTTAAGAGTTGTGTATGAAGATCCTATTACAATCTTTTGTGACAATACAAGTGCTATAAATATTTCAAAGAATCTAGTGATGCACTCAAGGACAAAGCATATATCTATAACACATCATTTTCTGAGAGAAAAGGTGATAGAGAATGAAGTAAAGATGGAGTATGTGTCTACAAAGGACCATATTGCAGATATTTTCACTAAACCTCTGCCTAAGGATACTTTTTAGTATCTCAGAGAAAAGTTAGGGGTTATTACCCCTCTTGCTCTGAACTAAGATGCATAGGAATGCATCAATCCAGCGGTGCTTAAAGTCTCATTCTTTGACTTGGATTGATGTTTTGAGAGCTAACTCTCGGGGGGAGTAGCTAGATGTTATTGGTATGAGTTCTTGATAAAGAAAGTGTTGATAACAGTAAAAGTTTAGACGATTCAGAGAAATAGAGTGCAAGTATGTGCCCTTTGCCATTGATGTCAAAGGGGGAGAGAAATCATGTGAAAAAATTAGAAGAAGAAAAGAGTACAGATGTGTAAAGAGAAAGGGGGAGAATCTTGTGTTGATGGTCTTTACAGTTTTTCACATCATATATTGCCATCAACGACAAAGAGGGAGATTGTTGCAAGTATGTGCCTAACTGGTGTTGTCATTGATGTCAACATATAATTGTTGTCATTGGTGTCAACTGTGCTCTTATTTTGTTGCTTGCTTGTAATAAGTTAGATGCTTTGTATTTGCATATGTAAGTGTTGAAGATAATGAATAAGTGATCCTGATGCTAAGGATATTGAGAAAATTAGCTCCTCTGGTGGAAATAGTGAGTTGCAGTGGAAACAATGTGTTGCAGAGTATCTTTGTTTACAGAAGAACTGTCCAACAGTTTGCTCCACATTTCCTGTAGAATGAATATCTTTGTCTATGGATTGGAAGTTATTTAGAGGCATGTCTAAAGATGCTATGTTCCAAGTTTGAGCCTCTGTATGAAGATTTGAGTGAGTTATGTTCACCAGAGTAAAAGTTGCTTTTTCTGGGTATTCACTAGTGACAGAGAGAATGTATTCTTCTCCACATTCCTCCACATTGAAATTTCATAGTCTGTAGTTCTAGAATCAAGTTGGTAATGATGTTAAGTTCCTTCAACTACAATGGTTCATGATTTGGTGGTTCGTAAGTGATCTTTTGATTATGATAGTGGCTGACAGTGTTGGTTAAGTGCTCCAGTTTGAAGAATCTTCTTGACAGAGTGGTTAAGGGTTGTGCAGATGTTCTTGGTGATTACAATGTGATTTTGGATGTCTCCTAATCATGTTCTAACATTTGGATCAGTCTGCAAAGAGAAATTGGATCATGGATGAAGATTATTCTTGGAAGTCTTAGTGTTAGCACTTGTCTTAGCCGACCTGGTTATTTTCACTAATTGTGGAGATGCATTGAAGATTGTAGAAGTGTGTCGTGGCATCGAGGATTTCATTTGAGTTTCAACTAAGGCATGGCATGATCTGCATACATCTTTACATCTTTCCTCAGCTAATTTTGTATTAGGTCCAGACCTATTTTATGTATGTTTATAATTCCAACCTTGGATATTGTTCCAATGGTTGATGTATGTAATGCCAACCTTGATGTACATTCCAAGGTTGATGAATGGTATATAAACATGTAATGAAGTCATGAAAAAGATGTCCTTGAGCAAATATGGGAAGATAAGTGAAGAAGAGTAAGAAGAGCATAGTAGAGGAGTTATACTGTACTTCAATGGAACTAAACTTAGGCACGAAGTGGATGCTATCATATCAATTCACCAATCTCTAGCAGTGAGCCACCCTTTGGTAGTGAGCCACCCCTTGGTAGTGAGTTGATCTTGGTAGTGAGAATTTGGGTAGTGAGCCTCTGATTTTTGGTGCAGAAGAAGTTAAAGTTTTGAGACAACTGATTCACCACCCCTCTCAGTTGTCTTGTGCATTTCAACATGTGTCATGTAAAACTAACATGGATGTAAGCTTCTCTAACCAAGGAAGATCAAACTCATAACTATAACATAGAAAATTTCATACCCTTGCAGTTTCACGCTACGTTTAGTAACCATTTTAGCGTTTCACACTTCCTCTCTACATGATAGGGTATGTTTGTGTGATTTTGGTCTACTTATTCTTCTTTTATTAAAAATTTATTATAGTTCTTTAATGTTGACATGGTCCTCAGGTGACTTGTATGACTAGGAGCTGGTTTTACCTATAACTAAGTACTCTACATGGACATCAATGCGTCCCGTGTCTATTTACTGATAGGTATCCATTTTTGGGAATTACAACATGCTTTTGAGTGATCATGAAGATCCTTTGTAACATCTCTAGAGGTCACAAAACAACTCCTTTCATGCATTTTCAAGATTCTTCCATATTGGAAAAGTATTGGAAGGATTTTGAATTGATTCAACACATTCATTCATATTTTCTCTCTTTCTCTCTCTCTCTCTCTCTCTCTCACTTTGGATACTTTGGATTTTGAGACTCTCTACTATTTTTCTACATGAATTGGACTTCTACAATAGGTATAAGTGGTTTTTGATGCTCTTGGGCATTGCAAGATCATTTTCTTTGGCTCTTGGAGGTTTTTCTCTGTTTGGCGCTCTTTGAGGAGGCTCTCTTCATTGGGGTTTTAAGTTGCACTTTGTTCTTTGAGCTCTTTAGGAGTTTACTGCCTCTTCTTCATGTTAGCATTGGCGAGTTTGTTCCTTATTGCATTTAGAGTAATTTCATTTCAAATCTGTATGGTGTAGACCACCATTGTTGTGTTTTTCTTTCTTGGTGTAGACCACCATTGTTACACTTTGTTGGGTGTAGATCACCTATTTATCTTTATTGCACAGGCTGCATATTGTGGGTTTCTCTCGCTGTAGACTAGGGAAGAAACTTATATTGTTTTATTTATTTATTTATTGTTCTTACCTTCCTAGACACACTTAGGATAAGAACACACACACATTTCCTTTTGATTTCTATGCTATATCTTATATTTCTACTCGTGAAGGTAGAAATACAACCACTGGGACTTGACTGAGGCAAGTCCCCAAGCTGCCCCACCATCTTTCCCTCTTTTTGCAAATTCTTTGAAGTGAAGATCATACAACCACATGAAGACAGTTTGAGACCAAACAAAATTGAATATTTTTATTTTGCATACATTTTGGACTCTAGTGCCTAGCGCATAAATCTTCACAGTGCACTATCGTCCAAGGCCGAGTCTTTGTCCTTGCTATCACAAGTTCCTCTCTCTTCCTTAATATCATTTTTGTAACTGTCTACTTTAGATTATGTTTAGAATAGTTACTTTCTTGCATTTTTGTTCATTTCCCTTCATTGACAATCACCTATTCGGGTTGTATTGCTTTGATTGGGACACAGTGGTTTTGTAGTGATATAGGATAGATTTACTCAACATTCGATATCTTGAATAGTAGAACCCAAGTGTAGTCATAGTGAGGAGTTCACTCAATCAAAGCTAGTAGATTGAGAAGTAATTTTCCCAAGCTACTTTTTTGGTGAACCTGACATGTTAAAACAAAAAAAACCTTCATTCTAATTAGCTGTGGTTCACCCTACATTGTAGTTGAATTCACTGTTCTAAACAAGCACTTCTTCAAAAACAAAAACAACATTCTCTTTTCATCACTTAGCACTGTGTGTTGTAAATCTTGAGCATGGTTTATGACCTTACAACCCAATCTTCAAATTCACAATATGTAGTGCGTAGGAGTGAAAGGAATTTAAGGAAGTTGACCTCAATGGCATTTTCTACTAATCCTTCCACACCTGTCAGCTCGAATCCAGACTTTACTAATCTATCTTCTAAACAACTTAATCTCCCTTATTCATCTCCATCTTCTTCTCACTCTATGCTAATGAATTCATTCCATGATGCAGAGCAAGTTTTCGACCACGAGGCAGCACTTGAGTATATCCCACTAGAACAAATTAGTGCTTTAGATCACGAATTAGGCAATTTTTACAATTTCTTATCTCATGAGGACATATCTAGATCTATTGTTCCTTTGGTTGATGCTCTCTTTGTCATGATGAAAAATCATCCTAAGGGTATTAACTTTCTTTGGGGCCTCGCTCACATTGTGCATAGCGAAACCCTACCATTGGTTAGCTATATTCCAGATGTTCAAGACTCCCAGTCTCACACTCTTGGTAATCAAATCTCTATGGCTCTACTTACCATAAGCATTCATACTTACACTTTTGTACAAATGACTACTAGTTGTGCTAATACTACTAGAGTTGGTTTTGCTTCATCTGCTGGTGGAACAAATCCTATTAACCAATATGGATTTGTTCCACCCTTGAGGCCTCTATAGTTCAATTTCCTCCTAGTAACCCTAGATTTTCTCAACAGATTTCACAACCTCCTATTTCTACTCCACTTTCTCCACTATCACATACAAGTGATCCTATGATAAACCAACTATTAAAAAATGTTGGTACATTACAACAACAACTTGCTTCTTTGTCTACTTCATCAGCACAACCTCTTGTACCTACTTACTGCTAACATCATCATCTTTCTCTTGCTATCCTTGCCACACCATTTCCATAGGGCTTTGAAGCCCCTAGATTTAAAAAGTATATAGGCAAGGGTGACTCAAACACAAATATTTTTGCTTTCACTACTCTTTGTAGTGACTTTCTATTTTAGGATGCTATGTTAGCAAACTATTCCCCTGTTCCATCAAGGATACAACGTTGGATGGGTTTTTCTCACTTTCTGACCATTCCATTCTATTTTTTGATCAATTAGTAAATTAGTTCTTACAACATTTCCAAGATAACATTAGACCTCAGGTTACTTTCATAGACCTGGTCCACCGTAGGCAAGGAAATGATGAAAAAGTAACTAATTTTATCTGTCAGTTCTAATCTTTGTTCTCACAAATTTTGTATGCCCTGCTTGATTTTGAGGTGCAGTGGGTTTTCATAGGAAACCTGTAGCCACATATTCAGGACCAGATTCTGTTGATGCATCTTTGCACATCATTGCACAACTAACATTAGTCCCTAAACCAATTTGAGAGTTCTACCTCACTGGCTCATGCTGACTAGTCTGATGCTTCCACATCATATAACTACTAGAAAAATAAATTTCTTTACAAAAAATTCATCACCAGTAGTAAACAATCTAGTGGTTGAAGCAGATTCACAAGCTACTCTAGTCTTGTCTACTCCAAAAACAAATAATAACAAAAAATTCACTCCTTTAAAGGAGTCTCTCTACAATATCATGACACAACTCCTCCCTGTATAAAACCTATCAATGAAGAATATACATATCCAGGAACTCCCACTACATGGGTAATGTCAAATCTGGAAATAGATCAAGGAATACCAATTCTACCAATCAACACTCAAACCAAGGTGTGGCTAATGATCAAAACCATGTAGTACCAAGAACAATAACAATGATCCACATATGCAACACAAATAGCTGCATCTTCCCTCACAACATGTCACCATAACTCTCCCAAGCCAAACCATATAAACATGAAACTCTAGGAAGTAGCCATAGAACAAAGAGTGAAAACCTATAAATCATATCATGTCCTTTTACCAACACCTCAAAGTTCTAAGACGCATCAAGTATGATCTCGTTTACAATCCCAAATGAAAAACCTTAGCAACACCCAACCATTCATTTTCATAGATTAAATGAAACCTATGTATCATGTAAAACCAATATGGATGTAAGCCTCTCTAACCAAGGAAGATCAAACCCATAAATTTAACATGGAAAATTACATACCCTTGCAATTTCACACTATGTTTAGTAACCATTTTAGCATTTCACACTTCCTCTCTACATGATAGGGTAGGTTTGTGTGATTTTGGTCTACTTGTTCTTCTTTTATAAAAAATTCATTATAATTCTTTAAAGTTGACATGGTCTAAGGTGCCTTGTATGACTAGGAGCTAATTTTACCTAGACTTGAGCACTCTGCATGGACGCCAATGCATCGCACTAGCATCCCATGTCTGTTTGCTAATAGGTATCCATTTTTGGGTGCTACAACATGCTTTTAAGTGATCATGAAGATCATTGGTAATGTCTCTAGAGGTCACAAAATGACTCCTTGCATGCATTTTCAAGATTCTTCCCTCTTGGAAAAGCATTGGAAGGATTTTGAATTGATTCAACACATTCATTCATATTCTCTTTCTCTCTCACTTTGGATACTTTGGATTTTGAGAGTCTACTATTTTCCTACATGAAATAGACTTCTACAATAGCTACAAGTGGTGTTTGATGCTCTTGGGCATTGCAAGATTATTTTCTTTGGCTCTTGGAGGTTTTTCTTGTTAGTGTGAATAGGGATATTACCTAACTAGTTTTTTCCCTTGTGTGGATAATTCATATTATTTAACTATTTATTAGCTAAATAATATTCACACACATATTCACATGTTAAGTTGACTTAGTGAGCCTTCTAGATTTTTCTAGTTCTTGATAGTTGTTGATAGTTGTCTTATAGTTGTCATATCCTACACATCAACTAGTTAGCATCTTGACCTCTAGTTGTTACATGTAATAGGAATATGACACTTGTCACATGACTACAACTTCTTATCTCTCAACATTGTCTTTATAAGCAAGGTATGTCTCTTCATTTTATAATGTTGGAGCTATAGTTCTCTCATAATGCTATTATGCCATTGGAGCATTTACATTATTCTCTCATAGTACTGTTATGTTCATTTCTTTTGCATTACGGTTTATTCATTCTAGCTCTTTCAATTTGATTCTGGGTTATATTCATTTTCAAGATTCTAACATTTCTCTCTTTGGTGCTCTTTTAGGAGGCTCTCTTCATTGGGGTTTTAAGTTGCTATTTGTTCTTTGAGCTCTTGAGGAGTTTGTTGCCTCTTCTTCATGTTAGCATTGGTGAGTTTGCTCCTTATTATATTTAGAGTAATTTCATTTCAAATTTGTATGGTGTAGACCACAATTTTTGTGTTTTTCTTGCTTGGTGTAGACCACCATTGTTACACTTTGTTGGGTGTAGACCATCTATTTATCTTTATTACATAGGCTGCATATTGTGGTGTTCTCTCCTAGTAGACTAGGGAAGAAACTTATATTGTTTTGTTTGTTTATTTGTTGTTCTTACCTTCCTAGACACACTTGGGATAATAACGTACACACATTTCCTTTCGATTTCTATGCTATAACTTGTATTGTTGCTAGTGAAGGTAGAAATACCAACACCAGGACTTGACTAAGGCAAGTCCCCAAGTAGCCCCACCATTTTCCCCTCATTTTGCAGGTTCTTTGAAGTGAAGATCATACAATTGTATGAAGACAATTTGAGACCATACAAAATTGAATATTTTTATTTTGCATACATTTTGGACTCTAGCACCTAGCACATAAATCCTCATGACCACTATCGTCTGAGGCTGAGACTCTGTCCTTGTTGTCATAGGTTCCTCTCTTTTCCTTGATATCATTTCTGTAACTTTCTACTTTAGATTATGTTCAGAATAGTTGATTTCTTTAATTTTTGTTCATTTCCCTTCATTGACAGTCACTTGTTCGGGTTGTATTGCTTTGATTGGGACACATAGTGGTTTTGTAGTGATATAGGATAGATTTACTTAACATTCGATACCTTGAATAGCAGAACCCAAGTGTAGTCATAGTGGAGAGTTCACTTAATCGAAGCTAGTAGATTGAGAACTAATTTTCCCACACTACATTTTTGGTGAACATGATGTGTTAAAACAAAAAAACCTTCATTTTGATTAGTTGTAGTTCAGCCTACATTGTAGTTGAATTCACTGTTCTAAATAAGCACTTCTTAAAAAAAAACAACATTCTCTTTTCATCACTTAGCACCGTGTGTTGTAAAGATTGAACATAGGTTATGAGCTTTACAACCCAATCTTCAAATTCACAGTACTTAGTGCGTAGGAGTGAAATGAATTTAAGGAAGTTGAGCTCAATGGTATTTTTTGCTCATCCTTCCACACCTATCTGCTCAAATCCTAACTTTATTAATGTATCTTCTAAACAACTTAATCTATCTCATTCATCTGCATCTTCTTCTCGTTCTGTGCTGATGACTTCATTCCATGATGTGGAGAAAGTTTTCAACCATGAGGCAACACTTGAGTATGTCCCGCCTGAACAAATTAGTACTTTAGATTGCAAATTAGGTAATTTTTGCAATCTCTTGTCTCATGAGGACATATCTAGATTTGTTGTTCCTTTGGTTGATGATCTTTTTGTCATTGTGAACAATCATCTTAAGGGTATTAAATTTTGTCAGGGCCTCACTCATATTGTGCATAGAAAAACCCTCCCACTGGTTAGCTATATTATAGATGCTCAAGAATCCTAGTCTCACACTCCTGGTAATCAAATCTCCATGGTTCTACCTACCATAGGCATTTATACTTACACTTCTATACAAATGACCACCATTTGTGCTGATACTACTATTATTGGTTTTTCTTCATCTACTGGTGGAACGAATCCTATTAACCAATATGGATTCATTCCACCCTTGAGGCCTCTATAGTTTAATTTCCTCCTGGTAATCCTAGAATTTCTCAATAGATTTCACAAACTCCTATTTCTACCTCACTTCCTCCACTGTCACATATAATTGATCCTGTGATAAACCAACTATTACAAAATGTTGGTACATTACAACAACAACTTGCTTCTTTGTCTACTTCATCAACACAACCTCTTGTGCCTTCTTACTACCAAAACAATCCTCTTTCTCTTTCTATCCTTGCCACACCATTTCCACGAGGCTTTGAAGCCCCTAGATTTAAAAAATATATAGACAAGGGTGACTCAAACACAAATATTTCCGCTTTCAGTGCTCTTTGTAGTGACTTTCTATTTTAGGATGCTTTGTTAGCCAAACTATTCCCCTGTTCCCTCAAGGGTATGATGTTGGATGGGTTTTGCTCACTTCCTAACCATTCCATTCTATTTTTTGATCAATTAGTAAATTAGTTCTTACAACATTTCCAAGCTAACATTGGACCTTAGCTTACTTTCACAAACCTGGACCACTGTAGGCAAGGAAATAATGAAAAAGTAACTAATTTTATCTATCAGTACCAATCTTTGTTCTCACAGATTCTTTATGCCCTGTCTGATTTTGATGTGCAGTGGATTTTCATAGGAAACTTGCAGCCACATATTCAGGACTAGATTTTGTTGATGCGTTATTTTTCTTTTGCACATCTTTCCACATCATTGCATGACTATCAACAGTCACTAAGCTAGTTTGAGAGTTATACCTCACTGGCTCTTGCTGACAAGTCCAGTGCTTCCACATTATATAACTATAAGAAAAATAATTCTTTTTACAAAAATAATTCATCAGCAGTAGTCAACAATATAGCAGTTGAAGAAGCTTCACAAGCTACTCTAGCCCTGTCTGCTCCAAAAACAAATACTAACAAAAAATTCACTCCTTTAAAGGAGTCTCTCTATAATATCATGAATCAACTCCTAAATAGTGGTTTGTTGCAGTTACCTCCTATTCATCCCCTCGATACCAGCAAGCCATTACCACCTTCCTATGATGCAAAAGCCTTTTGTCAATTCCACTGAGTCCCAAGTCTCGATACTGAGCCATGTCTGCATCTCAAGCACATAGTGTAGGACCTCATCAACCATGGTGTTATCCAGGTCTCAAGAGTGAATAACAAAACTAATAAGTTAGTTGCTCCTATTAATCAGCATCTGTAGATCTGTACAGATCTAATGCCTCACCGCAACTCTAACTTTGTCGACCTCCCTTCTCCCTCTGTGGTGCTAGAATCAACCCTTGATGTTTGTTATTCCCACTCCTATTCTAAGATGATGGCTATGGTGGATGTTCATTCTTGGCCTACTCGAGAATGTTCTATTCCCAAACCTCTTATCTCCTTTTCCCCTTCTGAGGTTATGCCTAACACATCAGAAGGCCCTCTCTACATTCCTATGGATATTAATCAGAAACCCATCAAGGGTGTCCTCATTGATCCTATTTGCATGGTCATTGTGGTTACAGAGGAATTCTTGTATGTATACAAAATTTATAAAGATGCATATGATTCATCTAACATCTTTATAAGGTGTCATGATGACTTGTCTCACCCCACCTTGGGTATGATCACTCTTTCCATCCAGGTAGGAACAAAATCCATGGATGTTCCCATGTCTATCATTCCTATTTCTGACCATTTTTCATGTGAAGTTGGGCTTACCCTAGCTCACTTCCATGGGCACTGTCCCTTCAGTGGTTCATTGCTGCCTTAAGTTTCCTCATGATAGTGTAGTGCACATGATCCATCAAAGTGGATTCATACCACTTACCATGCGGGGCAACTTCTTGTTGGCCCCCACTTGTTAAGTGGAAAAGAGTGATATAGCCTAAAGAGTTAAACTAGGTCAAATCCTCTTCTACAAACATTGGGGTACAAATCAGGCTTGGCTTCTACCCAAGAAGGAGAGCCAAACTACAGGGGTTTTTCCCTTTTGTTGTATAAAGAAGAGTCAACCAATTCTAACCAAGATCAAATATGCAAACTAGGGAAAATGACCAAACCCTAAATGACAAAGATCTGCTAATAACTAACTATTATAAAGATATATCAAAAAACCAAAAGTACAATAGAGATTAGGGAGAAAAGTAGAACCTAGATCTAGAAGTAGAGCCACCAAGGACTAGGGCACTTGGGTGCCCTAGACCATGATTAGGGTTTAGAAGGATCTTAGGGTATCACTAGACTTGTACCTGCAAGCTTTGTCTTCTTCCCAGATCTTATCTTTAGAAATTTGTATCTCTGACCTACACACAAGAAAAGAGGGAAAGGTTGTGCTATGTGTAAGGGATTTCCTTAGTAAAACCCTATTGAAAGTATGGGCCTAACCAGTGTTCTCATTGATGTCAACATACTCATGCTGCATTAATGAGAAGGATTGGATGAACAGAGAGGAGCAATGGAGACAGTGAAGTGGAGATCCCAGCTAAGATGCAGATAAGAGGTTGTAGCTCAAAGGGTTTGTAGATATGAGTCTTGAGATGATCCAGTCAAGTTTTCAGAGGTCCGCGTGAAGATTTGAAGAAGTTATGGCCGCTCAAGTAGAACCAGCTCCGGTAGGTGTTCAGAGGTGATAGAGTGACAGATATAGGTTTGGTGAGATCCAGAAATGCACTATCCCCTTCTACGGATTTGAGGGAGTGTTGAGGACATCCGTGTGAAGTGTCAAATTGATTGGTTCATGGTTTGAAGGTCTAGAAGAACCTATTCCTTTGTGACAGTAATGACAGACTATGTTCTTAAAGCTCCAGATGAAGGAGAGGATAATTCCAGCAAGCAGATGAAGTGTGGATGTTCTCAAGTGATTTGGGAAAGGTTGTGGTGATCCTTGGATCATGTCCAGTTCATGTTGGTGGTCTGCTTTGAAGTTAGAGTGCGCATTTGAAGAATAACCACTAGATGATGGTGTTCTTCCTGAGATTGGCCGACCGGATGTATTACACGTCTTGCAGATGTTCTTGTAGATGTTTTTCGACTTAGATGATTATTCCTAAGTCGATGCCTTGTATAAATAAGGGATTGTGAAGTCTTTCCAAAGTGTGTCTTGCAGTGATGAGTGTGTGGTAGCAAGGAGGAGAGAAAAAGGTAGAGCAGAAGTATTGGGCTTAAATGGAACTGATTCAAGCATGGTGAAGATGATATTCTCTAGTTCATGTAGGTGATACTTATTTCTTTGTAGACAGTGTGTCTCTTGTAGGCAGTGAGCCTCTTGTGAGCAGTGTGCTCGGGCAGTGAGCCCTAATTGGCATGTGCCATTTTGTTCTTTCTATTCTTCTAACAAAGAACACAATCTTGGGTTAATCACCCCGTGGTTTTTCCTTTAACTGGGTTTTCCACGTCAAAATCTTGGCATCTTATGTGTTGATGTGTTTCTGCTTTTGATTTGAATGCATTATGGTTCATGATTAATATTTTGCTAATCACTAAAGAAGATTTAAGTGTTTAATTGGAGAAAGTTTTGCACAACTGATTCACCCGCCCTCTCAGTTGTGTGCCCTAAGTCTAACAATTGGTATCAGAGTTAAGTTCCTCGAAAAGAGCTTAACCGCTTGAGGAGATCTAGGATGTCGTCCTACAAGAAGGATAGTCTGAAGTTTATGGAACCAATTTCAATCTATGGAAAGGTCGCATGAAGTGTCACTTGCAATGCATGGGAATAGCATACTGGACCATGGTTACAACACAGTATGTACCTCCACAAGGTGGTCCAAAAGCTGCAAATGAAATCACAGATGCTAAAAACAATCTGTAGACTAAAGAAGCTCTTCTAAGCGCATTATCTGATTCAGAGCTCTCAAATGTTATTGACCAGTACATTAAATGTGCAAGGTTACATAGTCTGAAAGGGAAATTTGAAAAACTGAAGATGAGAGATGATGAAAATATTACTTCTTTTATGCCAAGAGTAAATGAGCTTGTTTGTGGAATTAGAAATGCTGGTGGAGTCTTGGATGAAAATGAGATTCTTGGCAAAATTCTCAGATCCCTTCCTGCCTCTTACAAAATCAAGGTTGCTGCCATTGATGAATTCAAAGCCCATACAACTGTCACAAGAGACCAATTGGCTGGCGAATTGGCTACATTTCAAATGACTGAGTTTGGAGATGATCCCCCCAAGACTGAATCTGCATTTAAAGCCAGTACCTTTGTAAAAGGTAAACAAAGGTTTGATCCAGGAGAGAACTCATCAAGGAAATTGTCATGGTATGAAAAAGCAAGAAAAGACCTGGAAGAAGAAGTAGAAACTGCTCAACTTGAAGCCCTTATTGCAAAGAGACTGCCAAGAGGATCTGGTAAGTATGAAGGAAAATTGCCTTTTAAGTGTTTTAACTACAATAAGATTGGTCATTTTGCCTCAAAATGTCTAAAAAGATTTTCAAGGCCAAATCCTAACAGATCAAGGTTCCAAAAGAATTGTCACTATGTTCATGAAGAAGATGACAATGAAGGAGTAACAGATGATGAATCAGAGACTGGAAACAAATCTGGAAGTGAATGGGTGTTTATTGCCATCAAGGAAGAAGAACCAATATCCTCTGTATCTGTCAATCATAAAGTTGTAGAAAGAGCCCTGGCTGCCCAAGTTGAAGAAAAGGATGATTGGGTCATTGACAGTGGTTGCTCTCAACATATGATAGGTGACAAAAATAAGTTCATAGATTTGGAAAGGTATGAAGGAGGAGTGGTGAAGTTTGGTGATAATTCTGCTGGTAGAATCAGAGGAAGAGGAACTATTTCTTTTGATGGAAGGAACAAGACCGGAAATGTTCGCTATGTTGAAGGCTTGACGCACAATCTTCTCAGTGTTGGACAGTTGGTGGACAAAGGCTATGATCTCTGGTTCAAGAATGGAAAATGCAAGATCTTTGAAAGCTCCAGAATAGAGATTGCATCCGGTACCCAAACTAAAGATAATATCTTCCACTTGGTTGGCACTGGTAAAAGTTGCTTATTTGTTCAAGTTGATCAAAGTTGGTTATGGAATAGGAGAATGTGTCATGTGAATTTTGATAATATCATCAAGATAAGCAATACTCAGGCTGTAAGAGATCTTCCAAAATTGGTGAAACCTACCAATAGCTTGTGCAAAGAATGTCAGTTGGGCAAGCTGAGCAGAATCACATTCAAGAGTAAGGAACTGTCTTCTATCGGATTATTGGACTTAGTTCATACTGACCTTTGTGGCCCATCAAGAATCAGGAGTACGCAAGGTGATAGATACTTCATGTTACTAATTGATGACTATTCCCAGATGATGTGGGTAACTTTTCTGAAAGAGAAATCAGAAGCCTTTGAGAAATTCAAAATATTCAAGGCTATGGTAGAAAATGAAACCGCATTGAAATTGAAATGTCTGAGGTCTGATAGAGGTGGAGAATTCACATCCAGTGAGTTCATAGAGTTCTGTGAGAAACATGGAATAAAGAGACAGTTGTCTGCTCCTAGGACTCCACAGTAGAATGGCGTAGTGGAAAGAAAGAACCGGACCATACAGGAAGCATCTAGGACCATGATGATGGAAGCAAATGTTCCTCACATCTATTGGAGACAAGTTGTCAGCACTGCAGTCTATACTCTCAATCAACTTCAAATCAGAAGCAATATGAACTTTGGTTTGGCATCACTCCTACTGTGAGGTATTTTAGAGTTTTTGGTAGCAAATGTTACATTAAAAGAGATGAAGATCTAGGAAAGTTTGATGCTAGAAGTGATGAAGGAATATTCTTGGGTTACTCTACTCAAAGCAAAGCATACCGGTGTTATAACAAAAGACCGAGAAAGATGATAGAAAGTACAAATGTGAAGGTTGATGAGGGAATTGAGAAACCCTCAAGGTTTTATGAATATGATGAAGAGGATCAGAATGGTGTTTTCACTCAAGGAGCCCAAGCCTCATCTATTAGTCAGATTCAGGCTAATCCTGTAAACCAGGAAGAAGAAATAAGTTTCAATGAACCTGATCAAGAATCAGAAGAGCAGGAAATTCCTAAAGTTCCCAGG
Source organism: Cunninghamia lanceolata (assembly GCA_027924645.1). Taxonomy (NCBI): domain Eukaryota; kingdom Viridiplantae; phylum Streptophyta; class Pinopsida; order Cupressales; family Cupressaceae; genus Cunninghamia; species Cunninghamia lanceolata. The sequence goes on along the minus strand of BSBN01000987.1, from coordinate 11,894,541 downwards.
TATGTGAGACTGAACCACTCTGAAGATCAGATCATAGGTGATAAAAGCAAAGGGGTATTGACAAGAAGGAGAATTGCTCAAGATTCAGAAGAGTATTGTTTGATTTCAAAGATTGAACCTAAGACAGTGAATGAAGCTTGCAATGATGAAAATTGGACTAAAGCAATGGAGGAAGAGCTGGTGCAAATAGAGAAAAATCACACTTGGGATCTTGTTCCCAGACCTAGAAACAAGAATGTGATTGGAACCAAATGGGTCTTCCAGAACAAACTAAATGAAGTTGGTGAAGTAATCAGAAATAAAGCTAGATTGGTCTGCAAGGGCTACTCTCAAATAGAAGGAATTGACTTTGAAGAAACTTTTGCTCCAGTGGCAAGAATTGAAGTAGTTAGATTATTTCTTGCCTTTACTGCCTTCAAGGATTTCAAGGTATATCAGATGGATGTCAAGTCTGCCTTTCTAAACGGTGACTTCGAAGAAGAAGTGTATATAGAGCAACCGGATGGATTTCAATTGTTTGATCATGGTGATATGGTCTGCAAGTTGAAGAAGGCACTGTATGGATTGAAGCAAGCCCCAAGCACCTAGTATGAAAGATTGGATAAGCATCTTTTGAAGATTGGTTTCAACAAAGGTACTACTGAGAGTAACTTGTATTTCAAAATTGATCATGAAAACATCTTGATTGTTGACGTATTTGTTGATGATATCATCTTTAGAGGAAGAGATAGTATGTGTAAAACTTTTGCAAATCAAATGAAAAGTGAGTTTGAGATGTCTATGCTTGGTGAAATGAATTTCTTCTTAGGTCTGCAAATTACTCAAACAAAGAAAGGAATCTTTATTTCTTAGACCAAATATGTAAAAGAATTGTTGAGGAAATTTGGAATGGAAGATTCAAAGCCAATGAATACTCCCATGGCAACTAGATGTAAGTTGAGCAAAGATGATGACTCTCCTAAGGCAGACCAGACAAAGTATAGATCAATGATTGGAGGATTGTTGTATCTCACTCAAACTAGACCAGATATAATGCAGGCTGTTGGTCTTGTTGTGAGATTCTAGGCTGATCCTAGAGAATCTCATGTCATGGCAATCAAGAGGATTTTTAGATATCTAAAAGGAACAGTTGAGTATGGTTTGTGGTATCCTAGAAATCACGATTTCTCTCTTCATGCATATACATATGCAGATTGGACAGGAGATGTGGATGACCGGAAGAGTACCAGTGGTGGAGCATTCTTTTTGGGAAAGAGATTGGTTTCTTGGCTACGCAAGAAACAAGAGGCAATATCCTTGTCTACAACTGAAGCAGAATACATTGCAGCAGCAGGTAGTTGCACTCAAGTTTTGTGGATGAAGCAGATGCTAAGAGATATTAAAGTAGAGTATGAGGAGCCTATCACAATCTTATGTGATAATTCAAGTGCTATAAATATATCTAAGAATCTGGTACTGCATTCTAAGACTAAGCATATATCTCTCAAGTTTCACTTTTTGAGAGAGCAAGTGAACAAGAATGAAATCAGATTTTAGTTTGTGCCCTCCAAGGATCAGATTGTAGATATCTTTACTAAACCTCTACCTAAGGACTCTTTTGAGTATCTCAGGGAGAAGTTAGGGGTTATTGCCCCTCTGGTGATGAACTAAAGTGCACTGAGGTGCATCAATCTGGTGGATATCACAGTCATATCTTGTGATCTGGATTGATGGGAGCTGCTACTTAGGGGGAGCAATAGGTATGATTCTATAGTGTTGGAATTGCAAGTATGAGCCCTTTGCCATTGATGTCAAAGGGGGAGAGAAGACTATGAAAAACAAGTGGTTGATGATCAAAGGGGGAGCAGTAAAGGAAGAGAAGACATGTGAATGGTTGTTGCTGATAGGGGGAGTTGTGACAATAAGGAGAAGTTCTTGTCTTGATGGTTTTTCACATCATATGTTGCCATCAATGACAAAGGGGGAGATTGTTGTAAGTATGGGCCTAACCGGTGTTTTCATTGATGTCAACATACTCATGCTGCATTAATGAGAAGGACTGGATGAGCAGAGGGGAGCAATGGACACAGTGAAGTGGAGATCCCAGCTAAGATGTAGATCAAAAGTTACGGTTCAAAGGGTTTGTAGATATGAGTCTTGAGATGATCCAGTCAAGTTTTCAGAGGTCCACATGAAGATCTGAAGAAGTTATGGCCGCTCAAGTAGAACTGGCTCCGGAAGGTGTTCAAAGGTGACAGAGTGACACAGATAGGTCCGGTGAGATCCAGAAATGCACTATCCCCTTTTGCGAATTTGAGGGAGTGTTGAGGACGTCCGTGTGAAGTGTCAACTCAATTGGTTCGTGGTTTGAAGGTCTGAAAGAACCTATTCCTTTTTGATAGTAATGACAGACTATGTTCTTAAAGCTCCAGATGAAGGAGAGGAGAATTCCAGCAAGCAGATGAAGTGTGGATGTTCTCAAGTGATTCAAGAAAGGTTGTGGTGATCCGCATTGAAGTTAGAGTGCGCATTTGAAGAATAGCCACTAGATGATGGTGTTCTTCCTGAGACTGGCCGACCGGATGTATTACACGTCTTGCGGATGTTCTTGTAGATGTTTGCCAACTTAGATGATTATTCCTAAGTCGATGCCTTGTATAAATAAGGGATTGTGAAGTCTTTCCAAAGTGTGTCTTGCGATGATGAGTGTGTGGTAGCGAGGAGGAGAGCAGAAGGCAGAGTAGAAGTATTGGGCTTAAATGGAACTGATTCAAGCATGGTGAAGATGCTATTCTCCAGTTCATGTAGGTGATACTTATTTCTTTGTAGACAGTGTGTCTCTTGTAGGCAGTGAGCCTCTTGTGAGTAGTGTGCTCAGGCAGTGAGCCCTAATTGGCATGTGCCATTTTGTTCTTTCTATTCTTCTAACAGAGAATACAATCTTAGGTTAATCACCCTGTGGTTTTTCCCTTAACCGGGTTTTCCACATCAAAATCTTGGTGTCTTATGTGTTGATGTGTTTCTGCTTTTAATTTGAATGCATTATGGTTCATGATTAATATTCTGCTAATCACTAAAGAAGATTTAAGTGTTTAATTGGAGAAAGTTTTGCACAACTGATTTACCCCCCCTCTCAGTTGTGCCTAAGTCTAACAAACCCTATGTAGGTTTTTCCACTTCCACTACAACGATGATTAGATCCAAGAGTGCGTGCCCTAGGAGGGTATAGGTTATATCTGCAATATATGATAGAAAAATGAATGAAAATGATGATGATTTACCACAAGATGTGAAACCCTAGTTGATGGAGATAACTCCAGATCATGCACCAACAAGGAGAGTGATGGAGAAGTCTTGAAATCCTTCAAGACCTATAAACAAACTTCATAACATCCACAAGTAGATAGCACTTCCAAGCATGAAGAGAACTTTAGCATAGAAGATCAAAACATGTGAGGAAACTCTAATTTCACATTAAGCATCTTAGTGTAAAATGAAGTGTAAAACTCCTTTATATATGCATTCCTACTCACAAATGATTAATAAGCCAAATGGGGATGACATATACAAACTAGGAATGTGTTCTAAGCTGACACCACAAGAGAGGGGCCAAAGAACCCATTTGGGCCTTGGGTGCCCTGGTCCTTTAGTCCCACAAACTCTGGGGAGTGTCAAATGTCATGGGCTTAGGTTAGCCCTAAGTTTATTCTATCAGGTTTATTCATCGAGATCAATATTTTATCGTTTTATGCTAAAAAAGGTGTTAAAATAGGTCTTGATTAACAAAGGTAACATTTTAGATCCAACTACGTGCTAAAAAAGGTGTAAAATGCTAGTGTACACATTTTACTCTATAACATTTAGCCCCCAATTTAGTGTGGGTATGAACTTACGCTCAAACACATACTAAAGGAAGACTTCAAACACACAGACATAGAAGCCCAAAGGATTCTGCCAAGTTGTAGACAATAGTAGCCCCTAAGCTTAGGATTCTAAGGTTGTAAACACACAAGCAAAGAGATTTTCAAACACACAAGACATTGTAACATAATTCACCCATACGTGGAGTACTAAAAGAATTCATAAGAATACACATGAAGGACACACAATACAGAAAGGTAATACATGCCATACACAATGCATACACGCTTGACATGAGGCATACACATAAGGCCCAAAGCATACACATAAAACATAGAGAACACATGGAAAATATGATGAAGACACACAAAACACAAGTTCAAACATAATGCATAAAGCAAACAAACATAGAAACAAACATAGGAACAAACACACAAGATACATGAATCTGACGCTAGCTTGCTCTGTCGCTAGGGATCATGTGAAAGGAAATTTCCTTCATGGATCACACACTAGTAAGGACCGCTAAATTACTAGGTGACCACGACAAGTCACATGAAGCACATGGGCTAGCAAACTTTGTTGTACTAGGTGGCTGGTGGACCAAAGAGAAAACATCACAAGCTAGTGAGGCCCACTGAATCACTAGGTGCATTCCATGCCATAATAAACAAGTATGTAACCAAAAAGAGCATAGCGTGATGTATGCCCCCACCTTAACATGATTTCTAACTCCTATCAGGAAGCAATTTCTTTAAGGTAGAACAAGCCACATATAGGCACGAGAGCTTTCTAGAAGTACATGCCCATAAGCTATGTGTTCCCAAAAACTACATCACAACAAGGGCTTGCCCCCACAAAAGGCAATCCAAGGCAATGTTACGAACATGGTACACAGTGGCTTGTGTAGTCATGGTATGAAACTGAGCATAGCAACAAGGTGCCACATAAATCAAAACATACAAGAAACAAGTTATACTAAGTAGTAACACAAAGGGATCTACCTGACTGATGCCAACATATGGATGGTTGTATAATAGGAGACATCTCAAGACTATAGATATATATGGAATTGTCATCATCCACCAACTGGTAAAACTATGGAGACAAAAGAAGAAGTATCACATGAAATAAAATAAAAATCCTTTGGATCAACAAGGGAGAATGCCAAAGCATCCTATGCCTAGCATCATCTCCAAAAGACACAACAACAATGCAAATTATGACATATAGAAGAATGATGATACAAATAGAGAGAATGTCACAACAAATTTTGGTCCCTTTGTATCCTTACACCTATAAGGGTGTCAAGGGTCATCTAAAGAGAGCTTAACAATGAAAAAATAACAACATAAATAAAGTATCAAGCAACACATCATAGGGGAAAACAATCACATGCACTCATAACATAATAAAAATAAGGGACCCCACTTGTGAGTCAAACTAAAGCAAATCATCCTCCTTCCAATCTTGCTCATCACCAATTTGGAAAGGTGGACAGGATGCAAGAGGAACTATAGCATGTTAGGTATAAAGAATAAGAGCCATACCTATATTATCTTTAGATTTGATATTGGAATGTAGTACAATAGGTTTAATAGCAGCTTGTGAAGCTTCATCTTTTTCTATAGGAGACAAAATAGTAGTAGATGTCTCTTTCACATTTGTCAGTGATAAACACTTGTGAGGAGGGAGATTCTCCTCTCCTGCGGCAAGACGAGCCATAGTACGATGATGCTTCTTTCTATTTCTTGCAATCTTATTTCACTTAGCTTTATTTGTGATGTTTGTGAGGGGAAACATAGTGTCTTCCAATGTGGGTTCCTTTTTTTCCTTTGCTTCGAGAACATTAGAAGAAACAAGAGGAACCACTGAAGGCTAGGAGACTATGGGGTAAGGGTTCCTCAATGTGGGTTGCTCTTCCTTGTCAACTTATGAAACATGTAGAAGTACTTGAGCATCCATAAGCGATTGAAAAACCTCAGGAAATAACAAAGTGCAACTAATTGATTTACACTAGTCTCTACAGAGGCAGGTGGGATAAAATTAAAATTGTAATTGCGAGGAGGTGTTTTTTGTGCTCAAAGGTTGCCTCATTGTCCTTGAAGGGATGGTGGAGGGGGAACCTTAGAATATTTACCAGATGGTCAGGGATGGGGAAGAACCTTCGATTCGGGCTTAGCTTCATTCACCACCTGTGGGATAGGGGGAATTACTATCGTAGCCTTAGAAGATCAAGGAGGTTTGGGGACATCACAAGGAGGTATGTTACTAAGCGATAACTTTTCTATTTTCTTTGCTTTAAATTTTTGATATGATAAAAAGATTAAATTCTCTCTAGCTCAAGTGACTCCAACTGGTTGTGGCCAGAAGCAATCAAGTGTAAAATGTCCATGTTGAGCAATAAGAAGGTACTAACTATGATGTATAGCATGCACACATCCCTCAAATGGAAACTTTAAGTACTTGTGAACCATAAAGGGGACCACTTTTATGGAGCAGAGGCATGCGTGACCCAACTTCACATGAAATAAGTCCAATGTAGGAATGATGATAAAATTAACATCCAAGGTTCTTGGCCCAATCTTGACATCAAGGGTTAAGGCACCAAGAGTTCGAAGGAAAGACTCATCATGTGCTTTAATTTCCATCTTTGATACGTCGTAGGTATCTCGATGTGAACCATTCATGTAGAGAAAATCCTTAGTTACTACATTTACCATGCATATAGGATCAATCATAGCACCTCGAATATGTTTATCATTAATTTGAATAGTAATGTAGAGAGGTCCATCAAGAGCTTCAATAGTAGCATCATGTGGATTAAAAGATATAGTAGGTTTGGATTCTACTCACTCTTTGTGAGGGCAAGCATCCACCATGCAAATATCAACTTCATAATCTTGCTCTTGAGATAGATCTATAATATTAGATTCATTGTGAGGTAAATGATCAGTATATATTTGAAGATTTTGATTACGAGTAGCCACCAATTTATTCCCTTTGTCATTCACACTAGCAACCTAGATGACATTGGAATTGATGAGGTCTTGAAGTTCATAGTTTAAGATGCATACATATTTCCGTGTCATGGCCAATGGAGTGGTGAAATTGACAAAAGGCCTTTGAATGAAAGGAAGATGATTGCATCTTGCTTGGATCAAGAGGTCTAACAGGTGGAAGCTTGATGAGATCACTTCTTAGAAGTTGTCATTATAGAGTAGAGAGATTTCGATAATGGTGTGAAGTGTCTTATTTTTGGCTTCAATTTATATGTGGCAGGAGCAAGAGATGATGTTGCCACCACATGTTTTATTATGTTATTAGATAAAATTGAGTTTATCTTGTTGAAGTTTTTTTTGTCTTTTGAAAGAATGATTGTGAGAGGCTTTATATTGACCAATTAGAACTGATGAGGGATTATGCTCATACTAACTAACTAAAAGTTGGTAATCACAGAGAGCCATACAAAGATGAGTGAAAGAATCATATCACATCAACAATATCTTATCACAAATGTGAGGTTGTAAGTTTCCGATAAAGATTCTTCGCACAATAGCATCTGAAATAGAATATTGAACCTGTGAGAAAAGAGCTTGATAACGACCCATAAAATCTGTTATTTTTCTTTCGTTCCTTGTTTGCAATGAACCAAGTCTTCAAAGAGACTTGAGGTCCAATGTTTGCTTGAAAATTCTTGAGGAACTTATTGAGTGATTATGAGAAATAAGTTATAGAATTAGGAGGTTGTTGGTTATGATGTTAGTCATAAACACATATAGATTAAAAAAATTGCAAATCAAACCTTTATCATCTTGCAAGATACGATGAATTTGGAGAATTCATGATCCCAAGTCTCCATGGATTAGTTCATAATCTACTGATGTTACTCAGTGGTTTGATGTGCCGTGCTATTTTCCATTCAAGGGGCCTTATGTTGCTCTGTTACCGAGAACTGATGTCTAAACATATGATTTTTCACCTGCTTTTTTGTAAATCTTTAACAAACAAGGTTAATCTTACTGTATTCAATAGGTGATGAAGATATTTTATAACTTTGATCAATTCTTTTGATCATCAACTGTTATTGATTATTTTTCACTTCTGCACCATGAATTTATCTAAATAATGCGCCTACAAGCAGATATTTACATATCGTTTAGATTTATGTGTATTTGCATGATATATTCAATTATACATGCTAATTGGCTCAAATATGCTATGAATATTCAGTTTCCTTTAGGATATCAGCATATTTCTATATATTTGCTTGAGGTTATCTGTATATTTACAATTGTGATGATGATTTTAATGAAATTAAACAAATTGAGTTAAATGCTTTCTAATCTTTACTTAAATTGAGTGAATCTTTAGCTATTGATCCATATACATTCCAGATATAGTCATGAAGAGAAGGAAATCAAACCATAGGTTCACCAAGATGTTCCATAGTTAATTATGGTTGATGCAAACTTTGATGGACAGGAATGAAGACAACATGCACAACATGAATTGCACTCCAAGGGACATAATAAATCAAAGTACAAGTCAAGAATTCATCAACAGATTACTCAAAGTATACGATTGTATGTAATCTAGATCTTCTTCTTCATTAAGTATGCAATAGACATGTATATTTACAATCAGCTTTGAGAATTAGTCCTGAGAAGCTTCAGCAATCTAATCTTAATTAAGTTTTGAATAATGTTTTTGATTATATAAGTCGGCAAAAACCAGGGGCCGAACACTTACATTAAGACAAAAAGAGACTGCAGAGGCTCAAGCACAAAAAGAGCCACAAGACCACTACAACATAACCATCATAAACAACATAAACAACATAAACAACCTATAGACAATAGATAGTAAGTAGCAAATGATAGACAACATAAAAAGAAATAGAACTAAGGAGATACATTCTCCCATCCTTTACCTAGAATTCAACAAATTCATCTAGTTTTTTGAATTTCTCCTCCTCTTCATTAGCACGAGTCCCAAGATCCTGTAACAGAGAGAGGTTAAACATCACCGTACGACTGAAAATGCTGCTTATGAGCTCTCCCATAGAAGAAACCTTCTGCTCCAGATCCTCCACACGACCCCTCAGGATAACAAGCTCATGCCTATGGTCATTCCCTTCCTCAGTCTTGTCACTAGCCTCCTCCACGATCATCCTCTCCCCTTCGCCAGCATTGTCCATAGGATCACTGATGAGTGCCAAATTGCACTCATGAAATACATCTTTTTGCCTCTCTTTTTCCCCTCCCTCAGTTCATCTTCCTAGTGTCTGCACCCAAATAAGTTAACAAGATTGTTATATTTTGTGATTAATTAAGATAGATTACTTAAGATTAGAATTTCTGATTAAGTGACTAATGTGTGTGGAATTGATGGAAAAATGTAGAACTTCTCTCTTTTTGAATCAACAGGTGTAGGTGCCAGGAACAGTGATTTTGTGCATCTCCGGAGATCGTCTTCAATGATCTCCGGAGACAATAACAAAGAACCATGACACCTGAAGTTTTGAAGATATGGGGAATGCCTCTCTAGAGCTCTGCGAGAGTCTGGAGTATCTCCGGAGTTGCAGACAGGAACAGCTATCTTCGGTGCCTCCTAAGAACAAGGCATGTTTCCAAGCAGCGCTGCCGACTAGACACTTTCAGCAGCAATCTTAATAGCCCTCACTTCACTCAAATCATCACTTGAGTGGTGAAGGGTCAACTATTAGTTAAACTGTTGAAGTTTTATCTTTTCGAAGATTTTGCATGAGTTACGAATTGAACTAATACAATATCCTTATTTTCAGGGCTCTGATGCCCAAGTGTATTAAGACTTAAACTTAGACCTCTGAGTGGACTTCTATTCCACTCAAGTCTACCTTTCTCACATGGTAATTTTTCATAAGTTAGATAGTTAAGTACAATAACGAGATGGTGTCATCTCATAGAAATACTGGTAGATAAGTTCAGTGATATATCATCACTCATTTTTTTATATATACTCTCAGAAATAGTAGAAGAGAACAATGATAAAACTATTTCGACTCTCGGAGGTCTTAGTTCTGTGATAGCCATATTTTCATGAATGCAGAAATGAATGAATTGGACTGAATTTAGTTGTGATCATCTTTTGTGCTAATTTCCTGCTATAGCCTTCAGCCTCAAGGGTGTGGAGCAAGAGCCCACTCTCACCACTCCGGCAGGAGGCTAGTACCACTGTTTTATTGTTTTAGTTTTCTCTTATAAAGGTGTTTCCTATTTTAATAGATAGATGCATGTTATTGTTTCTTTGCTTTAAGTAAATCTCCTGTTTTATTCTGTTTTCCAGCATTCATTACATTTATTCAACAAGCAGATAGATTAATCTTTTTTTTAAAATTAGGATTAGCTATAAACTGGTAACTATAGAATCCCTAGTTGCAGACAACCATGGACACAGCCCTAGTTTTTTGACATCTAAAAATAGATTAAATGATGAGGTACAGCGACACCTTGTCATTTTTGGCACCGTTGCTGGGGATAAGTTTGTGTTAATTAGGGACACTCAGTTAAAATAGTTTTTAGAATAGATCTGTATGGTTAGAGTTAGAGATCTAAAAGGAAGATATATTAAGCAGACACCCAAACAACACACCATAGGGGAAAGCAGTGAGGTGGTACAAAATCTTGTTGAAGAAGGAAACCTAGATCTTAATTTGGAACCTGCACTTCAAAACAACAATCCCTTAGATCCTCCAGACATTCCACTTGCCAATTACATCCAGGAATTACAACAAAAAGTTGAGGCAGATCCTTTGGTAGAACCTAATTTCCTAGAGCCTTAGGAAGAAGAACCAGTATTAAACATGGAAAATGATAATCATAGGGAAGAGGAAAATCAGGCTCCAAGAACCTTCTCTTATCCTATTGTTTTGGCTGCTAGAGACAATGATCCGATGAAAAATATCTCACCAGCACATCTGCCAAATTTCAGAGGACTTTCTTTTGAGGATACAGACTAGTTCTTGTTTGAATTCAAAGTAGTCTGCCAAACTTATGATTATGGATCAGATAACCAAAAACTCAAACTGTTCCCTTCAACCCTGAAAGATTCTGTGATGAGATGGTTTATGGGTTTACCCCAGGATTCTATCCGTTCTTGGGATCAAATGGAAACAGAGTTTTTGGAAAAATACCAAGATTATTGCAGATCCAGTAATAAAAATGAAGAATTGTTTAAAATTAGGCAAGGGGAGGAAGAATCCTTAGAAGACTATGTGGATAGGTTTAATTTTGCCTTGAGAAGGTATGGCAATCTAGTGGATCACTCCTTGGCCAGAACCCTGTTTATAAAAGGATTGGATAAAGAATCAAAACAGGCACTGGACCTAATGGGAAAAGGGAACATTAACAAAATAGAAATACCTGATATAGAGGAACTCTGCAGGAACTATTCCAGAACCCAAGATGGAGTAAGGTCATCCAAAACCTTTAAAGGGAAGAATGAAATAAGACAGTTGATGGAGGAAATTGCAAATCTAAAAATAGATATTCTAGTCCAACTAAATACCACATTGGATGGGATTCAAGCAAAAACTAGAACAACTGAACCGCTCTCCATCTATTGTCCTAGGTGTAGAAACAAACACCTGTTGAGAGAATGCCCCTTGGACAAATCAGAGATTTGTCAGATCTATGATAGGGAACATCCTACCAGTCAGTGTAGTCAACTTCCAGCCTTGAAAATATTGAGTAAAAAGAATGCTGTGATAGAAGAGGAGTTGAACTATGTGGGACAAAAACAAACCGGGAATTTCCCTTATAATCAGTATCCAAACCAATCCTCTTATAGGGGTCCTTCTAATTGGGGAAATAATTAGTGGAATCCAACTTGGCATGGCCCTCAAAATAATCCTCCTTGGGGACAGCAGGATTGGCCAAGTCAACATTGGCAAAACCAAAATTGGCAAAATCAGCCTTGGGGAAATCAACAGTGGCCACCACAGTTTGGATCACAAAACATGCAACCTCGATGGGGTCCTCAATAGGGATATCATCAACAATACCAAGGACAACCTAGACATTTCCAACCTCAACAGCAGGCTTTACTAACTGGATCCTCCAACATATAGGGTTAAACACAAAATGAACCCGTTAGTCAACCACCTTTACTAGCTCAGCCTATACCAAACCCACAGAATAAATAGGGAGCAGCTGTCTACATGACAGAGCAAGAAAATTTGGCTGGAATTAATGCTATATATTTAAATAATCTCCAGTTGCGTTCTAGGAAAGCATTCCCAAGACCTTCTCCTCCAACTATAGTTGAAATAACCAATGACGAGGAACCTGAATGGTGCAGGAGCACCTACCTGACAGCTGGCCTTCATGAGGCAGTTAGTTAGTTTGAGTCTTGTTTATGTTTCTAAGAAGGTCTGATAAGACCAATGCATGTAATAAGGTCATGCTGATCATGATAAGATCATGCTGACCATGCTTTGCTATTTTTAGATAGTTTGTTAGAACAGCTGTCATGCTGTAGGTCCGGCTGGATCTACCAGCCGCCTGGAGAGATTTCCCAGCCACTTGGAGTCGGGTCAGTAGTACTCGCAGGAAAACCTATTTAAGCATGAGGATCGGTTGGTATTGCATAGATCATTGATCAGACTTTGCGAGAGTGAGGCAGAGAGAGAAACTAATCATTGTATTTGCATCTTTGAAATCAATAAGAGATCCTGTTGTGTTCATCTTCTGTTTGATCTCCTTTGTGTAATCGATCTGCTGTTTTGGGTGGTTTCATGGATTCGCTGATCCATTCCACCGGTTGATTCGTCGGATCGGTGGAATGGTTATGTACAGTAGGTTAGGAGTTAGTTTGTTTGTTCGCATGCAGGTGTGCAAGATCGCCGTCGCGATGTGTTGAAGACCCTAGCATGGGTATGTGCTAGGTCGTGTTAGCTGTTAAAGTGTGGAAGATCACCCTGAGAGTAGATCGAGTCATCCCTGGAGGATCGGCGAAGTGAAAATTCGCTAAGGTTCAAAATTCGTCAAAACGGCATCATCGGGATATTTCGGTGAATATCCTGCAGTCGCTTCGGGCATCGTCATCGGATAAGTGGAGATGAGCATGATGCGGTTGATTGCATGAAGTGAAAGTGCGTCGGGGTGATCATCATCAGGAGTTGCCGAGGAGGAGCGTATCGGCATCAGGTAGAAGATCAGGTTGATCGCGGGCCAAAAAAAAGTTAAGTTTGGCCAACAGCAGGATATGACGTCATCATCATCAGGATATACGTCATCAGGATATTGCGGAGCAGCAGGATATTGAGAAGCTGCAGGTGACATCATCGTCATCAGGATATACGTCATCAGGATATCGGGGTGACATAAGCATCGAGGGGACGGTGCGTGGAGTTAAGGTTTGTCATCATCAGGATATATGGGAGGAACCGGATGTTCCTTATCCTGCTGATTAACATGATGTTGAATATCATGATGCTGAAGATAGTGAAGGTCAAAGTTGTCGGTGAGATAAACAGTGGACGTCAGGAGGATGTTCGCGCTTGCCGAACATGATGATGCTGCCGATAGTCGAACGTGATGATGCTGTTGACAGGCGAAAGTGTGAAGGCTTGTCTGCAGGAGGATATCGGTCGGCGACAGTAAATATGATGATGCTGACAGTGTTAGCAAGAAATATGATGATGATGATGATGATGATGATGGGCTGCAGACATCCATGCTGTATGTTAAGGTTATAGTGTGGATCCCTCTGCATCACTGAAAATCCATCCAATCAACCCCCAGAGGAGATTACTAACGAAAAAGTGCTAGAAAAATCATCCATAGACAACTCCAGAGTTACTCCTAAAAGGCAGGCTCCGGAGAACAGTCTTGAACACAATTCTGATAAGAGCTCTGGAGATGCTCCGGAGATGGAAAAGCTAGCACCATACCCAGAACGGCTTAAACAGAATGCACCCCAAAGAAAGATTCCACAAAAATAAATCCAAACCAATCTGGAATCAGAACTTTTACAAGAAATCAAGCAGCTAAACATTGAAATTCCTCTTCTCCAGGCAATTAGAGATGTACCGGAACTAAATCAGTTCATTAAACAGTATTGTATCAAAACACAGGGCAGAAAGAAAAGCTTTCCCTCCACAATACATGTGGAAGGAAAAGTAGTGGATCTATTGATGGGAGAAATTCTCCTCCCAAAATATGGAGACCCTGGAAATCCTGTCATAACTGTTTTCATCTCGGGAGTAGAAATTTCAAATGTTCTGGTTGATTTAGGAGCAGCAATTAATGTGATGACAGTTCATACAATGGATAGGTTAGCTCTATCAGGTGTCCAATCCACAACTACAATTCTTCAACTTGCTGATCAGTTAGCAGCTGTTCCAAAAGGAGTAATCACTGATGTACCTGTTGTGATAGATTCATGGGAATTCCCAGTGGATTTTCTTAATACTAGAACCTAGAAACTAGAGAAATGCTTATCCACTAATTTTAGGAAGACCATGGTTGGCTACTGTAGCAGCGTCTATTAATTGTCGAACTGGAGATATGGTCATTTCTAATGGGATAGATCTAAAGAAAATATCTCTGTATCCTCCAGCTAAACCATCGGTGCATTACACAGGAAGAGTATTGGTGGATAAACTAGAGAACATGGACAATAGTGCCTCATTAGCTATGGTAACCATTAGGGAACATCTGGGAGAATAAGAAGAAAAAGTATACTATGATACAATAGAAGACTTCACTCACATCCTAATCAATAAAGATGTGATGGAACTCGCCCAAGATCCTCAGAGAGAACTTCTTATTTCTTCTCATTGTACCCTTGCCAACATTATTCCTTGTGGAGAAACCTTCTACAGGGACTTAGCCACCTTCCACATGTTACTCCCACATTCTTGTCCTCTCAATACCAAGAAACCAATGTATGAAACCACCACATCGATGGATCGAATCACAAAACAGGTCATGATTCTGCCAGGGAAAACACTTAATATAAATACTCAGTTAACAGCAAGTCACGAAGAAAAACTTATCCAGCTTTTGGTCTCCCACTCAGCATCTTTTGCCTGGGAATACCAAGATATGAAAGGCATACCTCCTGAGATCTGTACCTATCATATCTACACTGAGGATATTAAACTTGTCAGGCAACCACGAAGAAGATTGAATCCTTCTTTAAAGGACATTGTCAAAACTGAAATAGAAAAATTACTCCAGGCAGGGTTCATATATCCAATCTCAAACAGTCAATGGGTCTCACCCCTTGTCATTGTGCCTAAAAAGAATGGGAAATGGAGGGTGTGTATTGATTATAGAGAACTCAACAAGGCCACAAAAAAGGACTACTTTCCCTTACCATTTATTGACCAAGTTTTGGACAACCTTGCTGGGAGAAAGTATTTTTCTTTTCTAGATGGATTCAGTGGGTATAATCAAATTCAAGTAGCACTTGAAGACCAAGACAAAACCACCTTCACATGCTCTTGGGGAACCTTTGCTTACAAAGTTCTTCCCTTTGGGCTATGCAATGCCCCAGCTACATTTCAGAGACTGGTTCTAGTTATTTTTGCTGAACTAGCTAATGAATGCATGGAGGTTTACATGGATGACTTTACTGTGTATGGGGATAACTTTGAGGAAGCTCTCACAAACCTTGGAAAAGTACTAAAATGTTGTGATAAAAATCAACTGTCCCTTAGCCATGAGAAATGTTTTATGATGGTGGAGGAAGGAATTGTTTTGGGACACCACATTTTAGAAAAAGGAATTAGAGTGGATCAGAACAAGATAGAAGTAATCACACAGTTGCCTTCACCCAAAAATTAGACTGACGTCAGAAGTTTTCTGGGTCATGTAGGCTACTATAGGAGGTTCATAGAAAATTTTAGCAAAATAGCTGCCCCCTTGTTTACCCTGCTTAACAAGGAAACAGAATTTCTGTGGACAGAAGACTGTCAATCAGCATTTGAAACTTTGAAGGAGAAGCTTACTGTCACACCAATCTTAAGGGGACCTAATTGGAATTTACCATTTCACATACAAACTGATGCTTCAAATGAATCCATTGGGGTAGTTTTAGGACAAAAGGAGGAAGGAGAAAGTATGCATGCCATTTATTACATCAGCAAAAACCTTACCCCTGCAGAAAAAAATTATACAACAATTGAAAAAGAATTCTTGGCAGTTATCTATGCTATAAACAAATTTAGGCATTATATCACAGGATATAAAATATTTGTGCACACTAATCATGCAGCCATCAAGTACCTAATGAATAAACCAGTACTAGGTGCAAGGATCATCAGGTGGTTATTACTATTACAGGAATTTGATATTACCATAGTTGATAATCCAGGGAAGTTTAATTTGGTTGCTGATTTTATGTCAAGATTGCATACAGAAGGAGAAGACCAACTAGTGGAGGACAAATTTTTAGATGAACATCATTTTACCATATCCACTATTGCACCTTGGTTTGCTGACATAGCTAATCTTTTAGCTATAGGCTTGTATCCATCCCATTTTACTTCAAAGCAAAGAAAACATTTAGTTAAAGAAAGTTTATCCTACAAATGGTTGAATGGTTTACTATTTAAATGTGGTCCTGATTTCATTCTACGCAGGTGCTTAAAGGCTGATGAGACTTTTGATGTGTTGAGAGCATGTCATGATGAACCATCTGGTGGCCACTACTCTTTCCACATGATAGTCCACAAGATCCTTGGAGTTGGTTACTACTGGCCTTCTCTTCATAAAGACACAAAGAAGTATGTGCAGCATTGTGACCAGTGCCAAAGGATGGGGCAGCCAACCTTTACGCAGGAAATGCTGCTACATCCTCAAGTCATGATGGAACCGTTTGAGCAATGGGGTCTAGACTTTGTGGGACCAATTTCACCACCATCATCAGGCAAGGAGTATATTCTAGTGTGCACAGACTATGTTATTAAGTGGGCTGAGGTTCAAGCATTACAGTTTGCAAGAGAAGAAAAAGTTGTTGATTTCCTCTACAACAAAATTTTCTTGAGATTTGGAGCCCCAAGATCAATAGTTTCAGACAGGGGACCTCAGTTTACTTCACAGGTAATCAAGGCATTCACAGATTTATACGAAGTCAAGCACAGAAAATTTTCACCTTACCATCCTCAAGCAAATGGGCAGGTAGAAGTAACTAATAGAGAATTTGAGAATATTCTAACAAGGATAGTGGCAATGAACAGAAAAGATTGGGCTAGTAGATTACTTGAAACAGTTTGGGCTTACAACACCACTTGGAAGTCCACAACAAAGTTTTCACCATATGAATTGGTTTATGGGAAAAAGCCTATATTATCTATAGAATTTGAACTCCAGACACTTAAAACTGTATTGGATGTTGGTCTGCCATTGTCTATAATTCAGCAGAACATAATTCTTTAGCTCAACGAGTTGGATGAGATTCAGACAGAAGCCATTCAGCAAACAGAACTGGTTCAATACCAAAGGAAGCAATGACATGACCAACACATTAAGAGGAGGACATTTCAACAAGGAGATTGGGTTCTCCTTTATGATTCTAAATTTAAAGAATTCAAAGGGAAATTGCAAACTCACTGGCTAGGTCCTTATCAAATAAAGGATGTGTTTGAAAATGGAACTGTATTATTGCAACCAATTGATGGAGCACATACACATTTCTAGTAAATGGTCACCGAATCAGGCTCTACAAAAGACCATCTACTAAAGAAGAGTTTCTGAATAATCTATGTTTTGATACAGGGGATACCTCCTCTATCACGGTGTTGGATTGAATTATTCTAAACTAAAAAAAAAGGTTGAAAACCAGCAATGGCTGCCTTCTAAAAAAAAAAAGGGAGGTTGAAAACCAGCAATGGCTATCTTCTAAAAAAAAAGAGAAAGATGAAAAACCAGCAAATGGCTGTCTTTCTCGACCAAGGGAGTTGAAAACCAGTAAAATGGCAGTTCCCTTCTTTAGGACAGTTGAAATAATTAAGCTTCGGATATGATCAGTTGCCAGACGTTGGCCCAATGCATCTTCGGCATTTCTCAAGCGGGAGCACCTCTGGTGCTTTCCAATTAGGAGCACCTTTGGCACTCTATTAATAACACCATCAATCTCCATAATAAGGGAGGGACCCACCTCTCCAGGTGGTAAAGTAGATAAATCATATGATGAGGTCATCATGACTCATCATCTACTTCATCACAAACAGTAATTAAATTAGAATAATAATAATTTGCAGGAGTGTCCACGAGCCGGTGCTGACATCACCTAAGGGCGTGGATTTTTGAGCCACTTAGCACAATGATTGTAGGTCGCGTGCAAGTGAAAAGTGGACGTCATCTCAAGCCGCTGCTTAA
This sequence comes from Cunninghamia lanceolata, assembly GCA_027924645.1. NCBI lineage: Eukaryota > Viridiplantae > Streptophyta > Pinopsida > Cupressales > Cupressaceae > Cunninghamia > Cunninghamia lanceolata. Next base: position 11,876,332 of record BSBN01000987.1, on the reverse strand, counting down.
TTGCCACGACGTGTGCAGTTTCCAAAATGACGCAGCATTTCTCCCATGTACATCGCCTCATCATTAAAACTAATCCAGGTACATCTATTTTTAATTAATCATTATTAGTAACTGTACTATTTTTCTGTTTTGGGTGCTGCCACGATGACACGCCCTTCCACCGTCATTTCCTTCTTCACATCCAAGCATGCCGCCATCTGTGCCTTAATGCCACCTTACCTCCGGAGTGCCTTGTCAGTCTGCTATATTTATGGCTGCCTTGGTCACTTAACCCATCTGCATAAGCCCCACCTAAAAAAAAAAAATAGCATCCCTCATTCAAACCTCCAGAATAGACTGAAGCATAAGGTAAAGTAAACAATTCTCCGGAGTCTACAGAGCAATTTGAACAATACTCCAGAGCCCACAGAGATAAGAGGGAAAGATAGACTGCAGATTGGGGAGGTAAAAAATAACACAGAAGGTGGCATCAATTTAGCAATGAGAGTCAAGAAAAAGTCTAAGCTAGAGAATACTGCAGGTCTTCTGAAGGATGCAGCTGTAGCAAACATTTTAAGGGCTGCTGGATGGTTAGATTTCCTAGACAAATTCGAAGGGTTTTAGGAGGATATTGTGGACAAATTCCTTAGGAATTTTAGAGACAACCAAACAACTATGAGAGGAAACCAAATCAATCTCTCTTCAGCAACTATCAGCCACATTTATGGACTTCCCGAACAAGGTGAGAGGTTCTACCACCTAAAAACATTATACACTAATTTAATTAGAAATTTTTCTGTTCATGGTGAACCTACTATTCAATTACATACGAATAAGAATGAAATCAAAGGAATTTTGAGGTCCACACTCCCAAACCCTTGGGCATCTATTGCTGCCTGGTTAATGAAGTACTTTACTTGTGATGGCCAATTCTCTATAGTTTTAGGGCCAATAATGAAAATGCTAATTTTTCTCAGACATGGAAATAGGCACCTTGAATATAGCATAAATATCCCTAATTTCTTATATTCTGCCATCAGGGCAACTGCAGAGAAATATCAGTAGAGTAAGGGACCCATGAAACATCATGGCCTCATCTTTCTGGTAGTCAAGCACCACTTCCTATCTCAGGCCAATGGAGAAGAACTATTGCAAAACTTTCTTGAACACAACCCCTAGGTTAGAGAACCAGAGATAGCACAACCAGAAGGTGAGAGTTCTCCTTCTCACCAAGATGAGGAAACTAAGCCTTCAGCCTCCTCCACAGCTGTTCACAAAGGGAAGTCACCCTCACAAGAGGCCACTTCATCTGCAACCCCTGTTCCTGACAAAAAGAGGAAAGGCAAACAAATTGCAGAACCTGCTCCTACACGACCCTATACATGACTCGGTCAGTCAGGCGAAAGATGACTCTACCTGAGGAATCTTGGCCTAAGGAATTAACAGAGGAAAAGTCAGGACAGGGAATTGAGGAAAAGTGGTGGGTTGAAGAACCATCCCATGATTCAGATGAGATCCCTTTGGTCAGGAAGAGGAAGTAAAGTGAAAATTCTCTAGCACCATTTGTTCATGTGGAGTCAAGTCCAGTTTCAATACCACCATGCACTCTAGAGATAGGAAACTTACAAACTTTTACTATCTCCTCAGATTCTGAGGAAGGGAGACCTGCTCCGGAGGCACCAGCCCCACCTTTGCTCCAGAGAAGCAAAAGGAAGAGACAACTCTCACAAGTTGAGAAGGATACTGCCCTGCTCACTGAGGCACTCCTGGAATTGAGAACATGTGAGGATAAAGCTGGGCCTTCATCAGTGCCAGCAACAACAGAGGATCCTCAGGACAGGAAGACTGAGGATACCGAAACAGCAAAAGGATTCATGGCAGCTTACACCAGGAGCAATGATGAGGACAAAAACTTCCTATGTGAATTATACCTGCATGGATTCTATATTAATGATATATCCTTCATTATTAATCACTTTGTGGGAGAATGCCAACTTAAGGCATTCATGTCCCTAATGAGAAACCACCAGATCTGGAACGAAAGGATGGAAGATCATCTTCAAAAGGATTTAAAAATAGATCTCTTCATCAGGAAAGAATGTCCCAATCCTTTTGCTCTTCAAACCCAATTCAGGTCCCTTGTCTATCATCCTGAAAATGCAACTAGAATGTTGCCATTATACCTGAAAAGTTTGCAGGAATGCTCCATTGACTTTGGTCTTTTTATGGTTAATTCAACAAATTTTGTACTTGCTGTAGCAAAGAGGAGATGGAATATTTTGACCCCAGAGCAGAAACTTAGAGAGGTGGTCACCCCTACAAACCTGAGATTATTCATGCAAAAGGCAAAGTTGATATCCAAACTGATGGATACACATAAACAAGAATGGATAGGTGGACAGTTCAGGCCCCCTCTAATAATTGAACCACTCCCTGTCTAGGCAGATCAGCTGGAAGATGAAAAATTGAAGAACTGGTTGAAGCAAGTTGATAAGTACAGAGGAAATGGTAACACCAATAGAACCACTTGGACCACCTATCTCTAGGATTATAGACTGACTGACAGGCTGCTTCGCCAAAATAAATCTAGAATGTGAAAAGCAGGAGGACCTGCCAAACCTTAGGTATGGGGGGGATGATGAGTGCCAAATTGCACTCATGAAATACATCTTTTTGCCTCTCTTTTTCCCCTCCCTCAGTTCATCTTCCTAGTGTCTACACCCAAATAAGTTAACAAGATTATTCTATTTTGTGATTAATTAAGATACATTACTTAAGATTAGAATTTTTGATTAAGTGACTAATGTGCGTGGAATTGATGGAAAAATGTAGAACTTCTCTCTCTTTTTGAATCAATAGGTGTAGGTGCTAGGAACAATGATTTTGTGCATCTCTGGAGATCGTCTTCAATGATCTCCAGAGATAATAACAAAGAACCATGACACCTGAAGTTTTGAAGATATGGGGAATGCCTCTCCAGAGCTCTGCGAGAGTTTGGAGTATCTCTGGAGCTGCAGACAAGAACAACTATCTCTGGTGCCTCCTAAGAACAGGGCATGTTTCCAAGCAGAGCTGCCGACCAGACACTTTCAACAGCAATCTTAATACCCCTCACTTCACTCAAATCATCACCTGAGTGGTGAAGGGTCAACTATTAGTTAAACTTTTGAAGTTTTATCTTTTCGAAGATTTTGCATGAGTTACGAATTGAACTAATACAATATCCTTATTTTTAGGGCTTTGATGCCCAAGTGTATTAAGACTTAAACTTAGACCTCTGAGTGGATTTCTGTTCCACTCAAGTCTACCTTTCTCCCATGGTAATTTTTCATAAGTTAGACAGTTAAGTACAATAAAGAGATGGTGTCATCTCATAGAAATACCTGTAGATAAGTTCAGTGATATATCATCACTCATTTTTTTATATATACTCTCAGAAATAGTAGAAGAGAACAATGATAAAATTATTTCGACTCTCGGAGGTCTCAGTTCTGTGATAGCCATATTTTCATGAATGCAGAAATGAATGAATTAGACTGAATTTAGTTGTGATCATCTTTTGTCCTAATTTCCTACTATAGCCTTCAGCCTCAAGGGTGTGGAGCAAGGGCCCACTCTCACCACTCAGGCAGGAGGCTAGTACCACTATTTTATTGTTTTAGTTTTCTCTTATAAAGGTGTTTCCTATTTTAATAGATAGATGCATGTTATTGTTTCTTTACTTTAAGTAAATCTCTTGTTTTATTCTATTTTCTAGCATTCATTACATTTATTCAACAAGCAGATAGATTAATCTTTTTTTTAAAATTAGGATTAGCTATAAAATGGTAACTATAGAATCCCTAGTTGCAGACAGCCATGGACACAACCCTGGTTTTTTGACATTTGAAAACAGATTAAATGATGAGGTACAGCGACACCTTGTCAATCATTGTCAGCACCTCCCGAATCATCAACCTGTTTCCTTTCATTCTTACCCCCTTCATCTTCAGAGATCTCTTGAACCTCAAAATCTTTAGAATTCAGTTGATCATCCCCCTGCGTGAAGGCATCAGAAGCACTTTTAGAGTAGTCAATTAGTTTAACTTACAGCGCAGGCTTACCAGCAATCCTACCCAACCTCCTAACCCTAGAAGAGAAACCCTCCTTCTTTTCTTTTGTAGACAAATTAGCTTTATTTTTATTGCTAGGTCCCACAGGGTCATTGCTCAGATTCTTATTGGTCCCCACAGCATCCCCCATAATATCCTCCTCCAACTCCCTAATTTTCCTCTTCTTACTTTTCACACTTCCTTTAGAAGCCAGAGTATGAGTAAACTTCACCATGGTGGTCTCCTCAGTTTTTTTTAAGAAACCCCTTTCATTTTTTGAGGAGCAGGGGAAAGGCACGGTTCTTCAGAAATGACAATATCATCAGGGTTGGTAGAAACCTCACCACTATGAGTCTGGATAGGCTTAGGCGGCTCCAAAGCAAGATGAAAATTGTATAAACAAAGGATAAGACCTTGGTGCAAAGGGATAGGCTTTTTGGAAGGTTTCTTATCCATCTTAGCTTTAGCCCTAAAAATAGAGTGTTCAAGGGATGACAATAAATAGAAAGGGAAACTGATAAGAGCATTGCACCTAAAATGATAAAGCAAAGGGAGGTGGTAATTAAAAAACCTAGTAAACCAACCCTCCAAAGTGAAGTATTTCATGAGGAGGAAGCACATTTCATCCCATGGCTCCGGTAGCTTGGCCCATTCAAACCCTCCTTGGTAGGGAACAAGTTCTTCTCCTTCCCCCAAAAATTTCTAGTTTGAATGATCTGCCACTTTCGCCTTCCTTTGCAACTTAGTCCCCTTAGTAGACAGACCAGTCGCCATGGCAATTACTTGCTCAGAGATCTCAAAACCAACTCTCCCAACAGTAACTCTGCGATTTTGCCAGGACCGGGCAAATTGCATAGACAAATTCTCATCAAATCCATTAAGACGTTCTAGAAAAGGGTTGATTCCACCTTCCTTGTAGTAATGCCAGACCACAATGTTATCCTTGAATTTGCAGCAAGAAATTGGCTCCGTGCGAATCCTATCTCCTCCCATTTTCGTCTTTCTCTAAAAAACACAGAACACACAAAGCCAGGAATTTGCAGAGTGATTGCGAAAGGTAATTGTAACAGCTTGAGAAAGAATAATGATAATGAGACTGCATGGGTTATCATTAATCAGGAACGCCTTCCTAAAAACCAATTGAAGCCAGCCCTTCCCATGCTCGAGCATAATAATCATAAATTTCCTATGATTACCATATAACCAACTCGCCTTAATGCGAGTGATTAATAATGCTGAAATGTCATTAAACAAAGAAGTACAATATAGCCCGTACTTTGAAATACACGTTAGCAACGCCCAAAGAAGCTGACTAAACAAGTTGTCCCCCTCTATATGATGAGTCATCCTTGACAAGTCATCTCTTTTTGAATCAATTCTCTTATCTTTATAGGAATGTTTTTAAATTGGTGCCAACATTGCCAATTTGAAAATTACTAACCATAATCAACAAGGGCATCAGCAACCCTATTCCCCTCTCTATATATATGAGAGATTTCAACTCTAGAGATCCTCTACACAAGGATTTGGATATCAACTATAATGTCCTTGAGTTTCCATCCACAAGTCGACACCTTAGTAACTACATCAATGATTAGTTTAGAATCCCACTGGATATGCAACTGCGGAATGTCAAGTGAAATAGCCAATTTCACCCCCCATAAAAGAGTAGAGGCTTCAACATAATTATTGCTTTGAAAACCTATCCCACCAGCATAGGCAGCAACTAGCCTCCCTTTGTCATCCCTGATAATCCCACCACCACTAGCCTTACCATCAGACTTAGAAGCTCCATCAAAGTTAAGTTTGAACCAATGGGACCTCAGAGGAATCCATCTGGTATTTAATCTCTGAACCTGTTTGGAGTTATCATATGTCAGGATTTGGTTTAAAATTCTTCAATTGATTGCAATTTGTTCTTCCTCTTGAGTAAGTGGTTTGTCAGTAGTTTTGATGTGGGAGCTAACCACACTTTCAATGAGGATCTTAGAAAAATATTGGAAGAATTGAGAGGAATCCTTGACAGCTTCCCTAAATATTTTGTTATTCCATTCCTTCCATAATGTCCAACCAAGACAGGGAAGAGTTTGGTTCCAAATCTCTACAAGCCAAGGATGAGAGAAAGTAGGGCACCAATTAGCAATGACTTCCCTTATATCAAGATTACAAACCCATTGAATGCCAAAGTTCCTTAAAATTGGACTCCAAATTTCCCTAGCAAAATCACAGTGAAAAATTAAATGAGAAACAATTTCCTCCTTCTCAAGGCATAGGAAACACCTATTCACCAGAGTGAATCCCCTCTGCAAATTATCTTGAGTTAAAATTTTGTTATGAACAACAGCCCACCAAAACATATTAATTTTAGGAATAAGCTTATGATTCCAAACTTTCCTCCAAAGCTCATTTTTATGAAAATTAGGGATCAACAGATGGTAAGTAGAGTTAACAGAAAAATGACCTCTCTTATCTGGCCACCAATACAACTCATCTTCCCTAGGAAAGAGAGGAATTCTGACACCCAGTAGCATTTGTTGAATAGAACTCGTCCTAGGGATAAACTCAAGGTGTTGAGCACAACAATCAAGAAGATTTTTCCAGAGTCTAATACCATTCTCACTATGGATACAATGACAAACTTTAGACCCAAAAAACTATTTGGCAATACTAGCAACAATCCCATAATCTCCTTGAGGATCAAGGGCCTTATCATCAACCCAAATCTCCTCCCAGAAATTTATAGAATTACCATTTCCCAGTTTCCATCTAAGCCCTTGTTTAAGTAAGCTTCTAGACTTTAGCATTTTATTCCAAATAATAGAGCCCTGAGGAAGCGTCTCCTAATAAAGGAAACTAAGATTGTCAGTTCCATGTAAATACTTAGCTTGCATGATGGCCACCCATTCTTTATGACTATGGACCAAATTCCAGTTAATTTTGAAAAGGAGGGATTTATTCATATTTCTTACATATCTAATATTAAGACCCCCATGGGATTTGGGAAGACAGACTTTCTCCCAACTAACCAGAGACATTCTCTTTTTATCTTCCACACCTGTCCATAGAAAATTTCTTTGGATATGCTCTAATTTATCAGCAATAAACCTAGGCATTTTAAAAAGAGATAGGAAATAAGTAGGAATACCTTGAAGAGAAGCTCGTAATAGCTATAATTTACCAGCACTACTCAGGGGCTTGCCCTTCCATCCAATCAGCTTCTTTTGAGTTCGTTCCAAAATCCCTGAGAGACCTCTTTAACAGTGAGAGGGAGGCCAAGATAAACAACAGGAAGATCAGCCTCAGCATAGCCAATGATATTAATATTTTTTCTCCAGAGATCACCCTGAGTGTTAAAAAAGTACACATTGCTTTTCTAAAATTTATGTATTGACTAGAAGCTTTGGCATAGTCAATGAAAATATTCTTCCAACTTCTAGCTTCAACCACATAAGAGATACCAAAAAGGATGGTATCATCCACAAACTGTTGCACAGACATAGGAGGTATAGAAGAAGTGGGTTTAATACCCACAATTTCCTTAGAGGTAATCTTAGAGTGAACATATCTCCCAAGGGCCTCGGCCATCATGATAAACAAATATGGAGAAAGAGGATCTCCCTGTCTAATCCCCCTCATGGAAGAGAAAAATCGTATGGGTACCCCATTAACCAAAACTAAGAATTTAGCAATAGAGACAGCTTCTTGAATGAGAAGGGAGATTTTATCATTAAAACTAAATTTTTGAATAACTTTAAAAATAAACTTCCATGAAAGTCTATCATAAGCCTTAGATATGTCACTTTAGAACCATACCAGGGATCCTACTCTTGTCCATAGAATGGATAGTTTCATGAGTGGATATAACAGCATCTAAAATTTGATGACCAGGGAGAAAGCCTTTCTGAGAAGGGGAAATAATTTTATGTAGAAAAGGCTGAAATCTCATAACAAGCAATTTAGTGCATAACTTATAGATGGTATTGCACAAGCTAATAGGTCTAAAATCAGTAAGGTGCATGGGATTAGGCTTCTTAGGAACAAGAACAATAAAAGTATTGTTGATCCGCTTTAAAAGTTTACCAGTTCTGAAGAAATCCCTAACAGCAGCAGTTACATCAAAGCCCACAATATCCTAATATTCCTAAAAAAATATCAGAGGAAAGCCATTAGGGCCTAGAGCTTTGAAAGGACCCATGGAGAATAAGACAGCATGAACCTCTTCCTCAGAAACTGGTTTTAACATTTTGATGTTGTCCTCTTCCATAATCAATGAGGGGATTTTATCCAGGAACTGATCCATAATCTGCCCATTGATAGCATTATCAGCTTGTTCCGACAGCAAATTCTGAAAAAACAAAGCAGCTTGATTCCCAATCTCACTGTCTTCTGTGATAATATTGCTATCCTCCAAACATAATTTAGAAATAGAATTAGCTTTCTTATGCTTCATAGATGAAAGATGAAAAAAAGTAGTATTCTGATTCCTTTCTTTGAGCCATTGAACTCTGGATTTCTATTTCCAGAAAATTTCTTCTTTACTCATAAGACTCTTCTAGTCAGAAATCAGATTACTTTCCTCCTTGGCAATGTCATCAATAATAACTCCTTGAGCCATTAAATGTTGAAGGTCAACTAATTTACCAGAGATAGTTTTCTTCTGAACAAACACATTACCAAAACTATATTTGTTCCAACCACGAACCTCTTGTTTAATATGAAGGAGCTTCTTGACCAGCCTAAACATAGGAGTATCCTAAACTGGAATTTGCCACCAATGATCCAAAAGATTTCTAAAATCTTTATGTTTAATCCACATAGCTTCAAATCTAAAAGGGAAGGGACCACGCTTATGGTGGGCCATCCAATTAAAGAGAATAGGATTATGATTAGAAATGGTTCTTGGTAAAGCCTCCAAACTTAGATTAAGGTGATTATCCCAATTGTTAGAAATAAGGAATCTGTCCAACTTAACTTGTATCATTTGATCTCCTCTTCTTTTGTTAGACCAAGTAAAATTCTAATTTTGAAGCTCCACATCCAGCAACCCAAAGGTATTGATAAACTCCGCAAAATCAAACATACTGTCAGAATAGTCAAGAATACCCCCAATTTTCTCTAAAGGATATAAGGGAGTATTAAAGTCTCCAGCCAACATCTAAAGAGAATGAGGGGAAGTGGAAAGGGTATTAGACAAATCTATCCACAAGGTTTTCCGTAGGGCCCTAGTGTTCGGGGCATAAATATTGATTAGGGACCAATTAAAAGAAGGCAAAGAGAAGTTGACAATCAGAAAATACTTACTGGAAACAGTAAGAGTACCATAAATTTTAGCATCATTCCACATAGTAATGATCCCTCTAGAAGCACCCATAGCCGGGCTAATACAGAAAGCAGCCTTGGGCTAGATTCTATCAGCTATCATCTTAAAGTTCTCCTTAGTCATCTTAACTTCCTGAAGTAAAAGAATATCTATCTTATGATCCAGAATATAGTTTTTAACTTCGAATTGTTTGGTGGGGCTATTAAAACCCCTCAAATTCCAAGAAAGAATTCTCATTTAGGAAGTTTTTGAGATTGAATCTCCAGTGTTTTTTGTTTACCACTGGCAATCTCCCTGGTAATCTCTCATTGCCTTGTTTCTCTAAGGGTCGGTCTTCCCTGCCTAGAGTCTGTTCCAACATCAGCAAACTTTTTAGTCCTATGATTCTTTTTCTTAGGGGTAATCCATTCATCTTGGTCATTACAATTACCACTAGGTCTAATTCCAGTGGACAGGGAAGGAATAGCTGACTGATTCTCAAAAAATCCCTCCTTAATGGTCCCAACCGTGGTCCTGTCTAAAGAAAGAGAAGACCTCTACTTGGAAGAAGGTTGAACAGTCTCAACACTATTATTGCAATTAGATTCTGGGAGTTAGGCATTCAGCCCATTAGTTACAGGGGACTCTTCGCCATCATCGGCAGCCTCAGCTAACTAGGATTGAATCTCACCATCTTCGAGCACCAGAGGATTCTGTGTATCCTGCTGATCAAGGTTTTGGCAGTCATCACCGTCAGCCTTTTGGGTACCCATCTCCATATTCCTCTCAGTAGTCTCTTCTACAATTACATTTTCCTCATTACACCCCATTCCCTGATTGTCAGGGATGTCTTCTTTAGATGAGTTATCATCTCTCTCTTTATTGAGATCAGCATTTTCCCCCGTTTTCTTAAGCTTACAATGGGTCAATAAATGGCCCTTCTTCTTACAAATCTGACAAAATGTAGTAGCATTTTCATAAAGGATCGGTTGGGTCCAAATCCCATATTTAGAGTTCAACTCTATAGTGATGGGGAGGGTTTTGTGAATCTCCACATTAACACATAATCTAATATACACACAATGGGATTTAGACCGAGTGGTGTTATCCAAAGTCACATACTGGCCAAAGGTATTACCAATAGCAGAAAAGATCTTTTTATCCCAATATTCCAAGGGAAACCCCGAGAGCCTCACCCAAACTGGGGCAGTCTGGTTCAAATCAGTGTTGGGATCAAACCCAGGTCTCCAAGTACATAGAGCAAGAGAATGAGTGCCATATAGCCATGGCCCTCCTGCCAAAATGGCTAACATATCCTCTTTACTAGTAAATTTAAATAGAAACAATCCTCTTGCCATAGCTATGATAGATACACTACCTTTGACCTTCCACCGATTAGACACCCACTTCTGCACCATCTTAATATTAGGGCAAAGAGAAAAAAACTTAACAACCAGAGCCAGGTCCATGGCCGCCACTATTTCCTCGACCAAATCATCAGGTATGTCCAGAGCCATACCTTCCGCCAATTCCTTTTGAACTAGAACCCTAGAAGCGCCCTTAGGGGAAAGATTCTCCTTCCCAATCAAAACTCCTTTCCATCCCTTGGAACAATCCTCACCCGCCAATGGCTAGGTTCTAGAGGTACTACTCGAGGCAGTAACCCTAAAAAAACCCTAGAAAGCCATCGAAAGCAGATCGAAAGAAAACCTCCTTGTTTGATTATTTGTTAATGTTGAATGTTCTGAGAGTTTTGGAATGCAATACATTTTTGAATAATGTTACAATGTGCACTCCATCTCCTTTTATAGGACAAGGAGAGGAGATGGTTACAAAAGATCCAATGATCAAGATTTAACCATCAAAATCAATGGTCCATATCATCTTTGACTTGGTCAACAAATGTCAAACATGGAATAGGTTGCCAGCTGGCAACCATCTCGTGGGACTCGACCATTTCTTTGTCTTATTATGCATATGACCCTGTCATTATGCATCCTTATTCATTCTTCATCTTCTTCATCATCAGATGGGTCATCTTCTATATGTGTGCTGATGATTCCCCTGATGGGTTCATATGCCTGTATTATCCTTTCAACTCTAGCTTTTACTTTAGCATGCTCTTGGGAGTACAATTCTGTCTGTAATGCAGACCATTTGTTCTTTCTGCTATTTAACATTTCATTATATCCTTCCACCTTTGCTTCCATCCTCATGGCTTTGTTAACTACATCCTCTGTCAAATGGTGGAGAGGGTCATTTGATGCTTGATTAAAATTACTCTGAAAAGCCTCAATTGCAAAATCAATATTTTGATTTTCTATTTTTCCTTCTACTTTGTCTTCCAAATTTTCTAAGATATTTATCTCCTCAGCCATAAGATGATGCACTTTGACACCGATATCCCTGAGTTCGGTGTTGCATCTCCTCAGGATACCACTTTCAAACTAATTATCCTCATACCATATACTTAATAGATGTGTAGTATTATTGTCCAATAGCTTATTGTAAATGAGTACTTTCATATCTATGTGCTTCATTTTAGTGAGAGCATCAAGATATTTTTCTACTTTGATTGATCTATGTCCAACCTCCTTTTGCAACTTATCCACTTTGCTCCTCAATGTGCTAAGCAAATTCCAATTGGTAAGGAAGGTCTTTATCACCTTTTCTGCTTTAGAAATGAATTGAATAAACCAATTATCCACCACATGAGCCTTATGCTTCATGGTGTCTAGCCTTGTTACCTCATCTTGAGATATAATGGTCAAAGGGGTAGCTATACTGACTGGCATGTGATTTGGGTCAATTAATCCTCTTATGGATAAATACAGCTAGGCAATTTACTCCTTGTGCATTTTATTTTTGTTCTTCTCTTTGTTCACACTTTTCAATAAAGAATCAATAATATCCTTGGCCTCTTGGACTTCTTGCTCTTCAGTAGTGAAGCCTAAATCAATATAAGTTATCTGAAATTCATCAATACTTATCTCTCCTTTTGCCTTATCTGCTATAGGCAAAGCTACCTGAGTTGTTCTCCTACCTATGGTAGGATCTCTTTTGATTGCAGAAGTGGCCCTTACCCTTCTCTTTGGCTTAACCATGTCAGCTGAAAATAATGTAGAAATATCAAATTCAGGTACCTCATTGACCTGAGGTGGATTCACCTCCTATCGCAGCCAATATGGTATATCATCTGCAAACTCTTGCTGGCTTGTATGCTCAATGTGAGCATCATGAAACTCTACATTTTGCTCCACCCTCTATGGTGAAGGTTCTTCTCTTTGTTCATCTTGAACCTCTTCATGACAGATCTCCTCCTACACATGGACTTCTTGTTTTACTTTCACATTTTGGTCTTGTGTATTTTGTGGTGCTTGATCCTCATGAGGAGATTGAGCACTCTGATCTAATGCATCTGGATGGTCACCTTGATCATTCTTATTCACATTCTCTTTTTCTTTTCTTTGATTATCACCCTGTTGAAGACCTTGTTCTCCATATTTTGATGTGTCCACTTCTTTAGGGTCTTGGGCTAGTTCATCCATCCCCTCTTCATTTGTTCCCCTGTCAGGTGTTGGCTTATTGTCATGACCATCATTCTGATCAGGTATCCCCTCATCCTCCACATATACATTGGCTTCTAATTTATCCTATTTTGAGGGTAAATCTTTATCTTAATTTTGATCCTCAACACCTTGATAAGACAAATTCAATTGTTATGGGGCTAGTAACTTGATCAACCAATCTTGTCAATCCTATTCATTGTGCCACCACTTCAGGGTTACCTTCTTCCATGTCTTCTGTTTCAACTTCCTTTTGTACCATGGGGGTACCATGAGGGGTCATATTAGTATTCTTCACTAATGTTTCCATAGAATGAGCAGAAACATCATTTACAACATCATCATTAGATAAATCCACCATGTCATCCAATGGAAAGGATTGATCATCCTTTACACTATGCATCTCTTTTCTTTGCTCTTCTGCCATCTCAGACTTGACTTTCATGATATCAAGGATGGGGACTTGATGCTGCAAATTCTTCAAAATGCCATCACCACCTACTCCTCTTATTAAAATGGTGTTTATATCTACTACTCCCCTCATAACCGGTGTCTGCTTCTTCTGGGGTGGCTCTTGGATTTTCTTCTTTTTTCCTCCTTATAAGGAGATCGTCATGTGAACTCTCTTCCTTCTCAATATGCACATTAATAGGGGCAGGTGATGCAACAATTTTCTTTTGTTTTGCAGGTGCATGAGACGGTGTTGTAGCAGATGTGGAAGCTACATCCTCCTTTTGTTGAGGTTGTCGAATGATGGTCACCCCAATATCTTGGCTTCCTTTCTTACTGTTACTTTGCTGCCTTTCTCCTTTTTACTACCTCTTTTCCTTGAGGGAATCATCGTATTCGTCGTCTGATAATTCTTGTCTCTTTCTTTTGTTGTCAATAGTGAGTGCCACTCCTCTCTTCTTCAGCTTGGCAACCTCATTTTCCACCCACTCTTTGGTCAATTGTATGACCTGTGTTATTTGATCCAAGGAAGTCACCTTTGGTTGACTCCAATCTAGGGTTGATATTGTCTCATTGTATACTTTATTGTCCTCATATTCTTGGGACATGATCTTACCATCATCTTCATGTAATTGATCAGGCACTGGCATGCAATCTAATATGCATATTTGATTCAGAGTAAGCCTCTAGTAATCCCTCTTTACTTCTACCTCATTATCACAGTCAGCCCAGTAATCTTCAATGTGCTTCTGATGCATAGGCTTCTTATGCAATGCTAGCATCCTATCATAGGGATCATATGGCCTAGATAGTGAGAAGGGTTGCAAGTGCATCAACCTTAATCCTCCAATTACATCCTTCACACTTTCCTTATTAGGACACATATACCATCCAATTATAATGGGAAACAACATATTAGGTATCTTCCCCTTCTCAATATAAGCTTCCATTGAAGGCAATACCTCCCTGGCTAGTTCCATCAGGATGACCTTATCATTGGGGTATATTGGTAACATAAGAGGTTTCTCAGTGAAACCCTCTATTCTTATGTACGAAAACGTGGGGAACTGGATGAACCAAGCCCCATGTCTATATATTACTGCCTAAGCCTCTACACTTAGCCTCTTTGTTCTATCTTCCTCTATAGGTCATACAAGGTGCATGGAGAATGAATTATTCTCTCTTCGATAATGTTGGAGAGACTCTCTGAATTTTAGTTGTGGGTAATGATCCCAAATGTTTACATCACCAGGGTTATTTCTAACCTTGCCTATTGTTTGTAGTCCATCAAATGTGCCTCTGAATGCACAGGTGTATACTACATAGGAGGTCATATGGAACATATTATTTCTTCCTCCTAACATCTTCATCCCCTCATTGAGGTTGTCCCTTATGATCTTCTCCCATTGGGGTTTCTCATCAGTACCTTCTACCATGTCCTGATGGTGCCATACATCCAATTCTTGAAGGACCCAACATTTGGTTTCCCTATCATCCTATTGACCATCGCCATCATATATTGGTACTTTGTAGCAAAGTCAAACCTATAGAGATGCACAGGCAACTTGGCAAAGGCCTTATATGTGCTATCATGGGCCTTCCATTGATTCCATGACCCTTCTGACCTCTTTCTCTTCGATATTATACTCTTTTTCCAATTTTCCCAAGTTTAATCGAACCACATTAGTTCCTTTAGGCATATTGAAGGTTGCAGTGATGCCAGCAATTAAAAAGTCTGCATAAATTCTACCATGTTTTTTTTGCCCTTCTGGTATTCCATTATAATTTTGGGCGCACTCTACCACCAATTCAATGGTCTCCATTACATAAGGAAATCCCCCTACGTGCCACATTCCTGAACTGTAGATGCTCATGAGCAGGGGATTCCCGCTTCCTTTCTCTAATTTTATTGTCCATACATCGAGGTTTGTGTTTCTAGAATGTGTATCATTTATCTGTCCATATTTGAAGGATACCCCCTCAGGCTGTATGTGTATAGGTTTCAAAAATTTAGTTTTTGACCTATTCTTCCGGGATGCCATTGGATCCTGCAACGAAACATGTATATATCTTATCCTAACATGTCATGTGCAGTGGTGGATTTGTGTGATCACATAAATTTCATGGTGATAATTCTTTCATTTTGATATATTTCATGCATCACGATATCAATTTACTCTAGCAAAACCATTTTACCTGTTTATTTACCATAAACAACAAAAAGGAGGGTTTTATCATTATGCACCTGATATTCGTTATTCCTTTTTATTATGTAAGTGATATCCGGATGAGCACGTTCACTTTGCAATTACCGTTTTCCATTCCGTCTGAATGCGTATCCCATTCCGTTGAGCTTGCAAGTTGCAGTAATGTCACCTTAGTCTTGCAAGGGCTCTGTAATTCTTTGCTTAAACGTTCGGTAAATTTGAAATGAGCTCAAATTCTTACTTTAATCGAGCATAATGGTGAATGAGGGTATGTTTAATGTCCTTTTAATGTCCATCGATCAACACCTGAGGCTTGAAGATGTTGACAAGTGGCGGGTGTTTATTTGAAATTTTGAAGGCTCGACCTACTGCTTAAATGACATTTAAGGCGAGGGTGATATTCGTGGAGATCAGGGATATTGACTAATATTCATAATATAAGGGTGACATCATCACGAGGATGGTCAATTGTTGACTAACAACCAAAGTCAGGTCATTATACTATTTTATTGATATCTAGATACTTAGCACTATGAACTATCACCCCATTCCGGGATGTGAGGATGACGTCAACATCTTTTATAAGTCTTCAAATTGATCGAGGAGATGATGTCATCATCATATTAACTAAGATCAGGGATGTTAAGAAATATGATCCTTTTGGATCTGGGTCATGATGACATCATCATCATATCAGGTTCTTTTGTAAAGTGGAACAAGATAACATCACCGTCATGTTACCGAAAGTCAAGGATATTATGAAATATTAGGAATATTCAGAAGATGATGCTTTAGGAATATGTGTGGGCATTTGCCGGGTAAGTATTCTCTCACATTTAAATTTGATGTTTGCATATTGAAGGTCATGTGAATATCTGGTTGTCTTCGTTAAAGCATAAATTAGGGACATTAGCGAATGTGACTAATATTAGCAAATGTGACCCTCTAGGAAATCATGTTTGATCAAACTTTGACCAAGAATAACTTTCTATTCCTAAGGAATTTTAGGGTGATCCAAAAGGTAAACCTACTTAGAATTTCGCATTCTTCCATATTATGAGGTTTATGATGGCAAAAACTAACTTTGACATTTGACCCTCTCTTATGAGGCATAAACATGCGTAGGGGTGATATACTATTATTTCATCTAACTTTTACCAAACCGCCCAAAGCAAAGAAAGCAAAGGACAAGAAAAAGCAAAAAGTTGGGTCCCTATTTTGTTGAGGCAAAATGGGGCATGTTGTGTAACCACACAACAACTTGCCACCAAAGAAAGCAACCAAATTCAAATAATTCAAGTGATAAGGACACATTGAAGCATAGCATTTCAACTCTCCCTAAGCATAAGTACCAGGATCTTTCTGAATGATATCATTTTCATAAGCATAACAATGCTAACAAGGGATCAAGTGTGTGCATGTGATTAATAATCCTCATCTTGAAAGTAAGTTGAAAATAGTAGTAGCTGGTGTTAAGCTACATAGTTTGGGTTCATCCCTCATAGCCAAGTAGGATAAAGCCTTGTTGCCAGCAAGCATCTATTGTCTCGACAAGGTTATCTTTACAATTCCCCTAAGTAGAGCCCCACTGCTAGCAGGCGTCTATAGCCCTGGTAGAGTTACTTAGATGGCCTAAATTTTATCCTGTGGATTTTCAATATATTTCTTTTCTCTTTTTTATGCAGATTCATAAGATTTCATCATGTAAGCTCATTATGCAAGGTATGATCACTTGCTGTTTTAGGTTAGGAATTGCAATGGTAGCAAGGGTGACCCTTTGGATTTTTCACTTAACACCTATACTAATGTGTTCAACAAACCCAAGGCTATAAGGTGAGTCATTGTGAAAATATCCTTGATCAAGAAAAGGGATCACTGATGAACTAGATATCGCAGACCTAGTTAGCAGTACTTCTCAGTGTGAGTCACAACCTATGTAAAAATTTGTACTCATCACTTGAATTCTAACAATTTTGTTATTTTCTCAAGGCGATAAGGTGCATCATCTTGCCTAACCAAAACAAGGATTCAACAACAACAAGAAAACAAGAAAGCACACAAAACAAAGCTATACAAGCAACTATACAATATGCACATTATGATACAATAGCCAGACATGACCCTGTTTAATCTTGAAAATAATGTTTAAGGAATTGTCCATTGACTGGTAATAGAACATCCTCACCAGTTAAGGTATTAAGTCTGTAGGTACTATCTCCTAGGATCTCTAAAATCTGAAAATGACCTATCCAGAGTTTAACAAATTTTCCATGATCACCTTTCTTTTCATGTGCTTTGTCCCATGCCAGGACTAAATCTGAAATCCTAAAAGCTTTTATTCTGGATCTTTTATCAAACCAATGTTTGACAATAGCCTGATGTTTAGTGAATTGATCAATTGATCTATCTCTCTTTTCTTCTAGGTGCATGAATTGAAATAACCTAACTTCTTGTTTACTATCTATGCCTAGATACTCTTGTGCAAATTGCAATGTGGGGATCTTTAAGTTAATAGGGAGGATAGGATCCACCACATACACTAATTGGTAAGGAGAGTTTCCTAACACAACTTTCATTCTAGTTCGGTCCACCCACAAGGCATACATCAGTAGGGTATTCCATTCCGTAGGATTCTTTTCTATCAACTTCTTTATGATAATCAATAAGTTTTTGTTTGTTGACTCTGCTAAGCCATTTCCTTGGGGATAATAATTTGAAGAAAATTTCAAAATGATTCCATGATCAAAAGCCCAACTAGATAAATTTAATAATGCAAAAGCTGGTCCATTATCACATACTAGGGCATATGGAACTCCATACCTGGTTACTATGTTATTCTCTAGGAATTTGATCACATCCTCTGTGGTGCATGTTTTGCTGCTGATTGCTTTAGTCCACCTAGTGCAGTAATCAGTGATTGTTAAAATATATCTATGGCTTGAAGATGATGGAGGATTGATAGGACCTATAAAATTCATGCCCCATTGGGCAAATGGGTGCATCTCCATCACTGGATGCAAGGGTTGGGCAACATATTTCTCTTTGTTGGTAGCAACCTGACAAGTATGGCAACATTTGATGTACTCAGCAGTATCTTTGAAAAATAGTCAGCCAATAATATCCTACTCTCAGGATGGCAGGTACTGTTCCAAACTTATCATGTAACTCAGCTAGAACCTTGTTAGCTTTAGGTCTATCCAAACATCTGAGGTATATCCCCTCATAATTTCTCCTAAAAAGGATTTTGATATTAGACATATTTTGATCACTGGGAGGTGCCCATTGAAGATGCAAGCTTCTTAGAGGAGAGCTCTAAAAATAAGATCATGAAAGTACATGATCAAAATACCACTCTATATTCTCTTTAGTGTCTGCTACATATTGCTAACTTACTATGTTGGGGTCGGTCTCAAAAATCATCTGGCGTAAGGCTTGGCCTTTTACCAATTTCATTGGTGTTATCTCCATGTCGTATTCTTGGAGAACCATTATTCACTTATCTCTTTTCTCTCTAGGTTCACTTTGCACCAGGAGCATCTTCACTACTGCATCTGGTACTACAACAATTATCTTACTTCTTAAGATGTAGTGCCTAAATTTCTTTACTGCTTTGACCAAAGCAAGAGCTTGTCTTTCAACATCCATATATGTAAGCTCCGTATCTTTGAATGGGCAACTCATGAAAGCTATGTGTTTTTCTTCTTTGGCTTCATTCCTCTATGTCAGGACTGCTGCACATGTATGCTCAAAAGCAAATGAGTAAATATAGAATTCTCTTGTATAGTTTGGACTGATCAGGACATGTACGTCTGATATGGCTTTCTTAATGTGTTCAAATATAGCCCTTGCTTCAGGGGTCCATTCAATCTTAGTGTCTTTCTTAAGCATTGCATTAAGCGGTCTAACAATCTCTGCAAACCCAATGATGAACTTCCTAACAAAGTTTAATTTACCAAAATAATATTTAAGCTCTTTCTTACTTCTAGGAAGTTGCAGCTTCATGATTGATTCCACTCTAGCAGGATTGACGGTGATTCCATTTTCTGTTATCAGGTGACCTAGTAATTTACCTATGGTTACTCCAAATATACACTTTCTTGGATTGAGTGAGATACCATATTGCTTACATTTCTTGAGCACCCTCCTGAGGTCTTCTATGTGATCACCCCTCTTCTTCAAAAATATGGTGAAGTCATCCATGTAAATGACTATGCATTTTCCAACCAAGCCTCTGAATGCTATGTCCATTGCATGTTGGAAGGTGGCTCTAGCATTAATCAAGCCAAAAGGCATGTGTCTATAAGCAAATATTCCCCACTTGGTAGTGAATGTTGTCTTTAGTCTATCTATTTTGTCTACCATTACTTGGTTATATCTTGAGAAACCATCTAGGAATGACATCATTTGAGCTCCATTTACTATCTGCAAGACCTCATCTAATGAAGGTAAAGAATAATTATCCTTTTTAGAAGCTCTATTCAGATTTCTAAAGTCCACACACAAGCGTATATCATCATTTTTCTTTCTTACTAGGATTAGATTGGCTACCCATGTTGAGTACCTCACAGGGAGTATGATTCTAGCATTCAATAACTTCTTAACCTCTTCAAAGATGATAGGCTCCAATAGCGCATTGAGAGGCCTTTGCTTTTGTCTAAAAGGCTTAGCATTTGGTTTCAATGGTATAGTGTGGGTGATGATTGATGTATCATAGGTTATTAGCTCATCATAGGTCCAGGCAATAACATGTTTGTAATCCTTCAATGCTTGAGTTATCCCTGCCTTTTCTTCTTCAGTGCAAACTTTACCAATCAAGACATCCTTTACATCTTCATTTTGTCCTCTATTGATTGGTGAATATTCTCCTCCACCGGTCTTTGGGAGATCCTTTTGTTTCATCATATTATGTAGATCAAAGGCCTTCTCTAAGTCTATCATACTTTTGGGAATTTTATTGCTTGGTAATTCCATGATCTCTTCTTCTTCCCATGTATGATCTTCCAAATTCCTTTCATCTAGGATTTGTGCATCAAATACATCTCTATTTTCTATGAAATCCAAGATATGTTGATCATCATCAAACACTTGGAGATTAGTGACATTGTCTGGTATGGAGGGCATTGATATCAGCTCAACTAAAAATCTATTTAATCCTGAAATGGACAAAGGCTCCAATGTGCTAGCAGCTTGTGCCAAGGCATCTGCTCTGTGATTCTATTCTCTAGGAACATGGGTGATGTTAAATGCATCGAATTCTTCTATCAAATCCCACACCCTATGTCTGTAATTGGACAATTTCTTGTAATTGCAAGCGTAAATACTTCTCACTTGTCTTACCACTAATTCTAAGTCTCCATAGACATGCAGATTCTTAACTCTTTTCTTGAGAGCAAACAATAACCCATGAATTAACGCTTCATATTCTGTCACATTATTGGTGCATGGGAATTGCAATCTATATGCTGCCAAGTAGGACTTTCCTATTGGATCACTAAGATCTATACCTACCCCAACTCCTTGTTTTGACTTAGATCCATCAAACCTAAGGATCCATGGTTTATCTTCTGTTAATGGCTTAACAGGGCCTTCTCTTTTCCTTTTAGCTCTGGCAACTACACCACCTAATATCCACTTTAGCATTTATGGTTCATTCTTTGTCATTTTTATTGGTTAATGTGAAACCTGATATTTTTCTTTCTACACTTGTGGTATCATCACCATCAGTGTCTGATTGTACTTTAATATCTTTCTTTTCATCTTTAAGCATATCCTTACTACTAGACAACTAATTCTTTGAATGAAGCAGCTCTTACGTATTCAACATATGCAGGCATAGTGTGCATGTAGTTTATGAATGTAGTGCTTCATGTAGTCTACACCATCCCTCAATTAATGCCTGATGTGGAGGAATTTCTTGCAACATAAGCCTTTGAATTTGCTTTGATAAAAATTCCTCAAATTTTGTCAAGTTACTTCCTTTATCTTCATCTGATATTTCATAATCTGACTCAATCAGACAATTAGTCTCAGGGGTGATATTATTTTCATTTATGGAAGTATCCTCACCATACATCAGAATCTCCTCTGGATTGTGAGTGTGACTTTCATCCTGATGTGTACTTTCTTTCGTATCTGTAGATGATAAACAAGATTCAGTATCATTATAACCAGATGTATCACTTACCTCAGTTGAAGACATTCCCTCCTCGCTGCAAGCTTGTTCCAACTCTATCATGTCCAAGCAAGCCTCACAAGCTTTCTTTGAATGTGCTTCATCATGTAACCTGCACCAAACTTCAATTAAAATATCCTCATTGGATATGTTCAATGTTTGGCAATGCTGTATTTCTCTAGATAAAAATGATTCAAAGGATTTGAAATGATCCACTTCATCATTACTATCAAAACTATAATCAGGTTCTATGATCACTCTGTTATCCTGATAAGCATTTTCATGAATGTGTGTATTATACATGAGAACTTCCTCTATCCTAACCGTTTGAGGTCTAATGGTATAAACCCCTAGTTCAACATCTACGTACAATATCTCATTGGTATTATTATACTTGGTGATCATGTGTTTCATCCTAGGTTCAACTTCTATCCTAATTTGATTAGAGATCCCCTTCCAAGGTAACCACATGTGGCTGAAATCAGTAGACATATAACCATTAAGTGTTTTTGACCAATCTCTATTAAGCAACATTCTATAAGTATCAGGGATATCCACTACTTGGATGTCAATGTAATATTGAATCCTTAGATTTGATGGTAACTGCATGTGGATTTGTGTTATTCTCCCACTACACTTACTTCAATCTTATCTAATTGTGTCACTTTTTTGAGGGACTTGGCTGGATGCAATCCTAAGACTTTGCAAATAGACAGTGGCATCACATTGGTTGATGCACCTGAATCTACTAGACAGTTATGTAGGTTCTTACCAAAGATTCTTAATGTGAGTAGGAATGGGTGACTCAGTCTTGTCTCTATAGAGAGTCATATGTGAGGTCTCAGTAGCTTAAACAGTGGCCAGAACTTTATGTTTGATATTAATTTCTTTTGGCCACATGATCTTTGTTCAAGATCTGACTCAGATTATGGGCATGATTATCATCTTTTGGTGTAGACTCATCTAGAGACCTCATGAAAGCCTTCTTGATGGTTGGGGTTTTAAGCAATTCTGACAGAGATAAACTAATTTTAATCCTTTTCATCTCCTCTGCTAAATATGTGACTAATTTGTTAGATTCTAGAGATTGACTACTAGCTTTTGACACTGTGTTTTGAGGTGTAAAATACTGAGTACTAACCTTGGGAGGACCAGGATTATTACTTGCTTTTGGATCTGGAGGAGTGTTGAAGTTATTAGGAGGTAAGGATGTGGTCAAAGGACTAGGCGGTCTATTAGGATTATTCCTGAGGTTATAATTATGTCTACCCTAATATTGTTGCTGATAAGCATGAACTTCCTCATGTTCTACTGCTGGTTCATTTTCATCCTCAAAAGGAAACACATAGTTTTTCTCAAATGCCAAGGCTGATTCTACACATGCTAAGGTGTAGTTCTCATGAGTTGAGGCTATTTGGTGATGAGGCTAATTTACAAAAATTTCTAGTACAAGTGCAGAATCATAGCCGCAAGGAACAATCTCATTCCCTTCAATGAAAGGAGGGTCACTTGTGGTGTTGGACACTTTAGCTTGAAAGATAGTAGCTGCTATTTTGAACTAGGGACAATCTAGCTCACTATGGGCATTTGTGTTATGTATTATACACCAATTTGTAAGTGTTGCCTCTGCTAGATTAACCCTAGTAGTCTGTTTTGGTTCACCAGGAGGTTGATTATCTAAGGTTGATGGGAAAGAACCATTGTTTGGCCTAGTATTCCATACTCTAGGTTGCCTAGGTGCAATATTGTTATTGCCATTATTATTGTTAAAGTTCCTATCATTTTTCTATCCTCTGTCAGGATATCTAGATCAATCATTGTTATTTGCATATCCTCAATTTTGGTTTGACTGAGAATAGAAGTTTTGACCTCTTAAGTGTGTAATCTCAGTTGTCAATTTTCTTAATTGTGTGGATATTTCTTTGATATCTTCTTTCTCTTCCTAAACTTTGGCTACTACATTGTCTTGTTGAGGTTTAAAGAAAGAAGAACCATTATTATTGTTTTGTCCTACATCTTGAGGTGTTTGAGCATGTCCTGGATACTGTATTATCTAACCATTTCCATTTTGAAGGGGCATGATACTAAGCGAAGGTACTTGTAATGGACCAGGCATTGTAACAGGAGGCATCATGACTCCATTGGTCTGTGGCTTGGTAGGATTGCTGGATATGCAGGATATGCTATGTTAGGTGTTGTAGCAGGAATTAGCTGTTGATTAACTTTTATTGCTTCTTCATAAGCTCCTGTCAAAATTGTAACACCAGGATGTGTTCTCCTTATGAACATGGAGGTCAGGGGATCTAAAGCTAAGTAATATATCATTCAGGCTACCTCATCTACTACATTGTGTGGAGCTACCAGCTTAGAGTACATTTTCTAAAGTCTAGCATTGAAGTTTGAGATAGGTTCTCCTTCTAATCTTTTAATTATGGCAAAAAGGTGATAAGTCATTGAAGGATCTATAGGTATTTTAAACCTATCTTAAAAGGCTTTCTCCAAGGTATCCCATGAATTAATTGAGGCTTGGGAGAGACTAATGTACCAATTGTATGCTTCCTCTCCCAAGGAGTATGGAAACAATTTGCATACCACATCCTGATGTTCAATCCTTTCTCTAAAGCAAGCTTCCTTATATGTCTAGATATGATCATCTGCATCCTGATATGGATGATACTTAGGGCAAATTTTATCAAGGTTTTTAGGCAAAAGATGATATGAAGTAAAGGTCAAGGGTGAGTCAACAACAAAGAATGACATTGTGACTGGTGCTTGATGCACTTGAGGTATAATTGGTGATCCTGGAGGTGTCTGAGGTACAGTTGGGGACACTGAAGGTGTTACAGTACACCTTGATGAAGATGCTAATGCACCAGACTCAGGAGTATGATGAATGTTAGTGGTACAAGGTCTGAGTCCATGAATAAGTAATTCTTCTAGGAGTCCAAGGGATCTAGACCTGGTCTTAGGCTTGTGAACGAGGATTCTAATAGCTTAGGACTGAATATGGATATTTGACTAAATTTTTGCAAAGCTTAGAGGAAATGATATTCCAAAGTGGATATTTATGGTCAAGATTCTATAATAACTAGATATTTATGCAATATTTGCACCAAAAAATGTAGATATGAGTAAGGTTGAACTTTTGGTCACAAATATCAGAATATAGTCATGCAGGCAGACTACTACAAGATATTTGTACGACAACCTAAACAATAACTCAATATTTGAAGACTTCAAACAATTGACTGCAAAGGTTAAAGTATTTATGCACAATACTAAAATATTTATGATCAACACACTTGAAACAATCTAAAACAAGTGAATCTTTGCACAAATGTTCAAAAACATAACCAATTCTGATGAACTTTGACAAGATTACCTTATACAAATTTAGGAATTAGGTGCATGTGACCGATTCACATAGCAGAAGAGAGAGGGCCCTCCTTCTAGCACCAATTTATGTTGGTTATAATGTTAGTCATAAACACACACAGATAAAGAATTGCAAATCAAAACTTTATCATCTTGAAAGATACAATGAATTTGGAGAATTCATGATCCCAAGTCTTCGTGGATTAGTTCATAATCTACTAATGTTACTCAGTGGTTTGATGTACCATGTTGTTTTCCATTCAAGGGGCCTTATGTTGCTCTACTATTGAGAACTGATGTTTGAACATCTCATTTTTCACCTGCTTTCTATAAATCTTTAACAAACAAGGTTAATCTTTTTGTATTCAACAGGTGATGAAGATATTTTATAAGTTTGATCAATTCTTCTGATCATCAACTGCTATTGATTGTTTTTCACTTCTGCACCATGAATTTATCTAAATAATGTGTCTACAAGCAGATATTTGCATGATTATCATTTAGATTTATGTGTATTTGCATGATATATTCAATTATACATTCTAATTGGCTCAAATATTTTATGAATATTCAGTTTCCTTCGGGATGTCAACATATTTCTGTATGTTTACTTGAGGTTATCTATATATTTACAATTGTGATGATGATTTTAATGAAATTAAACAAATTGTGGTAAATGTTTCTAATATTTACTTAAATTGAGTGAATCTTCAGCTATTGATCTATATACATTCCAGATACAGTCACGAAGAGAAGGAAATAAAACCATAGGTTCACCAAGATGTTCCATAGTTAATTATGGTTGATGCAAACTTCAATGGAAATGAATGAAGACAACATGCAAAACATGAATTACACTCCAAGGGATGTAGCAGATCAAAGTACAAGTAAAGAATTCATCCACAGATTACTCAAAGTATACGATTGTATGTAATCTAGATCTTCTTCTTCATTAAGTATGCAATAAACATGTATATTTACAATCAGCTTTAAAAATTAGTCATGAGAAGCTTTAGCAATCTAATCTCAATTAAGTTTTGAATAATGTTACAATGTTACAATGTGCACTCCATCTCCTTTTATAGGACAAGGAGAGGAGGCGGTTACAAAAGATCCAATGATCAGTATTTAACCATCAAAATCAATGGTCCATATCATCTTTGACTTGGTCAACAAATGTCAAACATGGCATAGTTTGCTAGCTAGCAACCATCTGGTGGGACTCAACCATTTCTTTGTCTTATTATGCATATGACCCTGTCATTATGCATCCTTATTCATTCTTCATCTTCTTCATCATCAGATGGGTCATTTTCTATATGTGTGCTGATGATTCCCCTGATGGGTTCATATGCTTATATTATCCTTTCAATCTCTCCCCCATCTTGAACTCTAGTTTTTACTATAGCATGCTCTTGGGAGTGGAATTGTGTCTATAATGCAGACCATTTGTTCTTTCTGCTATTTAACATTTCATTATATCCTTCCACCTTTGCTTTCATCTGCATGGCTTTGTTAACTACATCCACTATCAAATGGTGGAGAGGGTCATCTGATGCCTGCTTAAAATTACATTGAAAAGCCTCAATTACAAAATCAACATCTTGATTTTCTATCTTTCCTTCTACTTTGTCTTCGAGAGATTCCAAGATATTTATCTCCTCAGCCATAAGATGATGCACTTTGACACCGATATCCCTGAGTTTGGTGTTGCATCTCCTCAGGATATCACTTTCAAACTGAGTATCCTCATACTATATACTTAATAGCAGTGCAATATTATTGTCCAATACCTTATTGTATATGAGTACTTTCATATTTGTGTGCTTCATTTCATTAAGAGCATCAAGATCTTTTTCTATTTTGATTGATCTCTGTCCAACCTCCTTTTGCAACTTATCCACTTTGCTCCTCAATGTGTTGAGCAAATTCCAATTGGTAAGGGAGGTCTTTATTACCTTTTTTGCTTCAGAAACGAATTGAATAAACCAATTATCCACCACATGAGCCTTATGCTTCATGATGTCCATCCCTGTTACCTCATCCTGAGATATAATGGTTAAAGGGATAGCTGTACTAACTGGCATGTGATTTAGTTCAATTAATCGTCTTATGAATGTATACAGTTGGGCAATGTGTTCCTTGTGCATTTATTTTTGTCCTTCTCTTTTTTCACACTTTTCAATAAAGAATCAATAATATCCTTGGCCTCTTGGACTTCTTGCTCTTCAGTAGCGAAGCCTAAATCAATAGTTATCTAAAATTCATCAATACTTATCTCTCCTTTTGCCTTATCTACTATAGGAAAAGCTACCTGAGTTGTTCTCCTACCTATGGTAGGATCTCTTTTGATTGTAGAAGTGGCCCTTGCCTTTCTCTTTGGCTTAACCATGTCAGCTGAAAATAATGAAGAAATATCAAATTCAGGTACCTCACTGACCTGAGGTGGATTCACCTCCTGCCGCAGCCAATATGGCATATCATCTATAGACCCTTTCTAGCTTGTATGCTCAATGTGAGCATCATGAAACTCTACATTATGCTCCACCCTCTGTGGTGAAGGTTCTTCTCTTTGTTCATCTTGAACCTCTTCATGACGAATCTCCTCCTGCACATGGACTTCTTGTTGTACTTTCATATTTTGGTCTTGTGTATTTTGTGGTGCTTGATCCTCATGAGGAGATTAATCACTCTGATCTATTGCATCTAGATGATCACCTTGATCATTCTTATTCACATTCTCTTCTTCTTTTCTTTGATTATCACCCTATTGAAGACTTTGTTCTCCATATTTTGATGTGTCCACTTCTCTAGGGTCTTGGGCTCCATCCATCCCCTCTTCATTTGTTCCCCTATCAGGTGCTGACTCATTGCCCTGACCATCATTCTGATCAGGCATCCCCTCATCCTCCACATGTACATTGGCCTATAATTTATCCTATTCTAAGGACAAATCTTTATCTTATTTTGATCCTCATCACCCTGATAAGCTAAATTCAATTGCTGCAGGGCTAGTAACTTGGTCAACCAATCTTGTTAATCCTATTTGTTGTGCCACCACTTCAGGGTTACCTTCTCTATGTCTTCTATTTCAACTTCTGTTTGGACCATGGGGGTGCCATGAGGGGTCATCTTAGTATTCTTCACTAATGTTCCCATAGAATGAGCAGAAACATCATTTACAACATCATCATTAGATAAATCCACCGTGTCATCCAATGGAAAGGATTGATCATCCTTTACACTATGCATCTCTTTTCTTTGTTCTTTTTCCATCTCAGACTTGACTTTCATGATATCAAGGATGGGGACTTCATGATACAAATTCTTCAAAATGCCCTCACTACTTACTCCTCTTAATAAAATGGGGTTTATATCTACTACCCCCTTCATAACCGGTGTCTGCTTCTTCTGGGGTAGCTCTTGGGTTTTCTTCTTTTTCCTCCTTACTAGGAGATCATCATCTGAACTCTCTTCCTCCTCAATATGCACATTAATAGTGGCAGATGATGCAATAGTTTTCTTTTGTTTTGCAGGTGCATGAGACCGTGCTACAACAGATGTGGAAGCTACATCATCCTTTTGTTGAGTCTGTCGAATGACTGTCACCCCAATAGCTTGGCTTCCTTTCTTACTTTTACTTTGCTGCCTTTCTCCTTTTGATTGCCTCTTTTCTTTG
Source organism: Cunninghamia lanceolata (assembly GCA_027924645.1). Classification (NCBI taxonomy): domain Eukaryota; kingdom Viridiplantae; phylum Streptophyta; class Pinopsida; order Cupressales; family Cupressaceae; genus Cunninghamia; species Cunninghamia lanceolata. Next base: position 11,847,514 of record BSBN01000987.1, on the reverse strand, counting down.
AGGAAATCATCATATTCCTCATCTGATAATTCTTGTCTCTTTCTTCTATTGTCAACAGTGAGTGCCACTCCTCTCTTCTTCAGCTTGGCAACCTCATTTTCCACCCACTCTTTGGTCAATTGTATGACCTTTTGCATTATTTGATCCAAGGAAGTCACCTCTGGTTGACTCTAATCTAGAGCTGATATTGTCTCATTGTATACTTTATTGTCCTCATATTCTTTGGACATGATCTTACCATCATCTTCATGTAATTGATCAGGCACTGGCATGCAATCTAATGTGTGTATCTAATTCAGAGTAAGCCTCTGGTAATCTCTACTTGCTTCTGCCTCATCATCACAGTTAGCCCAATAATCTTCAATGTGCTTTTGATGCATAGGCTTCTTATGCAATGTCAACATCCTATCATAGGGATCATATGGCCTAGAGAGTGAAGGGCTGCAAGTGCATCAACCTTAATCCTCCAATTACATCCTTCACACTTTCCTTATTAGGACACATATACCATCCAATTATAATGGGAAACAAAATATTAGGTATCTTCCCCTTCTCAATATAAGCTTCCATTGAAGGAAATCCCTGCCTGGCTAGTTCCATCAGGATGACCTTATCATTGGGGTATCTTGGTAACATAAGAGGTTGCTCAGTGAAACCCTCTATTCTTATGTACGAAAAGGTGGGGAACTAGATGAACCAAGCCCCATGTCTCTATATTACTACCTGAGCCTCTACGCTCAGTCTCTTTGTTCTATCTTCTTCCATAGTCCGGACAAGGTGCATGGAGAATGAATCATTTACTCTCTGATAATGTTGGAGAGACTCTTTGAATTTCAGTTGTGAGTAATGATCCCAAATGTTTACATCACCAGGGTTATTTTTGACCCTGCCTACTATTTGTAGTCCATCAAAGGTGCCTCTGAATGCATAGGTGTATACTACATAGGATGTCATATGGAACATATTACTTCTTCCTCCTAACTTCTTCATCCCCTCATCTAGGCTATCACTTATGATCTTCACCCATTGGGGTTTCTCATCAGTACCTTCTACCATCCTGATGATGCCATACATCCAATTCTCAAAGGACATAGCATTTGGTTTCCTTGTCATCAAACTAAGCATCACCATCATATATTGGTACTCTGGAGCAAAGTCAAACTTATAGAGATGCACAGGCAACTTGGCAGAGGCCTTATATGTGCTATCATGGGCCCTCCATAGGTACATGACCCTTTTGGCCTCTTTATCTTTACTATTATACTCTTTTTCCAATTTTCCCAAGTTTAATTGAACCACATTAGTTCCTTTAGGCAGACTGAAGGCTACAGTGATGCCATCAATTGAAAAGTTTGCATAAATTCTACCATGTTTTTCTACCCTTCTGGTATTCACATTATAATTTCGGGAGCACTCTACCACCAATTCAGTGGCCTCCATTGCATAAGGAAGTCCCCCTATGTGCCACATTCCTGAACTGTAGATGCTCATGAGTAGGGGATTCCCACTTCCTTTCTCTAATTTTTTTTCCATACATCGAGGTTTGTGTTTCCAGAATGCATATCATTTATCTGTCCATATTTGAAGTATACCCCCTCAGGTTGAATGTGCATAGGTTTCAAAAATTTAGTGTCCAACCTGTTCTTCCAGGCTGCCATCAGATCGTACAACAAAACATGTATATATCTTATCCTAATGTGTCATGTGCAGTGGTGGATTCAGTGATCACATGAATTTCATGGTGATAATTCTTTCATTTTGATATATTTCATGCATCACCATATCAATTTACTCTAGCAAAACCATTTTACCTGTTTATTTACCATACACGACAAAAAGGAGGGTTTTATCGTTACTCACCTGATATTCATTAGCCCTTTTCACTATGTAAGTGATATCTAGATGAGCACGTTCACTTTGCAATTACCATTTTCGATTCCATTTGAATGCTTACCCTGTTCCGTTGAGCTCGCAAGTTGCAGTAATGTAAACTTAGTCTCGCAGGGGCTCTGTAATTCTTTGCTAAAACGTTTGATAAATTCAAAATGAGCTCAAATTCTTACTTTAATCAAGCATAATGGTGAATTAGGGTATTTTTAATGTCATGTTAATGTCCGTCAATTGACACCTGAGGCTTGGAGATGTTTACAAGTGGTGGGTGTTTATTTGAAATTTTGAAGGCTCAACCTATCGTTGAAATGACATTTAATGCGGGAGTGATATTCGTGGAGATCAGGGATATTAGAAAATATGACTGATATTTAGAATATGAGGGTGATGTCATCACTAGGATGGTCAACTATTGACTAATGACCAAAGTCAGGTCATTATACCTTTGTTAATAATCATGATAACATATTATATTGATATGATCAGGTCGATCCACCATGTGGCATCATTTTATTAGTTACTAGAAATCCCCGTATCATAGGTCTCAAGGGTTAACATGAGGGATATTAAGAAATATCTAGATACTCAACACTACAAAATATCACCTCATTCTGGGATGTGAGGATGACATAAGTATCATTTATAAGTCTTCAAATTGATAGAGGAGATAATGTCATCGTCATATTAACTAAGATCAAGGATGTTAAGAAATATGACCCTCTTGGATTTGGGTCATGATGACATCATCATTATATTGGGTCTTTTATAAAGTGGAACAAGATGATGTCATTGTCATGTTATCGAAAGTCAGGGATATTACGAAATATGACAGATATTCAGAAGATGACCCTCCGGGAATATGCGTGGGCATTTGTCGGGTAAGTATTCTCTCGCATTTAAATTTGATGTTTGCATATTGAGTGTCATGTGAATATCATGTTGTCTTCGTTAAAGCATAGATTAGGGACATTAGCAAATGTGACTGACATTAGCGAATGTGACCAATATTAGCGAATGTGACCCTCTGGGAATATCAAGTTTGACCAAGCATAACTTTCTATTCCTAAGGAATTTTAGGGTGATCCAAAAGGCAAACCTGCTTAGAATTTCACATTCTTCCATATTATGAGGTTTATGATGGTAGAAACTGACTTTGACATTTGACCCTCTCTTATGAGGCATATACATGCGCAGGGGTGATATACTATTGTTTCATCTAACTTTTACCAAACTGCCCAAAACAAAGAAAGCAAAGGACAAGCAAAAGCAAAAAGTTGGGTTCTTATTTTGTTGAGGCAAAATGGGGTATGTTGTGTAACCACACAACAAAGGTAAAGAGTAAAACCAATCCAAGGTTGTGTCCTTGAGTGACCTAGGAAAGAGTTTTGCCAAGATCACATCCTCAAGAAAGAAATCACTACACATAGTGGTAAAGGATGTCACATGGTTGTTAGGGTCTATTAGTATATAGATTTGTCACTAAAATCTATCGTCTCACACCCAAATATAATGAAAAACCTACTAATAGTTGAGTTCATTTGCAATGACTATATTTTTACAAGGAGCAACTACCTTCGAAAGATTTGAAATGAATGAATAATGGGTTATGCTTTTAACTAGAAAGTAGAAAGGTGTTGCTTTTAACAATAAAGTAGAAAAGGCATTCAATTTAAAGAATACTTTAAGAAAATAGAGCACAAAGACTCCTCCCAACAATGCATTCACAACTTCAATAACTTCAATAATTTCAAAGATATAATCACCAGTGGAATTGTTTAATCAAAAGATAAATAATCTGCTAGGAATTGCATGGAGAAGATATCAATTAAATGCAATTAAATATTAAATAGAGGACTGAAAATACACAAAAATAATAACAGCGAGAGACAAGTTTTAACATGGTTCACCCAAACTCGAGCTACATCCACCAATAGAGAGTCCAATATTATTATCTAGTAAATCAAACCGATTACAACCAACAATCCTTGCAACTGAATACTGCTGCAAAATGCTACAATACATCAACAGAAAACCTAACCCTTAGCCACTTTTATCAAACCTTATGTCGGTTACAAAAAATAGGGTTTTTTATGTCTTGGGGGTGCTGCCCCCAAACCCTCGCAAGGGGCACTACCCCTTGACCCTGTTAAATAATTTGGGGGGAAACCACACCAATAAAAGGGGTAAATTTAACTTTTGAGTCTGATTAGGCTCCATTTAACAACAATCTCCCACTTGGAGACTGATCAGACTCCACACCATATCATCTCCCACTTGGAGAGTGATCATAACACCATTGACCCTGTAGCTAGCTCCCACTAGAAATAAGCATCCTGGACTCTACTGTTCTAATTTTTTGTTTGTGTTTTTAGTCTTGAAGACCAATTGAAGCTGAACAGGAGCTCAAATTCTCCCTTGCTACTATCTTTGTAAACAAATCTGCTAGATTTTCATCTGTATGGATCTTTTCCAGTCGTAATTGTCCATCATCCAACACCGACCGGATGAAGTGATACTTTAGCTATATGTGTTTGGTCTTTGAATGAAAGGAAGAATTATTTGCAATATGTATGGCACTCTGGCTATCTGTAAACAAATAACTGTTAGCCTATTGTTTTCCCAATTCTTCCATGAAAGATTGTAGCCATATCATCTCCTTGCTTGTCTCTGTTGCAGCTATATACTTTGCCTCCGTGTTGGATAAAGTAACCACCTTTTGCAACCTAGAGATCCAACTCACCGCTATCCCACCTATAATAAAGACATAACCTGTAGTACTCCGCCTGTATCAATATCTCCTGCCAAATTTGAGTCTACATAACTTGCTAAATTAGTGTTAGAGCCCCCAAAACATAAGTGTTTATTGGATGTACCTCTCAAATATTTGAGAATCAATTTTACCACATTCTAATGCTCTAATCCAGGATGAATCATAGACCTGCTTATGACTCCTACAACATGTGCAATATCTGGTCTCGTGCATACCATGGCATACATTAAACTTGCTATAGCTGAAGCATATGGTACCTTGGACATTTTTTCTTCCTCCTCTTGTGTCCTAGGACACATCTCCTTTCAACATACAATGCAATAATGAGAATGTGATCATCGTCAAATTTATAATACACACAATGATATGATTTCGATCTTAGAAATCCAACTGACAACACAAAGGCATCAAACTTCAAGTACCACATCCTAGGAGAATGCTTCAAACCATACAAAGACTTTTTCAACTTGCAAATCAAATTTTCTTTACCTTTCTCTATGTAATGCTCTGGCTGTGACATGTAAATCTCTTCCTCCAAATCACCATGAAGGAAATCTATTTTCACATCTATCTGCTCCACCTCTAAGTCATAAGCTACTACAAGATATAATAGGAACAAAATAGATGTCAGCTTTGCAACAGGAGAGAAAATTTCACCATAATAAATTCCTTCCACTTGTGAGTACCCCTTTGCAACCAGTCTGGCCTTGTACTTTTCAACACTGCTAGCTGCACCGTATTTCTTCTTGAACACCGATTTACATCCAACATGTTTTTGTCCTTCAGGCAAAGGCACCAAGTCCCATGTTTTATTCTTTTCCAAAGAAGCCATCTCATCTTCCATGGCCTCCTTCCAGAAACCTATATCTTTCATGCCCATAGCCTCTATCAAAGTTCTAGGCTCATCAGTGTTAGTAAGCAAAGCAAAATCACAACTAGAATCAAGCAATGAATAACCAAACCCATCAGGTTACTTCCTTGTTCGTGTAGACCTCCTCAATGGTCGAGGTTGAGGTTTTGCTTCTTCTTCTGAACTTTCAGAGCTACTAGAGCTCTCCTCATCATCAGGTCTCACAGGGTCTGTCGGTTCAGTCTTCTCAAATGTAGAAGGAAACTAAATCACATCCTCTTTTTTTTCGGTTTCTTCTGGCTATAGAACAATGGGAGAAGGTGTTAGCTCTCTGAAAACAACACTTCTTCTATATAAGACTTTTTCAGCTACAAGATCCCAAAGCTTGTATCCTTTCACACCGACACCATAGCCAATGAAAATATACTTAACAACCTTGTTCTCCAATTTAGACCATTTCTCCCTAGGCACATGTGTATATGCCTCACAACCAAAAACACGAAGATGTCTAACTGAGGGCTTCTTACTAGACCACACCTCCATAGGTGTCTTACCAACAAGAGTTGATGTGGGAGACCTGTTTACCAGGTAGCAAGCAGTGGCTACAACTTCAGCCCAAAATGTTTGTTTGAGGCTTGCTCTACTAAGCATACTCCTAGCCCTCTCCATCAGTGTTTTGTTCATCCTCTCTGCAACTTTGTTGTGGGGTGTATGGAGTTGTCTTATGTCTTTCAATCCCTTGCTCTTTACATAACTTATCAAACTCTGCTGAATAAACTCACCACCGTTGTCAGTTCTCAAACACTTAATCTTTTTACTAGTCTAATTCTCAACAAAAGCTTTAAACTCTTTGAATCAACTAAAGACTTCAGTCTTGCTTCTAAGAAAATAAATCCATGTCCTTCTACTGTAATCATCTATGAAAGATATAAAATATACAGATTTGGAAATAGAAGGAACACTAACATGACCAAACACATAAGAATGAATAAGGTCCAACACACCAGAAGACTTGTGAGAACTAGAGTAAAATTTAACACGGTTTTGCTTTCCATATATACAATGTTCACAAAAGTCAAACTCAAGATTACAATCATTTAACCCATCAATGATGTTTTTATTTTTCAGGGTTCTAAGACCCTTCTCACCAATGTGGCCAAATCTCATATGCCATAACATTATCTTTTTAGCAAGAAGCTTAAATTCCAAAGCATGAGCACCCTTGGGTACCCAAAATGCACGACCATTAGAATTGTTACAACATATTTCTTCACTACTGGTTCAGATTGTGGGGATGATGTGACTACAGCTCTTTTCTTCAAGTCAGAAGAACTATTGCACTGTGTAGTGCATGCCTCCAACTGAAATAGAGTACCTCTCCGAGTACCCTTCACAAGCACCATAGATCCTCTAGTCATCTTGCATCCGTCCTTCGAAAAGACAACTTGCACACCTGCATCATTCAGCATACTTACAGAAAGTAGGTTCCGTGCCAAGCCTGGGATGTGCATGACCCCAGTGATCCCCTTCTCTTGTCCATCAGGGAATCAGATTGAGACTCTTCCATGACCAACAATCTTTAGATGAGAATCATCACCCAGGTACACTCTTCCACCATCAAACTCTTCATACTTCATGAGCTAGCTTCGATGTGAGGTCATGTGGAATGATGCACTAGAATAAATCAACCACACATCATCAGATGCATGGGTGGCTAGGGTTGCGATGAAGGCATCACCATCATCTTGTGACTTGTCAGAATCTGAGTCTGGGACATTCTTCTTCTTATTTTTCTTTTCCTCTTTGCATTCCTTTCGAAAATGTCGAATTTTTCCACAGTTCCAATAGAGAGCCTTGGACTTTCTAGGAGATTTGGATCTCCCACGGGATTTGGATCCACCCTTCTCACCTTTCTTGTCCTTCTTTTTCCCTTTCTCCTTGGGTCTTCCATGAACTGCAAGAGCCTCTTTGGTTGCTTTAGAAGACTTTATCTACATCTCTTCAGATAACAATGAAGATACCACTTCATCCATTTTGAAATTGGATGTGGTGCTCCCAATAGCCATAACAAGATGATTCCATGAGTTTGGCAAATAACAAAGCAAGGTCATACAACGATCCTCCTCCTCCATCTTCACACCAACGGATGTCAACTGTACAACTAACATGGTGAAAGCATTCAGGTGATCTGTAATAGATCCTCCATCCTCCATCCTCAGAGAATACAACTTCTTTCTTAGAAAAAGCTTGTTCACCAAGGATTTGGCCTGATAAACATCTCCCAGCTTCTTCCAAAGATCTTTTGTGGTATTCTCCTCATGGACATTTAATAGGATAGAATCAACTAGACTGGGTCTTATGAGACCCTTAGCTTTCTGATCTTTGAGATCCCAATCAGCTTGTGCCATTATGGTTGGTTTTACACCAGAAATGGTTTCCCATAAGTCTTGATCAACAAGCATGTCTTCCATCTTAAGTTTCCATAACTCAAAACTTGTGCCATTGAACTTCTCCACCTCTAATCTTCTGGATGTGCCTACCATCTCCTTCTTGCAACAAGATTACATAATACTCTGCACAGACTCCCACTCAATCAAAGATCAGCTCAAAAAATCCCTACCCAACAACTAGGACCAAAGGTGATCAAGCTCTGATACCAACTGAAAGGAAGCTAGGTGTGTGGAAATCGCTTCCTACACTAATCTAATGAGGAGAGATGAGTACAAATTATTTTGAACCTTTACAATTATAGTGTTATTAACCTAACAACAGGGATATTGCAGCAATACACAACACAAGAATGTAAGACAGAAGAAGAAAGAGACAAGATATAACGTGGGGAAAACCCTTACGGGTGAAAAACCACACTCCAAAACCTGCAGAATGTATTATCTAAACAACAAGGTTTACAACACACTTGCAATGCAAGTCTTTACAGGAGTCTTTAACACTCATATTTGGAGACAATCTAACAGCATAACAGTACCTGTCAATCACATAATACATCTCCTCTCAAAGCACCTGTTTAAATAGAAGTTTACAAGGCAAAAATGGACCTTTCTTGAGTTAGGCGTCCAACTTGGCCTCATGGCCCAAAACCCATGCCTAGGGACACTTGTCCAACACTGCAGCATGGTCATGACACATGTCATATCACCCCATCCCAATATGGTCTCCTATTCCCAAGTTGGGCAATGACAGATGCTCTTATGCATCTTACGACCATCATAGAATCCATCATACTGACAGTACTTACATCTACAAGAGAATCTATCATACACTGACTAAAAATAGCATATTATCTTACAACATGTCATAACTCTCCTTGGAGCACCCAAAGATGCCTTCTTCCAAGATGCCTTGTGACACATGTCTTCACTTGTCACAACATCTTCTATTTCTGACTCTTACACATCATAGATTCCATCATAGGAATCTGTCATAACCGTTTCGGTCAAGATTCACTTACACACTAGTCAAAGTGCCGACACATGGCAAAATACCTCTACCTCTAAGTGGCATGCCTATCTCCTCATGGAGTGAGTTGACCATCCTAGTCATCTTACAAGTGGAGTGATAGCCCATCGTGCCACTTCACACTAAATGACAAAATAGGATGTGCAACAAAATTACAACATAGGCTAAATAAATAAATACATTACAATAAATAAATGCAAGGAATTACCAAGGTTGAGACACCTTAATTCCCAATAGTACTAACAATATTGCAGAATATGAAGCACTAATTCATGGTTTGTTGTTTGTACTGAAGAAAAAGGTTAAGGTTCTTTATGTGTTTGGAGATTCTAAACTAGTGGTTAACCAGGTAAGGGAGCAATATTCATGCAATTATAAATGATTGTTCAGTTACAAAAATTGAGTGTGGGATTTAATCGAAGGTTCCAATGCCTTCAACATCACTCATGCGCCAAGGAAACTCAATCATCAAGCTGATGCATTGGCCATGGCTACAAGTACCTTACAACCATTGACATTATCAAGGATGAAGAAATTCTCAGTTGAGCTGGTATCTATCCCCTCAGTACCAAATAAGTTTACTAATTTTCAAGTTTTTGAAGATGATCAACATATCCTAGACTTCATTGCTAACTAAGATGTCTTTGAAGCTCAAGTGATTGCCATCAATCTGCAGGACAATAAGATCCCAAAAGAGATGGTTGAACTTGAGCGATTATTCGACATGGACAACATGGTAAAATGTAAAGATCTACCCAAAGCTGATGGAGGAGAATATGAACCTATCAACTTCATGGAAGGTCCAGATCTGTACTCAAGAAGAATGAGAAGGAATAACACAAGCTTTGAAAGGCTATATACATGTAATTGTGTGGATGTGTGATGAGCAAAAGACATATGACATGTCCATCATCACACATACTATCCTGCTAAAGCTAGATGTAAAGCCTTTTAGACAAAAGCAAAGGTGAGTGAATGTTGCTACTGGAATGATTGATTTTTGAAGAATTCAAGAAGTTACTAGTGGCCCAAATCATTTTCCTTGTTAGACATTCCACATGGGTCGCTAATTTGGTCCCAATGAGGAAGAAAATTGGAGATATCCGGTTCTGTGTAGACTTTTGAAATCTTAATAAAGCATCTTAAAAGGATAACTATCCTCTACCATCCTTAGAAAAAGTACTTCAAATGGTTAATAGAGCCCAAATGATGTCCTTTCTCGATAGTTTCTCAGGGTACAAGCAGGTCATGGTTGATAAGATTGATAGGTTGAAGACTTCTTTTACAACTAAATGGGGAATCTTCGTGTATAGAAGGATGGCATTTGGCTTGATCAACATAGGAGTGAATTTCTAGTGTGCTATGGATATAGCCTTCAGAGACCTTGTGGGTCAATGTATTATAATCTACATGGATGATTTGACAGTATTTTCTAAAGCCATGGGAAATCACATTGATGATTTGCAAAAGGTACTACAAAGATGTGAACATTATGGTATCTCCCTCAATCCAAAGAGATGCATTTTTAAGGTAACTATAGGAAAACTATTCGGACATCTTGTATCAAAGGATGGGATATCCATTGATCCAGATTGAGTTAACTAGATCATGAAACTTTAGCCACCAGGGAGTAAGAAAGAACTGAAATCCTATTTCGGCAAGATTAATTTCATCAAAAAAATCATAACAAGTTTTGCTGAAATAGTAAGACCACTTAACACTATGATAAAGAAGGATGCCAAAATAGAGTGGACATCAAAAGATAAAGTAACATTTGAGGATATCAAGAAAGCAATTGACGATGCTCTAGTATTGAGTAGTCTTGACTAAAGAAAAACATTGTACATATATTCATTTTTTTCCAATCATACATGTGCTATTGTCTTGACACAAAGAGGTGATGTAAAGGATGAAAATCCCATTTCTTTCATGAGTAGTCCATTTAAAGATGCAAAATTAAGATATCTGGATGTTGAACAACAAGCTCTAGATCTAGTCAAAGTAGTTAAGAAATTCCAACACTACATCCCAAGGAGTCAAGTGATTGTTGTCATACCTAACTCAATAGTTAAGATGCTATTGATGCAGAATGAAATAGGGGAGAAATGAGCCAAGTGGATTACCATTTTGCAAGAATATGATATGGATATCACCCCAATGAAATTAGTTAGAGGACAAGCCTTGATGCAAATGATCACTGCAATAGATCCTGATCTGGTTAGTTAGCAATATGCAATCAACTCGAGTGAGCCCGATGGCTAGTACTCAGACATCACGCATATCCTAATAATAGGTAGATGTCCATCGAATCTAAAAGCATCCCATGGGAGAGAATTGAGGATCAAATCTCAAAATTACATGATTAAAGGAGGAATCCTTTTCAAAATAAATCATGAAGGCATATATCTTAGGTGCCTTAATCGACATGAAGTGACCAAAGTCTTACATGAGGTACATGATAAATTTGGGATAGCTCATGGATCACATCTAGCTACAATGCACAAAATTCTTAGAGCTAGATATTACTATTGCACATATGTTACCTAAGGTTGTTACTGTTGTGGTTGTCATTGATGTCAACACTCAGTTTGGGTTTTTTGATGTCAACACTTAGTTTGGACTGTCATTGATGCTTATGTTGATGGTGTGCTAATAGTGATATTATTGATGTTCATGGTTGGATGTCATGCCTTGTTCAATGTCAATTGAAGTTGTATTGAATATGTTGTTAGCAGAGATGATATCATGATGATATATTAAGATGGGAATTAGAAGCATCAAGATGAAGAATGATATATTAATATGGGAATTAGAAGGATTAATGTTGATGTTGAGAAGATGTTGTTGATGGCCTGTAACTTGTTGTATGTTCTTTTTTGATAATCCTAAGGAAGTGTGTTTCTATAAGAAGGTTCTGGTCTCCAGATGTTGGTAAAGGTTATTGTTGCAGGAAGCTACCTGGAAGACTGCTTAGTAAAATGCTCTGCATTCCTTTGCATTTGAAGATATGGTCATGCGGTTTAGAAGTTAAGTTCAGTATGTTCTAAAGGTTCTAAATCTAAAGTTTCACATCATTTTCTCCTCTGTAATGAAAGTTATAAGTGATAAGAGTTCCGGTTTGTGCTCTGGAAGAATAAAGTGATGATGAAGGTTGATTGGAATGCTCTGTATTCCTCCAAAAGTGAAGATTTGTCCATGTGGTTTTATAGACATGTTTAGGGATGTTTAATGAATACTACTATGTAGTATCAAATGATTTGGTGGTTTGCAAGTTTAGTTTTCAAATGATAGTGTAATACAGATGGTTTTGGATGCCTAATTGTTCTACAAAACATATGTTTGAGTACTTGTGCCAGTTGGAGAATGTACATATCAGTTATATGACTTTATGTCACTATAACAAATCCCTGTGATTAGCTCCCTTTTTTGCTTCCACCCACTATTTTAATGTATTTTTCTCTAATTTTTTGAAAAAGTTGGCGCTATTTATCAGGATGGCACTATTTTTGGCATTTTTTGCGTTGATCAGAACAAGTAGGTTGTAAATTAGGTGCTAATTAGCACCTGATTTAGTACCTAATTTAGCATCTATTTCAGTGCCACATTTAACATCTGATGTAGCTTGCTTGATTTAGCACCTTCTTTAGCCCCCAATTTACCGCCTTATTTAGTGCCTTATTTGGCACCGTATTTAGCGCTTGATTGAGGGCCTTATTTAGCACCTAATGTAGAGCCTAATTTGATGCCTAATTTATGGTTAGTTAGGTTTAGGAGTATTATTTAGGTTTAGGGTTTATGGTTTTGGGGTTATGTGTTAAGGTTTAGAGGTTTATGGTTTATGGTTTAGAGAGAGATAGAGGACCAATAGGGAGATATAGAGGAGATTGAGGGGAGAGATAGGGAGATAGAGAGTGAGGGACATAGCCAGAGACATAGGGAGAGAGATTGAGAGGTAGAGGGACAAAGGCAATAGGGAGAGGGGAGAGATAGGGAGATAGAGGTTTAGGGTTACTTGGGCTTGGGGTTTAGGAGTTTAGGGTTTCTCAGGTTTAGGGGTTAGGAGTTAGGGTTTAGGGACATTATTTAGGGTTTATTGTTTAGGGTTTAGGGGTTCAGGCTTAGAGGTTTAAGGTTTAGGGTTTATAGAGAGAGAGGAATGATAGGGAGATACAGAGGAGACTATGGAGAGAGATAGGGAGATAGAGAGTGAGGCACATGGCTAGGGACATTATAGGGAGAGAGATTGAGAGGTAGAGGGATGATAGAGATAGGGAGATAGAGGTTTAGAGTTGCTTGGATTTAGGGTTTAGGGGTTTGGGGTTTAGGGTTGCTCAGGTTTGGAGATATCTAGAGAGAGAGAGGAGACAAATAACTAGGGAGAGATATAGGAGACAGAGGGGAGAGATAGGGAGATATAGTTGAGTGAGCAAGATATCCATAGAGATAGGGAGAAGGATTGAGAGGTAGAGGGACAATAGAGATAGGGAGATAAGGGTTTAGGGTTTCTTAGGTTTAGGGGTTAGGGGTTAAGGTTTAAGAGCTTTATTTAGGGTTTATAGTTTAGGGTTTAGATGTTTAGGGTTTAGTGTTTAGAGAGAGAGGACCAATAGGGAGATATAGAGAGTGAGGTACATGGCCAGAGACATAGCTAGAAGAGATAGGGAAATGGAGAGTGAGGGACATGGACAGACATAGAGAGAGAGATTAAGAGGTAGAGGAACAATAGGGATAGCTAGGAGATAGGGAGATAGAGGTTTAGGGTTACTTGGGTTTAGTATTTAGGGTTTAGGGGTTTAGGGTTTCTTAGGTTTAGAGTTTATGCGTTATGGGTTAGGGATTAGGCATTATTTAGGGTTTATATATGTTTTAGGGGTTAGGGGTTAGGGTTTAGGGTTTAGGGGCATTATTTAAGGTTTAGAGGTTTAGGGGCATTATTCAAGGTTTACGGTTGCATGTCAAAAGAAGTCTCTCTCTCTCTCTCTCTCTAAATTGTTCAACCTAAAATAATGCCCCTAATCCCTAACCCCTAAACCCTAAACCTCTATCTCCTTATCTCTCCCTTATCTCCCTCTCTCTATCATCCCTCTACCTCTCAATCTCTCTCCCTATCTCCTCTTAGACATCTCACTCACTCTCTCTAATATCTCCCTATCTCTCACTTTGTCTCCTCTATCTCTCCCAATCTATCTCCTCTCTCTGTACCTATCTATCTCTCCCTATCTGTCTCCTCTCTATCTCTCTATCTATCTTATATCTCTCCCTATCTCTTTATCTCTTGCCTCTCTCCCCCTATCATTCCTATATCTTCCTATCTCTCCCTTTATATCTATGAAGTAAATGAACAAGAAAACTAGGACTCTCTCTCTCTCTCTCTCTTCTCCTCTTTGTCTCTATCTATCTCCCTTATCAACTAAGGCAAATGGAAACAAAAAAACTAGGACATGAAAAGAGGGATGAGGATATAAATTGGTAGGATGAAATGGAAACAAGATAAAACTAAAGTTCATTGGATGGGAATGATGAGAGGAGAGGTGGAAAATAGTAAAATAGGGAAAAATTGGTGGGAGAGAGAGAGAGAGAGAGAGAGAGAGAGAGAGAGAGAGAGAGAGAGAGAGGAGAGAGAGAGAGAGAGAGAGAGAGAGAGAGAGAGAGAGAGAGAGAGAGGAGAGAGAGAGGAGAGAGAGAGAGAGAGAGAGAGAGAGAGAGAGAGAGAGAGAGAGAGAGAGAGAGAGAGAGAGAGAGAGAGAGAGAGAGAGAGAGAGAGAGAGAGAGAGAGAGAGAGAGAGAGAGAGAGAGAGAGAGAGAGAGAGAGAGAGAGAGAGAGAGAGAGAGAGAGAGAGAGAGAGAGAGAGAGAGAGAGAGAGAGAGAGAGAGAGAGAGAGAGAGAGAGAGAGAGAGAGAGAGAGAGAGAGAGAGAGAGAGAGAGAGAGAGAGAGAGAGAGAGAGAGAGAGAGAGAGAGAGAGAGAGAGAGAGAGAGAGAGAGAGAGAGAGAGAGAGAGAGTTGTGCCTTGGGGTTAGGGGTCAGGGTTTAGGGGCATTATTTAGCGTTTATGAGTTTAGCATTGCTCAACAACACTAAACTCATAAACTCTAACCTAATGACATTTGTACTGCAAAACATGATCATATAATTGGTATTGTATGCGTCTGACACATGGTGATGTTGACGTGCGCCACATGCCACAATGATCTAGTTGGCACCATACAAGTTTGAGTACATTTGTTCATCTTACCTCTCTGTATATTTCCTTTGTTCATTTTGAATATAAGTGACATATATGTTAGAACCCTTCTATATTTGAATGTGTTTTGGTTTACATATGTATTTTCCTTTATGTATTCTATGATCTTATTATATTAATAGATAATATAGAATTGTCCTTCAGTTCACCTTGGGAATTAGATTAAATAACATCTAAAGTTGACTGTAAACTAATTGCAACATGGTGAGCATTTTGTTGATTTTCTTTCTTATTTTCACCCTTTTGAAAAATAAATTTTCCTATTGAAATTTTGAAGGATGAGATCCATATTTAAGTGCATTAGACTTAAGAAGTTTTAATTCAATGTTTCTTACATTTGCACACAAATCCATGGAAGAATAATAGTTGTTTAGGTACATTGTCTCAGCTTGGATAGTAGGTAATAAGCCCTTAACAAATATTCTTTGCAATTCATCAATAGGAATTTGATAGTGTATCTTTGTTGACAAAGTTTGAAAATCCAATAACATAATCATGATTGCACTCATTTGATCCTTGTTTGATGCTCTCCTATTCCTTTAATCTATCTTAGTGAAGGAAAATAAACACATGGGCAACCCATATAGAAATTTGTCATCAATTTTGTTCCTCAAAATTGTCTCATGATATGGTGAAGGAAAAAATTACCAAAGATAAATTATGATCATTATTCATCGACCCAAAAACTAATGCACTATTAGAAATGTAGACACCTAAATCTTACCATGGCCTTGGTGGTTCCCCCCTTGAGTTAGGGTTTTAGGTTTTAAAAAAAAAATTCTAACTGTCTGATTTTGAAAGCCCTTTGCCCCTTTCCTTTAGGTCATGCACTTTATTGTTATATTCTTGTGTTGACCATTATCACTGGTTGTCGATCTTTTAATTCACAACCTTAAGTCTTGGTGCCCATGGGTTGACTGGCCCCTTAACCTAGTCATTACTTGTTGCCATTGGTAGGTCTTAAAGTCTTATAAAATGAAAACCACACTGTCACGGAGCATGTCAGGATGACGTCAGTACCCGGCCACGACGCTGCGACAGGCCACCACCTGTCCATATAACCAGGGTGCCTATGAAGTATTCACCTCAACCAATTGTCCATAGAGCAAACTTAAGATCCAACAGTTGCACTGGCACACAAGGGAATATTTTTAGAGGGAATATTCACCACGAGATGGTGAGATGATGACATGTGGCATCCAATGATTAAAAAAGCAAGTATAATAAAGGCGTATGGGTGCTATGTTGTAGCATTGCATGGTAGATGTATGGTGGGTCCTCTTCGACTATGACACTACAAAAAGGTGACATGCGTCTAGCCTATGTTGAAGATGATTTGATGTGTAGATGATTTGACTCATTCTCATTGGGCGGCGACTTGTCAACTAAGATGACTAAGATTGTCAAATCTAGTTAGTGAATTAAGGCCATGGATTTCAGAAAGGTGACAAATGATCAACGGTCCGAATTCAAACATGCAAACAAAGAAAACCTTTGAGTGACTATGGCATGAGTAGAGTTATAGTTGCCACAACCTTCATTAATACACATAATGGTATAGGAATTCAAGGTATTTTATGTCATTCTTCAAGGAGCAATCATGTTCAGAGCTAGAGAATCATCAAAATGAGCAAGGGGAAATAATTCTACACCTCTGTGGTGTCAAAAACTAGTAAGTCATTGTCTCTCCCTTGCACTTAGTTCTCTATCTATAAGAATTTTCTGAGATATTTAGGGCAACCGTTAATTGCATAAGCCCTAGGTTGCCTACAAAAAATACAAAATGAGTTAGTCAGGTGAAGGCTTCAACCTCAAAACATAGCTTGGATGAAGATATCATGATCTAGTGCCTCGGATCATCTAAAAGACCTCTGATAAATTAAGGAGAGGTTGGCAAAAATGATAAAATATATGATCTTTGTGTAGATTTTTGAGATGCTAGGATCCCTATGTTTGCTTGGAGTCTGTTTGAGCATTGGCACAATCGAAGTGATTACAAAGCCCCAATATGCCATGCCTAGACCCTTGACTTAACTAAATTAATATGCCCTGATGTCTTCATAAACATAGACTTGATGAGAGCTGTAGCAACTAGGTATGACCCTAAGACCATGTATGTCTTGTCTAGAAATGGTAGTGTTATCATTAGATTCACTAAGGCCTATATTACCATTGTCTTCAACCTTGACCCTACTGCGGGTATACCCATAGATTTGAATGCTTTTAGAGAAAAATATAAAACTCGTAAATATGCATATAGGTCTCATAAATTGGCCAAGCATAGATTAAAAGGAGTTGATGGAGCTTTGATCAAAATCCCTGACTCAGAAGAAGAGCCTCTCCGATGCAGCCTGTTCATGGAATATTTTGTTAAAATCTATCATAGCTTGTGTCATGTGCTTAGAAGAGATGCATTAGATAGAATGCCAGTGCCTCTGATGATGATGGCAACATATATCCAAGATTATGGAGCTGAGAAGCCATATGATTATGTAGGTTACTTGTCAAAAAGGATGCATGAGCAGATGATGGCCAATAAGAACAATATGTACACTCCAGGTCCCCATCTAAAATTCACTTGGTATTTGTTAATGTGCCACATGATCCTGTTTTCTCTGTCAGGCCATTGGAGCAAGGAGTTGCATTTGAGAATGACTGATGCAGAAGGCGAGGCCATGCCAGTTCAGATGTGGACCTGCATGATAGACATGCATTTCAATTATGATAGTTATGTCACTTTTGAGGAGCATTTTATGAGGAATGTATTGGGATTCCTGGAGCCAACTGTAGAGAGGATACCAAAGGAGATTAAGGATTTTCTGAGACCAATGGAGAGGACCCCCTATCTAAAGATCAATCACAATTGGGGAGATTGGTTTTTACATGAAAATACAACTTGTATCAGAGTCTATGGGTGTGAGGCTCCACCCTATTCCTTACCAAAATTTGTTCCCAGAAGAATAGGCTTTATAGAGATCATCAGACAACTAAATGAAGCAGACAAGAAACACTTTAGAAAGCATAAGAAGGGGTCTCTTATCCCAACATCTCTAAAGCTTCATGATTTTATTACAATTGATAAGAGTGTCTTGGACCAAATTGGTCTCATGTTGCAATGTTATAGGATGAGTATGGAGAAAATAAGACTCTTTGATCCTAAAGGTTTTATTCATGACACAAGGCATAAAGTTGGTAGGGCTGCATACCCACACCATGTCTTGTTTGATGAGGATACTATCAGAAATTATGAATCAATGCAACAAGTGTTTTTCTTGAGAAATAAGTGGAAATTGATAATGGATGCAAAGAAAAGGAAAAAGAATGCTAACTCTGCATATCAAGGGGCTTTCATTGAGATTCAAAACCCCATTGAGAGAATCAAAATTTTCTTTGCTAAAGGAGATGAATTGATTGTTGAGGCACTTGTTGGAGAAGAGAGGCCCATATATCAATGCAACAAGTGTTTTTCTTGAGAAATAAGTGGAAATTGATAATGGATGCAAAGAAAAGGAAAAAGAATGCTAACTCTGCATATCAAGGGGCTTTCATTGAGATTCAAAATCCCATTGAGAGAATCAAAATGTTCTTTGCTAAAGGAGATGAATTGATTGTTGAGGCACCTGTTGGAGAAGAGAGGCCCACATATCAGCCAAGTAGTTCAAGGGGTAAGTACATTAGAAAAAGTTCCCCTGACTCCCCTGAAGCCCCTGCCCTAAAGAGAGCTAAAATAATTAATCTTGAAATAGAAGAAGAAATGGAAGTTGTGAATCTGGAGGAGGAGGTGATAGAGGAACAAGACCCACATCCCTCACATCAATTGAATTCTCCCCTGAGGATAGCACCATATTCCTCCCCAGAAAATAGGTTGACAAGATCCACAGTCAACAATGAGGTAGACACCAAAGATGTGAGTGAGGTGGTGTGCAATCAGTTTATCTATGATGATGCATTCATAGCCACTTGAGAATTCAAATCCTTTGTGTTGAGAATGAGGAGTGAAGAATTTTAGAAAAACATAGAAGAAGCAAAAAGTGGTGCAAACCCTTCAGCGTATGATGCTATCACAAGGAGGGTTTTGAGTGAAGTGAACAAGGACATCAGTGACATGACTCTTGAGGAAGGGAGAGCACTTGTGAAGAGAAGAAAAATCCTACTATTTCCACACTAGACACTATCAGATGCTATTGCATTTGATACCATTACCAAGGATGATGCAGATGTAAGTGAAGAACAAGCTAGGAGGGCATTGCAGGGTGCTATCTTTGACCCTAAATTTGATACGTTGGCTATCTGGGCATTGGCCCCAAATGATAAGAAACCAAAGGTAGGTTTGAAAGAATTGATTGGTAATGTGATCATCAAGAGGGTGTCAGACACCCCTGCTCCTCAGGCAACCAACTTGAATGTATAGACAACACATTTTATAGAGGCAACAACACTCAAACTGCAGAAAGATTATAATGAATTATTGGGGAAATATATAGAGGCAATGGCCAAAATTAATGTTTATGAGAGTCAACCTCAATTGGAAGCTAGTCCATCTCAAACACCTCTAATTATACAAACTATAGAGTCATTACCAGTGGATACACAACCCCTGCTTCAAGAAATAGAGGAGCTGAAAGAGGAAAATAAGAAGTTGAAAGGAGAAGTAGAAGGAAAAGTGGAAGGTGTAGCCACAAATTTAATCACGTATAGAATCAACAGGATATTGGCCAGGTTGAAGGAGACCCATAGGTCTTACTCTCTATTAAGGACAACACGTGAAAAGCATGAATCAGACAAATAGAAGCTATCAACTATGAAGACCAGTTGGTTACCAAGGATTGGAAAAATCAGAGAGTTTCTCAGGTGTTCTAGATATGATCCAGATGCTCCTCCTAAGTTGTAGTTGGTATTAGGAATGTTGGTAAAATTTAAGGAGGTGGCTACTTATCAATTAAAATATGATACAATACTAAAGGATAAAATGCAAGCAATTGAGAAGCATGACACAAAATGGTTACCTCACATTTTAGAAGCTGATGGGATAATAAAGGACATGAACAAGTGGAAGAAGGAAATCATCGATAATGGTAATCAATTAATTCCATCTTGTTGTGATAAGGGAGATCCATCTCTACATGTGTTAAGTTGGACACTTGAAAGGCTACATATGGTAGACATCACATTTGAATCATTTGGTAAAAATGTCAAAAGTATCCTAGATGCATGATATGTCAGCCACAATAGTAAGATAGAAGAAGTCATCTCATTTCCTTGGTTAGCTAAGAGTACATACGGTATGTGGCAAGACAGATATGGATCTAAAGAATGACAACTTGGCTTCTATCTTCCAACCACAACAATGCAGATCCCCAGGTAGCTCCTCATGTTTCTCAAGGCCAACCACTCCTTTTCTTTTTCCTTCAGTGTAATTAATGTTTCCTCAGTGCCTTTGGGTACTTCTTTGTATTCATTGAATTTGAAAGACAATGTATTAATTGCTAAGGGTACACATTCCTGTTATATAATGGAAATGTACCACTCATTTTAATGTTGTTGAAGACTTGGAAAATTTTGGAGAAGTAATGAAAATACAGGCTCTCTAGGTTTCTCTATTTTGTGTTGTAAGTTTATGAGTTATATGTTGGATACCTTATGCATAAAATTTATCAATTTCATGTTGTTTTTAAACGAGTAATGCTTCGTTACATGTGTTTGGTTACTCAAGGTTCTGGAACATGGGTTTTCTATCATAAGATTTGGCATATCTTTAGGGTTTTATAATTTGCAAATTTGAGTACCAACAAAACCAATATTGACATTAAAGTGATGTACAAAAGCATTGGCCAAATCATTGAAGGAATGAATAGAACTATGAGGAAGATAATAAAGCCATTCAATTGCATAATCCTTTTAGTTTCTAGGGAAGAACTTTGTAAAAAGTTTATCATCATAAACATAATCAAAACAAACTCCCAATTGTTTCATAAGGTCCCCTTTACCACTATACATTACAAAACTAATGCATCAACTTTACTTTGCATCTCATCAATTCTTTTAAGGATGACATGTATGTTGGAAGGATGAACATGAGGAGTTATGATTAAAATGGGAGTGGAAGTGGCAACATGAGATAATACGTGGAGTGTAGGTTGATTGGGGGACAAAGAATGAAGTTGGAATGACAACACTAGAAGTGGGAACATGAGTAGTGGGTGAGAAGTAAACACAATCAGGGGATGAGTGGAAGGTATAATATGAGAAGTAGGTACAATGAGAGGATCAATGATAGGAACTATGAAAAATTGATAAGCAATACAGAGAAGAGAAGAAATATGTGGCTTGGCTAATACAGGAGAAGATGTGGAAGGAGGAACACTAGACGAAGAGGCTTGTGAAGGAAGGGGAGGAAACACACTATTTAAGGAACTTGATGAGATTATCCTTTGACCTATATTACTTAATACTTCCATCACATAAGGATTATCCATTAACAAGTTATGAAGAACATCAATCAAATTTGAATAATTAACATTATTGCTAAAATTTGTAAAGGTCTGATATAAGTATTTTTGTAGTAAGATTAATGTCTTGCCTATCCATATGTGAAACATGTGCATCATGATGAAAAACATCTTCCCTATTAAAATATGTAGTAGTCATCAAATCCTCAATCATAACTTCCTCACAATGAATCAAGGCCATTGTAGAGTTAAGCCTAAGGTTTCTTCTTAGTGCAAAATGAGGATTAGGTTGAGACCTTGACATTCAAGAAAAATATAAAGCAATGAAAAGGAAATTGCATCCAAGTAATCCTAATTTTTTCTTCCAACAATTCATACCAAAGATTAAACAATTTAAGGATATTGCAATAGTTAATTTGTATTGACACAAATAATATTACTGAAGCATTTCAAAGTTTAGGCAATAAGAATCATCCTTTTTTAAATATGGATTGCAAATAATTCTAAAAATTTAGAAGTCTTGGTCATTAACATTATTGTCTACTACAATGTCATCCAGTCTATCATTGTCAATGTTCATATGTTCTTTCAAGTATTTAATATTATCATCATCCTCATCTTGACCTGCATCATCTTCATCATCATTAAAATTTGATTGTAGACCATCTATATTGTTACTAGATGTATTTGGATCATCATTTTCTATACCATCCATATTGTTGTCTTCCATAACATCGTCTAACTTTGGATTGTTGTCTTCTTGTGCTTGAACATAACCATCTTTAACATCATCATGAATGTCAATTTATTCAATGTTCTCTAATCCCTCTCTCATTTTGTTGGCCATCATTGTTTTTCTCAGTATCCACTAATGCATCATCAAATACATGCCTTAATATTGGATCATAATGTATGACAAATATCCATTTCAGGTCCAAAATATCTTCATAGAAAAATACCCGCACATGAACTACATACATATATTAGACATATTGTATAACAATTTATTGATTAATAAACACATGTATATATTCGCAATAAACTATGAATTAATAGATTAATGGTCACTATCGCTTCTTGTTTGAGTTAAAGAAATACCTACTCATAATGAATTGGTAGAACATAAGGCTCCTTATCCTCTGGTAGGAAACATGAGGAATCTATAGAAAACAATCCACTATGGGTATCATGTCTTCGTGTCCTCTCAAATGCTTCATACCATCTACACTTAAAAATACAACATTTAAAAGAGCGGTAATCCAACTCAATAATTTATTGTATTTTCCCAACATATTGTAGATTCCTTCAATTATATTCTTATCTTTTGAGCTTGATCGACTAGATTGCTTGAAGTCAATCATGATGCCACAATCGAAGGATCATCTCTTTACATCTACACTTTCTACATGATAATGTCGACCATATGCCCACATTGCTAGATATTTCCTCACCTGTGAAAGACCATTTATTTTAGTGAAAACAAATATAATGACAAATATTAAAATAGTTAATAGTGTCAAAACTGTAAGGAAACAACATTTTGTAAAATTCCAATTGTACCTTTCTTTCACACCTCTAGACATGTTGATTTCATCTTCTGTTATGTTTGAATCTATACTTGCATCTTCTATTTGATTTTGAATTTGTTTAGTAACCCATTCTAGTGTGCAATCTTTGACCCATTCCCCAAGCAGATCAGTGGTGGAGTATTCCTTTGGTTTGATCTCTTAAACTATCTCCTTACTTCTAACACTTCTCTTTTTTTATCATATAGATCAATCCATTTGTTCATAAAGTCCATGTGGTACAGAATGAACTTGTCGAGTATAGCACTTTCATCTACACCTATTACATGTCAACATGCTTATTTCAAACTCCAAATGTCATGTTGTTAATTTGACAAATAAATTACAGAGTAAATTAATGATTGCAAGAAAAACAACCACACTGATCATGAATTTACTTACTAATTTCTACTTGAACACCATTAGATTGTGGTTTCTCTCCATCAATAATATATGATTCTCATTCTTCATCCTAGAAATGTGTCACATCTTCAAAATCCTTACCAAGGAATTCACACAGGAAGAAAAAATGCTTCATTCAATACATACCCTTCAGCCATGTAACCCTCTGGATGTGCCTTTTGTCAGACATATCTTTTTAGAGTTTTCATATACCTCTCAAAGAAAAACATCCACCTCGTTGATACAATACCCGCCAATTCAATGTCATCGACTAGGTGTATAAGTGAATGGACTTGTAGGTCCATAAAACTTGTGGGGAGCTCCTTCTCAAATACACATACAATTTCTGCAATTTCCTTCTTCCATTTTGTCACTTCACATTCGTGGATCTCCTTGGAGGTTACCCACCTAATATAAGAATAGTAAAATAGTATGAACCTTTAGTCAAAAATTAAAATGCAATATAATATCTCTATGTCTCTCACACATGAACATTTCATATAACCACATACCTTGTAAATGCTGACAAATCGACTTATGGAATTCCTTAAGTCAACTGTAAGACAGGAATCACCCTAATTGCCAATGGCATGATATGTTATCAAACACATTTATGAAAAAGTCATTATTAATTTTTTCTCACACAATGAAATATCAAAATATATTTAGTACTTAATCAATGTTACCAATAAATGTTAAATGATGATATATAATACCTTCATAAAATTATGAAAATCATGTGTTTTAAACCCTGTGGTATTGCCCATTAACTATAAAAGCTTTAGCCAATGATGACCCATAGCCAGTAGGTGTCCTTATGAATGGATGACATTTTTTAGTTGGTCTACCTCTTTTTTTTTTCAAAATCCATGGGAGCTTCTGCATATGTTTCATTTTCCTGTTGGGCCACAAATGTTTTCTATCAATTTTGGTACGTGAAAGAGCAATATCTCTCCTCGAAGACAAGGTGTCCTTCTCTTTGCCTGATATATGTCGAAATATAGAATCTAGGACATTTTTGAAGATGTGCATAGGAACTAATAGGTGAGATATTAATAGATCCTTCCAATAAGGGAGCTCATAAAATATGGATTTCCTTTTCATTCCTTCTAGCATATTAACTACAACTTGTTCTGGTTCTTCAGTTGAATCACCCTAATAAAAAAATCCTCCCAAGCTTTCAATTCAGCATCTTCATACTTCTTAAGCCAATCACTTGGACCCATAATCATGGGAGGGCCTCTATTTTCAACTTTTCCATCAAATTGATTCTTCAAGCGATTTCTAAACTTATGATCTAGTGGTAGAAAAACCTTATTGTTTGCGTAAATAAATTTATGTATATCTTTAGAATACCACCCTTGAAATTGTTCTGTACATATTGGACATGCAAATATCCCCTTTGTTTGAAGCCCTACAATTCAATAAGTAATGTTAATAACATAAAACAAAAGTATAAAACTAAGTCTACAAGTTGGGATGAAAATAAATTATGAGTGTAAATATATAAATATTTTATCTAACTAGAACAAACACCAAGTCCTAGGAAATCATGAATAGTCCAACATAGCACACCATACAACATGAAGGACCTATTTGATGGGGGACGTGATATGTCATACATTCTTATGCCTTTCCATAGCAGTTGCATCTCATCAATAAAAGACGCAAGATAAACATCCATGTTTTTAACTTGATGTTTTCTTGGAACAATGAGAGTCAACATAAGGTGATCCTTTCTAACACTCATCCATGGGGGAATATTGTATACTATCAATCCAGCTAGCCAAACACTATAATTTGAGCTTAGGAAAGAGAATGGGCACACTCCATCAATTGCAAGACCAAACTTGATACTATGGGGTTCATCTTTGAATTTTCTTGGCCAATTTTCCTCTATGTTTCATTGCTTTGGAGTTGGCTAGAATTCACATGAATCTATCTTTACTCCCATTCTTTGCATGTCAGTCCATCAATTGTGCAAGTGACTTGCAATGAAATATTCATTGAAGTCTAGGTATAAATTGGCATGTGATGTAAAACCTTTTTTGGAACTGTAGGACCTTATACATCTGTACGATATCTCTTCTCTTTGCATATAGGGAATTCTACCTTGTTTTGATATTCATCTCTGTATAAAATGCAATCATTTTTACATGAATTGAATTTTCTTATATTCAATCCCCAACTCAACTAACAACACACGTACCTCTCTACAAGTTGATGGCAACACATTCTCTTCAGGGAATATTTTAGTTTTTAGTGCCCTATAAGATTTCCAGAGATTAAATCAATTGAATGTTTGACTTATGATGAACATGTTTGATATATCAATCTATACTAGGACTGTTTATATACAATATATGGTTTTAAAATCCCCTTAAAGAAAAATAAATGAAGTTGATGAATGTTTACGAATTATGTACACCAATTAACAATGCAAAGTAAGAAATAGATTTCAACTCACTTTAGTAGGGTAGTGAAACCTTTGTCTGACCAACAAAATAGTGACTTGATTTCTAATAATATTAATGTGCATGCCAATTTTGAGGTTCTACTTGTACTTGATTTGAACACGAGTGTCTTCGTTGCTTGCTTGATGGAGTCTTTCAAATTGTTATCATCAACATTATGTTGGTGGTAATTACCCCTGCTATCATCGTTACTATCAACCATATAATCATTATTGTCATCATTGTTTCCATCCCCAAAGAAATCTGTAAGCATTTCATTCAATCCTTCTTCATGCACTGCATTTCACTATCATGATCATCATCATTAAGGCTAGGTGGCATGTCATTAGTGTATGCAGATCTCATCAGCTCTTCAAATTTCTCAGCTGGTAGTATTCTCTTCAATGTTGATCTTTTCACCCTGGTATGGTTTAAAGGATGGTTTGGATCATCTCGTCCAAATCTTAATAACTCAGTTGGATCTTGGGTATTAGTATGTGTTTCATCAACATCTTCTACCCATCAACAAATGCAAGCATTATTTAATGTTTGGAAGCAATTAGATAAATCATAAATGTATCAATTTCAAAGAAATATAATCAAATATGGCTTAAAAAATAAAAATGTAAATTGTATGAACATATATACATCAATCGAATAATGGAACATTATTTATAGACTACCTTTTTTATACAATAATTTAAATAAAACACAATTTTGACAACATAGTTTATAAAACATCAGTCCACACTCATTTATTATTCTTTGGTTTTCTACCCTTACAAACATCCTTCGGGAGACCTTGTTCTTCCCTCTTCTTTCGCGTAGGAGTGTGTTTTAAGAAGGGGTAATAAATCAATAACTCATCCCCAATGGTAAGGTCCATAATAGCCTCAACCATTATCAATCTATCAACCTCTCTTTCCATATCTCCATCTTTATCATTTATAACCTCAACAAATTGACAATTCAGTCTTACAGTAGGGTCCCTTCCCTTACTACTATTTATAAATCCTGCAATATTTTTGTGTGTGTATGCACGTCCATTTATATACATAAGATGACCTCTATTCATTTCTTTTCCACTTTCCAATTGGAGATGATGTGTATACATATTTGAATTTAGACCATATGCTGACATGCTAGGCTTATATTCTGCTAGCCTTCTCCATTCACCACTATAATATGATGGACCATAATATGGCATTAATCTCCTAGTGGTTTGTTATGAATTGTTTCTATGTTTAGATCCCACATGTACATTTTGGAAAATAAAGAGACCTAGATTCAGTCCATGAATATTGGAGAGTCATATCATGTAGTTGTATCCCCAAAATTGAAACACCTCGTACACTCTAGGTAGTTGTTGATCACTAGGCCAAGTGCAATATAGTCAACGATCAAATGTCTCTTTGTAAATTGATCTCAAACTTAGGGGCAAGTCATCATCTCCATCACATTCATTCTCATAGGGTATGTTGTCCACCTTCCCCTTGTCTTTAAGCAAATTATGCATCTTTAAACTGGTTCTTGTTCTGTTGCTTGTTTTCATTAATTCCTCATCTTCCGAGCTGGTATATTGGCACATTTTTTTGTTGGATGTATCATCTGATAAATGATCATTGCCCTCTAGGCTGGAAGTCAGTGATCTAGGAAACTTTAAACCAAGAACTTTATCTTGCAGGTATCCATTAAGAAAAAAAATAGTTATTTAAATAATATAAAACAATGTTTAAACAAAGTATACATGTTATTTATATCAAATTGGAAAATTCCTTACCACAATTCCTATTGGATTTGAATCGATTGTAGGAGGCATACTACCGACTGGAAGCTTATCATATATGTAATATCTAAGTTGTACAATCGCTCGTTTGAATTGTTTCTTTCCATGACATACAAAACATCCACAAACAACAATTTTCTCAAAGTATTCATCCCATGTACTATAGTCCTAACCAACCTCTTGTTTAGTGCGTTCATTTTTTGTGTCTGTAGGATCCATTGTCATATCCTCTTCCACCCACTGTACTCTACGTGATTTAACAGTTTTATGTCCATGTCCACGTACATATCTTTTTCTTTTGCTAGTTGAACGCTCGGGCTCTACATTTGCTCCAATCTCCATCTAAAATAATCAACAACATGTATTAATTTATGTCAAGATTGGATAGTACATTGTAAATTTCAATGATATTGTGAAAAAAAATGGACGTATCACAAAATGCCATCAGATCATTTTTTCCTAAGTTAAGTCAAAATTTGAGTACCTGATGTCTCGCTTCATCTGTTGTGTCCTCATTTGATATGACACAATCTATTTCCATGGCCTTGTCTGGCCCCTATAATACATAACATAGTAAATAATGTTTAGTACACCAATTATATCATTTCAACAAATATGCTATCCAACACAAAACCTCACTTTAGTCATATATTTGACATATTGATATCATGTTTTGGCCATCCTAATTTTCAAATTTTTCCCTTGATCATAGAATCACATTTAATCACCATTCCTATGCATTTTCAACCAATAAGTTTGACCTCAGAGGCCTCATGGACAGAAAAATGACTTTATCTCCTCTATGTTGTAGCATTTGTGAATTCATAAACACCTTCCTCCTTTGGTTGAGGTTGCTTTCTCTTCTTACCTATATTGTATCTGCAAATTCTGTTGTCATATCTATTTCCACCCACTTTCCTCTCTACAATTTAGTAGTTCTATGCCATCCACATCCTCTCTCCATGGCCTCCTCTAGATCCTGTAATACACAACAATGACAATAGTCACATAACAGTTGTGCACCAAGAGAATATTGTTGAAATTATCTTGTTAATACACTCACTTTTCATTAAGACACACTATGAAAAACAAAATAGGACATGGCAACATTTTGCTCTTCACAAAAAGTTTACATGTAGAATCTTGATAACTAAAGCTCAAATCTTATGATTACAAGATGACTACAAATTCACATCAAAAAGACATTTATTTCATATTTGACTCTCCTTTTTCTTTTATGGGTCATTTTAAGGCTATCTATATCTCTCCAAGTGGCCATAAAACCCTCAAAACTATCATAGAACCCTCAAAACAATCTCAAAGAGTCTTTGGCACCAAAATTTTAAATTCTTGATGGAGGGAAGGATGATTTGGATGTTAACTTTGAAATCACATCGTTAGATCTTTGTTAGGTTAATCACATACGTAAAGCCTCTTAAATTGGGCCTCAATATTATAGTGAAGTCACATAATATAAAAAAAGATTATCATGAATTAGCTAAAATATTATCAATCTCCTATCACATATCTTAAGGTTTTCCTTAATCCCAAATCCAACTCTGAAATGTTAGATGGAAGGTCATGGCTCCAACTAAAATAATTGGTGTCAAAATGATAAGTTAGGGGACCATCATAGTGTTGATCTACTATTGTAGTGGGATCTTGAGGATTCAAAGGTTGTCATATCATTGTTATCGTCCAAATACCACCTAATGTTGTACTAACAATGATTTAGAATCTTTATTAGCAAGTCAATGGACTGATATGGGAATAAAGGGCAAACACCATATGATATCACGCACCCACTATCATTATAGGGGGATGATATCAAGGACCATCATTATGCCTTGTTATAGCTGATGGACAATCGTCCTAAGTATTGTTACAACCCCAAAGTTACCATGCTTCAACCTAAAATAGGTTATGAGAACATAGAAATGAAAATTACAATACCATAAGCATTGCCATAAGCTGCCAATATAGTCCCAATATCATGTCATGATAGTGAGAGAAGAGTTGTTTGGTTTTTCCAAAGCCATATCACTTGCATAAGGATTGTCACCAACCATCTGTGTAAGGTCATGAAAGAGTGAGTCATTATTGAGCTAATCATAAGAGAAGCATGAAGTCAAAATGCTATCATGGAAACAAGATATAGTTACTTATTATAAGGACAATCCAAATTTGGTGAGGTTCCTACAAGCAACCAAATTTGGCATTCCACTAGATAGTGATATCAAATTCCAAGAAAAATACATTATTTTGCACTGATAGGTACTAAATTAGGTGCACTTTGCACCGCCTTTTGCGCCCCAAAAAGATTTCATTTAGGCCTAAAAGTCAGCGCTACAGTCGATGCTAACTGCTTCGACTATAGCGTTGACTAATGGATTAAAAAAATTAAAAAAATTCTGCCTGCACCTACCCCAAAACAAAAAAAATAAAACAAAACTTTATTGATTTTTGGTGTTCATTTTGTGTTTAGAAATTGAGCGTTTGGGTTTTTTGTGTTCGCCCTTATTTTGGGAAGATCCTTGGCAATGGCGGGACCTATATTCTAGCCCCAATATCCTTTCCATACCTTTTCTTCTAGATATCTCAGCCTTTCAATTTGTGCTACTCTTCCTCTATTCATGCCAGGTAAGGGCATCACCTCTCTTTTTTTCCCGTTAGATGTCGGATTCATTTGGACAAATGCGGGTCTTGTAATATTCATAGGGCATTTGTTGAAGATAATTCCGAGCAAGGCTTTTCATAATAGACAACAAATTTCCACATTCCATAATATTATAAATGTGTGCTTTATTTCAATTGATGTATAAGCTTACTTTCTTGCAGCAAACTTACAGAGGAAAATAGCTTCATGATTTGCTCTACAAAGTAAAGGTCAAAAACCTTGAGGAATACAGAAAAACTAGACAAAAAATTTCATACCTTGCAGTGTATACTTCGTTTGCCTCCGCAGACTGGACAAAAATAATTTGCCCTAGGTTGCCTCAAAATGTCAAGCAATAGAGGGAATAGACCAAAGGGAGCAGACTCTGGCCACAATGAGGTAATTCATTGTTAATTTACAGATTTGTAAATGTTTCCATTATTTCTTTGACTTTTAGTTTTTAGTTATATATATATATATATATAACTAACAAAGATAAAGAGGCATTGGCTTCCATATTGGGGGTAGAGGTAATAAACAAATTGGATGGTGTGGACTTGACAATGCTTGCCAGATACATAGAAAAATGATCTAGTAAAGCCCCTGAAACATTGCAACCAAATCAACAGTGTCAAGGGGAATCAATTGATTCCCCAACCAGTCATGGATCGGGCAAAAGATCCAGGAGGAAATCAATAATAGTAACCTCTAAGAATTTGGAATAGGGAGCATAGGCTTCCAATGTTCCAGCCACTCCTGGGACACAAACTTCTTCAACCACCATGCCATGTTTTGCATCTTGCATTGGTAGCTATGATACCAAGATAGAATACGATGTGGTTTCAGGGGAAGTCTGAATGACAGATGTTGGAAAAATGTTTGTGAATAGGTTGAAGGAATCATGCCTTCAACAGTTCAAAGACCATCTACATTTTCCATTCTCAAAGATACCCATGCACCTACAAAAACTAGTTATCCAAGACATGGAGACTGAATTTGGCACAAGTTGTTCTGTAAAGAAGATAAAGCTATGAATGTTTCAAAACTGCAAGATATTTCAGTGCAACCAAACAAAGAAGATAAAAAAACTCCCTCACAAGCTAAGGCAAAAAAAAGGCCAATATGAGAAGTCCGATGCATGGAGGAAGTCCAGTGAGGAGAGTACGCAAGTATTTGAATTTGCTCATAAGATTATATCAAATTTATTAAATGATTTTTAAATTTTATTTGTCATAGTTAAATTGAATTAGTATATATTTCAGGACAAGGCCTCCAAGGCTAGGCTTGAGAAACTTCGTGCCATGCATCACAGTGGCCATAAAGGTTTACAGGCCTTGATATGTACATTTGTAAGTATATTTAATAAGTTAAATGATATATTTTTTTATTTCCTAGGAAAAAGTAAATGATTGCATATTAATTAGTTTAACTAGTCCATGTGCCATGTTTTGACAGGAGGAGAAATATGGCTGGCATCCAAGCCAATTTGAAAAGGAAATGTTACAAAGCAAAAAGTGGACCGATTTTGTAATCTGGATGGAGAACGAGGTATCAATAGTTGACTTTCAATAACTTAGTTGGATATTGTTGTGTTAATATGTCAATTTGTATTTCTTGTGTTAAGTTGTTTATTGATGTGTAGGATGAGTTCTAAAGTGCTTCTCTGTTGGCCCTAGATCCCACTCAATTTTCCCATTATTTCCAGTCCTGGACATGTTCACATGTCCTCCTAGTTACCTTATTGAAGTGTTGAGATTTGAACTTCAGTTACTCTCATTATGAATGCACCTTTTTACCCTTGCAGAACAATCCTTGGACATTTTTCACAATAATTTCAATCCACAAAGCTTGACAACTGTAAGGGCAATCACTTATATACAAATGTGCGTTATGTTAACAGGCCACTGAATCATCCACACATTTGTTTATATTGAATTAATGTATAGATAGTAGATCCTTTATTGAATCATTAGGTGGTGATAGAACTTATGAAAATGATAAGTCCATTATCAAAGGCACATCATTGAATATTCCAACAGTTGCAACAATGTAGGGTGATCCTCTATCTTGTGATCAACATCATAATAAGTATACATTGGAAACTTTGTGCAACTATGCCTAGATTCTCCACACTAGTAGCAATAGATTCCTCTATTGCATACTCTACCATGGCATCCTTGATTTCCTCCATGCTCCATATATTATGGATCCTAATAGCATAACACCATCTATTGTGGTTGTGATTGGGGTTGTGTGGTTGTGTTTAATTTTATTTTCCTCTTTCCTTGTGGAGGACTTGTACTACTTTGTAGGTGGTAATGTCATGGGTGGATGTGTGACAAACCTTGCACTAGTAATTGATAGGAACATCCTTTCACTTTTGTAGTAGTGGACAATTTCATGAGTCTCATGACATATGATGCAATTAGGTATGTGTTGAGCAAGAGGGAACTATGTGGTATTAACAGCTTGAGCTCCCACCACTAGATAGTTTGTAGTTGTATGCCCCTTAGTGTGGCACTTTGTTCATCATAAACCACATTGATTAAGAGTTTCACTTGCAAGTTGTGCTATTTGCATGACCATTTTTCCATTTGTTCTTTAGGCATGTAGTAGAATCATATGTTGGGGGCTCCCCTAATTCTTATAATCTCAACACAACTTTTAAGGCAACTTTTTAATTAGGGAGAGTGAGCTAAACTAGTTCATGTTGAATATGTACAATTAGCCTACCAATAAATCATTCCTTATAAATTTCAACATTTTATAGTTGGGTCAATCTTTAACAGCAATTCCTTAGAGCATTGATCATACCTACACACAATCTCTCCCAATTGTTGCCTTATTTCCTTTAATGCCACAATATTATGATGCACCATCTTAGGGCAATTGAAATTGGGAAGTGTTGATGGTGATTGTTAGTCATAACAACACTCATAAAAATTTGCACAACAAACCTTTATTATCTTGTAAAGTACGATCAACTTAGAATAAACTAATAACTCCAAGTCTCCGTTGATTAGGTCATGATCTTCTGACGTTAATTAGAGGTTCATGTGACATGTTGTTTTCCATTTCAAGGGGTCTTACGTTATTTGAATGATCAATTGTATACCTGCTTGTTGTAAATTCACTTCACAAATGATGTCATTTTCCCTATGCTTAACAAATTATGATTATATTTATAAGTTTGATCAATTCTTCTGAGCATTTACTGTCATGAACTTGTATATACTTCTACACTTTGTATTAAATCAAATGATGTGCCTACAAGTAGATATTCATATGTGCATCATGGATATTAATGTGTATTTGCATGTCATTATTGACATGCTTCTGCTCAAAATATACTCTATATGTTCAATTATTTATGAGATATAGGCATATTTCATGTTTATTTGCTTTAGATTGTACGCTATTTGCAATTATGGAGGTGATTTGTAATGAAATTCAAAGAAATTCAAAGAAATACTTCTAAATTTAGTGAACCTTTAGCTATTGAGTCACATATATTCAAGATACAACAATGAAGAGAAGAAATCAAACCATAATTCACCAGGTTGTTCCACAACTAGGTATGGCTAATGCTAACTTCAAAGGAACAAGGAATGAAAACAATACATGCAGATTGCTAAGCACTCCAAGGGACGCAGCTAATCAATGCATATATCCTAGATCTCATCCACTGATTACTCAAGATTTACAATGATTTGTAATCAAATAGCTTTTCTTTCATTAAGTATGCAAAAACATTTATATTCACAATAACCTTGAAATTAGTCCTGAATTCTTCAGCAATCAAATTTCAATTAAGTTTCTAATGCCTAAAAGAGTGCACTCCATCCCCTTTTATAGAATAAGGAGAGGAGGTGGTTACAACTGACCAATGGTCAAGATTTATCTATTCAAATCAACGGTCAACATTTTTTATTGACTTAGTCAACATCTTCATCTGTGGCACAAGTTGCCAGCTCGCAACTATCTAGAAAAACTTATCTGCTTGTAAGTAGCCTATGCATATGTTTACATTGTGATGCATCTCTGCTTACTCTTTATCTCTTTCTTCTTCTTCACTTTCTTCTTCCTCTTCACTCTCTACATCATCTTCATCTTCATTGTCACTATCATTTTGATGTAGATTATCTCTTATATGTATCTTTATTGTTGTGCTGATGGATTCATATGACTACACAACTCTGTCAATCTCACATCCATCTTGGACTTTAGCCTTTACTACTACATGTCGGTGAGAATAAAACTTAGCTCGAAGGGCATCCATCTTGCTTTTTGTGCTGGTCAGTGTTTCATTATAAGTCTCCACCCTAACCTTTATTTTCATGACCTTGTTCATCACTTCTTTTGTCAGGTGGTTCAGGGGTTCCTCTGCAAATTGCTTGAAATTATCATGGAAGGCTTGAACAACAAAGTCAACATCTTGATTTTCAATCTTCCCTTCTACCTTCCCTTCCAATGCCTCTAGGGTTTCTACCTCATGTGCCATTAGATTGTGTAGTATGACACTTATATCTCTGAGCTTTCCGCTACATCTCTTCAGTATATCACATTCAACTCTAGTATCTTCATACCAAATACTTACCAGCTGGGAGCTGTTATTATCTAGTATATTGTTACTTATCAATATTTGTGTATCAATCTTCTTTATTTCACCTAAAGCATCTAGGTGCATCTCCAGCTTAAATTACCTTATGCATACTTTATTTTGTAATTTAGCTACCTTTCTTTTTAAGGCATTCAAATAATTCCAACTCTCCAAAGAGGTTTTCACTACATCCTCAGCTTCAAAAATGGATGACATCATCCACTTCTCCATTACCTGTACTTTATGCCTCATCAGGTCCAATCTAGTAACCTCCTCTTGGGATATAATGGTTAGTGGGGTGGTTGGATCAGCAGGTGCATGATTAGGGTTAATTAACCCTTTAATAAAAGAATGTAGCTGAGCAATGTGCTCTTTATGTTTCTTATTCTTCTCCTTTTCTCTCTTCACCATTTGTGTTAGAGAGTCAATTATATCTTTGCCTTCATGATCTTCTTGGTCCTCATTCGCAAAACCTAGATCAACATCAGTGATATGAAAATCTTCAAGGCCTATCTTGCCTTTCTCCTTTTCTACTATAGGCATGGCCACTTGTGCAGTTCTCCTACCTATAGCAGAGTCTCTTTTGATTGTAGATGTTAGCCTTGCGTTTCTTCTTAGTTTTATCATGCTTCTAGCAAATAGTGTAGAAACATCAAAATCTTGTTCCTCCTCAACCTGTTTACAACTAATAAGGTACATCACCCTTAGGCTCTTAATGATCACCCTCTTCATTTTGGGTGTCTTGTGCTCCTGTGTTGGATTCTGCCCTTGGTGATGAATGTTCTTTCCTGATTTCTTCCTCACATACCTTCTCATGAGGAGGATCTTCTTGAGGTACCTCCTGTTGGGGGGATTCCTTTTATGGAGGGGGCTCTTGTGAAGTATTCATACCTTGATCTTGCAATTCCTCCTGTAGACTTTCTTTGGGAGCCTCAGGAACATTTTGACTTTACTTATCTTGTGGCATCGTGTTTTCTTGAGCAGATTATGTATTCTGACCTTGGAGATCACCCAGATCACCCTTAGTCACGTTCTCTCTCTTTGTCAAAACCCTTGTCATATGTCAAATTCTATTCATCACCTTTGGGTGAGCTGACATTCTCCAAACCAGTCTCTTTATCACCTGATTTCTCTTTTGTTTCAGGAATATTTCCTTGATCACCCACCTCAGTATGTGGCAGTGAAACACTTTGCTCCTAACCAACATCCTTGTTAGGCATCTCCTGATCATCTCTATTTTGAGGGTGTGATTCTATCTTTTCTTGTTCCATGGGCACATTTGCCTGACCTTTATCTGTGCTGAGGGTCATCCCACCAACTTCTATATGCACTGTACTATCAGCATTTTTAGGCTTCAAAGGTGGATCACTATCTTTATTTGGGCCGATATCACCCTGGCATGTTAGGTCTATTGTTGCAGGACTAGTAGCCTCTTCAACCAAATTAGATAACCCTATCTGTTGGGCTACCTCCTCAGGGTTATCTTGTTCTATTTCATCATTTTCACCCCTTGCCTAGTTGGTTACCTTTTGGGCCATTGGGGTCCTGTGAGGGGTCATCTTGGTATTGGCAACCAAGGTTTCCATGTGTTGGGCAGCCACATCTTGAACTACCTCATCATCTGATAACTCTACAGTATCATCCAGAGGGAAAGGGGACTCCTTACTAGCCATATATACTTCCTTTTCTTTTTGCTCCTCCATCCTCTCAGTCTTAAACTAAATTATCTCAGGAATGGAGACTTTGTCCTGTAGCTCTCTCCTGAAGGCCAAACCACCCATTTCCCTTAATGTGATGGGGTCAGTGCTAACACCTCCCATCATGGTTGTCCTTTTCTTCTTGGGTGGTGGTGTCTATAGCACCTTCTTTCTTTTCTTACTTGTTATTAATAAGTCATCATCCCTAGGCTCTTTATTCAATTGTTCTCCTTCTAAGGGATTACCTGCTTCTAACTCATCTTGTAGAGCCTCATCTTCTATCTGCCCCCTTTATATTTTTAATGACAGGCCTCACTATCCTCTTGGTCTTTTGTTTATTAGGGGGTGGCTGTGATGTGGATGTATGGGCTGATGTTGATGCCCCATCACCTTTTGATGTAAGCCTTTTGATAATCACCCCTTTCTATTCATCCTCCACCTTCTTACCCTTGGATGGCAGCTTTTGTTCTTTAGTGGGTAATCTCTTTCCATTAGATTTTCTCTTCTCAATAAGAAAATCATCATATTCTTCATCTGACAATTCTTCTCTCTTCTTCTTGTTGTCGACCATGAGGGCCATGCCCTTCTTCTTTAATTTGGCAATCTCTGCATCTACCCACCTTTGGGTTAGTTGAATGACCCCTTGCATTATTTTGTCCAAGGAGGTCTCCTCTAGCTGTGTCAGATCAGGGGCTAAAATGGTGTCATTATGCACTTTCTTGTCCTCATATCCATTGGACATTAACTTTCCATCATCGTAATGTAGTTGTGTGAGTACATGGATGCAATCAAAGGTCCTAATTTGATTTAGGTTGGGCCTTTGATATTTTCTTCTTCTAACTTCTACCTCATCATCACAATCCATGTAGAAGTCTTCCAGATGCTTTTGATGTATTTGCTTTCCTAACAGCTATTGCATCCTGCCATAAGGGTCATATGACCTAGCAATAGGGAATGGTGGCAAGTACATGAGTTTCAACCCCCCAATAGCATCCTTGATGCTCTATCTATCTGGGCATAAGTACCAGCCCATGTAAATTGGGAATAATACAGGAGGGATCTTCTTCTTCTCTATGTGAGCTTCAACAGAAGTAGATATTTGTCTAACAAATTCCATTAAAATAACCCTATCAGTGGGGTATGTTGGCAACATGAGGGGTTGTTCTTCAAAATCTTCAATCCTCATGTATGAAAAGGTGGAGAATTGGATAAACCAAGCTCCATACTTGTAAATAACTTTTTGAGCTTCCATGCTCAATCTCTTGGTTCGGTCCTCCTCCATTGTTCTAACTAGATGCATTGAAAATGAATCATTTACTAGCTTGTAATCTTGGAGGTATGCCTTTCTTTGTAATTGGGGATAGTGATCCAAAACATTTATGTCACCAGTGTTGTTTCCTACCTTGCCTACTATTTGTAGGGCATCAAATGTTCCTTGGAAAGCACAAGAATATACAACATAGGAGGTCATGTAGAATATGCATGCCTTACCTCCTAGCTTCCTCATCCCCTCATCTAAGAAATCACTAATGATTATTGCCCAGAGAGGCTTGTTATCTAAGTATAATACCATCTGGATAATTCCAAACATCCAGTTCTTAAAGTTACCAACATGTGGTCTGCTGGTCATCCTACTCAATAGGGCAATTATATATTGATATTCATCATCAAAGTCAAACTTATATATGTATACTGGCAAATTGGCCGAAGCTGTGTAGGTACTATTCTTTGCCCTCCACTGATACATTCTCTTCCTAGCCTCTTTCTTATTGTTGTTATACTCCTTTTCTATTTTATTGAGGTGTACACTTACTATCTTATTCCCAACTGGAAAGTTAAATGTAGTAGTGAGGCCCTTGACTGAAAAGTCAGCATATATTCTGCCATGTTTTTCTACTCTCCTAGTTTCTAGTTTATAATTTCTGGCACACTCTACTACCAGCTCAATGGCATCCATAGCATATGGGAATCCTACTGCATGCCACATACTTGTTGTAAATATCCTATCCAGTACATGGTTGTCAGTATCATCGTCTAATTTCTTTGAACATGAATCCAAGTTTGTTTGTCCCTGATGTGTGTCACTGATAACACCATATCTAAACTCCACTCCTTCAGGCCGTATGAACATAGGTTTCAAGAACTTGGCCTTAGATTTGTTGTTTCTAATCTCCTCCATTGATTCCTGCAATAGACATATGCATGTCTTACCCTATGGTTCTTATACAAATGTTCAACAATATCATGCATCTCCTAGCTATTATTTATCATTTTAATTCTTTTCATGCATCATCATGTGGATTTAACCTAATAAAGAATCATTTTACTTGAATATTTGTAGAAAATGACAACAGAGAGGGTTTTGAATTACTTACCTGATATCGCTTTCCTTTTCTGATTATATGACTGATAACGGGAAATGCAGATGTGTAGGGTCAACCGTTCTGTTCCATCATGTCAAGGGTCACGATCTGTTAGCAGATGACTGAGAAGGGTTTGACTTCTAGAGCTCTGTAATTCTCAATTAGTCACAGGGTAAATGAAAATAACCTTTGAATTTTACTTTTAAGTGGATCCATAGGAAGAATTAGGGCATATGCGTTGTTCTGATCGAATTCATTGATTATTTGCATGGAGCTCATAGAGCTCCACCAAGTGTTGAATTTGTATTTGAAATCGGCGGGGCTTCATCAACCATTTTGATTACATTTAATGCCAGAGGGTGATCTTTCAAAGATCATGGCTATTTGAAAATATGACCCCCTCAGGATAGTATAACCCCCCCTCTTGTACGAGATAATTGTATACTAAAGATCGAGGTGATATTGTCAACCTTTGACCACGAAACCAGATTGGGTCATCAAATTAAGATCACGGATATTTCAAAATGTGACCCCCCTCAAGGCTAGATTGTGATGACATCATCATGCCATCAATGCTCTTTAGTTGTCAGGTTTTGGTGACGTCATTGTCATATTAAGAAATATGACGGATATTTGGATATATGACCCTCCGTGGGTCGGGTGTGATGATTACGTCATCACCAAAGTGATTTCTTTCATTCATTAGAACTAAATGACGTCATAATCATACTGGCGTAGGGTGATATTTGCGCAAGGGTGATATTTTGTAAGATGATTGATATTAGGAAATATGACCCCCCCACGAATACATGAAGTTTTTTGTGGGCAGATACCTATTCCTATTTAATTTTGACATTTGCATATCGGGTATCTAATGGTTGTCGGTGATTTTTCTAAGTTCGGGTCATGTTAGCGAATATGATTGATGTTTAGAAATATGACCCCCTATGAGAAATATCAGGGTTGACTAATCTTTGACTCAACATAACTTTCTACCCTTAAACAATATTGGGGTGATCCAAAAGGCAAACTTGCTTGGAATTTTGTACTCTTTCCAACCATGAGGTTTATGATAACAAACACTAACTCTAGGAACTGACCTATTCTTGTAATGCCTATACCTTAGCAAAGGTGACACACATGACTAAATTTTACCAAACCACCCAAAGCAAGCAAACAAGCAAGCAGAAGCAAAAGAAAAAGTTGGGTCCCTATTTTGTTAAGGCAAAATGGGGTGTGTTGTGTAACCACACAACATGTTACCACCAAAGAAAACAACTAAATTTAAATGATTCAAGTGATGGGATCACATTCTAACATAGCATTTTAACTCTTTCTAAGCATAAGTATTATGACCTTTCTAAATGATATAATGTTCATCATTGCAACAATGCTAGCAAGGGATCAAGTGTGTGCAGATGATTAATTATCCTCATCTTGAAAGTAAGTTGAAAACATGAGTAACTAGTGTTAAGCTACATATTTTGGGATTCATCCCTCATAGCCAATCAGGATAGAGCCTTATTTCCAATAGGCATCCATAGCCCTGACAATGTTATCTATATAATCTCCCTAAGTAGAACCCCACTGCCAGCAGATATCAATAGCCCCGGTAGAGTTACTTAGATGGTCTAATTTTATTCTTTTGAATTTTTCAATATTTATCTCTTTTGTTCATATGATATCATTATGTAAGCTCAATATGCAAGGTGTGGTCACTTACTGATTTAGGTTGGAGATTGTATTGGTAGCAAGGGAGTCCCTTTAGATTTTTCACTTAACACCTATACTTATGTGTTCCACAAACCCAAGGCTATTAGGTGAGTCATTGTGAAAATCTCCTTAATTAAGAAAAGGCACTATGATGAAAAGGGTATCACAGACCTGATCCAAAATACTCCTCAAAATGAGTCATAACCTGTATATGAACTTGTTATCATCACTTGAATCCTAACAATTTAGTTGGTTTCTTAGGGTGATAAGCTATACCATCTTGACTAACCAAAACAAAAACTCAACAAAACAAACAAACACACAAACACACAAACAAAACAAAACAGTACAAACAACTATACAATATGCACATTATGATACAAATGACTTACATGACCCTGTTTCAAGCTTGGAAGTAATGTTTGAGGAACTGTCCATTGACTGGTAATGGAACATCCTCACTAGTTACAGTCTTAAGTCTGTAGGTACTATCTCCTAGGATCTTTGAAATCTGAAAAGGACCTATCCAAAGTTTGTCAAATTTACCATGGTCACCTTTCTTTTAATGTGCTTTATCCCACATAAGGACTAGATCTAAAATCCTAAAAGCTTTAACTTTGGCTCTTTTGTCAAACTAGCATTTGACAACAGCTTGATGTTTAGCAAATTGATCAATTGCTCTATTTCTTTTCTCTTCTAGATGCATTAGCTGAAGTAACATGACTTCTTGTTTGCTATCTATGCCTAGATACTCTTGTGCAAACTGCAATGTGGGGATCTTCAGATTGATAGGGAGGATAGGATCCACCCCATACACTAACTGATAAGGAGAATTTCCTAATGCAGTCTTCATCCTAGTTCTATCCACCCACAAGGCATACTTTAGTAGGGTATTCCACTCCCTAGGGTTTTTCTCTATCAATTTCTTTATGATATTCAATAAATTCTTATTTGTTGACTCTGCTAGTCCATTCCCTTGAGGATAGTAATTTGAGGAGAACTTCAAAATGACTCCATGATCAAAAGACCAACTGGATAACTTCAATGATGCAAAGGTAGGTCCATTGTCACATACTAGAGCATAAGGAACCCCATACCTGGTCACTATGTTGCTTTCCAAGAACCTGATCACATCTTATGCATTGCATGTCTTACTACTGACAGCTTAAGTCCACCTAGTATAATAATTAGTGATAGTTAGGACATACCTATGGCCTGAAGATGATGGAGGATTGATGGGTCCTATGAAATCCATGCCCCATTGAGCAAATGGGCGCATCTCCATCACTGGTTGCAAGGGTTGAGTGGCATATCTTTCTCTGTTGGCTACAACCTGACATGTATGACAATATTTAATATGTTTAGTAGTGTCTTTGAAGATAGTGGGCCAGTAATATCCCGCTCTCAGGATAGCATGGGTAGTAGCCAAATGTGATCCATGTGCGGTTCCAAATTTATCATGCATTTCTGCTAACACCTTATCTACTTCTTGCCTTTCTAGGCATCTAAGATATATTCCTTCATAGTTCCTTTTGAAAAGGACTCCTCCTTTTATCATGTATTTCTATGATCTTATCTTCAAGGCTCTCCTCTGTGATGCCTACAATCTTGATGGGCATCTTCTCGTAATCAGGATGTGTCTGATATCTGAATACCATTCTTCAATTTCTCTAGTGTTTATCACATATTATTAGCTCATGATGTTAGGATCAATTTATGATATCATTTGGCTCAAGGCTTGTCCTCTTACCAATTTCATGGGTGTTATATCCATATCATATTCTTGAAGAATTGTTATCCATTTAGCTCTCTTCTCACCATGCTCACTTTGCATTAGGAGCATCTTCACTGCTGCATCTGGTACTACAACAATTATCTTACTTCTCAAAATGTAATGTCTAAATTTCTTGACTGCACAAACTAGAGCAAGAACTTGTCTTTCAACATCCATGTATCTAAGCTCTGCATCCTTGAATGGGAAGCTCATGAAAGCTATAGGGTTTTCTTCTTTAGCCTCATTCCTTTGTGTTAATACTGCTGCAGATGTATGCTCTGAAGCAAATGAATATATATAAAAACCCCTTGTATAATCAGGACTGAACAGAACAAGGGCATCAGATATGTGTTTCTTGATGTCCTCAAAAGCTGCTTTGGCTTTAGGAGTCCACTCAATTTTTGCATCTTTCTTGAGCATTGCATTTAGTGGTTTGACAATCTCTGCAAAACTAGTAATGAATTTTCTAACAAAATTTATCTTACCAAAGTAGGATTTCAGCTCTTTTTTGCTTCCAAGAAGCTGTAGCTTCATGATTGATTCTACTCTTGAAGGGTCAATGATGATCCCATTTTCTATTATCAAATGACCTAGTAACTTACCTGTGGTTACTCCGAATATGCATTTCTTGGGGTTTAGGGATAACCGTATTGTTCACACTTTTTAAGCACCTTCCTGAGGTCTTCTATGTGGTCACCCCTCTGCTTGGAGAAGATTGTCAAGTCATCCATGAAAATAACTATGCACTTACCAATCAACCCCCTGAAAGCTATATCCATTGCTCATTGAAAGGTGGCTCCAGCATTTATTAATCCAAAAGGTATGCGCCTATAGGCAAATATACCCCACTTGGTGGTGAACACAATTTTCAATCTATCTATTTTATCTACCATCACCTGGTTATAACCTGAGAAACCATCTAAGAATGACATCATCCTCGCACCATTTACTATTTGTAAGACTTCATCTGGTGAAGGCAAGGGATAGTTATCCTTTTTAGAAGCTCTGTTTAGATTTTTGAAGTCTACACACAACCTAATGTCACCATTTTTCTTTCTTACAGGAACCAAATTGGCTACCCATGTGGAGTGCCTCACAGGAAATATGATCCTAGCATTGAGCAATTTCTTTACTTCTTCAAAGATGATGGGTTCTAATAAGGCATTAACAGGTCTCTATTTTTGTCTGAAAGGCTTGACATCTAGTTTTAATGGTATAGTATGAGTTATGATTGAGGTATCATAAGTTTTCAACTCATCATAGGTCCAGGCGATAAAATGAATGTGGTCTTTAAGTGCTTGGGTTATCCCTATCATCTCTTATTTTGTACAAACTTTGCTAACTAGGACATTCCTTATTTCTTCATCTTGTCCTATATTGATTGATGAGTATTCTCCTCCATCAGTTTTAGGGAGATCTTTCTATTTCAGCATATTATGCAAGTCAAATGCTCTTTCCAATTCTATCATCCCCTTGGGTATCTTGTTACTAGGCAGATCCATGATCTCCTCTTCTTCCCAAATATGATCTTCCACATTCCTTTCATCTATGATCTGTGCATTAAACA
Source organism: Cunninghamia lanceolata (assembly GCA_027924645.1). Classification (NCBI taxonomy): domain Eukaryota; kingdom Viridiplantae; phylum Streptophyta; class Pinopsida; order Cupressales; family Cupressaceae; genus Cunninghamia; species Cunninghamia lanceolata. The sequence continues at coordinate 11,803,259 of BSBN01000987.1, read as the reverse complement.
CATCTCTGTTTGATATGAAATCCAAAATATGTTGGTCATCATCAAATACTTGAAGATTGATGACATTATTTGGTATAGAGGGTACTGATATTAACTCAACTAAAAACCTCTTTAAACCAGATATGGATAATGGCTCCAAAGTACTTGGAGCTTGGGCTAAAGCATCTGCTCTGTGATTCTATTCTCTAGGCACATGGGTGATGTTGAATGCATCAAAGTCTTCTATCAAATCCCATACCTTGTGTCTGTAATTAGACAACCTTTTGTAATTCCATGAGTATATGCCTCTTACTTGTCTTACTACTAATTCTGAGTCTCCATAGACATGCAGAATCTTCACTTTCTTTTTGAGTGCAAATAATATCCCATGAATTAAAGCTTCATACTTTATCACATTATTTGTGCATGGGAATTGTAATCTATATGCTGCTAAATAGGACTTTCCAGCTCAATCAACGAGATCTATTCCTACTCCAGCCCCTTGTTTTGAATTAGATTCATCAAATCTAAGGATCTGTGGCTTATCTTTAGTTAAAGGATTGTCAGGACCTTCTCTTTTATTTTTAGCTCTAGCAGCTATGCCACCTAATAGCCGTTTCAATTTTGGTGACTCATTCTTCTCTATTTTGACTTTTTCTGACTGATGTAAAACTAATGAATCTTTGTTCTTTTGATCAATCATGACATGATCATCAGTATCTGTTTGTACTTCAACATTTTCCTTATCATCATTAAGCATGCTTCTCTTATCATGTAGCTAATCCCTTGAATAAAGTAGCTCCCGCTTTTTCAAAATATGCAAGCATAATGAACAATAGCTTCTGAGTGTGGTGCTTCATGCAACCTACACCAACCTTCAATTAGAGTATCATGTGGAGAACTATGCTTTAAATGTATCCTCTAAATTTGTTTTGATAAAAACCTTTCAAACTTGGTCAAATTACTCTCTCTATCTTCATCAAATACTTCATAATCTGATTCAATCAAACAATCAATCCCTGGGGTGATATTGCTTTTACTCTTGGAAATATTCTCATTGCACACCAGGATCTCCTCTGAATTATGAATGTAACTTTCATCCTAATATATACATTCTTCTGTACTTGCAGATGATGAACAAGAGTCAGTATCATTATAATTATCTGTATGATTTACCTTAGGTGATGATGATTCTCTCTCACTACATATCTGTTCCAGCTCCATCATGTCTAAACAAGCATCACAAGTTCTCTCAAAATGTGCTTCATCATGCAACCTGCACCAGCTTTCAATCAGAACATTTTCATCAGACATGTTTAGCATTTGACAACGTTGCATCTCTTTGAATAAGTACATTTCAAAATTTCTAAAATTGTCTGACTCATCACTATCATTTGAACTATGATCAGATTCTATAATTATTTTATCATCTTGGTGATCATCCTTATCAACATGAATATCACACATGAGGATCTCTTCTATCTTGACTGTTTGGGGTTTGATGGTGTAAACTCCGAGTTCAACATCCACATACATGATCTCATTAGTTTTCTTATACTTAGTGATCATATGTTTCATGCGAGGTTCAACATCTATCCTAATATGATTGGGAATCCCTTTCCAAGGTAGCCACATGTGACTGAAATTAGTGGACATATATCCATTAAGTGTCTTTGACCAATCCCTGCTAAGCAACATTCCATGTGTATTAGGGATATCCACTACCTGGATGTCAATGTAGTATTGAATTCTTGGATCCGATGCTAATTGCATGTGAATGTGAGTTAATTCTCCTACAACACTCACCTCAGTTTTATCTAGTTGTGTTACCTTCTTTAGTGAATTGGCAAGGTGTAACCCTAAGGCATTACATATGGACAATGGCATTACATTAGTAGATGCACCTAAATCTACTAAGCAGTTATGCAAATTCTTACTAAACATCCTTATGGTAAGGAGAAATGGAGGTGACTCAGTCTTATCCCTATAAAGGGTCATGTGTGAAGTTTTAGTAGCTTGGATAGTGGCTGAAGTTTTATGTTTAACATTATTATCCTTAGCTGCATGATCTCTATTCAAAGTCTGGTTTGAGGGATGACTGTCTTCTTTTGATGTGGGATCATCTAGAGACTTCATGAATGCCTTTTTGATAGCTGGGGTTTTGAGTAGTTCTAACAATGACAAGCTGATTTTGATCTTTTTGATTTCATCTGCTAAATATGTAACTAATTTGTCAGATTCAAGAGGCTAATTATTAGCTTTTGGCATTACATTCTATTGTGCTAAGTATTGAGAATTAACCTTAGGAAATCTAGAGTTATTTCTTGCTTTAGGGTCAGGAGGAGTGTTAAAATTATTTGGAGGCAAGGATGTAGTCAAAGGACCAGTAGGTCTGTTTGAGTTATTCCTCATGTTATAATTATGTCTACCCTGATATTGTTTTTGATAAGCATGCACTTCCTCATGTTCAACTGATGGCTCATTCTCATCTTCAAAAGGAAAAACATAATTTGTTTCAAAAGCCATGGCTGATTCGTCACATGCTAAGGTGTAATTCTCATGAGTTGAGGCTGCTTGGTGATTAGGATGATTGGTAAAACTTTCCAATAAGAGAGCAGAGTCATATCCACAAGGAACAATTTCATTTCCTTCCACAAAAGGAGGATTATTTGCGGTATTTGATACCTCAGCCTGAAATATACTAGCTGCTATCTTAAACTGAGGATAGTCCAATTCAGCATGAGCATTGGTGTTATGGATCCTACACCAGTTTGTAAGGGCTACTTCTGCAAGATTCACCCTAGTGGTATGCTTAGGTTCACTAGGAACCTGATTATCCAAGGGTGATGGCAAGGAGCCATTGTTTGGCCTAGTACTCTAGGCTGTCTAGGGGCATTACTGTTACCACTGTTGTTATTGTTATTGTTGTAATTCCTATCATTGTTATATCCCCTATCAGGATATCTAGATCTATCATTGTTATATCCTCTGTTTTGATTTGGTTGAGAATAGAAATTCTGAGTTCTCAAATGAGTGATTTCAGTTGTCAATTTCCTCAACTGTGCTGACATTTCTTTAATTTCTTCCTTCTCTTCCTAAACTTTGGCTACTACATTCTCTGTTTGAGGTTTGAAAAGAGAACCATTGTTATTACTATTCTATGCTACATCCTGAGGTACTTGTGCATGTCCTGACTATTGCACTATTTGGCCATTTCCATTTGGTGGTGGCATGATACTAAGTCGAGGTACTTCTAAAGGACTTGGCATTGTAGTTAGAGGCATCATGACTCCATTGGTCTGCTGATGAGTAGGGTATGCAGGATATGCAGGATGTGCAGGGAAGGCAATATTAGGTGTTGGAGCAGGGATCAATTACTGATTCTTTTATAGCTTCTTCAAAAGCTCTTGCCAGAGTTGTGACATTAGGATGTGTCCTCCTTATGAACATAGAAGTTAGGGGATCTAAGGCTAAATATTGTATACTCCTAGCAGCTTCATCTGCTATAGTATAAGGAGCTACCAGTTTTGAAAGCATATTTTAGAATCTAACATTAAAGTTGGCAATAAGTTTTCCTTCAAAAATAGGTGATAATTCATTGAAGGATCTATAGGTACTTAAACCTATCCTTAAAAGCTTTCTCTAAGTTGGCCCATGAACCAATTGAACCTTGACCAAGACTAATATACCAGTTATATGCTTCTTCTCCTAAGGAAAATGGAAATAATCTGCATACCACATATTGATGTTCAATCCTTGCTCTACAGCAAGCTTCCTTGAAGGTTCTAATATGATCATCAACATCCTGGTATGGATGATACTTAAGACAAATCTTGTTAGGATTTTTAGGTAAATGATGATATGCAGTGAAGGTCAGAGGTGACTCTACAGCGAAGAATGACATTGTGACTGGTGGATGTTGGACTTGAGGTGTAATAGGTGGTCCTGTAGGTGTTTGCAATCCAACATGGGTTATTGGAGTATTTCCTGGCAAAGATTCTGATGTGCTAGAACCAGGAGTGTGATGAATGTCTATAGTTCTAGGTCTAAATCCATGGATAGGCAATTCCTCAAAGAGTCCACTGGATCTAGACTTGGTATTGGGCCTGAGAGCCAGGATTTCTACAATTTGTGAAAATTTGACTTGATTTTCTATAAAGATCAACTGAACTACCAGAGTAAAGGAGATATTTATGATCAAGGCCTTCTACTGACTAGATAATTATGCAATATTTGTAGAGATGTTGCAAATGTGAGCAGGTATAGTGCTTCTAGACACAGATATCAGGATATCAAACATCACCAGCAAAATACAGTGAAGATTTAGCAGGGAGATCTAAATAACTACTCAACCTTCAGAGATTACAAGGATTGATTACAAAGATTGAGATATTGATGCTTAATTCTAAAATATTTATGATGAATAGGCATGAACTGCTACAGAACAAGAAAATATTTGCAAGAATACTTAAAGCATGAACGATTGTGATGAGCTTTGAGAAGATTACCTCACTATTAACACAGGAATATGCTTATACAGTTAATTCACCTTTCAAACAAGATCAGGTAGCCGGCCCTCCTTCTAGTGCCAATTTGTGTTGATGATGATTGTTAGTCATAACAACACTCATAAAAATTTGCGGGTAAAAGCACAAAGTTGTGTCACACTTTTATAAAGGAAACGACCAACACTGATCCAACTTTTAAACTTGAATCACTAAAAAGTGACATATATGTTTTGAATTTTGAAATGATGTAAACTAATAAAATATTTATTTTTTAATTTTTTTGAAAAAATTAAAAAATTATTTGAATATAGTTTTTAATAAATTAAAACTATAATTTAGTTGCTAATAAAATGCTGAAAAATGAAGTTACATGAGACTTCGATCTTTATATAGTAAATTTTATTTTTTTTCTTCAATTTTTTTTTTGTGTATTTATAACTTGAAACTTTAGTGCATGGATATATTTTTTTTCAATTTTGATAAATATATTTTTTTAAATAAATAATAAAATATGCGTGTATTAAAACCTAGTTATTTCCATTCGACGTCAACTTTCATATTAACTATTTATCTAAAATAGAAAAAAATTATACCATCTTGATATAGATTCTTTTATCTAGTGCATCATATTTTTTTCAATTTTTTTAATAAGCTTTATTATTTTTCCTTGACATGGTAATCAACCTAATGTTTTGTGCTGATAACCTACTTTTAGTAAAAATAGAAAGGAAAATATAAATAATAATTAAACTATTAATATATATATATATTTGAAAACAAAACTTATAGATCTACAAAAGGGTATTTTTTTATTTTTAAAAAAATGTTATTTACACGAGTAGAAGTTGTTGAAATATCAAGTTTTTCAAATAATTTTAATTTTTTGGCAAATTAGCCTCATAGTGGTGCTACATATGCATTTATTCAAAAATTTTAGTTGGAAAAGTTGTGGACATATCTAGCTTAGCTAGAATGAATCTTACAAGATCATATGTTTGACCAAAATTGATTTTAGTTAGAAATACTTAAATTCACTTGTGCTGATAAGTTGGGTGAAAGTGTGACACAGCATTGTGCTTTTACCCTTGCACAACAAACCTTTATTATCTTGTAAAGTACGATCAACTTAGAATAAACTGATAACTCCAAGTCTCCGTTGATCAGGTCATGATCTTCTGACATTACTCAGAGGTTGATGTGACATGCTGTTTTCCATTTCAAGGGGTCTTATGCTGTTTGAATGATCGATTGTATAATTGTTTGCTGTAAATTCACTTCACAAATGATGTCATTTTCCCTATGCTTAACAAATTACGATTATATTTATAAGTTTGATCAATTCTTCTGAGCATTTACTGTCATGAACTCGTATATACTTCTACACTTTGTATTAAATCAAATGATGTGCCTACAAGTAGATATTCATATGTGCATCATGGATATTAATGTGTATTTGCATGATATTTGTTATTATTGACATGCTTCTGCTCAAAATATGCTCTGTATGTTCAATTATTTATGAGATATAGGCATATTTCATGTTTATTTGCTTTAGATTACGCTATTTGCAATTATGGAGGTGATTTGTAATGAAATTCAAATAAATACTTCTAATTTTAGTGAACCTTTAGCTATTGAGTCACATACATTCAAGATACAGTCATGAAGAGAAGGAATCAAACCATAATTCACCAAGTTGTTCCACAGCTAGGTATGGCTAATGCTAACTTCAAAAAAACAAGGAATGAAAACAATACATGCAAATTGATAAGCACTCCAAGGGACGTAGCTAACCAATGCATATATCCTAGATCTCATCCACTGATTACTCAAGATTTACAATGATTTGTAATCAAACAGCTTCTCTTTCATTAAGTATGCAAAAACATGTATATTCACAATAACCTTGAAATTAGTCCTGAATTCTTCAGCAATCAAATTTTAGTTAAGTTTCTAATGCCTAAAAGAGTGCAGTCCATCCCCTTTTATAGAATAAGGAGAGGAGGTGGTTACAAATGACCAATGGTCAAGATTTATCTATTCAGATCAACGGTCAACATTTTTTATTGACTTAGTCAACATCTTCATCCGTGGCACAAGTTACCAGCTAGCAACTATCTAGCAAAACTTATTTGCTTGTAAGTAGCCTATGCATATGTTTACATTGTGATGCATCTCTGCTTACTCTTTATCTCTTTCTTCCTCTTCACTCTCTACATCATCTTCATCTTCATTGTCACTGTCATTTTGATGTAGATTATCTCTTACATGTCTATTTATTGCTGCCTTGATGTATTCATATGACCGCACAACTCTGTCAATCTCACCTCCATCTTGGACTTTGGCCTTTACTACTGCATGCCGGTGAGAATGAAACTTAGCCTGAAGGGCATCCATCTTGCTTTTCCTGTTGGTTAGTGTTTCATTATAAGTCTCCACCCTGAACTTTATTCTCATGACCTTGTTCATCACTTCTTCTGTCAGGTGGTTCAGGGGGTCCTCTGCAACTTGCTTGAAATTATCATGGAAGGCTTGAACAATAAAATCAACATCTTGATTTTCAATCTTCCCTTCTACCTTCCCTTCCAACGCCTCTAGGGTTTCTACCTCATGTGCCACTAGATTGTGTAGTTTGACACTTATATCTCTAAGCTTTCCACTGCATCTCTTCAGTATATCACATTCAAATCCAATATCTTCATACCAAATACTTACCAGCTAGGAGGTGTTATTATCTAGTATATTGTTACTTATCAATATTTGTGTATCAATCCTCTTCATTTCACCTAAAGCATCTAGGTGCTTCTCCAGCTTAAATGACCTCCTACCTACTTCATTTTGTAATTTATCTACCTTTCTTTTTAAGGCACTCAAAGAATTCCAACTCTCCAAGGAGGTTTTCACTACATCCTTAGCTTCAAAAATGGATGACATCATTCGATTCTCCATTACTTGTGCTTTATGCCTCATCAGGTCCAATCTAGTAACCTCCTCTTGGGATATAATGGTTAGTGGGGTGGTTGTATCAGCAGGTGCATGATCAGGGTTAATTAACCCTTTAATAAAAGAATGTAGCTAAGCAATGTGCTCTTTATGTTTCTTATTCTTCTCCTTTTCTCTCTTCACCCTTTGTGTTAGAGAGTCAATGATATCTTGCCTTCTTGACCTTCTTGGTCCTCATTTGCAAAACCTAGATCAACATCAGTGATCTAAAAATCTTCAAGGCCTATCTTGCCTTTCTCCTTTTCTACTATAGATAGGGCCACTTGTGTAGTTCTCCTACCTATTGTAGGGTCTCTTTTGATTACAGACGTTAGCCTTGCCTTTCTTCTTGGTTTTATCATGCTTCCAACAAATAGTGTAGAAACATCAAAAACTTGTACCTCCTCAACTTGTTGCAGATGTATCTCTCATTGCAACTAATAAGGTACATCACCCTTAGGCTCTTGATGATGACCCTCTTCATTTTGGGTGCCCTGTGCTCCTGTGTTGGATTCTGCCCTTAGTGGTAAATGTTCTTTCCTGATTTCTTCCTCACGTACCTTCTCATGAGGAGGATCTTCTTGAGGTACCTCCTGTTGAGGGGCTTCCTTTTGTGGAGGGGGTTCTTGTGAAGTATTCATACCTTGATCTTGTACTTCCTCTTGTAGACTTTCTTTGCGAGCCTCAGGAACATTTTGACTTTGCTTATCTTGTGGCACTATGTTTTCCTGAGCAGATTGTGTATTCTGACCTTGGAGATCACCCAGATCACCCTTGGTCACGTTCTCTATCTCTTTGTCAAGACCCTTGTCATATGCCAAATTCTATTCATCACCTTTGGGTGCACTGACATTCTCCAAACCAGTCTCTTTATCACCTAATTTCTCTTTTGTTTTAGGCATATTTCCTTGATCACCCACCTCAGTATGTGGCAGCAAAACACTTTGCTCCTAACCAGTATCCTTTTCAGGCATCTCCTGATCACCCCTGTTTTGAGGGTGTGATTCTATCTTTTCTTGTTCCATGAGCACATTGCCCTGACCTTTATCTATGCTGAGGGTCATCCCACCAACTTCTATATGCATTGTACTATCATCCTTTTCAGGCTCCAAAGGTGGATCACTATCTTTATTTGGGCTGATATCACCATGGTACGTTAGGTCTATTGTTGCAGGACTAGTAACCTACTCAACAAAATTAGCTAACCCTATCTACTGGGCTACCTCCTGAGGGTTATCCTATTTTGCTTCATCCTTTTCACCCCTTGCCTGGTTGGTTACCTTTTGGGCCATTGGGGTCCCATGAGGGGTCATCTTGGTATTGGCAACCAAGGTTTCCATGTGCTGGGCAGCCACATCTTGAAATACCTCATCATCTGGTAACTCTATAGCATTATCCAGAGGGAAAGGGGACTCCTTACTAGCCATATGTACTTCCTTTTCTTTCTTCTCCTCCATCCTCTCAATCTTAAACTAAATTATCTCAGGAATGGGGATTTCATGGTGCAGCTCTCTCTTGAAGGCCGAACCACCCATTCCCCTTAATATGATGGGGTCAATGCTAACACCTCCCCTCATGGTTGTCCTTTGCTTCTTAGGTGGTGGTGTCTGTAGAACCTTCTTTCTTTTTTACTTGTTATTAATAAGTCACCATCCCTAGGCTCTTTATTCAATTGTTCTCCTTCTAAGGGATTACCTGCTTCTAACTCATCTTGTAGAGTCTCATCTTCTATCCGCCCCTCTATATTTTCAATGACATGCCTCTCTATCCTCTTGGTCTTTTGTTTATCAGGGGGTGGCTGTGATGTGGACGCATGGACTGATGTGGATGCCCCATCACCTTTTGATGCAAGCCTTTTGATAATCACCCCTTTCTGTTCATCCTCCACCTTCTTACCCTTGGATGGCATCTTTTGTTCTTTAGTGGGTAATCTCTCTCCATTAGATTTTCTCTTCTCAATAAGAAAATCATCATATTCTTCATCGGACAATTCTTGTCTCTTCTTTTTGTTGTCGACCGTGAGGGCCATGCCCTTCTTCTTCAATTTGGCAATCTCTGCATCTACCCATCTTTGGGTCAGTTGAATGACCCCTTGCATTATTTGGTCCAAGGAGGTCTCCTTCTGCTGTGTCAGATCAGGGATTGAAATGGTGTCATTATACACTTTTTTGTCCTCATATTCATTGGACATTATCTTTCCATCATCGTGATGTAGCTATGTGGGTACTGGGATGCAATCAAAGGTCCTGATTTGATTTCGGGTGAGCCTTTGATATTTTCTTCTTCTAACTTTTGCCTCATCATCACAATCCGTCCAGAAGTCTTCCAGATGCTTTTGATGTATTTTCTTTCCTAACAGCTATTGCATCCTGCCATAAGCGTCATATGACCTAGCGATAGGGAATGGTTGCAAGTACATGAGTTTCAACCCCCCAATAGCATCCTTGATGCTCTATCTATTTGGGCATAAGTACTAGCCTATGTAAACCTGGAATAATACAGGAGGGATCTTCTTCTTCTCTATGTGAGCTTCAACATAAGTAGATATTTGTCTAACAAATTCCATTAAAATAACCCTATCAGTGGGGTATCTTGGCAACATGAGGGGTTGTCCTTCAAACCCTTCAATCCTCATGTATGAAAATGTGGAGAATTAGATAAACCAAGCTCCATACTTGTAAATAACTTCTTGAGCTTCCATGCTCAATCTCTTGGTTCGATCCTCCTCCATTGTTCTGACTAGATGCATTGAAAATGAATCATTTACCAGCTTGTAATCCTGGAGGTATGCCTTTCTCTGTAATTGGGGATAGTGATCCCAAACATTCACATCACTAGTGTTGTTTCCTACCTTGCCTACTATTTGTAGGGCATCAAATGTTCCTCGAAAAGCACAAGAATGTACAACATAGGAGGTCATGTAAAATATGCATGCCTTACCTCCTAGCTTCCTCATCTAGGCAATCACTGATGATTTTGGCCTAGAGAGGCTTGTTATAGGAGTATAATACCATCTGGATAATTCCAAACATCCAGTACTCAAAGTTACCAGCATGTGGTCTGCCGGTCATCCTGCTCAACATGGCAATTATATACTGATATTCATCATCAAAGTCAAACTTATATAGGTATACTGGCAACTTGGCCGAAGTTGTGTAGGTATTGTTCTTTTCCCTCCACTAATACATTCTCTTCCTGGCCTCTTTCTTATTGTTGTTATACTCCTTTTCTAGTTTATTGAGGTGTACACTTACTATCTTATTCCCAACTGGCAAGTTAAATGTAGCAGTGAGGTCCTTGATTGAAAAGTTAACATATATTCTGCCATGTTTTTCTACTCTCCTGGTTTCTGGTTTATAATTTCTTGCACACTCTACTACCAGCTCAATTATGTCCATAGCATATGGGAATCCTACTGCATACCACATACCTATTGTAAATATCCTATCTAGTACAAGGTTGTCAGTATCATCATCCAATTTCTTTGACCATGCATCCAAGTCTGTTTGTCCCTAATGTGTGTCACTGATAATACCATATCTGAACTCCACTCCTTCGGGCCGTATGAACATAGGTTTCAAGAACTCGGCCTCAAATATGTTCTTTCTAATCTCTGCCATTGATTCCTACAATAGACATATGCAAGTCTTACCCTATGGTGCTTGTACAAACATTCAACAATATCATGCATCTCCTAGCTATTATTCATCGTTTTAATTCTTTTCATGCATCATCATGCAGATTTAACCTAATAAAGAATGATTTTACCTAAATATTTGTAGAAAACAACAATAGAGAGGGTTTTGAATTACTTACCTGATATCGCTTTCCTTTTCTGATTATATGACTGATAACGGGAAATGCAGATGTGCAGGGTCAACCGTTCCATTCCGTCACGTCAAGGGTCACGATCTGTTAGCAGATGATTGAGAAGGGTTTGACTTCTAGAGCTCTGTAATTCTTAATTAGTCGCAAGGTAAATGTAAATAACCTTTGAATTTTAATTTTAAGCGGATCCATAGGAAGAATTAGGGCATATGCGTTGTTCTAATTGAATCTGTCGATTATTTGCATGGAGCTCATTGATGACACCAAGTGTTGAATTTGTATTTGAAATCGTTGAGGCTTCATCTACCATTTTGATTGCATTTAATGCTAGAGGGTGATCTTTCGAAGAATAGGGATATTGGAAAATATGACCCCCTCAGGATAGTATGACCCCCCTTTTGCATAGGATAATTGTTTACTAAAGATCGAGGTGATATGGTCAACCTTTGACCACGAATCCAGATCGGGTCATCAAATTAAGATCAGGGATACTTCCAAATGTGACCCCCCTTAGGGCTAGATTTTGATGACATCATCATGCCATCATCATGCCATCAATGCTCTTTAGTTATTGGGTTTTGGTGGCATCATCGTCATATTTAGAAATATGACGGATATTTGAATATATGACCCTCCGTGGGTAGGCTGAGATGATTATGTCATCACCAAAGTGATTTCTTTCATTCGTTGGGACTGAATGATGTCATAGTCATACTGGCGTAGGGTGATATTTGTACAGGGGTGATATTTTGTAAGATGATTGATATTAGGAAATATGACCCCCCGCGAATACATGAAGTTCTTGACAGGTAGATATATGTTCCTATTTAATTTTGGTGTTCGCGTATCGGGTATCTAATGGTTGTCAGGTGATTTTTCTATGTTCGGGTCATGTTAGTTAATGTGACTAATGTTTAGAAATATGACCCCCTATGAGAAATATCAGGGTTGACCAATCTTTGACTCAACATAACTTTCTACCCTTAAACAATATTCAGGTGATCCAAAAGGCAAACCTACTTGGAATTTCATACTCTTTCCAACCATGAGGTTTATGATAACAAACAATAACTCTGGCAACTAACCTCTTCTTGTAATGCCTATACCTTAGCAAAGGTGACACACATGGCTGAATTTTACCAAACCGCCCAAAGCAAGCAAACAAGCAAGCAGAAGCAAAAGAAAAAGTTGGGTCCCTATTTTGTTAAGGCAAAATGGGGCATGTTGTGTAACCACACAACAAGAAGGAAATCTCTTAGCAGTTTACCAAGATCATTCTTGGTGCCATTAGGATCATAATGAGAATAATAGTCTTGTGCTTGCTTACAAAAGTGGTTTTAATTAACCTAATCTTGTGGTCATTATCCACAACATTTTGTGTGTGCCATGCTATCTCATATGCTTAAGTTTGACGAGCTAATAATGAACAACAAACCCTTGTTTTCCTGCCTCCTTCTTATGACTAATCCCATTTTGGATTCCTTATGAAGTCAGGGTGATTTGAAGGAAGATCAAAGTTCACTTCAGGTTCTACCAGACCTAGGTATAATTGACTACCTACATGGAAAATGTTTAATAAAAACTAAAAGGGAAAAAATGCACACTCTCAGTACACAACTGACATTAAAAATATCTCCTAGGGTTGCTTCAATTCAAACATAGGGAAGCAAAAAATGTTAGAAGAGTCAATATATATGTTTAGTATCTTTCCAGTTGAGATGTCATTCTTTTATCTTCTTTGATAATGGGGCTATAGTGATTGGTCATATCTCATTACAAGCTTTGGGGTACATAGCTCTAGCCATCATGATGGTCCAAGGCCAAACATAAATTTATTTTCATTCTTTAGGTGGAGAAAAGACATGCAAAAGTAGGCACAGAAATATGACCCCAAAGAGGACCAGAATTTTTTTTTCACAAACTCCATTTGAAAGAGAAATTTGGTCAACTGCTGCAACATTGGGCATGCATATGTACATTTCTCTAGAACTGATGCCTAGAACCAACATGGATTCTACATGGCAATTACAGCATGGTAGAACTAGAAACGTCAATGATGAAGAGGATGTGCTCTTTATGAAATAAGAGGAAAATATCTATGGCATATTATAAAGCCAGAATTCCTATTGTATGATCCATAAAAGTACTAAAGGGAGAGAATTTATTAGTCAGTTACTAATAGGCCTCATACTAAACTAGATTTGGCCATGCTATCAAACCAATGAAACTTTTGGTTTAACCATTTTCCTATCATTCCATTGCAATTCATAGGAGTGATATCTTTGACTATAGGACCATTGGCCTTCTTTGTAGCTTGAGATAACTACAAACCAAAGGTTTGTACAATTACTTTTTGCTAAAAGTATTTCACCTTGAGAAGCATACACATCTTTTAAGGGATGTACAGAATCTAAACCTCGTTCTCAATCCAAAGGAGCAGCTCTGATTGAAATTAATGGTGGTATGATCCATGGTTAGTAGAAAAAACTTCTTTTGGTAAAAAAAACAGAGAGTTACAATTAGAAGAAGATTAGTGAAATTGTATATACAAAAATTGTCCAAGTTAGAAAGGTTTGTGGATTCAATTCTTTAAACAAAGAGAAAAGTTGCTAAACATACATATCTGGTTGCATCTAAAAATGTCCCATTGTACTTCATTTGGTTATTTAGAGATTGCATGAGCCCCCAACAAATAAAGTGCTTCACATATGTTCTTTCTTATAAGTTTATTGTTACTAACCTACCAACACCTTTGAGATTCCTCCTTGATTGTCATGTAGTTTGATCACATCTAGACTTGTAAAAGTGTATTGCAATTTCTATGGGTTCTTGGAACAAGAAGAGACATGGTGTAAAAGACTCAGGGAATTGTAGGGGGGCCATAAAAATAGGTCTTCATGATTAGTGCAGACTTGATCAACCTTCACAATGGAAAATGGATGTGAAGTAGATGTGTATAAGGTTATGAGATATAAAAGGATTGTTATAAAAAGGTTGTGACCAGTGCCTAATGCTATTGGGTAATGGGGTCAAGGCTTTAATGATTTGCAGAACTACTTGGCTTAACTCTGATTATCTGGCACCTTCTAAATGTTCATACCTTGTATGAACATGCAAGATGGTTAGCTGCTAGACTCTTCTTTAATATCCAGTTGATTCTTTCAAGTTACTATGTTTGCCTAAAATGATTTAATTCTATTTGAAGGAAACCCACCAATATGATTTATTTTAAAGGATTTAACTCAAAATAGAGACCAGTAAATATTAAACCACTCAGAAGGAATTAAATCAACTTCTTACAAAAACCAATCAAAAGGCATCCACACAATGACAACAAATGTGCATTAATAAATATAGGGATTTAAATAACTGGAAATAGCCAAGATGGAGATAGTCAAACAACTGATAAACTTTAATATCAATAGAATATCAGAACACCATAGATATATCCACAATTTTGATCATCCTTGGCCATTAAAATATTAAAATATCATGGTAATGTCTTGAAATTGAAATATGATTGTAAATATATAATTATGAATTGTCTTGTAGAGAACAGATTGAATGATGATGATTCCTAAGGCCTTGGTTTCCCTCATATATATATGGGAAGTGAACAAGCTTCAAGCTTGAATAGATGCAACTATTCATATTTTGTGTCTTTTCATAATTAAACATAATTAGGAAAAAAATGATTATAGGCATTAACAAACTTGATTAAGATCCAAATCCATTAGTCTTCATAGAATACCCATGACCATAGGCCTGGCAAGGTATTCCTCTTTATATTGCAGTTTCTATCAAATATGTTGTGCATGTTCCCATTGCTGAAAGCAATACATCGCTTTTATATATCGCCAAAACTTTCAAAACTTAATTCTTCTTTCTATGCTTTTCTCATATTATTCTGGCAATAAACAGGTTTACCTTGGCTATGTGATCAATGTACTCCTAAGATACACAAGTGTCTGTGGAAATTATATCCATCATGACAAATTCTAGCTTGAAAATTTTATCCAATTGTTTATGTGTATTCTCTATCACCCTGTCTTCATCGTTGACCTTGTCCAGAGCTATGGGTAATAATTGAGCCAATTATTCTTTCTATAGACCTTTGTCCTATATATTTCCTTCATTATTGAAGAAATTAGGAAATTCCATGTCCCCTTGCAGGTCAAAATCACTAATATCTCATGTTAACAATGTATTAAATCTTTCATGTTCAATGATCAGTTCATTACATTCCCTAAGTGTTTGCTCATTGATGTTTGCCTTAGTTTTTAGCTCTTCTTTCTTCTCAAGCATTCTGAGATGCAATCTTTTATTTTCTTGATGAACATTATGGGTCCTTTTATGTAAATCCCATATCTAATCACTGTGTTTCATCATCATTTCAAATCTTTTGTTTATCAACTCAGAAGCCATTTGGTACTTCACAACCTTTAAATTATTTTCCAATTTGTCACTTTTCTTTTAGAATTTCTCAGCCTTTACTTTCTAATAATTTGCATCAGCTATGGCTTCCATCAGTCTTTTGTCTGGTTCTTGAAAAGGTAAAGGACTACTAGATGATGCCCGTTTATCTTTATACATAGCAATTTCTTGTTTCAATTTTGTATTCTCTGCTACATAAGCATTGTTATTATGACCAATTTTTTGGTCTAAGCCTTTGTCAGTTTGGCAACATTTACATTCAATTCAACAATATTAAGTGGGTCAGTATCTTCAACTCTCTGTATTAGAAGATGATAAAATGCTTTGTTTGGATCATCAATGATTTGAGGCCTTTGGTGTGGAGGGTAGAGTGCCCATATCAACAAAGATGCTTTATCAGGATCACACCCAGAACCTGTCTTAACCTTGTCCACAACTTCAATACTTAACTGCACTTTCTTATCCTAATTTCTTTTGAAAGTATTAAAAACAATAGCAGATGTCATATCCCAGCTAAATACTAACATAACCCCTGCCTCCTCTAACAATTCTCTTCCCTTTTCTGGGGTCATGTTATCCATAGCTTTGTCAATTTATTTTTGGAGTTCATGCAACACTTCACGTTGTACCTCAGGGGAATATCCTTCATCTTTTCCCTAGCCTTTTTGCCTTTGAATTCATAGAGAAATGTTTTAAAATTAGGGTTTTTATAAAATCTTTATCTGATACAAATTTTTGGCTGGCCATATGTCTCATATCTTCTGATAGTTCATCAAGGGATTTTGTATTGACTACTTCTCTATCCATAGGAGGGTCATATTTGTCAATAATAGGTTCAAAACTTTGCACAGTCTCATCCTCACCTTCTAATCCCTCATCTTCTGCAAAGCTAGTATCTATAGAAAAACTGATATCAGGTGTAGGCTGAGGAGATAGGTGACTCAAAGGAGTATCATATCTAGCTTGTGTTTCTCTAAATTTTCTACCTTTACTTTTAAAAACCTCAGGTGGGACATCTACAATCAATTCTTGTGCTTTTGAAACTGGCATACTCAATCTGTCAATTGGATCATCTATTTCTAGAAAGGCTCCTTTATAATTGGGGTTTTGGGCTACCCTCCAAGCCTCAACTATCATGACCTTATGATACAACTGTCTCCTTTCAATTACAGAAGCTTCATTAGTATTTTTTATCAGATCATCATCTACAAATAGAACATGCTGATACTTCTTTAACTTCTGGTTCGTACTGACATGATTTATAAAGTTCTCAGGGTCAAACTTCTCCTTGTCATTTCCTCTAGGTAGCCCAAAATAATCTAATCTCTTTTCAATTTCTTCATACCCTTTCTTAGAAAAGGCAGTAAAATCCCCAAAACATAGGGTACCTGTCATGAAAGATTGCTTATTGTGTTTCCTCAAGTGCATGAAATTAGAACAAGCCAACTGCCTAACAATCTCTAAATATGCTTATCTATCAAGGCAAGTTTTTGGGAGCAAAAATGGTGCTCCTTCATATCCAAAAAACTCTAATCTTTATACAATCCCTATATACATACCAATCACCCCAATTGTGATTGATTTTCTTACTCTTATCCATATCCTTAGGCCTGAGAAATATTTGTATATCAGGTGACAAAATATAACTACATGGGTGACCAAACAGAGCATATAAAGGCTTTACAAAATATTCCTCAAAGTATAGATAATGTGATCGATCACATCTGCTATCCCATACAACTGTCCACATTTGTACTAGCTTGATATCTCCCTTTCTTTCTAAATCTCTAACCCTAAGAGATTCATCCCATAAACTCAAATTTTTCCCTTCATATAACACAAGATGCATAAATAGAGAATATTGCTTAAACCTAAAACCCTTCTTTCTCACCTTGATAGCTTTTAAATCATTATGAATATTGTTGACCCATTTTCCTCTGTCCAGAGCCAAATAGTCAATATGGTATTTTCCTTGAAAATCCTTTGGAAATTGTTCCTATAAAGCTTAAAGTGCCAAGTTTCCCAAAACGCCTTGCCTAAAAGCCTTACCATTGGAAAGAGCTTGAAAAAATAGGCAGGCTTTCTTTTTACACCACCCTAAAATTTAGCCAAATAAAGAAGTTATCCATGGTCAAAGTTTTGGTCAACATACAGTTCAAATGTTCATTTGGCGGGCTTGCAAATCTCCATCGGCCTTAGAAAATGATGAAAAAATTAGGTTATATGCATTTTCTGAATGTATATCGAGCTCCAAAGGTGCATATACATTTCAGGAATCTTTTGCAGGTCCCCGGGAATATTCTCGGTTTGTATATTGGCGATATACAAGGAAAGGTGCAAATGAAACATACAAGGTTTAATGTGCATTCATCGCATATTCCTCAAAGATTCCCCATTTGTATGTTTGGGAGGTTTGTATATTTTCCTTTGTATTTTTGACATACAAGCAAATATACATTTGCTGGAGGATGCAAGGGCAGATACAAAGATGGAATATACATCGCAGATCCCCGGAATATTCGCTGAATGTATATTGGGTCTACATGTATGTAAGGGCTTGTATATTCAGATATACAAGTGAAGATACAATCGGATATACAATGAAAAGATACATCGTGGGCATATTCCGTAAAGATTCCCTGTTTGTATGTAAGGGGGTTTGTATGTTGTGTTTGTATGTTCGCACATACAAGCTGATATACAAAGCTAACATATACAATCCGGACCCGAATATAAGTTACAATCTATTCTATATTGTTTTCAGGTCTGCCTTGTATAAAAGATGTTTGTATGTTTTAACATACAAAGGAACACATGCAGGGTTTTTTGCTGGGCATTTTCAAAAGGAAGTAGGGACCACCACTTGTATGTATATGCACATTGCATGTTTGCATATACAGGGAGCGTATACAAGCCGGATTTCAAAAGTGTTTCAGTCTCCTCCGTAAAGGGTTTGGAATCCACGGCTTGTATATATGGTGTTTGTATATTTCGCATATACATTGAAATATACAATGGTGCTTTATACGTTTGCTCATACAAGGAAATATACAAAGAAGGATGATACAAGCTGGACCCCACCCAACAGTCAAATACACTTTATAATTTTTGAAGTCCGTGGTTTGTATATTTGGCATTTGTATATCTTGCGATATACAAACAGGCATACATTGCGATATACAAACCAGATTTCACAAAGCTCTGCAGTCTACTTTATAAAATTCTCGGGTCCGCCTTGTATGTATAGGTGTTTTGTATATTGCGATATACAAACAAATGTACAATGAGATACATACAACCTGGACCTGACCCAAAAGTTAATTCTCACAAATTCAAGCATGGGGTCTGCGGCTTGTATGTTTGCATATTCAGAGGAGGAGATACAAATGGTGGGGCCCGCACATACAAGGGAAATTGTATGCATATGCAAATTTGAAAATACAAGGCATGTACAAGCCCGATATACAAAGCACCATGCATGTACAAGGGAGTTGCAGAGAAAGGCTTTTTGAATGCCTTTTCAGGCGGCAAATGCAAAGCGATATACACAGAGATGCAGAAGTGATATATATAGGTAGTTGACCAAATCTTTGACCGCTTGTATCTCCTCCATTTTGGCGAATTTTGACCTGCAGTAAGAGGCAAAGTTGCATATTTTGGTCCCCTCTTTCATTTGGTAGGGTTTTTCAGGAGTTTTGTCACTTTTTCAAATTCAGATCTGGAGTTGCATATTTTGGGCGACTGGATGTTTCAGCGACTTCTTGAACGAGATGTAGATAGTTTTTGCATTCATTTCTACAAGTATGGAAGTTGCTCGCATTCATGATTAAAATATCTCCTCACTGATGTGTTGGCAGAGGATTGGCAATGAGTAAGCAGCTGCAATAAAGACTCTAAATATCTTCCCATCCACCCAGTTCCAGATTTCTACGCCATAACTGATGTAGCTGGATAGTCATCGATGGAGATATTTTTCTATGACAGCTCTTGGAGCATTTTTTTTGTAACTGACTTAGGTTAGTTTCGGAATGCTATATATAGGCATTCGAATGATGTAAATAAGGTTGGAAATTTTTTGGCATAGGGCTTTTCTATTTCCAAATAGAGTTTTCATATACTGTAACCTTGCCTTTCATTGGATATATGCAAGTTATTTTACCTCCTTTGCTGATTTGCTAGTTCTGTGTAAATCTACATATGGTTGTCTGTGAATTTCTTTTATTCCTCTCAATCATATTGCTCTTTACCTCTGCTAGAATCATCTAATCTATGTATGTTTACTTGCTGCATTTGATTATACTATGTATTTTCTCAGTGTTGTGGAAGTCTCTTTTAATCTGTCTGGTGCATCACTCTTTATTTTTCAAGTGTTCTATTTCATTTCCATTACAAGTATTTCCTCTCCCTTTTCCCCTCAAAATTTAGTAGTTTTAGGTGATAACTAGATAAGGAAGCTGACCTTCTCTGGAGGTCTGATCTCATTTAGCAAAGTCCCACAATTAGAGATCAGTCCCATGTTATTCTAGTTTGTAGAGGTTTCACAACTGTATGCATAGGGTGCAAAACTGGGTGATAACAAATATCATTAGAGAGATATTCATCATAGTCTAATGTTCTTGCATCTGGGCTTTGTATATCATCAATTAAAACCATTGGAGCTATATCCATATATGTAGGGGCATCCACACCCAATACTTGATAGACAAAATAATAGGTATATCTAAAATATGGTTCAAACAATTCAACTGAATAACAGGGATCCTCCTCTCCTGAAAATACCCCGAGCTGATTACTTTCATCCCAAGGCCTATGAAATGGTAATCTCCATCTTTTATAGGAGTTACTCAGATTCTAGTATTCATTTAATAAGTCCTTGATCCTGAATACCATATCAAAGCTCGTGTCTAATTAAAAAACCATTGAGATATAATCCCAGGTGATAGGAATAAACCCTGATCCATCCTTTAGCTCAATCATACGGGTTTGGGGGTTATAGTTATCTACAAACATTTTGAGCAATTCTACATTTACAAACACATTTGGAACTACTAACTTCCCCAAGTTCATCCTCCATGGATTAGAGACTAGCCTGTGTCTATGCATTTTCTTGTAGTGGCATATAAATAGGTTATATCCTCTAATGGGGGTCCATGAATATCCTACATGTCTATTACTATCTTCAAGATTTTCAGCATGTGGATTCAATTGGGCATTTCTTCTAGACCTCTGCCCAGACCCTGGGCATTATTCTGTCAAGTCTTGGTTTAGATGTCTATCTTCTGTTTTCTGTCTCTTATTAGGGTTTTCATTCCTACTTTCCATGGTTTCATGTGTTTATGAATTTGCAATTGAAGTGTACTCTGTAATCTCAAAGTTAGGTCTGGAGTACTTACTTGGACGAGCTTTCCTTGTTCTGCAACTTTCCCTTTTCTATCTTTCATCTCCTCAATTTTCCACACTTGTTAAAAATATTTTAGAGATTAGTCCTTTTGGCTCTGGTTCATTGATGGCGTATATGTGTCAAATGCAATATTGATTCAAGAGAAATTAATTCATTTGAATTGCGGGTCATTTGATAGATATCTAATAGTCATGTCACCAATTTATCGGGATGGTCGCCCTTTTCATTCCTTGATATTACTTCACCATTCATCGGGGTATCAGAGTGACCTCTAATAATGTCACATCAATACCATTATGTCCTGCCGATATCCTTTTATATGTTATAGAACCCTTTTTATTTCCTTTGAAAATGCCCTTTATCGTTGTATCGGCGAGACCAGAGATTATTTCCCTTTGATATCCTCAAGTCCCCTCAAAATGTTTTTACACTTGGATATCATTGTATCGGCGGGACACATTTAAGTGTCATGCCGATATGTATCAGTCCCTTCGATGTGCTTGATGTTATCAGGGTATCGAAGAGACATGATTTAGTCTTCCTGATATCCTTCAGTCTCTTTGATATATTTTATCTCCTTGATTTTTTGATGTTAGTGAAATACAAATTGATTTTATCACATCGGGCTATCAGGGAGACCTTAAAGTGAGTCCTCCCGACATGGTATTCTCCCAGTGATATTTTGATTTATGACTTCTAAAGGATCCTTAAGTCAAATTAAATAATTTTATTCTTTTTGGAGGGTAATGGTGGGGATGTTGCGGGATTATTAGGGTTAGGGCATCAATTGAGCAAATTTATTATTTTGCATTTTGTAATACAAGTATGGGAAGATGGCGGGAATAGGTTATTTTGATTTAGATTAATAGTGAAAAAGAACATACATGGTCCAAGCAATTTGTGGCACTTAAGGTTATATAATAGAATTTACAGTTGATAGTTAAATTGTATAATAAATTTTTTTATGATCTTTAGTAACGTTTATCAGAATTGTTGCATGTTTTACATCATTGGAATCACATATTAGATGTAACTTTTTTGAAATTTTATCATGGTATGTGCACTTTGATATGATGTAATATGATTATGGTTTCATTTATATGTTTTAATATTAGATATATAATAGAAAATAAATTATTGCATGAATAAATAATAACTTTTCATTTTAAATGTTTTTTTTACAGAACACGGGTCTTCCAGAAGATCAAGATGATTCTCATGATATAGATCCAGATTATGTTCATTCTGGTACAGATCACATGGTAGAGGATGATGATGACGCAGATACAGAAGACACGAGGCTGATGATGATGATGATGATCATGATGATGATGATGATCACGATGGTGATGATGATGATGAGGCAGTTGCTAGTAGTAGCCACTGACATTCATGATCATATAGACTACATCATGGATCATTGCTGATATATTGTTATGATGCCTCTTTTCATGGTTACTATCATATGTATCATTTTTATGGCCTGCAGTACCATATTAATGAGTTGTATCATAAATTTACGTATCATTTTGACTTATATCATTTGGACATGTATCATCTTGACTTGTATCATTTTGAGTTACATAATTTATCATTTTTACTTATATCATTTGTACATGTATCATTTTGACTTATGTCAATTGTTGGACATGTATCATTTTGACATGTTATTGATCTACTAGCATATTTAACTTTCACTTGTTTTAGTTATATATGATAATGATCTTATCAGTATTGACTTGTCAATTTATATATATTGAAAGTGGTCGATGATTTTTGGATGGATATTTATTATGTATGATGATTTTAATTTACTGCTCAGGATGGATGTTCTCAAATTCAATTAAATCATTTCTCTCTTTTCTTGCTCTTTCTATTTATGATCGATCATAGAGTTTGATCCGAAATGTTGAGATAAAAACTTGCACACAGTTTATTCCTGAAGTACTAAACTTAACATTATGGACTGTGGAAATTTGATGTCTCTTATTTGACTCACTTGTTTTAATTATAGATGATGATCATGTTTAAATTATTATCTTGTTAATCTACATAAAAATTAATTCTCCCATGTGAATTAATTATCATGTTATTCTGCCTTGTGTGATCAATGCCAATTCCTTTCGGATAAGACGTTCATCAAACACTTCATTCATTGATACATTAAAGGGCATTTAAGGCATTGTCAGTTAAAATTTTATAAATTTCACTCGCCTTATGAAATTGCAATTCATATTTTTAGAATGGAGACTCCTATTCATCTCACTAGCAATAAGCGACAGGTTACTTTTTTGGGCCAAATTTCTGATGCTTGGCTGTTTGGAATTTGCAAAGTTCATTCAAAGTTGTTTGTTGAAGATGTGAAGATGGTGCTAGGGCTCTATTTCCTTTCATCTATGGATCAATATTGGGTTAATACAGATATCACCTCTTAGTTTCTTGCGTCATTGCTAGACCCGGGAATGCATAAAGCGGACACATTGGTGTGTTTGAGGGTGACTTTCAAGGACCATCTCCTTGGTGATGATGTTGAAATTTGTGTTTTTGTAAATCTCCTTAATGGAATTCTAAAAGAAGGGGTTTTTCTGAAACTTATAGAACTTGATGCAGTGGTCGAATGCCTCCCCTTCCTCACAGATCTAGTGGTCGGTCAATAGTTGATCACACATCGCATTTGGGCCTCTAGGGGAACGGATTTTATTCAGTGAGCAATAGGCATGATTCGGGAGGATTCTCCACTGTGGATCCAATTGTTTGACATTTTTGTGGCATTAGATGAATTCTATCAACAGGAGTAATTTTGAAGTTCTTCTTTTTGGTGTCTGCCATTTAGGTTTTTTTTTATGGCACATCTAGTCGATATGTAGAAATGTAATTTTTTCTATAAGTTTTGTATAAGCTTGAATCTATGTAGTATATGTAGAGAATGGATTGTTTTTTATGTAAACCTTTTTACATAATATCAATATATGTGGACACTATAATGCCTTTTACCGACCAAAAAAAAATAATTATCTTATTATTTAATCATATGAGTTAAATAATTAAATTACTTACTCTATAATGGTATGAGTTATTTAAGAGACATGATATATTTAACTAATTAAATTGAAATAAAACATATTAAATTAATAAATGTAAGCAAAACAAGAAGTATTTTTAGAAGAAAAAATGGAAGCAACAATGGAAGCCAAACTAGAAGCAATCTTGGAAGCAAAACATGGTGTTATCTAGAAAGCAAAAACAAAAGCAATTCATGTAGCAAACAAATAAGTAATAATGGAAGCAATTTTAGAAGCAACAAAAGATGCAATAATAGAAGCCATATTAGAAGCAACAAAAGACACAAAAATAGAAGCAACAAGTGACGTTATATCAGAAGTAAAATTGGAAGCAAAATTAGAAGCAAAACTGGAAGCAAAATTGGAAGCAAAACTAGAAGCAAACCTGGAAGCAAAAATAGAAGCAAAACTGGAAGCAAAACCAGAAGGAAAATTGGAAGCGAAATTGGAAGCAAAACCGGAAGCAAAACTAGAAGCAAAATTGGAAGCAAAACTGGAAGCAAAATTGGAAGCAAAATTGGAAGCAAACCTAAAAATAAAAATGGAAGCAAAATTGGAAGAAAAACTAGAAGTAAAGCCATAAACAAAACTAGAAGAAAAATTGGAAGTAAAATTGGAAGCAAAATCGGAAGTAAACCTAGAAGGAAAGCCAGAAGCGAAATTGGAAGCAAAAGTGGAAGAAAAACCAGAAGCAAACCTAGAAGCAAAACTAGAAGCAAAATTGGAAGCAAAACTAGAAGTAAAACCAGAAGCAAAATTGGAAGTAAAACTAGAATCAAAATTAGCAGCAAAATCGAAAGCAAACCTTGAAACAAAACCGGAAGCAAACTTGGAAGCAACACAAGAAGCAAAACTAGAAGCAAAATCAAAAGCAAAATTAGAAGCCAATCTGGAAGCAACAAAATTTGGTGCTAAATCTGGCACTAAACCCGGTGCTAAACCTGATGGTAACTTGACACTAAACCCTGTGCTAAACCTGGCGCCAAAGTGAACACGCATGTTTGCACCGAGTTTGGCGCCGATAGAAGTGTCTAATCCATGAACTCAAATTCACTAAATTCTGGCTCTATTTTAGGTGCTAGTTGCCTGTTTTGTTGTAGTGTGTGGACATTCTACATGTCTCTATATTTCTCAAGTTTGATGCACATACAGATCTTTCATGTTTCTAGTACTGCATAAAGTTTTCAAGTCAGTTTGTGAAGAGTTATTGTTGTTGAGGCCAACTTGGGAATGTTGGTGATGTGCACCAAAAAGTGGTTGTTGTGCAGAGTTCAAGAAGTGATTGGAGATGTTGTATGGGTCATGCCAAATCATCTGGGAGAAGTGCAAGCAATGCTTAATCATTCATGAGTACCACCAAGTTGAAATGACCATTGTGCTACAAGCTTCATGTTTTCTTGCCTAAGGGAAACGTAGTTCAAATGTGTGAAACATGCAGATGTTATTCCTTGAAGGATGATGCTATGAAGAATGTTTAGGACTGGATTAAGCATGTGTTGGGATCCACAAGGCGTGTTCCTCTTCCTAGTGTTGTGTGTGGTTCATGATAGGGCTTGCCCTCTACAAGTTTCATGTTTGATCTCTAGCTGACTTGTAATTGTAATATTCTTGTTGTATTTGGCTGACTTGTAATAAAATCAATGTAATATCATGTATATATTGTAAACCTAGTTGATCTATGTAAAGTATGATTGTGAATTAGAATGTAAGGAGCAGAATGTGAGTGTGTAATGCATTATGATGTGCGACTGAAGGAGAAAGAGTAGAAGTGTTAGATCCTATCCAAATTCATCTTGAAGATATATTTATGACAGAAGGGATATGAAGAGTGTGACTAACTAATTCCATCATCAAAGAGAAGTGAAAAGTAGAAGTGAAATCATCAAAAGGAGTGAGCTTCATTGTCAGTTTTAGATAGGAGAAGGATTGTCATGTTGTAATATTTTTTGAGTTTGTTCTCAGTTCAAGGAGTAGTTGCTTCCTTGGGTTGTAGCCCTAAAACAAAGTCTACAGGGAGTTGTATCTTCCTTGGGAGTGACCCTAAAACCTTTCTTCAGGGAGTAGTTTCTTCCTTGGGTTGAAACCCTAAAACAAAGTCAGTATGGAGTAGTAGCTTCCTTGGGTTGTAGCCCTAAAACAAAGTTGTAATTTTTATAGTAGTAAGCTTCATATATTATAAGTTAATCCTCACTGTGGTTTCCCCTTTTGGGGTTTTCCACGTACATATAGTGTTATGTAGTGTTGTGCATTGTGTTGATCTTTTATGCTTTTGTTAATGCTATAAAGTTTAAGTTTTAATCTTCTCCCAAGGGTTTGAGATTTGTTTGAATATTGATTCACCCCCCTCTCAGTATTAGGTGTGTTCAACAATTGGTATTAGAGTTAAGTTACTCAGAATAAGCTTAACCACTTGAGGAAGGTTTGATATGGCTTATAATGGATCTCACAAGGCACTTGTTGATGCAGAGGCATCCACACTAAAACCTTGACATACAGCATGTATGTCCGCAACCCTTCATCATCATCTTATTTCCCTTAACACTATCAGCATCATCATATTTTCTTTGCCGACCGATATCCTCCTGCAGACAAACCTTCGACCTTTCGCCTGTCAGCAACATCATCATATCCGGCTATCGGCAGCATCATCACATTCGGCAAGCGCAAACATCCTCTTGACATTCACTGTTCATCTTACCGCCAACCTCTATCTTCATCATCATGATGTTCAACATCATGTTCATCACTAGGATATAGAACATCCGGTTCCTCCCATATATCCTGATGACGACAACCTCATGCACCTTTCCTTCGATGCTTACGTCACCCCGATATCCTGATGATGATGACGTCACATGCAGCTCCTTCAATATCCTGCTGCCTCGATTATCCTGATGACGATGACGTCACATGCAGTTCCTTCAATATCCTGCTGTCGGCCAAACTTAACATTATCGGCCCGCGATGGTTTTATCAACCCGATCTTCTACCTTATGCCGATACGCTCCTCCTCGGCAACACCTGATGATGATCACCCCAAAACACATTCACCTTATGCAAACGATTGCATCATGCTCACCTTCATCTACTCAGATGACGCCCGAAGTACCTGCAGGATATACACAGAAATATCCTGATGATGCCGTTGCGAAGGATTTTCCAACCTTAGCGAATTTCGATCCGCCGAACCTCCTGAGGTGATCCGATCCGCTTCCTGGACAACTTTCCAGACTCTAACAACCAACACGACCTAGCACATACCCATGCTAGGGTCCTCAACACCTTTCGACGACGATCCTGCACACCTGCATGCAAACGAACACAAAATGCAGACTAAATCCTAAACTACTGTACATAGCCATTCCACCGATTCGACGAATCAACCGGTGGAATGGATCAGCGAATCCATGAAACCACCAAAACAGCAACTCGATTACACAATGGAGATCAAACAGAAAATGAACACAAACAGGATCTTTATTGATTTCAAAAGATGCAATACAATACTCAGTCTCTCCTCTCTGTCTCACTCTCTCCAACCTAGCTTCTCAACATCTATATCTCAATCTGTCTCAAGACCAACCGATCCCCATGCATAAATAGGATCTCTTGCGAGTACTACCAACCCGACTCCAAGCGGCTGGGAAATCTCTCCAGGCAGCTGGGAGATCCAACCGGACCTACAGCATAACAGCTGTCTTAACAAACTAGCTAAAAATAGTAAAGTATGGTCAACATGACCTTATTACATGCATTGGTCTTATCAGACCTTCTTGGAAACATTAACAAGACTCAAAACAAACTAACTGCCTCATGGAGGCCAGCTGTCAGGTAGGTGCTCCTGCACCATACTCCCCAACAGAAAAGAACTCATGTCCCATGAGTTAGGTTGTGGAAGTCCTCCACCTTTACACTTTGCCTGTGCAATATTCTGATCTGTTCCAGCTTTGTCCTCTGCTGTCTCTTGGCTGCTCCAAGACTTCTGAACTGTAACTTGCTTTCCTGCAAGTAAATCCTCATGCCTGTCAATGTAGGCCCTTCTCTCACATACCTTGTGTTTGTCAGGTTGTCTGACTAGAACCTCTATCTAAACTGCCTCTTGAACTTCTGTAATGTTCAACTCTGTCTTTCTTTCAACTTTTATAGGACAAACAATAGTCCCAACTATGACAACATCCTTGTCATTCCTCTCAACTGGTTGCTGTTTGCAAACCTGTTGCTGAACCTGCTGCTGACCTCTGTCAGTCAAAACTGAAACTTTCTTCAAACTGTTGTCCTTAACAACTTCTTTCCCTGCAGTGTCCTCAACTGACTTTATGCCTGCTCCTATAGGCATCTGCACAAACTCCTTCTTTCCCACTAAAATGATTTTTGTTGCCTTCTGTACTACAGCTGCTTCCTGTAATGGCATCAACCTAATAGTCTTCCCATCTTTCTTGATGGTGTAGGTATTAGCATACCCATCATACAGTACCCTTCTATCAAATTGCCATGGTCTACCCAACAGTAGGTGACAACATTCCATGGGCAAAATGTCACACAAAACTCTATCATGATATGCTCCAATCTGAAAATCCACATATGCTTGTTCATAGACAAAAAGTGATTGACTATCACTCACCCAAGATGCCTTGTAAGGGTGATGGTGTGGAATCCTTTCCAAATTCAGTTTATCCACCATTTCCTGAGATACCATGTTGTCTGTTGAACCAGTATCAATGACAACCTTACATACTTTACCTTTGCTCTTGCATGTAATCTTGAAAAGAGCTCTTCTTTGCATCATATCCTTTGATGTCTGCAAACTAATTCTCCTAAGCATCAATGATTCTCCCTCCTCAGGATATCCATAACCGTCAGGAACTCTATCTCCTTGATAAGTGTTTGAACTTTGCACACTTTGCTCTACTTTCTCTTCTTGCACAAGTTGTACTCTCTTGTCATTCGTTCTATCATTTCTGGATGATGAACCTTTGCCTTCTGGACATTTGAAAAATGGATGACCAAACTCACCACAGGTGTAACACTTTCCTGAAAATGTAGTAGAACCTCTACCACTTCCAAATCTGCCTCTATTACCTTTCCATCCACCTCTGAAATCAGACTGTCCCTGTCCTTTACCAGTGTCTTCTTGACCCTCATTGGTTTGCCTTGTTGTAGGGGCTAATCCTCTTCCCCTCATATTGCTGCCTCTTCCTCTCATGGACTTATCTTGTCCCCTATTCATCTTTTCTTCAATCCTGATTGCCATTTGGTAACAATCCTCCACACTCTTAGGGTTAGCTAAAACTAACTCATCCTGTATGTTCAATCTCAAACCAGCCAAGTACCTAGCCACCTTTTCTACCTCATTCTCATGATGACCAGATCTCATACTCAACTTATAAAACTCCTCAGTATATGCCTTCACATCCATTTCCTTCTGCCTTAAAAATTGCAGCTTCTTAAACATCTGAATTTCATAATCCCTAGGCAAGAATTTACCTTTTATCCTTGCTACCATCTTATCCCATGAAGTGATCTTTGACTTCCCTTGTTTCCTTCTCTCGGATTGTACATAATCCCACCATACCAAAGCATGACCTCCTAACTTGGTCTTTGCAATCTTTACCTTCTGATCCTCAACAACATCTTCACATTCAAAGTGATTATCAAGTGCAGCAATCCAATCCAGCAACTCATCTTCATTCAAACTTCCATTATACTTGGAAACATCAACCTTTACCTTAGGTTTATCACTCTGCACTGCCTTTAACAGTTTTGCAAATTTCTGGTCTTCAGCATCCAGATCTTCAGCTACCTCTTCATACTCTTCAACAGTATCTTCATCTTCTTCTGATTCACTGTCTTCCACTTCCCTCTTTTTGTTCTTTTCCAGGGCTACAAGCCTGGCTTGAAGTGCTTCAGCAAGCTCCTTCATCTTCCTCATCTCTCTGGCATGTTTTTCCTTCATCTCCTGCAATTCCCTTGCAGTACCATTACCTTTCGGAGGCATTTTGTCAACCTCACTCCTCTACCTCTGTCCTTTCAGTGACAGAATCAACTCTACCTCTGCCCTTTCGGTGACAGAATCAACACACAACAGCCCAGACCTTTTGCTGAGCTCTGATACCACTATGATGCAGAGGCATCCACACTAAAACCTTGACATACAGCATGTATGTCCGCAACCCTTCATCATCATCTTATTTCCCTTAACACTGTCAGCATCATCATATTTTCTCTGCCGACCGATATCCTCCTGCAGACAAACCTTCGACCTTTCGCCTGTCAGCAGCATCATCATATCCGGCTATCGGTAGCATCATCACATTCGGCAAGCGCAAACATCCTTCTGACGTTCACTGTTCATCTTACCGCCAACCTCTATCTTCATCATCATGATGTTCAACATCATGTTCATCAGCAGGATATAGAACATCCGGTTCCTCCCATATATCCTGATGACGACAACCTCATGCACCTTTCCTTCGATGCTTACGTCACCCCGATATCCTGATGATGATGACGTCACATGCAGCTCCTTCAATATCCTGCTGCCCCGATTATCCTGATGACGATGACGTCACATGCAGTTCCTTCAATATCCTATTGTCGGCCAAACTTAACATTATCGGCCCGCGATGGTTTTATCAACCTGATCTTCTACCTTATGCCGATACGCTCCTCCTCGGAAACACCTGATGATGATCACCCCAAAACACATTCACCTTATGCAAACGATTGCATCATGCTCACCTTCATCTACTCGGATGACGCCCGAAGTACCTGCAGGATATACACAGAAATATCCTGATGATGCCGTTGCGAAGGATTTTCCAACCTTAGCGAATTTTGATCCGCCGAACCTCCTGAGGTGATCCGATCCGCTTCCTGGACAACTTTCTAGACTCTAACAACCAGCACGACCTAGCACATACCCATGCTAGGGTCCTCAACACCTTTCGACGACGATCCTGCACACCTGCATGCAAACAAACACAAAATGCAGACTAAATCCTAAACTACTGTACATAGCCATTCCACCGATTCGACGAATCAACCGGTGGAATGGATCAGCGAATCCATGAAACCACCAAAACAACAACTCGATTACACAATGGAGATCAAACAGAAAATGAACACAAACAGGATCTTTATTGATTTCAAAAGATGCAATACAATACTCAGTCTCTCCTCTCTGTCTCACTCTCTCCAACCTAGCTTCTCAACATCTATATCTCAATCTGTCTCAAGACCAACCGATCCCCATGCATAAATAGGATCTCTTGCGAGTACTACCGACCCGACTCCAAGCGGCTGGGAAATCTCTCCAGGTGGCTGGGAGATCCAACCGGACCTACAGCATAACAGCTGTCTTAACAAACTAGCTAAAAATAGTAAAGTATGGTCAACATGACCTTATTACATGCATTGGTCTTATCAGACCTTCTTGGAAACATTAACAAGACTCAAAACAAACTAACTGCCTCATGGAGGCCAGCTGTCAGGTAGGTGCTCCTGCACCACTTGTGTTTGACGGAATGAATTACTCCTTTTGGAAGCTAAGGATGGAAAACTATCTATCTTCTCTAGGGTTTAGTGTTTGACAATCTCTCAAGAATGGTTACACTACTCCTGCTAGTGATCCTACAGATGTAGATGAGATTAAGTTGTATAAGAACAATACCAAGGCAAAGAATGCCATCATGAGTGGGCTATCTGATTCAGAACTTCTGAAGGTAATGAGTTGTAGTTCTACTAAGGATGTCTAGGTAAAACTTAGCAGCATTTATGAAGGAGATAGTAAAGTGAAGCAAGCCAAGATGTAAATCTTCAAGAGCAAATTTGAGACCCTGAGGATGACAGAAGATGAAGACATTGCTAGTTACATGCTTCAAGTGGATGAAATAGCTAATGGCATGAGAGGTCTTGGTGGAATAGTGAAAGAATATGAGATTGTGAAGAAGGTTCTGAGATCTCTTCCCAAATCTTACAGTGATAAGATATCTTCTATTGAGGAAACTCAAAATTTGGATCAATATATAGTAGATCAATTGTTTGGTTCTCTCACAACCTTTGAAATGAGAGAATTTGACAAAGGAGCTCCAAAGAAGGAAGCAACATTCAAAGAAAGTAAGAAGATAGAAGATGATTCAGCAGATCAAGATGATGACTTTGATGAGGTGGACGCAAACTTTGTAAGAAGATTAAAGAAGGGCACTGGAAAGTACAAAGGTAAGTTAACTTTCAAATGCTTCAATTGTGGGAAAATTGGTCATTTTTCTTCTAAATGTCCTTTTAAAGAATCAAGGGGTAGTAACAAGAAAGAGAAGTTCAAAAAGGGGCTTTATTCCATAGAGAACAACTATTCTTCAGAAGATGAGGATCATGATGATTCAAATGATGAAACACTTTTCATGGCCTTGAATGTTGATGACAAAGAGGGTGATATTGGAAATTGTGAAAAGTCTGATACCTTGCAAGCTGACCAAGATAAAATCAATGGTTGTGTGGAATGCCTTTCATGCAAGAGAAGAAGCAAGTGTTTGGGTATTTAACAGTGGCTTCTCTAACCACATGACTGGTGACAAGGAGAAGTTTATTAGCCTTAAGAAGTGGAATGGTGTTGTTAATTTTGGTGGTGATGATTTAGTACAAATCTGTGGAAATGGTGCTATAAGTATTGATGGGAAGATCAGGACTGAGTATGTCCTCTATGTCAAAGGGCTAAAGCACAATCTCCTCAGTGTTAGTCATATGTGTAGTAAAGGATACAATCTTACATTTCATGCCAATGGTTGTGAAATAAGGAAGGCAAGGTCCAGAAGACTTGTTGCAGAAGGTATTAAGACATATGGAGATATCTATCATCTAAAGGAGGTAAATGGAAGAACCTATTTATTGGCTCAATCTAGGGAGTGTTGGATGTGGCACAAGCAAATGGGGCACATCAACTTTAATAATATGGTAAAGATCAGCTCTATTAATGTGGTGAGAGATATGCCTAAGATAACCAAGCCTGTAAACACATTATATAAGGAATGTCAAATGGGAAAGCAGACAAAGACAAATTTCAAAAGCAAGGAGTATTCTTCTACAATGCCTCTGGAGCTGATTCACACTGACCTATGTGGACCTACAAGAACAAAGAGTCAACAAGGTGAAAGGTACTTCATGTTGCTTATTGATGATTACTCTCAAATGACTTGGGTTACTTTTTTAAGAGAAAAATCTGAAGCCTTTGAAAAGTTTAAGATTTTCAAAGCAATAGTTGAGAATGAAATGAATGCTAAGATCAAATTCTTAAGATATGATAGAGGAGGAGAATTTACTTCAAATAAATTTGAAAAGTTTTGTGAAGATCATGGTATTAGGAGACATTTGTCTGCTCCTAGGACCCCTTAGCAGCATGGGGTAGTGGCTGAGAGGAAGAATAGGACTGTGCAAGAGATGGCTAGGGCAATGTTGAAAGATGCAGATCTACCTGATATGTATTAGAAGGAAGCAGTTCACACTATTGTTTATCTGATTAATAGAGAAATTGAGGGTCAATAGCTCTAAGACCCCTTATGAGCTATGGTATGGAAGACCTCCCACTGTCATATATGTTGATACAACTATTAGTCATATTAATAGAGATAAAAATTCATACAACAAACCTTTATCTTCTTGAAAGATATGACAAATTCAGCATGAATTTGTGATCCCAATTCTCCAATAGTTAGTACATAAACTTCTGACATTACTTAGTGGTTTGATGTGATGATGTTGTTAATCATTCAGGGGCCTTACGTCTAGATTTTGTAGAACATCGTTAGGGAGACCTTGTTCTTCCCTCTTCTTTCATGCAAGAGTGCATTTTAAGAAGGGGTAATCAATCAATAACTCATCCCCAATGGTAAGGTCCATAATAGCCTCAACCATTATCAATATATCAACTTCCATCTTTATCATTTATAACCTCAATAAATTGACAATTCGGTCTTATAGTAGGGTCCCTTCCCTTACTACTATTTATAAATCTTGCAATATTTTTGTGTGTGTATGCACGTCCATCTATATACATAATATGAACTCTATTCATTTCTTTTCCACTTTCCAATTGGAGACAATGTGTATACATATTCAAATTTAGACCATATGCTGACATGCTAGGCTTATATTCTGATAGCCTTCTCCATTCACCACTATAATATGATGGACCATAATATGGCATTAATCTCCTAGTGGTTTGTTTTGAAATGTTTCTATGTTTATATCCCACATGTATATTTTGGACAATAAAGAGGCCTAGATTTGCTCCATGAATATTGGAGGGTCGTATCATGTAGCTGTATCCCCAAAATTGAAACACCTCGTACACTCTAGGTAGTTGTTGATCACTAGGCCAAGCACAATATAGTTGATGATCAAATGTCTCTTTGTAAATTTATCTCAAACTCAGGGGCAAGTCATCATCTCCATCACATTCATTCTCATAGGGTATGTAGTCCACCTTCCCCTTGTATTTAAGAAAATTATGCATCTTTAAACCGATTCTTGTTCTGTTGCTTGTTTTCATCAATTCCTCATCTTCTAAGCTGGTATATTAGCACATATTTTTGTTAGATGTATCATCTAATAAATGATCATTTCCCTTTAGGATGGAAGTCGGTGATCCAGGAGACTTTAAACCAAGAACTTTATTTTGCAAGTATCCATTAAGAAAAAAATTAGTTATTTAAATAATATAAAACAATGTTTAAATGAAGTATACATGTTATTTATATCAAATTGGAAAATTCCTTACCACAATTCCTATTGGATTTGAATTGATTCTAGGAGGCATACTACTGACTGGAAACTCATCATATATGTAATGTCTTTGTACAATCACTCGTTTGAATTATTTCTTTCCATGACATACAGAACATCCACAAACAACAATTTTCTCAAAGTATTCATCCCATGTACTATAGTCCTGACCAACCTCTTGTTCAGTGCAATCATTTGTTGTGTCTACAAGATCCATTGTCATATCCTCTTCCACCCACTGTCTTCTATGTGATTTAACAATTTTAGGTCCACATCCATGTACATATCTTTTTCTTTTGCTAGTTGAACACTCAGGCTCTGCATTTGCTCCAATCTCCATCTAAAATAATCAACAACATGCATTAATTTATGTCAAGATTGGATAATACATTATAAATTTCAATAATACTATGAAAAAAGATGGACATATCACAAAATGCCATCAAATCATTTTTTCCTAAGTTAAGTCAAAATTTGAGTACCTGATGTCCAGCTTCATCCGTTGTGTCCTCATTTGATATGACACGATCTATTGTCATGGCCTCGTCTGTCCCATATAATACACAACATAGTAAATAATGTTTAGTACACCAATTATATCATTTCAATGAATATGCTCTCCAACACAAAACCTCACTTTAGTCATATATTTGACATATTGATATCATGTTTTGGCCATCCTAATTTTCAAACTTTTCCCTTGATCATAGAATCACATTTAATCACCATTCCTGTGCATTTTCAACCAATAAGTTTGACCTCAGAGGCCTCATGGACAAAAAAATGACTTTATCTCCTCTATGTTGTAGCATTTGTGAATTCATAAACACCTTCCTCCTTTGGTTGAGGTTGCTTTCTCTTCTTACCTCTATTGTATCTGTAGATTCTGTTGTCATATCTATTTCCACCCACTTCCCTCTCTGTGATTTAGTAGTTCTACGCTGTCCACGTCCCCTCTCCATGGCCTCCTCTGGATCTTGTAAT
Source organism: Cunninghamia lanceolata (assembly GCA_027924645.1). NCBI lineage: Eukaryota > Viridiplantae > Streptophyta > Pinopsida > Cupressales > Cupressaceae > Cunninghamia > Cunninghamia lanceolata. Next base: position 11,767,305 of record BSBN01000987.1, on the reverse strand, counting down.
ACACAACAATGACAATAGTCACATAACAACTATGCACCAAGAGAATATTGTTGAAATTATCTTGTTAATACACTTTCTTTTCATTAAGACACACTATGAAAAACAAAATAGGACATTGCAACATTTTGCTCTTCGCAAAAAGTTTACACGCAGAATCTTGACAACTAGAGCTCAAATCTTATGATTACAAGATGACTACAAATTCACATAAAAAAGACATTTATTTCATATTTGACTCTTCTTTTTCTTTTATGGGTCATTTTAAGGCTATCTATATCTCTCCAAGTGGCCATAAAACCCTCAAAACTATCATAGAACACTCAAAATAGTCTCAAAGAGTCCTCGGCACCAAAATTTTAAAATCTTGATGGAGGGAAGGATGATTTGGATGTTAATTTTGAAATCACGTCGTTAGATATTTGTTAGGTTAATCACATACCTAAAGCCTCTTAAAGCTGACCTCAATATTATAGTGAAGTCACATAATATAAACAAAGATTGTCATGACTTAGCTAAAATGTTATCAATCTCCTATCACATATCTTAAGGTTGTCCTGAATCCCAAATCCAACTCTGAAATGTTAGATGGAAGGTCATGGCTCCAACTAAAATAATTGGTGTCAAAATGATAAGTCAGGGGACCATCATAGTGGTGATCTACTATTGTAGTGGGATCATGAGGATTCAAAGGTTGTCATATCATTGCTATCATCTAAATACCACCTAATGTTGTACTAACAATGATTTAGAATCTTTATTAGCAAATCAATGGACTGATATGGGAATAAAGGGAAGCCACCATATGATATCACCCACCCACTATCATTATAGGGGGACGATATCAAGGACCATCATTATGCCTTGTTATAGCTGATGGACAATCGTCCTAAGTATTGTTACAACCCAAAAGGTCTATCACAACCCCAAAGGACTATCACAAATGTTATTAGGTCATCCAAACCATAGCTCCAATATTCACCATCATATGGCTATCATAATAAACATTGTAGAGGTTGTCATACCATGAGGCATAGGTAACAACAATAGGAGGTTTAAAAGAAACACTAGCAACATTAAATTATTATCATAGTACACCTAGGATAGCTAGGTATGCATCCATAGAGTTATTACTATAAAATTGTCTCATTAATCTTGTGACCAAGTTAAGTCACTATCATAGTAACAATGTAGTTGGTCATCAATCAACATGTTGTCTTTGCATTTCAATGAGATCAATTCTTGAAAAATGGCAATCCAGAGGTTAAAGAGACAAGTTGATACCTTACCCAAGTTGTCATGCTCTTGAAACCTTGTCACTATAAAGAGGAGATATCTAGAGAGTAATGTCACAAGGACATAACCAAAGCATGCACTATCATGAGCCATAGGGACAACTTACTACACCATCCAAAACTCCATTTGAACTAGCTACTATCAATAATTCACATTATTGGGGAATGTCATGAAGAAAACACCATGCATAGGACTGTCATAGTCAAAGTGGAGAGGATTGTCTAGTCATTTTATGACTGTCATAATAGCTAGTGGGTTAGTTACCATGCTTCAACCTAAAATAGGTTAATGAGAACATAGAAATGAAAATCAAAATACCATAAGCATTGCCATAAGCTGCCAATATAGTCCCAATATCATGTCATGATAGTAAGAGAAGAGTTGTTTGGTTTTTCCAAAGCCATATCACTTGCATAAGGATTGTCACCAACCATCTGTGTGAGGTCGTGAAAGAGTGAGTCATTATTGATCTAATCATAAGAGAAGCATGAAGTCAAAATGCTATCATGGAAACAAGATATAGTTAGTTATTATAAGGACAATCCAAATTTGGTGAGGTTGCTACAAGAAACCAAATTTAGCATTCCATTAGATAGTGATATCAACTTCCAAGAAAAATACATCATTTTGCACTGATAGGCACTAAATTAGGCGCACTTTGCACCACCTTTTGTACCCCAAAAAGATTACATTTAGGCCTAAAAGTTGGCACTAAAGTCGTCGCTAACTACTCTAACTATAGCGTCGACAAATGGATCATTTTTTTTTAAAATTCCTACCTGCACATACCCCAAAACAAAAAAAAAAACAAAACAAAACTTTATTAATTTTTGGTATTCATTTTACATTTGGCATGTAGAGATTGAGCGTTTGGGTTTTTTGTGTTCACCCTTATTTTGGGTAGATCCTTGGCAATGGTGGGATCTGTATTCCAACCCCAATTTCCTTTCCATACCTAAAGCGCATACTCACTTTCTTACATCTCAAAATTCCTAGGTTCGAGCCACGACAACCTTTGCTTCTAGATATCTCAGCCTTTCAATTCGTGCTGCTCTTCCTCTATTAGTGCCAGGTAAGGGCATCGCCTCTCTTTCATCTACTCTTTTTTTTCCGTCAGATGTCAGATTCATTTGGACAAATGTGGGTCTTGTAATATTCATAGGGCCTCTATTGAAGATAATTCTAAACAAGGCTTTTCATAATAGACAACAAATTTCCACATTCCATAATATTATAAATGTGTGCTTTATTTCAAATGATGTATAAGATACTTTCTTACAACAAACTTACAGAGGAAAACAGCTTCATGATTTTCTCTACAAAGTAAAGGTCAAAAACCTTGAGGAATACAGAAAAACTGGACAAAAACTTTCATACATGGCAGTGTGTACTTCGTTTGCCTCCATAGACTGGACAAAAATAATTTTCCCTAGGTCGCCTCAAAATGTCAAGCAATAGAGGGAAGAGAGCAAAGGGAGTAGACTCTGGCCACAATGAGGTAATTCATTGTCAATTTATAGATTTGTAAATGTTTCCATTGTTTCTTTGATTTTTAGTTTTTAGTTTTTTATTGGTGCAGGGGCACTTAGACTTTAAGGTTAATTTTGAATTTTGGGGTTTATTAAAGAACATAGATGGAGTTTTCTTATTAAATGTTGTAATCAATCCCACTAGAGGAATCTTCTTATAGTGGAGGATTTAAAAATCTGATTTTTTGCCTAAGTTTAGGACTGTCTAATTTGGGCATTGTAGTGGACAATCAGTTTTTATGCTTTCTTTTTTATTTTTTCCATGATGGTGGAGTAGTGGAATGTGCTGTTTATATGTAAACATGATTTGGAGGCCTCAGAGATCTCAAGGAAAATGAAAAGAAGAGTTTTGAAGAGGAAAATAATACAAAAATTCTGTGTTTCTACATTTTTTTTGTCTTTTTGTTGTTCTAACATCCTGCACAAGTCTGTACAGTACTGTCATGAAGAAAAATGTCTAAAATCATGTTGGGAATAGTATTAGATTTCATTTGAATCAAGTTTGGATGATTCTCATTGTAGTTAAGGTATTTTATCAATCATTTTTTATAACTAGCTCTTAAACCCTAGTTTTGAGGGTTTTAGTGAAATTGATGGGTTTTTGGCCCATTCCACCTGTACCATAACCTCAAAATGGGTAGAATGGAGTTGATTAGTTTGATTTTCAATTGGGTTTTCATGCAGGAGTAGGGGATGTGTTTAAGGTGACTGTTGCAGCATTTGAAGCCTAATATCTTCATGTATTAGGACTTTTAGCTTTGTTAGAGAGATGAGCTGATGTATATGTGACTTGAGATGACTCAAGAACCCTAAAATCAGCATATTCAGACCATTTTCCATCTGATTGAAGCCCTGGAGCAGGTTAGAAGAGTTGATAGTAAGTTTACACCATACTTGACTTGTTAAAGAGGCCTACTTAGGCCTAATAATAACAGGTACAGTCCAATTTTGAGGCATTAGTTCTAAAAGAACCCATATTGCATGTTTGATATGTCATGTAGGAGCCAAAAGGGTATCTAGAAAGTCAATTGGGTCTTGGCTTTGCCAAGTATTTTACAAGATATGACTAGAAAACATTGTTCCAAGGGCTACAAGCAAATAGGGCTAATTGCAAGCAAGCGACTAGGAGGGCATGGCATCATGGATCTTTGTGACCTTGAATGGTTTTAATCTGCCAAAACATAGTTTATTAGAGTGTGATAGGAGTGTAGTAGGTTGGTTAACTCATTTGGCCTTCATTTGTACATGTTTCATCCTTTGGCAATCATGCGAGGTGAAGGGGAAACTTTTCAAGTTGGGACAGTCAACTTAGTGAGTCTTAAGAATTAATTTCATGTCTTTGAGAAGCCTCCCCTACTTTGCATCAAGTGATATTAGAGATTAGGTTCAGGTTCTAATTGGGTGTGAAAGAGTTGAGTTTACAAAATGCCTCAAAAAAGCAATCCAGTCGCTAAGGAAGTTAGAGAGTTGAAGGAGCAACATGCAAAGGAGTTGAGACAAGTGAAGGAGTCTCATAAAGTAGCCCTAGCTAGAATATCAACATTAGAATCCAACCTTAAGAGAGGTATGGATAAAGGGGATCAGAGTGATCAAGAGGAAGAGAGTGAGAACATAGACCCTCAATTAGGAGTTCAAGAAGAAGAAGCCTTGGACTTAGGTGAAGAGAGAATGCTAAAGATGCTGAAGGCTGTCAAGGGGGAAAGGACTCCCAAATTGAAAGTAGAAGTACCCATGTATGGTGGGAAGATGGACAGTGAAGAAATATTGGGCTAGATATATGCTCTTGATAACTTCTTTGAGTTTGAGGAGGTAGACAAGCACAAGAAGGTGAAATATGCAAAGACTAAGTTGAAGGGCCCTGCCCTAACATGGTGGAACTATGTTCAAGAAGAAAGAATAAAGAAAGGCAAGGCAAGATCCATTCATGGGATATAATCATAGCAAAGGTGAAGGCACAATTCCTACCTACAGACTATGAAATCCAAACCTTTAGGAAGTTGCAAAGTCTCAAGAAAAAGGAGTTGGATGTTATGGCCTACATTGACGAGTTTCATAAATTGAGCATCAGGACAGGACATGTTGAAGATGAAAGAGAAAAGGTGGCAAGGTACCTGAATGGCCTGAGGTACAATATTCAAGATGAGATCAACCTATCTACACCAAGGATATTGGAAGAGTGTTTGCAATTGGCTGCCAAGGTAGAAGAAAGGATAAAGAGGAGGCAAGAGCAACATGGAAGAGGTAGAGGAAGGAACCTCAGAGGTAGAGGTAACTTTGGTGCAAGAGGACAGTCACAAACACAACAAGGAGAGTCAAGTGGATAGTAGGAACAAGGTGGTGAGTCAAGTGGCATAGGTAACTTCAGGGGAAGAAGATCCAATAGTAGATGAAAGTTTGCTGGCCAAGGTAGAGGATCAAACACTTTCTTAGGCAAATGTTACAACTGTAATCAGTTTGGACATCCTGCATTCAAGTGCCCAGACAAGAAAGCATCAAGTTCTCAAGGAGGTGAACAAAGAACCCAAATAGTGCATGAAGAGGACAGTGAAAGTGTCAATTCACCACTTCAGTCTGTTGCTCCTAAGGTAGGTGGTACATTGATGATAAGGAGAACACTCCTCAAGGTGCCAACAACCAAGGAGCCTTCACAAAGGAAATCATTGTTTAGAACAACTTGCAAGTCACATGGAAAGGTATGCAAAGTAGTGGCTGATTTTGGTTCTATTGATAACCTAGTTTCTTTAGAAATGGTAGAGAAGTTGAACCTGAAGAGGATTCCTCACCCCACACCTTACAAAGTGTCATGATTAAACAAAGGTCAACAATTGTTGGTGAATGAATAGTCATGGGTAGAGTTTAACTTTGGGGGTTATAAAGATACGATCCTTTGTGACATCATCCCTATGGATGTTTGTCACCTATTACTAGGAAGACCCTGGCAACATGATAGAAAGAGCAAGCATGATGGCCAGAAGAACATTTATGTGATAGAAAAAGATGGAGTCTCATTCTCTTTAACACCCCTTCAATAGGAAGAATCTGATAAGCAAATAGGGTCTAGCATCATGGTAGTAGGAGAGAAAGAGTTTTTGCAAACAATGAAGAAGGAAGGACAGGGATTTGTAGTAGTGATTAGACCTAAGACCAAGTCTGATGTAGCAGCAAATAAGGTGGAAGACATACCTAGTGAAGTTCAATCTTTGTTGAACAAGTACAAGAATATTGTGGTAGATGATTTTCCAAGTTCCTTACCTCCCATGAGAGAGATCAACCATCACATAGACCTGATCCCTAGTGCCAGTCTACCTAACAAGGCTCCATACAAGCTGACCCCACAGCAGAATGAAGAAATCAAGGCAAAAGTCCAAGAATTGCTAGACAAGGGTCTCATTAGAGAAAGCTTAAGTCCATGTGTTGTCCCTATTGTTTTAGAACCCAAGAAAGGTGGAGAGTAGAGGATGTGTACTAATTCAAGGGAAATAAACAAAATCACAATCAGATATGGGTTTCTAATACCTAGAATGGAGGACCTAATGGACTATTTGGGAGGTGCATGTTACTTCTCAAAGATTGATCTCAAAAGTGGATATCACCAAATCAGAATAAGGGAAGGAGATGAATGGAAAACTACTTTTAAGACCAATGAAGGACTGTATGAATGGATGGTAATGCCCTTTGGGTTTTCTAATGCAACTAGCACATTTATGAGATTAATGAATGATGTCTTGAAGCCTTTTATTCGAAAGTTTGTTGTTGTTTACTTAGATGACTTTCTTGTGTTCAGGAAGACAAATGAGGAGCACTTGCAACATCTTGACATGGTTTTGCAGAGATTACATGAGGAGAAGTTGATGATAAACCTCAAAAAATGTGAATTTATGAAGGAAGAACTAGTATATCTTGGTTTTGTGATCTCCAAAGGCACGTTGAAGATGGATCCTTCCAAGGTTGAAGCCATTCTCAGTTGGCCAGCTCCAAAATCAGTAGGAGAGGTAAGAAGTTTTCATGGTTTGGCTACCTTTTATAGGAAATTTATTAAGAATTTTAGTCATATTTGTTCTCCCATCCTTGACACCATCAAATGAGATAAGAAGAGGAAATTTCAGTGGACTGAGGAGGCAGCAAAAAGTTTTGAGTACCGAAAAAAGAGAGTAGTAAAATAGCCTATCCTTGCTTTACCTGACTTCAACAAATTTTTCACAGTAGAATGTGATGCAAGTAGATCTGCAGTAGGTGCAGTCTTGAGCCAAGAGGGCAAACTAGTAGCTTTCTTTAGTGAAAAGCTCAATGAAGCAAAGAGAAAATATTCTTCATATGATCTAGAAATCTATGTAGTAGTGCAGTCCCTAAGGAAGTGGAGACATTACCTCTTGCCTAAGGAATTTATAGTCTTTATAGATAACCATGCCCTGAGTTTCTTGAATAGCCAAGACAAGTTGAGTCATAGGCATGTAAATTGGGTTGAGTACTTGAAAAGTTATACATTCACCATCAAGCACAAGAAAGACCAAGCTAACAAGGTAGATGATGCATTAAGCAGGAGATCAACCCTAGTGCATAAAATACAACTCCAAAGTGTGGGATTAGAGGCATTAAAAGACATGTATGCTGCTGATGTAGACTTCAAGGAGGTATACTCTATTTTCCAATAGTTTGAAGGTACTTTTCATGATCAATTTCTTGATTTTTTATTGCAAGATGGACTGTTATTCAAGGGAGCTCAGTTATGCATCCCTAAGAGCTCTATGAGGACAAATCTAATAAGGGAGAAGCATTGTGGGAGTCTTGGAGGACACTTTGGGATAGACAAGACACTAGATCAGGTAAGAAGATTTTATTTTTGGCCTAAGATGCAGAATAATATCAGAAAATTTGTTGAATCTTGTAGAGTTTGTCAAAGAGCTAAGGGCTCTAGTTCAAATGCAGGCCTATATCAGCCTCTCCCAATCCCTAGGATTTTGTATTAGGCCTACCTAAAACTAAGAGGGGAGTGGACAGTGTCTTTGTAGTTGTGGATAGATTTAGTAAGATGGCACATTTTGTTCCTTGCAAATGCACAAGTGATGCATCAAACATTGCAAGTTTATTCTTCAAGGAGATAGTTAGAATCCATGGACTGCCCCTCACTATTGTTTTAGATAGACTCTAAGTTTATAGGCCACTTTTGGAGGAACTTATGGAGGAAACTAAGAACCAATTTGACTTTCAGCTCTGCCTATCACCCATAAACAGATGGGCATACTGAAGTAGTTAATAGATCATTGGGGAACTTGCTTAGATGTCTCATAAAGGAACATGAACAGCAATGGGATCTTATTCTTCCACAGGTAGAATATGCTTTGTTGTTCTCAAAATTATCTATGCTCATTTTTGTAGACAACCCCTACGAAACTTGTTCGTCTCGTAGTCTACACTCTAAGTTTGCAAATTGAGATGAGATTCTCTTGGCCTCGTGCGAAGTCATATGGCATCCTAAACTAGTTTGCAACATTCCCTCGAATCGATTCCTTGAAGTTTGTGCAAATTGATTAACTTGCAAACTGATCAAAATACCAATTTTGATCATTTTGGGGTGTTAGTAAAATTTTGAAATATTATGTGCAAAGTCGGCAAGATTCATCGTTATTGCATATCTTTTTGTTTGCTTGTGTTGTGTCAACAAAATTTGCTGCTTTTACATAGTTTTTGTTAGAATATGTTCGAGCGGCAATTTTCACCGCCGTTGCATGTTCTTCATTGTAAGCAAGTGCATAGGTGGTACTTTTTGCCGCCATTGCGTTTCGAGTAACGCATGTCGGGTCGGTGATTTTCACCGCCCGAGTAGGATCTTCAAGATCTCAAACTTTAATGGCATTTATGGCCACTCGTGTTAAGCATTAAGAGCATTCTTTTTAACCCTTTTTAATAGGTAAATTCATTCTATTTCTTTATTTCTCTTTCTCTAAGCCTCCCAGTTGATTCTCAAAACCTTCCTCAAACTGCTCGATCATGTTGATCTTGGATTCAAACGGATCTCGAGTCGCCGCCATCGTGCTTAGGGTTTTGCTCTTTTTATAGGTAAGTCCTTAAACCATTGTTTTTGTTATTTGTTTCCTTCTAGGGTTTTCTTTTCCTTGTTCTTTGAAGTGGTTGTTCATATCCTTTAGGAATTGTATTGTTTCAATGTTGTTCAAACCAAATCATTATTTTTGCATCTTCTTTCTTTTTGAGTCATTCGTAAAACCCTAGTTTTTGCTCAATTCCCCTCTGGCCGACGTTTTGTCGAAAGAATTTGCCGATATTCATCTCATGAGGAGTTAATCTTTGCATGCCCACATGGCAAATTTTACCCCTTAAAATATGTTCATTGAAAACTGTCATGGCACATGTTGAGTTGGCAGTAATTGCCGCTCCAACATGTTTTTGTTATGTTCAGGTTTTATGCAATGTCGGTTATATTTGCTGATTGAAGTCCTTTCATGAATTTGTGGATAAATGCTAAGTCGGTGGAAATTGTCGCTTAAGCATTTGAAGCTTTACCCTCAAAGTGTATGGGCGGAAAATTTTGCTGCCCTTACATGAAGAAAAACCTTGAAACATCAACCTGCGATGTCGGTGATCTTAACCACCCAAACACTCAGATTACTCCCTCATGCAAAAGCAGTAATTTTCGCCGCTGATACACTTGCATTTACACCTACCTGCAAGGTTGGTAAAAATGGCCGCCCTGACACTTACAAACTATCCTATACATGCAAGGGTGGCAAATTTTTCCGCCCATACATTCACTCTCAATTTTTCCTAACTCTGGGATATTTTCAATTTTGCTTCCCTAAGCTGGCTTTCCTCCTTTTTTTGACCTGCTTGCACTCTAGTCATTTCAAGTGTATCCTCATAGTCGTGATCATCGACACACAATTTTCTCAGATTACCAGTATTTCCCCTAATTGCATGATCATGGATTTTTGTTGTAGCTTCTTCTACGGATTTTCTCTCTTCACCAACATCCTTCTGGTGATAGCTTTTTTAGATGACTAAGTTGTCTCCGAAGAAGTCAAAAGCAATGAAGTATAAGTATCAAGGTGTTTTTCCAATCACCGTAGTTACTTCTAATGTCGATGACATTCAGGATACAGAGATTGGCCATGTGGACATGGCTATGATTTGTGGAAAGAACTAAGTCCAATAATCCCAATTATGCAATGAAGAAGATTATTGACAATAACATTCATTTGGTGTCGTCTTTCCCAGTGGCAGCCCTTAACACAGAGTTTGTTTTGCAGTGTGCTCAGTTTTACAATAGAGATACTAGGACAGTGATGGATGCAAATGGCAATGTGATAATCAGATTAGATCTTGAATTCATTGATAAAGTTTTCATGTGCCCCGCTATTACAGAAGTGATAAAACTAGATTTTGCTGAAGCACAAAAAGAGTATGACAAAAATCCTGAGAAAGCTAAGAAGATAATCAATACTAAATGGCTCAAGACTTCAAGGTCAAACTTGTCTAGGTGGCCAAGGAGTTTTCCTAGAAGTGATTTTGTGGAATAAATTGGTGATCTTATAACTCTTCTTAGTAGGATAAGGGGATTGGTCTCTTCCTCACTATTTTATGAGTGGATGTACCCTTTCATCAAGGTAATACTCCAAGGTAAACAAGCCATCTTTTGGGGTGAGCAAATCAGCAATGCTCTACATGAGAAACTGACTAAGGTATCCACTACCTTCAAATTCTACATGACTTCTTACCTAGTGTATATAGCAGCCTCCATGAGAATCTTTCTAGGTTTAACATCAGAAGGAGATAGGAGAGTAATTCTTGTATATCAGTATTATTCTCAATTAACATTGAAGGGTTCTATTCACCACTTCAGGAGGGTAAATGATGCTTTCTTCGCAGTGTTCTTCTCTCATTTTGACCCTCAGCTAGAACAAAAAAGAGTTTCAGATGAAGCTTGGTCAGTGGTAAATGATTTTGTATGCATGTCCTTACAATTTCCTTCTTTCTCATATCTAAGGGTTGGCTTTTTCCAAGGTCATCCTTATATGTTGCCAAGGTTTCCCTCAGACAAACTTGTTTTACTGGAATTATGTAGACAAATGATTGTTGTACATAATAAACAAATGGAGCTCAAGAAACTAGGTTTTAGGTTTCTAGTTGAAATTGGCAAGTTTTTCAGTATCAACTACTGCCAAGACTAGAGCCATGGAAACTGAAATGCAGCTTGTAACCATGAAACAATTCAACCGAAGGCCAAAGTTTGATTACAAGGGTGTGAAATACAAAATCAAGAGAAAGACCCAGTTTCATGAACCTATGGTTGAAGATGTCTAGGTGGATTTGAGAACAGAAGAAGATGTCAGAAAGTTGGATTATAGCCGGTTATCTCTAGAGTAGATTGAATATATGGGATTGGCTAACATTCTTGAAGACCTAGTGGATGATGAAGAGTTGATCGATGATAGATATAACACTGAACAGGTTACTAATTCTCCTCTTCCTCCTATTCAATGGTCTCAGAAAAAATTGACTTCTCTGAGGAAAAGGTTTGAGCCTATATTAGCGAACACCAACAAGTGGCTAGAGGATAAGGGAATTGCTTTGAAAGAATTCCCTATAGGATCAGAGACTGAGATCCAAGAATAGACAGGTAAAAAGGTGGAAAATAGGACGAAGAACAAGAGCGATGTTCCCTCTTCTTCCAAGCCACACAAGCCCAGGATCAAATTTGTGACGAAGAAGTCAAAGGCTGTGGAGAAAGAGTCTGAGATAGAAGATATGGAAATTGAGAAACAAAATACTAAAGAGCCAGCCACTGAGGAAATGGAGGTTGAAGACTGGCCTACAGATCAACAAGGAGAGGAAGCTTTGTCTCCACAAGAGAATGTACAACAAGAAATAGGAGTCTCTTCTCCTTTGTTTGACACACCTATTTCAGTTCCTTTGTCTGTTTCACCCATTGATATCCCCTCTTCTGAATCTCCCTCACCTTTCAAAACAATTTTTGACAATCCTCAAAATACTTTTGAAGATGTTCTTCATTCCTCAGAGTCTATTCCTAGCTTGTCCTCCTCATCTTTTGATATTGGGGATACTTCTATATTTGATCACTTTGTAATGAATACTGAACATGTATCTAATGTAAATGTAATAGGTGCATTTTTTACTAATACTCCACCTATTGTTTCCACTTCCAGTGCAAGTGCAGTTCTGATAACACCAAAAATGGGAACAAATCCTAATGTGAGTACTTATGTGCTTCCACCATGGCTATTAGCTTATACACCAAAAAGGAAGAAACAAGCCATCTCTCCAGATGACTTTGATTTTAGTAAGCTGGTGCCTACGAAAGCCAAGACCCCGAAGAAGCCAAAGATTCTTTCAAGAATACTCGAGGACAAGGGACACAAATTTCTTGAGATTGCAAGACCCTCGCAGGATGCAACCATGGAAAATTTTAGTATGAATGATTACTCTATCTCTAGGGTTGAGTTAGGCAAAATAACTCATGAAAGTGCAAAGACTGATATGCAGTCAGCAATGGACATTCTGATTCAGAAATTTGACAAAGAGAAAGAAATGAAAGATCATTACAAAGCAATGGTTGAACAGTTGACTGTAGTGGTGAGAAAAATCACTTTGAATTCAGAATTAGTAACTCCCGAGGCCGTTTCTGTAGAAGACCCTATTATCCAGAAAGCAGAAAATACTCATCTTAAGGGAAGAGTACTTGGAAAGGATGCGTACACAAGGAATCTCTCTGCTTATAGAGCTATTTGAGAAGACAAAGAAAATGGAGAAAATAAGACCAGAACTTGATGACCTGATTGATGTTATTTTTCAAGATATCAAGCGCCTAGAACATAATCTTGATAAGTGGGTGGAGATGAGAAAGCTAAAAATAAGCGCTCTGATATCAATTGGTGTCATTCCAAATAAGGATTCTTATACTGAAACCAAAGAGGCATTGACATATTAGAGCCATGTGCTGAAAGATTTGATCAATGACCTGGAAACTGCAAGGAAACTAAGTGATCAAATTGATGTTAGTCTTTTGCATAAATTGGAGGAGCTGCCATGCAATCTTGTGTCATAGGATAACCGATTTCTTTCTCTAGAAGAGATGATTCAGGAATTTGAAAATATGTTCCAGAAAGAGTTCAAGGACAAAAGATTTTCAATGGCCTCCATGGACAATATTCTTGACAATCAGTTAACTTTGGATAATCTGAAGGCCAAGTTAACTAGTCACGTAAAATCAATCACCATGGTCAGAGATGCCTAAGTTAGAGCCAAGATGATTTTCAAGAACACAATTAGTCCAGACAGTCTTGGGATGCAAGCAGCTTTCACCATGTATGATTGCCATACGAAGAAAGATGGCAATACAAGTTGAAGCAATTTTTCCATTAGTTTATTTTCCACTTTTAGATGTACTTTTGAAATAATTTTGGACATATTTACGTGTACTTTTCTCATATGTAATTACATGTAAAAACATAGGAAGTCCCAAATCAAAATGGACTCCTTTGTTGAATAAGTCATAGTTAGTTTTTCTTTTCCTATTTTTGCTCTTGATTCCTCTTATAAATAAAGAGGACCCCCATTGTAATTATCTATCTTTTAGTTATTAAAGCAAAACTCTGCCAAATTGAAGAGCATTTTGAGACTTTGTGTTCAAATTGTAAATCAAATTTCATCAAGTGAATAGAAAAGCAAGTGATCGTTTAATCTTTGTGTTGAAATAACTTGTGGCGTATTGGAAATTGTTCTTATGTCTTTTTCCAAATACTATCTTATCTGCTTGATCAAATTGTAGTGTGAGTAAGAATAATCTGGGAGATGTTCTAAAGTTGATTGTGGAGACTTTGTGCTACAACAATTATCTTTAGTTTGTGATTTTATGTTTTGAAGTAAATAATATTGGAAAGGCTTTGAACTACTATCATCTTTTGTGATCATATATTTTTTCATAGTATTCGGTGAAGACTTTGGGCTGCACCTTATTCTACTTGGTTCTAAGTTATAAATCAGTAAAAGAAGCAACGATAGACTTTGTGCTCTCGTGGGTTTCTGGGTTATTCAATTGGTATTGAGAAAGTGCTCTTTCAGTTTGTAAACATCATTTCTGAAAAAAGAGAAATGGATGATATGGTCTCACCCCTAAATTAGTATTTAGTTTAAATATGTTTGTGATAATTGATAGGGAACCTCCCCTTGCTAAGAGGAGAGATTTATCTCATTATACTGTGGTTGATATAACCATTCTGTCTCCAGTTAGTTGAAGACAAAATATTCACCCAACAGTTTTTGGTGACTCTATTAGGGAAGGAACGCATAACTTGAAGCCTCATGCTCCAAGTTAAAGCATTGTAGTTATTTTCCATTGTTTTGAGATTTTTCAAAATTTTGTTGAGTACACTACATTCTGGCAAATTCACGGTATATGAGAAGTAATAGAGCTAAATGCATTATTGATCCTATATTTGAGTTGATGCAGCAAAATAACTTTGGTCTTTTGCCTCCATGACCTCACCTTCAACGAACCAGGAGTTTTCCTCCTACTAACACCAGGTCTCCAATATAGGTGAAGCTTCTAGTTCTAGTGCTAGTAGAGTTTTGTCTGTCCATATTCCACGAAGGTTTGTTATCCCACCCTTTAATCAGCGCACCATGGCAGCTCAAGGCCTTTGGGGTAATACTTTTGGTCCTTTGAATTTAACTCCTCCATTGCATGAACTACCCATAGTTCGAGGAAGAATTTTCCTAAGTTCTATGGCGATGGGAAAGTCCACCTGGATGAACACATTGTAGCTTTCTGTATAGAATGTGGTATAATAGGTGTTGAGCATGAAGTAGTAGCAGTAAGACTTTTTGTGGAAACACTGCAAGGTGCTGCTGCAGATTGGTTTTATCATCTTGAATCTCAGACTATAACCAATTGGAACTCCCTCAAGACCAAGTTTGAGGCTAAGTTCAAACCTGCAGAAGATGCGCATGCCTTATTGGCTCAGCTCACACAAATTAAGAAAAAGCCTCATGAACCCATGCGAGACTTCATCGCCAAGTTCAATAAGCTGAGAAACAGGATTCTTGCAACCGCTCAACTAATGGTGGAGAATCTCAAATGCTTTTTCATTAATACTCAGCTTCCTGAGGTAAGTTTTTTGCTAAGACGGGCTGGTCCCTTAGATCTTCATGCAGCACAAATTTTGTCTACTAAAGTTGAAGATGATCTTATCCTTACAGGTAAGATAAGAAGAGATTCTAACAGAAATAGAGGTCCCTCTTCTACTGATAATTCTTCCACAAGCACCTCGGATCCTATGGTGCAAAAGTTAGCAAATGAATTGCTAGCTCTAAAAAGGCAAATGTCACAAGGTATGTCTACCCCTCCTTCTTATCGGGATATACCAAGGAGGACATTTCCCAACAATTCATATCAAGGCAACGCTACTAAAAATCAAGGGCAACACAATCATCTTCCACCCACACAGGGGAAGCTCGCCATTGAAGTAGCACCGGTCAACTCAGCAGTTGGCTATTATGAAGAAGAACATGATCATTCTTTCCAACCTGAGTTGGCCCAGGAGAATGATGCTAATCTTTTTGCAGAAGGAGAAGAAGAATTAGCTGGCGACCCTACCATTGGTTTTCTGAATTACCAAGATGAAGCGGAAAGAGAAGGAGAAGTATATGATGTAGCATATGCTATTTTTACTAGGTCCCAAAATCAGCCAAATCAACAAGTTGATAAAGGAAAGGCAAGAGAAGAACCTCAACCAGTGATCTCAATTGCCAAATGGGGAACTCTGTTGCCTTTTCATTCGAAGGACTCAGTGGGTAATAAGCAAGTAAGTACATCAAACAATCATGTATCTTCTACTTCTGTCCCTCAGACTAGTACTACCCCTAATAAAACTCAGAATGATGGATTTCCTTCTTCTGTCACTGGTTCATTTCAGTTATTTGATATAATAGATCATGCTAGGAAGACCAAAATCCAAATGTCTGAAGTTGAGTATTTACAAGCTAATCCTGAACAGTTTAATAGGTTAGCTAAATACGTCAAAAATAAGACTGTCCCTACGGGACAAGATTTTACAAAAGTTGCCCATGATTCCTAAAAGAACAAATCCACTCAAAATAATCTTGTCACTGCTCCCCTTTTTGCCTCTGGAAAAATAGAACCTTTCTATGTTTCTCTATTGGTAAATGGTCATAAGTTGAGCAATTGCATAATAGATTCTGGGGCCTCTGATAATGTTATGCTTGCCAAAGTAGCAGAAGCCCTTGGCCTCACCTTAACTAAGACCTTTGGGAGATGTTTCTCCATGGAAAATAAACAAGTACCATTGTTGGGTCAAATCAAAGATGCCCAATTTGCATTTGCAACCTTTCCGAGCAAGAGGATTAAGATGACAGTCCTAGTAGCTGATGTTCCAGCTTCTTATGGCATTCTGCACGGGCGTAATTTTTGTAAAGATGTGGGTGGGGAACTGAACATGATTTATCTAAAGCAAGGATACCTATTAAAGGTGTCATGCAAAAGTTGCTCCCTGAGAAAGAGGCAAAATACATTGTTACCCAAATGGAAAATCCCAAAGACCAAATTTTGTTTGAGTCCTCGAATATGGGTAATTATTTCCTGTCTACTGAAAATATTTCTAGTTCATCAGATGAGAGCTTAGATAATTTAGATGGAGAATTAGAAGAGTATTCAGATGAAAGTTCAGGTGAAGGTATAGTAATGCCAGATTCTTCCCTCACTAATGAAGAAGAATCTTCTGGTCAAAGAAATTCCAAAAAATCAAGTTCTAATGAGGTTTGGGTTTTAGAATTTGATGGCAGTTGTTCCTCTACCGGTTCTAGAGCCGAAGTCGTTTTGATATCTCCACAAGGTGATATCTTTCCTTTCTCATACAAATTGCAATTCGACAATACTAATAACACCACTGAATACGAGTCATTGTTGCTCGGATTAGAGGTTGATCATGCTAAGGGTGTTAAAAATCTTCATGCTCAAGTGAGAAATTTATATCAAACCAAAAATGAAAGATTGAGACATTATTGCAATCGCGTGTGGGATTACATTGAACGTTTTGATGCTTTCAATATTTTTGCGGTGCCTAGAGAGTTTAATGATCTTGCAGATTCATTAGCTGTCTCTGCCACTCTCATGGTTCCCCATAAAGATTTCAAAGGAAACAAGTACACAATTGAGCTGGTCTTCCGACCAAGTGTAACTAATAATGCTGACCATTGTCAGGTGTTCAATGGTGATAACCAAATCATAACTTTCTTGGAAAAGACAAATAGCTTTGATGAGCTTTATTTTAAAGGTAGTGAATCTCCACCACAGGAATACGTTTCCAAAATAGATTCACAAACTGGTGAAGAGTTTCTTCAACTGAAAGGGAATAAGATTCCAAAAGGCTTGGTTTCCCTAGAAAAGCTATTTGATAAGCATGACAAATACATTAAGCAGCAACAACAACTTGATTCAAGTTCTTCTATGGAATTTGAGCAAGTAAATTTGAGTTTTGAGGCAGATCCCAAAATGGTCAACATTGGGAAGTGTTGCACTTTCGATGAGAAGTTCAAATTCATTACACTCATTTGCCATTACATTGATGTTTTGGCGTATTCTTATGACGATCTAAAGTCCTTCAGGCCTAAGGAGATTCAACATCAAATTCCTCTCAAAGTTGGGTCATTGACTCACAAGCAGAAACAAAGGCAATACAATCCCAAAATATCAGGTACTATCCTTTCTGAGATTCAGAAAATGTTGAATGCAAGAATAATATTTCCAATTCATCACTCCACCTGGATCACGAATATAGTTCCTGTAAGGAAGAAGAATGGAGAAATCTGTATCTACATTGATTTTAGGAATCTCAACTAGTCTTCTCTAAAGGATAACTACCCCTTACCCATCATGGACCAAATGTTGCAAATAGTAACTGGTTCGGAAATGCTATCTATGTTAGATGGTTTTTCAGGATATAATCAAGTAGAGGTCAACGAAGTAGATCAGTACAAGACTGCATTCACAACACCTTGGGGCACATTTGCATATCACAGGATGCCTTTTGGTTTGATCAATGCTGGCGCCACATTCCAGAGAGTGATGGACCTTGCCTTTAGAGATGAGATGGGGAAGTTCATTGTGGTATGTCTTGATGACTTGACTATTTTATCCAAACAACATCATGATCATGCGTATCATTTACGACAAGTGCTGGAAAGATGTCGACAAAATGGTATCTCTCTCAACCCTAAGAAGTCAATTTTCAAGGTTACAGAAGGTAAACTTCTCGATCACATTGTATCCCAAGAAGGCACTAAAACTGACTCAAAAAGAGTCAAATCTATTCAAAGTCTTACTTTGCCTGCTAGTAAGACTACAGTTCATTCTTTCTTCGGAAAGGTAAATTTTCTGCGGAGGTTCATTCCAGAATTCACAGAGAAAACCTGTCACATCGTCAACATGATGAAGGGTAAGGCTACTTTCCATTGGAGTGCAAAAGGTAAAGCAGCATTTGAGGATATCAAGAGGGCTATAGCTCATGCTCCAGTCCTTTTTTGTCCTGACTATACCAAAGATTTCGCAGTATACAGCTACGCTTCTGAGCATACACTTTTGGCCATTCTTGTTCAACAGAATGAAGAAGGTGTGGAATCTCCCATTTCGTTTATGAGTTGTCCTCTCAAAGATCATGAATTGAAATATTTGAATATGGAGAAACATTCTTATGTCATGGTCAAGGCGGTAAAGCATTTCCGGTTCTATATTCTAAATTCACATACTGTTGTTTTGGTGCCTGATACAACAGTAAAGTCGATTCTGACTCAACAGGAGTTTAGAACCAAAAGAGGCAATTGGATTGCTAAGATCCAAGAGTTTGATCTTGATATAAAACCTACCAAGCTTGTGCATGGTAGAGGTTTGTGTTAGTTGATTGCTGATAATGTACCAAAAGAGACAAGGGATGAAGAAGAAGAAGTTGAGAATATGCCAACTGTTCTTTTTGTCACTACTACAGATGAGTGGTATTCAAATATTGCTCATTTTATTACCTATGGTGAGTGTCCTACCCATCTATCTTATAAGGAGAAAAGATAAATTGAAGGTTGCTAACTATGTCCTATGGGACAATGGTTTGTACAAAAGAAGCCTTGATGGAGTATTTCTCCGTTGCGTGGATAAAGTGCAACAAAGTAGACTTCTGGAGTCTTTCCACAAGCTGGCCTATGGAGGACTTTTTTCTGCACCTGTGATGGTTCATAAGATTCTGCAGGCCAGATACTATTGGCCCACACTATTTCAGGATGTGTACAATTAGGTATGTAGGTGTGAGTTGTGTCAACAATTTGTTGGGAAACCTAAGTTGGCCACACTACCTCTTAAGCCAGTGGTGATTGAAGAACCTTTTCAACAATGGGGCATCAATTTCATTGGCACTGTGAACCCACCATCAAGTGCGGGACACAACTATGTTCTCACCGCGACAGATTATTTTACCAAGTGGGTGGAAGCCATTCCAACTAAGCATGCTACTTCTGAAGTGGTATGTAATTTCCTTAAGGAAAACATTATTTCCCAGTTTGGAGTGCCAAACAAGGTTGTTGTAGACAATGCTACTTGTTTTTCTTCCCACGAGATTACTGGCTTTTGCTATGAGCATGGGATCATTCTTTTCCACTCTTCGGACTATTATCTGCAAGGAAATGGTTAGGTGGAATCAAGTAACAAAAATCTGGTTACTATTATCAGGAAACTGGTGGAAGATAATTAGAGAACTTGGCATAAAGCGTTGTTTGATGCTTTATAGGCAGACAAGATTACTCCTAAAAGGGTGATAGGTATGTCACCTTTTCAGCTTCTGTATGGTCTGAATGCAGAAATACCTATTACCTTGGAGTTGCCTGCACTGAAGTTGGCAAAGGCAGTGGAAGATAGAACTTTTGAAAGTTCTATTGACAAAAGGATCATGTACCTAACTAAACTAGAGGAGCAGTGAGCTATGGTAGTAGATCGTATCACTGAACATCAAAGTTAGGTGAAGAAACTCTTTGACAAAAAAGCAAGGGCTCGTGAGTTTCAAATTGGAGATTAAGTCTTGTTATGGGACAAGCGGAGAGAACCAAAAGGAATGCATGGGAAGTTTGATTCCTTGTGGAGAGGTCTATTCACCATTCATCAACTCTATGGTGAAAATAGCTTCTTGTTGGCATATCTAGATGGAACACCATTCTTGCTGCCTCACAGTTGACAAAATCTAAGCACTTCAATCCTTGAAGTATCAGATAAGTTCATTTGTACATTTGTATAGTTTTATGTTTTCATTTTTGTGTTTTTGTTTAGTCTTCTGTGTCTTTTTCTTTTTGGTAACTTGACTCTATGGCCCAATGGCATGGATGAAGGCACTTAGAGACTGGATTCTTCTCCCTTCGATTGTTTCAAATTTTGATCGATGGAAGTTCCACAGTTAGAGCCAGCTGCTGTTCTCAAAATCAGCTACGCTCGTTTTTGTAAACAACCCCTACGAAACTTGTTTATCTCGTAGTCTACACTCTAAGTTCACAAATTGAGATGAGATTCTCTTGGCCTTGTGCGAAGTCATATGGCATCCTAAACTAGTTTGCAACATTCCCTTGAATCGATTCCTTGAAGTTTGTGCAAATCGATTAGGTTGCAAACTTATCAAAATACCAATTTTGATCATTTTGGAGTGTTAGTAAAATTTTGAAACATTATGTGCAAAGTCAGCAGAATTCGCCGCTATTGCATATCTTTTTGTTTGCTTGTGTTGTGTCGGCAAAATTTGCCGATTTTACATAGTTTTTGTTAGAATATGCCTGAATGGCAATTTTTGCCGCCGTTGCATGTTCTTCATTGTAAGCAAGTGCATAGGCCGTACTTTTTAACGCCATTGCGTTTCGGGTAATTCATGTTCGGTCGGTGATTTTCACCGCCCGAGTAGGACCTTCAAGATCTCAAACTTCAGTGGCATTTATGGCCACTCGTGTTAAGCATTAAGAGCGTTCTTTTTAACCCTTTTTAATGGGTAAATTCATTCTATTTCTTTATTTCTCTTTCTCTAAGCCTCCCAGTTGATTCTCAAAACCTTCCTCAAACCGCTTGATCATGTTGATCTTGGATTCAAACAGATCTTGAGTCACCGCCGTCGTGCTTACGGTTTCGCTCTTTTTACAGGTAAGTCCTTAAACCATTATTTTTGTTATTTGTTTCCTTCTAGGGTTTTCTTTTCCTTGTTCTTTGAAGTGGTTGTTCATATCCTTTAGGTATTGTATTGTTCGAATATTGTTCAAACCAAATCATCATTTTTGCATCTTCTTTCTTTTTGAGGCATTCGTAAAACCCTAGTTTTTGCTCAATTCCCCTCTGGCTGACGTTTTGTCGAAAGAATTTGTCGATATTCATCTCATGAGGAGTTAATCTTTGCATGCCCACACGGTAAATTTTACCCCTTAAAACATGTTCATTGAAAACTATCATGGCACATGTTGAGTTGGCGGTAATTGCCACTCCAACATGTTTTTGTTATGTTCAGGTTTTATGCAATGTCGGTTATATTTTCCGATTGAAGTCCTTTCATGAATTTGTGGATAAATGCTAAGTTGGTGGAAATTGCCACTTAAGCATTTGAAGCTTTACCTCCAAAGTGTATGGGCGGTGAATTTTGCCACCCTTACATGAAGAAAAACCTTGAAACATCAACCTGCGATGTCGGCAAATTTAACCGCCCAAACACTCAAATTACTCCCTCATGCAAAAGCGGTAATTTTTGCTGCCAATACACTTGCATTTCAACCTACTTGCAGGGTTGGTAAAAATGGCAAATTTTTCCGCCCATGCATTCACTCTCAATTTTTCCTAACTCTAGGATATTTTCAATTTTGCTTCCCTAAGCCCGCTTTCCTCCATTTTTTTACTCGCTTGCACTCTAGTCATTTCAAGCGTATCCTCATAGTCGTGATTGTTGAAATGCAATTTTCCCAGATTACCAGTATTTCCCCTAATTGCATGATCATGGCTTTTTGTTGCAGCTTCTTCTGCGGATTTTCTCTCTTCACCAACATCCTTCTGGTGATAGCTTTTTTAGATGACTGAGTTGTCTCTGAAGAAGTTGAAAGTGATGAAGTATAAGTATCAAGGTGTTTTTCCAATCACCTTGGTTACTTCTAATGTCGATGACATTCGGGATATAGAGATTGGCCATGTGGACATGGCTAAATTTGTGGAAAGAACTAAGTCCAATAATCCCATTTCTGCAATGAAGAAGATTATTGACAGTAACATTCATTTGGTGTCATCTTTCCCGGTGGTAGCCCATAACACAGAGTTTGTTCTTTAGTGTGCTCAGTTTTACAATAGAGATACTAGGATAGTGATGGATGCAAATGGCAATGTGATAATTAGTTTAGATCGTGAATTTATTGATAAAGTTTTCATGTGCCCTATTGTTATAGAAGTGATAAAACTAGATTTTACTAAAGCACAAAAAGAGTATGACAAAAATCCTGAGAAAGCTAAGAAGATAATCAATACTAAATGGCTCAAGACTTCAAGGTCAAACTTGTCTAGGTGGCCAAGGAGTTTTCCTAGAAGTGATTTTGTAGAAGAAGTTGGTGATCTTATAACTCTTCTTAGCAAGATAAGGGGATTGGCCTCTTCCTCACTATTTCATGAGTGGATGTACCCTTTCATCAAGGTGATACTCCAAGGTAAACAAGCCATCTTCTGGGGTGAGCAAATCAGTAATGCTCTGCATGAGCAACTGACTAAGGTATCCACTACCTTAAAATTCTACATGACTTCTTACCTGGTGTATATAGCAGCCTCCATGAGAATCTTTCCTGGTTTAACATTAGAAGGAGATAGGAGAGTAATTCCTGTATATCAGTATTATTCTCAATTAACATTGAAGGGTTCTATTCACTACTTTAGGAGGGTAAATGATGCTTTCTTCGCAGTGTTCTTGTGTCTTTTTGACCCTCAGCTAGAACAAAGAAGAGTTTCAGATGAAGCTTGGTCAGTGGTAAATGATTTTGGATACATGTTCTTACAATTTCCTTCTTTCTCATATCTAAGGGTTGGCTTTTTCCAAGGTCATCCTTATATGTTGCCAAGGTTTCCCTCAGACAAACTTGTTTTAATGGAATTATGTAGACAAATGATTGTCGTACATAATAAACAAATGGAGCTCAAGAAACCAGGTTTCAGGTTTCCAGTTGAAATCAGCAGGTTTTTAGTATCAACTGCTGCCAAGGCTAGAGCCATAGAAACTAAAATGTATCTTGTAACCATGAAACAATTCAAACGAAGGCCAAAGTTTGATTACAGGGGTGTGAAAGACAAAATCAAGAGAAAGACCCAGTTTCATGAACCTATGGTTGAAGATGTCTGGGTGGATTTGAGAACAAAAGAAGATATTAGAAAGTTGGATTATAGCCGGTTATCTCTGGAGCAGATTGAATATCAGGGATTGGCTGACATTCCTGAAGACCTAGTGGATGATGAAGAGTTGATCGATGATAGATATAACACTGAATAGGTTGCTAGTTCTCCTCTTGCTCCTATTCAATGGTCTCAGAAAGAATTGACTTCTCTGAGGAAAAGGTTTGAGCCTATATTGGTGAACACCAACAAATGGCTAGAGGATAAGGGAATTGCTTTGAAAGAATTCCTTACAGGATCAGAGATTGAGATCCAAGAACAAACAGGTAAAAAAGTGGAAAATAGGACGAAGAACAAGAACGATGTTCCTTCTTCTTCCAAGCCACACAAGCCCAGGATCAAATTTGTAATGAAGAAGTCAAAGGCTGTGGAGAAAGAGTCTAAGATAGAAGATATGGAAATTGAGAAACAAAATACTAAAGAGCCAGCCACCGAGGAAATGGAGGTTGAAAACCGACCTACAGATCAACAAGGAGAGGAAGTTTTGTCTCCACAGAAGAATGTACAACAAGAAATGGGAGTCTCTTCTCCTTTGTCTGACACACCTATTTCAGTTTCTTTGTCTGTTTCACCCATTGATATCCCCTCTTCTGAATCTCCTTCACCTTCCAAAAGAATTTTTGACAATCCTCAAAATACTTTTGAAGATTTTCTTCATTCCTTAGAGTCTATTCCTAGCTTGTCCTCCTCGTCTTTTGATATTGGGGATACTTCTATATTTGATCACTTTGTAATGAATACTAAACAAGTATCTAATGTAAATTTAATAGGTGCAGTTTTTACTAATACTCCACCTATTGTTTCCACTTGCAGTGCAAGTGTAATTCCAGTAACACCAACAATGGGAACAGATCTTAATGTGACTAGTTATGTGCTTCCACCATGGCTATCAGCTTATACACCAAAAAGGAAGAAACAAGCCATCTCTCCAGATGATTTTGATTTTAGTAAGCTGGTGCTTGTGAAAGCCAAGACCCCGAAGAAGCCAAAGATTTTTTTGAGAATGCTTGGGGACAAGGGACACAAATTTTTGGAGATTGCAAGACCCCCGTAGGATGCAACCATGGAAAAGTTTAGTATGAATGATTACTCTATCTCTAGGGTTGAGTTAGGCAAACTAACTCATGAAAGTGCAAAAAATGATATGCAGTCAGCATTGGACATTCTGATTCAGAAGTTTGAGAAAGAGAAAGAAATGAAATATCATTACAAAGCAATGGTTGAACAGTTGACTGCAGTGGTGAGAAAAATCACTTTGAATTCAGAATCAGTAACTCCCGAGGCTATTTCTATAGAAGACCTTATTATCCAAAAAGCAGAAAAGACTCATCTTAAGGGAAGAGTACTTGGAAAGGATGCATACACAAGGAATCTCTCTGCTTACAGAGCTATCTGAGTAGACAGATAAAATGGAGAAAATATAAGTAGATCTTGATGACTTGATTGATGTTATTTCTCAAGATATCAAGTGCCTAGAATAGAATTGTGATAAGTGGGTGGAGATGAGAAAGCTAAAAATAAGCGCTCTGATATCAATTGGCGTCATTCCAAATAGGGATTCTTATACTGAAACTAAAGAGGCATTGACATATCGGAGCCGTGTGCTGACAGATTTGATCAATGACCTGGAAATTGCAAGGAAACTAAGTGATCAAAGTGATGTTAGTCTTTTGCATAAATTGGAGGAGCTTCCGTGCAATCTTGTGTCACACGATAACTGATTTCTTTCTGCAAAAGAGATGATTCAGGAATTTGAAAATATGTTCCAAAAAGAGTTCGAGGACAAAACATTTTCAATGGCCTCCATGGACAATATTCTTGACAATCAGTTAACTTTGGATAATCTGAAGGCCAAGTTAACTAGTCACGCAAAATTAGTCACCACGGTCAGAGATGCCATAGTTAGAACTAGGGTGATTTTCAAGAACACGGTTAGTCCAGACAGTCTTGGGATGCAAGCGGCTTTCACCATGTATGATTGCCCTATGAAGAAAGATGGTAATACAAGTTGAAGCAGATTTTCCATTACTTAGTTTATTTTCCACTTTTCAAATGTACTTTTGAAATAATTTTGGACATATTTACGTGTACTTTTCTCATATGTAATTACATGTAAAAACATAGGAAGTCCCAAATCAAAAAGGACTCCTTTGTTGAATAAGTCATAGTTAGTTTTTCTTTTCCTATTTTTGCTCTTGGTTCCTCTTATAAATAAAGAGGACCCCATTGTAATTATCTATCTTTTAGTTATTAAAGCAAAACTCTGTCAAATTGAAGAGCATTTTGAGACTTTGTGTTCAAATTGTAAATCAAATTTCATCAAGTGAATAAAAAATCAAGTGATCGTTCAATCTTTGTGTTGAAATAACTTGTGGCGTATTGGAAATTGTTCTTATGTCTTTCTCCTAATACTATCTTATCTGCTTGATCAAATTGTAGTGTCAATAAGAATAATTTGGGAGATGTTCTAAAGTTGATTGTGGAGATTTTGTGCTACAACAATTATCTTTAGTTTGTGATTTTATGTTTTGAAGTAAAAGATATTGGAAAGGCTTTGAACTACTATTATCTTTTGATCATATATTTTGTCATAGTATTCGGTGAAGACTTTGGGCTGCACCTTATTCTACTTGGTTCTAAGTTATAAATCAGTAAAAGAAGCAACGATAGACTTTGTGCTCTCGTGGGTTTCTAGGTTATTCAATTGGTATTGAGAAGGTGCTCTTTCAGTTTGTAAACATCATTTATGAAAAAAGAGAAATGGATGATATGGTCTCACCCCTGAATTAGTATTTAGTTTAAATAAGTTTGTGACAATTGATAGGGAACCTCCCCTTGCTAAGAGGAGAGATTTATCTCATTACACTATGGTCGATATAACCATTTTGTCTTCAGTTAGTTGAAGACAAAATATTCACCCAACATGCTTATAATGACTCCATTAACAGGAGCGTAGGTAAGAGTCCTTTTGAAGTAGTTTATGGATTGAACCCAAGAGTTATATTTGAACTAAGAGATTTAAGAGGGTTAGACAAGAGAAGTGTTGAAGGAGAGGAGTTTGCAATGGCTATGAAAGATATGCATGATCAAGTCAGAGAACAACTCAAGAAGAGTGTGGAAACTTACAAGAAGCATGTAGATTTGAAAAGGAGGAATGTTCAGTTCAAAGTTGGAGATCTAGTACTTGCACATCTAAGGAAAGAGAGGCTACCTAAGGGCATATATACTAAGTTGCTGATGAAGAAGATTGGGCCATGCAAGGTGGTCCACAAGTTTGGTGAAAATGCATATGAGATAGAACTCCCTCCTGAAGTTGCTATCTCACCAATCTTTAACATTGTTGACTTATATCCTTTCAAGGAACCTTTAGATGTAGGTACATATTTTGATGAAGGTGTTGTTGATGCTGATTGGATCAGAGATCTTCCTCCTGCTGCACCAGTCAAACTTGAAGCCATTTTATACACCAAGGAGGTCAAGAGAACAAGATATAAGGTCTATAATGAATACCTGGTGAAGTGGCAAGGTCTTCCTCATGCAGCTGCAACTTGGATGAGAGATGAAGACATTGCAAGACATGGAACTACAGTCCATGATCTAATCTTAGGTGGAGGCTGAGATCCTTTCTCCTAGGGTGTATGGTGTACAGGGGCACCTAGACTTCAAGGTTACTTTTGAATTTTTGGGTTTATTAAAGAAAATAGGTCAAGTTTTCTTATTAAATGTTGTAATAAAGCCCACTAGAGGCATCTTCTTATAGTGGAGGATTTAAAAATCTAATTTTTTGCCTAAGTTTTGGACTGTCTATTTGGGCATTGTAGTGGACATTCAATTTTTATGCTTTCTTTTTGATTTTTTCCATGATGGTGGAGTAGTGGAACATGGTATTTATATGTAAACATGATTTGGAGGCCTTAGAGATCTCGAGGAAAATCAGAGGAAGAGTTTTGAAGAGGAAAATAATACAAAAATTCTGTGTTTCTGCATTTTTCTATCTTTTTGTTGTTCTAACATCCTGTACAAGTCCGTACAGTGCTGTCATGAAGCAAAGTATCTGAAATCATGTTGGGAATAGTATTAGCTTTCATTTGAATCAAGTTTGGAGGATTATAATTGTAGTTAAGACATTTTATCAATCATTTTCTGTAACTAGCTCTTAAACCCTAATTTTGAGGGTTTTAGTGAAATCGATGGGTTTTTGGCCCATTCCATTTGCACCATAACCTCAAAATAGGTGGAATGGAGTTGATTAGTTTGATTTTGAATTGATTTTTCATGGCAGGAGTAGGGGATGTATTTAAGGTGACTATTGCAGCATTTGAAGCCTAATATCTTCATGTATTAGGACTTTTAGCTTTGTTAGAGAGATGAGTTGATGTATATGTGACTTGAGATGACTCAAGATCCCTAAAATCAACATATTCAGACCATTTTCCATCTGATTGAAGCCATGGAGTATGTTAGAGGAGTTGATAGTAAGTTTACACCATACTTGCCTTGTTAAAGAGGCCTAATTAAGCCTAATAACAACAGGTACAGTCCAATTTTGAGGCATTTATTTCAAAATAACCCATACTGCATGTTTGATATGTCATGTAGGAGCCAAAAGGGTATCTATAAAGTCAAGTGGGTTTTAGGTTTTCCAAGTATTTTACAAGATATGACTGGAAAGCACTATTCTAAGGGCTACAAGCAAATAGGGTTGATTGCAAACAAGTGACTAGGAGAGCATGGTATCATGGATCTTTGTGACCTTGAATGGTTTTAATCTACCAAAATAGAGTGTGTTAGAGTGTGATAGGAGTGTAGTAGGTTGGTTAACTTATTTTGCCTTCATTTGTACATGTTTCATCCTTTGGCAATCATGCTAGGTGAAGAGGAAATTTTTCAAGTTGGGACAGTCAACTTAGTGAGTCTTAAGAATTATTTTTCATTTCTTTGAGAAACCTCCCCTGCTCTGCATCATTTATTTCTAAATTTAAAAGAAGAGATTTATTATATATACATTGGCTTCCATATTGGGGGTAGAGGCAGTGAACAAATTGGATAGTGTGGACTTGACAATGCTTGCCAGATACATAGAAAAATGATCTAGTAAAGCCCCTGAAACATTGCAACCAAATCAATAGTGTCAAAGGGAATCAATTGATTCCCCAACCAGTCATGGATTGGGCAAAATATCTAGGAGGAAATCAATAACAGTAACCTCTAAGAATGTGGAATAGGAAGTAGAGGCTTCTAATGTCCCATCCACTCCTCGGACACAAACTTCTTCGACCACCATGCCATGTTTTGCATATTCCATTGGTAGCTACGATACCAAGATAGAATACGATGTGGTTTCAGGGGAAGTTCAAATGACAGATGCTAGAAAAACATTTGTGAATAGGTTGAAGGAATCATACCTTCAACGGTTCAAAGACCATCTATATTTGCCATTTTCAAAGATACCCATGCACCTGCAAAAAATAGGTATCCAAGACATGGAGACTGAATTTGGCATAGGTTGGTCTATAAAGAATATAAAGCTACAAATGTCTCAAAACTGCAAGAGATTTTAGTGCAACCAAACAAAGAAGATAAAAAAAACTCTCTCCCGAGCTAAGGCTCAAAAAAAGGCCAATTGATGTAAGTTTGAAAGTATGGAAAGAGCTTGTAAAAGCATATGAGAAGTCCGATGCACGGAGGAAGTCTGGTGAGGATAGTACATAGGTATTTGAATTTGTTCATAAGATTATATCAAATTTATTAAATGATTTTTAAATTTTATTTGTGCATAGTTAAATTGAATTAGTATATGTTTTAGGACAAGGCCTCCAAGGCTAGGCTTGACAAACTTTGTGCCACGCATCACATTGGCCAGAAAGGTTTACAGGCCTTGATTTGTACATTTGTAAGTATATTTAATAAGTTATATGATATTTTTTTTATTTCCTAGGAAAAAGTAAATGATTGCATATTAATTAGTTTAACTAGTCCATGTGCCATGCTTTGACAGGAGGAGAAATATGGCCTGCATCCAAGCCAATCTGAAAAGGAAATGTTACAAAGCAAAAAGTGGACTGATTTTTTAATCTGGATGGAGAACAATATCAATAGTTGACTTTCAACAACTTGGTTGGATATTGTTGTGTTAATATGTCAATTTGCATTTCTTGTGTTGAGTTGGTTATTGATGCTTAGGATGAGTTCTAAATTGTTTCTCTGTTGGCCCTAGATCCCACTCAATTGTCCCATTATTTGTAGTCATAGACATGTGCACATGTCCTCCTAGTTACCTTATTGCAGTGTTGAGATTTGAACTTTAGTCACTCTCATTATGAATACACCTTTTTACCTTTACAGAACAATCCTTGGACATTTTTCACAATAATTTTAATCCACAAAGATCGACAACTGTAAGGATAATCACTTATATACAAACGTGAGTTATGTGAACAAGCCACTAAATCATCCACACATTTGTTTATATTGAATTAATGTATAGACAACAGATCCTTTATTGAATCATTAGGTGGTGATAGAACTTATGAAAATGATAAGTCCCTTATCAAAGGCACATCATTGAATATTCCAATAGTTGCAACAATGTAGGGAAATCCTCTATCTTGTGATCAATATCATAATAAGTATACATTGGAAACTTTGTACAACTATGTGAGGTATGCCCAGGTTCTCCACACTAGTAGCAATAGATTCCTCTATTGTATACTCTACCATGGCCTCCTTGATTTCCTCCATGCTCCATATATTATGGCTCCTAATAGCACAACACCATCTATTGTGATTGTGACTGGGGTTGCGTGGTTGTGTTTAATTTTGTTTTCCTCTTGCTTTGTGGGGGACTTGTACTACTTTATAGGTGGTAATTTCATGGGTGGATGTGTGACAAACCTTGCATTAGTAATTGATAGGAACATCCTTTCGCTTTTGCAGTAGTGGACAATTTCATGAGTCTCATGACAGATGGTGCAATTAGGTATGTGTTGAGCAAGAGGGAACTATGTGGCATTAATAGATTGAGCTCCCACCACTAGATAGTTTGTAGTTGTACGCCCCTTAGTGTGGCACTTTGTTCGTCATAAACCACATTGATTAAGAGTTTTACTTGCAAGTTGTGCTATTTGCATGACCATTTTTCCATTTGTTCTTTTAGGCATGTAGTAGAATCATATGTTGGGGGCTCCCCTAATTATTATAATCTCAACACAACTTTTAAGGCAACTTTTTAATTAGGGAGAGTGAGCTAAACTAGTTCATGTTGGATATGTACAATTAGCCTACCAATAAATCATTCCTTCTAAATTTCAACATTTTATAGTTGGGTCAATCTTTAACACCAATTCCTTAGAGAGTTGATCATACCTACACACAATCTCTCCCAATTGTTACCTTATTTCCTTTAATGCCACAATATTACGATGGACCATCTTAGGGCAATTGAAAATTTTGGGAAGGAAATCTGTTAGCAGTTTACCAAGATCATTCTTGGTGCCATTAGGATCATAATGAGTATACTAGTCTTGTGCTTGCTTACAAAAAGTGGTTGCAATTAACCTAATCTCATGGTTATTATCCACAACATTTTGTGTGTGTCATTCTATCTCATATGCTTAAGTTTGACGGGCTAATAATGAATAGCAAACCCTTGTTTGGCTGCCTCCTTATTACTGATCCCATTTTGGATTCCTTATGAAGTCATGGTGATTTGAAGGAAGATCAAAGTTACACTCCAAGTAGATGTGTGGATAAAGAAGGGCTTAGCAGAATATGGAAACCTTTAAATTTTGTGATTTTTCTTTTTCCATTTCAAAACTATTTGTTTTCTTTCTTTTCTAGACAACATTTATTCAGAAGCCCTTTCCTACACCCAAATCTTTAGTTTTAAACTCACTTGCATGGAAGATGCATTAAAGGTATCAATTATATATGTTCTATGATTTAAATCCATTATTTTGTAGTTCTTAGTATGACAGAAAGAATGATGTTGTTGCTTCTTAGACTTGTTGCACACCTTGCACTAGGTCCACAGGATGGTGGAATGGTATTCGAGGACATAATGGCTCTCATATCAGATTTTTTTGCAAGGAATCAATTTAAAATGGTTTGAGGCCTAGCTTTCATTCTAACCTAGGATTCCATCACTAAAATGTCATATTATAGTCTTTAGATATGTGTATAGTTTATGTGCATGGTAGCAACCATTTAGTAATAATTCTTCACACACCACACTGTAACTGAGATGTGTGAATGCCCTAAAACTATACAGGTTCAGTCCAAACACTATCATAAGATCATGCTTGATAAGATCATGGATACATCATAGTTTAGGTGTAGGTAGGACTTCCTTAGGGTAGTTAGGACTTCCTTAGTGTAGCCCTAACTATGCATTGTAGTAGAACCATTATATTGACCATTCCAAGTTCGGACTAGTAGGGATAATGGAGTTTCAGGACCCTTGCTAGCCAAGGGAAGGTTGAGTCATATAGGACTGGGTTTGTGTTATGTTTGGAACCCATAAAGTCTTGAGGTCTTCTTAGAGGGGTGATATGTGACTAGGGTATGAAGACTGGGACTTTGTATGTAATCTTAAGCCCTCCTTTTGGATTTGTTGGAAGCCTTCTTCACTGATACATAAGGACTATCAAGACTCCTATGATAGTGCATTAGAGAGACATTCAAATCACAAAGGAGATAAATGTTATTAGGCCATCACCTATTGGAGAAGGGATTATCATAAAGAGCATGACAATGTTACCTTGTCATATTCACAAAGGGGATAGTCTTTGTGGTGGTAATTATAGTCACTAAGTTTACATCCACCTTCCTAGGGTCTGCAAAAATGCCTAAAGTTGAATATTCCTATTTTAAAGATCTTGCCATGAGTATTTTTGATGATTTTACCCCCCTAATGATCCGAAGATTAAATATAAAGGTGTGGAAATTATTGACTAACCTTACTACTGTCATAGTTAATTTACTAACATGCAATACAGTCATGAGGTTTTTCTTGTTTTATTCAAGATTTATATAATCTTCCTTATTGATAAGATGGGGGTCTGCTATTCCCAAATTGTCTAGGACAAAATACCAATGGAGACCTCCCCAATCCTCGTCTCAAGTTTCAAATGCACAATGAAATGATGGAGAACAATAATAACTTTCATAATAGTACATTAGCATTTTTTGTCTCAAGGTGGCCCTTGAGACTGCCAAGGGGATGGATATAGAGTTGGGATTATGGTTTTTGTTTAAAATCCTTGTGTCATTGACCTAATATTTATTTGTGGCAAGGATCCCAATAGTCTAAAGATTACAAATTGTTGTCAAGAAGGGACTGTCATAGTTAAGTGTGGTACTGTGATACAATTTCATCTTGGTTGAGTATTGTATAAATCTCAAGCTATTTAGAATGCATGGGGGTATTAGGGTGTGATATCACTATATAGGTAACCATCAAGTGATTTCTTCAACCCAATCTTGGCCTATATAGTACCCAGTGTGAAGAGCAAGATAGTGTTGTCCAAGAACCTTGTTACAGTCACAAATGAGGACAGTCTTAGCTATTGTAACCATAGCTAGAATCCCTTGTTGTTACCATAACATATGTGACCTAAACCCATGACTCTATGAGTATGAGTTGTTTGAAACTCCTCCGAGAAGATCCCACTATGGGAATGAATCATAATTTAGTGTTAAATAGGATTGTTGTCATTACAAAAATCTAGGGCAGTCATTGTATCCTCTCATTGCCATCATAGAATTAATGCAACTATAGTTTTCAACACCAAAGAGATGGAATTGATGGTAACCATAAGGTTTGTGTTGACTAGTCTCAATCATCCATCCCTTGATGGTAAAAAATAATGTCCCAAAGAAGACATTAATGATGATACAAATACAGACACAAAATAAGACCACTTTATATTCTTCTATTTTAGAGGACTGTCTCTACATTGCTAGTCTAGATTAAGGAAGACATGATTTAAGAGTTCATTGGATTTGATGGCTACAGGCCATTCATCAAATCCACACAAGGTGGCATGGTCAGGTTTCTGAATGCTTAAGTCCTCCTTTGTCAGATGTTGTAGTTGCAACTGCCCTATTAGACATGTATGCAAAATGTGGAAGCATAGACAAGGCATGTGAACTGTTTGACAGAATGCCTCAAACAAATGTGGCCTCATGGACTGCAATGACTGCAGGATATGCACAAAATGGATTTGTTGAAGAGGCTTTAGAAATTTTAAAGCAAATGCAATTAACTGGTGTAAATCCAAATTCCACAACCTTTGCTAGCATCCTCCCTGCCTGTGTCAAAATGGGAGCTTTGGAATAGGCTATGGACATCCATCAATACATAAAGGATAGATGAATTTTGTCAAATGTTGTAGTTGCAACTACCCTGTTAGACATGTATGCAAAATGTGGAAGCATAGACAAGGCACATGAACTATTTGACAGAATGCCTCAAAGAAATGTGGTCTCATGGAGTGCAATGATTGCAGGATATGCACAAAATATGGAATCATAGACAAAAACGTGAACTGTTTGACATGATTCCTCAAAGAGATGTCATCTCATGGAATACAATGATTGCAGGATATGCACAAAATAGATTTTGCAAGGGCGCTCTCAAAATCTTTGAATTAATTAAGCACTCTGGAACATATCCTAACATTGTAAGCTTTTCTTGTATTCTAGGTGCATGCAATCATGTAGGTTTAGTGGATGAGAATTGTACATACTTCAATCACATTTGTAACCCTTATTGCATTACACCTACAGTTGATCATTATGTGTGCATGGTTGACCTCCTTTCCCATGCTGGCTATCTTGAAGACACCCTGAAATTTATCTTTCTTTCGAAATCCCCAAATTTGCCCTATTCCCACTCACATTGAAGACCTGTGAGCAGGAATAGGGCTAACATTTTTTCTTTCTAAAATCAGTCGGATAACATATTGCTAACTTCATTTTTTTTCAAACAAAATAGCCCTTTATCTCAAGGTTACTCATGAACCTTAAGATAAATAATTATTGAAAAAAAATTGTGCATTCCTTAATGACATGTAAGAGAATTTAATCAACTGCTACTTAAAAACTCTTTAATGTTTCTATCTAATGCGGGTTATTAGATTAATAGTGAAAAAGAACATACATGGACCAAGCAATTTGTGGCACTTAAGGTTATGTAATAGAATTTACAGTTGATAGTTAAATTGTATAACAAATTGTTTTATGATCTTTACTAATGTTTATTAGATTTGTTGCATGTTTTACATCATTGGAATGACATATTAGCTGTAACCTATTTGAAATTTTATTATGGTATGTGCACTTTGATATGATGTAATATGATTATGGTTTCGATTCATATGTTGTAATATTAGATATATAACAGAAAAATAAATTATTGCATGAAATAAATAATAACTTTTCATTTTAAATGTTTTTTTTGTAGAACAGGAGTCTTCTGGAAGATCAAGATAATCCTCATGATATATATCCAGATTATGTTGGTTCTGTTATAGATCACATGGTAAAGGATGATGATAACGCAGATACATAAGACACCAAGGCTGATGATGATGATGATGATCATGATGATGATGATCACAATGGTGATGATGATGATGAGGCAGTTGCTGGTAGTAGCCAGTGACATTCATGATCATATAGACTGCATCATGGATCAGTGCTGATATATTGTTATGATGCCTCTTTTCATGGTTACTATCATATGTATCATTTTTACGGCCTGCAGTACCATATTAATGAGTTGTATCATAAATTTATGTATCATTTTAACTTAT
The DNA here is from genome assembly GCA_027924645.1 of Cunninghamia lanceolata. NCBI lineage: Eukaryota > Viridiplantae > Streptophyta > Pinopsida > Cupressales > Cupressaceae > Cunninghamia > Cunninghamia lanceolata. The sequence goes on along the minus strand of BSBN01000987.1, from coordinate 11,732,197 downwards.
ATCATTTGGACATGTATCATCTTGACTTGTATCATTTTGAGTTACATAATTTATCATTTTTACTTATATCATTTGTACATGTATCATTTTGACATGTTATTGATCTACTGGCATATTTGACTTTCACTTGTTTTAGTTATAAATGATGATGATCTTATCAATATTGACTTGTCAATTTATATATATTGAAAGTGGTTGATAATTTTTGGATGGATATTTATTACGTATGATGATTTTAATTTACTGCACAGGATGGATGTTGTCAAATTTAATTAAATTATAGATATTTGACTCACTTGTTTTAATTATAGATGAGGATCATGTTATAATAATTATCTTGTTATTTAATCATATGAGTTAAATAATAAAATTACTTACTCTATAATCATATGAGTTATTTAAGAGGCATGATATATTTAACTAATTAAATTGAAATAAAACATATTAAATTAATAAATGTAAGGAAAACAAGAAGCATTTTTAGAAGCAAAAAAGGAAGCAACAATGGAATCCAAACTAGAAGCAAACCAGAAGCAATCTTGGAAGCAAAACTTGGCGTTATCTAGGAAGCAAAAATAGAAGCAATTCAAGTAGCAAACAAAGAAGTAATAATGGAAGTAATTTTAGAAGAAACAAAAGATGCAATAATAAAATCCATATTAGAAGCAACAAAAGATGCAAAAATGGAAGCAAAATTGGAAGCAACAAGTGACATTATATTGGGTGTAAAATTGGAAGCAAAACTGGAAGCAAAATTGGAAGCAAAATTGGAAGCAAAACTGGAAGCAAAACTGGAAGCAAAACTGGAATCAAAACCAGATGCAAAACCAAAAGCAAAATTGGAAGCAAAACTGGAAGCAGACTTGGAAGCAAAACTAGAAGCAAAATTGGCAGCAAAAGTGGAAGCAAAAGTGGAAGCAAAATTGGAAGCAAACCTAGAAGCAAAACTAGAAAAAAAATTGGATGCAACAAGCGACGTTATATCAGAAGCAAAACTGGAAGTAAAATTGGAAGCAAAATTGGAAGCAAACCTGGAAGCAAAATCGGAAGCAACACAAGAAGCAAAACCAGAAGCCAAACTGGAAGCAACAAAATCTAGTGCTAAACCCGACACTAAATCTAATGCCAAAGTGAACACGCATTTTGGTGCCGGTAGAAGTGTCTAATTCATGAACTGAAATGCACTAAATTCTAGCTCTATTTTAGGCGCTAATTGCCTATTTTGTTGTAGTGTTTAAGTTGCTTATTGATGATTACTCTAGAATGACTTGGGTTACCTTTTTAAGAGAAAAATCAGAAGCCTTTGATAAGTTTAAAAATTTCAAAGCAATAGTTGAGAATGAAATGGATGCTAAGATCAAATGCTTAAGATCTGATAGAGGAGGTGAGTTTACTTCAAATGAATTTGAGAAGTTTTGTGAAGACCATGGTATTAGTAGACATCTATTTGCTCCTAGGACCCCTCAACAAAATGGGGTAGTGGAAAGGAGGAATAGGACTATGCAAGAGATGGCTAGAGCAATGTTGAAAGATGCAAATCTACTTGATATGTATTGAAAGGAAGTAGTTCACTGTGTTGTCTATCTGTTTAATAGAGTACAATTAAGAGTAAATAGCACTAAGACCCCTTATGAGCTATGGTATGAAAGACCTTCCACTGTCAGATATTTTACGATCTTTGGCAAAAAAATGTTCCATCAGGAGAGATAAAGAAGACCTTGGAAAGTTTGATTCAAGATGTGATGAAGGGATCTTTCTTGGTTACTCAACCAGAAGCAAGGCCTATAGATGTTACAACAAGAGATTGGGGAAGATGAAGATTTGTATCAAATCTCATAAGAACTAGAGGACTACGGTTCTAATATACCTCCCTACATTGAAGAATAAGAAGAAGAGAAGAAAGAAGAGGAGGAACAAGAATCAGAGTAGATACTTAAGACTCCAGCAAAGTATGTTTAGAGGAATCATTCAGCAGATCAGATCATTGGGGATAAGAATGAAGGTGTGAAGATCAGGAGAAGGGTTCCAAAAACAAGTGAGGAAGTGAATATGTGCCTACTGTCAAAGGTAGAGCCCAAAACCTTTGTTGATGCTAGCAAAGATGATGGATGGTTGAAGGCAATGGAAGAAGAATTGAATTAGATAGAGAATAATTAGAGATGGGAATTGGTTCCCAGACCAGCCAATAAGAATGTTATAGGAACAAAGTGGGTGCTTAGAAACAAATTGAATGAAGATGGTGAACTTGTAAGGAACAAAGCAAGATTGGTGTGTAAAGGCTATTCACAAGTTGAAGGTATTGATTTTGAGGAGACTTTTCCTCCGGTAGCCAGGATGGAGGCAATCAGGATGTTACTTGCCTTTGATGGTCACATGAACTTCAAGGTCTATTAGATGGATGTCAAGTCAACATTCTTGAATGGTGATTTAGAGGAAGAGGTTTACATAGAGAAACTGGATGGTTTCCAGCTATCAGAAGATCCAGACATCGTGTGCAGACTCAAGAAAGCTTTGTATGGACTCAAGCAAGCTCCTAGAGCTTGGGATGCTAAGTTGGATAAATACTTACTTCAGAAAGGTTTCAAGAAAGGTACCACAAATAGTAATCTTTACATTAAGGAAGAGGGAGACAAGATTTTTATAGTTGTAGTATATGTTGATGACATTATATTTGGTGGAGATGATGATATGTGTACGAGGTTTGTAGAAGAGATACAGAAAGAGTTTGAGATGTCTATGATTGGTGAGATGTCTTTCTTCCTTGGGATTTAAATTATTCAACTAGATGATGGTATCTTTGTTTCTCAGGCTAAGTATGTTGAAGAGATGTTGAAGAAATTTTGCATGGAGGAGTACAAACCAGTAAGTACTCCTATGGTTACTGGTTGTCATTTGAGAAAGGAAGATGAGTCACCTAAGGTTGATTAGACTCTCTATAGATCTATGATTGGAGGATTATTGTACTTGACTGCTTCTAGACCTGATATTATGCATGCAGTATGTTTGGTTGCCAGATTTCAAGCTAATTCTAAGAAAAATCATGAGAAGGTAGTAAAAAGAATATTCAGATATTTGAAGGGAACTCCAGATTATGGCTTATGGTATCCAAGATGTAATGACTTTGATCTAAGTGCTTACACTGATGTTGATTGGGTTGGTTGTGTTGATGATAAAAGAAGTACAAGTGGTGGTGCTTTCTTTCTAGGAAGCAGATTGGTTTCATGGAAAAGTAAAAAAACAAGATTTAATATCTTTATCAACTACAAAGGTAGAGTATATTGCAACATCCTGCTATACACAAGTATTATGGATGAAGCAAACATTGAAGGATATCAGGATACAATATGATAAGCCTATTCCTATTTTGTATGATACTACCAATGCTATCAATATTTCCAAGAATCCATTGATGCATTATAGAACCAAGCATATATCAATTAGGTATCAATTTTTGACAGAGAAGTTTGCAGATAAAGAAGTGAAGTTGGAATATGTTCCAATAAAGGATCAGATTGCAGATATTTTCACAAAGGTTCTTGCAAAGGATACTTTTGAGTATCTCTGGAAGAAGTTAGGGGTAATTGCCCCTCCTTCTTGCTAGATGTGTAGTGTTGGAATTAGGCCAGACAACTGAGAGGGGGGGTGAATCAGTTGTCCCACAAAATTAATCTTTCCTTTCTTTTAATATTCTTCCTCAACTTACAAACAGATTAATGATGTAAACATTAAAGCATGAAACAATAACTCATTAGCAGAAACACAATTAACACACTTGACACCAAGATTTTAACGTGGAAACCCGGTTAAGGGAAAACCATGGTGGGGGTTAACCCACAAGATTTGTACCATATTAAAACTACTTACAAGAAAAGAGAAGGCACATGCCTTTGGGCACACTGCCCAAAGCTCACTACTCAAAAGAGGCTCACTGCCTACAGAATTTATGTTTAACATAGAAAGAATTAACTGATAAATAACATCTTCTTCATGCATGGTTTAGTTTCATTGAATGCTCACAAAACTTCTGCTTTGCCCCAAATACTTCTTCTCCAACTCTTCATCCTAAACAACTCTTGTTCTTCTGCTTCTCCTCTGCTCTGTTCTGCCTTTGATCCTTTCTTCAGATTTTATTATTTTTGCACAAGGATAATTTTCCACAACTCATCAACAAGTATTTATATGCTTCATCAACCTTGGAGTGATCAACAAGGTTGGCCCTACAAACATGTGAATCACTAAGTTGTCGGCCAAACATGACTTGAACTCAAATCTTTCTCAATCAACATGCCACGCTTCATAGAATTACGCTTAGATCATCTGCAATATGCTTGAATCATCTGGTCTGCCAAGACTGGGAAAAACAACACAAAGGAAGAAATATTCAACAACAAGCTCAGTCTTCAATGCAGACCTCCAACATAGTAGTCACATGATTCAGAAACCTCCACAAGCACATTGAATTCAACAAAAACATCCGCACTCCTCCAAAATATTAGAGTCACTTGCATCTTCTTTTGGAACCTCAAGAACACTATCTGCCATGACTGTCACACTAGAAAAATTGCTTGCGGACCTCCAAACCATGAACCACTTGAGTTGATGACACACACTGGCTTCCCAAACATGTCTCTAGATCTGTAGATCATAGTGTTTCATTTGCGGAGCTATCCGAATCAGTTTCCTGTTGAACTCTTTCTTTTCTGAACACTACAAAACCTGATTCTACTCAGATGTCTATAACTTCTTCCAATCTTCATACAAACCTCTCAAATATTAACTGGAGCTACTACAGATAATCCTCTACACAGCCATATGGTCCACATACAATGATCTTCATTAATTTCTCAATATCCTCAGCATTCCAGTCTTCTAAATAGGCAACAAAAGAGGATACAGTTGACACCAATGGCAACAAGGATATGTTGACATCAATGACAACACTGATTAGGAACATATTTGCAATAATCTCCCCCTTTGTCACCGATGGCAACATATGATGTGAAAAACTAATTCAACGATCAAGACAAGAACTTCTCCCCCTTTCTCTTATCACTTTTGTAACTACTTTCTTCATTGCTCCCCCTTTCATCAGCAACTAGTATTTCACATGATTTCTCTCCCCCTTTGACATAAATGGCAAAGGGCACACATTTGTAGTCTTTTCTGCTTTTCGTTTCAAACCAATCCTTCCTAACATCATTCCAGATCACAAGATATGGCTGTGAATTCCACTGGACTGATGAACTCTAGTGCATCTTAATTCTGATAAGGAGGGGTAATAACCCCTAGCTTTTCTCTAAGATACTCAAAAGTATCCTTGGGAAGAGGCTTAGTGAATATATCCACAATCTGGTCCTTTGAAGACATAAACTCCAACTTGACTTCATTCTCATTTACCTTCTCTCTCAAGAAATGAAACTTGATGGATATGTGCTTTGTCTTTGAATGCAACACTAAATTCTTTGAGATGCTTATTGCACTTGAATTATCACAGAAGATTGTGACAGTTTCCTTAAACACAATTCTAATGTCCTTCAACATTTGCTTCATCCATAGAACTTGAGTACAATTATTTGTTGCTGCTATTTATTATGCCTCTACAGTAGATAGGGATATTGCCTCCTACTTTTTGCTCAGCTAAGAAACCAATTTACTTCCCAAGAAGAATGCACTACAACTAGTACTTTTTCTATCATCCACATCTCCTGCCCAATTAGCATTTGTATATGCACGAAGAGTGAAGTCATTATCCTTTGGATACCATAAGCCATAATCAAGTGTCCCTTTGAGATATCTAAAAATTCTCTTCACTTCTACAACATGGGATTCTCTAGGATCAACTTGAAATCTAGCAACAAGTCCAACTGTATTCATGATATCAGGTCTGGTCTGAGTCAGATAAAGCAGTCTTCCAATCATTGATCTATACCTTTTCTGATCTACCTTAGGTGAATTATCATCTTTTTCTTAACTTGCATCTGGTTACCATAGGAGTACTTACTAGTTTTGACTCCTCCATTCTAAACTTTTTCAACAATTCTTACATTCTTAGATTGAGATATGAAGATACCCTTATCTGATTGAGTGATTTGCAAACCTAGGAAGAAATTCATTTCACCAAACATGGACATCTCAAATTCACTCTACATCTGATCAACAAATGTCTTGCACATACTCTCATTTCCACCAAAAATGATATCATCAACAAATACTTCAGTAATCAGAATATTCTCATGATCAATCTTGAAGTAAAGATTACTGTTAGCAGTGCCTTTGCTATAACCTAGCTTTAGCAAATAATTATCTAATCTTGCATACCAGGCTCTTGGGGCTTGTTTGAGTCCATATAATGTTTTCCTCAACTTGCAAACCATATCTCTCTGATCAGACAACTGAAATCCTTCCCGTTGCTCAATGTAGACTTCTTCTTCTAACTCTCCATTTAGCAATGTTGATTTGACATCCATCTGATAGACCTTGAAATCTTTATAAGCAGCAAATGCAAGAAATAATTTGACTTCCTCTATTCTTGCCACCAGAGCAAAAGTTTCTTCAAAATCAATTCCTTCCACTTGAGAATATCCTTTGCATACCAACCTTGCTTTGTTTCTTACAACTTCACCATCTTCATTTAGTTTGTTTCGGAAGACCCATTTAGTTCCAATCACATTTTTGTCCTCGGGTCTAGAAACAAGATCCCAAGTGCGATTCTTTTCAATTTCCTTTAATTCTTTTTCCATTGCTTTTACCCAGTTTTCATCATTGCAGGCTTCATTTACTGATTTTGGTTCAATCTTTGTAATTAAACAAATCTCTTCTTGATCTTCAATAATTCATCTCCTAGTTTGAACACCTTTATTTCTATTTCCTATGATCTGATTTTCAGGATGATTCATTCTTACATACCTGGGAGTTTTGGGATTTACTTGAACTTCTATTTCTTGAACTTGTTCCTCAACTTCTACATTATCCTCTTGAGTCACTGGATTTTCTGGATCAATCTAGATCTGGATCTGAGCTTGCACTTGCTTTTCTTGACTTGGATTTTCATCTTGATCATCTAAATCATATCCGCAAGACCTAGTGTGTCCTTATTTGCTCTTATCAACTCTAACATTTTCACTTTCAATGATCTTTTTCAATCTTTTATTAAAGCATCGGTATGTCTTGCTTTAAGTAGAGTAACCCAGAAATATTCCTTCATCACTTCTTGCTTCAAACTTACCTAAATCCTCATCTCTTTTGGTATAGCATTTACTACCAAAAACTCTAAAATATCTCACAGTAGGAGGATGACCAAACCACAGTTCATAAGGTGTCTTACTAGAATTGCCTTTGATCTACACCCAGTTAAGAGTGTAGATAATAGTACTCACAGCATCTCTCCAATAGACTTGAGGAATATTTGCTTCCAACATCATGGTCTTGGCAGCTTCTTGAATGGTTCAGTTTTTTCTTTCCACAACTCCATTTTGCTGAGGAGTCCTAGGAGTAGATAACTATCTTTTTATTCTATGCTTTTCATAGAATGTATCAAACTCACCGGAGGTAAACTCTCCACCTCTGTCAAATCTTAGACAATTTATCTTCATACCAGTCTCATTTTCCACCATAACCTTGAACACCTTGAATTTGTCAAGAGCTTTTGATTTTTCTTTTAAGAAAGTTACCCACATCATCTGGGAGTAATCATCAATCAGCAACATAAAATATATGTCTCCTTGCACACTCCTAATTCTAGCAGGACCACATAGATCAGTGTGCACAAATTCCAACCGTCCACTTGAAAATTATTCTTTACCTTTGAATGAAGTTTTGTTCTATTTACCCAATTGACATTCTCTACAATGTTATCAGGTTTCACAAGTTTTGGAAGATCTCTCATAGCCTGAGTAGAACTTATCTTGACAATATTATCAATATTCACATGACACATCCTCCTATGCCATAACCAACTTCGATCTATCTAAGCAATCAAACAACTTTTGCCAAAACTACTTAAATGAAATATGTTACCTCTAGTTTGAGTACCAGATGCAATTTCAGTTCTGAAGCTTTCCGAGATTCTGCATTTTCCATCCTTGAATCAGAGATCATAACCCTTGTCAACCAACTATCCAACACTGAGAATATTATGCTTCAATGCTTCCACATACAGAACATCATTGGTGTTATTCTTACCATCAAAAGAGATGGATCCTCTACCACAGATTCTACCAGCTGAGTTGTCTCCAAATTTTACAATTCCGCCTTCATATTTTTCAAAGCTTATAAACTTACTTTTATCACCAGTCATATGATGAGAACATCCATTATCAATTACCCATTAATCCTTTTCAACAACTTGAGTAACCAAGGCACTTTCCACATTTGCACAGCTAGCAGATTCAGTAGACACTAGACCTTCTTCTTTGATAGCAATGAACACCCAATCATCTTCAGTGGAACCTCCATGATCAGATTCATCATCTGTGACTCCTTCTTCTCTAGCTTCTTAGACATAGTAACATTTCTTCTAACCTTTATATTTATTAGGGTTTGGCTTTGAAAATTTCTCCGAACATCTTGAGGCAAAATGACCAATCTTATTACAAGCAAAACATTTGAATGGCAATTTTCCTTCATACTTACTGGATCCTCTTGGCATTCTTTTGGCAATAAGAGCTTCAAGTTCTACAGACTTGATTTCATCATCTTCAAGATCCTTCCTTGCCTTAGCAAATCTATTTGATCTTCCTGAAGAGCTTTCACCTGAATCATATCTTTGTTTTCCATATACACTGGCCTTGAATGCAGATTCAGACTTAGGAAGAGAATCACCAAACTCACTCATTTCAAACGCTAAGAGCTTACTAACTAACTGAGCCCTTGTAACAGTGGTCGCTATCCTATTCTCTTCAATGGAAACATCTTTATGCTTGTATGCTCTAGGTAAGGATCTAAGAACTTTGGCAACAATCTTTGATTCTTCGAATACTCCACTAGCATATCTAATACCGGTCACAAGTTCATTCACTTTCTACATGTAGGAAGTAATGTTTTCATCTTCACTCATTACCAATCTTTCATATTTACCCTTCAGGCTCTGTAGCTTGGCACATTTGACATATTTGTGACCTTCATATAGATTTTCCAACTTTTTCCAGATTTCATGGGTAGTTTTCAAATCCAGGACATTTGCCAATTCTGTATTAGTTAGGGCACTCAATAATGCTTCTTTGGCTCAAATATTGCTTTTAGCTTCCCTGAGTTCGTCTAGAGTAGTAGGACCATTCTTCGAAATCTTATACTCATTATTTGTTATCGACCAAAAGGCATCACCCATACATTCCAAATGACACTGCATGCATACCTTTCAAAGGGAGTAATTAGTTCCATCAAATCTCAGACTTTCCTTCTTATAAGATGACATCTTGGATCTTCTCAAGCGGTCAAGCCTCTTTTAGAGGATCTGGCTCTGATACCAATTGTTGGGATTAGGCCAAACAACTGAGAGGGGGGGTGAATCAGTTGTCCCACAAAATTAATCTTTCCTTTCTTTTAATCTTCTTCCTCAACTTACAAATAGATTAATGATGTAAAAATTAAAGCATGAAATAATAACTCATGAGCAGAAACACAATTAACACACTTGACACCAAGATTTTAACGTGGAAACCTGGTTAAGGGAAAACCACGGTGGGGGTTAACCCACATAATTTGTACCCTGTTAAAAGTACTTAGAAGAAAATAGAAGGCACATGCCTTCGGGTGCACTGCCCAAAGCTCACTGGTCAAAAGAGGCTCATTGCCTATAGAATTTATGTTTAACATAGAAAGAATTAACTGATAAATAGCATCTTCTTCATGTCTGGTTTAGTTTCATTGAATGCTTACAAAAATTTTGCTTTGTCTCAAATACTTCTCTAACTCTTCATCTTAAACAGCTCTTGTTCTTCTACTTCTCCTCTGCTCTGCTCTGCCTTTGATCCTTTCTTTAGATTTTATTATTTTCACACAAGGATAATTTTCCACAACTCATCAACAAGTATTTATATGCTTCATCAACCTTGGAGTGATCAACAAGGTCGGCATTACAAACATATGAATCACTAAGTTGTTAGCCAAACATGACTGGAATTCAAATCTTTCTCAATCAACATGCCATGCTTCATAGAATTGCTCTTAGATCATCTGCAACATGCTTGAATCATCAGGTCGGCCAAGACTAGGAGAAATAGGAACACAAAGGAAGAAATCTTCAACAACAAGCGTAGTCTTCAATATGGACCTCCAACACAGCAGTCACATGATTTAGAAACCTCCACAAGCACATGGAATTCAACAAAAACATCCACACTCCTCCAAAATATCAGAGTCACTTGCATCTTCTTTCGGAACCTCAAGAACACTGTCTACCATGACTGTCACCCTGGAAAGATTGCTTGCGAACCTCCAAACCACAAACCACTTGAGTTGATGACACACACTAGCTTCCGAAACATGTCTCTAGATCTGTAGATCATAGTGTTTCATTTGTGGAGCTATCCGGATTAGTTTCCTGTCACTCTTTCTTTTCTGAACACTACAAAACCTGATTCTACTCAGATGTCTATAACTTCTTCCAATCTTCATGTGGATCTCTCAAATCTTAACTAGAGCTACTACAGACAATCCTCTACACAACCATATGGTCCATATACAATGATCTTCATTGATTTTCTCAACATCCTCAGCATTCTAGTCTTCTAAATAGACAACAAAATAGGATACAACTGACACCAATGGAAACAAGGATATGTTGACATCAATGACAACACCGATTAGGCACATATTTGCAACACATAGTTGGTGCATCTGTCCAGGGGGAGTAATTCATGCTATATATTTTTTCCTAGATTGATGGTGGCTACCTCTCAGGGGGAGCAGGTAGTGGTTGTTGCTGATAGGTAGAGAAGAAGGTTGAAAAGGAGAGTTTATACCCTAAAAAGGATAAGTAGTTGCCCTTTTTCCTTGATGTCAAAGGGGGAGAATGAGTAGGTGTGTGTTACTATAAATTCCAAAGGGGGAGATTGTTGTACATATGTTACCTAAGGTTGTTACTATTGTGGTTGTCATTGATGTCGACACTTAGTTTGGGTTGTTTGATGTCATGTTACTCAGTTTAGACTATCATTGATGCTTATGTTAATGATGTGCTAACAGTGATACTGCTAATGTTCATGTTTGGATGTCATGCCTTGTTCAATGTCAATTGAAGTAGTATTAAGTATGTTTGTTGTTAGCAGAGATGATATCATCATGATAAATTAAGATGGGAATTAGAAGCATTAATATTGATGTTGAGAAGATATTGATGATGGCCTGTAGCTTGTTGTATGCTCTTTCCTGATGATCCTAAGGAAGTATGTGTTAGTATAAGAAGGTTTTGGTCTCCGGATGTTGGTAAAGGTTGTTGTTGCAGGAAGCTACTTGGAAGACTGCTTAGTAAAATGCTCTGCATTCCTTCGCATTTGAAGATATGGTCATGCGGTTTAGAAGTTAAGTTTAGTATGCTATAAAGGTACTAAATCTAAATTTTCACATTATTTTCTCCTCCACAATGAAAGTTATAAGTGACCGAGTTTCAGTTTGTGCTCTAGTAGAATAAAGTGATGATGAAGGTTGATTGGAATGCTCCACATTCCCCTGGAAGTGAAGATGTGTCTATGCAATTTTGTGGACATGTTCAGGGATGTTCAATGAATACTACTATGCAGTATCAAGTGATTTGGTGGTCCGCAAGTTTAGTTTTCAAATGATAGTGTAATACAGATGGTTCCAGATGCCTAATTGTTCTACATAACATACATTTGAGTACTTGTGCCAGTTGGAGAATGTACATATCAGTTATATGAGTTTATGTGTACATTTTACATGTCTCTATGTTTTTGAGGTTTGATGCACATGCAAATATTTCTTTTTTCCAGTACTGCACAAAGTTTTCAAGTCAGTTTGTGAAGAGTTATTGTTGTTGAGGCCAACCTAGGAATATTGGTGATGTGCGCCACAAAGTGGTTGATGTGTAGAGTTCAAGAAGTGGTTGGAGATGTTATATGGGTCATGCCGACTCATCTAGGAGAAGTGCAAGCAATGATTAATCATTCATGAGTATCACCAAGTTGAAATGACCATTGTGCTACAAGATTCATGTTTTCTTGCTTAAGGGCAACCTAGTTCAAATGTGTGAAGCGTGCGTATGTTATTCCTTGAAGGATGATGCTATGAAGAATGTTTAGGACTAGGTTAAGCATGTGTTGGGGTCTATAATGCATGTTCCTCTTCTTGGTGTTGCATGTGGTTCATGATAGGGCTTGCCCTCTACAAGTTTCATGTTGTTTGATCTTTGGTCGACTTGTAATTGTAATATCCTTGTTGTATTTGGATGAATTCCAATGAAATCAATGTAATATCATGCATGTATTGTAAACCTATTTGATCTAGGTAAAGTATGATTACGAATGATAATGTAAGGAGTAGAATGTGAATGTGTAATGCATTATGATGTGTGACTGAAGGAGAAAGAGAAGAACTGTTAGATCCTATCTAGATTCATCTTGAAGATATATTTGTGACATAAGGGAAGTGAAGAGTGTGCCTAATTAATTCCATCATCAAAGAGAAGTGAAAAATAATAAGTGCAATCATCAAAAGGAGTGAGCTTCATTGTCAATTTCAGACAGAAGGACTATCATGCTGTAATATTTTTTGAGTTTGTTCTCAGTTCAAGGAGTAGTTTCTTCCTTACATTGTAGCCCTAAAAAAAGTCTACAGGGAGTTGTAGCTTCCTTGGGAGTGACCCTAAAACCTTTCTTTAGGGAGTAGTTGCTTCCTTGCGTTGAATCCCTAAAGCAAAGTCAATAGGGAGTAGTAGCTTCCTTGGGTTGTAGCCCTAAAACAAAGTTGTAATTGTTATAGCAGTGAGCTTCATATATTATGAGTTAATCATTGCCGTGGTTTTTCCCCTTTTGGGGTTTTCCATGTAAATCTGGTGTTATGTGGTGTTGTCCATTGTGTTCATCTTTTATGCTTTTGTTAATGATGTAAAGTTTAAGTTTTAATCTGCTCTAGAGGGTTTGAGATTTGTTTGAATACTGATTCACCTCCCTCTTAGTATTAGGTGTGTTCAACAATTATTGGCCTACTATCTTCAAGGATACTGCTGAACATATCAAATATTGTCATACTTGTCAAGTAGCCATGAACAGAGAATGGTATGTAGCTCAACCATTGCAACCAATAATGGAGATGCACCCATTTGCACAGTGGGGGATGGACTTCATCAGAGCCATTAGTCCTCTGTCATCAACTGGACACAAGTATTTCCTAATGGTTATTGATTATTGCACTAGGTGGACTGAGGCCGTGAGCAGTAAAATGTGTATGTCCAATGTCGTGATCAAATTTCTGGAGGATAATATCATCACCAGGTTTGGCATCCCATATGCATTGGTATGTGATAATGGACCTTCTTTTGCTTCATTAAAGTTTTCCAATTAGGCATTTGAGTATGGTATTACCCTAAAGTTTTCATCTAACTACTATCCTCAAGGAAATGGCCTTACTAAATCCACTAACAAGAATTTGCTAGATATCATCAAAAAACTAGTGGACAAAAATCCTAGAGAGTGGAACACTCTATTGAAATATGCCTTATGGGTTGATAGAACCAGAGTGAAGACAACTCTGGGTAATTCCCCTTATCAGTTAGTTTATGGAGTAGATCCTATACTCCCTATAAACCTAAAAATCCCCACCTTGTAGTTTTACCAAGAATATCTTGGCCTGAAAGATAAGTTAGAAGTCAGGTTGTTGCAACTATTACATCTAGAAGAAAAGAGAGACTGTGCCATAGATCACTTCTCAAACACCAAGCCATTGTCAAATGCTGGTTTGATAAAAAGAGCCAAAGTTAAGACCTTCAAGATATCTAAAGCCCATGAGAGGAAAGGAGATCATGGACATTTTGACAAATTATGGACAGGGCCATTTCAAATAGCTGAAATCCTAGGTGACAATACATATAGGTTAAAAACCTTGACTGGAGATGATGTCCCATTACCGGTTATATGTAAATAGTGTTTGTACAGTTGTTTGTTGAGTCCTTATTTTGGTTAGGCATCTTACGGAGCACCTCACCACCCTAGAAAACAACACAATTTATGGGATTTAGGAAATAATTTTAAACTCTCACATAGGTTGTGACTTCCATAGGTGTGGCTGTTAGGGTTAGCCGACTAGAGATATCAATTAAATGCAAATAAAGATTAAATAGAGGAATGAAAATACACAGAAATAATGACAGCAAGAGACAAGTTTTAACGTGGTTCACCCAAACTCGGGCTACATCCAACAACAAAGAGTCCAATATTATTATCCAGTAAATCAAATTGATTACAACCAACAATCCCTACAACTCAATACCGCTACAAATGCTACAATACAATCAATCAAAACCCTAACCCTTAGTTGCTTTTATCAAGCCTTGTGTCAGTTACAAAAATAGGGTGTTTTATGTCAGCTAATAGAAAAAATAACTCTTGACGCCTTTATAAAATAATAGGTAATTTTTGCTTCAGGGGCACTGCCCCCAGTAGCCCCCGCTGAGGGCGTTGCCTTCAGACCCCCACCATGGGCTCTGCCCTCGAGCCCCCACTAAGGGGATAAGCCCCTCGAGCCCCACAAGAGGGGCCTTGCCCCCCTTGCAGTCCCTTGTTAAATAATTTGGAGTAAACCGTGCCGATAAAAATGGCAAAAATTTAACCTCTAAGTTCGATTAGGCTCCATATAACAACAGTGGTTATTTTGGCTTTTCTTGTGAAATCACATTCACTAATGGTAACACAGGCTATCTAAGGAATCATACTAAAAAACACACTTAAAATTCCTTGGACCGGTTGAAAGTACTAGTGCTAGTATTAAGTGAAAAATCTAAAGGTTTGCCTTTGCTACCACTATAATTCCCAGCCTAACAGCAGGTTCTATTACCTTGCAATCAATGAGCTAAAATGATATATCTTATATAAAAAGGAAAATATTGAAAAATCAAAAGAAAATAAATTTATCCATTAGATCATCCAAATAACTCTACCAGGGCTATGGATGCCTGACTAGTAGTGGGGCTCTATTTGGGGGAACTATAGTGATAACCTTTTGGGGGCTATGGATGCTTGACTAGCAGTAAGCCTCTATCCAAGATCATCTTAATAGGTTAAATCAAACTATGTAGCTTAATGCTAGTCATTGTTGCTTTCAACTCCCCTAGAAGGAAAGGAATGGATCAATTGCACACACTTACATTCTTTCTCATAATCTAGTTTTACTGGTGAATCTAATTTCATCTGACTAGTTGAAATGCCCACACATAGTGGAAGTTGGAAACTCTATCTGGATTTAATCTTCTTTCTTAAATTAGTTGAAATTTAGTGGTTTTCTTTGGTTCCAAGTTGTTGTGTAGTCTCACAACACACCCAATTTCGCCTAGACAAAATAGGGACCCAAATTCTTTTATTTATGTTTGTGTGTGTTTTTCTATTTGGGTAGTAATGGTAAATATCATCTCATATTCCAAGTCAAAATTTCAAGTCAATAGTAGTCCCCTACAAAGGCTACGAGTGAATAGAGGATGAAACTTTGATCAACTTTGCCTTTTGAATCATGTTGACATTCATTGGTATGAACAAGTTATGCTCATTTAAATTTCTGGTCAACCAGATATCTCGATCAATGGGATATGGATATTATGAATGTAAAATGTCATGTCCAGTCTCTATAGTAGCTCTCAAGTGCATGAAAGAATGTTCAGACTTGAAAAGATAATAAACATCATTGATTTGACTATACATCCTAACCTAATATCGAGCCATATTCCAAGGTGAGTATCCATATCCATGTTTGGTCTTAAATTGTCAAAATTTGTCACATTGAGTCATGAAACCATCTACCAAACTAGATATTCGATAAGACATTATCAAAAGAACAAATGTCATATCCATGTCCATTTCTAGTGTTATCCAGCAAACATACCTTAGCTTTTAAATTTTCCAATGCATGGACATATCGCATTGAACATTTTGAATTGGATGTTAAACTTGCAATATCCATATCCATATCTTGTCCCAAAGAACCTCATCCCAAATGCTTAAATCATTGACTTTTCAATTGGATATCCTGCAATGGATATTCTGCAATGGACATTTCAAATATCCTAACCTTCGCGACCAAATGAGAACCCGCCACTTGTATCCTTGGTCAAAGTCAAATGGATAATCCATAATGGGTATTTATAACCAAATATTAAAAATTAAACATCCATTTCCATGTCCTATCTTAAATACCATGTGCAAGCCCGCTCCCAACTGTTAATATTTTAAATTCAAAATACATGCTTTTTGCCACCTGTTTATTCCACCCGCGCCCAAGCAGTAATTATTTACCTAGCTGCAATGAACATAAATGCACTATACTTAGCGAATTTGTAGAAAATAAAAGGTAATCGTAACAAGCATTGTAATCATCAAAGAATTTTCGTTTGAAATTCAAAGAGAATAAGTGTAGAAAGCAGTGACTAAAGGTAAAATTACAGGAGATTGATACGGTGTTTATTCAACTAAACAGAATCCATCATATAGTAAAAATCAAGGTGATATTGTAGTTGCCAAGTATGGATACGACAAATTTCCCCCTTTTATTTTATTGTTACAGAAATTCTTTCTTACCAAGGGCAAATTTTTGCTATAAAGGTAAAATTGAAGAGTAATTTCAATCTGTTAACTATTAGTTATAGGGGATTTGGATTGCCTGATAAATTAATATTAGTCATTATGGATACCTATATTGTACAGGACAAAATGCAGAAGTGACAAACACATAGTGAGAAAGAATTTAAACCACCAGTGTTCCCTAATATGGAACAAGTTAGGCTATGCATTGGACACTCACTGTAGAAAGATAGACCTTGAGGCCTTCAGGGAAAAGATCTAGGCTCGGGAGGATGATTTCATGTTGAATAACATTGTATTGAGCAGTATGTACCATGCAACTGGGTTTTGATACGCAGTTGAAGCCTTCGAGTTGGTTGTTGAGTGTTCTCAGAAATATAACCCTATGAACAAGAGGGTAGAGAATCAAGGGAGAGTGTATGCATACTTTTCTATCAAGGGCATCACTGATGCATTCAGGTTGCCCAAGGACTGAGATGTATTTGAAATAGACCTAAATGCCTTGTTTGCCAAGTTCAATAATAACTTGACAGATTGCTAGAAAATTATGTATACATCATGGACGGATCCTGTGACTAAAGCTAAGGCAGTTTCCAAAATGCCTCACAACCTATTCAAGTTTGAATTCAACCCCGAGATACAATACATGATAACTTTGTTGAGTAGGATGGATGGAAGGGTAGATTCAGGAACTATGGAGCCATGGATGTTTGGCCTGATCTGCTTCATGAAGGAGAAGGGTAGGGTCATACATTGGGCCAAGCTTATTAGTGACAAACCTCATGATGGAATGATAGCATGGAAGAAGAGAAATTAGATGTTCTACATGACATCCTATGTGGTGTATGCATGTGCCTATATATACCAGTTTAATGGGTTGCATATGATCGGGAGGCTAGGACATCAGCCAATGGATCAATCGGTATGGGAATACTACCCACAATTGGAGATAAAATAGTCCATCCAACATTACAAGACCATGAATGGTTTCTTCATTATGCACCTGGTTCGGCTGATGGAGAGAGATCGAGCCAAAAGGCTCTCCAAAGAAGCCCAAGAGGTAATACAGCTGCATGGGGCCCAATTCATCTAGTTCCCAACTTTTACCTATATTAGGATGGAGGGATTTGAAGGGAATCCTTATATGTTTCTGTGATACCCTACAGACAGGGTATTGCTATTGGAAATCACAAGAGAAATCACACCTTCTTATGAAGCATATGTACAGAAGAACAAGAAAGGAAATATCAAGTTAGCTATCAATTGGTATACTTGCTTGGATATCAGTAATGCTAAAAAGTCTAAGGTTGAGTTGCAGATGTTACATTTACAATTGTTCCCTCTTATGAGGAATTTCGACCCCTACAATAGGATGGAGAGGTATGTTAATAAGAAGTTACAACACATTCCCCACCTAGAAGACTTTTGGGCTGATTACATAGATGAGGAAGATGTGAGGAAGAGAGGGTATCAAAGATTGATTCTCAACTAGATCAGGACTTTGGGGTGCTTGGAAGTACCGCCACAGGTAAAGTCTAATAATGGCCAATTCATGAATCTAGAGTATATAAGGAATCTTTATCCCTTTTGGACTAGACACAACTAGAGGAGACCTCCATTGATGCTATAACCAGGAAGCTCATGATTGCCACCCAAAAATGGGTTGAAAGAAAATTCAATGAGCTAAAGGTAAAGGGTGTAGCCCTAACCTATGATAAAAAGAGGAAGATGAAGGACCAAGGAGACCTAGAGTATGATGATTTTCTTATCCATAAGAGAAGAATCATGGAGGCAAAGCTAGCAAAGCCAGGACCCTCTACATCTGGGGAAGATTTGACAACAGAAGGGGTTTCTATTTCCACAAGGCCCTCACCTCCAAGGGATTAGTCATTACTAGTGATCCCCATCCCCACTATAGCTTCCCAAGAGTTTCATCCGACAGATGTATTAGGAGGAGTGGTCATCCCTAAGAAGAAAAGAGGGGCTCTTACGCCAATGAGAGGAACAGTATCCAAACTAGTGGATTCTCAAATTGTTGCAGAGAAGCCTATGAAGATGGAAATGATGTTTGCATCAGATCAAACTCAAGGAGATCCATCATCACTACCTTCTACACTACAAACATATCGAGCAAGAAAGGTAGAGGCGTATCATGCTCTTGCTGGGGATGAAGTAAGGGAATTGTAGCATGGCATACCTGCTCAGCAAATCATGTAGGTAAAGCAAGATCTAGCTGAGGAAGCAAAGGCAAAAGAGCAAGCCATGGCTAAAGAATTTTATTTACCACTAAACAGTCTAATCGACCTAACTGATGATGAGGTCACAAGGGATGTGACCAATGTTCCAGTAGCTTCCTTGGTAACATATTCAGAAGCACCTCATCAAAATCTTCAACAAGAAGATGACATTGAGATGATTACAAATCTAGAGCCAACAAAGGATCTTGAAGTGCAAAACATATCGGATATAGAGACATCAAGATCACCTCAAGAGCCATTGGGCCAAGGTTAGTTGGATGACCTAGTAGATAGAATAACAACAGATGAAGAAGGGATGGGTGCGGCCCAGCCTGAAGAAAAAGATAAATCCATTGAGGATGTCTCACTCTTGGATATTCATGTAGAAGTTGCTCAAGATATTCCTACTAAAGGAGAAATTAGGCAAACTAAAGAGCAGGTAGAAACTTAATGAGTATGAGAAACAAGAGGAGAAGGTCCTATAGGATAAAGGGGATGAAGAAATGGCTGGTGCAGGTGAAAATCATGATATTCCTCAATAGGAGGCTCCTAATATTCCACAACACGAAGAGAATCAAGAAGAAGTGCTATAGCAAGAGGAGATTCCTCAAGAGGAGGTGTTACAGCAAGGAGGTCTGGATAAGGACATAGATATGACTATCAAAGATGCTCAAATTGAGCAAACAAGTCATGAAGGACCGACACAAGATTTGCCAGAATGGTTAGAATCTAAGGTAATTGAACCTCCTACTAATCTCATTCCTTTTGACTTCAAGTCGTTGTTTTCTATAGAAGGGACAAAGCCCAAATGCAGGGAGGGTTGTGTCTGCCATCAAAAGAGACACAACTAGACATAGGACAACACATCTAGCTGTGCCTCTAGTACAGTGGACACGGCAAAGGGGGAAATTTTAGCCAATTAGTATCAAATAACCACCATGGAACTTGGACATGTAATTGTCGAGCAAGAGATCAAAGATCTCAAGGGTAGCACGGAAGCAATAGCAGCTCGCATCCGCAAGACCAAGCTAAAAAATAAAGAGTTGAAAGGGCACATTGCCTAACTTCAAGCATTTGTCAAGGGGTTGGTAGCCCCAGGGACACAAATAATGGAAGTACCAGCTACTTTGACATTGGTAACTGAGGATGAAATAAGTGATCTTGATGCAAAGAAGCATCAAGCATAGGTGATGCATAATTGGTTCTCCAAGTTCATAAAGGAAGGAGAAGAAATAATTCAGATTGCATTATCCAATTGGGACAATTTAGCGTATATCAAGACAAGGGAGAACATCTTGAATAAGTAATGTGCTACGAGGCTTGATCAAAATGATCAAGACCTTGGTAAATTGAAGGGTGCTGGTAAGCTAGATGATCAGGTGTTGCTAAAGCATAACATAATGACCATCCAAACCATGCCCAAAATTTCAACATGGATAAAGAACCTAAAGTTTGAAGTAGATATCCTAAAAGCATGCAGACTTAAGGTAGTGGATATAAGCATAAGAGCACATGATCTCCTAAAAGATGAAATGGAGATCTTGGAGGAACTACTTGGTGCCCTAATGGATGAGAAGGAAACATATGATGAACAATTGTCCATAGGAGAATTTAAATCTAGATTCGATCCTATTTTGAAGAATCCTATGCAAAATTTTTTAGAGGCTACTATAGAGAAAGTGATGGAGTTGTCTATGAAAATGAAGGCATATAGGGAAAAGTTGGATAACAGGACAAACAAGTCGGTATCCATAAGGGATCAATTGTAAATGCTAGATTATGCCAAGGTCAAAGTGCAAAAGTTTGATAAAATAGAAATGGATACAACTATCAAGGCATATGAACTGTATAAGAGATTGGATTCTAGAGGGATGATAGTTGGGAAAGACTCATCTGATGCAGAATAGGATATTCAGGAAGATACAAAGGTAAAGATGTTGGGGAATATTCTATTTCCAGTTGTCCTCCACCCTAGATTGCCAACTGGCAATCACATGCCACATTTCCTGACTGTTGCTATATTATAACCAATCTCAAGTCCTTATTCTATAAAAGGACCTAGATCATTTGTAATTAAAGAAGACTGAATTGATGAACAATTTGGAGCACTAAGTTTGTTGATTTGACAACTTTGTGACTTACATTTCATGGTTCTTTCTCATATCAGTTGTATACTTGTATATCTTTTGAACATATAGTGAATATGAAGCTACATATTACAATCCCATCATAAATCTTGTGTAATCCTCGTTGATTTCCAACATGTAATGTTGAATTGCTGCATTCTTGTGAAGTGCATTCAAGCAATTGTTTGTTGACTATCAAGTTCCCTTAAAGATTCGCACCTCTTATGCATAACTATGAATGTTTCTGGTGAAGTATGAGTAGGATTACCTCATTTCATGACTATGTCTAGATATACATGTGGATTGCTAGTGAAATTTAGGATTCTTGGAACTCTTTCCCTTCTAACCTGATCTTTTGACTTTTATTTCATAAAATTGTAGTGAAGAATTGCAAATAATGATAAATCATATGCAAATAACCGTAACTCCTGATGAATTACATGCTTTAAAGAGGATATTTATGTAAATTCATAGTTTGTATACAAATATTAGTTCAAATAGTAATCATTTCAGCAAAACTAATCAAAGTTAATCATAATTTTAGAAGAATTGATCAAAGTCATGTCAAATTTATAATAATACATTTGAAATCTAGTTATTCACTTAAGAATTTGACATAAACTGAGAAGATATGTACAGATTGAGTTAAATATGCAAGATATTAAGTGAATCATGATAAGATCTAGATGAACATGACTTGGAAGTGCGTAAGGCCCCAAAATGGAATACAACATATCACAACAAACCCTGAGTGATAATCAAATGGTCAAGACCTGACAATCAGAGACTTGAGACTTCATATCTTTAAGAATCATGTTATCTTTCAAGACGAATAGAGGTTTGTTGTGAGAACTTTTATTTGTGTGCATGTGACTAAATACTACATCAACAAGGCCGAAACTCTGAAGTTCTTACAAAGGCAAAAATACAAGGAAAAAGCTAGGATTCTTTTGGACTTAGCTATTTTTGAGGGTTTTTCCTTGCATTTCAAAGGGAAAACACTTAGAAACTTCTTGGATCCTGGAACCCATTCAAAATAGTCTTAGATTCGATATAAATGATGGGTTCAACAACAAAGGCACAAAGTAGGATATTGATTGATTTGGCAAGAAAAGCATGCAAGTGTGGAAC
The DNA here is from genome assembly GCA_027924645.1 of Cunninghamia lanceolata. NCBI lineage: Eukaryota > Viridiplantae > Streptophyta > Pinopsida > Cupressales > Cupressaceae > Cunninghamia > Cunninghamia lanceolata. Next base: position 11,709,964 of record BSBN01000987.1, on the reverse strand, counting down.
TTAGTTTTTTTTAGCTGCCAACAAACCTAACTTGTCCAGGATCTCCTACATCATCTTATTCTACCTCAGACAACTCTTCTTTTTCATCTTCATCTTCACTTTCTTCTCTTATTCTTGGCTCAAACCCTCTTCACAGCTCCTTTTGCAATGCATTGATTTGCCTTTGCAAGGCTCTAAAACCCTCTTCTATCAAATCATTTCTCCTAGCACCACCATGGTTCCTTCGTGGAGGCATTTTTTTTCTTGAGTTATATAGAAAACCCACAACCTCAGTTGATTTTTGCAACAAACCCACAACCTCAAGTCCTAGTGCAAATTGCCTCACAATCGGTGACCACTTGATGAAGGGCTACTACACCCAACACTCACATACAAAACAACAATAGAGATTCTCATGAAAAATGTGAGGACTGAAATCAATAAACTTTTATTTCTTCAGTAAAATGGAGTACAAAATCTAGTATTACATGATTCAGCAACATGGGTTGTTTCACAATAGAGAAAATTCTACTCTATCGGATATTTCTATAATCCACAACCACAACCACACATATGGAACTGTCCCTCATAACCTTTTTGTTCCCCTTTTTATTTGGCACCAATAACTTCCACCCACTTCTCCACTACCTTCTCGAATGTTCTAGAAAGTGTAACTCCCCTTTTTGGGTGCCAAGTCTAGCTCTCCATTGTCCCACCCAAGAAATTAGAAATTTGAAATTTTAAAGTTTTTAAAATTTTGTAACACAACTTCTAGTGGCCATAACTTTTGAACTGGGTGTCTAATTGACAATCATAACTAGGCACTGAAAATCTCATGAAGAGATCCATGATGCACAAAATCATCTAAAGATAAATTTTCCCACTTTTGGAACCCCAACAAAGCTTCTAAGAGCCTCAAATTCAAATATGAAGTTCTTCAAGAGCAAATTTTGAAGACAAAAACTTTAATATCTCTCAAACAATAAATGATATTCAGATGATTTCTTTACCATTTGCTTATTTTTACAATTCCACTTCTTGGGGTAAATTTTCAAGTCCATATGTACCCAAATAGGCCAACTTACTAAAAATAGCACGTTACTAGTTTTAGCCTTTCTAAACTTCTGACAGTCCTGAACCACTGAAGTGTCAACATGGACTCTGACACAACTAAAGAAACCTACAGAAACAAACAAATTCAAAACAACTTCAAATATTTTTGGGTGATGTAAGATTGCCCTTACACCACTAGATGTTCCTACATCACTTCTCCAACTCCTCAAGACTCCCAAGCCAAGACTCTCCAAAAAACAAGAAGTAAAAAATGAAGTAAAGTCCCTTTCTCAAGTTGCAAGTGAAGTATATGTAATGAGTGACATGTCACACCTCCTTGCCAAATGAGGAGGTACCACATGGCATCCATCTCATTCCCTCTCCACCAATTCCCAACTCCTAAGGAGTGATTTGACTCCTCATGGTTCTCACGCATGTGTGAGACCTAGGGGAGAGGAGTGTACTTGTACACTCTTCTCCAAAACCATCCTAGGATTTTTTCCCACATGTGTGAAGCATGGGGATGAGTGTGTGTTTGGTCCAACCCTCATCCTTGACCCTAGGAAGGTGGGATGGGATGGTGACAAGTCCACCATCCCTCTTCCCAAAACCTACCCACGCCACGTTTTTCCATGGAACTTGGGAGTAGTCAAATCCTCCCAAAAATCAAAATTCAAAGCCCAAAAGGTCCCCAATCCCAAGGTATATGACCTAGGGGTCCAAAAACACTAAAATATACATGGAAATGATATTTTAAGGTCTTCTAAAGTGACCCCAAATTCAAAATCCGAGATTGAATACCAATGATAACTTTAAGAAATCCTCCCTAAAAAAAGATATAAAATCCTGGCGAATCTTTCATTTTTTTGGAAAAAATATTAATTTTTATTGGCAAATCTTTCATTTTTTTTGAAAAAAATATTAATTTTATTGGCGAATTACTTTAAATCACTAGAAACTTGTAGAAAATCCTTGCGAATCTTGATGAAAAATAGGAAAATGCATTGATTAATGGATGGCAAATCCTTCATTTTAAAAAAATTAAATTCCTATGGAAAAGTAAGTCCTTGAGGGTGGTAGGGATTGACTAGTTTAAGGTGTAGTGCTCATTTCTATAACTCCTTAATTCCTTAATATTTTAAATCAAACATTGAATATTTTAAATCAGTCCTAAATTATTTTTCACCAACCTTTATTATATTTATAATCTAATGGTTTGGGTTCAATTCTGTGGGCCAAGATGTACTCGTGAAGCTCCAATGCCCATGTGGCCTGAAATTGCATTTAGGTCATTGATCTCAATGGAGATCAATGGGCTAAATGCAATTTCGGGCCCCACAGGCATTGGAGCTCCGCGGGTGCATTTTGGACCATGGAATTTAACCCCAACCATAAGATTGCATATTGAGATCAATGACCCAAATACAATTTTGGGCTCAATGGGCATTAGAGCTCCGTGGGTACATTTTAACCCATGGAATACAATCCCAATCATTATATTATAAATAAAATCAATGGTGGTGATTAAAAATTGGTAATATGGCCCTAAAGTAATAAGTAATTATATAATTTTATTGGCAAATTAATTTCATTTTCTACAATAACTTATAAAATTTAGGTGAATCTAATCTAATTAGGTATCAAATATTGTGGCAAATCTTTGAGTTTAAAAGTTTAATAAAATAAATGTTCTGGCTATTTAGCTAGGACTAAAATAAATTCTATAAAAATTTGGCGATTCACGTTGCATTACAGCTTGTACTATTAGCCAAATTTTGATTCCCCAATTTCAAATATTAGCCAATTGGAGAATATTAGCCACTAAAAAATCATTGTTGAACACATAGGATGACAACTCATCCTCCAAGCCAACTAAATATCCTATACACCAATTTAAAAAAATACTTAACATCACATAATAAAACACCTTACAACATTTCACAACAATAAAAGACTTTAGTCCCCATCATGGACTAAGGTCCAGCTTCACTAGGAATTCACATAGGGTTTCAAGATGACCTTTGAATTTCCATTAGCCATGGAAGGTACCTACACAACTCAATTGCACACAAAAATATGTCTAATATGCATATATAGCTGAAGAAATTTGAATACAATTCCAATCATAATCACATTCAATGCCAACATCTATACTCTAGCTAATAATCAAAATCCATATAGATATCAAATACATATCAATTCAATTTCAATCTTCATTCCACAATATCTCCTAGTGTCATCACATATGCATCACACTAATCTACTAAGCACATAAATTCAATTTCAATTCACATCAACTTGTTTAATAGCATAATCCATAAAAGATAATTAGACAACATATATGATCAATTAAAGCATATGTCCATCACATAAATCAAACTATAATAAAGTTATCTCATAATTATGTCACTATCATCGTATATGAAAGTAAATAACTAATCTAATCAAAATAACAATGTCTACTATAGTCTATCCAAATATCATAAATCTAAAATCAACAATCTAGTGTCTAGGTATCCCAATAATAATATGTCCAATATCCATATATAACAACCATAACATATCTAATAGTGCAACTAAGTGTGACATTTATGAATGGGCCTCACACTTCCAAAGCTTGTACAACCTTCACCATAGATCTTCCATCTTTCCTTTAGATCAATGGTTATGCACAACCGTGCATAACCAATCTTTAACAAGTCAAGAGTTAGGGCATGGGAATTGATCTTGAGTGCAGGTCCACCATTGGTCTCTTGAGATACACTGGGTACCACATGGAAGAATGTGATGTTACCATTAACAACACAAGCCTACCTAGACCTTTGTATGAATTTGGAGATCTATTAGACACATAGTTAATGGCCACATGTCATCAAGTCATTCTCCCTTGCATCGGTACAATAAGAGGGGAGTGGGTCCCCCTCTTTAGAGCATAGTGTTGGAAATGGGGCATGGTAATATAAAACAACCATGTGTAAGGTGCATCTATCGATCCTTGACCTATAATAGTGACTCAACAGCTGGTTGGGCTAGGTGACAAATGTCACGACATGACCCAAACTTGAAGTACATGTAGGTCAAGAAGGGGCCACTAGGAGTGCTTTTAAATTAGAATACACATGGTTGCAGGTCTACGGGGGTGTTGGCTATTCCTAGTGGATAATTAAATTGTGGTGTGCAAGAGAAGCATGGACTGGTCAACTACATAAAGGAGAGACAAGGGAAACTAGGAGAAACAGTTGCACAGGATACTAAGATTTAAGCGGAAGGGGCCACACATAAGTGCATAAACCATAGTGGGATGTCAGATAGGCTTATTGGCTAGGGGTTTCATGGGCTTGTGCTAGAGTGAGTCTTAGGACTTGAGGACTTAGTACACAATAGTGCAGGAAGCACAATTTAAATATTTCAAAGGTAGTCTCAAGGACCAAAACATTCCATAGACATCACTTGACACACTAAGCATAAAAACTTGACAAGATAATTAGGATACAGACACATGAAAGACCATTGTAAGCTAAAGTGCAAAAAGGATCCCAACAATCTATTTGAATATAAATGTTGAATACTTTGGTGAAAGGTTCATGTAATTAGAATATGATTGTAGAAGAAGGGTATGTTGTAAGGTAGTAGATTGAGACTCTATATAAAGACCTATTATATTGAATCTTTGTATTTTAAATAATATAATTATGATGGTCCTTTGGAGTTAGGTTTTCTCTCGTAAGGGTTTCCCATGCAAATCTTGAGTCTTATGTGTTTCTTGTGGTTTGTATACTTGTTATGTATGAAAAAGGGGGATGAGGGTTTGATAGGATTGTTTAGCTAAATCCTCCTTTCACTACACACATTCAATGACAGTTAATCGAGTTGAATCACAACTTCTACAAGAGGATTCACCTACAAGTTGGTTGTCACTTTTAATGATAGGGAAACTTGGAAATTGATGATTAATGTGTTAATTTAAGCCCACTTATGCTCAAAACCCTAATTATGCAAAATTGTAAACAAACAGACGAATTCCACCAAATGCTTGCACATAGAGATGGTAAATGAAGATTAGATACACACTAGATTTTGAAGTTTGGGATCCTAAAATGTCAGGGGCAAAGGGACTCATGCCCAAGCCCAGTGTAGTGTTTTATTCAGGGGTTTTCAGACTCCTTATGCCACTAATTATCCCCGTTCCAGAGATTGTTGAAAGGCACAACACAACTAAGAGGGGGGATGAATCAGTTGTATCAAAAATTTTAACTTCTTTAACTCAAATCACATTCACATTTACTTTCCTTAACTCCTTGAACTATTATGTGTTGGAAATAGGATAGACAACTGAGAGGGGGGGTGAATCAGTTGTCACAAAACTTTGTATCTTTTTGCAATTAATTCTTTCTTTTGCTACTTAATAACAATTCAATAATTTAGTCATGAAAACAATCAATCATAAGAGTAAGAGCAGAAACACAATAACACACTTGACACCAAGATTTTTGACGTGGAAACATAGTTAAGGGAAAAACCATGGTGGGGGTTAACCCACAAAAATTAATACCCCGTTAAAAGTATTTTACAAATGGGAATGCACATGCATTCGGGCGCACTGCCCAGAGCTCGCTACTCAAATGGAGTCTCACTGCCTATAGAAATATTACAATAGAATAATAGAGATCTGAATTGATTAATAGCATCTACTCATGCAAGAGTTTTAGTTCTGGTTAAGTACAAAAATTGATCTTACACATTTCATCTTTGCTCTACTCTTCTTACTGTTCTACCTTCATTCGCACATTGGATTTTTGCTCTTCTTGCATACACCTTCTTCACATACACCACACACACTAAATCATCCAATTCCATTGGCTATATATATCTGCAACATGACCTACAATCATTTTACTAGTCAGCTTCAAAAACATTTAGAACTTTGTTGAGTACTCTGCTCTATCGGCTAGATCCATACATAATATGAGATGTGGACCAAAACTTGCACTCACAAATTGTCAATTAGGTCAGCCACTATCATTGGTCATCACCATTTGCCCAATAAACAACTTCTATACATCTGGAATTAAGATCTTCTGCAAGGTCGGCCTGTTCTTCTTCTGTCTACTTTGATAAACTAGAACCCAATACTCAGAGGCTAATATCTTTTGAATCCTTCAGTACCGAAGGACAAAAATCTAGATTTAGACTATCTTGACAATGTATATGACTCCCCTAGATCCGCAACTAATCATGACTTTCCATCAGAGAGATGCGGACCAAAATACCGAACCCTGTTACTGCTATGTTCCTAACTGCCCAGACAGACAAATTCTGAATTTGACTTCTGGTATGAACAAATTGTGTTATGCGGATGATTGTGATGATCTCAGTTGCCATCAATGACAACACCTATCAATGCAAAGCAGTGTGTCTTGCCAACAATCTCCCCCTTTGGCATTGATGGCAACACTTAGTAAAAAATGACTAAGTGTCAGAATAACTCCCTCTCTGCTTGTACTCCATATTGTTGTTCATACTTCATTCCAAAGCTCCCCCTTTGTTGGATTCCTCATTTTTCACTGCTCTTCACTCCCCCTTTGACATCAATGGCAAAGGGTGGGGTCTGCAAGACAAAATCTCTAAAACCTCTATGTATAATGTTGCATATGTACAAGTAATCATTAAGTTCTATTTACATGAACTTGAGAATGTCTGCAAAGCTGGTTTTTATTTGCACAAGTTCAAAGGCCCAAGGACTCTTCATTCTATCCAAAATTGAGATGTGTCCACTCAACAAAAATGAAAATGCTTCTACCTTTGATAGATCTGTTGGATCATTAGTCTAAATTATAGTCTGAGCTTCAGATAGGGCATTATACATTGTCTCTAACTTACGGGCAATCAATCCCTGGAGCTCACACATTCTCTTCATAATGTTTCCTTTCTCTTTGATAAGTTTCTTTAACTCTCCAGTCAAGCTAATTACTTGACATTCCTGACTTATGGGTGACATAGTTAGAGGATCAAAACTATTGGATAGATTTGACAAGTTTTGTTCTTGTTCCTTTATCTTCTTCTCAATATCCTCACTTACTTTGGGCTAGGATAGACAAAATTTATATACATCACTTCCATCACTTAGAGCATTTTGAATACTTTTTATACTGATAGCAAGTATAGTCCTATCATACTCTATTAGACTTTTAATTTCACTAAATTTCTTATCCAAAAACTCATTCCTGACTTTTGTCTCAGCAGACTTCTCAAAGGACTCAAAATGAGTATTTACAAAACTTACAAGATTTTTCAGATGTCCAAAGGGGGAATCAGATGGACTCTTCTGGTAGGAAGGCATTAACTTTTCCAAAATCCCAGTTGCAAGTCCCAGTAGCTCATTGTCCTCCATGTGGAACTTTAACATCTTTTCTCTAGCCTTTACTTGGGTGAATGATTGTATTTTCATCAATTGAATTGGAGAGAGAGCATCTGGATTGGCTAAACCTTGGAGTAGTTCAGGTTCATCAAGCTCAATTATTTCTTTCTCAAGAAGACTTTTCACTGCATCTGTAGTGTCTCTTGCAACATTTTTTGAACCACCCTTTTGTTCATCATATTTCTCAGTATCTGCTTTAGGTGCTTCAATGTTTGCACCATCTTCTTTTGCTTTATCTTTCTTCCCTTTTTCCTCCTCTTTCTTTGCTTTACTTTTCTCTGTGTTCTCTGCAGAGGGACTCTTTCCTATTTGTTCACCACTTGCAACCAAATCTGGAGGGCTATGTGTAGTGGCAATATCCTCTTCTTTTTCAGAATGGTCAGGTGGAGGAGTTACTTCTGCATCAACTATTTTTTCTATGTCCTCCTGATTGACTTGTTCCTCTTCCTGGACTTCTCCAACATTTAGATCTAAAAATCCAACATTAGTCTCTTCATAGGTTAACTTCGGAGGATCTAAATTAACACTTTCATCATCAATTCTTTTGTTAGTCTATTCTTCTCGAGCTTCATGTTCCAGAACTGAAGGATTGACTTCTTCTACTTGTTTTTCTGAAATAATATAATATTTATCTTTGTCTAAAGCCTTTCTCAAGATTTCTTCTATTTCTTTTGCAATTTCCTCAATTTCACTAAGCATTAGTTTATTCATTCGGACCTTGCTTCTGAATTTATCTTAAACTTCTTTGAGGATTTTATCTACTTCTCTTTTGGTCATCACAGGACACAAAGTGGAGAGAACATACTCTCTGAGTTCTATGTCTTTATCTTTAGTTGCTTCTTTTCTCATTTCCAGTACTTTCCTCAAATTCTTTGGAAGTTCTTGTAAAATTTCCAACAGGGCTCTATTGAATTTATTCAAATATATGATAATGGCATCTTCCAAAATTTTATTATTTGCTTGATCAAAATTATCATAGTAAACTCTGACAGGCTTTAAATTTCCATGAACAGTGATTTTTTTTACAATTTCATCAATAGTCATAGCGACCTTACCGGTGACTAGCTTTTTACTAGCCTTATTGCTTCTGGAAGGCTGGTCTTCAGAAGTCTTTGAAGTTCTGACTTTCTTGGATCTTATTTCTCTTATTTCTTCATCTGTCTCTATCTCTTCATCATCTTTTGTGCTTGTGTGGGTTCTTGTGGCCTTAGTTTTCTTCCTTTTCCCTCCATCACCAGATGGAGTCACTTCTAGCTTCTTAGTGGAAGTGGACTTGAGTTGCTCAGCAGGAATTACATAACTCCTTGTCTTCCTTGAAGAACTTGGGATTTCTGGAGTGACTGCCGGTTGACTTTTTTCTTTTTCTTCTATAGTATGCTCAGTGCTTTTCTTCATCTTTTCAATTCTTTCTTTGTTCTGCTTTACTGCCTCCTTGGTTAGGCCAATGCTCTTAGCATACCTTTCAACTTGTCTTTGTACTTTCCTCTTGGTCTCAGGTTGTTTGAGCTCCACATGTTATTTTAAACTTAATTCCTTGTAGGTTCCAAACCTTTCCACAGAGGTATCTTTAGATGTGCTCAGAAGATTTTGAGCATACATATCCAACACTCTTCCATCCACATCATAGCCCATAGGCATTATCCAAACTGTCCTTGGTTCTACAACTTCCATCAAGCACTGATCTATGTCAACCATGAAACGTATGTCATTTTCATACTTCTCCACAATTGTTTTAGGGATTCTTTCCCTTGCATTAAACTCTGGAAGTTTTTGAAGTAGCCCCAAATGGCAGTCTTTTGGGCTTGGGAATCACCAAGACTGAGAAGGTGATCTCTTATTTGCCATGCTATTGGTCTGTCAGCTGTCCAATGCACACTTTGAATTCTATGTACTTCATTCATAAAATAGAAGAACAAGCATATAATCAAGGAACCATATTTGAAGGAATTTTTCTTATCTTTCTTTATCTTTCTCAAATTCTCAATCAACTGATTTTGTAGTAGTTCACAAAGATCATAATCAACACTTTCTTTTAACATTTGATATGTTGCATAAATTGCAGTTCCAGAGACAGTTTTCTCTACTATAGTGGTTTTGTATCCAATCACCATGGAGTTGAATTTGACATCCGGTTCTATAATATCATTGATGGTCATTGCCCTTCTATCAAACTTGGCACCTGTAGCATCAGTCACTGTCTAGTTTTTCATGGCTTTTAGCATGGGTAATCTGTCAGAGGAGTTTAACCCAGTTACAATCTTGATAACATCCTTTGTAATCTTGAATGGTTTAAATAGCCATACGAACTCATCATGTATCTAGCTTAAGATATATTGAACCCATTCATTTTCATCAAATATCATAAACCTAATGACTTGCAGAAAATGTTTGCTTTCTAGGGCTTTGTATTCTAGTTTCAATTTGTGGCTATCATCCGTTAAGTAGTTGTTAAGAAAATCCAAGAGTTTCAAGTTTCCAAATTCATCTATGTTATAGTGGATGTATGCCCTAATATCCTCAACATGTAGTACACCATGCAGAACCTCAGAGAATGCACCCAACGGTTCAATTTCAACTAGATTGTGTGGATACTTCTTAAATATTGGTCAGGGTCTTTCAGTTACATCAACAACTAGAGGTGTATCCATTTGCAGAAATTGAGAGCTCAAGCGATTTCACAAAAAATAGAAAATACCTTGTTACGCAGATTAGGGTTTTTTCTTGGAAATCCTTTTCTCGCTTTCAAATCTTGAGAATTTTTAGTTCTAAGTTTGTCCACTTCTTTCTTCTTATTTTCTCCTAATGCAAAGTGTTTCAAATGAGGAATGAATGACCCTTTTAATCTTTGCATCACCTAATTTACCTTTGTAATAAATGCTCTGCCCTAGCACATCTGGTAGCTCTATTTTGAATAGTCTTTCATGTATCACTCTACAATTTGCCATAATCACTTCCTTTCTTCCGAAAATCCTTCCAAATGTTCTAATTCAATTCAAGGTACCTTTTCTCATTGTGCCAGAACCAGGCACTCAACTACTAGCTGGGGGAATTTGATTTACGATGCTGCTCCCCCTAAGCCAAGGCTCCCAAATCAATTCCCAGAGGAATTTTCAGCACCGGATTCTGGTGCGGATCCATTACTGTCATCCATAATTGTTTTCTTGACCCATATCTTGTTTGATTCATTCTAAGTCTCATTCGTATCAATTTTTTCTTTGCCTTTGTCTTGTCTCTACTCATCCAGTTTTCTGTTTACCGAACCACTTCTTCCATTGTTCCTACTTCTGCAGAATCTTGCAATATGACCAGATTTATTACAGTTAAAGCACACAACATTTCTTTTCTTGTAAACCTAATTTTCTCTTGATCTATACTGATTAGCCACGTGTCTAAACCCATTGCAAACAAAGTAGTAACCATTGAAAGAATTGTTAATTCTTCTATTGTTAGCATTATTCATTTTCAACTTCTGCATTCATTTGATATATGACCATACCTCTTACACTTGAAGCATTGACCGGAGAAGGATGGACTATTTTGATTTACTTTGCTTTTGCATTGAGTAGCTTTATGACCAAATTTGTTGTAGTTGAAACAATTTCCATTGAATGATGGATATCTTTGAGCATTAGGCTATCTTACCAAAGGTTTTTTAGTTCTATTTCTCCCATTCCTAGGTTCAAAATTTCTCTGTCTAGATCCAGAGCTTTCACCTTTCTCATATCCAAGACCATGCTTGTCATCAACCCTTTTCTATCCTTTGAGCAATGCTTCAAGTTTTGTTGAGCTTATCTTGAACTTCTCCTTATATTCATTTGCAACATCTACGTCATGTCTAAGAATGATAATTTTCCTTTCAAGTTCTCTCTCATTGTCTCTACTTTCTTATAGATCAGACTCTACATGGCTAGCTATTCCATCCAATTTGCAACATTCTTCAGTTGTTTCTTTTATTTTTTAATTTGGATCTTCTTCAATTTTCTTCCTATCTTCACTTTTTTTGGTTTGCCTCATCACCCCAGATTCCATTTCAATTTACAGAACATCAACTTCTTTTGAGAGCTTTTCACATTCCTTTGTCTTTTCTTCCAAAGCTTCATTCATGTCATTTTCTTCAGGTAAACTGGATAGCTGCAGAAGTAGCTCTTTTTTCCTTTGCATAGATTTCTTTAATTTATCTTTTAACATTTCAATGGTATCATCAGCATCTTTAAGTTCACCTCTCAGATTACTGATTTCTGTTTTAGACTGAACAAACTCTTCTAGGGCCAACTGAAGTTGATCTTTGAGTGAACCCATTCAAAACTTCTTCCAAGATCTTTTCCTCAAGTTGTTAGGCTTCTCCAAGGAACCTTGCTCTGATACCAATTGTTGGAAATAGGACAAAAAATTGAGAGGGGGGGTGAATCAGTTGTCACAAAACTTTGTATCTTTTTGTAGTTAATTCTTTCTTTTGCTACTTAATAACAATTCAATAATTTAGTCTTGAAAGCAATCAATCATAAGAGTAAGAGAAGCAACACAATAACACAATTGACACCAAGATTTTTGATGTGGAAACCTGGTTAAGGGAAAAACCATGGTGGGGGTTAACCCACAAAAATTAATACCCTGTTAATAGTATTTTACAAATGGGAATGCACATGCATTCAGGCTCACTACCCAGAGCTCATTTCCCAAATGGAGGCTCACTGCCTATGGAAATATTATAATAGAATAATAGAGATATGAACTGATTAATAGCATCTACTCATGCAAGAGTTTCAGTTCCAGTTAAGTACAAAAACTGATCTTACACATTTCATCTTTGCCCTGCTCTTCTTATTGTTCTTCCTTCATTCGTACTTTGGATTTTTGCTCTTCTCGCATACACCACACATACTAAATCATCCAATTCCATTGCCTATATATATCTGCAACATGACCTACAATCATTTTACCAGTCAGCTTCAAAAACATTTAGAACTTTGTTGAGTACTCTGCTCTGTTGGCTAGATCCGTACATAATATGAGATGTGGACAAAAACTTGCACTCACAAATTATCAATTAGGTCAGCCACTATCACTGGTCATCACCATTTGCCCAATAAACAACTTCTATACATCTAGAATTAAGATTTTTTGCAAGGTCGGCATGTTCTTCTTTTGTCTGCTCTGACAAACTGGAACCCGATACTTAGAGGCTAATATCTTTTGAATCCTTCATCATCGGAGGACAAAAATCTAGATTTAGACTATCTTGACAATGTATATGACTCCCCTAGATCCGTAGCTAATCATGACTTTCCACCGGAGAGATCTAGACCAAAATACTGGACCCTGTTACTGCTCTGTTCCTAACTGCCCAAACTTAGACAAATTCTAAATCTAACTTCTGGTATGAACAAACTGTGTTATGCAAATGATTGTGATGATCTTACTTGCCATCAATGACAACACCTGTCAATGCAAAGTAGTGTCTCTTGCCAACATTATGCAGATTAAGTATGAAAATAAGATTCAAAACATGAACACATCAACACCATACATACATGAACACCAGATTTTTATGTGGAAAACCCTAAATAGGGAAAAACCATGGTGAGTGTTAGCTCACAATATAATATGTAGGCACCATATCAAAAATCAGAGGCTCAATGCCTTAGGGCTCACTGTTGGAGGTGGCTCACTAACAGGGGTGGTTCACTATCGAGATCTAGCTCACTGCTGAGTTGGTGAACTGAGATAGTAGCATCTACACCATGGCTGAGTTCAGTTCCATTGAAGGGCAATTTATCTCCTCTGCTCTACTTTTTCAACTCACACCTTATCTTCACATCTTCACACACACTCACTAAACACAAATTCATTACATGTATTTATACAATTCATCAACCTTGGAATGTACATCAAGGTCGGCTTTACAATCATCAACCATTGGAACAATCTCCAAGATCGGCATACATACATACATCAAATTAGGACTAGATCTAAACAATCTTGCAGACTAAATGAATAAAGGAGGAACACTTCACACCTTAACATAGACTCAATTACATCTTCACATGCTACCACACGCTTTTACAATTCAAGAGATTCATTCGTAAAGAGTGTTAATCATCCAGGTCAGCTAGATAGGTGCAATTGCCAAGAACACTTGAACACACACTTCCAAGATCTTCATTGCAGTTTGCAGATCAATCACACACCTTCAATGCATTCAGGGGACATCTATGAACATCATAGAATCATTTGGAGACTAGCAAATCCAATTGTAGTAGATCTCAACTTGTTTCACTTGAAGATGGATCACATACTATTCTCAATCAGACACTGTCATACTCTACTAATTAGAAACTTGTTTTCCAGAGCTTCAAATCTATTATCCTTTGGAATGAAGATGAATAAGGACCTTATAAGCTTAAGTCCAGAACCGCAAAACAAAACTTCAATCTGCGGAGAAACGTGGAGCAAAACACTTTCTCCCAGTCACCCTGCAAACCTTGCCAGGCACCATCTTCATACTGGTGAATAGAACTTTTTTTGTACAGTGATCCGGACCACCAAATTCTGGATTCAACATCTTTAAACACTTCTTTAATTCATATTCAAATCTCATACTCTGGTCTTCAACACAGGAAATATGCTTAGCAAAATACTTAGACAGTGTTCTTCAATCCATTAACAAATAGCAATGCCAGAAGATATAGTTGACACAAATGACAACATAGTTATGTTGACATCAATGACAACACAAATTATCACATACTTGCAACAAAAATTTTAGGTTCTGTAAACCCAGAGGGCAAAGTGACTAGCATCCAAGCCCTGACTGTTCTCTTTTCTGGTTCTTTCCACCAAATCTGGAATCCTTATCCTCTGCAACTCCACTCTTCGCGATCTGATACATGTCACCTACAATCACAAGGAGAGGGGTTGGGGTTGTGGTGTTTAGGAGCTTGGCTCAGTCAAGCCCCAGAATGGAATTCAATCCTTCCAACACCATTGTTAGATAGAGAGTGTGTATCCTTGTAGGATAGAGGCAAAAATAAATTGATAAATGATTGATTTAAACACAAATAGATATCACCTCAGAGTTTTAGCTCGCATGTAGATGAATATCCTTCACAACATGAGAAGATGAAGCCAAATCTGTAATAACAAACACAACAACAACACAAGTCTGCTCTACCACAATGAATGCTTTGAATGCTCTAAGACCATAAGTTCACCAAAATATCATAATCATCTTCTAGTTTACAAATGAAACCCTAAACATGCTTATATATGCATTCCTGCTACAAATTTTATAATTCAAATTTAAGATGTCGGCAAGGAAACCTTTTAACAATCACAAAACTGACATTCAAATTTGGGACCCCGCCAAAATAGGGCAAGACAAGGGTGTAAGAACCCTTGCCCCATGACCTATTTTGGGTTAGGGTTTAGTCTCACATATGTCCCTCAAGCCCCATTTGACATGGGTTTCAGGCCATTTTGTCTCGGGAGTAAAATCTAACATGCATGATGAAAAACAAGGAACCCGGTAGCTAAACTTAGGAGGTAAAAGTCCTAGGGAGACATTTTACAACATAACAATACTATTCCATGTACTTTGTTTAAAGTTGTTAATTAGATTGTATTACCAATATAACTATTTTTTATCACATAATCATAAGTAGTATCTTTATCCCAGTGTATTGGTCAACTATAACAAGGATCTTATTCCCAACATGCACTATTCCTTAGAAATTTAAAATTGGTGAATTGGTTCAAAAGAAAATATAAAAAATTATTTATGAAAGATAATGCCTAAGGAAAGTTCCACCTAATTGATTGGTGTCATATTTCAATGTTCAAATTATGGATCTAGATAATATGGAACTTATTGTTGATGATGATGTTAGTCATAACAATAAGAAATAAAAGTTACACAACAAACCTTTATTTATCTTGAAAGATATGATAAATTCAAAATGAATTTATATTCCCAATTCTCCATGCATTAGTTCATAATTATCTAACATTACTCAGAGGTTGATGTGTGTTGCTGTTAATTAGTTTGGGGCCTTATGTACTTCAGTAATTTCTACAAAGTTCTTAAATATTTATTCAAAGATCTTGTCCTTTATGCCTACTCTCCACAAATATTCAAAACTTATGTCAAATCCTACAGCATTTAGCTAAGATTTACACAAATTAATGTGAATTTATCCTAACTTTGATGTAATTCACTTAAATCAGTCTCTGATTTAGACTGATTGTAAAGATATTACCAGATTTAATTAGTTCTTCTAATATTATCTTTGTCTGAACCAATATTTGTTGTTGCACTTCAAATTTACCTAAATAGTGTACTTTACAATAGGTATTTTACTGATACTTATGATAATTTGAATGAAATTCACTAGTATTTACTTTAATTCACTATATATGCTTCAAATCTATCACTATTTAGCATATATTTACTGTATTTGCTTATGATTCATCATTATTTGCAATTATCTTATGGTTATCTATGAAATTAAAATTGAGAAAATAGAGTTTAGAGATTGAGATTCCTAAAATTACTTAACTATGACCAATGATCCACATACATGCTCTGATACAGTAATGAAGAGAAGTGAAACTAAATCATACTTCACTAGGATAGTCTACAAATCTGCATGACCCAATGCAAATCTTCAAGGGAAAAATTGACAACAATATGCAATAAAATGAAAGTACTTCTATTAAACGTAGCATTACACCATTACATATCTAGAAACAACTAGAAGATTACGTAAGTTTACAATCAAGATGTAATATGTAGCTTCATCTCCATCAGGTATGCAAAGAATAGGTACATTTACAGTGGTTTGGAGAAAGAACCTTGTGAAAGAATTTCAACATGACATAAAAGGCAAAGTTGCTTAAAACTTTATTCTCTATCCATCCATGGTCTTGGATGATATAGGTACATAATACAAAATTTCATCAGGATCTAGATGTGGATCTGGATATCTGGATGTCTAGTTGACTGAAACTTTGACCAGACATAACTTGCTCATTTTAAGGAATTTCAACATGATGTAAAAGGCAAAGTTGCTTAAAAGTCAATTCTCTATTCATAGATGACCTTTGTAGGGAGATATTATAAATTGAAATCTGACTTAGATTTTGAGGACATGACTTTTACCATACTGTCCAAAGCAGGGAAACACACAAGCAGAAGCAAAAAGTTGGGTCCCTATTTTGCTGAGGCAAAATGGGGCATGTTGTGAAACCTCACAACAACTTGCCACCAAAGAGAAAAACTAAATTTCAACTAATTTAGGAAAGAAAAGCAAATCTAAGCATAAAATTCCAACTTTCACTATACATGGATATTTGGATTAGTTCAGAAAAAATCATGTTCATCAATGAAACTAGATTATGAGAAGGAATGCAAGTGTGTGCTTTGATTCATTTCCTTCCTACTAGATAAGTTGAAAAAAAATAGTAATTAGCATTAAGCTACATAGTTAGATTTAACCTTTTAAGCCAAACTTGGATAGAGCCTTTCTACCAGTCAAGCGTCCATAGCCCCGGTAAGGATGTCACCTATAATTCCCCCAGATAGAGCCCCACTGTTAGTCAGGCATCTATAGCCTTGGTAGGGTTACCTAGATGACCTTGAGAACATAAATTCTCTTTTCCTTTTTTTTTAAAAAATTTTCATAAGATATATCATTTCAGCTCATTATTTGCACAATAGTGGGACATGTTGCGAAGGCTGGGAATTATAGTGGTAGCAAAGGCAAACCTTTAGATTTTTCACTTAATGTAGACACTAACATTTTCAACCTATTGGGATAAGGTGCTATTTACCTTGCAAATCCCATTATTGTATTATTCCATTTATTATTTGTAATTACCCATAAGGGATTTACAAGTTTCACTGGCAGTGGTAAAAATTATTTACTGTCCACAGTAATTACGGAGTTACTGCATAGTAAATCTTGAGGTTACTAGTAGTAGTTACAGGATGTCATTTACTATGGTAAATGGTAATTGGTCAAAGTGGGGTGCACATGTGGAGGAATAATCTATTTTTAGTGTTATGATGTACATCATAGATGCTGTAAGGTGTAAGAGATTCTATGACAACTGTAAGTTGTCATAAGAATTTGACACTAATAATAGCATATGATGCATCAGAAGATACTGTAAGTGGCTATTTTTAGCCCCAAGGCATTCAAGCTTGCATGGGCACTTTTTCCAAAGTGTAGGATGCATGTATGACAACATTTATGACCCCGTAAGAGCCTATTCTTGGCCATGGACGCCCAAGGTTGTGTTGTTGACTCTTGACAAGTGTTATGGGCTTGGAAGAAGTTATTTAATGTCTTGAGGTTGTGTAAATTCTATATAAACCATAGCATAGTAGATGAGAAGAATATAACAGTTTACAGGTACCTAGGTTCTACTGGAGTGAAGGTATTTGTAATCTCCTTTTGTGAAGATAATACAACTTGGCCTCTTTTTGTGGTGGATTTTTTTACTTGAAAGGATTTTCTCCATGTTAAACACTTGTGCTATGTGCTTCATTCTACTTCTGGTATATTTATGTATTGTGGGTTTATGTTTTGTTACAATCTCCATTGTTAATAACACACAGTTAAAGTTTGCTGAAATTTATCTCGAATCAGATTTCCATTGAAGTAGTATTGTTTTCATTTCTAACATTTGGTATCAGAGCCTGGCCAACTTTGACTCTTGGGTGGTAGTGTGGAAGCTGTAGCTGCAGTGGGAGATTTGGTTGCGTTTGTTTTGCAGATCTTGTGTTGTTATTATGGCTGCATCCACCGTTGCATCAACCTCTCGATTAGACATTGAGAAGTTCAACGGAACGAGGTATGAGTTGTGGACGCTGAAAATGGAAGATTTGTTGGAAGAAAGAAACCAATGGTTGGCTGTCCAAAAAGAGAAGAAACCCGATGCTATCTCTCAAGATGAGTGGGATAGACTGGATAAGAAGGCACGGGGAACCATCCGCTTGTGTCTTTCAGACTCTGTCCTGTTGAATGTCGCAAAGGAAGAGACTGCATACAAGTTGTGGAAACGGCTGGGTGAGATCTATCAAGCCAAGAGTATGGTAAATAAGCTTTATTTAAAAAGAAAATTATTTTCCATGAAAATGCGAGAAGGTGAATTAGTTGCAGAGCATTTAAATTCTTTTAATTTGTTAGTGAGTCAGCTTGATTTAGTAGATGTTGAGGTTAGTGAGGAAGATAAATGTATCTTACTTCTTTGTTCTTTACCTGAGTCTTGGGAGAATTTTATCCTTGCTATCACTGCTAACCTCATGGATCTGAAGTTGGATGCTCTTGTTTCAGTGCTACTGGCACAGGATTTGAGGACGAAGAGTTCAGATAGTTCAGGGGATGCTCTCAATGTCAGGGGAAGAAGGTCTAAGGAAAGAGGACATAAGGGAGATCAGAAAGGGGCTAAGGACAAGTCCAAGGGCTGGTCTAAGACTCCTGGTAAAAAGAACAGAGTTAAGTGTTGGAATTGCAGTAAAAGGGGACATGTGAAGAAGGAATACAGAAATCCTAAGAAACAGTGGGAGAGTGCTTCGGATAAGTCCTCAAATGCAGGTGAAGAAGTTTTACTTTCTGTATGTAATCTTGCTTCTAATGATCATTGGTTGGTTGACTCAGGATGCTCATTTCATATGACCCTGCATAAGGAATGGTTCTCCACATATGAAGAATATGATGGAGGTAATATCTACCTTGGTGACAACTCTACATATCTGATTGTCAAGAAAGGAAAGGTATTGTTGTGTTTCAGTGATAGGAGGATTAAAACCCTCCCTGGTGTTTTACATGTTCCTGGATTAGCTAGAAATCTAATTTTAGTTTTGAAGTTGAATGATTTGGGAATGCATGTGACATTTGACAAGCATGGCTGCAGATTGGTGAGAGGGAACTTGGTGGTAGCAAAAGAGAAGAGATTCGAGAACTTATTTAAGCTTGAAGCCACTACAGTTTGTAATGTCTCCTATGTATCTGAGGCTACTACTAAAAATACATGTATGTTGTGGCACCGTAGATTGGGCCACACAAGCAATAATGTACTAAAAACTATTAAGAATAAAAATTTGTTGGATAGTTTCCCTTATTCTGATAAGCACTTTGATTTTTGTGAGCATTGTGTGTTTGGTAAACAAAACAGAAAATTATTTCCTTTAGGAAGCAATAGAGAAAAAGAGAAGTTAGAAATTATTCATACAAATGTGTTTGGACCTGTGGATAATGAATCTATTGGAAAATCTTGTTATTTTGTAACCTTCATTGATGATGTATCCAGATTTACATGGATTTATTTTATGAAGCATAAATTTGAAGTTTTCACTAAGTTTAAGGAATTCAAAGTCTTAGTAGAGAATCAATCAAGTTTAAAGATAAAAATATTAAGATTTGACAATGGAGGGGAATACTGCTCTAAGGAACTTGATGAGTTTTGCAAGCATGTAGGTATAATCAGACAAAAGATAACTCCATATACACCACAGCAGAATGGTGTTGCAAAAAGGATGAACTGAACAATTATGGAAAGGGCCAAAAGTATGCTTAGAGATGCACAGTTGGATAAATGCTTTTGGGCAGAGGCTGTGTGTATTGCTTGCTACTTGATAAATAGATTTCCTTGTAAGGCTCTTGATTCGACACCTTATGAAGTGTGGAAAGGTAAGAAACCTTTTGTTTCACATTTATGGGTTTTTAGTTATGAGGCTTTTGTTCATGTGCCTAAGGAAAAGCGATCTAAGTTGGATCCAAAGGCTGAAAAGTGTACATTCATTAGATATGGTGATAATGTGAAAGGTTATAAGCTTTGGAATCCACTAACCCACAAGATTATCTTTTCTAGAGATGTAATTATCAGGGAACTTAGAGCTATTTCTGAACCTGAGTAGCCAAAAGAAAAAGATGAAAAGGTAAAGAGAGTACACTTTGAGTTAGAGAAACAAGATGCACCCTAGGAAGAACAAAATGATGGATTAGGGGGTGAAGAAGAAGAAGAAGATTCAAGTAGTTCTGATGAAGATGAATCTGTTGTGACAGAAGAAGTTGGTATAGATGATCATGCAGAAGAACGAGTAGAGTCTCATACTCCACCCTTGAGGAGATCCACAAGACAACAGAATCTAGTTGATAGGTATAGCCCACCAGATTTTTGTTGTGTATATGCTTTATTGAGTACTAACGATGAACCTAGATCCTACAGGGAAGCTATTTCTACAGATGATAGTGAGTCTTGGTAGCTAGCCATGCAAGAGGAGATGATGGCTTTGGACTCTAATAACACCTAGGATCTTGTTCATTTTCCCAAAGGAAGAAAGGCCATAGGATGTAAGTGGGTTTTCAAGAAGTTTGGAGCAGACGGGTCATTGGAGAAGTACAAGGCTAGATTGGTAGCCAAGGGCTACTCCCAGAGAGAGGGAGTTGATTTTGATGAGATATTCTTTCCTGTTGCTAAATTGACTTCTATTAGATTTCTCTTATCCATTGCTATAGCTTATGATTGGGAGATTGAACAAATAGATGTTAAGACTGCGTTCTTGCATGGAGATCTTGAAGAAGAAATTTATATGCAACAACCTACAGGTTTTGAGGTAAAAGGAAAAGAACATTGGGTTTGCATGTTAAAGATGTCTCTTTATGGTCTGAAACAGTCCCCCAGAATGTGGTATCAAAAGTTTGATTCATTTGTTTTGAAATTGGATTTTGTTAGAAGCGAGGAGGATCATTGTGTTTACATTCATTGTGTTGATGATTCTATACTGGTTATTGCTTTGTATGTTGATGACATGTTGTTTTTCAACAATACTAAGGGTATGGTCAGTGAGCTTAAAGCCCAACTTTTAGGTGCATTTGAGATGAAGGATCTTGGTGCTGCAAGGTATATTTTGGGAATGGAGATCAGGAGGGATAGAGTTAACAGAAAGCTTTGGTTGTCACAAAGTAAGTATGTGAATACTATTTTGTAGAGGTTTATTTTGCAGGACTGTAATCCAGTTAGATTTCCTTTACCCATTGGTACTAAGATTTCATTAGATATGTGTCCAAAGACTGAGGATGATCTTGAGGATATGTCTAATGTGCCATATGCTAGTGTTGTAGGGAGTTTGATGTATGCAATGGTTTGCACTAGACCAGATATTTCCCAAGCAGTGGGAGTTTTGAGCAGATTTATGTCTAACCCTGGTAGACAGCATTGGGACTATGCGAAGAGGGTGTTTAAATATCTTGTAGGTACTCCTAATTATTGTTTGGTTTATTCTAGTACTAATAGTGCTGATAAATCTTTAGACATACAGGGTTTTGTTGATGCAGATTGGGTAGGTGACTTGGATAGTCGAAGGTCCACTAGTGGCTATGTGTTTACTCTGTTTGGAGGTGCAGTGAGTTGGATGAGTAAGAGGTAGCCCACAGTTGCTTTGTCCACCACAGAAGCAGAGTATATGGCTGCAACTCATGTCTCTAAGGAGGCAGTTTGGTTGAGGAGACTGTGTACAGGTATTGGTTTTGATTGCAAGAACATTCAGATTGGTTGTGATAGCCAGAGTGCTATCTATTTGGCCAAGAATCCCATGTATCATGCTCGGACTAAGCATGTTGATGTTTAGTATCACTTTGTTCGAGAGTTAGTTGCAAATGGAGATATTGAGCTGAAGAAGATGGACACTCAAGACAATGTTACAGATTCATTGACTAAGCATGTGAGCACAAAGAAGTTTGTATGGTGCAGAGAGGCCATGGGCCTTGTTTCTAGTGCGTGATTATTTTTTCATTTGATTTCCTTTGGGTTGATTTACAATGTATAATGTCAAGTGGGAGAGTGTTGGGATAAGGTGCCATTTACCTTGTAAATCCCATTATTGTATTATTCCATTTATTATTTGTAATTACCCATAAGGGATGTACAAGTTTCACCGGTAGTGGTAAAAATTATTTACTGTCCATGGTAATTACGGAGTTACTACAAAGTAAGTCTCGGAGTTACTAGCAGTAGTTACAAGATGTCATTTACTATGGTAAATGGTAATTGGTCAAAGTGGGGTGCACATGTGGAGGAATAATCTATTTTTAGTGTTATGACGCATGTCATAGATGCTGTAAGAAGGTGTAAGAGATTCCATGACAACTGTAAGTTGTCATAAGAATCTATGACACTAATAATAGCATATCACACGTTATAAGATGTTGTAAGTCGCTATTTTTAGCCCCAAGGAGTTCAAGCTTGCATGGGCACTTTTTCCTAAGTGTAGGATGCATGTATGACAGCATTTATGACCCTGTAAGAGCCTATTCTTGGCCATGGACACCCAAGGTTGTGTTGTTGACTCTTGACAAGTGTTATGGGCTTGGAAGAAGTCATTTAATGTCTTGAGGTTGTGTAAATTCTATATAAACCATAGCATAGTAGATGAGAGGAATATAACAGTTTACAGGTACCTAGGTTCTGCTGGAGTGAAGGTTGAAGGACAGAGGAAGTCAATGTATTTGTAATCTCCTTTTGTGAAGATGATACAACTTGGCCTCTTTTCTTGGTGGAGTTTTTTACCCGAAAGGGTTTTCTCCACGTTAAACACTTGTGTTATCTGCTTCATTCTGCTCCTGGTATATTTATGTATTGTGGGTTTATGTTTTGTTACAATCTCCATTGTTAATAACACACAGTTAAAGTTTTTTGAA
Organism: Cunninghamia lanceolata; assembly: GCA_027924645.1. NCBI lineage: Eukaryota > Viridiplantae > Streptophyta > Pinopsida > Cupressales > Cupressaceae > Cunninghamia > Cunninghamia lanceolata. Next base: position 11,686,813 of record BSBN01000987.1, on the reverse strand, counting down.
ATTTATCTCGAATCAGATTTCCATTAAAGTAGTGTTGCTTTCATTTCTAACACAACTAGTCCTAAGAATTTCAAATATGTTTATTTGATGATTCCCTTGATAAACTTTGTTTAGATTGATAAAAATGATTTTATAGAATAAATCAGAATAACCAAAACCTTGAAGGTCATAGCCTATGTAAAGATTTGAAGTTTTGTCTTAAATTTTAAAAATTCTGAAACTTTCTAAAATAGAAAGGTGCCCAACATTATGCCTAACCAAAATAGGGACTCAACAACCAAGCAAAAAAACACAAAGCAAACAAACCATTGTACAAAAGGGAAACAAAACCAAACAAAGCAAAACAGAAAGACAGAACGAAACAAAACCAGAATCGAAAGGAAAGAAACAAAAACAACAACTACTCTACCAAACTATATACAAGACACTACAAAGCAAATGAAACCTAGGATAACACCCATAAACACCTGTATTTCTATGACTTTTCAGAATATGCAGAAGCATCAGGGCATTAGTTATGGTTCTAATCCTAGTGAATTCATCCTTGTATTCTAAAAAATATTCTTGGATTCTAGATTTATAGTATTTAACAGAATAAACCTTGATGATCAACAATTGAGGAAGTTCATTATGTTCATGACTGATCCATTTACATGTTTTATCCCTTGAATTTCCATAATTAAAATAATACTCAACATCATTCACTGGGGAAAGAAAAAATACAACCTGGTGCATTTCCTATTCTGCTAGACATGCTTGTTCGCTACCAGCTAGTCCTCCATTTGACTTTTCCTTCTCATTACTTGGCTCAATGCCTTGTCTCACTTCAACTTGAAGGATGTATGACTCCTGATGGATTATTCCTTCATCTTTATCCAACTTCACCTCTTCATTCTGCAAGCTTATATGATTTTTAACCTCAGGAAACACCTCAATGTTTTCTTCAATTCCCTGCACATTAGCATTTAAGTGAGTATCATAATCATCAAAACATGATATACACAAATCTATTATTTCTAAATGATAGGGAGGACTCTAGGCTGTCTGCTTTGCATCCTGTAGGTGTACAAGACTGTTTGACAACACTAGCCTTCCTACCAATTCAAAGTGCTAAAAGACATACTCTTTGCAGAGATGGAAAACTCTACTTTTCTGCTTGGTGTGGGACACATACCTTGTCCTCACTACCTCTAAGATACTGCCTCAATGGCACATAACTTTCTGAGCCCGTTGCCCACCCTTCTCACTCTATTCAAGGGTCTGGACTGCTTGGTGCTCACTTTCCTTCTCTCTATTTTTCCACCCTGCAAATCTATTTTTCCTACTTGTTTATCTAGCCGGACTCCTCACTGAGCTCACCTAGAACAAGCATGTATTGCCTCTAACCGGCGATCCGACCACCCCACAAAAGGAAAACAAACAAAAATCATGGCTCTGCTTGATGACCTCCATACTGTACAGTGGAACTTGAGGAGTCATCAAAATAGAGTCATGGTTTGCAAAAGAAAACAAAATTACAGAAATAGAAAGACTAATCTACTTCAGAATGGTAAACTGAAAATAGAAAAGAAAATACACAGATGGTCAAACTGCTGTACTTTATTTTTATTCAAAAATTCTGATTACATCAAAATGCTTCACACACCAAAATTCACTTCTTCGATTCTTCTTCTGCTGAACCTCTCTCTACAGAAAGAATGCTACATTTTATATCTTTGCTCATGTCCATTACAGGACGGTTCAACTACCAGACAGTTCATAATCTAACTACCCAGCATCGTTGACATCCAACTGTCCAAACCGTTTCACATTCGTGAGAACCTTTAGTCCCACATACACCCGTCGACTGACACATCAACTGCATATATGCATGAACACACGGTAAGTTTACCGTCGGCGCTTTTGCTGCCGATGACCCTAGCCTGTCAACCACTAATGAACTGTCGGAGTGACTTCTTCCTTCTTCACCGATAAAGTTCCTCCTGCCGATGCCAACCCCTCGCCAACTTCCATCGGGGTGACAGTTGACATCGGAGCGACATCCCTAGGCTTGCCCGATAGAGATCCTCACGCTGACGCCTGACTCCAAGGTAAGTCCCATCGGAGTAACCAACACCATCAGCAAAGCTTCTCTTCGCTGGACCGACAGTTGTTCTCACGCCGACGCCCAACTCCATCGGAGTAACACATAGCTGTCGGAGTGACACCCACATCCTTCACTGATAGTGATTCTCATGCCGATGGACTTCACCAACCTTTACCACTCCATCGGGGAAACCTTAATCCCCCTCACTCCAATCGGCAAGAGCTACCACCGTCGACCAACCAGAAATTCCATCAGCCGATATACATCTCTCACCGATGTCTTTATCTTCGGTGAGACATTGTACTGTCGGTGATCTCCAAACTTCTTCTGCCGATGCTTCCCATCGCTGTGACTCCGGCCGTCGGTGAAAGTTTCACCTCGCCTTCCGATATGAAACCTCACACCGATAAGTCAAATAATGACTTAAACCTTCGGCAGGCCATCACTTATCAGCTAGACTTTCTTTTTGTGTTCCGATACCGAATGTCATGCCGAAGCCTCATATCTACCTCGCTATCGGCAAGACCTCTTATCGTCGGTTATACATCCATTTCTTCTGCCGATGACCCCCTTTACGCCGATGAACACTCCATCGATCAGACTTTCTCCTTCGGCCTAACCTTCATACCTCCTCCCGATATGCATCTCACCCTGATCAATATTCCATTCGTTGAACCATTGAACCTCAACAGTGGGGTTCAATCTCAAGGTTCAACCGCGGGGTTCAACTAACAGGTTCAACGGCGCGGTTCAACCGCGAGGTTCAACCATTGAACAAATACCGAACACCTTCAACTTGAACTTGCACTTGGCTCAAAAACTGATTAGAAACAAAATGCTTCTCCCACCACTGCATTTTCAGAAAACTAGAAGAAAACTCGAAAAACAAAACTACATGCTGCAAACTCAAAATTGAAAAATCAAAAACTATGTATGGCTGCATTGAACCTTGGTGCTCCTGCACCACTAAATAATTTAACTGTATAGGTGAAACAACATTTGATATATAGGAATACTTCCCTGTTTCATTTTTGAAATGACATTGGATTGACATCTAATCATGCACAACAATAACAGAGCTTTTTGTATCTTTAGTTTTCATGAATTGTTCATCAAATAATTCAATTCTATCATCGAGTGGAATGTCTAGTTCCATTGTACTGCAACAATCTTGGATTTGATCATTCAATTTAAAGAAATCAAATAATAAATTAGTATTTACTCTATTCTCTATGACTCCTTTAGTTGTTGTTATAGAAACTTCTTTAGCAACAGTGCATTTTAATTCTTTCACCACCTATTTACACTTATTTGTCCAATCATCTTCATCAAAACTATTAAAATTAAATCTAGAGACATTATCCTGACAAGTATTTATTAATAATTCAATAAATTTATCAAGTGTATCAGGATACTCTAATCCTCTTGATTTATTATCTGATGACTGAAAACAGGGAGTAATTTCTTCTCTACAATTTTTGAAAGATTCATACCCGCATTCTGCTTCATTCATATTCAAACTTTGAAAAAGGAGTGGAGAACTCTTATTCTTACCATCAAATGATTCAAGGCAAGATGTTTTACTATCCTTCTCTCCTAGAATTGGTTCAACTTTTGATTTGTCTGGACAATTCATGAATTCGTGTGTCGTATCTTCTTGTTGCTCCAGAATTCCTCCATTTTTCTGCCAAACCTTAGTCCTATACACATCTGAGAAAGTAATTAGTTCTTTCAAAGATAAATCTAACCTTGTAATAAAAATTAAATAATTAAGTTCACCGTGCTCTATAGAATTATGTATCCTCCATCTTCTGGATAAACCAAAGTTAGACAAATTTTGAGGATAAAGCTACTCATTTAAAGTTTCCTGAAAGAAAGGAATATCTACTTGGAAATTGTCCTCATATGCATCCATCAAAAATGAAACTCTATTTTCAATTTTTAGAATTTTGAAATTTAATGAGATCTAACATATCTTAGAATAAAACTTGAAAGCTCAGAAAAAAAAAAAAAAGGTTGATCTTTGAAGTTTTGAGCTGGATCTTTGCAAAGATACAATCAAATCCTCTCAGACAAGAGATTTTTGCAGTAATTAAACTCAAATGATGAAATATTTATGTAATATTTGAAGAAATACAAAGCTTTCAGTTACAGGCCCTCCTTCTAGTGCCAATTCTGTTGATGATGATGTTAGTCATAACAACAAGAAATAAAAGTTACACAACAAACCTTTATTTATCTTGAAAGATACAATAAATTCAGAATGAATTTATGATCCCAAGTCTCCATGCATTAGTTCATAATTATCTGACGTTACTCAGAGATTGATGTGTGTTGTTGTTAATTAGTTTGAGGCCTTACGTACTTCAATAATTTCTACAAAGTTCTTCAATATTTCTTCAAATATCATGTCTTTTATGCCTACTTTGCACAAATCTTCCAAAAAGTTGTCAAATCCTACAACATTTAGCTAAGATTTACACAAATTAATGTGAATTTATCCTAACTTTGATGTAATTCAATTAAATCTGTATCTGATTTAGACTGATTGTAAAGACATTACCAGATTTAATTAGTTCTTCTAATATTATCTCTGTGTGAACCAATATTTGTTGTTGCACTTCAAATTTGCCCAAATAATGTACTTTGCAATAGGTATTTTACTTATACTTATGATAATTTGCATGAAATGCACCAGTATTTAGTTTAATTCACTATATATGCTTCAAATCTATCACTATTTAGCATATATTTACTATATTTGCTTATGATTCATCATTATTTGCAATTATCTTATGGTTATCTATGAAATTGAAATTGAGAAAATAGAGTTTAGAGATTGAGATTCCTAAAATTACTTAACTATGACCAATGATCCACATACATGCTCTGATACAGTAATGAAGAGAAGTGAAACTAAATCATGCTTCACCAAGACAATCCACAAATCTGCCTGATCCAGTGCAAATCTTCAAAGGAAAAGTTGACAACAATATGCAATAAAATGAAAGCACTTATTGAGCACAACATTTCACCATTACATATCCAAAAATTAACTAAATATTACGTAAAGTTTACAATCAGGATGTAATCTCTAGCTTTATCTCCATCAGGTATGCAAAGAATAGGTACATTTACAGTGGTCTGGAGAAAGAACCCTGTGAGAGAATTCACCAAGTTGCAGAACATCACAACTTGTGCTCAGAATTGAAACAATTCAGCCTCCCATAGTTTCAACAATTCAGTCTCCATTAGTCTCAGTAATCCAATCTCCCTATCAGGTCTACACTAATTTGACCTATTGCCAGATATGTAATAATTGGCTCTCTTTTAAAAATGACAAGTCATAGCCCTTTTATAGAACAAAGGCCAGAAAACGGTTACATTGATCCAATGGTTCAGATCCATTAAGAAAAATCAACAGTCTAGATTGGTTTGACATCATCATCTTGATAGCTGGCATCTAGAAGATCCTTAGCATATTCCTCTCCTCCAGAAAGTTCCATTTTAAGTTGGCTGCAATTTTAATTTCCTGCCACATAAAACAATTAAATTTATCAAATATCACTATCTTTGCAAGAATAAATCAGTAAAGATATAATTTGCAGCATTTGATTTAAATTCTACAAAAATATTAATGTTTCTTGCCATAAAATACTTTATTCACACTTTGGACATTCACATGAACTCCAAATTTAAAAAATATGTCTAGTTGGGGCCAAAATTCTCGCAAAAATTAATGTGTATTCACATAGTAGGCATGAGTTTTCCACAGTCCATAGTAGAATACAATATAAGTGCTTTTGGATTAAACTGTGTATATTTCTTTGCTTCAACGTTTCGGACCACACTCAGTGATCCATCATCAGGAAGAGGATATTCACATTTTAATGTTTTTGAACAATGCCTTGATTTTTGTGAATTTCAAAAAATATTTTCTGGGTTTTGTTCCCCTCATCTTAATATTTTCGGATCATTTTGAATTTTTAAATTTTGTTGAGAAATGAGGGAGATATCATTGTTGAATTCCCATCTAGGTATGGATATGGATATGGATCTAGATATCCAGAAGTACAATATATCCATATGAAAGGTTAATAGCTTGGGTTCTGAGAATGGTCTTTAAAGCAAGGTAAGGATATGGATATTTGGATATGGACATTTGAAACTTAATATCCATGTCAAAATATCCAGTTGACCAAAACTTTGACAAAGTATAACCCCTTCATCTTATCGAATTTTGACATGATGCAAAAAACAAAAATTGCTTGAAATTTAATTTTCTATCCATATATGGTCTTAGATGAGATAGGTACATAATACAGAAATTCATTAGGATCTAGATATGGATTTGGATATCCGGATGTCCAATTGACTGAAACTTTGACCAGGCATAACTTGCTCATTTTAAGGAATTTCAACATGATGTAAAAGGCAAAGTTGCTTAAAAATTGATTCTCTATACATCCATGGTCTTGGATGAGATAGGTACATAATACAAAATTTCATTAGGATCTAGATATCTAGATGTCCAGTTGATTGAAACTTTGACCAGACATAACTTGCTCATTTTAAGGAATTTTAACTTGATGTAAAAGGCAAAGTTGCTTAAAAATTGATTCTGTATCCATTGATGACCTTTGTAGTGGGATATTCTGACTTGAAATTTGACTTGGATTTTGAGGACATGACTTTTACCATACCGCCCAAAGCAAGGAAACACACAAGCCGAAGCAAAAAGTTGGGTCCCTGTTTTGCTGAGGAAAAATGGGGCATGTTGTGAAACCTCACAACACTTATGTCCTAGGAAAGGGAAAGTCCTCATGGATCCTGTAAACACTATTCACTTAGAGTACTATTATGTAGGACATCACACACTTTATGTTGTATGGTTATTGTATTGTATAGCTTGTTAGGATAACATATTCTCATGATAGTGGACACTGCTTATTTCTTCAAGGTGTCACTACTTTGTGTTGTTTACCTTCTTTATGTCACTTTGACACATTTTGTTTCATAATATTATATTGTTGATACATATCTCTCCTTAAAATTTCATGGTTGGGTTCCTTATGTTGGGGGCATCTATTGGTTAATAATCTTTTGAACCAATCATCATGAGAGGAAATTATTGGTGGTGTATCTTTTTCTTTCATGCTTACACTCTTTGTGATATGTGTTATGATTTACACTTGTTTGAAGCTAAGGTCCTTAGGACCTCTATTAGAATGCTATTTCCATGATGTTATCTTTCACATACATGTATGCACACTCACCTACACTTACAAGTTATATCATTCATATGAGTGTTTATCCTCACAAGTTTGGGGGAAAATTTTGAGGGCAATTCATTTGTTCTCCATCTTTATCATTACTTAAGGCCATTACATTTTCTATATTTGGCCTATTTCATAATCTAATTTTCTCAAAGTTGTATTGATTATGATGAATTCATACGCTTTGAGGAGGGTATACTCTCACTATCCTTTCATAGGTTTGGACACGCATAAATTGAGGAGGCCAACTTGGTTACAACTCCTTGAGAACCCTATGCATGGGTTAATCACTTCTCTAGAGTACAAGTTGTGTAGATTGATGGGGTCACCATGGTTATAACTCCTCAGAAACCATACACAATGTGTTGTCTCTCCTTTGGCTTGTGTCTTTACAAATTGAGGGGCCACGCCAATTCCAACTCCTTGACACCACTAAAATCATGGTGCTTCTTTTTACCATCACACTTTTCTTAGTTCATGGGGACTGACTCAATCACAACTCCATGAACCTCATTTTTTCCTTGTGGAATGCTCGTTTTATGCTTTGAAATGATTGATATGAAAATGCATGCAATGCTAAGTGATTTTTCAATGATTTTTTATGTGTGAAAAAAGTGCTACTAATGATTTTTTGTTTACATGTGTGTAGGTTTTAGAGAGATAGTCACATGATGATCATGGAGGATAAGAAGACCATTCTTGAAAATCACATTCTTTGAAAAACATATCCTTTAGCACATGATTATTCTCTTACTTTTAAATGCTTTACTTTAACATGCATGATAAAGTGTGAGTTTACAAGCATGTGAAAGTGCCAAGGACAAAATGTAGAGCAAAATAGTGCATACTTTGTAGTTGTGGGTTTGCTTTAGCCACGTCTTAATATATGTAGATTTAGTACTTGATTCAAGTTATTTATACACAAAGGCTAATTGGACCTACAATTCTACCTATCCATCTATCCATTCTACCTCTCATATGTCCATTCATTTCATCCTTTGTACCCCTTATACTTCCTAGACTAGATTGTTAGTGTGATTTTGTCCTTGGACATAATCGCTATAGTAATGTTGTCTACTTATTTCAAACCCATCTTCTACCAATCCTATGTCAACCTAATTCAAATATGTGACTATTATTCATTGGCTTGTGTATTACTTTACTGAAATTGAGGTCTAGTTTGGGATATTTAAAGACAAGCCCTAGAACCCTAGAAGGTAGATTAAGATGCATGGATAGATCAACATTATAGAGAGAGCTTATCATGCATCATCATTAGTACATTGAATTCACATGTAGGAAAAGGAAAGGATAGTCATGATAACTTGCATTATCATATAAAAGGACATACAATACATCTTACATCATTCAGTCATTACAAAGAGAAAATACAAGGTAGTTGACCAAGGTATAAGGGGGATGTTAGCACACTTCCATATCCTAGCACAACGAGCTCCTAAAGATGTTCCTCAACACCACGGTGTCCCAGTTCAAAAATGAAAGGAGATGATTGAATTTATCAGACTTCCTGTTATATAGACAGAATCGTAGGAAGATAGATAAGATCACAAAAGACATACATAATTGCAATTTCTAAAAGATAAAATCACAATAATGATTCTATCCAAATAATTCACAAGATCTAAAACCACATCAATCTAAAACAAAAATAATATATAAAATTTAATAACAAATGTTTGAGATAGACAAACCACAACTCATTCACACATTTACTTTTTTGGAGGAATAAATACCCTAACCTTATTATTTCATTTTCACTTTTCTTATTAAATATTAAACTTAACTAATTTATACTAATTTAAATTAACTAATTTATACTAATTTAAATCAAATTTGCTTGATTATTTGTTTATCTAAATCGACATAAAATTTAGAAGAGCCTTAATTTATTATTTCATTTACACTTTTCTTATTAAATATTAAACTCAACTAATTTATACTAATTTAAATCAAATTTACTTAATTATTTGTTTATCTAAATCGACATAAAATTTAGAAGAGCCTTAATTTAAGCTTAGGGTTTACTTTCTTCCTCCTCAATATCAAGTTGTACTAAAACATGACAAACATATGCCTCAATAAAATACCGTGAACTACCTAACAACATCGATGTCATGGTGGTTGCAAATTATTTAAACCAACATTATTATACCTAAAGTAGGTCGAAGATGTCGTTTGATGAGCTCATTTATAATAGTTTGGTCAAAGTGTTTGATTTCAATATTCTTTTCACTATTGTTGACCACGCATAACCTAAACCCAAGTATTCCATAAATATTTTATTTTGGTTGGTGGCATGCTACAAACTACAAATTGTATATAATAGAAATATTTGAAGTTAAATGGTTGGTGGACACACTAACAACTCGGTCAAAACAAAGTGCTAAAAAGATTCGGATTCATTATCCTAACGTGGCTTCACAAAGATAACTCCTTGAGATATAGAGTGGTTGCTTTACAAAATTATTGAGTTATGTGTGAACCAAACATTTTATTAAAATTTAAATGAATCCTATTTATCCCATGTTTAATAATAAATGTTTAGTAGTGTAAGGAAATGAAACAAAAGAAAATAATAACGAGCAATACATGGATTTAATTTAGAGTTGTGATAGATTATGTAATAGAAATTAGAAAATGGGAAATTAAAACAAATAAAAGTATTTAAATGATTTTGGCGGGTTATTTATTGTTTTTATTATAAGTTTTGAACTATAATTTAAAATAGTTTATTTTTAGATGTGTTGGAAGCATAATGATGAAATCTAAATTGGGTTGTTCTTAAAATTAAGGTCAATTCTATAAGTGAGAAAGTGAACTAGATCAGATCTGCAATCTAAATCGTATATGTGGATCTAAGCTATACATGTAGAAATGATCTTAGCAAAATTTGTCAATGGGAATGTGTTTGCCTCAATGTTTGTAACTTGTGTCTAAATGGGGTGGTGTTAATAGGAATCATTTAGGAGCTTGCTAGACAAGGAATATTCTACTTTGTTCAAATCCGTAGATGGATCGATTTAATGGCAGAATAAATATCGAAGACAATAAGCAATCATGTAGAGTATTCCCTGGATGTTGATGTAAGAAGATAATACAATGCTAATGCTCTTGGAATGTTGGTGTAAATCATAATGAAAGCTTTGGAATACTTTTGATGCCTAAACTAAATTAGGGTTAGTCCTTAAATACAACTCTAATTGAGGCAAGTGAAATGTTTAACACTTCAAGTTAGCACATAACAACTTGTTGGAGAGGGAAAAAAGGGCCCACATTTGAATTTAAAATTTAAAATTTCAAGGTTTATTTCCATAAAATATGCAATTAACCTGGGTCAATCCTACAAATTATAAATTTGAACATAGGTGTGAAATGGCTAGACTTAAGATTGGGACCAATCATTCAGAATGAGTGCAAAAGTGATTAGATAATGTTCAAGTTATGTGTCATCTTTTAGGAAAAATCATACTATACATACACTTGTCATTGCATAAAGGACAATTAGGTCAAAACGATCCTAAAATGAAAGGCAAAAGTGCATCATATGCAATTTTCACCATTGCTCTTTGTGCCCACTTTAATTTGCATGCGAACTACTATGAGGATGCATGTCAAAGTAGAATCAAGTAGCCTACAAGAAAATAAGTATACAAACACTCATAAAAATGGTATGGATAAGGATACATATGCCTCTTTATAGTACATACTCCCTTGTAATGATTGTTTCATCTTAAAACTTGCAAAAAATAGAAAAATTCAATGAGTAGCATCTTATATGCATTTAAAATAGATGATTTTTCTATAACCAAAAGAAGACAAAGAGAAGTGTAATATTCCACTTGGAGTTTGAAGTAGGAGACTATCCGAAGAAGTGATAGGTACTACTTGGAGCAACAAAAGTAGTGCAATGCCATCTGAAAATGGCATTGCTCATAAGGTAGTCACTATAACCACTCTCAAGAAAGGAACATTAGCGACCTTGTATGTCCCTCCAACTAGTTGCATGTAAAGAATGAAACTAATTTGGAGAAGAGTAGGAAATATATGTAAAATGATGTAAACCATGGAAATCTCAATAATCACAGAGGAATGTAAGGATATAATCATGTGGCAACATATGAGTATGTTAAGATATGCTCATGAAATAACATATAATGGTAGGAAGCAAGGTTCCCCAAATGTTGTCCCAAGTAGGGATATGAATCAAGTGAAAGTAGCCATGAATTCTTAGATAAATGATCATATAAGCCCAAATAAGTGTGAGATAGTCATGAGAAGCATTAGGAAAACATATAAATCATCATAAAATGTTATCATAAGATACAAACATTGTTAGCATAAAAATGAACAACTAGGATTAACATATAAGCATAAGATGTAAGCATGGAAATTGTGGAAGATCATGCTTATCATCATAAGAAGAGATCATGTTAGTGAATCATGTAATCAAGAATTCTAATCATCATCATTAGAATTATATGGATAATTATGTAAGTGTATCATCATCATATTTGAAATATGAACAATATCATAAAGGACGTGCCTTGAAGGTAGGAAATACCATATAAATAAGATAAGTCTATATGGATAGGGCATGTAAGCTTTATGTCTGAATCAATGATATAGTCATCATCCATTAGATCATATTCATCATCATTATGTTACTTGTTACTATCCTTAAGTAGATGTCCTTCATCATGATATGAAAGTGTACTCTTGGTAAGATGCTTGAAAGAAGCACAATTGGTGTTTTGTATTTCTTTAATAATTACTCTTATGTTTGTGGAGGGGGCTCCATATATTTAGTTTGTGTTTCCATATCATTGGAATTTTAATTTTGGATCCATGTGGTGGAAGGAGTTGTAGAAGATGAAGCACTAGGATACGTAATTACATTCTTTTCTTCTCGTGTTATGTCAACATGTGGTATACTTTGATAAATATGATAATCATTAGAGGATTCTTGACATTTAATTTTATGTGAGTAGCCCAGTTATATACATGATCATGAATATCTTAATCTTTTATTACTCTTTATTTGATAAGACCTTAAATTTTATGTTTGATTTTAATGTATCTATCCATAAAATGCTCATGTATGTGATTATAAGCACAAAATAGTTAACCATATGGGGGGCAAGCTTAGACATGTCCATTGGTTTAACAAGAGGTAAAGTGAGAATCTTGTGTTTTAATAGTTGTTCCAATATAAATATTGAGGCTTCTCCAATCTAGTGAAGCCTCTTAATCTCTATGGATTGATGTCTTCATAATGATCCTCATTATGAGAAACTAGCTCAATGCATTCTCATTGCCCTAATTTTTCACATTTGACTCTAATGGTAGTCATAGGGATGAGAGGAAGTGCTAAAATCATGGTGGCATAATGAGGGATCTTCCAATATTAGCATTCTCACATTTGCACATAGTAGTACATAAATCTAAAAATAAATGATAAAGGTTACAATACACTTACCTTTTAAAAAGTGGAAGTAAACCATTAATTAATAAACTTTGAAACTCAACATCCTCTAGTTAGTAACCAATGTTTGAAATCTCAATATATAATTCTTAATTAGCTCTTGTTCTCTTTACTTGTATTGCATGATTAGAGAAACACTTGTCATAGGCTCAACATTGCAATGAAAATATTTCATGGAAGCACAAGCCAAATCCACAAAGGAAGTGATAGAACATTTGACAATGAATAAAACATGTGAATGCATTACCACTCAATCTTGTTGGAAAGAATCAAGCCAACAACTTGTCCTCAAGATAATAAGTGAAGAATGTAGATTGGAAGGATCATAAATGTGGTAGTGGATCACCTCTATCATCATACTTTGTAAAGCATGGTGCCACAAACACACTTGGTGAAGGATTAGTAATAATGTCATATGCCAAGTGTACCATAAAAAATAGTGCTATGGGAATAAATTTGTTAAGTGAAAAACTAAAAAAGCCATTAGAGGGTGCAAGACCCCCCAAGCTCAAGTAGAGAAGAAGAACTTGACACTGTCGGACCTAGTTCTAGAACTTGAAGTAGCAAGAAAAAGAATCAAAATGATGAAAGGAAGGAGTTTTAGGAATTCATGGACCTTCATGATAGCTTCTACTATGAGGAACTGGAAGCAACAAAGGCACTCCATAATCTATGATGGTTACTTGCTTGATGAGTATGTTTATTATTATGATCATTTTCTATTTTTGTTATTTTGAGTTTTTAGTTACTGTCTATTTTGGTAGTGTCTACAATGAAAGTGGGATCCTACAAGGTGAGCTAACTATCCTAATTAACTCCCAACCCCAAGTCCAAGGGACCTCAAGATTGGACCAACTAGTAATGCACTAATTACCTAAATTGCACCCTATCTAAATTCACTAGTAGTGATTTGTCCTAAGGATGATAATAATAAGCTGTTCTAAACTATGATTTATACTAAATGCTTGAAATGTGAGTGCTCAACCTAGAAGAATTTCTTTGCATACAAATTGCTTATGGAAAGTGGAGGGGAAGGCCCCAATTTATAGATTTTTGGGGATGGAAGTGGAGGGCTAGGATTGAATTGAAAGATCAAGGGTTGAGATTGCTTTAGGATCCTCAAGCAAGGAGAATTGGACAAATGGCATGATGAGGTTGGATGAGAGAATTGCTCCAAGATTCAAGGGATGATCAATGAATGAGATTGAAGGTTTGAATGGATCAATGGCTCGGATTGGGTAGGTGCATGACATGTAAGGCCTCATTTATGTAAAGGAATGGCTTAGATTTTGTGAGGAATTTAAAATTGTGAGGAGAGGAGAAATGGAATTAAAAATTGGGTGAATAGTGCATGAATAGTGCCACATGGAATTTTAAATTTGCATGAATAGTGACACTTGGAGTGGGGTAGAAGAAAGAGGACAGGTGTACACTCTTGGAAGATTTGGCCAAGCTTCCAAAGTACCACTTGTCATGTACATGCATGTACATTGAGTGACAAGTTGACTTCTAGAAACATGGGGGTTTGTAATTGAGAATTAATTAAAATTAATTCATGTGCACATGTTTTAGAAGAAATAATGATGATTACTAAAAGTAATCAAAAGTGGACAAAATAGGGAATTAAAAAAATATGGATATTTATTTAATTTTTGATGATTGGAATGTGAAGTATAGTTGCAAAATATTTGATTTTTTGAACTATAGTAGAGGAATTTATAATTTTTGGTGAAGGGGAAAGGCAAGGAAAATAAATAAATTAAATACTTAAAAATTATATAATTAATGTGGGAATTGAATGAAATGATGTGAATGATTAGGTTTGGAATGCAGGAACGGATGAAAGTGTTTTTGACCATTTTTAGGTGTCTACATTTTACCCCTCTTTGATATGGCATCATTACTATCAAGGTTGACGGGATATCAAAGATTTTTTTATAAATATACCCTAGTCGGCAGATGGGAGAAGAGTGGATGACAAGGTGATGCCCCCTCAAGAGATCAGTGGAAAAAATAAAATTTCTAGCAATGTCTCAAAAGAGGGATAAATATGGGACAAGAAGAAAAATAGAAATATAGAGAACCCTGGGATGGGGTAGGGGAGAAAAAATGAGGATAGGGGGTGAAAGACAGCGTCCAAAAGAGGAAATTAGTGGTTGGGGAAGGAAATTAAGGTTGGTGGGGGTTACATATAAGGTGGGAGGGGCCCATAATCCTTATTTGTCTTCTTGTGCTTAGCAAAATTTGATAAGAGGAGAGAAGATCCTTGAGAGGAGTGATGGTGCATATTCCATGAGAGGAGCACCATTTGGAGTGAGTTTGTGAGTACCTGCAACCGGCAGCATCTGGCAATCTGGTAGGCTTCTAAACCTCCTTTGTGATTTTGGTGTTGGGTAGGTTAGGTGCAATAAATGCAAGGCAAAAAAGGGTAGAGGATAGGAGCTACGAAGGCATTTTAGCATCTAGGGGGTTAGATTAGTGCCCTAACAGAGAATTGCAGTGCCCAGATCAGGGATTAGCACCCGGTCTGGTGATCAACACCCAGATAGGGCAGATAACGCTTAGGAAAATAGGTGGCTTAGGTTAAATTAGTACCCAAAATGAAATTTTAAACGCTTAGGAAGGTATTGTGGTGCCCAAAATGAAGTGGCACCTAAAATTTTTAGCACCTAGGTGCAAGAAGTAGCACCCAATGTTTAAACTGAGGCTAATAGGGTGCATTTATGATTGTGTAGGATGATGAGGACATTCTACAGTCCCAGGAACGTTAGTCGCTGACATTTGCGCTATGAGAGCATCTAGATGTGATTGACAAGTTCTTTCTGAGGATGGTGGGATTGTGATTTATCGTAGAGATGTCAGAGATCAGGGTTGACACGGCAATGATGACAACACTGGTGGAGTATTGGCAGATAGAGAGATGCACCTTCCTATTTCCCACAGGAGAGGCCACCATTACACTAGTGGACATGTGCAGGATCCTGAGGATCTTAATTTATAGAGAGAGGGTGGTCTACGGCCATGGCTGCAGAGTTGTGTATGTGGATTAGGTGTTTGCCCCAAGCTAAGTTCCCCATGGTGATCACTGATCAGAGATGCGGTACAGGTAAGCGATGGATAGGAGATTGTACTGGCTTCCCTTATTTTTGGCTAGATTGATAGTAGGGACCTTGGTTCCTGATTGGATGTCGAGAGGGTTCCCAGTGGGCTGGGGGCTAGTGATGTTGTGAATGGTTTGAGACGGTGTGGTGTTTGCATGGGGACCGTGTGTGTTGGCACACCTATACCACGATATGGAGATCGTGGTGTATAGGAGGTCAGCTAGCTTGGGATGTGGGGTGATGTTGCTCCATATTTGGGCTTGGGAGCATATAGCAGTGACTAGATTGGTGACAGTGTGAAATAGGTTGAGCCATCATCCATTTGTGTATGCTTACAGAGGGCAGTCGGTTCATCACCGTTCAGGTGATTTGAGGTATTGGAGGAGGTTGATGGATGATATACAAGTTTTTGTTTAAAGACTGTGGAGGCAGGTGGACACATGGTCCAAGGACCATGTACAATTGAGTTATGTGTTGCAGCCTCGATATTTGATGAGGAGGACTCAGTTGATCATTGACTGATATATTTTAGACAAAGTGCAGAGATAGTTTAGGCTTATACAGTATGTGCCTCAGGAGGAGGTAGTATTTGTGAGGGCACATGTAGATGCACCTCTATGAGGACCATTGCCAGATCCACAAATAGTTATTACAGAGTTTGATGGAATTTAGGGTCAGGCCTGGCATGCCAGATGATAAGTGATGGATGCTAACACCATAACACAATATGATCAGTGGTGGGCTTGGGAGAGGTCGGTTAGACTGACTATTCCAGTGGGTCAGGCAGCAGGAGGACAAGCAACAATAGAGGATGATGATGATGATGACGAGGATGAGGAGGAGGAGGAGGTAGAGTATATAGAAGATATGGAGATAGATGAGGGAGAGAGAGGAGGAGATGGAGGCGGTGACAGAGGCCGAGATGGTGATGGGGGAGTAGAGTTGGCGAGATTACAAGCTTTGATACAACAGCAACAAGCCTAGATAGCCCAGCTATTGGGGTAGTGTGGAGATGGACAGGTAACATCCTTATAGGCACAGGTAATGGCCCTGCAGGCACATGTGGTTTAGTTGTAGGCACAACTAGGACAAGCACAGGCACTAGCACAACACTACCAATCGGAGTGCAATCAGGCTAGGCAGACATTGGGGCTAGGCATGGGGGATGTGGTAAGGACTATACAACAGTAGGTGGTAGAGACTGCTAGGGATGCTCAGCACTATAGGATGTTATATGAGAGGCTAGTCCTTGTAGGTCAGAGAGAGTTACCAGAGCCGATCAGCAGCATCTAGCTCCAAACAGAGAGGGCAATCAGAGAGGTCGGTTCAATAGCTACCTCTAGCATAAGGCAGGACAGGTGCAAGCTCCATAAGTATAGGGACATGAAGGAAAGAAGGGTATGGGGCCACCTCCTCATAGGGGCTTGGGACCAGCCCAGTCAGGGGCTTTAGCCAAAGATAGTTTTACCTAGGGGCAGTAGATATTTTGTTTTGTATATGTGCAATATTTTGACAGGTCCTCAAGACCTTACTTGTATCATGATCATTTTTGTGTATATATGAGATGGACATTTTAGTACCATGGACTATGTACTTTGATTTATTGACATGTATATGGATGGATTTATAATGGATTTATGATGGCTTTTATGATGTTGTTTATGATATGATGATGTGGACATGTTATATGGTATTTATGGATGGATGCTTATGTATTATGTGTTTAGGGTGAAATTTGATGAAGATGAGTTTATGTTTATTTTGCTAGTTTGTGTTGATCCTCCTTTCACCTCTAAACATTTTAGGACTTCCAGTCAAGTAGGAAACCTATTGTTAGGCCTTCAATCACTTGGAATGTAGGGAAAATTGGAATTGAATGATTTTGTTGCTCAATTAAGTCCACTTATGCTCAAAACCCTAATTATGCAAATTCGGAAGCAAATGATGAATTACAGAAAATTCTCTCACACAGAGATACCAAATGACAATCAAATGCATACCAGATTTTGAAGTTTAGAAAATGGAGAAGTCAGGGACTAATGAGTGGATGCCCTAGTCCAGTGCCATAGTTTCTTTGCAGAATCCCGATCTCCTTCCGACACTGATCTACATTATATCTTCTATTTCTGAGAATTCAACTGAAGAGGACACTGGAACTAGCGCCCAAGTTTAGGAAAAGTTCTAGTGTCTAGCTTCTTTCTAGATCCCAAATCCTTGATGCCTGCTGACCTTCCTTGCAACTCCACTTCTTCCAAATGCGACGCCTATAACCTACAATTACAAGGAGTGGGTTGGGGGTTGTGGTGTTTAGAGGCTTGCCTCAATCAAGCCCCAAAGAGACATTCAAGTCTTCCAAACACCGTTGTCAAATAAAGAGTGTGTATCCCTGAGAGGCAGAGGCAAAATCCAAATGATAAATGATTGAAAACACAAATGATATCACCTTGTAGTGAAGATCTCATCGAAGGAAGATGCTCTTCATGCCATGAGGAGATGGATGCCAAATCTGCAAACACAAACATAATAACAATGCTCTGCTCTGCAACACAATGAATATTTTGAATGCTCTGATCACAAGAATGCATAAAGTTCACAATTGCCATCTAGTTTCCAAATGAATCACTAATAAGAATTTCGTAATTGAAACTTACTGTGTTGGCATAGGAACTAAATAATGGTCATAAACTGACACTTTGAAATTGGTCCTGACCTAAAATAGGACAGGACTAGGGCATGGGCGCCCAAGTCCTCCCCCCCATTTTAGGTAGGATTATTGTTAAGTGCATCCCCTGAGTCCTATTTGCCATGAAATATCAGGGTTTTCGAATCGGGAGTAATCAAAATCATGCAAGATGTCCTAAATGCATAAATAGGACCCGGGAGCTAAACCTTAAGAGGGAAAAGCCCCCAAGGGGACATTTTTTGACATAACATTTAGCCCCCACTTTATTGTATGTATATAATGCAAGGCCAATACATGCATTAAAGTATGGTCAACAAACACAACAAACACACCAAGCATGGAGAAGACATGCTAGTCACAAAGAAGACAATAACAAGCACACAAAACACATAGAAGATAGTTACAGTCACACAAAACACAGAGAATACAACATTGAAGACATGTAAAACACAGTGAATGCAGTGAAGATAGTGATGATTTTCTTTTCTTTTTCATTTTATGTATGAAATGCAGATGCAAGTACAAGGAAAGTAAACACACCACCCATAATGCAGGAGGGACTCCTCGCCACTAGTATTTAAGACTTCATATGGGGCAACACACATGCAAAACACGTCATACAAAGCAAGCATGCCATACAAATCAAACACGCCATACAAATCCTAAAGCATAGGAGGGACTCATCACCACCAGTCTTTAAGACTACGCTTGGGGAAAAACATGCAATACACACACACATGGAAGACAAGAAGAAAACACAACAGACAAGCGATGGAGTGTTCCTATTTCTAGGTTCATCACCATCTCAGGCACGTTACAAGCACACATCGATGATTGGGTTTCACCACAACAATCACTGAAGACACGCTTAAGGGTTGAGTTAGTCACAAAACTGCTCCCCACCTCATGATAAGGACTTTTAAAAATGATAGGATGTGCAAACTCCACGATAAATACACCATCCCCACCTCGTGATGAGGGCTCAAGAAAAGGATGCGATATCCCACCTCCCCAGAGGGATTAAATGATTGCAAAAAAATTCAAACAAATCTTAGAGTGCAGGAGGGACTTACCACCACTAGTCTTTAAGATTGTACCTAAGAACAAGCACATTGCTAACATCTAGAACAGATAGCTTACCTTATATACACCCCCACCTTAAGGTGGTTGATATCAGGTATCGATATCAAGCATGTTAAGCTAGGAAGAAAACACACAAGAGAACATGAGCTCTTGCAAAGCCCATGCCCCCCAGAGGTGACATGTAGTTTATGATCTCCAAATGTTCCCACAAACACATCCTTGCAAGAAAAGTGTTAGTGTCCATATAATCATGATAAACAACAATGCATAATGCAAGATTCAATATAGACAAAGTGCACAGAGCAGAAATATTGTTATGTTTTGTAAGTGCGATAAGACACCATCAAGATCACATGAAATGCTTCTACTAGCCAAGCGTTAGATAATATATAACAAGCCCATCGTCATATAGGAACTAAGTCTAATTTTTGATTTCTCGCTAAAGGGACGCTAGGTCCGCATCAGTATAATATGTTTTTCATCATCCGCTTGCTAGATAGAAACACTAGAGGAAGGGAAATTATAAATCAAGAAAGGAGAAACAAGTGCCTTATGGATAGTCACATAGGAGGGTGCCCCCAAGTCACCAACCGCAACGCTATGTCCGTAAGACACAACACACAACAATGAAAATAGAGGAGAAACAATATAGAAGAATGATGATACAAATAGAAGAAGGGTCACAATAGAGGCGGTCTCCTAGTATACTAGACCTTACAAGATAATCAAGGGTCATCCCAAGAGGCCTAAACAACACATAGCACATCATGGGGGAAACACATCACGAGAGATAAAGGGTTAGAAATACTTACCTGTAGTACCACTTTTCTAAATTTTAGAACTTACAAACCTCTGGGAGAGGTACTCAATCAAGTTTTGTGCGAAGGTTGAGTGGTTCTTATGAGATTCTTGTTTGTAATCAGAAAATCCATGTAAAGTTTGTTTCTCAAATCCTTGTGTAAGTGAAACCTTTTGTTGCTTGTGAGGAGGAGAACCACTGTTGTTTCCAACTAATGATAATCGTCTTGCTCTTTTCTAATTTTAGAAAGTTTTTGTTGTTGATTTCGTATACCATAGTTACAAGAATCATCTTGTACTATCTCAGTCTTTTCCTTTGTTATAATCTCTTGCTTCAATTGTGGTATTTATTTTTTTGATGCATTTTGGTTATCTCTTGATCCTTGTAAAGATAACAGAGGAGGAACCTCAGCATAAATTTTGTTTCTATGAGGACGAGGTGGGTTATTCAACTTTTCCTTATACACTTTTATTATACCCACAATGTTATCATATTTTAAATAATCATCATCGTCTACTTCCACTAAACCCTGTTCCATCATATTTGTATCAGTATGGTTAGGAAAAGGATTTGTGAAGATTTGCAGATTTTGATTAGGCAGAGCAACCAACTTATTTCCATTGTCATTCACACCCAATACCTGTATAACATTCGAGTCGATGAGGTCTTGTATTTCATGTTTAAGACACATACATCGTTCAATATCATGTCCTTGTGTCTGATGATATTGACAAAAGGCATTAGCATCGAAGTAATGTCTTTGAGGTTTGTTAGGATCCAAATGCTTAATCGGGGGAAGCTTCATAAGATTATTACTCACAGCTTGATTCATGATAGAATGGTAAGACTCAGATATCAGAGTAAACTTTCTTTACTGATACGGTGCCTTCTTCAGATTAGTGATAGTAGACACTTGAGAAAAGTTATTTGAATTTGGTCCATTAATCTTGATGAAACTCCTATTATTGTTCCTCTTAAAGTTGTTTTGCGACGATCCACCCATGGATTGACCAACTTGAGCCAATGAGTTTTGGTTTTCATACTGACTAGACGAAAGTTGATAATCACGAGGGGATGTACATAGATGTTGAAAGGAGTTATGCTTCATCAAGAGGATCTTATCACAGATGTTAGGTTGTAGCTTTGTAATAAACACCTTCTGAACATCCTCATCCTTCATCTGATATTGAATTTATGCATAGAGAGATTGATACCGACTAATAAACTTAGTTAATTTCTCCTTCAGACCTTTCTTGCAATGAACTAAATCAATCAAAGAAACTTGGGGTCCAATGTTTGCTTGAAAATGTTGTAAAAATTGATCAACTAACTGTGAAAAGGAGTGTATTAAATTCGGAGGTAAAGAGCAAAACCATTCTAAAGCAGTATCCTTGAGAGATCGCGGGAAAAGTTTTTCTAACAAGTCATCTTCAAAGTAGAAATCACTATACATAGCCATGAATGTTGCCACATGAGTATTAGCATCACCTTTTCCACCATATTTTTTCAAAGCGAGGGGTCTCAATCCTCTTAGGCATAGGAGTTCTCAAAATTGCATAAGATAAGGGATTACGAGCATGATAAGTTGGTATATTAGGTTGTGAAGAATTTGTCAAGTTAGTTACCTTTTGTTGTAAAACAGTCATGCCTTGTAGAATTTGGTTTAGGATGGCATCATTGGGAGATGCAGTTTGTTACGAGGAAGTTGAACCAAAGTGAGGAGGTGATTGAGCTTGAGTTGTGATAGGTGGAGGCTGTGAATAGTTCAATGGTGGTTGGATATAGTGATAGGTGGGAGGTGGTTGTGAGTAGTTATATGTAATAGGTGGTTGAGAATAAGAAGAGGTTCCCTTAGAAACCAAATTTTGATAGTTAAATCACACAACTTTGTAATATTGTGAACTAGTTGCATTAGATACTCCAATACCAATGGTAGCATTACTACAAGCATTCACATTAGTTGTTAAAATTGTTGATGTAAATGTAGACACTTTAGTGGTCGGTATAGGTGCCGATACTTGTGTATGAGATGGTGATGATATGTTTTTGATATCATTTGCACATTCAATCGTCGTCATGACATTATTATGTACAATATGTGTTAAAACTCGAACAACATTAATGCCATCTTGTCCTTTTTTCAATTATCTTATGTAGTGAATTACAGGGACGACTTCTTCCGCTATCCTTTTAGTTTCCATAAATGCTTGGAAATTAGCTAAGTCTTTATCAAGTTTGTTTATTTTCTAATTAGGTGCATGTGTGACTACCTCAATAGTGTCATCAACATCATGAAATACTTGATCTTCCATAGTGATTGTAGGAGGTATAATATATTGCAAAATTTGTGTCTCCTTTTGTAAAGAATGTATTCAATGGATTTTCAGAGGTAGGGATGTCAACTTCTTTAAGAGAACTAGATCCCATGTGACTTATACTTATGCTTAAAGGGATATTTCTATTAGGGCAGCAAGTTATAATACTCATACAAAGGCATGCAACACTCAATGCACAAACTAATAGAACAAACCCTAAGAGAAGGATGTGTTTAAGATCCAAAAATGCTTAATTTTTTCAACTTTTTTTTAATGCAAATAAGTGAAAGAAAAGGTATTGTAAGGGAATTGATCAGGGGTATTAAATAATATGTCTAATATTAGTCCAATAAAGCAATAAAACCTTCACAACACACTTGTGATGCAAACCTAGGATGATGACAAGTCAAAACCTAGTGAAAATACACTAAAATATGCAATTTTTCACAAAATCTCAATGCAAAAGAGTATGACAAAGGGTGTTGTGATGAAAAATATGATGGAAAGAAAATTATAATAGTAATAACAGCCACCTAATTCCAAAAAATCTGTCACAACACACTTATAGTGCCACTCAAGGTCAAACCCTAGTGAAAATATAGCAAAAATATGTGATTTTTCACAATTTTTCAATTCCAAGACCTAACAAAAGGGGTGTTGTAAAAAATTTTAGGAGATGCAGAAGATTATATCAATAATATAAATCATCTAAAGCTATAAAATTCATCACAACACGCTTGGAGTGCAAACCTAGGTCAAAACCTAGGGCAAATATAGCCAAAATATGCAATTTTTCACCAAAATTTCAATGTAGGAGCCTAATAAAAAGGTGTTGTAAATGATTTGAGGAGGGGAAGAAGATAATAACACTTATAATATCCAATTAGTGCAGAAAAATCCTTTACAACATGCCTATGGTGCAAATCTAGAGGGATGATAAGGCTAAAATCTAGTGAAAAATCAAGGTTTTCAAACCCTCGGCATGAAATTTTGCAAGAAACCACTAGGATGAAACACTATAGTTAGAAATAATTCCTAATGAGTGTTTTAAAAGGGTAGTAAAATCTGAAACAAGTTTTTATTCCAAACCCTAGCTAATGCAAAATTAGGTTATATGGAAAAATGCACAATTTCAAGCAATTTTCAACAATTCAACCATGAAAATGCAATCTAAATGAACGATGAATGAAAAATTTCTATTTTTTAAATCAGATATAATGATAATGACATAAATTTATTGAAATTAAATGCCAATTAATCCAAATTACTTGAATATGCAAGCTAACAATGCCAATTTTTTTAAAATTTTAAATTTTTTTGTATTTTTCCAAATGCAATAAGATGAACAATGATATGAATGAATGAAATGAATGTAAATCTGAAGCACAACACTCAGAAAGGTACAAAATTCATTAAAAATAGGGGTTCACCAAAATGTTTAGGGTGAAATTTGATGAAGAGGATTTTATGTTTACTTTGCTAGTTTGTGTTGATCCTCCTTTCACCTCTAAACATTTTAGGACTTCTAGTTGAGTAGGAAACCTACTGTCAAGCCTTCAGTCACTTGGAATGTAGGGAAAATTGGAATTGAATGATTTTGTTGCTCAATTAAATCCATTTAAGCTCAAAACCCTAATTATGCAAATTCAGAAGCAAACGGATGAATTATAGAAAATGCTCGCACACAGAGATACCAAATGACAATCAAATGTGTACTAGATTTTGAAGTTCAAAAAATGGAGAAGTTAGGGACTAATGAACTAGTGCCCTAGTCCAATGCCATAGTTTCTTTATGAAATCCTGATCTCCTTCTGACACTGATCTACACCGTATCTTCTATTTTTGAGAATTCAACTGCGGAGAACACTGGGACTAGCGCTTGACTCTAGGAAAAGCTCCAGTGTCCAACTTCCTTCCAGATCCCAAATCCTTGATGCCTGTTGACCTTCCTTGTAACTCCACTTCTTCCAGATGCAACACAAATAAATTGCAATCACAAGGAGTGGGTTGGGGGTTGTGGTGTTTAGAGGCTTGCCTTAGTCAAGCCCCGGAGAGACATTCAAGTCTTCTAAACATTGTTGTTAGATAAAGAGTGTGTATCCCTGCCAGATAGAGGAAAAATCCAAATGATAAATGATTAAAAACACAAATGATATCACCTTGTAGTAAAGATCTCATGGAAGGAAGATGCTCTTCATGTCATGAGGAGATGGATGCCAAATCTGCAAACACAAACACAATAACAATGCTCTGCTCTGCAACACAATGAATATTTTGAATGCTCTGATCACAAGAATGCATAAAGTTCATAATTGCCATCTAGTTTCCAAATGAATCACTAATCATGCTTATATATGCAACTACAAACATTCCCGCCAAGAATTTTGTAATTGAAAGTTACCATGTCGACATATGACCTAAATATCGGTCATAAACCGACACTTTGAAATTGATCTTGACCTAAAATAGGGTAGGACTAGGGCACGAGTGCCCAAGTCCTCCCTCTGTTTCAGGAAGGATTATTGTTAAGTGCATCCCCTGAGTCCTATTTTTCATGAAACATCAGGGTTTTCTCATTGAGTCATCAAAATCATGCAAGATGTCCTAAATGCATAAACAAGACCCGAGAGCTAAACCTTAAGAGGGAAAATCCACCAAGGGGACATTTTATGACATAACATTATGTTTATGTACTATGTGGTTTGATGATTATGATGTTTTGGACTAACATGTATGTGATGCAGGATGGCATATGTGATTTGTGGTTGTTGATGTTATGTTGTATGGATTATATGATGTGGGAGCGAGTTTATGGCCAACACGTATTGTATTTGTCTACTAACTGCATCATGCACAGAAGTTATTTCAGCCACTTCAAATCATTTCCTTCTAGGATGCATGATGTTGTATGGTGATGATTTGTGATGTTAAGGATTGACATGTGTATGATGCAAGATGTTATGATATATGGATGATATGATATGTAGTATGGTTTTGTGATGGTATGATGGATGTATTATGTATGGGTTATCAAACATACATACCTCCTCATTTCTTTGTCCATGTGTTTGGCGTTGAAGATCTCTATAGCTACTCTTCTTTTAACAGGTTTTGAACCAAACGATTGCACATTTTAAGTGACTTTTGATGTCATTTTTTAAGAATGAGTTTTGGTAGGATAAAAAATGGAAAACAATCATTGAACTGTGCAATGCCTAGTAGATATCTATTGAGAGCAATTAATTCAAAGGTCTTGTCAAGGAAAATAGTGAAGTTAAGGTATGTTATTTGTTATGAGATGAATGGATGAAAAGATGCTTAGATGAATGAATGAATGATATGTGAAATGATGATAATGTAATGATGTGTAAATGGTAAATGGATGAATGACAAGATGCTTAGATTAATAAATATATTATGGATGGATAATGTTGATGTAATTATATGCTTAAATTAATAAACATATATTAGAAATGGAATAATGAAAATGCAAATGAGATGGATAATGAAAATAATATATGCTCATACTATATATTACAAATGGACACATGATAATGCAATAAATGGCCTAATGAAAATGTAAAAGGATGATATGAATAATATATGCTCAGATTAATAAACATATATTAATGAATGGACCAATGAGGATGAAATGGGTAATGCAAGTATATGGTTATGGGGATGTTGTGATTGATTTTGTTGATCATGATACCAAGTTCCTGACAATGGTCAAGGGATGGGAAATAGGGGGTCAGAAGTGTGTAGAAGAATTGAGATAGGAATAAGAGTTGGTCTGATGAATCTTAGAGAAATACATATAGAATAGGAAGAGGGTGATGTATGTGGAGGATAAAGAGGTGATAGCATGTATTAGGAAATTCTGCAAATAAATATTGAGCACTACTATTGATATAGCATAAGATGTTATGCACCGGGGTACGTGGAACCAAGGTGACATGCATAGGACTTGACACTGCAAACAATAAGATGATCCCATGCATGCCCACGATAGTACAACCTTGTCCAGACAAACGAGGGGGATCCAAAGTATAAGCCCTTAGTACACAAAGGTATGATGAACCTTAGATGCAAAAGGGGGATAGTACATGCTAGAAATGACCCTACTATTCACAAGATATGAATACTATAGTGGAGTAATTAGAACCTCCCACAAGCATAGCATATGAAAGTAAAGATTATGCCCCATTCCAGATTGTTTGCCACATGTCATGATATAATGAGATCAAGGAAGATTTGAACCAATCCAAGAATAGGACACAAGATAAAAATAAAAAACCAAAAGACCAACTGACCAAAACATACATCCATTATATCTCTTGCCAAAAATGGATGGAGGATTGGTGATTCTGCCCATTGTAGGAAGGATGCATTTGTAGGGAAGGAATCGATGGATGATTAAGATAAAGTAAAGGATAGGTAGGGGATATATGCCATAAGTCACGATAAAGTTGATCTAGTAGCTGATGATTTTTCCTCAAAGTGTGACGCTTAGATAGGATGCTTAGCAAGTGTATTGTGTGTAGATCAAGCATAATCAACAAGCTCAAGAGAGTGGGACCATCCAAGCAGGGTTGGATGGGCGCATCATATGTACCTGCATACTGGATACTTCCTTCATATTCCAGACTACCTACATACACTGTATTCATGAGATCAAGGCACCTAATGATGCGGGTGGTGATGATATGTAGTTCTGGGTGGCTTGATGAAATAGGATGGGGATAGGATTATGCGAATGAACAAGGTTTGGTTTAGAGGATGGATTGTCATTTTTAGACCGTATCATGGTATCAAAACCATGATAGGGGTGGGTGATAGTGGTCAAAAGGGAGAAAGGTCCGCTTTTCAAACTATACCATGTATTAAAAACACATGGTAGAGATGAAGGGGATAGATAGGATGATAGGCTAGATGAAGTGATGATAGGGAAATGAGATGTATAGTTGTGGGATTGGGTGAGGTCTACTCACTCTTTGGTTGGACGTAATGTGGGTGAAGAGAGAGTACTCAGACTATATTCAAACTGTAAGAACCACGATCCAGAAAATGATTCTATCATTTGGTAAAGTGAGGTATGGCAATTGGTTGGGTGAAGTGGCAGTGCATGATGTGATGTTTATGCAAAAACCACTAAAGGGACGAGGGTCAATGGAGGCTTGGGTAGGTGAGGTAACCAGATGCGTGATATAGCGGTACAAAGATGTACTATCTATGAAAAACCACTATGGGGGTGTTATTGTGATTGGAAATTTTACTTTTCTATTACTTACTCTATAAAAATAGAGAGTGACAGGGGAGATGGTGGTAGGGTAAATGGTGGGGGTAAAAAGGCTCAGTTAGGGGATGGGTGAATGGATTATGGTGGAGGATAGTAGTAGGATGATGGTTTTGAATGTTATTTTTTTGTTACTCAGTTTTTGTATGACATTTGGATGGATGGAGGGATATTTTGGGAATGATGGATAATGGAAGCTCAAGCAATGGGATTGTTCTAAAGTTTAGATGATGGGATTAATGGATGAGGAAGATGGCGTGGATCATGATGAGAAGATGGGTTGAACCTACGCATGATACTTACAAGCAGGTTTTCATCATGATACTTTTCCAAGGCACCACAGGAAGTGGTTTTCACTAGAGGATGGATTATTTATCTTTACATTTTTTGATTTTTGTGATTTTTTGTATTTTTCATTTTTTTGATTTTTTCATATTTTTGATTTGGGATATTTAGCATGCTAATTGTGGAACTACTTCAGGTGAATGATGTTCATAGGCTCATCAAGTTCTTCTCCCTCAAGGGTGGAGAGGCAATTTGCTCTAGAACCATACTTAGCAGTGATGATATAGGGGCCTAGCCAATTAGGCTCAAATTTTGCTTTCTTGTCCCATTCTAACAGATTCCTTTCATTTTCTTTCAGGACCAAGTCTCCTACTACAAACTCTCTAGCACAAATTTTCTTATTGTAGGATCTGCGAAGCCGATTTTGGTAGGCTTGGATGTTATTCAGGGCATTGAGGTGCCATTCATCCAATAGCTCTAGCTCTTGGAGGTGTGCAACACGGCATCCTTCATCGGTATTAACATTACACAAAGAGATATGCAATGAGGACAACTCGATCTCTATTGGTAGGATGGCTTCAGCTCCAAAGACTAGGGAATATGGAGTGGCTCTTGTAGGAGTGTAGATGCTAGTGTGATAGGCCTAGAGGGAAGGATGGATGTGGAGATGCCAGTCATGACCAATTTCATTAACAACTTTCTTGAGGATTTTCAGCAAGGTTTTATTAGTTCCCTTAGCCTGACCATTACCTTGGGGATAGTACAGGGTGGAACAATGATGTTGTATGTGGAATTATTCACAAATGGAATGAACATCATGGTTTTTCAATGGGTTGCCATTATCTGTGACAAGGGTGGATGGGATACCATAACGATAGATGATATGATAAAGGATGAACTTAGTGATTTGGTTTCCAGTGGTGAAAGTGAGAGGAATGGCTTCGACCCACTTAGTGAAATATTCTATGGCAGTGATAATGAATTTGTGTCCATCAGAGGATGGTGGATGGATTTTGCCAATGAAATCTATGCCCCACTAAGAGAAAGGCCATGGTGTGGTGATGGGTTGCAACGCTTGAGAGGGAGCGTAGATGAGATCTCCATGCTGCTAGCAGGGCTTACACAAGAGCTTCTTGGCTAGGACAATACCACTTCTGTGAGCACCGCAGATACTTGTGTGGACTTTGTGTAGGGTGAGGGAAGCTTCTTCCATGTTTAAACATCGAAGAAGAGTGCCATCATAGCTTTAGAAATAGAGGGTGTTGACAAGGATGGTATAGCGAGCAGCTCAACAGATGAGTGATCTTTGTTGTTTATGAGTGGATTTGGGTGGGAAAGTGTGATGTTGGAGGTAGACGTAGATGTCGTGATACCAAGGATTTTTGGGACCAACAATCTCACATATGAATTTTGACTCAGTGACACGGTATGCTGGCATAAGGAGTTATTCCACAAGAAATTCACATTGGTGGCTATGATGAGGCATATCCAAGAGGGAACCCATAGTGGCCATGGTGTTAGTTTCTTTATTGTGAAGATGAGGTACTTGTTCAAACTGAATGTAGGTGAAGAACAACTTGTATGCATCAACCATTTGCTTGTAGGGTACTTGTTTGTTGTCTTTAATGAGATATTGATGCAAGAGCATCCCTAGTTCAAGAACAATCTTGCATCAACCAAAAACATTTGCATTTCAGTTTGTTTGCATTTCAATTTGTTTCTTTCATTTTCCAGTTCAAGTCAGGTAGTTCAATCAATAGTAGTTTATGTATTTTGGTCTGTATTTTACCACAGTTGCATTTCAAATCTTACAGAGATGGACTTAGTACCTAGACACATTCATCTACATCATATCCAATTTTTAGAGCATTTGGATCAAGTACCGGTAAGATATCACTAGTAGAAGATCAACTATTTTCTTAGAGTAGAGCATCCTAATAGTCTCAAACAATTAGCTAAAGAAGAGGACTTGCGGAGCATTCCTTGACTTGTGGAGCTAAATGACACATCAATCAATGTTTATTGGTTTGTGGCTGACCTTACTCGAGATATGCACATCATTCCATTCATTTGTAGAGGAGTCCTATTCATTTAGGTTTGACCTATCTATGTACACACATTACACCTCTTCCTTGGAGTTTGTAACCTTCCTTGGCCGACATGGAGGAATCTTTTGTACCGGAGATGATATATTGATGTAATAGATCCTTAGGAAAGTAGTTAGCATAATCTAGAAGATCGATAGTTTGAATTTCTTTGTGAAAGAGCTTCAAAGCTATATCTTGTGTATTCTAAATTTATGTAAGCAGGCCTATGTGCCCTAATTGTAATCCCACATGTTGCCAGCTAATCTATATTTGAATTCTATGATATGCTGAATGACTGAATCTGCATTTGCTTTATATCTTTGAGTTGTTTCTGTTGTGTTTACTCTAGCTGCACGGCCTACATAGTTCTCTTTGAGGACCCCCCTAACCATGACTGTGCCAAGTGGTATCATAGTGAAAGTTCAAATATTTGGGAGTGAATTGAACAAAGTTGGCGAAGGAATTCTGTAAGATCTTGTTGTGGACAGATCGCCAAATTTGAGGCAGGTTACTTGTGTCGCAACCAATCGCTGATTGTGAGGCAATTGTCACCTTGTATCTTGATTGCCTAATTGAGGCAATTTACATTTAATCCTAGAAAGAATACCACCGAGGAGAATTCATGCTATTGGAACAATGGCTGGCAGGATGGATGAGATGATGAAGATGATGAAAACAATGCAAATTAGACTAGGTGTTGTTGAAGAAGATAGGAGAAAAGGACTAAGCCCTAGAGTTGATATTGAGAGTGATGATGAAGAATTTCAATCTACTAATCAAAATGGCAAAACCCTAGGAGGTGAAGAAGAAGAAGAATCAGATCAAGTCAAGATGTTTGAGCTATTTCAAAGATTGGGAAAAGACCTAGAGTTGATGTACCAAACTATACTGGCAATTTGAATCCTGAAGAGTTGATTGACTGGATAAATGACATGGAAGAATACTTTAAGTATGAAGAAATTGAAGATCTGGAGAAGGTGAAATTTACAAAGACAAAGTTGAAAGGACATGCTGCTATATGGTGGAAAGAAGTCCAGTTGGATAGAAATAGAAGAGGAAAAGAAAAGATTACAAAATGGGACAGGATGGTGACAAAATTGAAGAATTAGTTTATACCTATTGACTATGAGTTGGAACTATTGAAGAGATTGCAAAACCAATGATAGAAGGAGAAATCTATGAAGGAGTATATTGAAGAATTTTATAAGATGATCATAAGGACATGACATAGTGAAGCAAGCAAGGAGAAAGTGGCTAGATACATCAATGGGCTGAGGTTGAACATTCAAGAAGAAGTGAGTTTGGTGAGGATAACAACACTGGAAGAAGCGTATCAGTTTGCCCTGAAGGTTGAAGAGAAGTTGAATAAGAGGAATGATCAGAGACAAAGAGGCAGAGGAGGTAAATTTTAGAGAGGTAGAACATTTTCTAGAGGAGTGAGATCATCTGCGGAGTAGAACAGACAAGCGAACACATTCAAGAAGGAGGATAAAGATAACAATGCATACCAGAGAGATGATAGAAATTTCTACCGCAGAGGAAGCCCTAGTCCATACTAGAGTGAAGGATATAGAAGAGAAGAAAGGAGACATGATAGGAGAACATTCAGAGGAACTTGTTTCAAGTGTGGAGGTGAAGGACATAGAGCATTTCAATGTAATCAGGGGAGCACAAGTAAGAGAATAGAGAACAATGGAAGAACAACCTATGTGGAAGAAAAACCTGTTGAACTAGGTGACACCTGTTTAGTTGGTAAACTTGAGAAAGGAGAATCACTTGTGATGAGGAGAGCACTTTTTCAAGTAGAGACAAATGAGGAACCACCGTAGAGGAAAAGTTTGTTCAGAACCAGATGCAAATCAGGAGGTAAATGTTGTAAAACTTTTGTAATAGATAGTGGTAGTTATGATAATTTAGTTTTAGAGGAGATGGTAACTAAGCTAAAGTTGGAAAGATTGAAACTTGCTAAGCCCTATCAGATAGCATGGATTTAGGATGATCATAAGGTACTAGTGAGTGAACAATGTTTGGTGAAATTCCATATTGGATCTTATCATGATGAAGTATCGTGTGATATTATGCCTATGGATGTTTGTCATATTTTGTTGGGTAGACCTTGGCAGTATGATAGAAAATCTATACATGATGGGAGAAATAATACATACACTATAGCATCAAATGGTAAGAGAATTACTTTTATTCCTTTGGAAGATGATCCTAAGAGTGAAGTATGTGGGAATGCTAGAATCTGTTTGGTAGATAGAAGAAAATTTCTGAATGGTTTGAGACATGAGAATGTGTTATGCTTTGATCCCTAAGAAACCTAAAACATTAAAGAAAGAGACTGAAGAATCACAACCGAAGGAGATAAAAGAGTTATTGACAGATGTAGTGAATATGAGTTTGAGAAACTTGTTAAGATGTTTGGTTGGAGTGAAGGCATGAATTTGGGATTTGATTCTTTCACAAGTAGAATTTGCATACAATAATTCAATGAATAGGAGTACTGGAAGAGAACCTTTTGAGATTGTTATCGGAGTGAACCCTAGAGGAGTAGTAGAGTTGAGAGA
Organism: Cunninghamia lanceolata; assembly: GCA_027924645.1. NCBI lineage: Eukaryota > Viridiplantae > Streptophyta > Pinopsida > Cupressales > Cupressaceae > Cunninghamia > Cunninghamia lanceolata. Next base: position 11,653,729 of record BSBN01000987.1, on the reverse strand, counting down.
TATCGGTATGGAAGATAAGAGAAGTGCAGAAGTAGAAGAATTTGTAGAACATATGGAAATAAAGCACAATTAGGTAAAGAAGCATTTGGAAGAGATGAAAAGAAAGTATAAGGAGAAGGTAGATGAGAAGAGAAGACACAAAGAATTTGCAATTGGAGATGAAGTGATGGTATACTTAAGAAAAGAAAGATTTCTAGTTGGGACATATAACAAGTTGAAGATGAAGAAGTTTGGACCTTGTAGGATACTCAGAAAATTTGATTCAGGAAATGCATATGAAGTAGAGTTACCGGAGACATTGGGTATTTCACCTATTTTCAATATTGTAGATCTATATCAGTATCATGAAGCAGAGTTCAATGACAACATTGAAGAAGACTTGAAGAAGCAATTACCATAACAAACACTGAAGTAGATTGAGAACATTTTGGACAATAGAGTTGGATGCAGCACCATAGGAAGACAATACAAAGAATACCTTGTGAAGTGGAAAGGTAGATCGAAAGAAGATTCATCATGGATTTCTCAGACTAAGGTAGACCATCTTGGTTTTCCTCTAGCCCCAGCAAAGTGAGGGACTCACTTTTTCAATAAACCTGGATGTCTGATGCAGGGGCATCCCTAGTTCAAGAGCAATCTTGCATCAACCAAAAATATTTGCATTTCAGTTTGTTTGCATTTCAGTTTGTTTCTTTCATTTTCCAGTTCAATTTAGGCAGTTCAATCAATAGTAGTTTCTATAGTTTGGTCCGCGTTATACCGCAATTGCATTTCAGATCTTACGGAGCTGGACTTAGTACCTAAACTCATTCATCTACATCATATCCAATTTTCAAAGTATTTGGATCAAGTACCGGTAAGATATCACTAGTACAAGATCAACTATTTTCTCAGAGCAGAGCATGCTAACAGTCTCAGACAATCAGCTAAAGAAGAAGACTTGCAGAGCATTCCTTGACTTGTGGAGATAAATGACACATCAATCAATATTTATTGGTTCATGGCTGACCTTACTCAAGATCCACACATCATTCCATTCATTTGCAGAGGAGTCCTATTCATTTAGGTCCAACCTATCCATGTACACACGTTACACCTCTTCATTAGAGTTTGTAACCTTCCTTGGCTGATGCAAAGGAATTAATATTTTGTACTAGAGATGATATATATTGATGTAATAGATCCTTAGGAAGGTAGTTAGCATAATCTGGAAGATCGATAGTTTGAATTTCTTTGCGAAGGAGCTTCAAATTTATATCTTGTGTATTCTGAATTTCTGTAAGCAGGCCTGTGAGCCCTAATTGTAAGCCTGCATGTTGCCGACTAATCTGTATTTGAATTCTATGATATACTGAATGACTAAATCTATATTTGCTTTATATATTTGAGTTGTTTCCATTGTGTTTACTCTAGCTGCACATCCTGGATAGTTCTCTTTGAGGACCCTTCTAACCATGACTACACCAGATATTGAGCATTGACCTATTTGATAATCAACCAAGAGTCACCATAGACTTATAGTTGCTGTATGTTCCACTGAACTGTGGTTTTGAGACCAATGATCAAAGCTTCATACCCAGCCACATTATTTGTGCATGGGAAGGCAAGTTTGTATGCTTTAGGAATATAGTCACCTTGCAGGGTTACCAAGAGTATTCTTGCCCCAAAACCATGATTGGTGAAGGATCCATCAAAATATAGCTTCCAGTTTACTGATTCTGTCATGGTTAGGATGGACTCATCTAGAAAATTGATGGAGAGTGGTTGATGATCTATGAGGGGTACTTCAACCAATTGATTTGCAACAACTTGTCCTTTGATTGCCCTTCGATCAACATATTCAATTTCAAATTCACTCAGTAGCATTACCCATTTTTCCATTCTTCCTGTGAGTGAGGTCCTGGAAAGCAAGTACTTGAGAGGGTCAAATTTAGAGATGAGCTTGATAGAGTTACTTAGCATGTAGTGTCATAACTTTTGAGAATAGAAAATGGTAGCTAGGCATGTGCGTTCCATGGATGTGTAGTTAAGCTCATAGCCAAAGAGGGTCCTACTGATATAGTAAATAGCCCTTTCACAGCTGGTGTCATCATGTTGTGCTAGAAGCGCCCCTAGTGCTACTAAAGTTATTGATATATACAATAATTGGGGTTTTCTAGGGATAGGTGCCATTAGAACTAGTGGTGAAGCTAGATATTCCTTGATATAGTCAAATGCTTGTTGGCAATTTTGGTCCCATTTGAAATGTACATCCTTTTGAAGCAAATGGGCGAAGGGTTGGCATTTATCTGCAAGTTGAGCAATGAATCTATGGATAGCCTAGAGTTTACCTTGGAGACTTCAAAGTTGTTTGAGTGTTTTAGGTGGGGGCATTTATGTTATAGTAGTGACTTTAGCAGGATCCACCTCAATACCTCTACAGGAAACAATGAATGCCAAGAGTTTTTCTGATGTGACACCAAAGACACATTTGTTGGGATTGAGATGAAGCTTATACTCCCTAAGGCATGCAAATATCTAACGTAGAACCTCAAGGTGTTATTCTCTTATTTTTTACTTTCTGAAGGGATCATCCACACAGTCCTCCATGATTTTATGTAACATGTCATGGAAAATAGTAGTCATAGCTTGTTGATAGGTTGCCCCAACGTTCTTTAGACCAAATGGTATGACTTGCCAGCAATATGTACCCCAAGGACAAGTAAAAGCAATTTTATGTTGATCTTCAAGGGTGATCTTGATTTGGTTGTATCTAGAGAAACCATCCATGAGGGAGAGCATCTCATGTCCTATTGTGAGATCTACAATAATGTCAATGTTGAAAAGTGGAAAATTATCTTTTGGACATGCCTTGTTGAGGTCACGGAAATCTGTGCATACTTGTTTTGTGGTCTCACAACACACCCCATTTTACCTTAGCAAAATAGGGACCCAACCTTTTGCTTTTGCTTTGCTTTTGTTTTGCTTGTTTGTTTCTCCCTAGGTGGTAGGTAAAAGGTCATGTCTTGATCTTTCAAAATTCAAGGTCTGGTTTCCTCTATGAAATGGTCACCAATGGATAGAGCATGAAATTTAATGCAAGTTTACCTTTTGAACCAAGTCCAAATTTGAAAAAGTGAAGAAGTTATAGAAGGTCAAAGTCTGGTCAAAGTCAGCGTTTGGGGTTTCGGCCTTACTCCTTCTTGAAGGGAGGTGAAGTTTAGAGCCTCGTCCTTGTTCTTTTTCTTTGTTGTAAAGGAAAGAAGGACCACTGAAGGAGGCTTGACTATGAAAGTTCAAAATTGCCTAAGTATAAATAAGCAGAGTTCGAGACCGTGAATTTTCTCCTTTCCATCTTCTTCAATGATGGAAGGCGAAATCCCCACCTAGCAAAGCCTAAAAAGTTTAATAGGTCAGAGGATCAGAACTCAGAGTTCCTCTCTGACCGGTTCCAAAGTAGAGGGCAAAAGAGCAAAGGCCCAATGCCCAAAAGCCCAGACCATGTGTCACATTTCCACATTTCTGTGGACTCCTTTTGGGGTCCACTTCGTACTTTTATGGAATGGCAGAATCATTCTGAATTCGCTATGTGTCCTCTCCGGGGGCCACCATGTCATAAGTAGAGTGCAATTAACTACGTGGTGGAGCCCAATATTAATTTCACATAAGATTAGGGTTGCCACGTGGTAGCATTCCGTGCTTCCATGGGAATACTTTGCCCTTTGACTTTTCCTCCGTAGAATGGCGGAATACGGTCGGTTGACCGTCAAAATTGGCTACGACGGGAAAGTTTAAAAGAGAGAATCCTCGGTGACCAAAAATTGACTAAGTATAAAGAAGCGAAGTTTGAAGTTTGGAGGTTCTTCCTGTCTCATTCCAAAGTGGAAGGGTAAAGGAGGAAGCCCTGACGCTGAAACTCTAGTGTAATGTAAATGGTCAGAGTTCAGAGGTTGTGTTTTACATATTTTACCTTTGAGAAGGGAAGAGAAGGAGCCCAATGGATGAAACTCCAATGCAGTCTAGAAGAGCGGAGATTAGGAAGCAAAGCTTCTCAATGTTTCATTCCAAAATGAGAGGGCGAAAGGGGTAAAGCCTGAGGCCTGAAGTCTGAATTATGCTTTTTAATGTATGATTTATTATTGAAATATCAATTGATTTGAGCTAATGTTACACTTAATGATATCAAATGAATTATTAAATGTTAAGTGATTTAGCTTATTATGCAGGGAGCTCAAAATTGGTCGAATTAATTTGCACGAAGGTTTCAAAAGGTTAAATGTGCATATCTTGTGGATATTTCACATATCCAGACATTCCTGATCTATTTGCATATTCTAAGTCGGATATCCATATCCATGTGCATATGTCCATATGGACATTTAACCTTTGCCTTGGTATCCATATCCCAAGTATCCCTAATATCCATACCCTGACAATGTCATTCAACCCTCACTCATGTATAGCTAAAGTAAGTAGCGGATGTCATATGGATATTATCTTGTCAAGAGATCCATATCATTATCCAAACATCCTCGTTCTAATGATGTCGCATCACATCGTCCTAATACAAAAATCTAAACCTAGTGACATCACCTAGACATTCACAATATGGATATTTTACACTTACCCAATGTCCATACCTTCCAAATATCCATATCCTGATACCCGACCCGTGCATATATCCGAATGGACATTTCGTGTATACCGGATATCCATATCTCGATATCCTGATATCAATATCCTGACCTTGTATTGAAACTCGATACTCATTGCCATGGGGATATATCCTGAACCCAATATTTGCATCCCGAATATCCATATCTAAACCTCCTCTCCCACTTAATGTTGTGCATAATTTCCTGTTAGATTATCAAATGCAAATGATTAAAATTAATCTGTATGTTTGTTGTAGGATATTGGAGCTAATTAAAACTTGGAGAAAATGTTACGCAGAGCATGCAAAAGAAGAAGGCTAGATGTTGCAAAAGGAAAGCTAAAATGGATGAAATTACGGATAAACAAAGATGACTTGAACTAGAACTAGAAGATACCATCGAATATGCTATCTACCAGCTGGAGAGTTGATCAAGTCAAAGATGTTGAGAATTTTCTCTTTTGCCAGCTATCCTCCACTAACGATTGCCAACTGGCAATCATGTGCCACTATTTCTGACCATTGATTACTCTTGATTGGATCCTGACCATTGGATATTTGTAACTAAATCTCATCCTTGTCCTATAAAAGGATGTTGATTCTCATTTGTAAACTATTGGCAGCTCAATTGAGATTGAATTGATGAACTTGTTAACACTTAGTATACAATTTTGTAACTTTGTGATTCCCCATGGTTCTCTCTCAAGATCATATGTATATGTGCATTCTTTTGGCATACTTAATGAGAATGGAGACTTAGATTACTTCCTAATCATATATCTTGAGTAATCTGGTGGATGATTTTGGATATGTTACTGTGAATTGCTGCACTCAATAGAGGTGCATTCAACTAGTGAATATTATCATCATCTCTTTCCTTTGAAGATTCGCACCTATCATGTGTAGTTGTGGACTATCCTAGCAAATCATGGCTTGGTTTTATCTCCTTTTCATGAAAGTATCAAAGTTGCATGTGGATCATTGATCAAACTTCATTAATTTTAGTTAATTTTAGAATTTAGTTTGCATTCCATTTTATTTTACTTCATTTTCATAAATAATCATATCAGATTTGTAAACAATGATGAATCATAAGCAAATATAGTGAAAATAATCATATATACAGAGCATATTACAATAAGAACTACACATCATAGTGAATATCATGCAAGTAATGATAAATTATAGTGAATTGCATGCTTATAGGCGCAATCTTTGAGCAAAATTAAGGTTCAAAAGCAAATATTAGTTTAGACAAAGATAATATTAGAAGAACTAACCAAATCTAGAAATATATTCAAAATTATCCTAAATTAGAGACAAATTCCAGTGAATTACTCAAAGTTGGGATCAAATTGATATCTATTTGTTTAAATCCTGACATAATAGTGTAAGATGTGACAGAATTGTTGAAGATTTGTGCAGAGCAGGCATAAAGGACAGGATATTTGACAAAATATTGAAGAACTTTGTAGGAAATACTAAAGCATGTAAGGCCCTAAAATGATTAACAGCAACACACATCAACCCTGAGTGACTATCAAAAGGTCAAGATCTGACTAATAGAGACTTGGGATCATAAATTCATCCTGAATTTATCGTATCTTTCAAGATGATAAATGTTTGTTGTGTAAACTTTTATTTGTGTTAATGAGACTAACAATCACATCAACAATACTCAGATGCTCCCAGGTTTCTAAGCTACTAGAACAATGTTGGAAACCCATTCTATGTAATCAATAGGGAAAATGAAGCTGACCTCTAGGAGTTTCTGTAATTCTTCTTTGACAAGCAAGGCGACTTGAGGATGCATCTTACAAAGTTTCTGTTTGACGGGTCTTGCTTCTGGATGTACCATAAGATGATGAACAACCAAGGAAGGATCCAATCCTAGCATGTCTACATAAGACCAAGCAAATACATCAAGTGCTTTAGGAATCATGATCGAAAGATTGGATTCCTCTTTGCTAGCGAGGTTTTTTGCAATGTGGGTGAGTTTAGGTTGTTCTTGTGTGCCGAGATTGATTTCTTGGGTACCTTCAATCAGGATGTTGGAGCATTCCTGCTAGTATGATGGTATGGGGGGAAGATGGAGATCCTCATCTCCTAGTGCTCAGAGAGGTTTTCACTAGAAGATGTGTCTTTATTTTTCTCTTTTGTGTCCAAAAGTGCCTCAAAGATGTTTTCATCAGGGGACGATTTTCTATTTTTTGATTTTTTTTTTTTGGATTAAGGATATCCTCTTCCCCAAAGTAGGCATGAGTGTGCAAGCATATGTCATACTGTGAGGTATTGTAGAGTTCTAGGAATAATAAGAGAGCCTCATCATGTGGGAATATGTCGAGAGGTGGCGGTCCTTGAATATGTCAAAGTGATGATCTTGGGATGAATGATAGGAAGGTTAATGATGAAGATGGTGTTATCAAGGAAGATGCATGAAAGATCAAGATCTTTGCATGAAGCTATGATGACACTTGGGGTAATGTTTTCAACAACAGAAGAGGATTTGACCACTTCTACCAAAGTTTTAGCAGGTCCATGGATTGTCATAGTGGGTGGCACATATCCTAAACTGAAGTATTGGGCGTATTTCTTAAGAGATGTGAGATCAACCGAGATAGGTTCCATAATGCCTTGTTCATCAATGCCAAGTCCTTTTCCATGTTAAGGAATTTTGGTGCAAATTTCAAACGGTACAGGATATTTCTCTTTGAAGTACTCAATGTCTACTAGTGCTGGATGGTATAATGAATCACTCAAAGTTGTTTCTTTGAATTCCTCTTCTCTAGAGACTTGTGCTAGGATGAAGGGAATTTTGTCATTGATCCTACACTATTGTGCTTATTCTTTCTTTTGTAGATGATGGCCATGAGAGTAGGGGGACAGAGGTAATTGTCCCACATGGAAGGTATTGTGAAGCTCATATTCACCACACCCTTTGTCTATGATATTGACCTGGGACACATAGGGTGTCATGGTGGAAAATGATGCAGAAGCATGTGATGGATCAATGGTGACTTGTGGAGTGGATGATGATGTGCATGATATGGATGAGGGGTCTTTGAGATGTTCCCCATAAGTGCTTGGACAATGAAATTGTCTATCATAAAAAACCTCTAAGGCTTTGCAATATTCAAAAGGTTGTTGATTGGAGGGAATAATGACTTCCACACTGTTATGAGGGAACTTAAGGCATTGGTGATAGGTGGAAGGAATGACTTGCATGGCATGTAACCATGGTCGGCCTAGGAGGAGATTATATGGTAGGTCAAGATCGATCACATGATAAAGGGTGGGTAGTGTGAGCAGGCCCACCTTGATAGGGAGGCATATGGTGCCTTTGGATTCTCTTTTTGTGTTGTCATATGCCTTGATGGAGATGACCAAAAACTCTAGGTCAGCTGCTGAATACCCCAAGAGTTTTATGAATTTTAATGTACATATATTCAAACCAGATCCATTATCCAAGAGGACCCTCTTGATTTTGTGATTGGTGATTTGGAATTTGATATGGAGTGCTTTATTATGAGTTGCATTGACAGGTGGCATATCAGATTGGTTGAAAGTAAGGTGGTAGGATGAGGACAATTGAGCCACTGGATTTTGGAATTAAGCGGGAGGCATGTCGGTGGGGACATGGGACTCTTGGAGAGTGTTGTCAAGGATTTCATGGTGGATGGTGGATGTCTTAAGAAGTTTTAAGATAGAGATTTGTGCGGGGGTCTTCCCAAGATGGGCAAGGAGGTTATATTCGGAAGTCGTAGTGGTGGAGGGTGGAGATGGTCCCTTTACGGTCACACGTCCATGTTGGGTGGTAATGGCACATTCGAGGGTGGTGCTTTTGATTTTGATGCTGGAGACGAGTAGAGTCAAAATTAATTCAATCTACTACATTGTCAAAAGTAGGTGGAACATTGTTGGTTTGATTGTTGGGATTGGTATTGGAGGATGATGGTTTGGATGCAGATTGGTTGTTATGGTGGGGAAGAGGGTCTTGGAAGACTCCTAGGCCATCATTAGGTGAGACATTATTGTTTCCTTCTATTTGGATTTCACCGCGATCAATGAGGTCTTGGATGTAATTCTTCAATTTCATACATTTACCCATGGCATGACCTTTGATGCGATGATAGTCACAATATTCATTTTCTTTATACCATGTGGGTTTAGGTTGGTTTTCATCAAATGGTTTCATTGTGGGGAACTCAATCATATTTTCTTGGACTAGTTTTTAGAACACAACCTCGAGTGGTTCACCCAAGGGATTATACTTGTACTTTGGATTGTTGGGAGGATTCCGCTTTGAAGGAGCGGATGGGACCAAGACATTGTTTAAAATGTTTTGCACTACATTTGTCTCTTTAGGTTTAGGAGAGACGATTTGGATGTACTTGGAATTGGTAGTGCCATCTCCCATGGTGTTTTTATTTTTATCCCTAAACTTAGGTTTGTCATTGGATGGTTTATTGTTGTCATTTTTGTTGTAAATTTTGACTAAGCCTTTTGCAATAAGGGCCTTCTCAATGCCACTGGTATATGCCCCAGGTATAGCCCAACCTCGTGGGTGGGAGAACGAAGTTAGGGCGTAACCGTAATCGCGGATTGATTTACGTGGGCATACCGTACGGGGAACGCGGGGTGAGACGCCCTTCCGTTTATGAATGCCACTGGTATATGCCCCAGGTATAGCCCAACCTAGTGGGGGTCTGTCTAACAAGAAGGAAAGGAGGGGCTGCTTGCCGGCCAGGGTCTGAAAGATAATAGGCCATGCAATTGAAGGTCGGGGCGCTATGGTTTCCCGAGGTTGTCTAAAGGGGATGATCCACTCCACCAATGAGGTTGCTGCGGAGGTAAGGTTCAGCATAAGCATGGGCTAAGAGAAAGGGGACATTTGCCCGGGAGGCGATAAAACGAACGATGATTCGCCGACAGGAATAGCTGGGAACGGACACGTTCCCACTATCGGGGGATAGTTGTGGCAATGTCTTTACCACTCATAAGATCTTTGTAGCGCGGGTGGTGTGGGTAGTCGATAGGGCGATCAGCGACTATAAGTCCCTAAAATGTTCCTACTGCCTTTAAGCGCTATAGTGCCGAGATCACACCTCAATATGAGTGAACCCGAACTAGGAATAGGGGATGGGCCCATGTTATGAACAAAGGCGAACGCCCCGTTCTACTAGGAACGGCAGACAAACGCCCTGTTCGGCTGTTTTCGAGCGTGAGGCTGGAGGATGCAAGATCTCGTGTCACTGTATTAAAACGAGTAGCTGCCCGACCGACCAATCTTGATCTAATCCCCAATTCCGGTTCATTCTCCCAATCGACTACAGTAAGGGAGAGTTCACTCCTCCATTCTACGATAGTACGAGGAGGTAGTACCGGATTACCCACCCAAGGGAGAGAGTAGAGTAGAGGGAGGGAGGGGACTTGTTCTTCGACCAGCAAGTTCAAGGTGGATAGTCTAACTTCCCAACTCCAGCTTCCAAGCTTGAGGCCCAATAGTGAGTGTCCGAGGCCAATAGCCCAATAGGGCTATTGATAAGGCCGAAGTGATTCTGGGGGTTCTGAGGTTAGGAGGTTGGACTAATTTTCAACTAAAGGAGGAGATTAGACTAGCCCAAGTTTCAACTATAGGGAGCTCCAATGCGGGCTTCGATTGGAGGGAGTGTCCGAGCTGCTACTATTAGCTGGTAGTGGGTAGCAGGGGGCTAACTCCAAGAATAGTCGGTTGAGCTCACGCTTGAACTTGGTTGTCGAGTGAACGAGTTCGAGAACAAACACCAACCTCTCTATCATTATGATCTCATGCTCTACATTGTATGAGAAGTGGGCGACAAATTTTTCCAAAAGATCAGCAAAGGTTGAGATGGAGCCATAAGGCAAGTGCATGAACCATCCAAGAGCTTGTCCTCCTAAGCTTTGTGGGAAAAGATGAAGGAGGAATTGATCATCATAGGCTACTTCTTGGCATGCCATGAAAAATTCCTTGATGTGGTCATGGGGATCTCCTTTTCCTTTGTACTTGTCAAATATAGGCATTTCAAAGTGTCGAGGAAAAGGTATGGTTGTCATGTTTCTATCAAATGGATAGGGACATAAGTCTTCAAACTTATAGTTTTTCTTTTGGGTCCCTAGTTGGATGTTTTTAAGTGTGTTTTTCATCTCTTTCCATTCTTGATCAAAATGACTAGCAAGAGGTGGTTGGAACGTAGTTTGAATGGAGGTTGTTGTTGTTGGATGTATGGAGGTAGGCCTATAGTTTGTGAGTAAACATGAGACCCATATGTTTGTTTCTATGGTATGGTTTGTGTGGATGCATGGTATGCATGTTGTATTTGGAGGGGTGGTTGTTGATATTGTGTGGTATGTTGATGTTGCGTGGAAGTACCATGAGGAGGTTGTTGATGAGTGGATGATTGGCATGTTTGTGTGGGATTTGTATAGCTCGTTAGGGGATTTTGGGGTTGATGTTGTCATTGGGATGCAAAGAGATTTTGGGATTTAAGATAGGTATGTGAAGGTATGGTAGGGGGTAACGTTGTTTGTGGAATGATTGTCCTTTGAGAAATATTCAAAGAAGAAAGGTCTTGTGGGATGGAAATGACATTGGATGTGTTTTGGGGGATGTTGGAGATGTTGGAGATATTTTCAAGAACATTGGAAGTGTTTTGTGGGATGTTGGATGTGGTTTGGGGTACGACAATTTGGGGATTAGTGGGCATGTTAGAGGTAGGCATTAGGTGCAATGGCATGTGATAAGGTTGTTCTAACACTTGAGGTTGCGAAGCTATGTTACCCCTACATGTTGATCAAGGGTATGGATTACGTTGGAATTTCAAGTTTAACTAGCCCATGGATTATCATAGGTGGGATTGTTAGAATTAGGGACACGATCCCATGGTTGATCAAGGATGCCTGATGATGGTTTGTCATGGAAAATGGTATTAAGCTTGTATTGGTCGTATGAATGGGGGAGGTGCGTTCCATGTTCAATGAGATGTTCAAGGAATTCATCCATGTGATTGTCAAGGAATTGATCAAATTTCTCATGTAATCCCCTCTCACTAAGGAAATCAATGAAGGTGGGGGAATATATGTGGTGATGTGTGGATGCTTCACCCATTTCAGGTTGGTTGATATATCCCTCCATATTACTCATGGTAGAGTTGTGTGGAGAGAGGGGTTGGTAACGGGCATCTATCTTCCTCTTAGCTTGTGATCGCGTGATAGGAGGAATAAAAGGAGAACTTTGATTAGATTTGGATGATGAGGTACCAATGATTAGGGATGGGGATTGTTCTAAGTCCAAAATCTAGATCCAGATAGTCAAGGATCAAAGATTATCCCTATGTACTTACGGTGGACAAAGAGCCTAAGAAAAAAGGACAATAGGATTATCTTACTTGGGGTAGACAAGACACACCATGCAAGATGGGATTTCTTGGAGTCCACTAAATTAGGAGTTGCCTAAGTTCCCAAGCTAATTTATCTAGGAGGGTTGATGATTTTGAGTTTACCCTAAACTTAAGATAGACAAATTCTTAAGCCTAATGTGAACAAGAGGATGATTGATCTAGATTTGACCTTAGAAACTAGGACTTGGTTTGATTGATTTTGGGATGGAGGTTGATTTGGACTTGGTTGATGAGTGTTGATTTGATGTAAGGATAATGATTGGTTGGATTTGATTTAATCAATGTTGGATCACAAGCTAGAAGGGTTGGAAGGACATGGATGATGACTGTGAGGCTAAAATGTTGTGGAATGATGTTGATAAAGTGATTTTGACAATCAAAAAGGATAAATACTTTGACTTTTGCAGGTCTCTGAAACTAGGCACTAAAATAGTCATTTTAGGTGCTAGCAGAAAAGGTATGGGTGCTAATGGATATGAAGTTGAGCATGGTTTTACAAGATCAGGTGCTGAGATGACAGGTTGGGCACAAACAAAATCCACCTAAGCACTGATAGAGACTAGCTAAGTGCTAAAAGGTGACAGATGATAGTCAGTGATCATGAATTTGGCCAGGCACTGATACAGAATAGAGAAGCACTGATATATGTGAGCTAGGCACTGATATGGAATATGGGCATTAATATGATGTCAATAAGGTGATAAGATTAGCCTAGTCTAAGCACTGATTCAGAAGGTTTGAGCACTGAGAGATAGAGGTTAGGTGCTATTTTACGAAAATCAGGCACTGAATTGGATTGTTTGGATTTATGATGTGTTTGGTTGAAGATTTTTGGCAAGATTTACAAACATCAAATACAATGGTTGTTTGGACTAACTTGGAATGAGGTGTGAGAGGTTGTTAGCATTCACAGTTTACAAATGGCTTGCACAGGTATAGCATAATTGAAGATACACCAAGGACTTGTATACAACCTAGAAACTATTCAAGTGGGAGTGACATATCTTGTGGATCTCACGAAGTAGCCGTGGGTCAATCTCAACTCAAAGTAAATCAAGATTCCCACCCCCACTAATACCTTTGATGCTATAGCTTAGATAGATAAGAAAAGCAAGGTCATGTACCACCTTACCCTCCTCACCTTGGAGACTTCCGTCTTGCCCAAAGTATATCCTATCTCAAGTACAACAGTACAATGAGCATCTTCCCCTCCTTTGCAGTGGTGCACCACAAGATATGATGGCCAAAGGTCTTATCTAGGCTTCACAAGGCTTCTAGGGGATGTCCCAATACACACGAGGTATGGGGGATGAGTCCATGAATGAGGGTGTCCCAACTTCTAACCTTGTGTAAACAAAATCACATTTTGGCAGACCAAGGATCTCAAGGCTTTTGCTTGGCAAGAAGGGGTCCTTCCTTTAAAGAGAGCCTTTCGATTCTTGAAATATTTATATCCCACGTTAGAACATGCAGTTGAGGTCATCCCTAGGGAGGATGAAATCCCCTAGCAGCCCCCCTAAGAAGAAATTACTTCCACTTTTGATCACCCAAGATCGCACAAAGCACTAGGGGAGAGCATACGTCCACAAACAAAGACACGACAAACAAGATGGTTAATTCCCCTAATTTAACTTTATTGTGCAACTACTTTAGTGTAAAAAAAGTTTCTTTAACCGTGGGGCTGTACCAAACAAATCAGTAGTTTGATAATGATGTCTTGGGCTAATGTAGGAAGCTACAAGGACAAAGTTAGACCAAGAAAAAATGATGAAAAGATGAATTCTTGTCAACTACAGAGACTGGGTGCTAAAATAGTCGACTCAGCCGTTGATCAGACAGAGCACTGAATTAGACAGTCTTGACGTAGAAATACATAGACTAAGCACTAAACTAAAAAACCTAGGCACTGAAATACAACTAATTATACCTTGGGTTCTGGGCACTGATATAGAGAGTCTCGGTGTGACTGCGCATGATTTCGGCATTGATCTACCAAGGGAAATGTGAGGGCATGAAATCTGATGTCTCTCTACAAAAATAGAAGTCTTACACAACCAAATGCATTGCTAGGGGTCTGTAAAGCATGAAAGTAGCAGATTTAAAGATCAACCCTTAAAGAGACAATGAAACACAAATGTGAGTGTAGACAAAAAACTGAGTGTCACTTTAAGTGAAATGGGTGCTAAAATAGCCAGACTAAGCACTGATCCGGTTTGAGTAGAGTTTCCCCCTGTACCTACATAAATTCCTACAAATCTAAGAGCTAAAAATGCCAAAAAGATGTTAGAAAGCACATTTAAAGTAGGTTCATCTGATAAATTTTGCAAAAGGTTAAAAAGATAGCCAACAACCATAAATTTCACCTTTACCAATGCTGAGTGTTGATGTAGGATTCTTGATGCTAATATGTCAGAACCAAACATTAAAACACTACAAGTAGGCACTAAAATAGGCTTTGGTAGGCTTCAGGTCTAGGTGTTGAAACAAAACCTCTGAGCACTAACAGAGGGAAGATATGGGCTAATTTGTTGAAATACAATGCTACTCCAACCTGCAATAACAAAATTCACACAAAACACCATGCAAAATGATGATTAGAGGGGGTGGGGGTCCCACCGGGCGTGCCAAAAATGTCTACAATGAAAGTGGGATTCTGCAAGGTGAGCTAACTATCCTAATTAACTCCCAATTCCAAGTCCAAGGGACCTCAAGATTAGACCAACTAGTAATGCACTAATTACCTAAATTGCACCCTATCTAAATGCACTAGTAGTTATTCATCCTAAGGATGATAATGCTAAGCTATTCTAAACTATGATTCAGCCTAAATGCTTGAAATTTGAGTGTTCAAACTAGTAGAATTTCTTTGCATACAAATTGTTTATGCAAAGTGGAGGGGAAGACCCCAATATATAGATTTTTGGTGATGGAAGTGGAGGGCTAGAATTGAATTGAAAGATCAAGGGTTGAGATTGCTTGAGAATCCTCAAGAAAGGAGAATTGGACAAATGACATGATGAGGTTGGATGAGACAATTGCTCCAAGATTTAAGGGATGATCAATGGATGAAATTGAAGGTTTGAATGGATGGATGGCTAGGATTGAGTAGCTGTATGACATGTAAGGCATCATTTATGTAAAGACATGGCTTGGATTTTGTGAGAAATTTAAAATTATGAGGAGAGGACAAATAGAATTAAAAATTGGGTGAATAGTGCATGAATAGTGCCACATGGAATTTTAGATTTGCATGAATAGTGACACTTGGAGTGGGGTAGAAGAAAGAGGACAAGTGTACACTTTTGGAAGATTTGGCCATGCTTCCAAAGTACCACTTGTCATGTACATGCATGTACATTGAGTGACAAGTGTACTTCTAGAAACATGGGGGTTTGCAATTGAGAATTAATTAAAATTAATTCATGTACACACGTTTTAGAAGAAATAATGATGATTACTAAAAGTAATCAAAAGTTGACAAAATAGGGAATTAAATAAATATGGATATTTATTTAATTTTTGATGAATGAACTATGAAGTATAGTTGCAAAATATTTGATTTTTTGAACTATAGTAGAGGAATTTAGAATTTTTGGTGAAGGGGAAAGGTGAAGTATATATTAATTAAATAATTAAAAATTATTTAATTAATGTGGGAATTGAAAGAAATGATGTGAATGATTAGGTTTGGAATGTGAGAATGAATGAAAGTGTTTGTGACCATTTTCAGGTGTCTACAGGTAGCTTTGCTACAGTCTTATTGTTGGCTGTCTAATGTTTAGCTTATTGTGTATGCAAATCATGTGTAAAAGTGGACAAAGAGATGGTATCAATGGGTGGCCCATTGTTTACACATATACCAAGTAGAAATTTTAAGAGATCTTCATGTTGTTCTTCATCTCTATACCTTTCTAAGCCATGCACAAGATGGGGTGTAGAAGAATGTCTGTCATAGTTAGTCAAAGATATAATGTCAGAAATCATAAAAGTATCCCAAGAAGAACCCCCATGGCCATAAAAAAGTGGTATATCAATCTTGATGCATAGAAAGATCCATAGGATACCCTAAGGAAGGAACACTGGAATGTACATCAAAAACTAGGGCATCATTAAATAAAGAGTCATCATCCTAATCACTATAAGATAAAGAACTATTACTATGCTACTCACTAAATATATTATCAATAGACCACAAGCCACAAGATATAGAACATGGACTATCATGAGCTACATATGGGATAACAACCTCATGTGAGGTGAACAAGGTATATCATGTAGTGACACATCACCAGTGATAGAAGAAGTACAATCATCATGATGATCATCTCACCTAGATAGCCATCATAGATACATGGCCTAAAATAGAAGATATCTTGAGGAGGCACATCATAGTATAATTATCAACAAACATATTGGGCATGGGAGAAATTACATCATCATCAAATGGAACATGTGCATCTATCAAACACATAAAAATATACTCATTAATTAATGATGAATCAAGAGAGGCACATAGAAGAGAACTATCATGAGATGCATAAAGAATACATTTTCACTAGGTGCAATAACATAACACGAATCAATATTGGTCGATGTATTAAGTGACTATAGGGTGGTATCATAAAGCACATAGAGGTAAAAAGAAAATGTGGTAAGGAGGGTGGGAAAGGTATCCATAATGAAAGATGTAACAATGAAGCACAAGGGAGAGTCAATGGGTAAGAATGATAGATCTAACAAACAATGAAGGGGAAGAACATTGAACATCCAATTCACAGCATTAGCAGTGATCATAAGATATATCCGCAGCTGCAAAGAAGAAGATAACATTGACGAACCACCATTTGACATTGAATCAGTGGCGTCATTCTTAGGAGAAGAACTGAAGTAAATAATCATAGCGAACAACAAAGAAATAGTCTGTATCTTGGTGTGATATCATCCTTGAAGAGGTTTGCTAGGAATGTAAAGACAATAATTATTACATACAATATCAATCTCCTTTCAGTAATACAGTGATCTACATATGAAGCCAGTGGTATTGTGTTGACTATCAATAAGTTAGATCATGCTTCAGGATTTAACCGTGTGTGTGTTTTTATCTCAATGTTTTGGATCATACTCCATGATCCATCATCAAGAGAATAAAGAGTAAGAGAAGAGAAAGTGAAGACTCTCTCTCTTACTCTTTATTCTCCTAATGATGGATCATGGAGTATGATCCAAAATGATGAGGTAAAAACACACACACAGTTAAATCTTGAAGCATGATCTAATTTTCATTATGGACTGTGGAAATCTGATGTCTATCATATCAATAAGTTGTCATTTCTGGATTACAACAACAAGTGTAATTGAATCTGTTTGGATTCTGTGGGGAAGATTAGAATAGAGTCAGTGGTTGATAAGAACCTGCATTCAGCTAGCATAAATATTGGAGGAAAAATATCAAATCACATGGTCAGTCAAGAAGCAATTCAAATCCATTCGAAGAACAACAAAGGCATTCAAAGATCAACCAGAGACAAATTGAGATATCATCATTGACCTCCCTCTTAGAAGATCATTCAAGCAAAGTCAATAAAGACATATATTTTCCTTTTGCAGATCAGACTTCATAACAGTCACCTGTGATATATATATATATATATATATATATATATATATATATATATATATATATATATATATATATATATATATATATATATATATATATATATTAGCGAGGATATCAAAGGTATGTTCTATTTCCAATCTGAATATTATAAGTTAACGTAAGTAACAATGATAGATGCATAAGTAATGTTTTTATTATGGAAATCTAACATAAGTAGAAGACTATGATCATGCTTTGTTTCTAATTAGTTCTTGTCTTAATTGGAGAAGTGAAAGTGATAAGTATTAAATAGAAATTATAGAGAGTTTGTGGAAAGAATATCATTAGTAAGAATAAACTATACTCATAGAATGCGAATATGAATGGTATTATGAATATGATGCATGATCATTATTGAGAAGGTGTATTTAATGAATGATTAGTATAAAGACCATCTTGAAGAGATGTGAAAGGCTAACATGTGATAGAAAATGTAATTCATACATATGAGCTACCGGATTGAGAAATGGACCTCCTTGTTAATCCATCACACCACATAAGTGAGTCTAAGGGTTAGGCAATTGGCCAAGGTATAATAAGGCTCGAGTTGATAAGACTCTAACCCTCCAAGGCAAGTGAAGAGTACATGTCCTAAAGGGATTAAGCGTACTCAACCGAGATAGGCCCTTATCTCAATTAGTGTAGAGTGCTAATCTGAGATAAGTGGAGATAGGCCCTTGTCTCAATTAGTGTAGAGTGCTAATTTGAGGCAAGTGGAGAAAGGCCCATGTTCCAATTGGTGTAGAGTGCCAATATGGGCAAGTGGAAATGGCCCCTATTTCCAATTGGTGTAGAGTGCCAATATGGGACAAGTGGATAGGCCTTTGACTCTAGTTGGTGAAGATTGCCATTCTAGATCAAAGTAAAGGACAATGGACCTATGGCAAGATTGTGCCCAAGGAATCCTCTCTTATTGGGTGAATGATTAGATCAACATGTTGGCCCAAGTAAAGTCTCTTCTGGAAGGAAATTATGATCTTGTATAGTGAAATAGAGAAATGAATAATGCATATACGTTATCATTATAAGATTTGATTTTATATAATTGTGATTTATATAATGAGATAAGAAGGATTGAATTCTAATGTACTCTTTTACAAGTTGAAATTGTTTGCAAGGTTGCGAAAAATTTGACTTGCTAGAAGGGGACATTACAAGTGGAATGTGGGAATGGATGAAAGTGTTTGTGACCATTTTCAGGTGTCTACAGGTAGCTTTGCTACAATCTTATTGTTGGTTGTCTAATGCTTAGCTTATTGTGTATGCAAATCATGTGTAAGAGTGGACAAAGAGATGGTATCAATGGGTGGCCCATTGTTTACACATATACAAAGTAGAAATTTTAAGAGATCTTCATGTTGTTCTTCATCTCTATACCTTTCTAAGCCATGCACAAGATGGGGTGTAGAAGAATGTCTGTCATAGTTAGTCAAAGATATAATGTCAAAAATCATAAAAGTATCCCAAGAAGAACCCCCATGGCCATAAAAAAGTGGTATATCAATCTTGATGCATAGAAAGATCCTTAGGATACCCTAAGGAACACCAAAATGTACATCAAAAACTAGGGCATCATTAAACAATGAGTAATCATCCTAATCACTATAAGATAAAGAACTATCACTATGCTACTCACTAAATATATTATCAATAGACCACAAGCCACAAGACATAGAACATGGACTTTCATGAGCTGCATATGGGATAATAACCTCATGTGAGGGTGAACAAGGTATATCATGTAGTGACACATCACTAGTGACAAAAGAAGTACAATCATCATGATGATCATCTCACCTAGATAGCCATCATAGATATATGGCCTAAAATAGAAGATATCTTGAGGAGGCACATCAATAGTATAATTATCAACAAACACATTGGGCATGGGAGAAATTGCATCATCATAAAATGGAACATGTGCATCTATCAAGCACATAAAATATACTCATTAATTAATGATGAATCAAGAGAAGCACATAAAAGAGAACTATCATGATATGCATAAAGAATACATGTTTACTAGGTGTAATAACATAACACGAATCAATATTGGTCGATGTATTAAGTGACTATAGGGTGGTATCATAAAGCACATAGAGGTAAAAAGAAAATGTGGTAAGGAGGGTGGGAAAGGTATCCATAATGAAAGATGTAACAATGAAGCACAAGAGAGGATCAATGGGTAAGAATCATAGATCTAACAAACAATGAAGTCATAAACCCTAATCACAATAAATCAACAAAGCACAAGTGAGGGTGGATCCAAATCCTAGTCAAATCATATTTAGAAATTAGAGATGTAAAGAAGGTCAAATTCCTAGGGTAAAACCCTAGAGGGGTTCTAATGTCAAATTCATCAAAATGTTAAGAAATAAAACAAGTTTCTTTAATCAAATTAGGTTTAAGAAAAATAACAAGCAATACAATCCAATTAACCCAATTTAGAATTGTGAAAATTTATTTAACATAAACTTAGGAAACAAGAAATTAAGAGCAAAAGTACTTAGCTAATTTTGACGATTGATAAATAGTTGTCCAATGTTTGGTTCAAAACTTTAGATTGTAAATAAAAAATGCTTATTCTTGGATGTATCGGAAGTAGAACAAAAAACATGAATTGGGTCATTCTCAAAATTAGGGCCAAATATGAGAGTGTGGAAGTGAACTTGATCAAATCCGCGAGTGCAAATTGAAACACTACATGTGGATATGAACTATGAGCATATAAATAACGATCTATTTTGTCATTTGGAATCTTTTTATATCAATACACACCATTTAGGAGCTTTCTAGACACAAAATATTATTCTTTGGTCAAAATCCTACATAGATTAGTTTAACAACTTGGAACAAAGATTGAAGACAACAATAATCATGCATAATATGCTCTAGATCTTGATGTAAGTTGATAATGTAATGTTGATGCTCTTGGAATGCTAATCCAAGTTAGTGAAATCTTTTGAATGATCCTTTGATGCATAAAATGAATTAGGGTTAGTCCTTCAATACAACTCCAAATGTGGCAAGTGAAATGTTTCACACTTCAAGTTGGCATATAACAACTAGTTGGACAAGGGGAACAAGTGTCCAAAATTGAATTTGAATTTTAAAAGTTTGAGGTTCATTTACACAAATTGTGCAGTTAACATGGGTCAATCCCACAAATTACAAATCTAAATCTAGGCTACAAATAGATAGGTTGAAGTTCAAAACCAATCTTCATGGATGAGTGCTGATGGGATCTACTAAGACTTGGATTATGTGCCAAATTTTAACAAAAACCATATCACTTATACACTTAACATTACCAAAAAGAACAAATCAAAATAAATTTAAAACAAAAAAAAAATACAAAATATGCAATGTTCACCATTACAAATAAACAATAAACTAATATAAAAACTAAAAGGCAAAGTTTAAAGCAATTTGTATATAATTGTTTTTTAAATATAAAATATCAATTTCAGTTATAAGATTTTTTTAATGCAAATATTATAATAACAAACTGTTTTCTATATAGAATTTGAAATAGTTTAAAGGTGGGAAGATCTCCATATTCCCAACTTTTGTTCAACAAGAATTAGGCATACAAACAAATGATTCAATTCACATGACTTCAACAAGATCTATAATATAGATTTACTTCCATGTGAAGATAAGGTTTTTGTTTTTGTTTATGATTTCTCTCGTGCCTCTAACTTTTGGAGGCTTTATAAGATTACGAGTGTTGTTTTTTTTGCTGGAGCTCTACATCAATACATTTATTTCGTGGGCCATTTGTAGAATTTCAGTAAAGCCATTTCTTAAAACAAAAAATTACCATTGCTTATCGTGTTTTCTCACGGCTTGTCTTATCCCACTAGTTTTGACGTCGTGAGTGCGGGTTGCTTACTTCAGCTATATGAGATTTTTTAAATTTTACGAAAACCTAATTTATGGTTTGATTATGAAAGGAAATAAAAGGATAGGTCTAATACTAATTAAATTGAACTTAAGATAATAAAAGTTTGGTAAGAGAGTGAAATTTAAGTGATTGAGATTGAGAAATAAATTAATAGAGAAGGACTAATAAAGAGTTTATTGGTATAATTATTTTATTGCATCTTATTAAGTATATTTAGGTAGGATAGGATAAATGTGTACATGTCATTTCCTTCTCTCATGGGATTTTATGTTTTCTTATTCTCTCGGATTTAGAACTCAGAGGTCATCTCTTGTTTTCTGGTTTTTACCTTTTCCTCATCCTTATTAGATTTGGAAACTATGAGGCTATATATTGTATGCATCCTATCATCTATCTAATGGATCAATGAATCAATTAATTCATCTCTTTTGCATTTTACATCCTTGAATATAAAAGTATTATTCTTTCATATTGATTTTCTATTTGTACTTGCTTTTAGCTCTCTTGATTTTGGGTGGCTATTTTCATAGCCAAAGCTAATAGAGTTCATTTAATTATGGTGTGATTGATTTCGTTAATCGTTCGATGTGTTGTGATAAAATATTAAAAAATGGGATTTGGTATTAGAATAAGGTGTTGTCCTATTTTGCCTTCAGACCAAATAGCCTAAAGATCCATGAGATTTCTAAGTGTTTTCGAATCCTTTTGAAGTGCGAGGAAAAAGACCCCCAATGGCTAAGTCCAAAATCCTAAGCGTTTTCCTTGTGTTTTCTACCTTTTCAGGGTTTCGGAGCTCGAGTTCCTTCCTTCATCATGCCTTTCCCATCGGCTCTGAAAGTTACGTCTTGATAATTCGTAAAATCGCCTAAGTGTTTTAGGCATTGGAGGTCAGGAGTTTTCTCTTCCTCCTTTTCATAAGTGGTAGATGGAAGGTCTGATTGCCGAAGCCTGACGAGTTCTAGTATTTCTAAGTGTTGTGGGCGTTGGCAAGCAGGAGTTCTCTTTTCTTCCTTTTTTTTCGAAGACAGAAAACAGAAGGCCTGGCAGCTGAGGTCTGCCAGTTTCAAAGGCTTCTAAGTATTGTGGAGCTCGGAGGTCGATGTTGCAGTCTTTTTATTTCCATTTGGCACGCGGTAAGCGGAAGGACCAATCGTCGAAGTCTACCGAACTTCTAAAACTTATAAGTATTTCATACTTCGACAAGCTGGAGTTTTCTTCTCCCTCTTTTATGTTGGAAGGCGGAAGGCGGAAGGTCTGTGGCCCAATCCCCGATAAAGCTTCATAATTTCTTCTAAGTATTTTTAGGTCAGGGATCAAGTGTTTCTTCCTTTCAAAAGCACGATGCATGGTGAAGGCCTGATCCCCAAAGCCCAACAGTTTCCCTATTGCCTCTTTCGGACTTTGGAGATCAGGGTTTCCTTCTTCATCTTTCAAAGGCCTGATTGGTAGAAGCCCAATTGGAGGAAGCCTGATTGATCGGTGCCTGACCTATTTCACCTTCCCAATTCTTTCTACTGTTCTTGACGTGACAAGACTGCTCAGCGACCTTCTTCGTTGCCATTAATGCTTCTTCAAATCCCATTTGCTTATGGAAAATGAATTTCTCAGCGCCTATGCCACTGTAGCTCCCTTGCATTGAATTTCTTGTACCCAAGGCATGGGCAGACACTCTTCTTCAGCGGATTTCCAGGGAGAGTCATGTGGGTGTGCATCAAGGACGCAAAGATGAAGTTATTGTAGCATGGGAAACTAGTTTTCCTTGTTGACCACTCTTCCCCACATCCATGGCTACTATAGTGTGATCTGAAAAGCTATATATGCATGTATTCAAGATGTATTTTTGTTGGTTAGTCGCTAGGTCCTTACTCAAGTTGAAGCACTAGAAATTTGATCATGGCCTCATGATATTTCATAAAACTGTATGAATTCGATTGATTGTGTCCTCTTCTGGACCTCTCTGTCTTCATTTCTAGTTCAACTATGAGGTGAATGTTATCATTATGTGTCTTTTCTGCTCTATATTTAGCTTTTCTCTCTTTGTAATGGCTATTTAGCCTCTATGATTAATATAAGCAACTAATTTTGCTTCTCTTATATTCTTTTTCACTATGTCTTCTTGAATGTTGCTTACTTATCGTGTGTATAAAATGGTCCCTTTATAGGTTTTAGTATTCTATTTTGACCTTTGTTAAAGATCCGATGAGTCTGTGTTGGTTATTCAGCCTCTAAAATCATTACTATGTTATGTCATCTCCAACTAAACCTCTAAATCTAGTGCATCACCTCCCTTTCAATTCCAGTTTCTTCTTCTTGTTTTCCCTATGATCATTAGCATTAGATTTAGCTTTTTTCTCTTATCCTTAATCTCAGAAAGAGGAATCATCCTTCTCTGGAGGTCTAATCTCATATGCAAGGTCCCACACCTTGAGATTAGTCCCATTGTGTCATTGGAATGCTTGAACGGGCTTCAAGCAAGGTGCAATTCTAGGTGATAACATAAGGATTAGGAGATTGTGATAGAGGTTTTTTTAGATTTCTATTCCCTACCACAAAATTCTTCTTATGGCCTAGTCTTGAGACTAGGTTGCTCATGTGTCCTAGTTTGATTGGTGCAACCTCGCATAGGGTTGATGTGCCCTCCTGAGACATGCTCACTTCTTGTATACCTTTCACTATGTAATAAATCATGTTGAAAAGATTATTAGGGATTTTATAGGTAGACAAAAGACTAATAACTTCCTTAATAGTAGTCAAACCTCATAACTAATGGACAAAGATCTAAAACATGTCAAGTGTAGATGCAAAATTTTGATTCAACTAATGTCACTGAGACTAAGTTAATGTTGAGTCTAATGTAACTACAATTGAAATGCTCTAAATGTGAATCTATGATTATGTGATCTTGAGCTAATTCTAAATAACCTACAACTTGAGACTTTTTCCACATGGGATGACAACATAATGATTAATTTAAAAAAAAAATGGGCCTTAGGAGTGGCAATTTTAAATTAAAAAAAGGGTGAATGAGGTGACATAGATAATATAGTACTTGGTGAGGGAATACTCTAAAAAGTGACCATTTTGAAACATTGGAAGCTAATGTGGTGGTTGGTCAATGGGTTTAGGCTAGGTATCAACTAGAACACAAAATGAACCAAATTAAATGCTAATACCATACATTTATGGCATCTACATAAAGTGTCCAGAAATGAAGGGATAAAGATGTAGGATATGCACTTTTATCCCTTACATATTCTTGAATAGGATTTGCATTAATTCTATTTCATTTTAGGTTTTGTTATGCTTTGCATACATGCCCCATTTTGACTTAGCAAAATAAGGACCCCTTTTTGTTTTTCTTCTTTTTTGGCTTTCTTTCTTTGATTTGAGGTCTCTTTTATCCTTTGTGTTTCGTCAGACTTTTAGAGTTTGTCATGCTAGCATGACAATAAAGGAATCTCTGAAACTCTTACATTTTTTTGTTTTTCCTAAGTGGTCATTAGTGGTTCATTACGTCACCCTTGTCGCTGTTTTAGTGTTTCCTCTACTAGACTACCATTCTAACATGGGTTGTGGGTATACATAATTGCCAAACCCCAATGCTTGGCATGTGATTTGACCTATCTTTGTGGTGCAGTCACGATAGGAGGGTTCATAGAATGAATTGTCTAGACCGTGCAGCAAAGTAAACACAATAGAAACAACTTAAGGATATGAAACAAATGCAGATTCACTCATTCAATATATCATAGAGTTCAAATACAAATTGGCCGGCAACATGTGGGCTTACAATTGGGCTCATAGGCCTGATTACATAATATTAGACTATGCACAAGATATAGCTTTGAAGTTCCTTCGTGAAAGAGCTCAACTAAGAGTTATGAATCAATTGCTAACTACTTTTCCTAGGCATCTATTACATCAATTTATA
This sequence comes from Cunninghamia lanceolata, assembly GCA_027924645.1. NCBI lineage: Eukaryota > Viridiplantae > Streptophyta > Pinopsida > Cupressales > Cupressaceae > Cunninghamia > Cunninghamia lanceolata. The sequence goes on along the minus strand of BSBN01000987.1, from coordinate 11,628,181 downwards.
TCATCTCCAGAATCAAAGATTCCTCCGCGTTGGTAAAGGAAGGTCACAAACTCCAATGAAGAGCTGTAACATGTGTACACGGATAGGTCAGACCTAATCATGAAGAATTCCTCTGTGAATGAATGGAATGATGTGCAGATCTTGGGGAAGGTCGGCCACGAACCATAGATCATTGAATGATATGTCATTAGGCTCCCAAAGTTAGGAAATGCTCCGCAGGTCTTCTCCTTTAGCTAATTGTTAGGATGCTCTGCTCTGAGAAAATAATTGATCTTCTGATAGCGATATCTTTCTAGTAACTGATCCAAATGCTCTAAATTCTGGATATGATGTAGAAGAACATGTCAAACTGCTATTGATTGAACTGCCTAAACTAAACTGGAAAATGAAAAGAAACAAACTGAAATGCAAATATTTTTGGTTAATGCAAGATTGCTCTTGAACCAGGGATGCTCCTGCATCAGACATCCATGGTTATTGAAAGAGTGAGTCCCTCACTTTGCCGGGGCTAGGGAAAAACCAAGATGGTCCAGCTCAACCTGAGAAATCCATGGTGAATCTTCTTTCAGTCTGCCTTTCCACTTCACAATATATTCTTTGTATTGTCTTTCTCTAGTGTTACATCCAACTCTAGTGTCCAAAATGTCATCAATCTACTCCTGTGCTTGTTGTGGTAACTGCTTTTTCAAGTCTTCCTTAATGCTGTAGTGAGCTCTGCTTCATGATACTGATATAGGTCTACAATGTTGAAAATAGGTGATATACCCAATATTTTCGGTAACTCCACTTCATAGGCATTTCTTGAATCAAATTTTCTGAGTATCTTGCAAGGTCCAAACTTCCTCATCTTCAATTTGTTATATGTTCCAATTGGAAATATTTCTTTTCTCAAGTATACCATCACTTCATCTCCAACTACAAATTCCTCATGTCTTCTCTTCTCATCTTCTTGCTCCTTATATTTTCTACTCATTGGGTCCAAATTCTTCTTAACCTGATCATGCACTGTCTCCACATGTTTTACAAATTCTTCTACTTTTGCACTTCTCTTTTCTTCCAAACTAGTATCTCTCAATTCTACCACTCCTCTAGGGTTTACTCTAGTAACAGTCTCAAAAGGTGTTCTTCTAGTACTCCTATTCACTAAATTATTGTATGCAAACTCTACTTGTGAAAGAATCAAATCCCAACTTCATGCCTTCTCTCCAACCAAGCATCTCAACAAGTTTCCCAAACTCCTATTCACTACCTCTGTCTGTCCATCAATCTATGGATGAAATGCTGAACTAAACTTCAGATCTATCTTCATCTTATTCCAAAGTGTCTTCCAAAAGTATCCAAGAAATTTGGTGTCTCTATCTAAAACTATGCTCTTAGGTAATCCATGCAATCTCACAATCTCCTTGAAAAATAGGTCAACTACATGCACTGCATCAGTTGTCTTCTTACAAGGTATGAAATGTGTCATCTTTAAAAATCTGTCCACCACTACAAATATAGAATAATGTCCTCTCTGTGTCTTTGGCAATCCCATTACAAAATCCATGCTTATGTCTTCCCAAGGTCTCTCTGGTACTGTCAAAGGTTTGTACAATCCAGTGTTCTGACTACTCCCTTTTGCAACTTGACAAACTCTATAACTCTGCACAAATTTTCTAACATCCTTAAGTATCTAGGGCCAAAAGTAGTTTTCACTCACCAAGGCCACTATCTTATCAATGCCAAAATGTCCTGCCAATCCTCCGCTATGTTTCTCCTTGATCAAATTATCTCTCATTGAACTTCTAGGTATGCATAACTAGATTCCTTTGAACAACATATCTTCTTGAATGAAATAATCCAACCACTTACTCCTATCTGTCACAACAGGTTCCTTACATGCTTTCCAAGGTTCTATAAAACTAGTGTCCCCCTCATATATATACTTCAATTCATCAATACCCATCACATCAACTCTCATCTTTGTCAACAAGTTTCTTCTCCTGCTCAAGGCATCTACAACTTTGTTTGATTTACCACTCCTATGCTTCAACACAAAAGTATAACTATGCATGAATTCTACCCATCTCATATGTCTCTGATTCAACTTACCTTGACTATTCAAATATTGCAAAGCTTGATGATTTGTATACAACACAAACTCCTTAGGCAACAAGTAATGTCTCCACTTCTTCAAGGCTTGAATTATGGCATAGAACTCTTGATCATAATATGAATATCTTTTCCTTGCATCATTTAACTTCTCACTGAAATATGCTACAAGTCTACCTGAACTTGACTTAATACTGCTCCAATTGCATTCCCACTTGCATCACAATCTACTTGAAATACCTTATTGAAATCTGGTAATACCAAAATAGGTTGCTCTGTCACTTTCTACTTCAACAATTCAAAAATTTTGTCTACTCCTGATGTCCACTTGAAATCCTTTCTGTCACCTCTCATTGTCTTTGTCATAGGGTTACAAACTGGACTGAAATTTCTAATGGACTTTTGGTAGAAACTAGCTAATCCATGAAATGATCTTACTTCTCCAATGCTTTCTAGTGTAGGCCATTCAATAATTTCTCTTACTTTCTCAAGGTCCATCTTCAATCCCTCTGCAGAAATCACAAATCCCAAATATACCAATTCTTCATGAAACTACATTTCTTAATGGTTATTAGCAATTTCTCTTCTCTCAGTCTTTACAATACTTGTCTCAGGTGCTACAAATGTTCTTCTTTTGTCTTACTGAAAATTAGAATGTCATCCAAATATACAATAACAAACTTACCCAAGAATCTCTTGAAGAGTTCATTCATCAATCTCATGAAAGCACTAGGTGCATTTGTCAATCCAAAAGGAATCACAAACCACTCATACAATCCTTCATTCATTTTAAAAGTTGTCTTCCATTCATCTCCCTCTCTGATTCTGATCTGATGGTATCCACTCTTTAACTCTATCTTTGTGAAATATCTTTCTCAACTCAAACAATCCATGATATCATCCATCCTAGGTAAAGGAAATACTTAAATATGATCTTGTTGATTGCTCTAGAGTCAGTACACATCCTCCATTCTCCATCTTTCTTTGGTGCTAACACTGCAAGTACTACACAAGGACTCAAACTTTCTCTAATCAAATCCTTCCTCAACAATTCTCGTATTTGTCTATTCAATTCTTCATTCTCTGTTGGTGTCATCCTGTGTGCTGCTTTGTTAAGAAAACTTGCTCTAGGTATATGATCCATGTGATGACTGATACTTCTGATTGGTGGTAATCCTTCAGGTACATTATCTGATATGATGTCTTCATATTCTATTTGCAACTCCTTTATCTCCTCCGATTGAGATTCTTTAGTCTCCTTCTTCAATGTTTCAGGCTTCTTAGGAATCAAGGCATAACACATATTTTCATGTCTCAAACCATCTAGAAATTTTCTTCCATCTACCAAACACATTCTAGAATTTCCACATACTTCACTCTTAGGATCATCTTCTAAAGGAATCAAGGTAACTCTCTTTCCATTTGATGTTATAGTGTATGTATTCTTCCTCCCATCATGTATAGCTTTTCTATCATACTGCCAAGGTCTACCCAACATGATATGACAAACATCCATAGGCATAATATCACACAATACTTCATCATGATATGGTCCAATATGAAGTTTCACCAAACATTATTCACTCACTAGTACCTTATGATTATCCTGAATCCATGCTATCTGATAGGGCTTAGGGTATTTCAATCTTTCCAACTTCATCTTAGTCACCATCTCCTCTAAAATTAGATTATCTGAGCTACCACTATCAATTACAACTTTGCAACACTTATCTCTTGATTTGCATATGGTTCTAAACAAACTCTTCCTCTGTGGTGGTTCCTCATTTGTTTATGCTTGAAACAGTGATTCTCGTCATCACTGGTGATTCTCCTTTCTCAAGTTTACCAAATAAACTCAATGATTCAATAGGTTCTTCTTCCACATAAGTTGCTCTCCCATCGTTCTCTGTTCTCTTGCTTGTACTATCCTAATCACACTCAAATGCTCTATGTCCTTTGCCTCCACACTTGAAATAGGTTCCCGTATGAATTATAATTATCTCTGTGATGAAAATTTTTGTCATTGCTCCTGTAGGTATTGCTATCTCTATCCTCCTTCTTAAATGAGTTGTCAAGCTTTCTCTACTCCGAATGTGATCTGTCTCCTCTGGAAAATGTTCTACCTCTCTGGAATTTACCTCCTCTGCCTCTCTGTCTAAGATCATGTCTCTTATTCAATTTCTCTTCAACCTTAAGGGCAAACTGATACACTTCATCCAACGATGTCATCATTACCAAGCTTAGTTCTTCTTGAATGTTCAATCTCAATCCATTGATGTATCTAGCCACTTTCTCCTTGCTTGCTTCACTATGCCCTGTCTTTATGATCATCTTATGGAATTCTTCAGTATAATCCTTCACAGATTTTTCCTTTTGTCTCAAGTTTTGTAGTCTCTTCAACAGCTCCAATTCATAGTCAATAGGTATAAACTGATTCTTCAATTTTGTCACGATTCTATCCCATTTTGTAATCTTTTCTTTTCCTCTTCTATTCCTATCCAACTGGACTTCCTTCCACCATATAGCAATATGTCCTTTCAACTTTGTTTTTGCAAATTTTACCTTCTCCAGATCTTCAACTTCTTCATATTTAAAGTATTCTTCCATGTCATTTATCTAGTCAATTAATTCTCTAGGGTTCAAATTGCCAGTGTAATTCAGTACATCAACTCTAGGTCTCTTTCCAATCTTTGAAATAGCTTGCAACATCTTTACTTGATCTGATTCTTCTTCTTCATCACCTCCTAGGGTTTCGACAATTTGTTCAATAGATTGAAATTCCTCTTTGTCATCACTTTCAACATTAGGTCTCGGTGTTAATCCTCTTCTCCTATCTTCCTCAACAACATCCAAATGAATTCTCATTGTTTTCATCGTTTCCATCATCTCATCCATCCTACCAGCCATTGTTCCAACAATAGCAACTCTCCTCGGTGACATCTTCCTAGGATCAAGTGTAAACTACCTCAAGTTCGGCGATCAGGCTACAAGATGACAATTGCCTCACAATCGACGATCAGTTGCAACACAAGTAACCTACCTCAATTTGATGATCTATCCACAACAAGATCTTACGAAATTCCTTTGCCAACTTCTCTCAATTCACTCCCAAAGATTTAAACTTTCTCTCTGATACCAATTGGTGCAATCACGGTAGGAAGGTTCACAGAATGAACTGTCCAGACTGTGCAACAAGAGTAAACATAATGGAAACAACTCAAGGATATGAAACAAATGCAGATTCAGTCATTCAATATAACATAGAGTTCAAATACAAATCGGATGGCAACATGCAGGCTTACAATTGGGCTCATAGGCCTAATTATAAAATATTAGAATATGCACAAGATATAGCTTTGAATTTCCTTCGTGAAAGATCTCAACTAAGAGTTATGAATCAGTTGCTAACTACTTTCCTAGGCATCTATTACATCAATATATATCATCTCTGGAATCAAATATTCCTCCGCGTTGGCCAAGGAAGGTCACAAACTCCAATGAAGAGTTGTAACATGTGTACATGGATAGGTCAGACCTAACCATGAAGAATTACTCTGTGAATGAATGGAATGATGTGCAGATCTTGGGGAAGGTCAGCCATGAACCATAGATCATTGAATGATGTGTCATTAGGCTCCACAAGTTGGGAAATGCTCCACAGGTCTTCTCCTTTAGCTGATTGTCAAGATGCCCTTCTCTAAGAAAATAGTTGATCTTCTGATAGCAATATCTTTCCGATAACTGATCCAAATGTTCTAAATTCTGGATATGATCTAGATGAACATGTCAAATTGCTACTAACTGAACTGAACTAGAAAATGAAAAGAAACAAACTCAATTGCAAACAAACTGAAATGCAAATGTTTTTGGTTGATGCAAGATTGCTCTTGAACTAGGGATGCTCTTGCATCACTTTGACCTACCCTCATCTCTACATTTATGGCATCTTTCCCACTTGTGTGTTTTAGGTTTTATTTCTATTTTTTCTTATTTACTTAATCACTTTGTTATTTTTCTATTGCACTTATATGCTCTCATGATTTCATGCTCCCTATGATTGTTTGCATTCATGGTGTGAGCTTGGGTCTACTAGGGTGTTCATTGTTCCAGTTTTATGTTTTCTCCTATTGGGTTCCAATTTCTCTCTCATTTTCTGTTCTATTCACCAAGTAGGGTTTTTATCTTCCCTAGTTTGTTAATAGTAGTTGTTTGGTTGTTTTTCTTTGAATGATTATTTTTTTATTAGAGGAAAAACAGGGTTTGAAGGGACCATGAAACCCTTTACAATAGGCTGATGAACAACACAAAATCAATCAAAGCATAGTAAATCATTCCCATCAGCGAACCCCACTACAAAACCCAAGAAGAAACAAAACAACAACAAACAAAAGCATAAGAAAGATAGACTAGAACCCCAATTACATATGCTTCAAAATTTCTGCTACCTCCAATCCCTATTTGTTCAAATTCTCATGTAGTCTTACAAACTCCAACATATCTTTCTTCTCCTCTTCAAAGGTTTTATTTTTTATTTCCCTAGTTCTAGTACTTAGACCACCACTTTTTCCCCTCAGAGTAGCAGCTTCAAAAACCTAAATAATTTGACTCTCATGAAGATCCTTAAGTTTATCTATGAGAATTTTAATCCTGGGAGCATTGTTTTGTATTGTACATTTATTGACCTGGACAACACGATTAAGGTTCTCTTTTATGGCTGGCAACATGTCTTTCTCTAGAGTAATGATTCTCTTATTATGATCTTGTTTCCACCTTTCCCAGGCTAACAGTCCAGCCTTCATTTCATTGTTTAAAGTAGATAAGTCTGTCAATCCTATCCATCTTAGGAATGGCTTTCCATCCCTAAATATTATTCATATCATCCTCCCCCACAAGTTGAGTTTGTACTCCTAGTCTCTTATGTAGCATAACCAATCTGATGTTAATTCCAATAATTTACACATAGAACCATTTGGTCATGGTATGGTAGGAAGAAACAACTTCCTTAATAGTACTTAAAATCTTAGAAAGCTCCTCTCTAGAAGAGGTGTTAGAAACAATGACAAGAAAGTCCCTAGGGATATCTAGAATGGGATCCATAATCCCTAGGAAGGGACTCCTAGCTGAAGGTTCCAAGATGATTGATTTTCCCTTTCTAATCTCCTACTTCTCTTTAACCTTTCCTTCTTCCAAATCTTTCTCCAAATCCTCTTTATTATACCTCTCATCCCTAGTCTCAGAGTCTTCTGATCAAACAATACTTTTCCCCCCTTCCCATTCTTTTTTCCAGAATGAGGCTTTGAGGTACCAACCATAATCTTTCTCTTCTTCTTCTTCTTTGGAGTGAGAACCTCCTCAGAAGGTTTATAATCTAGGTCCAAGGACAACCTCAAAGCCATAACATTAGACTCCCCTGAAGTGTCTCTAGACTCCACCCCTCCCTTACAACCATCTTTTGAATTATACTTCGATATCAAAGACTCAAAAGAAGAGGTATCAATATGCTCAACTATGCTACATTTTCTCTCCTTCTTAGAAGTACCACAACCTCCTAGGACTTTTCGACTAGGTGTCTGCTCCTTCATATAATTCACAATCAAGAAAATAATACCCTAGTGAATAGGATCCATGTTTGACACCATACTTTCCTTGATAGAGTTTTCCAATGAAGCCAAAAAGATTAAAGGGAAGGAAACTAAAACTTTATGTCTAAAATGGTTAAGAAAAATAAAATGGTAACCATACACTAACTTAAACCTTCCTTCTAGTGACATGTACCTCATAAGGCATTCTACCATTATAGCTGAGACTGGTTTGAGTGAAGTTCTCTCATAGCTAGAATGTAGTTTCACAAGTTTATCCCTTTCACCACCCTTGAAAAAAGACTAGATGGCTTCTTCATTGGCCTTCCTTTATTTAAAAACTTTCCTTCCTTCAGTTGATAACCCCGTAATATGAGCCAATAATCCTTGTTGAGAGAACATTCCCATCCAAAAGTTGAAACTGTTCTATTCTTCCACCCTCTAGCAAAGGCCTTCATAATAGTAGGGTCATGACCACTTAATCTCTCTAGGTAAGGGATTAAATCACCATCTTCTAAAATTTTCCAAACTTGGGGCATCTTGTGGATCCCATCACAATTAGAGGGCTCCACTCTATTTTGATCTCCTCCCATCTTGCTTCTCCTCAATCTAGCAATACAATTCCTATCTTTGAAACCCACAACCCTATTCACTAAAAGTAACAAAAGCTTCGTTATGTCACCAAAGATGATAGAAGAAGTCATTAAACAATAATATCAATTCTCCTATTCTGGTTATTATTTTGCATCAGATGTATTCCACCACCAGGGTTGTAATCATTACTAAGTAAACCCTTGGCTTGTGTGGGGAGGAAATTAAAATCGTTTCAAATCCTCATGCCATCAATTGTGACCTTGCAATTAGTAAACAAATCAGCTGCTTTATTACCTTCTCATAGCACATGCCTAAAATGGACCTCAAAAGTCTTTCTAAGCAAAAGAGTGTCATTTATGAAAGTTTCTATTATCCAACTAGGAGTTTGGGAACCTTGGAGGCACCATATAATGTTCAAGGAGTCACCTTCAACAATTAATTTCTTGAACCCCATACTAGAAGCCACATGAATAGCATTGAAAGTAGTTGTAGCTTCAACAAATTAATTCATCTAGTAACCAAGGGCAGAGAAAAAGTAGATAGAAATTGAACTTTGTCATCTCTAATAACCCCACCACCTCTTTAATTTCCTTTTAAGGCACCATGAAAATTCATCTAAATCCAATCCTTGGGAGGTGAAGTCCAAACCACACCCTCTCTAGTCTTCTTCATGTTCTTAGAAGGAGTTGAAATGTCGAACCGAAGGTTACAAGCGTTGGTAATCTCTAAATCTGATTGGGAAACCCTATTTTAAAAGAATTAGAAATCTTATCATAGATCCCAAACATAAAGTTTTCCTTTATGGGCATAATAATTGTTTCTTCCACCCTTGTTGCATCACCTATTTTTCCCTAAAATATTGGTTGTTTCTTTCTTTCCACAAACCCCAGCTACATGGCGAATCATGAGGGACCATAAAAAGCACAAGGATGGATTTGAAGAAGGAGATATACATTGATCAACCAACCCATGAATAGAATTAGGAAAAACCCAACTAGCATTCCAATGTAAAAATAAGATCTCCCAAATAGGCCCCATAAAGTTACACTCCAAAAACAAGTGAAGATCACTCTCTTCATTACATTCACAAAGAGAACATTTGTTTAGAAGAGAAAAACCCCTTTTCATGAGATTATCAAGATTTAGAATCTTATTTTGAACCAAGATCCAAACAAAGATATTCACTTTAGGAATCAGCTTTGAGGACCACACCTTAGCCCAAAAAGGTGCAATCTCATCCAAAGACCAAAGAAAAGTAAATCTAGAAGAAGTTGACTAATCCCCATTTGGAGTAGAAGACCATAGAAATTCATCCTTCCTAGGGAAAAGAGGAATGTCAAATTGAGAGAGAAAGGTTTGTAACTTAGAGATATGATCAACCGAATTAGAAGAAGGAAGCAAGGAGGAAAGAGATTTTTAAGAAGTAAAACCTCTTTTCCACACACATGTAATCTGCCACTTTAACCCCTATATGCCTCAAAAAAAGATCTTCTAAATGCCTCACCCATTCACAATCAGAAAGATGAGACTCCAAAAGCAATCTATCCTTCCAAAAATTAATAGAGGTCCCATCCCCCAACTTTCATTTCACTCCTTTTTTGATAATACCTCTGCTATCCATAATGTTTTCCAAATGCATGAACAATCTAAGTAGTCCTACAATCCCAGTGATAAAAAATATATTTTCTCTTAGTAATTTTAGTCCATTCCTTTTCCTCAAACATTAACCTCCAAGAAATTTTGGCAATCAAAGAAATATTGAAACCCTTAATCTTTCTAATTCCCAAGCCACCCTCTTTTTTTGGGTCTACAAACTCCTTCCCATGCCACCAATGGAATTATTTTTCTCTCCTCAGTACCTGCCCAAAGAAATTTCTTTTGAATATGTTCAATCCTTTCTGCAATTTTCACAAGAACTTTGAAGAGGCTCATACTGTAAATTGGGATGTTTTGTAGAGTAGCTTTGATCAACTGAATTCTCCCAGCCTTGCTTAACAAAGTTCCTTTCCAACCAGCCAATTTAGCTTCAAATCTATCCAATATCTCCAACCAAAATGAACCAGGAACTTTACCATGAAAAAGGGGCATCCTGAGACATTTGGAAGGGAGATCACCCACTTAACACTAAAGAATACAAGCAATTTTAGTTTGACAAGGAATCAAAGTATTCATGAAGAAAATCATACTTTTGGGAAGACTAACCTTTTGTCTTGAAGAAAGTTCATAATTCAGCAAAATAACTTTGAGTTCTCTAGCTTCTCTAACCAAAGCTTCACCAGTGATAATTATATCATCCACAAATTATTGGTGTGAATAGGGAGGACCAAGAGAGGTAGGAAGAGAACCCTTCAATCTACCTTCATTGATGGCCTTAAGAATATTTCTTCCCAAGGATTCAACCATGATTACAAATAAGAACAAGGAAATGGGGCCCCCTTGTCTAATTCCACTAGAAATCTTAAAAAATCCCAAAGGAGAGCCATTAATCAAGACTGAAAATTTAGGAGTGGAAATCATTTCAAGGATCAGGTCCAAGAACTTGTGTCCAAAATCAAATCTAGCCATAACCTTTAGCAAAAACTCCCACAAAACCCTGTCATAAGCTTTCATAAGGTCTAATTTGAGAAGAAAACCTTCCTTTTTATTGATAGACAATGAGTAAAGGACCTCATGTATGGAGATAATGGAGTCCAAAATTTATCTACCTTGCACAAAGCTACTCTATTGATTAGAAACCAATTAAGGCAAAACCAAATGCAATCTGATACCCACAACCTTAGAAAATATTTTGTAAATCAAATTATAAAGACTAATTGGTCTAAAATCAGCAAAAGTGTTAGCACTAGACTTCTTAGGGATTAGAACAATAAAGGTTGAGTTTAGTTCCTTCAAGACTCACCTGCTTTGAATAATTGTTTATTTGCTTGTGCTCTTTTTGTTTTCCATTGTGAGGTTGGGGCTCTTTCTTTCCTTTGGTTTGATTATATTTTTTTGAGGGATTTTGGTATAGTTTATCTATTTAATTTAGTCCCATTTTCTCCATATTTTTGTCATGTGTCCTATTTGTACTTTGTTGTTTTCCCCTCATTGTTAGATTTGATTGTTGAGTTTGTCTTGTTTCAAGATTTTTTTAGGTTAATGTCATGCTCCTGCAAGAACTTCACCTTTTGAGGTTAGGCTTGTGGATCTACTTTATTTTTCTCCCTTTTGGAATAGGTTCTTTGGAATCCTTGATCCTTGATGTTTATTTCTATACCTTCTTTGGGATCATAGTTTCAATTATCCCTATATCTTGTTGCTTTTTGGCATAGGTTCTTTTGGATTCCTGATTCCTAATTCCTACCATTTTACTTAGAGATTTTGTTTCGTTAATATTATAGTTTCAGTAATTCTTGTGCTTGGATGCCTTTGGACATTGGTTCTTTGGTATCCCCAATCTATGATTCCCAATATCTCAAGCTATACACTCTTTCAAAGTTGGTGACGTAGGGATACATTGTTTGGTCTTTCTTATAGGCATGAGTTAAGGAATATCCTTGTTTCTCAATCCCTGACATTTTATTTTAATGATTTCTTTGGGATTAGTTGTTTGACCCTACTTGTATTTTGTTCCCATTTGGAATGAGTTTTAGAGTCTTCTTGACTCTCAAACCTTGACACATTACATTGTTTTATCTCTCAGGTGAACACAAGTTCAGCCCTATTGGTTCATGCTTACCTTTTGGAATGTCAAGATGGGTATCTCTAATTTCCCATCCCTAACTCGTCAGAATCACATGGTGAACCTCAGGGTTTATCTTATATAGATTATTTATGTTGGGCATTAGACTTTGTGTATCCCTAATACCTCAATATAAATCATGTCAGGCTCACAAAGCTTAATTCTCTAATTATCTTAACCGAGGAGTTGTCTTGGCAGTGGTAGGCATTTTGATGTAACTCTAACTATTTTTTAGAGGCTTGTTGATCCACTGTACTATCCTATAACTTGATCCTTTACATTATAACTAATATATTTGAGTTGTGGGTTCACTATGGTGTACTTGTAATGCCTCACCCCGAAACCCTAGAGATAAGCTTAACTATGCATTACAAACGAGCAATTTTTTTTTTTTTTTAAAGAAGAAATAATAACATAGTCATAATAATCACTTAACATGCAAGTTAACTTTTATTCTCTAGGGTAACCAGGATTGCATTACTACTTACTGACATAATCTAATAAACATCCAAGATTCAATTTGAAACCAAGTGCATCAAAGAGACAACACATATATCTCCATCATAATAAGACATCAAATAGTAACATCAAGATTTAGCATAAGTGATTACGAATAGGTTTACAATTTCATTATAATAAAATACATCAATACAATATTTACACTATTACTTCCTGATTACATTTGAAGATATACATCAATAAAATAATACATGGTTCAACTGATATACAAGGCTATAATACAAATATAAATATCTACCTCCTCATGCTAAACCAGATTCAGTGATCTTCTACAAGAAATGTTCTCCATGCACATGAACAATAGAAAAGTGACCAATGGAATTAGCACATCCACCCGACCATGTGGTACCCTAAGGCCCACCCCCCATGCTAGGAGATAACGATAAGGTCCCATGACCTGAATAGTCAGGTGAACAAAACTAGGAAGAAAGAGGACTACACACAACTACAACAACACAGAGCAACAATGATGCCACAAGCAACATAACAATACTTCCAGAGGTAACCAAATAATGAAAGGAAAGAGTACAACTTGGGGATGTTAGACTATAGAAGGGAGAAGTGTCATCACATAGCTTGTCATGGGTTGTCGTGGCAAGCCTTCCTTGGCCCTGACCCCCATCCTGGGTTGTCCTGGTAGCCTCTCGCGACTTGTAGCCCCCATGCAAAATCATAAGGAATCAATCACACCTTTTGTGGGGACAAGGTCATTGATCTTACCATTCCAGGCCTTCTCATCTCATCTCAAGCCTAAACAAGCACTTGAGCCATGAGTGAGGTATTCACTTATCTTAATTAGTGTGAACTAACTACCCAAAACCCTTGATTTAAAAATTAGGTTATCACTTATTTAAGACACTCTCACATGGGTTATCCTGGATGCCACTTTGGGCTCCAGCCTCCATCGAGAGCCACTCCCCTAGCTATATCTTAGAAAACCCCACTCAAAACACATAGAACTGATCAAACATACAAGAACCCCGAGAGCATTAAACTCACTTGCATCACCAATTACTCATAGAACAACTTCCACACAACATAACCATAGTTCCCATCACATTACTATTACAATAACCAATACACACATCTCATTGCCTCATCGATATCATAATGGACCAAAGCATCCAAGTAAGTCTTAAAATCCAACTCATATCACATAACCATCATAGCATAGGTATCAGAACAAAACGGTCAAGGAGGACTCAGAAATCACAATACGGACCTTTATAATATGGCAACAATGGGAGATCGTGACAACATAAACTTGTGCCTCTAGAATAACTACTAAGCACCATGACCCTAATATCACAAATGACACAACTTCGCAAGTTACTGACAACAAAATCCAAATGAAATATCTTAAAACAATTACATATGAGGGAGCTTGTATTGAAGACAATTACTAACTTTTATATTCAAAACTCTCCAAACTTAGCTCTTAAAACATGATAAATTTAGATCAACTTTATGCAATGCACAAACTTCAACTTCTTTACGACATTATACACAGTATCCTATAACCGACTCATTACGCCATTACTAAAAAATTCAAATAGCACTAAAACACTATTCTAAAACTTAATAAATAACCTCTACCCTTAAACGAGATTAATAAATTACCTAAATGCAAGGCTCACTCCTAAAGCCCATAAACATTGTTTAATTTCCAACAAAAATAGTTTCTTTATATGGTAATACTAATTAAGTTTAAATTAAACAATACTTACAAGTAATCAAATGTAAACATATTCAACTAAAACCCAAACTCAATATTTATATGATGATTTCTTACAATTGTAATTAGAAATACTAAATTAGATTTAAATTTACCCATGTTTAGATTTAAACCTATTAACCATAAAACAAAAGTAAACATATATCTTTAAAACTCAAACTGTTAAGTTTTGTTAATCTACTAATCAATTCCATTGAGATACTTTTATTTATCTATATATATTTTTAAAATTTTAATACTAAATGGTAATTATCTAATCTTTTGAGGTAATAGTAATAATAATAATATTAGTAGCAATAATAATAAGAATAGTCATAATTATAATAATTAAATTCAATATCAAAGGATCACTATTACTACACAAAGTTTGTATCAGATAAAATGACTGTGACATCAAATAAGCCTATTCGATTGGGTAGTAAAAACAAATAGCCCAAAAGATATACTTTACACTCATTTCAAAATGGATCGCATAACAGAAAGGGTGACAAGCGAGCCAGGTTGGATATGTGTCAGCTTCCAAAAGGTTAAAAATTGATCAAGACATAGATGGTAAAGGCTGCTAAAAGAAATATCTTCAATTTCACATTGGTTATCATGATTTTACTAGCCTAAATTGAAGCGCATGAATGGAAGGTATTATCAAACTTGCTAAAAGGAAAACTTTCAATCTAGATACTAACATTCACCCAAACCACCAACTAAGAGTAGAAGTGCCACAATAGTCATGCTAGTCGACGTAGTAAGCATGCTTAACCAAGCACTACCAGTTATACTTGTAGAATCTGACACATTCCTACTGATGGCGTCAGGACTAACAAGGCAAGAAAGTTGACGGGGATTCCTTAGATCTTGACCTGCATCGATTACAAGATATGGTAACTACGCTCACTAACCCTTACTAAGGCTTATCTGAAGATGACTACCACTAACTCAAGAAGATTAAAAAAATAATGAAGAAGGGTGCAGAACGAGGCACAGAATCAACTCTAAAAGTGGCGACGATTGGGGAAAGAACATCAATAAGAGGGAGGTAACAATCCTGCGATGATAACACTAAAGCCGCATATCAACACCATATCGATTAGCTCTAACTTGCAGGAAAACCCTCGGTGATGGAACGAGCAACAAGTTTTGAATGCAATGTTTTCTGACTACAACTAGGATCATTTTACTTAGATAGGACGATAGCATTGAGAATGGACTGATTGTATTTCATCATTTTACTGGTGGATCAAAAAGGGTGCAAGCTAAGCTTACCGGTTCATCATAGGATAGCAATTATCAGTTTGCATGCACAGAAAAATTAGTTAAAGCATTCGAGTTTGGTTCATTAATCTGAGGCAAAGCCAAAAACTACAAATAGAATCAATAGGCAGAGCAAACATATTGTTGAAAGTGTTGGGATTGAATGATCTCATGGCAAGCATCGACAGAAGGATACAATGAGTCGATTGGGGAAACACATCAGGGTATAACAGGGGTCTAAGGATCAGATATTTATGCAGAGATTACTCCAAGAAGTGACAAGGTCAGGGTTTCCCTTAATCCAACTACATTTAGAAAGAACATTGTGTGAAGATGAATACTAATGCCCGCAGATACACAGAGGACCAGAGGACCTTGACCGATGCTACAGATCGAACGACTATAGACTACAAAGGAGGTAGAGTATATGGCATGCAGACACTAGTATTGCTTAAAGGAGCTTTGAATAGTCTATAGTGTCGACACAGACAAGATTGATAAGGGTATAACTTAAAACACAAGATTCAAGGTAGAAGTTG
Organism: Cunninghamia lanceolata; assembly: GCA_027924645.1. Taxonomy (NCBI): domain Eukaryota; kingdom Viridiplantae; phylum Streptophyta; class Pinopsida; order Cupressales; family Cupressaceae; genus Cunninghamia; species Cunninghamia lanceolata. The sequence goes on along the minus strand of BSBN01000987.1, from coordinate 11,612,155 downwards.
TGAAGAGGAAAACATCTTAGAGAAATAGGTTTCCAAAGTTGCAGAAGTTAGAGAAAATAACATGCAGACAATTCAGTGAAATTTTTGGAAATGTTTACAATGATGTTGCATATAGAACAAAACAACTTTCTAATCAAGACAACAATAAATTCATGCATTAGCAAGAACTGAAACATCAAATCTCAAAGGACTGTAACAAAACACATACCCGTGATTAACCTTTCTTCTTCCCAGTTTTACCTTCTTGCCTGATAAAATCTTTTTCCAACCCTTCCAAGAAAAGTCCCCCCGCCAAAGACCATTTCTTTTTCTTAAAAACACCTTCGGACAAAAGTAGCTAATTGCTATAATTTCCCACTCCCCCAAACTTAAATGCAGTAGATCTCTGTTTACAGGGGATTTTCCCATAATAAAACAAAATTAATATCTTTATTGACCACGAAAACACATTTCCAACAAAACATAAGTAATGCCTACACAAGATAATTTATTTATACACAAAGATATCATCTAACAGATATAAATATATTGTTATTATTACTATTATATTAATATTCTCAATTAACTGCCCTTATTCATTTTATTATTATTTGTCAATCAAGGAGAACTAACAATTTCACTATAACAAAGCAATTAATCACAACAGAGGTCACACCACAATAACATAAGAAGCCACGTACTAACTCATACTGACATCCATGCATGACCATACTTCAGAGACATACAATCATCCAACCCGACCAATACGACATGACTCCAAACATGATACACATCCTTTTCAAGGATGGTGACAAATTAGATAGGGACCTTTCGTTATATCCACACAATGATTTCCATTGGTTAAGGTACGCTCAGACCTGTTAATTCAGGTGGAGTCGATGCCTGGTACCTGCAACCTGCACAAACCAGATGTCAAGCACATATACATATACCATCATCAAAACAACACACTGTGACAGGGAATCGTAGTGTAGTAGGGTGCTCTTCGAGAGTAATGCTACACTGTCCCTTCACAAAACAAAACATATTGCATTATCCATATTGCCAATTAAATCCATAAACAGACATAAGCATTAAACATTGGTTCATACAACATCATCAGAGCAAAAATCAAATGTCAGATAATCTCATGAAACATAATTCTATCAAATTAATTGAACACATAATTAATTATATCATAAGCATCTTGCACTAACATAAGCATTAGAAATGTCATCATAGCAAACATAAATGAATGTCATCATCAGTCATCAAAATATACCATCATGTCTAACCATAAGGAACTAACTAACAACTAATCGAAAAGCCAAAATGAGGGGCACTATAGTACTAGCATATATCTCATACTTTTGATTTGAGATGGAAGATGATTATTATTGAAAATATAATGGCTCTCATGTTTGTTTGGTAGTACACATGAAATGAGAATAATAGCCTAAAGAAATGAAGTATGAATATAAAGGCTACCATCCACCATCAAAGATTTTATCCCCCTACAATGACATTGGGCATACTATTCTTGGGCATGTGGATGCTCAAGAGTTTTTATATAGGGTCAAAAAAGGAGATATAACTTTTGAGGTCTAATGCATGGTAAGGTTCAAACTCATCTAAGCAATTCCTTTCCTTATGGCCTTGTAATCTCCAAAGCTGGTGTTGGCTTGTGCTCAATGGTATGACCAAAAGTAGAAGAAGGTATTTAAGTCAACACACCAAACTATGCTAGACATCAACCCTAATGTTATTGAGATGGTTTTTGGCCCCCCTTCATATGCCTAGCATGACAAAGGAGACATGAAGGTGAATTTAAACTACTATGAGACCAAAACTTTGATAGCTTCCAATCTCATCAATAAGAACTTGCTCCTAGTACAAAGAAAATAAGCAACCAAGATGTCAAAAGGAGTGAATTAGAGGAGGATGCTAAGGAGTATATCACCCTTATAAGTAGAATTTGCAGGTTTCCTAGTGCTAGGGATTTCTACCCTTGGATATTTTACTTTTATTTAAAAATTGTAGAGGGGAAGAGGATAGACTGGGCCACTATCATCAGTGAAACCCTACATGATTTCGTTTGTTGATATTTTGGAGTCTAACAAATTTCATATGATTTCATATCTTATATATCTGTTGGCCTACTAGGCTAATTTTCTAGGATTAACAATAGTGGGAACACTCTAGGTTGGTGAAACCAAAGTGTATGATCATTATGCCCAACTAGAATTGAATGAAAGTTAGAAGCACTACAACTTGGTAAATGATGCTTTTTGTTTATGCTATAATTAGGGTCTTAGAGAATTATTATGCCAAAAGGTTGTCCCTTGAGGCAACCCAAGAGTTGGTTCATCCATTTCAAGACCACATATATCAAAGTTGGTGGTTTTCACAAGGCACCATACAAGCTCCCTAGACACCCTAGTGACAGGATTATTCTTTTAGAGGTTTGCAGGCAATTGGTAGAAATTTAGAAGTGGTTGTTAGCAAACACAAGGCTTGTTTTACTTTCCCTATCAAGGTTGAGTTTACTCTTTCTCCAGTATGTAGCATGCCAAATCAACTGAGCAAGAGATGGCCATTTTTGCCATGGATTTGTATGAAATTAGGAACATGTTTGACACCATCAAAAAAATAGGGCCTTTAATTGGCTTATTTTTTAAGCATGAGCTAGCATTAGAGGATTTGTTGGTGGACTATCTAGATGATCATGAGGTTAGGGTTAGGGGCTACTATCAATTGAATCTCCCACAATTTAAAGATAATCACATTGAGAGAGTGTTAAAGGGGCTATAGGAAGATGGAAGGATTTTAGACCATTCCTATAATAAAGATAAAGTATTCAATCAACCCATGGACAAGATTAACTAGTCTATTAGAGAGGATACTTCCACATAAGTAAGAACATAGGCCATGATTAATAGAACAAAGAATTGGCTCAAGAAGCCATACTTGATGGATAATCCTCATCCATCTAAGAAGGTCCCCAAGGCTAAGAAGATTAAAATAGAATAGGGGGAATCTTCTTTTTCCTCTAAAGGCAAAATTATTTAAAGAGAATCTATCCCTAAGGAGCAAAGGGAGACAAAGGGAGACAAGGGCCTCCGTGAAGAGAAAATAAAAATTAGTTATGGAGGTGATAGAAAAAGAAGAGGTTGAAGATGTGCAACCTCTACTAAGGAAAATGAGGGTTAGAACTAAGGAAGTCCAAGCTTTAGCAATATATGTGCCCTCTCCTCCTCCATCTACACCTCCATATCCACCTCCTTCTCCACCTTAGTCTCCACCACCTTCCCCCTACCATCCATCACACTCACCTCCACATTCCCATTCACAAACAAATGTGCCCTCACCCTCATAGTTCACCACCATAGAAGCTTAGGAAGAGGGTGGTGATGATCAAAAGGAAGGGCTAAAATAGGATGAACCTTAAATGAAGATGCACAAGACCCTATTGCTACCCCTAGATCAATGGATGTGTTTTAGTAGGGCAATCCATTACAAGAACAAATGCAAATACCTATAACAACACTAGAGTAGGTCGATATTCACAAAGTTTAGTCTTCTTTTAAGGAGAGGAATCATAAAACTACCTTGACCTAGATTAAGACTCCTTCCAATTATTCCTCTCCTAAGTCCATGCCAATGAGGAATCCAAATCCTCCACCTTCTTCTCCTTCAATGACATCCAACAATGTAGGTTTTCTAGTATGGTTAGGTGTCACTATCGAGAAAAGAAAAAGAACATATTGACCTATGGATGAGAACTTTTCAAAGATTCTATAAATGTTCAAGGCTCAACCAAACCCAAAGATAGCTAGAACATTGTCTACAATCATAGTAGATGGTAATGACAATAGGGTGGTAGAGATAACAACTCCTTAGGTGGACAAAGAAGAATCTCGCATGCAACCAAGAGATTATCAAGTATAGAAGGTTATCCTAAGCCATTGGACAAAGGAAGAATAAAAGCATGTGATGAAGGGGGTAAATCACAAAACACACAATAATAGATATTGAACATAGAAAATAGAACTTTCTTTTATTGAACTGGGCAACTCATTACATTACAGAAGCTCAATTACAATAAGAGGATGAATCGCCTACTGGCTGCAACACATTATAGCTTTCCTAACCTCAAGACTCTAGAATCTTCAGCCTTTTGTAACCCCAAATCAGCTAGGGTTTCTATTTTTCCCACCTATTCTTGAATCTACACTGGCCCCCTTAACTCTACTACTGCCCAGGGTTCGCAAAATAGTCATAAATAGCACTTTTTGGCGGCCTCCAGCTAAATTTCAAAATTTGCAACTCCCTCCAAAAGGAGGTCAACTTTCGGGAAGCATAACTTTTGATCCGGGTGTCCGATTGACGAACCGTTTTAAGCGCCGGAAAGCTCGCGATGTGAACTATCACACCAAAAATCTGTAAATGGATTTCTATCAACTTTTTGGGATGTTATGGGAAGTTTTAGTGCCTCATATCTCTTTCCAAAAATTTTTAGGGCTTTTCAGAAAACAAAAACTTTAATATCTTTCAGCTCACAAATGATCTTTGCTTGATTCCTTTGCCAAAGGTCTTATATTTCCGTTATGTAACTTTCTAGAAGTTTTTGCTTTGTTATGTGTCTAAATGCAAACTTTCTAAAAATAGCAGGTACACTTTCCAAAATAGGCAGGTCGCTATTTTTAGCAGTTTTGGAAAAACTGAAAGTCCTACATTATTATTCTAGATATTATGGAACCAGAAACACTAATTATTGAAAGAAATAAAAACACTACAATGATTTCGAATTAACTTCTTTTTGGGTGATGCAAGATTGCCCTTACACCACTGGATGCTCCTGCATCAGACACCCAGGGTAATTTGAGAAGTGACCCTGTCACGTCTCAGGTGTTTGTGTGAGGAAAACCCAAATGGTCAACCTCTACCTTAGACAACCAAGAAGAATCTTCAATAGGTCTTCCTTTCCATTTCACCAAATATTCTTCATATTGCCTGTTCCGAGTACTTCTTCCCACATGGCTATCCAAGATCTCTTCTATCTCCTCCGTTGAAGTAGATGCCAGAATACTCCATTGTTCTTCTGTTGTTCCATCCTCTATTCCACCTTCATGATATTCTAATAAATCAACAATGTTGAAAATAAGGGAAATGTTGATCCCACTCGGTAGCTCTACCTCATATGCATTTCCTGAATCATGTTTCTTCAAAATTTTGCATGGCCCAAATTTCTTCATTTTCAGCTTATTATATGTTCCAATTGGGAACCTTTCTTTTCTCAAGTAAACCATGACTTCATCTCCTACTTGGAATTCCTTATATCTCCTCTTTTGATCTGCCTTAGCCTTGTACTGAATATTCATCTTATTAATGTGCTTTTTCACCTCTTCATGCAAATTCTTCATGTGTTCTGCAAAGTCTTCAGCCTCGGCACTTATCTTTTCTCCTTTGTCTAGGTTCCTTAACTCTGAAGCATTTCTTGGACTATTCCCATATACAATCTGGAATGGTGATTTACCAGTGCTCCTATTGATAGAATTGTTGTAAGCAAATTCTGCCTATGGTAAAATCAAATCCCATCCCTTGGGCTTATCTCCTACTAAGCATCGTAGCAAGTTACCCAAACTCCTATTCACCACTTCAGTCTATCCATCAGTCTGTCGATGGTGTACAGAACTAAACTTCAAATTTATCTTCATCTTCTTCCACAATGTCCTCCAGAAATAACCAACAAACTTGGTATCTCAATCTGAAACTATCCTCTTTGGTAGACCATATAGTCTCATCACTTTCCTGAAAAATAACTCTGCAATATGAACAGCACCATTAGTCTTCTTACAAGGAATAAAATGTGCCATCTTTGAGAATCTGTCCACCACCACAAAAATAGAATCATGCCCTCTCTGTGTTCTTGGTAAACCAAGAACAAAATCCATACTAATATCATCCCATGGCTTCTCTGGTATAGGTAATGGTTGATACAACCCTGTATTCTGACTTGTTCCTTTTGCCATCTGACATACTCTACAACTTTGCACAGACTTCCTCACATCCTGCTGCAACTATGGCCAATAATAATTTTCACCAACAATAGAAATGGTCTTATCTCGACCAAAGTGTCCAGCCAATCCTCCACTATGCTTCTCCTTTATCAGGTTCTCTCTCATGGAACTCCTCAGAATGTACAACTGGCTTCCTCTAAACAACATGCCATCTTGGATTATGAAATCCAACCATTTTGTCCTGTCCAAAGTAACAGGCTCTGGACAAGCTTTCTAAGCCTCTACAAAATCTAGATCTTTAGGATACAAACTTTTGAGCTCATCGAACCCAACAACCTCTATCTTCATTTCTGTCAACAAATTTTGCCTTTTGCTCAAGGCATCTGCAACTCTGTTGGACTTCCCACTCCTGTGCTTCAAAACAAAGGTATAACTCTGCAAAAACTCAACCCATTTTAAGTGCCTTTGGTTCAACTTCCCTTGACTATTAAGATATTGCAAAGCCTGATGATCAGTATATAAAACAAACTCTTTTGGAAACAGATAATGTCTCCATTTCTTCAAAGCCTGAACTATTGCATAAAATTCCTGATCATAAACAAAATACTTTTTCTTGGCATCATTAAGCTTCTCACTAAAATAGGCAATGGGCTTACCTTCTTGGCTCAAAACAGCTCCTATACCACTACCACTAGCATCACAATCTACCTGAAATACCTTACTGAAATCTGGAAGTGCCAAAACAGGTTGTTCTACGACTTTCTGCTTCAATGTATCAAAGCTCTTGTCTGCTCCTTTAGTCCATCTAAACTCTTTTCTATCTGCTCTCATTGTCTCAGTTAGGGGTGCACAAATGCTACTAAAATTCCTGATAATCTTTCTATAAAAACTTGCCAAACCATGAAAAGATCTTACCTCCATTGCACTCCTTGGTGTAGGCCATTCAATGACAGCCCTTACTTTTTCTGGGTCCATCTCAAGACCTTCCTCTGAGACAACAAATCCCAGGTATACCAACTCCTTCTTTGCAAAACTACATTTCTTCAGATTAATTAGCAACTTCTCCTCCCTCAGCTTCTCTAGAACTCTTCTAATATGCATCAGATGATCATCCCAAGTCTTACTGAAAATCAAAATATCATCCAAATAAACAATAACAAAACTTCCCAAAAATTCTTTCAGTACCATGTTCATGAGCCGCATGAATGTGGTCAGTGCATTGGTTAGCCCAAATGGCATGACTAACCACTCATACAAACCTTCCTTTGTCTTGAAAGTTGTCTTTCATTCATCTCCTTCTCTGATATGGATCTAGTGATATCCACTCTTCAGGTCAATTTTTGTGAAGTACTTGGCTCCACTCAAACAATCCATGATGTCATCCATTCTTGGCAATGGAAATCTATACTTGATCATTATCTTATTGATGGCTCAAGAGTCTGTACACATCCTCCATTCTCCATCCTTTTTTGGTGCTAGTACTACAGGTACCACACATGGACTTAGGCTCTCCCTTATCAGTCCCTTCCTCAACAACTCCTAAACTTGTCTATTCAGCTCTTCATCCTCTGCAGGGGTCATTCTATAGGCTGCCTTGTTTGGCAAACTGGCTCCTGGTATCAAATCCATTTGATGACTTATCTTCCTTACTGGTGGTAAACTTTCTAGTACATTATCAGAGATAATGTCCTGGAACTCTTCCAACATATCTGAAACTTCTGTTGGTACATCTTCACATTTCTCTTGACTAATCTTAGGAATCAATACAAAGCAATGTTGCTCATGTTTCATACCCTCCAAAAATTTCCTATCATCTACCAAGCAAATTCTGGCAGTACTACATACGTTTTCTTCCACCTCCTTCAAGGGATTCAATTTATGATGAACTCCATCTTTTCTTAGGGAATATGTGTTTGCACGGCCATCATGGATAGCGCTCCTATCATACTGCCATGGCCTCCCCAACAACATATGACATGCATCCATCGATATGATATCACACAACACCTCATCATGGTAGTCCCCAATCTTGAACTTCACTAAACACTACTCATTGACCAAAGCTCTATGGTCTTTTTGCAACCATGCAATCCGATATGGATGCGGATGCTTTCTTCTTGTCAACTTCAACTTGTTAACCATCTCCTCTAAAACAAGGTTATCAGTGCTTCCACTGTCAATAATAATACCACAACACTTACCTTCACATTTGCACCTTGTGCAGAATAAACTCTTCCTCTGATTGGGTTCTTTCTCCTCATTCAGCAAGGTTTTTCTAACAACTAGGTTTTCTCCCCTTTTAGCATCTTCAGAATGCTCAGAATGTGCATCTTCATCTACATGTGCAACTCGTGCATTGCCTTTAGGTCTTCTATTTGTCCTTTCTTGATGTTGCGGACACTCATATGCTTGATGCCCTTCTTCTCCACATTGAAAACAAGTTCCTCTGAAACCTCCTCTTCCTGGTCCTTGCCCAGGTCGGCCTCTTCCTCTTCCTCTTTGCTCACCATTGTTCTGGTCACGAGGGTGGTAGGTATTATCTCCTCTCTGATTTTGACTAGTGTCGGCTTCTTCACTTTTCTTTGAATCTTCATTTCTCCCCCATAGGGTCTTCCACCAGTCCTTTCACCTTGACCTCTTCCCCTTTGCTTGCTGTTAAATCTTTTATTCAGCTTTTCTTCCACCTTCAGGGAAAACTGGTATGCATCTTCTATGGTGGTCATTCTGACTAGGCTTAGCTCCTCTTGAATACTCGGCCTCAACCCATTAATGTAACGGGCTACCTTCTCCTTATTGGGCTCTGCATGGCCTGTCCTGATAGTAATTTTATAAAACTCTTCTATATACTCCTTAATAGACTTGTTACCTTGCTTCAGTCCTTGCAGCTTCTTCAACAACTCCATCTCATAGTCCACAGGAATGAACTGCTTCTTTAGTTTCTCCACCATCCGATCCCATCTAGTGATCTTTCCTTTTCCTCTTCTATTCCTCTCTAATTGGACCTCCTTGCACCAAATACTGGCGTGGCCCTTCAACTTTGTTTTTGCAAACTTAACCCGATCTGGGTCCTCCACATCTTCATACTCAAAATACTCCTCCATGTCATTGATCCAATCAATAAGCTGTTCTGGATTCAAATCTCCAGAATATGTAGAAACTTCAATCCTAGGCCTCTTTCTGATCTTCAAAATGGCCCTCAACAACCTAACTTCTGCAGCATCTCCGGCAGCTTCTTGCTCTTCCTCAGATAGCTCTTCTTCAGCTTCATCTTCACTTTCTTCTCTTGTCCTCGGCTCAAACCCTCTTCGTAGCTCCTCTTGCAATGCATCGATTTGCCTTTGTAGGGCTCTAAAACCCTCTTCTGTTAAAGCATTCCTCCCAACATGATTTCTTCATGGAGGCATCTTGGTCTCCACAGCAAACCCACAACCTCAAGTCCTAGTGCAAACTGCCTCACAGTCAGTGATCTGTCTACACACTCAGGAACCCTTTCTCTGATACCACTTGATGAAGGGGGTAAATCAAAAAACACACAATAATAGATATTGAACATAGCAAATAGAACTTTCTTTTATTGAACTGGGCAACTCATTACATTATAGAAGCTCAATTACAATAAGAGGATGAATCCCCTACTGGCTGCAACACATTACAACTTTCCTAACCTCAAGACTCTAGAATCTTTAGCCTTCTGTAACCCCAAATCAGCTAGGGTTTCTATTTTTCCCACGTATTCTTGACTCTACACTGGCCCCCTTAACTCTACTACTGCCCAAGGTTCCCAAAATAGTCATAAATAACACTTTTTGGTGGCCTCCAGCTAAATTTTGAAATTTGCAACTCCCTCCAAAAGTAGGTCAACTTCCGGGAAGCATAACTTTTGATCCGGGTGTCCAATTGACGAACCGTTTTAAGCACCAGAAAGATCATGATGTGAACTATCATGCCAGAAATCTGTAAACAGATTTCTATCAACTTTTGGGGATGTTATGGGAAGTTTTAGTGCCTCATATCTCGTTCCATAAATTTTCAGGGGCTTTTCGAAAAACAAAAACTTTAATATCTTTCAGCTCACAAATGATCTTTGCCTGATTCCTTTGCCAAAGGTCTTATATTTCTGTTATATAATTTTTTGGAAGTTTTTGCTTCATTACATGCCCAAATGCAAACTTTCTAAAAATAGCAGGTACACTTTCCAAAATAGGCAGGTCGCTATTTTTTGCAGTTTTGGAAAAACTGAAAGTCCTACATTATTATTCTAGATATTATGGAACCAGAAACACTAATTATGGAAAGAAATGAAAACAACTACAATGATTTTGAATTAACTTATTTTTGGGTGATGCAAGATTGCCCTTACATCATTGGATGCTCCTGCATCAGCATGATTTGTAGGGAGTTATCTCCAATGTTCTAGATTAGATGAAGAAGGGTGATGTGATGAAAATACTTGCACAATAGAAGAACATAATAGGAAATATGTTTCAAATACTTAATAATATTATGTCACTTCAAGGGGGCAACCTCTAAAAGTCTCCAATAAAGAACACAATTCACAATATGATGATCACAAACTTACCACTAGCTCCTATTTACCTAATTATGCCCTAGCTGCCACCGAGGCTGACCTACATACTTAAATATAACCCCTAGGCTAACCTAATAACCTATAATTAACTATAATAATGATTATATATCATTAATAAGAGTTAAGGTAGCCACAATCCAACTACTCATAACCCTATAAACACTATAGGATTAAGGGTGTAGCATGCCCCCTCTTTAAAGAAGTGTTGTCCTCAACGTTGATCAAGTGTGGATGTTTTTGAATAAAATCTTCATCATTCCATGTGGTGCCTTCAATTGGCCATTTCTTTTGCTGAATGAAGTAGACTGTCTGAGGTCCCATAATGATTCTTCCTTCTTCATTGAGCTCTAGTAACAATGTCTTGGATGGAACTTTGAGTTTATTAACGTTCTCCAAGCTAGAGACATTGTAGAAAGTTTGTATCCTTTTTGACTTAGGTAACCTCAATTGTTCATGCTATGTTGTCAATACTTTTTGGACCTTTATGAGGCCCATATAAATAAGGTGGCCACTTGTGATCCAAAATTTAACTACTTGCCTCAAAGGTGATGCAGGAGTCTTTGGTTGTTGCACTTCTATTGACAATAATTGAGCCATACCTTTATCCACAGCTTTTTTTAGCAACATTTGGTGTGCACTTACTAGTTGTGGACTATTTGCACATAAACCCCTTAGCTCATATTTTTTACCCTCTGAGTAGAAGTGCATGAATAGTTCTTGGAAATTCATCTCAGTTGTGTCCAAGGTAGTAAGCCATTGAACTTCCAAAACAATGTCTTCTCTAGCCATGGGTATAGCAAAAATAGGGCTATCTATCATGTAGTCTCCCATGGTGAGTTTAATACTATGCAATTTCCCTAAATAATTGATTGTACCATCATCTACAATCATAACCTAGAATTCAAGGGTAGGGTAGAAAAAATAATTCAATTTTGCTACTAGTTACTTATTGATGAAGTTGTGTTTACTCCCTGAGTCAATTAATAATGTCTCTATTTGTTGTTTAAGGAAACCTATTACCCTAAGTGATTGTGGGTTGTTGATACTTGATAGTGCATGATAAGAGATAGTTAGTTGGACATCTTCGAAGCCCTCTACGACCACCATTGGCTCTTCATCCTTTTCTTCATCATAGGTAGCCTCAATGTAGAACAACTTCTTCTCATGACATTTATGTCCTTTATGATATTTTACATCATAGTTGAAACATAACCCTTTGGCTTTTTTCTCTTCTATTTGTTGAGGTGTCAACCTAACAGGATGAGGAAATGATGATGCAAGAGCCCTACCATCTTTGTTGCTAGGCAATTCCTCTCTTGTATTAGCCAAAAAAAATTCCTCTACTTGCCTTGCCATAATCATTGCTTTAGATATAGAATTTGGACAAAACATGTGTACCTGATATTTGATGTGATCCTTTAAGGCACCAATGAATAACTCCAACAAATTTTTTGTTGCCACATTTTTCACTCTTAAAGACAAAGTATAGAATTGATGAATGTAACCCTTGACCATATGTTTGCCTTAATTTGGTAATCTAGATGAAGTAGCTATCCATAAGATTATCACCATAATGTCTAGTGAGTTCCTCTAAAAAAATGGACCAAGTGACAATACATCCCTTCTTTTTCTTTTCTTCAGATAACCAATGATACCAAATGAATTGGTCAGGTTCCAAGTATAAGGAATCCATAGCCAACTTTTGTTGGCAAGGAACATGGTGAATACCAAAGAATTGCTCCATTTGATAGGATCTTGACCTTCAAACTTTTGCATGTCCAAATTTGGGATGAAGTGCCTAGCCATAGAATGATTGGAGTGTTGATCTATCTTGAGATGTGATTCAAATCCCCAAGAATAATGTCTCTTAGAAGCATCTTCTCCCTCCTAGTTTTGAGTACGTGAATTTGCTCCTTTACTACTCATAGCATTCACATGGGAATCCAATTTCTTAGATATTTCACTAATATCCATCCTTAATGATGAAATATATTCCTTCACCTTGGTGATTTCCTCATCATTAGTATGATTATCCCACTTTTTGTACCCTCTTGGTTTGGACATTTTCTAGGAGTGGAAGGATCCTTTTTGCCTCTTGTAGTTGGCCCTGCAATGATGGGGGGAAATAATTTTCCAATAAATCACACAAAACAAATTCAATTAATCTAAAATTTTTACAATAACTTACCAGAGCCTAGATCTAACTTCTCAAAAAAATCTCCACAAAATTCATTAATTTGCATCCTTGGGAGAGAAATTGGTTGAAACCCTAATTCTGCAAATATCTCACTTAATTCTACTCCAATTGCTCTAAAATTTTGACTGTAGAAGCTCCAATATATCCTTGAAAAAACCTTTAAAAATATTGACCAAAATGAGAGAGATATACACTTCCCAAAATGACCTCCAAAATTGAAAAAAGCCACCTTATTTTTTGCCTTCATGGTGCCAAGATCATGCTCTAGTACCACTTGTAATGAAACAAATTGCACAACAAAAAAATATAGTGGAAAACATGCTGCAAATACTTTATAATATTATTCCACTTTGAGGGGCCAACCTCCAAAAGTCTCTAATGAAGAACACAATTCAGAATATGATGATCACAAACTTACCACTAGCTCCTATATATACCTAATTATGCCCTAGCTACCACCCAGGATGACTTACATACTTAAATATAACCACTAGGATGACCTAATAACCTATAATTGACTATAATAATGATTATATATCATAATTAATAGTTAAGGTAGCCACAAGCTGACTACTCATAACCCTATACACACTATAGGATTAAGGGCGTAGCAAATGAGAAGACAAAAGAAGAATTGAAGGTCCAAGTTGGAGAGATCATTGCATATATTTAGTACCTTATTGACCTAGTGGATTCTAATACCCCTACCCCTACCATACTAGCCACCTATCACTATGATAATGTGGGAGGAGTCATTGGTGCTACATCTTTCAAAGAGACACATTGGATGTTAGGATTAAGGTGCCATCAACCATGTAAATCCTATGTAATTAATTACTCCTAATATTGTTTGTAAATCACCCATAAGGGATGAAAGTTTTCATCAGCAGCGATCTTGTTTCAGTTGCATGTTTATATCTGGTCCCCACTACTAATTCGTCCATTGCAGGGGGTTTTCCCCTTGCGAGGGGTCTGGGGGGATCATCTCCCCAGCTGAGGATCTGGGGGCTGCGCGCCCAAGTGAGGGTTTGGGGGTAGTGTCCCAAAAACCACGTTTTATTTATATTTTATCATTGTAAATCTTGATCATTCATCATTAGGTCACATATTTGATGGTCGATATTATGTTGATTTTCTTTCCCTAGAAGGCAACCCCCTTTTATAAGGATATTTGTACTATGTTTTTAACAGAGTTGAGAGTAATAGGCACCGTTGGATTGAAAACTAAAGAAGGAGAGGAAGTGCATGTATTGTAATCTCATATTTGAAGATAATACAACTTGAAGCCTCTTTTCTTGGTGGATTTTTTTACCTAAAAGGGTTTTCTCCACGTTACATACTATGTTATGTGTTCAATTCTTAATGCATATTATTTCTATGTAGTGGGTTTTATTTCTGTTGCAATCTTGTTTGATTCTACATTGTTTAGAGGACATAAATAAGGTTTGAATTAGATTTTTGTTGTGTAGTTTGCACCTTCATTTCTAACATTTGGTATCAGAGCCTGGCCAATTTTGATTCTTGGGTGGTAGTGTGAAGGTTTTTTAGCTATAGTGGGAGATTTTCTTATTGTTTGTTTGCAGATCTTATGTAGATATCATGCCTTCATCCATTGTTGCTTCTACCTCTCGGTTGGACATTGAAAAGTTCAATGGCATGGGGTATGAATTGTGGAAGCTGAAAATGGAGGATTTGCTAGAAGAAAGAAACTAGTGGTTGGTTGTTATGAAAGAGAAGAAACCCGATGATGTTGCTCCTAATGAGTGGGAAAGACTAGATAAAAATGCATTAGGTACAATCCGGTTGTGTCTTGCAGATTCTATTCTACTGAATGTTGCGAGTGAGAAGTTCACACATAGCATGTGGAAGCATCTCGGTGAGATCTACCAAGCCAAGAGTATGGTAAATAATCTTTATTTAAAGTGTAAATTATTTTTCATGAAAATGAAAGAGGGTGGATCAGTTGTAGAGCATTTGAATTCATTTAATTTGTTATTAAGTCAACTAGCATTTGTAGATGTTGAGGTGAATGAGGAAGATAAATGTATATTGGTTCTCTGTTCTTTGCTTGAGTCATGGGAGAATGTTATTTCAAGGCTATCAGTGATAGCCTCGTAGATCCAAAGTTGGATGCTCTTATTTCAGTTATGTTGTCACATGAATTGAGGAAGAAAAGTTTGGATAGTTTAGGGGATGCTCTGAGTGTCAGGGGAAGGTTTATGGAAAGAGGACCAAAAGGAGATCAAAAGGGGTCTAAAGACAAGTCTAAGGGTCATTCTAAGACTCCTGGAAACAAGAATAGAGTTAAGTGTTGGAATTGTGAAAAGAGATGACATGTGAAAAAGGAATGTAGAAACCTGAAGAAACAATGGGATTCCATTACTGACAAGTCTTCGAATGCAGGTGAAGAGGTTTTACTTTCTGCATGTAATGTTGTTTCTTGTGATCATTGGTTGGTTGAATCAAGATGCTCATACCACATGACCCCGCATAAAGACTGGTTTTCCACATATGAAGAGTATGATGGAGGAAATGTGTACCTCATCGACAACTCTACATATTCTATTGTTGGACGAGGGAAGGTAATGTTGTGTTTCAGTGATGGGACAATTAAAACCCTGCATGTTATTTTCTATGTTCCTGGATTGGCTAGAAATTTGATTTCTATTTCAAAGTTGAATGATTTGGGAATGCATGTGACACTGGCTAAGCATGGTTGCAGATTGGTGAGAGGAAACTTGGTGATAGTGAAGGGGAAAAGATTAGGAACTCTATTTAAGCTAGAAGCCACTACTGTTTGTAATGTTTCTTATGCATCTGAGGATAATACTAAAAATACATGTATGTTGTGGCACCATAGATTGGGCCACATAAGTCAGTCTGGTTTAGAGACTATCTTAAATAAAAAATTGTTAGATGGTTTATCTTATTATGATGAGAGTTTCAAATTTTGTGAACATTGTGTGTTTGGAAAACAGAATAGCTCTCCATTTCCTTTAGGCAGTAATAAATCTAATGATAAATTGGAACTTATTTATTCAGTTGTTTTTGGTCCAATGGATTTTGAATCAATCAGAAAATCTAGATATTTTGTTTCCTTCATTGATGATGTCTCAAGGTTTACCTAGATTTATTTTGTGTCAAAAATCAGAAGTTTTCACTAAGTTTAAGGAATTTAAATCCTTAGTTAATGAAAACCAATCAGACCATAAGATAAAGGTTTTGAGATCTGACAATGGAGGGGAATATTGTTCTAATGAATTTGATGAATTATGTAAACATGCAGATATTGTTAGATAGAAAACTACTCTGTATACTCCACAATAGAATGTAGTGGTAGAAAGGATGAATCAGACAATAATGGAAAGAGCCAGAAGTATGTTGAGTGAATCATAGTTGAATAAATTCTTTTGGTTAGAAGTTGTGTGTACTGCAAACTACTTGATTAGCAGATCTCCATGTAAGGCTCTTGTTTTAACTCCTCATGAAATGTGGATAGGTAAGAAACCTTTTGTTTCACATTTAAGGGTATTTGGTTGTGAGGCTTATGTTCATGTGCCTAAAGAAAAATTAACTAAGTTGGATCCAAAAGCTAAAAAGTGTACTTTCATTGGATATGGTGATAATGTAAAAGGTTATTAGCTTTGAAATCCACTAACCTGAAAGATTATATTCTACTCTAGAGATGCTATTTTCAAGGAACTTAGTGTTATTTCAGAACCTGAACAACCAAAGGAAAAAGAAGAAACGTTGAAGAGAGTGCATTTTGAGTTAGAGCATGAAGAAGCACCTCAGGAAGAACATAATGATGGATTGGGGGGTGAAGAAGAAGAAGATTCGAGTTAAAGTTCTAATGAGGATGAATCTATTGTGACAGAAGAAGTTGGTACAAATCACCATGCAAAAGAACTTGAAGAGTCTATTACTCCACCCCTAAGAAGATCCACAAGACAACGGAACCCAGTTGACAGGTATAGCCCACCAGATTTCTATTGTGTATTTGCTTTATTGACTATTAACGATGAGCCTAGATCCTACAAGGAGGCTATTCATATAGATGATAGTGATTCTTGGCAGTTAGCCATGTAGGAAGAGATGATGGATTTAGACTCTTGCAACACTTGGGATCTTGTTTGTTTTCCCAAAAGAAGAAAGGCCATAGGTTGCAAGAGGGTCTTCAAGAAGAAGTTTGGAGTAGACGGTTCATTGGAGAAGTACAAAGCTAGACTGGTAGCCAAGGGCTACTCCTAGAGAGAGGGAGTTGATTTCATTGAAATATTCTCTCCTATTGCTAAATTAACTTCTATTAGATTTCTATTAAATCCATTGTTGTAGCTTTTGATTGGGAAATAGAGCAAATGGATGTTAACACTGCATTCTTGCATGGAGATCTTGAGGAAGAAATTTACATGCAACAACATACAAGTTTTGAGCTAGAAGGGAAAGAACATTGGGTTTGCATATATAAGAGGTCTCTTTATGCTTTGAAATAGTCCCCCAGAATGTGGTACCATAAATTTGATTCATTTGTGTTGAAATTGAGTGTTGTTAGAAGTGAGGAGGATCATTGTGTTTACATTCATTGTATTGATGATTCTATTGTGATAATTGCATTGTATGTTGATGACATGTTATTTTTTAGCAATACTAAGGGTATGATCAATGAGTTGAAAGCCCAACTTTCAGGTGCATTCAAAATGAAGGATCTTGAAGATGCCAGGTATATTTTAGGAATGGAGATCAAAAGGGATAGAGGTAACATAAAACTTTGGTTATCTCAGAGTAAGTATGTGGATACCATTTTGTAGAGATTTAGTATGCAAGATTGTAACCCAGTTAGAGTTCCTTTGCCCATTGGTACTAAGCTTTCATTAGATATGTGTCCAAAGAATGAGGATGATTTAGAAAATATGTCTAATGTGCCATATGCTAATGTTGTAGGGAGTTTGATGTATGCAATGGTTTGCGCTAGACCAGATATTGGCCAAGTAGTAGGAGTTTTGAGCACATTTATGTCTAACCCTGGTAGACAGCATTGGAATTCTATGAAGAGGGTGTTTAGATATCTAGTAGGCACTCCTAATTACTATTTGGTTTATTTTTGTACTGACAATGTTGACAAAAATTGACATATAGGGATTTGTTGATGTAGATTGGGCAGGTGACTTGGATAGTCAAAGATCCACTAGTGGCTATGTGTTTACTTTATTTGGTGGAGTAGAGAGTTGGATGAGCAAAAGGTAGTCCATGGTTGCTTTGTCCACCACTGAAGCAGAGTTTATGGCTGCTACCCATGTATCTAAGGAGGCAGTTTGGTTGAGGAGATTGTGTACAAGTATTGGTTTTGATAGTAGGATCATTTAGATCAGTTGTGATAGCCAGAGTGCTATTTGTTTGGCCAAGAATCCTATGTATCATGCTCAGACTAATCATGTTGATGTACAGTATCACTTTGTTTGAGAAATGGTTACAAGTGGATAGATTGAGCTAAAGAACGTAGACACTCAGGAGAATGTTGTAGATGCTTTGACCAACCCTATGAGCACAGAGAAATTTGTTTGGTGCGGAAAGACCACGGCCCTTGCGTCTAGTGCCTGATTATTTTATGGTTTTCATATGGGTATTTACAATATATGATGTCAAGTGGGAGAATGTTAGGATTAAGGTGCCATCAACCTTGTAAATCCTATGTAATTAATTACTCCTAATATTTTTTGTAAATCACCCATAAGGGATGAAAGGTTTCAGTAGAAACAATCTTGTTTCAGCCACATGTTTATATCTGGTCGCTGCCACTAATTCGTCCATGATGGGGGGTCGCAGGGGCTTTTCCCCCTGCGAGGGGTCTAGGGGGATCATCCTCCTAGAAAGGAATCCGGGGGCTGTACACCTCGGCGGGGGTTCAGAGGCAGTGCCCATGAAACCGCATTTTATTTATATTTTATCATTTTAAATCTGGACCATTTGTTATTAGGTCACAGATCTAATGGTTGATATTATGTAGATTTTGTTTCCCTAGATGGCAACCCCCTTTTATAAGGATATTTGTACTATGTTTTTAACAGAGTTAAGAGTAACAGACACCGCTGGATTGAAGACTAAAGGAGAGGAAGTGCATGTATTGTAATCTCATATTTGAAGATAATACAACTTGGAGCCTCTTTTCTTGGTGGAGTTTTTTGCCCAAAATGGTTTTCTCCACATTACATACTGTGTTATGTATTCAATTCTTAATGCATGTTATTTCTGTGTACATAGTGGGTTTTATTTTTGTTGCAATCTCCATTGATTCTACATTTTTTAGAGGACATAAATAAGGTTTGAATCAAATTTTTGTTTTGTGGTTTGCACCTTCATTTCTAACATTGGAAGAGTAGGGTAGCAGGGTGATAAGAAAATATTTGAGATCTTATCATAGGATCAATGATGAGGTGAGTTCTTTGATATAATTTGAATAAAATCTAGATGTAGAGTTGGTAGTGCTGGAAGATTATCTTCCCACCCTATAGAGAATGGCTATAACCCATTTCAATGAGCTAGATGTCAAGGAGTGGTTTCTCAAGGAGATCTAGAGTTGCCAATTTAGTGGTTAAAGGTTAAAAATCTTAGAATTAAGGTGATAAAGGGTTGTAAAGAGAAGTTTTCCCTTAGGAAGAATGCAATTGCTAATGCAGTGAAAAAATTGAGAAATTTGTAGAGGACATATCCTATACATTCTAGGAGAATTCTAGTTTGGTCTTCCCTTTTACCAAGATCATCAAGAAGTTCACTGACTCCCTTTTGGGAAACATGACAGAAGAAGAGATTGGCAAAATGATTAAAGTCAAGAGTGACATCACTACTTTGTAGACCTAGTTTTCAGAGTTGAAGGAGTTCTCTAGCACAATTGACAAAATAACTTTCAATAAAAAGATTCATTTCCACTACCACAAGGTTCTAAACTAGAATGCTCTGTTTGAGGTGATTGAAGATTTCAAGGTACCTTTCCCACAAGCACCTTAGCAACAACATCAAATCAGTATCATCTCCATTTTTGGGTTGAGTGTGCTTAGAAATGTTGGCACTTCATTTTATTTCTTTCATTTATTCTTTGATGAATAATATGTCACTTTAATTATTTGAAGTGAATTTAAATTGTAATGCAAAATGAGGCCTATCAATTTAATGTAAGGCATGCAACTTGTAACTTAATTTTGGGCCCATGGATCAATTTAGGATCCAGTTTGACTAGCCAAAGGTATTTTGGGTGCCCAAGTTGGGTACTTATGTAGCCTTAAAACATATTTTAAAAGGATAATTTTTGGAGAATAGATAGCAAGGAAAGAGTAGAGTAGTGATAGCAAGTGGATGCTCCAAGTTCTGAACTAGGTTGTGTTGTAACACCCATTTTAAAATTCAATGAGAAGGATGGATGTCTAGGGCATGTTGCATGAAAATTATTTTTCCTATGGTTGATTTTGCGATGTTATGTGTAAGATTTAGATGTGTAATACAATAATTTTATATGTTTTTCTTTCATCATTAAGCAAAACCCTTAGATGATTTCATTGCTTTGTGTTTATGGTTGTGTGAAATACTGACCAAGCAAAGTTAGTTTATTTTATTCTTCTTAGAGAATCTCAAATTTGTAGTGTTACAAAACCAATCCATTTTATTTATTTTCTTTAATTTTTTCTTCTAACCCTAACTTTTTCACTTTCTTTGATTCAAGTAATACAAATTAAAAAAAAAAAAATCAACTCAAATAAATTTTGGGCGAATGAGTGGTGGACCAATCTAAACATCTAGAAAATTCCAAATAATCATTGTGCATTTTTAGATCTACGGTTTGAAGGTTGAAATTTTAAAAATTTTGATTTTATTTAAATGAATATATATTTAAAATCACTTAAAATTTTATCTAAGGCAAGTTATGCTACACTATCAAAATCTCACCAAAGGCCAAAATAAAATAGGGACAACTACATAGATTGTTTAGTTTTTTACATTGCTATGACTTGGTGAGATAGATCCTGGAGTAGTTGTATCTCTTTCAGAGATTTACTACTTTTTAGGAGAGGTAGGGTGATCTTGTAAATTTAACTACCTATCGGTGAGGGTTGTTAGATCCTCCAATCAATAGGTTTCATTTAATGTGCTTGGAAGGAATTTTTACACAGTTATAGTTTTGGGACATTTATAACAATATAAAATTTTA
Source organism: Cunninghamia lanceolata (assembly GCA_027924645.1). Lineage (NCBI taxonomy): Eukaryota > Viridiplantae > Streptophyta > Pinopsida > Cupressales > Cupressaceae > Cunninghamia > Cunninghamia lanceolata. The sequence continues at coordinate 11,591,174 of BSBN01000987.1, read as the reverse complement.
GATGTAGAAAATTCTAAAATATTTATCTAAAACTTAAATCTTGAAAAGAAATAAATAAGTTCTTTTCTAAATTAGCTATTTTGTAAGAGATAGAGATTTATATTATCAACTCATTGTATTATTCAAAAGTTGTTAATATATTATTGAGACCTTAATTCCTAATATTAAAACAAAGTTATTGTAAATTGTTGGAAGTTAAGGGAAATTAATCTATTTAAAAGGAATTTGATCATAGCTTAACTTAAACTTGTCCTAATAATGTAATTAGCAAATGAAACCTTTAATCTATCAATTTTGCCTAATTTATAAATGTTAGGCTAAGGGTGTGTTGAATAGGGTTAAGTGAACAATTCTAATAGATTAAACATTCAATATATCATTTGCAAGACTTAATTGTTCTCTACATCATTAAATAAAAAATGTATACTTAAAAGTTGGGAAACTTAATCCCACCCAAGTCTCAGAACTTTTAAATATTTAGATTCACTTAATGCATGGATGGTACATTTGATCAATGTGATTATTTAGTGCTTAATAAGTTAAAGTTATCCTATTAATCCTATATGACATAGTTTTATCCCTACATTGTCCTATAAACCCTAAATATGTTATTAATTTTTTATTCTAATTTGGGTGTTCATCACATTGACATTTGAGCACGACTACCTTAAAACCAAGGGCCTTTAGGAAATCTTGTTCAAATCCTAAGACTACTCTCTTGTTTGTAGAGAGCTATCTAAGATGCATAAAAATAGGTTCACTAGGTGTAATAAAATCATGCGGATCAATATTGCTAGATGTATCAAGTGAGTATAGGGTGATGTCATAAAGAATATAAAGATAGGAAGTGATTGTGGCAAGGAGGGTGGGAGACGTATCCATAATGAAAACTATAACAATGAAGCACAAGGGAGGGTGGGAAAGGTATCCATAATGAAAAATGTAACAATGAAGCACAAGGGAGGGTGGGTGAATAAGAATCATAGATCTAAAAAACAATGAAATCATGAACCCTAATCACAATAAATCAATGAAACACAAGTGAGGGTGGATCCACATCCTAGTCAAATTTGAAATAAAAGGATTAGAAATATTATATTTGAAAATTAGAGATGTAAAGACAGTAAAAAACCTAGGGTAAAACCCTAGAGGGGTTCGAAGATCAAATTCATCAAAATGTTAAGAAATAAGACAAGTTTCTTTACTAAAATTATCTTTAAGGAAAATAAAAAGCAATACATTCCAATTAAACTAATCTAGAATTGCGAAAAATCATGTAACATAATTCAAAAAACAAGAAAGTAAAAGGAGCAAAAGTACTTCGCTAATGTTGATAGTCGATAAATAGTTGTTTGATGTTTGGTTCAAAACTTTTGAATATAAATTAAAATTGCTTATTCTTGGATTTTTTGGAAATAGAACACAAAATCATGAATTGTGTCATTCTCAAAAGTAGGGCCTAATATGAGAGTGTGGAAGTTAACTTGATCAAATCCATGAGTGCAAATCGAAACACTACATATGGATATGAACTATGGGCATAGAAATGGTGAATAAATTTGTCATTTGGAATCTTTTGTATCAATAGATACCATTTAGGAGCTTTCTAGAAACAAAATGTTATTCTTTGGTCAAAATCCTAGATGGACTAGTTTAAGAACTTGGAACAAAGATTGAGACAACAACCAGTCATGTAAAGTATGCTCTAACTCTTGATGTAAGTTGATAATGTAATGTTGATGCTCTTGGAATGCTAATCCAAGTCATAGTGAATATTTTGAATGGCCCTTTGATGTATAAAATGAATTAGAGTTAGTCCTTCAATACAACTCCAAAGGTCGCAAATGATGTTTCACATTTCAAGTTGGCATGTAACAACTAGTTGGACAAGGGGAATGGGTACCCAAAATTAGATTTGAATTTTAAAAGTTTGAGATTCATTTCCACAAATTGTGCAATAAACAAGGGTCAATTCCATAAATTGCAAATCTAAATCTAAACTAGAAATATATAGGTTGAGGATCATAACTAATCTTTAGGAATGAGTGTAGATGGATCTATTAAGACTTAGAATATGTGCCAAATTTTAACAAAAACCATATCATTTATACAATTTATCATTACAAAATAAATAATCAAATCAAAATAAATCCAAAACAAAAAAAATTACAAAATATACAATTTTCACCCTTACAAATAAATAATAAACTAATATGAAAACTAAAAAACAAAGTTTTATTTTAAGGAATTTGTATATATATATTTTAAAAGATAAAATATCAAATTTCATTTATAATATTTTTTTTTAAAAGAAAGAGGGATGGTCTATTATTTATTTATTTATTTTTTGATTGGTAAAAGGCCAAGGCTGTTAATATATAAAATTAGTTATAAAATACAACTCTGTTCAGTGCGGGCACCAGTAGGAAAGAACAGAGTGAAGAAAACCTCCGGTCTAGCCTGGGACTTTTCAGTCCAGTACATACTGTTTATTTATACAAGGTCATGCCCAACAAGGAAACATATTTTCTTATACAATTGTTGAGATACAAATACAGACATCGCCCTTATCCATGGCCTTTCTTTTGATATCCTCTTGTTGTATGTCTTTTGGTTCTTCGACTCCTGGGATGACCTCCATGGCTTATAACATTAAAAGGGCTTCTTCTATCTTGCTCCTACCAGTATACATGTCTAACCTAAAACCACATGAAAACTACCACTTCTTTTCGCATGTTAGCTATACAAAAATCATAATATTCATTCTCCTGCTAACATCTGTTAGTTCTTTAAAATCTTTGCCTGAGAAGAAAGAAAAATACTTGATGTTGCCAAGCTTATCAAAATTAATCAAAAATACTTGTTTCAGTGTTAACTAAAATCCAGATTAAGTGGGACATCCCATTTTGGTTGGCTGATCCACTACAAATACCAACAACTAGATATATAAACTGTATTATAAATATCTACCTGTGGGCACAAGTAAGTGATCAACCATTTCACTTGATAATGTTGATAAACCAAGTTATCCTGTTCCAACTAAATTCTAACCCATCATAGAAAACATTGTTGCCTGTTAAATCATATCAATTATATCGGCATAGGAAAACACTGTCGGTGAAAACTCTACAAGCCCTCTCGACAGTGTAAGTCATGCCGATGGTGGAGATCAGTAGGACTCTCACTGAAGCATCCAATGGAACGAAGGGAACTAGCAGTCATCGACAGGAGATTATCATCGGAAAGAAAAAACAAGGAGTTTCTGATACTCTAACATCTACCCAATTGAAGAAATGTGCTTCATCGAGGCTTACACCAATATGCATGGAGATCCAGACCTTAAGACTCTTCATAGAACCGGACCCGACAGAGTTAAGGGTTTAAATAAGTAGTTGGTCAAGTCCGACGGATGAATTTGAGTTTGGCAGAGGAAACATACAAGGTGATATACAAACCAATATGCATGTCGCAGAACCAAACGATTATGAAATGAGGTTTTATTGTAGTATGTTTTGTGCATTGTATGTGAGGTTATACATTTCATACATACAAAGCGAAACTCAAAAAAGGTTGAAATTTTGTTAAAATGTGCATCATGACTAGATGCATTGCACTATGTATCCGTCGCAGAGCTGAAAAATAAGTAAACTGAGGTTTATAAAATAAGTCCGCAAAGGAGATGCAAAAGGGAAGATACACTCAGAAAAGTGATGTGGGCTCCACCAAATGCCTATCGAGCTCGTATAAATAACGATATACAAGCCGATATGCAAATAAGAGATACAAACTGGATTCGAAAAGAAAGTTAAATCCTAAAAAGTCTTTGTATGATCGGGGTGCTTGTATGTTTATAATATACATACCCGATATACAAAGGAAAAAAGGCATTAACATGCTTTGTATGTGTGCTTATACAAGATAACATACAAACGGAAATGTCCATAAGAAATATACCAGAGAATATTATACAATACCTGACTAAGTTGGAGATATAAATAATGGGTGGGGATCACGAATGTAAGTTGGTGACGATTGAAATGAGGTTTAATTGTTGTATGTTACGTGTGTTGTATATGTGGTTATGCATTTCATACATACAAAGCATAACTCAAGGAAGATAAGTCCGAAGAGGTGATGCAAAGGAGTTTGTATGTATTCATCAAATACAATTATATATTTTGAAGGATACAAACGGAATAGTGAAGTGGGCTCCACTGAAAGCATATCGGGCTTGTATAAATAACGATATACAAGCCGATATGCAAATAAGAGATACAAACTGGATTCGAAAAGAAAGTTAAATCCTAAAAAGTCTTTGTATGTTTGGGGTGCTTGTATGTTTATAATATACATACTCGATATACAAAGGAAAAAAGGCATTAACATGCTTTGTATGTGTGCTTATACAAGATAACATACAAACGGAAATGTCCATAAGAAATATACCAGAGAATATTATACAATACCTGACTAAGTTGGAGATATAAATAACGGGTGGGGACCACGAATGTAAGTTGGTGACAATTGAAATGAGGTTTAATTGTTGTATGTTATGTGTGTTGTATATGTGGTTATGTATTTCATACATATAAAGCATAACTCAAGGAAGATAAGTCCGAAGAGGTGATGCAAAGGAGTTTATATGTATTCATCAGATACAATTATGTATTTCAGGAGATACAAATGGAAAAGTGAAGTGGGCTCCACCGAATGCCTATTGGGCTTGTATAAATAATGATATACAAGCTGATATGCAGATAAGATCAGGTGGGGACCACGAATGTATGTTGGAGATGATTGTATATGATAAGCAAAAAGTAATACAATAAGATGCATACAATGGAGGATCCAAAGATAATTCCAATTCGTTTCACAAGTCCATTGAAGTCCATGATTGTATAAATATGTAAAAAAGGTGATACAAATGGATACACACAAGTCCACACCCAGTTAGAATAAAGTCTGAGATTGTATATTGCGATGTATGTATACACGATACAAAGACAAATGCATATACTCAACACCAAAGAAACGTATGAGGGCCCCATCACCAATGGATAAAATAAAAGACTATATACAAATCTATATGCATATCGCGGAGCCCAGAAGGTGGCCTCCACCGAATGCATATCGGACTTGTAAAAATGACTAAGGAGGCTCTTGTTTATATGCACAATGAAGGCTCTTGTTAATATTCATTAGGAAAAAAGGGCATGATGAGTCCATGTCACCATTCACACTAGAAGATGAACTAGTAGTCATCGGCGGGAAATATGGATTGGAAAGAAAAATGAAGAGTCTCCAAAATTCTAACGTCTCACCGACTAGGGAAAAGTGCTTCAACAAAGCTTACGCCGATAAAGGTGTAAGAACCATTGGCAAGAACAGGTGAATTGGAACAAGGTTTATGAGTCTGGCCAATGCAAATCTCATGACGATGTCGGTAACATATTATGAAGGTCTTTCCAATCCAGGATAAAAAAGGCTATCGAGGAGACGACTACGATCGGGTATCCATAAATCTGTTATCCCGATGACAAAGATTACCCCGATGACAGTGGTAGTCACATTCATCAACAAGACTCTCATCGATAGCCATATCGGTAACACTTAGAAGATCAAGGAAGAAGGTTATTCCCACAGCGATGAAGAAAGTCCCACCGATAATAACCATGCCCGCTTCTACAAAAATACAAGTGCATGAAAATGCAATGATAGAATATGCAAGGACCAAAGATGAGTACATGGGCCCTTCCACAAATAGATATACATATACATTTGTATAAGACATACACGATATACAAAGCTATATGCATATCGCAGAGCCGAGAAGTAAGAAAACTGTGGTTTAAAAGAACGATAAATCTGAAGAGGTGATACAAATGGGTTTGTATGTATTCAACTTTGTATCTAAAAGTTGGATACAAGTATTGTTGCATTTTGGAAGATACAATTAGAATAGTGATGTGGGCTCCACCGTTTGCATATCAGGCTTGTATAAATAACATTCGATATACAAGCCTATATACCAGTTAAAAAGATGCAAATAGGAGATACACACCGGATGCAAAAAGATAGTTAAATACTAAAAGGTCTTTGTATGTATAGGGTGCTTGTATGTTAATAATATACATACCCAGTATACAAGGGAATAAAAGCATCGCTGGGGGTAAAAGGTAAGAGAGGGTTTGCATAAGATTCTTTGTATGAACGCTTATACAAGATAACATACAAATGACAATATACAAAGAAAATATACACGAGAATAATATACAAGACCTGACCTAATTGGAGATTTGGAGATTATACACAATGGATGGGGACCATAACTGTATGTTGGAGATATATGTTTACAATAAGCATGAAAGTAATATAACAAGATATTTTGGCCTTGGGACAACTTTCCTCAATGTTTTAATTTGATTCTAATAATACTCCATCGGTGTTAGCTTTAGTAGAAAGGCAGAAGCCATCAGCCCCTTTGTTGGCAAGGGAATCTTCTTTTCTATTACCCTCCCTATAGGTATGATTGAATGTGCATCTTCTGAAAGAAGAAATGATGTCAAGGGCATTAGCCAGTAGGGAATTCAATCTCCAATTAGGCATATTCCCTTTCCACAGGCCATTAATGACGATCATAGAGTCTCCTTCGACCTCTAATTTTTCAATTTTCAAGTCTTTGCAGATTCTCAAACCTTGAATCAAGGCGGTTAATTCTGTTGTGTTATTAGTTGCTTCACCTAGGGGCTTGGCTAAGGTTGCTATTTCTCTAGATTCAAAATCATGTATTACACAGCCTATTCCTGCAACTCCCGGGTTGCCCCTAGATGCCCCATCAAAATTTAGCTTGAACCACCCTTCTTTAGGAGGTTGCCACTTACATTCCTTCCTCTTGTTGGTGGAGTTGTGGTTGCCTGGTCCCACAAAGGAGGGAAGTTTTAGTCCTGCCCATCTTCTTCGCATCTTTTCATCCCAGTGCGTCATTGTTGATTTGTTTTTGGAATTATTTAGAATCCTACTATTGACTATTTCTATTATAACGGCCTCAATTTTAATGATAAGCTGACCAAAAGTCATTTTCTTATCTTTAAATATTCTTCTATTTCTTTCTTTCCACAACTCCCAAACCATGATCGAAGGGGAAATTGTCCATAGGATATGGTAGATGCTTTGTTTGTGAGTCTCAAGCTAGCATTGGAAAAGGTTTAGAATGTTATTAGGCAAGGTAGTAATCCATCCCATCTTATTACTTAGCCAATTCCAGCATCTATTAGAAAATTGACAATTGAGGAGAATATGGTCTGTTGTTTCTTGATCTTCTTCACAAAGGGGACATCTGCTAGGCCCCTCATATCCCATCTTGGAGAAGCTATTCGTCGTTAGGATTTTTTTCTGCAAGGCCATCCAGGCAAACAACCCAGCCTTTGGGAGACAGTTCTTATCCCAACACAGTCTCAGTGGTAATTTTGATTTTGGTCTTAGTTGCTGTCTGATTAAAGTTTTGTAACCATCTTTGGTTTTATAATTACCTGATTTAGCCCCATCCCAAACTAATCTATCTAAGTCTCCTTTGAGAGATACCCTCCTTTTGTTAAGGATATCAAGAAGTTTCTCTTTCTCATTATCCAGAATGTTCATATTATCCAGGGGTCTCCATTTCCACCCCCTATTCTCCTCATGATTGGGAAAATCTATATAATCTTTTACATATTTCCCCTAATGGGATACTAGTATCCTCTTGGCATTCTCTAGATTATCCAAGCTACTTATCACCTCATACCCACCCCATGAATCATCCCAAAAAAGTGCTTGGTTCCCATCTCCTAAGCTCCAAGTCAGTTTGTCCATAATGAGCTTCCTACAGTCCATCATAAAATTCCAGAGGCGAGAACCTTTAGGTGGGTTAGCCATTGTAAAAAGGAATGCCAGTTCCTCCCCTCTAAGATATTTATTTCTAAGAATTTTAACCCACTTAGAATCAGGTTGCTGATACATTTTCCATACAAGTTTAGTGCCTAAAACCTTACTCTGTTCTCTGAAGTTTTTTAAGCCTAGGCCTCCTTCCTCTTTTGGTCTACAAATCTTGTCCTAAGACACAAGTGCCATTTTCTTTTTATCCTCTGAACCTTGCCATATGAAAGTTCTTAGAATTTTGTTGATTTCTTCCCGTTTTCCTACTAGAAGATTCATACAGGATAATTGGTAAATTGGGATAGCTGAGAGAACTGATTTCAACATTGTCACTTTGCCTGCTAAGGAGAGCCATTTGCCTTTCCAAGATTCTGCTCTGTTCCTAATACTGGAAGTAATATGGTCCCAAAGATCATTGATCTTATTGCTTTTACCCAACGGTATACCTAGATATTTACAAGGCATTTCCCCTTTTTTAAAAGACAAGATTTTAAATATTTCTTTTTCAGTTTCAGGATCCATGTTGAAAAAATAAATTGTTGATTTATCAGCATTTACCTCCTATCCAGAGGCCCTACAATAAGAGTCCAAGATATCTTTGAACACCCTAGCTTCTTCTATGCACCCCTTACTGAAGAGCATAGTGTCATCTACAAACTGTTGGTGTGTTGTAGGATCGACACTGGAAGTAATTTTGATTCCTTGGATCTTTCCTCCTTCCCTAGCCTTGGTGATCATTCTCCCTAATACATCTGCCATTATAATAAAGAGAAAAGGGGAAATAGGGTCCCCTTGTCTCAATCCTCTTGAAATGCTGAAAAAACCTTCCGGGGTTCCATTGATTGAGACTGAGATCTTGGGATTAGAAATACATGCATAAATGAGGTTTATCCATTGTTTATTAAAACCAAAAGCCTCTAGGGTTTTGTAGAGGAAACACCAGTCTACCTTATCATAAGCTTTACTTATATCTAGTTTAATTAACATGCTAGGTTTTTTGTTTTGCTGTATGGTATGAATGGCTTCTTGGGCTGTAATAACTCCATCAAATATAGATCTACCCGGAACAAACCTTGTTTGTTCATCACTAATGATATTTGGAAGCACTTCCTGAATCTTATTAGCCAGGGTTTTAGTAAGGATTTTATAAATAGTATTACACAGAGATATAGGCCGCAGATCCCTTAGACTTTTTGGCTTCTCCTTTTTTGGAATAAATGTAAGGAAAGTATTATTTACCTCTTTGAGAATACTTCCCGAATTTCTTACCCCTTCTAGTGCTTCAACTACTTCATCTCCTATGAAGTGCCAGCATTTCTGGAAGAAGAAGGCTGGGAAGCCATCGGGACCAGGGGCTTTATCTGGTTGCATTTGAGAGATTGCTAGCTCTACCTCAGTTTTGGTGAATTTACCATTAAGAGCTTTGTTTTGATCCTCTGAAATAATCCTTGGGATATCTTCTAGAATGGCTTGTTGGTACATGCAATTTGATCCCTCCTAATTATTAAGAATATTTTCAAAGTACCTAACCATTTCACATGCAATTTGTTGAGGATCTTCGATCCAGTCATAATTCACATTTTTAATTTTGAGGATTCTATTTATGTTTCTGCGTGCTTTGGTGCTATTATGAAAGAACTTAGTGTTCTTGTCTCCCTCTTCCAGCCAAGTTTCTCTTGACTTTTGACGCCAGAAGATTTCCTCTTTGGCTAGGATATCTTTATATTCAATTTTTAGCTATTTTTCCTTTGTAAATGTTTTAGCGTCCATTCCTCTGGAAATCACGATTCTATTTAGGTTTTCCAGTTCTCCTTCTAGCTTAGTTTTGGACTCAAAGATATTACCAAAGTTAGTTTTATTCTAGCTTAGAAGCTTACATTTAATAGTTTTCAGTTTGGATACTAAACAAAAAAGCTTAGATCTAGATATTCTGGTTTCTTTCCACCACTGCTTAATTAGGGTAATAAGGTTATGGTCTTTGATCCACATTTGCTCAAATTTAAAGGGGCAACGTTTGGGTTGGCAATCTTTTGAGATACTTAGCTGCACTAGGTAGTGATCAGAGCCCGAGTATGGTAAGATCTCTGCCATCAGAATGTAAGGGAATTGGGCCCAATTACCTCTTAACAAGAATCTATCAAGTTTTTCTGCGATATTGTTGAAGCCTTCTCTTTTGTTGTTCCATGTAAAACCTTCCTGTGTAGTTTTAATTTCCAGTAAATTATTCTTCTGTACCCAATCTTTAAAGTCTTTCATTGCTATAGATAACCTAACATGACCTCCTAGTTTTTCTTTAGGATCCAATATTGCATTGAAGTCTCCCCCTAGAATGCATACTTGATCTTGTAAAGTTCCCAAGAATTGTTCTATTTCTGTCCAAACTGCTCTCTTATCCTGGTTCTGAGGAGGACCATAAATGTTGAGGAGAAAAAAGTGTAGGTTGCTTCTGATGCTTTTGATGAACCCCACCATCCAGTTCTTCTTGCAGCTAAATATTGTAAATGAAACCACTCTAGGGTCCCAAATTACCCCTATGCCACCCGAAGCACCCTCAGCCGGAACTCCAACTAGCTCCCATATTCCTAACTTTTTGTTTAGAGTGTCAAGCTCTTCTCTATTTAATTTAGTTTCTTGGATCATTAGTATATCTGGTTTTGTGTTGGTTATACAATGTTTTATGATACACTGTTTGTTAGGGGCATTGAGACCCCTAACATTCCAAGTGTGGACTCTCATGGCGCCGGGGGAAGGCACTTCCCCTTCCCTACATAGAACAGTGTGGTGATCTTTGTTTGATTAGTAGCCTCACCTGCCTTCTCTCTTAGCTCCAATAGTGATTTCCTACCCCTTTTATTATTACTTTTGGCACAGTCTAGGGTATCCCTGTTGAAATCGGTTATAGCAATTCCCAACCTCAGATCTGCTTCATCCACTTCTCTATCTCCTTGATCTTTTGGGTCCTCTTTCTTTCTGTCCTACCTTTCCTCTTCTTCTTCCAGTTCTATAATCTTGGTGATGAGTTTTTCATTCTCTTTGTTAACTTCCTCGATTACTAGTTTCTCTAATACCTTATCAAAGATTTCATTGCAAATTTCTTCTATAACCGAATAGCTGAGCTGGTTTGTGGATTTCTTTTGATTCTTGGAGTCTTTATATTTTTCTTCTGTTTTGAAAGTGTTTGGAACCCATTCTGGGGTTTCTAAAACCTCTAGGTTTATACTTCCTTCTGCTGCTATGAGGTTATTGTCTCTAGTAGCTTCTGAAGGAACTTCCCCCTCCTCCAGTTCCAACCTCTCTTTGCCTATCTGTGGTTCATAACTCTGATTCAGGGGCATAACCGCTATGATTGTTTTTTCCCCCGAGCTGACCTGACTGGGATTCCTGTTCTATGTAGTAACCTCCTTACTGTGATTCAGGGTGTTTTCTTTGTTATTTTGGGGAGATTTAGGGCTTCTCTTAGGCTGGGCTATTACCATACTCAGGTTCTGATTTTGCCCAGACAATTCCTTGTTACCACTGGGGTGCTTCTTAAGGTAAGAAGAGCTAATCCTCTGATAATCCACAATAAATCCACCTTTATTGTCATTAAATTTGATGTTAACACCCCCAGGCTGGGAAAAGGGGCGCACCTTAGTAGGCATTTTTGGAATTCTATTGATAGTGTTTCTAAGGATAGGTCCACGATGGAGAGCTGGCTTGATGCAGTAATTGGCTAGGTTAGTATTAATTTCAAAAGGTTCAAGGGCTTTGGTGCTAATATCTAATTTTACTAATAGGAAAACATCTGAGTAAGATAAGAAATCCTCCTCCAATCCCATGAACTCTCCCAGGTGATTCCCTATCTCCCTCAAGATTTTGCTATGGATGAGCTCGACCGGGAGATTCGGTAGCTTGACCGACCTAGCTACTTTAAGTTTCAGTTTACTAGGGTCGAAATTAGGTATCCAGTCTAAGTACTCAAAATTATGCCCTTTGTAAAACAAGCTTCTGCTGTTTAAAATTTCTTTTTTAAAGTTTGCACTCTTGCAAACAATGAATATGAATTCTTCAGAAGTGATAGTGTGTTATCCTCAAATTTAGTTGCGCTCAATTTGTAGGATGACCCCTACAAAATTTGTCCATTTTGTAGCCTACAACTCTAAACACGCAAAACGAGGTGAATCACATTTGCCCTTGAGCGTGGTCTCCTAGCCTTGGAACATCCTTTCGAGCATCAACTTGTGTCGATTTCTTGAATTTTGCAAAACAAGTCTAATTGAAAATTTCACTTTTTAGAAGTTAGTAAATTTTTGTTATATGTAATGGCGGGGATTTTTGCCTCCATTGCATGTTCATATGCACTGGCGGGGATTTTTGCCTCCATTGCATGTTCATATGCACTGGCGGGGATTTTTGCCTCCATTGCATGTTCATATGCACTGGCGGGGATTTTTGCCTCCATTGCATGTTCATATGCACTGGCGGGGATTTTTGCCTCCATTGCATGTTCATATGCACTGGCGGCGATTTTTGCCTCCATTGCATCTTAGAGTTAGTAAATTTTTGTTATATGCAATGGCGGCGATTTTTGCCTCCATTGCATCTTCACATGCAATGGCGGCGATTTTTACCTCCATTGCATCTTTATATGCATTGGCGGCGATTTTTGCCGCCCGTGCATATTAAGCCCTTTATCACATGCAAGGGCGGCGATTTTTGCCGCCCGTGCATATTAAGCCTTTTGTTATATGCAATGGCGGCAATTTTTACCTCCATTGCATCTTATATGCATTGGCGGCGATTTTTGCCGCCCGTGCATATTAAGCCCTTTAGCACATGCAAGAGCGGCGATTTTTGCCGCCCGTGCATATTAAGCCCTTTATCACATGCAAGAGCGGCGATTTTTGCCGCCCGTGCATGTTAAGCCTTTTGTCACATGCAAGGGTGGCGATTTTTGCCGCCCGTGCATGTTAAGCCTTTTGTCACATGCAAGGGCGGCGATTTTTGCCGCCCGTGCATGTTAAGCTTTTTGTCACATGCAAGGGCGGCGATTTTTGCCGCCCATGCACAAAAGCAATTCCCTCCACATGCAAGGGCGGCGATTTTTGCCGCCCGTGCACTCACTCCCTAAAAAATTTCTAACACTGGGAAATTTTTCAAGTTGTTAACTTTAGCCCACTTTCACTCAGTTTTTCGCTCTAATCGCACTTTAGCCCTTCAAAGCCCATGCAAATGCTCAATTCTCCCTCGCTACTGTAATTTCCAGTCAAAGAGACCAAAAGTTTCTTTCCACAAATAAAAAGACAGGCATTCAATAACATGATCCAAAGGAGTTCGAAGATCAAGCTTTCTCAGTGGCTCTTATGGATAAGTTGTCGGATACACAGTTGACCTTGGACATTCTCAAGGTAGTTCTGGGTAAACATGTGAAGGTTGCTACCTTCGTGAAAGTTTCAGTAACAAGAACTTGTGTCATTTCCAAGGACACTTTTGGACCAGACAGCCTAGAAATGCAAATGGTGATAACAATGGATGGAAGTTTCTCTCAAGAAGGATGTTGATGGGAGTTGATAAATGTGATCTTTGCCTTAGTATATTTTCTATTTTTCATATGTACTTTTGAATCAGTTTTGGACATTTTCACATGTATTTTTCCAAAATGTAATTACATGTGAGACAAAGGAAGTCCCAAGTCAAATAGGACTCTTTTGTTGAATAAGTCAAAGTAGTTGTAAATTTCCTATTTTTGCTCCAGGCTCCTCCCTATAAATAAAGAGGGCCTCTATTGTAATAGATATCTTTTATCTTATGCAACAAAGTGCTGCCCAAATTGTGACTCAACTTTGAGACTTTGTGTTCAAATTGTATGATCAATTCCAATCAATAAAGAAGGCAAGTTTTGATATCAGACTTTGTGTTGAATCGAATTTGTATGAGCGAGGATGTACATATGGCATTTTTGCTGATTTCTCTTGTTGATTGATTGGATAAAGTGGTGCTTAGTTATTATGATTGGAGGACATTCAAGATAAGTTATATAAACTTTGTGTTATATTATTTCCTTGAATCTATGTGTGTTGAAAGTGTTTCTTGCTGAAGGATTATAAAGACTTTGAGCTTGTAGTTGTTCACTTTGTATATGAATTGTGTTGAGAGCTTGTAGACTTTGTGCTATGATTTTCAACCACATTCACGTGAATCAGTGGTGTTGTTAGTTGAAAGACTTTGTGCTCCAACTGGTGATACGGTTACTTTTAAAATCTTTCTGGGGATAATTTGAAGACTTTGTACTTGAGATTATTCACTTGGTTCGTGAATCTTTTTGTGAAGTAAGTTGAAAGACTTTGTGCTTCAACTTACAATAATATTGTTGATTATTGTTTAAGTGTACAAGCATTATTGAATATTACCGTGAAACATTGTAAACATCTTTTCTGAAAGAAGAGAAAAGGATGAATGTAACACACCCCCAAAGCTAGTATTTAGTGTAAATAAATTTGTAATAGTTAAAAGGGAACCTCCCCTTGATGAGAGGAGAGATTTATCTCATCATACTGCGGTTGATATAACCATTTTGCCGTCAGTGAGTTGACGACAAAATATTCACCCAACATAGTGATACTTACCTGGTCTTTGTAGAGGGTTTGGACCCATTCTCAAATTTCCTTCACTGGCTACCCTATCCCAGACCATCGAATATAAAAATTGTTGGTTCTACAATGCATCCCCAGACCATTTGTGTAGATATTTTTGATATCGATTCATACTTTCTTTTCCATGGCCTTAGAATTTTGATGATACATTGAACTTACTTTTGGTCTCGACCCAGGGGTTCTAGGGTTTGCCCGTTCATGGAGTGTTTCTTGGTCTAAGCCCTTCCAAAGAGTGTTAGGAGCTGAGTTGCCAAATTTAGGGTTTTTAGAGATTTTCCAATGATGGGGTGCCCTAAAGTTCGATATGCTACTTGTATGGGAAATTTCCTTTGCATGACTGAGCATGGGGGCCAATTTTGAAAAACCCTCCACGTATCCTTCTCTTGGATAGGAAGGATAGGAGACAGCAGGGGGTTGTCAAGCACTTTGGCTTCTTTCCCGACCTAGAGTGGTGCGGTTTGCTCCAGTTACAAATGCTGGGGTTGTTGAGGTTATTGGGATAGCCCACATTCCTGCCCACCTGGCTTGAGCTATTACTCTTATTGTTGCCCTTGCCCTAACTCCCCTCTGCTACCTCCTACTCTTCACAGTTTTCCAGCCTTGTTTGTCCTGAGGATGCGGAGGGGGAGCCCTGCCCCCGTAGAAAACCTTCTTCTTCCCCTGTATAATGCTGCAAGGGTGCTCTGCCCTTGATTCATTTCTTGCATTGTTAAAAATAATGCTTTGTCATTGACTACCTACTCTTTTTCACATTTTCGCATATTATTCTCTTTCTATCTTTTTAGGGATGGTCTATTATTAAGAAAGAGGGATTTATAAGATTTTTTTAATGCGAATATTTTAATAATAATTTATTTTCTATTTAGAATTTGAAATAGTTTAAAGGTGGGAAGATCTCCCTATTCCCAACTTTTGTTCAACCTATCTTCCACATAATTAGACATATAAACAAATGATTTAATTCACATGACCTCAACAAGATCTATAATATATGTTTACTTCAATTTGAAGATAAGGTTTTGGTTTTTGTTTCTGATTTACTCTCCTACCTTTAACTTTTGGAGGCTTTATAAGATTATGAGTGTTTTATTTTGTTGGCCATTTGTAGAGTTTCAGCAAAGCCATTTTTAAAAATTACCATTATTTATTGTGTTTTCTCACAGCTTATTTTATCCCACTAGTTTTGAGGTCGTGAGTGCGGGCTGCTTACTCCAGCTAGGTAAGATTTTTTAATTCTTACGAAAACCTAATCTTTGATTTGATTGTGAAAGGAAATACAAATCTAGGTCTAATACTAATTAAATTAAACTTAGATAATAAGAGTTTGTACAAGAGTGAGATTTAACTAATTCATTTAGAGAAGGTATAATGAGTTTATTTAATTTTGGTGTGAAATTGACTTTGATTTCATTAATTGATTGATGCGTTGTGACAAAATATTAAGTAATGGGTTTTGGTATTAGAATAAGGATTAGGAGATTGTGATAGAGATGTTATTAGATTTCCATTCCTTGAGACAAAATTCCACTGGCAGCTTGGTCTTGGGACTAGGTTGCTCATGTGGCCTTGTTTGATTGGTGTAGCCTTGTATGAGGTTGATGTGACCTCTTGAGACATGCTCACCTCTTATATACCTTGCACTAAGTAAGGGGTTGTACTGAAAAGCATAGTAGAGCTATAATAAGGTAGATGAAAGATTGTTAACTTCCTTAGTAGTCTAGTCAAACCTCATAATTGATGTAGAAAGATTAAAAAAACATGGCAAGTAAAGATGCAAAAATGTTGATGCAAATGATGTTAGTAACACTAAGTTAAGACTGAGTCTAATGTGCCTATAATCAAAATGGTGTAAATGTGAATCTATGATTATGGGATCTTGAGGTGATTCTAAATAACCTAGAATGGTGTCCTTAAATCCCTATTCATAGAGTCACAATTTGACACTTTTGGCAGATGGGATGACAACATAATTATTAACTTTCAAAAAAATTGGCCTAAGAAGTGGCGGTTTTAGAGTTAAAAAGGGTGGATGAGACAACACCCACAATATAGTACTAGGTGAGGGAATACATTAAAAAGTGATCGTTTTGAAACATTGCAAGTTGATGTGGTGGTTGGCTAATGGCTTTAGGGCTAGGTATCAACTAGAGCACCAAATGAACCAAATTAAATGCTAAGACCCTGCATTTATGACATCTACATAAAGTGACATAAAATAAAGGGATAATGATATAGGATATCCCTTACATATTCTTGAATAGGATTTGCATTCATTTTATTTTATTTTAGGTTAATTTAATGTGCTTGGAAGAAAATTTTAGACATGGTTATAGTTTTGGGACATTTATAACGATATAAAATTTTATATGTAGAAAAGTCTAAAATATCTATCATCTAAAATCTAAAGCTTGAAAAGAAATTAATAAGTTCTTTTCTAAATTAACTAGGGTAAATAAATGAAATATAACTAGTATATTTATATTTTAAAAAAATATATCTAAAAGTACGCCAAGGGACATCTTTTTTCCATAGTTTCTTTTTTGGTTCCATAGTTTTCCATAGTTTCTTTTTTAGTTCCATAGTTTTCATTTTTCTCTAACTTTTTCTCCTTCCAACAGTTTCCAATTTCTTTGTTTGGTTTTTATTTTTTAGTTTTTCCTATTTCTTTTTAAGTTTTTATTTTTTTATTTTTCCAATTTCTTTTTTGGTTCCATAGTTTTTGCGATTTAGCTTTTTCTCCTTCAACAATTTTTAATTTCTTTTTGGTTTTTTCTTTGATTTTCTAAGTTTTATTTTTTATTTCCTTTTTTTGTATTTTAATTTTTTTTTATAAATTTAGGCAGAAAAAATGAGTGCTCTCATCCCCACCTCATTGTGACTATATAATGCCTATCGGTGTAATAATAGTAATTAGATTAAAATATACTAAGGATCTAAGATAGAAACAATACACAAATGCAATATTTGAAATTAAAAAAGAGGATCAATGTACTTATTTTTATGTGTGAGAAGATGATACTTTGTTGTAACTTTGTTCTCAATGATCCAATCCTAGCTCTGTTATCAAATCTAAAACCATAATGTCTTGACGAACTGAGAGATGACTTGTGTGTTGTCATGGTTCAGTCTTGCACCTATAGAAGTGATCTTTGCACCTATGGATCTAACCCAACACCTATGGTTCTAAAATTTTGTTGCAACCTTTATCCTTGTAATTCTAATCTTCAAAAATATGTTTGTCAATATTATATGAGCCTAGTGGTATAGAGAGATACTATTAAATCTTATTATGTTAGCTGCAAGGGATGACTTGTTTGACTCCTTTTTCCTTGGTCAAACCCTTGGATCAATTTCATGATTTGAACAATTGAAAGGCATTCCAAAAATAAATATAGATGTCAATGTTGTCCTAACAATCTTAGATGCTAATGTAATGCTTCTAGATGGTCATATATGCTTTTTAATGGATAATTACTTTGGTTGATGGATATCAAATGATCTAAAAATGAATTAGGGTGTAACACCCCAAGTTTTCACATAGGACATTAGCCAAACAAACACTGAACGAACAAATTTTTCATGTTTTCAAGTGCAAGATTTACATGTTACATTGCACTCACATGTGCACAAGGTGTCATAACAAGAACAAAAACACCTAAGAAGACATCACCATTGCACCAAGCAAGGTGGCACAAGTAGAAGACTTCACTCACCATGTGACAATTCACTACAAAAACTAAGTGAGGTGGATCTCACTCCATAAAGAATATTTGATACACATCCATGACCTTGCTCCCTCACAAACACATGGAATAGGATGATGGTTACAACTACCTCAATCCATTCCATGAATACACAAGACATCCCAACACAAGGGAAACACTCACCCACGTGATGGTTCAACTAGGAGGTACAAGCCATCAATCAATAGGAATGGTCACTAGTCAATTTCATGAAAAGGCACTCTCCCCAATGCAAAGTGGGAAAACCTTCCAAACCAGGACACCTATCGACAAAGTGTCAACATGGGAAGACTAAGAGGTCCAAGAAAAACAACTTTAAAAAAAAAGTTTCCTCAAAGGACTAAAATGCTAGAACAGGACCCTGAAGCTAATCCCAAACACCAGAGTTGGGCCCCTCTTTCCTAGATGCAAGCACTACACTATAGTCCTTGGACACTAGCATTGGGATATGTAGTCCCTAGACAACAATGCTAGGCACTGTAGTCCTAGCAGCGTCTAGAAAATTAACAAAAACTACACTTAAAAACCTAGAATTTTCTACAAGTCCCACCAAGGACTCTAAACATGATTTCGACACTCTAGAAACACCAAGACTCTTAGTCTAATTACCAAACATGAAATAAGGCATTAATCCAACAATGTCCACATGACAAATAAGGAAAAAGCATTACAAAAATCTATGCATGTTCGACACTAATGTCGACACATGCTAAAAGTAATGATAGGATCCTCACCACCTATGTGGGTGGAACATGATCTAATACTAACACATCCATAATCATCAATTACAACATTACATAATTCAAAATAAACATGATAACATAGCTAGCTTACATGTGAAAATCATTAAAATCATGACAACGTCCTCACAAGTCAAGATGTGAAAAAATACAAGATGATAACAAATAATTATAACATTTAAAGGGTTTCATCCTAAACATGGATGCATCAAAACCCACATCATAAAATACATCATAGCATCATTAAAATCTTATTACAATAGTCTCAAAGACCTACTTTACAAAGATTTCCAATATACAATAATGAAATGCTACAAGTGCATAAAACACCATAAGTCCAACACGCTCTCCAAGGTGCTACTGTTGGTAAGAGACACTATATGGACTCATGAATGTTGTCATTGATGGCAACAAAGGTTATCCCACATAGCCGCAAGACATGATAGGTCCTCACCGGAAGTCAAATTGAAGAAGTGTTAAGGTCCAGTAAGCAAGAACAGAGCAATCAGTAAGGTCCGACAGACAGGTCCAAATCTCTCAATAGAAGTATCTCAGTGAAGTGCAGATTTGGGGAAGTCAAGAGGAGTATCTTGATTGATAGATTCTAGGGTTTGAGCCTCCGGTGTAGAAAGGATAAAGAAATATGAATGCTTGAGTGTCGGGTTCCCAAGTGACAGTGTGAACAGAGGAAGAACTGACTGACAGAACATCAGACATCATTCCGGATGTGTTACTGATGATGGAAAAGGTTCTTAAGGCATAAGTTATGTTTGGCCGACGTAATTGATGACTTCTACAAGTATATGCTTGATCCGTATTACTTGGTGTGCAAGGATTCAACTGACAGATCAGAGTTTGAGGAAATTATTAACTGTTCTAGATGCTGACTAGAAAGGTGATGAAATCACTTGTGTGGATATATATAGGATTGATTTAGATGTGAGAATATGTGTGGTGTATTGTGTAGTGCGAAGAAAAGCAGAAGAGCAGAGTGAAGATAGTAGAAGAGGTCTGGAATGTGACAGTACAGCTGCATCAAGAGAGAGTAAGAATGAAGTGCAGCAGATCAGTTTACTGAGCTCAACCAAAATTGAACCTCAACATGTGTGGATGCTTCTCATTAGTTCAAACATTGTGTTATCTTCCTTTCTTGTAGATAGTGTGTCTCCTTTAGGCAGTGAGCCTCTTTTGAGCAGTGTGCTCAGGCAGTGAGCCCTAATTGGCAAGTGCCATTTTGTATTTCCATTCTTCTAATAAAGAATACAATCTTGGGTTAATCACCCCATGGTTTTTTCCCTTAACAGGGTTTCCACGTCAAAAATATTGTGTCATGTATATTTCCATTTCATGGTTATGTTTGCTTAATTGAATTAATACTGCATTGATTATTAAGAAAGTTCAGAAAGCAGAAATAATTAGGATAACTGATTCACCCCCCCTCTCAGTTATCAACAATTGGTATCAGAGCCAAGTTCCTCCTAACAGAGTCTAACAGCTTGAGGAAGATCTAGGAATTCAAATGGATGTATATGGGTTAAGGGAGCAACTCAAGACTGCCCTTGATGATCTTGAGCAGTCAAACTCTGAAGTCAATGAATTAAAGGAAAGACTCAAATAGGCTGATGATTTCATGAAAGAACTAAAAGACAAATTAAGTCTCTCTATGAAAAAGAGAAAGGAGCTACTTCAGCAATTGGCAAGTCAAGGTGAAGCCAATAATACAAATGAAGATCTAAAGGAGAAAACCAAGTTATGTGAAAAATTATCAAAAGAAATCATTATGGTAAGACATGAAATGGAATCAGGAGTTATGAAGTTTACCCAAGAGGTTGAAGAGAAAAGAAAAACTGAAGATGATCTAAGACAATCCCTCAAGGAGAAATCAGAAGATTGCCACAAGATGGATAGAATTATTAGACATCTTGAATCTGATCTTGAAGATGCTAAAGATAATGAAGAAAAACTTGAGGATCAAATTATTTCTCTTAAAAGGGATCTTCAAACAGCAAATGAATATAAAAAGAAATTCAAGATAAGTTTTGCTCAACTTGAAGTTCTTCTTGAAAGTGAAAAGAGGGTAGATGACAAGTGTGGTTTGGCATATGAAAAGGGGGAAAGCTCTAGATCCAATCAGAGGAACTCCACTCCAAGAAACAAACCTAGAAGACCTCCGGTAAGGCAACCAAATGCTCAAAGATATCCATCCTTCAATGGATACTGCCACAACTGCAATAACTTTGGTCATAAAGCAAATTAGTGTAGAAGAAGAATGAATCAAACTATTACATCCTTTTCCAGACAATGTTTCAACTACAAAAGGTATGGTCACAAATCTCATGAATGTAGAGATATGCAAATAAACAATTCATTCAATAGTAGATGCTTTGGATGCAATAGAATGGGACATATGGCTAGTCAATGCAGATCAAGAGGATATCAATCAAATATGCAAAGAAATGTTATTTGTTATAATTGCAATAGATCCGGTCATATTGCCAAATTCTGTAGAAGCAAGAATCAGGACAAAAGGGGTCTGGTGCATCATAATCATAATCAAGACAAAGGCAAAAGAAAAATGAATGCGGATGAAGTTTAGAGTGAGATGAACAAGATTTGGGTAAAGAAAAGTACAGAGAATGTTGGAAATGGATCCACACCAGACTCTGGTGCTGATATTCCTTTCAGAAACTAAAAGGTGAGCTCTGGCTCAAGGGGAGCAACAAAAGATAAGCCAATTCCCCCAGCCAGTCAATTTGTGCTTGAAATTGGCACATAGGAAGCTGTGGATCAAAGGGTTCCTAGAGAAACATCTAAATAAGGTATGGTGAATATTTGAGACATTTGCAAAATATTTGAAGAGTCTAATCCTTCCTGAATTGATCCGGTAAAACAGTCTTCCGGTAAAAATAGGTTCTTCACAAGTTTGGTCCGGTATGATTCTAAAATTGAGACATCTTGATCTACGAATAAATCAAATGATTGAGGAAGGTAAGAAAGCCTATAGGAAATCACCGAGGACAACTCTAAGTATATCACTATGATCTGAAAAGATACATATTTTAGAGTAAAGAAAACAGAGCAACCAGAACAACTTAAGTTGCGTATTTATTGCAATGAAAAATTAGGGTTTGCATAGAAGTATAAGGGCTCATTCGCTCGTCATTTGCACATTCACATTTGAGTAGAAGAGGAAAAGAGCTTCGCAAACAAGTCTCCTTCATCTCTCACAAGGATCAATCGCAGAATTCAAGTCAATTGGTGATCTTTTCAGCTCATTCCAGGAACCCTAAAAGCTTAAGAGGTATTTTCCACTTTTGAAATCCACTTCTGAATCCTTTTAAGATGGACACACCAAATGTTGTAAAGATCTCTGATGGGCCGCACCCTAAATTTAGAAAGCATCCCTATAAATCCCTAGAAGTTGATCCCCTAGGCGCATTTTCAAGCATTCTGCATGGGGTTTTACACGTAGAAGATGTTAGGGTATATGTTCATGCAAACATTGAAGAATTTGGGGAATCCAAACTGGTTGATATCTATCACAAACACCTGATAGATGACTCTTTTGAGCTCAAACCTCAGTATAAAGCTATCCAGGACAAGCATTTTGTACAGTGCATTCACTTCCCCTATTTTGCAGAAGACGAATGGGTCCAATACATATTAAGCAGAATACATGATAACTTCATATGGTTGAATAGACCATTCAAGCTCACAAAAGATGCCATTAGGGTAGTTACTGGATTGCACTCATCCAGTAGGATACCTGTTCTAAAATCTATCAAAAATCAAATGGTGACTGAGGCTACCAGATCAAAGTTTGATAAGAGGGCAATGACAATTGAGGATACCACTGATCCAAATATCAAGTTTGCATCCATGATCATTGGATACAAAATATATCACTCTAGCAGGGAAAACTCAGTACCTGGAACTGCAATAAATACTGCCTATGAAATGTTAAGAAAGAATGCTGACTATGATATTTGTGAGCTCCTTCTGAACCAACTTCTGGAAAATCTGTAGAAGATAAAGAAAGACAAGAAGAACTCCTTCAAATATGGTGGCTTGATACTATGTCTGTTCTTCTTGTTGATAACTGAGAGGGGGGGGTGAATCAGTTATCCTTATTATTTCTACATTCTGAACTTTATTAATAATCAATGTAACATTAATTCAAATGAGCAAACATAACCATGAAATGGAAATACACATGACACAATATTTTTGATGTGGAAACCCTGTTAAGGGAGAAAACCACGGGGTGATTAACCCAAGATTGTATTCTCTGTTAGAAGAATGGAAATACAAAATGGCACTTGCCAATTAGGGCTCACTGCCCGAGCACACTGCTCACAAGGAGGCACACTGCCTACAAGAGACACACTGTCTACAAAAAGAGTGTTATACAATACTTGAACTGATTAGTAGCATCCACATATGCTGGAGTTCAGTTCCGGTTAGGCTCAGTACACTGATCTGCTGCACTTCATCTTTCCTCTTCTCTTATGCTGCTTTCCTTTCACACACCGGACCTTCCTTACTATTTCTTCTCTGCTCTGCTTTTATTCGCACATTAATAACAACCACGCCACACCACTCACAACTAAATCCATCCTATATATATCCTCACAAGTGATTTCATTATCTTTCTAGTCGGCACCCGAAACAGTTAATCTTTTCACAAACTCTGTTATGTTGGCTGAATCCTTGCACATCAAGTAATGCAGATCAATCATATACTTGTAGAAATCATTAATCATGTCGGCCAAACATAATTCATGTCTTCATAACCTTTACCACCATCAAAAACACATCCGGAAAATAGTCTGATGTTCCGTCAGTCAGTTCTTCCTCTGTTCACACTGTCACTCAGGAACTCGGTACTCAAGTATTCATATCTTTTACCTCATCTATCTTCAGAGGCTAAAACCTTGGAATCTATCGCTCAAAGTAGTTCTCTTGACTTCCCCAAATCTGCACTTCACCAAGATACTTCCTCTAAGAGATCCAGACCTGTCTATCAGACCTTGCCACATGCTCTGTTCTTGTTTACCAGACCACCACATTCTTCATTCTAACTTCCGGTAGAGACACACCATGTCCTGCGGATGTGTGGGATGAACTTTGTTGCCATCAATGACAACAATCATGAAACCATATAGTGTCTCTTGCCAACAATCTCCCCCTTTGGCATTGATGGCAATACTTAGTGAAAAATGACTAAGTGTTTACACTATGCTCCCCCTTGGCTGATGCTCTATTTTTATATACATTTTCTGGAGCTCCCCCTTAGTTGGATTCCTCATTTTTCACTGCTCCTCACTCCCCCTTTGACATCAATGGAAAAGGGTAGGGTCCGCACACCAAAATTTTCAAAAAATTTACTATACTTACCCGTATAAGTATATACATATGGAATACTTACATATACTGCAGTATGTCTGCAAAAGTTGTTTTCAGTTGGACGAGTTCTGCAGCCCAACTTTGCTTCATTCTATCCAAAATTGAGATGTGACCACTCAACAAAAACACAAAAGCTTCTGCCCTCTTAAGATCTGTCGGATCATTGGTTTGGGCGGTGGTCTGAGCATCACTTATGGCCTCTAACTTCAGGATAATAATCCTTCTAAGTTCATCCATCCGGCTAATTATGCTCTTCCTTTCCTTCTCAAAATTCTTTATTGCATTTGTGATTGCAATAGTCTGACACTCTTGATTTACTATGGAGGAAGAGAGAGGATCAAAACTTTGAGACAAACTTAGTAGTTTATCCTCTTGCTCTTTTATTTTCTTCTCAATTTCTACTGTTGCTTTGGACCAGGAAATACAAAATTTGTATACTTCACCACCATCCTTGAGAGCATTTTCTAAGCTCTTTGTCTCAATACTCATATTTCTCCTATCATTAGTGATTAATCCTTGTACCTCTGAGAATCTCTTGTCCAAAAACTCCTTCTGGACCTTTTCTTCAGCTGATTTCTCTAGAGAATCAAAATGTGTATTAACACTGCTAACTAGAGTTTTGAGATTACCGGAAGAGGATGCTGTGGGATCCTTCTGAAAAGTTAGCATGATCTTTTCCAAAACTCCAGATGCTACCTCTATAAGCTCACAGTCTTCCATGTGAGATTTTAGTAGTTTCTCTTTAGCCTTCGCATTGGCAAATGAAGCTATCTTCATTGTTTGCACCAGAGATAGAGAATCAAAGTCCAGAGGCCCTTTTAATAGGTCCAGTTCATCAATCTCCATAGCTACTTTTGTCAAGAAGTCCTTGACTGATTCTACAGTGTCTCTTGCCAGAGACAGATTTTTCTTTTCTTCTGCAGTCACTAAACAATCTTTTGGAGCTTCCTCTCCTTGCACAATTTTTGCACTGTCATCTTCTTTTTCCTTCACCTCTACTTCTTTCTCCTAAATTGTGTCTTCTCCTTTAGATCCGGAAGCCGTAGGGGAAATGGGAGGAGAGATATTTGTTTGTCCATGAGCTACTTCTTCCAGAATAGGGGATTTTGAGCCCTTGTCTTTACCAGAGTCTTCTGTGATGGGAATGTTGAACTTTTTAAGGGTATTCCGGAGAATCTCTTTAGTCTCTTTTGCCACTTTGTCAGTTTCACCAAGCATGAGCTGATTCATCCTGGCTTTGCTCCAGAACTCATCCTTGCACTCTTTAAAGATCATATTCATTTGCTGCAGAGTGATTGAAGGGAAGAGCTGAATGGTGACCTATTCCCAGATCTTGAGATCTTTTGCTTGAGCATTGTTCTTCCTCATTTCAAGCCTTTTCTCTAAACTTTTGGGAATTAGAGAGATTATTTCAATAAAAGCTTTGTTGTAAGTATTCAAAAACTGAACTGTGGCTTCCTCTAGAATCTTTTTATCTACTTCATTATAATCATCATAGAATTCTGTTAAGGGCTGCAGGTTTCCATCCATAGTGACTACTTTTACCACAACATCTAAGGATAGAGTGGGTTTTTCAACAAATTCCTCTTCCTTCTCTTCTTCTCCTTGACTGGTAGAATGTTCACGAGATGATTTCTTCTTCTTCTTCAGTTTCCTTATCTCCTCATCTGATTCGGTTTTCTCATCATCCTTTAGGCTAACATAGGACCTTCTTGCCTTTTTCTTTATTCTCTCCTTTTTCGGATGATTGTGCTTCCGGTTTAGATGCCCTTGAGATTTTGGCAGTAGTAGGCACAGATCTCTTTGATGATCTAGTCCGGGTGGAGGTTTCTACTGGAGCACTTTCCTTGCTTTTCTTTTCTGCCTCTTTCTTCTCTGCCTCATCCCTTTCCATCCTTTTCTTGTGGGCATCAAATGCCTCCTTTGAGATGCCAAGGCCTTGGGCAATATTTTCTACTTCTTTTCTCACCTTCCTCTTGATTTTAGGTTCTCTGGGTTGCACATGAATCTTTACACTGAGCTCCTCAAAGGTTCCAAATCTTTCTGCTTTTGAGTCCTTAGGCTGACTGAGCATGTGTTGAACATGCAGCTCTACAATTTATTTATCAACTTCATACCCCATAGGCATGATCCAGACTGTCCTTGGCTCTACTGCCTCCATTAGGCATTAATTAGTGTCTACCATGAAGCACACTGTATCCTTGTATTTCTCAACTACTGATTTGGGGATTCTTTCTCTAATTTGCATTGTATTTTGAAATTGCTTGAAGTAACCCCACAAAGCTGTACTCCTTGCCTTAGCATCCCCAAGTTCATACAAGTAGTCTCTGATCTAAATTGCTACCGGTTTGTCATTTTGCCATACCCATCCATTTGATCCAGGCAGCTCATTCATGAAGTAGAAAAATAGACATAGTATTAGTCCACCATATTTAAAGGAATTCTTCTTATCCTTTTTGATCTTCTGTATGTTTTCCATTAGTTGGCTCAAAAGAAGTTCACAGAAGTCATATTCTACATTCTTTCTCAGCATCTCATAAGCAGTATATACTGCAGTTCTGGATACTAAATTCTCCCTACTGGAGTGATATATCTTGTATCCTATTATCATAGATGCAAACTTGACATCCCGATCAGTAATATCTTCAATGGTCATTGGCCTCTTATCAAATTTTGATCCGGTGGCCTCAGTTACAATGTTGTTTTTGACAGATTTGAGGACAAGTATCCCTCCGGAGGAGTATAAACCAGTTACTACCCTAATTGCCTCCTTTGTGATCTTGCAAGGTTTGTTCAGCCATAGGAAGTTATCATGCACCCTACTCAATACATACCAGACCCATTCATCTTCTTCAAAATAGGGGAAATGAATAAACTGATCAAAATGTTTCTCCCTGATGCCCTTATATTCTGGTTTAAGCTCAAAAGTATCATCTATCAATTGTTTGTGATAGATGTCTCTTAGTTTGAATTCCCCAAACTCTTCAATATTTGCATGTATGTAAACCCTAATGTCTTCTGTGTGCAAAACGCCATGCGGAACACTAGAGAATGCTCCTAGGGGATCTACCTCCAATGATTTGTATGGATGTTTCTTGAATTCAAGGTGGGGCCTATCAGAGATCTTTACTATATTTAGAGTATGCATCTTTCAAAGCTTTGCAGAGAGATATTGAGAACAGAAAATACCTTTTGCACCTTTCAGTTTCACGTAGTTGGCCGGATTGATTTATGGATGAATTGACTTCTGCAAATGATCTTCGATGGAGTTGTGGAATTTTGTTGTAGAGCTTCACTTTTCATTTCTTCTTGAATATAGAATGAACAAGTGATTAATGAGAAAAACCCTTATATTGCTCCGCAAACCCTAATGTTAGGTTGAAATAAATGCTCGACCTAAGTTATTCCAGTTTGCCTTATTCAGATGACTTGGAGAACCGGATCAATCCTGATCTTTAAACATCATGCGGATCTTTCAAATCTTTACCATAGTTTGTTTGGATGTTGCCCTTATGAACCCTACAATCCGCAACTCTTCTTGTGCTAGTTCTGGCACCGGTTGACTGGCTGGGGGAACAAGGTTTTCTTTGTGTCACCCCCTGAGCCAGAGCTCACTTCTTAATTTATGGAAGGAATATCAGCACCAGAGTCTGGTGCGGATCCAACCTCTACATTCTCTGTACTTTTCTTCACCCAAATCTTGTTCATCTCACTTTTAACTTCATCCACATTCACCTTTTGTTTACCCTTATCTTGATGATTATGATATACCGGACCTCTTTTGTCCTGATTCTTGCTTCTACAAAATTTTGCACTATGACCGGATCTATTGCAGATTTGGCAAACAATATTCCTTTGCATATTTGACTGATATCCTCTTGATCTGCATTGATTAGTCATATGACCTATTCTATTGCATGCAAAGCATCTACCATTGAATGATCTGTTTATTTGCATATTTCTACATTCATGAGATTTGTGACCATACCTTTTGCAGTTAAAACACTATTAGGAGAAGGATTAATTAGTCTGATTCATTCTCTTTCTGCACTAATTTGCTTTGTGACCAAAGTGATTGCAGTTGTGGCAGTATCCATTGAAGGATGGATATCTTTGAGCATTAGGTTGTCTTACCGGAGGTCTTCTAGACCTATTCCTTGGATTTTCTGATCCAAAATTCTTCTGACCGGATCCGGAGCTTTCTCCTTTCTCATATCCCAAACCACACTTGTCATCTACCTTCTTTTGACTTCCAAGAAGAACTTCAAGTTGAGCAGAACTTATCTTGAATTTCTCTTTATACTCATTTGTTGTTTGAAGATCCCTTTTGAGAGAGACAATTTGATCCTCAAGTTTTTCTTCATTATCTTTAGCATCTTCAAGATCAAATTCAAGATGTCTGATAATTCTATCCATCTGGTGGCAATCTTCTGATTTCTCCTTGAGAGATTGCCTTAGATTATCTTCAGTTTTTCTTTTCTCTTCAACTTCTTGGGTAAACTTCATGACTCTTGATTCCATTTCATGTCTTACCATAATGATTTCTTTTGATAACTTTTCACACAACTCAGTTTTTTCTTTCAGCTCTTCATTTGCATTATTTGCTTCACCTTGCCTTGCCAATTGCTGAAGCAGCCCCTTTCTCTTTTTCAAAGAGAGACTTAATTTGTCTTTTAGTTCTCTCATGAAATCATCAGCTTGTTTGAGTCTTTCCTTTAATTCATTGACTTCAGAGTTTGACTGTTCAAGATCATCAAGGGCAGTCTTGAGTTGCTCCCTTAAACCATATGCATCCATTTGAATTCCCAGATCTTCCTCAAGCTGTTAGGCTTTGTTAGGAGGAACTTAGCTCTGATACCAATTGTTGATAAATGAGCAAACATAACCATGAAATGGAAATACACATGACACAATATTTTTGACGTGGAAACCCTATTAAGGGAGAAAACCACAGGGTGACTAACCCAAGATTGTATTCTCTGTTAGAAGAATGGAAATACAAAATGGCACTTGCCAATTAGGGCTCACTGCCCGAGCACACTGCTCACAAGGAGGCACACTACCTACAAGAGACACACTGTCTACAAAAAGAGTGTTATACAATACTTGAACTGATTGGTAGCATCCACATATGCTGGAGTTCAGTTCCGGTTAGGCTCAATACACTAATCTGCTACACTTCATCTTTCCTCTTCTCTTATGCTGCTTTCCTTTCACATATCGGACCTTCCTTACTATTTCTGCTCTACTCTGCTTTTATTCGCACATCAATAACAACCACACCACACCACTCACAACTAAATCCATCCTATATATATATCCACACAAGTGATTTCATTATCTTTCTAGTCGGCACCTAGAACAGTTAATCTTTTCAAAAACTCTGTTTTGTCGGTTGAATCCTTGCACATCAAGTAATGTGGATCAAGCATATACTTGTAGAAATCATTAATCATGTCGGCCAAACATAATTCATGTCTTCATAACCTTTACCACCATTGAAAACACATCCAGAAAATAGTCTGATGTTCTGTCAGTCAGTTCTTCCTCTGTTCACACTGTCACTCAGGAACTCGGTACTCAAGTATTCATATCTTTTACCTCATCTATCACCGGAGGCTAAAACCTTGGAATCTATCGCTTAAAGTAGTCCTCTTGACTTCCCCAAATCCACACTTCACCAAGATACTTCTTCTGAGATATCCAAACCTGTTTGTCAGACCTTGCCACATGCTCTGTTCTTGTTTACCGGACCACCACATTCTTCATTCTGACTTCCGGTAGAGACACACCATGTCCTGTGGATGTGTGGGATGAACTTTGTTGCCATCAATGACAACAATCATGAATCCATATAGTGTCTCTTGCCAACACTTCTATTATATGAATGAGCTACTCGGATCTAGTGGCTGGATATGGCAAAATGATAGACCGATTGCCATACAAATCAGGGATTATTTACATGGACTTGGTGATGTTAAGGCACAAAATACAGCACTCTGGGGCTATTTCAAGAACTTTCAGAGTATGATGCAAGCAAGAGAGAGAATCCCCCAAGCTCTAGTTGAAAAGTATAAGGATACTATTTGCTTCATGGTAGAAACTGATCAATGCCTTATGGAGGCAGTTGAACCAAGAATAGTATGGATCATGCCGATGGGGTATGAAGTTGATGAGAAAATTGTTGAGCTGCATACTGAACACATGTTAAGTTAACCAAAAGATCCCAAGGCAGAAAGGTTTGGAACCTTTGAAGAGCTAAGTGTAAAGATTCATGTGGAACTCAGACAACCAGAGATCAAGAGGAAGGCAAGAAAAGAAGTTGAAGATGTTGCAAAAGGCTATGGCATATCAAAGGAGGCACTTGATGCCAATAGGGAGAAGATGGAAAGGGCTGAGGAAGAGAAGAAAAAGGCAAAAAAGAAAAGTGAGGAAAGTGTTCTGGTAAAATCTTCCACCCGGACCAGATCATCAAAGAGATCTGCACCTACCACTACCAAAAGCTCAAGGCCATCAAAACTAGAAGCAAAATTATCTGGCAAAGGAGAGAAAAGAACAAAGACAAAAGCCACAAGGGCTTATGCCAGCCAAAGGGATGAAGAGGAGACTGAATCTGATGAAGAAATCAAGAAAGTGAAGAAAAAGAAGAAAACATCCGGTGAACCCTCTACCGGACAAGAGGAAGAAGAAAAGACAGAGGAATATGTTGAAAAACCCACTCTCCACATTGATGACATAATCAAATCAGTCACAGTGGATGGAAATCTTCAACCAATGATTGAGTTCTATGATGATTATGGTGAAGCAGATTAGAAGATATTGCAAGATGCCACAGTCAGGTACCTAAATATCAACAAAGCATTTATTGAAATTATATCTCTGATCCCCAAAAGCTTGGAGAAGGAACTAGAAATAAGAAAGAACAATGCCCAAGCCAAAGACCTAGAAATCTAGGAACATATAGCAATTCAGCTATATCCTTCAATCGATCCCAAAAAAATGAATATGGTATTCAAAGATTGTAAGGATGAGTTCAGGAGCAAAGCAAGGATGAATCAACTTATGGTCGGAGAGACTGACAAAGTTGCAAAAGAGATAGAAGAGATCCTCTGGAATGTATTCAAAAGATTCAACATTCCAATTATAGAGGACTTGGGTACTAACCCCTCGACCACAAGTGTTGCAGAAGAGTCTACTGAGAAAATGACAGAAGAGGTAATGAATACCGGTCCAAAAACAACTAAGGACTTGGAATCCTCTGCTCCGGAAGAGGTGGCCCATGAATAGACCAACATTTCTCCTCCGGATTCCCCTGTTGACCCTAGATCTAAAGAAGAAGAAATAATAAAGGAGAAAGAAAAAGAGGTGAAAAGTAAAGAAGGAAGTCAAGCTAAAAAGAACATAAGTGACACCGCAGAAGAGAAAAAGAATCTGTCTCCAGCAAGAGACACTGCAGAATCTATCAAGGACTTCTTGACAAAAGAAACTAATGAGATGGATGAACCGGAATTACTAAAAGGGCCATTAGATTTTGACTCTCTATCTCCAGTACAAACAATGAAGATAGCTTCATTCACAAATGTGAAGGCCAAAGAGAAACTACTGAAATCTCACATGGAAGACTGTGAGCTTATAGAGGTAGCATCCGGAGTGTTGGAAAAGATCATGCCATCTTTCCAAAAGGATCCCTCAGCCTCTTCCTCCAGTAATCTCAAAACTCTAGTCAATAGTGTTAGCAAACATTTTAATACTCTAGAGAAATCAACTGAGGAGAAGGTCAGGAAAGAATTTTTGGATAAGAGATTTCAGAGCTGCAAGGGTTAATATCAAATGACAGAAGAGTTATGGGTATTGGGATAAAAAGTTTGGAAAATGCCCTTAAGGATGGAGGTGATGTATACAAATTTTGTATATCCTAGTCTAAAACAATAGTGGAGATTGAGAAGAAAATGAAAGAACGAGAGGATAAATTGATAAAACTTTCTCAAAATTTTGATCCACTTACTACATCCATAATAAATCAAGAATGTCAAACAGTTGCAGTTTTGAATGAAATTAAGAAGCTTGAAAAAGAGAAGAAAAATAAAATTAGTAGGTTGAGTGAGCTCAGAGGGATAATTGTCCCTAAATTAGAGGCCATGCATGAGGCCATAAAAGAAGCTCAAATCACAGCCCGGACCAATGATCCAACGGATCTAAAAAGGGAAGATGCGTTTGCATTCCTATTGAGCAGTCATATATCAATTTTGGATAGAATGAAGCAAAGTTGGGCTACATAATTCATTCAATTGAAAACAACTTTTGTAGACATACTTCAGTATATGTAAGTATTCCATATGTATATACTTATGCGGACAAGATTTTGAAAATTTTGGTGTGCGAACCCTACCCTTTGCCATTGATGTCAAAGGGGAAGTGAGGAGCAGTGAAAAAATGAGGAATCCAACTAAGGGGGAGCTTCGGTAAATGTATATAGAGACAGAGCATCAGCCAAGGGGGAGTATAGTGTGACACTTAGTCATTTTTCACTAAGTGTTGCCATCAATGCCAAAGGGGGAGATTGTTGGCAAGAGACACTATATGGACTCATGAATGTTGTCATTGATGGCAACAAAGGTTATCCCACACATCTGCAAGACATGATAGGTCCTCACCAGAAGTCAGATTGAAGAAGTGTTGAGGTCCGGTAAGCAAGAACAGAGCAGTCAGTAAGGTCCAACAGACATGTCCAAATCTCTCAATAGAAGTATCTCAGTGAAGTGCAGATTTGGGGAAGTCAAGAGGAGTATCTTGACTGATAGATTCCAGGGTTTGAGCCTCTGGTGTGGAAAGGATAAAGAAATATGAATGCTTGAGTGTCGAGTTCCCAAGTGATAGTGTGAATAGAGGAAGAACTGACTGACATAACATCAAACATCATTCCAGATGTGTTACTGATAATGGAAAAGGTTCTTAAGGCATAAGTTATGTTTGGTTGATGTAATTGATGACTTTTACAAGTATATGCTTGATCTGCATTACTTGGTGTGCAAGGATTCAGCCGACAGATCAGAGTTTGAGGAAATTATTAACTATTTCAGATGTCGACTAGAAAGGTGATGAAATCACTTGTGCAGATATATATATATATATATAGGATTGATTTAGATGTGAGAATATGTGTGGTGTATTGTGTAGTGCGAAGAAAAGCAGAAGAGCAGAGTGAAGATAGTAGAAGAGGTCTGGAATGTGACAGTACAGCTGCATCAAGAGAGAGTAAGAATGAAGTGCAGCAGATCAATTTACTGAGCTCAACTGGAACTGAACCTCAACATGTGTGGATGCTTCTCATCAGTTCAAACATTGTGTTATCTTCCTTTCTTGTAGACAGTGTGTCTCCTGTAGGCAGTGAGCCTCTTGTGAGCAGTGTGCTCAGGTAGTGAGCCCTAATTGACAAGTGCCATTTTGTATTTCCATTCTTCTAATAGAGAATACAATCTTGGGTTAATCACCTCGTGGTTTTTTCCCTTAACAGGGTTTCCACGTCAAAAATATTGTGTCATGTATATTTCTATTTCATGGTTATGTTTGCTTAATTGAATTAATGCTGCATTGATTATTAAGAAAGTTTAGAAAGCAGAAATAATTAGGATAACTGATTCACCCCCCCTCTCAGTTGTCAACAGCTACAATAGGCACAAAGCACAACATACTCAACCTGCAAAAAGGACAAGGAAGCCATCCAGCACCTGAAGATCATCATGATAGGACCAATGGGGAAATGTTTCCCTCCACCCTACCGTATTACCATCGTCGAGTGCAATAGATGGCTATGCCACTCTAGGCAACCCCCGAGCTACAGAGAAGACAATCATGGAAAACCCGCTATCAAACCATCTCACATAATCTGAGTATACATGGCAACATATGGCATACACACCAACAATGCACATAACACACATGTGGCACAATTTCCAATCCAATACATGCAAGAACACATTGTGCAACTACCAATCAATTACATACAAGTAACATGTGGAACACTTGCCAATAAAATACATAAAATTATGAATGACTCACACAAGCCAAACATAATAGAATGACATCATGACATTCAAGTATAAGGGAGATTATCACACCTTCAATGCATGCCAAACAAGGCATAAATCATAGACCATCACACACACATATATAAGCATGAATCAAGCATCTCAATGCACATGCAAATGCTAGGATCACATCCCATCGAATACAAAGCCAATGATAAACAAGGAAGAGAGACATAGCAGTTAAGACAAGGAGTGTCATTATGATCAAAACCAAATTATAGCATCCTCATTTCTCATGTAGAATTCTAGTAGTTGGTAGCCGAATCATATGGAGTCTACTCCAACATTCACCAACTTAGCGAGTTGTGACATGCTCTTTATGACCAAAGCATGATCATAGATTGCATCCTCGTTTTACCATAGAAATATTATTATTAAATTTTATTACCCAATGTGATTATGGTTAAACTTAATTAAACTCCCCACTCACTATTTCCTATGATCTCTTTGTATCGTGGTGCGTGATGGGATCCACTCCTTTCTTACCCTATACCTCTTCCTACACATCCATTTCACCAATTTTACAAAAATTGGGCATGGCATAGAAAATGAGGCAATAAAAAATCATGACATGATATAAAAAGACGCAATATATACACTCATAAGGGAGACTACTCATCCCACATTTCAAATCATTCAATTAGGGCCTAAAATTTATATTTTTCTCATAATTTAAATAACTATAAACCCCCAATTTCACCATTAAAGGTTGCTTTGCTACCTTGGATAAATTTCTAACTTCTAGAATATAAGTTTAATCCAAAAACAAACAACAACCCATTGTTATAAATGTGAACAAAACTCTACTTATGCAATGAAATTCAAGTGGGCATTTCTACATAAATTTTTCCATAACTTCATTTTTTGCAAGTTTCTAACTCAAGAACATAAGCAAATAAATAAATACAAACTACAATTTCATTTTAAACTCTCATTTCTATCAAATGAAGCCATTTAGAAAACCACATGTAGTGGCATGTCAAAGGAATAGAAAAGACAATTTGAAAATAAAGAAGTTGGAGAAGATTACCTTTCCAAACAATCTTTTAAAACCAAGAACAATGGAGAGTTTTTGAATGTAATTTTCTTCCAAGCCAATTCAATCCTCCTCCAAGCAATCATCAAACCGAATCCCAATCCAAGCAAACAAGAATTCTTCATTTCCCATTCACACAAAATTCTTTTCAATCCAAGCAAGAAGAGGGTTTGACAGAGAAAACCAAGCAAAAATAGAATGAAATATGCAAATAAGCCTATTTTTCCTCTTTATACCAAAAAGACCCTAATTTCATTTTCTTTAATATTTCTATTTTCTAATTCTCAATTTTGTTAAAAATAATAGGAAAATTAGTTAATTAAATTAATGTAATTATTCCCACTAGGTAATTGCAATTTAACTTAACTGCATTCTGAAAACTCCAAGCACTCATATTAAAGAATTCAATTTTCCAAAGTAATGCAATTCAATCTTTTCGAAGGAAAAATACTAAATTTTGAAAAAGAATTGAAATCACTTTAAATTTATTCCTTTAGCATAAAATAATGCAATAAATGTTTTTTCTAAGATAGAACTAATAATTTTCAACTTAATCATTAAAATATTTCAAAAACAGGGAAAACACATTTTTCAAGATAATTTAAAATATAGTGCAAAAAGCTAAGGAAACACACGTAAAGGACTCAAACATACATTACAGGTTTCCACAACACAAGAATAAGGTGAGATGTCTAGGCATCCCTATCAACCTTCTCCACATTTCCCACATTAGTCAAACACCTATAATTGCCTACACACTCAAGTCAACCATTAGGTGTACCTACTCCACATATAATAGCCGAAGAAACATAATCCACCCCAACGTGGTGTAAATCATACATGATATAAAATCATCACATCTAATGTAATCATATACAACTAGCATGATCCAAGAATATGATGCATAATCAATCAACATTTAACAATGCTAAAATAATATAACAATCACAACTATAACATATATAATGAAAACAGTGAAGCTGAAACACTACAATGATCTATCATACACAGTCACAACATATGCATCCCATAATGCATAGTTGGAAGCCAAATGTCAATGAAAAACCCCATCGGAGACACCTTGATGGTCATCCATAATACACCCTCTAAACCCCTTGATGGCATAATAGGCCTTATCGGCAAGTTCAGTGCAATGGATTAAAACATGAAAATCACATAATACACTAATAAACACTCAATACAACATATAACATATGAATCAAAAAGCACACCAGACAAATACTAGGGTGAGCATTACATAGGGTTTGTCATTTTATTCAACACTCTAGAGCCAAAATTTAAATAGTTGTGCTTGAGTTAGCTATCACAACCCACACTCTAGTGCTATGAAAAGATATAAATACATAAGATTTTCTATCCATATTATTTTTTACTACAATTTCATTCTAATCTTGTGATGGTTTTAAGAAAGTTTATTCTATTCTTACATAAGTTTACATGCTTGTGTTAATTTCCATGACACATAGAATAGTTTGAAATCTCTATGATTTGATGTAACATATACACATCAATCAAACATAGTTGTAGCAAAATTGAATTGTATAAATCACTTTATAAATCTTTTGATCTTCATATGTAGTTAGAAACAAATCCAATTTCTACTACTCTTTACTTTTACAGAAATATATATTCATCTTGCATACGTCATAAAAACTACCACCCATGAAGGCATGTATACGTACAACTATGATTACAAGAATTAATGTAAATATAGTGATAAAAGTTAATAGTAACAACAAAGAAATAATAAATTTTATTTCATAGACTCAGTAAGAAAGTCTATCAACTTGAAGAATCACCAAATATGATTTCTATGTATATCCTACAAGTACACATCCATGGCCATCATATATTTATTTGATTCTTACTATATATATAGAAATCAAATTCACTGTCAAATCATTGTTCTTATTACTAATGAAACCTTAACCATTTTACCAAGAGTGTGAGATAATATGAACATATTAATTGTCAACATGATAGGAGAGAGAACATCGTGAGAGTACTTTTCCACTAACCATAAATCCTTGATCGCTCCCCTCATGCACTACCCAAACTAGTTGGGACCCTACTCTTCACAAATGGGGTCATGAATAAGAACCACATAAGGAGAAACTAGAGGTAACTATTGTGGTTGACACCATAACCAAAATACATGTCATTAAATAATAAAATACCTTGGCCAAGGATTTCAAATACAAGGTACAGATGTACCACTCATCTCCAATTGTTAGATAGATATTCCTAAATAGAGGCAATTCCTAAGGTGTACTGACCTCTACACAAAATGAGTGACACTCAAGTGCACCTAAATAGGATTGATCCATGTGGTAACTTGCTATTTGGAGATGGAAAATGGTCCCAAAAATGAAACTATATTTACAACCTCTCCTATGGGTCATGAAAAGAAAGCTACTATAAGTGCAAGGATAAGTTGGTAGCAAGTGAGGAAGGGTGGGTCATATAAAACCTTTCCTTGCTCATTGCTAACAACTGAACCATGTGTAGACTAAGTGCATAGGAACAATAGTATCATTTTTCTCATCAAAACCCTAAGTCAAGTTTTGATCACCTTCTCATATTCAAGTATAAAAGTTATATTATATATCTTAGTTTTGTAACCAATAATTTATCTTAACACACATCAATAATATTAGGTGGGTATGCAACCATTTCAAAAGACTACATCTCCTTGGATAGTTCATAATAAATCACTACCCAATAAAATATTGTATAAGTGTACAATATATTAAGGGTAGGCATTAACAAAATCTATGTAGTTCTATTCTACTAGAAAGACAATAATCCCAACTTTATTATGATAGTACCAACCTCATAAGTGTGTCAATCATCTTGTTAATGTATTTTTAAGTCATATCTCTATAAGTTCCTAAAAAGTGATAGACATACATGGTAGGTCTAGTCATGACTTGATGTCCCAGCACACGAACCTACATGGTTTGAAAAATAAAAATAAAACTCTCTTTCAACTTATCCTAGAAGTGTAAAGTTAACCCCTAAGACCTTCCTTTCTCTTTGTTTTGTTCTTATCTAGGCATATAACAAGATTTTATACTTGGCCACTTATTAAAAACTTGACCTTTTGCCTTTAATTCATTCATATGTGACCCCTATTTCTATTAGTTTACCGCCAACAATCATGTGAACATCTTGACAAACTCATTTTCGGAAACCATTAATTTTCCACAGTCCATGATATTGTATTGAGTGCTTCTGGATTAAACTGTGTTGGAGTTTTTTCCTCAACGTTTCGAATCACACTGCGTGATTCATCATCAGGAGAAAAAGATGTAAGAGAAGAGAGAACGTTTTGATAGTTCTCTCTTCTCTTACATCTTTTTCTCCTGATGATGAATCACGGAGTGTGATTTGAAACGTTGAGGAAAAAACTCCAGCATAGTTTAATCCAGAAGCACTCAATACAAACTCATTTTCACTATGGTGATTGAATTACTAATAGAAGGGATGAATGTGAGTGTTATTTTTATTTTCATGATTTCTTTGTATTCACCTATTTTTACACTTTTTTTCTTTTGATCTTTTGTTCTAGCTTTAGTTAGATGCACCCAACATTCTAAAGCTATAGTTAGCTCCATTAATTATGGGTCTTGACCTATTATTTCTTTGATTTTGATCAAACTTACAAGCCTAGTTTGGGAAGGAAAAGCAACACTATATCAATCATTCACAATTACACCTAAAATCTACCACATCTATATCCTCTAGGCTTGTCAAACATTCAATTGTATTCATTTTTAATAGTTTAAAATTCAATTCTTAGCATTCAATTGCAATGCTTTTGTACCTCAGAGTATAATGTGTGGCCATATTTCAATCAACAAAGGAGAACCTTTGGTTGAGAGAACTTGATAAAAGCAGGCAACAATTGGTTCATTGAAGACAATATTGTCACAACAATATTCCTTCACACATTGGATCCTCCATATACTAGATGTGGGAACTCCAGATAGATTTGTTTTCTTTGTTAGATTAGTTTATTTTTAGTAGAGTAAATTAGTAATTAATTATAGTATAAGAACATTCCTTTTCTCTAAATTTGTAATATTTATTAAATTTGCCTTCAAATTTGGATGTAGCATTGATTAGAAACATGTTTCATTTATAGAAAATAGATTAGCTTTTTCTTTGAAAAAAACATCTTTCAAATAGAAAAAATGATTATTTTTAAAACTTCCAAAACAATCTAATAACAAAATGAAATAACAAACAAAACATAAAAATGCATTGTATAATCGACATTGTATTAAAAAATCAACAAGCACTAATAATTAATTTTAACTTGCAAGGGTATTGTTTCATTTGAAAATATTAAGAAAGAGCTTGGATTAATTAATTATTAATTCATTCCATTTTCTTTCTCACTAGATTTTTTACTTTGTCACATCAAATTGTAAAAGGAAAATAACTCTAAAATTTGTTGATTTTAGCATCACAATCCATCTTTTTAGCATGGGATAGTTTCCTTTCATAAATATGGTTATTTAGTAAAAAAGCCCAAAAAGAAAATAGTTTGCTTTCACATTTATTTTAATAGATTTACATGATTATATTTAATTTGTTTTAGCATTTAAAAAAATTTGACAAATAAAAAAAATAAAACAAAAACACATTTTAGGATTTTTTATATAGTTGACCAAAGAATAGCTCCAAACATAGTTTTAAACATCTCCATATTTGAAACATTCAAGCATCTAATGTGAATTCCAAACAAAAACTAACTTTTAAACATTCAACTTAGAACTTTTAAAATTAACACAAATCAAACAACAATAAATGTGCATGCACCTCAAGATTTGTTTACAAATCAAATTTAATTAAAAACATGTAAGCCAAGGCACTTAGAGAAAATCTACCTCATATTTCAAGTTCTTGGTCATACGAGGCATTTCAGTATTATCTATCTAGGGGTGAAAGAAGATCAGGTGGAAGTCATTTTAATTGAGCTAAGAGAGACATTACTAACTCCCACCACCATCAAGATCATAGAACATTAATAGACTATAGAAACAAATTGAGAGGACAACAAGTTTTTATTGGCCATTAAAGTAGCTCAACTCAATGCCATATTTGAATTAGAGACCATTTGTTTGGATACTTTTCTTGAAGCCACGTGGCGAGACTTTAACACTTTGTTCACTAAAGATGATATTTTCCTGAGACCACCCGCACACCTTTACCTAACATCATCACCATTCCTTAGACACTCCTTCCTAGTGAATTTTCTATGAAGAACAAATCTTGTTAGGTCAGTTATTTCACCTTTTCTCTAAATCTACTTTGTTTCCTTAACTTTCTCCCTCTATGCCCATTTTATTTGTGATACCAATGGTTGCCCCAAATATGTTGGTATGATAGAGAGCTCAAGGGAAAGGCCCTTCCAATAGACTACTTTACCTTTAATCGATACATTCCCCCTGTAGATCCCCTAACATTGATATAATATAGATACTATGATGGGATATCAATTATTATGGTACCCATCATGAACAAGAGAAAAATGTAGGATTTGATCAAGATCTCACTACTTTTGATAACCCTATATGTGGATAATGTTAGAGAACCACTATTCAAATAAACTTGAACCATCCCATAGCCCAACACATTCTAATCAGGTATAAGATTCACTAATAGTACCCTAGTTTTGTGA
The DNA here is from genome assembly GCA_027924645.1 of Cunninghamia lanceolata. Classification (NCBI taxonomy): domain Eukaryota; kingdom Viridiplantae; phylum Streptophyta; class Pinopsida; order Cupressales; family Cupressaceae; genus Cunninghamia; species Cunninghamia lanceolata. The sequence continues at coordinate 11,549,908 of BSBN01000987.1, read as the reverse complement.
CTTATGAAGATACAAAAACTCACTTTGATAATGAGGTGGATCATTTAGAGGACTTAGTAGAAACCTAAGTAGCTTGATAAGCTCTCTATGTTGCATACCAAGATGATCAAGCTTGCTTACAACATATGCAACATAAAAACTAACTCAAAATATGTACCATCGTAAAATTGATAGCTCCTACAATTTTACACTATATTTTGCACCCATTGTGGCTTGGATGTTCATCCTTGTTTACAATATGATATTTCTAGTACTTATGTGAGAATCAAGGCTTAATCCTTTATCATCTAGTATTTGGACATCCCAAATTACCAGGACTAGGGCACCCAGCACTAGAGTCCTGGCAATTTGGCCCTGACAACTTATATTTCCTTGTTGGCCTTATGACTTAAGTGATTCACCTTGTCAGCCTCAATTCTATTAGGCCCTCAGAAAGTAATTGAGATGCATATATAAACAAGTCTCTCTCATTCATTTACACCTAATGACTCCTCTACATGCTCTTTATGATGATTCTCTCTAACAAGCTCTTATCTCTACAAGATCTCTATTTCTGCAAATTATTGTTGTATGTACTAACCCTTGTTGTAGATCTTGGTGGAAGCTCCTTCCTCCTTCATTCTCTCATTGTGGTGATTTGATAGTGACATCATCCCATCAATGGTTTCATACTCATGGTAACATCTTCCCTTCATGCTTGTTTACATCTATCTTTGATTATTCAGATTTTCATTTGCCTACCTAGGGCATGTACTCTTGATCTAATCCTTTTTGTTCTGGAAGTCGTAACACTTACATGGGGTCTTCACTGAGGCAAGATCCTATACATTAAAACCATCTCCCTCTTTCATGTGTGCAAATCACATCATAAGGTTCTAGCATGAAATACTGACAAGAAGATGGGAGATCCTAGAACACAGAACACCAGTCCGAAATTTGGTCTAAAACACTAGGACCAGGGTGCTAGGTACCCTAGTCCTCTAGATCTAGCCCCTATTTTTGGTTGTGGGCTGCAACAACTCTACATAGTCCCGATCTGCTTCTAGTTCCTACACAGTCAATCTGTGACACCTGTAAGTTGTTCATTTTGTCAATTAGGTCACTTAAAACACTAGATCTTGCTGTAAGGGTAAATTGGATCAACAATGAATATGCAATATTAAACAATATCAGATACCCAAACTTTAATTAAATAGAGAACTAAGGAGATTCAATGAAATAAAGCAATGAACAACAAAGCAAACCTTCCTCAAATCAAAGCTTCCATTGATTGCCTATCACAAGTGTTCTTGCATGTATGAAATAGGGCCCTTAGAGAGCACTTCTTTGCTTTGTTCAAGAATGTCAAGTGTGAATGGCTATGGTAATACCGCCATGAAGAGGAGCTTCACAATGACGAATAGTGCATGGTGCGTGGTAGCGAATGTGATCACAAGCAATGAAGGAATAGCGTGGGTGCCAATGGTGCGCTGTAATTCCTACAGAGTAATGATACTTAAAGCTTGGATATAAGAAATGGAAGAAGAGGGTTGAATTTATAGACTTGAGAGAATGAAGATCAATGGTTGAGAATAGTTGAGGAACGTGCAACGAATAAGAAGAAGACATGTGTCTTGCTTTCTTTTGCATGAGAGGATTTGCTAAGAATAGAAGAATGAGTTAAAGCAATTAAAAGAATATAATAATCAATTAAGTGATTTAAAACAAGAAGAAGGGATTTGCATGAGGATAAGAAGATATTTTGCTTTATTAAATATTAAGAATATTTAATTGCATGTGCACAAAGATTGAATTATATTTAGAGATAACTCAATTTAGAAGAAAAAGACAACTTAAATAAATATTTGATTTATTTAAATTTAGAGAAGATATTATTGGAAGAAACAATTAAATAATTAGAATTATTTAATTTAGAATGAATTTGGAAGAATGAATAAAATTTTTGATTATATTTTATTCTTGGAGATTGAAAGGATTTAAATAAATTTGATTTGATTTATTTAAATTTGGAAGAATGATTTGATTTAATTAAATAATTAAGAATTTATTAATTGTTTAGAAGAATTGAATTAAATAAAGGAATTTATTTAATTGTTGGAAGAATATGAATCAAATAAATAGACTTGTTTATTTATTTATTGATAGAAGAATTAGAATGAAATAAATATTAAGAATATTTATTTAGACCAAGTCGTGTCATTTTTAGGCGTATATATTTTGCCCCTCTTTGATGCAATGCAGTTTACAGTGTTGCTTCAAAGAAAATGATTCTTGAATAGTGATACCTGCCCTAGTTTGCCCTTGGTACAGGTTATGATGATAGGATGCCCCCTCGGGAGATTGGACGAGAAGAAGACAGAAGGCATGAGATGGACAATCTCACAAAGAAGACAGTGAAGAAAGAGCTAAATGATACACTATGCAAGATAGAATGATAACACACACAATCAAGCAAGCAAGTATGCACAAATGATACAAGGACAATCAAGGTATTGCCCCTATCGAGCGGTAAACCAATGATATATTGATAACGATATACGACAGTGTTGTCATGGTGGAGAACGATATATCCCTAGACCAACATGGCAGGCATGTTGTCATGGCAGGGAATGATGGATCCCTAGAGCAACATGAAGGATAGTGTCTGGTTTCAGGAAATGAAACACGTCATGTAAGATGCGTGTATTGGTCTGATTTCGACAATGCAACATCCTGTATAAGACAACTGATTGATTATAACTGATCGAGTTGGTTTATGACCAGACAAGGATCAAGACCATTGATTGTGAGTGGATCATTTGACAATATTGACTTGACTTGATTGGTATGGATTTAAGGATAGACTTGCATTTTGATCACTACTCGGACTGACCAGATTGGGAAGAATGGGCCATAATGATAGATAGAAAGTTGATTGATAGAAGAATGACTCGACAGAAGAAATCACAAGCTTTTATTTGTAAACATTGATACTTTGCATAGAATTTTATTGCATGGGATATGGATATGAAATGCAATTGGATACATTATGGATATGGATATGGATACGTGTCATCTTGATATTGCAAGTACTTTGCTTTCATCATTGGGCTTTATTATGTTGTAAGAAAATACAAGCATCTAGGTATAATTAGACCGAGATGACCTGAGTATTGCTTACATGGATTTTGATATAGCAAGTTGATACAAGCATCTAGTCAAACTTGAATCTAGATGACCTGAGTACTTCTTACGTTTCAATAGACAAGGATTGCCCCTTTTCATGTTCAAACTTCTGAAGTCCTCATTGATCTTTTGTTGATCATGTCATTAGACAAAAAGTCGTCACATTACTAAAGTTTGATCCACAAACAACAAAAAAAGAAAAATATTATGCCCCCATCATAGTATCTCTAGCTTTTGGCATCCTTGAGTAGCATAGGAAGACATAATGACAAAAATTCAAGACCTTGTGCATTAACCTGTTCACAAAATATTCTTGCATTAGATATGTATTTTTGCCATAATTGATATAGAGTCAATTTGAGTGTTTTGGTATGGTGCTCTACTTTGGACAAGTTGATGTTTTGTGCCAAGACTTTTTGCCTTGGGTAGCGTGCTTTTCTATGTGTGCTTGCCTGGTGAAAGGTACAAATGCATACGGGTATACGGACAGATGACAAGACATGGGATGGATGGGAAGCGGAGCCTTGGAGGCGCATTGATAATGGCCTTGCCTACGTGACGACGCAGAGGCAACATAGTTTAGGGTGAACTTTGTGATACTGAGATATGGACTGGATGAGACATGATAGGGAACATATATGGATCAGGTATGGAATAGATAACACTGATGACAGAGGCTATGCTAGGCTGACACTGTGGATAGGATACTTGGAGAAGAATTTTGGATAGCCTTAATGCTAGATACTGATGATAAGGGAAACACCACAGATAGGCAGATGGATGGGCGATAGGGGATCAATGGTAGGGTAGGTAGAAGGAAACAAGGATGTGATCTCCAAGGACTATGTCGCATAGAAAAAATGTGCCCCACTGTAGATAGAATACGTATGATTTTTCATGACAATGCTTAAGACGAAGGAGGAGGATGAGAGGATAATGAAGGATTGGCGTGCCTTAGAGGGATAAGGTATGTCAAGAAACACCTAAAACATTTGTCAGCATTATGCCCCCAATCTTTATCAAGACCAAAGAAAATAGAGGAATGGAAGATTAGGATGGATAGACTGGATAGTATAGGTAGGATAGGATAGGAAATGGTACAGAAGGAAACTGATAGGAGAAAGTGATATGCTGATGAGACACGGTGCCCCCCAAGTGTAGGTGATGTAGAAGATCAACTTACACATGACGCTTGTTTGCCAGGTTTTCATCATGGTACTTATCCAAGGTGCCTGTTTTCCAGATTTTCACCATTGGATGAAGGGATTTTTCTTTACTTTTTTCATTTTGTTTTTTTTTGAACATTTGGATAGGATAGGTAGAATGGACGAGAGGGCCTCAATGGCCAAGTTCCATGAAAGGTGATAGTCCCACTAGATGGATGTTGTCATGTGGACAAGGTCAAGTGGTCTCACAGATGTTGGTAGGGGATTGCATGAAAGTGAGATGGAGAAGGTAGATATTGGATTATGAAGGGTGTGATAGTGGATGATGATACGAAATATAGAGGACTTTATGCAAGGATGGATGAAAAGTCTATGAAAAAGCATGGACCATAGGAATAGGATGAGGAAGATATGTAGGATAATAGTGGAAGGAAGGGGAGATGGAGGTATATGAAAATGTTGTAGAATGGAAGGGAATCATGACCAACAGTTGCACATACCGTGATAAATATTGAAGCTGGTGATGGGAAAGTAGTGTAGGAAGCAACAGAGACTTTTTCTTGTGGATGAATGACTTAGGCATGTAGGGATCCACATAGACTGAGTATTTTTTTTATTTTTGCTTGTCATGTGGGATGGGACAATTTGAGACTTTTAGATGAAAAAGGAGGAAGTGGATGGTTGGGATTCTTGAGAGGTGGATGCCTCATTTGACTTGATGGATTTTTGCTTAGGTACCCAAGCCATTTTGTTTTTAGATAGTACCTGTAAAGGTATGGGTTTGGGTGTATGCAACTTTTGGAGTAATCATTTGTTGGGTGCGGACCCACACCTTTTTCAGCTTGGCGTATAGGTGTGTGGGTGTATGCAGCTCTTGAGAAGAATGCTTCTTTGATTCTTGGTTTTTGTATCCTAGGTCATGAGGACTCTTAGGATTTTTGAATTTAGGGGTAGAGGTATCCAAATTTTTGCTGGTGAATTCTCTTGAGATGGTGGAAGTAGAGTGGGTGGAAGCTCTTTGTTTAGACAACATGTGCATTTGTTGGTTATGATTGGGATTGTTAGAAGATTCATAGATGGATGGATAAGGTGTTGGAAGAAGTGGTGGTAAAATACATGGAGGGATATTAGGAGTTGGAAGTAGCGGAGGTAGATTGGATGGTGGAAGGTGTATGGTCACATGCTCTTGGGATGTATAGGATGATGGAGGTGGAATGGCGACATATGTTTTATGGATATGATAGGGTTTGCGATGGAAAGTGGGGGATTTAGGAGGAGTGGAGGAAGTACCAACATCTTGAGATTGTTCACCTTGGGGTGTGTATCCAAGGCCATATGAAGGAGGAGGAACATTGACATGGACGGGCTCCAAAATACCTTATTCATGAAGGCCTGAGCCTTTACCTTGATAGTTCATATTCTGGAGTATGCAATGGACAACGGGATTGTGTATAGGTGGAACACTAGACACAATTTCTTTATTAGGTAGAGAAGGCGAGATAGAGGATAATGGTTGCTGGTGTTCTAAGGAGGAACACTCATGAATGAAAGTGGTAAGACCAAGGATATATGGTGGGGGATTTGTAGCATGGTCGATAATGGATGGCAGAGGAGTATTATTGTTTCGATCTTCTATGCTTTCTTGGGAGGCAAGTGTCTCATCAAAGGAAGAGGAAGTTGTTGAATCTCGGATAGGACTAGATGGGGTTATAAGCTCAGGACCATGGAACGCATAAAGTGGACTAAGAGGATCATCATGGTCTTCTTGATCATAGATAGGCTCATGATCGTAGATGGGATCTTGATCATAGATAGGATTTAGCATGATAGAATTAAGGTGCTCTTGTATAGGTTCATCATCAACGATAATATCCTGATCATGGAAAGGATATAGGCCATGAAGAGGTTGGAATTTGATCTCTTGTTCATGTACATGATCAAGTTGCTCATGTATAGCTTCTTCATCAAAGGTACTTTCTTGATCATGGAAAAGATATAGGTTATGAATGGTTTTAATTTGGACTTCTTGCTCATGTATAGGTATAGGATCATCAAAAAGATAAACGTTATGTAAGGGTCGAATGGGTGTGCTTTGATCTTGATTTAGACAAGGGGTTGATGTTTCCACATATTCTAAAGTGTGCTCTTGACATAACTCTCGATGTGCTTGAATTGAAGTTGAGGTAGAAGACTCTTGGATAGGCTCTTGGTCAACAACATGAAGGTGCGACGGACCTTGACTTTGGTGCATGGTAGGAGCTTCTTCAATATGCTCAAGGGGTTGCAGGATACATGAAGGGGTTATAGGATTTGACATGTTTGGAGACTCTTTGATAAGGTGAAGGACTAGAATTTGGGGACATGGTTGACTCTTTGCTGGTAGTCCTTGGATCACATCCTTTGTAGGTGTATGGGGTAATGGATGAGTGGATTTGGCTTTCTCCCTAGCTTTTCTTTTGTTGTGTAAATCTAGAAAACATCTTTCCCAAAAATCATTTGAGGCTTTTTTGGTTGTCCATTTAGAGCTTGGGGAACTCGATGGCGGTGTTGGTGTAGGATTGGTATGCTTTGGGATATGTGTCTTAGAAGCGGTGAAGGAGGACTAGTAGATAGAGTGGTATACAATTTCCAACTTGAGGTGGTGCTTGCCTTGTCATGAGCATCATTAAAATGGGAAACAGATGTATGAGTTTGTGGCGAGGCGTAGCTAGTACTGACACGTTTAACTTGTAAGATTGCCATTTCTTGTTGTATGACTTGGAGTTTTTGAGCAACTGCTATACAATCTTAGGACGAGTCCTCGAAGTCTAATTGCTCTCGTAGGTATTGGAGTTCTTGAGCAATTACTTCTAATGGGTTTGTCATTTCAACAAAAACTGACACAAGATTGAAATGGGTACCTAGAAAACCTAAAATTTTTCTCTCAAAGATTGTGCAAGTGCTCACTGTCATGCATGCATCGGAATAGATGTGCTGCAAAAATTGGTAAATGCGCTGGAAGTCAGAAAATATGTGCCACACTAGTAAAAGGTACATGCATTGTAACAGACAGTAAAAGTGTTGCAAGTCAGTATAGATGCGCCACAGGTCGGCACAAATGCGCAACAACAGAGGACAGATGCGCCGCTCTGGTTTTTCTCAGCTTTTTTTTTTTGTAATTTTGGAATTTTTTTGATATTTTTGGTACTTTGGTTGCAAGAAGGTATTTTTGTTCTGATTTTTTGAAATTATGGCAAGAAGACACAACAAACACAAAGAATTTTTATGGTTTTTTTTTTTTTTGCAATTTTTTAACTCTTTTTTGGACTAAAAGGAAAAACAAGTACAAAATCCTAGGCTTCAAATGGATAACAAGGGTTTTTAGCCACTAGAACAAAGGTGTTTAATGAAGGAAACCATTCGAGTGGTTATACATGTGGCAGCACTACTCTCTGTTACGGAGTCTCCTAGCCTGCAAGGGTTGCGCCTTGGAGGGTTTTGGGGGAGGTTGGTTGTCGGTATAACACAACTTCACTCATTGTTTGAAGCTTTCGCTCCAAACACAATTTATTTATAGTGGCTTGGAAGGGCTTGGCATCTAGCCTATTACTACTTAGAGTCATTCCTACTTGGATGAACGGTATCCAAGAGCAAGCCCCTCTAAAGGAAAAACACATGCGAAAATGATATGTCTGGCATTTTGGTCACCCAAGATAAGGGAGAGCATAGGCTTGGTATCATTCCCAAAACACATAATACAGTGGTTCTTTTCCCCTAGTTAAAATGAGAAAAACTAGATGAGCTATCTACTTGGGCAAGCTTTGAAGTGATAGCAAGATAGCAATGATGAGTTCAATTTTATCCACGTAGCACGAATTGTTAACTTTGAAATGATGGTCAATCAAGATAGCAATGGTTCAGTTTTAACCAAGATAGCAATGATGAGTTCAATTTTATCCACGTAGCACGAGTTGTTAACTTTGAAGTGAAGGTTAATCGAGATAGCAATGGTTCAATTTTACCCAGATAGCAATGATGAGTTCAATTTTATCCAGATAGCATGAGTTGTTAACTTTGAAGTGATAACAAGATAGCAATGGTTCAATTTATTTTAAAGCTCAAAACAAAAGTGTGCCTAATTTAGTGATAAATGATTGTTCTTTGACCATTTAAACCTGCAGAAGATATATCAAAAATTTCTTTTCACCTTTCTTTGACAAGGGTTTAAGTCAAGCTACACAGATAAATCATTAGTTTCCAAGAAAAAAACACTAGATTTAAGCTTAGAAAGATAGCTGAACTTTGACTGTAAAAATAGCTAATAAAATGATAAAATCACTTGATCAAACCTTCTCCATTGTAAAGTTCACATAATTACCTTTCCAACGAGTGTTTATTTGTGCGATTACGAGTTCGTATGCTCCTGTTATGGCAAAAAGAAAAAGATACCACCCTTATGGCATGTAGAAGAAGGCAGGATGGAGGATTGTTGGATAAAATGATGCACCCTATGGAAACACCCTTTAGACCGCTTGGTAAAATGATGCACCCTATGGGAGCACCCTTCGGACTGCTGGATAAAAGGATGCACCCTAGGAAAGAGCTCTTCGGACAATTGGATAAAAGGACGCAGAAGCACCCTTTGGACCTCTGGATAAAGCGATGCACCCTATGGAAGCACCCTTTGGACCACTGGATAAAAGGATGCACCCTGTGGAAGCACTCTTCAGACTGCTGGATAAAAGGATGCACCCTGTGAAAAAGCTCTTTGAACATTTGGATAAAAGGACACAGAAACACCCTTTGAATCGCTGGATAAAGCGATGCACCCTATGGAAGCACCCTTTCGACTGCTGGATAAAAGGATGCACCCTCAAAAAAATCACAAAGATTTTTTTTCAATCTCTGATTTTTGTGAATTAACAGGTGATTTTAAGGTTTTTGACCCTTCTGAGCATGTTGGTGATGTCAGTTTCAGCCCAGGAGGTCACCTTTTGATAAATCCTTGCAAAACTTGACAATGGGGTTTAGAGATACACAAATTTTTACTACAAAAATTTGCAAAAAACATAAAATTGAACGGTGGGCGCCAAAAATGTAAGGATAAATTGGATCAACAATGAATATGCAATATAAAACAATATCAGATACCCAAACTTCAATGAAATAGAGAACTAAGGAGATTCAATGAAATAAAGCAATGAACAACAAAGAAAACCTTCCTCAGATCGAAGCTTCCATTGATTGCCTATCACAAGTGTTCTTGTGTGTATGAAATAGGGCCCTCAAAGAGCATTTCTTTGCTTTGTTCAAGAATGTCAAGTGTGAATGGCTATGGTAATACTGTCATGAAGAGGAGCTCACAATGATGAATAGTGCATGGTGTGTGGTAGCGAATGTGATCACAAGCAATGAAGGACTAACGTGGGTGCCAATGGCGCGTTGTAATTCCTGCAGAGTAATGATACTTAAAGCTTGGATATATGAAATGGAAGAAGAGGGTTGAATTTATAGACTTGAGAGAATGAAGATCAACGGTATAGAAAGAATGAGAAGATCAATGATTGAGAATAGTTGAGGAACGTGCAACGAATAAGAAGAAGACATGTGTCTTGCTTTCTTTTGCATGAGAGGATTTGCTAAGAATAGAAGAATGAGTTAAAGCAATTAAAAGAATATAATAATTAGTTAAGTGATTTAAAACAAGAAGGGATTTGCATGAGGATAAAAAGATATTTTGCTTTATTAAATATTAGGAATATTTAATTGCATGTGCACAAAGATTGAATTATATTTAGAGATAACTCAATTTAGAAGAAAAAGACAACTTAAATAAATATTTGATTTATTTAAATTTAGAGAAGATATTATTGGAAGAAACAATTAAATAATTAGAATTATTTAATTTAGAATAAATTTGGAAGAATGAATAAAATTTTTGATTATATTTTATTCTTGGAGATTGAAAGGATTTAAATAAATTTGATTTGATTTATTTAAATTTGGAATAATTATTTGATTTAATTAAATAATTATGAATTATTTAATTGTTTGGAAGAATTAAATTAAATAAAGGAATTTATTTAATTGTTGGAAGAATATGAATCAAATAAATAAATTTGTTTATTTATTTATTTATAGAACAATTAGAATGAAATAAATATTAAGAATATTTATTTAGACCGAGTCGTGTCATTTTTAGGCGTATACACTTGCTATTCTTAAATCAATCTCATATATTACAATAGAAAGAAGACAAGCCCAAACCATTTTTCTCTCCCTTGAGGATCGTAGCCAAGTGTACAAGTCTTGGTCGGCTTGTGTTCTAATGTTTTGAATTAGATAACTGGGAAGGACCCGAACCCATAACATAAAGCCAAAAAGGTGAATAGTTTGAGTTTCACATGGAATAAAACAAAACATAGAAAAGCATACAAATAGCTAAAAACAAAGACAGAACCAACAACTGCCAGAAAGGCCAGCAACAGACCAGTAGTAGTAACATACTGCTTAGATAGATTTTTAAGGCCACTAATGGCTTGCCATTCCCTATTCAAAAATTCCAACTTATCTTCAAAGAGCTCTCCTGCACTTTCCTATCCTGATCATCTAGGGAGTCCTTATTTATATCCTTACCTTTGTTGTCTCTACTTTTGGCCATGGTCCTATTAGCTAGACCTGTAGTAGTCTGCAACATATTATTACTAGAAGATGTCCTTGTTTGTCCTTCTCTGGTCGCCTTCCTTTTTTCCATTTCTGCTTGAAACACATACAATGTTGTGGAAGAGTTCTTAGCCATTTCTTTGTTGAAGACCACTATTTCCTCCATACTTTTCTTTATGCTCTCCTGATTTATCTTTACCCTATTTAATTCCTCTTCCACGTTTTCCCATTTATCAAACATCTTGGCTAGGTTCTCAACCTCCTGCCACAATTCGTCCTCATTTTCCTTTGGCCACTCAAAGGTTTCAACTTGAGAACTACCTCAAGGTGCTAGATTTTTCTTTTCACATGATGCATTTGGGTGAACTGCCACTTGACGAATTGATTCTAAATGTCAAAATATTGGTATAAAGTGGCCACCTTGTCCACCAGCTAGTGGAAAGACTTACAATCACTCTTCTTAGTGTTGGGAGTAGTCACAGGGGGCTATAAGGGGAGGGGGTGAACTGAGCCTCCTTAGGGGGAATTTCCTGAGCCCTAGGTTTGGGACTCTATTTGTCAACAGTTTCCATAAATTATCTTTTGCCCTTGACTTTATCTATTCTGCCTATGTGGAATAATTATACAACTGGGGAAACTCCCAGATCTTTTCTTTCACCTTTATCCTTCACTACTTGTACTATGGATTCCAACAGAATCTTTTGTGCCTTTGTTGGGAGCATTGGAAGCTTCTTTCTCAAGGCTAGACTCAGGGGTGTAGGTAACCTTGTTCTTCTTCTTGCTTGTTTAGGCTAGGGTAAGAGTTTCTTTGGAGACCTTTACAAGGGTAGTCTCGACTGCTTTGATAGGGGTATGAGTAGAGGTTGAGGGTTTAGTAGCTTGAGTTTTCTTGCTGATGGTGTCTCCAAGAATTTTCTCAACCAAAGAGGGATTGTAGATTCTTGGCTTAAAGGCAAGGGTAGGGGCAAGTGACACTTAAAAATTGTATATTGCATAAATCAATCCTTGGTGGAGCGGGAGGGTTTTCTCCCCGACTAGGACCTTTTGAACAGAGTCCTCTAGGGAGGTAAATAACCAGTAGGGAAAATTGACTGGAATATTATGACAAAAATGATTTAGCAATGGAAATAGGTATGCATGAAATCTTTTCAAATGGCCATCAACAGTGACATACCTCATAAGCACCTCTGCAACCATCCTCCACACTCTAGGTAGGTCATCACCATAGTAACCGTTCTGCAATCTATTCACTTTCTCACCCTCCTGCATGAACCTCTGTATGTCCTAGTAATTACCCTTCACCTTCTTGGGAAGGTGAATTCCCTTCATTTTCAGACCAGTGACCTTTGCAATGAGTTCTTCAGTCACCCTAAATGATATACCCCTTACATAAACAACCCCAACTTTCCAAGAGATAGCAAACTCTCTAGAAAGGAGAGTGTCAAATCCATTCATAACCATGATGTAAGGGGTGAAGTTACCCCTTTCCAGAATCTCCTAGAGTTTAGTATCATTCTTGAAAATTTCATGGTTGCTCGGCTCCATTTGTAGCATATCTCCTCCCATGGCGGTCAACTCAGAAGCAACAGTTTCAAACACCACATGGTAGCTAATTGCAGTAATGGGGATATGTAACTATATGCAGTGTAAGATAAATGTTGAGGTTAATACTTAGCATAATTACTCCCATTCCTTTGAATAACCTCCCTCGTGTGAGAGGTCCTCTCCTTACCAAAGGTACTCATAACCTTATATGGATTTATTTTCTTCATTACTAATAATGGCTTTGATAAGGTCCAGGATGTTCTACTCTTCATTCCAACATATTATGTTTTTGACTTTAGTTCCAAGGTTGGCTAGGGTGTTAGCAAGCCCATTCCCTTCCCTATAAATATGATGTATATCCACCTTCTCCAAAGTTGACAACTGGTTTTTACTTATATCAATTAGGTATTTAAACGACCAGCAAGGTTTAGCTTTAGATTGAAGCAGATTGAGGATATTTTTGGAGTCTCCCTCCACTACTAGGTTCTTTATGCCTTTGTCTATTGCCATTTTTATACCTTGGAAAGTAGCACTGGCTTCCGCAAAATTACAAGTCTAAACTCCCAAGTTCTCTTGATAAGCTCCCACCACATGACCTTTAATGTCCCTTAAGAGACCACCCCCTCCTACTTGACTAGGATTTCCTTTAGAAGCCTTGTCAAAGTTAAGTTTGATCCAACCTATGTCAAGGGGGACTAGCTAGTGTTCTTTTAGATAGCCTTCTTGTCTTGATCTACTTTGTTGAGTCTATCTTGAGTCCCCCAATTCTAAGCTATTTTGCATTCCAATTCAGTAGAGTTATGACTAGGAGTTTTGAGGTCTATTACTCTAAAATTTTCTATGATTATGAGTTTGATTAACTCCGCTGAAACCTTCAACTTTTTCTTCTCTTCCCTGAAAACTCTATTATTACTTTCCCTCCAGAGCCCCCATCCAACATGTAATAAAGACTACCACCACAACTCTGTGATAAGAGGATGTTTGAATGGAGAAGCCCAACTTTCATTAATTTCCTTTACTTTTCCTTTCCAACCCATGGGAGGAGGAATTTGCTCATGATTTTCTGCCTGGTCTTCCACACATAGTTACAATGGAATAGCAAATGGTCAACATTCTCCTCAGCCTTCTCACAAAGTAGACACCTGTTGGCCAAATGTAAATCTTGTTTTTGGAGGTTGTCAACTGTAAGGATTCTATTATGGTTGAAAGTCCACTAGAAGAATTTGACCTTGGGAATAGATTTATTTTCCCATATTTGACTCCATTTGAAGCTATCCTTGTAAGACTTATCTAGGATCTTATATCCAGACTTGACTGTGTAGATACCATTGTTTTCTTTCCAAACCAGTTTATCTTCCATGAATTTCCTATGGAATCTATGGTTTTGGAGTTTCTTTAGCAAGGTATCAACCACAGTATTTAGTGGATAATCAAATTTAGACTGAGTAATTATCCAAACCTCCTTATCTTCTTTCATATTCCAATAATTATTGACATACCTCCCCAATATTTCCTACAAAATATCTTTGATGTCCACACAAATGGGGTGATAATCCAAGGGTAGGTAAGAAATCCAAGAGTCTTTCCAAAACCTAATTTTGTTTCCCTTGCCCACCTGCCAATAGAGCCCCTAAGATAGAGTGGATTTGGACTTAACAACATTGTTCCAGATGGAGGAACCTGAGGGTAGCAACTGAGTATTCATGAGGGAGGGTTCCCCATTTCCATTCATATATTTAGCCCTCATGGCTTGTGTTCTAATGTTGGATAGGAAAGATTAGTCTAGTTAGTATATAATTGATTAGATCTCTTTTCCTACGTAACATTTTGGTGCAATCGACGTATCCTACACTTGCACTTACTAATTTTATTCCTCGGATCTATAGATGTGTTTAATTAGTTGATAAATCTGATTAAACATCTAAGTTGCATAGATTCTTTTATCTCATATGTACTTAGAAAACAACACACTTGTAGAACTTTATTGTTGTGATTACCAAAATCTTACATTTTGGTGATTCTAATTCTTCTTACATTTGTAATTTTCTGATTTTCTTTATCAGATCTGATTAGTATTGAAGTGATTAAACATTTCATATTTGCACATCTTGCATTTATACTTCTTCATTATTGTGGTTACCAAAAACCTCACCTTTTTGGTAAATCCCGCTAGTCTTGCACATAGTGGTTATGATTAAAATTTTATTTTAGATCTTTTCTATGATTGATTAGTTACTAAATATGATTTCAAATTGCTATAGCATATCATACTTGTCATTTATGTTTAATTTAGAAAGAAAGAACATTCATACACCTATCTCTTCTTTGAGATTTGAAAGCAAAAACATAAACAAAACTCTCTAAATGCAAATATGTCCTCTTCTTTTCTTTCATCACTATCTACTTTACTTTGAAGGGTTGTTCCATCCACATCTACCTCTACTTCCATCACATCTTCCATAGTCCATGATAATTCCATAACTCATCCTATTGGTCTTCATCCCTTTGCCGCATATTCAAGCCTCTTGGATATCACTAAGGATGTGAAGACTTATTTTCTTCCTCCCTTAGTTGCATGTTCAAGACCCTTCGATATCACTAAGGATGTGAAGACTTCTTCACTTTCTCCTTTGGTTGAATGTTCAAGTTCATTGGGTATCACAAAGGATGTGAAGACTTCTTCTCTTTCTTTTTCGGTTGCATGTTCAAGTTCCTTGGGTATCAAAAAAGATGTGAAGATGCTCTTCTCTTTCTCCTTTGGTTGCATGTACCAGTTCCTTGGGTACCACAAAGGATGTGAAGAGTTCTTCTCTTTCTCCTTTGGTTGCATGTTCAAGCTCCTTGGCTATCATAAAGGATTTGAAGACTTCTTCTCTTTGTCCTTTGGTTGCATGTTCAAGTTCCTTGGGTATCACAAAGGATGTGAAGATTTCTTCTCTTTCTCCTTTGGTTGTATGTTTAAGTTCCTTGGGTATCACGAAGGATGTGAAGACCTCCCCTCTTCCCGCTTTGGTTGCATGTTCAAGACCATTAGATATCACTCATGATACAATCATAGATATTTCTCTCAACATCAATTTACCTACTCTTTATTTCAATGTTCTCCATGGTGGTAATGAATCTTTCATTAAGGAATACTTAAAGATCACATCAGATTTCACACGAACACTTGATTACAACAACCAAATCAACACAATTTATGTTTCCATTTCCTAAAAAGAACTTGCAAAACCTAAAATTGTTGTGCATCTTCATTCTTATCTTCCACAACCATAGTCTAACCTTGTGGTCACTATTCAAGGTGTGTCATAGCAACCTCATTACCATGCAATTTCTCACACATACAACATGTCGAACAACAAGAAAAATAAACAAAAAACAAGCTTTCCTACTTCTCTTCCACCTTATCAACCTTTTCTTCCTCCACCACTTCATCTTTCTCAACACACTAACACAAAATATGATCTTATCGAGTTGCTTCGCACTACTCCGGCTAAGATATCACTCTGAAAATTAATACAAACCTCACCTGCATACCACAGGATGCTCTAGGAGGCTCTATAAAAAGTGACTATTCCACCTTCTAATAGACCAAATGATGCAACAACTTTGTTTTATTGTATGCATGTGATGAGTTTCAATATCATCTTTCATCAACATGAATTACCTCCTCTTGAAGTTCAACAACAACATGATGAACTCATGATTTTGGTCATCATTAATAAAAATAAAATAAAGTGTACTATAATTGATAACAGATCAGGTCTTATATTTTGTAGCATAGACTTGTTACACAAAATTGATGTAGATATGTCTCTCGTTAAACATGATACTCTCTCCATTCGTGGCTTTGGTAATGTTGGTAGATGATCATTAGGTACAATCATGCTACCTGTTGAGGTTGGACCTGTGACCTTGCCATACTCTTATCCATGTCATGTCTGATTCTCTTTCATATAATCTTCTTCTTGGTATACCATGGATCCACACCATGGAAGCAGTCTCATCTCCTCTTCATCGTAAATTGAATTTGTTAGAACATAATGTTATTAGGGGTCATACCCTTATAACATTTATATAATGTTCTGATATAAGGTTATAAAACCTTATGTTAAAAAGCATATAAAATTTAATAATTAATAATCTAATAACTATTAGATTGTTAATTATTTACAAATGGTTGCTTTGATTGGGTGTGACTAATACCCCTTTAGGTATTATGCCACCTCTTCTACTTTATTTAAGGAGGTTATCTCTCATTTGACAGTGTGTGAATTTAGAGTTTTAAAGTGAATTATATCACTATGCACATAAGGTATTACTAGCCATGTGGAAGTATGTAGAGGAGTATATCCCTAGGTTCAATCTATTTTTAATAGACTATTTTTTATAAGTGTTTTAATAAAATGATGATTTATGTGATTTTTTACCTGAAAGGTTTTTCCCCATGTATATCTTTTGTATTGTGTTAAACTCATGCTTGTATAATTCTCATTATATTTATTTTATATTTTGTTTATAATGATTAGTATCCTAAGATCCTAATTTCTAACATGGTATCAAATCAGGTTAGGCTATACTAATCATTTTTATAGGTAATACTAGAATATGTGTAGAGCTTGATGGGAAACCTCTTAATGTTCAATCAACACTTATGCAAGGCCATTTGTGCAAGACATATGGTTTGCCTTTTCTATTGTTTTAAAATTAATTCATTAAAAATAGGTGAGGTACTTCTAATCATTTTTATTACAAATGTTATATGAAAGAATTTTCATACTAATCTTTTAACATAAGGATAATAGCCATAAGTCATATTTATTGCCCTTTTTCCATGTGGATTGAATGTCTATTAAAAAAAATGAAAATTACCTCTAATCATATTCAATTTTTTTTAGTTTATTATTTTAAATACTTAAATGCTATACAAATAATATTATTATGGATATTATACATCCAACCTTATTTGGTCTTTATAGCCTAATTAAGAAAATAATCAATATTCTTCTATCACCAAAAGTGGTCATAGTTATACAATTCTAAATTTAATACCAAAAGGTAAAACCTTTGGTGATATCTTTCCAAATGTATTGGAAGCCTAATAATCATGATTTAATACCATAAACATGGTAATAAAAGACACATTCATAAGGAGAGTTACACTATCACACCCCAAATTTTGACTATGATTAACTTTTTACTTGCACGTAATTAGTAGTTAATTATGCATGAATTAATGATTTGACACCATGTGAAAATGTCAGGATAAATCAAGATATCATGAGTTTATGTTTATATGATTAGAAATTAGACATGTGATTATAATATGTCATGATTATTTATTCATAAGGTTTATGGATTGACTAACGATGCACTAATCCAAGTTTGGTGATTGTAAGTTGTAACCATGAAACAAGTTTTCCACCTTCTGAGAAAGAGAGGGAGAGCATCATCAAAGAGAAGAGAATAGATGTATGGATAAGAATAGATTGTTTACCATCTAAGTCTCATGATTTCACAATTTTAGTGAACCTTCATCAATTATGGTAAGTTATGTTTGACCAATTGGTCAAAGTTAGGATTTGACTCAACAAATTGTCGATCGTCAACTAGTTTCATTATGTTGAGGTTATTGTCGAAAACTAAGTCAGGTTAGAACATGACCATCAAAAAGGAAATGGTTGATAGTCATTTTTTCTTTGTGTAAAGTAATATAGATTATATTAGAAGAGGAAATAAATACTAGTAGTTAAACTACTTATTATTGGTAATTCCTGATTGAAATTCTATTATTAATTTATCTATTTTTCACATTTAAACAATTTTGAGAGGGGTAGAATACCTCAACCCCATTCTCATATCATATCTGTGTTAGAGACAACATAAGTATACATTGTATACAATGATATTATGTTGTTAATATCTATTTTGATATGAACTACTAGTTAAAACCATAGTATGTAGTCGATGAGATTTTTAGGGAATGTGGTCTTATTGTAACTTAATGCAAAACCACTTCATTCTCTTGAGGACACTTGACTCCTTCCATCCATGTCAGTTATGGAGAGAAAGGAGGAGCTTTTGATCAATTTTGGAGTAGTCTTTATGACCAGTAACCACACCATCTTTCTATATGCCGCTTTAGAGTGTTTATAGGCATTGAAGAGGGAAGGATCTCCACAGTAATGGGCAGAGTAAAGCATTTTAAAAAGGTGATATCAATGAGGAATCATACTCAAGAATGTAATACATGATTACTTAGTTTAAAACAAGAAAAAAAGAGAGCCAACAACACCCATCAGAGAAGGAAAGGGACGGGAGACTGTTAAAAATCACAGAGCTCTATTATCTTCAAGATCCATGGGGATAGTGCAGTTGGAGATATGAAGGAGACTCTCTATAGAGAGTGAGGTGGGAGAGAGAAGAAGAGGGGATGACATTGAAGATTGTATCTTGTTCTGAGTCAAGAGCAGAGACAACACCCACATGAGAAGGTAACAATTTGGGTTTTCATGCATTAAATATATATCGTTATAGTTGCAAGCTTAAAACTAGATATAATCCATGGAAGAATGCATTATCTATATACATCATGAAAGATACCCTTGTATTAGTAGAATGTAAGTTCAAATATGTATACACCATGGTAGATAACTGTATAATGCAAGCTAAGAATGATAATCATATCATGAAGGATAACTCTGTAGTATTAGAGTGTAAGCTTTAAACTATATACCACCATGAAAGATATCTTTGTATGCATATCATTGTGATGGTCGTAGTCTAAACCACAATTTGCTATTGAATACACTACATTCATATACCTCTTACGAGCATTATACAGGATGTTGACAATGATGTATGCATTAAACTGTTACATTGAATGACTAACTTGAACTATCTTTTGTACACTTTGAAATGGATAGAGCATGGATGATAAACATACACTTTTACCTTTGAAATGGTTAGGGTGTGGCCAATAGACATGTAATCATATCTTGTAATGGTCATAAAAGGGCAGGTAGATATTATTTTATCCATGTATGATTGCAAAAGCCTAGAATAAACTATTTGAAATTATCATAAACCACTATTTTTACTGTGAAATGTATCGTATCTCTGCAAGTTCATAGACGTACATATACTTTGAGAGATAACATTATTATATTGTAGGACTAAACCCATGAATATATTGTGCAAGAGATCATTGCTTCTGCAATCTTACACCTGTGCAAAAATTTATACTATGGTAGATAACTTTCTCATGCCATTGTGACATAGGATTATGGAAAAATGTTGTGAATAACATTATTTTCATAGAGGTTTCTGGTTTGTAGGAAGTTGTCACTTACCTACGTATACTCGAGCAAACATACATTGCTTTAGTTGTCAAAAAAACCAAATCTATGTAGAAACCTAGCATAAAAAATGTAGAGACTGACCCTTTTTTTTAGAACTCAGATATAAACCTAGAGGTTGAGATGAGTAAGATTAAAGAAAGTTTAGACAATGATAGGTTCACATTTCACAATGTTTTATATTTATAAGATTTAATGTTTATAATGAAAGATATGGTGATAGATATTCACTTTTGTAGAATATATGATATTGATATTGATATCCTTGAAAACACCTAAGTATAGAGATATAATATCACAATTGCATTAGACAAGTAATGATAAGCATTACCATGATATACAAAGGATGTTATATATGAGTTCATAACCTATCCTATATCGAAAGTTGGTGGACTTAAGAAGACCAAGAGGTTGAAAATATTATATTATTATTTTAGACTAAAACCTATTTAGGTTGAAAGATAGAACTTAGTCAAAAGATTAGTTATGATAATGATAGTATTCATTAAGATCTTAAATGAATGAGGATATACCTCCTATACTATGTTTATACATGTTATGACAAATTTGAATTCAAACAATGCCCAAGTGGTCAAGAGGAGACCAGTGGTTATCGTTTCCTTGTTTATTTATTATAAATTCTTACTTTTGGAAAACAAGAGTATTTGATATTCCAATGCGTTGGGATAGAGAAGTTAAATTCCTAGATTTCACCCTAAAGGGTTAAAAAAACTTGAAAACTCTTAAATTGATTATGATATTGAATTAGTCTATTGTTTATTATGGTTGACAGCGAATGGTTGAGAAACTATGAAACACTTATGATAAAATAAATGATTTCTTGATAGAGTCATAAACTTGTTATACTACACAAGAGTGCTCAATATTTGGGTCATTGAGTAGAATGACAGGAAGTCATAGACCCTAGTATTTGCAAGTATCCAAAGAGGGACTCTCTAAAAGGTTAAAGTCACCTAAATCCATATATAGTGTGTATATCCTAGTTTAAGGATTAATTCTAAGTCACATTGACTAGGATTTGAGTTTAGTCAAGAAAATTTATGTCTAAGTTACTAGTCAAACAAGTCAAACTATAGGATGATGTAGTCGTTGAACACACCAGGATACTGAGAGGGGGGTGAATCAGTATCTAAACAAACTTCAAATCCTCTAGAGTAGATTAAAACTTAAGCATTATAGGACCAACATAAACATGAAATATCAATACAAAGTAGATCAACACATAACACCAGATATACATTGAAAACCTAAGAAGGGAAAAACCATGGTGAGGATTAAGTCACAATATATGAATCTTAAAATTACAACTTTGTTTTAGGGCTATAACCTAATGAAGCTACTACTCCCTGCTAACTTTGTTTTAAAGATACAACCCAAGGAAGCTACTAATCCCTGAAGACTTGGTTTTAGGATCACTCCCAAGGAAGCTACAACTCCCTACTGAAAATTTTTTAGGGCTCCAACCCAAGGAAGCATCTGTTGCAAGTATGTGCTAATTAGTGTTGTCATTGATGTCAACATGTTTGTGTTGTCATTAGTGTCACATGTGCTCTTGTTTTGTTGCTTGATTGTGATGAGTTAGTTGTTTTGTATTGTGTTCTATAAGTGTTGAAGATGATAAGAATATGTTCCTGATATTGAGTATCCAAGTGCTTTTGAGAAAAGTTGGTTCATACTGAAGACAGAGTTGTGAAGATGTATTCTAACTTAAAGGATACTGTCTGAGCTTTTGCTCCGCATTTCTTCGGTGTTGAAGACTGAAGTGTGAGATTTGGATATGTTTTATAGAAGTGTTGGAAGATACTAAATCCATAATTTGGTGGTCCAGATCACTGTGTAGAAGAAGTTCTATTCACCAATTTGAAGACTGTGCCTGGTAGCATTTATAGTGTGACAAGGAGAAAGTATTTTGCTCTGCATTTCTCCGCAATTTGGTTTTTGGTCTTGCGGTTTTGGACATATGTTTATAAGGTCCTTAGATATCATTATTCTAAAGGATTTGTGATTTGGTGCTCCAGAAATCAAGTTATTGATTAGCAGAGTTTGACAGTGTTTGTTGTCATGAGCAGTTTGTGATTTGTCTTCAAGTGATATTTGTTGTCTTCAAGTGAGATCTGTTGCGGATGGATTTGTCAGCTCCTAGGTGATTTCATGTTGTTTGTGGATGTCTTCAAATCATGGTAAAGGCTTGTGCTTGATCTGCAAGTAATGATTGAGCTCTTGGAAGCGTGTGTCTTAGTATTCTTGCTGTTTGCACAAGTTAGGTCGACTTGGATGCTAACACTCTTTGTGGATGTGTTTCGTGGATTGTAGAAGCATGTTGAAGCATGTGAATATGTATTTGGGTCTGAGCTAAGCCATGAAGTATTCTTCCTTAATTCATTTGCTTTGCAATTTTGTTTAGGTCCAGACCTAATTAGAATTATGTATGTTTGCCAACCTTGGAGATTGTTCCAATGGTTATATATTGTATTGCTGACCTTGATGTATGTTCCAAGGTTGATGATTGGTATAAATATATGTAATGATTCATGTGTTTAAGTGGGGATGTGAAGATGCGTAAATGAGAGTGTGTGTGTTGTAAGGGCAATGAAGGTGATTTGTATTATGCTTCAATGGAACTAAACTTAGGCATGTTGTAGATGTTATTATATTTGTTCATAGCAGTGAGCCACCCCTCCAGGCAGTGATCCAACCCTTGACAGTGAGCCACCCCTCAATAATGAGCCCTATTTATAGTGAGCATTTCTTTAGATAGTGAGTCCTTGGGCAGTGAGCTCTTTGGTAGTGAACCTCCTTTGTTATTCAATATTGTTACTACATTATACTATGAGCTAACACTCACCGTGGTTTTAACCTTTTAGGGTTTTCCATGTAAAACTCTAGTGTTCATGTGTGTATGGTGTTGATGTGTTTAAGTTTTGTTTCTGCACTTCATGCTTAATATTCATAATAGATAAAGAGGTTCAAGTAAGTGAATGTGAATATGATTTTGTTTAAGAAGAGTTAAAGTTTTTGATACAACTAATTCACCCCCCCTCTCATTTGTCTTGTGCCTTCAACAATTGGTATCAAAGCAAAGTTCCTTAGAAGAAAACATAATAGCTTAAGGTAGATCTAGGATGATGCACATGGATAAGCTGCCCCTCAAGTGTTTCAAGTGTGGCAAAATTGGTCATTATGCATCAAGATGTCCAAAGAGAAACTTGAGAAGTAAGAAAGAAGAAAATATAAGCAGAATGTCTAAGAGAACCTATTATGATGTTGAACATAATGAAGCTTACGACTGCTTGCCTACTAATTCAAAGGATGTCATTCGTGGTATTGATCCTGAAGGATGTTTTGATCCAAAGGTAAGTCCTAGTAGTGAAGATACTTTTCAAGAAAAGAATTATTGGGTTATTGATAGTAGTTTCTCAAATCATATGATCGGTGATAGAAGTAAGTTTATTAATTTTGAGAAATGTGATGAAGGATTAGTCAAATTTAGAGATAACTATACGGCTAAGATATGTGGAAAAGGATCAATCTGTCTCGATGGAAAACAACATAATAATGATGTTCTTTATGTTAAAAGTTTAAGGCAAAATCTCTTGAGTGTTGGACAATTGTGTAGAAAAGGATACAATATTGTATTTCAAGATGACATTTTTGAGATCAGAGAAAAATCTAGAATTGTGATAGGTGCTAGAAAAAGGACAGAAGGAAACCTCTATCATCTTAGAGAAGGTGATTATTATTCCTCTATGACTTAGATTAGTGAAAGTTGGCTCTGGCATAGGAGATTGTGTCATATCAATCTTGACGATCTAGTAAGAATAAGTTTAGCTCAAGTTGTGAAAGATCTACCAGAGATTACAAAACCTAACAATATCATCTGCAAGGAGTGTCAAGATGAAAAGTAAGCAAGAGGAACCTTTCAAGATGAAGAAAAATCATCTACTAGACTATTGGAGTTGGTTCATACAAACCTTTGTGGTCCCATAAGAGTAAGAAGTTTCCATGATGGCAGGTATTTTATGTTCTTCATCGATCATTATTCTAGAATGACTTGAGTTACTTTTCTTAAAGAAAAATTAGAAGCCCTAGATGGGTTTAAAGCATTTAAAGAAATGGTTGAAAATGAGTTGGATATCAAGATCAAATTCTTGAGGTCTAACAGAGGAGAAGAGTTTACTTCTAATAAGTTTAATGTGTTATGTGATAATCATGGGATAAAGAGACAACTATCTAATCCTAAAATTCCACAACAGAATAGGGTGATGGAAATAAAGAATGGGACTGTTTAAGAAGCTGCAAGGACAATGATAGAGGAAGCAAATCTACCAAAAAGATTTTGGAAAGAAGCAATTCAGACTATTGTCTACACACAAAATAGAGTACAAGTAAAAGCAAATGATGAAAGAACTCTCTTTGAACTATGGTATGGAAAGACTCCCACTGCTAAATATTTCAAAATTTTGGGAAGCAAATGTTTTATCAGAAGAAAGGAATAAATAGGAAAGGATGATGAAAAGTATGATGAAGGTATTTTTCTTAGGTATTCATCTTGGAGAAAATCTTACCAGTGCTATAACAAGAGACTAGGGAAGATTGTTGAAAGTACCAATGTCAAGGTTGATGAAGACATACATAAATATTTAGAAGTTAATAAATATGCATAAGATTCAGATAGGGAATTACAGTCTGAAGAAAAGGAAATGTAGGATGAAGTTCTAGAAGAGTGTCAAATCATTAGTGATAAAAGAAAATGTGAATTGACAGGATGCAGAGCTGATGAAGAACAAATAAACTTGTGTTTGATTTCTAAAGTTGAACTTGAAATAGTGATTAAGGCCTACAATGATATCAAATCTTCAAAAGAAGAATGTTTGTCCACTGACATTGAAGAACTCAAAATTGCTCTTGAAGACCTAGAAAGATCTAAAGAAGAAAACATGGACTTAAAGGAGAATATCAGTGAAGCAAATGAATACATTAGAAATTTAAGAGAGCAAGTCAAGAAGCTTGAACAAAGACATAAAGACGATAGTGAAAAATTAAGGTTAGCAAATGAAGAAAAAGCAAGAATTGAAGAATGTTTGAAAGACAAAATTGAAGATTGTACAAAGCTTGAGCGAGAAGTTATGAACCTAAAATCAGACTTGGAAAAGGCAAAGAACTATGAAGAGAAGTTCAACATAAGTTCAATAAAACTTGATGAGATGATTGACTATTAGAAGAGTTTTGATGACAAAGAAAGCCTAGGATTTGAGAAAGGTGAATGCTCCAAATCAGGTCAAACAGTGAATGCTGAGAACAAGAAAGACAAAGGCAAGTAGATCCAGAATCAAAGGAGTGGACCAAGAAGACCACCGATCAGGAAACCAAATGCTCAAAGGTATCCATCTTTCAATGGTTATTGTCATTCATGTAATAAGTTTTGTCATAAGGCTACTTAATGTAGGAGCAGAATAAATCAAAATGTTCCATCTTTCTTTGGTCAGTGCTTTACTTGCAAGAGAATTGGTCATAAAGCTAGTGAATGTAGAAGACAGATAAAGAAGCGTTATAGTGATTCTCAATCCTTTAGTGGAAGTTGCTTTACATGTAATAGATTTGGACACAAGGCTAACCAATCCAGGTCCAAATTGAATGGAAGGAACAATAGTAAAAGAAATGTTGTGTGCTATGATTGCAATAGGACTGACATATTGCAAAGTTTTGTAGAAGCAGGAACATGAAGAAGGATAACCTGGTAGAAAAGAAGAAAATAGTGCAAAAGGATGATCTCGTAGAAACCAAGGAGATGAAAAAGACATGGATCAACAAGGATATAAATGAAGTCAAAAATAAGCTTGTGCCAACCTCTGGTACAAATGTTTCCTCCAGGAATTAGATGCATAAGGAAGTACATCTGTCTTGTGTGGTTTAGAAGTCATTCTTTTCTAGGCTGATGATGGAGTCTACCTCTCATGGGGAACATGTAGTGATACTGAAGAATGTTGTAGGCTGAAGGAAGCATTTAGGATAATTAAGAATAAGTGCAAGTATGTGTAGTGGAAAGAGATATGTTGCCCTTTTCCATTGATGTCAAAGGGGGAGAGAGTTCATGTGAAAAACCTAGAGAAAAAGAGAGTTCAGAT
Organism: Cunninghamia lanceolata; assembly: GCA_027924645.1. Classification (NCBI taxonomy): domain Eukaryota; kingdom Viridiplantae; phylum Streptophyta; class Pinopsida; order Cupressales; family Cupressaceae; genus Cunninghamia; species Cunninghamia lanceolata. Next base: position 11,523,886 of record BSBN01000987.1, on the reverse strand, counting down.
GTGTAAAGAGAAAGGGGGAGTTCTAATACACAGTTATGTCTTGATGGTGGAACATGTTGTTCAGTTTTTCACATCATATGTTGCCATCAATGACAAAGGGGAAGATTGTTACAAGTATGTGCTAATCGGTGTTGTCATTGATGTCAATATGTTTGTGTTTTCATTAGTGTCAACTATGCTCTTGTTTTGTTACTTGGTTGTGATGAGTTAGTTTCTTTGTTCTGTGTTGTATAAGTGTTGAAGATGATAAGAATATGTTCCTAATATTTAATATCCAAGTGCTTTTGAGAAAAGTTGGTTCATACTGAAGACAAATTTGTGAAGATGTATTCTAACTTATAGGATACTGTCTGAGCTTTTGCTCTACATTTCTTCTGTGTTGAAGACCAAAGTGTGAGATTTTGATATGTTTTAGAGAAGTGTTTGAAGATACTAAATCCATAATTTGGTGGTCTATATTACTGTGCAGTAGATGTTCTATTCACTAGTTTGAAGATTGTGCTTGGCAACATTTGTAGTGTGATAGGGAGAAAGTATTTTTCTCTGTATTTCTCCGCAGTTTAGTGTTTCATCTTGTGGTTTTGGACATATGTTTATAAGGTCCTTAGATACCTTCATTCCAAAGGATTTGTGATTTGGTGCTCTAAAAAGTAAGTTATTGATTACCAGAGTTTGATAGTGTTTGTTGTGAGCAGTCTGTGATCTATCTTCAAGTGATATTTGTTGTCTTCAAGTGAGATCTATTGCAGATGGATTTGTCATCTCCCAGGTGATTTCATGTTGTTTGTGGATGTCTCTAGATTATGGTAAAGGCTTGTTCTTTATCCACAAGCAATGATTGAGCTCTTGGAAGCATGTGTATAAGTATTCTTGGTGTTTGCACAAGTTAGGCTGAGTTGGATGCTAGCACTTTTTGTGGATGTGTTTCATGGATTATAGAAGCATGTTGAATCATGTGAAGATGTATTTGGGTCCAAGCTAAGCCGTGACTTGTTCTTCCTTAATTCATTTGCTTCACAAGTTTGTTTAGGCCAAGACCTAATTTGAATTATGTATGTTTTCCGACCTTAGAGATTGTTCCAATGGTTGTCTATTGTATTGCCGACCTTGATGTATGTTCCAAGGTTGATGATTGGCATAAATATATGTAATGAATTCATGTGTTTAAGAGGGGATGCAAAGATGCATAGATGAGAGTGTGTGTTGTAAGGGCAACAAAGGTGATTTGTATTGTGCTTCAATGGAACTAAACTCAGACATGTTGTAGATGCTATTATAATAGTTCATGGCAGTGAGCCATGCCTCCAGGTAGTGAGCGAACCCTTGGTAGTGAGTCACCCCTTAGTAGTGAGCCCTATTTATAGTGAGCATTTATTTGGATAGTGAGTCCTTGGGTAGTGAGCCCTTTGGTAGTGGGTCTCCTTTGTTATTCGGTATTGTTACTACATTATATTGTGAGCTAACACTCACCATGGTTTTTCCCTTTTAGGGTTTTCCATGTAAAAATCTGGTGTTCATGTGTGTATGGTGTTGATGTGTTTAAGTTTTATTTCTGTACTTCATGCTTAATCTTCATAACAAATAAAGAGGTTAAAGTAAGTGAATGTGAATGTGATTTTTTTAAGAAGAGTTAAAGTTTTTGATAAATTGATTCAACCCCCCTCTCAATTGTCTTGTGCCTTCAATAGTAACTACTCCCTGAACTGAGAGTGAACTCAGTAAAAATTACAGCATGACAGTCCTTCTATTATCTAAAATTAACAATGAAGCTCGACACACCTTTGATGATTGCAATTCTTCCAATTCACATTTGTTCTAATGATTGGATCAGTTAGGCACACTCTTCACTTCCCTCTTATCACAAAAATATCTTCAAGATGAATCATGACATCCCTTGTTATTTCTACTCTTTCTCCTTCAGTCACACATCATAATGCATATAATATTCATATTCTTCTCTTCACATGCTCGCATTCGCAATCATACCTCACCTAGATCAACTAGGTTTACAATATATACATGACATTACTTTGATTTCATTACAAGTCAGCCAATACAACAAGAATATTACATTTTACAAGTCAGCCAGAGATCACACAGCATGAAACATGTATAGGGCAAATTCTAACAGGAACTACATGCTACTCCAAGAAGATACATACACTTTGTAGATCCCAACACATGCTTAGCCTGGTCCTAAACATCCTTCACAACAACATCCTTCAAGGAATAACATCTACACACTTTACAAATTTGAATTAGGTCACACTTAAGAAAGAACATATGAAGCTTGTAGCACAATGGTCTTCACACTCTTGGCGGTACTCATGAATGTTTAAACATTGCTTGTTCTTCTTCCAGATGAGTCAGAAGGACCTATACACCATCACCAAATTCTCCTTGCACTTCACACAGCAACAACTTTGTGGCGTACATCATCAGTACTCCTCAGTTGGCTTCAACCATAATAATTCTTCATAAATTGACTTGAAAACTTTATGCGGTACGGAAAACATGAAGGATCTTCATGAAAATTCTTTCAAATGAGTTGGCCTAATCCATACAACATCTTCAAGCACTCCTTGAACTCTGCACAACAAAGATTTTGTGCCGCATACTTTCAATCATGTGACCTGGGAACAATCAAGCATCCAGAACTCACTGTCACACTTCTATCATTTGAAAATTGAACTTGCTAACCTCCAAACCACCTGAAACTACAATGTAGTGTGCATGGATCATCCTTGAACATTCCCACAAATCTTCATGATCAATCCTTCACTTGCGAAGGAATGCAGAGTATTCCAATTAGCATTCATCATCACATTACTCTACTAGAGCACAAACCAGAACTCTATCTCCCATAACTTTCACTGTGAAGGAGAAAATGATCTAAAACTTTGGATTTAGCACCTTTACATCATATTGAACTTAAAATCTAAACCACATGACCATATCTTCAAATGCGAAGGAATGTAGAGCATTTTACTGAGCAATCTTCCAAGCAGCTTCCTGCAGCAGAAACCTTCACCAACTTTCGAAGGCCAAAACCTTCATATAGCAGCACATACATCCTTAGGAACAAAAGGAAGGATCATACAACATGCCATAGGTCATCAAAAACATATTTTCATCCTCATCATAGATTCTAATTCTCATCTTAATATATCATCATTCATCTCAATTCTTCTAATTCCCATCTTAATATATTATCATGAAATCATCTCTACGGACCACAAACATGCTCAATACAACTTTACCTTATGCTAATCAAGGCATGAAATCCAACCATCAACATCAAAAACCAACCAAGAACATCATGAACATTATTGCATCTCACTGTATCTCTATTACTGTACTAGTATATCATCATCACAAACGGAGTGTTGACCTCACTCTAAGTGTTGACATCAATGACAACACATACCTCCAACAATCTCCCCCTTTGTCATTGATGGAAAGACACACACCTACTTGTTTTCTCCCTTAGGTGTACATTTCTCTCTCCCCCTTTGACATCAATGACAAAGGGCAAAAACTTCTCCCCCTTAGGGCATAAACCCTCTCCCTGAGGTGCACATCTTCTTGACTTTTTGATGTTCATATACTTTTTCTTGAAGAAACTCACTGACTCCCCCTATCAGTACCAACCCCTACATGCTCCCCTTGAGAGGTAGCCACCATCAGTCTAAGAAAAAAGATATAGCATGAACTCCCCCTCGATAGATGCACCACTATGCATCTAGCAAGAAGGAGGGGCAATTACCCCTAACTTCTGCCAAAGATACTCAAAAGTATCCTTTACAAGAGCCTTTATGAAAATATCTACAATATGATCCTTTGTTGGAACATATTCCAATCTCACTTCCTTATCTACAAGCTTCTCTCTTAAAATGTGATACCTAATTTATATATGCTTGGTTCTAGAATGCATCACTGGATTCTTTGAAATATTGAGGGCACTTGTATTATCACATAGAATAGGAATGGGCTCATCATACAGTACCTTGATATCCTTCAAAGTTTGTTTCATCCAAAACACTTGTGTATAGCAGGATGCTGATGCAATATACTCTACCTCTATAGTTAATAAAGACACTAAATCTTGTTTCTTTCTCTGCCCTAAAAACTAATCTATTTCCTAAGAAGAATGCGCCACCACTTGCACTTCTTCTATAATCAACACAACCAGCCCAACCAGTATCAGTGTAAGCACTTAGATCAAAGTCATTACCTCTAGGATACCATAAGCCATAATCCAGAGTTCCCTTCAAGTATCTAAATATTGTTTTCACTATCTTCTCATGGGTTTTCTTAGGGTTATCTTGATATCTGGCAACCACACATACTACATGCATAATATCAGGTCTAGAAGTAGTCAAGTATGACAATCCTCCAATCATAGATCTATAGAGTGTCTGATCAACCTTTGGAGACTCATCATCTTGCTCAAGTGATAACCAACAACCATAGGAGTACTTACTGGTTTGGATTCCTCCATACCAAACTTCTTCAACATCTCTCTAACATAGTTATCCTGAGAAATAAAGATACCATCATCTAGTTGAGCAATTTGAAGTCCAAGGAAGAAGGCCATCTCACCAATCATAGACATCTCAAACTCTTTCTACATCTCCTCTACAAACCTCTTACACATATAATCATCTCCACCAAAGATGATGTCATCAACATATACTACAACTATCAATATCATATCTCCTTCTTCCTTGATGTAACGATTACTATCTGTGGTACCTTTCTTGAATCCTTGTTGAAGTAAGTAGTTATCCAACCTAGCATACCAAGATCTAGGTACTTGCTTGAGACCATACAAATCTTTCTTGAGTCTGCACACCATGTCTGGATCTTTTGATGTATGGAAACCATCTGGTTGCTCAATGTAGACTTCTTCCTCTAGATCACCATTCAAAAATGTTGACTTGACATCCATCTGATAAACCTTGAAGTTCTTATGAGTAGCAAGGGCAAGAAACATCCTGATTGCCTCGATCCTGGCTACTAGAGAAAAAGTTTCCTCAAAATCAATTTGCCTTCAACTTGAGAATAGCTGTCACACACCAATCTTTCTTTGTTCCTCACAACTTCACCATCTTCATTTATCTTGTTTCAGAACACCCACTTTGTTCCTATAACATTCTTATTTGTTGGTCTGGGAACCAATTCCCATGTCTAATTCTTATCTATCTGATTCAGTTCTTCTTCCATTGCTTTCAACCATATATCATCTTTGCTTGCATCAGCAAAGTTTTTGGACTCTACCTTTGATAACAAACACAAATTTACTTGCTCACGTGTCTTTGCAAACCTTCTCCTGGTCGGCACACCTTCTTTATTATTTCCAATGATCTGATTTGCTGAATGGTTCTTCTAAACATACTTTGCTAGAGTCTTAGGGATCTGCTCTAGTTCTTGTTCCTTCTCTTCTTTCTCTTCTTTTTCTTCTTATTCTTTAATACAGGTAAATATATCAGATTCACAGTCCTTTTATTCTTGTGAAATTTGGTACAAGTCTTCATCTACCTTGACATTTGTGCTTTCAATCATCTTTCCCAATCTCTTGTTGTAGCATCTATAGGCCTTAATTCTAGTTGAGTAACCAAGAAAGATCCCTTCACTTCTTGAATCAAAATTTCCTATGTCTTCTTCATCTCTTCTGATATAGCATTTATTGCCAAAGATCCTAAAGTATCTAACAGTGAGAGGTCTTCCATACCATAGCTCATAAGGGGTCTTAGTTCTATTGACCCTCAGTTGTACTCTGCTAATCAGATAGGCAGCAATGTGAACTACTTTGTTCCAGTAAATGTCAGGCAAATTTGCATCTTTCAACATTTCCCTAGCCATCTCTTGTACAATCCTATTCTTCCTTTCTACTACCCCATTTTGCTGACGGGTTCTATGAGCTGGCAGATGTTTCCTAATACCATGATCACAAAACTTTTCAAATTTATTTGAAGTAAACTCACGTCCTCTATCAAACCTCAAACATTTGATCTTCACATCCATTTCATTCTCAACTATATCTTTGAAAATCTTAAACTTATCAAAGGCTTCTAATTTTTCTCTTAAGAAAGTAACCCAAGTCACTCTAAAATAATCATCAATAAGCAACATGAAATAGATTTCACCTTTTTGACTCTTTATCCTTCTAGGGCCACATAGGTCAGTGTGGATCAACTCTAATAGCATTGAATAAGAATACTCGATCTTGAAATTTGTCTTTGTCTGCTTTCCTATTTGACATTCCTTGCATAATGTGTTTGCAGGCTTGGTTATCTTGGGTATATCTCTCACCACATGAATAGAGCTGATCTTTACCATATTATCAAAGTTGATGTGTCCCATTATCTTATGCCACATCCAACACTCACTAGATTAAGCCAATAAATAGGTTCTTCCATTTACCACCTTTAGATGATAAATATCTCCATATGCCTTGATGTCTTCTGCAACTAATTTTTTGGACCCTGCCTTCCTGATTTCACATCCTTTGGCATAAAAAGTAAGATTGTATCCTTTACTGTACATTTGACTAACACTGGGAAGGTTATTCTTTAGCCCTTTGACATAGAGGACATCCTGAGTCCTATTCTTCTCATCAATAGTTATAGCACCATTTCTATAGATTTGTGTTGACTCATCACCACCAAACTTAATAGCTCCACCATTCCACTTCTCAAGGCTGATAAACTTCTCCTTGTCACCAATCATGTGGTTGGAGAAGCTACTGTTAATTACCCAAGTATTGGCTTCTTCTTTTGCATGAAAGGTAGTCCATACAACCATTGATTTTTCATTGTCTTGATCATTCTACAAGGTATCAGACTTTTCACAATTCCCAAAATCATCCTTTTTGTCACCAACATTCAAGGCCATGAAAAGAGTTTCATTATTTGAATCATCATGATCCTCATCTTCTGAAGAACCACTACTCTCTATGGAATACAGACTTATTTTGAACTTGTCTCTCTTGTTACTATCCCTTGATTCTTTAAAAGGGCATTTAGAAGCAAAATGATCAATTTTTCCACAATTGAAACATTTGAAAGGTAACCTACCTTTGTATTTTCTAGTTCCCTTATTCAATCTTCTTACAAAGTTTGCCTCTACCTCATCAAGTTCATCATCTTGATCAGCTACTTTATCTTATGTCTTCTTACTTGCTTTGAATGTTTCTTCTTTCTTTGGAGCACCTTTGTCAAATTCTCTCATTTCAAAGGCAATGAGAGAGCCAAACATTTGATTTACTATATATGTATCTAAATCCTGAGTCTCCTCAATAGCAAATACCTTATGACTGTGGGAATTAGGAAGAGTTCTTAGTACCTTCTTCACAATGTCATCTTCTTTTACTATTCCACCAAGACATGTGATGCCATTAACTATTTCATCCACTTAAAGCATATAACTGACAATGTCTTCATCTTCTTTCATCCTCAGGGTCTCAAATTTATTCTTGAAGATTTGCATCTTAGCTTGCTTCACTTTACTACCTCCTTCATAAGTGCTTTCACATTTTACCCAAACATCCTTAGTAGATTTGCAACTCATTACCTTTAGAAGTTCTAAATCAACTAGCCCACTCATGATAGCACTCTTTTCCTTGGCATTGTTATCATACAACCTAATCTCATCAACATCTGTAGGCTCAGAAGCAGGAGCAATGTAACCCTTCTTGACATCTTGCCACACACCAAATCCTAGAGAAGATAGATAGTTTTCCATCCTTAGTTCCAAAAGGAGTAATTTGTTCTATCAAACATAGAAGCCTTGTGAGATCCATTATGATCCATCTCGAAACTTCCTCAAGAGGTTAAGCTTCTTCTGAGTAACTTGGCTCTAATACCAAATGTTGAACACACTAGGATACTAAGAGGGGGGTGAATCAATATATAAACAAACTTCAAATCCTCTGAAGTAGATTAAAACTTAAGCATTACAAGATCAACATAAACATGAAAGATCAACACAAAGCACATCAACACATAACACCAGATATACGTGCAAAACCTAAGAAGGGAAAAACCACGATGAGGATTAACTCACAATATATGAAGCTCAAAATTACAACTTTCTTTTAGGGCTACAACCCAAGGAAGCTGCTACTCCCTAAATTCTTGGTTTTAGGGTCACTCCTAAGGAAGCTACAACTCCCTGTTGACTTTGTTTTAGGGCTACAACCAAAGGAAGCAACTACTCTTTGAATTGAGAGTGAACTCAGTAAAGATTACAACATGATAGTCCTTCTACTATTTGAAACTGACAATGAAGCTCACACCCTTGATGACTGCAATATTGCCTCTTCACACTTCTTCTGATGATTGGATTAGTTAGACACTCTTCACTTCCCTCCTATCACAAAAATATCTTCTAGATGAATCAGAACAACCCTTATTACTTCTGCTCTTTCTCCTTCAGTTGCACATCATAATGCATGTAATATTCATATTCTGCTCTTCACATGCTCACATTTACAATCATACCTCACCTAGATCAACTAGGTGTACAATATATACATGACATTACATTGATTTCATTACAAATCAGCCAATACAACAAGAATGTTACATTTTACAAGTCAGGCAGAGATCACACCACATGAAACATGTAGAGGGCAAGTTATAACATGAGCTACATGCTACTCTAGGAAGAGACACACACTTTGCAAATCCCAACACATGCTTAGCCCAGTTCTAAACATCCTTCATAGCAACATCCTTTAAGGAATAACATTCACACACTTCACAAATTGGAATTAGGTCACCCTTAAGCAAGAACACATGAAGCTTGTAGCACAATGGTCTTCACACTCTTGACGGTAATCATGAATGTTTAAACATTGTTTGTTCTTCCAAATGAGTTGAAAGGACCTATACACCATCTCCAAATGCTTCTTGAACTCTGTACATCAACAACTTTGTGGCGCACATCATCAGAACTCCTCAATCGGCTTCAACCACAATAGTTCTTCATAAAGTGACTTGAAAACTTTGTACGGTACTAGAAACATGAAGGATCTTCATGAAAATTCTTTTAGATGAGTCAGCCTGATCCATACAACATCTTCAAGCACTCCTTCAACTCTACACAACAAAGATTATGTGCTGGATACCTTCAATCATGTGACCTGGGAACAGTCAAGCATCTGGAACTCACTGTCACTCTTCTGTCATTTGAAAACTAAACTTGCAGACATCCAACCACTTGAAGCTGCAATGTAGTGTGCATTGAACAATTCTAAACATGTCCACAAAGCCACATGAGCAATCCTTCACTTGCAAAGGAATGTAGAACATTCTAATCAGCCTTCATCATCACATTACTCTACCAAAGCAACTTTACATAATACTAAAATTAACCTCTAAACTGCATGACCATATCTTCAAATGCAGGGGAATGTAGAGCATTTTACTAAGAAGTCTTCTAGGTAGCTTCCTGTAGAAGAAACCTTCACCAACTTCTAGAGGCTGAAACCTTCATATACCAACACCTATATCCTTAGAAACAATAGAAAGGATCATACAACATGCCATAGGTCATCAACAACATCTTTTCATTCTTAGAATAGCTTGTAATTCCCGTCTTAATATATCATCATTCAACTTAGTGCTTCTAATTCCCATCTTAATGTATTATCATGAAATCATCTCTGTGGACCACAAACATGCTCAATACAACATTACCTAACTCTGATCAAGGCATGACATCCAACCATGAACATCAGAAACCAACCAAAAACATTGGGAACATTACTGCATCTCATTGTATATCTATTACTATATTGGTATATCATCATCACAAACTAAGTGCTGACCTCACTCTAAGTGTTGACATCAATGACAACACATACTGCAAACAATAGTTTCCAAGTTCAGTTAGATGTGTGTGAATACATGACTACGTTTATTGCAAATGTCTATTTGTAGAGAAAATTAGGCCAAAGTGATGTAGTTGTCTCTACATGCATTAGTCGGTTCACCATTTCTAGATTGCATAACCTATTAGAATGATCATACTTAGCTAGAAGATTGTCTAGAGTTGTATGGTTGATTGAGTTACGTAGAACACAACACTAGGACTCAGATGGCAACCTAATGGCTCCTTATGTCTATACTCTTCGTGAAGTGTAGGGCCACTTCCAGATGGAAGATGAGCGGGGGACCGCCAGTCTGTAGTTGGAGGAAAAGCACTTGGATGATGCTCTTCCTTTGTAGCAGAAAACTCACTGAGACTTGTGAGACATATACCAGAATCCGGACGTAGTATACTTCATGATATGACTTATGATTGTCAAACTTATGTAAACTTATTCATATTTCCAAGTGCAAATTATTTGTAATTGTAAAGTGAAATGATTTTACTATGATTTTACCTATGAATATATTGTAATTTCAAGGTTGAAAAATATTTAGAAAAGATATACATTTAATTTTATGAGATTATGCAAATGCTAAAAAAAAATTCTCACTCATGGTTAAACATGTTCATTTATTTTCTTTGTAAATTTTGTTAGTAATTTCAAGATGTATGAGTTGGTATGTTGCATATGGTATCAGAGCTACCGAGTTCAACACATGGATCTAGAAGCTCACTACGAGAAAACTTATCAACATTTAAAAGATTGGCTAATGTTTGAAATTGGTTTTATGCCAGAATGGTGTGGAGAAGAACCAAGAAAACTTCCAAGAAGTCTATTCCTTAGAACTTACCCAAGATAGTGGTTATGAAAGAACCAACTAAGGAGGTCAAGCTCCAAGAAGATATAAACTATGTTGAGGGTGCATGGCTAGAAGAATTTGAAACATTCGTTGATGCTCTTAAGCATATTTGACTAGAAAAGAAACAACACAAGAAACTAGCTAAGAAACCCATTGTTCCTACTTGTGTAGTTAAACTGAATAAACTGTCTGCTAGTCACGACATGTCATTTGTGTGTGGTCGTGATGCCCTTGTTTTAGGAAAAGAGGTGTTCAAGGCGTACCTACGTGTACATCCACCATCTATGTTTGTTTTATTGGATTATGATGGGGAAGAGGGACCTGAGGAATGTCCTTTAACTAACAGAGACATGTAGTCTTGTTGAGTTATCTATCTAAATAAGGATGTATTTATACCCATAATAAACTATGATAAAGATGAGATTGTTTTGCACAAATCTGAGTATTATGAATAAATTTTATGATGAATTTTGAATTAATGGGATGGATTATTTCTGAATTCTAATCTATAACTTAATACGAATATCAGGTATGATATAGAGTATCATCATGGTTCAAATTGAACAAATCTTGGAGATAGTCAGGGAGAGTCAAATCCTTCTGAAAACGTAATGACTAAGCTAGATTAGATATTGACCATGCTGAATGAAACCAAGGAAAGGCTTTGAAACCTAGAATGGGAAGTGAGGGTCCAAGGCAGATCTGAAGGAGAAAAAGAGGACTCACATGTAGGGTATGATGATTACGTCCATGAACCTAGTACTCATAGTGAACGAAGGGAGGATGTTGATAAGACTAAGTCTCAAGAAGAAAGGAGAAATAGACTTGCCTTAGAGCTATCAAGGGATATGAAGAAAGTGATGCTATCAAAGTTTGATGAAATAGTAAGTGGCGATGCTATAGAATCTTGGTTGACAGAGATAGAAAAGTATTTTGAGATCAGAAACTACTTTGAGATAACAAAGGCAGTAAAGGATGTCTATCGGCTAGCAGGTGAAGCATACACATGGTGGATGAACAAGAAAATGAAACTAGGCCTAAGTTCTCTAAGCTTAACCTGGAATCAGTTTCTGGTCATATTTTGACAGAGGTGGTTACCACATCTTTTCTTTGACCAAAAGCTAACAGATTTTCAAAATCTACGACAAGGAGAAATGTCAGTGGTTGAATATTGGGAAAAGTTCACTCGTCTCTTGAAGTATGTGCCACAATATCAAAAGAATGAAAGGTTCTGAATCAAAAAATTCATCATGGGTCTGAATACTCAAATAGGTTGAGAAGTGGATGTTCATGGTCCTTCCACTATGGACCAAGTTTTTGAGAAGAAAATCAAACAAAAGCAAAAATTGAAGTCAATTCCTACATATTGTGAGAAGAATCACAAGAGGTTTAATAACTCACAAGCTTCTCAACATTTCAAGAAAAGGAATGAAAAATAGGATGTGAATAAGAAAAGTGACAAGGTTTTCATAAATAACAGGAATAGACCCAGAAATGAGAAGAAAATCAATAACAATTTCCAGAAGAATGATACAAGAAAACTTGTTGAAAAGCGAGGACCTCTTGATGGATGTTTCTCTTGTGGTGGAGATCAATACACAAATCAACGCCCAACCAAGAACCAAGGAGTTCAACAATGTAATAATGCATTACCTACCCAGCCAGCAACTTTTCAATAGAGGATCCATGCGGAATTGGACAATCACCAACCAAAGTACCAGATTACTCCCATAGAGATGACAAGCACTTTTTTAGGAGTTCCTATTTCTATTTTAATTGATACTAGAACAATTGAAAGTTTTATTTCTCCAAGAGTATTGAATAAGTTTACTAGAAGACTTGGATATATGACTAAACCCTGGTTAGTTGAATATGCTAACCAAACTAAAGCTCGGGTAGAGCAATGCCTGTTTGAAGCCAAAATTGATCTTCCTAGTTTTTCAATTGAGGTGAATTTGTTTATAGCCCCCCTAGGTTCCTATGATGTTATCTTAGGAATAAATTGGTTATGGAGACATAGGGCCAATGTTGACTATTTTGCAAAAATAATTGAGTGTCTAGATGATATAGGAAACAAAGTCTATATGCAAGGCACACAAAGAGAAGTCAAGATCAAACCAATCTCTGCTATGCAATTAAAGAGGGCTAGGCAAAAAGGATGTCAACTTTTTGTAGTCAAAATAGAACAAGTAGAAGAGGATCCTTGCAAACAAAATATAATCTTGGAGAACTATCCTTTCCTTCAAGATTTTTGAGATGTCTTTCCAGATGAACTTCTGGGTTTACCTCTGAAATGAGCTTTTGATTTCTCTATTGATATAATACTTGGATCTAAGATGATTTCAAAGGTGCCATACTGTATAACTACTAAGGAGTTGATGGAATTGAAAGAGCAACTTCATGAGCTGTTGGCTAAAGGGTTGATTAGACCCAATGTTTCTCCTTGGGGAGCACCTATGATCTTTGTCAAAAATAAGGATGAAACCTTGCATATGTGTATAGACTATTGTATGCTCAACAAAGAAATGATAAAGAATAAGTATCCTCTACTATGTATTGATGATCTTTTTGATCAGACCCAGGGCACAACAATAGTCTCAAACATCAATCTACGATCTAGATATCATCATCTAAGAATAAAAGATGAAGACATTCATAAAACATCTTTCAAAACAAGGTATGGACATTATGACTTCATAGTTTTAACATTTGGACTTACGAATGCCCCTGCAGCATTCATGAATTTGATAAATAGTGTTTTCTGAGATTGCTTGGATAAATTTGTTCTAGTGTTTCTAGATGACATTCGTATATATTCTAAGAATGAGGAAGAGCACTTGCAACATCTATGGTTAGTTCTATAGTGGCTGAGGGAACATAAGTTGTATGGGAAGATCTCTAAGTGTACTTTCTTTCAGAAAGAGATACAATATCTGGGACATATAATATTAGTTGAAGGGATTTCAGTAGATCATGCGAAGATCAAAGATATACTTGAGTGGTCTACGCCAAAGAATGTGCATGAAGTGCACTGTTTCATGGAGTTAGTTGGATATTATAGGAAGTTTGTGTTGAACTTTTCTAAGATTGAAAACCTAATCACTTTGCTTTAGAGAAAAGGAAAGCATTTTGACTAGTTAGAAAAGTGTCAGGAGGTATTTAAACAATTAAAAGAGAGGTTGACAATTGCACCAATATTGAAAGTTCCTAATCCAGAAGGTCAATTTGTTGTAATCACTTATACCTTAGGTGAAGGTTTAGGAGGAGTACTTATGCAGAATGGGAGAGTGGTAACCTATGATTCTAGAAAGCTAAGATCATATGAGCAGAATTATGCTCCTCATGACTTAGAGTTAGCAGCAGTTGTGTATGCTTTGCAAGTGTGGCAACACTATTTGCTAGGAAAGTCTTTTGAACTGAAGTCGGACCATCAAGGTCTTAAGTATATATTTTCTCAACCTCATCTGAATGCTTGAGAAAGAAGATGTTGGAATTGATATCTAACTATGAATTTGAGATAAGTTATATCAAAGATAAATAGAACTGAGTAGCAGATGCACTGAGTCAATGGAGGCATATCTCATCGATTGTCTCTATCCACTCGAACTTCAAGGATTTAGTGTTACAAAATTCTGTAGGTGATGAGTATTATGAGCAAGTTAAGTAGGCTCTCATAGTAAATCCTCAAGACTTGAGGTATGATGGGTTCTATTTTGAACTAGATGGGCTTTTAAGATAGAGAGGAAGGATGTATGTTCCAAACTCTGTAGAATTAAGAAACATTGTGTGGAAGGAAGTTCATTCCACACCATTTTTAGGTCATCCTGGAGTAACCAAACTCCTAGCCGATGTGAAACCTCTTTATTTCTAGAAAGGAATGAATAATGACACTGCAAGATTTGTAACAAGTTGCCTAGAGTACTAGAGAGTCAAGGTTGAGCATTAGCATCTAGCAGGACTTCCAATATTCCAAAGTGGAAGTGGCAAGTCATTAGTATGGACTTTGTGCAAGGTCTCCTAATGTATTGAAATAGACATGATGCTATTTTAGTGGTGGTGGACAAGCTCACCAAGGTAGCTCATTTTATACCTGGGAATCTAACAGATGGAGCACTAGTTTTATCTCCCAAGTTTGTGCAAGAAGTGTTTAGATTGCATGAAGTTCTTGAAAAAATTATCTCAGACAGAGATGTGTACATGATGTCAATAGTTTGATAAACTTTGTTCTCAGTGCTAGGAACTAAACTCAATATAAGCTCGGCTTATCACCCTAAGACACATGGTCAGACAGAGAGGGTAAATCAAGTTCTAGAAGATTTGTTGCAGATATATTACATGGATCAGAAATACAAGTGGGAAGAATATCTACCGCTTGTGGAGTTTGCATATAACAACTCCTATAATTTTTCTATTAAGATGACTCTATTTGAAGCATTGTATGGAAGAAGATGTCAAACTCCTATAAGTTGGGATAAACTAGAAGATAAGATTAGCATTGGTCCATAAATGTTATCAGAAATGGAAGAACAAATCAAGCTAATCAGAAATAGATTGGTGGAAGCAAATGATAGACATAAAATTTATGCTGATGCCAAGTGTACACCAACGAAATTCTCAATTGGAGAAAAAGTTATTTTGAGGGTCAAACCTTAGAAGAGTTCCATATTGGAATGCTTTATAGGTATAGGACCCAGGAGTGGTCATGATCGAGCCTCTCAAGGTGCTCAAAGTTTGCAAGCTCCATTTGTGTAATAAAGAGGTTACTTAGTGCAAGGTCCAGTAGGACCAGTATGCAAAGGATAGTGCCACATGGGAAGATTACCACGATTTTTATCAGAGATTTGCTCATTTATTTCATGCTTTTTAAAGTTGAACAAAAACTTTATATTATTATTTTGGATACACTGGATCATCAAGGATGGTAAATCTTATGGGGGGAGATAGTCACACTTCAAATTTTGACTATGATTTACTTTTTACTTGTATGTAATTAGTACTTAATTATGCATGAATTAATGATTTGACGTTATGTGAAAATGTCAGGATAAATCAATGATGATGAGTTTATGTTTATATGATTACAATTTAGACATTTTAGTATAATATGTCATGATTATTTATTCATAAGGTTTATGGATTGACTAACAATGCACTAATCTCAGTTTGGTGATTGTAAGTTGTAACCAGGAAACATGTTTTCCACCCTCCAAGAAAGAGAGGGAGAGCATCATCAAAGAGAAGAGAATAGATGCATGGATAAGAATAGATTGTTTTCCATCTAAGTCTCACACTTTCACAAGTTTAGTAAACCTTCATCGAGTATGGTAAGTTATTTTTGACTAATTGGTCTAAGTTAGGTCCTAACTCGACAAATTGTTGATTGTAACCTAGTTTCATTATGCTGAGGTTATTGTCAAAAACTAAGTTAGGTTAAAACATGTCCGTCGACAAGGAAATGGGGAATAGTCATTTTTTTCTATGTGAAGTAATATAGATTATATTACAAGAGAAAATAAATACTAGTAGGTAAACTACTTTATTATCGGTAATTCTCGATTGGAATTCTATTATATTAATATATCTATTTTTTTTGTTTAAACAATTTTGAGAGAGGAAGAATACCTCAACCCCATTCTCATAACATATCATGTGTTAGAAACAATGTAAGTATATGTTGTATGCAATGATATTATGTTGGTAATATCTATTTTGACATGAACTACTAGTTAAAACCATAGTAAGTAGTTGATGAGCTTTATAGGGAACATGGTGTTGTTGCAACTTAATGAAAAACCACTTCATGCTCTTGAGGACACTTGACTCCTTTCCTCCACATTGGTTATGGAGAGTAAGGATGAGCTTTTGATCAATTTTGGAGTGTTCTTTATGACTAGTTGTTGAAAGGCACAAGACAACTGAGAGGGGGGTTGAATCAGTTGTATCAAAAAAACTTTATCTTCTTTAAACCAAAATCACTTTCACATTCACTTAATCTAACTCCTTATTATGTTATGAATATTAAACATGAATAGAAGAATTAAAACATGAACATATCAACACCATACACACATGAACACCAGATTTTTTTACATGGAAAACCCTAAACATGGAAAAACTACGGTGAGTGTTAGCTCACAATATAATATAGTAGCAATACTGAATATCAAAAGTAGCTCACTGCCAAAGGACTCACTACCCAAAAGAATGGTTCACTACCAAAGGGTGACTCATTTTTGGGGTTGGCTGACTACCAGGTTTGAATTGATATATTAGCATCTACACCATGCATGAGTTTAGTTCCATTGAAGTGTAATACAACTCTTCTACTCTGCTCTAATTTTACAACTCACACTTTATCTTCACAACTTAGCCACACAATCATGAATTCATTACATACATTTATACCTATCATCAACCATGGAATGTACATCAAGGTTGGTATTACATTCTACAACCATTGGAACTATCTCCAAGGTCGGCATACATACATAAATCAAATTACGACTAGACATAAACAAACTTGCGGAGTAAATGAATGAAGGATGAACACATCATGGCTTAGCTCAGACCCAAATACATCTTCACATGCTTGGACATACTTCTACAATCCACAAATCACCTCCACAACAAGTGTGACAAACCAGGTTAGCTAGAACTTATGCACATATCAAGAACACTTAGAAACATGCTTGCAAGATCTTCATTGTAGCCTGTGGATTAAGCATGTGCCTTCAACACATTTTGGAGACATCCATGAACAACATAGAGTCATTTGGGAGCCAACAAATCCAACCGCAATAGATCTCACTTGAAGACAACCTATATCACTTGAAGGTACATCTTAGACTACTTCTTAACATACACTATCAAGCTCTACTAATCACTAACTTGCCTTCTAGAGCACCAAATGACAAATCCTTTGGAATTAAGATAACTAAGGACCTTATAATCTTAAGGCCAGAACTACAAAGCCAAAATCCAATCCACGGAGAAATGAGGAGCAAAACACTTTCTCCCTATCACTCTGCACACATTGTCAGGCACAGTCTTTAAATTAGTGAATATAACTTTTACTACACAGTGATCTGAACCACCAAATTCTAGATTTAGCATCTTCAAATACTTCTCTAAATCATATCTAGAGCTTATACTCCAATCTTCACTACAGAGAAAATGCAGACCAAAATACTCAAACAGTGTTCTTCAATCAATCAACAAACAACAATATCAGAAGATATAGTTGGCACCAATGACAACACAAACATGTTGACATCAATGACAACACCAGATAGCACATACTTGCAACAATCTCCCCCTTTGTCATTGACGGAAACATATGATGTGAAATACATGTTCCTCCATCAAGACACAATTCTGCATCAGAATTCCCCCTTTCTTTTTACACTTCTGCACTCTTACTCCCCCTGTGTTTTTCACATGATCTCTCTCCCCCTTTAACATCAATGGAAAAGGGAATCACATCTCTTCTACTACACATACTTGCATAATACTACTTTGATCAGTCTAAAATCATTCTTTACTCCCCTTGAATGCAAAAATCATCTCAAACCACTACCTACTCCACCTGAGAGGTAGCCTCCAACATTAGTCCAAAAAGAGAAATGTACTTTGAGGCACAATGGACTGATGCACCTTCTTATGCATCTAGTCCCCTAATTTCTCCCAAAGATCATCAAATGTGTCTTTTGGAAGACCCTTAGTGAATATATCAGCAACTTGATCTTTTGTAGGCACATACTCAAGCTTTACCTCATTCTCTGCAACTTTTTCCCTCAAAAAGTGATACTTGATTGAAATATACTTTGTCTTTGAATGCATCACTGGATTCTTTGAAATATTTATGGAACTTGTGTTATCACAAAGAATAGGAATTGGCCCACCATACTCAACTTTGATATCCTTCAAGGTCTACTTCATCCATAACACCTGAGTACAACATGATACTGCAACAATATATTTTACTTTTGTAGTTGACAAGGAGATTGATTCTTGTTTCTTTCTATGCTAGGACACTGCCCTATCTCCAAGGAAGAATGTGTTGGCAAGAGACACTATATGGACTCATGAATGTTGTCATTGATGGCAACAAAGGTTAACCCACACATCCACAGGACATGATGAGTCTCTACCAGAAGGCAGATTGCAGAGTGTTGTGATCCGATAAGCAAGAACAGAGCATGTGGCGAGGTCTGACAGTCAGGTCCGGATCTCTCAGAGGAAGTATCTTGGTGAAGTGTGGATTTGGGGAAGTCAAGAGGACTACCTTGACTGATAGATTCCAAGGATTTAGCCTCCAGTGATAGATGAAGAAAAAGATATGAATACTTGAGTGTCGGGTTCCTAATTGGCAGTGTGGACAGAGGAAGAACTGACTGGCAGAACATCAGACATTATTCCGGTTGTGTTACTGATGATGGTAAAGGTTCTTAAGGCATAAGTTATGATTGGCCGACATGATTGATGACTTCTACAAGTATATCCTTGAACCGCATTACTTGGTATGCAAGGATTCAACCGATAGATTAGAGTTTGTGAAAATATTGACTATTCCAGATGCCGACTAGAAAGGCTATGAAATCACTTGTGTGGATATATATAAAAGATGGATTTAGTTGTGAGAGGTGTCATGTTTTTGGTGGTGTGCGAAGAAAAGTAGTAGAACAGAGTGAAAGCAGTAAGGAAGGTCCAGTATGTGAAAGGAGAGCAACACAAAAGAAGAGGAAAGATGAAGTGCAGCAGTTCAGTGTATTGAGCCTAACCGGAACTGAACCCCTACATATGTGGATGCATCTCATCAGTTCAAGGATCCTGTTATTCTCCTTACAACTTGTAGACAATGAGTCTCTTGTAGGTAGTGTGCTCGGGCAGTGAGCCCTAATTGGCAAGTGCCATTTTATATTTCTATTCTTCTAACAAAGAATACAATCTTGGGTTAATCACCCTGTGGTTTTCTCCCTTAATAGGGTTTCCACGTCAAAAATATTGTGTCATGTGTATTTCCATTTCATGATCATGTTTGCTTATTTGAATTGATGCTGCATTAATTAATATGAAAGTTCTATATGTTAAATTATTGAGATAACTGATTCACCCCCCCCCCCTCTCAGTTATCAACAATTGGTATCAGAGCCAAGTTCCTCCCAACAAAGCCTAACAGCTTGAAGAAGATCTAGGAATTCAAATGGATGTGTATGGTATGAGGGAGAAACTTAAGTCTGCCCTAGATGATCTTGAGCAGTCAAATTTTAAAGTCAATGAATTGAAGGAAAGACTCAAACAAGCTGATGATTTCATAAATGAATTAAAAGAGAAACTGAGTCTCTCTATGAAAAAGAGAAAGGAGCTACTTCAGCAACTGGCAAGTCAAGTTGAAACAAATGATTCAAATGGAGATCTAAAGGAGAAAACCAAGTTATGTGAAAAGTTATCAAAAGAGATCATTATGGTAAGACATGAAATGGAATCAGGAGTTATGAAGTTCACCGAAGAAATTGAAGAGAAAAGAAAAACTGAAGATGGTCTAAGATAATCTCTCAAGGAGAAATTAGAAGACTACCACAAGATGGACAGAATAATCAGACATCTTGAATCTGATCTTGAAGATGCTAAAGATAATGAAGAAAAACTTGAGGATCAAATTGTCTCTCTTAAAAGGGATCTTCAAACAGCAAATGAATACAAAGAGAAATTCAAGATAAGTTCTACTCAACTTGAAGTTCTACTTGAAAGCCAAAAGAGGGTAGATGACAAGTGTGGCCTGGGATATGAGAAAGGTGAAAGCTCTGGATCTGGTCAGAAGAATTTTGGACCAGAAAATTAGAGGAACAGGCCTAGAAGACCTCCGGTAAGACAGTCTAATGCTCAAAGATATCCATCCTTCAATGGATACTGCCACAACTACAACAACTTTGGTCATAAAGCTAATCAGTGCAGAAAGAGAATGAATCAAACTAATATATCCTTCTCTGGACAATGTTTCAACTACAAAAGGTATGGTCACAAATCTCATGAATGTAGAAATATGCAAATGAACAATTCATTCAATGGTAGATGCTTTGCATGCAACAGAATGGGTCATATGGCTAATCAATGCAGATCAAGAGGATATCAATCAAATATGCAAAGAAATGTTGTTTCCCAAATTTGTAATAGATCCGGTCATATTGCCAAATTCTGTAGAAACAAGAATCAGGATAAAAGAGGTCCGGTACATCATAATCAGAATCAAGACAAGGGAAAAAGAAAAGTGAATGCGGATGAAGTTCAAAGCGAGATGAACAAGATTTGGGTAAAGAAAAATTTAGAGAATGTAGGGGATGGGTCCACACCAGACTCTGGTGCTGATATTACTTCCAAAAATTAAAAGGTGAGCTCTGGCTTAGGGGGAGTAACAAAAGAAAAACCAATTCCCCCAGCCAGTCAAGTGGTGCTTGTAATCGGCACATGAAAGGCTGCGGATCAAAGGAGTTTTTAGAGAAATACTTAGATAAGCCATAGCAAGTATTTGAAAGATCCACATGAAGATTTAAAGAGTCTAATCCCTTCAGTTAGATCCAGTTTAACAGTCTTCTGGTAAAAGCAGGTTTCTTACAAGTTTGGTACGGTGTGATTCTAAAATTGAGACATCTTGATCTGTGAATAAATCAAATGACTGAGGAAAGTAAGAAAGTTTGTTGTTAATCTCCAAGGATAACTCTAAGCATATTACAGTGATCTAGAAAAAGATCTATTTTATAATAAGGTATACAGAGCAACCAGAATAACTTAAGTTGGGTATTTATTGCAGTATGGATTTAGGGTTTCTCTTGCAAATAAAAGGGTTCATGTGCTCGTCATTTGCACATTCGCATTCGAAAAGAAAGAAAGAGTAGCTCTACAACAAATTGCTTCAAACTTCTCAAAGACCAACCGTTGGAGTTGATTCAATCGGCAAATCATTCAAGTTCACTCCGCAAACCCTATAAGCATAAAAGGTATTCTCCATTATCAAATATCACTCTGTAAATCCTTGAATGATGGCTACTCCAAATATTGTGAAAATCTCTTATAGGCCTCACCCCAAATTCAAGAAACATCCATACAAATCCTTGGAAGTAGATCCCCTAGGAGCATTTTCCAATGTTCCGCATGGTGTGTTGCATATAGAAGATATTAGGGTTTACATACATGTGAATATTGAAGAGTTTGGGGAATCAAAGTTAATGGATATCTATCACAAACAGTTAATAGATGATTCTTTTGAGATCAAACCTCAGTATAAAGCCATCCAGGATAAGCATTTTGCACAGTGCATTCATTTCCCTTGTTTTGAAGAAGATGAATGGGTCCGGTATGTGTTGAGCAGAGTGCATGACAATTTCTTATGGTTGAATAGACCATTTAAGATGACCAAAAATGCAATTAGGGTAGTAACCAGTCTGCACTCATCCAGCGGGATACCTGTTCTCAAATCTGTCAAGAATCAGATAGCAAGTGATGCAACCGGATCAAAGTTTCATAAGAGAGCTATGACAATTGAAGATATCACTAAACCGGATGTCAAATTTGCATCCATGATAATTGGTTACAAGATTTATCACTCCAGTAGGGAAAATTCAGTACTAGGAACTGCAGTTTATACAACCTATCAGATGATAAAAGAAAATGCTGACTATGATCTGTGTGAACTTCTTCTAAGCCAACTTTTGGAAATCTGCAAAAGATAAAGAAGGACAAGAAGAACTCCTTCAAGTATGGTGGCTTGATACTCTGCCTATTCTTTTATTACATGAATGAGCTTCCCGGATCCAGTGGCTGGGTATGGCAGAATGATAGACCAATAGCTATTCAAATCAGAGATTACATACATGGGCTTGGTGATGCCAAGGCACATAAGACAACTCTCTAGGGCTATTTCAAAAAATTTTAGAGCATGATGCATGCAAGAGAGAGAATCCCTAAATCTTTAGTTGAGAAATACAAAGACACAGTGTGCTTCATGGTAGACACTGATCAATGCCTAATGGAGGCAGTGGAGCCAAGGATAGTCTGGATCATGCCTATGGGATACAAAGTTGATAGGAACACAGTGGAGCTGCATGTTCAGCACATGCTCAGTCAGCCAAAGGATCCTAAGGTAGAAAGGTTTGGAACCTTTGAAGAACTAAGTGTGAAAATCTATGTAGAGCTAAGGTAGCTAGAGATCAAGAGGAAGGTGAGAAAAGCAGTTGAAGATGTTGCCAAAAGATTTGGCATCTTAAAAGAGGCACTTGATGCCAATAGGGAAAAGAGGAAAAGGGCTGAGAAAGAGAAGAAAGAGGCAGAAAAGGAAAGTAAGGAAAGTGCTCTAGAAGAACCTTCCACCCAGACCAGATCATCAAAGAAATCTGCACCTACCACTGCTAAAAGCTCAAAGGTGTCACAACCGGAAGCAAAATCATCCGGTAAAGTAGAGAAGAGAACAAAGAAAAAGGCAACAAGGTCCTATGTAATCCAAAAGGATGAAGAAGAAACTGAATCAGATGAGGAGATAAAGAAAATGAAGAAGCAGAAGAAGGAAGGATTTGGTGAATCCTCTACCGGTCAAGGTGAAGAAGAAAAGGCAGAGAAATTTGTTGAAAAGCCCACTATGTCTTTAGATGAGGTCATCAAATTAGTCAATATGGATTGAAATCTCAAACCAATGGCTGAATTCTATGATGATTATAATGAAGCTGACCAAAAGATCTTGCAGGAAGCTGCAGTTAAGTATCTAAATATATATAATAAGGCTTTTATTGAAATCATATCTCTTATTCCTAAAAGTCTAGAAAAAGAGTTAGAAATAAGAAAGAATAATGCCATGGCAAAAGACCTTGAGATCTGAGAGCAGATAGTTATTCAGCTATATCCTTCAATCACCCCAAAGCAGATTAGTATGATCTTCAAAGATTGTAAGGTTGAATTCTAGAGCAAAGCCAGAATGAATTAGCTCATGCTTGGTGAGACTGACAAGGTAGCCAAGGAAATAGAAGAGATCCTCCGGAATGCCTTTAAAAGATTCAATCTTCCTATCATAGAGGACTTGGGTGTTGATCCCTTGGCCACAAGTGTTGGAGAAGAATCGACTGAGAAAATGGCAGAAGAAGTCATGGACATCAGTGCAGAAAAGGATAAGGACTTGGAATCCTCTATTCCAGAAAAGGAAGTTCATAAACAGACAAACATCTCTCCTCTGGTTTCCCCTGCAGTCTCTGGATCTAAGGGAGAGGAAAGAATACATGAAAAAGAAGGTAAAGAAGATGACATTGCAGAAGAGAAGAAGAATCTATCTTTGGCAAGAGACACTGCAGAATCTGTCAAGGACTTCTTGACAAAAGAGTCTATGGAGATTGATGAACTGGAACTGCTAAAAGGGCCATTTGATTTTGACTCTCTTTCTCCGGTACAAACAATGAAGATAGCTTCATTTACTCAAGCAAAGTCCAAAGAGAAACTACTGAAATCTCACATGGAAGGTTGTGAGCTTATAGCAGCTGCTTCTAGAGTGCTAGAAAAGATTATGCCATCATTTCAGAAGGATCCCACAGCCTCCTCATCCAGAAATCTCAAATCTCTAGTCAATAGTGTTAACACACATTTTGATTCTCTAGAGAAATCAGTAGAAGATAAGGTCCGGAAGGAATTTCTTGCAAAAAGATTATCAGAGGTACAAGGGTTGATAATTAATGATAGGAAAAATATGAATATTGGGATAAAGAGCTTAGAAAATGCTCTTAAAAATGGTAGAGAAATGTACAAATTTTGTTTATCATGGTCCAAAGTAACATTGGACATCGAGAAGAAAGTAAAAGAACAGGAGGACAAACTGACAAATCTATCAAAGAATTTTGATCCTCTCTCATCTTCCATAATAAATCAAGAATGTCAGACTATTGCAGTCTTGAATGAAATCAAGAAGCTTAAGAAGGAAAAGAAAAGCAGAATAAGCAGGTTAGGTGAACTCAAAGAGATAATTATCCCTAAGTTAGAGGCCATGCATGAGGCCATAAAAGAAGCTCAGATCACAGCCCAGACCAGTGATTTGACAGATCTAAAAAGGGCAGATACATTTGCATTCCTATTGAGTGGTCATATATCAATTTTGGATAGAATGAAGCAAAGTTGGGCAGCAGAATTCATCCAATTGAAGACAACCTTTGCAGACATTCTTCAGTATATGTGAGTATGTTATATGCGGCTAAGTATAGTTAAATTTTTGAAAATTTTGATGCGCGGTTCCCACCCTTTGCCATTGATGTCAAAGGGGGAGTGAGGAGCAGTGAAAAATGAGGAATCCAACTAAGGGGGAGCTCTAAAAAATGTATATAAAAATAGAGCATCAGCCAAGGGGGAGCATAGTGTAAACACTTAGTCATTTCTCACTAAGTGTTACCATCAATGCCAAAGGGGGAGATTGTTGGCAAGAGACACTATATGGACTCATGAAAGTTGTCATTGATGGCAACAAAGGTTAACCCACACATCCGTAGGACATGATGAGTCTCTACCAGAAGGCAGATTGCAGAGTGTTGTGATCCAGTAAGCAAGAACAGAGCATGTGGCGAGGTCTGACAGTCAGGTCCAGATCTCTCAGAGGAAGTATCTTGGTGAAGTGCAGATTTGTAGAAGTCAAGAGGACTATCTTGACTAATAGATTCCAAGGATTTAGCCTTCGGTGATAGATGAAGAAAGAGATATGAATACTTGAGTGTCGAGTTCCTAATTGGCAGTGTGGACAGAGGAAGAACTGACTGGTAGAACATCAGACATTATTCCGGATGTGTTACTAATGATGGTAAAGGTTCTTAAGGCATAAGTTATGATTGATTGGCATGATTGATGACTTCTACAAGTATATCCTTGATCCGCATTACTTGGTATGCAAGGATTCAGCTGACAGATTAGAGTTTGTGAAAATATTAACTATTCTGGATGCCGACTAGAAAGGTGATGAAATCACTTGTGCGGATATATATACAAGATGGATTTAGTTGTGAGAGGTGTCGTGTTTTTGGTGGTGTGCGAAGAAAAGTAGTAGAACATAGTGAAAGTAGTAAGGAAGGTCTGATATGTGAAAGGAGAGAAGTACAAAATAAGAGGAAAGATGAAATGTAGCAGATCAGTGTATTGAGCCTAACCGGAACTGAACCCCTACATATGTGGATGCATCTCATCAGTTCAAGGATCCTGTTATTCTTCTTACAACTTGTAGACAGTGAGTCTCTTGTAGGCAGTGAGCCTCTTGTGAGCAGTGTGCTCAGGCAGTGAGCCCTAATTGGCAAGTGCCATTTTATATTTCTATTCTTCTAACAGAGAATACAATCTTGGGTTAATCACTCCGTGGTTTTCTCCCTTAACAGGGTTTCCACGTCAAAAATATTGTGTCATGTGTATTTCCGTTTCATGATCATGTTTGCTTATTTGAATTGATGCTGCATTAATTAATAAGAAAGTTTTGTATGTTAAATTATTGAGATAACTGATTCACCCCCCCTCCTCAGTTATCAACAGAATGCACCTCCACATGTGCTATTCCTGTCATCAGCACATCTGGCCCAATCTACATCTGTATAGGCACTTAAAGAAAAATCATTGTTCTTAGGATACCACAAGCCATGATCATGAGTGCCCTTCAATACCTAAATATCCTTTTTACTGCCATCACATGTGATTCTCTGGGATTTGATTGAAATCTAACCACGAGATAGACTGCATGCATGATATCTGATCTGGTAACAGTTAGGTAAAGTAGTCCTCCAATCATTGATCTATACTTTCTTTGATTATTCTTAGGAGATTCATCATTCTTTCTTAGTTTTCAACCAGTAACCATAGGAGTGCATACCAGTTTAGAGTCCTCCATTCTAAACTTCTTCAACAATTCCCTGACATACTTTGATTGAGAAATGAAAATGCCTTTGTTTGTCTGATTGATTTGTAGTTCAAGAAAGAAGTTCATCTCACAACACATAGACATCTCAAATTCTTTTTGCATTTCATTTGCAAAATTCTTGCACATTTCTTCCTTTCCACCAAATATGATATCATCTACATAAACTTCAATAATCAAGATTTGATCTTTGCTTACCTTGATATACAAATTACTATCTACGGGTCCTTTACTGAAACCTTGCTGTAATAGATACTTATCTAGTCTTGTATACCAAGCTCTAGGAGCTTGCTTCAATACATACAAGGCCTTCTTCAACTTGCATACCATGTCTGGTTTGTTTGATAATTGGAACCCATCTGCTTGCTCTATGTAGACTTCTTTTTCTAGCTCACCATTCAGGAAGGTAGATTTCACATCCATCTAATATACTTTAAAAAACAATTGTGCTACAAATGAAAAAAATAGTCTGATAACTTCCATTCTTGCCACTAGAGCATAGGTTTCTTCATAATCAATTCCTTCAACTTGGGAGTAACTTCATTCAATTTGTTCTAGAAAACCCACTTTGTTCCAATCACATTCTTGTTTGCAGGTCTAGGGACAAGCTCCCAAGTCCTGTTCTTCTCAATCTGTAGTAGTTCTTCTTCCATTGCCTTTACCCAATGCTCATCATTGCATGCTTCATTTACTATTTTAGGTTCCACCTTTGAAAGAAGATAGAGATTTACTTGTTCTTCTACATCCCTGCTTCTTGTCATCACACCTTTTCTTTTATCTCCAATAATCTAATCTTCAGAATGATCTCTTTGTACATACCTTGGAGTTTTAGGAATTCTTACCAGATCTTCATCTTGAACTTCTTTTTCTTCTAGAGTAGCTTGTGCTTTAGTTTGAACTTCCTTTTCTTTGCCTTTTTCAACCTTTTTTGTGTCAACAGATCCATCTGACTCATATCCATCTAGTTGAATATCTTCATCCACCTTCACATTTGTACTTTCAATGATCTTTCTCAGTCTTTTGTTATAGCACCGGTAAGCCTTGCTCTTAGTAGAGTACCCAAAGAATATGCCTTCAGCACATATGACATCAAACTTTCCTAATTCTTCATCTCTTCTGAAGTGGCATTTGCTTCCAAAAACTTTGAATTATTTGACAGTGGGAGTTCTACCATACTACATCTCATAAGGTGTCTTTATTTCTTCTATTCTGATTTGCACTCTATTCTGAATATAGACAATAGTGTGTATTCTTCTTTCTAGTATACTTACAATAGGTCTGCTTCCTTGATCATTGCTTTGGAAGCTTCTTGAATAGTTCTATTCTTCCTTTCAACCACTCCATTTTGTTGAGGAGTCTGGAGAGTAGACATGTGTCTCTTTATTCCATGTTCTTCACAAAAGGCATTGAATTCATTTGAAGTAAACTCACCACCTCTGTCAGATCTTAAGCATTTGATTCTCAAATCCAATTCATTTTCAACCATAGCTTTGAATGCCTTGAACTTATCTAGAGCTTCTATCTTTTCTCTAAGGAAAGTAACCCAAGTCATTCTTGAAAAATCATCAATAAGAAGCATGAAATACCTTTCACCTTGCAAACTTCTTGTTCTTGTGGGACCACATAGGTTTGTATGCACCAGCTCTAGAAAATCAGTAGAGGATTGTTCTTTTCTTCTAAAAGTAGTCTTTGTCATCTTCCCAGACTGGCATGCTCTGGATATAGCATTGACAGGCTTCACAATCTTGGGTAGGTCTCTTACAGCTTGAACAATGCCTTTTATCACTAGATTATTGAAGTTAATGTGACACATTCTCCTATGCCATAGCCAACAAACAACAATTTTCAGAACCTTTCAAATGCTAAACATTACCATGAGTCTTCTTACCAGCAACAATTAAGGTTTCAAAGCTATTTTTTATCTTACATCCATTTTCCTTGAACACAAGATTATACCCTTTGTCACACATTTGTCCAACACTTAGTAGATTATGCTTTAGGCCCTTGACATAAAGAACATCATTTGTATTATGCTTACCATCAAAAGTAATAGATCCCTTTCCACAAATCTTACTAGTTACATCATCACCAAACCTAACAAGTCCTCCATCATACTTTTCAAACTTAAAAAACTTACTCTTGTCTCCTATTATGTGGTTTGAACATCTTCTATCAATAATCCATTCATCTTCCTTTTCAGCATGAAAAACAGACAACTCTCCTAGACTTCCTTCCATCACACTGCTTGCAAGATTAGTAGAAACAGGTTCTTCTCTAAGTGTAATAAACAAGCATTTACTACTATTTCCATCATCAGAATTAGATTCATCATTAGTTACACCATCATCATCTCTAACATAGCAACTCTTTCTTACCATCTTTCCTTTACTTTCATTAATTTTCAAGGCTTTGTCAAGACATCTTGAAGCATAGTGACCAATTTTACCACAATTGAAGCATTTGAAAGGTAACTTACCTTTGAACTTTCCTCTGTTGGCCCTTTTTATTCTACTTACAAATTTGGCTTCAAGCTCTGGAAAGTCTTCATCATCTAATTCCACAACATATTTCTTTAATCTAGTGTCTTAGTTTCTTCCTTGGCCTTGAAAGCAGTCCCAATTTTCACGGGGCCATCAGCAGTACCAAACTATCTCATCTCAAAAGCAATTAGTTTACCAAGCAATTAATCTTTTGAAAGCTTTCCCATATCAAGCAACTCTTCAATGGTAGATACCTTGTGACTATAAGATTTGGGAAGAGTTCTGAGTATCTTATCTATAACATCCTCATCCTTTAATTCTCCACCAAGACCCCTAATGTTGCTGACAACTTCATCAATCTTTTGTAAGTAACTTGTTATGTTCTCATCTTCAGCCATTCATATGGTTTCATATGTGGTCTTCAAGTTTTGCAACTTGTCCTTCTTGACAGATGCATCACCCTCATAGATTTGCTTTAATTTGTCCCAAATATCATAGGCAGTTTCCATATTCATAACTTTTTCCATTTCAATATTAGATAGGGCATTTAATAGAGCATTTTTAGCTTTGTGATTAGCCTCAAAATCTTTAATCACTTCTTAGACTCTGGGCCATCTTTAGGTACTATGCACTTATCTTTAACCATTATCCAAACATGATAACCAATAGAAATAAGATAACTTTGCATTTGTACCTTCCAATAGGCATAGTCAAATCCATCAAACTAAGGAATGTCTTTCTTGTGTACCATCCCAGATCTACCTTAAGTTGTTAGGCTTTCTTCAAAGGAACCTTTCTCTAATACCAATTGTTGAAAGGCACAAGACAACTGAGAGGGGGGATGAATTAGTTGTATCAAAAAAACTTTATCTTGTTTAAACCAAAATCACTTTCACATTCACTTAATCTAACTCCTTATTCTATTATGAACATTAAACATGAATAGCAGAATTAAAACATGAACATATCAACACCATACACACATGAACACCAAATTTTTTTCATGGAAAACCCTAAACAGGGAAAAACCACGGTGAGTTTTAGCTCACAATATAATGTCATAACAATACTGAATATCAAACGTGGCTCACTGCTAAAGGGCTCACTACCAAGGGCTTACTACCCAAAAGAATGGCTCACTACCAAAGGGTGGCTCATTACTGAGGGTTTGCTCACTGCCAAGGTTGGCTCACTGCCAAGGTTAGCTCACTGCTGGGGTTGGCTCACTGCCAAGGTTGAACTAATATATTAGCATCTACACCATGCCTAAGTTCAGTTCTATTGAAGTGCAATACAAGTCCTCTACTTTGCTCTGCTTTTACAACTCACACTTTATCTTCACATCTTTGTAACTTAGCCACATAATCATGAATTCATTACATACATTTATACCTATCATCAGCCTTGGAATGTACATCAAGGTCTGCATTACATTCTACAACCATTGGAACTATCTCCAAGGTTAGTGTACATACATAAACCAAATTAGGACTAGACCTAAATAAACTTACAAAGTAAATGAATGAAGGATGAACACATCACGGATTAGCTTAGAACCAAATACATCTTCACATGCTTGGACACGCTTCTAGAATCCACAAATCACCTCTGCAACAAGTGTGACAAACCGGGTCGGCTAGAACTTATGCACATATCAAGAACACTTAGAAACATGCTTGCAAGGTCTTCATTGCAGCCTGTAGATCAAGCACATGCCTTCAACACATTCTGGAAACATCCATGAACAACATAGAGCCACTGGGGAGCTGACAAATCTAACCGCAACAAATCTCACTTGAAGACAATAGATATCACTTGAAGGTACATCTCAAACTGCTTCTTAATAGACACTATCAAACTTGCCTTCGGGAGCACCAAATGACAAATCCTTTGGCATGAAGATAACTAAAGACCTTATAAGATTAAGTCCAGAACCACAAAGCCAAAATCCAATCTGTGATGAAATGAGGAACAAAATACTTTCTCCTTGTCACTCTACACACATTACTAGGCACAGTCTTCAAACTGGTGAATAAAACTTTTTCTATACAGCGATCCAAACCACCAAATTCTAGATTTAGCATCTTCAAACACTTCTCTAAATCATATCCAAAGATAATACACTAGTCTTCACTACAGAGAAAATGTGGACCAAAATACTCAGACAGTGTTCTTCAATCAATCAACAAACAATAATATCAGAAGATGTAGTTGACACCAATGACAACACAAACTTGTTGACATCAATGACAACACCAGTAACTCCACCATCTTTATGCATGCCTCTTTAGAGTGTTTATAGGCATTGATGCGGGAAGGTTCTTTGTAGTAATGGGCAGAGTAAAGCCTTTTAAAAAGGCGATATCAATGAGGAATCATCCTCATGAATGTAAGGCATGATCACTTAGTTTAAAATGGGCAGATACGAGAGCCAACAACACCCATTAGAGAAGGGAAGGTGGTGAGAGACTTTGTTAAAAATCATAGAGCTTTGTTATCTTCAAGATTCATGGGATAACACAGTGGGAAATACGAAGGAGACTCTCTTTAGAGAATGCAGTGGGAGAGAGAAGAAGAGGGGATGACATTGAAGATTATAGCTTGGTATGAGTCGAGAGCATAGACAACACCCACAAGAGAAGGTAAGAGTTCAAGTTTTCATGCATTGAATATATATATATATATATATATATATATATATATATATATATATATATCATTATAGTTGCAAGCTTAAAATTGGATATAATCCATGGAAGAATGTGTTATGTGCATACATCATGAAAGATACCCTTGTATTAGTAGAACGCAAGTTCAAATCTGTATATACCATGGTAGTTAACTGTATAATGCAAGCTAAGAATGATAATCATATCGTGAAGGATAACTCTGTAGTATTAGAGTGCAAGCTTTAAACTATATACCACTATGAAAGATATCTTTGTATTCATATTATTGTGATGGCTATAGTGCAAACCACAATTTTCTATTGAATACACCGCATTCATATACCTCTTGCGAGCATTATAATGGATGTTGACAGTGATGTATGCATTGAACTGTTACATTGCATGACTAACTCAAACTGTCTTTTGTACACTTTGAAATGGATAGAGCATGGATGATAAACATACACTCTTACCTTTGAAATGGATGGGATGTGGCCAATAGACATGTAATCATATCTTGTAATGGCTATAAAAGGGTTGATAGATATTATTTTATCCCTGTATGATTGCAGAAGCCTAGAATAAACTATTTGAAATTGTCATAAACCACTAGTTTTACTATGAAATGTATCGTATCTCTACAAGTTCATATACATGAATATACTTTGAGAGATAATGTTATTCTTGTAAGACTAAACTCGTGAATATACTATGCAAGAGATTGTTACTTCTCCAAGCTTACACCTCTATAAAAATTATAAATACTATGGTAGATAACTTTCTCATGCCATTGTGACATAGGATTATGGAAAAATGTTGTGAATAGCATTGTTTTCACAGAGGTTTCCAATCTGTAGGAAGTTGTCACTTACCTATGTATACTTGAGCAAACATATGTTGCTTTAGCTGTCAAAAACACCAAATCTATGTAGAAACCTAGCATAAAAATGTAGAGATTGGCCCTTTTTCCTAAGAACTCAAATATAAACCTAGGAGTTGAGATGACTAAGATTAAAGAAATTTTAGACAATGATAGGTTCATATTTCATAATGTTTTATATGTATAAGCTTTATTGTTTATAATCGAAAGATATGGTGACAGATATTCACTTTCATAGAATATATGATATTGATATTGATATCATTGAAAAAACCTAAGTATAGAGATATAATATCACAATTGCATTAGACAAGCAATGATAAGCATTATCATGATATACAAAGGATGTTATATATGAGTTCATAACCTATCCTACATCGAAAGTCAGTGGACTTAAGAAGACCAAGAGGTCAAAAATATTATATTATTATTTTAGACCCAAATCTATTTAGGTTGAAAGATTGAACTTAGTCAAAAGATTAGTTATGATAATGATAGTATTCATTAAGATCTTACATGAATGAGGATATACGTCGTGTACTATGTTTATACATGTTATGAGAAATGTGAATTCAATCAATGCTCAAGTGGTCAAGAGAAGACTAGTGGTTAACGTTTCCTTGTTTATTTATTATAAATTCTTACTTTTGGAAAATAAGAGTATTTTGGAAAGCCTGGGAGCTTAGCAAAAAGGTTAACCTAAACAAATACCTAGTGGAAAAAGATCTGAACAATTTTTTCCTAATTAAATCTATTTAGTGAAATACATTTCACAATGAGAAACCCCTTGCTCTTCTCCAAGGATGCTCTACAAGGGAGTGGAATAGAAAGGGGTTTCAACCTTTCAAAATTTAATAAGGAATGGTAAGTTCATCAACTGGGACCAACTCAATAATGACTTTGGCATCCCCTCTACATAGTAAAGGACTTCTGAAATAATAAAAATGCAAAAAGAAAATGTTGAAAAAGCTAAAAAAAAGTGAGTAGGGATAATTCTGACCACCTTGTGTGGTTCAATAATGAAAATCTAATCAAGATTAAAGCTAAAGAAGTTTATCAATTGGTGGCTCCTCCCATTAATCTAGATGAATAGCTTAATAAAAACTAGAACACTAATCATAGCTAGAAAGATTGGAATAAGGTTTTCACTAACCTATGGAAAAATGTGATTGAACCAAAAAAAGTAGGTTTTAAATGGATGATGCTTCTATAGAAAATGCCTAATTTTGATTCAAAAGGCAAACCAATATGTGTGAAATCTATAAGAAATATGAATATATCTCTCATCTATTCTTTGATTGTTATTTTGCAAAAGAAATTTGGAATCTTTTTATAATTGATGTATCATTACCTAAAAGAAAATAGGAAATTCTTATTGGGAAAGTTGCAAACATTGGAAAAGGAAATAATTTATATTGGCTTATCCTTACTACTAAAATTTTATGGTTTCTATGAAAAGCTAGGAATAGTGAAAAATACCAAGGCGTTAGGAGGGCACTTACTGAGTCCAATCGTAGACTCACTGCTTATAATTTTTTTATGCAGGTATCCATAACTGTGGAAGTCACCAAAGAAAAATTTTAGAATATCACAAAAAAAAGGAAAAACAAAAATAACCAAAGAGGAGCTCCTATATGCTAATCAGTGGATCTACTTAAAACCTGACCTGGAGAAGACTATGGAGAGAAGAGCTGAAGCAAGCAGGGTTGCTACTAAAGACAAAGGGAAAATAAAGAAGGACTAGTAGAAACACCGATAGCACCATAAAGATGTAATAAATATGTATGTAATAGATATACTACAACATCAATACAAATATTCTAGACTATGTAAAGGTGGCGGATGGTAAATAACTACCCTGCGAGGTAGAATTTGAAGGATAGTGATTGTCAAGAATTCCATAAGTAGTTTTGTAACCTAATTTAATCATGTACATTGGTCCGGTGGACCCATTTTTTGTATATTATAATGAATACAAAAAAAACAAGAGTATTTGATATTCCAATGCATTGGGATAGAGTAGTTAAATTCTTAAATTTGACCCTAAAGGGTTAAGAAAACTTGAAAACTCTTAAATCAATTATAATATTGAATTAGTCTATTGTTTATTACAGTTGACAGTGAATGGTTAAGAAACCATGAAACACTTATGATAAAATAAATGATTTCATGATAGAGTCAGAAACTTGTTATATTACACAAGAGTGCTCAATATTTAGGTCATTGAGTAGAATGACATGAAGTCATAGACCCTAGTATTTGCAAGTATGCAAAGAGGGACTCTCTAAAAGGTTAAATTCACATAAACCCATATATTACGTATATCCTAGTTTAATGATTAATTCTAAGTCAGATTGACTAGAATTTGAGTTTAGTCAAGACAATTTATGTCTAGAGACACCAATCAAGCAAGTCAAATTGTAGGATGAGGTAGTTTCCAAGTCAAATTAGAGGTGTGTGAACACACAACTACGTTTATTACAAACATCCATTTATAGAGAAACTTTGGCCAAAGTGATGCATTTGTCTCTACATGCATTAGTTGGTTCACCGTGTCTAGATTACGTAACCTGTCAGAATGATCATACTTAGCTAGAAGATTGTCTAGAGTTGTATGGTTGATTGAGTTACATAGGACACATCACTAGGACTTAGATGGCAACCTATTGTATCCTTATGTCTATAGTCTTTGTGAAAGGTAGGGCCACTTCTAGATGGAAGATGAGCGGGGGACCATCAGTCTGTGGTTGGAGGAAAAGAACTCGAGTGATGCTCTCCTTCTGTAGCAGAAGACTCATCGAGACTTGTGAGACATATACCAGAATCTAGATGTAGTATACTTCATGATATGACTTATGATTGTCAAACTTATGTAAAGTATTTCATATTGCCAAGTACAAATTATTTGTAATTGTAAAGTGAAATGATTTCACTATGATTTTATAGTTGAATATATTGTAATTTCAAGGTTGAAAAATATTAGAAAAGATATATATTTAATTTTATGAGATTATGCAAATGTTAAAAAACAAATTTCTCTCTCATGGTTAAACATGTTCATTTACTTTCTTAATAAATTTTGTGAGTAATTTCAAGATGTATGAGTTGGTATCTCAAACACACCCCTTTATATAAAAAAGGCACATCCCTTATATTAAGAAAAACCTATTCTAATAAATTCTTATAGTCTAAATTTTTATAAAAATAAAAAAGTCTTCTTTTTACCATCAAAATAAATCAATTTCAAGTCACGTTTTTTTTTTAGAATCACTTTGCCCTCTATAAACTCGCTTCCCTCATAATGGTCGCGATCCTTTGTGAAAAGGTCCATGCTCTTTTTTGTTGTTATTAATTATTAACATCCTTTAGCCTTTTATTTTTGGTCATGGAAAATTAGTAATTCATGGCTTAACGATAATATGGTCACTTCCTTAATAGTCATCTCCTTCCTAAAGGAAGACGTAGCCTTTGTTAAATTCTAATTTGGTTGATAGGCCATTCTATATGTGCACACATCTTGTAACTGCCAAAAAATTGGTAGTCCCACTACTTTCGTCGTCCACAAATTTTAAAAAAAAAATTGGTAGTCCCACTCCAAAAATTTAAATTTTGGTAGTCTTCATTTTTTGGTAGTCTTTCAATTTTTTTTCTCCAAAATTAAACTAGTAAAAGCACCAAAGGTGCTATCAAATGGCCGATGGGCATAAATATTTATAGGCCTATTGTTAGATAGTTTATATCTATATTTTTACTCAAAAGTCATGACATGTAATAGTTGGTGGACAAGCTATTTATACGATAAGAAATTAATTCTTTTTAAATAAAAATAAAATTAATTTTTTAGATAGTTTATAATATTGCTAACATTGTTTGTTTGAAGTGTCTTTGAATTTTGTTTGTTTAGTGTGATTCAGTTTGCCATCCACTTTTTGTTTGTTTGAAGTGTTATTGAATTTTAGGCATTACTTTGTGTGCACTTATTGTTTGAACTTTTGGGATTCACTTTATATGTGTTTGAACTTTGGCATCCACTTTATTTATTTGAATTTTGGAGTTCACTTTGTTTAGTGTCTTGGCATCCATTTATTGTTTGTGTGAAGTGTGCAGTTGAATTTTGACATCCATTTATTATTTGAGTGTGCTTTTGACATTCACTTTGTGTGTATGAAATGTGTATGAACTAAATTTTGCATTCACTTTGTGTGTGTGAACTAAATTTGACATTCACTTTGTATGTGTATATGAACCAAAGATGTTATCAAATCGCCAATAGGCACAAATATTTATAGGCCTATTGTTAAATAGTATATATTTATATTTAATTGGAAAGTCAGTAAATGTAGTAGTTGGTGGACAAGGTTATAAATACTATAACAAATTCAACTTTTTTTTGTAAATAAAAATAATAAAATGGTAGTAAACATGAATATGAACTAAATCATAAATGAAGCATTAGAGAACTAAATCATAAAAAAATAATATATTTACTAATTGCCAAAATCTTTTTCATCTTGTACCCCCTTATGATTGTCTCATCATGCTATTTCTACAACTCATATAAAATTTTTAATAGCATAAGAATTGTAGAGAGTCATTAAGACATTGAAATAACAATAGAAAAATGTATAATAACAACATAAAAATATATTAATATTTTGAATGTAACTTTTAATAAATCACATTAGGATATCATATTAAATATTAAGCTATATGAAATAATAATAAAATGGTATTAAACATGAATATGAACTAAATCATAAATGAAGCATTAGAGAACTAAATCATAAAGAAATCATATATTTACTAATTGCCAAAATCTTTTTCATCTTGTACCCCC
Organism: Cunninghamia lanceolata; assembly: GCA_027924645.1. NCBI lineage: Eukaryota > Viridiplantae > Streptophyta > Pinopsida > Cupressales > Cupressaceae > Cunninghamia > Cunninghamia lanceolata. The sequence goes on along the minus strand of BSBN01000987.1, from coordinate 11,486,371 downwards.
TTATGATTGTCTCATCATGCTATCTCTACAACTCATATAAAATTTTTAATAGCATAAGAATTGTAGAGAGTCATGAAGACATTGAAATAACAATAGAAAAATGTATAATAACAACATAAAAATATATTAATATTTTGAATGTAACTTTTAATAAATCACATCAGGATATCATATTAAATATTAAGCTATATGAAATAAAATGGCAACAAATATTTTATTTTATACAATTATAATTACATGGATACAATTGAAAGAAAATTATTATTGCAAGTACAAAGACCATGGTAACAATACAATATTCATTTATGTAAATGGATGACAAATAAATTGAATATTTATTGGATGTTATCGTCAACTTAGAGACACCATTATGCAATGGATGCTCTTCATTTTCCTATTCCTAACATAATATGCACTTTATATCTTAATGCACTGTTCAAATGATAATGGTGGTGATATTCTTAAAGTTTTGAGAGATTTAACTCCAGAAGTAGCATGAATGTTAAACCAACTCTCTACATCACCAATATTTATTTTATATTGTGTTGTGTGAATTTTAAAAAATTAGTTAATATTAAAAAATTTCTCATTTATTAATCTTTTCTAACTAAAATTATAATAACCCATATCCTCTTAATAATAATCAAATTATAATTAACCCAACATAAAACTAAAACCTTAGAAATTAGGTATAAATATTAATATAAAAAGTTAACTTTAAAATATATTTAAATATAAATATTAATATAAAATTAAAAAAATCATTTAAATGCATCTAAATTATTAAATATAACTATTAATATAAATATTAATAATTGAAATAAATAAAATTTTAACTTAATTGATTAAGTTATTAAAATGGTATTAATTAAAAACTTTTATCAAAGTAATAAAATTAAAGTCTCATCTGCTTTTCAATTAAAAATAATAATAATGGTATGATATGACTAACTAATAGCTTGATTTCCAAAACTTAATCTATTACTATATAAAAATTTAGAATTTAAAAACACAAATAAGATTTTAAAACAATAATAAAGCACCTCATTCCACTATCTTAATACATTATTAAATATCAATCTAAATTTTAAAAATAGTACCAATAACAATTTAAAACAATAATAAAGCACATAAGGCATAACTATATTTTTCTATTATGCACATACACTTCTGGTTTTTATAAGTATGTATTTAGATGAACTTTCATTCTATCACACTTTAAAAACAAATCTAAAAGAAATTAATATAGGATATCACACTTTAAAAACAAATCTAAAAGAAATTAATATAGGATTGCATAATAAGGTTGAGATTTTTTTTGGAAATATGTTGTATTTAATCTATAAAAACCTAGATCCTTTTAATAATAATAAAATTATAATTAACCCAACATAAAAATGAAACCTTCCAAATTAGATATAAATATTAATATAAAAATTTCTTTGAAATATACTTAAATATAAATATAAATAATAATATAAAAGAAAAATCATTTAAATGCATCTATTCCTATAATAAAGTGGATATATTTTAGGAAGAAGTTATGTATTTTAAAGAAATTACTAAAATAAATAAAACAACGTCACTACAAATCAAAATAATTTTATTTTTGCTTCTCTTATTAATTTCTTTTCTCCTTCTGTTGCATGTTTCAAATTATTTTTGCTTCTCTTATTAATTTCTTTTCTCCTTGTGTTGCATGTTTCAAAGGAAAATTGTGTGGGAGAAATTTTTGGACAGGTATGCAATGCTTTAGCCATTTCACTTCTCCTCTCACAAGAATTTGTGAATATTGATTTATTTATTTCACTATGTTTTCTTGTGAATATTGATTTATTTATTTTACTATGTTTATATTGCCTATTTTCCTTTATAATTCTTAACCAAGTCATCTCATTTTGATTCAGAATATTGATTTATTTATTTCACTATGTTTATATTGCCTATTTTCCTTTATAATTCTTAACCAAGTCATCTCATTTTGATTCAGATCTATGTGCTGCATGTGTGTAGGGAAATGACTCAGTTTATGTGTGCCGACATCTAATCCAAGGCAGGGAACATGAGATATCTTGATATCTATTACACTTTTTAAGAAAATTAAATTCTAAAAGAAATTAATATAGGATTGTATAATAAGATTGGGAAATTTTTAAAGGAAATATGACTAACTAATAGCTTGATTTCCAAATCTTAATCTATTACTAAATAAAAATTTAGAATTTAAAAACACCAATGAGATTTTAAAACAATAATAAAGCACCTCATTCCACTATCTTAATACATTACTAAATATGAATCTAAATTTTAAAAAACACCGATAACAATTTAAAACAATAATAAAACACATAAGGCATAACTATATTTTTCTATTATGCACATACACTTCTAATTTTTATAAGTATGTATTTGATAGATGAACTTTCATTCTATCACACTTCAAAAAAAATTCTAAAATAAATTAATATAGGATTGCATAATAAGGTTGGGATTTTTTTTTGGAAATATCTTCTATTTAATCTATAAAAACCCAGATCCTCATAATATTAATAAAATTATAATTAACCCAACATAAAATTGAAACCTTCCAAATTCCATATAAATTTTAATATAAAATTTCTTTAAAATATACTTAAATATACATATTAATATAAATATAAATATTAATATAAAAGAAAAATCATTTAAATGCATCTATTACTATAATAAAGTGGCTATATCTTAGGAAGAAGTTATGTATTTTAAAGAAAGCAAATCCTTTCTAGAAATTACTAAAATAAATAAAACAACCATCACTACAAATTAAAATAATTTTCATTTTTGCTTCTCTTATTAATTTTTTTCTCCTTGTGTTGCATGTTTCAGAAGGAAAATTGTGTGGGAGAAATTTTTGGATAGGTATGCAATCCTTTATCCATTTCACTTCTCCTCTCACAAGAATTTATTTATGCTTTTTTGTGAATATTGATTTATTTATTTCACAACCAAGTCATTTCATTTTGATTCAGATCTGTAGGTTTTTGTGTGTTGCATGTGTGTAGGGAAATGACTCAGTTTATTTGTGCCAACATCTAATCCATGCAGGTACTACAGAGGTAGGGACATGAGATATCTTGATATCTATCATACTTTAAAAAAAAATTAATATAGGATTGTATAATAAGATTGGGAAATTTTTAAAGGAAATATGTTCTATTTAATCTATAAGGCTGGGCCAAAAAAAACACAAGAAGCCCCTATCTTGATTAAAATTTTAATTTAAGATACTTTTTTATTTTCCTTAGATACTCAGGTGGTTACAGAGGAAGTCAAAACAAAATGTATTTGTGTCCTTGCAATTTCTGTTACCAATAAATAGGCGTTCCTTAGTACAGATAAATCTTTAGATTAATGGGTTTTCCCCAAATTATTCAGGCGAACGCTATCTTGATTCATACCTCTAACCCTCATAGCAGCGATTGTTTCTTTCTGCATGGAGGATTCAATTTAATAAAATTTTTGGGTGATTTTTGTTGGGCATTAACTAATTTAAATTTGCCTAGTATTTGATTCTAAATAACTCTTTTACTTCAAAGACTACCAGCCAAACCATAACACTTCTAAAAATAACTCAAAAACAAAATATTAAGATTCAAACCCTACTGAATGAGCAAGCAATTCAATAAATACTTTAAAAAAAAAAGTGTAAATATCCAAACCCTATTGAATGATGATCACAGAATGCATGTCTAAAAATAATGATTACTGACACTTAAAAAATGAAGAAAGAAACCATCTGAAATTGAAAATCCAAACCTTCCTAAAATTGAAAACAAATTGAAATCCATTTTAAACCAAAAAAAAAAGTACAAAGACAGATTGAGGGAAAAATTATGCCGTATCATGGCTGGCCCAAGAGGACGGGGAAGCCATGGTCATTTAATCCATTGCAGGGCTTGTCCATTTCGTGGTTTTCTGTAATATATGTTGTACAGTATCAACTGAGATTCTCCCAGGCCAACTCCCAATCCATTTGGAAGCTGCATGAAACTGCATGCAAACATTAAATACTCAACAAAATCAACAAACCACACTTTAATAACAGATCCAGTAGAATGAGAAAATACTGAGAATATTAATCTGTACCACAACATTTATGTCGAAGTGTATGCATCCATAAGCAATCCAGAGGAGTCCATTGGCAAACATGGCAAGAGATAGGAAAAAACAATATGCACCAGACTATATATAAATGTAATGGTGAAGGAAATAAATGAATGTAATGGTGAAGGAAATAAATGAAACACCATGAATTCTAAAGTAACTGCAAGAGAAATATATTTTTTTAATGTGTATATTTGTCATCATAATTAAAACCTAAGCCTATTTTTAGGGAATGGCTACCAAAATAAAATATATTTTATTAGGGAAAGACTATGAACTACCAAATTTTTTGGCAGTTACAAAATATGTGCACATATAGAATGGCCTATCGGCCAAAAAATAAAATCTGCTACATATAAATCGTCATCCATTAATTTTAGTGGAGCTAATTTTAGTTTATGAGAATACAGATGATGACAATGGAAGTGGAAGAGTCATGGTGGATGTTACAAGAAGTAGAGATAATGGAATGTTCTTTTCTATATATTTTCATGTTTAGCCTTTGGAATAGGACATAGATTTGGGAAGGCTTATGTTTGGTAATACAGATTGCGTAGGTTTTGCATGATTAATCTGGCATCAATTCTATAGAGGATACAAGGTAACTTGCTTTGCTTGCCCTCTTGATTACTTTCATTCGTTTCTCTGTAACTTTCTTTGTTGCACCTATACTGTGATCATTCCATGAGATGATGTCTCCTTGAGACATTTTGTCAAATCAAGTCACAAGCCTTGTGTGTGTTTTCACAACATCAATAAATTTCTTGAATCTTAGTTTTCTCTTCCATGGCATTAAGTAAATGTTTTAACGTTGCCTTTGCAAAATATGATGGATCTCCTTTGAAAATCTCTTAAAAATCGGTCTCTAAATGCTTTAAAACAATAAAAAAATCACCTTCTTCCAAGCTGAACCTACACAAAAATAGATGCTTCTTTTTGAAATATCTCCAAAAACTTCTTTTATATGGCTGGAAGTGATGATTTTTGCCTCTGTATAATCTGAACCTACGTAAAAATCTTTCAATTTCTCCTTCTAGATGCTCTTTAATGCCAAGAATGTGCCTTCTAGGTGCATATATTTGTTCTAGATCATTAATGGTGGATAAAATCAAGGTTTAATGTGAAAAATATCTCCACAAAGTGAAGTGTTGTCCTTGCCAACTCCTAATCTACCTTGCAAATGATAAAATCCAAGCACAAATGCCTCTTTATAATGGAGCACTGCCTTCTAGGTCTTCCATCTGTTTTTTTTAATTTTTAGAATGCTTTCTATGATTTTGGAAAAATGCAAAAAAAGGAGTGAGGTTGAACTGAAGTTATCCTCCCAATTTTTATAGGAAGATCTACATTCTGGGCAAGGTTGGGACTTTGGTGTTCTAGTTTAGTTGAAGATGGGTCACACTACAGTATGGAATTCTCATCCCAAGACATATGGTTCATGCTCACATGCTTGTCGCATGTGTGAAAACCCTTATGCCATTATCCACAAATATGGTCTTATGTGTTGTCGTCAGTGCTTTCACAGTTATGCCAAAGACATTGGCTTTGTTAAATATCATTAAGTTATTGGTGGAACTTCTAAACTGCTTGAGATTTGCAGCAAACATTTGCATCATCAATGACAGTTACTCGATTGAATTTTTAGATCTAATGTTAGTTTGTATTGAACACAATTCAAAATTATTATCTGTAATGATTGAGGATTTACTAATTTGAAAGAAAATTTTTGTTGGAATTCTTAATGTGTTCCATGCTCGAAATGACCTAATTAGTTTAAAGTCTTGTATTGTTGTTTGTATAAGGATGAAATATGGTGGGTTTGAAGTAGATCCTTATGGACTTGGATATATAATGTTGTTGTGGATATTGATTTTTAAAATCAAGGTTGGCTTAAAAAAGCCGTTGAGTTCACACTAGTTTATGGGTAGCTATTATTAAATGGGTAGCTAGTATAAAGATGGAAATAATAAGAAACATTTGTATTAAAATTGCCCGGCTGATTTCATGGGATTCTGGGACTAAATTGCACCATTTTGTGATGTAAAATGCACAATGGTGATGTATCATTAGTGTGAAAATATAAACTAAAAGTGTTAACTGAAATTTGGTGAAGGAAAGTCATGGTAAAACAGAGAATTCTGAGTTGGTCTTTTTTTTGTGTTTTTTAGGTATAGATTTTTTTATGGCATAAGAACTTTCTCTAGTTTATGATGTTGCTATCAGTAGCTTGAAAGCAATGTTGGCGCAATTTGACCTTATTTTGGTTTTTGCAGCACTTTAGGTTTTTGAACATCCCATTTTTTCTGGTTTGTAGAGGGCTTATATTTTACTACTATTGTTCAAGAGTTGTAGTATTTGAAATGATTAACAAGCATGCTGAATAACTAAACTATTTTATAGTCAATCTCTTTTATAAATTAAGTTTCTTTTCCAATACTCTAATCTCTTTTATAATTTTTTTTATGCTTTTCATATAAGTTTTAATATGTATATTTTTTAAATTAAGTTTTTTTAATTATAAATTTTCTTTAATTAATATAATTCTTTTTATAAAGTTTTTATATATATTAATTAGGTTTACAAAAAATGGAACTTATTATTTTACTATACTATTATTGATTTTGAAACACTCACACACAAAAAAGTTAATGCTAAAGTTTAAACACACACTTCACACACACATAAAGTAAACATAATTCAACATGCTAATTTTCAATTCACACTAAGTAAATGCAAAAGTTTAAACTTACCTAAACACACAAATATAAAATAGATCAAATAAGTGAATGAAAAAGGTAGTTCACTCACATTTCACACACAAAAAAATGAATCCATAATTAACTCAAACAAATTAAGGTGATGCCAAAGTTCAAACATATGCTTCACATAAGCAAATTGAATGCCAATACACAAATAATAAATGGCTCAAGTCCAAGTGAATGTCAAAGTTAGTTCACTCCCACACACAAAGTGAATGTGAAAGTTAGTTCATACATATTCTACACACATAAAGTGAATGCCAAAGTTCATTCACATAAACTTGTGCAAAGACACTGAATACCAAATATAACTTTCAACCTACCCACCCACACACAATGAAAGCCAAAGTTCATTCACACACACATACACTTCACACAAAGTGAACATCAATATTTTTGTACACACATAGAGTGAGTGCCAAAGCTCATTCAGACACACACATGCACACATAGAGTAAATGCCAAAATTCATTCAAATACATAGGAATATACTTCACACAAACTGAATGACAAAATTAACTTTCAAACAAACACACACACTTCACATGAAGTGAATGCCAAAGTTAACTTTCAAACATGCACACAATGAATGTTGAATTTTATTCTCTCTCTCACACACACACACACAATGAAAGCTAAAATTCGTTCAAACACACAAAGACTCACAATGAACATCATTGAAATTTGTTTGTAGACACATTCCACACAAAGTGAAAATCAAGTATATTCATACATCACACAAAATGATAGCCAAAGTTCATTCGTGTACACAAAAAAAAAAAAGAATGTTAGTTCTTTCAAGCACATTCCACATAAAGTGAAAATTAAAGTTAATTCATACACTCTACACAAAATGATAGCCAAGGTTCATTTGTACACAAAAAAAGAACATTTGTCAAATCTTCAATTGCATTCTATAGAAAGTGAACATCAAAGTTTGTTCATACACTCCACAAAATTTGATAATTGAAGTTCATTCACTCCACAAAATGTGATACCTTGAGTTCATTCATAAACAAAGAAAAACTAAATGTCAACGTTCTTTCAAGCTCATGCACACACATAACAAATGCCAAAGTTGGTTCAAACACACATACCACACAAAGTGAATACAAAAATTAATTTTTAAACACACACACAAACCACAAAGTGAATGCCTAAATTGACTTCCCCTCCCTCCACACACAAACCACAAAGTAAATGCCTAAATTAAATTTCCCACATGTACACACAATTTACATAAACAAAAATTTCATATACCGATGTTCAAACATAATTCATGTTGCAAGTATGAGGATAACCAGTGTTGTCATTGATGTCAACATACTCATACTGCATTAATGAGAAGGATTGGATGAGCTATGTGCTGAGGATATTGAGGAAACTAGTCTCAATTAGGAACAGTGAAGAACAGTGATGACAGTAAGGTAAAAGTCCAAGATAAGATGAAGATCAGAGGATGCGGTTTAAAGGGTTTGTAGATATGAGTCTTGAGATAATCCAGTCAAGTTTTCAGAGGTCCGCATAACGATCTGAAGAAGTTATGACTGCTCCAGTAGAACCGATTCCGACAGATGTTCAGTGATGACAGAGTGTCACAGATTGATCCGGTGAGCTCCAGAATTGCATTTTCTCAGTCTGCGGATTGGAGGGAGTGTTGAAGAAGTCCGTGTGAAGTAACAACTAGATTTGTTCATGGTTTGGAGGTCCGGAAGCACCATTTTCATTATGACAGTGATGACAGACTATGTTCTTGATGTTCTAGATGAAAAAGAGAAGAATTTCAGGAAGCTGATAAAGTGTGGATGTTGTTGGTGACTCAGGAAAGGTTTTGGTGATCCTTGGATCATGTACAATTCTTATTGGTGGTCCGCATTGAAGTTAGAGTGTGGATTTGATGTAAAGACCACCAGTTGTTGGTGTTCTTCCTGAGACAGGCCGACCGAATGTATTACACGTCTTCCAGATGATCTAAAAGTGTTTGCCGACTTAGATGATTGTTCCTAAATTGATGCCTTGTATAAATAAAGGATTGTGAAGTCATTCCAAAGTGTGAAGTGTGTGGATGAGTGTGGCATAGCAAAGAAGAAGAGCAAAAGGCAGAGCAGGAGTTTTTGGGCTTAATGGAACTAATCTAGGCATGGTAAAGATGTCAATCTCCAGTTCAAGTTTGTGATACTTGTTACTTTGTAGACAGTGTGTCTCTTGTAGGCAGTGTGCCTCTTGTGAGCAGTGTGCTCAAGCAGTGAGCCCTAATTGGCATGTGCCATCTATTTTTCTTATTCTTCTAACAGAGAATAATCCTTGGGTTAATCACCCCGTGGTTTTTCCCTTAACTAGGTTTTCCACGTCAAAATCTTGGTGTCTCATGTGTTGATGTGTATCTACTCTGGTGTTTATGCTTTATGCTTTCTTGAATGATTAATTGCTATGCTATTGAATAACAAAGTGGATTTAAGTGTTTGAATTGGAAGCAAGTTTAGGATAACTGATTCACCCCCCCTCTCAGTTATCAACAATTGGTATCAGAGTGAGGTTCCTCTAAAAGAGCTTAACTGCTTGAGGAGATCCAGGATGTCGTCATATAAGAAGGATAGTTTGAAGTTTGATGGAACCAACTTCTCTCTTTGGAAAGGTCGCATGAAATGTCACTTGGAGTGTATGGGAAAGGCGTACTTGTCCATGGTCACAAAAGCATATGTACCTCCACAAGGTGGTTCGACAACCCTAAATGAAATCACAGATGCTAAAAATAATCTGCAGACCAAAGAGGCTCTTCTAAGCGCTTTAACTGACTCAGAGCTCTCAAATGTTATTGACCTACCAACTGCCTATGAGATCTAGATTAAATTGGAACTTCTACATGAAGGAGATGAGTATGTTAAGTGTGCAAGGTTGCAGAGTCTAAAAGGGAAATTTGAAAGACTAAAAATGAGAGATGATGAAAATATTACTACCTTTATGCCCAGAGTAAATGAGCTGGTGTGTGGAATTAGGAATGCTGGTGGAGTCTTGGATGAAAATGAGATTGTTGGCAAAATTCTTAGATCCCTTCCTGCTACCTACAAAATCAAGGTTGCTGCCATTGATGAATTCAGAGCCCATACAACTGTCACAAGAGACCAATTGGCTAGCAAACTAGCTGCATTTGAAATGACTGAGTTTGGGGATGATCCCCCCAAGACTGAATCTGCATTCAAAGCCAGTGCCTCTATGAAAGGTAAACAAAAATTTGATCTGGGAGAAAACTCTTCAAGGAAACTGTCATGGTATGATCAAGCAAGAAAAGACATGGAAATGGAAGAAGTAGAAACAACTCAACTTGAAGCCCTCATTGCAAAGAGACTGCCAAGAGGATCCGGTAAGTATGAAGGAAAATTACCCTTTAAGTGCTTCAACTGCAATAAGATTGGTCATTTTGCCTCAAGATGCCCGGATAGATTTACAAGATCAAATTCTAACAGACAAAGGTTCCAAAAGAATTGTTAATATGTTCATAACGAAGATGATAATGAAGGAGTAACAGATGATGAATCAGAGACAGGGAACAAATACAGAAATGAATGGGTGTTTATTGCCATCAAGGAAGAAGATCTAATGACCTCTGAATCTGTCAATCATAAGGTTGTAGAAAGAGCTTTGGCTACCCAAGTTGAAGAAAAGGATGATTAGGTTATTGACAGCGGATGCTCTCACCATATGATAGGTGACAAGAACAAGTTCTTAGATTTGGAAAGGTATGAAGGAGGAAGGGTAAAGTTTGGTGATAATTCTGCTGGCAGAATCAAAGGTAGGGGAACTATTTCTTTTGATGGAAAGAACAAAACTGGTAATGTATTGTATGTTGAAGGATTGAAGCACAATCTTCTCAGTGTTGGACAGTTGGTGGACAAACGTTATGATCTCCGGTTCAAGAATGGAAGATGCAGGATCTTTGAAAGCTCTGGAACTGAGATTACATCCGGTACTTAAACAAAAGGTAATATCTTTCATCTAGTTGGTACTAATAAAAGTTGTCTGTTTGTTCAAGTTGATCAGAGTTGGCTATGGCATAGAAGGATGTGTCATGTAAATTTTGATAACATCATCAAGATAAGCAATACTCAAGCTGTAAGAGATCTTCCAAACTTGGTAAAACCTACAAATAGTTTGTGCAAAGAATGTTAGCTAGGTAAACAAAGCAGAGTCTCATTCAAAAGCAAGGATCAGTCCTCTACCAGATTATTGGAATTAGTTCATACTGATCTATGTGGTCCAACAAGAATCAAGAGTATGCAAGGTGATAGATACTTCATGTTACTGATTGATGATTATTCCCGGATGATGTGGGTTACCTTTTTGAAAGAGAAATCAGAAGTTTTGAGAAGTTTAAAATCTTCAAGGCTATGGTAGACAATCAAATCGGATTAAAACTGAAATGTCTGAGGTCTAATAGAGGTGGTGAATTCACATCCGGTGAATTCATAGATTTTTGTGAGAAGTATGGTATAAAGAGATAGTTGTCTGCTCCTAGGACTCCACAACAGAATGGAGTAGTAGAGAGAAAGAACCGGACCATCTAGGAAGCATCCAGGACAATGATGATGGAAGCAAATGTTCCCCAAATGTTTTGGAGAGAAGTTTCAGCACTGTAGTCTATACTCTCAATCGAGTTCAAATCAGATGCAATACCGGTAAGACTCCTTATGAAATTTGGTTTGGCATCACTCCTACTGTGAGATATTTCAGAGTATTTGGTAGCAAATGTTACATAAAAAGAGATGAAGATCTAAGAAAGTTTGATGCTAGAAGTGATGAAGGAATTTTCTTGGGTTACTCCACTCAAAGCAAAGCATACCGGTGTTACAATAAGAGATTGAGAAAGATGATAGAAAGTACAAATGTGAAGGTTGATGAAGGAATTGAGAAGCCCTCAAGGTTTTATGAATATGATGAAGATGATCAGAATGGTACTCTGGTTCAAGGAGCTCAATCCTCCTCTGAAAGTTAGATTCAGACTGATCCAGTAAATCAGGAAGAAGAGATAGGTCTGAATGAGCCTGATCAAGAAACAAAAGTGCAAGAAACTCCCAAAGTTCTAAGGTATGTAAGACTGAACCACTCTGAAGATCAGATCATAGGTGACAAAAGCAAAGGTGTGCAAACTAGAAGGACAATTGCTCAAAATTCAGATGAATATTGTCTGATTTCAAAGATTGAACCTAAGACAATAAATGAAGCCTGCAATGATAAAAATTGGACCAAAGCAATGGAAGAAGAGCTGATGCAAATTGAGAAAAATCACACTTGGGATCTTGTTCCCAGACCTAGAAACAAGAATGTGATTGGAACCAAATGGGTCTTCCAGAACAAACTAAATGAAGTTGGTGAGGTAATCAGAAACAAAGCCAGATTGGTCTGCAAGGCTACTCTCAAATAGAAGGAATTGATTTTGAAGAAACCTTTGCTCCGGTAGCAAGAATTGAAGCAGTCAGATTATTTCTTGCATTTGCTACCTTCAAAGACTTCAAGGTATATCAAATGGATGTCAAGTCTGCCTTCCTAAATGGTGATTTGGAAGAAGAAGTATACATTGAGCAACCAGATGGATTTCAATTGTCTGATCATGGTGATATGGTATGCAAGTTGAAGAAAGCACTGTATGGATTGAAGCAAGCCCCAAGAGCTTGGTATGAAAGATTGGATAAGCATCTTGTGCAGATTGGTTTCAACAAAGGTACTGCTAACAGTAACTTATATTTTAAAATTGATCATGAAAACATCTTGATTGTTGAAGTATTTGTTGATGATATCATCTTTGGAGGAAAATATAGCATGTGTAAAACCTTTGCAAATCAAATGAAAAGTGAGTTTGAAATGTCTATGCTTGGTGAAATGAATTTCTTCTTGGGTCTGCAAATTACCCAAACAAAGAAAGGGATCTTCATTTCTCAGACCAAATATGTGAAAGAATTGTTGAGGAAATTTGGGATGGAAGATTCAAAGCCAATGAATACTCCCATGGCAACCGGATGCAAGTTAAGCAAAGATGATGACTCTCCTAAGGCAGACTAGACAAAGTACAGATCAATGATTGGTGAATTGTTGTATCTCACTCAAACTAGACCAAATATTATGCAAGCCGTTAGTCTTGTTGCTAGATTCCAGGCTGATCCCAGAGAATCTCATGTCATGGCAATCAAGAGAATTTTTAGATATCTAAAAGGGACAGTGGGGTATGGTTTGTGGTATCCTAGAGATCATGATTTCTCTCTTCATGCATACACAGATGCAGATTGGGTAGGAGATGTGGATGACCGGAAGAGTACCAGTGGTGGAGCATTCTTTTTGGGAAAGAGATTGGTTTCTTGGCTAAGCAAGAAACAAGATGCAATATCTCTGTCTACAACTGAAGCAGAATACATTGCAGCAGCAGGTAGTTGCACTCAAGTTTTATGGATGAAGCAGATACTAAGAGATATTAAAGTAGAGTATGAGGAGCCTATCACAATTTTTTGTGATAATTCAAGTGCAATAAATATTTCTAAGAATCCGGTATTGCACTCTAAGACTAAGCATATATCTATCAAGTTTCACTTTCTGAGAGAGCAAGTGAACAAGGATGAAGTTAGACTGGAGTTTGTGCCCTCTAAGGATCAGATTGCAGATATCTTTACTAAACCTCTTCCCAAGGACTCTTTTGAGTTTCTCAGGGAGAAGTTAGGGGTTATTGCCCCTCCAGGGATGAACTAGGATGCACTGATGTGCATCAGTCAAGTGGATATCACAGTCATATCTTGTGATCCAGATTGGTGATGGGGAGCTGCTACTCAGGTGGAGCAGCTGGTATGATTCCGATGTGTTAAAGTTGCAAGTATGAGTCCTTTGCCATTGATGTCAAAGGGGGAGAGAAGACATGTGAAAAACAAGTGGTTGATGATCAAAGGGGGAGTAGTAAAGAAAGAGAAGACATGTGAAGAGTTGCTGCTGATAGGGGGAGCTGTGACAGAAAGGAGAAGTTCTTGTCTTGATGGTTTTGATGGTTTTTCACATCATATGTTGCCATCAATGACAAAGGGGGAGATTGTTGCAAGTATGAGGATAACCAGTGTTGTCATTGATGTCAACATACTCATACTGCATTAATGAGAAGGATTGGATGAGTTGTGTGCTAAGGATATTGAGGAAACTAGTCTCAATTAGGAATAGTGAAGAACAGTGATGACAGTAAGGTAAAAGTCTAAGATAAGATGAAGATCAGAGGATGCGGTTTAAAGGGTTTGTAGATATGAGTCTTGAGATAATCCAGTCAAGTTTTCAGAGGTCCACATAATGATCTGAAGAAGTTATGACTGCTCCAGTAGAACCGGTTCCGGCAGATGTTCAGTGATGACAGAGTGTCACAAATTGGTTCGGTGAGCTCCGAAATTGCATTTTCTCAGTTTGCGGATTGGAGGGAGTGTTGAAGAAGTCCGTGTGAAGTAACAACTAGATTTGTTCATGGTTTGGAGGTCTGGAAGCACCGTTTTCATTGTGACAGTGATGACAAACTATGTTCTTGATGTTCCGGATGAAAAAGAGAAGAATTTCAGGAAGCTGATAAAGTGCAGATGTTGTTGGTGACTCAGGAAAGGTTTTGGTGATCCTTGGATCATGTACAATTCTTATTGGCAATCTGCATTGAAGTTAGAGTGTGGATTTGATGTAAAGACCACCAGTTGTTGGTGTTCTTCCTGAGACAGGCCGACCGGATGTGTTACACGTCTTCCGGATGATCTAAAAGTGTTTGCCGACTTAGATGATTGTTCCTAAGTTGATGCCTTGTATAAATAAAGGATTGTGAAGTCATTCCAAAGTGTGAAGGGTGTGGATGAGTGTGGCATAGCAAAGAAGAAGAGAAAAAGGTAGAGCAGGAGTTTTTGGGCTTAATCGAACTGATCCAGGCATGGTAAAGATGTTAATCTCCAGTTCAAGTTTGTGATACTTGTTACTTTGTAGACAATGTGTCTCTTGTAGGCAGTGTGCCTCTTGTGAGCAGTGTGCTCGGGCAATGAGCCCTAATTGGCATGTGCCATCTATTTTTCTTATTCTTCTAATAGAGAATAATCCTTGGGTTAATCACCCTGTGGTTTTTCCCTTAACTGGGTTTTCCACATCAAAATCTTGGTGTCTCATGTGTTGATGTGTATCTGCTCTGGTGTTTATGCTTTATGCTTTCTTAAATGATTAATTGCTATGCTATTGAATAACAAAGTGGATTTAAGTGTTTGAATTGGAAGCAAGTTTAGGATAACTGATTCACCCCCCCCCCTCTCAGTTATCAACAATTCATTCATACAAATTTAGTGCAAGAATGCATAAAAACTTAGGTTCAAGCATTCCAAAATACAAACACACTCATAAAGTGAGTGCCAAATTTATAAAACATGTTAAAGTGCAAACACACAAAACACACAAAATGAATGCAAAAATTAAATTTCACACACACAATTCAAAATAAAAATATAAATGTATACTATTTAGTGATAGCCCTATAAATATTTGTACCTATCGGCCATTTGATAGCACCTTTGGTGCTTTTACTAGTCTCTTATAAAAAGGCATTGATATCCTTCATCACATTTATAAATGGGAAGTCTAGTTTTTCAAGGGAGACGTATCTTTTTTTTTTTTTAAAGGGAAGAGAGTTAATAAAAACTAAGTAAGGCAAATCTTTTATAAAGTTAGATTCCTTTAACTTATAAAAAGTAAGTCATCCTTTATTAAAAGGATATTTAATATTAAAAGGATATTTTGTTGATAACTGAGAGGGGGGGGGTGAATCAGTTATCCTAATTATTTCCTTTTTGAACTTTCTTATTAATTAATGCAGCATTGAATCAAACACAAAAACATTACCATGAAATAAGAAACACATGACACAGTATTTTTGATGTGGAAACCCTGTTAAGGGAGAAAACCACGGGGTGATTAACCCAAAATTATTCTCTGTTAGAAGAATAGGAAATTACAAAATGGCACTTGCCAATTAGGGCTCACTGCCCGAGCACACTGCTCACAAGAGGCCCACTGCCTACAAGAAGACACACTGTCTACAAAGTGATAAGAATCACAGTCTTGAACTGATTGGAAGCATCTGTATATGCTGGAGTTCAGTTCCGGTTAGGCTCAGTACACTGATCTGCTGCACTTCACATACCGGATCTGTCTTGGTACTTCTGCTCTGTTCTGCTTTTCTTTGCATATATTCTTGACACCATCACACACTTCACAACTAAATCCATCCTCTATATATATCCGCACAAGTAATTTCATCACCTTTCTAGTCGGCATCCGGAACAGTCTAGTTTCTTACAAACTCTGTTCTGTCGGCTGAATCCTTGCTCACCAAGCAATGCGGATCAAGCATATA
This sequence comes from Cunninghamia lanceolata, assembly GCA_027924645.1. NCBI lineage: Eukaryota > Viridiplantae > Streptophyta > Pinopsida > Cupressales > Cupressaceae > Cunninghamia > Cunninghamia lanceolata. The sequence continues at coordinate 11,470,078 of BSBN01000987.1, read as the reverse complement.
CTTGTAGATATCATTAATCATGTTGGCCAAACATGATTCCTGCCTTCACAACCTTTATCATCAACAGTAACACATCCGGAAAGTAGTCTGATACTCTGTCAGTCAGTTCATCCTCTGTTTTCACTGTCTCTCAGGAATCCGGTACTCAACTATTCATATCTTTTTCCATGTCCATCACCGGAGGCTAAATCCTTGGAATATACCACTCAAGGTAGTCCTCTTGACTTCCCCAAATCCGCACTGCACCAAGACACTTCCTCTGAGAGATCCGGACCAATCTGTCGGACCTTGCCACATGCTCTGTTCTTGTTCACCGGACCACAACAATCTTTATTCTGACTTCCGGTAGAGACACACCATGACTTGCGGATATGTGGGATGACCTTTGTTGCCATCAATGACAACAACCATGAATCCATATAGTGTCTCTTGCCAACAATCTCCCCCTTTGGCATTGATGGCAACACTTAGTGAAAAATGACTGTGTTTACACTATGCTCCCCCTTTGCTGATGCTCTGTCTTTATATACAATTTCTGGAACTCCCCCTTAATTGGATTCCTCATTTTTCACTGCTCCTCACTCCCCCTTTGACATCAATGGCAAAGGGTAGGGTCCGCACATCAAAATTTTCAAAAATTTTCTATACATAGCCGCATATTTACATACTCACATATACTGAAGAATGTCTGCAAAGGATGTCTGCAATTGGATCATTTCTGTAGCCCAACTTTGCTTCATTCTATCCAAAATTGAAATGTGACCACTCAACAAAAATGCAAAAGCTTCTGCCCGCTTGAGATCTGTCGGATCATTTGTTTGGGCGGTGGTCTGAGCATCACTGATGGCCTCATGCATAGTTTCCAACTTAGGGATTATAATCCTTCTAAGTTCTCCCATCCGGTTAGTGATGTTCTTCCTTTCCTTCTCAAGATTCTTTATTTCATTCAAGACTGCAATAGTCTGACATTCTTGATTTATTATGGAGGAAGAGAGAGGATCAAAACTTTGAGACAAGCTTTGTAGCTTGTCCTGTTCCTCTTTTATTTTCTTATCAATTGCTGCTGTTGCCTTTGACCAGGATATACAAAATTTGTAAATGTCACCGCCATCCTTAAGAGCATTCTCTAAGCTCTTTATTCCAATACTCACAATCTTCCTATCTTTAGAGATTAATTCTAATACTTCAGAAAATCTTTTATCCAAAAATTCCTTCCGGACCTTTTCTTCAGCAGATTTTTCTAGAGATTCAAAATGTGTATTAACACTGCTGACTAAGGTTTTGAGATTACCGGAAGAGGAGGCTGTGGGATCCTTTTGAAAGGATGGCATGATCTTTTCTAGCACTCCAGATGCTACCTCCATAAGCTCACAGTCTTCCATGTGAGATTTCAGCAGCTTCTCTTTGACTTTCTCATTTGCAAATGAGGCTATTTTCATTGTTTGCACCGGTGACAAAGAGTCAAAATCTAATGGTCCTTTTAGCAGGTCCGGTTCATCAATTTCTATAGTGGCTTTGCTCAAAAATTGTTGAACAGTTTGTGCAGTGTCTCTTGCCGGAGACAGATGTTTCTTTTCTTCTGCAGTCTTGGAACTGTCAACCTCTTTATCTTTCACCCCTGCTTCCTTCTCCTGTAATTTCTCTTCTTCTTTGGATCCGGAGACTATAGGGGAAACCGGAGGAGAGATGTTTGTCTGTTCAGGGCCCACTTCTTCCAGAACAGATGATTCCAAATCCGCAGCTGTTTCTGCACCTAAGTCCTCTACAACAGGAAGATTGAACCTTTTGAAGGCCTTCCGGAGGATCTCTTCTGTCTCTTGGGCCACTTTGTCAGTCTCACCAAGCATGAGTTGATTCATCCTGGCTTTACTTCTGAACTCATCTTTGCAGTCTTTGAAGATTATGTTCATTGTCTTGGGATCAATTTGAGGATATAGCTGAATAGCTATCTGCTCCCGGATCTCAAGATCTTTTGCATGAGCATTATTCTTTCTTATTTCTAATTCCTTTTCTAGGATTTTAGGAATAAGAGATATGATCTCAATGAAAGCCTTATTGTATATGTTCAGATATTTAACTGTGGCTTCCTGCAGAATCTTTTGGTCAGCCTCACTGTAGTCATCATAAAATTCAGTCATCGGTTGAAGGTTTCCATCCACCGTGACCGACTTGATTATACTCTCTAGAGACTGAGTGGGCTTTTCAACAGATACCTCTGCCATTTCATCCTTGTCTTGGCCTGTGGAGGGTTTACCGGATCCTTTCTTCTTCTGCTTCTTTATTTCTTTTACTCCCTCATCTGACTCTGTTTCCTCTTCATCCTTTTGGCTTTCATAAGCCCTTGTGGCTTTTGTCTTGGATCTTTTACCGGATGCCTGGACTTCCGGTTTTGAACTTTTGGTTGTGGGAGGTGCAGATCTTTTTGATGATCTGGTCCGGGTGGGAGTTTCAACCGGAACACTTTCTTTACTCTTCTCTTCTTCCTCAGCCTTCCTCCTCTTTTCCCGGCTGGCATCAAGTGCCTCTTTTGAGATTCCTAGGCCTTGAGCAATATGCTCAACTTCTTTTCTTACCTTCCTCTTTATCTCCGGTTCCCTGAGTTCTACATGTATCTTTACACTCAGTTCCTCAAAGGTTCCAAACCTTTCTGCCTTAGGATCTTTGGGCTGGCTTAGCATGTGTTGAACATGCAGCTCTACTATCTGTTCATCCACTTCATACCCCATGGGCATGATCCAAACAGTCCTAGGCTCCACTGCCTCCATTAGACATTGATCTATTTCAACCATGAAGCATACTATGTCTTTGTACTTTTCTACAAGGGATTGGGGTATTCTTTCTCTTGCATGCATCATGCTTTGGAAGTTCTTGAAGTATCCCCATAGAGCTGTATTTCTTGCTTTAGCATCCCCAAGTCCATGCAAATAGTCTCTGATTTGGATGGCAACCGGTCTGTCATTCTGCCATATCCATCCACTGGATCCGGGAAGCTCATTCATGTAGTAGAAGAAGAGACAAAGGATCAGATTGCCATACTTGAAGGAGTTTTTCTTGTCCTTCTTGATCTTCTACAGATTTTCAAAGAGTTGGTTCACAAGAAGCTCACACAAGTCATAGTCTGCATTCTCCTTTAACATTTGATAAGCTGTGTAGATTACAGTTCCCGGTACTGAATTTTCCCTACTGGAATGATAGATTTTGTAATCAATTATCATAGCTGCAAATTTGACATCCGGTTCAGTGATGTCATCAACTGTCATAGCTCTCTTGTCAAACTTGGATCCGGTTGCATCACTAACTGTCTGATTTTTGACAGACTTGAGAACAGGTAAACCACCAGATGAGTGCAGACCGGTTACAGCCCTAATTGCATCTTTGGTGATCTTGAAGGGCTGTTTCAACCATAGGAAGTTGTCATGTACTCTACTTAGTACATACCGGACCCATTCATCTTCTTCAAAACAGGGGAAATGAATGCACTGTGCAAAGTGTTTATCCCGGATGGCTTTGTACTAAGGTTTGATCTCAAAGGAGTCATCTATCAATTGTTTGTGATAGATATCCATCAGCTTTGATTCTCCAAAGTCTTCAAGATTCGCATGGATGTAAACCCTAATATCTTCCGTATGCAATACACCATGAGGAACACTAGAGAAGGCTCCTAGTGGATCTACCTCCAATGATTTGTAAGGATGTTTCTTGAATGTGGGGCGAGGTCTATCAGAGATCTTAACTATATTTGGAGTAGCCATTCTTCAAAGATTTGCAGTGAGATAATGAAAAATAGAGAATACCTTATGCGCCTTCGGTTTGCACGGAGTGGTGGGATTGATTTCTTTATGCAATGACTTTGGCAGGAGATCTTTGGTGTGCTTGATGAATTTTGTTGCAGAGCTCCACTTTTCGCTTCTTCTTGAGTGCAGAATGAGCAAATGATTTTTGAGAAATCCCTTATATTGCTCCGCAAACCCTAATATCTGTTTGCAATAAATGCTTCACCTATATTATTCCGGTTTGCCTTGTCCGGATAGCTTGGAGTATCCCGGATCAGTCCTGATCTGTGAACATCATCCAGATCTTTCAATCATGAATAAATCGAGGTGACACATTACAAGAACATCCCAAACACTCTGTCCAATCCGCAAAATAAGATAGTGCACTTCCGGATCTCTCCGGACCTTTTTGTAATCTTCTGTCATACCGAAGCATCTTCTGGAACAGGTCTTACTTGATCGATTACAGCTTCTTCATAACTCCATGCGGACCTCTGAAATCTTATTTGGATCATCTCAAGACTTATATCTTTAAACTTTTTACTCCGCATCTTGTGCCACATCAGGCACCACTTGATTGGCTAGGGGAACGGGATTTTCTTTGAGTCTCCCCCTAAGCCAGAGCTAACTTTTTAATTTCTGGAAGAAATATCAGCACCAGAGTCTGGTGCGGATCCAACCTCTACATTCTCTGAACTTTTCTTCACCCAAATCTTGCTCATCTGATTCCTAACTTCATCCGCATTCATCTTTTGTTTACCCTTGTCTTGATTCTGATTATACACCGGACCTCTTTTGTCCTGATTCTTGCTTCTGCAGACTTTAGCATTATGACTGGACCTATTACAGATTTGGCAAATAACATTTCTTTGCATAATTGACTGATATCCTCTTGATCTGCATTGATTAGCCATATGACCTACTCTATTGCATGTAAAGCATCTACCTTTGAATGATTTGTTTACTTGCATATTTCTGCATTAATGGGATTTGTGTCCATACCTTTTGCAGTTGAAGCACTGTCCGGACAAGGATGAATTAATCTGATTCATTCTCTTTCTACACTGATTAGCTTTGTGACCAAAGTGGTTGCAGCTGTGGCAGTATCCATTGAAAGATGAATATCTTTGAGCATTGGGCTGTCTTACCGGAGGTCTTCTAGGCCTGTTTCTTGGATTTTCTGATGCAAAATTCTTTTGACCGGATCCGGAGCTTTCTCCTTTCTCATATCCCAAACCATACTTGTCATCTGTCCCTTTTTGACTTCCAAGAAGAACTTCAAGTTGAGCAGAACTTATCTTGAATTTCTCTTTATATTCATTTGCTGTTTGAAGGTCTCTTTTGAGAGAGGCAATTTGATCCTCAAGTTTTTCTTCATTATCTTTGGCATCTTCAAGATCAGATTCAAGATGTCTGATAATCCTGTCCATCTGGTGGCATTCTTCTGATTTTTCTTTAAGAGATTGTTTTAGATTGTCTTCAGCCTTTCTTTTTTCTTCAATCTCTTGAGTAAACTTTATAGTTCCTGATTCCATTTCATGTCTTAACATAATGACTTCTTTTGATAACTTTTCACATAACTTGGTTTGCTCAGTCAATTCTTCATTTGTATTGCTTTCTTCACTTTGTCTTGCCAACTGTTGGAGCAGCTCCTTTCTCTTTTTCATAGAGAGACTTAATTTGTCTTTTAATTCTCTCATGAATTCATCAGCCTGTTTGAGTCTTTCCTTTAATTCATTGACTTCAGAATTTGACTGTTCAAGATCCTCAAGGGCAGTCTTGAGTTGCTCCCTTAAACCATATGCATCCATTTGAACTCCCAGATCTTCCTCAAGCTGTTAGGCTCTATTAGGAGGAACTTAGCTCTGATACCAATTGTTGATAACTGAGAGGGGGGGGTGAATCAGTTATCCTAATTATTTCCTTTTTGAACTTTCTTATTAATTAATGCAGCATTGAATCAAACACAAAAACATTACCATGAAATAAGAAACACATGACACAGTATTTTTGACGTGGAAACCCTGTTAAGGGAGAAAACCACGGGGTGATTAACCCAAAATTATTCTCTGTTAGAAGAATAGGAAATTACAAAATGGCACTTGCCAATTAGGGCTCACTGCCCGAGCACACTGCTCACAAGAGGCCCACTGCCTACAAGAAGACACACTGTCTACAAAGTGATAAGAATCACAGTCTTGAACTGATTGGAAGCATCTGTATATGCTGGAGTTCAGTTCCGGTTAGGCTCAGTACACTGATCTGCTGCACTTCATCCTTTCTCTGTTCTTTATTCTGCTATCCTTTCACATACCGGATCTGTCTTGGTACTTCTGCTCTGTTCTGCTTTTCTTCGCATATATTCTTGACACCATCACACACTTCACAACTAAATCCATCCTCTATATATATCCGCACAAGTAATTTCATCACCTTTCTAGTCGGCATCCGGAACAGTCTAGTTTCTTACAAACTCTGTTCTGTCGGCTGAATCCTTGCTCACCAAGCAATGCGGATCAAGCATATACTTGTAGATATCATTAATCATGTCGGCCAAACATGATTCCTGCCTTCACAACCTTTATCATCAACAGTAACACATCCGGAAAGTAGTCTGATACTCTGTCAGTCAGTTCATCCTCTGTTTTCACTGTCTCTCAGGAATCCGGTACTCAACTATTCATATCTTTTTCCTTGTCCATCACCGGAGGCTAAATCCTTGGAATATACCACTCAAGGTAGTCCTCTTGACTTCCCCAAATCCGCACTGCACCAAGACACTTCCTCTGAGAGATCCGGACCAATCTGTCGGACCTTGCCACATGCTCTGTTCTTGTTCACCGGACCACAACAATCTTTATTCTGACTTCTGGTAGAGACACACCATGACTTGCGGATATGTGGGATGACCTTTGTTGCCATCAATGACAACAACCATGAATCCATATAGTGTCTCTTGCCAACATATTTAATATTAAAAGGATATTAAATATTAAAGTAAGTTTAATAAAAAAAAATAAGTTATTCTTTTTAATAAAAATGAGGGAGTTTAATAAAAGTAAGAGATTGTAAGTGAAGATGGGAAAATTTGTATAAATGTAAAATATACCATTTATCTAAACCTAAATTAAAAGCTTGCAAATTTTTTCATTCTATGAAGACATGGTTAATTAAAAAAGATAGTCATTATGAGGAAAGTCAAACCTTTTAAAAAGAGAGCTGATCATTTATTAAAGGAAGTCAATTCTAGTTTTAAAGTCATATTATTTGTTAAAGGAGATCCCTCTAATAAAAATATTGAGTACTTTTTATCATTCTTTTTTAGAACAAGTGGATCCTACAAAGAGTGATACATAGGCTCATGTTTAATAGGTGAGGATAATGGAGAGAATTGGATGCATGGAATCTGTATACGCCTAAAAATGACGCGATTCACATTCTTCTAAGTTAATTAAATATCAAAATATTTAATTATCTCTTATAAAGTCAAAATTAAATAAATCCTTTATTTAATTTAAATTCCTCCAAACAATTAAATAATTCCCAATTATTTAATTAAATCAAATCATTCTTCCAAATTTGAATAAATCAAATCAAATTTATTTAAATCCTCACAAATAAAATATAATCAAATATTTTATTTATTCTTCTAAAATCATACACAACAATTAAATAAATTTATTTATTTAATTTGCTTTCTTTTCTTCAAATATTCTTCCAAATCTTCTAAAAATAAGTCTTCTTCTCCATGCACACACAATTAAATAATTTATTATTTAATTTCTCTCAAATCATGCAAAAGCAAATCTCAAAGTTGAGTTATCTATTCAATCGATCTTGTTTTTATCAATATCTCTTAAATTAGAAGAAAGCTTTCTAATTTATGAAAAGCATGTCTTATCTTTAGAAAAGAAAGCAGTTAACTCAAATAAAACAGCTTTTATGTGATACTTGTCTTCTTTTTATTCGTTGCACGTTCCTCAACCATTCTCAATCATTGATCTTCTCATTCTTTCTATACCGTTGATCTTCATTCTCTCAAGTCTATAAATACAACCTCATTCTTCCATTTCATCCATCCAAGTTTTTAGTATCGTTACTTTGTAGGAATTACAGCACGCCATTGGCACCCTTGTTATTCCTTCGTTGCTTGTGATCACCTTTGTTACCTACGTACTACGCATAATCACCATAGCCATTCACTATCGACATTCTTGAACAAAGCAAGGAAGTGCTCTCTGAGGGCATCATTTCATACATTCGAAGAACGATTTGTGATAGGCGAACAATGGAAGTTTCGATCTGAGGAAGGTTTGCATTGTATTGTTCATTGCTTTATTTGTTTAATCTCCTTAGTTTCACTATTCCATTGAGTTTGGGTATCTGTTATTGTTTATTATTTGATATGCATTGCTAATCCAATTTACCCTTACATTTTTGGTGCCCACCGTGGGGCCTAGCCCCAAATTTAACCAAAAACTAAGTTTTTGTGTTTTAGAAGGCCGTACACAGGATGAAATAGCGCATATACCTTCTACTCTAGCACATCTATCTCCTGTCACGGCGCATTCATTCTCGTAGCACATATACCTTCTGTTTCAGTGCTTCTGTCACCTGTTCTGGCACTTCTGTCACCTATTCCGGTGCATTCATTCCTGCGGCGCATACGCACTCTGTTACGGTGCTTTTATCCTCTGAAACGACACATATACTCTTTATTCTGACGCTTCTATCCTCTATTCCAGCGCATTTGTATCACGGCGCTTCTGTTGACTATTTCTGTGCATTCAGTCTCTGAAGCGGTGCATCTGTCCTAGGCAGTAGTTTTAGGGTTTTCTAAGAGATTTTTGCTAACGCTAACATCTTTGCAGGGAATTCTCTTATCTGTTTTGCAAGCTAGGCTCTAGTTTAGATTCATATAGTTGCATTCTTAGATCATACTTTGATTTCTAAAATAGAAAAGTAAAAGGGATGTTCATGCAACCTCTCACATAGTATAACTAGGAAAGTGGTAACTGAATCATTGCTATCTTGCATTGCAACATTGCTATCTTTTCAAAGTTATTTCTATCTGGATTAATACTGAACTCACCATTTCTATCTAGGTTAAAATGAACCACTGCTATCCCGATTTACCAAAATTCCAAAGTTAACAACTCGTGCAAATCGTGGATTAAAATTGAACTCACCATTGCTATTTGGGTTAAAATGAACCACTCCTATCTCGATTGACCAAAATTTTAAAGTTAACAACTCGTGCTATCATGGATTAAAACTAAACTCATCATTGCTATCTGGGTTAAAACTGAACCACTGCTATCTTGCTACTCACTTCAAAGTTCTGTACTTGCCCAAGTAGACAGATCATCTAGTTTTTTTATTTTAACTAGGGGAAAAGAACCACTATATACTGTGTTTTTGGTAATGATACCAAGCCTATGCTCTCCCCTATCTTGGATGACCAAAATGCTAGAAGTATCATTTTTGCATGTGTTTTTCCTTTAGAGGGGCCTGCTCTTGGATACCGCTTATCCAAGTAGGAACGACCCCAAGTGGTAACAGACTAGATGCCAAGCCCTTCCAAACCACTATAAATAAATTATGTTTGGAGTGAAAGCTTCAAACAACGAGTGAAGTTGTGTTACACCGACAGCCAACCTCCCCCAAAACCTTCCAAGGCGCAACCCTTGCAGGCTGGGAGACTCCATAACAGAGAGTAGTGATGCCGCATGTGTAACCACTCGAACGGTTGCCCGCATTAAACACCTCTTGTTCTAGTGGCCAAAAACCCTTGTAATCCATTTCAAGCCTAGGATTTGTACTTGTTTTTTTTCTTTTTAGTCCAAATAGAGTCAAAAAATTAAAAAAATAAAAAAAACCATAAAAATATCTTTGTGTTTGCTGTGTCTTCTTGCCATAAATTCAGAAAATTAGATCAAAAGACCTTTTTTGCAACCAAAGTACCAAAAACATCAAAAAAATCAAAAAAATTGCAAAAAAATTGAGAAAACACCAGAGCGGCGCATTCGTCCTCTATTCTTGTGCATCTGTGCCGACTTGCGGTGCATTTGTTGTGACTTGTAGCACTTTTGTCTTTTGTTATGGCACTTTTATCTTTTTCCAGTACAGCGCATCTGTTAAGACTTACGGCGCATATATCCAAATTCTGCAGTGCATCTGTTTCGGCGCATGCATGATAGTGAGCACTTGCACAGTTTTCAAGAGAAAATTTTTACCAGTTCTGGGTACCCATTTCAATTTTGTGTCAATTTCTATAGAGATGATAAACCAATTAGAAGCAATTGCTCAAGAACTCTAATACCTACGAGAGTAATTAGACTTCGATGCCTCGCCCCAAGATCGTATAGCAATTGCTCAAGAACTCCAAGTCATACAACAAGAAATGACAATCTTACAAGCTGAACGTGTCAGTACTAGCTACGCCTCGCCCCAAACTCATACATCTATTTCCTATCTTAATGATACTCATGACAAGGCAAGCACCACCTCAAGTTAGAAATCGTACACCACTCTATCTACTAGTCCTCCTTCGCCATCTTCTAAGACACATATCCCAAAGTATACCAATCCTACACCAACACCACCATCGAGTTCCTCAAACTCTAAATAGACAACCAAAAAAGAATCAGATGAGTGGTGGGAAAAATGTTTTGCAAATTTATACAACCAGAGAAAAGCTAGGGAGAAAGCTAAAACCCCTCATTCACCTATCCATACACCTACTAATGATGTGATCCAAGGGCTACTAGTAGAGAGTCAACCATGTCCCCAAATTCTGGTCCTTGACCTTATCAAAGAGTCTCCAAACATGTCAAATCCTACAACCCCTTCATGTAACCTACAACCCCTTGAGCATATTGAAGAACCTCCTACCATGAACCGAAGTCAAGGTCCGTCGCACCTTCATGTTGTTGACCAACATCCTATCCAAGAGTCTTCTACCTCCACTTCAATTCAAGCACATCAAGAGTTATGTCAATAGCACACTTTAGAACATGTGGAAACATCAACCCCTTGTCTAAATCAAGATCAAAGCACTCCCATCCGACCCTTACATAACCTTTATCTTTTCAATGATCCTATGCCTATACATGAGCAAGAAGTCCAATTTCCAACCATGCATAACCTATATCTTTTCCATGATCAAGATGCTAGCTTTGATGAAGAAGCTATCCATGAGCAACTTGATCCTATACATGAGCTAGAAATCCAATTTTGGCCCCTCCTTAACCTATATCTTTTCTATGATCAAGATATTATCGTTGATGAAGAACCTATACAAGAGAACATTAATACCATCAAGCTAAATCCTATCTATGATCAAGATTCCATCTATGATGAAGAGCCTATCTATGATTAAGCAGACCATGATGATCCTCTTAGCCCACTTTATGCATTCCATGGTCCTGAGCTTATAACCCCATCTAGTCCTATCCAAGATTCAACAACTTCCTCTTCCTTTGATGAGACACTTGCCTCCCAAGCAAGTGTAGAAGATCAAACCAGTAATCCTCCTCTGCCATCCATTATTGACCATGTTGCAAATCCGCCACCGTATATCCTTGGTCTTACCACCTTCATTCATGAGTGTTCCTCCTTAGAACACCAACAACCATTATCCTCTATCTTGCCTTCTCTATGCAATAAAGAACTCGTGCCTAGTGTTCCACCTATACACAATCCCGTTGTCCACCGCATACTCCAACATATGAACTATCAAGGTAAGGGCTTAGGCCTTCATGAACAAGGTATTTTGGAGCCCGTCCATGTTAATGTTCCTCCTCCTTCATATGGCCTGGGATACACACCCCAAGGTGAACAATCTCAAGATGTTGGTACTTCCTCCACTCCTAAATCCCCCACTTTCCATCGCAAACCCTATCATATCCCCAAAACATATGTCGCCATTCTACCTCCATCATCCTATACATCCCAAGAGCATGTGACCATACACCTTCCACCATCCAATCTACCTCCGCTACTTCCAACCCCTAATATCCCTCCATGCATTTTACCACCACTTCTTCCAACACCTTATCCATCCATCTATGAATCCTCTAATACTCCCAATCATGGCCAACAAATGCACATGTTGTATAAACAAAGAGCTTCCACCAACTCTATTTTTGCCATCCCAAAAGATTTCAACGGCAAACATTTGGATACCTCTACCTATCAAATTAAAAATCCTAAGAGTCCTCATGACCTAGGATACAAAATCCAAGAATCAAAGAAGCATCCTTCTCAAGAGCTGTATACACCCACACACCTATACACCAAGCTGAAAAAGGTGTGGGTCCGCATCCAAAAAATGATTACTCCAAAAGCTGCACAAAAGATGCATACGCCCAAACCCATACCTTCACAGGTGCTATCTAAAAAAAATGGTTTGGGTACCGAAGAAAAAAGCCCTCAAGTTACATGAGGCATCTACCTCTCAAGAATCTCAACCATCCACTTTCTCCCATTCCATCCAAAAGTCTCAAATTATTGCATCCCACATGACAAGCAAAAATCAGCAAAATACTTAGTCTATGTGGATCCCTACATGCCTAAGTCATTCATCCACAAGCAAAAGTCTTCGTTGCTTCCTACACTACTTTCCCACCACTAGCTTCAATGTTTATCATGGTATGTGCAACCGTTGGTCATGATTCCCTTCCATCCCACAAACATTTTCATATACCTCCATCTCCCCTTCCTTCCACTATTATCCTACATGTCTTCCTAGTCCTATTCCTATGGTCCATGCTTTTGCATAAGCCTTCCCTCCATATTCTACATCATCATCCATTATCACACCCTTCCATAAACTATTATCTACCATCCTCCATCTCACTTTCATGCAATCCCCTACCAACATCTATGGGAACACTTGGCATGGTCCATGCGACGACATCCTTCTAGCAGGACTATCACCTTTCAAGGAACTAGATACTTGAGTCTCTCCCTTCTGTATTTGTCTTCTCCTATTCAAAAAAAAATGAAAAAATGAAAAAAGTAGAGAAAAAACCCTTCGTCCAATGGTGAAAATCTGGCAAACAAGCACCTTGGATAAGTACCATGATGAAAACCTGGCAAATAGGCATCGTGTGTAAGTTGGTCTTCTATGTCACCTACACTTGGGGGCACCTTGTCTCATCATCCTATCACCCTTCTTTTATCAATTTCCTTCCATACCATTTCCTATCCTATCCTACCTATACTATCCAGTCTATCTATCCTAATCTTCCTTTCCTCTATCTTTCTTTGGTCTTGATAAAGATTGGGGGCACAGTGTTGACAAATGTTTTAGATGTCTCTTGACATACCTTATCCCTCCCAAACCAAGAAAATCATTCATTTATCCTCTTATCCTCCTATTGTCATAAGCGTTGCCATGAAAAATCCTAAGTATTCTACCTACATAAGGCACATTATTCCTATGCGACATAGTCCTTGGAAATCACATCCTTGATTCCTTCTACCTACCTGTTCCATTCTTTACCACCCATACATCTGCCTATCTGTGGTGTTTCCCTTGTCATCAGTATCTAGCATTAAGGCTATCCAAAATTCTTATCCAATATCCTGTCCACAGTGTCAGCCTGGCATAGCCTCTGTCATCAGTGTTATTTGTTCCATATCTATTTCATATCTGATCCATATCTATTCCATATCGTGTCTCATCAGATCTATATCTTCAGTCCATTAGGGTTTACCCCGAACTACGTTGCCTCTGCATCGTCACGTAGGCAAGGCCATTTAGCAATGAGCCCCCGAGGCACTAGGTTAGTCCCTTAGGGTCCATCTCACCAATAAAGATTGTGGAATCCTCTCACCAGGCAAGCAAGTGCAAGAAAAGCCCGCTCTCAAGCAGAAATCCTGACACAAGACATTAACCTATCTTAAGCAAAGCTAACTCCTAAGGCCTTCTAAATGATTTTACCCAAATTATGGCAAGAAACAAACACATCTAAATGAAAAAATGTTTTGTGGATTGGAAACATGGTTAACGTACAGAGTCTTAATTTTTTCTATCATACCTTTCTATGCTACTCGAGGATGCCAAAAGCTAGAGATGTTATGATGAGGGCATGATTATTTTCTTTGTTTGTTGTTTGTGGATTAAACTTTAGTAATGTGAAACCTTGTCTAAAGACATGATCGGCAAAAGATCATCGAGGACATCAAAGGTCTAACATGAACGGGGGCAATCCTTGACTGTTGATATGCAAGAAATACTCAGGTCATCTCGGTTCAATTATACCTCAATGCTTGTATTAACTTGCTAAATAAAAAATTCATGTAAGCAATACTCAGGTCATCTCGGTTCAATTATACCTAGATGCTTGTATTAACTTACAACATTTCAAAAAAGTACCCAAAAAAAATTGCCCAATGATGAAATAAGCACTTCAAAATACTTGCACCGTCAAGATGTCAAAATCAAAGCATCTGTCATGCATCCATTTATGCATCCATACATCCATACCCCATGCAATAAAAGATCCAAACAATGCAGAGTATCAATACAAATAAAAGCTTGTGAGTTCTCCTATCGAGTCATTCTTCTACCAATCAATATTCTATCTATCATTGTGATCCATTCTTCTCAATCTAGTCAATCCAAGCAATGATCCCCATGCAGGTCCATCCTTAATCCATACCAATCAAGTTAAGTCAATCCTGCACAAATGATCCAATCACAATCAGTGATCTTGATCCTTGCCTGGTTGTAAACCAACTCGATCAATTAATTAATCAATTGTCTTATACAGGATGTCGCATTGTCAAAATCAGACCAACACACGCGTCTTACACGACATGCTTCATTTCTTGAAACCAGACACTATCCTTCATATTCTCCAGGGATCTATCATTACCCGCAATGACAACACGCCTGCTGTGTTGGTCTAGGGATATATCGTTCCCCGCCATGACAACACTGTCGTATATCGTTATCAGTATATTGTTGGTTTACTACTCGACAGGGGCAATACCTTGTTTGTTCTTGTATCATTTGTGCATACTTGCTTATTTTCTTGTGTGTGTTATCATTCTATCTTGCATCATGTATCATTCAGCTCTTTCTTCAAACCTAACCAAGTTTTCCCTTCTTCATCGTGAGATTGTCTGTCTCACGCCTTTTGCCTTCTTCCCATCCAATCTCCCAAGGGGGCATCCTATCATCGTTAAACCTGTACCAGGGGCAAACTGGGGCATGTGTCATCATCAGACTATCTATTCTTTAAAGCAACACCATAAACTGCATTGCATCAAAGAGGGGCAAAATGTATACGCCTAAAAATGACGCGATTCACATTCTTCTAAGTTAATTAAATATCAAAATATTTAATTATCTCTTATAAAGTCAAAATTAAACAAATCCTTTGTTTAATTTAAATTCCTCCAAACAATTAAATAATTATCAATTATTTAATTAAATCAAATGATTCTTCCAAATTTGAATAAATCAAATCAAATTTATTTAAATCCTCACAAATAAAATATAATCAAATATTTTATTTATTCTTCTAAAATCATACACAACAATTAAATAAATTTATTTATTTAATTTGCTTTCTTATCTTCAAATATTCTTCCAAATCTTCTAAAAATAAGTCTTCTTCTCCATTCACACACAATTAAATAATTTATTATTTAATTTCTCTCAAATCATGCAAAAGAAAATCTCAAAGTTGAGTTATCTATTCAATTGATCTTGTTTTTATCAATATCTCTTAAATTAGAAGAAAGATTTCTAATTTATGAAAAGCATGTCTTATCTTTAGAAAAGAAAGCAGTTAACTCAAATAAAACAGCTTTTGTGTGACACTTGTCTTCTTCTTATTCGTTGCACGTTCCTCAACCGTTCTCAATCATTGATCTTCTCATTCTTTCTATACCATTGATCTTCATTCTCTCAAGTCTATAAGTACAACCTCATTCTTCCATTTCATCCATCTAAGCTTTTAGTATCATTACTCTGCAAGAATTACAGCGCGCCATTGGCACCCTTGTTATTCCTTTGTTGCTTATGATCACCTTTGTTACCTATGCACTATGCATAATCAACATAGCCATTCACTATCGACATTCTTGAACAAAGCAAGGAAGTTCTCTCTGAGGGCATCATTTCATACATTCGAAGAACGATTTGTGATAGGCGAACAATGGAAGTTTTGATCTGAGGAAGGTTTGCATTGTATTGTTCATTGCTTTATTTGTTTGATCTCCTTAGTTTCACTATTCCATTGAGTTTGGGTATCTGTTATTGTTTATTATTTGATATTCATTGCTGATCCAATTTACCCTTACAGAATCAATTCGTAAGGATCACTCATTGTCATATCCACATGCATAGTGTTAATTGGTCTAATCTATCTCATGTTATATCATTATCACTACTATATGTCTACTTGTAGTTGAAGCATTAGTCTTTGGTGATACCGTATTAGTCATTCATTCTCTTTGACCTTGAAATCAAATTGCAATTCAAAGGGTTGTGGTATAAGTTGTGAAAAATAGAGAGTTATCTATTACACTACAAAAAATGAATTTGCATTGACCATCCTTGGAATGAGGGTGAGAGAAAGAGAATGGGAATTGATATATGTCTTTACATAAATTGTTCAACTAATTAACAAGGTAATGAAAGTTTGTCCTCTCAAGATATCACTCTCTACTAAGTCTCTAATGTACAAGGATTGTTCATATTATGACTTGTGAAAACTTAAGAATCATATTCTATTCTATTGTACTATATATGTTTAATTTTTCTAGTTGATTATTCATGTGGCATAGGTTTAGCTTTATAATTCTCAAGTTCCTAGGGTTGCCTTTTTCAACATTTCACTTAATTAGTCTTGCTTCATATTCCTTAGTTATAATGAATGCCTTATAGCATTAAGGGGAATTTAAATCTATAAAATACACTTATGAGTGCACTTCATTATGCCCCACAATCATTTCACATGCTTATATAGCTCAAGTTGAAATTAGCTACTTTTTATCATCTCCAACTTAACTTATTTTTTCTACTATCAAACTATGCATATGTATACCATATTATACAAAATGTAAATGTTGTACTCTCCTCTCTTGAGTTAAGAAACCGAGAACAAGTTTTTCTGTTTTCTTCTTTAGTATACATTATGATTATTATTTTTGATATAGATAAGCTACTAGCACGAGAGAAGAACCTGATAACAAGAGCCAAACGGCAACAGAACAGGCCCAGGGCCACCAATAGATGACTAACATCCAATTAACAATTCATCAAAAAATAACAAAACATTAAACAAGTCTTTAAATAAGTCTTTAACCAAGTCTTTAATAAAATAAAACAAGAACCACCTAGCTAAGAAGAGATTTCCAGTCATCAGATATTATATTAGCAAGATTTTCCTTATCCTCTAGCAGAGAATCCACAGTCTTCTTTCGGTCCACCTGGAGAATAGAAAAGGCCTCAGCAACCTTGTGGGAAGACCTCAAAACTAGCTTAACTAGATTCTTGACTTTGTTCTCCATCACGGACAGGCGAGATTTGACAGCAGCAAGCTCCATTTCCAGTTTCTTGTTATCCACATCCCTTCAGGTACTCATAACTTCCTTGTCGAGGGTTTCTGCACCTCAATATCTTCATTATTAGTGTCATAGAATGAGTTATTCATTGAAGCAAGGTGGCTCATACCCTCCTATTCCTACATAGGGGTGGTTTTGGTTGCCTTAATGTCCACTTCCTGCACAGTGTCTTCCTGATTAGATGCAGTGGAATAATCAACAATCTTTATTCCCTGGGGCGTACCTCCCACCAATCTAGAGGATCTCCTAATACTTGGAATTCTGACAAAGCCCCCCTTTCCCATAGCTTTTTCCTTAACAAACATGACCTCCTCCTTCCCTTGATTCCCCTACTTTTTGTTAGTCTCTTCAGTACCTTTCCTCTCCTCCCCTTCACTACAATTCTTTTTCTCAGTTTTGTTCTGTACGGGATTCACTCTCTTACATTTTTTGTTATCTTGCATGGGGTTTCTATTTTTTAGTTTACACAGACCCTCAGTAGCCACAGCAATAGACTGGTCCTGAGAGGTCTCAAAGGTTTGTCTCAGAATTCAGCTACCTGGGGTAGCCTTCGAAAAAGAGGTGGCTTTTGACACAGGCGGGCTAGACAAAGGGCCAGAGGGACCGCTCATAGGAAGGTTAGATGGGGAGGCAGGCTGAGAGGCCATTGGAGTGGTTGGCTTCCTAAGTCACACACTTAAGGAAATTTTATCTTCAAAATCTTCATTGGAGCTATCCTCCATAGGCTGAGCAGATGGGGTTTTAGGTGGACATAGAGCCAAGTGGTATTGATATAGATGAAAGATTAGACCTTGGTGTAAGAGCAAAGCAATCACCTCTGGGTCCCCTTCAAGGGATTTTTTGGTTTGCATTACAGAGGCTACAAGGCTGGATAATAGGAAGGAGGGGAAATTGACCAGCTATTTATGGCGAAAATAATTCAAGAAGGCAAAATGATAATGGTAGAACACTCTGTATCTATCCTCAAGAGTAAAATATTTCATTATCAAAAAACATACCCAGTTCCATGGAGAGACCAAACTCTCTTGTTCAAAGCCTCCCTAAAGCTGAATTTATTTATCCCCCTCTCTATAGAATAGTTTCATGCCCTCATATCTGGGACACGAGTCTACTTCTTGATTCTATTCCCCAAACACGACAAACTAGTCGTGGCAGCAATGGAGTCCTCAGAGACAACAAATTGGACCCCGCCAACTTTCACCATATGACTGCCATCCCACGATTCAGCAAATTGGGTCGATATATTTTCATCATAGCCATTTAGAGATTCAAAGAAAGTAGTAATGCCTCCCTCATACGCTATACTCCAAACATGCAGGTCCTCTTTGAATTCATTACGGTTCATTGGTTCCATTCTCACTTTATACCCCCCAATTTTCCTATGCCTCCAGAGCTCAAGCCTAAAACCCCAAATGCAAACCAGAAGAAATCCCCTACAAAACAAACTGTTGTAGAGAGTAGGAAGATGTCTAGCAAATAATCTAGAAGTGCATAGGAAAAGAAACTTAAGTTTCTTTTTCGTCATATGCACACTAATCTAGAACCTAAGCGCGTTCAGATCATAAATGTCGTTAGGACCTAACTCATGTGAACCCCTTGAAACCAACACATCAAGCAGAGGTTGATAAGACCTTTTGCAAATATCTTTCAACCGAGCATGATTTATACTCATTATCTCCAGGTACACACAAAACTCAGTCTGCCACATCATCACAAAAGAATGAGTAGGACTCCTTCTATCGTCCTCCAAGCCACGTCCTCCCTTTATGCCAGGAAGGCATGAAACAACACTACTCCATGCAATAAAATAAATCATACCATCCATCATGAGGGGGTAAGGGTCTCTTTCTGAATACAATCATTGAACGTCCTGGGCAGATTATCCAAAACCCTCCAACATCTTAAGGGGTTAACATTAATCCCTAAATTTGCCATAAGGTTTGCAGCCTTATTTCCTTCCCTATAGATATGTTTCATTTATTTTCCTTCAAACTTTAAGAGAAGACCTTTTATATCTTTGATAACATCCTCTTTCTGCCAACCAACACTACCATTCCCTTTAACAACTTCAATGACAACCATAGAATCCCCTTCCACTATTATGTTTTTAATGCCTATGAACAAGGCAATTTTGAGCCCCCAAAGGAGGGCCATGGCTTCCGCAGTGTTATTGGTGTTATTCCAAATGCTCCTAGCAAAAGCAGCCATCAAAATACCTTTATCAGATCTTATCACTCCTCCACCACTAGCCAATCTTGGTTTGCCTTTGGCAGCACCATCAAAGTTTAACTTTGACCAACCACTTGGGGGGGTCCAATTAGTGTTATCCCTAGCTTTTTTCTTCCTATCATCCACTCTATAGGTACTTATAGGAATAGTCCATTGTTTAATTATGTTGGTTTCTTTGGCATTTGGGGGATTTTTAGCAATTTTTAATGAGTTGTTGATGATGTTGTCTTGCAGTAGTCTGACAGCAGAGCCAAAAACTTCCTTGGGGTTCCTGAATTTTTCCCAAAAGAGTCTATTGTTTCTTTCTTTCCAAAGGCACCAAGACAAGATAGGGAAGTCTAGGCCCATATTTCACGGCAAACTAGATTTGAAAAGGGCAGGATCCAGGCTCTAATGAGATCCTCCAAGTTCCCATTCCCACACCAAGGAATATCCAGAATATTCAGAGCCAAACTCTAAACCTCCCAAGAGAATTCACAGTGTAAAAGAATATGGGAGACAGACTCTTCATCTTTCATGCAAAGCACACATCTATTGGCAATTTGGAAGCCCCTTATCTGGAGGTTGTCAATAGTAAGGATTTTATTTTGCACAGCCACCCACCAAAAGTGATTCGTTTTTGGTACAAGGTTGTGGTTCCAAACTCTCTTCCATAATTTATTACCGTCCTGGGGGAGGGATAGATTCTAAGCAGATTTAATAGTAAACCTCCCAGAGTTCTCCTTAATCCAAATCAACCTGTCTTTATGAGGGAAGAGGGGGATTCTACATCCTTTGAGAAGCATTTGTATATCATCAGCAACTCCAGCTAGCTTAGTTTGTCTTTGACATCATTCTGACAGCTGAACCCACTCACAAATGCTAGGGAGGAAATAATCCTTAGCACGGTCCCCAAAGTGATTAACAGCTTAGAAGATTATGATTATTGTTATGAACATGGACAATATGATGTTTAGAGGAAACTTGATGAAACAATTGGATTCCTAGCTTAATGGGATCCCCTTGTCCATTAAAGATAGAGCTTATTGGCTAAAATTCTACAAGGTAACATTAAACCTTGCATTCTCCAAGGCTAAGAAATTAGAGATCCCCTCCTAAAACAATAACCATATTATATTATTTTGATGTTAAAGAGAATCATCACCTCTAAGATTAAGAGAGGTCATCTAATTTGCATTGTCATGCATATAAATCTTGTCGTATGTAAAGGCACCAAATTCTAGATAAATTATCTTTTATAAGGGATTGATAAAATTTGATATTAGTTAATTAATTATTTTTATAATCAAGAAGCAACTTTACCCTATATGTCATGGAGACAAGAGGTTCATAAGGGGCCATACGACAAGCTAAGAAGGTATGTACAAATGGATAAAGACATCCAAGATGAGATTTTGAAACAATATATAAGCAGTTTTCATAACTATCCAAAGAAGTCAATATTTTCTCTAAAAACTATAAATTTATTGGGTATAAAAGCACCTATTTGTAATGGGTGGTTATCATCCTTATACACTGTTCAGGGAGCAAGCCTGGAAAGGATAGCTCACCTATTGCTTTAATTTTTTATGGATCATTACTCTATGTTTAATGAATATTTATTTTTCCTTGTAGAAACATGGCAAATTATACATACTTATACTTATAAAAATCCCGTATGATCTCCTTAATAAGATTGTTAGATCATTTTTAAGTATTGTCATAGCATATTATATGTTGAATTACTTATTTAATTATGGGCTTTTATTATTTTGTACCAAAAATAAATTTTATTGATTATTATATTACTAACTATGTTCTTTATTATAGTAAGCGGTAGAACTAAGGTGCTGAACCCATTACAAAACAACCACTAGGGCACATAAAAAGTCCAACAGAAAGACCAAAGAAACTATAATAGTAATTGTATACACCTAAAAATAGCTAAGTCGAATTAAATAAATATTTTAAATATTTATTTTATTCTCATTCTTCTATCAATTAAATAAATATCCTAATTTATTTAAATGGTTCACATCCCTCAAATAATTAAATAAAACCTATTTATTTAATTAAGTCATCTAAATTCCTCTAATGTCTCATCTATTTTAATAATCCTAAATTGTTTAATTAATCCTAAATTGTTTAATTAATCCTAAATTCCTCTATCCCAAAGTCCTAATTCCATGAATCCACATCACCTATCCACCTCACCATATTGCACACATAATTAAATATTTTAATATTTAATTAGCTAATATTCCCTCACCCACATGTCCTATTTCTCCTCCAATGAAATTAGTTAACTCGTCAATCAAATCAGTTAACTAATTAGTCAATTAAGTTCATTGATCAATCAATTTAGTCAACTCCCCAATCAGCTCAATCAATCCACTTAATTGGTTAGTCTATTCAATTAACTCCTCAATCTATTCTGTTAACTCCCATAACTCATGAAAGGAGCCCGGACACTTGTCCTCTTCTGATTTGTGCACATTCCCTCAAGTTTTCTCAACCGTACACCTCACACATAATTCCTCCAGTCATGGATCTATTGACACTTGGATTTGGTCTATCCTTAGCCTATATAAACAAGGTTCTCACACCCATTTTGCATCACCCAAGCTTTTGCAATCTTACTCTGCAAAAATCCTACCAGTGTGCCTTTGGCAAAACCCATTCATTGCATCTGCATTATCATCATCTCATTATCATCCACCATGTCTCCATTATCAATCATCCATCTTCATTAGTTATTGCATTGTAGCCGCATTGCATAATCCTCTACACAATCATTCAAGCTTTGTCATCTTAACAGCAAGGAAGTACAACTTCTGAGAGCTCCATAATCAAACAAGATCAAAGCAAGATAGGCAACAATGGAAGCTACGAGGTACATCAGTCTACAAAGGTATATCTTTTGTTTATTTGTATTTGCATCAATTCCATTGATTTATTGGATATTTAGTTGTTTAATGCTATTGTTCACATTTCCTCTAACATTTCTGGCATCCACCATGGGACCTTGCCCTATTTTTAACCTCCATTTGAGTTTTTCATGAATTTGTTGTCGTAACAAGTTGATTATACGCATTCACATTCTAGTTCTGCGTATATACAGCTTCCCAATGCACATTCATCTTTTCGTGCATTCACATCATATTCCTGTGCATTCATAGAGCAGTCCTGCACATCCACTCATTCTATGCATCCGTGGAATAGTCCTGTGCTTTCATTACTTCTTTTTGCGCATACATGTTCTTGCACATTTGTTGAACAGTACTGCACATCCACAATCTGTTTCTGTGCATATGTTTTTGGCAGAAAAGTTGTACTGATTTTGCAAAGATTTTCGTACTAACTCTTCTTGTAGGTGTAGGAGCTGTGTTTAGTCATTTAGCTGCATCATAAGTTCATCTAGATTTAATTAGGGAGGATTAATTCAATTTCTTCATGCAAATCTTCACTTAGATCTAATTAGGAGGAAGTAAACTGAAATGTTGCATTACAACTCGCACATAGTCCCAACCTAGGTGGATAAAAACTGAACAAATATTTCAAGTCAATCTTGCAATTACAAATCTCTCATCTAGCTTGAATTAAGGGAAAGTAATTTGTTTAATTCTTCAACAACAATCTTCACATAGATTTGTTTAGGGGGATAAAAATGAACCATCTTTTCAAAGTTTTTGCTATCTTGTCAAATGGATTGTGCTTGGTAGAGTAAACACACTTAGTTTTTTTTTAATTTTTAACCAGAAGGATAAAGAACCAATGTACTATGTGCTTGGAAATGATGATAGGACTATGCTATCCCCTTTTTTGGGTGACCAAAATGCCAAATTCATCATTTTATATGTGTTACCTTTAGAAGAGGTCTGCCCTTAGAATTCCTTCCTTCCAAGAGGGACGATCTCGAGCGATAATGGGCTAAAGCCAAGCCACTTCCAAGTTGCTATAAATAAATTATGTTTGTGATGAAAATTGCAAACAATGGGTGTTGTTGTGTTATACCAACAAATGTTTCCCCCAAAACCTTGTAGAGCATAACCTCTGCAGGCTGGGAAGCCTCCTTATCGGAGCAAATTGCCACATATGTAACCACCCAAATGGATGCCCAAACTAAAAAGCCAATTGTTTTAGAAAGCCAAAAACCCCTATTTGTTGATGCAAGAGGATAATCCTCTGGAGTCGTCCAACGTCATACACTCATTTAGTGTGGAGATAGAAAAGTTCAACTCTTCGGAGGAACTATAACTTGGTATGCATGAGAAGTGAGTGCCATGGAGGGGAGCCGGTTCTATCAAGTTACTATCTGTCATGCCTTTATGTAAGTGGCTGGAGTAAAATCCAAGTTGGAACTCAATGAATATTGTCCTTGCCATCCTTAGGATTGTACTTGCTTATTTTTCATTTATCAAAAATTGTATTAAAAAAATAGAAAAATAACAAAAACAATTGTCCTCTGGTGAAAACCTGGTAAATAGGTGCCTTGGATAGATATCATGATAAAAACCTAGAAAACAGGCGCCTTGGATAGATACCATGATAAAAACCTAGAAAACAGGCGTCATGTGTATTTTAACTATCATGCAAATAAAAGTAAGCAGTGAAAACTTGGAAACAATTGCTATTTGTGATAAACCAAACCCTCCATCTCTTAGGACTTTAGTCCTCATCCAGTCTTTTTCTAAAACTGCATCCACCCAATCACATTGAGATACCTACCATGGCTTTTTGTTCGCTCATCCTTATTGCCTCGTCCCACTAGGTTGTAGACCCAAACTTGCGTCCCATCTCATCATCCATCCTCAACCATTCCATTGAACCGTTGTCGAACTACGTAACCTCTGAGCTATCACATAGGCAAAGCCATCATTGATGTACCCCCGAGGCTCCTTCCCCATTCCATCAAATCCCATGTCACCCATCCTTTTGTGCATCCATTTCCATCCAATTCCCATCACCTAGGTCTTAGGTCCACATAGTCCACACCCTGAACTACGTTGCCTCTGCGTCGTCACGTAGGCAAGGCCATTTATCAATGAGCCCCTGAGGCACTAGGTCAATCCCCTAGGGCTCGTTTCTTCCTGTATATTGCCAGTTCATCTATAATAAATCAATCCTTTACTTGACTGGGGGGCACAATCCTCGACCTAGTTAGTGAATTAGATTTTTGAATGCTACAACTTAGAGAATAGCAAACCGGATCATGGTTTTGTCACTAAACACAAGCAGCGCAGCAAAGCAAGCTTTAAACATCATCTTGACAAAGAAGACATTTAAACTACACCTGACAAAATCCTAGCCTACCTAAAACATCAAACGTGACTCTATCAAGCTATTGCAAGAAAACATATATCTATGGTAAGAAGGTTTTTAATGGTTCTTTAAAAGGCTTATTATCAGGATATTTGTTATTATGTCTCCTATGCTACTCAAGGATATCAAAAACTAGAGATGCTATGATGGAACATGATTATTTTATTTGTCTGATGTTTGTGGGTTTATCTTTAGTAATGTGAAGCCTTGTCTAAAGACATTATCAACATAATGATCATCGAGGACATCAGAGGTCTAAACATGAGACAAGTGTAATCCTTGTCTGTTGATACGCAAACAATACTCAGGTCATCTTGGTTCAATTATACTTAGATGATTGTATTAACTTGCTAAATCAAAATCCATGTAAATAATACTCAGGTCATCATGGTTTAATTATACCTAGATGTATGTATTTTCTTACAACATTTTAAAAAAAGCTCAATGATGAAACAAAGTACTTCAAAAACTTGTATACGAAGATGATAAAATCCATATCCATAATACCAAATTGCATTTCATTCCATTTATAAGCATTTCATACATATCATTTATCCAAGTGTCACAAGGATCCAATTCTATCTGTCAGTTATCCACTTATCCAATTTCATCCATTAAACAATTCATTCTTCTAAATTTCCTTTCATTCTCTAAATCAATTCTTCTAAGTGTTCTTTTATTTTATGATTGAGTATACTTGGGACAACAAAAACAATTCATAATACATTTGCATGTCATAAATAAGTGTGTCATCATATAGTATCATCACATTAAGTACATTCATGATATAAGCATTTAGAACATGTTTGTGTTGCATATAATGTTGTCATTTAGGTACGTAAGCCACCATAACATTTTATAAATCAAACAAACTCACAAAAACCATAGATATCATAGTTTATACACATTAGATCATCATCCATACATAAAACAAATAAAACATCATATATTACCTCTAAATCATCATAGTGTATGCATTAGGTCATCATAAATAGTAAACATAAGGATCATAAACATGCATATAGGTCATCATGTCCATCATATAGCTCCTAGAAAACATCATGTAACTAGATATCAAGTGCATCATCGAGTCAAGAACATGTTAAAATGTATCACATATAAGCATAAATCATAATAAACCATCATATAAAAACATCCATCCATAAATGCATATATAGATAGTCCATCAAACACTAGATCATGTATATCATCATCATTAAAAAAGAATAATAATGTCCAAAGTATACAATGATATCAAAAATATAAGTACATCTCGAATGTCCACAATGTGGTGTACACAAAATAAATACTGTCAAAGTGATACATATCCCAAAGAGCGTTTAGGAGGCACTGTCCCCTGAAGGGGCTGGCTTTTGTGGCTGCTATGGCTGTGGTGGCTGCGGTGACTAACCATCCCTACCCCCACCTGATGTCCATGCACCTAATACCCCCATGTGTGGCCCCATCACCCCTCCGCTCTCTGTGAAAGTCCTCTGGGACCTACTACAGTAACTAGGGTGAAAACTACCTGCTTGCCGCTCTGGGGGCACTGCCTGCTCATACAACCCTCGCTAGTAGAATATCTCCTGGCTAGTCCTCACCATCTCCACCACTGTCTAACCTATGGGACCCTCTACCGTAGTCTGTTGGACATGTTCTAATAGCCCCTCTACCCTAGTATACCACTGAATCATGGTATCTCTCTCCAACGTAGCTGTCTGTAACTCATCCTGCAGCTAGGTGATTTGCCCCTGCATCTATCCCATCTATACTTGCATCTACCCTAATTGTGCCTATTGCTGAGCCACTTGGGCTCATAGGGCTACCAGCTCCCCATCATCCTGTCCATGTCCCTGTCCCTATCCCTATGGTTGTACAGGAGGCTACATCTAACCCAACTGTACCTACTGGGCGGGATCTCTATCAATCCGTTGTCTAACCCTCCTACCATCCCCATCACTGCCATCATCTTTGCCATCACCACCTCTACCTCCTCCATCACCGTCTCCGCCATCATCACCCCTACCACCTCATCGCCTCCGTCGCCACCGCAGACCCTCATCATCCTCCTCCTCCCGATCATCTGGTCTTAGGGATCTCTCCAAGTTTGGAGTAGCGAGGAAATGGGTGTGCTCATGCAAACTAATCTGCATAATCCTAAGTCAGGCCAGCATCTGCAACTATCCTCCTCATCGACCATGGTTGGTATGGTGATTGTAGAAACTCTGCATGATGCTCAAACGAAACACCAGGACCCCATTGAGGATTTTCCTTGTGCATCCTAGCAAAGATGGCATTCCCCTAGGGCATTCCCCTGGGGCATCCCCTAGATCTTGCCAAACTATCAGTACACATGAGAAACAATGTGCCTCTCAAGAATGTAGGAAGTCCTCCCTATCAACCATCTGGTCTAAAAACAAAATGGTAAATCTGATGCATCATCCTCCCACACCTCACAATCTAGGTAGGGTTTCCAAATAACTGAGTCAACATTATCAAATGCATGTCGTCAGTACTCTAGCTTCCCCAACTTGGGCTGGGAAAGACTCTCCTGGAACATATATGAATAAGGCTGATCTCTGCCTTGGGGACCCATACCAACAGGTCAAGTAATAGCAATATGACACCAAGCCCAAATCTGCAACAGTGATACTCCGCATGACAAACTGGCCACACCATCGTAAACAAGCTAATGCAAGTCATGATAGAGGTGTGCTAGTAGGCAAGGACCCCACACAAATCGGGTCCCATCTGTGACAATCTACTCCAAGGTCCTCCCCCATCCAATCGCAAACTCGTGGGATCTCCTGTTAGGACAAACTATCCCTCCAATCAACCCAGCAACAACCGACTGAAGAGGCTCATAATAAGAAACCATATCTACCCAACTAATCTTTGTGCCCTCAATAGTGTCATCATCAAAGACTCTATGACACTCATCAAGTCCTGCCCCAGTCTGAGACTCGTACTCCATGAACTCTCCATCTATTGGAATGTGCAAAATACGATGTACATCCTCCGGTGTCACAGTGATCTCCTCGGTAGGAAGATGGAATGTCTCATCCTCACCGTGAAAAAGCTTAGAAAGCACAGTCAGCATACGAAGATTAGCCTGAATCTTAGGCATAAAGCAAATATGTAGTAACCTTGCCAATCCCAGAACCAGACGATCAAGCTCTCTCAAGTAAGGTCTCAGGAAATGTGTCATCAAAAATCGCTCCCAAGACATGAATACATTATTAAGCTCCTCCTGCAATCAACCAAATGCGCATTAAACAAAAAACATCAACTAAACTGCGTATCTATCTATCAAACATCAAAAACTTAGTTATTTTTAATAGGAAATCTAACCTATCATCTCTCCTAAGATTCTATCAATCTCAGAGATGACCTATCAGTTGGTAAACATCGATCATGATGCCGATTTTATCAAATTTGCTAAGTATTCTTGCTATCTAAATCAGATGCGCAGTTCTATTCAACATTTGTGTAGGTTCAGGGTGAATGTGCAACATCCCCCTCTATTTGCGTAGGAGAATTCACATGTGCAAGTTCAGTAGGTATTTGTGCAGCATTAAACCATTTGCACAGGATCCCCTTGTATATGCACAGAATCATTTGCATGCGCAGATTCTTGAGACATTTGTGCAGTTTTACAACAAATGCGTAAGTTTATAACCCATGCACAAATTTACATCACATGCACATATAGCCTTGGTATTTGTGTAGATCTATCACTTGTTCGCAAAAATCATGCATTGGCATGGATTTCGGCAGTATTTGTGCAGAATCACAGTGATTGCACCATTTCGCAGGGCAAATGTGCAAATTCACTTCTGCTGCACATTCAAATCACCTAAATCTGACATAGACTTTTGACCAAAATAAATGCACCTAGCCTAAAATTAAATGCATACTTATTGGTGGGCCGTACTCTACTGGACGGTTGAACTGTCAGATCCTCTTGAAGCAGTGTAACTCAAATGGAACCTGTTGCATTGTCACTGACTCTCCTTAGCACCTGCGCTCTGATCTCCTATAAGCTCTCCACAAAAGACAAGTGTACAAATGACTAGGAATGTGACCCCACACTCCTATTTATAGTGCATGGAACCCTAATTGGAGTTGTTTAACCTTGTGCATGTTGGGGTACATTCTTCATCCCATTTTTCTTCCGCGTCAACCAATTTCTTCTCCCGTCTATCCTATCAACCTATCTCATCGTGACATTGTCCATCATCCTATCGTTGCATCTTC
The DNA here is from genome assembly GCA_027924645.1 of Cunninghamia lanceolata. NCBI lineage: Eukaryota > Viridiplantae > Streptophyta > Pinopsida > Cupressales > Cupressaceae > Cunninghamia > Cunninghamia lanceolata. The sequence goes on along the minus strand of BSBN01000987.1, from coordinate 11,440,931 downwards.
CTATCCAATCTCCCGAGGGGGCATCCTATCATCATAAACCTATACCAGGGGCAAACTAGGGCATGTATCAATTGCAGAAAATTTCTATTCTTTGAAACGTGATAAAACACATTGCATCAAAGAGGGGCAAAATGTATACACCTAAAAATAGCTAAGTCGAATTAAATAAATATTTTAAATATTTATTTTATTCTCATTCTTCTATCAATTAAATAAATATCCTAATTTATTTAAATGGTTCACATCCCTCTAATAATTAAATAAAATCAATTTATTTAATTAAGTCATCTAAATTCCTCTAATGTCTCATCTAATTAAATAATCCTAAATTATTTAATTAATCCTAAATTCCTCTATCACAAAGTCCTAATTCCATGAATCCACATCATCTATCCACCTCACCTTTCCACCTCACCATGTTGTACACATAATTAAATATTTTAATATTTAATTAGCTAATATTCCCTCACCCACATGTCCTATTTCTCCTCCAATGAAATTAGTTAACTCATCACTCAAATCAGTTAACTAATTAGTCAATTGAGTTCACTGATCAATCAATTCAGTCAACTCCCCAATCAGCTCAGTCAACTCTTCAATCAATCCACTAACTAGTTAGTCTATTTAGTTAACTCCTCAATCTATTATGTTAACTCCCATAGCTCATGAAAGGAGCTTGGACACTTGTCCTCTTCTAATTTGCGCACATTCCCTCAAGTTTTCTCAACCGTACACCTCACAGATAATTCCTCCAGTCATGGATCTATTGACACTTCGATTTGGTCTATCCTCAGCCTATATAAACAAGGTTCTCACACCCATTTTGCATCACCCAAGCTTTTGCAATCTTACTCTACAGAAATCCTACCAGCGTGCCTTTGGTAAAACCCACATTGCATCTACATTATCATCATCTCATTATCATCCACCATGTCTCCATTATCAATCATACATCTTCATTAGTTATTGTATTGTAGTCGCATTGCATAATCCTCTACACAGTCATTCAAGATTTGTCATCTTAACAACAAGGAAGTACAACTTTTGAGAGCTCCATAATCAAACAAGATGAAAGCAAGATACACAACAATGGAAGCTACGAGGTAAATCTATCTACAAAGGTATGTCTTTTGTTTATTTGTATTTGCATCTATTCCATTGAGTTATTGGATATTTAGTTGTTTAATTCTATTGTTCACATTTCCTCTAATAGTAACTAAAAACACAGAAATAGCAAACTACCACCAGACAAACAGCAGACAAAACACAAAACAACAGCAACAAAGAAAACCCTAGGTCTGATTAAACAACTGGCCCCAGTCCTCAATGAGGAACTGATACATTTCCTCATATCCCTTCATTTGTTTCTTCTCAATGTCATGCTTGTTGAGATCCAAATCCTGCAAGACCACCAGAGTAGTAGCCGACCTGTGCATTACCTTGGACACGAATCTAGCCAAAATTTTAAAATTATTTTCTAGCTCCTCCACCATGTTATTCAAGTCCTCGATCACCTTTCCCTTCTTGGTCTTCCTGCTAACCTTATTGATTTTGATAGTGTGCTCTTTCTTTTTTTAGAATTTTCCGTCTCCAAACCCTTAACATTCAGTTCTCAAAAGTTACTAGGACCATCGTCATCAAACTCTATGCTCATAATCTCCTCCTTGATACCAGTATTAACCTCACCTTCAGTATTCTCCACTTTGTCACCCGAGTCAGTAGAAACAACATGCTCTTTCAAAGAAGGAGTCGGTTTGGCTGCCAACCGACTATACCTTCTAGTCGACGGCACTCTGTATTTACCCTGGGGAGTTCTCATCATCCTGCATGTTTTCACTATATTCCTCTCCACCCTCGGAAACCTCCACATCCTTCCCCTTGTCCAAGTTGTGAACCTCCTTCTTGGGCATGTCCCCAATGTTCTTACAAATTCTGTCCTTCCCCTCCTTGATTCTCTTTTGAGGGGTACCACCCTTATTTTCTGCCACTGTCAGTTTTCTCTTGGTGGGTTTAGATCTCCCTTTAGAGATAGAAGTCTTAGGTTCCGCCACATTGTGGATGGGGCTATTCTTAGGACTGGGCTTCTTTTTAGTGGTAGAGACCTTGGCCTTCTTGGGGGTGTCCACAAATTTCTCTAGGGTAAGTTCAATGATAATGACAGCATGGCCCTGGTCAGGGGTTTGTTTGGAAGCTGAGGGGGAGATGTCCACACAGGTATCTTTGATTTGATGGGGGGGACATAAGGCCAGGTGGAATTTATACCTCCTGTAAATAAGACCTTGGTGGAGCGGTATGAGAGGTTTGTCAGGGTTCACAGAATGTTTCTCAATGGTCACCTCGACTGAGGTCTCCAAAGAGGAAAGAAAATAAAATGGAAAGCTAATAAGATGACTTCTCCTAAAGTGATTCAAAAGAAAAAAATGATAGTGATAGAACCAGCATAACCTATCTTCCAGGATGAAATATTTGATGAGCATGTAACGCACATTATCCCACGGCTTGAGTAGTTGCTCCCTGTCAAACCTACCTTAAAGATTATGCAGCACTTCCCCTTTCTTAAGGAGCAATGCCATACCCTCTGGGTCCAACACCTTGCTCAGTCATTTCTTCTTAACCCCATTAGTAGACACACTAGTGGCTAGACCGATAACCTCTTCGAAAATTTTGATGCCAATACCACCTACTTGAACCCTTCTGTCATTCCACAACTGCACAAACTATTTCGAGAGATTTTCATCATGGCCCTGGAGGCACTCAAGATACAAGGCCACCCCTCCCTCATAGCACACATTCCAGAGGGTTTCATTCTTCTTAAACTCCTCACAAGAAATAGGTTTAGTGCGAGTCCTCTCACCACCCATATTCACAGAGCAGAAAAACTTAGCAGAATTCTAGATAAGAATGAAAACTCTATCAAAATGAATAGCCTTAACCTTGAAGTTATTACACAACCATTGGGGCAACATACAAACTTTGAAATGAAATATGTCACCTCACCACTTCATTGAATCATGTTTCAATAAATTCGCCTTGCACGAATTAGAAGCCATGTACTTGTCATGATACTTGGCCTTTAAAAAATCATTATTATGATCTTTTCAGCCGCTTAAAAATCTAGGTCTAGTCATCCCCTTAGCCATGTGACTAAACACGTGCCTAAGCTAATGAATCATCCTAGTCATGATGCTTATCTAGCACCAAGATATCCCACGGTGGATCATGCTACTCAATTTGTTGATCTGGCTAAGAGTAGGCCCACGGTGGATCCTACTAGCCACCTTGGCGATATGGTTGTAACTCATCAATATTGTTAACTTAGCGATATAGAAAATGATGATATCACTATGAATTTTCATTTTTTGGTGCCACAAGTGCACTTTAGTAGGGTAGGGATTCAAAATTTCATGTTTATAATTCATCATAAAAATAGTGGACACTATTATGCTCCTTACAAAAGAGGGTTTGGACCAATATTTCTCCAGCATCTCCAACTACTTAAGTTTTGACACAAGTTGGCCATGAAGTCCACCACCCTGTTGCCTTCCCTATAGGTGTGCCCTATCTCCTTTTCAGTGAATACAACCAATAAGCCATCTATGTCCTTTGTAATATCCTTGAGCTTCCAACCAATGTCAGACCTGCCCAAAGAAGCATCCACAATGATTTTTGAATCCCCCTCGATTTGAATTTTATCAACCCCTAAGGAGAGAGAAAACTTGAGCCCCCATAATAAGGCTAGGCCCTCTACCACATTTTTGGAATGGGTGCCAATACCCCCTGCATAAGAAGCAATTAAGTGCCCTTTATCACTTTTGATGACACCACCCCCACTAGCCAAGCCAGTGTTCTTTTTTTAGCCCCATCAAAATTGAGTTTAACCTAGCCCTTGGGGGGTCTCCATATGGTATTTTGCCTGGCCAGCTTCTTAGAATTGTTAAAAATGGTAATATCCACCATTAAACCCCAGATCTTAGCAATCTATAGTTCGAGCTGAGTGGGGGGTTCTTTGGCAGTGTTCAGATTATTGATGGAAGTATTCTTAGAAGCCAGTTTGCTAAAGGAGAAGAAGACCTCCTTAGCACATTTAGCAATCTCCCTGAATATTATGTCATTTCTCTCTTTCCATATGCTCCACCCTAGATGCGGGGGAATTTTCCTCCATAATTCCCTAATTCTTGGGTGTTTAAAGGGGTCGATCCAACTCTGAATGAAGTCCTTGAGATTTTCACTCATAACCCAATAAATGTTGAGTTTATCCAAGGTTCTTCCCCAGACCTCCTTGGTGAGATCACAATGGAAAAGAAGGTGATGTATGGACTCTTCTTCTTTTTGCAACAACACACACCAATTAACCAGTTGGAAGCCCCTCTTGTTAAGGTTATCAGTAGTAAGGATTTTATGGTGGGCCGCAACCACCAGAAGAAATTAATTTTTAGGGTCAAGTGGTTGTTCCAAACCTTATTCCATAAATGGTTTTCATGAACACTAATAGCTAGTAGATTGTAAGCAATTTTAATCGAGAAGACTCCCTTCCTATCCTGAGCCCAAAGCATCTCATCCTGTCTAGGAAATAAAGTGATCATGCACTTATTCATCTCCAGTTACAAAGACAAAGTCCCCTGATCTCCTAGCACATTGTCATTCCAGCAATCAACCATATTTTTCTATTTTCTTTGGCCCTAGGTTTGCTCAGTGATGTAATCGCTTACTAACACCCCAAAATGAGTGGTGGTTCTTAGTTTGAGGTTAACATTTCCTTGGTTGGATAGAGGAACCTCATGAAGCTAATTATCATCCCAGAACCTTATCTTATCCCCCTTACCAAGCTTCCACTTTATGCCTTTAGATAGGATGTTTCTAGTTTTGATTATCTTGTTCCAAACAATGGAACCTTTAGGGAGGAACTCCCTCTCTAAGAACTTGGCTCTCATGATCAAGATAATCATGACTAGAAACATCATTGAGAGCTTATGTTATCCCCCTTACCAAGCTTCCACTTTATGCCTTGAGTTTTGGGGAGGCAAACTTTGTCCCAGCCAAAGAGTGATTCTCTTCTTTTCGTCAACTCTCATCTCCCGAGGGGGCATCCTATCGTCATAAACCTATACCAGGGGCAAACTAGGGCATGTATCAATTGCAAAAAAAATCTATTCTTTGAAACAACATGATAAAACACATTGCATCAAAGAGGGGCAAAATGTATACACCTAAAAATAGCTAAGTCGAATTAAATAAATATTTTAAATATTTATTTTATTCTCATTCTTCTATCAATTAAATAAATATCCTAATTTATTTAAATGGTTCACATCCCTCTAATAATTAAATAAAATCTATTTATTTAATTAAGTCATCTAAATTCCTCTAATGTCTCATCTAATTAAATAATCCTAAATTCCTCTATTCCAAAGTCCTAATTCCATGAATCCACATCACCTATCCACCTCACCTTTCGCCCTCACCATGTTGCACACATAATTAAATATTTTAATATTTAATTAGCTAATATTCCCTCACCCACATGTCCTATTTCTCCTCCAATGAAATTAGTTAACTCATCACTCAAATCAGTTTAACTAATTAGTCAATTGAGTTCACTGATCAATCAATTCAGTCAACTCCCCAATCAGCTTAGCCAACTCTTCAATCAATCCACTTAACTGGTTAGTCTATTTAGTTAACTCCTCAATCTATTCTATTAACTCCCATAACTCATGAAAGGAGCCTGGACAATTGTCCTCTTCTGATTTGTGCACATTCCCTCAAGTTTTCTCAACCATACACCTCACAGATAATTCCTCTAGTCATGGATCTATTGACACTTCAATTTGGTCTATCCTTAGCCTATATAAACAAGGTTCTCACACCCATTTTGCATCACCCAAGCTTTTGCAATCTTACTCTGCAGAAATCCTACCAGCGTACCTTTGGCAAAACCCATTTATTACATCCACATTATCATCATCTCATTATCATCCACCATGTATCCATTATCAATCATCCATCTTCATTAGTTATTGCATTGTAGTCACATTGCATAATCCTCTACACAATCATTCAAGCTTTGTCATCTTAACAGCAAGGAAGTACAACTTATGAGAGCTCCATAATCAAACAAGATCAAAGCAAGATAGGCAACAATGGAAGCTACGAGGTAAATCGATCTACAAAGGTATATATTTTGTTTATTTGTATTTAGATCAATTCCATTGAGTTATTGGATATTTAGTTGTTTAATGCTATTGTTCACATTTCCTCTAACAGTAACTAAAAACACAGAAATAGCATACCACCACCAGATAAATAGTAGACAAAACACAAAACAATAGCAACAAAGAAAACCCTAGGGCTAATTAAATAGCTAGCCCCAGTCCTCAATGAGGAATTGATACATTTCCTCATATCCATTCATTTGTTTCTTCTCAATGTCATGCTTGTTGAGATCCAAATCTTGTAGGACCACCAGAGTAGTAGCCAACCTGTGCATTACCTTGGACGCGAATCTGGCCAGAATTTTAAAATTATTTTCCAGCTCCTCCACCATGTTATTCAAGTCCTCGATCACCTTTCTCTTCTTGGTCTTTCTACTAACCTTGTTGATTTTGATAGTGTGCTCTTTGTTTTTTTAGAATTTTCCCTTTCCAAACCCTTAACATTCAGTTCCTGAAAGTTACTAGGACCATCGTCATCAAACTCTATGCTCGTAATCTCCTCCTTGATACTAGTATTAACCTCACCTTCAATATTCTCCACTTTATCACCCAAATCAGTAGAAATAACATGCACTTTCAGAGAAGGAGTCGGTTTGGCTGCCAACTTACTATATCTTCTGGTCGATGGCACACTGTATTTACCCTGGGGAGTGAAATTCTCATCATCCTATGTGTTTTCACTGTCTTCCTCTCCACCCTCGGAAACCTCCACACCCTTCCTCTTGTCCAAGTTGCGAACCTCCTTCTTGGGCATGCCCCCACTATTCTTACAAATTGTCCTTCCCCTCCTTGATTCTCTTTTGAGGGGTACCACCCTTATTTTCTCCCACCATCAATTTTCTCTTGGTGGGTTTAGATCTCCCTTTAGAGCTAGAAGTCTTAGGTTCCACCACATTGTGGATGGGGCTATTCTTAGGACTGGGCTTCTTTTTAGTGGTAGAGACCTTGGCCTTCTTGGGGGTGTCCACAAATTTCTCTAGGGTAAGTTTAATGATAATGACAACATGGCCCTGGTCAAGGGTTTGTTTGGAAGCTGAGGGGGAGATGTCCACACGGGTAGTTTTGATTTGACAGGGGGGACACAAGGCCAGGTGAAATTTATACATCCTGTAAATAAGACCTTGGTGGAGCAGTATGAGACGTTTGTCAGGGTTCACAGAATGTTTCTCAATGGTCACCTCGACCGAGGTGTCCAAAGAGGAAAGAAAATAAAATGGAAAGCTAATAAGCTAACTTCTCCTAAAGTGATTCAAAAGCACAAAATGATAGTGATAGAACTGGTATAAGCTACCTTCCAGGATGAAATATTTGATGAGCATGTAATAGACATCATCCCATGGCTTGAGTAGTTGCTCCCTATCGAACCTACCTTGAAGATTATGCAGCACTTCCCCTTTCTTAAGGAACAATGCCATACCCTTCGAGTCCAACACATTGCTCAGTCGTTTCTTCTTAACCCCATCAGTAGACACACTAGTGGCTAGACCGATAACCTCTTCAAAAATTTTGAAGCCAATACCACCTACTTGAACCCTTCTATCATTCCACGACTGCACAAACTGTTTCGAGAGATTTTCATCGTGACCCTGGAAGCACTCAAGATATAGGGCCATGCCTCCCTCATAGCACACATGCCAGATGGTTTCATTCTTCTTAAACTCCTCACGAGAAATAGGTTTAGTGTGAGTCCTCTCACCACCCATATTCACAAAGTAGAGAAACTTAGCAGAATTCTAGATAAGAATGAAAACTTTGTCAAAATGAATAGCCTTAACCTTGAAGTTATTACACAGCCAGTGGGGTGACGAATGAACTTTGAAATTAAATATGTCACCTCACCACTTCATTGAATCATGTTTCCATAAATTTGCCTTGCGCAAATTAGAAGCCATGTACTTGTCATGATACTTGGCCTTTAAAAAATCATTATTATGATCTTTTCAGCCACTTAAAAATCTAGATCTAGTCATCCCCTTAGCCATGTGACTGACCACATGCCTAAGCTAATGAATCATCCTAGTCATGATGCTTATCTGGCACCAAGATATACCATGGTGGATCATGCTACTCAACTTGTTGATTTGGCTAAGAGTGGGCCCACAGCGGATCCTAGTAGCCACCTTCGCGATATGGTTGTAACTCATCAATATTTGTAACTTAGTGATATAGAAAATGATGATATCACTATGAATTTTCATTTTTTGGTGCCACAAGTGTGCTTTAGTAGGGTAGGGATTCAAAATTTCATTTTCATAATTCATCATAAAAATAGTGGACACTATTCTGCTCCTTACAAAAGAGGGTTTGGACCAATATTTCTCCAACATCTCCAACTGTTTAAGTTTTGATACAAGTTGGCCATGAAGTCCACCACCCTGTTGCCTTCCCTATAGGTGTGCCCTATTTCCTTTTCAGTGAACACAACCAATAAGCCAGCTATGTCCTTTGTAATATCCTTGAGCTTCCAACCAATGTTAGACCTACCCAAAGCAGCATCCACAATTATTTTCGAATCCCCCTCAATTTGAATTTTATCAACCCTTAAGGAGAGAGAAAACTTGAGCCCCCATAATAAGGCTAGGCCCTCTACCACATTGTTGGAATGGGTGCCAATACCCCCTACATAAGCAGCAATTAAGTGCCCTTTATCATTTTTGATGACACCACCCCCACTAGCCAAGCTAGTGCTCTTTTTTTAGCCCCATCAAAATTGAGTTTAATCCAGCCCTTGGGGGGGTCTCCAGATGGTATTTTGCCTGGCCAGCTTCTTAGAATTATCAAAAATGGTAATATCCACTATTAAACCCCAGATCTTAGCAATCTATAGTTCAAGCTGAGTGGGGGGTTCTTTGGCAGTGTTCAGATTGTTTATGGAAGTATTCTCAGAAGCCAGTTTGCTAAAGGAGAAGAAGTCCTCCTTAGCACATTTAGCAGTCTTGCTGAATATTATGTTATTTCTCTCTTTCCATATGCTCCACCCTAGATGCGAGGTAATTTTCCTCCATAATTCCCTGATTCTTAGGTGTTTAAAGGGGTTGATCCAACTTTGAATGAAGTCCTTGAGATTTTCACTCATAACCCAATCAATGTTGAGTTTATCCAAGGTTCTTCCCCAGACCTCCCTGGTGAAATCACAATGGAAGAGAAGGTGATGTATGGACTCTTCTTCTTTTTGCAACAACACACACCATTTAACCAGTTGGAAGCCCCTCTTGTTAAGGTTATCAGTAGTAAGGATTTTATGGTGGGCTGCAAACCACCAGAAGAAATTAATTTTTAGGGTCAAGTGGTTGTTCCAAACCTTATTCCATAAATGGTTGTCATGAACACTATTAGCTAGTAGATTGTAAGCAGTTTTAACCGAGAAGACTCCCTTCATGTATTGAGCCCAAAGCATTTCATCTTATCTAGGAAATAAAGGGATCATGCACTTATTCATCTCCAGTTACAAAGACAAAGTCCCCTGATCTCCTAGCACATTGTCATTCCAGCAATCAACCATGTTTTTCCATTTTCTTTGGCCCTAGGTTTGCTCAGTGATGTAATCGCTTACCAACACCCCAAAATGAGTGTGGTTCTTAGTTTAAGGTTAACATTTCCTTGGTTGGATAGAGGAACCTCATGAAGCTAATTATCATCCCAGAACCTTATCTTATCCCCCTTACCAAGCTTCCACTTTATGCCTTGAGTTTTGTGGAGGCAAACTTTGTCCCAACTAATGAGAGAGATTCTATTCTTTTCGTCAACTCCCATCCAGAGAAACATTTTCTGAATTTTCTCAAACTTCTCCTCTATATATTTGGGTATATTGAAAAGAGTGAGAAAGTAGGTGGGGATGCCTTGCAGGGAAGCCTTCAGAAGTTGGTATTTTCTTGCTTGGCTCAGAAGTGTACCCTTCCATCCTTCCATCTTTTTTTGGATTCTTTCAATAATAGAATTCCAGTAGGAGGGGGTCACTTCCTTGACAATAAGGGGAGACCCAGGTAAGTAGTCAGGAGGGTGGCCTTATTACAATTTCAGATATCTTTAATCTTCTCTTGGAGTTCCCGACCAACATTGAAGAAGAAGACATTGCTCTTTTCATAGTTTATCCATTACCCCGAGACATTAGCATAGTCATTAAGAAGTTTTTTCCATATTCTAGCTTCCACCAAAGAGGCAACACCAAATAACATGGTGTCATCCACAAACTAATGGACAGTCAAGGGCCCCACAGTAGAAGCATCTTTGACTCCCTTAAGAATCTATCTATCAAGGTGTTTTAAGGTGTTCCTTCCCAGGACCTCTGCCAAGATAATGAACAGATAGGGGGATAGGGGATCCCCCTACCTAATTCCTCTATCAACATTAAAATAACCTCGGGGAGATCCATTGACTAACACGGAGTATTTGATAGTAGTCACACATTCACTTATAAGTTTTATCGTTTTGTCCTAGAACCCAAACTTCCTTAGAACTTTGAATAGGAAATCCCATGAAATTCTGTCATAGGCCTTAGATATGTCAAGTTTAAGAGTCATACTAGGGATATTGCTCATGTCCATCGAGTGGATTATCTCGTGAGTGGAGATGGAAGCATCCACAATCTATCTACCAAGGACAAACCCCTTCTAACAATCACTAATAAGGCTGTCCAACAACAGCTGTAATATGAGGACCAGGGTCTTAGTGATAATCTTATAGATAGTATTGTAGAGGCTAATAGGGTAGAAATCAGCCATAGTCTCAATGGTATTCTTCTTGGGGATGAGATCTAAAAAAGTGGAGTTAATCTGTTTGAGGATCTTACCAACCCTGAAGAAGTCTCTGATAGCCACAATAACATTGAAACCAACTATATCCCAAAAATTATTGGAAAAAAGCCAAGGGGAACCCATCTGGACCTATGGATTTGAATGCCCCATAGAGAAAACCATTGCCCTCACTTCCTCACTAGTAATCTATTTCAAAAGTCGAGAGCATTGGAGAAATGTTGTCCAGCAAATCCTCCTCACTGCCAAGGTTAGTATTGACCCTTTGCTCAAAAAGAAAGTTCATGAAATTGTTAGAGGCCAGTTGCCCCAATTTAGCCTCCAAATTGACCTCTCTGTTGTTTTCGTCTAGTGGCTTGGTAATTATGTTCCTCTTTCTATGCTTCATAGCTGACTGGTGAAAGAAGGTAGTGTTTCTATCCCCTTCAATTAGCCATTGGACTCTAGATTTCTGCTTCCAAAAAATCTCTTTTTTTTCATTATTTCCCTCAAATCTTTAAGAAGAGCTTCTTCCCTATTGAAGTTAGATTCACTCCTGTCCCCCCTGGCCATACTATCCTAGATGTTAGAGAGGCTATCAGAAATATGTTTTTTCTGGGTCATGACATTGCCAAAGTAGAACTTGTTCCAGCCTTTAACTTTCTGCTTGACATGAATCAGTTTTTGGGTAAGTCTAAACATGTGGGATCCATGCATAGTGATACTCCACCAATTAGCTATGCAGTCTTTGAAATCGGGGTGGGAAGGCCACATGATTTCATATCTGAATGGAAAGTGGCCTTTAGGAACTACTTCCCTCCAAGTGAATAAAATAGCATTGTGATCAGAGATGGTACGAGGCAGGGCAGACAAAGTAGAGTATTGCAGTATTTCCCCATTTGACAAAATCAAGAGTCTATCTAATTTGACTTGTATTAGCTGGTCTCCCCTTCTTCTGTTGGTCCAAGAGAAGAGTTGATTGCTAACCTCTATATCCATCAGCCCAGTCTGGTTGAGAAAATCTACTAGATTTGCCATGCTATCAAAGAAGTCTGTGATAACCCCAAATTTTTCCAAAGGGATCAGAGGGGTATTAAAGTCTCCAGCCAACATCCAATTAGTTCTTTACTTTGCATTCAGTCTCGCTATCAAACCTTCCCAAAGATCCCTTCTGGCACTCCTAGTGTTCGGAGCATAGATGTTTATAATTTTCTAGGTTTTCTTGTTGAGGATGAATTTCACTTTAAGACTGCTTTTATTATGGGAGTAGTAGCTACCGTTGAGGATGTGTTTATTCCACATAGTGACCAGGCCCCCCGAGGCACCCAAAGAGGGGCTGATTAGGTAGTCCACTATGGGCTAGATTTTTCTGGCAACTTCTTTGAAGTTATCATTAGATATTTTAACTTCTTGTAGAAGGATAATATCCACCTTGTTTTCATAGATGCAATTTTTAACCATAAACTACTTTTGGGGACTCTTGAGCCCCCTCACATTCTAGTAGAGGATCTTCATTTACAACCTCATCTGGAGAGAGCCTCCAGAGTGCTTTGTCTTCCAATAGTTATTTCCTTAGTTGCTTCCCTATGTCTGGTTTCTCTCTATGAGGGTCTTCCAGCCTTCCCACTTGTCCCCACATCTACTAATTTTTTTTGATGGCCTTTGCCCTTCCTTTTGGGTGTCACCCAACCCTCCTAATTACTCCAAGTGGAACTAGGACCAACACCAAGAGATAAAACTCTAGGTGGTGATGGTCCTGTCTTCTTCCCTGAATCCATCACTTCTTGTTCAGTGGACGGACCACCTTCAGACCCTTGAACTCTTGTACCAACTTATTGAGGAGTGAGTTTGTTCTTCTCTTTAGGGGGCTCGTCTTTGATCTCCCCTTCTTTCATTTCCTCTGAACCAATAGAATCTTCCCTACATTTTAGCAAGTCTGACAGTTGTTGTTCAGCCCCTGGAGTGGCCTTATCAAAGGGCTTGTCCGGTTTCCTTAGTTTAGAAGGGGGCTCAATGATGCTCAGCAAGTCCTCTTTGAAAGGGTAGTCCTCAATATCATTCACTTCCTCACTCCATTAAGTTATTGGTTCCTAAGGAGCTTGCATTCATTGATCAAGTGACCTTTCTTGGAATAGTTTTGACAGAAAGTGGTTACATTCTCATACACTAGATGTTGTTCCCAACTACCATACTTGAAATTTATATTAATAGTATTAGGCAGGGTTTTGTTAATATCTACAAAAACAAGCAAAAACTAACCTCATTTTGTTCTTCATAGTATTATCCAATGCTATGAATCTTCAAGAGGAGTTCTTGATCTAGGTGAAGATCTCCTCATCCCAATAATCCAGAGGTAGTCCAGGTAACCTAACCCAAACTAGGGCAGACTTGCTCAGCTCTGTGACCACATTAAACCCTAGTTTCCAGTGCCCTAAGCAAATATTATGTTTACCATATAGCTAGGGGCCTCTAGCCAAAACCACAACAAGGTCTTCTTTGGATGTGAACTTGAAAAGAAAAAGGTCTCCATCCATAGCGCTGGTGACAACACTTCCCTTCAGGTGCCATCTCACAGCAACCCATCTCCTCACCATGTCGATGTTTGGTCTTAGAGAGTGGAGCTTATCCACCAATGAGAGCTCCATGAATGAGACTATTTTTTCCATCATTCGATCCAGGATTTGAAGATTTGTTCCCCTTTCCGTCTCTAACAGTAGAGGGGCAGCAGAGTCTTCATTGAACCTTTCCTATTCCCCAAGCAGGGCCTTTTTCCAAGCCTTGGGATCTAGCTTTGAGGTTGGAATTTCATGCTCTAAAGTACTACCCGAGGCAGTACTTGTTGCATTAGGTTGGATCAGAGGGCCCAACGGGGGAGCAAGGGGGCCCGTGGACTAATGGAAACCGTGACCTAAGCAAATTCAAAACGAGCTCAAGCGAGAAAATTGTAGAGCACTTGTGTATAAAAATACTACATATTACTAACTATGTTGGTAACCTTATTGATAGCACATATATCTCAATCTATGTCTTCAAAATATGGTGCAGTTGCTATCACATAGATTGAGTGATATTTAAATAGCTATCTTCTATAGCTCTTTAATCAAAAGTTGACTACAAAGTCACTACAAAAGAATTAATGTGCTTAGGAGATTATTAGAAATATTTTTCATCTCGGTACCATTACAGGTCCCACTTTATTATATGATAAAGCTATTTACTCTTACTCAAGACTCCTATTCCCAGAAATAAAGAACATTTGAATTTCATGGGCACTGCCTTCAAAGGAAAGTCCTTCCATCCTAATATTATCAGATGGTAGATATACTATGTCAAGAAGATCTGGGATAGGATCCCAGTAATCATAAAAAATATATATATGCAATATAGCAACAAACTTCTGTGTAGTACCAAATTCTCCAAATTAAAATCAATGTTTGGCCATTGAGGGGGAGTATGCATGCCAATAGCACCTCTAGATGTAAGACCTAAGGCATAACATAATACCTTAGGCATTTTAATGCCTTGAGATGTAAGGAGTTGCCATTGAGGGGGAAAGAGTATTGTTGTGATGCTCACAACACGCCCCATTTTACTCCTTAGCAAAATGAGGACCCCTGTTGTGGCTGTGGCTTTTGCTTTTGTGTGTGGGTCTGTTTGGTGGTAAAAGGGAAAAGGAGGTGAAAGTTCAAACCTTGTTGAAAATAAAGAAAAATAACATGAAGTACCAGAGTAGAATATGGGTGAATTCCTTGTCAAAAATGAGTGAGGGTTAGTTTTTGAACCATTTTAAAATTCCCAATATTTTGTAAGGTATGTGTGTTTTGGTAAAATGTACAATAAGAGGGTTTGTATGTTGCGTATACAAAGTCGTTTGTATATCGGGTCGCTTGTATACAAAGTCGTTTGTATATCGGGTCGCTTGTATACAAAGTCGTTTGTATATTGGGTCGCTCATATACAAATTAGTTTGTATATCGGGTTGCTCGTATACAAAGTCGTTTGTATATTGGGTCGATATATGAGTCACATGAGAGAATTGTCAAGTTTTGGTATATTTCGATACTTGTATGCATTTGGCTAACACTTTATTTTTACATACAAGTCAGACCCGACAGAGTTCAGAGTTTAAATGAATAATTGGTCAAGTCCGTCGGATGTATTTTAGGTTTGTATGTTTGGCAAAGGGAAACATACAAGATGATATACAAAGCTATATGCATGTTGCGGAACCAAAAGGATAATGAAGGGAGGTTTTATTCTTGTATGTTTCGTGCATTGTATGTATGTTTTGGGTTATACATTTCAATATACATACAATGCAAAATTTAGGAAAGATTAAAATTTGGTTAAGGTGATGCATCATGACTTAAAGTATATCGAAAGATGCATGGCACTTTATACATGTCACGGAGCCAAAAAGTGAGTAAACTGTGGTTTATAAAGGTTAAATTCTGAAAGGACATACAAAGGAGTTTGTATGTATTGGGCTTTGTATCTAAGGGTTTTGATACAAGTATTGTTGTATCGTGGAGATACAAGGGGAATGTAATGTGGGCTCCACCGTTTGCATGTCGGGTTTGTATAATTACAATGTATATCTTCGATATACAAGCCGATATGCAAAACGAAAGATACAAGTAAGAGATACAAACCGAATGCGAAAAGAAAGTTAAATACTGAAAAGTCTTTGAATGTTTAAATGCTTGTATGTTTATGATATACATAATCCGAGATACAAAGAAATTAAAAGCATTGAAAGAGATAAGGGGTAATGAAAGGAGGTTTGCATAGGGTTGTTTGTATATACGCTCATACAAGAAAATATACAGGAGCGATATACAAAACGAAAGGTACAAGTACGGACAAAAGGGAAAAAATGTTAGTCGTGGTTGTTTGCATATATGTTTGTATGTTAAAACATACAAAAGGAACATACAAAGAAAATGGGATGTATGTCGAATTTATACTAACGGTAAAAAGTTTAAAATGCTAATACTGAAGTAAAAGGCCGAACTTTTGGCGCATTAATTACTGTAATTAATGCCGATCTAACATTCATGAAGAGGTATAAATTGACAAAAGCGACGTGAATTTTAAAATCCATTTTTTATGTCTGTTGGCAAGTATGCAGGTATATGGAAGGTGGAGCTTAAATGGCGATGACATCACAAAGGGTGGGGTGGATCACAAAAGAAGTGAAAGGAGTAAAGGATTTCAATGAGAAGAAATATGCAGATGGAAAGAAACATAATTAAAAGGGCAAAGTAATAGAAGATATTTTGAGGTTGTTAGGGTTTCCAAAGGGCATCCTTATGCTTAGTATGGAGTATGCTTCTCAGAGATTTTTGGCGGGATTTGTTTTCCACCGTTGATGTTGCACTTGAGGTATAGACCGCTGATTGACTAGGTTTTGTAATCGTATTGGGGATAATCAAATCTATATATTGAGCCCCTTTACTTTGTAATGAGGGACACAGGGATTTATAGAATAGAGCTGGAAATTGTAATTTGTCTTAGCATCTTAAGTAGAACAACATTTTTAGTTGAGAATAGAAGGAGGTCACCTGTGTCTGCAATAAGGAATGCGTGGAACATCTAGCTTCCTTACTGTATATGTAAGTTTTCTGTAAGTTGATTAATGAAGCAAGGAGTCATTCATACATTGTAAATCATATATGACTGTTTATTTTAAATACAAATATCTCTAGAATTCTACGTCTACTTTAAGAGTGTTTTCTGGCTCTTATTTGTACTTGAAATATTATCTCTTCAAAAGCTTGCAATCTTGAATGTATGTTTGTCAAAATACTCAGGGCTTAAATTTAAAGATTTAGTCTGTGGATTTAATCAAGTTTGTTGTACTACTTACAACATGAATAATAGAACATTTAGATCCTATAGCAGAATGAAGTTTAATTTAGATTTGTCTAACTTTTCCCAAACATTTGAAATACTTAGCTTAAACACAAAGATTTAAAGGAGATTGTCTAATATTTGAAGGAAACATGAACAACTGAGTTGATATTTGGCAATTTTCATAATATTTGAAAAGAAAAGCTTGTGTTAATATAAATCATGTAAAGCTTTGTGATACAGTAACAAATTTATGCAAAGGAATGAAGAAAATGTTGATATTTGTGATATTTTGAATAATTCGAGTCGAGTGAGTCATGAAACACCTTAAATCAAGTAGGGCCCCTTGCATATTACAGCTTCACATTAACCTACTGAATTATCCACAAAGTCAAGACCTGACCATACAGAAACTTAGGATTAAGTAGTCTTAATTGATTTCTTCTATCTTTCAAGACAGTTAGGTTCATTTTGTGAATTTTAACTTTTGTTGTGAATGTGTAAAAACAATCATCAACAGTTTTTGGCGCTAGAAGGAGGGTCTGATTGGAGTTAAGGTATGTTCTAAGTAAAGCTGGCTCATAACAGTAATAGGGTGATCAGGTCTAGATCCAGTTCAGAAGATATATGTGTGCAATTACCTGATAAAATGCAAAGTAAGGGTCCTTTGATTTGGAATCCTAGAATATCACATGCAGGAGGTTCATCTGGAACACCTCCTGGATCACCTTGTAACATCCATAACATTGTGAGTCCTGACAGTTCTTTATTTAGATCTTTGAATCTTGGTTCAAGTCCTCCTAGAGGTCCCAGTCCTCCCAGGAATCCTAGTCCACCTAGAAATCTAGGTATTCCCCAAGGTCCAGGTCAAGCACAAGTACCTGCAATGGCTTACTTTAATGTTAATTCTCCCATAACATTCCCTAATTATCATGAGATGCCAAAGAATCCTAAAAAGATATGTCCTAAATACCAGTTGCATTAGGATCCAAAAGATCACATTAGGATATTTAAGGAGGCATGCTTTAGGGCCAGGTTAGAATATGAGGATGTTGTGTGTAGGTTGTTTCCTTACACCTTCAATGAGCAGGCTTCTAACTGGTATGTTAACTTGCCTAACG
Organism: Cunninghamia lanceolata; assembly: GCA_027924645.1. Classification (NCBI taxonomy): domain Eukaryota; kingdom Viridiplantae; phylum Streptophyta; class Pinopsida; order Cupressales; family Cupressaceae; genus Cunninghamia; species Cunninghamia lanceolata. The sequence goes on along the minus strand of BSBN01000987.1, from coordinate 11,423,015 downwards.
GTTACATTTCTTCTTGGGCACTTATGGAAGAAACATTTTTGTCTAGATTTAGAGGTCCAATAGATCCTTCCACCTTATATCACAAATTGGCTGCAATTAAGAGAGGTGAAGGAGAGCTGATTGACAATTTTAATGACAGGTTTCAAAAGGCCTATTCTAGGTTAGTAGCTCCTTACACAGTAACTGCAAATGCATTATTAGCCATGTATTATGTTGCCAAGAAAAGTTGACATAGATACAATATCCAAGGCTTATAAGGAGGTAGCCTCGGTAAACCAGGAGATGAGGCAAACAACTTATAATCCATTTCCTAATGGAGGAAATCTTGGGATACAAAATCAAACACAACCTTGGAATGGAGTCCCTACACATAACACTCCATTATTGAATCTAGTTCCTACATAAACACCTATGTATAATCCTGCCCCAATCCAGGCCATAGTCCCTTATACTGGTAACACTACCAATAATAATCAGAGTAATGGTCAATCTTTCTTCCAACCTCCTCAGGATACATTTGTGGCAAAGGCACAAGAGGAAAGAGATTAATCAAAGAAATTACTGCACACTTGAGAAGATTGACTACTAAAATGACACAACTAAGAAATGAAAAATTCTATGGAAGAAACAACTAAGGATACAGTCAAAACCATAACCAAAGCTATAGTCAGAACTACAACCCAAACCATAACCAGAATTACAACCAAGGTCAAAGTTCAAATCATAACCAGAATTACAATCATAATCCAGGACAACCAATGCAAAACAGAGGACCTATTGTAGATAACAGAGCCTGGGGTAATAACAACAGAAATTAGAATCAGCCAAGGCCACCTAAGACATGGAACATAGGGCCAAATAATGGCACTCTAGGTTCTCCATTTGAGAATTTAGATAATCAGGATACAAAACAAACAGCTAGAATTTAAATGGCTAATATAGCATTAAGGAATTGGTGCATAATTCATAATACTAGTGCCCATGCTGAACTAGATTGTCCTCAATTCCATTTAGCAGCCAGTATTTTCAATGTAGATGTACAGGCTCCCACTTCTGAGTTTCTCATTCCCAAAGGTAATGAGGTAGTGCCCTCAGGATATTAGACTGCTTTAGTCTTAGAGACTTTTACCTTTGCAACTGAAGAAGAAGAGGATCAATTGTTAGAGGATGAACCTTATTTTTGTGAGAACCTATATCCTGAATCAACCTTAGTACTAAATGCATTTCAGTTTCCCTTTGAAACTAAAAATGAAGTGTTATATGAAACAGAAGAGGTACAGGCTTTTTAGCAGTCAAACAAAACTCACGCCTACAATTTGAGAAATAACACTAGGCTAGGAGGTCCTTTCACTAGTTCCACTCCTAACAATTTCAATTCTCCCCCAGATCAGAACGCTAGCAATAATCCTACTATACTGAAGGCTAATCATCATGCAAATAATGGAACAGTAGCACAAAAAGTCCAAATAGATAAAACATAGACAGTAGAAACAATGAGGTTGATGAGTTACTTGTCAGAAGAGATAAAGAAAATCAAGGTTAGTATACCTTTATGTGAATTATTGAAAAGTCCAGGAGTCATAAATGCTTTCATAAAATCCTTGGATACATCTGTGACAAGTGAGGTTTCTATTGATGTGAATGTTCCAAATAGAGATCCATAGCCCAAAGAAAAGAGTAGGAAAACTGAACAGCCTTCCAACACGAATGTGGTGATGTATGCAGATAAGGAGGCCCCTCCTTTCTTGTTAACCATTAGGATGTGTGGAAAGAACATACATAATTGCATAATAGATTCCAGTGCATCAGCTAATGTAATGCCTTTAGGAATATGCAAAACTTTAGGGCTGACTCCTACTAAATCTTCTAAGGTTGTTACACAATTGGATAAAACTGAGGTTAATGTAATTGGAGAACTAATGCATATTCAAATGCAGTTAGCCTCAGATCCTAGGGTGAGTCAGTTTATTGACATTCAGATAGTAGATATACGTATGAATTATGGGATGTTGTTGAGTAGAGACTGGTCTAAAACATTGAATGGATATATGGCCACTGATTTTTCACATATGTGGTTATCTTGGAGAGGTGTTCCAAATCAGATCAGGATAGAAGCAGAACCCAGGATGAAACACATGATTACAGAATACAATAGGACTAATGAGATATTATATGCTTCTATTGAACCTGGTGTTTATAGAATCACTAACAAGGGAGTACAAATTGAAGAAATCCTGATGTTAAATTTTAGAGAAAAACATGTCAGTAAGGAAACAATGTTGTTCATTGAGTAGGATGGAAATTCTTTTGATGAAGAAAGCAATGCAATAAATAGTTTCAGTCAGGTCATTAGACAAGAAATGGAAAGGTGCATTGAACAAAATCTGCCAGTTCAGTGCAAGTTATGTAAAAGAATGTGCAAAGTCCATAATAAGCCACATTCTGAAGAGAATTGTGGAATGTGCAGAGATATTATAGAGTATCAATACATAAAATGCACAAAGGGAGTAGGACTGCAAGAAGGAAAGGTTAATCCTAACCAACCAGAGAAATACTTTCAGAATAACATAGATGTGTTTATCCCAGATTTAAAAGAAACAAAGGACAAGAGTATATGTCATTCTAATTTACAAATTGAAAGTATAAATATGCAAGTCGGTCAAAATGAATTGCCTGTGAATGAACAAGATAGCACCTCACATGTGATAGAAAAAGCAAAACATGCCAAAGTAAAGGGTCAAAAGAGTAAAGATGGCATGTGGACACTGAAATGTGACGGATCTAAATCTGAACAGGGTGCAGGTGCAAGTGTGGACCTTATAGATCCTCATGGTAAGTCATAATTAGCAGCATATAGGCTACAATTTTCTTGTACTAACAACGTTGCAGAATCTGAAGCTTTGATTTATGGACTTGTTATGGCTATCAAGAAACGGGTGAAAATGATCAGGGTATTTTCAGATTCTGAGTTAGTGGTCAGGCAAGTAAGGAAATTGTATGCATGCAACTACAAAAAGATGGTTTGTTACAGGCATAGGGTGTGGGATTTGATAGAATCATTTGATGCTTACAACATAGAGCATATCCCTAGAGAATTGAACCATAGACTAGATGCATTAGCAGTTGCTGCTAGCACATTGGAACCCTTAACATTGTCAGGCTTAAAATGATTTGTTGTTGAATTAGTAAATGTTCCTAGAATACCAGATAATGATACTCATTTCTAGGTATTTGAAGGGAATCAACAAGTTGTGGATTTTCTAACTTGTAATGAGGTCTTTGAAGCTCAAATTATTGATGAACCAGAAAGGCCTGATGTGTCTTGGGATGAAGAAGACATAATCAACCTGAAAATCAATTTCTTACCTAAGGGAGTGATCAAGTTAGAACAAATTTTTGACTCTGATGGGGTAGTAAGACAGAAAGATTTACCCAAAACTGAGGGAGGTAAGTGTGATCCATATAACCTGGGAACAGAGCAGAGTCCACAAAATATACTTATTGGAAAGGCTTGATCTGAAGAATTGAGAAAAGAAATTGTAGATGTTCTGAAAGAGTACAAACATGTCATGGCATGGGCATATGAAGATTTGAAGACATATGATACATCCATCATAACTCATGTGATACCCTTGAAACCAGATGTTAAACCATTTAGGCAGAAACAAAGGCTTGTGAATGCCATTTTAGAGCCTTTAATCTTTGAAGAAGTGAAAACATTGTTGTCTGCCAAAATAATTTTCCTAGTCAAACATTCAACCTGGGTAGCTAATTTAGTACCTGTGAGAAAGAAAAGTGGAGACATTAGGTTATGTGTTGACTTTAGAAATTTAAACAAAGCCTCTGAAAAAGATAATTATCCTTTGCCTCCAATAGATGAATTGTTGCAAGCAGTGAATGGGGCTAAAATGATGTCTTTCTTAGATGGATTCTCAGGATATAACCAGGTCTTAGTAGATAAAGACGATAGATTGAAGACCACTTTTACTTGTAAATGGGGAGATTATGCATACAGAAGAATGCCTTTTGGTCTAATCAATGTAGGTGCCACTTTTCAGCGAGCCATGGACATTGCATTCCGTGGACTGTCAGGTAAGTGCATTATTATTTATATGGATGATTTAACTGTTTACTCTAAAGATGCATCCACTCATGCTGAAGATCTGAGAAGAGTACTTAAAAGATGTGAAAGGTATGGAATTTCCCTTAACCCAAAGAAATGTTCATTTGGCGTAACTGAAGGAAAATTATTAGGACATGTCATTTCTAAACATGGGATATCTATTGATCCTAATAGAATAGAAGGAATAAAGAAATTGCAATTACCAAACAGTAAGAAAGAACTAAAGTCATTTTTTGGTAAGATTAACTTTGTCAGGAAGTTTATTACAGGGTTTGCAGAGATTGTACAACCATTGAACGCCATGTTGAAGAAGGATGTGAAGATAGAATGGACACCAGTAGCTAAAGCTGCATTTGAAGATATTAAGGAGGCCATTTCTGATGCTCCTATGTTGACGAGTTTAGATTATACAAAGCCATTTTACATCTATTCTTTTGCATCTTCACATTCAGTTGTAGCTGCTTTGACACAAAAGGGAGAAAATAATGAAGAAACACCCATAGCCTTCATGAGTGCACCTCTGAAGGATGCAAAGCTGAAATATCTTGATAGAGAAAGATAGGTGTTTGCACTAGTAAGAGCAGTGAAAAAGTTTAGACATTATATCTTACGAAGTCAAGTTAAGGCCATAGTACCAGATGCAGCTGTTAAGATGCTGCTGATGCAAAATGAGCCTGGAGAGAAAAGAGCCAAATGGATTACAACATTGCAAGAGTTTGATATGGAAATTATCCCAATGAAGTTGGTCAGAGGACAAGCATTAGTATAGACCATAGCAAACACGGATCCGAATTTGGTGAAACAACAGTATGTGTTGAATTCTAGTGATGCATCAGGGTGGTATGATGACTTGAATACCTTTCTGATATCAGGGAAATATCTAAATAAGATGAAATCTTCTCAGAGGAGAGCTTTAAAGATTAAAGCATAGAAGTACATGGTACAAGGAGCTCTTCTATTCAAGAAGAACCACGAAGGAATATATTTAAGATGTTTAAACAGAGCTGAAGTAGATAAGGTATTGCCAGAGTTACATGATAAGTACGGAACTGCTCATGGTTCCCATTTAGCTACTACGCATAAGATATTGAGAGCAGGATACTATTGGCCTATAATGTTTAAAGATATAGAAAGTCATATTCGAAGTTGTCACACCTATCAAACTACAACAGATAAGGGAAGGAATCAGGCTCATCCATTATAGCTAGTGATTGAGTCTAGGCCATTTGCACAATGGGGCTTAGATTTCATTGGGGTCATAAATCCTCCATCATTTGCATGGCATTAGTTTATACTGACAGTGACTGACTACTGTACAAGGTGGACTGAAGCCACATGTTGCAAGTTCTCTACTACTAAGGTAGTTATCAAATTCCTTGAAGAAAACATCATAACAAGGTTTGGAGCTCCATATTCGCTGGTATGTGATAATGGCCCTGCATTTTCTTCTCTAAAATTTTCTAAATGGGCATTTGAATATGGGACAATTTTAAAATTTTCTTCAAACTATTATCCTCGGGGGAATGGGTTAGTAGAGTCTACAAATAAGATTTTATTGGATATAATCAAGAAGCTAATTGAAAAGAGTCCTAGAGAATGGAATACATTGCTAAATTATGTGTTGTCGGTAGATAGGACTAAGGTTATGTCAGCCTTAGGCAATGCACCTTATCACCTAGTTTATGGGACTGATCCCATACTTCTAGTAAATCTAAAAATACCAGTTTAGAAGTTTTCTAATGAATATTAGGGTTTGATGATCATAGAGAAGCTAGGATAATACAAATGTTGCAACTGGATGAGAAAAGAGATCAAGCCATTGAGAGATTTGTCAAACATCAAGCAATAGTCAAAAGATGGTTTGATAAAAGAGAAAGAGTCAAAACATTTAGAATATTAGACTTAGTGCTGTGCTGGAATAAAGCACGTGAAAAGAAAGGAAGTCATGGAAAATTTGACAAGTTATGGTTAGGTCCATTACAGGTCACAGAAATAATTGGAGACAATACATTCAGGCTCAAGACCTTGACTGGGGAAGATGTGTCATTACCAGTTAATGGACAACATTTGAAACATTACTTTCAGGCTTGAGGTGAGGATAGTTAGTTTTTGTGTATCATAATGTAAATAATGTACAATTTTGGGTTGTTTTTGTTTTGTTTTTTTGTTTTTTTTTTGTTTTGGGTTGTTTTTGTTTTGTTCTTTTGTTTTCTTTTTTTGTTTGGTGTTGTTTTTGTTTTGTTCTTTTTGTTTTTGTTTTGTTGTGTTTGTTTGTGTCTTGTGTTGTCTTAGCAGGGATGTTTATTTTGTTTTGAAGTATGCAGGAGCAGACTGACAACTACTGAAAACAATAGAAAATTTAGAACATTTAGGTTAATTATTTGAAATTTATGCATAACTTGTTGTGACTGCCATGAATGTAGAAAGTTGTTTGACTTGTGAAATTTTGTATTCAATAACTGTGGGTTGAGTATTCAAGGGAGGTTTCTCACAATGACACACCTAAAATCCTTGGGTTTGTTGAACCTACCAGTGTAGATATTAGGTGAAAAATCAAAGGTCGCCCTTGTTACCATTAAAATTCTTAGCTTAATTTCAGCAAGTGATCATTCCTTGCATCATGAAGTTACAACTGTAATATCTTATGAAGTTTCTATCAAATACAAAATATAAAATAAATAAAATAATAAAATGGATTTTACTGAAAGTCCAGATTAAGTCATCTAAGTAACTCTACCGGGGCTATAGATGCTTGTTGGCAGTGGGGCTCTACTTAGGAGAATTGTAATGATAACCTTGTCAGGGCTATGGATGCCTGCTAGCAGCAAGGCTCTATCCGGTTGGCTATGAGGGAATGACATCAACTATGTAGGCTAATATCAGTCACTGGTTTGTTCAGCTAATTTTCAAGATGAGGATTATTAATCACGTGCACCCACTTAAACTGAAAGGAAGATTCATGCACCTTATTGAATACATTAGGTCTCAAGTTAGATAATGATTTGCAGAAAAGATAGTTGGAAGTTATGAATTTATTTCATTTAGTTTTTTTTAATAGTTTTAATTTGATTGTTTTGTTTGGTTGCTAGTTGTTGTGATGTTCACAACACACCCCATTTTACTCCTTAGCAAAATGAGGACCCCTGTTGTGGTTGTGGCTTTTACTTTTGTGTGTGGGTCTGTTTGGTGGTAAAAGGGAAAAGGAGGTGAAAGTTACAAACCTTGTTGAAAAAAAAGAAAAATAACATGAAGTACCAGAGTAGAATATGGGTGAATTCCTTGTCAAAAATGAGTGAGGCTTGGTTTTTGAACCATTTTAAAATTCCCACTATTTTGTAAGGTATGTGTGTTTTGGTAAAATGTACAATAAGAGGGTTTGTATGTTGCGTATACAAAGTCATTTGTATATCAAGTTGCTCGTATACAAAGTCGTTTGTATATCGGGTCGCTCGTATACAAAGTCGTTTATATATCAGGTCGCTCGTATATAAGGTCATTTATATATCGGGTCGCTCGTATACAAAGTCATTTGTATATCGGGTCGCTCATATGAGTCGCGTGAGAGAATTGTCAGGTTTTGGTATATTTTGATACTTGTATGCATTTGGCTAACACTTTATTTTTACATACAAGTCGAACCCGACAAAGTTCAGAGTTTAAATGAATAATTGGTCAAGTCCGTCGGATGTATTTTAGGTTTGTATATTTGGCAAAGGGAAACATGCAAGACGATATACAAATCTATATGCATGTCATGGAACTGAAAGGATTAAGAAGGGAGGTTTTATTGTTGTATGTTTCGTGCATTGTATGTATGTTTCAGGTTATACATTTCAATATACATACAATGCAGAATTCAGGAAAGATTAAAATTTGGTTAAGGCGATGCATCATGACTTAAAGTATATCGAAAGATGCATGGCACTTTATACATGTCGCGGAGCCGAAAAGTGAGTAAACTGTGGTTTATAAAGGTTAAATTCCGAAAGGACATACAAAGGAGTTTGTATGTATTGGGCTTTGTATCTAAGGGTTTTGATACAAGTATTGTTGTATCACGAAGATACAAGGGGAAAGTAATGTGGGCTCCACCATTTGCATGTTGGGTTTGTATAATTACAATGTATATCTTCGATATACAAGCCGATATGCAAAACAAAAGATACAAGCAAGAGATACAAACCGGATGCAAAAAGAAAGTTAAATACTGAAAAGTCTTTGAATGTTTAAATGCTTGTATGTTTATGATATACATAATCCGAGATACAAAGAAATTAAAAGCATCGAAAGAGATAAAGGGTAATGAAAGGAGGTTTGCATAGGGTCGTTTGTATATGCACTCATACAAAAAAATATACAAGAGCGATATACAAAACAAAAGGTACAAGTACGGAAAAAATAGAAAAAATGTTAGTCATGGTTGTTTGCATATATGTTTGTATGTTAAAACATACAAAAGGAACATACAAAGAAAACGCAATGTATGTCAAATTTAAACTAACGGTAAAAAGTTTAAAATGCAAATACTGAAGTAGAAGGCCAAACTTTTGGAGCATTAATTACTGTAATTAATGCCGATCTAATATTCATAAAGAGGTATAAATTGACAAAAGTGATGTGAATTTTAAAATCCATTTTTTATTTCTATTGGCAGGTATGCAAGTATATGGAAGGTGGAGCTTAAATGGCGATGACATCACAAAGGGTGGGGTGGATCACAAAAGAAGCGAAAGGAGTAAAGGATTTCAATGAGAAGAAATATGCAGATGGAAAGAAGCATAATTAAAAGGGCAAAGCAATAGAAGATATTTTGAGGTTGTTAGGGTTTCCAAAGGGCATCCTTACGCTAAGTATGGAGTATGCTTCTCGGAGATTTTTGGCGGGATTTGTTTTCCACTGTTGATGTTGCACTTGAGGTATAGACCGCTAATTGACTAGGTTTTGTAACCGTATTGGGGATAATCAAATCTATATATTGAGCCCCTTTACTTTGTAATGAGGGACACAGGGATTTATAGAACAGAGCTAGAAATTGTAATTTGTCTTAGCATCTTAAGTAGAAGAAGATTTTTAGTTGAGAATAGAAGGAGGTCACCTATGTCTACAATAAGGAATGCGTGGAACATCTAGCTTCCTTACTGTATCTGTAAGACGTTTTGTAAGTTTTCTGTAAGTTGATTAATGAAGCAAGGAGTCATTCATACATTGTAAATCATATATGACTATTTATTTTGAATACAAATATCTCTGGAATTCTGCATCTACTTTAAGAGTGTTTTCTGGCTCTTATTTGTACTTGAAATATTATCTCTTCAAAATCTTGCAATCTTGAATGTATGTTCGTGAAAATACTCAGGGCTTAAATTTAAAGATTTAGTCTGTGGATTTAATCAAGTTTGTTGTACTGCTTACAACGTGAATAATAGAACATTTAGATCCTGTAGCAGAATGAAGTTTAATTTAGATTTGTCTAACTTTTCCCAAACATTTGAAATACTTAGCTTAAACGCAAAGATTTAAAGGAGATTGTCTAATATTTGAAGGAAACATGAACAACTGAGTTGATATTTGGCAATTTTCATAATATTTGAAAAGAAAAGCTTGTGTTAATATAAATCATGTAAAGCTTTGTGATATAGTAACAAATTTATGCAAAGGAATGAAGAAAATGTTGATATTTGTGATATTTTGCATAATTCGAGTTGAGTGAGTCATAAAACACCTTAAATCAAGTAGGGCCCCTTGCATATTATAGCTTCACATTAACCTACTAAATTATCCACAAGGTCAAGACCTGACCATACAGAAACTTGGGATTAAGTAGTCTTAATTGATTTCTTCATATTTTTCAAGACAGTTAGGTTCATTTTATGAATTTTAACTTTTGTTGTGAATGTGTAAAAACAATCATCAACAAGTATAGCTAACAATGGTAGCTCTATGTAAGACCTAAAAGGCAAAAAGTAAGACCTTTAGGAATTATTTATGGTTAACTCCTTGCATCATATGTAAGCCCTATGGGAATATTAAAAAACTCTTCTCATTGTAAATCTTCCACTTGTAAAAGAATTGTATTGTGTAAGACCTATGGGCAATATGTAATGAACCTGGAGGGGGTTGGTTTGAGGAGTTCCGAGCTCCAATAGAAACATTGTAAGACCTCACATCATTTTTTAAGACATGGGATTATAAATTGTGACAAGATGACTTTCATGTACTCTGAAATACATGCTCTTCATTTTGGCATATATTTGTATCCCTGTTTATCACTATAAAAGAAGACCTACGTTACTAGGGTACTTCATTTTTTCTTTAATAGAAATTGATATGTGATGCTCCTTATTAACATTAAGGGGAGTGTTAGAACATAATGCTATTAGGGGTCATACCCTTATAACATTTATATAATGTTCTGATATAAGGTTATAAAACATTATGTTATAAAGCATGTACCATTTAATAATCAATAATCTAATAACTATTAGATTATTAATTATTTACAAATGGTTGCTTTGAATGGGTGTGACTAATACCCCTTTAGGTATTATGTCACCCCTTCTTATTTATTTAAGGAGGTTATCTCTCATTTGAGAGTGTGTGAATTTGGAGTTTTATACTGAATTATGTCACTCTGCATAGAAGGTATTATTGGCTAGGTGGAAGTATGTAGAGTATATCCCTAGGTTCAGTCTATTTTTTAATAGACTACTTTTTGTAAGTGTTTTAATAAAATAATGCTTAATGGGATTTCTTACTTGAAAGGGGTTTCCCCATGTATATCTTGTGTAATGTGTTAAACTCATGCTTGTATAATTCTCATTTATATTTATTTTATAGTTTATTTATAATGATTAGTATTCTAAGATCCCAATTTCTAATAGAAGTTCATCTTTAACAACAAAATTTATACATTTGAGAGTGATCCAAATCCAGATAGTTTCCTACAAGTAGAAACCGGATATCAACCTCCTGTCTCAAAATCTCTCAACACTTTTATTCCTTCTTCAACAAAAGTCAAGCCACTATTCTCCGTTGAGATAACAATACTGATGATCAAAATAGTGCTTTGCCTTAGAGTGCATTTTTTGATGATGATTAGGGTTCATTAGATTTTACACCCTCCTTCATTGGAGAGTACAAAATCTTGAAATCTAAACCTGAGATCCCAAAGGTGGCTTCAGTTTACTCTATACACTTTTTTCCTTCTTCTAAACTCACCCCTCACACTTCTTCTACTTCAACAAATTCTCAAAGACTTCTCTCACATTCTATTCATGATGATATACCTTCTTCTTCTAATACATGTCTTGGTGATGATTGGGGCTCTTGAGATTTCAACCTGCATGGACCTATTGAATCTAAGATCGACCCTCCTCACCCTAACATCTCAACACTCAACAAGGATCTACATCCTTGTAAAAGGATGGATCCCCCTCCTAATATCAATTCTTCTACTACTTCTTCAACATGTGATCATGCTTCTCATTTTGACAAAGCTCATAATGTGGCCTCTCCTCCTCTTTGTCATTTGGAGACACGTTATGGGCCTAGATTCAAAATTCTTTCTAAACATGGATACAATGGAAATGGTTTAGGGTGTATGGAACAAGGAGTTAAGGTTCATGTGAGATCGACATTGCACTTTTCTAAAGTAGGTTAAGGTTTTTGGCCTTCTCCTATGTCTACATACCCTCCACCATTATCTAATGGCTATATGTCTCCTTCTCTTCAAAAATCAAACCTTTCTCCACAAGAGAAAGGTTTTCTTCCTATTCCACCTGCTTCTTCTCACCTATCTCAACAAGAGTGTATTTTGTTGAGTCTACTCAAAGACCACTTGATCGCTCTTCCTCCTGCAACACACAAAAAGTTTCCACAAAATAATCAATCAACACTTCCTTTTTGTGCATATCATCTAGTGCTTGGCCATCCCACTAGTGAATTCCAAGGCTTCTATGAAAAAATTCAACACCTTCATGACACATGTGTTCGCACTTCCCTTTCTATTGTAGTACCTCTTCTTTATTCAAATAACAATCTTCTCTTTGCATCATCATGATTGAGCCTCCTTTGTTATGACATTGAGACCCATCTCTATCGATCTCACCTAGATCTTCATACTTCTTTCACACTTAACATTAGTCACCTCAATTGTGATGCCACACTTCTCCCTTCTTTGTGGTAAGAAGTTGTTTTCGTCCATTTATGTTGACCCTACTATAACTTTTATTTTCACTCATGCTTCATACTCTACCCTTGGAGATATCTCTTCCTCTCCTTGTGATGTAGATTTCATTAATCACTTCACTATTGACATGGCAACTCTAGCTTTTCGTCATTAGCTCACTGCTATGCATGGTGATGTAATCTCATTTCTTTCACTCTAATAACACAATTTTCATTTTTATGGTTTTTCTCACCTATACTCTGGGGGCAGCAGGACAATTTGTTAAAGGGGTAGGCATTATTTCTAAAAGGATCTCCCCTCTTCTTATACTTTCCCGTCTTCTTTACCTTAAAACATTTGCATATTATGCATGCAAACATTTTAAGGGGGGGCATATATTCCATATTCACTTGTGCATCCACACATGCATTCATTCCTCTTGAGCTTTAGCCTATTGATGTGCCCCTGCAATGATGTTTTCATAATGCCCCTTGAGGCATGGTAATTAATACACTCCCTAAGGAGTTGCTTATTTATACACTCCTTGATCTGTTGTTTATTTCATGCCCTGAGGCACTACACTCCATGAGGTGTTATTTATTCATTCTCCCTGAGGTATTGATAAAATACAGTCACCTAGCATAACACAACTTGCTAGCCAGTGATCCGTATAGTCTATGAGCCACCTAGCATAATGTAAATTGCTCGCATGTGTGCTTCATACGACCTTAACTCATGGTCACCTAGCATAACACAACTTTCTAGCCCATGATCCATGAGGGTATCTTTATTTACATGACTCCTAGCGATAGAGCAAGTTAGTGCTAGAGTCATGTATTCCTCTTCATTCGATTGCTCCCCATCTATTTGTTTATCTTCTCTCCTTGTAATAATCGATCGAATCATTCTTCTATCTCCTTTTTAGAATTCCTCCATTTTTGGTTTTCTTTGGGGATGATACAAGGTATTGAGACATCCTTTCAACCTAGGTCTATTTCTTTGCCGACTCAAAGTTTCTTTTTCATTTTCTTATGTGCTTGCTCACTTCATGATTATACACTTTTGTTTTCCATGTATAGTCTATGCTCTATATATGCTTCATCTACACTCTATGTATGCTTTGTGTTTTCGTGTATGCTTCATGTCTTCCATGTATGCGCCATGTCTTCCATGTATGCATCATGTCTTCCATGTTTGCTTCATGTTTTCCATGTGCCTACTTCATGTTTTCCATGTGTTTTCTTCATTTTTTCCATGTGTTTGCTTTGTTTTTTCCATGAATGCTTTATGTATGCTCCATGTGTACTTTGTGTGTGTGATTCATGCTATGTGTCTTGATGTGTGTATACCCTAGATTTATCTAAGCATTGTAGACTCGTAGAATCCTAAACTTGGGGGCTAGCACAACTCTCAACTTAGCGACATTCTATGGATTCAACATCTTGGTAAAGAGATTTGTAATCTCCATACTTTAGCGAGTGTATGAGCTTAAGTTCATACCCTCACTAAAGTGGGGGCTAAATGTACCATCACAAAATTGATACCTCCTACAATTTTACACTATATTTGGCACCCATTGTGGATTGTATGTTCATCCATGTTTACAATATGCAAATTCTAGTACTTTTGTGAGAATCAAGGCTTAATCCTCTATCATCTAGCATTTGGATAGGCCAAAATCTAGGACTAGGGTACCCAATACTAGAGTCTTGGAAATTTGGCCTTGATAACTTATATTTCCTTATCGGCCTTATGACTTAAGTGATGCATCATGTCGGCCTCAATTCTATTAGGCCCTCAGAAAGTAATTGATATGCATATATAAACAAGTCTCTCTCATTCATTTACACCTAATGACTCTCCTTCTCTAGATTCTCTTTATGATGATTCTCTCTAACAAGCTCTTATCTCTACAAGATCTATATTTCTACATATTATTGTTTTATGTACTAACCCTTGTTGTAGATCTTGGTAGACACTCTTTCCTCCATCATTCTCTCCTTGTGGTGATTTGATAGTGATATCATCCCATCAAGGGTTTTATGCTCATGGTAACATCTTTCCTTCATGCTTGTTTACATTTATCTTTGATTATCCAGATCTGCCTCTGCCTACCTAGGGCATGCACTCTTGATCTAATCCTTGTTGTTGTTGAAGTGGGAACACTTCCATGGGGGCTTGAATGAGGAAACCTCCTATACAACACAACCATTTTCCCTCTTTCATGTGTGCAAGTCGCATCAGATGGTTCTAGCATGAAACAACATCAGGAAGATGAAAGATCCTGTAACACAAATCACTAGTCCAAAATCCAGTCTAAAACCCTAGGATCAGGGTGATGGGTGCCCTAGTCCTCGAGATCTAGCCCCTATTTTTTGTTGTGGGCCCTAACAACTCTGCATAGTCCTGATCTGCTTCCAGTTCCTGCATAGTCAATTTGCAACACTTGTAAGTTGTTCATTTTGTCAATTAAATAACTTAAAACCCTAGATATTGCTATTATCAAACCAATCTCATCTATTACAATAGAAAGAAGACAAGACCCAAACCATTTGGCCCTCCCTTGAGGACTATAGAGAAGTGTACAAGTCTTGGTTGGCTTGTGTTCTAATGTTGGATATGAAAGATTGGTCTAGTTAGTATACAATTGATTAGATCTCTTTACCTATGTAATAAAATAGTGATAAACAATATAGTTTGACCTCCACTAAATGAACCAACCAATTGAATGAAGACAACCTGGAAGCTCTTATTGCCATGCTCATATAATGAATTAGGAAAATAGAAGTAGGGAGTGTTGAACAACCCCACATAAATTCTTCACAAATAAATATGAGACTATGATCTCTAAGACAACAAACCCATGTGAATCCTCTCATTGCAACATAAAACAACCCAAACTAATGGGCTTCTTAACCACCCCTATATCTCAATTTATATTTGTTACACATGACTAGCAAGGCCTTCACACCTCCTCCTTCACCCCATAATTCAATTAGCATGTACTATCCTGGTGGTATTCCTACAAGTCAAACTCAAAATTATATGACCTTGCCTAGTTTTCAACCAACCAACTTTGTCCACCTATGCTACCAAATCTTTTTAGACTTAAACAACCAAATCTAGGATTCCAAGAACAACTAAGTTATCAAACCCCACCAAAAAATCTATTTTTGGATCATCCCTCTAGCCACAATCCATTCTCAAGGATTTATTTTGAGTACTTCAGGGAACCTTAGATCATACTAAAAGATAAAAAATAATGTTATCTTCAGATTAAAGTGTGTAATATTTAAGATCAAATAAAAAATAAGAAAATTTGAATTAGAACATCCTAATATAATCTATTTCAAACATGTAATTGAGGTTGGGACTAACAAATTGATAAAATAATAGACTTTGGAAACAAGATCTTGGCAATAGGAACCAAAGATTTTAGAGACAAAAGAGAAGAACGGGGAACATGTTTACTTGATTATGGAAAAGCGCAAAATTGAAACTTTGAGGGGGTGTTGGAAACAAAATATTAGAGTTTCCCTAAATATTCCACCTAATAACCTATAAAAATGATGGAAAAATGGAGAGAAAACCTTATATTCTTTGACTATAGGAAAGAAGATGAAAAAAAAGAAATGGAAAGATTTCACCTTATTTTTAATTTTATATCAGAATATTTGAGATCTAATATCATGATACATATGGATTGAATATTGTAATCTAAAAAATCAAAATGACAAGGGCATTTAGGGTCAAAACACCCTACAAGATAGCCTAGTCCTTGTTGAATGTCTTGCTAAACTCCTGAAAATTAACTAAAATTGAAGGCTTATACTTGGATAAAAATTTACAAAAATATTTGTTATGTGATTTTAAGACCACTTTCCTCTTGGAATTTTCTAATATTCTTCACCATTTTTTTGTAATCCACATGCAAGTCAAATTTTTGTATGGCAAACTTTGCAAAACAAATTGTTAAAAGGGGTTCTACCTCAATCAA
This sequence comes from Cunninghamia lanceolata, assembly GCA_027924645.1. NCBI lineage: Eukaryota > Viridiplantae > Streptophyta > Pinopsida > Cupressales > Cupressaceae > Cunninghamia > Cunninghamia lanceolata. The sequence continues at coordinate 11,406,728 of BSBN01000987.1, read as the reverse complement.
CCCCATTGTGGGATTTTAACCAGGGTTCCAGTTAAAAAAATAATTAATATGAAACTAAGAATATAGTCATATAGAGAATTTACACTTATTTTAAGTACAAATAAAGGATTTTATGTTTTGGTAAATATAAGAAAAGCTACAAAAGTGTGGCTTAGGGGATGAAAAAAATACATCAAATGGAAACAAAAACCAAAAAGGGTGTAATGGATATAAAGGTATCAAAGATACGTATGAGACACAAGTGGTTTGGTGGAAAAATGTTATTGATTAAAGGTAAAATAGAGGCTTTGAAAGGGCCTCTTCCCTTTAACAATCAAGAACTTAAAAACAACAAGACATCATATATACGACATCCTATTTGTGACCAAAAAATAATAGTCTTAACACCAAGTAGGAGAAACAAAAAAAAATTAACCATGACCAATAAAAAACATCAAAACATTAAATAGAGATGTATCCTAGAGATTAAGAAAGGTTGCATCCTTCCATTCATCCCAGAGGATCTTCAATTGGTTTCCATGAATTCAACATCTTCTTGCATAGTTTCCTCCACTTTTTGACTTCCTGTTTTGGTGCTTGGACCTGCATTAGATTCACTCACAAGAAGGATAATTTTCTTACAACAACTTGATTATGTTGGCTACGTTCTAGATAGTGAAAGGAAGCTAGGTGTGTAGAAATCACTTCCTACACTAATCTAATGAGGAGAGATGAGTGCAAATTCTTTTTATCCTTTACAGTCACAGTGTTATTAACCCAACAACAGAGATATTGCAACAAACACATACACAAGAATATAAGAGAGAAGAAGAGAGAGACAAGATATACGTGGGGAAAACCCTTATGAGTGAAAAACCCCACACTCCAAAACACAGCTCAAATGTATTCCATAAACAATGAAGGTTACAATATAGTTACAAAGCCAATGCTCTTGTAGGAGTCTTCGACACTCGTATCTGGAGACAATCCAGCAGCATAACAGTACCTGTCAATCACATAATAATATCCTCTTCAAAGCACCTGTTTATATAGAAAAATACAAGGCAAAAATGGCTCTATCTTGGGATGGACGTCCAACATGGCCTCATGGCCCAAAACCCACTCCTATGGACACTGGTCTAACACTGTAAGATGTTCCTGACACTTGTCAAGTTACCCCATCGCAAAGAGGTCGCCTATTCCCAAGTTGGGCAATGACATATACTCTTACGACACTTATGACTGTCATAGAATCTGTCATAGCTGTCATATCTTACAGCTGTAAGAGAATCTGTCATACATAGGCTATAAATAGCATATTCTCTTACAACATGTCATAACCCTCCTTGGGGTGCCCAAGGATGCTTTTTTCAAAGATGCTTCTCGACACATGTCTTCACCTGTCATAGAATGTTTCATTTACGACTCTTACGCGTCATAGATTTGTCATAGGAATCTGTCATAATCATTTTGGTCAAAATTCCCTTACACACTATTCAAGATGCCAACACATGGCAAAATATTCCTACCACTAAGTGGGACGCCTATCTCCTCATGTGAGGACAAAATTTACATGTGGTCATCTTCCATGTAGGATGACACATCACTGTGCCAAATCCCACAAAATGACAACATAGGATTTGCATCCTAATTACACAATATGCAATAAATAAATAAATACAATGAAATAATACAATGAATTTACCAAGGCTAAGACACCTTAATTCCCAACATTCCCCACTTGTTAAACACCTTGTAAGAGCCAACGGAATTAACAGGATTTAACTACTATAGGCCGAGAGGCCCATAGACTTCGAACACCATCTAAACTTCTCTATGCCCACTGGTTTTGTCAATGCATCCGCAACATTCTTCAAAGTGTCTACCTTCTCCAAATTCACCTTCCCATCCTCTACCATGTCTCGCACAAAGTGAAACTATACATCAATATGTTTTGTTCTGGCATGGAAAGTTAGATTCTTTGCTAGGCAAATCGTACTCTGACTGTCACAACAAATCGTAATCTGTCCTGCATCAACACCAATATCTGAACACAATCTCTTAAGCCAAATGGCTTCCTTGCAAGCATGAGTGGCTTCCATATACTCAACTTCTGTCGTGGACAAAGCAACCACAGGTTGTTGCTTACTCATCCAACTAATAGCACCACTGAACATAGTGAACACATAGGCATTGGTGGATATCCTGCTGTCAATGTCACCTGCCCAATCAGAATCCATGAATACAAACTGAATGCGGAGGTCCTGTAACATTACCATGATAACATATGGAATACTCAAAAGTACCCCTCAAATATCTGAACTCTTTCTTAACTGCATCCCAATGTACCCATCCAAGATTAGCCATAAATCGACTAAGGACTCCCTAAGTTCATCTTAAGGGGGGTGTTAGAGTAATATGTTAATTACTTAATTAATTTAATCATATTGATTAATTAATTAAGTCACCTTTACTTTATTTCACTTAAGCTAAACTTAGGCACTTTAATAATTTATTATTAATCCTAAGGTTATGACTTTTAGGGTTTCGATCTCCTTTTATAAGGATTGATCTTATTGTAATTATTCATTCTTTATGCATTTTTCTTCAGGTTTGCTGAGCACCATTATTGTGCCTCTTGGTCTTCTTTGTGTGACTGGTTATTTGCTTGCAAGTGTTCATTGGGATCTGTGAGGTGATTGAATTATATCTTGATTTTTATTTATTTTTAGTTAGTCTTGTGACTTTTTAAATTATTTATTTATTTATGGATGTGACATGATTTAAAATGTAATTGAGTAGTGAGTTATTATAGTTATTATTTTATATCATATTATATTTAAGATTTATTGATGATGCTCTAATTTTTAATATTTAATTTAATATTTAGAATTTAAATTAAGGTATAGTTGAGTGGTCTAGTATTTTATTATGTATAACTTAGTTTTTAATTATATTATTTGTGAGATTAAATCAAATTAAGGTTTGAGGGTTTTGATATAATTTAAATTAATTAATGTGTTTTAGAAAATTTAATTAAGTGGTGAGTTATTAAAAATAAATTTATTCATTTAAGAAGGATGTTTAAATTGTGACACATATGGTTGAAATTTTTTAATAAATGTTATTTATTCAAATCAAATTAAATTAGCCTAGTAATATGGCTTTGTTAAAAAATAGTTAAATAGAAATAAATAATAAACAATAGTTTAATCAAGATTTTTGTATAAATACACATGCTAGTTAATATCTTCTAAGCCTTTGTTATTAAAATTTTTATAGAGAATTTTAACAATCAAAATGAGTGAGAATTTTTAATTCTATATAACCTAAGCAAGGTGTCTAGTTAAAATAAATAGTTTGGATATAAGATAATTAATTTTTTCAACAATTTTAATAACTATAAAATTAAGTCATTTTATTATGTGACTTTATTGTAAGATGATTAAATAGATAAGATGATAAATAAATAAATGAGATTAGGTATGAATGCAAATTTAAATGAGCTCAATTATGCTTTTGCAAACTTAATTTTCTTTTGTGAAACTTTCTAATTAATAAAAAATCATTTGAAAATTAAATTGGATCAAAATGTTAAAAGTGAAAAGAAATTGAAAATTATTGCAATTTAATTTGTAAAATAATTAAATGGTGTCGTCTTATATTTATTTAGTCATAAATTTATTTTTAGATAATCAACTTCCTTATATGTTAGCTAGGTTGAAAGACTTATACTTGCAAGGAGATAAATGCTCTTGAGAGAACTTGATAACCTTGTTTTATTAACTATTATTTGAATGGAATGAACTGGTTGTCAATTATTTTATAGGTTTGATTAAGGAATATTTAAGCAAATTCATATAGTAGTTTTAACAAGATTAAGAAAATCAATTCATTGGTTCGTACACAAAGTGGATTCCTCATTACCACAAACTTTGTGGGTCCTTCCTTCATGTGATATAGCATATGCACCATTGTGTGTATATGCTATGACATCGAGAGTGCATGTTATGCTACTATGTGCAATATGGTGAAGTCATAATAGAGTTGTTATTTTAAGAAAAAAATGGTGTTTGTGTTCGTGCTCATGAGCAAGTGTGGCCATGACAACTTATCTCTCTAGATCCTTATTATTAGGATCACAAAAAGAAAATGTATTATTGTTTGTATTCTAGGTTAAATTATATCTCTCAAAAGTTCATGCTTTGAAACTAAGTAATGGGTTTATGAATCTAGAATAGGTGTGATGTATTCATGCACTTAGTCTTATTGATGTTTCTTTATCTAGAAACCATGGTTAAAGAATTTGAATGAATGTAGTTACGCATCTTACTTCATTAGTTGTTTTTGTATGTGTGATTGTGTTGCATTGACATGCGTGTCATCTTAAGAAGTTTGAGATGTTGCCATCTCTCTACTTGTGTGTCATCCACATGTAACTTTTACACATATTGGATGCTTGTGTGTAGTGTAATGTGTGTGATGACAACAATAACATGTAAGTGTGCATTGGTCATTAGTTGGGATGTAATGTCTAATACAAAAAAAATGTTGGCCTTGTTTTTGCATGTTTTATCCTTTGTAAAATTTGGGCATTATAGAATTCCTATTTGAGGATGTAGAATATGATGCTATTTGTTTAGAGGAGGATGACCTTTAAGCAAATCCTTCTAATCTATTTGCATGAGACCTCCCCTTTTTCTTTACTACTTATATGCATACTTATGTACTTGTTTACCTTTATTCCTTATTCTACTTGTTTTCTTTCTCATGTGTGCTTTAGCATTTGCTTCATATGTGCTCTCGCACTTTGATTTTTACTTATGCCTTTCTATTCTCATTTCACCTTGAATATTATGTTTTCACACATTATTTTCCCCCTTTGGGGGGCATCTTCCTTAAATATTTCATATTTCACTTCTTATACTTTTCTCATTTTTGTTTTATGCCTTTTATCCGTACACGTCTTTCATTGTCCTACTTCTTCCTATGTGACCTTTCCCTCTTTTGTTATCTTATGACTCATGTTATGTCTCCTTAGCATCTTTATCTATTATTCATCATTTATCACTGCTATTCTATATGCTTGTACATTGCATGTGCCTAATGTTACATCTTCTACATTTCACATGTTCATGCTATGTCCCTAATGATTATTTTATGATGTCCTATGCCATGCTCCTAACTAATGAAATTATCTTATGATGATGTAGTCATGTTATGTTATGATCCTAATCAATACCTTATCTTGTGATACAATCAAGTTAGAATACTCATGCTTACACGCTTGAGTTATTATCATGCTTATCTCACATATTTATCATGCTTAGATCTTTTTTTTTGGCAAACTGGTACTAGTGGGGGTAGCTCCCATTTCATTCAAACAAAGAAAAATTACATCAATTCCTAGCCACAAAGAGAAAAAATCAGGATTTTGATTCCTCATGCGATCTCTCAAATTGGGCTGGAGTCAATAGGTTTTGGTGGAAGATTACAAATATTCATATGTTTTGGTGGAAGATTACAAATATGCATATGCATATGTTTTGGAGTCAATAGGTTTTGGTGGAAGATTACAAATATGCTTAGATCCTTATTATGTCTTTGTATTATTATTAGACCTTTATGTTCCTTATCATCACATATATCTTATGTCACCATCCCTTATGCCAACATGAACATATCTAGCTTGTAGAGCTATCTTATTGATTGCCTAAATTGGGCCCAACCACAAGGGCATCATGCCTTCCCCATGGTCTACATGCTTACATGATTACATCTTATTCAATTATTCTATTACTTTTATATTTTATCATCATGATGTATGTTTTTTCCCTCCTCCAATTCCTTACATTTGTTGAATGCAACCAATTAGAGAGGGGAATATATCGTAGCTTTATCGCAATGCAAACCTTTGTTGCATTGCTACATTGCACAAACCTTTATCACATTGTTGCATCACACATACTCTTATCGCATTTATGCATCGTAGCTCTACACAACTTAGATTAGATCCACATGTTAGATTAGGTTGAGATCGACTTCACAAGGTGCAAGATAGATCTCAGTTAGTTTCTTAGTTGAATGCAACCAATTAGAGAGGGGAATATATCGTAGCTTTATCGCAATGCAAACCTTTGTTGCATTGCTACATTGCACAAATCTTTATCACATTGTTGCATCACACATACTCTTATCGCATTTATGCATCGTAGCTCTACACAACTTAGATTAGATCCACACATTAGATTAGGTTGAGATCGACTTCACAAGGTGCAAGATAGATCTCAGTTAGTTTCTTAGTTGAATGCAACCAATTAGAGGGGGGAATATATTGTAGCTCTATCACAATGCAGACCTTTGTTGCATTGCTACATTGCACAAACCTTTATCACATTGTTGCATCACACATACTCTAATTGCATTTATGCATCGTAGTTCTACACAACTTAGATTAGATCCACATGTCAGATTAGGTTGAGATCGAGTTCAGAAGGTGCAAGTTAGATGTCAGTTAGTTTCTTAGTTGAATGCAACCAATTAGAGGGGGAATATATCGTAGCTCTATAGCAATGCAGACCTTTCTTGCATTGCTACATCACACAAACCTTTATCACATTGTTGCATCACACATACTCTTATCGCATTTATGCAGCATAGCTCTACACAACTTAGATTAGATCCACATGTCAGGATAGGTTGAGATCGAGTTCACAAGGTGCGAGATAGATCTCATTAGTTTCTTAGACAGTATACGTTCCAAGGAGCATATACATCGTAGTTCTACACAACTTAGATTTGATCCACATGTCAGATTAGGTTGAGATCGACTTCACAAGGTACAAGATAGATCTCATTAGTTTCTTAGACGGTATAAGTTCCAAGGAGCATTTGCATCGCAGTTCTACACAACTTAGATTAGATCCACATGTCAGACTAGATTGAGATCGAGTTCACAAGGTGCAAGATAGATCTCATTAGTTTCTTAGACAGTATAAGTTCCAAGGAGCATATGCATCGTAGTTCTACACAACTTAGATTAGATCCACATATTAGATTAGGTTGAGATCGACTCCACAGAGTACAAGATAGATCTCGGTTAGTTTCTTATACACTATAAGTTCCAAGGAGCACATGAGACAAAGACAATTAATAAGCCTATGTGTTTTTATGTAAATCACACTCACAAAATTTAAAAGAAAGCATGACCAAAGACAAAGTGTACCAGGTCAACAAGATGAGTGAAAACATTGGCATGCTGTGTGGGTAAGTGTGAAATGGAGGACAATTTGTCTGACCCTGTTGTGGGGGTAGACTACAAGGTCAGACAAATGGGCAGCATTGATGAGTGGGATCCAATGGGCAAGTCAATCATATTGCTCCGGGTAAAGGCCCGTTTGTTGGACCCGGTGGAAAGTGGGTAGGTAAGCCACTGAGGCCCCGGGAACCGGAGTAGCCGGGAGTGGGTTTTCAAAGTAGGTAAGGATGTAGACCCTAAGGCGTATGAGGTTGAAATGTCTAGTACCCGTCAAACCTCAGGGGAGTAGGTGGCGGCCCCACCACCCTCTTTGGACTTTGGATTTTGGATTTGCAGTGACATGCCCACTAATCATATTACTATTCAATTCAACAATGGGGTGGGTGGTTGGTTGGGCCCTCACCAAGATTTATTTACAGGCGACCACTTTAACCTCATTTCCTCAGTATAAAAACGACACCTATTTCTTCTCTTCAATAGCCTCTTGCCATTCATAAATTGATTGTGTGAGGAGGTGGAAATCCGTATTCTTGTCCGTTCGAGTTTTATTTGGACAAGATTAGTAGGTAGGTATCTCTGTAATGGCTTGCGTAGCGCCTCTGTCTGTTGTCCATAACGGAAAATCGGAAAACAAAGCGGAAGAAAATGCAGAGTTTTTGTTCAGATCGAAACTTCCCGACATTGAGATTTCGAACCATCTTCCGCTGCACACGTATTGTTTCGAGCAATTGGCAGAATTCGCGGAGAGGCCGTGCATAATCGATGGGGCGAATGGGAAAGTTTATAGCTATGCTGAGGTGGAATTGATTTCGCGAAAGGCTGCTGCCGGTTTGGCCAAATTGGGGCTCCGGAAAGGGGAAGTTGTGATGCTGCTGCTCCAGAATTGTGTGGAATTTGCATTTGTGTTCTTGGGAGCTTCCATTAATGGCGGCGTTGCTACTACTGCGAATCCCTTTTATACCCCCGGTGAGATCGCCAAGCAGGTGAAGGCTTCTGCTGCCAAAATCATTGTTACCCAATCTGCCTATGTTGGGAAGCTCGGCGATCTGAGCCCTGAGGAATGTGATTTCACTGTCATCACCATTGATAGTCCTCCTGAAGGATGTCTCCCCATTTCTGTCCTGACTGAGGCGGATGAGAGTGAATGCCCTAAAGTGGATATTCATCCTGATGATGTTGTTGCCCTGCCTTATTCCTCTGGAACTACTGGTTTGCCTAAGGGTGTTATGCTCACACATAAGGGACTTGTGTCCAGCGTTGCTCAGCAGGTGGATGGGGATAATCCCAATTTGTATTTCCATTCTGAGGATGTTATCCTGTGTGTGCTGCCTCTGTTTCATATTTATTCGCTCAATTCGGTGCTTCTTTGTGCGCTTAGAGTGGGCGCTGCTATTCTTATTATGAAGCAATTCAACATTGTGGCGTTGCTTGAGCTGATTCAGAGGTATAAGGTTACTGTGGCTCCCTTTGTTCCTCCCATTGTTTTGGAAATCACCAAAAACCCAATCGTTGCCAACTACGACATTTCTTCCATACGACTGATTATGTCTGGTGCGGCACCGCTGGGGAAGGAGCTGGAGGATGCCCTTAGGGTGCGCTTCCCTGGAGCCAAGTTCGGCCAGGTCAGAATTTCTTTTCCTATCATTTTTTGCATGGTTTATTGATCAAGATTCATAGTAGAAGATTTGACATTGAAAAGAATTTGAAAATATCTTAGGCCTTGGTCCCTTAGACTGCTTGATCTGGGGGACATCATTAAAAATCTCTCTTTCATTCATTTAAACTGATCTTTCATTCATTTAAACTGACGATTGTGCAATTGAAAATCTTTCATTCATTCATTTAAGCTGATGATTATACAATTGAAAATCTTTCATTTTCATTCATTCATTTGAGCTGACTATGGTGCAATTGAAAATCTTTCATTTTCATTCATTCATTTGAGCTGACGATTGTGCAATTGAAGATCTTTCATTCATTCATTCATTCATTTGAAACAATTGTGCAATTGAAAATCTTTCATTCATTCATTCATTTGAGCTGACAATTGTGCAATTGAAAATCTTTCATTCATTCATTTGAGCTAACTATTGTCCAATTGAACTAACTATTGTCCAATTGAAAATCTTTCATTTTCATTCATTCATTTGAGCTGTTGTACAGTTGAAAATCTTTCATTTTCATTCATTCATTTTAGCTGACTATTGTGCAATTGAAAATCTTTCATTCATACATTTGAACTGACGATTGTGCAATTGAAAAATTTTCATTTTGATTCATGCATTTGAGCTGAGGATTGTGCAATTGAGAAAATCTTTCATTTTGATTCATTCATTTGAGCTGAGGATTGTGCAATTGAAAATCTTTCATTTTGATTCATTCATTTGAGCTGACGATTGTGCAATTGAAAATCTTTCTTTCATTCATTTCAGCTGACGATTTTGCAATTGAAAATGGTTTCAGGGATACGGCATGACGGAAGCCGGGCCGGTGTTGGCAATGAATCTTGCATTTGCCAAGGAGCCCTTCCCTGTGAAGTCAGGCTCCTGCGGAACAGTCGTTCGAAACGCCCAAATTAAGATCATCGACACAGAGACCGGCGTCTCTCTGCCTCACAACAAACCCGGTGAAATCTGCATTCGTGGACCCGAAATTATGAAAGGTACGTGATCCAGCTCACCAGATTCCTGACAATCAATAAATTGCCCACTTTCCTTTTCATTTTTTCAATACACATTGGCAGGATCAATCAATCAATTTCCCATTTTCCTTCTCATCTTTTCAATACACATTGCCATGATTTGCAATCAATAAATTTCCCGTTTTCCTTTTCATCTTTTCAATGAACATTGGCATGATTTGTTTTCTAGGGTACCTGAACGACCCGGAAGCGACGGCCCGAACAATCGACAAAGAGGGATGGCTGCACACCGGCGACGTTGGCTACATTGATGACAACGAAGAAATCTTCATCGTCGACAGAGTGAAAGAGCTTATAAAATACAAAGGCTTCCAGGTATGAATGACAACGCTACTGGAATCAAAATTCTGTGATGATTTCTAGAATTCAACTTAGTTTTTATTACCTCAATCCACAAAATCCATCTCTGTTTTTATCGACTGGTTTAAAGATCCATCTTTTCCCTAAAACGGCGAAGCATCCTAACAACTTTTGTTCCCTCAGTAAAAGCAACATTGAGATGGGTTACTTCAAGAAAAATTCTGTCGCTTCACGGACCATAAACAAACATTTCATTGATTCTTGTGACAGATTACTAAATTGATTCCACATAAATCATCACATTTTATACCTAATACACTACGAAAACACAATTTTTTTTTAGAAAACATCCATTTTCGCTAGCTTGTACGGCAAGTCTAACTAAGGTTTTTTCTAATACAGGTTGCACCCGCTGAGCTGGAAGCCATTCTGGTAAACCATCCATCGATTGGAGACGCAGCAGTTGTGCCGTAAGTGATTTCTGATCTTGGCGTGAGTTATAACAGAAAATAAATATAGAAAGAAACCTAATTGACAGAAAATAACTATAGAAAGAAACCTAATTGACTGATGTAATGTAAAATCTGTTGATGCAGTCAGAAAAACGAAGCTGCAGGCGAGGTTCCAGTGGCATTTGTAGTAAAATCCGAGGGAGCGAATATCAGTGAGCAAGAAATCAAAGATTTCATTGCCAAACAAGTGGTTTTCTACAAGAGGTTATACACAGTTTATTTCGTGGATTCGATTCCCAAATCTCCCTCTGGTAAGATCTTGAGAAAGGATTTGAGAGCCAGACTTGCAGCCGCCTAAAATCCCCTCGTATACTCTTTAATACACAATATACAGTGTATATCCACCAAGTCTACAGTATACATGCACTAAAATCTGTGCCGGGCACACATAAATTCGTGTATTTTTATTAAACTATTTAATGTTGGTAAGTGCTGGTTATTTTTAATTCTATTTGCCTTGTCTCGATTTCTACGCGAGCAAGGTTGTGCAATCCTCCGCGGGGTGCTTCCCTAAGAACTTGTAATTACGAGCTTCACAGTAATAATGTTGAGGAATTTACATTAATACTACCTACCTCTCAAAATGCCTGTTAATGGCGGCTCTCTTTCTCTTCTGGTTTTATCTAAACATTGTTTAGCTCAATAATGGAGAAGGTGGTTGGTGAGTGTAAGGAAAGGCAAAATGTTTGTGTGTTTTTGTATACAATTCTTTTAGTTTGTCCCGTTCAAATAACTACGTCAGCCAACACTCATCCGTCAAAAGCAAATAATATTAAGTGGATAGATGGTGAGGCTTCACATGTTTTTTTTAAACCTTAGGTAGGTGTCCACATAGGTTAATTTAATTTGGTGGTTGTTGTGATGTTGGACGGCTTTGGAAAGGTTAAAAAAGAAAAGCCCGTGCCAAAGGCTTTTAATTTATGCTTAGGATTATTCCTTAGATTTATTATTAAGGGAGAATTAAAAGCATCTTTTGGTTACTGGAATCTTGGATCATTGACAAATACAACTTGTATAAGTAATGTATTGTTTTTGTTGGGTGGTTCTCAATATCCCAAACACACTCTTGCACATTTTGACCTTGTATGGTGCAAGTTAGTCTGAGCATATCTCAACCTATAAATCACCTAAAAAAAATGAGGATGAAAAGCATCTTTTGGTTAGTGGAATCTTGGATCACCTAGTAACGTAGTGTTTTTGTTGGGCAGTTCTCAATATTCCAAACACACTCTTGCACATTTTGGCCTTGTGTAGATCCTACGGGTCATGGTGCAAGTTAGTCTAAGCAACCCCACTCACCAAGATTTTGCCCCACAAAGTTTAATTCCAACATATGCCTAACACAACATTAATGTCAGCGCAACTTTTGTCAAACGATAATGATCAGATTTTTTGATGGTTTATCAAATTTGAAATGTTAGGGAAGCATTAGTTTTTGAATTTATTAAGGAATGGCCTAAATGTTCTATTTGTACATTGTACCTTTATCTTGTAGATCAAATTTCCTCTTGGGTGCTCATTTATGACATGATGGTTTACATCGGTCCTCTAGATCATGGTATATTAGATTTCTTTGGGTTGCACTATTTATTTTGGGCGTGTGGCTCTCCCAAGGATTGAGACCTAGTTAGTTGGATTTTGTATATAGCTTAAGCATTGAATTGTATCATAGAGTCTCGACATATATTTTTCTAAGGGTTGGGAGCTGCATAGTGGTGGCGAGTTTTACATATTAGTGGCCCTTTATAATAATTTCATGTTTTCTATTGAATATATTGTTTTCTTATTCAAATTCCATCGTTCTTCTTTGTTTTGCTTCTATTGTGTGTTATGTACACTCGATTGTTGGTTGTATAAGTGACTTGAATTCAATTGTTGCACCAATTAGTATAAGAGCGAACATGCTAAGTCTTAGAGGTGAGTTCATGATAGATCTCTTTAACTAAGGCATTTGTATGAGTGTTGTTGCATTGTAGGTGAACATAAAATTATAGCTCACAAAGTAGGAAGAAGAGGTGAATAAATGATTTAGTGGCTTGCATCGTAGATCTAAGTGATATGTTGAGAGCAATTCAAGCTCGACTTGAAATCATTAAGACTGCATAAAATAGAGCGTAGTGGAAATATAAGATATTAGTGATGATGAGAGGGGTAATAGTGATGCAAGTAATGGTGTCATTGATCTAGAGATGTTAAGGAGATCATTGTAGAAGAAAGATTTGTGATAACCTTGATGAAAGCAAGGAACAAGTCAAGGTTTGACCTCCCAAGCTACTTAGGAAGCTTAAATCCAAAAGAGTTAGTGGACTCTGTCATTGAGTAGAAGCAATATTTTGAGTTCGAAACAATCCAGGAACTAAAGAGAGTAAAATACACCATTGCGAGGTCGAGATGGCATGTTGCCTTGTGGTGGGACTCTATCCATAAAAGTCAAGTACAAAGAAACAAGCAAGATCTCAAGTGAGATTGCATGGTGACTAAACTCAAGGGGATGTTTATGTTAAGCAACTCCATTTTGAATTTGTTCAAAAAACTCCAAAACCTAGGCCAAAGGGAGATTATCATGAAAGAATACACAAAGGAGTTATATAGATTATACATTTGCATTGGTCATATGAAAGATGACACAAAGAAGGTATCCAAGTATGTGAATGATTTGTGCATCTCAATATTAGGTGAGGTTTGTTTGCTAACTATTCATTCAGTACAAGAGGCCTACCAGTTGGCACTCAAGGTCGAGGAAAAGTTGTCATAAGCAATTAAGTGCAGATAGTAGTAGCAAAGGCAAGGATAAAAAGGGCAAGCAAGGTGGCATAGAGACAAGTGGAGCTATGCAAAGCTCAAAGGGTGAGCAAAACTCTAGTTGAGGTGAAGAGAAGAAGAGAGAGGTTGCAACAAAGGCATCAATGGGACTTGTTTTAGGGGTGCACAAGTAGATCATTTGGCATTTGAATATACAAATGCAACATGAGAGCATGATCACACATAGAAGCACGTCATGTCGTGCAAGTTGAGAAAGAAGGCACTTTGGGGAGTGAAGCAGAAAGTGTGAACCCATAGGCTAAAGAGAATCTAATGATGCACAAAGTTCTACTAAAACTTATGCATGAAGATAAGGAATCGTGGTTGAGGAAGAACCTCTTTAGAACTAAGTGCAAATTAGGAGAAAAGTGTTGTGATCTTATCATTGATGGAAGCAATACCAACAACATAGTATCCATGTAGATTGTGCAAAAATTGGGCTTGAAAACGGTCGTACATGCCACTCTATATAAGGTCTCTTGGTTGTAGAAGGTACAACTTAAAGTGATAGATTAATGTCTAGTTGCATTCCACATTTGGACAAGGTATGGTGGGATGTGATCTTGATGGATGCATGACACATTGAGGAATTTGTAGAGGGAGCGGATATCAGCGAGCAAGAAATCAAAGATTTCATTGCCAAACAAGTGGTTTTCTACAAGAGGTTACACAGTTTATTTCGTGGACTCGATTCCCAAGTCTCCCTCTGGTAAGATCTTGAGAAAGGATTTGAGAGCCGACTCGTTGCAGCCGCCTAATCCCCTCGTATACTCTTTAATACACAATATACAGTGTATAACCATGTCTACAGTATACATGTACTAAAATCTGTGCCGGGCACACACAAATTCGTGTATTTTATTAAACTATTTAATGTTGGTAAGTGTTGGTTTTTTAAATATTATTTGCCTTGTCCCCTTTCTACGCGTACAACGTTGTGCAATCCTCCACGGGGTGCACTTGTAATTATGAGCTTCACAATAATAATGTTGGGAGGAATTTACATTAAAATACCACCTCTCAAATGCCTGTTAATGGCTGCTCTCTTTCTCTTTTGGTTTTATCTAATAAACTTGTTTAGTGCAATAGTGGAGAAGGTGGTGGGTGAGTGAGAAAGGCCAGATGTTTGTGTTTGTGTGTATACAATTCTTTTAATTTGCCCCGTTCAAATAACTACGTCAGCCAACACTCATCTGGTCAAAAGCAATAATATTAAGTGGATGGATGATGGAGCTTCACATGTTTTTTCTGACCTTAGGTGTCCACATAGGTTAGGTTAATTTGTTTGTTGTTGTGTTGTTGGAAGGCTTTTGGAAAGCTAAAAATGAAAAGAGACGTGCCAAAGGCTTTTGATTTATGCTTAGGATTATTCCTTAAATTTATTATCAAGGGAGAATTAAAAAATATTAAATGATGATGAAAAGTATCTCTTGGTTAGTGGAATCTTGTATCACCTAAAAAATGTTTTATGTTTTGGTAAATATAATTTGTACATGTATGTGTTGTTTTTGTTGTGTTGACTTGTTCTCATGCACAAACATTTTGTTTTTGTTGGGTGGTTCTTGATGTCCCAAACACCCTCTTGCACATTTTGGCCTCGTGTAGACCTTATTGGTCACAGTGCAAGTTAGTTTGAGCATATCTTAACCTGTGTGCAAGCTTCCCTTGCATAGACCATAGCACCAACCTTACTTGAGCTCTCGTGCAACCTATACAACTCATTAAGACTGCATAACAAAGAGTACTGGAAATAGATGATATTGGTGATGATGAGAGGGGTGATAGTGATGCAAGCGATGGTGTCATTGATCTAAAGTTGTTAAGGAGATCCTTGCAAAAGAAAGATTTGTGATAGCCTCGATGAAAGCAAGGAACAAGTCAATGTTTGACCTCCGAAGTCACTTAGGAAGCTTAAATCCAAAAGAGTTGGTGGACTCCATCATCGAGTAGAAGCAATATTTCAAGTTTGAAACAATCAAGGAACTAAAGAGAGTAAAATACACCACCATGAAGTTGAGAGGGCATGTTGCCTTTTGGTGGGACTCTATCTAGAAAAGTCAAGTGCAAAGGAACAAGCAAGATCTCAAGTGAGATTGCATGGTGACTAAACTCAAGGGGAAGTTTATGCTAACCAACTACATGTTGAATTTGTTCAAGAATCTCTAAAACCTAGGCCAAAGGGAGATGATCATGAAGGAATACACAAAGGAGTTATACATATTATACATTGACAATGGTCATGTGGAAGATGACACAAAGAAGGTGTCCAAGTATGTGAATGGTTTGTGCATCTCAATATTAGGTGAGGTTTGTTTGCTAATTATTCATTCAATAGAGGAGACCTACTAGTTGGCACTCAAGGTCAAAGAGAAATTGTGTCATAGACAATTGAGTGCACATAGTAGTGGAAAATACAAGGTTATAAAGAGCAAGAAAGGTGGCAGAAGACAAACCTATGTGTGCAAGAATGGCATAGAGACAAGTGGAGCCATGCAAAGCTCAAAGGGCGAGAAAAACTCTAGCCAAGGTGGAGAGAAGAATAGAGAGTTTGCAATGAAGGCTTCAATGGAACTTGCTTTAGGTTTGCGCAAGTAGGTCACTTGGAATTTGAATATACAAATGCATTATGAGAGCGTGGTCACACATAGAAGCGTTTTCATGTTGTGCAAGATGAGAAAGAACCTGCACTTTGGGGAGTGAAGCAGAAACTGTGAACCTAGAGGCTAAGGAGAATCTAATGATGCATAAGGTTCTGCTAAAACCTATGCATGAAGATAAGCAATCATGGTTGAGGAAGAGCCTCTTTAGAACTAGGTGCAAGTTAGAAGAAAAGTGTGGTGATCTTATTATTGATGGAAGAAACACCAACAACTTAGTATCCATGTAGATGGTGCAAAAATTAGGCTTGAAAATGGACATGCATGCCATTCCATACAAGGTCTCTTGGTTGTAGAAGGGACAACAACTTAAAGTGGTAGATTAATGTCTAGTTGCATTCCACATTTGAGAATATGTGGACAAGGTATGGTGCAATGTGATTCTAATGGATGCATGACACATGTTATTGGGAAAGTTTTGGCAATATGAGAGACACACAATGCATGATGGGCACAAGAAAACCTTCACCATAAAGAAGGATGACAAGCAATTTGAATAAATTCCCATGAAGTATGAGGAAGATTGCACAGAGAAGGGCAAAGTGATGTTGTTAACAAAAGAGTTTCTCAAAGATGGGGGAAACCTCTAGGATTGTTATGTGCTAGTAGTCAAGCACATGGAGGAGCATAAGAAGTCATGTAGCTAAGGGGCCAAAAATTACTATGCTACTTGAGGAATTTGTAGATGTGGTTGGGATATGAATGCAAGAAAGATGCATAACATCGCATAGTGCATGGATCTAATTCTAGGTTCTAGTTTTCCAAACAAGGTATCGCATAGAATGAGCCTTCCCATGAGTGTGAAGTTGAACAAGCAAGTCAAATAAGTATTGGAACAAGGGCTAATAAGGGAGAGTCTAAGTCCTTGCGTAGTGCCTATAGTACTTGCATTGAAGAAGGATGGGGAGTGGAGGATATGCATAAACTCCCACATGATAAATAAGATGATCATCAAATATAGGCTTCTTTTGTCACACATGGATGACTTGATGGGTTGCTCAAGTGGTGCATGATACTTTTCTAAGATATATCTCAAGAGCATGTATTGTCATGTCACATCCCATTTTAAATCACATATTTTAGAATATTTAAAATGATTAAATAAATTATTTGGGGAGAGCAAAATTGATATTATTAATGATGCACAATATTTTAAAAAATGAATATTTTGAAATCTTTATTGTTATCTCAATTGATTTCAATTATCAAAATAACTACCATTGTACTAGTTTGAGGTAGTGTTGGAAATGTTGTCATTAATGTCAAAGGTGCATGGACATGTCATTGATGTCAAGAAGGTATTCATCACTAGTAGAATTTTGGCAAATAAATGACTATGTGACTAAAATTTTTAGTCACGACAACTAAAAATGATTAAATTCTAGTCATTTTTTGCAACACAACTATAAATGACTAATTTGATGGTGGGTAAAAAACACAGCTATAAATGACTAAATAATTAGCCACACAAATAAAAATTAGAAAGAGAGGGAAATTAAAAAAATATTTTGAATTGGAAAGAGGGAAATTTTTTCCATGAAAAATAATTCAAACAAAAGAAACCTGACCGCCTCTATGCTCATGACATTGTTCATGCATTGGACGCACTGTACAGGGGTTGAATTCACGCTCAAAAATAGGTAAGGCTCATTGATGTCCCTCTTTTTGCATTGATGAATTGGAACATAATCGCTTGAAGATGTTAATTTTATTGTATTTTGTTAAATTCTATATTGGGCAGACCCATTTCAGGGGATTTCCTGGAAGTGATAGAAGAGTTTTTGGAGAAGGGCATGGCTAGATGCATTGCATTCAATCTCCGAGGAACCTTACTAGCAAGTCTGGTATTCATGCATTTTTTAAAATATAATTTTTTGTCGTGTTTGGTACTTTGTTTCAGTTATGCCCATTTGCCAGATGCTATTTAAATACAAACACCAAAATCTAATTCAATCTATTGACTGTTAATGCTCAAACAATATCCCACTCTTATTAGGGATGCACGAAGTTCAAAGCTCAGTTGTGAAGGATCAGGGTTTCATCTAATTGTAGAAGAACTGCCTCAACCTTGCAAACTTTTTTAAAAGAAAACAACAAATAATCTTATATTGCTTAATACCCATTTCGGTTTCTGCCAGCCCTATCGTAGTTTAGTCTCCTGGATAGTCATTATTGTGTTGAAGTATTGGTTATTAATACTAGTGTTGGTGTGTTCTGAAGAGTATTCAATATGCTCCGTTGTTAAAATGGGGTTTGATTTTTCTTAATTGGGGTCATCTTAGGTGGTTCATCTTGGCTTAAAATGCCCCAAGTGACGAGCTTGTAGATCAATCTAGGGTTTCTAGCTTTTTTTCTATGATATGGAAGTCACCCTTTCAGATGTTTCTCTCCCTGATGATCGTCTAACTAAAATGTCCTTTTAGCATGATGGTTTTCCTCTCATGGGCAAATTCATGGGAAGAAGACTAGATGATGTAAAACTCTATGGATGGATATGGAATCTACGAGGCTAGATACAGAGTTAAATTCTTCCTTTTAAGGATTTCTTTCTTCTTCAAGTCTGTCGAGGATAGAGAGTTTTCTCAAACAACGGTCGTGATATTTTTAGCAAATTTGGGTTGCTTTTATGTCCTCTGGCAACCATTTTTAGACCTAGATCATCTCTTTTTTAAAGGTTCCCTTTTGGATCCCACTTCTACAACCTCCCTCTGGTTTGTAGAGCAATGAAGACAGTTTCGTTGCTTGCAAAGATCTATACCTCTAGACCAATGCTAGTCATAAGTTGCATAGTGCATCATAATGATTGCCTTACACCCTATATAGTTGTTAGTAGCTAGACAACACAAAGTCAATTAATATGGTAGCCTAAAATAAGCCTTAAAAAATACAAGGAAACAAGGATTACAACCTAGTTTGAAGTCTTTCCCAAAATTTTGAATCAAGAGTAAACCACTAATGATAAGAAACAATAATAGGAAACATGGTTTACAACCTGGTCCCCATAAATTGTTGACACAAAGCAACCTAAAGAAAAATGAAACTAAAAGATGACATTTTTAAATAATCAAAGCTCTATAATTGTTTAATTATGATTAAGTACGTGTACATGCTAAGCCTTCTCTGTACGACACAGTATTGGCATGTCCAATGTGTTGATTACCACCACCATGAGGATGCTCAACACGGTTCATTGCCACACCACGAACCTTGGGCCAATAGTTTCTTTTGACCCTATCTTTGTGATATGCATTGCCATCTTTTAGCATTGGCTTTTCTGTCCTTCCACCACCAATAACCTGACCAATCATGGCTCTGCAACTACTTGGCACAATCTTCTTGCTCTAGATGGAAGCTTTACCTTGTAAATTGAAACCAATTTCCAAGATTCGTCAAACAAGGCTATTAAAAATCTGCAAAATTAAAATTACACAAATCTGAACATTAAGAGAGAACTTAGATAATTGTTCCAAAATTATTTCCACTATCTTTGGAATAATTGTATTTATCAGCTCACTGTAACCTTGGAAAAAATATTAAGCATAGAAATATGCCATAATTCTCCACAAGGTGTACACCTAGAACTCAAAATAGTTTGAAAATAATTTGGAAAAAGCCACCATCCATAGGACATCACAACAGATGCATCACATGTTTGTTTCTAGCTAAAAAGAAAGATGATAAATAAAAATGATAATGAGTCAAGGGGAACATCAAGAAGCAGTACATTCAAATTAAATTTCAACTAGCTGCTAAACAAGCACAACCCACTTTGACTTGTCATAAGTTCAATAGAAATGCATTGCAAATAACAACAATCAAATTTGAAATTACTCAGCTCATAAAAGAATAGTGGAGAAAAGGCAGAAAAAGTGTTCTTTGATTTGATCGGGTCAATGAGAAATATTGTCTCAAAAATTCAACTATATCACCATGTCTTTGGCAACTTCGTTACCAATACCTTGGCCAACATTATTACACAAATGAAGAGCATTATGGGCAAAAATAAAAACTGATTTAAGGCTTCACTAAGATAGCTTGACAAAGAGAAATGATATATCTTACTAAGACATGCATATGACCCTGGAGATGGGATAATACCAAAAGCTAAAATAGATCATACATCTAGACACAATCCACAAAATGCTATTAATGGTGATATCATCTAGGATACCAATAGGCATTGAAAAATGATATTAGTAGTGATTGTCTATAGTTTTGACTTATTTTAACAAATGAGTTTCCAATGTGAAGTGTCAACCAAGGATTTTATTACCATTCTATTGACTGTCATTTTCTAAGTCATCAATATCAATTTTGAACCAAATGAGGCCTTCCAATGCTTTGGCTTTGGGGGCTCATGATTTTATCGATTGCCTATGATGGAGTTGCATGTTGTGTCTACTTTTATGACTCTAAGGAACACATAGAATCAACAATAGAAACAAGATAGGATGGCAACTATTGGAGCCAATGGGCAATAGATGCAAAAATAAAGTGAATGTCTAAGCATGGTTAATGATCTTTTATTTTGTTGCTTCTAATTAAATTTGTTCAACTATCAAGGGGGTGTAAGTCATGGCATAGCTCTGTATCTCTTTATTGCCTTAAGGTAGATCCTCACATGATTCTTATCTTGGTAGTAGGAGTATCTCAACACCAAAAAATATTTAGAATCCCACTCCTTCATGAAATGTAATGACTACAAACTACTACCCTTGACTTATCTCTACCATAAAGACAACTCTATGGAACATGTAGAGGGTGTAAGTCATGGCTTGGTTGTGTCTAAGAACGTTCATAGTTTGTTCTATCTCCATTTCAGAAATATTGTCTCAAAAATTCAACTATATCACCATGACTTGTTCCCCGCCACAGTACCGCAAACTGTTTCTTTGACAATTGTGAGACCGCGGTATACTAAACATCAATTGAAGCCTTTCACCACACTACCACACTCCATTGAAATTGTTGCAGGGCCGCGGTATTCAACACTTACATAACTTAAACTCCTTATACCGCCATACCTCAAGCCTCACTTGAGGCCGACGCGGGGGCGCAGTGTACTATTTTCCTCCACTCCTTACCGTATTACCACTGGTTATTCTCTTGACTATCGTGAGACTGCGGTGAAGTATCGTATGCCACTTAAATTTATACCGCCAGCCCGCTACTTCATTTTGAGACCGTTGTGGGGCTGCGGTAATCAATCTCTGCATATTGCAATGCCGCAAGTGTAATCTCTTCATGTTGCAAGATAGTGATAACTGCTCCCTTGTTATCCTCGGTTCCCGCACACCCGCCAAGACCTTTTGAGTGACCTACGGGACTGCGGTGAGAGACAAAAACATATCAATGGTAAAAAATACAAATATCTTTCACATGAACTTGGTATGGGGTGCTTATGAATGACTCCTGGAATAATTTTAAAAGAAATATGGATCCCTAAGATGGATTTATGAAAGGAAATTCACATGGATTTATGGATTTATCAAATGTATGAAGGTATCTTTATTGTAGGTTATTTTACCTATATTATTTATTCTTGGTTTGAACTCCTTGATTTTGTGGTATTTTGTTAGGACCCAGAGCTTTCATATGCAGGACCACCTACAAGGCGCCAAAGGAGTCATCTGGATCATGACTTAGGAGCTGGTTAGTATTCATTGAGTGGTATAATGGTGGTTGAATTGTCCTAGTCTATACAACTAAGAGATGTACTTGTGTGCTTTGTAGTTTGTTTGTTTAATTTTTTGATGCTTAGAAAAACATCATAAATAGATAGGATGATATTTTTTGTAATTTATTCCTCCAATCACTTGTCATAGGTCCAGTTGGAGGTAGTAGAGCTGGTGGAATGGAGGGTGTACCTTATCCGCCTATTTATTCAAGCAGAAATGTTACAAGTTCCACTTTGGATCACCAAAGCCTTCACAAAAATATCTGCACAAAATTCAATAATGTTTGTGGATGTGATCTATCTCCTACACAAAAAAGCATGTACCATTTTATGCCCTTCAATCCAACTACATGGAGGTATCTTTTTAATTCCTAGATATCTTTCACCAATCTCCTTACTATTTGAACCTCACGACACCTGCCCACTTTTGCACAGATGTTTTAGAGAAGATAATAAGTTGCAACATTTTTAAGATCCAACTAAAAAAGTAGTGTTGCTGGAATACTCAACCTACATTCAAATTCTAAATTCTGGGAAATTATATACAGTAAATAGATTGATGGATGTTTGGATAGTGAAATTATTAGATTTCTTAGAAATTACCTAAAATATCTTGTCTTGAAATATCTAGAAAGATTTTTTTTTTATCCATAAGATGGAGGTCACAAGGGGGACCTCCTCCCCATCAACATATCCACTTATTCAAACATAGTCAACATAGTCCACTTAGAAGCCACATAGAAACCATATGTTACTCGGGGGATTTGAACTTGAATCTTAATCGTGAGAACCATATGGCCTTGCCATTTAAGCACAACCCCTTTCACTCTAGATGGATTATTTTAATTAAAGAGGATTTTGTGGTTATTTTTGTAACAATGATTAACAATGATTTTACAATGCAGCTAGCTTGCTATTTTCATTCAAAATACAAGTCATCAAAGTCAAGCACATACCAAGAAGATGGTACTCTACTTCAAACCCTCAACCTCACTTAGTTTAGTATGCTTACATGGGGAATTAAAGAAGTTGGTAAACAATTAATGTATATCATTTGTTGTTTGTGAAGGAGAATCCAGTGAGATCCAATATGGAAGTGGATCAATATCTGATTTCTTAAGTAAAGATGATGTCACAGTTGGGAAACTTGTTGTGAAACATCAGGTTAGTAATTTTTGGATGTTAAGGCTTCCCAGTTGGATATCAAAGATCTTTTCTCATCAACTTAATTTGGAATTTATGTATAATTAATGGATTCTTTCATGGTGCAGGTCTTTACCGAGACAACACATGAACTAGGGTTGACATTTTTTTGAATCGGTAAGGATGCTTAGAGCATCATAATATATTAGTATTAATAAAAATATTTTTACAGATTACAAAAAAGGCTCTTCCTGGCCAAAAAAGATAACATAATAGAGCATTTTAACTAAGAGCCTTGAATAGAGCTACAAATCTAAAAGGCCCTTTCTAGCCAAAAAGGAAACCATTAAAGTTACAACGAAGCCAAAACCTTAAACAAAAAGAGTGGTTCACATGCTGTCCATATTTAAATCCACAACCCTAAAGCCATGAACCCCTAGTTGGATTCTTTGCAAAAAGGACTGTGTCATCATTGGTGAAGGGAACTACCGGTGGTTGGAAATTTGACAAGAAGCTCCATGCATTGAATACTTCCTCTATCCTTTCCTTTTTGGACCTTCCAAATGCAAAATTGTGAACCCACAGTGAATTATCAAAGATCTCTCTGTTACCTAATTGCAAACTTGAAATCATCGCTTGATAAACACAGTTAAAATTAGGTTTATTAATGATAACTTCATGGAGGAAGAGTCCCCCTACCAAGGTTGAGCCATCATGGAGATTATAAGTAGCAAAAGCTTCAAATAGCTTGACATATGGGACTAGATAGTCATGAACAAACATTGATGCTATCCTTTTAACCTTATCAACCTGATGAAATAAGTCCATAGCATTTGAGAGAAAATGAGACACCATATGCGAAGCATAACATACCCTGGATTACAGCAGAAAATCTCTATCACATACATCTATCAAAGCATCCTCCACTGGCTCTTCATCAAGTAATTTGAAGGCCCTAGCCATGAAATCGAAGTTGATGCTTCCATTCATTGGTTGTTCCCATGGGTGAATAGGCAAATGAAGTCGACAATTGCGGGGATAGAGAGACATTATAGATACACAACAAGAGCAAAATGAAGAGGCAAGAATGAAATAATGACATACCATGGTCTCTTGCATAAAAAGAGGATCGTACGAGCCAACATAATGAATTGAAGTCATTCAAGCCGGTAGGGAAATAAAACCAAGGCAGATGAGATCCAAATGTGGATTATATTGCTTAGCTCCCAACACTCCTCTTATAGAGCATTCAATAAATATAATCAAAGAGACATGTGCGAAGAGAACAATTAATGCCAGATGGAAATCTACATAGATTGCAAGCTTCAAAATGACTAAATATACTACTAATTGATGTCAATTAATAATTAAATTGACTAAATATACTACCAATTGATAGAAATTAGTGAACAATGAATAAAAATGACTAAATATATGACTAGTGTTAAATCAGTGAATAAAAATGACTAAATATACTACCAAATTGATCAAAATGATGATTAAAATTAATGACTAAATACACTACCAATGGACAAAAATCAATGAATAAAAATGACTAAATAAGTGACCAGTTAACAACAATCAATGACTAAATATATCAGTGAATAAAAAATGACTAAATAAGTGACCAGATTATAGCAATCAATGACTAAATCAACAACTAAATATACTACCAAATTGATCAATCAAAACAACCAATTAATGACTAAAAATGGTTTAGTCATCAATTTGGTCATGTTATAAATGACTGGCAATAAACTATTAATGGTCACGTGACCATGTTTGGTCATTTATAAGCAGTTTTTAGTAGTTTTTTAGTAATATATTGCTCTTTTTGTACTAGTGCATTATTGTTATCATTAATGAATAGATGAGATGGTTGTCATTGATGTCAAAGTAGCAATATCATTGTATGCAAGTTGTGAATGTTGGAATCATCACCATGAAGTTACATTCAATGACATATATAAGACGAATTGGATCAGTTGTTGAGCAAACGCATCAAGTTACATTTAGTGACATATATAAGACGAATTGGATCAATCGTTGAGCAGAGGTTGATAAGAGAAGAGTAGAAAATGCAATAGTAAATATATTGAAGACAAGTAGCAGCAAAGTGTATTTAGAAAAAGCCGACTACATCAGCAAATATTGGTGCCATTTTCAATGTTTAAATTGCATTCAAATTATGTTATTTATTGGGCGATTAGATCAAGTTTAAATTGAAGATTTAAACTATGTTTTTGGAAGGCCGACTTGCCTTTTTTTAACGCCATAAATTGGAGTTTAAATTAATGGTTTAAACTATCTAAGTGAAGCTTGGCCAAATTTCTATTTAGTGCCAAATGGAGGATTTTAAAGTTTAAAAAATAAATAATATTTAGAAGGCCAACCTCTACATGTATGAAGTGATCCATATATAAGACAAAATAAAACCATGGAGGATAGTGAACTATTGTGTATTTATTATGAGGTGCAATTATAATTTTATGAAGGGATGTGATTTGAATAAGACAAAGCAACTTGTTAAGGAGTATGATTTGTTTATCAAGTGATACAATTTGGAAAGAGAAAAATAATGATTAGCATATGGTGTGTCCATTCATCATCAAAGGGCGTGTCTCCTAGTGGATCATCTCACTTGGAGAGGTATAAGAAGTGAGAAAAAGTGTGAGTTAGATGTGTGGAGAGGAGTGTGGGATATCATTTAGACACCTGCAAATCTACACATGAGAAAAAGAATAGTTAGAGGCAGAAATATAGAAGGAGATCTATGCAGATATAAAAGAGTTGGGGAAAATCTCAAGGTAGAAATATATGAGAAGATAGTGCCATGATTTGGATCAGTTTTGTGAAAAGAGTTTGTGTATGATTTGGATTAGATTTGTGAAAAGAGTTTGTGCATGATTGGGATTAGATTTGTGAAAAGAGTTTGTGCATAATTTGGATCAGATTTGTGAAGAAAGGATATTATGTGGGTTGTGATCAAATTTGTAAGAAGTGTATTGACATTTAGATCGTGTGAAGACATAACATCCATTAAAGAGTTCGTAGGTTGGTGCCTTTCTAGGTTGGTGCTTAGTTACGGGGATTGGTGTCTCCAGTGGGTTGGTGTTCACAAATTCTACAAATAGGGATTGGTGTCTTTAGTGGGTTGGTGCTCACAGATTGTATAAGAGGGGATTGGATTATCATGTAGGTTGGTGCCTACAAATCTTGTAAGAGAATTATTTTTCCGTGGTTTTGTCCCTTAAGGGTTTCTATGTCAATCTTGTGTTCTTGTGTTGATCTTAATTGAATGATATTGTGCAATTGATGTTATTACGGTTGTTAGTTTGAAAAAGTAAAGTTTGTCTTATATCGATTCACCCCCCTCTTAGTATAAGTGTGTGCTCATCAATTGGTATCAGAGTGAGTTCCTTCACGAATAGCCTAATCACTAGAAGGTAGATCTTGGAAGCAAACATGGCTGGACAAGAAGGATATGGATTTTCTTCAAATAGAGCTCCATTGTTCGATGGAACAAACTATGTTTTCTGGAGCATAAAAATGCACACTTAATGGCTCTTGGCCTTGACATTTGGAAATTAGTTGTGTGTCTTAATTGTGGAAAAGTAGGACATCTTACTATCAAATGCCCATATGCAGAAAATAGAATTAGAGATGAGGAATAAGAGTTTCTATTCATGGCAAGAGAAACAAGGAGTGTTGTATTGGAAAGTGAAGACAACTTTATGAGTGAAGATAATGAAGAGGTGGATCTTGAAGAGGAACTTCATTTTTCTTATGATGAGATTGAAAGGCTTCAAAGAAGAAACTCAAAACTAAAATCGAATATTCAAGAAGATGATGAATCCAAGGCCAAAGCACCTCAAGCTCTTGAAGAAGCAGAAAGGATGATTGCAGATCTAAAGGTTCAAATTGAAGAAGCAACACGGATTGGGGAGGAAGTAAGAAGTTGGAGAAAAGGAAGAAAATTGTGAGAAGTTAGAATCTGAGGCTGTCTCTCCAAGAAAGAAGTTAGAGAAAGAGATGGCTCAACTAAACATGGACTTGAAGAAGGAAAGGAGTTTAGAAATATTGGATAAAATTATTAATACTCAAAATTCTACATTTGACAAGAGTGGTATTGGATACAAAGAAGGTCAAAGTTCTAAAATAGTGGAATTAAATAAAGAAAATCTGCTTCCACCTACTTAAATACTCTTCAAAGCTCTATCAAAAATGAAATCAGAAAAAAGGAGAACCAGAAGCAATGCATGCATCCAGAAGCTAAGAATGGCACATTCAGGAAACCCCTTCCACCAAGGCAAACACAAATGAATAGGTTTCATCATTCTTTTTATGATTATTGCTATTCTTGTAATAACTTTGGACATAAAGCTATATATTTTTGGACACATGCAACAAAATTTGGTTGGACCAAGAATAGAAGTTCTTATGAGTTGTCAAATAGAAATTACAATATCATATGTTATAAATGTAACAACTTTGGTCACAAAGCAAGAGATTGTAGAACTCAAGCAAGAAATGTTAGGTGGAACAAGAATAGGAGTTCTTATGCGTTCTCAAGAAGGAACTACTCTAACTCCTTTCCTCCTTTGTTGGATTACAATGTTGTGTGCTACAAGTGCAACAACTATGGTCATACAACATGCTTCTATAGATATGGTTTTACGGAGCATCCTAGACAATACAAGAAGGTGGATATACTTGGAAAACAAAAGGAAGAACCTACAAAAGTTTGGAGAAGAAAGAAAGACCAAGATAGTTAGAAGGAAGAATCGATGCTTGTGCAAAATGCACTTCATGCACAAGTGGTATCACTAAGTTCATAAGGAGAAGTACGAGTTCAGGGGGAGCTAATAATTGCATCATTTTTTAGCTCTATGGAGAAGACAATTCAATATATATCAGCTAATGCATATTCTATTTGAGAACTTCATTGTCATTGATCAAAGGGGAAGGGTTATAAAAAAATAAAATAATATGGTAGTAGTAGAAGACTAGATATTATAAAGTTACCATATAATGAAGTGAAGATGAATTGATGTCAAGATAATAGAGAGCCTATAAGGCTTGAGACAATGAAAGAAGGAAGAAATCATGATAAAGATGCTATGGATGAGAGAATATGAATGAGAATCACAAAGATCTAACTTTTTATCATGAGAAAATAGGAAGAAGATTGTGATAGAGATGTTTGTAATACTAAACTTGATGAGAGAGATTTCCAAAAGTCTGACAAGAGAACGAGAACAATCTAAAGGAGTCTTTGCCTGAAGAGTGCTCGTATATTTGCATGTTGTTTCTTATACTTGACTTCACATTAAAGGAGTTCTCATTGATGCAATAATGGCATAAAAGATGTGGATCGAAGTATAATGAACATACTGTTACCATGAATAAAAAGGGGGAGACTTATAGAAAGAGGAAGTATTACAGAAAAGGCGAGATCTTTGTGAAGAGTTGAAGGCATTCTCCATCTTGAAAGATGTGTAGAGAATGATGGGATAATAAAACAAGTTTCTAATTTGTTAAACTTAAGAAGTGTTGGCAATATGTGTTGTCATTGATGTCAACATAATAGATGAAAATGTGCAGACAAACTTAGAGTTAGGGAAGTTAAGATAGATCATTATAGGAGAAAGGACAATGGTCAAAGTATGGATCAGTTTTGGACTTGGACACGATACGAGGGGTAAACAACCCTATCCTTGCATGATTTTTGCATATATAATTACATATATCATCAGTTGGGAGTACCTCACTCAAAGGTAAGGAGTAGAAAAGTGTTTAAGGCATTCTCAGTGCAAAGCCTAAGGCAGAGTCAACTTGAATTGGTCTGCACTTCTTTGCAAAGAAAGATTTGGCCATGCGGTTCTAATGATAGTTTCTGACATGTATGGAAATGTTATATCCAAGGTTTCAGTCTCTCATTCTTTCAGCATGAAAAGTTACAAGGGATAGTTCATCAACCATCACTAAGATAGAGCAAAGAAATATTGGGGGGATAATGGAATGCTCTGCATTCCTCTAGAAGAGATCTGTTTGTCATGTGGCTTTAAGGAATGACTAAGATAAGTATGTTATATGCTAGATTAAGTTTCAAGTGTTTCAGTGGTCTGCAAAGACATTACTCAAGAGACAGAGGGATCACACTGTATTCCAGAGGCTGAATATACAAGTTAAGTTCTTTAGAAAGTGAAACATATATAATTCTATCATCAGAGCTTATGCGGATATTCTACATGGTTCATAATACATCAAGTATGATCCACATGTAGACATTCTTTATTCTCCAGTGCCGCATTAAGCATTCTTGTCTGCAAGTAAAATTCAAGTATAATTGTCTTCCGGAACTACAAATACCTAAGCCATTCTTGAATTCCTCTAGAAACTTCAAATAGTGGTGTGCAGATCTGACGAGTAGCATCCATTGATATCCTTGATCATTTCCAAAAGGTTCCAGACCCTACACTTCACCTCAATATCATATTTTGGGTTATGAAGCATTACACAAGGTCCGGAAGACTCTATTCTCTACAAATTAATATATTTCCTATCTTGCAAATGCATAGTTTGGCATGATACTTCTCTAATAAGGTGTTTGATTTGTATTGAGCTCATACATGATTGAATCCTTGGTCTACATTAAGGTTTTAGCTTCTCCCCAGGAGTTGAAAGATGAACAGTTGATAGTGTTGAGTAGTATGAGCCGATTGGTTAAGTACCCAGTGCATGCAAATGCTTTTAACTAGTTTTTCCAAGTTTAAAAGGTGTGGAAAGCTGTGTCCTGATGTTCTTCATAAAACCCTGAGGTTCACAACAAGTTTGTTATCACCTTGCATGTGTTGTGGTTGACCAGTGACTAGCTACATGTTACATTCAATATTGTTCTGGTTGCCGACCTAATCATTATTTCAAGATCTTGCGGAGGATATATATAGAAGATATAATTCATTTGAAAGGTAATTAAGGTGAATAATAATATAGCAGAGTAGAGGAAGATATGAAATGTACAGAATCAGTTTGAAGGCATATATTGAGCAAGAATAGTAGACTGCA
The DNA here is from genome assembly GCA_027924645.1 of Cunninghamia lanceolata. Taxonomy (NCBI): domain Eukaryota; kingdom Viridiplantae; phylum Streptophyta; class Pinopsida; order Cupressales; family Cupressaceae; genus Cunninghamia; species Cunninghamia lanceolata. Next base: position 11,376,631 of record BSBN01000987.1, on the reverse strand, counting down.
CCATCAACATACAACAAATGTGTTCTCCACAGCAGTCCTTATATCTATATTATCATTGTAATAGTAGTAAGCTAAGCATTCAAGGAGTAGTAGCTTCCTTGGGTTATAACCCTAAATCAAGTTGCAAATCAAGGAGTAGTAGCTTCCTTGGGTTGAAGCCCTAAAACAATGTTGTAATATCTTTTGCAGTGAGCATATTATATTGTGAGCTAATCCTCACTATGGTTTTTCCCTGTTTTAGGGTTTTCCATGTAGAAATACTAGTGTTATGTGTTGACTCTTGATTTGCATGTTTTCTTTCATGTTTTTAAATTTGTTCAGTTTTATCAGTAAATGTTTGGCTATATTTTTTAAGTGTGTTGATTCACCCCCCTCTCAGCACCCCATTGTGTTCAACAATTGGTATCAGAGCCAAGTACCTCTGAGAAGCTTGACTGCTGAGGTAGATCCTCCACTTGAACACATGGGATTTGAAGTGTTGGACAATGATATATTTACACCTGAACCTGATCTAGAAGTAATGGATCCTGAAGGTTGGGACTTTGAGTCTAATGAGTGTGAAATAGATCTTAAAGAAGAACTCAAGATAGCTCTTAATGATATTGAGGAAGCAAAAGATCTAAATTTAGAATATGAAGACATGCTTGAAAAGGCAAAGGAGACAATTGACAAGTTTAAAACAAAAGCCAAAGAATCAAAAGAAGAAATTGAGAAACTAAAAACTCTGATAGAAGGAGATAAAGGAAGTGACAAGCTCAAGGAGGCTGAAGACATGATCTCAAAGTTAAAGGTCATGGTTGAAGAAGAAAAAAAGGATTGAAGATTGCTTAAATATCAAGCTCAATGAGGAATCAGTTAAATGTTCAAAACTTGAAGAGGAAGTTGTCACTCTAAGGAAAGAACTAGAAAAGGCAAAAGAACTAATTGACAAGGGACTAAAACTGAAAGGAGGAATTGATATTCATGATGAAATAATAAATTCTCAAAAGCCAACTAAATAAAAAATAGGTCTTGGTTTTGATAAGGCAAAGAGTCCTACGATTAATGACTCTGCAAACTTATATGATAAGTTTCATTCAGCAGGAAAGTCTGAATCTAGGAAAGAAGAATCCTACACTGAAGGTCCTAAGAGAAAAACTTACATAGATTCAAAAAAAGATGAATTCACTCCTGTCCAAAGATAGAGGAACAATGTGAAGAAAAATTTCAAGTAACCTCCACCCACAAGGCAATCATCTCACATCAGATATTCTCAAAGATTTAATGGCAATTGTTTTATTTGCAATAAGTTTGGTCACAAATCTATGGATTGTAGAAACAAGATGAATCAAAAAGTGTTAAGATGTTACACTTGTAATAAAGTTGGTCATAAAGTTGCTGAATGCAGAAGTAGGATAAACCAGAGCTCTATTAGATGTTATGCATGCAACAAGTTGGGACGCCGAGAAAATGAGTGCAGAAGTAAAATGTCAAGGTTTAATAGGTACAATGATCAATAATTTTATGGATACTGTTATACTTGTAATAATTTTGGTCACAAAGAAGCTAACTACATATCAAGGGCAAGAAGGAGTGGAAATACTCGGCAAACAAAATGCACCTATCATGAGTGCAATCAGACAAGGAATTCTAGAAAGAATGTGAAACCCATTGATGTTGCTCAGAAAAAGAGTGGAAATGAACAAAGTATGGAAGAAGAAGGAAGTTAGTGATATTTCTAGACCTTTGCCTAATGCAGGCGGGTCCTCCATTAATTAAAAGGCAAAACACTGGGTCAGGAGGAGTTTCAACAGTAAAAATTTCAAACCCCTAAACATGCAAGATGTTGAATTTTTAGCATATGGATCAGTGCTGGCATGAGAATGATAGGATTAAGGAATTAAAGGATTTTGATGAAAATTTTAGAGAAAAATCTCTAAATGCGGTAGAATGCGGAAGAATTTAGGGTTTGCAGTGATAATGTTTTCCACCAAGAAGTTACATGGACTCAGGGAGAGTTGACTTTGTAAATTTGTGATCTTCTCTTCAGAATAATGAAAACATTCAACATCAAGATAATCTTAACAATAATTCTAGAGCATTTGATTGATCTGCAGAGGATTGCTGAAGGTTTACAAGGTTCTACATATGAAAGAAAAGAAAATTAGGTTAAAACAAGAACTACAATTAATGCAGAGGAAAATTTTTGGTAGAATGCTTATATAGGTGATCCCTGATCATTTTTTATGACATTTGAGTGAAGACAAAAGATAAAGAGCTAAAGGAGAACCAAAATCACTCTGCAACTCGACTGAGTGAGACTTATCACTACATATCCAGGTACTCTTCATCTTTTTGGTTAAAACCCTAGATTTGTAATGGCTACATCATTTACTCCTTACTTGATCAACATTACTGAGCAACCCCAACAAAAATTCAAGAAGCATCCATATAAGGCAATGGAGCATTATCCAATGTTCCTACTTTTGTAATATACACAGAAGATGTTAGAATGTACATTCATGCAAAACTTAAGGAAGTTGATCATGAGAAATTTGAAACCCTAAGACTTGATCTGTTAGATGATGACAATACACACTACAAGCCCGAATATGCCAACATTGGAGTAAAACATTTGGATGTTTGGAAAGATTTTCTAGATTTTTGTAATGAGCATGACTGGGTCAGATACATCCTTAGCAGAATTCATGATGAATTCATATACCTAGAAAAACCCCATCAAATAACTAAAGAGGCCATCCGGGCTATCACATGATTGTTTTCTACTGGACCCATACCACAATTGAAATCAATTAAAAATGAAAAGGTCATGGAACTAATCAGAGCCAAATTTGACAAGAGGGCATTGACAATTGATGACATTACTGATCCCAGTGTAAGATATGCGGCAATGGGAATTGCCTACAAAGTATACTACTCTAACAGAGAGGGATCTACCACAGTTACATCCATATACACTGCCTATCTAATGGCTAAAGAAGGTAAGTATTTTGACCTATGTGAAGTGATGAAGGAACAGTTGCTAGAAAACTTGAGAAAAAACTAAGGAGATAGGATATCATTTCAAATATGGCTCATTGATCATCTGTTTGGCATTCTATTTCATGAATGAGTTACCAGGGTTTAAAAGAAAGATATGGCAACAAGACAGACCAGTAGTAGCTCAAATAAAAGAATACATAAGAATCTTTGATTCACAAAATTACACAACTATTTTCTGGGGCTTCTTAAAAAAAAATCAAAGTGAAATGCATAAAAGGGAAAGTTTCTTTTGATTTGGTCCAGAAATACAAAGATGACATAACATTTCTTGTGGACAAAGATTGTTGTTATATGGCAGCAGTTGAGCCTAGAACTTCATGGATTCCCAAGCTTCCCTATGAAGTGCCTAATGAGGAAGTTAAAGCCTTTACGGATATCCTATTAAGTCTACCAAAAGACCCTAAAAGTGAAATATTTGGAACCAGTGAAGAAATTCAAACAAATTGACCAAGAAAAGGGCAAAGGAAGAGGTAGAGAAGAACAAAGAAAAATTGTTTAAGAGGGTGGGTATTCCTTCTGGAGGTTTCTCTGCTTAGAACTCTCCTATATTTGTTAAGTCCCTTCCCATTGTGCATCCAACTCCAAGAAGATCTGGTAGAACTACTTCTCAATTAACCACTAGCATTCCTCAGTCTACCTTTTCTAAAAAGACAGCTCCCATTATACAAGTCTTTGAAGAACAAACACAGACAAAACCCAAGAGAAAACATCTAGAAGAGAAGAAAGAAACCATTGTGGAAGAGATTGAAAGTGACAATGATGAAGAAGTAATTTCTAAGAAACAGAAAAGGCAAAGGAAGAAAAGGGGATCAAGGGTTAAAGTGAAGACCAAGAGAAACAAGAAACAAGATACATAAACAAGTGAAGAAGAAGATGAGAGGAACCTCCTACAACAATATAATGAAAAATGCACGAAATAATAGAAATAGCAGAAACATGAAAGGAATTTATTGATCGTAGGCCACTTCGAGGGGGAAACCTCCTTTGAGCAAGCTCAATACAATAAATTTGTGGATGCCTTCATTGGCCTCAACACGTACTTATATACTAAGTCTAATCTAAACAACTATTACTTCCCATGAATGTGGGATAATACAATATACTCACGGGACAACTTACAAAGCACATGCGTCCAACAATAATATACTAAAAAAGTAAAGAGAAGGGTTAAACATGGGTTCCTTACATCCCCTCCCACTTAGAAAAGCTTTGTCCTCAAAGCTTAAGATGTGGAAATTATTATTGAATCTGAAGGAGTGGTTCCCATGTAGCATCCTCTGGTTGCATTCCGTGCCACTAAATTAATACCTCTGTGATGGATCGAGAGTGAAGCTGACAAGTACACCTGTCGAGGATTGCCTCCGACTCCAAAATGATGGATCCTTTGTTATCCAGTTCTGGTAAAATAGTTTGTGCTCTGATGTTGGTGCCAAGAACTTTCTAAATAGACAAGAGACATGAAATATTGGATGAACGCGGGAAGAAGGAGGAAGCTCCAATTTATAAGCAACTGACCCAATCTTCTGAAGAGCCTTATATGGCCCATAGAACTTTGGAGCCATCTTATGATGCCCTTTGAGTTTCAGGGATGATTGCTTGTATGGTTGTAGACGAAGAAAAACCATATCACCTACTTGAAAAGTGCACTCAGAACAGTGTTGATCGGCTTGTTGTTTCATTTGATTTCTTGCCATGTGAAGACTGTCTTGCAAAATGCGAAGAATTTGATCTCGGGTTCGGAGAATCGTGTTGACTGCCTGAACTGGTGAACTACTGGGGGTGTATGGAAGGAGCAGTGGTAGTGCTTGACCATAGACTGCTTCATATGGAGTCATTTTAGATGCAGTGTGGTAGGAGGTATTGTACCACCATTCAGCGAGAGGGAGCCACTTTGCCCACTGATGCTGTTGTTCTGAGGTGAAGCAACGAAGATAAGTTTCCAAACATTTGTTGATAATTTCAGTCTGTCCATCTATTTGTGGATGATACCCTAAACTCATCTTTAGTTTGGTGCCAGTGTGTCAAAATAGTTCTGTCCAAAAATGACTGGTGAAAGTTGCATCATGATTTGAGACAATGGAAGAAGGGATGCCATGAAGACGGAAGATCTGGTCCATGAAAATTTGTGCAACTAAGGAGGTGGTCTAGGGATGGATGAGGGCACAAAAATGACTATATTTGGAGAGGCGATCAACCACAACCAAGATCACTGTCTTCCCTCCAGATTTAGGGAGCCCCTCAATGAAATCCATAGAAATATCTGTCCAAATCCGTGTAGGGATGGGCAAGGGTTCGAACAATCCAGGAAGGAGTGTCATTTCACCCTTGTTGCATTGGCAGGTATCACATTCAACCACCATCTTTGAATTGCCCTTTTCATTCCCTTCCAAAAGAAGTTACGTCGTGCCTGCTCATAAGTTTTGAGGAACCCAGAGTGCCCTGTTGATGGAGAAGCATGGAGTTCATAGAAGACAGCTTGTTGAAGATCTATGCTCTGTGCTCTAGGGAAGCACCAGACAACCCTTGTATCTCAGAGAAGTACCATCCCAAGAGTAATGCGGTACATCAAAAGGGTTATTGGCCAATAGCTGGATGATTTGAGATAATGAAGAGTCATTCACATAGCCCTAATGGACAGATTCCAACCAATTTGGAACAATCATAGAAATAGATGAAATAGAAGCTTGGTCATCAAATGTGCGAGAAAGAGCATCCACCACAATATTGTCCTTACCCTTCTTGTAAGTGATCTCATAGTCATAACCCATGAGTTTGCTAACCCATTTCTCTTGTGCTGGGGAGGAGACCCGTTGTTCCAAGAAATATTTCAGACTTTGGTGATCAGTCTTGATGCAGAAATGATTCCCTCGTAGGTATAGCCGCCACTTCTGTACTGCATGCAAAATAGCCATCATTTCCTTCTCATATGTAGAGAGTACTAAATGCTTACCAGAAAGGGCTTTGCTGGTGAATGCAATGGGATGTTCATCTTGAAGGAGAACAACACCAAGTCCATTGCCGCAAGCATCACTCTCAATAGTGAAGGTCTTGGAAAAATCTAGCATAGCTAGAACAGGTGTAGTACACAGCTTGTTTCAGTTTTTCAAATGCACACTCAGTAGCATGTGTCCATGTAAAAGCATCCTTTTTCAACATAGTTGTTAATGGAGCTGTAATCTTCTCATAATCCTTGACAAACTTGCAATAGTAGCCAGTCAGTCCCAAAAAACCATAGAGGCTCTTAAGTGTCTAAGGATGCAGCCAATTTTTCATGGCATCTATTTTAGTAGGATCCACTCGAACCCCTTGGGATGAAACAATATGCCTGAGATACTCCACTTCCTCCTGCTCAAAAACACATTTAGACTGTTTTGCACAGAGATGATGATCAGAGAGAAGTTGTAGTACAAGATCCAGATGTTGGAGATGCTCAGCCCATGTTTTACTATAGATGAGGATATCATCAAAGAAGACCAAAATGAATTTTCGCAAGTAGGGTTGAAATATTTTATTCATCAATGCCTGGAATGTGGAAGGAGCATTAGTGAGGCTAGAGGGCATGAACAAAAACTCATAGTGGCCATCATGCGTGTGGAAAGCCATTTTAGGGATATCATCCTCATGAACCCGAATTTGGTGATACCTAGAAAGAAGATCCAACTTGGAGCTCATCAACAATAGGAATCAGAAACTTATCCTTGATTGTGATGTGATTAAGTGCTCAAAAGTCAATGCAAAGGTGTCATGACCCATCTTTTTTCTGGACAAGAAGAACTGGTGAAGAAAAGGAACTGGTACTAGGGTGAATAATACCTTGCTTCAGTAAGTCCGGAATGAGCATCTCAATCTCTATCTTTTGGTGAAATGGGTAGTAGTAGGGCCTGATCTTGGGAGGAACGCTTCTAGGAAGGAGCTGAATACAATGGTCCTTTGGTCATGAAGGTGGTAATCCCACTGGTTTGGCAAAGACACATGCATATCTATCCAAAATTTGTTGTAGATCTGAAGGAGTAGTGGAGACCGCTGATGGTTGCATCTGAATGGAATGGAGCTGAGCGATGACACCATGTGATGTGAACTGATGATGCTAAGAGACCTTGATTGTAAGCCCTTCAATGTGTGTTTTTGCCCATTGTCTGAAAACTGCATCCAAAGTTCAGCAAAATCCCATAAGATGGGTCCAAGTGTGCGTAACCATTGAGCGCCCAAAACCACATCACATCCGCCTAAGGGCAAGACAAACATGTCGGGACGTAGGTTATAATCTCCACTAGAGATACACACATTACGACACTTCCCTTTGCAAGGTAATGTACCCCCATTGGCAATCATGACTTCAAAGATGGAGCAAGGATGGACAAAACAATCAGCCTATTTGGCGATCTGAGGGTCAATGAAGTTATGAGTGCTACCAGAATCAATGAGTATTGTAAGAGGGAGCTTCTTGAAGTAACCCTTGACCCACATGGTTTGTGGGGTGGTGACTCCTACTAAAGCATGGAGAGAGATCTCTAGGTGGTCTTCCTAAGAAGTAGGGTCAACAAGCAGCTGCTGAGTTTCGACCTGATCATTTACTGTATCCTGAGCATCTTCATAAACTTTAGTTGCAGGCAGAGAATCCACATCCAAGAGATAGAGCTTTTTCTCAACACATCTATTTCCTCGAGTGAATTTCTCATCACAATTATAACAAAGCCCTTTTTCTCTACGTGCCCGCATTTCTGCTTCAGACAAATGCTTGATAGGAGTTGTTCTAGGAGCTGGCGTGATTGGAGGTCTTTGGGAAACCATATTTCTGAATGGAACAAAAGTGGATTTGGAGCATTGTTGGGCTATGATCTTGTCCTCCGCCAACTTAGCCAACCCTAGGGCTTCCATCATTGTGCTGGGATGGAATATTTTAACCTCAGATCAGATTGCATCCTTCAGACCACTAACAAAACAACTCCTAAAGAATTCATCAGATAATCCCTGTGTGTGATTGACTAGTTTCTCAAATTATGTCTAATATTCTCTCACAGTACCAATTTGGCGAAGTTTAGTGAGTGCTCCTGTGAAGTCATCAAAAGTACTAGGGCCAAATCATTGCAAAATGAGTTTGCAAAAATCTGTCCATTTTGGCTCTTCATGAGCCTTGATGTACCAACGGAACCATTGAAGGGCTTCATGTTCCAAATGAAAGGATGCAAGTGGGACTTTGTTGACATCAAAAGTATTATGCAGACTGAAATATTGTTCTGCTCAATATATCCATCCAGTTGGATCATCACCATTGAAGTGAGGAAAATCAAGCTTCGGCCCACGAAAATTGCCGGAAGAAAAGAACCCGGTGTCTGGAGAAGACTCTAGCTGCCGTCTATTATTCATGGCTGAATGCTGAAGATTGAGGCTAAGAACTTTTTCATCTAGATCTTGGAGTTTGGTCTTGAGGGCTACAAGTTCATCCTCCATGTTTTTTACTCCTATGCAGGTGACAACCATAGCCAGGAGATTTTTTTTTTTTTTTTTTTAATTTTTTTCTGGAAACGATCTGCAATGAGATCTGCAAACAGCTCTGGATGGATTCAATCTATGATTTGTCAGCTGGAAATAGATATTGGCCCCAAGTATGTTTGGTTGCCTAAAGGTTCAGGGGAGTCACTTGGCCACCAATGATGTCTAACGACTTGCATATTGGGGCAATACCCCTCACTCCACGGCTCAGGTAAAACTGATAACCACTTTGCCAAAAACAATAGCTCTTGGTTTACCTCACGGATGGGAACTAGTCAATCAGGTAGGGGTCATTGCCCTTTTCACTGGTAGGTCCTCTCAATGGGCCAGCTACTTCGGGGTTCCTGTGGTACTCCTCACAATGGGTTTTAGGGCTATGCCCAGGCACTTCCCATAGTTAAGCGGATAGGGTTATTCCCTGATCCGAACTTGCAATTGAAATGAACAATACAAATGCAAAAAAGAAAGAACTACTACAATAATACAGCGCCTGGAGGCCACTACAAAAAAAAAATTGGCAGAAATTCCACCCAGCGAGCCCAAGAAAGCACTCTAATACCAAATGAGAGGAACCTCCTGCAACAATATAATGAAAAATGCACGAAATAATAGAAATAGCAGAAACACAGAAGGAATTTATTGATCGCAGGCCACTTCGAGGGGGCAACCTCCTTTGAGCAAGCTCAATACAATAAATTCGTGGATGCTTTCATTGGCCTTAACACGTACTTTTATACTAAGTCTAATCTAAACAACTATTACTTCCCATGAATGTGGGATAATACAATATACTCACGGGATGACTTACAAAGCATATGCATCCAACAACAATATACTAACAAAGTAAAGAGAAGGGTTAAACACAGGTTCCTAATAGAAGAAGTAAAAGAAGAGGAACCAACTTCTCCTCCTCCCAAGAAGAAAAAGAAGAATGACTCTCAGGAACCACCTATGTCTCTAGAAGTTGTCTACAATGCAATCATCTATCACGACTTATTTGATGAAACTATGGTACTCCATCTTGAACCCTCACCTAAGAATCAAGCCATCATTGAAAAGGCATTTGTTATGTATATGATGAGGTACAATAAGTCTTTAGAAGAAATCTTGATCAAAGCACCATAAAGCCTTAAGAAGGGATAGAGATGAAGCTGTGACACTTGATGAAAAGCTCAGACAAGATGCCTTGAAAAAGGTCAGTGATTCCCTATCTAAGGAAGAAAAAGAAAAGTTGATCCAAAGGTAAGCTCAAGAGCTTAAGACCAAGCATAGAGTAGAAACTCTCATGCAAAATAGAAAGGAGTACATTAAACAAATCATGAAGAAGACTAAAGAAGTTACTTAGAAGGTCCTTAGTGAGGTAAGAGAAATAAAGAATATAGAACAGCCATATGTCTATCTACCACAATCACTCATCATGCTATGGCACCTCCTCTAGAGAAAGAAGAACAAACTAGAAAGGAAAAAGACATGAATGTTGATCTAACTCTCCAAGAGAATTTGCAAAATGAGTAGAGTGTTCTGGAAAACACTGAACAGGTGGATGACTAGGCAAATGTGCAAGATTCATAGATTAGTTCAGAGACTTTAAGGCAACATGAAGATCTTCCCTCAGACAAAGAAAAGACTCTGGAGAGAAGTCAAGACAGGGCAGAGGAGATTGATCAAGACTCAAATGAATCTCTTACTGAACTACTAAACTTGCAAATTCAATTTCAACCATTTGTCACTCCCCAATTGTTGCAAGTTCCAACAAATGAAAGGAAACTTGATCTAACAAGCATATCTCCCATACACAAGTTGCAGCTTGGAGACATACTGCATGCCTCTACAAGTAAATAATTTTTACAAGAAAGCATAAAGAAATCTAGTGCAATAGAGGATGATGTGAAGTTGGGACAAGAACAGTTACCAGAGGTAACCATTGACCCCTCATTTCCTCCAAAACAAAAGGTCAAATTACTAATGGATTCTTTTAAGTATCATTCCTCTTTAGTAGAGCAAAAGGTAGAGAAAGAGGCAACACAAAGGATTAATGACAAAAGAATGGAAAATATGGCTAATAAGTGTGCTAATGCACATAATAAGCTCAAAGAAAATATAAAGAAATTTAAATCTTGTATTGAGGAGGCCACATCCTTATACCTATCCAGCCTAAATTGGCCAAACTCCACCAAGCAGATCAAAGATCAGATTGACTCTATTTAGTCATAGATCCCTAAGGTGGCTGAGGTATAAGACTTGTCAAAGGACAAGGTGGGGGCAACAAGGGCACAAATTGAAATTTTCCATGCACAACTATCCCAATTACAGGACCAAAGAGAGAACATAAAGAAACAATTTGGTCAATTAAGAGATGCATTCAATTTGAGAATTGCCTCAATGTCTGATTTGTTTGGAGAAGTAGAAAAGATGGATCAAAGAATGAAGACCCCAAGTAATGTAGAGGAAGCTGAGGAAATGTACATATAATGTGAGTATCAGACTCAAATGCTTGCCTCAGAATGTGTCATTTGGATCACAACTGTACAACAACTCAAGGTAATTTACAAAGCCATTATCCCATCCAAGTGAGTTGTTAGAACAATTTTGATGTACATAGTATTGCGGAGAAAATAAGTAGAGTGGTAGTACCATTTTAGTTTTCAAGGGTACAATTTTGTAACTAAATCATACAGTCAAGGGGAGCATTGTTTAGATATATTTTTGTAAGGGGGAGTACATATAGTTTTGGATTGATACAAATGTTATCAATCCCTTTGTCCTTGATGTCAAAGGGGGGGAGAGTCTAAGGGGGAGCATATGTTGCCATCAATGACAAAGGGGGAGATTGTTGGCAATATGTGTTGTCATTGATGTCAACATAATAGATGGAAATGTACAAACTTAGAGTCTGGATGTTTAAGATAGATCAGTTTGGGAGAAAGGAAAATGGTCTAAGTATAGATTAGTTTTGGGCTTGAACATGATGCGGAGGTAAACAACCCTATCCTAGCATGATTTCTACATATATAATTACATATATCATCATTTGGGAGTATCGTACTCAAAGGTAAGGAGTAGAAAAGTGTTTAAAGCATTCTCAGTGCAAAGCCTAAGGCAGAGTCAACTTGAATTGGTCCGCACTTCTCTACAAAGAAATATTTGGTTAGTTGTTCTAATGATAGTTTCTGACATGTATGGAAATGTTATATCCAAGGTTTCAGTCTCTCATTCTTTCAGCATGAAAAGTTACAAGGGATAGTTCATTGGCCATCATTGAGACAGAGTAGAGCAATATTGGGGGACAATGGAATGCTCTGCATTTCTCGGGAAGAGATCTGTTTGTCATGCGGCTTTAAGGAATGACTAAGATAAGTATGTTATATGCTATGATGAAGTTTCAAGTGTTTCAGTGGTCCACAAAGACATTACTCAAGAGATAGAGGGATCACACTGTATTCCAAAGCTTGAATATATAAGTTAAGTTCTTCATAAAGTGAAACATATATAGTTATATCATCAGAGATTATGCAGAGATTCTACATGGTTCATAATACACAGGTATGATCCGCATGCAGACATTCTTTATTCTCTAGTACCGCATCAAGCATTCTTGTCTGCAAGTAGAAGTCAAGTATAACTGTCTTTCAAAACTGTAAATACCTAAGCCATTCTTGAATTCCTCCTTAAACTTCAAATGGTGGTGTACGGATTTGATAAGTAGCATCCATTGATATCCTTGATCATTTCCAAAAGGTTCCAAACCCTTCACTTCACCACAATATCATATTTTAGGTTATGAAGCATTACACAAGGTCTGAAAGACTATGTTCTCTATAAATTGATATATTTCCTATCTTGCAGATGCATAGTTTGGCATGATACTTCTTTGATAATGTGTTTGATTGCTATTGAACTTGTACATGATTGAATCCTTGGTCCGTATTAAGGTTTTAGCTTCTCCCTAGTAGTTGAAAGATGAATAGTTGTAGGGCTGAGCAGTATGAGCTGACTGGTTAAGTACCCAGTGCATATGGAGGCTTCTGACTAGTTTTTCCAAGTCTGAAAGGTGTGTCCTAATGTTCTTCATAAAGCCCTGAGGTCCACAAAAAGTTTGTTATCACCTTGCATGTGTTGTGGCCAACTAGTGACTAGCTACACGTTACATTCAATATTGTTCTAGTTGCTGACGTAATCATTGTTTCAAGATCTTACAAAGGATATATATAGAAGATGATGAGTGCCAAGTAGCACCCAGATTAACACACCTTTTTACTCCCCTTTTTACCATCCTTTCATTCTGTTGTCCTGGTAAATGCACCATATAAACTGAAAAGACTTGTTTTAATTACACTAATGAGACGAATTATTGAAGATCATTATTTTTGATGAAAGGACTAATGTTGCAGCAAACTAATGAAAATATGCATAAAAGTATCTTTTTGCATCCACAGGTGCAGTTATATGGGCGAAGGCAATTTTGAAGATCTCCGGAGATGGGTCTAATAATCTCCGGAGCTAATATGGAGGATACTACACCAGACTACAACATTTTCCTAAAGTGTTGAGGTGTTTTGAAGAAGAAGGGGCGGGAAAGCAAGGGATGGATGATCTTTGGAGCCATACAAGAATCATGAATGCATCTCCAAAGCTACTGGAAATAGCACATAGTCTCTGGAGATGCTAGCGACAGTGCAGTGTCTCTAGCGCCACTACCAATCTACATCTTCGGAGGCAACTGCAGTGCTCTGGAGTCTACTCAGCCAACACCAAAATGATCCAGCAAAGACTCCAGTTGACTACCAGGGATCTAATTCCCTTTTTATTTGATTTTACATGCAGTTCTAAAAGACTTGTTAAGACCTATATTTCAGGGCCTCACTACCCATTGTTATTTAAGTTAAGACTCTGGATTTAGTGGGACTTATGTTCCACTAAAGACTTTTTCAGTTTGCATGATTATACTCTTCAGTTAAAAAGTTGTATTTTTTAGTTAGAATAAGAGATTGGTTGTATCTCATAGATAAACTATTGGATAGAACAGTTAGTTCCAAAAGATATCTTATCGCTTGGACTGATATATGTTTAGATAGGAATAGTAGAAACATATACCAATTTTGGATATTCAATTATTGTAATTTCCATTTTCAGATAGATATACTTTTTGAATACAAGCATACCTTGATGAGATTAGATTGAAGGAAAGATTGTGTTATTACATTTTTGTACTAAGTTCTTGCTTTAGTCTTCAGTCTTGAAGGCGTGGAGCAAGGGCCCACTCCCGCCATAAATACAGGAAGCTAGTATCTATTGCTTTATTGTTTGTTTACAGATTTTATTAGGAGTACAATTTTATTGCTTTCACAAGATAGATTTATTTCTATTTAATAGTTGTTTCTAGTAAACGCATGTTTCTAGCTTTGTATTAGAATAGGTTATTTTCAGCAATCTACTACTTTAGCATTATTTTGGTGTTTTCAAGATTTTATTTCACAGTAGATAAATCAGTAGCATCAGTTCCTTAAATAGTAAAATCAGTAGGATTAGTTGGAGGACTGTTGATTATGAAGTTCCTTATTACAAACAACCTAGGACATAGCCCTAGATTTGACACATGATTAAATGCTTGTTGGTATGTGGCGACTGATCATTCAAGTACTATACACTTGTAATGTATCCTCGCCGGGGTTCAAGGCCAGGCTGGGCCCCGAGTGGGGGTTCAGGGGTGGAAACCCCCAAGAAATAGGGTTTGGGGGCACAACCCCCCAAAAATTTGTTTTCCCTCTTTTTTACCCATTCAGAGTTGGTTGTTAATTTTTTGTTAATCGACAAAAGAAAAATGACAATGTAAAACCCTAATTTTAGAAGCTTCCAAAAAGATTGTTATAAGCAGCTGGAATGTTTATTGCGGGTGGGATTTTGATATTGTATTGTAGCATTTGCAGTATTATTGAGTTGCAAGGATTGCTGGTTGTAATCGGTTTGATTTGTTGGATAATAATAACTCTCTGTTGGTGGATGTAGCCTGAGTTTGGGTGAACCACGTCAAAAATTGTCTCTCACTGTTATTATTTCTGTGTATTTTCATTCCTCTGTTTAATCTTTATTTGCATTTAATTGATATCATCTACTGGCTAACCCTAACAAGTGGTATTAGAGTAGGTTGTTTTCAATTATAATCTGTAGGAAAGTCTCAGGGTTGAGTGCGAGTCTCACGGTTAAGTGGGAGCAATGGTGAATGAGGGTAAATTGAAGGTAGATAAATTCAATGGGCAAAACTATCAATTATGGAAGATGCGGATGGAGGATTATCTCTATCAGAAGGATTTATGGAGACCGTTGGAAGGAATAGCCAAGAAACTGGCAGCAATGACTAATGAGGATTGGGAACTTTTGGACAGAAAGGTACTGGGAACCATTCAATTGTTCTTGGCACCATCTGTGGCATTCAATATAACAGAAGCGAAGACAACAAATGAACTGATGAACGATTTGGCTAAATTGTATGAAAAACCCTCAACCTCAAATAAGGTATTTCTCATGAAGTGTTTGTTTAATTTGAAAATGATTGAAGGTGGATCTGTGACAGATCATTTAAATGAGTTTAATATGATGACCAGTCAGTTAACTTCTGTAAAAGTGAAATTTGATGAAGAGGTGAGGGCTCTCTTGGTTTTATGTTCTTTGCTAGTAAGTTGGAATAGCTTGGTAATGGCTGTAAGTAACTCTGTCTCTGGTTCAAATACTTTGAAATTTGATGATGTTGTTGGTGTTATCCTTAGTGAAGAAATGCAACAGAAAAGCTCAGGAGGGTCCACATCAGGTAGTGTTTTGAATGCAGAAAGCAGGGGCAGATCAAAGGAGAGTGCAAAAGGTTTTGAAGGTCATGAGAAGTCACAAGGAAAATCAAAGGACAAGAGGTCCCAATCCAGAGGACAAAAGGATTGCTGGTACTATGGTAAACCGGGACATCTGAAGAAAGATTGCTAGTCTTGGAAGAATAAATGAGACAAACAAGAAGGCAATAAGGAGGTAAATGTGGTAAGTAAAAAATCTGAAGATGATGCTTTGATTTTTTCCCTAGATAATGCTAATGATTCATGGGTTTTAGATTCAGGGGCCTCATTTCATGCTACGCCCCATAAAAGTTATTTTCTTGATTATGTCCAAGGGGATTTTGGGTTAGTTCATTTGGGAGACAATGAACCCTGTTAGATTATTGGAAAGGGAAGAATTAAGATTAATTTGTAGAATGGGAATCATTGGCTACTACAAGAGGTAAGGCACATTCCAAGGCTAGGTAGGAATTTAATTTCAGTAGGGCAACTAGGTGATGAAGGTTGCATAGTTACTTTTAATGATAAAAATTGGAAGGTTTCAAGAGGTGCCTTAATAGTAGCAAAAGGTGTGAAAGTAGGCACCTTATATCTTTGTATAGGTCATATTGTTCCTTCTACTTTAGTTGTTGCTGAGAAAAAATAAATAGGTTTAGGAATAGTTGTTGTCGGTTCGTAGGAAGAGACTGAAATAGTTGTTGCAGGTTCTGAGACAACACTATGGCATAACAGACTTGGGCATATGAGTAAAAAAGGTATGAAGATACTTCATTCTAAGAAACTTTTACCAGGTCTGAAATGTATTAATATGGATTTCTGTGAAAGTTATGTGTATGGCAAACAAAAGAGAGTTAGTTTTCTCAAGGATGGGAAGCAAAAGAAAGATGAAAAGTTGGAGCTTGTGCATACAGATGTATGGGGACTGGCTCAGGTATCATCTCTCAGTGGCTCTCAGTATTATGTTACATTCATAGATGATGCAACTAGGAAGATTTAGATTTATTTCCTTAGGTAGAAATATGATGTATTTGAAACATTTAAGAAATGGAGAAACTTAGTTGAGAATGAGACAGGTAAAAGATTAAAATGTCTTAGATCTGATAATGGTGGTGAGTATTGTAGCAAAGAATTTGAGGATTATTATTCCTTTAATGGAATTTGTAGGTAGAAAATGGTTCCAGGGACTCCACAGGAGAATGGAGTGGCTGAGCACATGAATAGGACAATAATGGAGCGTGCAAGGAGCATGAGATTGCATGATGGGCTGCCTTTAAACATGTGGGCAGAGGCTATCAATACCACTGTATATTTAATTAATAGAGGTCCTTCAATTCTTTTGGACTATGGTATTCCAGAGGAAGCATGGACAGGTAAGAAGGTGAGCTATTCTTTTCTCAAAACCTTCAGATGTGAAGCATTTGCACATATAGATTCTGAAAATAGAACCAAGATGGATGCAAAATAAAAAAAGTGTATCTTCATTGGATATGGCATTGATGAATTTGGTTATAGGCTTTGGGATGTTGAAAATATGAAAATTGTGAGAAGCAGGGATGTTGTATTCAATGAGAAGGTATTGTACAAAGATCAGTTGCAGCAACATGAGAAGAAAGAAAAGGATTATGTGGTGCTAGATGATACTCCAGATAATGATGTTCCAGTGGTTCCTCATGCTCTGCAACAACAATAA
Source organism: Cunninghamia lanceolata (assembly GCA_027924645.1). Taxonomy (NCBI): domain Eukaryota; kingdom Viridiplantae; phylum Streptophyta; class Pinopsida; order Cupressales; family Cupressaceae; genus Cunninghamia; species Cunninghamia lanceolata. Next base: position 11,359,588 of record BSBN01000987.1, on the reverse strand, counting down.
GAAATACCACACACCCCAATGAATGTTAGACAATCAACAAGGCTAAGTAGACCTTTTGAAAGGTTTTCTCCTTCTTTGTATTCTATTTTGTTAACAGATGCTAGTGAACTGGAAGAGTATGATGAAGCTATGCAGGTGGATACAAAGGTTCAGTGCGAGCTTGCAATGATAGAAGAAATGGACTCCTTACTAAAAAATCAGACTTGGAAATTATGTAAGTTGCATGTAGGTAAAAAGGCTTTACCAAACAAATGGGTTTATAGGCTGAAAGAGGAAGATGGAGGCAAGAAAAGATTTAAAGCTAGGTTAGTTGTAAAAGGATTTGCATAGAAAAAAGGTATTGATTTTGATGAGATTTTTTCTCTGGTTGTTAAGATGACTTCTATTCGTACTATTTTAAGTATTGTGGCTACTGAAGATTTGCATTTGGAACAGCTAGATGTGAAAACTGCCTTTCTCCATGGTGATTTGGAGGAGGAGATATATATGGAACAATCACAGGGATTTGAGGTCAAAGGTAAGGAGAAATTGGTGTTCAAATTAAAGAAGAGTTTATATGGCTTGAAACAAGCACCTTGGTAATGGTATTTAAAATTTGATAGTTTTATGGCTGAGCAAGGCTACAACCGGTGTAATTCTGACCATTTTTATTTTATTTTAAGAGGTTGGATAATGACAACTACATTATTTTATGTTTATATGTTGATGACATGCTTGTAGCAGGGTCTAACATGGATTGCATAAGAGAGTTAAAACAACAATTAGCACAATTATTTGCTATGAAGGATTTGGGGGCAGCAAAACAAATCCTTGGTATGAAATGTGCAAAGATAGGAAGAACATAAAATTGACTCTATCTCAAGCTGATTATGTTGAAAAGGTGTTGCAGAGATTCTATATGGAGAACGCAAAATCTGTCAACACACCTTTGCCTAGTCATTTGAAATTGACTAAGGAGATGTGTCCTAAGACACAAGAGAAGGAAGAAAAAATGTCCAAGGTACCATATGCTTCAGCTATAGGAAGTTTAATGTATGCCATGGTATGCACGAGACTGGATATTTCACATGCTATAGGAGTCGTAAGCAGTTATATGAGTAATCCTAGATTGGAGCATTGGAATGTGGTAAAATGGATTCTCAGATATTTGAGAGGTACATCCAATAAACATTTATGTTTTGGGGACTCTAATACTGATTTAGCAGGCTATGTGGACTCAGATTTGGTAGGGGATATTGATACTAGGCAAAGTACTATAGGTTATGTCTTTACTGGAGGTGGGACAATGGTGAGTTGGAGCTCCAGGTTGCAAAAGGTGGTTGTTTTATCCACCATAGAGGCAGAGTATGTAGATGCAATAGAGGCAAGAGAGGAAATGATATGGCTGCAATCTTTCATGGAAGAATTGGGCAAACAACAGGCTAACAGTTATTTGTTTATAGACAGTCAGAGTGCCATACATATTGCAAAGAATTTTGTCTTGCATTCAAAGACCAAACACATACAACTAAGGTATCACTTCATCTGGTCGATGTTGGATGATGGACAGTTATGGCTGGAAAAGATACATATAGATGAAAATCTAGTAGATATCTTTACAAAGGCAGTGACAAGGGAGAAGTTGAGCTCATCTTCATCTTCGGTTGGTCTTCAAGACTGAAAACAATAAAATTAGAACAACAGAGTCTAGGGTGCTTATTTCCAATGGGAGCTGCACTCACAGCGATGTCATCTAGGATTAGTCTCCAAGTGGGAGATTGTTTGGTGTGGAGCCTGATCAGTCTCCAAGTGGGAGATTGTTGGTATGTGGCGACTGATCATGCAAGTACTATACACTCATAATGTATCCTCACCGGGGTTTAGGGGTGTAGCCCCCAAAATTTTTTTGCTCGTTCGGAGTTGCTTGTTAATTTTTTGTTAACCGACAAAAGAAAAATGACATTGTAAAACCCTAATTTTAGAAGCTTTCAAAAAGCTTGTTATAAGCGGTTGGGATGTTTGTTGCGGGTGGGATTTTGATATTGTATTGTAGAATTTGAAACGGTATGGAGTTGCAAGGATTGCTGGTTGTAATCGGTTTAATTTGCTGGATAATAATATTAGACTCTCTGTTGGTGGATGTAGCCCAAGTTTGGGTGAACCACGTTAAAAATTATCTCTCACTATTATTATTTTTGTGTATTTTCATTCCTCTATTTAATCTTTATTTGCATTTAATTGATATCATCTTTCGGCTAACCCTAACAATGCCAAGGTACAACAAACCTAGTCATTTTTGGTGTTGTTGCTGGAAATGTATGTGTTAATAAGAAAAACTTAGTTAGCAGTCCTTTTTAGGTTAAATTGAATCTGCATGGTTAAACCTAGGGATTCAAAAGGTAGATACATAAAACAAACACCCCAGCAGCAAACTACAAGATAAAGCAATAGGGTGGTACAAGATCTTGTTGAGGAGGAACACTTAGAACCTACCTTGGAAACTACACCCCAAATTGGCATTCCCTCAAGTCCTCAAAATCCTTCACTCTCATAGTATATTCAAGAATTACAAGAAAGATACCAGGCAGATCTATTACAAAAATCCACTTCTTCAGAACCCCACACTAAATCTCAAAGAGAAGAAACATCAAACATGGACAATAATCATGATGAGGAATATAATTAAAATGGCAGGACCTTCTCATACCCTATTGTCCTTGCTTGTGGAGATAATGCCCCTATGAAGAACATTTCACCTTCAAACCTACCAAACTTTAGGGGTCTTTCTTCTGAGGATCCAGATTAGTTTCTATTAGAGTTTAAAGTTGTATGCTAGACCTGTGACTATAGATCAGATAATCAAAAACTCAAACTTTTCCCATCAACCCTAAAATATTCTGCTATGAGGTGGTTCATGGGTTTATCCCCAGACTCCATTCATTCATGGGATCAAATGGAAACTGAATTCTTGGACAAGTACCAAGATTACTATAGGGTCAGTGATAAAAAGGAGGAGTTGTTCAAAATTAAACAAAGAGAGGATGAAAGTTTAGAAGATTAGATAGAGAATCAAAATAGGCACTGGATCTAATGGGGAGAGGAAACATTAACAAAATGGATATGCCTACTATAGAAGAACTCTGTAGGAACTACTCTAGAACCCAAGATGGAGTGAGAACACACAGTCCTTTTAAAGGAAAGAATGAAATAGGACAATTAATGGAGGAGATTGCAAACCTTAAGACATATATCCTGGTCCAGCTGAATACCACATTAAATGGAATTTAGGCAAAGACTATAACAACTAAACATCTCTCCATATATTGTCCTAGGTGTAGAAAGAAATACCTTTTGAGAGAATGTATATTGGACAAGTTGGAAATCTATAAGATATGTGACAGGGAGCACCTTACCAGTCATTGTGATCAACTCCCGGTCTTAAAAAAGCTAACTAAAAAGAATGCCATAATAGAAGAGGAGTTAAATTACGTGGGACAAAAACAAACCGTCCATTTCCCATATAATCAGTACCCAAATCAGGCCTCCTATAGGGGTCCTTCAAACTGGGGAAGCAATCAATAGAATCCAACTTGGCAGGGGCCTAAAAATATTCCTCCTTGGGTATCACAAGATTGGTCAAACTAGCAATGGTAGAACCAGCAATTGGCAAAACCAGCCCTAGGGAAATCAACAATGGCCACAATAATTCCCACAATAATTTGGATAACAAAACATGTAACCTTAGTGGGGTCCTCGGCAGGGTTACAATCAACAATACCAAGGACAACCTAGAAGTTTCCAACCTCAGCAACAAGCATTACTAATTGGGCCCCCCAACACATAGGGATAGTCACAAAATGAGCTAGTTAGTCAGCCACCCTTACCAGCTTAACCTATAGCAAATCCATGAAATAAATAGGGAGCAATTGTTTACATGACAGAGCAAGAAAACATGGCTGGTGTAAACTCTATTTACCTACACAACCTCCATCTACATTCTAGGAAAGCACTACCAAGACCATCTCCCCTAATCATAGTTGAAGTAACTAATGATATGGAACTTGAAAATCCATCCACTCAACCTTAGGGGGAGATTACTATTGAAACTATGTTGGAAGAACAACCCCTAGGTAACTTTGGAGTCCCTCTTAAAGGAATAGCTCTGGAGATCACCTTTGGAGCCACTTCTGTGAAGAACTCTAGAGATGCTCCAGAGATAGAAAAACCAACACCTTACTTAAAACGACTCAAAAAACATGTCCCTTAAAAAACTGTCCTACAAAAACAAGTCCAACCTACCATGGAATCAAAACTTCTACAAGAAATCAGATAATTAAGTATTGAAATTCCACTCCTATAAGCAATCAGGGATGTGCCTGAACTAAACCAATTCATCAAACAACATTGTGTTAAAACCTAGGGCAGGAAGAAAAACTTCCTTGCCACCATTCAGGTAGAAGGGAAAGTAGTAGACCTTCTTGTGGGAGAGATGCTCCTCCCAAAATATGGAGACCTTGGGAACCCTGTCATAACTGTCTACATTTTAGGGGTAGAAATATCTAATGTTTTGGTTGATTTGGGGGTACCAATAAACGTAATGACAGTGCACACCCTGGATAAATTATCTCTGACTAGTGTACATGCCACATCCACAATTCTCCAACTCGTTAACCAATCAGTGGCTATTCCAAAAGTTGTATTAACTGATGTCCCAGTCATGGTGGAGACATGGGAATTTCCAGTAGACTTTTTGATATTAGAAGCTAGAAACCAAATAAATGCTTACCCCTTGATCCTAGGAAGACCATGGTTGGCTAGAATAGTAGCATCATTGATTGTAGAAAGGGAGACATGGTCATTTCCAATCCAGGATAGATTTGAAGAAAATCTCTTTATATCCTCCAGCTAAACCATCAATACATTACTCAAGAAAATGTGGGTAGATGAGCCTAACAACATGAGAAATAGTGCCTCAGTAGCTATGGTTACCATCAAGGAACATTTGGGTGAGTTAGAAGAAGAAATAAACTATGACACAACTAAGGACATAACTCACATTCTTATTGACAATGATATAATGAAATTAACCCAAGACTTAAAAAGAGAATTCCTCACTGCTACCCATTGTACCCTTGCAAATATTATTCCTTGTGGAGAAACCTTTTATAGAGGCTTGGCCACATTTCATATGTTGCTCCCACATTCCTATCCTCTTAACACCATGACTCTAGGATAAGGGGTAGGGACATCTATGGAAAAAATTACAAAATAGGTCATGATTCTACCTAGGAAAACATTGTACATCAACGCCCAGCTAGCAGAAAAATAGGAAGAAACAATTCTTAATCTCTTGGTCTCCCATTCAACAGCTTTTCCTTGGGGATACTAGGATATGAAGGGCATTCCTCCTGAGATCTATACCCATCATATATACACTAAAGATGTCAAACCTGTCAGACAACCCTAGAGGAGATTAAACCTTGCCCTGAAAGATATTGTTAAGACTGAAATAGAGAAATTGCTATAAGCAGAGTTCATATATCCTATCTCAGATAGTCAGTGGGTTTCAACCTTATTCATAGTGCCTAAGAAGAATGGAAAGTGGAGAGTATGTATTGACTATAAAGAGCTAAACAAAGCCACAAAGAAGGATTATTTTCCCTTACCATTCATTGACCAAGTGCTGGACAACCTAGCAGGGAAAAATACTTCTCATTCCTAGATGTATTTCGTGGGATAACTAGATTCAAGTGGCTCCGGAGGACCAGGATAAGACCACCTTTACTTGTTCATGGGGAACTTTTGCATATAGAGTTCTTCCATTTGGACTATGTAACGCTCCAGCTACCTTTCCAAGGGTTGTTTTAGCCATTTTTGCTGAATTGACTAATGAGTGTATGGAAGTCTATATGGATGACTTTACTATGTATGGAGACACCTTTGAAGAATCTCTCACAAACCTAGATAAGGTGCTACAATGTTATGAAAAAAACCAGCTATCCTTAAGCCATGAAAAATGCTTTATGATGGTAGAGGAGGGAATTGTACTTGAACACCACATATCAGCCAAAGGAATCAAAGTAGACTACAACAAAATAGAAGTGATAAAGTAGTGACACTCACTTAAGAACCAAATAGATGTTAGAAGCTTTCTAGGTCATGTAGGATACTATAGGAGATTTATAAAAAATTTCAGCATAATAGTTGCCCCTATGTTTCTTTGCTCACCAAGGATGCTGACTTCTTATGGACAGAGGATTGCCAATCAACATTTGAAACCATTAAAGAGAAACTTACTGTCACACTTGTTTTGAGGGGACCCAGTTGGACTTTACCCTTTCACATACAAACTAATGCTTCAAATGAGTCAATTTGGCCATTCTTAAGACAAAAAGAGGAAGGAGAAGGTATGCATGCCATCTACGACATCAGTAAGAACCTTACCCCAGCAGAAAAAAAAACTATACAACAATTGAAAAGTAAATCTTGGCAGTCATATATGCTATTAACAAATTTAGGTATTACATCACAGGTACAAAATATTTGTGCATATTGATCATGCAACCATTAAGTACTTAATGAACAAACCTAAAGTGGGTGCAAGGATAATTAGATGGCTATTACTATTATAGGAATTTGACATTACCATCATATACAACCTAGGAAAATTCAATTTGGTTGTTAACTTTCTGTCAAGGTTGCATACAGGTGGAGAAAACCAACTAGTGGAAGATAATTTTCCAGATGAACATCTCTTTGTTGTTTCTTCTACTACACCCTGGTTTGCTGACATAGCTAATTTCTTAGCTACATGCTTGTTTCCATCTCATTTCACCTCAAAACAGAAGAAGAAATTGGTAAAAGAAAGTTTATATTACAAATGGCTAAATGGTTTGTTGTTTAAATGTGGTCCTGACTTTATCTTATGCAGGTGCTTGAGAGCTGATGAAATTTTTGATGTATTAAGGGCATGTCATGATGAACCCTGTGGTGGACATTATTCCTCACAAAGAACAATCCATAAAATTCCAGGAGCTGGTTACTACCGGCCCTCTCTCCATAAGGACACCAAGAGGTATGTGCAACAGTGTCATCGGTGCCAAAGTATGGGTCAGCCAACCTTTACCTAGGAAATGTCACTGCACCCTCAAGTAGTGTTGGAACCATTTGAGCAATGGGGTCTAGATTTTGTGGGGCCAATTTCTCCACCTTCTTCAGGAAAAAAATATATTTTGGTCTGCATAGACTATGTAACCAAATGACAGAAGTTTAGGCATTGTAGTTTGCACAGGAAGAAAAAGTTATTGATTTTCTTTATAAAAGAATCTTCTTGAGGTTTGGAGCTCTGAGATCCATAGTTTGATGCAGGAGCATCCCTGGTTCAAGAGCAATCTTGCATCAACCAAAAAAACATTTGCATTTCCGTTTGTTTGCAGTTCAGTTGTTTCCTTTCAATTTCTAGTTCAGTTCAGGCAGTTCAGTCAGTAGCAGTTTCTGTATTTTGGTCCGCATTCTGCCGTAGTTGCATTTCACATCTTGTGGAGCTGGACTTAACATCTAGATTCATTCATCTACATCATATCTAGAATTTAGAACATTTGGATTAAGTACCGGAAAGATATCACTATCAGAAGATCGATTGTTTTCTCAGAACAGAGCATCCTGACAGTCTCTAATAATTAGCTAAAGGAGAAGACTTGCAGAGTATTCCTTGACTTATGGAGCCTAATGACACATCATTTAATGATCTTTGGTTTGTGGTTGACCTTCCCTGAGATCCGTACATCATTCCATTCATTTGCGGAGGTGTTCTACATGATTAGGTCTGACCTATCCATGTACACACGTTACAACTCTTCATTGGAGTTTGTGACCTTCCTTGGCTGATGCGGAGGAATCTTTTGTACCAGAGATGATATATGAGATTGTAATAGATCCCTAGGAAAGTAGTTATTATCATTAGCATAAGTTCATAGTTTAGATTTGGTGTGAAGGAGCTTCAAAGCTATATCTTGTGCATATTTTGATATTCTGTAATCAGGGCTTTAAGCCCTACTTGTAAGACCACATGATGCTAGCCAGATTGTATTTGAATTCTACTATATACTGAATGATTGAATCTATGTTTGTTTCACATCTTTGAGTTGTTTCTTTTGTGTTTACTCTTGTTGTACGGTCTGGACTATTCATTTTGTGAACCCTTCTACCGTGACTGCACCAAGTGGTATCAGAGCAAAAGTTCAAATCTTTGGGAGCGAGTTGAGTGAAGTTGGCAAAGGAGTTCCATAAGATCTTGCTATGGATAGATCACTGAATTGATGTAGGTTACTGGTGTCGCAACCGATCACCAATTGTGAGGCAGTTGTCACCTTGTAGCCTGATCGCCGAACTTGAGGCAGTTTGCACTTGATCCTAGGAAGAATGTCACCGAGGAGAGTTGTTTCCAGGCTGGTAGAATGGATGAGATGATGGAAATGATGAAAACAATGCAAAATCAATTAGATGTTGTTGAAGAAGATAGATGAAGAGGGCTGACACCGAGACCTAATGTTGAAAGTGATGATGAAGAAGAATTTCAATCTGTTGAACAAATTGGTGAAACCCTAGGAGGTGATGAAGAAGAAGAATAAGATCAAGTAAAGATTTTGTGAGCTATTTCAAAGATTGGAAAAAGACCTAGAGTCAATGTGCCGAATTATACTAGTAATTTGAACTTTGAAGAATTGATTGACTAGATAAATGACATGGAAGAATACTTTGAGTGTGAAGAAATTGAAGATTCGAAGAAGGTGAAATTTCTGAAGACAAAATTAAAAGGACATGCTGCTATATGGTGGAAAGAAGTTCAGTTGGAAAGAAATAGAAGAGGAAAAGAAAAGATTACGAAGTGGGATAGGATGGTGACCAAATTGAAGAATTAATTCATACCTGTTGACTATGAGTTGGAGCTATTGAAAAGATTGCAAAACCTAAGACAGAAGGAGAAATCTGTGAAGGAGTACACTGAAGAATTTCATAAGATGATTATAAGGACAAGACATAGTGAAGAAAGCAAGGAGAAAGTGGCTAGATACATCAATGGACTGAGATTGATCATTCAACAAGAACTGAGCTTGGTAAGGATGACATCTTTGAAAGAAGCATATCAGTTTGCCCTGAAAGTTGAAGAGAAGTTGAATAAAAGACATGATCCGAGACATAAAGGTAGAGGAGGTAAATTTAGAATAGAACAAGTTTGACAGCACATTCAGGAAGGAGGACAGAGATAATAATGCTTATTGGAGAGAGAACCAAAAATTTTACTAGAGATAGATGACATTTAGAATAGAACAAGTTTGACAGCACATTCAGGAAGGAGGACAGAGATAATAATGCTTATTGGAGAGAGAACCAAAAATTTTACTGGAGATAGATGACATTTAGAATAGAACAAGTTTGACAGCACATTCAGGAAGGAGGACAGAGATAATAATGCTTATTGGAGAGAGAACCAAAAATTTTACTGGAGAGGAAACCCTAGTGCATACCGGAATGAAGGATACAAAAGAGAGGGAAGAGGATTTGATAAGAAAACATTCAGAGGTATTTGTTTCATGTGTGGAGGTGAAGGACATATAGCATTTGAATGTAATCAGGGTAGTACAAGTAAGAAGACAAAGAACAATGGAAGAGTAGCCTATGTTGAAGAAGAACCTATTGGATCGCCCAGTTCTATTCATAAGTCGGAGAAAGGAGAATCATTGGTGATGAGGAGAGCACTATTTCAAGTAGAAACAAATGAGGAACCACCGTAGAGGAAAAGTTTGTTCAGGACAAGATGCAAATCAGAAGGTAAGTGTTGTAAAGTGATTGATAGTGGTAGTTCAGATAACCTAATTTCAGAGGAGATGGTGAGTAAGTTGAAGTTGGAAAGATTGAAACACCCTAAGCCCTATCAGATAGCATGGATTTAGGATGATCATAAGGTACTAGTGAGTGAACAATGTTTGGTGAAATTTCATATTGGATCATATCATGATGAAGTCTTGTCTGATATTATGCCTATGGATGTTTGTCATATCTTGTTGGGTAGACCTTGGCAGTATGATAGAAAAGCTATACATGATGGGAGAAAGAATACATACACTATAACAGCAAATGGAAAGAGAATTACTTTGATTCCTTTAGAAGATGATCCTAAGAGCAAAGTATGTGGAAATACTAGAATCTGTTTGGTAGATGGAAGAAAATTTCTTGATGGTTTGAGACATGAGAATATGTGTTATGCTTTGATTCCTAAGAAACCTGAAACATTGAAGAAAGAGACTGGAGGAGAACAACCGGAGGAGATAAAAGAGTTGCTAACAGAGTATGAAAACATCATATCAGATAATGTACCTAAAGGATTACCACCTATAAGGAGTATCAGTCATCACATGGATCTTATAGCAAGTTTGCCTAACAAAGCAGCACACAGAATGACACCGACTAAGAATGAAGAATTGAATAGACAGATACAGGAGTTGCTGAGGAAAGGTTTGATCAGAGAAAGTTAAAGTCTTTGTTCAGTACCTGCAGTGTTAGCACCTAAGAAAGATGGCAAATGGCGAATGTGTACTGACTTGAGAGCAATAAACAAGATCACAGTTAAGTATAGATTTCCTTTACCTAGGATGGATGATATCATGGATTGTTTGAGTGCAGCAAGATATTTCACAAAGATAGACTTGAAGAGTGGATACCATCAGATCAGAATTAGAGAGGGAGATGAATGGAAGACTGCTTTTAAGACAAATGAAGAATTGTATGAGTGGTTAGTGATGCCTTTTGGATTGACAAATGCACCGAGTACTTTCATAAGATTGATGAATGAAGTATTGAAGAAATTCTTGGGTAAGTTTGTGATTGTATACTTAGATGATATTGTGATTTTTAGTAAGACAAAAGAGGAACATTTGTGGCATATTAGACAAGTTTTGCAGAGGTTGAGAGAAGAGAAATTATTGATAAACATCAAGAAGTGTAGTTTCATGAAGGAAGAGTTGGTATATTTGGGATTTGTGATTTCTGTGGAGGGATTGAAGATGGACCCTGAGAAAGTGAAAGCAGTTGTTGAATGGCCTACACCAGAGAGCATTGGAGAGGTTAGACCATTTCATGGATTGGCTAGTTTCTACCGGAAGTTCATTAGAAATTTTAGTTCAGTATGTAACCCTATGACAGAGACAATGAGAGGTGACAGGAAAGATTTCAAGTGGACATCTGGAGCAGATAAAAGTTTTGAATTATTGAAGCAGAAAGTGACAGAGCAACCTGTTTTGGCGTTACCGGATTTCAATAAGGTATTTCAAGTTGATTGTGATGCAAGTGGAAATGCGATTGGAGCAGTGTTAAGTCAAGAAGGTAGACCTATAGCATATTTTAGTGAAAAGTTGAATGATGCAAGGAGAAGATATTCAGTTTATGATCAAGAGTTCTATGCCATAATTCAAGCCTTGAAGAAGTGGAGACATTACTTATTGCCTAAGGAGTTTGTACTATATACAGATCATCAAGCTTTGCAGTATTTGAATAGTCAAGGTAAGTTGAATCAAAGACATATGCGATGGGTAGAGTTCATGCAGAGTTATACATTTGTGTTGAAGCATAGGAGTGGCAAATCAAACAAAGTTGCTGATGCATTACGTAGAAGAAGAAACTTGTTGATAGAGATGAGAGTTGAAGTGTTGGGTTTTGATAAATTAAAGAACATGTATGAGGGAGACACTGATTTTGTAGAACCTTGGAAAGCATGCAAGGAACCTGTTGTGACATATAGGAGTAAGTGGCTGGATTATTTCATTCAGGAAGATATGTTGTTTAGAGGAAATCAATTGTGCATACCTAAGAGTTCAATGAGAGACAATTTGATAAAGGAGAAACATAGTGGAGGACTAGCAAGACATTTTAGCATTGATAAGACAGTGGCTTTGGTAAGTGAAAACTAATTTTGGCCTCAGATACATAAGGATGTTAGGAAATTTGTGCAGAGTTGTAGAGTTTGTCAAGTTGCAAAAGGAAGTAGTCAGAATACTGGATTGTATAGACCTTTGACAGTACTGGAGAGACCTTGGGAAGACATAAGCATAGATATTGTAATGGGATTGCCAAAGACACAAAGAGGACATGATTCAATATTTGTAGTGGTGGACAGATTTTCAAAGATGGCTCATTTCATAACTTGTAGGAAGACAACTGATGCAGTGCATGTAGCAGACCTATTTTTCAAGGAGATTGTGAGATTACATGGATTACCTAAGAGTATAATTTCAAACAGAGACACAAAATTTGTTGGATACTTTTGGAAGACACTTTGGAAGAAGATGAAGACAGATTTAAAGTTTAGTTCAACATTTCATCCACAGACAGATGGACAGACAGAGGTAGTGAATAGGAGATTGGGAAACTTGTTGAGATGTTTGGTTGGAGAGAAGACAGGAAGTTGGGATTTGATTCTTTCACAAGCAGAGTTTGCATACAATAATTTAGTAAATAGGAGTACTGGAAGAACACCGTTTGAGATTGTTACTAGAGTAAATCCTAGAGAAGTTGCAGAATTGAGAGACATTGGTATGGAAGAAAAGTGAAGTGCAGAAGTAGAGGAATTTGCAGATCACATGAAGGCAGTGCATAATCAGGTGAAGAAGCATTTGGAGGATATGAACAATAAGCATAAGGAAAAGGTAGATGAGAAGAGAAGACATAAGGAATTTGAAGTGGGAGATGAAGTAATGGTATACTTGAGAAAAGAGAGATTTCCAGTTGGAACATATAACAAGTTGAAGATGAAGAAGTTTGGACCTTGTAAGATACTCAAAAAATTTGATTCTAGATATGCATATGAAGTAGAGTTACTGGAAACATTGGGTATATCACCTATTTTCAACATTGCAAACCTTTATCAGTATCATGAAGTAGAGTTTAGTGACAACATGGAAGAAGATTTGAAGAAGTAGTTACCACAACAAGCACCAGAGCAGATTGAAGACATTTTGGACATCAGATTTGGACACAGCACTAGACGATGACAATACAAAGAATATCTTGTGAAGTGGAAAGGCAGACCGAAAGAAGATTCATCATGGATATCTTAGGTTGAGGTGGACCATCTTGGTTCTCCCCTAGCCCCAACAAAGTGAAGGACTCACTTTTTTCAATAACCCTGGATGTCTGATGCAGGAGCAACCCTGGTTCAAGAGAAATCTTGCATCAACCAAAAAAACATTTGCATTTCAGTTTGTTTGTAGTTCAGTTGTTTCCTTTCATTTTCTAGTTCAATTCAAGTAGTTCAGTTAGTAGCAGTTTTTGTATTTTGGTCTGCATTCTACTGCAGTTGCATTTCACATCTTGTGGAGCTAGACTTAACATCTAGATTCATTCATCTACATCATATCCAAAATTTACGGCATTTGGATTAAGTACCGGAAAGACATCGCTATCAGAAGATCGATTGTTTTCTCAGAACAGAGCATCTTGACAGTCTCTGATAATCAGCTAAAGGAGAAGACTTAAGGAGCATTCCTTGACCTATGGAGCCTAACGACATATCATTCAATGATCTTTGGTTCACGGCTGACCTTCCCTGAGATCTGTACATCATTCCATTCATTTGCGGAGGTGTTCTACATGATTAAGTCTGACCTATCCATGTACACATGTTACAGCTCTTCATTAGAGTTTGTGACCTTCCATGGCTGACGTGGGGGAATCTTTTGTACCAGAGATGATATATAAGGATGTAATAGATCCTTAGGAAAGTAGTTATTATCATTAGCATAAGTTCATAGTTTAGATTTGGTGTGAAGGAGCTTCAAAGCTATATCTTGCGCATATTCTAATATTTTGTAATTAGGGCTTTGAGCCCTACTTGTAAGCCCGCATTATGCTAGCCAAATTGTATTTAAATTCTACTATATACTAAATGATTGAATCTGTGTTTGTTTCATATCTTTGAGTTGTTTATGTTGTGTTTACTCTTTCTGCACGGTCTGGACTATTCATTCTGTGAACCCTCCTACCATAATTGCACCATAGTTTTAGACAGAGAACCACAATTCACTTCTCAGGTAATTCAAGCTTTCACAAATTTATACCAAGTTAAGCATAGGAAGTATTCACCTTACCACCCCCAAGCTAATGGGAAGGTTGAGGTGACAAATAGAGAGCTTAAAAACATCTTGACAAGAATAGTAGCCATGAATAGGAAAGATTGGGCCAACAGGTTACCTGAAGCAGTTTGGGCTTACAATACCACATGGAAGCTAACAACCAAGTTTTCACCCTATGAACTAGTCTATGGAAAGAAACCCATAATGTTCATAGAATTCGAACTGCAAACACTAAAGACCTCATTGGACATTGGGTTACCATTATCCATAGCACAACAAGATAGAATTCTCCAACTCAATGAGTTGGATGAAATCAAGACAAAGGCCATACATCAGACAAAACTTATTCAGTACCAGAGGAAACAATGACATGATCAAGACATCAAAAAGAGGACATTTCAACAAGGGGATTGGATTCTCCTATATGATTCTAAGTTTAGCGAGTTCAAAGGGAAATTACAAACTCATTGGATGGGTCCTTACCAAATTAGGGAAGTCTATGAGAATGGAACAATTTTGCTGCCACCCACTAATGGAGGTCAAGCCACATTCTTAGTAAATGGCCACATAATTCAGCTCTATACAAGACCAACTACTAAGGAGGAATTTGCCAAGGACTTGTGCTTGGTGACAGGGGTCACAGCCTTTGCCACAAGTTGAAGAAATTCAAAGGACAATATAAAAATAAATAAATAAAAAAGAAGGGTATATATATAAGGGAAAGATTGAAAACTAGTAAATGACTATCTTTCTCACCTAAGGAAATAAAACTAGTAAATGGTGGTTCCCTTCACGTAGGATTCTAGCAGAAGTTCTCTAGAGCTAACCAGGCACTTCTGCCATCAAGACAGGAGGCTAGTATCTATTGCTTTATTGTTTGTTTACAAATTTTATTAGGAGTACAGTTTTATTACTTTCACAAGATAGATTTATTTTTATTTAATAGTTGTTTCTAGTAAACACAGGTTTCCAACTTTGTATTAGAATAGGTCATTTTCAACAATCTACTACTTTAGCATTATTTTGGTGTTTTTAGGATTTCATTTCACAAGAGATAAATTAGTAGAATTAATTCCTTAAACAATAAAATTAGTAGGATTAGTTGGAGGACTGTTGATTATGAAGTTCCTTATTGCAAATAGCCTAGGACACAGCCATGGATTTGACACATGAAAAACATGATTAAATGCCAAGGTATAGTGACCCTTGTCAGAAGATATAATTCATTTGAAAGATAATTAAGGTGAATAATAATATAGAAGAGCAGAGGAAGATATGAAATGCATAGAATCAGTTTGAAGGTAGATATTGAGCAAGAATAGCAAACTGCACCATTAGCATACAATAGATGTGTTCTCCATAGCAGTCCTTATATCTATATTATCATTGTAATAGCAGTAAGTTGAGCATTCAGGGAGTAGTAGCTTCCTTGGGTTATAACCCTAAATTAAAGTTGTAAATCAGGGAGTAGTAGCTTCCTTGGGTTGAAGCCCTAAAACAATGTTGTAAAATCTTTTGTAGTGAGCATATTATATTGTGAGATAATCCTCACCGTGGTTTTTTTCTGTTTTAGGTTTTCCACATAAAAATATTGGTGTCATGTGTTGACTCTTGATTTGCATGTTTTCTTTCATGTTTTCAAAGTTGTTCAATTTTATCAGTAAATGTTTGGCTAAAGTTTTCAAGTGTGTTGATTCACCCCCCCCTCTCAGCACCACATTATGTTCAACAAGAAGATCATCCAAATTATTTTTGGAGGACTATAGAGGAAGCATAACACCCAAGTGATATAGAGACAAAGGGGAAGCTTTATAGATAGGGGGAGTATCACAGAAAAGAGGGAGAATCACATCATGAAGGAAAGAAGTATACTAAATGTGCCTTTTCCATTGATGTCAAAGGGGGAGAGATAAATAAATGGGGAGTAAAGCAAAAGGAAAGGATTATGTTTGTGTTGCCATCAATGATAAAGGGGGAGATTGTTGGAAATGTTGTCATTGATGTCGAAGGTG
Source organism: Cunninghamia lanceolata (assembly GCA_027924645.1). Classification (NCBI taxonomy): domain Eukaryota; kingdom Viridiplantae; phylum Streptophyta; class Pinopsida; order Cupressales; family Cupressaceae; genus Cunninghamia; species Cunninghamia lanceolata. The sequence goes on along the minus strand of BSBN01000987.1, from coordinate 11,343,471 downwards.
CATGGACATGCTTTCATTGATGTCAAGAAGGTATTCATTATTGTTATCATTAATAAATAGATGAGATGGTTGTCATTGATGTCAAAGTAGCAATATCATTGTATGCGAGTTGTAAATGTTGGAATCGTCACATGAAGTTACATTCAGTGACATATATAAGATGAATTGGATTAGTTGTTGAGAAGAGGCATCAAGTTACATACAATGACATATATTAGACGAATTGGATCAATCGTTGAGCAGAGGTTGATAAGAGAAGAGTAGAAAATGTAGCAGTAAATATATTGAAGACAAATAGCAGCAAAGTGTATTTAGAAAAGGCCAACTACATTAACAAATATTGGTGCCAATTTCAATGTTTAAATTGCATTCAAATTATGTTATTTATTGGGCAATCAGATCAAGTTTAAATTGAAGATTTAAACTATGTTTTTGGAAGGCCAACTTGCCTTTTTTAATGCCATAAATTGGAGTTTAAATTAACGGTTTAAACTATCTAAGTGAAGTTTAGCCAAATTTCTATTTAGTGCCAAATTAAGGAGTTTAAAGTTTAAAAAATAAATAATATTTAGAAGGTCGACCTCTACATGTATGAAGCGATCCATATATAAGACAAAATAAAACCATGGAGGATAGTGAACTATTGTGTATTTATTATGAGGTGTGATTATAATTATATGAAGTGATGCGATATGAATAAGACAAAGCAACTTGTTAAGAAGGAGTATGATTTGTTTATCAAGTGGTATGATTTGGAAAGAGAAAAGTAGTGATTAGCATATGGTGTGCCCATTCATCATCAAAGGGCATGTCTCCTAGTGGATCGCCTCACTTGGAGAGGTATAAGAAATGAGAAAAAGTGAGAGTTAGATGTGTGGAGAGGAGTGTGGGAAACAAAGATATATATATCATTTAGACACTTACAGATTTGCACATGAGAAACTAAAGAGTTAGAAGTAGAAATATAGAAGAAGAGCTATGCAGATATAAAAGAGTTAGGGCAGATCTTAAGGCAAAAATTTATAAGAAGATAGTGCCATGATTTGGGTCAATTTTGTGAAAAGAGTTTGTGCATGATTTGGATCAGATTTGTGAAAAGAGTTTGTGCATGATTTGGATCAGATTTGTGAAAAGAGTTTGTGCATAATTTGGATCAAATTTATGAAGAAAGGATATTGTGTGGGTTGTGATTAGATTTGTAAGAAGAAGTGTATCGACATTCAAATCATGTGAAGACATAACATTCATTGAAGAGTTCATATGTTGGTGCTTAGTTACAGGGATTGGTGTCTTCAGTGGGTTGGTGCTCATGAATTCTACAAACAAAGATTGGTGTCTCTAGTGGGTTGGTGCTCACAAATTTTACAAGAGGGGATTGGAGTCTCCTTTAGGTTGGTGCCTACAAATCTTGTAAGAGAATTATATATATAAGCAATATTTTTCCATGGTTTTCTCCATTAAGGGTTTCCACGTAAATCTTATGTTCTTCTTGTGTTGATCTTAATTGAATGATATTGTGCAATTGATGTTATTGTGGTTGTTATTTTGAAAAAGTAAAAGTTTGTCTTATACTGATTCACCCCCCTCTCAGTATAAGTGTGTGCTCATCAGGTAGATGCATGATAGTGTTTTCCCATCGACAAGTTGAGGGAGAGTATCATCCAGGAGATGAGGATAGATGACGATAATAAGGTAGTTGAACCATCATAAATGAGAACCTCACACACTATCACAGCTTGGAAATTCATCTATTTGAACGATGCTTGATAAACACTTAAAAGCGTAATAGGAGTCATCGTAAGTTAGTTGCAATAAGTTATCATATTATTCAATGTAATATTTAATATCAATTTATATTATTGCCATCAACATAATATAGTCAAAAGAAGGAATGATTATTGCAAGTAGTTGCTTGCAAGATTTGTGTCTTATTTGTTGGTTCATTATTTAACATGAGTTTTATAATTTAGTTTTGTTACAAAAGTTAATAATTGCTTTTGTACATATATTATATTTTAAACCTCCTCTTTAAATAACCATTTTTAGTGGAAGGGTAGGTGGTGCCATTATGGCACACTCCTTGTAGTAATGGACGTTAAAAATAGCTAGATATAGTGGGGAATAAAGACTCTGGTAGTGCTGGAAAACATGGAGAATATTGAGGGCATGTTGGTTTTACTCTTCAAAGAAAATAAGGGATTAATGATTAGGTGGAGAAGAGGGAAGGATACAACAATGGGGAAGGAAAAGGAGAGTAGACGTATTAGGGGAGAAAGCATTTGAAATGAGGGCTCACACAAATTTTTTCCATGCCCTACTAGTAGAAGGGGAGAGAGAGCATATTGGTGTGACTTTTGGGAAAAGTAGTAGTGAGAAGTCTTTAGCACATAGAATTTGATTTTTAAGGTATGATTTAGATTACCAAAATTTATCTTTTGAATAAGAAATACTCTCCAGCTGATTGATCCTTTAGCATAGTTGATGCTACTCTAGTCATTGTGTTTATATTTCTAAAATATCTTCCTTCAACATATTCTTCTGGATCATGTCTTAGAACTTCTATTAAATGCTTGCATGTCAATGCATGTTAAATGCATGTATTCCTATTAATGTATTCTCATTTGGGAATCATTAATTTCCTCTGTAAACTAATCGATGTTTACATTTTACCATTGAATAAGTCTATTCTTCTATATATTAATATGAAACCTCTGAGTCATATCGACTCATACATATTCTTATGTATGCAATCCAACTGAATCATATCGATTCATAAATATAATATAGTTATGAGTATCTAGCATTGAGTAAGGCAACACTTAATCATATTGATTCTTTAATGTCTAAGAAAATATATGTTTAAATTATACTTAATCTCATCAAAAATTAATAATAAATAAAATATGCAATAAGATTTACAAAATATAAGTATGCCCTATATATCAGTGTTAACATGATCTATGTTTAAGAAATAATGAAAAGATTTTATTTCTAGCTCAAATTATTTTTTATGGGAATATATTACTTATTAAAAGTAGTAAAAAAATATAATAAACCCTTTACTAACAAATAACCAATTTTGAGAAATTATTTAATAAAAGAATTTAAAAATTAGAATTAAAATCTACATAAAAAATCTCACAAATAATTAGTTTGCATTGTCTTCAAATTCTTAACCATTTGCTCATTATAGTTGATAGAATTTTTAAAAAAATATTAAAAATGGTAATATTCATTACCCCTAAAGGCCAAGAAGTGACACTATTTTACTAAAACCCAACAACACACCATCAACAACACCTATGTCATATGATAAAATTTATATTATGGTATATTAAATATTCCAACTAAATATTTTATCACACATTTGGATACACATAAACAATAAATGTAAGCTAGAATAATTATTGAATCCACACAATATCTAACACATAATAATCATCCATCAAGTAAAGTCTCCATGTCAAATTACATCAGGATGGGACAAAATAATAATAAAGAAAAGAGGTTAATAATTTGAGATATTACAACATGCAATTGAAAACTAGCTTAGGAAGATCAACAAAGAAAAGCTCATTCAAGGATCATAAATCTCCCTTTCTAACAAAGTCTTAGGCTTTACCTTTTATACATCAATATATTTCCTAGAAAATTCAATTGACTCATGCCTAAACAACTATTCAATTTGTTGTAGCAACAAATGATCCATGTGTTATTATCTCCATTTTGACTCAAATACAACTTCTACCCTTTTATCTTAGACAACACACAAACTTTGAAATATTTTTTCAAGAACTTTGGTAAAAATCATAATATCTAATAGTATTTAACCAAAACTTTTCTAATTTTACAAGATTACAAGATTCACATACTTTTGTGCATACTTAATCTTAAAAATCCTAGCAAAGGTATATGATTTTTTTTACAAATTTACCAAATAATCTACACCATCATCTACTACACTTTAATATATTCATGCTCATGTAATTTTTTCTTAATCTTTTCTCATTTGTGCTAACTTTTATAAGAAACTTAAAAAAACCAAACATCTTGGTTTTGGCATACCTATTTTTGTGCTTTATGACTCCAATGACATACATGGCTCCAAGTTCTTAGGAAATCATTCCTAAACAAGCAATAGAACTAAAATGTTGTGATAATTTGTTGGTGCACACACACACAACCATTATGTCATCCTACAAAAACTGATGGCCCCCCCAACTAGACTTACTGAATAAGTTAGTATGTTAGATCTTATGAGAAACCATGATAAAGTTATTAGTGTGCAAGAAGTTAGTATGATGTAAGTTTTTGTGTGTGGATTTATCCATACTTTAACAAATTTTTATTGTACTAGGTCCATCAACAAATAAACAACACAAGGAAATAGTACAAAACATATTCTATTAAATTTGAATGAATTTTTACATTACTTAGTATTATTGGGGTTAGCCAAGATCAACAAGCAAGAATACTACCACAAGCTACAAGCACACAATAAGATAAATAATATTGCCAAAAGATGAATATAATGTACATAGAAGAGTGTACAAATAGGTGAAGTGTTTGAGTCGAATCAAAAGTCAACTTCAACTCTCAAAGAGTGGTGGCGAGTTTGCTCCACAAAGTGGCATGAAATAGGTGACACATACTTTGGAAGAGTTTTGAACAACTATTCAAGTTGCCACATACCTACCTAAGGTGGCTTAACACCATGTGTAGTTTACATGTATAATTACTTATTAAATAATAATTAATAACATTAAAATTCTACACTAACAAGTATAACTTCGCACAACAATGTTCATAGCTAAATTCTATTACTACATTTCTTACCTAATTATCTAAACTTATTTACTTGTGGCTATATATCACCTTTTGTTCCTATTTTATCTCACCCCTATGTCTTATGTCCACCCCTTCTTATACAAGTCCAATAAGATTATTACTTGGTGTATCTAGATTCTTTGAACATGAAGGTGTGATTGTCTGCAAAGTACTTTACTCTCCTTCATGCTAAAATTGTTTTTCTTCTAATAACCCTACCAATTAAGCCATATGCACAAATCTCATGAATATATTCAAATCATTTTACATTATGTGAACATAAAAATGTGAAATCAAAATAAAGAATAAAACCTTAAAGATTAAACCCTTGTTTCACACCTAACTATCACTCAGTTAAAGCATAGGAATCAACAAAGAATGAATGAAATAGCATGAAATCTCACTCAAATCAACTCCTGTTGTACTGTGAAGGTAGTTTTTCTCAAGTATTGATAGATGTGGTTGCTCAAAGTAGTAGCATGATGTTGTGTTCTTGTTCATAATAAAAATGGCTCACATAAGGGTCCATTTATAGATTTTTGGATTGGATGATCAATGGTCAAGATTGGTTGAGAATTGGTTGAGAGATTAGTGGTGAGTATTGACTTTGTTGGGTAGTTGGAGGATGGAGGGAGGAGATTAATTGAGATTTTTAAATTTTATTTTGAACTTGTGGGAGATGGTTACAAAATGAGTGGTGGAGAATAAAATAAACTTCTAATTCTTTTATTTACTTCTTAGGTAGTTGAGTGGAAAAAAAAAATTAATAAATTAATATTTATTAATTTATGTGAAGTGGGAAGGGGATTAAATAAATAAGTTGTTTTAATTTATTTAATGAATAGGATAAAATGTGGTAGGTGTGGCTAGGATGGTGGGTGATTTTTAGATGTATACACATTCATTCCATTGTTACATCACTCTGCACATGGTGCATAAGAGTACTAGCAATCACAACTATTCTCTACTACTCTATATTTCACTAGTTATTCCCTGTGTATTCATACATTATTTTCCTTCTCTATGTCTATGCATTTATGTTCTCTTCTTTCCCTCTTATCCTATCTATTCCTACACATTATGTTGTGGATCTTTACCTTGAACACATGGCTTTTATTAAACATGAAATGCTTAGATTTCCTTTGTCCTCCAGTCACTTTCCTTATCCTAAAACCCACTAGCTTAACCATGTGTTGGAATTCCTACCTCCAACAAATGAAGATATATTTTCTCATAAGCCAAAATTTGACATTAATTGATGATTACTCCATATTCATATCAATCTACTATATTAATACCAAAGATGAAGCCTCTTCCAAGTTTAGGGACTTCAAGGCCATGGTGGAGAATCAATTTGATTGGATAATAAAGTGACTTAGTTCAAATAGGGGGTGGAGTACATAAGAAAATAGTTTGAGAAATTTCTCATTGACCATGGTATAGCTCACTAATATATAGTACACTACACCCCACATTAACAAAATGTGGTAGTCAAGAGGAAAAAATATGTTAGTATATAGAGATAGTTAGATGTATGCAACATATTAGACATATGGATTTGAAGTTCCATGGGGATGTTATTGTATATGACACACATTTCATCTAATCTAATCCAATTTGTATAGCTAAGGATTTACCTCCATTGGAACGTCTTATAGTTGAGAAACCAGAAAATTATCATTTGAGTCTTGGGATTTGATGCTTGGGTTCATGTCCAAAAGGAAAACCATGACAAACCAAAACCTAAGATTTGCAGGTTTTCTAGTTGGGTATAGTGAGGAGTCTAAAGAATATATATTATTCAACCCTAAAAAGTTTAGTTATTGTTTATTTAGAAGGGTGATGTCTTTCTCAAATACCTCCATCACATATCTTCTATAGCTATTCCTAATGTTTTGGCCCCTAATGACTAATCTTAAATTATTCCCACATTAGTTGATATTGGTATAAATATTGTCCATCACTTTGGCTAGTATTTTAGATTCTTTCCTTCATGAGAACAATAGCATTCCTTATTCAACTTCCATTATGGAAGATCCCATTGATTAGTACATTACTTGAGAATTTCTTATAATTCTTATATACTCTAAGGATGCTTTGATCTCATTTCTATATAAGAATTCATATTTCTTAATGTGTCATTCCTATTCCAAGAAGAATGCCTAAGAAATGTACTATACAATATTGGAGGATGCTACTTCCATTCTTTAGGATCTTAGTGAGGCATATAAAATAAAATGATCAAGGAAACAAGATCGCATATTTCAATATTTTGATATTATCTCTTATCATCAAGCTTAAGGGCACACACATTAGGAAGAGTTGATGTAGGAAGAATATGATACCCTTATGTGAAATGATGCATGATATCCTTTTCTACAACCTTATAAGGCCAAAATATTATGGTTTGTAAAAGGGGTGGTGGGACAAGCACAAGTCAAGCCTTATGGACCTAAGGGATTTTCTTAGAAAGAAGGGATCGACTATAACCCATTTCTCATGTTGTCAAGATCAAATACCATTTGTATTGTTCTCTTTTATTGCACCCCTTAAGTGGGAATTTTACTAGATGTATGTTAAGAATGATTTTCTTGATGGGAACCTACAAGAGGATATTTTTAATGGAGAAACCACCTATTTTTTAGTAAGATGAAAATTTTCCACTTGTTTATAGATTCAAGAATTCTTTATATAGGATCAAGAAATCCCTAGAGCTTGGTATGATAAGATGCATTAATTTTTCATTTTTGTGGAATTTGTTAGATGTGAGGCTGACTATGGCCTCTATATTTACCATCTTGATGACAATATTTTCATAATTGTGTTGTATGTTAATAGGAGACTTGTATTTTCTCATGCAAGAGATCAATGCGAAACCAAATGATTACTTTGTAATCACTAATATGGCCATTTTATACCCATTAGGAGTCAAAATATCATAGAATACATATAAGAATTCCATCTCTTAGATAAAATATTCCTTGAATCTTCTTTGGTGATTTTTTGTTCCTAATTGTAATCCATATTTCACTCCAATATCAATGGATACATAGATTAAGGTTTTTTTCCAATGCTTAAATTGGCTCTTATTTATCCTATTATCTAGAGGTCTTTGGTGGGGGTATCATCTACCTTATGAATGCTTGACTTGAAATTTCCTTTACTACTAGTGTATTTTAAAGGTTCATATAGACATCTCGTAGTTTTCATCTTTAAGAAGCCAAGAATATTGTTTGATACATCAAAGGAGAACTTTGTATTAGGACTCAATTCATAGCAACTATTGCTCATCTTCTTTTAGGATTCTATGATGTCTACTCTATAAGATATCTTAATATCTAGAAGAGAACCTTTGGAGCCTACATTTTTCCACTTAGGTCCAGCCCCATATATTAAAATACAAATAAGAAAGCTTCTATTTCTATATCTACTAATGAGGCTAAATGACATAATGCAAAGGAGGTAGCATTTCAACTCATGTGTGATAGAGCTTATGCTCCAAACTACAATCAAACATCTTCAAAATTAGCCACCACATAGCTCACTAAAGGTTGATTATCCCTGCTATTACATACATAAAGTTTTGTACTAAAAAACATAAGTGCATTAAGTTGTATTGCCATAAATTTAAAAAATTATTGTAAATCAACTAGGAATACTAGAAAATACTTGCAAAACAAACAAATGTTAAAAGAAAATATTTTTGGTTGATGCAAGATTGTTCTTACACCATGGATGCTCCTACATCAAACAACCTAAATAATTGAAAAGTGAGGCTCTCACTTTCACTCAAGTTGTTAAGATAAAGGGTAACCAAGTTGGTCAACCCTAGCTCTAGACATCCATGTAGAATCTTCATTATCTCATCCTTCCACTTCACCAAATATTCTTCATATTTTCTCTTTTTTTGCGCTCCTCCCCATTCTACTATCAACTATCTCTTCAATTTATTTTGCTTCCTACTTAGGCGCCTATTTACCCTAATCCACCTCTATTATGTGATCTTCTGATTCCTCTTCATGGTACTTATACAAATTGGTAATGTTAAATATTAGCAATATATCAAGGTCTCCCAATAATTCTACCTCGTGCATTTCTTTAGTCAAATTTCTTAACAATTTTACAAGGACCAAATTTCTTCATTTTTAACTTATTATATGTCCCCTATTGAAATATTTCCTTAGATAAACCATCACTTCATCTCCTACCCCATGTTCTTTATTCTGAGCCTCTTCTAATCAGTATGTTCTTTATACTTGTGATTCATTTTCTCCAATTGAATTTTTACTTCTTGACATAAATTTCTCATATATTCTACATAATTCTCAGCTATAGCACTCTTCTTATGGCTTGCAGTAAAATATCTCAATTTTGAAACATTCTTTGGATTCTATCCACATGTAATCTCAAATGGTTCTTTATTCATCCATTTGTTTATAGATGATATGTTGAACTAAATTCAACTTGTTGGAAGAATAAATAAAATATTTGATTGTATTTTATTTTTGGAGATTGAGAGGATTTTAAATAAATTTGATTTATTTATTTAAATTTGGAGGAATGAATTGACTTTAATTAAATAATTTAAGAATTATTTAATTGTTTGGAAGAATTTAATTAAATAAAGGATTTTTATTTAATTTTGACTTTAGAAGATGTAATTAAATATTTCGATATTTAATTAATTTAGAAGAATATGAATCAAATAAATAAATTTGTTTATTTATTTATTGATAGAAGAATTAGAATGAAATAAATATTAAGAATATTTATTTAGACTGAATCGTATCATTTTTAGGCATATACATTTTGCCCCTCTTTGATGTGATGTTCGAGATGATAAGATTTGTGTCGAGTAACATCATTTCAAAGAAGCTAAGGTATAGATGGAAGAAAAATATGACAATCAAAAGATAGGATGAGGATGCCCCCTCAGGAGATTGGCCAAGGAGAGAGATTCGAGGGTGCGAGATAGACAATCTCACGATGAAGAAGGTTGGAAGAATAGGTTGGGATGAAGAAAATGGTTGAAAAAAGAGTTGGATGACACGCGATGCAAGATAGAATGATAACACACACAAGCAAGCAAGCAAGTATGCACAAATGATACAAGAACAAACAAGGCATTGCCCCTATCAAATGGTAAACCAACGATATACGACAGTGTTGTCATGGCGGGGAATGATAGATCCCTAGAGCAACACAAAGGATAGTGTCTGGTTTCAGGAAATGAAACATGTCGTGTAAGACACGTGTATTGGTCTGATTTCAACAATGTGACATCCTATATAAGACAATTGATTGATTGTAACTAATCGAGTTAGTTTATGACCAGACAAGGATCAAGACCATTGATTTTGATTGGATCATTTGACAAGATTGACTTGAGTCGATTGGTATGGATTAAGGACGAACTTGCATTTGGATCATTGCTCAGGTTGACAGAAATTGAGAAGAATGGACCACAACGATAGATAGAATACTAATTGATAGAAGAATGACTTGATAGAAGGAATCACAAGCTTTTATTTGTAAACATTGATACTCTACAGTTCAGATCTTTTATTGCATGGGATATGGATGCTTTGGAAATTTTTATTACATGGGATATGGATGTATAATGGATGCGAATGGTGTTTGCTTTTGACATCTTGATCGTGCAAGTATTTTGAAGTGATTGTTTCATCATTAGGCTCTTTTTTTTGTGGTACTTTTTCTGAATGTTGTAAGTTAATACAGGCATCTAGGTATAATTGAACTGAGATGACCTGAGTACTACTTACATGGATTTTGATTTAGTAAGTTAATACAAGCATCAAGGTATAATTGAACCAAGATGACCTGAGTATTTCTTGCGTATCAACAGACAAGGATTGCCCCTTTCATGTTAGACCTCTGATGTCCTCGATGATCTTTTGCTGATCATGTCTTTAGATCGATGATCTTTTGTCGATCATGTCTTTAGACAAGGAGTCACATTACTAAAGTTTAATCCTCAAACAGAAAATAAAGAAAAGAATCATGCCCCCATCATAGCATCTCTAGCTTTTGGCATCCTCGAGTAGCATAGAAAGACATGATAAAAAAAAATCAAGACCCCGTAACTTAACCATGATTCCAACCACAAAACATTTTTGCATTTAGATGTGTTTGCTTCTTGCCATAATTTGGATAGAATCAGTTTGAATGCCTTAGGTGCTTGTTTGCTTTGCCTTGGATAGGTTGATGTTTTACGTCAAGATTTTTGTTTGAAAAGCGGGTTTTGCTTGCGCTTGCTTGCCTGGTGAAAGATTCCACAATCCTTATTGGTGAGACGGACCCTAAGGGACTGACCTAGTGCCTCAGGGGCTCATTGCTAAATGGCCTTGCCTACGTGACGACGCAGAGGCAACGTAGTTCAAAGTAAACCCTAATGGACCTAAGACCTAGGTGATAGAACGTGGACACAGAGGATAGAAGGACTAGACACGTGAGGAATGGGACAGTGGAGCCTTAGGGGCGCATTTGAATAATCACCTTGCCTACGTGACAATGCAGAGGCAACATAGTTCATGGATTTGGACCATGTGGATACTAACGACAGACACTATGTAAGGCTAACACTGTGGATAGGGTACTGGATAAAACCTTGGTTGACAAGGTGACTAAAGAGAGAGTATCAAGCCATGATAGGTTATCACCAGGATTTTGCTATGGAATAGATATGGATCAAATGGGACATAAGTGAAGGAAGAATGGACACAAGGTGAGTGGTTTCCCAAAGATGGAGGAAGCGGTTTATCACAAGTAACGTCTCTTTACCAAGTTTTCACCACTTGTTTTTATTTGCACGAAAGCTAGGAAGTATGCATGATGCCTGTTTGCCAGGTTTTCATCATGATACCTATCCAAGGTGCCTGTTTGCTAGGTTTTCACCAAAGGACAATTTTTTTTTTGTATTTTTTTGGTTTTTTGATTTTTTTGTATTTTTCTGGTTTTTTATTTTTTGTATTTTTCTAGTTTTTTGATTTTTTTTATATTTTATGCCCCCCTTACATTGGGATTCTCTTAGGTATAGAACCGGTGAAGATGCATGCTGTTGATTGGGTCATCAAATAGCTCACCTTCTAATGTTGCTAACTGATATGCCCTCGATCCATAAGCTGCTACGATCACATAAGACCCAAGCCAGTTGGGTTCAAATTTGCCTTTCTTTTCCTGATCCTATTGATTACAAGGGTTTTCTTTAAGTACTAGATCTCCAACTTTAAAGACTCTTCGGCAGACTCTATGGTTGTAGCTTCGTGACATCATTTGTTGATATGCCTTGAGATGATCAAAGGCTTTCTATCTCTTTTCCTCTAGCAACTCTAGTTCTTGCAATCTGGAAACTCTGTATTCTTCATTTGTTATGAGACCTTTTAACGACACTCTTAGAGAGGGTAACTCGACCTTGATGGGCAGGATAGCTTTTGATCCGTATACAAGGACATAAGGGGTAGCACCTGTGGGAGTGTGTATGCTGGTTCTGTAGGCCCACAGAGCAGGATTGAGTCGGATGTGACAATCACGGCTACCATCATTGACTATCTTCTTGAGGAGTTTCAAGATGGTCTTGTTGGATGCTTCTGCTTGACCGTTACCTTGGGGGTAATAGGGTGTGAAGAAATGGTGCTAGATTTTGAATCGGTCACAGAGTTCTTGGACATCCTAGTTTTTGAAGGGTCTTATGTTATCCGTGATAATGGATGAAGGAATTTCGTATCTGCAGATGAGGTAGTTGAGGATGAATGAGGAGATTTGCTTACCTGTGATGGTGGTGAGGGGGACGGCTTCAATCCACTTGGTAAAGTACTCAGTGGCAGTTATTATGAATTTGTGGCCATTGGATGAGGGTGGGTGGATTTTGCCCACAAGGTCGAGTCCCCATTGACAAAAGGGCCAAGGTGTCGTTAAAGGTCTCAGCTCTTGAGCTGCTACATGTATTAGGTTCCCGTGTATCTGGCATTGCTTACACTTCTTCACAAACTAAAATGAATCTGTTTCCATGTTCAGCCAATAATTACCCAAATGCATGAGTTTCTTAGCTAAGGAAGGACCGTTAGAGTGTGTTCCATAAATTCCTTTGTGCATATCTTGCAAGGTGGTTTGAGATTTTTCTTGTTCTAAACAACGGAGTAAAGTACCATCTAGACCACGTCAGTATAGGGTGTCGGAAATAATGGTATAATGAGAGGTTTGGATTATAAAGGTTTGACGTTGGTTTGAAGACAAGTCAGGTGGGAGGGTATTGTCCTTGAGGTAAGTGTAAACCTTACCTTACCAAGGTGAATCAGATCCAACTAATAGGCATATGGAGTGGGTTTCAGGAAGATCATAAGCTGGTTGCTGAATTGATTCCACTAAGAACTCATACCGTGACTCATTCTCTGGGATTTCAAGAAGAGAGGCAAGGGTTGCCATGGCATCTGTTGTTTTATTTTCAATGCGATGTATCTACTCAAAAGAGATGATCACAAAGTATGCCTTAAAGACATTGACCATCCGCTTGTATGGGACAAGCTTCTCATCTTTGGTTTGGTAATCGTCATTGACCTGATTGATTGCTAGTTGAGAATGAACATAGACATGTAGCTCTTTGATTTTCCACTCTGTTGTCATTTTGAGACCAATGACTAAGGCTTCATATTCTGCTATGTTGTTTGTGCATGGAAATAACAGATGATAAGACTTCGGTATGGTGTCGCCATGAGGAGTTTCAAACAAGATTCCCGCCCTTGATCCATGGTTTGTGTAGGACCCATCAAAGTAAAGTTTCCAAGAATGTATTGATATATTGAATAAGGATTCATCTGGAAACTCAAATTACATTAGTGTGGTGTCCTATAGTGGTGCATCTACTAACTGATCAGCGATGACTTGCCCCTTGATAGCCTTTCTGTCTACATACTCAATGTCGTATTCACTTGAGAGCATTACCCATTTGGCTAGGTGACCTATTAGAGATGCTTTGCTTAGTAGGTACTTCAGTGGATCTATTTTTGCAATAAGTTTGACTGGTTTCACTCCTGGATCTAGTGGAAGATGATGTAGAATCAAATCTGGATCTAACCCTGGCATATCTACGTATGACCAAGCAAATATTGACTTGCTTTTTCTTGAAGAATGGTACAAACTTAGTCTTTTCTAGTGGGGTTAGAGACTTGGCAAAGTGAATGATCTTAGGTTGTTCCTCTATTCCAATGTTAATAGGTTTTGTAGGTTCCACAACAATCTGAGACTTCTCCTGGTGCATGTCATCAGGGAGAGTGTCAATCCTTCCATCGTCAGGTGCCATAGTTGGGTTTTCACCATCGGATGCATCCTTTCTTTTTACTATTTTGGGATCTGACACTACCGCGGGGCAGTTTTCAGCATCAGATCCAATTTTTATTTTGATATTTTTGTGACTGGAAGGCTTGGCACCCTCTCTGAAATAAGCCATAGTATTAAGTTCAATGGCAAAGCCAACTTTATGATCTCCTTTAGGTAGGTGGTCCCTAAGTTCCATGTAGTCAATATACACATCATCATTTTGGAACATATCTAGTTGCAGGGTTCCTTGCAGATCCCAGTCAATAAGTTCAGGATGCATAAGGGGGAGGGAGTCGGAGGATAAATCTAATTCGTTGATAGTTGGTAGGGAGAGTGTTCGAGATGGTACTTTCCTCCAAATTATTTATTGCAATAGAACTCGAACCTTCCTCGAAAGTTGTATTCTCAGCGATAGGAAAATCACACTCTAACGGTCTATGCGGTAGCGTTTGTCTCTCACGGTAGGGGCTATAAGTTTGAATGGTGTCAACCTCTTTGTTGTCATAGGAGTGCTCTGTCAACTCATCCCACTCATACTCATTGGAATCTGTGTCACTATCCTCTTGAAGGGTATGGATCATTTCCACAAGACAACCATTTGATTTAGCTTTGCCCTTATCCTTATATCCTAGACCTTTTGTAATTCTAGCCAATGAGGACGAAGAGGGTTGAATGGGTTCTATAATTCCTTTTTTTCTGAGGCCAATGGGGCCTTGTCCTTCATAACCCATTATGTGTAGGATAGACTCATCTCGCCCATAGATTTCTGTTGGGAGCTTAGGTGGTTCTTATTGTGTGCTCTCTTCTTCTTCTGTGTAGAGCCATTGTAAGACATCTCTTTCCTCTGTTTCATCTGATAGGGTCCCCCATTTTACAAAGGGAGCTATGGGAGGTGCAGGAGGAGCAGATGGCTTTGGAAAATACTTGGGTTGCCCAAAGGATCTAGGAGTTAGAGGCAATTTGGCCAAGTTGAGGCTGTGCTCGATGGAGTATTCCCCTACTCCTGTTTCTTTGATGGTAATTTTCTTCTCTTTGGGCTTGGATGAGGAAGCTTCAGAGGTAGAATCATGTTGTGGGGTAGGGGATGTAGATGCTCTATTGTTGGGTATGATGCAATCAGGTTTTGAAAGGACAGAGTTACAATGCTGAAAGGGGTCAAGATCACCTTGGATGGTGACTTGCTTGCCGTTATGAGGGAATTTTATGCATTGGTGATAGGTAGAAGGCACAACTTTCATGGCATGAATCCATGGTCTACCTAGGAGAATATTATAGGCTAGCTCCCTATCTAGGACTTGGCACACAACGTCTTTTATCACCGGTCCCACTTGTATGGGTAATACCACTGTTCCTTTGGTAGTTCTCTCCTCTTCATCATAGGATTTGATAGTAATCTTCTTCCTTGGATCAACTACATTTTTAGAGAACCCCAATGTAAGGATTAGCTTGAGTGTGCAAATAATTAAACCAGCACCCCCATCAATGAGAACCCTCTTGATGCGGTGCTTATGGATGAAGGTGACGATATGTAAGGGGGTGTTATGAGGCTGAGACACTGAGAGGTCATCCTATTCGGTAAATGATATGGTACTTGAGGAGGTCAGATTACCTACCATGGCTTGAAACTTCTCTTGGGCCAAGTTAGTGGGTACAGTTGTTTCCACCAAGGCTTTATTGAGAATCTCCTTGTGGGAAGGAGATAGACGCAACAACTCTAAGACATAAATGTGGCAGGAGTCTTCCGTAGTTGGTCTATGACACTATACTGATGGGAGTTGGACTGAGAAGGTGATGACCTTGGAGGGAGGGTATTCAACGTGACCTTACCACTGCAGGTGATGATGATGCAATCAGTTTTGTTGGGTCCTGATTGTTGGTTAGACGTAACCATATTGATTTGTGGGACATGCTCTGATATGCAATTGATGGTATAATCAAATGGTACACTTGCGTAATTGGCATTACTATTCCCATTATTCTGATTTTCCTATTACGGTTGTTGTTGTGGTTGCCATTATTGTTGTTGCTATTGTTTTTGTTGTTATACGGCCTGTCGTGATTGAGAAGTGGATCTTTGTAAGCCACATGCGTCTCATTAGAAGTATGTTGTTGAGCACCTCCTTGATTTTGATCAAGTATGTCTTGAATAACATGTTCGAGATGGATACAATTGTTGGTTGTATGTCCTCTTCCTCTATGATACTCACAAAAGTCGGTGTCTTTCCAATAGTGAGGTTTTATTTGAGGTTCATAATCACTTGTTGGCGGTAGAGTGATTTAATTGTTGGCCAATAGATTCCTTAATGTAGATTCTTGGGACTCACCCAGCGATGTGAACTTTCACCTTGGATTTGAGTTGAGCCATGGTCTTGGCTCTTGAGAGAATGTTTTGTTGGGTGTAGCATTGCTTGCCTTTGCTTTGAGAGTGAATATTGGTTGTTGTTTGGGAGCCACTACTTTGGCATCAACTACTCTGTCATTGATGAAATTTTTATTCTTAGTCCAAAGCTTTGATTTGTCAGTCATGTAGTTGAAGGTAGGTGTGTCCTTGTATAACTTGATTTGCCCCTTGGCAATCATATCTTTCTTGATGAACAATCCCATTTCAATGACCTTCGAAAATGAGGTAGGGCATTGAATTTGGATTTGATAGCTTAGATCGGAGTTGAGGTTGTGGACAAACATCTCCATTAATTGATTCTCAGGTACATCATATGAGCATTTGCTTGCTAGTTGTCTCCACCTTTGTAGGAAGGAGGCAAATGATTCGCCACTCTTTTGCTTGGTATTGCATAGATCAAGCATGGAGACTTCGTGTTCAATATTGTACGAGAAGTGTGTGATGAATTTGTTGACTAACTCATCAAAAGTTTTGATGCCTAGTGGAAGCCGTGAGAGCCACTCCATGGCTTGACTACATAGAGATCTAGGGAATAGTCTCATTAAGAAAGTCTCATTGTGAGCTACTTCCATGCATGTGGCGTTGAATTCCCTAATGTGATCTCTAGGGTCCCCTTTCCCTTTGTACTTGTCAAACTTAGGAACTTCGAATCGAAAGGGGAATGGTACCATGTTCAAACTTTTATCAAAGGGGTACGGTGCGATATCTTCCAAGGAGTATGTTTTAGTGTTTGTACCCATCTTGAGATCTATTATTTGTTGAGTTAGACTCTCGATTTGTTTCCTCATTTCTTCCATAGGTGTGTTTTGGTCTATGACTTTCTTTCCTTTGTCCTCACCAGTGTGGTGTTCATGATTATCCTCTACGGTCTCTTTGATTTTGCTTAGATCGAAATCAGCGGGGAGCTTAAGTCCAAGATTTGCAAGATGAATAAAATACTTGTGAGGGTCCTCATGGAGCACTTTCTCCAGCAAGCGTTGGAATTTCTGATCTTGGAGGTGTCCTTGATAATCTTCATGAGAGATTTCCTCATCACTATCATGAGGGGTGACAATACGGTCAGATGATCCGGCCATTTCAAGTTGCTTTTGGTATTGAGATCTAGTAAGAACCATGCAAGGCGACGTGGGATGTGGTGGGATGAAACTAAAGATTTTGGCAAGATGCCAGTGGAGACTACTGAGAATAGGATACTTATGACAAGATTTGGACAAGGGACTCTCTAAATCAATGATTCCAAGTAAGACGGCCGATACAAGATGATAGCCACTAGTAAGGGTACTCGATACCTGTCTTACTGTGTAGGGGCTAGTCATGCACCAAGACCACTAGCGAAGTTCTGCGACTTACGAGGGTTACTTGAATCCAAAATGATCTGAAAAAGGGGCCTATGCTAACCTGATATGGGATACTTTTGACTTTGCCTAGGAAGACCTGGTAGAAGGTGGACGAGATGACCGATGAAAGAGAGGGTATGCTATGGAATGGATGGGAAAAAGTGACTGCAAGGTAAGATCTAATCTCAGAACTTGGAACTAGGCTGAAATGGGTACCCAAAAATGGAAAAACTTTCCTCTCAAAGACTGTGGAAGTACTCACTGTCATGCATGTGCTGGAACAGATGCGCATCATAAACTGGTAAATACGAGAAAAGTTAGTATAGATGCGCAATACTGGTGAACTTTAGATGCGCAGCAACAAGTGGTAAAAGCATAGTAGGTCAGCACAGATGCGCAGCAAGTCGATACAAATGCGCAACAAAAAAGGATAAATGTGTCGCTTTGGTTTTTTAGTGTTTTTTGCAAGTTTTTGGCAATTTTCTGACGTTTTTGGTATCTTTGGCTGCGAGAAGGTCTTTTTGATCTAATTTTCTTTTAATTATGGCAAGAAGACACAGCAAACACAAAGAATGTTTTCATGGTTTTTTATTTTTTTGTGATTTTTTTTACTCTTTTTGGATTAAAAGAAAGCAAGTACAATCTTAGGTTTAAAAGGACAATATAAAACCGAATTCTCACTATCTCTAGTGAAGCATCTCTAGGAGGTAATAATCGCCCTTCCCTACACTAGCTTATAGGGGTTTTTGGCCACTAAGACAAAGGTGTTTAATAAAGGCAACCATTCGAGTATACATGCGGCAACACTACTCTCTGTTATGGAGTCTCCTAGCCTGCAAGGGTTGCGCCTTGGAGGGTTTTGGGGGAGGTTGGCTATCGATATAACACAAATGCACTCGTTGTTTGAAGCTTTCGCTCCAAACACAATTTGTTTATATTGGATTGGTAGGGCTTGGCGTTTAGCCTGTTACCACTTAGGGTTGTTCCTACTTGGATGGACGGTATCCAAGAGCAGGCCCCTGTAAAGGAAAAACACATGTGAGAATGATATGTCTAGCATTTTGGTCACCCAAGATAGGGGAGAGCATAGGCCTGGTATCATTCCCAAAACATAGAAGACAGTGGTTCCTTTCCCCTAGTTAAAATGAGAAAAACTAGATGAGCTATCTACTTGGGTAAGCACAAAAATTTGTTAACTTTGAAGTGATAACAAGATAGCAATGGTTCAATTTTACCCATATAGTAATGATGTGTTTAATTTTACCCAGATAGCAGTGTTTTGTTAACTTTGAAGTGATAACAAGATAGCAATGGTCTAGTTTTACCAAGATAGCAATGAGTTGTTAACTTTGAAGGATAGCAATATAGCAATGATTCAATGATATGCAAGATAGCAATGATTCAATTACCGCCTTCCTAGTTAAGACTATGTGAGATTTGCATGAGCATCCATTTTACTTTCCTGTTAGAAATCAAACTGTGAGTTAACAAGTGCAAGTATATGATTCTAAACCAGTACCTAGCCTGCAAACAGATCAAGAGTGTCCCTGCAAAAAGATGTTAGCGTTAATGAAAACTTCAAGGAAACCCTAAAAATCACTGCCTAGATCAGATGTGTAGCTTCAGAGCTTGAATGTGCAGAAATAGAGCTCAGAAGTGTTGCAGTACATATGCGCTAAGACAGAGGTCAAAAGTGCAGGAAAATAGTATATATGTGTTGAACTGACAGATGCGTCGTATCAGAGGATAGATGCGCTAGAACAGAGTCCGTATGCATCGAAAGAATGTATGCCCTAGAACAGACAGCAGATGCATGTTAGGATGTGTCAGATGCGCGGTTTCCTCCTGTGTATGGCTTTCTAAAACACAAAAACTTAGTTTTTGGGTTAAAAATCAGGGCTAGGCCCCACGGTGGGCGCCAAAAATGTTAAGGGAAAATTGGATCTAAATGAATAATCAATATATCAATATCAATAATACCCAAAACTCAATGAAAAGGGAAATAATCAAGATCAAACAAACAAAGATGAAAACCTTTGCAAACCTTAATACTTCATAACTTTCGTTGGTTGCCTATCTCAATCAATCTTACATGTATGAATAAGGCCCTCAGAGAGTGCACTTCCTTGCTATTCCAAGATTGTCAATGGAGAATGGTCATAATAGTGCTTTGTAATGAAGATGAGCTTCACAACAATGGTAGTGATATGGTAACAAGTTGATCGCAAGCAAATGGAATGATGTGGGTGCCAAAGGCGCGCTGTAATTCCTGCAGAGTAACAATACTAAAAGCTTGGATGATTGAAATGGAAGAACAGGGTTCAATTTATAGACTCACAAGAGAGAAGATCAACGATATAGAAAGAATGAGAAGATCAATGGTATACAACGATTGAGGAATGTGTGTGAATAGAAAGAAGACATGTGTCACACAAAATTTGTTTTGTTTGAGTTAACTACTTTCTAAGATATGCTTTTCATAAATTAGAAAGCTTTTTTCTAATTTAAGAGATATTGATAAAAACAAGGTTGGTTGAGTCAGTTAACTCAACTTGAGATTTACTTTTGCATGATTTGAGAGAAATTAAATAATAAATTATTTAATTTTGTGTGCATGAAGAAGAAGACTTATTTTTAGAAGATTTGGAAGATATTTGAAGATAGGAAAGCAAATTAAATAAATAAATTTATTTAATTGTTGTGCATGATTTGGAAGAATAAATAAAATATTTGATTAAATTTTATTTTTGGAGATTGAGAGGATTTTAAATAAATTTAATTTATTTATTTAAATTTGGAGGAATGATTTGACTTTAATTAAATAATTTAAGAATTATTTAATTGTTTGGAAGAATTTAATTAAATAAAAGATTTTTACTTAATTTTGACTTTAGAAGAATATGAATCAAATAAATAAATTTGTTTATTTATTTATTGATAGAAGAATTAGAATCAAATAAATAATAAGAATATTTATTTAGACTGAATCGTGTCATTTTTAGGCGTATACACAACTCTATATTCATTTTCTTCCACAATGTCCTCCAAAAAAGACTAACCAATTTTACATCCCTATCTAATACAATAATCCTAAGCAATCCATGCAATCTGACAATTTCTCTAAAAAATAAATCAGTTGTCTATTTCATCATTAATTTTCTTATAAGCAATAAAATGTGTCATATTGGAAAATCTATCAACTAAAATAAAATATAATCATTAATTCTCTAAGTTCTTGGTGATCCTAACACAAATTCCACACTAATATCTTCTCATGGTTTCTCTGCAATCAATAATGGCTTATATAATCCATCATTTTGAATGACTACCTTTAATAATTTAACAAATTCTACAATTTTGCACATACCTTTCATATATTTTTACATTTTAAACCAAAAATGAAGTTCACTTACCAATGCCATTGCTTTATAAATCCTAAAATGTCTTGCTACTCCACCACAATGTTTTTCTTTCATTAATTTTTCTCTCATCAAACTCTTAGGAATACATAATTGATTTTCTTTGAATAACAAATCACCCTAAATCAAGTAATCCAATTAGTTAGTTCTATCTTCACTTATTGATATCTTACAAGTTTTCCATGCTAACAAATTCAATGTCAATCTCATACAAATTCTTCAATTCATTAAAATCAATAACTTAAATTCTCATTTCTATCAACAAATTATGTTTTGTACTCAACACATTAGCTACTTTATTGGATTTACTACTCCTATGCTTCAACACAAGTGAACATATTTGTAAAATTTCAACACATTTGACATGTCGTTGATCTAACTTACCTTGACTATTCAAATATTGTAACGTTTGATGATCAATGTACAAAACAAATTCTTTTGACAACAAGTAATGTCTCTATTTCTTCAATACTTGCACAATTGCATAGAATTCTTGATTATAAACTAAATTTTTCTTTTGTCATCATTCAATTTCTCATTAAAATAAGAAAAAAATATCCCTTCTTGACTAAAAATGGCTCTAATTGTTGTCCCACTTGCATCACAATCAACATGAAAAAAATTATCAAAATATAGAAAAGCTAACATAGATTGTTCTATCATTTTATTCTTTAACAATTCAAAAAATTTATCATCTACAATAATCCACCTAAATTTCTTCGTATCACCTCTCATTATTTTAGTAAATGGTGCACATATTCCACTACATTTTTTGATAAACTTTTAGTAAAAATTAGCTAATCTAATATCTAACTTTAGAAATACTTAGTAGTGTAGGCCATTTAACAATAACTTTAACTTTCTTACGATCTATGTTCAATCCATCAACAAAAATAACAAAACCAAGATATACCAACTCCTTCATGAAACCATATTTCTGCACATTCATCAACAATTTCTCCTCTTAAATTTTATAGTACTAACCTGATATGCTCTAGATGTTCCTCTTTTATTTTACTAAAAAGCATAATGTTAATCAAGTATACAATGGATTTACCTAGATATGGTTTCAATACCTCATTTATTATCTTCATAAAAGTACTAGGTGCATTAGTCAATCCAAATGGCTTAACCAACCACTCATACAAATTTTCTTTAGTCTTGAATGTAGTATTCCACTCATCTCCTTCTCTAATTATGATATAATGATATCTACTCTTCAAATCTATTTTGTAAAAGTACTTTGCACCACCTAAATGATCGACAAGAACACCCATCCTTAGTAAGGGAAATCTATATTTGATAGTAACCTTGATTATCACTTTAGAATATATACACATTCTCCATTCTCCTCCTTTCTTTGGTGTTAATATAGCTAGTACTGCACATAGACTCAAACTTTATCTAATTAATCCCTTCCTAATTAATTCTTCAATTTTCCTATTCAAATCTTTGCTTTCAATTGGTGTCAATCTATGGGTTGCCTTATTAGGTAAGCTTGCTCCTAATATCATATCCATATGATGACTTATGCTTCTCATTTGTGGTAACCCTTTGGGTATGTTATACAAATAATTTTATTATACTATGTCAACAATTTAGAAATCTCAAGATATCTCACCATATTATCCTTTGTGGCCTTCTTTACCTACACACACACACTTAGGAAAATAACCAAAAATAAATTCTCTTGCTTAACATTCTTCAAAAATTTCTTACCATTTATCAACATTGCTTTGGAAAAGCCATTCATTCTCTCACCATCCTCTTTTTAGGGAAAAAGTACATGTTTTGCTCTATCCTTTATTAACCTGTAAGTATTCTCTCTACCATTATGTATAGATTTTATATCAAACTATCATGGTCAACCCAATAAAATATGACAAACATCCATACGCATGATATCACACAAGACTTCATCTTTATAAACTCTAATCTTAAATTTGACAAGACATTGTTCACTAACAAGAATTTTATGATCTTTTTGTAACTAGGATACCCTATAAAGATTAGGTTGCTCAACTCTTTTCACATTCAACTTTTCTACCATTTCACTTAAAAATTAGATTATAAATACTACCACTATCAATAATCACCTTGGAAAATTCACCTCCAAATTTACATAGAATCATAAATAAATTTTTCCTTTCTACCAGTTCATTTAGATCTTTGGTAGGCTTTAACAAATTTATGTTCAATAATAATGGCTCATTCTTTTCTATAATAATTTTTCACCATTGGAAGAAACTTCATCAACATATACCGTCCATGCGGCCCTTTCAAATCTTCTATCATATCCTCCTTGTGACTAGGTACATTCAAATGTTCTATGTCCATCACCTTTACATTTAAAACAAGTTCCTCTAAATGATATTCCATCATTGTATTTATTTATTTTAGCTTCGTCATTGTAAAATACTCTACCACCTCCTTGATTTCTACTTCTAGAGAATCTACCACTTCTTCCTCTCTTGTTTTCTCTATTCTAAAATCTACGGTTAAACTTATCTTCAACTTCCAAGAGAAACTAATATGCTTCATCAATATACTGAATGATTAATATACTTATCTCTTCTTGGATTGATCCTCTTAAACCATTTATATTTCTAGCCACCTTATTTTCATTATCTTCATAATGACCTACTCTAATTGTCAACTTATAATATTCCTCCGTAACTTTCACACTCAGATATTTCTATCTTAGATTTTGCAACCTTTTATCAAATTCAACTAATAACTTGTACAAACAAATTCATACTTTAACTTATAGACTATCATATCACATTTCTCAATATTAGACTTTCCTCTTCTATTCCTTTCCAACTAAATTTGTTTCCACCAAATAGCAACATGTCCTTTCACTTTTGTCTTTACAAACTTCACTCTGCTAGGATCAATAATTTTCCCATGTTCAAAAAATTCTTCAAGATCAGTAATATAAGCAATCATCTCTTCAAGAATCAAACTACTAGAATAATTAGGCAAATCAACTTTAGTTTTCTTACCAATTTTGGAAATAGGCTTCAACATGCTTCCATCTCTATCTTCTCCATTCATCATGATATCTTCAACTAGTCCATTATCTAGTTCACTGTTATCAGCTCAAGGGTTAAGAATACCTATTCTTTTATCATCTTTTACTACATTCAATCAAATCTAAACATTTCTCATCATATTAAACATTTCCTTGATTCTTTTCACAACATGGAGTACACCTCAACCTCTATCCATCCTTCCAGGAAGCATCTTTAGACCTAGAGTAAACTACCTCTAGTTTAGTGATTATGTACAACCAACCCAACATGAACCTCCTACCCAACACACATTGCTAGAAGATTCACTTTTCAATCAACTAACTCTATTATAGGATTCAAAACTCTTCATTGATACCAACTAATGCACTCAAGGTTTGAGGATCTAAATAAGGACTATTTAACTAAGTAACTAAAATATAATATTTAACTAATACACAGTTTAATGTCAAAAATGACAAAGAACTAAAATTTATAGATTTATAGCAGAATAGCTTAATGGGCTTGATACATGCTAGGTATTAGTTGTTTGATTACAAAATAGATCTCAAGGATCTCACTATCCTAATATGTCTTCTATTTCATGATCTCTACTAGATTACTTCCTCCTTCGATGTTCCTTTGCTAGCTATTCCCAAATGATATCAAACTTCACTTTATATAGAAGATGTAGAATGATGTGCATTAGCTATAAATGTAGTACACTCAAGGGATCAAAAATTAAATGATTTAATCATTAGTTAGCCTTGGAGTTTGGCATATCACCCTTGATAATGTGTAGGTCCACTAGTAGCATGCAAAATCACCATCTTCAATGCACCTCAAGCCATGAGTCTTAAAATTCAATACAATTCCATATACAATTGCTTGTAGGAGCCATAATGAAGTAACATTAGGAATTGAAACAAGTTTCAAATACTTGGTGTATTGTTCAAACAAGTTACCATTATATACTAAATAGTTTGATATTAGTCTAGTTAAGTTCCTCGAGAAAGAAAACATAAATGTGGTAGTTAGAATCACATTCTTGAAAATAAGATGGAATGTTCTGGATGCTTGATAGAGATTATGTTTCAAACTACAATTAAATATTTTCAAAATTAGCTATCGCATAACTCATTGAAGGTTGATCGTGCTTGCTATACAAACATGAAACTTTGTACTAATAAACATGTGCACCAAGTTACAGTCCCACAAACTTGACACACATTACTACAAAACATCTATAAATACTAGAAAATACCTGAAAACAAACAAGCATTAAAATAATTTTTTTTTGTTGATGCAAGATTGCTCTTACACCCTAGATGCTCTTGCATCAGATACATTATGCCAAGCAATTATGTTATGCCAATTTTCAACATATTTCCTCTCATAAGAAACTTGTTAACATCGTCATAAGGGTTCTTCCTAAGGATACATTCCTTAAGCTTCATGCATAGATTGGACTTTAGGATCTCACTTCTATGGGGATGATACTAAATACTCGATAAAGTGATAGTAATAGACCAATTATCAACCTTAAGGGGGATGTAAAAGTGTATAATGTTGAATTTGGTGTTCTACTAAGAGGGTCTATCTCTATGTACTTATTTATGGTTCACATGACCTTGCACATGTTCTACATTGTATAATCTATTTTGAGCCTTGTTGGCCTCCCTCATTTTTGGTTGATTTAGCATGTGTATATAGACACATGCTAAGATCATCGTGTGTATATCATTTAGATTAATTATATTCAAATTCATTCTTTAGACTATGAGCACCAATACAATGTATTGTGTCTCTTATTTTTGTGTTCCCTACTTTTTTGGACTTGTTTCTTTTGGTTCTCAACTTATGTTGCATTCATTCTGTTTGCAATAATATTCATAATTTTTACATAGGAAGTCATCCTTCTTCCTAATGAAGATGACTTATGCAGCCTAGAGCAAAACACTAGTTCTTATCAAGCCTTTGTCCAACATTGTATGTAGTTATGTCTTCAACTCAAACAACTCTTTCATCATTATTAGCATTTGAAATAAATTCAAGACATCTATAAAAAAAAACTTCCTCTTATGTTGAAAGAACATCCCTAAAATCTTATAGGAAATGATACCCTCAAAAGTAGGAGGTTTCTCTGCTTCCACTTCTTCTATATGAGCAAAAAATATATGGCAACCTATTCATTGTGCTTTCTTGAGCTATATGGTAGAAATTTTCTTTAAGCTAAGTCTCTCAAGTCCATGCAAAGTCGCTTCTTTACCATAACCATCCACACATTCAACATTCTTAAATTAAAAATTGACCAAATACCTATGTCCATAAAAGCCCAAGTATGACATCATATGAACCCAAAGGGGCTACACATCTAAATAAACTTTAGTTTGAAGACTAGGTAATTGAATTATTACCTCAAAGAGACACCTATCCAATAGCTTAGTGAAATGATTTTCATACTCTATCTTACATGTATCCTCATCACATGTGCTACTCTATAAAATTGTTTTATTATTTATTTGATGGTTATTCACTACTACACGAATCCTTTGTTAGGGTTATTGTTGCCAACCTAGAGGGTTTTGGCTCTACTAAAAGGTCAACATTAGCTTTCTTATTATTATTTTTTTAGAATATTAGTAACATACAATTGACTTTAAAAACATATGAAGACACCTTACAAATTTTTCCATTATGTCCTTTTAATTTTTATTACCATTATAATTTGTAAGTTATCTAAGTAAATAATTTTTGTCTATTTTAAAACCATTTCAAATTTTGTCACTTGTTGACTGGTCAAAATTATTTCTAAAGAAAATGTACAAAGTTTGATCTATTTTAACATTGTTCTTATTATCCTTAAGAAAATGTACAAAGTTTGGCATTGTCCTTAAGAAAATGTAGAAAGAAGCCTAATATTAACGAGGGGCCATCCAAAAGAACTAAATCGAGAACCTCTATTCACAAGTCAAATGTTATTGATCTTGATACAGAAACCTTGGAGACCTCATTCAAAGATCTAAGTTAACTTTCTAGCTGGGGAGTGACAAGTGGCCTCTAGACTCAAAAAACTCGTTGATCTGAACTGGTGGTCACTTCTTCTATTCTTGTCTATCCTTTTGTTTGTCTCTCTACTCATCTTGTGTTGTCTTTTTGCTATGTTTATGTTTGTTCCGAGTTATCTTGTCTCTTTTTGGTTGTTTCACCACTCCTGAAACTAGTCCTTCTCACCGTATGACATATCTAATGTAAAATGGTTGGGACCCTTTCAAAAGCTCTCTTTTAACTTTATCAAAAACATTGTCTTTATTATCCCTCTTAAAATTAAATAAAACTTATAATTTATATTCCAATCTTACATATTTATCCAATGCCTCATTTATTTTAAGATAAACTATGGAGGTCTAATTCTACCTTGATACCTAAAGGCTCTTACACCTCTACTAAACATTCCCACTTTACCATAATTTTTCAGTCTTACTCCTTGACTCTACAGTTGAAGAGGTTTCAACTTAAGGCTCGTGGCTAGACGACTCTATAGATTTGATAAAACCCAAAAAAAAAATTGAAATGAACTCATAGTTGGTATCTTAATTGAGTTAATATCATGCATGGTCAAGTAAACACTATCTTTTATCATTTGGAGAAAAAGTAGAAGTGTACCTTTTCGTCCTTTTCACCAAAATGCCTTTCCTTTCGCTTTGAGTTTCTCCACTAGTAAAATTTTATAAGCATCTGTTCTCGTTGGCATATTACAACATGTGAGCTAGTGCTACTCTTAGTCCTTGAAAAGTGTTGACGCACTCATAATACTCAAACAACCATTTTCCCCCAAATTCTCCAAATGAGGGACAAGAGTGTAAGATCTCGTTTCTTCAATTTTCAACTCCTCCCCAATCAGTCAAGTTAGGCTTGAAATTCTCCACAATGAAGAAAACGATTAAACCCCATTTTTGAATTCCTTTTGTCTTTCCAGCAAATGCTCCTATCTCTTCTCAGCGTGATGAGATTCCATGTAAAACGTGCTTGGTTTTTTCTAATTTTGAAGTTGGGGAAAAAGGTTGTTTGGGTGTTATGATTGCGTCAACACTTTTTAAGGACTAAGAGTAGCACTAAGTAGCTCACATGTAATATGCCCAATGAGAAGAGATTCATATAAAATTTTATAAGTGGAGAAATTCAAAGCGAAAGGAAAGGCATTTTTGGTGAAAAAGGACGAAAATGTACATTTTTACTTTTTTCCTCAAATGACAAAGATATTGTTTACTTGACCATGCATGATATTAACTCAATTAAGATATTAACTATGAGTTCATTTCAAAAAAAAATTGTTGGGCTTTTTCAAATTTATAGAGTCATCTAGCTATATTATATGGGTGTATGAGCCTTAAGTTGAAACCTCTTCAACTGAGAGCCAAGGATTGAGACTGAAAAATTATGGTAAAGTGGGAATATGTTTAGTAGAGGTGTAAGAATCTTTAGATATCAAGGTAGAATTAGTCCTCCATAGTTTTATCTTAAAATAAATGAGGCAATGGATAAATTTGTAAGATTGGAATATAAATTATAGGTTTTAATTAATTTTAAGAGATATAATAAAGGCAATGTTTTTGTTAAAGTTAAAAGAGGGTTTTTTGAAAGGGCCTTAACCCTTTTACATTAGATCTGCCATACAGTGAGAAGGACTAGTTTCACGAGTGGTGGAACAACCAAAAAATGGCAAGATAACTAGGAACAAACAAAAATATAGTAAGAAGACAACACAAGATGAGCAGAGAGACAAACAAAAGGATAGACAAGAATAGAAGAAGTCACCACTAGTTTAGATCAACGAGTTTTTTGAGTCTAGATGTAATGCCCCTCATTTTTGGCTTGTGACAATTGATAGTTTTTCTATTGCATTTAGACAGTTGGTTGTTAGACTTATAGTTTATGCTTATTATGTTCATGATGGACTATGGTTGACTAATGTGATTACTAACATGTGTTATGAGTAGTATGATGACATTATTGAGATTACAGTTTAGGTTGTGCTTAGACATGGTTAGTGATGGTTAATTGATTATGCAAAATAATGCTACCTTGCTTTATGTGGTTGAATGTTATCTGATTGTTAGTTAGAGATGTTTATGCTTATTGATATGCTTTAGAGCAAGGACGGTGTAGTATTACTCGTTTCGAGCACCCTACTATGCTGCGATTCTCTGACTCTGAATGTTTGATATAATTGCATATGCTCGTATACAATCTATTGTTCTGACGCAGGTTGTAGATACCGAGCATCGACTCCACCTGACTTAGCAGGTTTGAGCGTGCCCTTGCACCAATGGATAACATTGATGGGAGATAACATGGGGTTTCCCTAGGTCAGTTTCTGTCTTCGGTTTGAGGTCGGGAGTCGCGATGTTATTCTTTGGGTGGTCGTCATGTGGTATGAAGAGCTTTTGTCGAGTTTTGCTTATTAAGCCTATGTGTATTTTGGAAATACATTAATTATTATAATAATAAGGTTTTTTTTTTTGATTGGTAAAAGGCCAAGGCCATTAATCTATAAAGTCAATAATAAAATATAGCTCTGTTCAGTGCGGGCACCAGTAGGAAAGAACAAAGAAAAGAAAACCTCTGGTCTAGTCTGGGACTTTTGCAGTCCAGTACATACTGTTTATTTATAGATCTTATACAGGATCAAGCCCAACAAGGACTCATCCTTTCTTATACAATTTCTGGGGTACAAATACAAACATTGCCCTATACCAGGGCCTTTCTTCTGATATTCTCTTGTTGTATGGCTTATTGGTTTTCCAGCTCCTGGGATGTCCTCCATGACATATAGTATTAGATCAGCTGTCTATTGTCAAGTGAGGGGCTTCTTCTGTCTAGCTCCTGCCAGATTGCCTGTCTTACCTAAAACCACAGGGAAACTTCTAACTCTTTTCGCATGTTAGCTATACAAAACAAGGATATACATAGACTTCTCTTCCTACAAACACCTGTTAGTTCTCTAAATCCTTTGCCTGAGAGGAAAAATTAAAATACTTGCTCTTGCCAATCTTATCATAAATATTCAAACACACTTGCTTCGATGTTAACTTAAATTCCATACTAGTTGACTGATCCCCTATATATGCCAACATCTAAATATATATACTTGTAAAAATGTAAATATATATACCTAAGTGTGGGCATAAGTGATCGATCAAGTCACTGATATTGTTGGTGAACCATCTAAAATTTAACCCATCATAGAAAAACGTTATTACCTGTTAAATCTATAATATCTCTCAAATGAGCTGGAATGACAACCAAAGCTCGACTCGAAACCTCATTATTGCCAGTCTAATTTCCCGTCTTCTCACATGCCAGTAGTGATTCAAGTTTCAATCAAAGCATCAATAGTTCTAACCTTTTCATCGAGACAATCTGCTTTGCACATAATGACATTATTAAATGATTATGGTGATCAAATCATATCTTAAACTCTTCCTGTTTGGGTCTTGAGCCCCATGCTAAGGGGAGTCGACCAAGTTTGAAAAGTATTTATTGATTGGGACCTAAAAAATTATGGCAAGATTTCAGGTACCCATGATGAAAATTGGAATCAACATTGAAAATGAGTTGGGGTTGCTTTTTGAAATTTCTAAAAATTCCCTGTTATTTTAGGGTTATGACCAAGTCAGCGAAGGTCAAACTGAATATTGGTTAGAAAGTATGTACACCAGATACAAAATAAATTGTATGTATACCATATACAAAAGGGGAGCGCATAAAAACTTTATGTATTCGAGCATGTATATAAGATACAAATATGAACGGTCAAAAGTTGTGTATTTGTTTATATGTATACAAGATACAAAGCTCATAAAGCATGCAGATCCGGACCTAATGACTTTTCATAGAACTGGACTCTACAACGTTAAGAGTTTAAATGAATAATTGGTCAAGTTCGTCGGATGTAATTTGAGTTTGTATGTTTGGCAAAGGGAAACATACAAGACGATATACAAAGCTATATGCATGTCGCGGAACTGAAAAGATTATGAAATGAGGTTTTATTGTTGTATGTTTCATGCATTGTATGTATGTTTCAGGTTTCAGAAGATACAATCAGAAAAGTGATGTGGGCTCCACTGTTTGCATATCGAGCTTGTATAAATAACAATGTATATCTTCGATATACAAGCCGATATACAAGATGCTTTGTATATTGAAATGTATAACATAACCATGTATATCTTCGATATACAAGCCAATATACAAGATGCTTGTATAAATAACAATGTATATCGAAGATATACAAGCCGATATACATATAACATAAGATGCTTGTATAAATAACAATGTATATCTTTGATATATAAGCCGATATACAAGTTGCTTTGTATATTTCAATATACAAGCCGATATACAATATGCTTTGTATATTTCAATATACAAGCCGATATACATGTATAAAGAGAGGGTTTGTATAAGATGCTTTGTATGTATTTTGAGTTTGTATGTTTGGCAAAGGGAAACATACAAGACGATATACAAAGCTATATGCATGTCGTGGAACTGAAAAGATTATGAAATGAGGTTTTATTGTTGTATGTTTCATGCATTGTATGTATGTTTTAAAGTGTTGTTGCATTTCGGAAGATACAATCAAAAAAGTGATGTGGGCTCCACTGTTTGCATATCGGTCTTGTATAAATAACAATGTATATTTTCGATATACAAGCTAATATACAAGATGTTTTGTATATTGAAATGTATAACATAACAATGTATATCTTCGATATACAAGCCGAGATACAAGATGCTTGTATAAATAACAATGTATATCGAAGATATACAAGCCGATATACATATAACATAGGATGCTTGTATAAATAACAATGTATATCTTCGATATACAAGTCAATATACAAGATGCTTTGTATATTTCAATATACAAGCCGATGTACATGTATAAAGAGAGGGTTTGTATAAGATGCTTTGTATGTATTTTGAGTTTGTATGTTTGGCAAAGGGAAACATACAAGACAATATACAAAGCTATATGCATGTCGTGGAACCAAAAAGATTGTGAAATGAGGTTTTATTGTTGTGTGTTTTGTGCATTGTATGTATGTTTCAGAGTATTGTTGCATTTTGGAAGATACAATCAGTAAAGTGATGTGGGCTCCACCGTTTGCATATCGGGCTTGTATAAATAACAATGTATATCTTCGATATACAAGCCGATATACAAGATGCTTGTATAAATAACAATGTATATCTTTGATATACAAGCCGATATACATATAACATAAGATGCTTGTATAAATAACAATGTATATCTTTGATATACAAGCCGATACACAAGATGCGTTGTATATTTCAATATACAAGCCGATATACATGTATAAAGAGAGGGTTTGTATAAGATGCTTTGTATGTATTTTGAGTTTGTATGTTTGGCAAAGGGAAACATACAAGACGATATACAAAGCTATATGCATGTCGCGGAACCAAAAAGATTATGAAATGAGGTTTTATTGTTGTATGTTTCGTGCATTATATGTATGTTTCAGGTTATACAATATACATACAATGCGGAACTCAAGAAAGGTTGAAATTTGGTTAAAATGATGCATCATGACTTCTGATTATAATTTTTAGTTAATTTTGTATGAAGGACTACAAATCATTACCAAACTTCAAATATTTAATTTGAAGTGATCTACACCTGAAAAATAAGAATCTAATTTCATCTCAGTTGTTCTTACCTTCTCCAATGATGTCCTAGAACTAGGACTCTATGGAGACTCAATATTAGTTCGAATATGTGATTGAACTAGTGGAGATCTTATTGGCTTCGTAAAGGTATATGCATCTTATGAGATTGTAAGCAGATCTAAATAGAAAAGTGAGCATCCCTCCTTCATATTTTTAGGAGTTTAAAATTCCTTCTTTAGGGCTGACCTTTAGTAGAAAGGCATATGCCATCAGCCCCTTTATTAGCCAAGGAGTCAGCTTTACTATTACCTTCCCTGTAAATATGGTAATAATAAGGTTATTAATAAGTTAGATATAGTATTATTTATTAGTCCTTATTTAGCAATGCGAATTTGGAAATATTAATTTAAGTAAATTTTAATAAAGACTAAATTAATTATTTTAATGATTTTAATAAAATTTGAGTCATAAGTATTTAATATTGTTTTATTAAAATAGTATATGGTAAGTTAAAGAATAACATTAGTCAATAATTTATTTCATGTGAGTTGTCGAATGAGATTCCTAACTTGGAGAATCTCTCTGGAAAGTAAATTTAATTGCTTTCAGTTTTTAGAAGAGTAGGATTTTGTAATGGATTTTGGTAATGGGAATTAATGGATTCTGCCTATTTTTGGTTTTGGGGGAGTTATTTGTGGGGAGAGTCATTCAGAGAAAAATAGACAGAAATTTGGGGGAAAATTTTGAAGGGAAGCGGAAGAATTGAGGAGCATTTGATCGGATAGTGGATTGGAAGAATTCTAAAGCTTGAGGATAAAAAAATTCCAAGTATGTATTTTGGTTAATAAAATGAATTTTATGGTGATGTTTAGGTCTCTGTGCTGAAACCTTTCCATAGTTTTAAAACTATTCTTGATTGCATTCTGGTCTGGGCAATTTCTTCTAATATGCCATCATGTAACTTGAAGATATTTCTGAGGCATGAAATTTCATTCAATCATTCACCCTGTATCGCATGCCTCTTATTGATCCACTTTGTGCTTATCCGGTAATCAGCAGACCGTCATGCTTGCAAAATGATCCAATGTTACACTCACCTTATGATTTCAAGTTTGGTTTGATTGTATAGAGTATTTGTTGCCTGTGACAGTATTATTCTATATGGAACCATTCTATTCTTACTCTGCTAATAATATTAGCCAAACCATGTTATACTGGCATGACATTCTCCAAGCCAATCGCCCCTTTTGTGAATTTATTGAGATCCTTGAAATTGCTTCTGTGAGCGGCCTAGCTTTTACCCTCTTAGAAATTCTTGCTTTGCTGAATGAACGACCCTTACTGTCTGAGAATTTTTTTTTTAAATCTGAATGCACCGGATTGTGACTTACTTCGTGAAGGACGCCAGAGAAAGCATCGTTGTACGGTCTCCTCATCACACCTTCTCTAATTCTTCTACCAGATTGTATCGATGGTAATTTGGATAAATTTAATTTTCTTGCAATGTCTGTCTGCAGCACCACTGTACAACCTTCTCTCGCCTCTTCAAACTCTGCCTTAAATTTTATCCTTCTTGCAACCTTTTCCTCAGTCGGTCGTACGACGGGGAGGCTTAAGCAATTTCAAAAGAATTTATGAACCTCCTTATGGCCATCGTACAGCGTTTCAGTAGGATTATCTCATTTTTATAAAATAATAATAATAATAATAATAATAATAATAAATAATTAATGAAATTTACCTAGAGCGTAGCTTGTAGGGGCGATCCTAGCTGTGCTTGTTCCTTACCCTCCTTTGTCGAACATTTTTTTTGAAGATCTCTTTTACCTCAGTGAAATTTCTTGCCTTCTTGCAAATTGTCGTTTCTTCCTTTCAAATAAATCTCTGAAATATATATTATGGATTCATCTTCTATCTCTGCATTCTGTATTGCCATCTTGCTCTCATGGCTTTCCTAGTAGACCATTCTTCATTTTGGTTTAAACCTCAAAAGTTTCCTTCAAATTCACCTCTCTGGATTAAAGAATCCCAAATAAAATTATATTATTTTTGTTCTTTCCTCATAATGAAGTTAAAGCAAGAGTCCATTTAAATAGAAGTATTGGCAAAAGAATTAATTTAGAAAGTTTCTAATAGAAACTCCATGGATATTTAGTAAATTTAGTTTTAGAGAACTAAATTTTTTTGGTTTTGTGTTAGTGTTATCACCCAGATTTGCTCCCTTGCTGAGTTTGTAAAAACTTGGCAATCTAGAGAAACATGGGAATGATCTCGAAGTGTGGGACCTTGCGAACTAAGATCAAACCTCCAGAGAAGGCCGGCTTCCTCTTTCTAAGCCTATTACTTAGAGCAATGTAACTAAATCTAGTGCTAATGCTTGCAGGGGAAAAGGGTTAGAAGGAAACCGAAATGAAAGGGGTGATACACCAGATTTAGTGAGCGATGATGATCTTGGTGTAGGCACAACAATGATTTCAATGATGAAGAGGATTCACCCAAACTTATAGGGCTGATTGAGGCTTCAATATGAAGATCTAACCTATGGAGGAGCCATATTATTCACAGCATAGACTATAACTCCAATCAAAACACAGAAATCAAGACACAAGAGAGACAAGAAGTCATGCATATATTAATTATGAAGGCCAGAAACCATTACATTACAGCATATTCAGTAGTAGAAAGTAAACCCAGTATAGCTAACCACATTCATTGGTGGATAAAAGGAAGACAGCAGATGCCATATTCAGGCACAGCGAGTCGCATTCCCATACCCTGTAATTACACTAAGAGGTCTGACTACAGAAAAAATAGTAGCATAACAGCCCAAAAATAAAACCATCCTCCTTATTACATCTCATGATTAAGCATATATAACATTTTGCAATTTGACCTAAGTCGGTTACAATCAATTCTAGAAACTGTTGCTCTATTAAAAAATCTTTGCCTCTAAAGGGACGTCCACTTACAAGGAGTTATGGAATAAAAGATCTGGAATAGGGGCAGATGGAAGATATTTTTGAATCTTCAATTTGAACTACTGAATCATCGACCTGCACCCATAAATGCAACAAATATCTGCATCTGCATATGCCAAATTGGTCGTTAAGATGTCCAGTCAATCGAGTATGCAAATGCAGATCATATTTGAAAGTGAGAAAAAAAAATCCCCTCAAAAACCTGCCAGATGAAAGAGGAGGCAAAAATAAGCACTTTTGCCTTTTGAAGCATGTTGAAATTCGCCAGGACGAGGGAGATATGGGTAGTCAAAAATTATAGTCAATTACATATTGTATCTGTAAATCGCTTTGCATCTGCATATACAACAATGGTATATATCGAGTTATCAGGGAGATTATGAGTTGAGTCACCGATAAGCATGTCACGCCGATGCCCCTGCATGTGCTTTTTTTATACGCTTTGTATGTGCAAATGTATATACATACAATCACCAACATACAAAAAACCTGACTTGACCTTTACATCACCTTTTGTATGTATACCCCTTTTGACCTTGTATATGCCAATATACAATGTGGACCCCAAAATGATTATCCGCTGCATTTGATTCCCCAGTCGGGTCCAGATTGTATGTTTTCCCTTTGTATATTACCTTTGTATATCGCATATATAATGCGAATATACAAGCAAAACATACATACAATCACCCTTGTACCTATAAACAATGCATCTGACCTTTGTATGTCACATTCTATATGACCTTTGCATCTGCAAACATACAATGCGAACATACATACAAAGATGCATACAATCGCTATCTGCCTTTATAACTCAAATTGCATACTCCTTTCGGGCTTAGGATTTGTATGTCAGGATTGTATATGCCAATGTATATGCGATTGTATGTGCAAAGATACAATCGCATATACATACCTTTGGTGGACCCCAACCTTTGTATTTTTCCTTTTATATGCCTTAGCATCTTCCCTTGTATCCTTGCATTGCATATACAATTGTAACCCGATGCACATTTGCCTTTGTATCCCGCCTTGTATATTCCCTTTGCATCTTGCTCTTGCATATTGACTTGCATCTTTTCCTTTGTATGTTGCCTTTGTATGCTTCATCGACCATTGGAGAGACTATGAGTTGAGCCGCCGATAAGCATGTCACGCCGAAAAATCCTTTGTATGTTGCCTTGCATCTTTGCCTTATGTATGTTGCCAATGTACATTCACCTTTGTATATTACCTTTGCAAACAAAAATACATACAAAGGACCCGATGTACAGTAACATTGTACATGACCAAGATACAAGGAAAAATTGTATCTGAGATGCAAATCGACCAAATGACAGAAAACCCCAAGACAAAGATGACGTCATCCTCATATTCATGAAAAATGGTTAAGTATTAAATTGAGAAATCTCTGCGATGGAAGGCACTTGAAGACAAAAGATTTCTGGGTTTTTCTGGATTTTCTGCAAGGATTCTTCAGGAAAGCTTTTGGGATTTTTGGCAAGGCAAAGCATGAGTAATTGAAGGATTTAAGCTTTGTAGGGTCAAGCAAAAATATGACAACAGTTAGTTAAATTATTAATTTGTTTTTTTTTAAACAACTCATTTTATTATAAAAGTGATGAAAATTAATATTAGGATAGATTTGTGTATTTTATCCTACAGAGTAATTAATTTTATTGAGTAGAGTTAAATTAGTAGATGCAAGATTTTTAAATGAATAAATTAGAATATTTTTTTTATGTGAAGTAGATTATATGGTTCTAGAATTGAATAGTGTATTATTGTTAGGATGTTATTTACAAGAGAGTTTAACTTTATAGTGTTTCATTTTAAACTTGTTCGGAAGTGGTATGTTGAGTCAATTTAAATATAGTGTAAGGTCTCCCTTGGAATACCATTATCTATTATTATCGACATGTAATAATGATGAAATTGAGTTATTATATTTTCTCTAGTTCTAAGTCATGTAGATATTTTGGTTTTAGTGGGATGTCATGGTTATTAAGTGTCAAGTTGTTTAAACCTTTGATGGCCATATCAGGAAATGGTTATGTATTGTGTTTCGATTTACCCGACTCCAAAGGTTAGGCTACTTGGGTCCTAGCTTAACATTATGTCAGGTCATTTAAATGTTTTATTTGATTTGGGATTTTGTAGTGGATAGGGGAAAGTTTTATGGTTGAGGTGTTGGATTTAGAATTTGTCTATGTAATGTATTGGTTGGCAAAAGATAGATGCCTTACAGTTCCCTGTCCATGCATGTTATTTATTTAGTTACTGAATGATGGTTAGGGGTTTCTAGTTGTTTGTAGGAGAGTGGCTTTCATGGTGGGGTCGGTGCCCAAAGTGGTTGCCTGGATAACCCCATGGAAGTTGTAATCAAGTGATAACTTAATAATTTATCTAGGTGAGTTGGGTAGTAATTCACATAACAAGATAAGTATGATGCCTCACCCATGCCTTGAGTGCTCTCACAGGCTAAGGATGGGATGAGAAGGCCTCGTTGGCAAGGTCGACCTCCTTGTCTCCATGAGAGGATGTGTCAACTCCGCATGTGTCACCCTATGGGGCCGGTGCCTAGAGAGAGGCTACCAGAATAACATAGATGGGGGCCAGTTTCTAGAGAGAGAGATAGCCTATATAACCCATGCTAGGACCATGCGATGACACTCTCCCTACTGTAGTCTAGTTACTTCCTCTTTATCTTTTGTTGTTGCCTCTGGAGTATTGTCTTGTCTTGATGATTTGCATAGTCTTGATGATCTGAGTTGTCTGTGTGAAGTCTGTAACTGCTTGCTTGTATCCTTTGACTTTGTGGAACCTCATTGTGATCTCCTAGCTTGGGGGGTGGACCTCAGGGTTCCACATGGTTGGGTGGAAGAGCTTAACCCATTGGTTTTCCTTGATCATCCTGATTCGTGATCACTGCAGAAGTGTTCTAGTTCTAGATTGTATTGTATCCTCAGAGCTATGCTATACTTCCAGAATTGTATAATCTTGTTGTATAGTGTAAACTGATGTAATTGGTCATGAATCTTGTAATCATGTAATCTTGCATTGAAACTTTTATAACTATTCATATCTGTAAATGAATAATGTTATCTTCTTCCATTGTATCATAATGTATATTACTTGTATTGTTATGAACTTATGTTTATATGATGCAGTTATGTTTCCCTAGAGGTGTTAGTTGATCATTTTGTTTAAATGTTTTAAATAGTGTTAATTTAATCTAGTGTAAATGCATTTACTTGCTTCAAAAAAAAATATTTCTATAATTTTAGCATCTGTTAGCCTAACTCTTTAGGGTTGCATAACGGGGCATCACACTAGAGGCCGCTTGCCACTCCCCAATTAAAAAATTAACTTGATCTTCGAATGAGGTCTTCAATGTTTATATATCAAGATCAATAACATTTGACTTGTGAATAAAAGTTTTTGATTTAGTTTTTTTGGTTGGCCCCTCATTAATATTAGACTTCTTTCTACATTTTCTTAAGGACAATGCCAAACTTTGTACATTTTCTTAAGAATAATAAGAACAATGTTAAAATAGGTCAAACTTTGTACATTTTCTTTAGAAGGAATTTTGACCTATCAACAAGTGACAAAATTTGAAATGGTTTTAAATTAGACAAAAATAATTTACTTAGGTAACTTACAAATTATAATGGTAATAAAAATGAAAAGGACATAATAACAACTACTACACAAAGATTGATGGAAAATTTTGTAAGGTATCTTTATATGTTTTTAAAGACAATTGTATGTTGACTAATATTCTAAAAATAATAATAATAAGAAAGCTAATGTTGACCATTAAGACTAGTATTCTAAAAAATTAGTAATAACAAAGCTAATGTTGACGATTAATAATAGAGCCAAAACCCTCTAGGTTGGCAACAATAACCCTAACAAAGGATTCGTGTAGCAGTGAATAACCATCAAATAAAGTATAAAACAATTTTATAGAGTAGCACATGTGACAAGGATACATGTAAGATAGATTATGAAAATCATTTCACTAAGCTATTGGATAGGTGTCTCTTTGAGGTAATAATTCAATTACCTAGTCTTCAAACTAAAGTTAACTTAGATGTGTAGCCCCTTTGGGTTCATATGATGTTATACTTGGGCTTTTATGGACATAGATATTTGGTCAATTTTTATTTTAAGAATGTTGAATGTGTGGATGGCTATGGTAAAGAAGTGACTTTGCATGGACTTAATAGACTTAGCTTAAAGCAAATTTATAAATGAATAGGTTGCAATATATTTTTTGCTCCCATAGAAGAAGTGGAAAGAGAGAAACCTCCTACCTTTGAGGGGTATCATTTCCTATAAGATTTTAGGGATGTTCTTTCAACATAAGAAGTTTTTTTTTTCCCATAGATGTCTTGTGATGAATATAATTTATTTCAAATGCTTCATAAAGAATAACAATGAGAGTTATTTGAGTTGACGACACAACTACATACAATGTTGGACAAAGGTTTGATAAGAACTAGTGTTTTGCTCTATGTTGCACAAGTCATCTTCATTAGGAAGAAGGATGACTTCCTATGTAAAAATTATAAAGATTATTGCAGACAAAATGAATGCAACATAAGTTGAGAACTAAAAGAAACAAGTCCAACAAAGTAGGGAACACAAAAATAAGAGACACGATATGTTGTATTGGTGCTCATAGGATAAAAAATGAATTTGAATATAATTAATCTAAATGATATACACATGATGATCTTAGCACGTGTCTATATACACATGCTAAATCCACCAAAAATGAGGGAGGCCAACAAGGCTCAAAATAGATTATACAATGCACAAGATGTGCAAGGTCATGTGGACCATAAATAAGTACATAGAGATAGACCCTCTTAGTAGAAGACCAAAGTCAACATTGTACACTTTTACCTCCCCCTTAAGGCTGACAATTGATCTATTACTATCACTTTATCGAGTATCTAGTATCATCCCAATGGAAGTGGGATCCTAAAGTCCAATCTATGCATGACGCTTAAGGAATTTATCCTTAGGAAGAACCCTTATGAAGATGTTGACGAGTTGCTTACGAGAGGAAATATGTTGAAAATTGGCATAACAAATTTGCTTGGCATAGTGTATCTGATACAAGATCATCTAGGGTGTAAGAGCAATCTTACATCAACAAAAAAATAATTTTATTGCTTGTTTGTTTCAGGGTATTTTCTAGTAATGTGTCTCAAGTTTGTGGCACTGCAACTTGGTGCACATGTTTATTATTACAAAGTTTCATGTTTGTACTAGCAAGCATGATCAACCTTCAATGAGTTATGCGATAGCTAATTTTGAAAATATTTAATTGTAGTTTGAAACATAAGCTCTATCAAGTGTGATTCTTGCAATTTTGTTCCAACTTTGAAGTCCCTTGATGCCGAGAGATGCCAAATGAAACCCAAACCAAACCAAAACAAGAAGAAAACAAACTACAATTTTTTTTGTCGATGTTGATTGCCAATCCACCCGGATGCTCTTGCATCACACATTGACATATTTTTAATAAGTAGAATTTTGCAAATGCCCACTAAATCAACACATGATTGTCACATATGTCAAATCTTGCATATCTTCTTTTAATTCCTTACACAGTAAAATGTCAATTGTTTCCTATCTATTCCTCCAACTTTAGGTAAGCCAACTTGAACATGTTTATGAATGGAAAAGTATTGATCTCTCAATTATTGCCCAATGATGTGATATAGATGATAGTGGCCTTCCTTTCTATCTCAGATTTGCACAAAGTGGCTCTCATTTGCAAGAAATGGCATTCCCCAATCATTTCTAGTCCCACTCGAAGAGTGCTCTTACATACCCTTCACAAATACAAACCCTAGCTATTATTTTGGGCACCAATTAATATAAACTATACTACTAATATAAAAATAAACTTAGTATTTCCCAATAATCATAATTTTCTAGTTATTGACACATTTAAACAAGAAAATTTAATTAAACAATTAAGTTATACAAATATTTATGAAGATATATTTAAAAATTAAAAAAAATAATTCATAACCTAAAATCAAACGTTTAACCCAAACTTGTTGAAATCTTAAAAAATAATAGGAATTTAAAAAAAACTTAAATATCGTAAAAACTTTATCAACATTTGATACTTAGTTATCTAAATGTAATATTCTTCATCTCTAGTTTGACTTATTCCTCATTTATATTAACTATAAAAATGATCATACTTAAAACAATATGGGAGACACTTTTTGTTTTTGACTTACCCATAACACTTGGTCATTTTCAACATGGTGGCATTAAAATTAAAAATTAAAAAAGAGAGTACTCTATCCCAATGAACAAAACACAATCATTATGGAAGGCAACGACTTTCTATTTTTTTTGGTCATTGGGGGCCACTTAAAGTTCATAGTAGTTAGACATGGTGTTAAGCACAAAAGTTATCCGTCAGCATAAAAATGTTGAACAATCAGATTTAGTTCCATCGTCTTGCATCATTTTAAGATGTCAACCGTCAATTTTTAAAGTTAACTCATTCCCTCTTGTAGAGGGAATGCCCTTGGCATAATTATGTCTTAGGCAATTTTAACTACCTATTACAACTATGAAATTTAAGAATTACTAGTAGTCTATGGCATGCTCTTGAGCTATTGTTTCATGAGAGCAATTGAAGGTAAGATCAAGAATTAAATTTGATAGTTATATGATTGTATTTAGGAAATTTTATTGTAAAATATAATTAAATTTTAGGAACACTGTATTACATGAAATATGAGATTTCAAACAAACTATCAAAAATCACAAGATAAATTATTTGCCACTAAAAAAGCATGCACATGTTATCGTGAAAGCACCAATGCAATTCAAATTTATTAATTCCTAGACACCATGGTGATTGTTGGTTAGGACTATTGGAAGAAGATGAGTGGAGTTGCAAAGTGGATATCTACACTAGAAGAATCACAAAATCCTTTGCTAAGGGAACACCACATTTAATGGAGCACTTTTAGCCATGTTTATTTAACAAAAGATAATGACAACACACAACTAGAGGACATGAGAAAAGTGGGAAAGCAAAAAAGGAGTTGCCCACTCAAGTAGAGAGAAACACCTTCTTAGGGGAATGTTAGGCAATTTGCACATAGGTGATGTGTCAAACCATGTTGCATGGCAATTGTCAAAGAGCAAGGAGAATTAACCCTAGCCATGAAAATCTAAGAAAAAATCTTTACCAAGTAATTTGGGTGCATAGAAGCTAGATAAAAGAAGTGAAAGCCATAAGCAAGAGAGATATATAGATATAAAAACAAATTCTTAAAGAGATTTTATAGGGATAAAAATAGTATACTCTTATGCACTTTAT
This sequence comes from Cunninghamia lanceolata, assembly GCA_027924645.1. Classification (NCBI taxonomy): domain Eukaryota; kingdom Viridiplantae; phylum Streptophyta; class Pinopsida; order Cupressales; family Cupressaceae; genus Cunninghamia; species Cunninghamia lanceolata. Next base: position 11,300,087 of record BSBN01000987.1, on the reverse strand, counting down.
GCAAAGTGTTGTGTAATGATGTGTGAATGTAATATTTTGAATTAAATTGATCATAATTGTTTTATGTAATGTCCCTCATGTTTCTACTATCAATTTGCTAATAAAAATACAAATAATTAATTATTGGATGTCTAGTTATTTAACTAAATCCAATATGTGTATGGATGGTTGATGAGAAACCACCTTAATCAACTAAACTTAACATTTAAAATTTATAGTAAAGGTGATATATCGGATCACTTGGCTATGTAGCTTATAGCACCTATGATACCTATGTTATGGTTTAGTACAAAAATTTGGACATAATGTAACCATGAGTCTTGTGTGTGCAAGAAGATAAGTGTGTGATCATTTAAAAAAATGAAGATGTATATTCAGCCACAAATACTCACATTTATATATTTGTAGTATAACAAAATTATGATATTATAATTATAAATGCATGGTTTATAATTTTAATATTATTAATAATATATTTTTAATATTGTGATATTATTAATAATGTGGATATTTTATTATAGATGCATGATTATAATTATAGTATTTTCTATTATTAATTATATGGATTATTATAATTATAAATTTTAGGGAATTTACTCATGTCACTGTATTGCTCCAAATTTTCTCACCACTACTGTGTATGAGTTGGATGTGGGACAACACGTTTTGCACTCATGTGGCCTATGTATAGATAAATAACTCTTTCTCACATGGCAGAGGTTAGTGGAATAGAGAAGTGTTTGGAGGAATACCCTCTACACAAGGAAGGAGTGTTCTAAGAGTGGCAATGTTGTTTGTTTATGGGGGAGTTGTTGTGTTGACTTGACCACTCTCTTCATGAGGAATGAACACTTGATGCTAAATGATGGTGTTTATTTGTAGTGTGGTGGTTGGAATGTGAGGGTGAGCTCTACCAAACCTCTGAAGAGGTGTTGTAATAGTAATCCTCATATGGTTGGGTGCATTGTTAGCATGGATTATATTGAGCTCTTGCTAAGCATTTATGAGGAAGGTATTTAATTGATAATTTTATATTTTAATTAACTCTTAGAGATGGGCTAACTTTCTTACTTGTTCCATGTTATTCTCTTCATGTATTTGTTGTAAAATTAGAATTTGTTGTTGAACTTGTTCTTAATCAATTGCTTCAAGGTTTAGTAAAGATATTCTAAGCTCGTTTAGAATAGATCCTACCCAATCCTATCTAACCCAAGGACACATGAGCTTGATGGTGGGCGAGAGAAGAGATAGGTGAGTTTTATCCTAATGTGTTAGTTGTGTTTTGTGTTTGATTGTGTGCTTGATTGCTTTGTTTTCTTTGTTTTCCTTATCTTGTTAGAAAGGGCTTTGATTTCCTTGATTTCTTTGTTTTCTCATTGGTTGCTTACCTTGTCTTGTTAGCAAGGCATTTGATTCACTTGATTTTTTTGTTTGCTTGTTGGTTTGCCTTGCCTTGTTATCAAGGTCTTTGATTCACTTGATGTTTTGAATGAGACTAAACTAATGAATGAATAATTAAAATAAATGTAAGAAATGATCAGCTTCAATCTATATTTTTATATTTTTGTATTTTCCCAAATATCAGTATGATCTAATTAGCTAACTGAATGCAAAAGAATGATTCTAATAACTAAATGAATGCAATGTGAGAAAATGTTTTCTATGCGGTTTGCAAGAAATGTCTTATTTTACACTATTTTAATTGAAAATGATTATGTTGATATTGTTGACAGTGTTTGATTAAAAATGAAAGCATTACTAAAATGAACTAAGATCTAAAATTAATCTACACTAATCTAATATAATGAAATAAATAAATCCTATCTAACTAATGCTAAATTTTTAATATAGTGAAAGAATGTCATAGATCTAGGCAAGATAGAAGATAAATTATCTATTCTACTTGCTATTCTAATTTGATCTTTTCAAAACAAACTATTTTAACAATTTGAAAGCACATAATTAAAACTTCACACCTAGGAGATTGACAACCCAAGATGTTGATGAGATGATTGTGGGATCTGTGTCCTCATAGATTCAACTTTTGCAATCTTCTCTCCTCTTTAGCCTGGGGTAATCGACTTGATGGAAGAAGCAAGGAAAGATGGGAAACTAGACTAAGAGGGAAATGGAAAAGTGCTATAGCTATTGTACTAAAATCTTCAAAGTTGTAAAATAACTATGGAGAGAGCCTAGAGGCTATGTAAAGCATTTATGTTGTAAGAAAAGCTTAGACATTGGCTTGGAGACCTATAGAATTGACTTTCTAACCCACTCAATCAACTATGACAAGAGAGACCACAAAACTAAAATTTTCCTATAGGAGGCAACCAATAAACAACCAAAGACCACTATGAATCCATTTGGGGATGTATATATAGGCTTATAATCTCAATTAGAATCATAATTAGAGGGGGAAAACTCAAGAGTTGATAGAAGTAGGTACAATTAGAACCGAGTTAGGATTGAGATCAAGGAAAAAAATGGTGGCAAAATGACTAGAATTGAAAGTTTCATGCATCCATCAAAAACATCAAGGTCACCCCTTTTTCTAGTAGGGGTCACCCATTTTGCTAGGGCATGTCACTTGGGAAACCCTGGGGATGTTTGGGTGACCCCATTGTTTGAAAGGTAAATTTATAGTTTTAGAGGAATAGGAAGGCATGTGAGCAAGGTGGAAAGATAGGGAGGACAAGACAAGAGAAATGGAGGGTGTTAGAGGTTGAGTAGACACTTCCATCGAGGTTAGAAAGGCTAAGAGGGAGTATTATTCATGCCACATGGTTCATGAGTTGAACCATTAGATTATCATTAGATTGTCATTTATGCTCATATGATTTTGGGCACTTACAATCACTATAGTCAAATATAATATTTTAAGCCTATGAAAGACTTGGCAGGTGTCATAAATATACATCCACAAATATGAGACATAGGGATGTAGACTTTAAACATTATAATTTAAATATTAAAAAATTTCAATGTTGATAAAAAGCAAATGGTTATCAATCACAACATTTCCATTACTACATATTGCTAGGAACTAAAGGTGGAAAAACCTTACAAGTATGGGTTTTGGATTTGTAGAAGAGGGCATGAAGAGTCAATGAGATAATAGAAAGGAAGGAAAGGGGTGAATAGAGAGGAAGAAATCTAAAGGAGGAGAAAAGAAGGAAATAAAGAGCAGATTCAAGTATGTTTGAATCCCTCTATTTTTATTGAGAATTATCTTAAATCTTTTGCAAAATGCAATACTTGTGAACTGTATTTTTAGAGAAATGAAAGAAGGCATTTAATGAGGAAAAGAATAAATTATTTTTTGGTATTACAGTAAATTTTTAATAAAGAAATTGATTTATTATATTAAAAAGAAAAATAAATTATATGGTTGGCCTTTGCATACAAGATGTGGCCTTGTATAACAAGGTGCACTAACTTGTATAGTAAGGCATGTGACCCTACATATAGGGTGATACCCCATACACAAGGCATGGCTTGTGTATGTAGGTCTCGACCCTTTCAAAGGAAAATACAACTTTTCCAGAGCTTTCTTTCATTCAATTTTTTCTTCATACATTTTCTAATAGAGATATAATTATTAATAATAAATATTATAATATTATCTTTATATATTATATGTATAAATAATATAAGTCTTTTAATATTATTGATTATTTATAATATATTTAATAAATGATAAATATAAAGACAAATCTTGTGAGTCAAGTGTCAGAAAACATGTTACCCATAACTAAACTATGAAACTATTCTATCTGAAATGGGTGTTGGATGAGTTATTAAATAAAGACAATTATGTCAGAAAATATCAATGAGAAAAATTTGTCCATATTTTGAGATTATTTGATCATGAAACTAAATTAGAGTGAGGCATATAACAGAACTATTTTAATCTTTTTCTCTAATAGTATGCATGCATATAGTTTGAGCAAACTAATGCATAATGAGGTTATCAAATTAAAACTATTTTTGTTTGTGAGATGAAAATCCCGAGTAGAAAGATCATATCACCTCGATATATCTATTTATCTATCTATCTATCTATATACACCTTGTGTGTGTGTGTGTATATATATATATATATATATATATATATATATATATATATATATATTGACAAATCTTATGAGTTAGTTGTTTGAAAAATGTTACCCCATAACTAAACTATGAAACTAGTCTACATGAAATGAGTTTTGGATGAGCTATTAAATAAGGGCAATTATGTTGAATAATATCAATGAGAATAAATATATATTGAGATTATTTGATCACAATACTAAATTAGAGTGATGCATATTACAAAACTATTCAAATCTTTGTCTCTACTAGTATTACATGCATACAGTTTGAGAAAAATAATGTATAGTGATGCTATTAAATTAAAATAGTTTTTGTTTGTGACAAAATTCTGACCAAAAAGAATATAGTATCACCTTGATACTATATATATACTATAATACAGAGGAAGAAATTTTTGTATCTCTTGATGGAAATTCTAATTTTCCTAAAGAACTAGCAACTTAGACTTATATCCAAATAGTGAATTGAAATCTATGGTTATGAAGAATTATAAACAATTTGGATTAAATCTTATGATTTAATGAACAAGCATTAGGCCTATTTATCTTCCTTTCATTACTTCTAATGAAGTTAAGAAATGGAAAGCAAAAGGGTATTTTTAAATTCACTTCTCTTGTTTAGGTTTAATCATCCACCCACAATTCAATGATTATATAGGAGCTAAATACTTTGCCACACTAGTTGATATTTGATGTCTTACATGGGAATAGGTTGTAATAGCTTAGTATATGGGAAATCTTAAAGTAGATGGACTCTGCATAGTTAGGCCAAACTTTACTCTTGCATTAGATGGTCAATACATATGGGTGAAAGTTCAAAGTTGTGTCCCGCTTCAGGCAACTTATCAGTACAAATGAATTTAAGCATTTCCAACTAAAAGTCAATTTTGATCAAACATATGTTCTAGTTGGATTCATTCTAACTAAATTAGATTTGGGCCATAACTTTTCTAGCTAAAAGTGTCCACTAAATGCATATGTAGCATCACTTTAGGGCGAATTTACCAACAAAATAAAATTACTTGAAAAATTGATGTTCTCACAACTCCTACTCATGTAATTAACATTAAAAAAAAATAAAAAGTATGTGTTTGTAGATCTATAAGTGCAGTTTTTAAAAATATATATTTTTTTAATATTTTAATTAGTGTTTATATTTTCTTTTTTACTTTTACTAAAAGTAGGTCATCAACACCAAAATATAAGGTTGATTGTCTTGTCAAGAAAGATACAAAAGTTTATTTTAAAAAATTGAAAAAAAAATGATGCACTAGAGGAGAGATTCCATGTCGAGATGATATAATTTTTTTCTATTTTGGATAAATAGTTCAGACAAAAAATTGTGTCTCGTTGAAACATTGATTTATTTTTAAAAAATATTCATCAAAATGGAAAAAAATTAATCCATGCACTAAAATTTCAAGTTATAAATACCAAAAAAAATTACTATATAAAATATTACATCCCACTTAACCTCAATTTTCAGCATTTTATTAGCAATTAAATTATAGTGTCAATTTTACAAAAAAAATACATTCAAATAATTTTTTTATTTTTAAAAAAAGTCAAACATAAAATACACTAAAAAATCTACATTTCATTAGTTTACATCATTTCAAAACATATATGTCTCTTTCTAGTGATTCAAATTAAAAAGTTAGATAAACGTTGGTCATTTCCCTTATAAAAGTGGGACAAAACTTTGAACTTTCACCCATATGTAATGCATTCTATATTTATTTATAGATTAAAGGAGTTAGTTTAACCGTTGGATTTGTATATGCCATAGTCGATGGTAGATGCATATACATATTACTAAATACTTTTTTCCCTCGTATAAATTTCCTATAGGGTGTTATCTACCCATATGGCTCTAATAATTTGATAGGTTATGGAAGACATATAGATCATATTTGATTTTAGAAAGGATATACTCTAATAGAAAAAAATTTGAAAGTTGAAGGCATGAGATTAAAGCAGATAGATGTTTCTAAACACTTGTTTTCTACTAGGTTATATCCTACAAAAAGAAGAGTTTCTATCATAGATCTTATCACCTTTCTAGACCAGACAATAGATGATGTTATCACACCTTCTAGAAGATATATCAATCAAAACTAGATAACTTCTTCTAGGCCAAGTAGATTTAGAAAACCTTTTATCAGTTGTAATTCTTCTAAAATAATTAACCTAAATAGGAAAGTATTGATCTATCCTTCATAAAATAAAATCACCGAAATGATATGTGTCACCAACTAAACATAACAAACTTACAAAAATTGTAATGGTCTAATGGTGGAGGCTCTCCACGTGGCACACCACAGACCTTCGCAACAGCTACTAGTACCCCACAAATATCCTCCTTTTGTACAAATCCAAAATAAACCCTTCACAAATAGAAATAGCTCTAACAAGTCACATTGTCAAATTGCAGTCACTCTGTAAGCCAAATAACCAACTTCCACTTATCCAATCAAACTCAAACTTTAACTATAGATATAGGAACAATAAATAAAACTTATACCACAACTGCAAAACCCAGTTCCATCATGCGGTGAATTGCGTCACCACTTACTATTACAAACTACTAATCACAAACATATATTCACACACAGCTATCAAATTAGACCACAATTCATGGGATGTGCCTACATCAGAGGTGCTACCACCCATTCTAGCAATGCCACACATTTTTGGGATCAATGCACATCATCCCTTCTCAATGCACACACCAACGTGGCAATAAAATTGTCCTTCGCAGCTTACCCTCGGTGGCATCCACTTGTGCTTCTGTCCATCCTTCCAAAATAGGTACATGTTAGCTCTCCCATCATACATCGCTTCCTTGTCAAATTGCCATGGTCTTCCCAACAGAAGATGTCACACATCCATTGGTGCAATATCATGCAGCAACTCATCATGGTATGCCCCTATGTTGAACCTTACCAAGCACTATCCCTCCACCAATATCTAGTCTCCCTATTGTAACCAACCTATCTAGTATGGGCACTGATGTTTCATTCTTTTTAGCCCTAACTTGTTAAACATTTCCAGAGACACCAAGTTGTCTATGCTGCCACTATCCACCACCACATCGCAGAATTTACCACCTGCCTTACATCTAGTCCTAAATAGGCTATTTCTTTGTGCTAGCTCATTCCTTCTATCGCATCTCAAAGCTCTCTACAAAATCAATTAATCTCCACACTTAGGATCCCTCTTAAAAGTGGGTGACCTCTCATCACCAAATGCAGCTCTTGCACTATCCTCTACCATCTTTCCTTGGCATTTGAATACCTTGTGTCCTTCCTCACACCTAAAATAGGTTCCCTTGAATAATTTTTACCTTTTCCTCTCATATCCTCCTCTACCTTTGTAGTAGTTGTTACAATCGCCTTCTTTGTTGTCATGATCTCCTTTATCATCTTCTTTCTCTCTACGGTGGGGTCCTCAGCCTCCATTCTACTCTCCAGCCTCTTTGCAATAAGTATCTTCTACTCTTTCATCTTTATGGTAGCTCCCATCATCCTCTCTAGCTTTGCAGTAGTTGTTACAATCACCTTCTTTGTTGTCATGATTTCCTCTATCATCTAATTTCTCTCTACGGTGGGGTCCTTGGCCTTCTCTTTCATTACAGTACTGATTACCTCTCCCTTAACCCCTTCGGGTTGCTCCCCTATCGATGTTGGGAAAATGTGTCTCAACCATGCAATTATCTAAGGTTTATTGTTGATAGGATATATATGTATATATATTTCCTAGTTACACCGATAGGTGTAATATACAATGGGAGCATGGGGTGGAGTGGGATGCATGTTAACATTTTTTGTTAACAAAAACTGTTAAATGGCTGACATACATTAAATTAATGATTTATTGTAAATCTGGATTGTTCATTATTAGGTTTTAGATCTAATGGTAGATATTTTGTTGGCTTGTCTTACCCTAGAAGGTAACCCTATTTTATGAGGGAGTTGTATTATGGCTTTAGTATCATGATGTATTCTAAGAGTGATAGCAGTCATGTTGTCTCTGGATCTTTGGTGGTGATACTCCTATGAGAAGCTTTCTCTGCAAGTATATTGCAATCTTTGTGATTTCTGAATAATATATTGGGCAGCTTTTGGAGTGTGGGGTTTTTCTCTCGAAAGGGTTTTCCCCACATAAATCACTATGTTGTGGTATGCATGATATATATGTTTATTTCTGTTTAAGTTTCTGTAACTGTTAAAGATCTGTAAAGTTTTGCATTATCCTCCTCTCAAGATTAGTGTAGGAAGTTGTTCCGCTACCTTAGCTTCCTTACAAGTGGTATCAGAGTCTGATCACCTTTGGTTTCAGTTGTGGGTTGTTGGGTTTTTTGAACTAATCCATATTTGAGTGGGAGCTTGTGGAGAAGGCACTTTGTGATCTTGTTGCAAGAATTTTCAAATGGCAAGTTCATCAAGGAGAATAAAGGTGGATAAATTTTCTAGAAATAATTTTGAAATGTGGAAGCTGAAGATGGAGGGTCTGTTGATAGATCGAGATCTGTGGGATGTTGTTGATGAGAAGGTTTCAAGGCCTGCAAATCCTACTTTGGCTACTCAATATGATATTATGGACCATAAAGCCAAGGGTCTAATCATATTGTGTTTGGTAGACTATGTTTTAATCAATGTCCATAAAGAGACCTCTACACAGAAACTATGGAAGAAGCTTGGTGAGATGTATCAAGCCAAATATTTAGCGAACAAGATTTTCTTGAGGAAGAAATTGTATTCCTTGAGAATGGAAGAGGGTGGACGAATTACAGACCACCTAGAAACATTCAATATGTTGGTGGATCAATTGGCATCAGTTGGTGTCAAAATGGATGAGGAGGAGAAATGTCATATATTGCTTTGTTCTTTGCCTGATTCATGGGATTTTCTTGTTATGGCTATTGGGAGTACTTCTGTTATATTGAAGACTGAAGATGTGGTGGGTTCTTTGCTTTCTGAGGAGATGAGGAGGAAGGTATCCATCAGTGCCAAGGAGGCCTTAAATATTCGTGGAAGACCTAAGGAAAAAGGCAAGAAGAATGAGAAGCGTGATAAATCCAAGTCCAAGGGGAGATCCAAATCTCTTAGAAAGTCCAAAGTTATTTGTTGGAACTATAGTAAGCCTAGACATATTCATAAGGAATGTAAAGAAGAAAAGAAGAAAAAGAAGAGATTTGATTCTAACTCTGAGTCTAAGAAGGAAGATGGTGATTCATTCATTGTAGCTTTAGCAACTTGTGTAGGTAATGGTGCATGGTTAATTGAATCAAGTGCATCTTTCCATATGACCTTTAATAGAGATTGGTTTTTTGAATATGAAGAATTTGATGGAGGTAAGGTCTACTTGGGTGATGATTCTTATTTAAATATTGTTGGCCGTGGTAAAGTTAGAATCAGTTTTCCTAATGGTAAAATAAAAAGGATTAATGGAGTGTTTCATATCCCTGGATTAGCATGAAATTTGTTATCTATGAGCAAACTAATAGATGTAGGTGTGCAGATAGTATTTTTAGATGCAAGATGCAAGATGGTTAGAGGTGCTATGGTGATTACTAGAGGTGTTAGATATGGTACCTTATATAAGATTGCATGCATTGTTGAGTGCAATAGTACTTCTGTGAAAAGCAAGTCTGTGGAAGAGGTGAGGGTTTCATCTTCAACAGATGGTCATGGTTTTTGGGTACCCAAGGGTGCTCTTTCTTGTAAATCAAAGTTACATACAGAGAAAACTATGTTATGGCACCAGAGACTTGGCCACATTGGAGAAAAGGGTCTAAGGACCTTGAAAAATAAAAACCTTGTTGAAGGGTTGTCTAATTGTAATCTTGAGTTTGATTTTTGTGAGCATTGAATTTATGGAAAACAAAACCGCGTTCAGTTTTACTCGAGTTCTCATAAATCTTGTGGTGTATTGGATCTTATTCATCCTGATGTGTTTGGTCCTGTAGATGTTCCTTCAATTGGAAAATCCGCATATTATGTTTCATTTATTGATGACTATATTAGAAGGACATGGGTATACTTTATAAAGAGTAAATCTGAAGTTTTCAATCAATTTAATGAATTTAAAGCAATGGTTGAGTTGCGGACTAGAAAGAAAATAAAATGTTTGAGGACTGATAATGGCAATACATTTTTCTCTAATAATTTTTATAGATTTTGTAAAGATTGTGGTATTCATAGACAAAAGACAACTCTATATTCTCCACAACAAAATGGAGTTGTGGAAAGAATGAACAGGACACTGATGGAGAAGGCTAGGAGTATGTTGAGTGGTGCTGGTCTAGAACAAAGGTTTTGGGATGAAGCTGTTGCCATTGCTTGTTACCTGATTAACAGGTCTCCTACATCAACTCTTGTCGATAATACGCCTATAGAGGCATGGTCGGGTCACAAGCCTTCATTAATACATCTTAGAGTTTTTGGTTGTGAGGCATATGCACATGTGCCAAAGGAGAAGTGAAGAAAGATGGAGAACAAGGTTGTGAAATGTATCTTCGTCGGATACAATTATGGTGTGAAAGGATACAAGCTTTGGGATCCTATTGCACAGAAGGTAATATATAGTAGAAGTGTTATTTTTAGAGAAACTAAACCTTCTTCTATTACACTGCAGTTAGAACAAAGTAAACAGGAAGATATGATTCAATTTCCTTCTACACCTGAGAAAGTTGAATCAAGGCCCATGGATAGACAAGAAGTTGAGGAGAGCTCATCTAGCTCTAAGTCTTCAGAAGAGGAGGAAGAACCTCCAACTCAGCTTGTTCGTAGGTCTACAAGGCATAGACAACCACCTGAAAGGTATTCACCTAATGATTGGAGATGTATTTTTGCTTTAAATACTAACATGGATGAACCCATATTTGTAGAAGAGGCATTAAGTATGAATGATGCAGAATCCTAGAAAATTTCTATGGATGAAGAAATGAAAATCTTTGAAAAAGAATGATACATGGGATCTTGTACCATTGCCTGAAGGACGAAAACCTATTGGTTGCAAATGGGTGTTCAAGAAAAAGATTGGTTCAGATGGAGGTATTGAGAAGTACAAAGCAAGGTTGGTTGCGAAAGGTTGCTCTCTTTGTTGAGGGTGTTGATTATGGTGAGATATTTTCTCGTGTTGCTAAAATGACATCCATTAGATTTTTGCTTTCTATTGTTGTTGCTTATGATTTAGAGGTTGAGCAAATGGATGTGAAAACTGCTTTCCTTCATGGTGACTTGGAGGATGATATTTTTATGACACAGCCAAAGCAGTACATGGTGAAAGGTAAAGGTCATTTGGTTTGCAAATTGAAGAAATCTTTGTATGGCCTAAAACAGAGTCCTAGGATGTGGTACCAGAAATTTGATACATATGTGTTGAGTTTGAGATTTGAGCACTCTAAATCAGATCATTGTGTTTATTATAAAACTGATGGTGATCATTTCCTGTTTATTGCATTATATGTTAATGATATGTTATTTATTGGTAAAGGGAAAGGTATGATTTCAAAATTGAAATCTCAACTTGCTGCTAAATTTGAAATGAAAGACCTTGGTGCAACTAGACATATTCTTGGGATAGAAATTAGAAGAGATAGAGTGAACAAAAATTTATGGCTTGACCAAAGTAAGTATGTCAATTCAATTTTATAGAGGTTAAACATGCAGGACTGTAGACTATTGTGTTCCCTTTTCAGTTGGAACAAAGTTATCTATTTCAAATTGTCCAACATCTCCAGCAGAGATGGAAGAGATGAGCAGAGTGCCTTACCAGAGTGCAGTTGAAAGTTTGATGTATGCTATGGTTTGTACTAGACCAAACATTTCCCAAGCAGTGGGAGTTCTTTCCAGACATATGTCTAATCCTAGTAGAGTTCATTAGGATGCAGTTAAAAGAGTCTTCAGATATTTGCGCGATACCTCATAGTATTCCTTGTGTTATCATAGTAATTTGACTGAAGATGATATTTCCCTTGATATTCATGGTTATGTGGATTCAAACTGGGTAGGTGATATTGATAGTAGATGATCCACCATTGCTTATGTGTTTACTTTATTTGGTGGTGCAATTAGTTGGATGAGTAAGCGACAGGCTGTGGTTGCTTTGACCACTACTAAAGCTAAGTATATGGTAGCTACTCATGCTTGCAAAGAAGCCATTTGGCTTAAGAGACTATGTTCAGATACTGGAATAAAACAAGGTGCCATGACAATTTATTGTGACAGTTAGATTGCGATCTATCTAGCTAGGAACCTGACATTTCATGCCAGGACCAAGCACATTGATGTAGAGTATCATTTTGTTAGAGATATGGTCAAAGATGGTAGGGTGAAGTTGGTTAAGCTAGAGACTTTGATGAATGTTGTTGATTCTTTAACTAATCCTGTGAGCATAGAAAAGTTCATATGGTGTTCAGAGACTATGGGCCTTTTGGCCCTAGCAATTAAGAGACAATGTTTACTCCCTCCCGTTGCTCTTGCAAGGTGTTCGACAAGTGGGAGATTTGTTGGGAAAATGTGTCTCAACTTGCAATTATATAAGGTTTATTGTTGATAGGATATATATATATATATATTTATATATATTTCCTAGTTACACCAATAGGTGTAATATACAATGGGAACATGGGGTGGAATGGGATGCGTGTTAACATTTATTTGTTAACAAAAACTGTTAAATGGCAGACATACATTAAATTAATTATATATTGTAAATCTGGACCGTTCATTATTAGGTTTTAGATCTGATGGTAAATATTTGTTGGCTTGTCTTGCCCTAGAAGGTAACCCTATTTTATTATGGCGTTGTATTACGGATGCAGTATTGTGATGTATTCTGAGAGTCTGATAGCGATCGTGTTGTCTCTGGATCTCTGGTGGTGATACTCCTGTGAGAAGCTTTCTCTGCAAGTATATTATAATCTTTGTGATTTCTGAATAATATATTGGGCAGCTTTTGGAGTGTGGGGTTTTTCTCCCAAAAGGATTTTCCCCACGTAAATCACTGTGTTGTGGTATGCATGATATCTATGTTTATTTTTGTTCAAGTTTCTGTAACTGTTAAAGATCTATAAAGTTTTGCATTATCCTCCTCTCAAGATTAGTGTAGGAAGTTGGTCCGCTACCTTAGCTTCCTTACAATCACCACATTCCATTCTATTGTTTTGATTCTTCTCTTCTCTTCCTCTTTGGTAGTTCTACTTTTCCTCTTGCTTTCAGTTTAGCTTCTTCTCTATAGTGAGAACCAACTGCTAGGCCTCCTCAACTGTCTAGATATCCCACATATCCAACTCCCCTTGGATGGATTCCCTCAGCCCATTGATGTACTTGGTCACTTTCTCGACCCCTTCCTCATGATGTCCTAGCCTAATTGTCAATTGATAGTATTCCTTGGTGTACTCCTTCACAGTCATATTCCCCTACCTCAAATTCTGTAGCTCCAACAACTCCAACTGGTAGTTCTCTAGAATGAACTTGGATTTCAACTTTTCCACCATCCACTCCCACTTTGCAATGCAAGGCTTCCCCTTTCTATTCTGCTCTATCTGGACTTCCTTCCACCAGATCGTTGCATGATCTTTCATCTTGGTCTTGGAAAATTTTACCCTATCCGAGTTTGTAATGTCCCCATACTCAAAATGCTCCTCCAGATCAATGATCCAATCAATCAGCTCCTCAGGGTCTAAGTTCCCAAAATAGTTTGGGATATCCACCTAGGTCCTCTTACTAATGTCAGTGATAGCCTTCAGCATTCTTTCTTCCTTGTCCTCTTTGCTTTCACTTGTTTCCATAGGATTTGCTTCCTACTCTTCATCACTTTCCTCAACCCTATGGTTAGGGTTCGTCCAACGGTCCTGCTCTAGTGCATCCATTTGGTTCTATGTGGCTTTCAACATCTCATACATCTCCTCCATTCTACCTACAACATTGATCATGCCTTGCCTTCTCCTCAGTGGCATCTTGGGTGGGCAATTTGTCCACACTCACCCTTTTGTAAACCGCCTCATAGTCAGTGCTCTATCTGCAAACCCGTGGACTGCCATAATCTAAACTTTATTTTAATTCCTAGAAATCCAAATTCAAGATGCCACAACTATTATCACCATCATAGCCTATGTTTTTATCAAACTAACATGCTCAAAATGCCACTAAGTGCGCTCACATCCCACCAAAAATACTCCCTTGATCTATCTTAGCTCTGATACCATATGATGCAGTCACAACTAGAAGGTCCAAGAAGAATTGTCCAACTGTGCAACCCACAACACAATTATCATTGATATACAACCACAAAGTTTGTCGCAATGAGCCTTCTTGCATGTCAGGCCATAGTCATTTCATTACACTAAGATTAATTGTACTAAACTATGGAAATACCACTTTTAAACTTATTATAAGCAAACATAATGACTTAAAACACAATACAACCTCAATGTTAACACATACTTGCTGTAAGGGTTGCGACATGACCAAATAGAAGTATTCTCAACACCATCTTCCTACATGCCACCTTGGACACATTCAGATTGTATCCCACATCATACTACCAACTACAACACTCTGTCACTTGCATCTCAATCCCTCGATGTTGAGCTTACCCTCTACGCCTCTATTTTGTCTCGATCTTCTTTGCTTACCTTCTATAAATGCAAAACTCCTTATTTATACCATCCTCAAGCTCCTCACATGATTTGTGTTGGCCTCAAGTTGGTGCAAAGTCCAAAACCAAATGAAACATGTTGTCGACTAAACATAACAAACTTACAAATTGCAACGGTCCAACGGTCAAGACTCTCTACACAGCACACCACAGACCTTCACAATGGCTACTAGACACCCCATAAATATTCTCCTTTGGTAAACCCTGAAATAAACCCTCTACAGACAAAAATAGCTCTAACAACTCACATTGTCAAACCACAATCACTCTGCAAGCCAAATAACCAACCTCCAATTATCCAGTCAACCTCAAACTTTAACTACAGTTATAGGAACAACAAATAAAACTTTTACCACAACCACATAACCTAGTTCCATCATGTGGTGAAATGCACCACCATTTACTACTACAAATTGCTAACAACAAACATACATTCACACACAACTATCAAATTAGACCATAATTCCTCTTTCCTTTGACATGGTGCCATATTCTCAGGATCCCCTAGGATGCATCTGTATCAATTCCACTATAACATTTAATAGGCGACAAAGTTGGCCTTATCCATTAATATCACTGTCACTTTTGTTCTAATTGGATTGTGGAGTAACACAAAAAAGGGGATCAGTATAAAATGTAATTGACAAGTTCAATTATTCCATATATTCCATTTCCTAGTGACATAATTTAGAATAAAAAACACAAAGAAAATAATTACATAAACACCTATAACATAAAATGTATTTGACATGTTCAATTGTTCCATATATTCCATGCATTAAAGTCATAAGTAATATAAAAAAATATAAGAAAAAACATACATGATAGTATATCATTACTCTATAAATTAACTTTTGAGTTTTATATTATGAGCGATGTAATATCAAGCTTCTCTTTCTCCACTTGACTCAATTTTCTCTTCTATTCCACTATAACATTTAATAGGTGACAAAGTTGGCCTTTTCCTTGAATATCACTGTCACTTTTGTTCTAAATGCATCATGGAGTAACACAAAAAAGGGGATCCGTATAAAATGTACTTGACAAGTTCAATTATTCCATATATTTCATTTCCTAGTGACATAATTTAGAATACAAAACACAAAGACAACAATTATACAAACACCTACCGTATAAAATGTATTTGACAAGTTCAATTATTCCATATATTCCATGCATTAAAGTCATAAGTAATAACAAAAATAAATGAAACAATATGCATGACACTAAATCATTACTCTATAAATTAACTTGAGTTTTATTATTTATATTATGATGTGTAAATTAAATTATATTATGTACAATGTGATATCAAGCTTCTCTTTCTCCACTCGATTCAACTTTCTCTTCTACTCCACTATAACATTTAATAGGCGACAAAGTTGGCCTTATCCATTAATATCACTGTCACTTTTGTTCTAATTGGATTGTGAAGTAACACAAAAAAGAGGATTAGTATAAAATGTAATTGACAAGTTCAATTATTCCATATATTCCATTTCCTAGTGACAATTTACAATAAAAAAATACAAAGAAAACAATTACATAAACACCTAAAACATAAAATGTATTTGACAAGTTCAATTGTTCCATGTATTCCATGCATTAAAGTCATAAGTAATATAAAAAATATAAGAAGCAACATACATGATAGTATATCATTACTCTATAAATTGACTTTTGAGTTTTATATTATGAGCGATTTAATATCAAACTTCTCTTTCTCCACTTGACTCAATTTTCTCTTCTATTCCACTATAACACTTAATAGGTGACAAAGTTGGCCTTTTCCTCGAATATCACTGTCACTTTTGGTCTAATTGCATCATGGAGTAACACAAAAAAGGGGATCCGTATAAAATGTACTTGACAATTTCAATTATTCCATATATTCCATTTCCTAGTGACATAATTTAAAATAAAAAACACAAAGACAACAATTATACAAACACCTACTGTATAAAATGTATTTGACAAGTTCAATTATTCCATATATTCCATGCATTAAAGTCATAAGTAATAACAAAAATAAAAGAAACAATATGCATGACACTAAATCATTACTCTATAAATTAACTTGAGTTTTATTATTTATATCATGATGCTGTGTAAATTAAATTATATTATGTAAAATGTAATATCAAGCTTCTCTTTCTCTACTCGATTCAATTTTCTCTTCTACTCCACTATAACATTTAATAGGCGACAAAGTTGGCCTTATCCATTAATATCACTGTCACTTTTGTTCTAATTGCATCATGAAGTAACACAAAAAAGGGGATCAACCAGATGTGTGGTGGGTGATGGGCCAGACCAATTTTTTTCTTTTCTTGGTTTGAATTGCTGGTAGTATCCTTCTAGATACCAATCCCACTTGGAGTTCTTTTTCTTCCTTTTTTTTTAAATTTACTTGAGTGTCGTTTGGGTATAGCTTCTTATTTATCTATAATTATCTGTCCCTAAGTTCTAGGTCCCTCTGGTTAGTGTTGTTCTTAGAATTTCTCTTTTGATCATATTCTTATATATTTGTAGGTTAAACTTCATTTTACCTATTTATAGTTCCCACAGGAACACAAACCATCCTTGAAATGATGGTAAAATTGTGCATTCCTTTCCGAAATTTGGCATGTACCAATCTCAGGAGTCATAGATGAATACTATTGGTGACATGACAATCATCACAAAACTTAAGGCTTTTTGTGATCCAGGTAGAAGTTCCCGGGTTTGTGCTGATAGGTCCAAAAGCAGAGGTTACCCCTCCTTGTGATTACCAATCGTATGTTCATTATAACTCCTCCCTACCACAGCTCTAAAACTGTGCTAGGCAAACACCTGCCTCCATCTGCTCATCCAAGCCAAAATGGTATAAATTTTTTTGGCTTCAGGATGTCATCAATCTTCTACAAGGAACACATGAACCCTGTAGTTTACCTCAATTGAGCTGTAACCTGGTGTCTTTTGCAATCTCCTACCTTTCATCCTTCTCCTCACTTTTGCCATGTCATTCCACCTGCCAACTGCGGCATAGATGTTTGAGAGTAATACATAATGTCCAGCATTGTCAGGTTCTAGCTGAAAAAGGTGTTCTGCCACAAGTTCTCCTAGTTGGATGTTGCTATAGATCTTGCAAGCACCAAGCAATGCGCCCCATATTCCTGGGTCAGGTTCTAATGGCATATTTTTGATAAAGATGTGTGCCTCATCCAATTGACCAGCACGGCCAAGAAGATCAACCATGCAAGCATAATGCTCCATACTAGGTTTGATGCAATAGTCTCGAAACATGCAATTAAAATATTGCCAACCTTCATCCACCAGGCCTGCATGACTGCATGTAGACAAAACACAAACAAAGGTAATGTGGTCAGGTTTAACGCACATTGATCGCATTTTGCTAAAAAGTTCAAGAGCGTCCTTTGAATATCCATGCATCCCATATGCTCCAATCATTGTATTCCACGAGACTACATCCTTTTCCACCATCTTGTCAAATAGTTTACATGCAAAATATAAAGCTCCACACTTGGTATACATATCAATAAGGGCAGTGACCACAGAAATTTCTGAATCAAATCCACTCCTGATTATGTTAGTATGGATCCCTTTTCCCTGCTCTAAAGCTGCTAGATGAGCACATGCTGGAAGCACGCATGTCATTGTGACACAATTGGGTTGCACATTTGCCAGTTTCATTTCATGAAAAAGTGTCAAGGCTTTGGTAGCATGTATATTCTGAGCATAACCAGCAATCATAGCATTCCAGGAAACCACATCTCTTGTAGACATTTTGTCAAACAAATGGCCTGCAGCTTCTATATTCCGACATTTGGCATACATATCTAAAAGTGCAGTTTGAACAGAAACATCTGAATCAAATCCATTTCTAATAATGTATTCATGGATGCTCCTGCCTTGCTCCAAATCTTCTAAGTTTGCACATGCCGGAAGCAGGCTTATGAAAGTAACTGGATTGGGTTTGACATCTGCAACTTGCATTTCATGAAACAGTGTAAAAGCCTCATTCGCATGTCCATTCTGGGCATATCCTGCAATCATGGCACTCCAAGAGACAACATTTTTTTCACACATGGTATCAAAAACAATTCGAGCAAGTTCTATATCCCCACATTTGCAATACATGTCTGTAACTGCAGTTCCCACAAAAACATTTGACTCAAACCCACTTCTGATGATGTAATTATGAATGCACATGCCTAGTTGCACGTCTCCTAAAACCGAGCATGCTGAAAGCAAACTCAACATGGTGATAGAATTGGGTTTCACATCCGTTAGTTTCATCTGATTAAAGAGTGCCATTACTTCTTTAGAGCAACAATTTTCAGCGTACCCTGCAATCATTGCGTTCCATGACATCACAGTCTTTTGTGAAAGTTTATCAAATAGTTCTCGTGCAACCTGTAGACTCCCACACCTAGCATACATTGCCACCAGGAAATTCTCCGTAGAAACATCCAACTCAAGTCCATTTTGAATTACATATTCATGGATCCACTTCCCATGCTTTAGGTTTCCTGAACTGATACAAGCTGACAATGCATTGACAATGGTAACAGAGTCAGGTTTCAAATTTGTCATTAGCATCTGATGAAAGAGGGTTAATGCCATCTCCCCATACCCATTTCGGACATACCCTGTAATCATGGCAGTCCACAAGATGATATTTCTTTCGTGCATTTTATCAAACACTCGGCGTGCATTTTCAATACTCCCACATTTGGCATACATGTCTATAAGAGCAGTTCCTACAGAAACATCAAACCCAAACCCACTTTCAATTATCTGATTATGAAGATGCTCACCTTGCTGCAGAAAACCTAAATCGGCACATGCTGGGAGCACATTCACAAGCGTGACTGCATTGGGTTGTACATCTGAACGCTGCATCAGATCGAATAGAAACAACGCGTCATTAGCCTGTCCATTTTGTGAATAGCCTCCAATCATAGCAGTCCATGAAATCACATCTCTATGGAGCATTTTGTCAAACACTTGGCGAGCATCACTTAAACTCCCGCATTTGGCATACATATCTATTAGTGCATTTCCCACATAGACATCCGACTCAAATCCACCCCTGCCAACGTGACAATGGATCTTTTTGCCTTCTTGCAAAGCTGATAACACCGCGCATGCCCGGATTACGACAGGAAACGTTAAATAGTCAGCCTCTGTGCCTGAAGCTCGCATCTCGAAATAGAGTTCAAGCGTCTGCCGCCAAAAACCTTTCCCAGCATACCCTCTTATTATTGCATTCCATAAGAATACATTTCGTTCACGCATTTTGTCAAACACTTTGCGTGCATTTTCCGAAGCATCGAATTTGGCATACAGCTTTACAAGTTTGGTACCCAAAACTATGTTATGTTGAAGGCCATTGATAAGAATGTGGGCGTGGAGTTTTATAAGCTGTGTGAAGCTACTGCATGCCTGGAGAAGACAGACACAGGCGTTGAAGCCATCATTATTCATTCTCTCCCTCCACATTTCATTGCCTTGTAATTCTGAGTTTGTGTGTTGTTCAACAACAGGAACACTGCAAATACCATGATAAGTGGCCGCGCATACCGATAGACCACTACGTTTCTGAATGCTCGTTTTGTGAGAAATATATTGATGACAATGAGCAGATTCCATGGCAGCTTTTGCAGAAACCATGCCTTACACTATTGTCATAACAAAGTAAAACAGCAAGCCATGTGTTGTGAGAAAGCCACAGAAGTAGCAGAGCTTATAATGGAATCCGAAAATTGGCGTGGTGACCTGTTAATGAATTTGTATTCCATTGCATATCATAGTGATTTGCTTGAGCAGGCAGTGGGTAGGTAGGGAGGGAGACAGAATCCTTCTTGCCTGTATAATCAGCGACTGACTTCCTTCGATGAAATTAAATCTGCTCTTTTCTTGACGTGTAGTGATGCTTATTTTTACTTCAAATCTAATGAAATAACTTACACAAGTAGGAAATATGCTACAAACACTTAAGAATAACAAGTTACTTTGAAGGGAAAACCTCCAAAAGTTTCCAATAAGAACACAATGTGCAATATGATAATCATAAACTAACTTTCAGCTCTTGTATTATGCCTTGAATGCTACCCAAGCCAACTTAACCACCTATATATGACTATATAATTGATTATATAACTTTATTAAGGGTTATGATAGCCACAAGTCAACTACATATATCAAATTACAATCAATGAGTTAAGGGCGTAGCATGCCCACCCTTTTCAGAGAAACATTGTCGTCAATGTTGATTAACCATGGATGCTTTTGCATTAAATCTTCATTTTCTCATGTAGCATCTTTAAATGGAGAATTGTTCAACTTGATAAAATACTTTGTGATTGACCTCATCCACAACCTCTTAGTGTGTGAAGAATTTCCTCTGGTTCTAAAATCATTCTGCCCTCCTCATCAAGCTCTAGTAACTTGGTCTAGGCTACAACTCTTTATCCAATAATCTTCTTCAAGCATGAAACATGGAAGACTGGATGCATTTTTGTTGGCATATAGGTAACTCCAATTTGTATGCTACATTGTTAATCATCTACAAAACCTTATAAGGACCATAATACTTGGGTGCAAGTTTGTTATCCTTTTGTTATTTCAGTGACAATTGTTTATTGGCTATAATTGCATAAAGACTCAATCTCCTACTTCAAAATCTATTTCACTATGGTGTTGATCTGCTTATTGCTTCATTCTATTCTATGTCATTGCGAAGTTCTCCCTGAGACGAGCAAGTACCACTTGTTGATGTTGGACGTGTTCTTCAATTGTTTGTACCCTTGAGTGTGCCCACAATGAAGAGGTGATTGATGGTGGATGGCACCCATATAATGTTAAAAATAGAGATGTTTTGGATGATGAAAGAAGTGTTGTACCACCATCTACTAGTAGTATTCATTGCACACATATCTCTTGTTTATTGAAAGCAAAACATTGAAGATAACCCTCCAAGCACTTGTTGACCACCTCAGTCTATCCATCTGACTAGGGATGATATGATGAGCTACAAGCAAGTTTAGTACCCAAACATGAAAATAAGTCAATCTAAAAATTACTTGTAAATATAGGACCACGATCACTTACTATGACTTTTGGAGTTCCATGCAATTTCTAAATTGTATATATGGTTGTTGCTATAGTACTTACTACAAATGGTGTGACGAAGCACAAAAATATGTATATTTGGTGAGTCAGTCCACAACAAACATGATGACATGTTTGTCTTCAGACTTGGGAAAACTTGTGATTAATTCTATGGATACCTCCCCAACCTAGGCTTGGAATAGATAAGGATTGTAGAAGACCTGAAGTCTTAATTGTCTCCCATTTATTTTGTTTTCATACCATGCATTCTACCACAAATTTTTAAACATCCCCTTTGAGCCCATCCCAAAAGAAATCTTGCTTGATTCTATGATAAGTCTTCAAGAAACCTGAGTGCCCACCTACTAGAGAAGCATGTAGTTCTACCAAAATCTTAAATTTAAGGCTTGAGTTCTTACATAGGTACAACTTGTCCTTGTATCATAAATCTAATCTAAAGAATATTCAAAGTTAAGATATTTTACTACAAACCATAGGAAAAGCATTATTGCTAAAGATTATGCAAAGCATAGGAAGGATTTACATCAAGAAGTAAGACAATAGTTGGAGAAAATGAACCACAAGTATAACATAAGGAATGTGAAGTAGGAGATGAACTAATGATTTAGCTAAGGAAGGAAGATTTTCACAAGGGACATATAATAAGCTGAAAATGAAGAAATTTGGTCCTTGTAAATATATCAAGAAATTTAAAATAAGAAATGTATATGAGGTAGAATTACTAGAAGACCTTGGTATATCTCCAATAATTAACATTATAGACTTATATGAATATCATGAAAAAGAATCAGAAGATCACATGATAGAGATAGATTGAGATAAATAGGAAAATGAATAAATTGAAGAGATACTTGATAGAAAAATAGGAGGGAGTACAATAAAAATGTATGAAGAATATTTGGTGAAATGGAAGGATTAGATAGTTGAAGACTTTGCATGGATGTCTAGAGATAAGTTTAACCAACTTGGTTTTCCTTTGGCTCAAAGCCTTGAACAAAAGTGAGAGGCTACCCAAGGTGTTTGATGTATGATCACCCAGAGTGTAAGAGTAAACTTGCATCAGCCAAAAATATTTTCTTTAACATTTATTTATTTTGCAAGTACTTTTCTAGTTTCCAAATATTTTGGGTTGTGTATCAAGTTTTTGGCACCATATCTTACCGTAGTTATGTTTCTAAGTTTGAAGCTTCATGTTTGTAACAATACTTACAACCATCTTTCAATAAGCTATGTAGCATTGAATTTTGAAGATCATGGATTACAATTTGGAACATAAGCTCTATCAAGCATCTTGCATGTCCCAGTCACTTTTCATGTGATCCTAATTGTCACATTTATGTTTTCCATCTCAAAGAGATTAATGAGACCAATACTAAACTAATCATGTATAACAATAACTTGTTTGAACCATGTGCCAGATGTTTGAAGCTTGCACCAACTCCAAGTGTTACCTACTTTATTATGGGTCCTGAGATGGTTCATCCATGAAACTGCATTAAATTTGGAGACTCCTACCTTGAGGTACATTATAGATGGTGACTCTACACATTACTAGTGAAGCCTACACAATACACAAGGCAATGTGCCAAGTTCTAAGGTTGATTAAAGATCAAATCATTTATTTTTTGAGCCTTTGATCGTTATCATGTCCACCTATGATGATGTACTAAATTTCTAGTTGATGCACATTATGTCTGCATCTTCTATATATAGAGATTTGAGAGTAGTTAGAAGCAATGAGTAGTAGTAGTTTTCTGATAGAGTAGTAGTTGGAAGTTCGAATTTATATTAAGATCTTTAAGATCTATTTTTTTATCAAACAATTAATGCCTAGAATGTATGAAGTTCATGAAACTATTCTAATTTGAATCAATAAAATTTTAGTTCTATGTTATTTTGTTGTGTATTGAGTTTGAAGCATTGTGTTTTGCTACAAGTTTTGATAGCCCTTAATCGAACCCTCCAACCTTGGCTACATTACTAAGGTAGTTGTAGATGTAATCCCATGAGATGTACGTGGAGTTATTTTTGGGACTTAGAACTTTTATGTGCATGATTCCATTTACTTTAGGATGAAAAATAGTATAGACGCATTTTAAATGATGACGTATTCACATTGAACTTCTATGTTAAAAAATTAATGTTTATATGGTTAATGCATCTCAAGCCAAGAGGCTAATCAATGCAAGTTGGAAATTTGCTCTCTTGTTTCTTATAGGAAAGGGAGATAAGAATGGGATTTAGATTAAGAAGTAACATGGACTGCATATTCACCAAGAACACATGAAATAGGTGAGCTTGTCAAGAAATTTTCAGAATTATTCTTGAAGCCTAAGGGGCTATCCATTGAGCACATCCTATTGAGCATTAAATCTAATTGCATTCATAAATTATCCTTTGCATAATATAAGATTTTATCTTTAAATTATGGTTGAAAAAAATGAAGTTATAAAAAAATGAAGAAATTATTAGAACAATGGTTCATTGGGCCAAGCACCTTCTCTTGTGGCTCTCCTATTATCATAGTATCGAAGAAATATGGAAGATAATGTCTAGGCACTAAATATTACCATCAAGAATAGTTATCTACCACCCCAAAGAGATGATTTTCTTGATCAAATTCAACGCACAAAGTACTTTATAAAATTGGATATGAAATCAAGCTATCATCAAGTTTATATTTCGGAAGACATATAGAAGACATTGGTTAAGACCAAGAAAGGCATCTATGAGTAGCTCATTCTATCATTTGGCTTATGCAATGCTCTACCCACATTCATGCAACTTATGATGATCTATTGAGACCCCTTGTAGATTCATGTGTATTTGTTTACTTAGATGAAAGCTTACTTTTTAACAAAATGTATGAAGAGCATGTTTACCATATTTAGAAGGTCTTTCAATTTTTTAAGAATAAAACTTTTGTTAAATGAAAATAATCATGAATTTTTATAGACCTCACTTGTGTACCTTGGTCATGTGATGAGGAATGGTGAGATAAGGATCCACCCGTCTAAAAATTAGGCCATTATGAATTGGCCAAATCCCACAAACATTTCAAATATTAGGAGCTTGTTGGGGCAATCAATTACCTCTAAAATTCTATCAAATATTTTTCATTATTTCTCCTCCTTTGCATGCCATAATAGGGGCAGAAAAAATTCTCATTGGGACATGAAACTTGATAGCATTCTTTTCATGACCTTAAGAAAAAGTTTGCAAATGCCAATGTTATCTCTTTCAAATCATCAACAACTTTTGAGGTTGAGATGGATGCGAGTGATTATACCATGGAAACATTTTTTTTAACAAGTACATGTAAGATTGTATGCCACCATTCCAAGTTGTTTAAAGGGGTTATCCAAAATTATAGTACATTTTATAAGGATTTTTATCCACTAGTATTAATGGTTAAGAAGTGGAAACACTACCTTATGGGAAAAGAAAGAGTAGTACACATTTTTCACCAACCTTTGCAATATCTTCATGCACAAATGAAGCTACAATAGTCATGTCACTACAAATGGATGGGGTTATTCCAAAAATTTCATCTTGTGATCAAATACATATTGGTGTGAGTTCAACAAGGTCATTGATATTCTTTATAGACCACCTCTTCTCTCAATAGTAATTATACTTTCCATGTTGGTGTGATGTCCACTACTACAATGGATTAATCCAACAAAAAATACAAAAAATTATGCATGCAAAACTAGAGAAAAATAAATATATTGCACTTAATAAATTAGAACTGCATTCCGTATCATGAGCCTCTTCAAGAGGGAAACCTCATTTGAGAAAGCTGAATATAAAAAAATTCATGGTGTCCTTACAATAGCCTATGCATCATATTTATACTAGTTCTATTCAAGCTAACTATTATTTCCCATGCATGTGGGATTATTCTTAATGTCTTAAGGGTTGACTTACAAAGCATGTGTATCTAAAGCCTTTATTATAATAAGGATTAAAAGAAAAGAGTTAGGAAGAAAGGGTCCTAACATCCCCTCCCCCTTAAAAATATTTGTCCTTAAAGATGAAGGGTAGGAAACTACTATTGAATTTGGTGAAGGGGCTCCCAAGCAACATCCTCTGGTGCATGCCATGCCACTAGGTTAGGACCTCAGTGAA
The DNA here is from genome assembly GCA_027924645.1 of Cunninghamia lanceolata. Lineage (NCBI taxonomy): Eukaryota > Viridiplantae > Streptophyta > Pinopsida > Cupressales > Cupressaceae > Cunninghamia > Cunninghamia lanceolata. The sequence goes on along the minus strand of BSBN01000987.1, from coordinate 11,274,054 downwards.
TGTGTAGTTGCAAAGTTGGGGTGAGCACATAAATAAGATTGCTTCTGGTTGGAGAAAGATGAATCCTTCAACATCACACTCAGTAAGAACTGTTTGAGTAGTGACTTGTTGGCCAAGAAATTTCTACAAATAGGAGATGTGGAAAACAAGATGAATGCAAGAAGAAGGTGGGATTTCTAAGTTGTAAGCTACTAGATCAATCTATTAAAGAAATTTATAAGGGCCATAGAACTTAGGGCCAATCTTCCAATGACCTTTCATCCTCAAGGAGGACTATTTATAAGGCTACAACTAGAGGAAAACCATATCGCTAGGATGAAAAGCTCATATATATTGGTGTTGATCAACCTACTGCTCCATACAGTTTCGAGCCATGACAATATTTTCATGAAGGATCCAAATAATATTATGTCATGCATTGAGGGTAGTGTCCACTACATTTATTAGAGAACTTCTTGGGATGTAAGAGAGAGGAGACAATGGCTTATGCCCATAAATTGCTTCATATGGGGTCATTTTCATGGTAGTGACATGAGGTGTTGTAACACCATTGTGCTAGCAATAACCACTTGACCCAATGGTGTTGTTACTTAGAGGAAAAACATTGAAGATATGTTTCCAGACATTTGTTGACTATTTTGGTTTAACCATCTATCTGAGGTGATACCCAAAGCTCATCTTTAATGTTTTTTTAGTTATACTAAATAATTCTTTCTAGAAATGGCTTGTAAATGCTAATTCATGATCTGAGACTATAAAAGAAGGAAGTCCATGGAGATGGAAATTTTGGTCAAGAAAAGTTTGGGCTATTGGGGAAGAGGTGTAGGGGTGGGACAAGACACAAAAGTGAACATATTTGAAGAGGCAATCCACCACCACTAGTATGATCAATTTACCACCAAATTCTGGAAGGTCGTCAATGAGATCCATGGAAATATATATCCAAATCTAGGTAGGAATGGGCAGTGGTTAAAGTAATTCTAGAGTTATCACTATTTCACCCTTGTAATGTTGGCAATTATCACATTTAGCAACAAACCACTTGATATCCTCCTTAATCCCATCTAGAAGAAATCTTAATGAACTCACTCATATGTTTTCAAAAACTCTGAATGACCAACTGGGGGAAGGCATGAAATTCAAAAATAATTTTATGATGTAGAGCATAGTTGGGAAGTAAAACTATGCATACTTTATATCATAAATGTTTCCCATCCAAAGAGTGGTTGTGGGATGAAGTAGGATCTATAGAGAGTTGGTAGATGAGACATTATGTAGTTGGGTTATGTTGCCATTCTTGCTACAGGTCTTGTATCCATTTAAGAAGTTGCAAGGAAACTATACATAGGCAAATGTGGCCCTCAAATTGGTAGGAGATAGGATCCAATACCACATTCTCATTTACCTTATTATATGTGATCTCATAGTCATACCCCATGAGTTTGGTGACAAATTCCTACTAAACTAGTGAGGATACCCTTTGCTCCAAGAAATATTTAAGACTGTAGTGATCTATTTTGATATAGAAATGTCACCAAACCAAATATGACTAAAACTCCATAGAGGTTAATGAGTGTTTTGGGTTATGGTCAATTTTACATGCATGAATTTTGTCAAGGTCAACTTTAACACCTACTAGAGAGACAATATGACCAAGGTACTATAAGTATGAAAAAGATGCATAGGCCTAAATGGCGGACTAAGGATGAGCTATAGTCCTAATCACGTACATGTAAGCATGAATATATACATACCTCTTAGTAGTATTCCTCTTGGTGACATGTCTTTGTTTATTTTTCATCTTGATTATGTTTTTCTAACCTCTAGACTAACCTTCTATAGTCATGCATGCCTTCTAGCTTGCCTTCAACCAAAGTTTGACAAATATTTCTCGTCGCTTTCTAGCCCCGATAACCTCATCAATCCACTTCAAAAGAGGGGAAATTCATGTTTTCTAGGGGCATTTTCATCATTTCATCCCTTTAGAATCATCTAATTAACATCCCCATTCCATTTGTGACTTCAATTTTCATGTCACATCTTTCCTTTCTAGGTCACCCCTATCACTGTAGGATCTCCCTAGGTGACCTTGCAGCAAAAACAAAATCTCCAAGGGTGGCTTTCCCTAGTGAAAGGGGTTACCCACCCTAAAGAGACCCTATGGCTAGTTTCAAGATTCCAAACTCTTTCTACACCTCCTAGATCATTCTTCACCCTGGAAACCACTTGTGCAAAACTTCCTCTATGGGTTGCCTCCTATGACTTCAAGATCTCCCTAACTGACCCAACATCTTAAGCAAGATCTCTAAGGATGAGTTTCCCTGGTGATAGGGGTGACCCTATTGTCTTTTAACATGTGTGTTTTTTTCTAGTTCTTGCCCAAATTTGCTCAAAATTGAGCCTTGATTGCATTAGTACTCTTCTCTAACTTATTGCCAACTCCTCCTAACTAATTCAACACTCCCAATCAGCCCAATCTCATCTCCAAATCAATCTTAGTTATCTTGCAATCAGTCAAGTGTTAACTTCATTTTGTCTCTTGTGATCTCCTCTGTAACCAGTGTTCACTCTCAATCAGAGTCAAATCACTCCCCAATCTATTTCTATTAACTCCCCTATCACCACCACCTTTGGTGTTGATTTCCCACCTATAAATACCCCCATCCTCTATTCATTTGAGGATGCAAATTTAGTATTGTTGCTCTTGCTTTTGCTTTGCTTTGCTAATTGTCTCTATAGCATTTTTATGCTCGTGCAGGACCCTATGAGCCTTTTAATTTTTGCATGTAGATTTCATAGCTCCAAGCCATAGTACTTCTTCGGCATTCTCATGCTCAATTATCTTCAAAGCTTCCATCACTCCAAACCATAGTGCTTCTTATGCATTCTCATGCCCAATTGTTTTCAAAGCTTACATTTGATTTCATTTTCTCCCATCTTTGTTTTTGTCACCAAGATGAGGACCCTGCTACTGCCAAGGAAGAGAGGGTTTCCACAAGGAATTTTGAGGGCTCAAGATAGGTGCTAACATCTTCTTCATACTAGGTTCTTTATGTTTTAGAATAGTAATTAGCTCACATTCTAGCTCTTTGAAAAGTAAATCATTGCTTTGTTTTTTCCTTGATTTAGTTTGTTTATTTATTTTCATAGATTAGCATTGCATTTCATTTAATTAAATTAGCCTTGTATTCATTCATTATATTACATTTATTTCCATTTACAATTTAAATTTGTTAGATTAGATTCAAAAATTGTTCCACCAAAACTAAAAAAGCATAAGATTAGCTTGCATATTGAAAAACACATATAGATTGCATACATATTTCAATTCATAGGTAATTAGACAACATTTTAATTTGGGAAAAGAGGAAACAAAATTGTTTTGTGTACATTTAGAGTGCATTCATAAGAAAATTACAAAAACATTAAGAAAACTTAGAGAGAAACAAGGAAAAAACCCTTGATCTCATCACAAGGTAAACACAATTCAAATCAAACATTCAAACAAGTAGAAACCCTCAGTTCCATCATGAGGTCAATATCAAACTCTGCTATTATATGGAGCGTAATCAGACTTGGAGGTTAAATTTTCCCCACTTTTATCAGTGCGGTTTCCCCCAAAATTATTTAACAAGGGTTTGGGGGAAGCGCCCCCAAGACGAGGTCAAGGGGAAGTGCCCCCAAGATGAGGTCAAGGGGCAGCGCCCCAAGACAAGGTCAAGGGGCAGCGCCCCTTGCGGGGTCCAAGGCAGTGCCCCTGGCGCGCTCCTTGTTGCGATACAGGGCACGGTTGAGGGGCAGCTCGCCCCCGAAACCTCAAATGATTTTTATTATTTTATAAAGGCATCGGGAGTTATTTTTTCTATTGGCCAACATAAAAAAACCCTATTTTTGTAACTGACATAAGTCTTGATAAAATGGCTAAGGGTTAGGGTTTTCATTGATATTGTATTGTAGCATTTGCAGCGGTATTGAGTTGCAAGGGATTGTTGGTTGTAATTGGTTTGATTTGTTGGATAATAGTATTGGACTCTATTGGTGGATGTAGCCCGAGTTTGGGTGAACCACGTTAAAACTTGTCTCTCGTTGTTATTATTTCTGTGTATTTTTATTCCTCTATTTAATCTTTAGTTGCATTTAATTGATATCTTCTGCATGCAATTCCTAACAAACTCAACACATTCAATGATAAATATAATGCTTCCCCCAATTTCTAAGCATTTAATGTGCCCAAACATTAGGGAAGATTGGATACAATCCATCCTTGATGAGATTGGGGAGAACTTCCCCCATCCAATTCATCAACAAAACATCGACCAAGCAAGGGAAGAACAAGACCATCAAAAATGCATTAGAGACCAATAACCCTTGATACAACAAATCTTGTGAGACAAAGAAAGGAGACAAGAACATCTCTAACTCATCAATGAACAAAACAACCTTTGTGCTAGGCTTAGGAGACTTAGGACTCATGACTCTTCAAGTGATACAATTATCACAACAACAAATGAAATCTAATGTCTCCATAGGAAAAATCATCAAAACACACATAACACAAAACCCAAACATCATTTGTGATGTTCTTATCCCTCAAGAAAGAGAGTAGAACAACCCCTTGGTCCTACCTCCACTCGACTGGCTTTTGCCATGTGAGTAGGAGTGACTAGGATGCCACTCGTAGTAAGGAATATGGTTCATGTGTTGTGCTAGAGTATAACTCACCCACAAATTGTCTAGGTCGCATTCTAAATGATACATATTTTGGTGAACCCAACGTGAAGAGGAAAACCTTCTGATGGTAAGATTTTCAAGTTTCCATTGTCATTTCATGCTTTCACTTCGCCATTTTATTCTTCATTTCACTTTCTGCCTTTATCCTCTTTACTCTTCATTCCATGTATTCTATGGTGTCTAAGACACCCTGAATATGATAAAAACTAAAGTAAATCTAGGGAACATTCCCTCTACAGAACCTGAAACACCCTCATTTGATAGATATGCCACTCAATCCATTGGCACCAATCACCAACTGCTATGATTTTGAAGACTAGGATTATGAGAATGATAGACGAGAGACTCGTTGTTCTCTCACATTCAATAATCCCATGTGGGAACATGAAGCTATAGTTCAAACAACACACTCTAACCATGGTGTTAGAAATGAAAGAAACACTACTTCAATGGAAATCTAATTCGAGATAAATTTCAGCAATCTTTAATTGTGTGCTAAAAGAAACACTACTTCAATGGAAATTTGATTCAAGATAAATTTCAGTAATCTTTAATTGTGTGCTATTAACAATGGATATCATAACAAAACATAAACCCACAATACAGAAATATACCAGAAGCAGAATGAAGCACATAACACAAGTGTTTAACATGGAGAAAACCCTTTCGGGTAAAAAACTCCACCAAGAAAAGAGATCAAGTTGTATTATCTTCACAAAAGGAGATTACAAATACATTCACTTCCTCTGTCCTCCAACCTTCACTCTGGCAGAAGCTGGGTACCTGTAAACTATTATTATGCATCTCATCTACTATACTATGGTTTATATAGAATTTACACAACCTCAAGACATTAAATGACTTCCTACAAGCCCATAACACTTGTCAAGAATCAACAATACAATCTTGGGCGTCCATGACCAAGAATAGGCTCTTGCGGGGTCATAAATGATGTCATACATGCATCCTGCACTTGGAAAAATGTGCCCATGCAAGCTTGAACACCTTGGGGCCAAAAATAGCCACTTACAGCATCTTATGATGCGCCATATGCTATTATTAGTGTCATAGATTCTTATGACAACTTACAGTTGTCATAGAATCTCTTACACCTTCTTACAGCATCTATGACGTGTGTCATAACACTAAAAATAGATTATTCCTCCACATGTGCACCCCACTTTGACCAATTACCATTTACCATAGTAAATGACATCCCGTAACTACCCCCGGTAACTCTGGGACTTATTGTGCAGTAACTCCGTAATTACCGTGGACAGTAAATAATTTTTACTTTTGCTGGTGAAACTTGTACATCCCTTATGGATAATTCAAATAATAAATGGAATAATACAATAATGGGATTTACAAGGTTAATGGTACCTTATCCCAACATTCTCCCACTTGACATTATACATTGTAAATCAACCCATAGGAAATCAAATTAAAAATAATCGGGCACTAGAAACAAGACCCATGGCCTCTCTGCACCATACAAACTTCTCTGTGCTCCTAGGCTTAGTCAATTAATCTACAACATTCTCCTGAGTGTCTATCTTCTTCAGCTCAATTTCTCCATTTACAACCAACTCTCGAACAAAGTGATACTAAACATCAACATGCTTAGTCCGAGCATGATACATGGGATTTTTGGCCAAACAGATAGCACTCTAGCTATCACAACCAATCTGAATGATCCTACAATCAAAACCAATACCTATACATAGTCTCCTCAACCAAACTGCCTCCTTGGAGACATGAGTAGCAGCCATATACTCTGCTTCTGTGGTGGACAAAGCAACTGTGGGCTGCCTCTTACTCATCCAACTCACTGCACCTCCAAACAAAGTAAACACATAGCCACTAGTGGGCCTTCGACTATCCAAGTCACTTGCCTAATCTGCATCAACAAAACCTTGTATGTCCAAAGATTTATCAACACTATCAGTACCAACATAAACCAAACAATGGTTAGGAGTACCTACAAGATATTTAAACAACCTCTTCACATAGTTCCAATGTTGTTTACCAGGATTAGACATAAATCTGCTCAAAACTCCCACTGCTTGGGCAATATCTGGTCTAGTGCAAACCATTGCATACATTAAACTCCCTACAACACTAGCATATGGCACATTAGACATAAACTAAAGATCATCCTCAGTCTTTGGACACATATCTAATGAAAGCTTAGTACCAATGCGTCAAGGAACTCTAACTGGGTTACAGTCCTGCATACTAAATCGCTGCAAAATAGTATTCACATACTTACTTTATGACAACCAAAGATTTATATTAACTCTGTCCCTCCTAATCTCCATTCCCAAAAGATACCTTGCAACACTAAGATCCTTCATCTCAAATGCACCTGAAAGTTAGGTTTTAAGCTCATTGATCATACCCTTAGTATTGCTGAAAAACATGTCATCAACATATAAAGCAATAACTAGTATAGAATCATCAACACAATAAATGTAAACACAGTGATCCTCCTCGCTTCTAACAAAACCCAATTTCAAAACAAATGAGTCAAACTTTTGATACCACATTCTGGGGGACTATTTAAGACCATAAAGAGACCTCTTTAACCTGCAAACCAAATGTTCTTTTCCTTTAACCTCAAAACTTGTAGGTTGTTGCATATAAATTTCTTCTTCAAGATCTCCATGCAAGAACACAGTCTTAACATCCATTTGCTCAATCTCCCAATCATAAGTTGTAGTAATGGATAAGAGAAATCTAATAGAAGTTAATTTAGCAACAGGAGAGAATATCTCACCAAAATCAACTCCCTCTCTCTAGGAGTAGCCCTTGCCTACTAGTCTAGCCTTGTACTTCTCTAATGACCCATCTGCTCCAAACTATTTCTTAAAGACCCACTTATATCCTATGGCCTTTCTTCCTTTGGGCAAACGAACAAGATCCTAGGTATTACAAAAGTCCAAAGCCATCATCTCCTCCTGCATGGCTAGCTACCAAGACTCACTATCATCTACAGAAATAGCTTCCCTATAGGATCTAGGTTCATCATTAGTACTCAATAAAGTATATACACAACGAAAATCTGGTGGGTTATACCTGTCAACTGGATTCTGTTGTCTTGTGGATCTCCTCAAGGGTGGAGTAAGAGACTATACTTGTTCTTCTACATGATTATCTACACCAACTTATTCTGTAACAACAGACTCATCTTCATCAGAACTACTCAAATCTTCTTCTTCTTCTTCACCCCCCAATCCATCATTTTGTTCTTCCTAAGGTGCATCTTTCTGCTCTAAATCAAAGTGTACCTTCTTTACCTTTTCTTCTTTTTCTTTTGGTTGCTCAGGTTCAGAAATAGCTCTAAGTTCCCTAAAAATAACACCTCTAGAAAAGATAATCTTGCGGGTTAGTAGATTCTAAAGCTTATAACCTTTGACATTATCACCATATCCAATGAATGTACACTTTTCAGCCTTTGGATCCAACTTAGATCGCATGAACAAAAGCCTCACAACCAAAAACCCTTAAATGTGAAACAGAAGGTTTCTTACCTATCCACACTTCATAAGGTGTTGAATCAAGAGCCTTACAAGGAGATATGTTTATCAAGTAGCAAGCAGCACACACAGCATCTACCAAAAAGCATTTATCCAACTGTGCATCACTAAGCATACTTTTGGCCCTTTCCATAATTGTTCAGTTCATCCTTTCTGCAACACCTTTCTGTTGTGGTGTATATGGAGTTGTCTTTTGTCTGATTATACCTGCATGCTTGCAAAACTCATCAAATTCCTTAGAGCAATATTCCCCTCCATTGTCAGATCTTAATATTTTTATCTTTAAATCTGATTGGTTCTCTACTAAGACTTTGAATTCCTTAAACTTAGTGAAAACTTCAGATTTATGTTTCATAAAATAAATCCATGTATATCTGGATACATCATCAATGAAGGTAACAAAATAACGAGATTTTCCAATAGATTCATTATCCACAAGTCTAAACACATCCGTATGAATAATTTCTAATTTCTCTTTTGCTCTATTGCTTCCTAAAGGAAATGATTTTCTATTTTGTTTACCAAACACACAATGCTCACAGAAATCAAAGTGCTCATCAGAATAAGAGAAACCGTCCAACAATTCTTTATTCTTAATAGTTTTCAGTACATTATTACTTGTGTGGCCCAATCTATGGTGCCACAACATACAAGTGTTTTCAAAAGCCTCAGAAACATAAGAGGCATTACAAACTGTAGTGGCTTCAAGCTTAAACAAGTTCCCAAATATCTTTCCTTCCGCTACCACCAAGTTCCCTCTCACCAATCTGCAGCCATGCTTGTCAAATGTCACATGCATTCCCAAATCATTCAACTTTGAAACTGAAATTAGATTTCTAGCTAATCCAGGAACATGCAAAACACCAGGGAGGGTTTTAATCCTCCCATCATTGAAACACAACAATACCTTTCCTTTCCCGACAATCAGATATGAAGAGTTGTCACTAAGGTAGATATTAGCTCCATCATATTTTTCATATGAGGAGAACCATTCCTTATGCGAGGTCATATGAAATGAGCATCCTGAGTCAACCAACCAATGATCTTTAGAAACAAGATTACATGCAGAAAGTAAAACTTCTTCACCTGCATTCGAGGACTTATCCGAAGCACTCTCCCACTGTTTCTTGGGATTTCTGCACTCCTTCTTCACATGTCCCCTTTTACCGCAGTTCCAACACTTAACTCTATTCTTTTTACTAGGAGTCTTAGACTGGCCCTTGGACTTGTCCTTAGCCCCTTTTTGATCTCCTTTAGGTCCCATTTCCTTAGACCTTCCCCTAATACTGAGAGCATCCCCTAAACTATCTGAACTCTTCTTCCTCAATTCCTATGACAGTAGCACTGAAACAAGAACATCCAACTTTGGATCCACAAGGTTAGCAGTGATAGCAAGGATAACATTCTCCCAAGACTTGGGTAAAGAACAAAGAAGTAAGATACATTTATCTTTCTCACTAACCTCAACATCTATTGAATCAAGTTGACTCACCAATAAATTAAAAGAATTTAAATGCTCTTCAACTGACTCGCCCTCTTTCATTTTCAAAGAAAACAACTTCCTTTTTAAATAAAGTTTATTTACCATACTCTTGGCTTGGTAGATCTCACCCAATCAATTCCATAATTTGTATGCGGTCTCTTCCTTTGCGACATTCAATAGCATAGAATCTGAAAGACACAAATGGATGGTTCCCTGTGCCTTCTTATCCAATCTAGCCCACTAATCCAGAGATACATCATCAGGTTTCTTCTCTTTTTGAACAGCCAACCATTGGTTTCTTTCTTCCAACAAATCTTCTATTTTTAGCTTCCACAACTCATACCCCATTCCATTGAACTTCTCAATGTCCAATCGAGAGGTTGATGTAACAGTGGATGCAGTCATTAAAATAACACAAGATCTACAAAACAAACACAACCAAATCTCCCACTACAGCTACAACTTCCACACTACCACCCAAGAGTCAAAGCTAGCCAGGCTCTGATGCTAAATGTTAGAAATGAAACTAACACTACTTCAATGGAAATCTGATTTGAGATAAATTTCAGCAATCTTTAATTGTGTGCTATTAACAATGGATATTGTAACAAAACATAAACCCACAATACAAAAATATACCAGAAGCAGAATGAAGCACATAACACAAGTGTTTAACGTGGAGAAAACCCTTTTGGGTAAAAAACTCCACCAAGGAAAGATCAAATTGTATTATCTTCACAAAAGGAGATTACAAATACATTCACTTCCTCTGTCCTCCAACCTTCACTCTGGCAGAACCTAGGTACCTATAAACTGTTATTATGCATCTCATCTACTATGCTATGGTTTATATAAAATTCACACAACCTCAAGACATTAAATGACTTCTTACAAGCCTATAACACTTATCAAGAGTCAAAAATACAATCTTGGGCATCCATGGCCAAGAATAGGCTCTTACGGGGTCATAAATGCTGTCATGCATGCATCCTACACTTGGAAAAATGTGTCCATGCAAGCTTGAACACCTTGGGGCCAAAAATAGCCACGTATAGCATCTTATGATGTGTCATATGCTATTATTAGTGTCTTAGATTCTTATGACAACTTACAGTTGTCATAGAATCTCTTACACCTTCTTAAAACATCTATGATGTGTGTCAACACTAAAAATAGATTATTCCTCCACATGTGCACCCCACTTTTACCAATTACCATTTACCATAGTAAATAACATCCTGTAACTACCGCCGGTAACTCTGGGACTTACCGTGCAGTAACTCTGTAATTACTGTGGATAGTAAATAGTTTTTACTTATGCCGGTGAAACTTGTACATCCCTTACGGGTAATTCTAATAATAAATGGAATAATACAATAATGGGATTTACAAGGTTAATGGCACCTTATCCCAACACATGGAAGAGCACATTGAGTGCTCGTAATTTAAAAAATCCATCAATCATCAACTAGCCATGTAGGAATAGTGACATAATTAGATGATGAAGTGAGATGTTTAGAGAAATACTTGCAAGAAGATAGGAAGGCCCAAGAAGCCTTACGTATTGCACATCAAGATAAGCAATTGGAAAATACCTCGAGAGCACACAAACAGAGGAAACCATGAAAATCTGAAACCAACTAGAGAAGTGTAGAGAACGTGAGATGCAACCCATGCTGACCTCATAGCTACCCTTGTCCAATGAATTAGGACATTAAAAGCTACAAGGAATAGGGATATAATAACCTCCTAGAGACAAAAATGATCCAATAAATAGAACTTAAGTAAACTCCCACAACACTAGGATCGAACAAGACAAGGGGGTAATTCAAAATCCCCCTTATTTGAATTTTTATTCACGTAATGGAAGTAATGGTACAATTTAGAAACTTCCACAGGTAGGTGGATACTATCCAACTCATAAATTTCAATTTCCTTAGAATTACCCACAAGATCAACCAACATACACAAACGTGTCTTCATATCATGGGCCAAACCAACAAGTCCCATATGTAGGGCCTATGCTCTTGACACCTATATCTCATAGCACTTTTTTAGGAACCTGCCTCAAATACTTGAAAGATCCCCTTGATCATGATATATGAAATGTGTTGTTACCACATTCTCTCCCAGACCCACCCAAATTTAAGGGAGAGGGAGACCCAAATTCTCATGTAAAAGCTTTCATGACTGCCATAGGAGAGCTCCTTCCTTAGAATGGGGTCGTAGTCAATTTTGTCCTAAAACACTCGAAGGGACTGCTTTGGATTGGTATTATCGATTTTCTGAAGCCTCCATCCAATCTTTTCGCCAACTCATAAAAGAGTTTGTCATGGCTTTCAATATGAACAAGTTATTTAGGACAGGAACATGAGTTTTCCTAACAGTGAAGCAAGATACAATTGAATCAGTGGCACATTTGCCACTCAATGGAGACAAGTTTTATACTCTTCAACAAGTGCCCCTAATATGGACCACAGAGAACTATGTGACCTTTTCTTGTACACCCTTGAAATGGTGATACAAGAGAAGTACAAAAATTACTCTACAAGTTCTATGAAGAAGATTTGGAAAGTGCACTAAGAATTGACCAAGCTACAATCGATAGTGGGTGAAAGGCTTACAAATCTAATGGAAAATCAATAACTCAAAAAATCTCTAAAAATAATCTCTTGAAAAACTCAAAAGTCAACCAAAATTCTATAGACAAAAGTATTAATGCTATTGGAAACTCATCAAACAATGAAATCTCTCACCAAAAATCTCAAAAAGAATACCAAGGCTCAAATCACTTCTCCTACGACCCCAACACGTATTGTTTATTTCATGGAACAAAGGGGCATGACATGAAAATTTGTTATGGATTCAATAAGGCCATTTCAAAACTCTCTAATGAGAAACAATAGAGGTTCATGACCTTCCTCCGATCTCAGCAAAAAGAAAAAGAATCCCTAAGATGCAAAAACATTGCCGACCAAGGTACTCTAAGCCACGTAGAACTAGATTAAAATCAAGAAGTATGTGTCATCCAAGAAACAGAACAGTTAGACCACACTGAAAACACTTTTACACAACTAGTGGGCCTACTTAGAACCTCACCTACACATTCAAAATTATTCCTTGATGTGCTGGAAGAAGGATATTCAACCCAAGAAAATCATGGTGTTTTTCCTTTTGATCCTACAAAACTTCCATCAAATGAAGAAATGGCCCAAAAAGGAGATTCTCCCCTCTACTTACAAGTGCAAATTGATGAGGTCACCATCAAACATGTTATTATAGATGAAGGGGATGTTGATAACTGAGAGGGGGGGGTGAATCAGTTATCCTAATTATTTCCCCTTTTGAACTTTCTTATTAATTAATGCAGCATTGAATCAAACACAAAAACATTACCATGAAATAAGAAACACATGACACAGTAATTTTTGACGTGGAAACCCTGTTAAGGGAGAAAACCATGGGGTGATTAACCCAAAAATTATTCTCTGTTAGAAGAATAGAAATTTACAAAATGGCACTTGCCAATTAGGGCTCACTGCCCGAGCACACTGCTCACAAGAGGCCCACTGCCTACAAGAAGACACACTGTCTACAAAGTGATAAGAATCACAGTCTTGAACTGATTGGAAGCATCTGCATATGCTGGAGTTCAGTTCCGGTTAGGCTCAGTACACTGATCTGCTGCACTTCATCTTTCCTCTGTTCTTTATTCTGCTATCCTTTCACATATCGGATCTTTCTTGCTACTTCTGCTCTGTTCTGTACTTATTCGCATATATCTTCACATCATCACACACTTCACAACTAAATCCATCCTCTATATATATCCGCACAAGTAATTTCATCACCTTTCTAGTCGGCATCCGGAACAGTCTAGTTTCTTACAAACTCTTGTTCTGTCGGCTGAATCCTTCCTCACCAAGCAATGCGGATCAAGCATATACTTGTAGATATCATTAATCATGTCGGCCAAACATGATTCATGCCTTCACAACCTCTATCATCAACAGTAACACATCCGGAAAGTAGTCTGATACTCTGTCAGTCAGTTCTTCCTCTGTTTTCACTGTCTCTCAGGAATCCGGTACTCAACTATTCATATCTTTCTCCTTGTCCATCACCGGAGGCTAAATCCTTGGAATATACCACTCAAGGTAGTCCTCTTGACTTCCCCAAATCCGCACTGCACCAAGACACTTCCTCTGAGAGATCCGGACCAATCTGTCGGACCTTGCCACATGCTCTGTTCTTGTTCACCGGACCACAACATTCTTTATTCTGACTTCCGGTAGAGACACATCATGACTTGCGGATATGTGGGATGACCTTTGTTGCCATCAATGACAACAACCATGAATCCATATAGTGTCTCTTGCCAACAATCTCCCCCTTTGGCATTGATGGCAACACTTAGTGAAAAATGACTAAGTGTTTACACTATGCTCCCCCTTTGCTGATGCTCTGTCTTTATATACAATTTCTGGGACTCCCCCTTAGTTGGATTCTTCATTTTTCACTGCTCCTCACTCCCCCTTTGACATCAATGGCAAAGGGTAGGGTCCGCATATCAAAATTTTCAAAAATTTTCTATACATAGCCGCATATTTACATACTCACATATACTGAAGAATGTCTGCAAAGGATGTCTGCAGTTGGATCATTTCTGTAGCCCAACTTTGCTTCATTCTATCCAAAATTGAAATGTGACCACTCAACAAAAATGCAAAAGCTTCTGCCCTCTTGAGATCTGTCGGATCATTTGTTTGGGCGGTGGTCTGAGCATCACTGATGGCCTCATGCATAGTTTCCAACTTAGGGATTATAATCCGTCTAAGTTCTCCCATCCGGTTAGTGATGTTCTTCCTTTCCTTCTCAAGATTCTTTATTTCATTCAAGACTGCAATAGTCTGACATTCTTGATTTATTATGGAGGAAGAGAGAGGATCAAAACTTTGAGATAAGCTTTGTAGCTTGTCCTGTTCCTCTTTTATTTTCTTATCAATTACTGCTGTTGCCTTTGACCAGGATATACAAAATTTGTAGATGTCACCGCCATCCTTAAGAGCATTCTCTAAGCTCTTTATTCCAATGCTCACAATCTTCCTATCTTTAGAGATTAAATCTAATACTTCTGAAAATCTTTTATCCAAAAATTCCTTCCGGACCTTTTCTTCAGCTGATTTTTCTAGAGAATCAAAATGTGTATCAACACTGCTGACTAAGGTTTTTAGATTACCGAAAGAGGAGGCTGTCGGATCTATCTGGATTGATGGCATAATCTTTACAAGTACTCCGGAAGCAGCCTCTATCAACTCACAGTCTTCCATATGAGACTTCAGGAGTTTTTCATTTGCCTTGGCATTTGCAAATGAAGCTATCTTCATTGTTTGTACCGGAGAGAGAGAGTCAAAGTCGAATGGGCCTTTTAGAAGCTCCGGTTCATCAATCTCTAAAGTTTCTTTGCTCAAAAATTGTTGAACAGTTTGTGCAGTGTCTCTTGCCGGAGACAGATGTTTCTTTTCTTCTGCAGTCTTGGAACTGTCAACCTCTTTGTCTTTCACCACTGCTTCCTTCTTCTGTAATTTCTCTTCTTCTTTGGATCCGGAGACTGTAGGGGAAACCGGAGGAGAGATGCTAGCTTGTTCATAGGCCACTTCTTCTAGAGCAGAGGGTTCCAAGTCCTCAGCTGTTTCTGTACCTAAGTCCTCTACAACAGGAAGATTGAACCTTTTGAAGGCCTTCCGGAGGATCTCTTCTGTCTCTTGGGCCACTTTGTCAGTCTCACCAAGCATGAGTTGATTCATCCTGGCTTTACTTCTGAACTCATCTTTGCAGTCCTTGAAGATTATGTTCATTGTCTTGGGATCAATTTGAGGATATAGCTGAATAGCTATCTGCTCCCGGATCTCAAGATCTTTTGCATGAGCATTATTCTTTCTTACTTCCAATTCCTTTTCTAGGCTTTTAGGAATAAGAGATATGGTCTCAATGAAAGCCTTATTATATATGTTCAGATATTTGACTGTGGCTTCCTGCAGAGTCTTTTGGTCAGCCTCACTGAAGTCATCATAAGATTCAGTCATTGGTTGAAGGTTTCCATCCACCGTGACCGACTTGATTACATTCTCTAGAGACAGAGTGGGCTTTTCAACAGATACCTCTGCCATTTCATCCTTGTCTTGTCCTGAGGAGGGTTTACCGGATCCTTTCTTCTTCTGCTTCTTTATTTCTTTTACTCCCTCATCTGACTCTGTTTCCTCTTCATCCTTTTGGCTTTTATAAGCCCTTGTGGCTTTTGTCTTAGATCTTTTACCGGATGCCTGGACTTCCAGTTTTGAACTTTTGGTTGAGGGAGGTGCAGATCTTTTTGATGATCTGGTCCGGGTGGGAGTTTCAACCGGAACACTTTCTTTACTTTTCTCTTCTTCCTCAGCCTTCCTCCTCTTTTCCCAGCTGGCATCAAGTGCCTCTTTTGAGATGCCTAGGCCTTGAGCAATATGCTCAACTTCTTTTCTTACCTTTCTCTTTATCTCCGGTTCCCTGAGTTCTACATGTAGCTTTACACTCAGTTCCTCAAAGGTTCCAAACCTTTCTGCCTTAGGATCTTTGGGCTGGCTTAGCATGTGTTGAACATGCAGCTCTACTATCTGTTCATCCACTTCATACCCCATAGGCATGATCCAGACAGTCCTTGGCTCCACTGCCTCCATCAGACACTGATCTGTTTCTACCATGAAGCATACTGTCTTTGTATTTTTCAACAAGGGATTGGGGTATTCTTTCTCTTGCATGCATCATGCTTTGGAAGTTCTTGAAGTAACCCCATAGAGCTGTATTTCTTGCTTTTGCATCCCCAAGTCCATGCAAATAGTCTCTGATTTGAATGGCAACCGGTCTGTCATTCTGCCATATCCATCCACTGGATCTGGGAAGCTCATTCATGTAGTAAAAGAAGAGACAAAGGATCAGATTGCCATATTTGAAGGAGTTTTTCTTGTCCTTCTTAATCTTCTGCAGATTTTCAAAGAGTTGGTTTACTAGAAGCTCGCACAAGTCATAGTCTGCATTCTCCTTTAACATCTGATAGGCTGTGTAGATTACAGTTCCCGGTACTGAATTTTCCCTACTAGAGTGATAGATTTTGTAACCAATTATTATAGCTGCAAATTTGACATCCGGTTCAATGATATCATCAACTGTCATAGCTCTCTTGTCAAATTTGGATCCGGTTGCATCACTGACTGTCTAATTTTTGACAGATTTGAGAACAGGTAATCCACCGGATGAGTGCAGACCGGTTACAGCCCTAATTGCGTCCTTGGTGATCTTGAAGGGCTTGTTCAACCATAGGAAGTTGTCATGTACTCTACTTAGTACATACCGGACCCATTCATCTTCTTCAAAACAGGGGAAATGAATGCACTGTGCAAAGTGTTTGTCCTGGATGGCTTTATACTGAGGTTTGATCTCAAAGGAGTCATCTATCAATTGTTTGTGATAGATATCCATCAGTTTTGATTCTCCAAAGTCTTCAAGATTCACATGGATGTAAACCCTAATATCTTCCGTATGCAATACACCATGAGGAACACTAGAGAAGGCTCCTAGTGGATCTACCTCCAATGATTTATAAGGATGTTTCTTGAATGAGGGGCGAGGTCTATCAGAGATCTTAACTATATTTGGAGTAGCCATTCTTCAAAGATTTGCAGTGAGGTAATGAAAAACGGAGAATACCTTATGCGCCTTCGATTTGCACGGAGTGATTGGATTGATTTCTTTATGCAATGACTTCGGCAGGAGATCCTTGGTGTGCTTGATGAATCTTGTTGCAGAGCTCCACTATTCACTTCTTCTTGAGTGCAGAATGAGCAAATGACTTTTGAGAAATCCCTTATATTGCTCCGCGAACCCTAATATCTGTCTGCAATAAATGCTTCACCTACATTAATCCGGTTTGCCTTGTCTGGATAGCTTGGAGTATCCCGGGTTAGTCCTGATCTGCGAATATCATCCGGATCTTTCAATCATGGATAAATCGAGGTAACATATTACAAGAACATCCCAAACACTCTGTCCAATCCGCAGAACAAGATAGTGCACTTCCGGATCTCTCCGGACCTTTTTGTAATCCTTTGTCATACCGGAGCATCTCCCTGATCAGGTCTTATTTGATCGATCACAGCTTCTTCATAACTCCATGCGGACCTCTGAAAACTTGACTGAAGCATCTCAAGACTCATATCTGCAAACCCTATAATCCGCATCTTGTGCCACATTCGGCACCACTTGTTTGGCTGGGGGAACAGGATTTTCTTTGAGTCTCCCCCTGAGCCTGAGCTCACTTTTTAATTTCCGAAAGAAATATCAGCACCAGAGTCTGGTGCGGATCCAACCTCTACATTCTCTGAACTTTTCTTCACCCAAATCTTGCTCATCTGATTCCTAACTTCATCCGCATTCATCTTTTGTTTACCCTTGTCTTGATTCTGATTATACACCGGACCTCTTTTGTCCTGATTCTTGTTTCTGCAGACTTTAGCATTATGACCGGACCTATTGCAGATTTGGCAAATAACATTTCTTTGCATATTTGACTGATATCCTCTTGATCTGCATTGATTAGCCATATGACCTACTCTATTGCATGTAAAGCATCTACCTTTGAATGATTTGTTTACTTGCATAATTCTGCATTCATGGGATTTGTGTCCATACCTTTTGCAGTTGAAGCACTGTCCGGAGAAGGATGAATTAATCTGATTCATTCTCATTCTGCACTAATTAGCTTTGTGACCAAAGTGGTTGCAGCTGTGGCAGTATCCATTGAAGGATGGATATCTTTGAGCATTTGGCTGTCTTACCGGAGGTCTTCTAGGCCTGCTCCTTGGATTTTCTGATCCAAGATTCTTCTGACCGGATCCGGAGCTTTCTCCTTTCTCATATCCCAAACCATACTTGTCATCTGTCCTCTTTTGACTTCCAAGAAGAACTTCAAGTTGAGCAGAACTTATCTTGAATTTCTCTTTATATTCATTTGTTGTTTGAAGGTCTCTTTTGAGAGAGGCAATTTGATCCTCAAGTTTTTCTTCATTATCTTTGGCATCTTTAAGATCAGATTCAAGATGTCTGATAATCCTGTCCATCTGGTGGCATTCTTCTGATTTTTCTTTAAGAGATTGTCTTAGATTGTGTTGACTTTTTCCCAGACTGGATGCTTATTCCCAGATTTCCCTACAAGGTAGCCATCAGTGATCAACAAGATCTCTGGGCTAGGGGGTCAACAGTATAGGAGATAGACTCTATATTTTATCTCCTCTTCTTCTTCAGGCTCTGCAAGACCTAGGGGGTATTCCCTACTCAACATCCATGAGGATATGCATGCAAGGCTGGGATGTTGACAGAAAGCAGATGAGTCCTCCTGTAAGTAGACCAAAACTGAATGATAAGAGCAAAGGGGCTAGCTTTGGGCCTATTAGCAGTTGTAGACAGAGGACTGAGGATCCTAAACTAATTCTAAAGTCCTAATGGTTGTTTTAGATTTTGATTTGAAGTTTAAGTGTGGATGCAAAGCTGGATATGGTTATAACACAAAACAAAGCATGATTGGTGCCTATCCAGGGCCTGGAGTCAATAGACATACACCTGTGAATGATCAGCATGAACAACTAAAACTGGATTTCAAGGGGATATATGTGATATCTGCCTTACAGACATCTCCCAATACAGAGTGTTAGGTTATCTCTACTTATGGTATCCCTACTGCAGTATACTCTTCCCAATGTTCAACCTGAAAACAGTTTAATCTACCCCTTGAGTAGAAGTTAAAAGATCAGACAGTCAACATAGGAATTCTATGCTCTAGAATCTAAACATTACCAAACATCCAGATTCAGAAGAAGAATACATGCAATACTGGAGACAGAATTAACACAACACATGCCAAACAGCATTTCTCATATAAGTTTAATCATGAAATCAGTGGGTTCATGCCAAAAACAAACAACAAGAGATACATAAACTCACAGGTAAGCTGTACAGAGCAACCAGATCAGCTTGTTATGCATTACAGAGCCAAAATCTTCAACTTTCAACAACCTTTCAAATGAGCAAGACCACCTGCTTATAACAGCCAGGTAGGTGCTCAGCAATTAATTACATGGTTGACCAAAATTTCACCAGATACACAGTATCAGGAAAATGGCGCTCAAACACAACCAGATTGGCGCCCAAACTTGAATGCAGCAGGTAGGGGAGGAGACAGGAAGATTTCTCGAGCCCTGCGCCACTATCCGCTGATTGACACCTCCAGTCGGGTACAGGATCCACCCACGCCATCGCCCATACCTCTGCAACAATCGCCATTAATGGCGCACCAACCCGCGGCCTTGGGAAGAACATCATACAGACTATCGCAAGCATTTCCCGCCGAGACTCATCATCATGATATTTGAAAATGCAGGATATCAATATCCCACATGCACCCCGCGATGACCTCAATAACACTTTATATACTAGGTCATGAGCATATATCATGTCGGTGCTTTTGCTCCTGACGACACTAGTATAGACTTCATCATCATCATCCTCCAGCAGCATGATATCCTGTTGTTCGAAATATCACCCTGACGTCATCATGATATTTGAAATATACCCTTCATGATAATCGGCACAACCTGATCCATCGGAGGAACATCCTCCTGCTGAGCTTATTCCAAAAGTCTGGCCGATGAACATCCTGATGACGTCATCATCATACACTGCTGACGTCATCATCATATCTGCCTACTGCGCACCAACCCGCATATCCAGATGACGTCATCATCATGTTTGCAAATATCAGGAGGTCTCTTTAAGATGATCAGTGTTAGAAATATGACCCCCGGATCTTGATGACGTCCTCATCATATTAACATCATCATGATATTCGGAAGACAACCGGATATTTGGAAATATCCTCCTGATGTTCAAATATCAGGTTACACTGTAGCTCCACTATAAGATCGGGGCGATAACTGAATATGATGATGATGCTTGAAAAGATCACCCCCCGGAGATAATGCGCGAAGCCAGCAGGCGGATATCTCCTTGATATCAACATCATCATGATGTTCGAACAAACATATATCCGGGTGATATGAAAATATCACCCCTTCCTTCGGAATATCATGATGCAGATAGGCAGAGAAACAAATATCACCCTGATATACGGATGACGTCAGCATCATCAGGATGAGAAACAAAGAACAAGAAGTGATACAACATCATCAGGATGATATTGACTAAGATCATCCTGACGTTCAAAATATGATGACCCTAGTGAATATCGGGTCGCACTTAGAACTCTTCGACAACATCATCAGGATGATATTAACCAAGATCACCCGATGATAAAATATCACCCCGGCGAAATATCATGAAGGCAGAAAATATGATGACCTCCACAAGCAGCAGGATGATAACTGGAAATATCATGATGATGACGACCCTTAGGAAAAAACAAGTCAGGTCGACAACTTAGAGAATAACCCCTTCAAGATATCGGGGCAACATCGTCATCATGTTTGAGCAAGGTGATATTCGGAAGATCACCGGATACTTGAAAAATCACCCCCGCAAGCAACTGAGGGCGCACTGTAGCTCACCAGTATCATCAGGATAATAAGCAAACATCACCCGACAGTTGAAATATGATGATGACGATGAGAAAAACAAGTCGACGAAGAACATGCTGATGAAGATCATCATCGAAGACAAGATGATGATGACGACCTCCTCAGAAAAATATGATGCTGCAGCTGAAAAACACTGAGGAGGTCCAACACTTAGAAAAATTGGGCAAGAAGATGAAGGCTTCAGATGAAGAAACCTCCTGATCATGACAAATCAGCCCCAGGTCAAAATAAGTGCTAACAGATTGTCTTCAGCCTTTCTTTTTTCTTCAATCTCTTGAGTAAACTTTATAGTTTCTGATTCCATTTCATGTCTTAACATAATGACTTCTTTTGATAACTTTTCACATAACTTGGTTTGCTCAGTCAATTCTTCATTTGTATTGCTTTCTTCACTTTGTCTTGCCAACTGTTGGAGCAGCTCCTTTCTCTTTTTCATAGAGAGACTTAATTTGTCTTTTAATTCTCTCATGAATTCATCAGCCTGTTTGAGTCTTTCCTTTAATTCATTGACTTCAGAATTTGACTGTTCAAGATCCTCAAGAGCAGTCTTGAGTTGCTCCCTTAAACCATATGCATCCATTTGAACTCCCAGATCTTCCTCAAGCTGTTAGGCTCTATTAGGAGGAACTTAGCTCTGATACCAATTGTTGATAACTGAGAGGGGGGGTGAATCAGTTATCCTAATTATTTCCCCTTTTGAACTTTCTTATTAATTAATGCAGCATTGAATCAAACACAAAAACATTACCATGAAATAAGAAACACATGACACAGTAATTTTTGACGTGGAAACCCTGTTAAGGGAGAAAACCACGGGGTGATTAACCCAAAAATTATTCTCTGTTAGAAGAATAGAAATTTACAAAATGGCACTTGCCAATTAGGGCTCACTGCCCGAGCACACTGCTCACAAGAGGCCCACTGCCTACAAGAAGACACACTGTCTACAAAGTGATAAGAATCACAGTCTTGAACTGATTGGAAGCATCTGCATATGCTGGAGTTCAGTTCCGGTTAGGCTCAGTACACTGATCTGCTGCACTTCATCTTTCCTCTGTTCTTTATTCTGCTATCCTTTCACATATCGGATCTTTCTTGCTACTTCTGCTCTGTTCTGTACTTCTTCGCATATATCTTCACATCATCACACACTTCACAACTAAATCCATCCTCTATATATATCCGCACAAGTAATTTCATCACCTTTCTAGTCGGCATCCGGAACAGTCTAGTTTCTTACAAACTCTTGTTCTGTCGGCTGAATCCTTCCTCACCAAGCAATGCGGATCAAGCATATACTTGTAGATATCATTAATCATGTCGGCCAAACATGATTCATGTCTTCACAACCTCTATCATCAACAGTAACACATCCGGAAAGTAGTCTGATACTCTGTCAGTCAGTTCTTCCTCTGTTTTCACTGTCTCTCAGGAATCCGGTACTCAACTATTCATATCTTTCTCCTTGTCCATCACCGGAGGCTAAATCCTTGGAATATACCACTCAAGGTAGTCCTCTTGACTTCCCCAAATCCGCACTGCACCAAGACACTTCCTCTGAGAGATCCGGACCAATCTGTCGGACCTTGCCACATGCTCTGTTCTTGTTCACCGGACCACAACATTCTTTATTCTGACTTCCGGTAGAGACACATCATGACTTGCGGATATGTGGGATGACCTTTGTTGCCATCAATGACAACAACCATGAATCCATATAGTGTCTCTTGCCAACAGGGGAAACATTTAACCTCCTCCCACTTTCCCTCCTCCAAAGAATGGGCTATGACAAAACAAATATCACTCAAGGCATTGCAACCCTAAGGGTCTACGATAGTCAAAACATTCAAACTATTGGGAAGATAGATCTCTCAATCACTCTAGGGCCCAATACCCTCCCAACAGAATTTTATGTGATCAATGGAGAAACTATCTATAACATGATCCTCAAAAGACCTTAGGTTTACAAAATGAAAGTTGTCGCCTCTACATTATTTCAATAGATCCATTTTAGTCACATGGGAAAATATGGAAACTGATTGAAATTAGGAAAACAAAAACTCACAAAATGACAAACAACTAAAACCTAGACAAATGAAACAATATAACACAAAAATGGTGAACTCTTCAAGAAAAATCGATAAAAGAAGATCTAAGATTTCAAGAGAGGGTTTTCTCATTTCTTGTACCTAGTGATAAACAAGAGAAGTTAGCATCCATAGTTTAGATCTCCTCGTCGATCTCTCTATTGACTGTTCACTTGAGCAATTATGTCACTATTTGCTCTCTCTTCCTCTAGGTCACCTCTTTCTTCTCTTCTTAGCTTATATTTTCATTAATGAACTTTGTTTGATTAGATTAACTTTTGTAGATCTTTCCATGTACTCGTTTTGTGTATATTCATCCTTACATGGATTCATGACGAGAGGAGGTGACTCAGACATACTCAAAACTCACGCATCAATGGTACGTTTTCTCATTCTCATTTCAATGTTTATTTCAAAATGTATCATGGATTCAAACTAATACTTGTATTTTTACGTTCAAATGAGGGACAATGACCACAAGTAAATTCAAGTTTGATACCTACCTTTCATGTAGATTACCATCCCTAAGGGGGCAAATATGTAAGTATGAAAAAGATACACAAGCCTACATGGCAGTCTGATGATGAGCTATATTCCTAATCACATACATGTAAGCATGAAACATATAGACCTCTCAGTAGCTTCTCTCTTGGTGATATGTTTTCAATTGTTTTTCTTTCTATTTGTGCCTTCCTAACCTTCAAGGTAACCTTCTAAGGTCCTACGTGTTTTCTTGTTGACCATCTAGCCCATGTTTGACAAATCACTCTTGTTGCTTGTGATCCCTAATGACATGACTAATCCACCTCACAAGAGGAGAAATATATTTTCCCTAGGGGCTTCTTCATTGTTATTTCTTCCGTGATCATTCAATTAACCTTCCAAAGCCCTTCGTACCCTTAATTTGCATGTCCAAACCTTTCTTTCTGGGTCACCCTATTGACTTCATGGTCTCCTTGGGTGACTCTACAACTAAAGTGTGGTCTCCAAGGATAACATACCTTGATAAAGGGGGTAACCACTTTCCTAATGACCTCTTCTTTGTTTCAAGTCTCTGAAACCATTTTCATCCTTCCAAGACCACTTTCCTACTTTCAAACCACCTATTCAAACCATTATGCCTGGGTCACCTCTATTATCTTTAGAGTCTCCTTGAGTGACCCCATAACTTAATCTGAGTCTCCAAGGGTGACCTACCGTACTAAAAGGGGAAACCCACTTCTTGAAAGGGGTGACCCTATTGTCTTTTCCATGTGTGACTTCTATTTTTAGCCTAATTTGGCTCTATTTTTTACTCTTGATGGCGAGCTTCCTGATGCATAACTAATTGTACACTCCTAACTATTTCTAGACTCTCAATCAATCTATTCTTGACTTCCAATCAATCTATTATCTCTCAATCATCTTTTTGTTATCTCCATTTATTCGTTTGTGATCTACTCTCTAACCATTGTTCACTCCAAATCAAAATCAAATCACTCATCAATCAATTATGTTAAATACCCCCTCCTCTATGCATTTGGGGAGGAAAATTCATTATTGCATTCTTGATTTTTGATTTACAAATAGTTGTCTCCATAGCATTTTTATGCTCACTGCAGGACCTCGTATGCATTTTGCTTTCATTCATAACTTCATAGCTCAAGACATTCATGCTTCATAGCATCCATATACTCGAATCAATTTCCTTTTTCCAATTTTTATCTTTCAATCTCATTGCTACTTTCTTTTATCATTGTTTTTTCCATGTTACTAAGAGGAGGACCCCACTTCTACAAAGGAAGGAATGCTTTCCCAAAGGACTTTTGAGGATTCATACCAGACACTGCCACCTAATTCATACAAGTTCTTCACGTTTTCAATACTAATTAGATCAAACATTTCTCTTGAGATAGTAACACATTGCTTACTTTTTCTCTTGGTATGAAATTTAATTTTCTTTCTTAGAGTAATTTTGTGTTCCAATTACTTAGATTAGTTTGAATCATTTTCTTGTATTAATTTCATTGTATTTAGATTAGTTGCGACTTTCAATTTCATTAGATTACAAATCAAAAATTGACTCACAAAACCAAAAACATAGTTTATTTTACATAAGAAAAGTCATATAGATTGCATTCATTTTCCCTTTCTTAGATAATTAGATCGCCTTGAAATTTAGAGAAAAAGAACAAAAAAATTGTTTTGCATCCATCAAAAGACCAAAAACATTAAAAAACACAAAAAAAGAAAAACAAAAGATCAAGTCAAACCCATAAGTTTATCATGAGGTCAACATCTTTAACACATTCAAAATCAACACAACAAACATTTCCCCCTTTTTTCTAGCATTCGATGTGTTGAAGTATTAAGGAAGATTGTATAAAATCCATCCTAGACGAGATTAGGGAGAACTTCCCTTAGGCAATTCAAATCCAACAAGAATTAGAATAGATAAGAGAATCAAAATAAAACTGACAACAAATCATCAATCAACAAGAAATCATACAACAAGCAATTCAAAATGAAGAAAGGGGGCTAGAATGCCTTCACATCTTGAATGAACAAAATAGTCTTCTCGCTAGACTTAGGACAAGTGATCCTTCAGGTCATATTATTATCACAACAACAACAATTGAACACTTTCATCAAGACATTCATCAAACATACACAAACACACAATACACGAATAACCCAACTACCATATGTGATGTTATGCGCCCTCACGAACAGAACAACCACCTAGTTCCACCTCCACTCAACTGGCTCTTTCCACAAGAGTGGGAATGATTAGGAGGTCACCCATAGAAAGTATACAGTTCTTTTTTCATGTTGGAGTTTGACTCACTCGCATTTTGTCTAAGTTGAATTCTAAACAACACAGGCACAAACCTAAAATAAACCTTTTGCAAGCAAAACATTTCTAGTAGACACGTTGAAAACTAAATTACCAACCTTAACTTACTCAATCAACCTCAAACTTCAAAAATAGATAAACAAACTATAAACATAACCACTACCACAAC
Source organism: Cunninghamia lanceolata (assembly GCA_027924645.1). Lineage (NCBI taxonomy): Eukaryota > Viridiplantae > Streptophyta > Pinopsida > Cupressales > Cupressaceae > Cunninghamia > Cunninghamia lanceolata. The sequence continues at coordinate 11,247,531 of BSBN01000987.1, read as the reverse complement.
CGCAGGAGCTAATTCCTCAATACAATGAAATGTGCTAACTTCTTCTACCACATACTGTTAACCACAAACTTACATGCAGACTACGAAACTAAACCACAAATTCCACCTTCTTAGACATGATACCATATTTCCTTAATGCCCAGGGATGTATCTGAATTAGTTTAGAAAATATTTCTATGTACCATGCTCGTACAAACCATATTGATGTTCAATATCACTTTATCTATGAGATGGTTAAGGGAGACAAAATCATAATACAAATGGTTGACACTTTGGATAATGTTGCATATTCTCCCACTAAGCCAATGAGCATAGATAAGTGCTATTGGTGTAGCGAGGAGATGGATCTTGCCTCTTGTAGTACCTAATTTATTCATTTTAGTTTTCTATTAAATCTTTACAATGTAAATGTCAAGTGGGAGAATGTTAGGACTAGGCATGTCATTCGCCTTGCAAATTCTATGTTTTATTAATTATATTTAATTATGTAGATAATAAGTAATGTATAATCTCCAAACATCATGGTGTGAGAAAAATGGGATGCCCATGTGAGAGTGGCGAAATTATTTGTTTATTATTTATTCTCTAAGATACTTTAGATACTGTGTAATAAGGCATTGAACAGGGAGGTTACACTGAAAAGGTTAAAATTAAGAGTTATAGGAGGATCTTTCTAATTTGGATAGTATGACAAGATAGTGAATACCCTCGTGGAGTGCCTAGATTTGGAAATTTGATCAATATGATGGTTATGATAGACCTATGACATGTAAGAGGTGTAAAATATTTAAGAGATCTCAAAGGAGTCACTTTCTATTATCGGTTGCTTGACCATGACTATGCGGCATTGGATTTTTGATATGGCTCGTGGTTTTGACTAATAGTTTTGAGATGCCACTTGGTGGTTTCTTGTGTCTTATATTTATATAATTGAGGGATAAGATAGAGGTTTAAAGGTTAATTTGGCATGTACTCTTATACTGATAGATTACTATCAATCAAAGGGATAAATGGATTATATTGGTGTAAACTTTTATTGTGATTAATGCAAGCTTGGATATCTTTGGTGGTGGAGTTGTTTCTACAAGAGTTTCTCCACACACACACACATATAGTGTGTGTATATGTTTTTTTTAATTTATGTTTCTTTCTCTATTGTTTCATTAATATTGATGGTTTATCATAAATTTAATCATATTGAAACAATTAATTGTTAATATTCTTATTGTATCGTTCACCCTATATTCAACATTGGGGGCATATCAACCACACATTTGTTATGATGATACATTTATAGGATTCTTCTATTTGCTTCACATGTATATCATTAGCATTTTTTATCACATATATTACTAATATGGTCTATTTCCATGATGATTACAAGATCTTCTATGGTTACCAAGCTTATCTCCTAAGATTTTATGTCAATCCAAAGATTATTCATGCTAACGTTATTCATGTTTACATATTATTTTCACATCATGATTATGTTATTCCTAATGACTACTATGATGATATATCACATTTAATTGATCTTTCAAGATGCATTATCATAAAAGAGAGTAATAATTATGCTCATGAAAACACAAGTAATAATAGGTAGCAAGATGCCCTCAACATTACCCCAAATGAGGCAATAAATAGTCAAATGATGTTATTTTTGTCCTTTAAATGGTCATTGAGCTTTACATTAATTATCTCCTTATACATATATTATTTACTCTCCTCCAACTTAATTGCTTTCTTTGAATGCAACTAGTTGGAGGTGGGCATATAAGGTCACCAACATTCCTTTTATTGATCGTGGTTGCAATGACTATCATATGATCCAAAGCTATTTTCAAATAGTATCACATCTCTTTGGCTTCCCAAAGGTGGTACCCTATCCATGATCGCCACTACTAGGTAGTGACTTTGTTCCATCACAAGTGGAATATCTATCACACTTTTCTCTTTCTTATCTTTTAATTGTAGCTAGCATATTTTTGTTTCAAATTCCTACAAGATTCTACTCATTGATTATTTTTTTGTTTTGTAAGTTTTTAGATGGAACACTCAATTCAATGGAGTGTGTACTAAAGAGGCATCGACATCTATAATTGTACCTTTTTTTAAGTCTAATTATTTATTTTTCATATTGGTTACTTGATTTCACTTTGGCATACATCTTCATGGTAGTTTGCATGCAAGTCAAAGTAGGGGCAAAATGTAATGGTGAAAATTGCTTACCTCACACTTGTCCCCTTTGTTTTGGACTCTCTTTGGTTGGGTCTTCTTTTATCCAAATGATAAATGTACAAATAGCATGATTTCTACTAAGTTGAAAAATAGCATAAACCTTACCTCTTCCTATTTGCACTAATTTATAGGAACCAATTTTGATCCTCATATTCATCTATTCTTTACCTAGGGTCAAATTCATAGTAATGCAAATGACCCTAGTGAGATGTGTGATTATGAAAGTGACCCCTGATCTTTTAAATTTTAAAATTCAAATTTAGGCCTGTTCTTTTCCCTCCATCTAGTTGTGTGCAAACTCGAAGCATGAAAGGTATCATTTGTGACCTTTGGAGTTGTATTTAAAGGCCAACCCTAGTTCATGTTAGATCATTGATGTATTAGCTTGCATTCCTACTTGCACAATCACTAAGGAGCATTTATCAGAGTACCTACATTGCATCAACATCTAAGGCATCCATTGTATGCTTGTTTATTGTCCTTAATCATTTACAAAGTCACTGGCTAGGCATCCTTATGGAGTTTGACATAAAGGAGATATTATCCTCATTACGTGTAAATTCCAAATAGACCCATAAAGTTTTTATACAAATCTAGACACAAAGGCGAATAATTTCCAAGACTACAAATTGGCACAAATTATATTTGCGTGAATGGGTCAAATTCACAAATCATAGATTTGATCCAGGTCATTTTGGCAATTGTAAATTCAACCAAACAAAATCTAAGAATGGCCCAATTCTGATATCATTGTTCAACTTCCAATACATATAAGTAAGTTGAAGTTATAATTCAAAAGTTGTGATCAAAATAGGGGACAACTATTTATTGACCACCAAAATTAGCTAAATGTTTTTTGTTTTTATTTATTTCTAGATTTCCAAATTTTATTAAATAATTTATCACAACTCTAAATTAAATTAGGTTGATAAGATTATATTGATTTTTATAGGCCTTAAAACTAATTTTATGTAAAGGAGCATTTTATTTATTTACAATTAATATTATTAATTTAATTATAATTAGTTAATATAATAGAACAATTAATAATTTTATAAATAAAAATAATTTATGTATAAATTAATAATTAATTTATAATTCCCTCATTAATGGGGCTTCAAGAGCTAATTCTTCTTCTAATCCAAGAGAAGGTCTAGTTTGGACTCCACCACCTTTGGATTGGTATAAACTAAACTTTGATGGTGTCTCCAAGGGAATTCAAGGCCCTTCACGAGTTAACTACCTAATTAGAGATCATGATGGGAGACTTATCAATGTCACCTCCAAGAAACTCCAGAATGGAACCAATAATGAAGCAAAAGCACAAGTGTTGTTATTGGGTTTGCAGATCTGTGAACAATTTGGCAACAAAAAAAGAAGTCTAGATTGAAGGTGATCTAATTGTTGTATATTTGAAGTAGATAAAATGAAAGAACAATGTAGAAATTCAAACTTAGAAATGCAAAACAAAATAGCAAAACAGGAATAGAGAACAAACACGAGTTTTAACGTGGTTCACCATAAAAGGCTACATCCACAGAAACAGGGGAATCTCTGTATTAAACTCTATATTCTCTGTTATAGTACAGCAGCAATATACTATATTCTATTTTATTACATAGTTCGTATATGATTAGAAGTCTTCAAAATAAAGAATGTGAAAAGACAAACAAAAGATGCCAACTAGAGAAGTTGAATAGTCGGCATTGGTTGGACTTCATATTCCAACACTAATGATAATTGTGAATACCATCCATTAGAATGGTTCACCTTCATGGAAATTGAACATCTTGTAATAAATATGGCCACTTCTTGTCTATTTATTAGACTTCAATGTCAACCATATATACAAGGAAGGTAGTCATGCCACAGATTTCCTTGCTAATTATTTGATTGATAAACATGAGCCCCTTATAATTAGCAATTCTACTAACTCTTGGGAGGTGATTGAGCCTTGGTTATCATCATAGGTCCCCAATTTTTTAGCACATTGGGATTTCACCACCTTTTGCCCTATGATGACATTATGCCTTGAATCTATTGGAATATTTATGAGCTTTGGTTTAGAGGTTTTCAAGCATGTAAAATTTCATGTTTCCTCCCTCTTCACATACCAGAGGAGTCCTTGGCTATTATGGTTATTAAGGGCTTCTACGATGTTCCATGGGACATATGGTGATTACCCTCCCATTTTGGCATGTCCATGCTTCTCCTCTGCCATGGGTGCTAATGTGAGGCTTTTGGTTAAGAAATGACAGATTACTTTTCTTGGGGATATATCTTATTTGTAGCTTAAGAAGATTTTCAAAACAAATTCTCTGATTGTAATTCATGCCATTAACCTCACATTGGGGGAGGAGTTCATGTTCACTGACCACTGGTATCTTATTAGCACTAATCCCTTCTATGTTTGTAGTGGTCATGCTCGATGTTGGGGAATCTAAGGAGGTTGTCCAAGTGGTGGTGGTTGCATTGATCACACCACAATGACAACAGGGGCTCAAAAACATTTTGGATTCTATTATTATGAGAGTGGGTTTTCCCTCGCAGGGCAGAATTTGGTTGCAAGCCCTGGACACCCTTTGTCATACCTTTTGTAGACACCTAAAAATGACCCTTCGCATCGCATCACTTACATTTTCATCAATTCTTCCTAAATCACCTGCATTTAACGTTAATTAAATAATCTAATTATTTAATTAATTTCATCAAAATCATCAATTTCCTCTAAATCACATATTTTCAACATTAATTTTGTATTTAATTAATTTCAATAAATTTCCTCTTTATCCATCTAAATTAAATAATTTTTGTTATTTAATTAAATCATTATCGTCTTCCAATTTTTAAATCCACATAAATTGCCAATAAGGGCGTGGTTCGGTGGTTAAGTCACTCAGTTGTAGTGCCGGCCACCAGAGTTCAAACCCTCGCTAGGCCAATGAGCTCGCGGGTTTGAAGTGTTCTTGCCAGGGGATGAGGCCCCCCGTGTTGTGGTCTCACCGGTTCATTGCTCCAAGCAAAAGCATTCGCGTGGAGCCGGAGGGTGTGTCGTACCAGCGTCGCCAGTCATGTTAAAAAGTTTACCAGGCGCATTTAAAAAAAAACCCACATAAATTGAATAAATTAATTATTTAATTAATTTATCATTTAAATCCTCTTATCTATAATTAAATAATTTCTAAATTATTTAATCGAATCAATTATTCTTCCAAATTTATTTAAATTGAATATCTCTTCTAAAAATAAAATAAACTCAAATATTTTATTTATCCTTCATCATGCAAAATAAATTAAATCAATATATTTGTTTAATTTATTTAAATCTTCAAATCTAATCTATTTCTTCTATCATGCACAAAACAATTAAATAAATTTATTTGTTTAATTTGCTTGTTTATCTTCTATTTTTTCTAAAAATAAATCTAATTCATCATGCACACAAAATTAAATAATTTATTATTTAATTTTACTCAAATCATGCAAAAAGCAAATCTAAAGTTGAGTTAATTGACTTAATCATTATTGTTTTTATCACCAACTCATAAATTAGGAAAAAGCATTTCTATTTTTATGAAATCTAATCATATCTGTTTCATGTCTTTTATCTCAAATCAATCAGTTAACTCAATAAAAATATCTTTTTGTGTGACACATGTCAGGTGCACGTTCATCATGAATTCTAGATTTATCTCATCCATTGATTCTATTGAATTATCTGGACCATTGATCAATCTTTATTGAAACCTTGTAACGCCCGCCTTGAACACCTTAAAGAATACACATGTATGCAATATAAAACAGGAAATTTTTTTTTTTTAAAACTGATAAAGCAAGTTACACAACTAATTACAACATATTCTCTAAGGGACCAAGGCTGCATCACTTAACCAATCAACTAACATAAAATTAATATACATCAGTAATTGATCCAAATTCTTTTTCAATAAATAACTCATTCACATTCATTGCAAACATCAGATAACGGAATTAGCATGATAAGATACGTCACTGAAATGCTTTTATATAAGTACATCAAAACATCATTACAATGCCACTTTTAGTTTACTTTTAAAGTCACATACATAAAGAATATTCTGTTACATAAATCTGGTACAAGGTTGTACACTTACATCATCATCATTGAAACAAGTACAACTGAAACAAATCCTTTTCTGCATAAGATCCTGACAAGAGAACCAATGGATAAAGTAGCTCTTCCACCCGACCATGTGGAACCCTAAGGTCCACCCCCCGAGCTAGGAGTTAACATGAGGTCCCAAACACTGACAGTCAGGTAGACGAAAGACAAACAAGAACAAGGGACGACCAATGCCAATACAACACATGGCTATAACAATACAACACCACATAACTCAACTTTCACTTCATTTCCAGAGGCGACACAAAACAAACGAGGAGAGACCGAACAAGGGATGCTAGGTTGTAGTAGGGAGAGTGTCATCGCATGGTCCTAACATGGGTTATCCTGACAGCCTCTCACTAGGCGCCGGCCCCCATCTATGGTTATCCTGACAGCCTCTCACTAGGCGCCGGCCCCATAGGGTGACACATGCGGAATCGACCTTCCTTTCATGAGGACAAGGAAGTCAATGATGCCGACCAGGCCTTCTCTACCCATCCTTAGTCTAAACAAGCACTACAGGCCATGGGAGAGGAATCCATTAATCTTATTAGTGTGAGATCTACCCTTAACCCCCTAGTTAATTTTTAGGTTATCACTTGATTAATCTACTTCCAACGGGTTATCCTGACTGCCACTTTGGGCGCCGGCCCCACGTTGAAAGCCACTCTCCTTCCTAACACCTAGTCAACCTTAAAACATCATGCAAGACTTATAACCAAACACGTAAATGGACACTGCAAGGCATAAACCCTCTTGCATCAAAATAGAATCATAACATCAATTGTGATCCAATACTTTTAACATTACATAACTTTATTCTTTTACAGATTTCAGGTCTCTCCTTACGACAAAACAGTACAATAAGGTCACAAGAGGATTAATATCTCATCCCGAGATTAATACTTTACAAGACACAACATTCAACCGTGACAGTACCTCATTATACTACACACTTGTTTGATACATATGAATGCTATTACATCACAATCATAAAACAGCAATACACCAGTTGCCAATACTTAACAACGACAACTCAGCCTCTGGAATACAAGTTTGAACAACCTCAATACGACTCATTACAACACTCAAACAAATTCAATTCAAAATTCAAGAGATGAAATACTACAATTCATTCTCAGTTTTAATGCAACAACTTCTGAAATAAAATCAACATTATATCTTAACACTTGCAACTACATTTCTAACAAATCCTTATTTTGTTTCAAAAGATCAGTAAATTGATTAACTGAATCATTACAGTAATGGATGTAGGAACCACTTAATTCCAGGTACAATCTTATATACAATCCTTCAATCTTATCTAACTAGTTTATTCTATTAAGGATAATAACGCTAAGAGAGATGTCTCATGGCTGAACGGCAATCACACGAGGCGAAATTCAAACACGAAATCCAAAAGAATTCTTTTATGATGATTTGAAGTTATCTCTGATACCGATCTTATAGTGATTTACTTTTTCAAGAGAATGATCGTATTTGCGCCCTATGCGAACAGCTTGGGATATTTACTACTGAGGTGTAAAACTGCTATTGACTGTTTAATCACTGACGTGAATGATATGCATCTGGTCTGATGACTTCCGGCTATGTTCTCTGAACTTGCAAATTTTACTGCGTTTACAGTATCCACGTAAATCAGAAAGAACTGGAGGGTGTTTATGATGTGATAAAGAAGACCACGGTTTTGCCCTCACAGCAATCTCTTTTCAACTCAGTAAGCGAACTGCATTCGTTAGTATACTAGAATGGCTTTCTGCCTGTAAGAAGAGCTATATTGATAATTCTTCTATCACACTGCTGCTGCCGAATCTGTTATCAGATTTCTGAGATATTCAGATGTGAGGGTTAGCCAAAACGAGACAGTAGCTATTGGAAACAGACAGCTGCTCAAATTACACTTGGATCTATTACTACATTATACCAACAGTTGGTTATTGACCATCTTGCGTTCACTGGCTATCTTGAGGTCACCCCAAACTTTTCAGACGTGCATCAGCTAAAACAACGGCAGCCTACAGATTAAACCTGACTAAGTTTAGACTTTCACCTCTAACAACTGCAGTAAGCATAAACTCTTAAGACATTATTACTGCTATATAAACTATGAGTGCGGACAGAGATTGCTGTATGACGAATACCCTAATCACTTCGATGTTGCATGCTACAGTCTCCATTATCTTCCAGGGTTAACAGTGTTTGCTCAGCGTGTTTGAAAGTCAGTGAAAACGCGGTATCCCAAGCTATACGATGGCTGGTGTACAAAGAATCATCGTCCCAAAACTGACAATGACTGACGGTGGCCATAAAATGGTCACGTTGAAAAGACTTCTGTGACTTCAACAAGAGCGATCGGCAATAAGGCCACGGCAGCGAGCATTTCAACCTTGCAGCGTGACCTGATATCCCGATCCACTAATAGCCAATATCAACTGCAGCTAAAAACATAGACTCTCAGACAAGTTGGCTCACCCGTTTTCTTTTAACAAGCAGAACTTCAAATGAGAGCGAATGGTGAGACAACTACTCGACTCATCCCCTCCCATCGCGCCCTGACTTAACAATATGCAGCGCCTCCCACAAAACCTTATCAGACGCTATAAGGCATGACGAATGGGGTGCCAGCCAGATCGCTACACTAGGGTTAAACAGCAACGAACAGCCTGCCAAAAAGCGTTCAACCTCTCTAGAAAGAATCTGCATTTTACACGCTTGGGAATTTACACAAGTCTAGGCATTTCTGTAGGTTTCGATTTGCTCCAGGTGATAAGATCGATCTGGCTGTTAGAACGCATTGTCCCTGAGAGACTCCTCTTACACTTTCATGGAGATCCATGACCAGATAACACTGAGGCGTGTGCAGAAAGGTATCAAACAAAAAAAAGAACTCCAGCTAAGGAATGCGCTAGACAATGGAGAAATGAACCCGTGGGTTTAACCCCAAGGACAACACCACCTGGCCGCTCAGCTATAAAGAACAGGAGAAAGATTTTTTTGATCCTCTCGTTAGCCAGAATTCGCTAGTAACCAATCTAAAATAGGGATGACGTAGTATGGAGAGCCATATCTGAGCCAAAGGCGACATTCATCCCTAATATCTAACATTTACCGTCACAACCTAGACGCTTCAATCTATTTACAAAAAACATATATTGCAAAGACAAAATGGTATAGATCCCCTTACCACGCAATAAGATTCTAGAGACGCCCTTGTTTGCTTAAATCTGAGACTACAGAGATATTGAAGTTAAATTCCCTTCTTCTATTGCAAATCTACCAATTAAAGTTTCCTGTCAACCCTCGCAAAACCCTCCATCCTACGGAAATGAAATTGCAGATGTGGGAGCAAGCACGCAGCCTAAGCAGGTCGTTGGGTACAAGAGACATACAGCGGGTTTCCCTGACAGTTTCCAGCCACCACAGGGAGAAAACACTAATAACCTTGATCAGATTTTACGGTGACGACTAGCTGAAACCAACAGCGGTTCACGGCAACTCTATCGAGGTGTCCTACAAACCCTACCAAGATCTCGCCGGTCTGAGAATGTATGCGGAATAATTCGGCAACCATTGAAAGGAAAGAAAACATTTGACTTCCCGAATCCTTGGGCAGTACCTATGTATTTAAACCCTAAGAGAGGTTGCTGTTCACACACAGAAAGGACCGACTGCCGAACAATGCGAAATCAAACAAACTAAAACCACATTTTGCAGATTGAAAGGAAGTTCAGAGATAAGGCAATCGATGGAACCTGATTTCGCAACCACCGTGACGAACCCGCTCCAATTGTTGCAGTTCCCAGCTGCTTCTTCCTTACCCCTGTGTTCATCTCCTTGTTGCACCGACAACTCTTTTATAACTCAGTCCCTTTCTCTTCTCCTAGGGTTTCCCACAAGATTCCGAGAAGCTTCTTTTTAAGAAAATGTATATATATATTTTTTTTAATTTAATTTAATGATTCCCAATTATTAGGTACTTTATTTTATTATTATTTTCTTTATAACCGACCCCAAAATATTATTATTAATAGAATAGTACTATTTCAACTATCCATATTTTGTACTATCCTATAATCTATTTTATTAGTCTAGTTGTGAAACACAATTTACAAGCATGGCTATAATTATTTATTTATTTAAATATTTATTATAAATAACATTATATCGAATAATACAACTTCTTAGAACTTATTTATCAACAACACCTCTATTAAAATAATAATTTATTTATAACTTAAATCGACAACTAACGACAATATGTCTATTTAACAACACTAGACTCTTCCGTAGAATATTTCTAATTAAAGCACAACATTACCGCACATACTTAAACACCTTTGAACTTGGTTTGACTCCAAAATACAATGTTACCTGACAGTGAGACATGGGCGAATGACAACCAATAACCACAAGGTGAACTGACGACGAAGGAACATTGACTAGGGACCTCATATTAACTCCAACCAACTAATCCATTGGCGAAGGCACGCTCAGACCTGTAATCAGGTGGAGTCGATGCCAAGTACCTGCATCCTGCAGCAACGCACAGTTAACCGTAACAAGATATACATATACATCACATGCAGTCCTATCGTGAATGGAAATCGCAGTGAGGTAGGGTACTCGTGAACGAGTAATACAACACTGTTCCATTCACGTTTTAAAATAATAATCACTACATTGAACAAGATATCAGATTACTAATCTACGACATAAAATGATTAGCTAACTTCCGATCCCATATAATGAATAACATCAAAGCATCTAAAACATCAGTTCGTTTATCAAATTGTAAAGCATACTGACATAATCCAACATCAATATCTGTTATCATAACAATTAAGTTCATACTGAAATAGGCAAAATAACTAGAAATCCATCATCAACGATCTAAAAATACTGTCAAAATGTCCAATACTACTAAGCAACCATCAGTCCAAAAGACGATAAGCTGAGGGGTACTACATCCTCCCCCCCTAGGATCAGGCTTACTCCTGGAAGCCTGTGAACAAATATGGATATAGCTCTCGCATACGGGAAGTATCTTCCCAGGTCGCTGAAGTCTCATCATTAGGATCCCATTGGACCCTTACCTGCTCTATGGCTCTGCCCCTGAGAGCGAGTCGCCTGTGCTCTAAAATGCCTACGGGCTCCAAAGCTAGCTGCCCGTCCTCTACCTGTAAAGCATTCCAGTCAAGGACATGAGAAATATCTGGGTGATAAGGTCTAAGAACAGAAACATGAAATACGTCATGGACGCGTGACAAGCTAGGCGGCAAAGCAAGACGGTATGCAACAGGACCGATCCTCTCCAAAACCTCGAATGGCCCCACAAAGCGTGGCGCGAGCTTAGAGCCTTTTCCGTAACGGATCGGACTCTTTCGCGGACGCACCCGCAAGAACACCCGATCACCAACTGAAAACTGACGATCAAGTCTGTGAGCATCTGCATATTTCTTCTGTCTATCCTGAGCTGCTACCAGATGCTCTCTGATGCGATCAACCTGCTGCTCCATCTCTTGGAGCATCTGAGGACCTAGGAGAACTCTATCCTCAAGGCGATCCCAACTCAATGGGGTACGACAAGGACGACCATACAGGGCCTGAAAAGGAGACATGCCAATGGAACTGTGGTACCCATTATTGTACGCAAACTCCACCAAATACAAATAATCTTCCCATCGGTTTTGCTGATCCATCACATACATACGGAGCATATCCTCGAGGACCTGATTGACCCTCTCAGTTTGCCCATCAGTCTCTGGATGATAAGCTGAACTGAAGTTCAATTGAGTCCCCAAAGCATGTTGAAGAGACGTCCAAAGAGCTGAAGTAAAAACTGGATCACGATCGGAGATAATCTTGCGAGGAATCCCGTGCAATCTGACGATATCCTCCATGAAAATTTTGGCCACAGAAGAAGCATTATATGAAGATCGGACAGGAGAAAAGTGTGCTACTTTCGTAAGCCTGTCTACAGTGACCATTATCGCATCATGGCGACGAGAAGACATGGGTAAACCAACTATGAAGTCTATTGAAATGATGTCCCATTTCCATTCCGGAATAAGATGCGGCTGAAGAAGACCTGCGGGATGCTGATGTTCCGCCTTAACCCTCTGACATTCTAAGCATCTCGAAACAAAATCAGCAATATCCCTCTTCATTCCGGCCCAAAAATATATCTGACGAAGGTCTGCATACATTTTCTTGACACCTGGATGCGCAGAATAAGGTGCCCGATGAGCCTCAGTCATGATTAGGGTGCGGAGACCCTCTGTAGAAGGCACATAAATGCGATCTAAATGTCGCAAGAGACCATCCGACTCGATAGAATACCCAGCATATCTACCCTCCAAGGCTCTACCAGACTCCACTTCAGCTTTCACTTCCTGATACCATCTATCTGCAGGGAGAGCTGCAAGAACCTGCCCTCTCAAATCCACTCCAAGAGTGATAGATGAAAGTTCATGTCTTCGACGACTAAGGGCATCCGCCACCACATTCTCCTTACCTTGGATATATTTTACCTCAAAATCATACTCACATAGAAACTCCATCCATCGCCTCTGTCTCGCATTCAGGTTTGGCTGAGTAAAGATATACTGTAAACTTCGGTGATCACTGTGCAGCTCAAACCGATGCCCCAGCAAGAAGTGTCTCCATCTTACCAAGGCATGAACAACTGCAGCTAACTCTAGGTCATGTGTAGGATAATTCAACTCATGATCTTTGAGTTTACGGGACTCGTAAGCTATCACACGACCCTCCTGCATTAAAACTGCTCCTAAACCTTCCAAAGATGCATCAGTACAAACCACAAAATCTCTGGCAGGATCCGGCACTGCTAGAATAGGTGCACTGGTTAACCGCTCCTTAAGACTCTGAAAGGCTGCTTGACACTGATCTGACCAAATGAACTTCTTTCCTTTTCTCTGAAGTGAAGTTATAGGGTGAGCTATCTTTGAAAATCCTTCCACAAATCGCCGATAATAGCCTGCTAAACCCATGAAACTACGAACCTCCGAAACATTGGTAGGAGCAGGCCAATCCATGATCGCTTGAATCTTTGAAGGATCCACTGCAATACCCTTATCCGAAATAACATGTCCCAAATATTTTACTTCAGTTTGAAAGAAATCACATTTAGCCAAATTTGCAAACAACTGATTTTCTCTTAAACACTGCAAAACCTGCCGCAAATGCTCTTCATGCTCCTCCATAGACCTTGAATAAATCAATATATCATCTAAGAAGACAAGAACAAATCTATCCAGATAGGTACGGAACACACCATTCATCAGGCTCATGAATACTGATGGCGCATTAGTCAATCCAAAAGGTACAACCGTGAACTCATAATGCCCATAGCGAGTGCGAAATGCTGTCTTGTGGATGTCAGCCTCAAAAATGCGCAACTGATGATATCCCGATTTTAGGTCTATCTTCGAAAATACCTTAGCTCCCTTGATCTGATCAAAAAGGTCATCAATTCGCGGCAATGGGTACCTGTTCTTCACAGTCACCTTATTAAGCTGCCGATAGTCGATGCACAAACGCAGAGATCCATCCTTCTTCTTCACAAAAATCACAGGTGCTCCCCATGGAGAGACACTCGGACGTATGAATCCCTTCGCTAATAACTCTTCTAGCTGCAAGCGAAGCTCCTTAAGTTCCTGAGTAGTCATTCGATATGGAGCTCGTGAAATAGGCTCTGCTCCAGGCACAAGGTCTATCTTGAAATCAATATCCCGCTACGGTGGCATACCTGGAATTTCGCTAGGAAAGACATCCTCATACTCCTTGAGAATAGGATAATCATCAAGGGATGCCTCCCTATTTTCCCCAAAATCTGAGTCATTAACTGTTACAGCAAACAACTTGCATCCTTGACGCAGACATCTCTTCAATTGCATAGCAGAAATCATGCGCAAGGAGATGGGTCTCTGAATCCCAACCACTTCTACTTCTTTGCCCGAATCATCAACACACCTTACTAATTTGCGGCGACAGTCTATCACCGCTTGATGAGCATCCAACCAATCCATTCCCAGCACTATATCATAGGATCCTAATGGTATAATGCGAAGATCCGCTGTGGAAGATAAAGGTCCTATCCTCAACTCGCAACCATGCACAAGAGAGTCTACTGATACTCTAGATCCCGAGGCCAATTCTACCTGCCACTTGACATCTTGCTTTGCTGCCACTAATTTGCAACGTTCCACTATAGAAGGGGAAATAAAAGAATCTGAAGCACCAGAGTCAAAAAGAACAGAAATGGTAATACCTCGCAAGACACCTGTAGTCTCCACAACGGTACCTTGGTGCTCCGCTTGGCGATTATCCACCGCCGCAAACACTCTATGTGATCTGCCTGCATCACCAACAGTGGGCTCTGAAGCTGCGGGTCTCTGACCAAATCCTGAAGTATTCTTATGCGGGCACTGTCTAGCAATGTGGCCCTGCTGACCGCAAGAAAAACATCCTGTTCCCCTGCCAAAACCTCCACCGCCTACAGGAGCATTTGACTGCTGAAAACTACCTCTGCTTGCTGCAGATTGTGTGCTTTGCGTTGGTTGACTAGCACGATCACGTTTAACTCTCTGCCAACTTCGATCCTTTTTGGAATGAAATCTGTTGCTTTGCTGATACTGAGAGTTTCTTGATTTCGTCTGAGAAAACTGTTGTTGTTGCTGTCCACTCTTAGAAGGTACCTGATGACTCCTCGAGTTACCTGCTGCATGCGACTGACCACCTCGGAAACCTGAACCTGCTCGAGATGAGCTACCAATCTGTACACCTGTATGGCCTCCTAGGGCCATGGTCAAGTTCTCTTCCACCAATCTAGCCTTCTCCACTGCTACCTCCATGGTCTTCGGCTCGAACACACGAACTCCTCCGCTGATGCGTGCATTCAGACCTCTGATAAAATGCTGAACTAACATGGCCTCGTCGTTTCCAATCCCTGCATATTGCTTGAGTTCATAAAACCTGCGCTCATACTGTTCCACTGTCATGGCCATCTGTCTCAACCCATGGAATTCATCCGCTCGTCGTTGCCTCCAGTGATCAGATAAAAATCGAGCTCTGAACCTATCCAGAAATAGTTCCCATGAAATTGTCGCAATATCTAGATGCAACTTTTGTTCCTCAAGACGCCACCAAGTAGAGGCAAATCCTCTTAGATGCATGATGGCGCATCTTGCCTTAGTGTTGCTGCCATATGGATGCATAGCAAAGCATCTCTCCAAATCAATGAGCCATGTTTCTGCTTCCAAACCGCTACCGGAGCCATCGAAAGTAGGAGGACGGGCTCTCATCAGATCTCTCATGTGGCCCGCAAGAATGGCTTCTTGTTCAGCTGTGACCTCTCTCCTTCTAGGAGATCTTTCTCTTTCTCTTTCTTCCGGTTGCACCACCTCCTGCCTCGGACCAAGACGAGCAAGCACCTCTTCAAGGAGCTGGCGTAGTTGAGCACCCTCAGGCTGAACCTGATTCTCCTGATTCTCGCTTCCACCTTCTTGTGTACTTCTATGAGGGGAGCTAGGAGGAGGGCTGACTTCAACACCTCTCCCACGACCCCTACCTCGACCACGTCCTCGGCCTCGCACCCTAGGCATCTTCCTGGACAACACATCCAAGAACAAACTTCAGGTTGTTAGGCAAGGACTAAAAATGAATATGTCCTTCAGAGTTTAAGCAACTAGCATAGCTTAATGGGCTAATTATAAAACCAGAGTACCCAGTGTTAGTAACTTGGCTCTGATACCAGATGTAACGCCCGCCTTGAACACCTTAAAGAATACACATGTATGCAATATAAAACAGGAAATTTTTTTTTTTAAAACTGATAAAGCAAGTTACACAACTAATTACAACATATTCTCTAAGGGACCAAGGCTGCATCACTTAACCAATCAACTAACATAAAATTAATATACATCAGTAATTGATCCAAATTCTTTTTCAATAAATAACTCATTCACATTCATTGCAAACATCAGATAACGGAATTAGCATGATAAGATACGTCACTGAAATGCTTTTATATAAGTACATCAAAACATCATTACAATGCCACTTTTAGTTTACTTTTAAAGTCACATACATAAAGAATATTCTGTTACATAAATCTGGTACAAGGTTGTACACTTACATCATCATCATTGAAACAAGTACAACTGAAACAAATCCTTTTCTGCATAAGATCCTGACAAGAGAACCAATGGATAAAGTAGCTCTTCCACCCGACCATGTGGAACCCTAAGGTCCACCCCCCGAGCTAGGAGTTAACATGAGGTCCCAAACACTGACAGTCAGGTAGACGAAAGACAAACAAGAACAAGGGACGACCAATGCCAATACAACACATGGCTATAACAATACAACACCACATAACTCAACTTTCACTTCATTTCCAGAGGCGACACAAAACAAACGAGGAGAGACCGAACAAGGGATGCTAGGTTGTAGTAGGGAGAGTGTCATCGCATGGTCCTAACATGGGTTATCCTGACAGCCTCTCACTAGGCGCCGGCCCCCATCTATGGTTATCCTGACAGCCTCTCACTAGGCGCCGGCCCCATAGGGTGACACATGCGGAATCGACCTTCCTTTCATGAGGACAAGGAAGTCAATGATGCCGACCAGGCCTTCTCTACCCATCCTTAGTCTAAACAAGCACTACAGGCCATGGGAGAGGAATCCATTAATCTTATTAGTGTGAGATCTACCCTTAACCCCCTAGTTAATTTTTAGGTTATCACTTGATTAATCTACTTCCAACGGGTTATCCTGACTGCCACTTTGGGCGCCGGCCCCACGTTGAAAGCCACTCTCCTTCCTAACACCTAGTCAACCTTAAAACATCATGCAAGACTTATAACCAAACACGTAAATGGACACTGCAAGGCATAAACCCTCTTGCATCAAAATAGAATCATAACATCAATTGTGATCCAATACTTTTAACATTACATAACTTTATTCTTTTACAGATTTCAGGTCTCTCCTTACGACAAAACAGTACAATAAGGTCACAAGAGGATTAATATCTCATCCCGAGATTAATACTTTACAAGACACAACATTCAACCGTGACAGTACCTCATTATACTACACACTTGTTTGATACATATGAATGCTATTACATCACAATCATAAAACAGCAATACACCAGTTGCCAATACTTAACAACGACAACTCAGCCTCTGGAATACAAGTTTGAACAACCTCAATACGACTCATTACAACACTCAAACAAATTCAATTCAAAATTCAAGAGATGAAATACTACAATTCATTCTCAGTTTTAATGCAACAACTTCTGAAATAAAATCAACATTATATCTTAACACTTGCAACTACATTTCTAACAAATCCTTATTTTGTTTCAAAAGATCAGTAAATTGATTAACTGAATCATTACAGTAATGGATGTAGGAACCACTTAATTCCAGGTACAATCTTATATACAATCCTTCAATCTTATCTAACTAGTTTATTCTATTAAGGATAATAACGCTAAGAGAGATGTCTCATGGCTGAACGGCAATCACACGAGGCGAAATTCAAACACGAAATCCAAAAGA
This sequence comes from Cunninghamia lanceolata, assembly GCA_027924645.1. Lineage (NCBI taxonomy): Eukaryota > Viridiplantae > Streptophyta > Pinopsida > Cupressales > Cupressaceae > Cunninghamia > Cunninghamia lanceolata. The sequence continues at coordinate 11,229,534 of BSBN01000987.1, read as the reverse complement.
ATTCTTTTATGATGATTTGAAGTTATCTCTGATACCGATCTTATAGTGATTTACTTTTTCAAGAGAATGATCGTATTTGCACCCTATGCGAACAGCTTGGGATATTTACTACTGAGGTGTAAAACTGCTATTGACTGTTTAATCACTGACGTGAATGATATGCATCTGGTCTGATGACTTCCGGCTATGTTCTCTGAACTTGCAAATTTTACTGCGTTTACAGTATCCACGTAAATCAGAAAGAACTGGAGGGTGTTTATGATGTGATAAAGAAGACCACGGTTTTGCCCTCACAGCAATCTCTTTTCAACTCAGTAAGCGAACTGCATTCGTTAGTATACTAGAATGGCTTTCTGCCTGTAAGAAGAGCTATATTGATAATTCTTCTATCACACTGCTGCTGCCGAATCTGTTATCAGATTTCTGAGATATTCAGATGTGAGGGTTAGCCAAAACGAGACAGTAGCTATTGGAAACAGACAGCTGCTCAAATTACACTTGGATCTATTACTACATTATACCAACAGTTGGTTATTGACCATCTTGCGTTCACTGGCTATCTTGAGGTCACCCCAAACTTTTCAGACGTGCATCAGCTAAAACAACGGCAGCCTACAGATTAAACCTGACTAAGTTTAGACTTTCACCTCTAACAACTGCAGTAAGCATAAACTCTTAAGACATTATTACTGCTATATAAACTATGAGTGCGGACAGAGATTGCTGTATGACGAATACCCTAATCACTTCGATGTTGCATGCTACAGTCTCCATTATCTTCCAGGGTTAACGGTGTTTGCTCAGCGTGTTTGAAAGTCAGTGAAAACGCGGTATCCCAAGCTATACGATGGCTGGTGTACAAAGAATCATCGTCCCAAAACTGACAATGACTGACGGTGGCCATAAAATGGTCACGTTGAAAAGACTTCTGTGACTTCAACAAGAGCGATCGGCAATAAGGCCACGGCAGCGAGCATTTCAACCTTGCAGCGTGACCTGATATCCCGATCCACTAATAGCCAATATCAACTGCAGCTAAAAACATAGACTCTCAGACAAGTTGGCTCACCCGTTTTCTTTTAACAAGCAGAACTTCAAATGAGAGCGAATGGTGAGACAACTACTCGACTCATCCCCTCCCATCGCGCCCTGACTTAACAATATGCAGCGCCTCCCACAAAACCTTATCAGACGCTATAAGGCATGACGAATGGGGTGCCGGCCAGATCGCTACACTAGGGTTAAACAGCAACGAACAGCCTGCCAAAAAGCGTTCAACCTCTCTAGAAAGAATCTGCATTTTACACGCTTGGGAATTTACACAAGTCTAGGCATTTCTGTAGGTTTCGATTTGCTCCAGGTGATAAGATCGATCTGGCTGTTAGAACGCATTGTCCCTGAGAGACTCCTCTTACACTTTCATGGAGATCCATGACCAGATAACACTGAGGCGTGTGCAGAAAGGTATCAAACAAAAAAAAGAACTCCAGCTAAGGAATGCGCTAGACAATGGAGAAATGAACCCGTGGGTTTAACCCCAAGGACAACACCACCTGGCCGCTCAGCTATAAAGAACAGGAGAAAGATTTTTTTGATCCTCTCGTTAGCCAGAATTCGCTAGTAACCAATCTAAAATAGGGATGACGTAGTATGGAGAGCCATATCTGAGCCAAAGGCGACATTCATCCCTAATATCTAACATTTACCGTCACAACCTAGACGCTTCAATCTATTTACAAAAAACATATATTGCAAAGACAAAATGGTATAGATCCCCTTACCACGCAATAAGATTCTAGAGACGCCCTTGTTTGCTTAAATCTGAGACTACAGAGATATTGAAGTTAAATTCCCTTCTTCTATTGCAAATCTACCAATTAAAGTTTCCTGTCAACCCTCGCAAAACCCTCCATCCTACGGAAATGAAATTGCAGATGTGGGAGCAAGCACGCAGCCTAAGCAGGTCGTTGGGTACAAGAGACATACAGCGGGTTTCCCTGACAGTTTCCAGCCACCACAGGGAGAAAACACTAATAACCTTGATCAGATTTTACGGTGACGACTAGCTGAAACCAACAGCGGTTCACGGCAACTCTATCGAGGTGTCCTACAAACCCTACCAAGATCTCGCCGGTCTGAGAATGTATGCGGAATAATTCGGCAACCATTGAAAGGAAAGAAAACATTTGACTTCCCGAATCCTTGGGCAGTACCTATGTATTTAAACCCTAAGAGAGGTTGCTGTTCACACACAGAAAGGACCGACTGCCGAACAATGCGAAATCAAACAAACTAAAACCACATTTTGCAGATTGAAAGGAAGTTCAGAGATAAGGCAATCGATGGAACCTGATTTCGCAACCACCGTGACGAACCCGCTCCAATTGTTGCAGTTCCCAGCTGCTTCTTCCTTACCCCTGTGTTCATCTCCTTGTTGCACCGACAACTCTTTTATAACTCAGTCCCTTTCTCTTCTCCTAGGGTTTCCCACAAGATTCCGAGAAGCTTCTTTTTAAGAAAATGTATATATATTTTTTTTAATTTAATTTAATGATTCCCAATTATTAGGTACTTTATTTTATTATTATTTTCTTTATAACCGACCCCAAAATATTATTATTAATAGAATAGTACTATTTCAACTATCCATATTTTGTACTATCCTATAATCTATTTTATTAGTCTAGTTGTGAAACACAATTTACAAGCATGGCTATAATTATTTATTTATTTAAATATTTATTATAAATAACATTATATCGAATAATACAACTTCTTAGAACTTATTTATCAACAACACCTCTATTAAAATAATAATTTATTTATAACTTAAATCGACAACTAACGACAATATGTCTATTTAACAACACTAGACTCTTCCGTAGAATATTTCTAATTAAAGCACAACATTACCGCACATACTTAAACACCTTTGAACTTGGTTTGACTCCAAAATACAATGTTACCTGACAGTGAGACATGGGCGAATGACAACCAATAACCACAAGGTGAACTGACGACGAAGGAACATTGACTAGGGACCTCATATTAACTCCAACCAACTAATCCATTGGCGAAGGCACGCTCAGACCTGTAATCAGGTGGAGTCGATGCCAAGTACCTGCATCCTGCAGCAACGCACAGTTAACCGTAACAAGATATACATATACATCACATGCAGTCCTATCGTGAATGGAAATCGCAGTGAGGTAGGGTACTCGTGAACGAGTAATACAACACTGTTCCATTCACGTTTTAAAATAATAATCACTACATTGAACAAGATATCAGATTACTAATCTACGACATAAAATGATTAGCTAACTTCCGATCCCATATAATGAATAACATCAAAGCATCTAAAACATCAGTTCGTTTATCAAATTGTAAAGCATACTGACATAATCCAACATCAATATCTGTTATCATAACAATTAAGTTCATACTGAAATAGGCAAAATAACTAGAAATCCATCATCAACGATCTAAAAATACTGTCAAAATGTCCAATACTACTAAGCAACCATCAGTCCAAAAGACGATAAGCTGAGGGGTACTACAAACCTATATATACCCCCTTCATCTTATCACAAACCCTCTCCAATCTTTTATGCATCTGAGCTATAGGTATTCTTATAGTGCTTTGAGCATTCATCGTATTGTTGAGCACATCACATCAAATCTTTGAGCACACTATCTAAATCTGCTTGTTGCAACACCATGGGTACGTAACGCTATTGAGCAATCCACATTCTAACAAAGAGAACAACACAATCTAGGTGAAGGCTTTCTTATTTTAATTTGATTTATTCATTGATATTGGTATTTGCCTAGATCGATCTCTTTATGTTATAGGATTGAGTTATTTGTTATCTCATTGCTTTGATTATTATTCAACCTCTCAATTTTATCCTATACACACCTTTTGTTGACATCAATGAAGAACATAGGTGGACACAAGCACGATATGACATCATTTTCTGAAATGTGCCATCAATGCCTCTCCCTCAGATGAGATTGATTGGTCCTTTGCCTTCCTGCTATATGATTATGAAGATGATGAAGCCAATTTTGGGGTTGTATGAGGTTCTTTGTTCCTTGTTTTCACTGGTTACTTTTGATATGTCTCTCCAAATCTCTTTTTTTGGTTCATTATGTTGTGATGCCTAGTTAATTTTGACTCTCTGGGAGATTGTTGTCATATATATGTTGGTACTTGGCATCCTATTGATATACAATTTCATACAAATTTAAACATGAATACTATGTAATATTTTATGCTTTTAGGTTCTCCTTCTAGGAGCAACCCATCTGAAACATGCTTTTCTATTTGGCCCTCCTTTGGAGCAACCCTCAATACTTTTTTGGCTTTTCAATGTAACAATTCTAGCCCCTTGGGTCATTTTTACTGAACAAAAAATAATAATTTATAATAATTAGGTATTATATATAATTATATATTAATCAATAATATTAGTATTATTATAATATTATTTGATATATTTAGATTTAATAAATTGTTATTTAATAGACATCAGATTTCCACAGTCCATGATAATGTATCAGAATGTTTCAAGATTTATCTGTGTGAAATTTAAGGAAAAAAATTAATTTCACACAATTAAATCTTGAAACATTCTGATACAATTGTTATTTAAATAATTATAAATTTAGATATGTTAATATTTATCTAAAATGTGTCGAGGTATATCAATCTTGAGAGACTTATCCAACCTATGTAACAAATTCAATATTGGCATCTTTTTAATAGATGTATTTAAGATGTCATTGTAGTTAAGTTATTGCACCATTCTTTCCCAATTCTTTATCTTTAATTGTCAAGACAACCTATGGGAGTTCCTAGGGAGAAGTTGTGCCTTGGATGAATACTTAGATCTTTTAGGTTTGAGTGATTAGTTTATGTGGCGACTCTTTCCTTGTTCTGTACTCACATTCTATATAAGACTCAAATGTGACAAAAGTTAGCCCAACTCAAGCCTAGTGATGAGTAAAAAAAAGGATACAAAAGGGGGTAATTTTAGAAATAGGTGATGTAAATTAATTGTATGAAAGAGGGGAATGCAAGGGAGAACTTAGATAAGTAAAATTAAATATCATAACTCACAAATGCCTTAGAATATCCTCACTTGCCTAGTTAATGATAATATTTTGTTGCAATTGCTAACATGTGACTACTAATGACTCATCATAGATCTCTAAAATCCTAATTACAATTTGGAAAATGGATCCAACTAAGTATTTAAAGGCCAACCCTAGCTCATTTTAGATTGTTGTTGGATTAGTTCATATTTCACTTGCACAATTACTAAGGAGCATTTATCAAAGTACCTACATTGCATTAGCATCTAAGGCATCCATTGTATGTTGCCCTTGATCATTTACAAAGTCATTGACTCAACATCCTTATAAGGTTTGACACAGGGGAGATATTATCTTTATCACTTGCGAGCTCAAATGGATCCATGATGTTTTTTTATGTAGATCTAGACACAAAGGCGAACAATTTCAAGGACTAAAGAGTGGCATAGATTAGATTTTTGTGCATAAGTTAGATTCACAAATCACATATTTGATCCAGGTCATTTTTGTAATTATAAATTTGATGTGACAAATTCTAAGAATGGCCCAATTTAGATTTCATTATTCTACTTCCAACACATATAAGAAGAAATATTTTGAAGTTACAATTCAAAATTCGTGATCAAAATAGGGGAAAACTATCTATCAACCACCGAAATTAGCTAAGTGTTTTCATTTTTATTTATTTCTAGATTTCTAAATTTTGTTAAATAGTTTATCACAACTCTAAATTAGGTTAATTGGATTATATTGATTTTTATAGGCATTAAATCTAATTGCACCTAAGGGATCATTTTATTTATTCACCATTAGTAATAATGTTAATTTAACTATAATCAGTTAATATAATAGAACAATTAGTAATTATATAAATAAAATTAATTTATGTATATAAATTAATTATTAGTTTATAACTTATAATAATTGGTATTATATAATTATATATTAATTAATAATATTAGTATTTTGATATATTTAAATTAATAAATTATTATTTAATTAATTATAAACTAGCATAGATATGTTAAATAGATCTATCTAAAGGGTGTCAAGGTATATCAGTCTTGAGGGACCTCTCCAACCTACATAACAAATTCAATATAGGCACCTCAATATTGATATCTCTCAACATATTTTTAGTAGATGTATTTAAGATGTCTTTGTAGTTAAGGTCTTGCACCATTCATTCCCAATTATTTGTCTTTGCTTGTCAAGATGACCTATGGGAGTTCCCAAGGAGTTCTTCCTTGGGTGAGTGCTTAGATCTTTTGGGTTTGGTTGATTGGTTTACATGGTGACTCTTTCACTATTTTGTAGTCATAGTCTATATAGGACTCAAATGTGACAGAATTTAGCCCAACACAAGGCTAATAATGACTAGAAAAAGAATAGATGTAAAAGGGGAGAAATTTTACAAATAGATGATGTAAGTTAATTGTATGAAAGAGAGGAATGCAAGAGAAAACTTTGATAAGTAAAATGAAATACAATAACTCACAAATGCCTTAGAATGTCATCATGTGCCTCATTAATGACAATATTTTGTCACAATTGCTAGTTCATGCAACTACTAGTGCTTCATCATAGATCTCTAAAATCCTAACTACAATTTGGCAAATGGCTCCAGCTAAGTATGTAGGTGAACCATGGTGGGATACTCCTACATGTGGATTTTCTTGTTAGTCATAGTGTAAATACTCACAATGAGGCTCTACTTGATTTGACTAATCATGGAGAGGTTGGTATTCCAACTATGACTACATTCAATGTCATTGATATGCTCAACACTCCTACATGGAGTGTGCACAAGATGAATGCTACCAACAAAAGGGGTTCTCTCTCTCAAATGTATGGCAACATGATGATGCAAAATATATAGAACATGTATTGAAATGTTTCCCAAATCATGGTTTATAGTGTTGATAGTCTTTTGAATGATGTGATGGAGTTGGTGAATGACTCCACCTATTTTACAACTTCTGGTGGTACTCTCAATAAACAATCCTTGATTGAGTGTGTAGTGAGACCATGGTACTGATATAAGTAACCCTGTGTAGTGGAAGCTAGACTAGCTCATCCTTTTTAGCTCAAAAGTGATAATGTGAGTTCATATGCTCAAAGTATCTCTAATAGGCCCTACATGTCTCAAAAGAGTGACCATGTGAACAATTTTATAAAAATATAAATATGATTGTTTAGGATGAAAAAGGGGAAAATGAAAACAAGGGTTAAATCCTCCTTTCTCAATAAACATTCAAGGACATATCAACCGAGTTGAATCACACTTTTGCAAGAGGATTCACCTACAGGTTAGGCTATCACTTGGAACAATGTGGAAGCGCATATGTTATCAACTTATGTATCAATTTAATAGTCAAATAGCCTTAAAACCCTAAGTATGCAAAATACTAAGCAAATTGATGAATTATGACAAATGCTTGCAAACAAGGTAGTAGACAAAGATTAGTTACTGACCATTTTTTAAAGTTTTAGATGTGGAATACTCGAGGACACTACCACTAATGCTCATATCCAAGGTGGTGTTTTCTCTACAGAATCCTGATCTCCTCCCGACACTGATGATCACTGTACTTTTAGTTTCTATCTTGGGAAATACGGAGGACACTACCACTAATGCCCAAGTCCAAGGCCAAATGTTTTTCAGGATGTCAGAGCATCTTTGGATGCTAATTATCACTGTCACAATGATTTATACATTTGTAACTTCAGAGGACACTACCACTAACACCCGTGTCTAAGCAGTCCTTTTCTTTAGGGATCTAGAATCTGCACACTATCTTACTATTCCCTGCAACTCCACTCCATCAAGATGCAACACCTATAACCTGCAATCACAAAGAGAGTGGTTGGGGGTTGTGGTGTTTAGAGGCTTGCCTCAGTCAAGCCCCTAAGAGACATTCAAGTCTTCTGAACACCGTTGTTAGATAAAGAGTGCATATCCCTACGGGATAGAGGCAAAATCTAAATGATAAATGATTGAAAACACAAATAAATGTCACCTCAGATGTAGGTCTCACATAGATGAAGATTCTTCAATACATGAGAAGATGAAGCTAAATCTACAATCACAAACACAATAACAATGCTCTTCTCTGCAACAATGAATATCTTAAATTCTCTAAAATCATAAATTTGCCAAAAGCTCATAATCATCTTCTAGTTTGCAAATGAAACACTAAACATGCTTATATATGTAACAACACACATTCCTACTAAGAATTTCGTAATTCAAACTTGAAATGTTGGCATAGGACCTAAATAATGGTCATAAAATTGACATTTAAATTTAGAGCGACCTAAAATGGGGCAGGACTAGGGCGATAGCGCCCAAGTCCACCCTCCCAATTTAGGCTAGGATCTATTTAAATAGCACCCCCTAGGTCCTATTTTCCATAACACTTAGGGGTTTTCTCATCAGGATTCAAAATTAACATGCAAGATGCTTATAATGCATTCTAAGGACATGGGAGCTAAACCTGAAGAGGGAAAAGTCCTAGGGAGACATTTTCTGACATAACAATTTGATAATAGAATTTTTTACTCCAACTTTGTTGTGGATGAGAAAGGAGACACATTTAGGGGATAATAGGATAGTTGTATAATAGAAGTAATGTTAGGGTCCTATTTGAGGATATCCAACCCTGCCTACTCGAAGGACTTTTAGAATAAAAAGGATGTACACTAGCTCAAGAGATACGCCATCCCTACCTCCGTAGAGGGATTAAAATAAAAGGATATGCACAATATCCTGCCTCTGTAGAGGGCTTTCTCATTGCAATATAAAATAAAGATGTGCACTCACGCGGAGATACAACACCTAGCCTCCGTAGAGGGCTTACAGTCACACTTCGTTAGTACCAAAATCATCAGACAACTTACCTTATATATGCCCCCACCTTAAGGTGGTTGATATCGTGTACCGATATCAAGCATGTTAAGGTAGGAAGAAAAACCACAAGAGAACAAGAGCTCTCGCGAAGCCCATGCCCCCAGAAGTGACATGCACTTTACGATCACTGAATGTTTCCACAAACACACAATATCCTACAAGAAATGAGGTTAGAAATATTTCCATAAGATAATAACCACATCACATGATCCAAAAGGAATGCATAAACATAATCACATAAAGAGCCAAGGTTATGCTATGGATTCAGAGCCTAAGTATAACTGTGGGGCTATACCACAAAGATCTCAGAACTGAATATAAGCAAGGCGAGATCCAAGATAAAAAAAGTGCATAGAACAACAATATTGTTATGGTTTGTTAGTGTGATAAGATATCATCAAAATATCACACAGAGTGATTCTACTAGCCAAGCGTCGGATAATATATATCAACCCCATCATCATGTATGGACTAGGTCCAATTTTTTATTTCTCGCTGAAGGGACACGTGGTCCATATCAGTATTATTTGTTTTTTGTCATCTGCCAGCTAGATAGAACCACTAGAGGAAGGTAAACAATAAATCAAGAGAGAGAAAACAAATGCCTTAGGGTCGTCATGTAGGAAGGTGCCCCTAGGTCACCAATCGCAATGCTATGCCCCTAGGATACAACACACAACAATGAAAATAGAGGAGAGGCAATATAGAAGAATGATGATACAAATAGAAGAAGGGTCACAACAGAGGTGGTCTCCAGATATCCTTGACCTTACAAGAGTATCAAGGGTCATCCAAGGAGGCCTAAACAACACATAACACAACACAGAGGTAAAGGATTAGAAATACTTACCTGTAGAGACAACCGAACTAGCGGTCATCGTCAAGTAAGTCATCATCTTCCCAATCCTCAATGCTAAAGGAAAGAGGTTCATAAGCTACCACAGCCCAACTTTTGTTCTTGTCTTCAAATTGTTTAGTGTTAAGTTTGTCTTGGTTTGTTTCAATGTTAGGTGGAATGTTTTCTTGTTGAGGTGCATTTTGTTAGGCAAAAGCTTGTCTTCTTCTCCTTCTTTCTCTTGCTTGTCTATTTATTTTTGTCTAGTTTCTTATGTTTTTAAAAGTATTGTCATGTTTTTCCATAGGTTGTCTCATGTTAGAGGAGGAAGCACCATGTTCAAATCTCATTTTTCTTGATGAAGTGTTTTTTTCTCAACGAGTCACTCCCAATCCTTGTAAGGATAACGTGGGAGGAACCTCAACATAGGTACCATCTCTCCACGAATGAAGTGAGTTATGAAACTTTTCCTTATCCACATCTATCATTCCAATTATTTCATCATAGTTGTAATAATATTGGTTTATTCTTATTTTGTTTTGTCCTCTAGGAAGTTCTTCCAATGCGGTTTGTCTGTCTCCAAGGTTGTTTGCATAGGAGGCCCGGCCACTCTAGATATAAGTTTTGCTTTGTATCGTTTATATTGTAGGAAAGAGTGATCTTTTCGTGGCTCAGGGTCTTTATCAGGTTGCAGCCAAAAGTAATCAAGAGTAAATTTGTTGTCCATTCCCAAAGGTTGATATGTATTACGTCGAGTAGTAAGCACTTGTCCATTTAAAGGGAATTTTATGCAATTGTGAATAGTTGAGGGGACAACATTCATAGCTTTTAACCATGGGTGTCCTAATTTTACACGAAAGATGTCAGATAAAGGGATAACCTCAAATACTTGATCCATGACTTTATTAGAAGTTGTAACCAATAAAGTTATCTTCCCAAAGGTAGGCATTAAAGCTCCATTATATGTTTTAATCCTTATATCCGAAGGTTCCTAAGAATCTTGTGTCAAATTATGTGCAAGGAGAAACTCTTTCATTATCATATTATTCATGCAATTAGGATCTATAACTGTATCATTTACCAGAATCTCCATTATTTTCACAGTAATGTAAAGAGGCCCTTCGTTGTCTACGAATGTTTTGTCATGAGGTGTAAATGTAATTTCAGGTTCAGGGCTCCTTCTTTTCAAATAAGGTCTAGGGGGAAGCCTAGCATCATTGTTGTGATTAAAATCCATGTGTATATGTATTCAAATGTATGCAAAATCACATTTTAAAAGATTTTTGATGCTTGTGCAAGGGACAAGTACAAAACTATGTATGCTTATAATCTAAAAATGCTTGATTTTTCACTTTTTCCACAAATTTTCAATGCAAATGACTAAAAGAAGAGGTGTTGTGAAGAATTTTATGAGGGGAAGAAAATAATAAGCTAAATATCAGTCCAATAATGCAACAATATCCTTCACAACACACATATAATGCAATTCTAGAGAGCCAATATGGCCAAATCTAGTGAAAATGCAAGGTTTTCAAACCCTAGACATGAATTTTTTGCAAAAAAAAAGGACACTATGATGCAACACTACAATTAGAAATCAGTCCTAAATGAGTGTTTGAAAAGGGTAGTAAAATATGAAACAAGATTTTAACTACAAACCCTAGCTAATGCAAAACTAGGTTTTTATGAAAAATGCTCAATTTCAAGCATTTTTTGACAAATTAAGCATGGAAATGCAATGAAAATGATTAGAGTAAGATTAATTTCTAAAATTTAAATCAGATCTAAAGAAAATAATAGAAATTAAATGAAATTAAATGCAAATTAATTCAAATTATGCCAAAATGCAAGCCTAAGATGCCAATTTTTTCAAATTTTTCAATTTTTTTGGTGAATTTTCAAATGCAATAAGATGAATGAATGCAAATCTAAAGTACAACACTCAACAAGGTGCAAAATTCAAAAAAACATGGGTTCACCAAAATGTTTAGGATGAAAAAGGGGGAAAATGAAAACAAGGGTTAAATCCTCCTTTCTCAACAAACATTCAAGGACATATCGATAGAGTTGAATCACACTTTTGCAAGAGGATTCACCTACAAGTTAGGCTATCACTTGGATTGATGTGGAAGATCAGATGTTATCAACTAATGTATCAATTTAATACTCAAATAGCCGTAAAACCCTAAGTATGCAAAATAGTAATCAAATTGATGAATTACGACAAATGCTTGAAGACTAAGGTAGTAGACAGAGATTAGTTACTGACCATTTTTCAAAGTTTGAGATGCAGAATACTCGAGGACACTACCACTAACGCCCCTATCCAAGGTGGTGTTTTCTCTATGGAATCTTGATCTCCTCCTGACATTGATGATCACTGTACTTTCTATTTTTGTCTCAAGAAATGGAGAGGACACTACCACTAGCACCCAAGTCGAAGGCCAAATGTTTTTTAGGATGTCAGAGCCTCTTCAAATGCTAATTATCACTATCACAATGATTTCTATACTTGCAAATTTGGAGGATACTACCACTAACGTCTGTGTCTAGGTAGTCCTTTTCTTTAGGGATTCAGAATCTACACACTGTATTACTATTCCCTACAAATCCACTCCATCAAAATGCAACACCTATAACCTGCAATCACAAGGAGAGTGGTTCGGGGTTGTGGTGTTTAGAGGCTTGCCTCAGTCAAGCCCTAGAGAGACATTCAAGTCTTCTAAACACTGTTGTTAGATAAAGAGTGTGTATCCCTGTAGGATAGAGGCAAAATATAAATGACAAATGATTGAAAACATAAATAAATGTCACCTCAGAGGTGTAGGTCTCACATAGATGAAGATTCTTCAACACATGAGAAGATGAAGCTAAATCTGCAATCACAAACACAATAACAATGCTTTGCTCTGCAACAATGAATATCTTGAATGCTCTCAAATCATAAGTTTGCCAAAAGTTCATAATCATCTTCTAGTTTGCAAATGAAACATTGAAACATGCTTATATATGCAACAACACACATTCCCACTAAGAATTTCATAATTCAAACTTGAGATGTTGGCATAGGACCTAAGTAACGGTCATAAAACTAACATTAAAATTTAGGGCTGACCTAAAATGGGACAGGACTAGGGTGCTAGTGCCCAAGTCCACCCTCCCAATTTAGGCCAGGATCTATTTAAATAGCACCACCTAGGTCCTATTTGCCATAACACTCAGGGGTTTTCTCATCAGGATTCAAAATTAACATGCAAGATGCTTATAATGCATTCTAAGGACACGAGAGCTAAGCCTTAAGAGGGAAAAGTCTCAGGGAGACATTTTCTAACATATTAATGATAATAGAATCTTTTACTCCAACTTTGTTGTGGATGAGTAAGGAAACTTGTTTAGGGGATAATAGTATAGTTGTATAATAGAAGTAATGTTAGGGTCCTATTTGAGGATATCCAACCATGCCTACTCGGAGGACTTTTAGAATAAAAAGGATGTGCACTAGCTCAAGAGCTACGCCATCCCCGCCTCCGTAGAGAGATTAAAATAAAAGGATATGCACGATATCCTGCCTCTGTAGAGGGCTTTCTCAATGCAATATAAAATAAATATGTGCACTCGTGCGGAGATACAGCACCCCGCCTCCGTAGAGGGCTTACAAGCACTATTCGTTAGTACCAAAATCATTAGATAGCTTATCTTATATATGCCCCCACCTTAAGGTGGTTGATATCATGTATCAATATCAAGCACATAAAGGTAGGAAGAAAACACACAAGAGAAGAAGAGCTCTCACAAAGCCCATGCCCCCAGAAGTGACATGCACTTTACGATCACCGAATGTTCCCACAAACATACAATATCATGCAAGAAACAAGGTTAGAAATCTTTCCATAAGATAATAACCACATCACATGATCCAAAAGCAATGCATAAACATAATCAAATCAAGAGCTAAGGCTATACTATGGATTTGGATCCAAAGCATAACCATACTGTAGAGATCTCAAAACCAAATATAAGCAAGGTGAGATCCAAGATAAACAAAGTGCACAAAGCAGCAATATTGTTATGGTTTGTTAGTGCGATAAGACATCATCAAAATATCACACGGAGTGATTCTACTAGCCAAGCATCGGATAATATATATCAACCCCATCGTCATATATGAACTAGGTCCATTTTTTTATTTCTCGTTGAAGGGACATGTGGTTCGTATCAGTATTATTTGTTTTTCATCATCCACCAGCTAGATAGAACCACTAGAGGAAGGTAAACAATAAATCAAGAGAGGAGAAACAAGTGTCTTAGGTTCGTCATGTAGGAAGGTGCCCCCAGGTCACCAACTGTAACGCTATGCCCCTAGGACACAACACACAATAATGAAAATAGAGGAGAGGCAATATAGAAGAATGATGATACAAATAGAAGAAGGGTCACAACAAAGGCGGTCTCCCGGTATCCTTGACCTTACAAGAGTATCAAGGGTCATCCAAGGAGGCCTAAACAACACATAACACAACACGTGGGAAACACAACATAGAGTTAAAGGATTAGAAATACTTACCTGTAGAAACAACCGAACTAGCGATCATCATCGAGTAAGTTATCATCTTCCCAATGTTGAATGCTAGAGGAAAGAGTTTCATAAGGTACCACAGCCTAACTTTTGTTCTTGTCTTCAAATTGTTTAGTATTAAGTTCATCTTGGTTTGTTTCAATGTTAGGTGGAATTTTTTCTTGTTGAGGTGCATTTCATTAGGCAAAAGCTTGTCTTCTTCTCCTTCTTTCTATTGCTTGTCTATTTCTTTTTGTCTTGTTGCTTATATTTTTAAAATTATTGTCATGTTTTTCCATAGGTTGTCTCATGTTAGAGGAGGAAGCACCATGTTCAAATCTCATTTGTCTTGATGAAGTGTTTTGTTGTCAACGAGTCACTCTCGATCCTTGTAAGGATAATGGGGGAGGAACCTCAACATAGATACCATCTCCGTGGATGAGGTGAGTTATGAAAATTTTCCTTATCCTCATCTATCATTCCAATTATTTCTTCATATTGTAATAATCTTTGTTTATTCTTATTTTGTTTTGTCCTCTAGGAAGTTCTTCCAATGTGGGTTGTCTGTCTCTTGTTGTTTGTATAGGAGGCCCGACCACTCTAGATATAAGTTTTGCTTTGTATCGTCTATATTGTAGGAAAGAGTGATCTTTTCATGGCTCAACGTCTCTAGCAGGTTGCAGCCAAAAGTAATCAAGAGTAAAGTTGTTATCCATTGCCAAAGGTTAATATGTATTATATTGAATAGTACGCACTTGTCCATGTAAAGGGAATTTTATGTAATTGTGAATAGTTGAGGGGATAGCATTCATAGCTTTTAACGATAAGTGTTCTAATTTTACACGAAAGATGTGGGATAAAGGGATAACCTCAAATACTTGATCCACGACTTTATCAGAAGCTGTAACTAATAAAGTTATCTTCCCAAAGGTAGGCATTAAAGCTCCATTATGTGTTTTAATCCTTATATCCGAAGGTTCATAGGAATCTTGTGTCAAATTATGTGCAAGGAGAAACTCTTCCATTATCACATTATTCATGCAATTAGGATCTATAACTGTACCATTTACTGGAATCTCCATTATTTTCATAGTAATGTAAAGAGGCCCTTCGTTGTCTATGAATGTTTTGTCATGAGGTGTAAATGTAATTTCAAGTTCAGGGCTCCTTCTTTTCAAATAAGGTCTAGGGGGAAGCCTAGAATCATTGTTGTGATTATAAGCCATGTGTATATGTTTTCAAATGTATGCAAAATCATATTTTAAAATATTTTTGATGCTTGTGCAAGGGACAAGTGTAAAACTATGTATGCTTGTGATCTAAAAATGCTTGATTTTTCACTTTTTCCACAAATTTTCAATGCAAATGACTAAAAGAATAGGTTTTGTGAAGAATTTTATGAGGGGCAGAAAATAATAATCTAAATATCAGTCCAATAATGCAACAATATCCTTCACAACATGCATATAGTGCAATTCTAAAGAGATGATAAGGCCAAATCTAGTGAAAATGCAAGGTTTTCAAACCCTAGACATGATTTTTTTTCAAAAAAAAGACACTATGATGAAACACTACAATTATAAATCAGTCCTAAATGAGTATTTGAAAAGGGTAGTAAAATCTGAAACAAGATTTTAACTACATATCCTAGCTAATGCAAAACTAGGTGTTTATGGAAAATGCACAATTTCAAGCAATTTTTGACAAATTAAGCATCGAAATGCAATGAAAATGATTAGAGTAAGATTAATTTCTACAATTTAAATCAGATCTAATGAAAATAACATAAATTAATTGAAATTAAATTCCAATTACTTCAAATTATGCGAAAATGCAAGCCTAAGATGCCAATTTTTTCAAATTTTTCAATTTTTTTTGTAAATTTTCAAATGCAATAAGATGAATGAATGCAAATCTAAAGTACAACACTTACCAAGGTGCAAAATTCAAAAAAACATGGGTTCACCAAAATGTTTAGGATGAAAAAGGGGGAAATGAAAACAAGGGTTAAATGCTCCTTTCTCAACAAACATTCAAGGACATATCAATCGAGTTGAATCACACTTTTGCTAGAGGATTCACCTACAAGTTAGGCTAACACTTGGAACAATGTGGAAGCTTAGATGTTATCAACTAGTGTATCAATTTAATACTCAAATACCCTTAAAATCCTAAGTATGCAAAACAGTAAGCAAATTGATGAATTACGACAAATGCTTGAAGACTAAGGTAGTAGACAGAGATCAGTTACTGACCATTTTTTGAAGTTTGAGATGCGGAATACTCAGGGACACTACTACTAATGCCACTGTCCAAGGTGGTGTTTTCTCTATGTAATCATGATCTCCTCTCGACACTAATGATCACTGTACTTTCTGTTTCTGTCTCAAGAAATGCAGAGGACACTACCACTAGCACCCAAGTCTAAGGCCAGATGTTTTTCAGGATGTCAGAGCCTCTTCAGATTCTAATTATCACTATCACAATGATTTCTATGTTTGCAACTTCAAAGGACACTACCACTAATGCCTGTGTCCAAGCAGTTCTTTTCTTTAGGGATCCAGAATCTGCACACTGTCTTACTATTCCATGCAACTCCACTCCATCAAGATGTGACACCTATAACTTGCAATCACAAGGAGAGTGGTTGGGGGTTGTGGTGTTTAGAGGCTTGCCTCAGTCAATCCCCAGAGAGACATCCAAGTTTTCTAAACACTATTGTTAGATAAAGAGTGTGTATCCCTGCAGGATAGAGGCATAATCCAAATGATAAGTGGTTGAAAACACAAATAAATGTCACCTCAGAGGTGTTGGTTTCACGTAGATGAAGATTCTTCAAGACATGAGAAGATGAATCTAAATCTACAATCACAAACATAATAACAATGCTATGCTCTACAACAATGAATATCTTGAATGCTCTAAAATCATAAGTTTGCCAAAAGTACATAATCATCATCTAGTTTGCAAATGGAACACTAAACATGCTTATATATGCAACAACACACATTCCCACTAATAATTTCGTAATTCAAACTTGAGATGTTGGCATAGGACCTAAGTAACGGTCATAAAACTGACATTAAAATTTAAGGCTAACCTAAAATGGGGCAAGACTAGGGCACTAGCGCCCATGTCTACCCTCCCAATTTAGGTTAGGATCTATTTAAATAGCACCCCCTAGGTCCTATTTTCCATAACACTTAGGGATTTTCTCATCGGGATTCAAAATTAACATGCAAGATGCTTATAATGCATTCTAAGGACTCAAGAGCTAAACCTTAAGAGGGAAAAGTCCTAGGGAGACATTTTCTGACATAGCAATGATAATAGAATCTTTTACTCCAACTTTGTTGTGGATGAGTAAGGAGACTCGTTTAGGGGATAATAGGATAGTTGTATAATAGAAGTAATGTTAGGGTCCTATTTGAGGATATCTAATCAATTATGAAGAGAATAGATCTCTAGAGAAATCAAAGGCATCTTAAGCTCTATTTTTTTGGCTCATAGGGACACCACCAAACATGGATTATGTAGTTTGGTTAGTGTAGTTAATATTATTTGATCTTAGATCATCTTGACTCACAAGATGACTTTAGTGGAAGGTTAAAGTGGGAATAGTTTTTTGAGTAGAACTAGGAAGTTTAGGGTCTTAAGTTTCAATGGTGGGAGGGATAATTTATCTAATGTAATTTTCTAGTTTTCAAATTATAAGGAACTTGATAATTTGTTAAGGGGAAGGATGCTTTATTCATCTAATATGTTTTTCCATGGATTTATTTACTTCCAAGAATTCATTTGAACATTCATGCATCATGGCTTAAAGGTCCTAATATTTTCCACATATGCCATCTATTACAATATTTATAAAATTTCTACAATTGAAAATATACTAATCTAATTCTACACATAAGTAGAAGTCGTTAATGTCTTAGCAAAGAGATAGAGGATCAAAGGATCAATGCAAAACTTCCAAAACTTTCACTCCAATCTAGGGATGACATACACAAAAGTTGTAGGGTGGTAGAAAATAGATAGAGGATCAAAGTGTAACAACCTACAAAGTGCAACCTCAAAAATTCTTTAGTATTAACCAAAACAAACAACCCAATGCTAATAGAAGGGTACAAGATAAACTTCCAACAACTTCCATTAACTTCAATGATACAATATTAAGTAACAATGTACAAAAATGTGAGTGATATCCAATAATATCCACATAATAAATATTAAATCCCACTTAATAAATATAATAATGAAGCATAATAATATGTACATCTCAAATATTATGAAAGTCTCTCAAGTGCATATCTAGTACTCATCGACGAAGATAACATAATTACATAACCAACATATACAAGGGGTCAAATACTACAACCCTCATCAATGATAATGAATACAATAAGCCATGAATTAACCACCACAAATACAAGTGGCCATATACAATGTACATCATGAATAATATTTGAATAACTTCAATCTCAACTCTGCAAGCTAATCCTCCAAGATCACATGCTCTTATTTTTTATCATGGAAGGGGTTGAACCCACCATGAAGATGTCCCTTTCCTACTCATCCATCAATCAAGGCAAAGAAACACCATCCATAATCCAAAGATGTGGTACAATACAATATTGGTGATTATTTTATTTAGTTCATTTCATTATTAAGACATAAGCATACACGTGAAACCATAAATCCAAAACATCTCAAATACATTGAAATAGATTTCTCAACACACATCAACACATCCTTTCTAGCATCTAAGACACATGGGAATGCAAATACATGAACAATCCAAATAGGACCATTAATAGAACAAGAAGCCGCTTCAACTATACAAGTTTTAACTTGGAAAAGTACATCCAAGACTATATACAACATCCAAATGAATTGTTACTCACATCCCATACTATGAAATCTCTCTTCACATGATGTTGTATATCTTACTAATAACACATGCCCAAGGTATAACTACATTCATCCTAACCTTAGTACAACACAAGTATCCACACATACATAAACAACAATTCAAATACACAAACACACACAAGCAATAGCATACAACATACAATTCAAACCTTCAAAACTCAAATACACAAGTCAAACACATAAAGTAAGTACATAAAGAAAATATAAATACAAGCACATCATACATTACAAGATCACAACAACAAGGTGATCTAAATTTAGTTAGGAAATTTAGAGGATAATCCTTGCTGATAAAAAAACTTGTGCTATTATAAAGATTAACAATAATCAGTTTTGAGTATTTGGCAATCTTGTTAAGAGAGATGTATGCCTTTTTCTAATTTTTTTATTCACGTTGAAGAAAGTAATATTTATTCATGTTCAAAGTGTTGAAAGCAAGGCAGATAACTGAGAGGGGGGGTGAATCAATTATCTCAAAATTTTCTTAATTTTGTTATCTCAATATTCAGTGTTATATCAAAATATGAAAGCATATGTAATCATAAGAACAGAAATAAAATCAACACACATAACACAAGAATTTTTTACGTGGAAACCCTGTTAAGGGAAAAACCACGGGGTGACTAACCCAAGATTGTATTCTCTGTTAAAAGAATAAAGGAGTACAAAATGGCACTTGCCAATTAGGGCTCACTACCCAAGCACACTGCTCACAAGAGGCACACTACCTACAAGAACTTACAGAAGATAATCAAGTGTTTGAATTGATGAAAAGCATTTACAAATTCTAGAGTTCAGTTTCGGTTAGGCACAATATACTGATCTGACATACTTCATCCTTTCTCTGTTCTATGTTGTTATTCAATCACATACCGGACCTGAATTGTTGTTCTCACACTTAATCCTACTTTTCTTCGCACCTATTTGCTTCACACCTTCACACACACACACTTACATGCTGGAACCCATCTGGTATATATATCTGCATCAAGGATTCTCATCAACTTTCTAGTCAGCAACAAGAACACTCAAGATATTTGCAAGTTACTGATTTGTCAGCTGAATCCATACTTGATTTGTGATGTATATCAAAACATAGGCATAGAAGTCATAAATCATGTCTACCAACAATGTATAATCCCACAAATTGCTTTATCAACACCTTTTACTCATTCGGATTGAAGTCTGATACTCTACCGGTCAGTTCTTCCTCTGTCTGCTCTGCCTTATTGGAACCCAACACTCAGATGCTCATATCTTTTTCTTGATTTAGCACCGGAGGCTAAATCTCTAGAGTACAGTAGTCATGATACCCCTCTTGACTTGTCCAAGTCTGCAACTTACTGAGTTACATCATTTGAGAGATCCGGACCTGATTGTCGAACCTTGTTACATACTCTATTCTTGTTCACCAGACTAAAACATTCTTCAATCTGACTTTTGGTGAAGGCATATTATGTACTACAGATGTGTGGGATAGACTTTCTTGCCATCAATGACAACACTTATGAAGCCACACAGTGTCTCTTGCCAGTAATCTCCCCCTTTGGCATTGATGGGAACACTTAGTGAAAAATGGCTAAGTGTCGCAGTAACTCCCCCTTGGCTGATGCTCTATCTTTTGCACTATTTTACCGGAGCTCCCCCTTAGCTGAATTCCACATTTTTCACTACTCCTCACTCCCCCTTTGACATCAATGGCAAAGGGCAGAATCTGTATAACAAAATTTTGCAAAAATTGTCCTATACATGGCCGTATAAGTATATATAAATCATGTGTTATTCTTACATATACTTAAGTATATCCACAAAAGTAGTCTTCAACTGTACAAACTCTATGGCCCAGCTCTACTTCATCCTATCCAAAATGGAGATGTGACCACTCAACAAAATGCATATGCTTTTGCTCTTCTTAAATCTGTTGGATCACTAGTTCAAGCTTTGGTCTGAGCATCGGTCAAGGCCTCATGCATTGTCTGTAGCTTAGGGATAATTATCCTTCTGAGTTCACCCATTCTGTTCTTCTATTCTTTGTCCAGCCTCTTTATTTCATTTATGATAACAATAGCCTGGCATTCTTGATTCATTAGAGAGGAGGAAAGAGGGTCAAAATTTTGAACTAGGCTTGACAGTTTTTCTTCTTGTTCTTTTACCTTCTCTTCAATATCTTTTGTCACTTTGGGCCAAGATAAATAAAATTTGTATATGTCCCCACCATATTTAAGAGCATTTTCAAGGCTCTTTATTCCAATGTCTAGGTTCCTCCTATCATTAGAAATCAGTCCTTGAACTTCAATGAATCTTTTTCCCATAAACTCCTTCCGAATCTTTGCTTCTGCTGATTTCTCTAGAGATTCAAAATGAGTGTCAACAGAGTTTACTAAGTTTTTCAAGTTACCAGATGGTGAGGCCAAAGGATCCTTTTGGTAGGATGGCATGATATTCTCCAGCATCCTGGATGCAATATCCAACAATTCACAGTCCTCCATGTGAGATTTCAAGAGTTTTTCTTTAGCCTTGGCTTGGGCAAAAGATGCTATCTTCATCATCTGTACTGGATAGAGAGTGTCTAGATTTAGGGGCCCTTGAAACAGCTCTGATTCATCTAACTCCACCACCTCTTTGTCTAAGAAGTTCTTCACTATCTCTGTAGTGTCTCTTGTTGGTGATTGAGTCTTCTTTGAAATATCAGAAGAGTCATCATTAGTCTTTTCTACTTGTTCTTCTTCTTTTCCCTTAACCTCTTCTTGAATCTTCTTCTCCTCTCTTCTACCTTCTCCTTTAGCTTCAGAGTCTGGAATGTCTGTCATAGCTGCAGTGGGATCCGGAGGAGAGATGTCACCTGTGTTTGCTGCTTCATGAACTTCCTCTTCCGAAACTGAGGAGTCTAAGTTCTCAGAGATTTCTTCATTTATTTTCTTTAATCCTTCGACATCCTTGTCAGATATTCTTCATTGATTTCATTTAATCCTTCAACATCCATGGTAGAAGGTTCTTCATCTATTTCCTCTACAATAGGAAGATTGAATCTCTTCAAAGCATTCCATAGGATATCTTTAGTTTCACTTGCTACTTGGTCTATTTCTCCAAGCATGAGTTTGTTCATTCTTGCCTTACTCCGAAACTCATCCTTACAATCTTTGAAAATCATGTTCATTTGTTTTGGAGTGATACAAGGGTAAAGCTGAATTGCTATTTACTCCCGAATCTCTAAGTCTTTTTCCTTTGCATTCTCTTTTCTCAGCTCAAGTACTTTTTCTAGACTCTTAGGAATTAATGACAGAATTTCAATGAAAGCTTTATTGTAAATGTTTAAGTATCTGATAGTAGCTTCTTCCAAAATTCTCTTGTCAACATCACTGTATTCATCATAGAACTTAGTCACCGACTGCAGGTTCCCATCCACAGTACCTACCTTGATGATGTCATCAATGGAAAGAGTGGGATTTTCTACAAATTCCTCTGCTTTCTCTTCCTCATTTTTTCTAGCAGAGAACTTCCCGGATGTTCTCTTTTTCTTTATTTCCCTTATTTCTTCATCTGATTCTGTTGTCTCATCATCTTTATGGCTTGTACTACTCCAGTATTGGCACTACCAAATTTTTCACAGTCTTTTGTTTTAGAGTGTGATGCATCAGGAGAAGGTATTGGGGCTGTGTTAATGCAGAATAGGCATCCCATTGCATATGAGAGCAGGAAATTGAGAGATGTGGAATGCTTATATTCCACCTATGACAAGGAGATGCTAGCCATTATGCATGCATTGGCTAAGTTTCGTCAGTACTTGGTAGGTGCTAAGTTTGGGGTAAGGACTAACCACAATAGTTTGAAATACTTTTTGAACAAAAGGATTTGAATGAGAGACAACAAAAATGGGTCTCTAAGGTACAGGCATATGACTTTGATATTGAGTTTGTGAAGGGAAAGAAGAACATTGTTGCAGATGCACTTTCTAGGAGGCCTACTATTTGTTCCTTGAGTGAGATTTCAGCTGATTGGAAATCTCAACTCTTAGTTGAGTATTCCAAATCTACTTTTGCATGCGAGATCATGGATGGTATTATACAGGATGACAGGTACAAGGTGATTGATGATGTGATTTATTATAAGGATAGGATATTTTTGGTACCGGAGTCAAAGCTCAAACAACAGATTTTGAGAGCCGTTCATGACACACCTCTAGCAGGACATCCAGGGTTCTTCAAAACCTATAGACAAATTCGTGAGAGATTCTCTTGGAAGGGTCTCAAGGATGATGTTCTACAGCATGTTAGAGAGTGTTTGACTTGTCAGCAAAACAAGTCAGAGCATATGTTTCCAACAGGTTTACTTCAGCCATTGCCTATTCCTACACAGAAGTGGGAAAGTATCTCTATGGATTTTACCACAGGTCTTCCAAAGGTACATGGTAGAGATTGCATATATGTAGTTGTTGATAGAATAACAAAATGTGCACACTTCTATTCTATTGCAGTGGATTATTCAGCTTTGCAAGTTGCAGAATTATTCTTTAGAGAGGTATTCCGTTTGCATGGCCTACCGAAGACTATTGTGAGTGATCGGGATAGTAGATTCATTGGTATGTTTTGGAGAGAGCTATTCCAACTTACAGGTACAGAGTTGACACCAAGCACCAGTTATCATCCTCAAACGGATGGTCAGACAGAGATTGTGAATAAGTGGGTTCAGGGTTATCTTCGCAATTATGTTGTGAGTCATCAGCGTGCTTGGGTAAGATGGTTGTACCTTGGTGAGTATTGCTATAATACCACATATCATATGTCCATTGGCATGACTCCATTTCGAGCACTATATGGATATGATGCATTATCTTTTGTTGATTTGGCTTTTGATGATAGTAGAGCTCCTAGAGCGAAAGAGATGATGCAGGACACACAAGATATCCTTAGAGTTCTTAAGGATAATATTCAGCATGCTCAAAATCAGTAGAAAATGTATGCAGACAGGCATAGAGTGGAGAGATCCTTTGAGATAGATGACTTGGTTTTCTTACGCCTACAGCCATATAGACAGAGTTCATTGAAGAAAAGTGGTGCAGAAAAACTCAAGCCAAGATTCTATGGGCCTTACAGGATCATCAGAAGAGTTGGAGAAGTAGCTTATGAGTTAGAGCTACCATCAGGAAGCCGCATTCATAATGTTTTTCATGTTTCATGCCTCAAAAAGGCATTGGGTCAACATGTGGTTTCTTCCATTGATCTTCCACCGCTTGATGAAGAGGGTATGTTGATACTTGAGCCGGATAGGATTGTGGACATGAGAGAGAGGAGATTGAGGAGTCGAATCATCAGGGAGTATTTGGTGTGTTGGAGAGGTTTGCCATTAGAAGATGCTACATGGGAAGGTGAGAAGATTTTAGAGCCTCCCAATCTTCGATTGCTTGAGGACAAGCAATCCCGGGAAGGGAGGACTGTCATGTCCCCAATTCTAGAATGATGTTACATGGAGATAATTGGTTAGCCTATCATCTATTCCCGTAGGCTAATGGATTGGTAAGGGAATAATTGAGCTACATGGAAAATGCAATATTAAGATTGTGTTTTTATTTTTTTGAATTTGAATTTGAGTTTGATAAATAAGGAGGGAAAATGAAATCTTTAATTACATTTTCTCTAATCTATTTTGTATGGAGATGTTTATGAAAGAATTTTGACAAGTCAAAATGGGCTCAATCCAAATTTAATATCAAGCCACATGGATCGATGCATATCAGCATTATCATTTCATACTTTGACATTGTGTTGAGTGCCAAGTTTATTGAAGGTTGGCGATGCATTGAAGACATTTCTTGTTGAAGAATTCATATTGAAGACCTTGTAGATTTACCCTAGAGCGCTGATGTCAAAGAAGTTCTATTGTTTGAGTTCCACTTTGTGTCTTGGCTGGAGAATACCATACAAAAGATCTCTTATATCAGCTACACTTTCAGTATTGCAGCCACTGCTATCATCAGAATTGGAGTGCTATTTGGAAGGGTCCATACTCAACCACCTTATAAACATATTGAACAGCAACATTAAAGGCAATGAACCATCCTTGTGAGGTGCGATCAACATAATAGGGACAGCGATCTCACCTTAGGCACCTACATTGGATAGAATACAATCATGAAGGTTTGCTACTCAGTCAAGGTATGAAGACATTGTATATTGCAAAGGATATCATAGAGGGAAGTGCCCATGACCTTGAGTGTTGTGGTGATGATCCCATAACAATTTGTGAGATGTTGTCATACAGATTTCATCATTGGCTTACATTTGCAGGTTATTCGAAGAGTTTGGAAGTGACATTGATATCTATTTGAAGCTCTTGGTGTAGAGAATTGACTACCAAGGGCTTTTTAGGTGAATTTGATCAAGTGTTTGAAGATTGAAGAGTGGTTCTTGATAGAAGACATTCCTATGCATCCATAGAATGCATGTGGAGGAGTTATTTCATGATATTTCATTGTAAACCCTTGGCTAGGCAAAAAGTACACTTTCAGCAGTCATATCAGCATACAGAAAAGTTTACATCAGAATTTTATTGAAGCTCTTTCAAGGGTGTTTTGTGTCCATTTGATAGCCATCATCATTCTAGAGGCTTTGGGCTATAGTTGTATGTAAAGTTTGATGTATTTGGGCTTCCAATTGATTTGTAATGAAGTCTGATATAAAATCAGACATGGACTGAAATAAATTCCAGCCACTTGACATTTCATGTTTCATTTTCATATATGCAAAGTTGATGTGAGTTTGTTGTGCTACAATTTCTTATTCATTTGGTGAAGCTATTTAATTGAAGTGTGCAAGAAATCTTATCTAAAGTTGCAAAAAGTTTCAGTCATTTCTAGAAGGGTCTTTTACAGACTGTCATGTCCCCAATTCCGGAATGATGTTACATGGAGATAATTGGTTAGCCTATCATCTATTCCTGTAGGCTAATGGATTGGTAAGGGAATAATTGAGCTACATGGAAAATGCAATATTAAGATTGTGTTTTTATTTATTTGAATTTGAATTTGAGTTTGATAAATAAGGAGGGAAAATGAAATCTTTAATTACATTTTCTCTAATCTATTTTGTATGGAGATGTTTATGAAAGAATTTTGACAAGTCAAAATGGGCTCAATCCAAATTTAATATCAAGCCACATGGATCGATGCATATCAGCATTATCATTTCATACTTTGACATTGTGTTGAGTGCCAAGTTTATTGAAGGTTGGCGATGCATTGAAGACATTTCTTGTTGAAGAATTCATATTGAAGACCTTGCAGATTTACCCTAGAGCGCTGATGTCAAAGAAGTTCTATTGTTTGAGTGCCGCTTTGTGCCTTGGCTGGAGAATACCATACAAAAGATCTCTTATATCAGCTACACTTTCAGTATTGGAGCCACTGCTATCATCAGAATTGGAGTGCTATTTGGAAGGGTCCATACTCAGCCACCTTATAAACATATGGAACAGCAACATTAAAGGCAACGAACCATCCTTGTGAGGTGAGATCAGCATAATAGGGACAATGATCTCACCTTAGGCACCTACATTGGATAGAATACAGTCGTGAAGGTTTGCCGCTCAGTCAAGGTATGAAGACATTGTGTATTGCAAAGGATATCATAGAGGGAAGTGCCCACGACCTTGAGGGAAGTGTTCGAACAGCAAACAACATGGAATATGTTTGATGAACATTTTAAATGGCTTATACCCTTTCAAGGAGCGGCGGCTAAGAAGAAGATGTTTTAAATATTGCAATTGCTCATTGAATGGAGAATTGACGACTTGGCAAAGTCATTTAAAATTGTTTTTTATTATTTTAAATGCAATACACCTCTATGTGGAGCTGCGGCAAGCATGTATGGGCTGTGATTGGTAGTTGAAACTCATTTAAAAAACAAATGGTATCATTTAATGCAATCGCCCAAGCATTACAAGTAGTCGTTGGAGGTTAGAAAGGTTTTAAATGCATTTCAACATAAAAATTAAATGCATGAAGCTGTTCACCCAAGCAAAGAGGAAGATTTTAAATGATTGCAATCTCAAAATTCAATGGAAGTGTTAAAGGCCAAGCTCAAGGAGGATCGATCCATAAAGCAGGAGCAAAATTCATTTAAAATAATTGAAAATTATTTTAAATGAAAGCATTTCAAGTGAGATCATTCAATATTGTTCCATTTCCTTAATTTCTATTGATGGATTTCAAAATGCATTCCAAAATTGCCAAGAGAATGGACATCAAAGCTTGAGGAGTTTAAATAGATGACTTGAGCCTCTTTTTGGTATGAATGATGCTATGGTATGTTTTATTTATTATTGTTTATGACTGAAAATTTTGATTTTCTAGTTATTTTTCAAGGAGATGTTCCCTTGAGTGTTGTGGTGATGATCCCATAACAATTTGTGAGATGTTGTCATATAGATTTCATCATTGGCTTACATTTGCAGGTTATTCGAAGAGTTTGGAAGTGACATTGATATCTATTTGAAGCTCTTGGTGTAGAGGATTGACTACCAAGGTAGTTTAGTAAATTTGGAGTACATTGTGGATGGTATTTTCATATTTTGCAGGGTCTGATTTTGCAACAGCAGGGTCTAATTTTTATAACAGCGACTTTACATTGGCATTTCAGGGCTTTTTAGGTGAATTTGATCAAGGGTTTGAAGATTGAAGAGTGGTTCTTGATAGAAGACATTCCTATGCATCCATAGAATGCATGTGGAGGAGTTATTTCATGATATTTCATTGTAAACCCTTGGCTAGGCAAAAAGTACACTTTCAGCAGTCATAACAGCATACAGAAAAGTTTACATCAGAATTTTATTGAAGCTCTTTCAAGGGTGTTTTGTGTCCATTTGATAGCCATCATCATTCTAGAGGCTTTGGGCTATAGTTGTATGTAAAGTTTGATGTATTTGGGCTTCCAATTGATTTGTAATGAAGTCTGATATAAAATCAGACATGGACTGAAATAAATTCCAGCCACTTGACATTTCATGTTTCATTTTCATATATGCAAAGTTGATGTGAGTTTGTTGTGCTACAATTTCTTATTCATTTGGTGAAGCTATTTAATTGAAGTGTGCAAGAAATCTTATCTAAAGTTGCAAAAAATTTCAGTCATTTCTAGAAGGGTCTTTTACAGATTTTCTACAAATTCCTCTGCCTTCTCTTCCTCATTTTTTCTAGCAGAGAACTTCCCGGATGTTCTCTTTTTCTTTATTTCCCTTATTTCTTCATCTGATTCTGTTGTCTCATCATCTTTATGGCTTGTATACGTCCTTGAGGCTTTGGTCTTCATCCTCTTTTCTCCTTTTCTAGATGTCTTGACTTCTGTTTTGGTAGAGTTTGAGCTTTTGGTAGTGACAGGAGTAGAGCTCTTGGAGGATCTAGTCCTAGAGGAGGTTTGTGCAGGGGTGCTTTCTTTCTTTCCTTCTTGTCTTTCTTTCTCTGCCTTCTCCATTTTATCTCTATTAGCATCTAGAGCCTCCTTTGATATGCCAAATCTTTTGGCAAATTCCTCTACTTCCCTTCTTACTTTCCTCTTTATCTTCGGTTGTCTTAACATGTATTTTTACACTTAGCTCTTGAAAGGTGCCAAACCTTTCTGCTTCAGTGTCCTTAGACTGACTTAGCAGGTGTTGAATATGTAGCTCCAAGACTTTTTCATCGACCTCATATCCCATAGGCATTATCCACATAGTTCTTGGCTCAACTACCTCCAGTAGGCATTAATCAGTGTCAACCATGAATCAAATTGTATCCTTGTATTTCTCAACTATGGGCTGTGGTATTCTCTCTCTGGCTTGCATCATGCTTTGGAAGTTCTTAAAGTACCCCCAGAGGGCTGTGTTTTGGGCTTGAGCATCACCAAGTCCATACATGTAGTCTCTGATCTGAATTGCAACTAGTTTATCATTTTACCAAATCCAACCAATTGATCCAGGCAATTCATTCATATAATAGAAGAACAGACATAGTATTAGACTACCATATTTAAAGGAATTTTTCTTATCATTTTTGATCTTTTACAAGTTCTCCAACAACTGATTTAGAAGAAGCTCACATAGATGATAATCTGAATTTTCCCTCAACATTTGATATGCTGCATAGATTGTTGTGCCAGACACAGAATTCTCCCTACTCGAATGATAGATCTTGTAGCCGATTATCATTGAGGCAAACTTGACATCCAGATCTGTGATGTCATCTATGGTCATTGCTCTTTTGTCAAATTTAGATTCTATGGCTTCAGTTATTGTTTGGTTCTTTACAGATTTAAGTGTACGTAACCCACCAGATGAATACAGTCTGGTCACTACCCTAATGGCATATTTAGTTATCTTGAATGGCCTCATTAGCCACATAAAATTGTCATGCATCCTGCTTAGAACATATCGGACCCAATCATCTTCTACAAAACATGGAAAATGTATGCAATGTCCAAAGTGTTTGTCCCGGAGGGCCTTGAATTGAGGTTTGAGTTTAAAATTTTTATCTATTAACTGTTTGTGATAGATGTCCATCAATTTTGAGTCTCCAAATTCTTCAATGTTGGCATGGATATAAACCCTAACATCTTCTACATGCAATACGCGGAATGCTAGAAAATGCGCCCAAGGGATCAACTTCTAGAGATTTGTAAGGGTGTTTCTTGAATTTAGGTCTCAGCCTATCAGAAATATTTACAACCATTGGAGTAGCCATTTTGCAAGAGATTCAAAGAGAGATTATCAGAATGGAAATACCTTTTCACGCTTTAGGGTTTGAAGCAGGGGCCAGAACGAATTTCTAGTTGAATTCAATTTTCAGTTGATCTTGAGTGAATTGCAGAATCTTCTTTGCAGAGCTCTTCTTTTCTTCTCTGAGAGTGCAAGTGTGTAAATAATGATTAAAAGAACCCTTTTATCCTTGCACAAACCCTAATTTCCTTTTGTAATAAATTCACAACTTAAGTTATCCAGTTGCCCTATTTTGAGAGAGATCTTCTTGAATCACTGTGCAGAACTTAGAATCATTGTTTGTAAGGATTGACAACGTATCTTCTTTTCTTCAAACATCTCATAGGTCCGCAGATTAAATTATTTCAGTTTTGGATCATACCAGATCTATTTGTGAAGTTCTACTTTACCGGATAGCTGTTTATACAGGATCTCCTCATAACTTGCTTAAATCTACATGCGGATTTGCCAAATATTTACTAGATGACTTTCAAGTGAATATCCTTAAACCCTTTAAACCGCAACCTCTTATTTTGACTCAATGTGTCAAATTTAGGCACTTACTAGCTGGCTGGGGGAAAAGGATCTTCTCGGTTGCTCCCCCTGAGCCAGAGCTTACTTTTTAGTTTCGAGAAGGAATATCAACACCAGATTCCAGTGTGGATCCATCCCTAATATTCATTGTACTCCTTTTTACCCAAATCTTTCTCATCTCCTCTTGAACTTTATCCACATTCACTTTACCTTTGCCCTTATCTTGTTTCTGATTATGTTCCACTGGACCTTTTCTATCCTGATTTCTGCTTCTACAGAATTTGACAATATGACAGGATCTATTGCACTTATAACATACAACATTTCTTTGCTTATTTAATTGATATCCTCTTGATCTACATTGATTAGCCATATGTCCCATTCTATTGCATGGAAAGCATCTACCAATGAATGAATTGTTTATTTGCATATTTCTGCATTCATGAGATTTTTGACCATACCTTTTGCAAAAAATATTGTCCAGAGAAGGATGGATTATTCTAATTCATTCTGCTCCTACACTGAGTTGCTTTATGACCAAAATTGTTGCAATTGAAGTAGTATCCATTGAAGGATGGAAATCTTTGGGCATTTGGTTGCCTTACCGGAGGTCTTCTAGGCCTATTTCTTTGATTTCCTGATCCAAAGTTATTCTGACTGGATCCAGAGATTTCACCTTTCTCATATCCCAAGCCACGCTTATCATCTACCCTCTTTTGGCTTTCAAGAAGAACTTCAAGTTGGGTTGAGCTTATCTTGAATTTTCTTTGTATTCATTTGCAGTTTGAAGATCTTGTTTAAGAGTGTCTATCTGATTCTCAAGTTGTTCTTCATTGTCTCTAGCTTCTTCAAGATCAGATTCAAGATGCCTAATTATTCTATCCATTTTGTGGCAGTCCTCTATTTTCTCCTTGAGGGATTGTTTTAGATTATCTTTAATCTTTCTTTTTTCTTCAATTTCTTGGGTGAATCTCATAACCCCTGATTCCATTTCATGTCTTACCATAATGACTTCTTTTGATAGCTTCTCACATAGCTTATTTTCCTCATTTAGATCTTCATCAATATCATTGACTTCACTCCAATTGGCTAATTTTTGAAGTAGTTCCTTTCTCTTTTTCACAGAAATACTAAGTTTTTTTTTAGCTCATTTATGAATTCATCAGCTTGTTTGAGTCTTTCTCTCAAATTATTAACTTCAGAGTGGGATTGTTCAAGATTATGTAGGGCAGATTCAAGTTGTTCCTTCATACCATATGCATCCATTGAGATTCCCAGATCTTCCTCAAGCTGTTAGGCTTTGTTCAGAGGAGCTTGGCTCTGATACCAATTGTTGAAAGAAAGGTAGATAACTGAGAGGGGGGTGAGTCAGTTATCTAAAAATTTTCTTAATTTTGTTATCTCAATATTCAGTGTTATATCAAAACATGAAAGCATATGTAATCATAAGAACAGAAATAAAATCAACACACATAACACAAGGATTTTTTCCGTGGAAACCTTGTTAAGGGAAAAACCACGGGGTGACTAACCCAAGATTGTATTCTTTGTTAAAAGAATAAAGGAGTACAAAATGGCACTTGCCAATTAGGGCTCACTGCCTGAACACACTGCTCACAAGAGGCACACTACCTACAAGAACTTATAGAAGATAATCAAGTGTTTGAACTGATGAGAAGCATCTACAAATGCTAGAGTTCAGTTCTGATTAGGCACAATATACTGATCTGACGCACTTCATCCTTTCTCTGTTCTATGTGTTGCAAGTATGGGCCTAACCATTGTTGTCATTGATGTCAACATACTCTTTTTCCATCGATGATAAGGATTGGATGAGCTGTGTGCTGAGGATATTGAGAAAATTAGTCCTAATCAGGAACAGAGATGAACAGTGAAGACAGTGAGGTAAAGATCCCAGCTAAGATGAAGATCAAAGGATACGCTCAAAGGGTTTGTCGATGTGTCTTAAGATGATCCAGTAAAGATCTTAGAGGTCCGCATGAATATCTAAAGAAGTTATGGACACTTAAGTAAAACTGGTTCTGGCCGATGTTCAAAGGTGACAGAGTGATACAGATAGGTCCAATGAGATCCGGATATGCAATATCCTATTCTGTGGATTTGGTGGAGTGTTTAGGAAGTCAATGTAAAGTGACAACTCAATTGGTTCATGGTCTAGAGGTCCACAAACATCTATTCCAATATGACAGTGATGACAGACTGTGTTCTTGAGGTTCTGGATGAAGGAGAGAATGATTTCAGTAGGCAGAAGTAGTGTGGATGTTCTTGGTGATTCAGGCAAGCTTGTGGAGGTCTTTGGATTGTGTCCAATTCGTGTTGGTGGTCCACATTGAAGATTGAGCTCGTAATTGAAGAATTACTTCTAGATGATGATGTTTTTCCTAAGTCTGGCCGACCGGATGAGTTACACATCTTGCGGATGATCTTGGAGATGTTCTGTGGAGAATGGCGTGTTCCTAAAGGAAGATTGAAGTCTCAGATATTTATGGCCAATAGTGTGTTGATCCGTGTGAAGTCTTTTTGTAATTAGTTATGTTGTATTTATGTATTTGCTCTGTAATGTATGCCGACTTGGATGATTATCCCTAAGTCGATGTCTTGTATAAATAAGGAGTTGTAAAGTCATTTCAAAAGGAATGTGTGGAGATGAGAGTGTGGTAGAGAGGAGCAGAGCGAAAAGGCAAAGTAGAAGTATTGAGCTTAAATGGAACTGACTCAAGCATGGTGAAGATGTTATTCTTCAGTTCAAGTATGTAATACTTATTATTCTATAGACAGTGTGTCTCCTGTAGGCAGTGGGCCTCTTGTGAGCAGTGTGCTCGAGCAGTGACCCCTAATTGGCATGTGTCATTTTGTTCTTCCTATTCTTCTAACAGAGAATATAATCTTGGGTTAGTCATCCCATGGTTTTTCCCTTAACTAGGTTTTCCACGTCAAAAATCTTGGTGTCTTATGTGTTAATGTGTTTCTGCTCTTGAATTATTGCATTATGTTTCCATGATTGATTTATCATTATGCTACTGAATTAAGTAAAGGATTTAAGTGATTAATTGGAAGAAAGTTTTGGACAACTAATTCACCCTCCCCCTCTCAGTTGTCTGTCCTAAATCCAACAATTGGTATCAGAGCCAAGTTCCTCTAAAAGGAGCTTAACCACTTGAGGAGATCCAGGATGTCGTCCTATAAGAAGGACAGTCCAAGGTTTGATGGAACCAATTTCACTCTTTGGAAAAGTCGCATGGAATGCCACTTGCAATGTATGGGAATGCAGTATTGGATCATGGCTTCAAAGAAATATGATCCTCCACAGAATGGTCCATGTATCGTAGATGAAATTAGAGATGCTAAAAACAATCTGCAGACTAAAGAAGCTCTTCTAAGTACCTTATCTAATTCAGAGCTGACAAATGTTATTGATCTAAAAACTGCATATGAGATTTGGCAAAAACTGGAACTTCTGCATGAAGGAGACAAGTATGTTAAATGTGCCAAGCTATAGAGTCTGAAAGGAAAATTTGGAAACCTGAAGATGAGAGAAGATGAAAATATCACTTCATTTATGCCAAGAGTAAATGAGCTTGTTTGTGGCATTAGATGTGCTGGTGGAATCTTGGATGAAGATGAGATTGTTGGCAAAGTTCTCAGATCCCATCCTGATTCTTATAAATACAAGGTTGCTGCTATTGAAGAATTCATATCCTTTTAAGGTATCACAAGAGATCAATTGGTTGGTAAATTGGCTACATTTGAGTTGACGGAGTTTGGAGATGCCCCCCCAAGACTGAAACTGCATTCAAATCTAGTGCCTCTGTAAAAGGAAAACAAAAGTTTGATCTGGGAGAGAACTCTTCAAGGAAACTTTCATGGTATGAAAAAGCAAGAAAAGACCTAGAAGAAGATGAAGCAGAAGCTGCTCAACTTGAAGCCCTTATTGCAAAAAGACTGCCAAGAGGATCCGGTAAGTATGAGGGGAAATTACCTTTTAAATGTTTTAACTACAATAAGATTGGTCATTTTGCCTCAAGGTGTTCGGAAAGATTGTCAAGGCCAAATCCTAACAAATCAAGGTTCCAAAAGAATTGTTACTATATTCATGAAGATGATGATAATGAAGGAGTAATAGATGATGAATCAGAGACAGGAAACAAATCCAGAAGTGATTGGGTGTTTATTGCCATCAAGGAAGAAGATCCAATACCCTCTGAATCTGTCAATCATAAAATTGTAGAAAGAGCTCTGGCTGCCCAAGTTGAAGAAAAGGATGATTGGGTTATTGACAGCGGATGCTCTCACCATATGACAGGTGACCAAAATAAGTTCATAGATTTGGAAAGATATGGAGGAGTGGTGAAATTTGGTGATAATTCTGTTGGCAGAATCAGAGGTAGAGGAACCATTTCTTTTGATGGAAAGAACAAAACTGGTAATGTACTGTATGTTGAAGGTCTAAAGCACAATCTTCTCAGTGTTGGACAGTTGGTGGACAAAGGTTATGATCTCCGATTCAAGAATGGAAAATGCAAGATCTTTGAAAGTTCCAGAATAGAGATTGCATCTGGTACTCAAACAAAAGGTAATATATTCCACTTGGTTGGTACTATAAAAGTTATTTATTTGTTCAAATTGATCGGAGTTGGTTATGGCATAGGAGAATGTGTCATGTGAATTTTGATAATATCATCAAGATAAGCAACACTCAGGCTGTAAGAGATCTTCCAAGATTGGTGAAACCTACCAATAGTTTGTGCAAAGAATGTTAGTTGGGTAAACAAAGCAGAGTCTCATTCAAAAGCAAGGAACAATCTTCTACCAGATTATTGGACTTAGTTCATATTGACCTATGTGGTCCAGCAAGAATCAGGAGTGTGCAAGGTGATAGATACTTCATGTTATTGATTGATGACCATTCACGGATGATGTGGGCGACTTTTCTGAAAGAGAAATCAGAAGCTCTTGAGAAATTCAAAATATTTAAGGCTATAGTAGAGAATGAAACCGGATTAAAATTAAAATGTCTGAGGTCTGATAGAGGTGGAGAATTCACATCTGGTGAGTTCATAGAATTCTGTGAGAAACATGGAATAAAAAGACAGCTGTCTGCCCCTAGGACTCCACAGCAGAATGGAGTAGTGGAGAGAAAGAACTGGACCATCCAGGAAGCATCTAGAACCATGATGATGGAAGTAAATGTTCCTCAGATCTATTGGAGAGAAGCTGTAAGCACTGCAGTCTATACTCTCAATCAAGTACAAATCAGAAGCAATAACGGTAAGACTCCTTATGAACTTTGGTTTGGCATCACTCCCACTGTGAGGTATTTCAGAGTCTTTGGTAGCAAATGTTACATTAAAAGAGATGAAGATCTAAGAAAATTTGATGCTAGAAGTGATGAAGGAATATTCTTGGGTTATTCTACTCAAAGCAAAGCATACCAGTGTTATAACAAGAGATTAAGGAAGATTGTAGAAAGTACAAATGTGAAGGTTGATGAAGGCATTGAAAAACCCTCAAGGTTTTATGAATATGATGAAGATGATCAAAATGATATTTTTGTTCAAGAAGTTCAAGCTCCCTCTAAAATTTAGATTCAGACTAATTTGGTAAATCAAGAAGAAGAGATAAGTTTGAATGAACCTGTTCAAGAATCAGAAGTGCAAGAAACTCCCAAAGTTCCTAGGTATG
Organism: Cunninghamia lanceolata; assembly: GCA_027924645.1. Taxonomy (NCBI): domain Eukaryota; kingdom Viridiplantae; phylum Streptophyta; class Pinopsida; order Cupressales; family Cupressaceae; genus Cunninghamia; species Cunninghamia lanceolata. The sequence continues at coordinate 11,193,243 of BSBN01000987.1, read as the reverse complement.
TAAGACTGAATCGCTCTGAAGATCAGATCATAGGTGATAAAAGCAAAGGTGTAAAAACAAGAAGAAGGATTGCTCAAGATTCAGAAGAGTATTGTCTGATTTCAAAGATTAAACCTAAGATAGTGAATGAAGCTTGCAATGATGAAAACTAGACTAAAGCAATGGAGGAAGAGCTGATGCAAATTAAAAAAAATCACACTTGGGATCTTGTTCCCAGATCTAAAAACAAGAATGTGATTGGAACCAAATGGGTCTTCCGAAATAAACTGAATGAAGATGGTGAAGTAGTCAGAAACAAAGCCAGATTGGTCTGCAAGGGTTACTCCCAAGTAGGAGTTGAATTTGAAGAAACTTTTACTCTGGTGGCAAGAATTGAAGCAGTCAGATTATTTCTTGCTTTTGGTGCCTTCAAGGATTTCAAAGTATATCAGATGGATGTCAAGTCTGCCTTCCTGAATGGTGACTTGGAAGAAGAAGTTTACATTGAGCAACCGGATGGATTTCAATTGTCTGATCATGGTGATATGGTCTACAAGTTGAAGAAAGCATTGTATGGACTCAAGCAAGCCCCAAGAGCCTGGTATGAAAGATTGGATAAGCATCTTTTGAAGATTGGTTTCAAAAAAGGTATTGCTGACAGTAATTTGTATTTCAAAATTGATCATGAAAATATCTTGATTGTTGAAGTGTTTGTTGATGATATCATTTTTGGAGGAAGAGGTAGTATGTGCAAAACCTTTACAAATCAAATGAAAAGTGAATTTGAGATGTCCACATTTGGGGAAATGAATTTCTTCTTGGGTCTGCAAATTACTCAAACAAAGAAAGGAATCTTCATTTCTCAGACCAAATATGTGAAAGAATTGTTGAAGAAATTTGGGATGGAAGACTCAAAACCAATGAATACTCCCATGGCAACCAGATGTAAATTGAGTAAAGATGATGACTCTCCTAAGGATGATCAAAAAAAGTATAGGTCAATGATTGGAGGACTATTGTAACTCACTCAAACTAGACCTGACATTATGAATGTTGTTGGTCTTGTTGCTAGATTCCAAGATGATCCTAGAGAATCTCATGTCATGGCAATCAAGAGGATTTTTAGATATCTAAAAGGGACAGTTGAGTATGGATTGTGGTATCCCAGAGATCATGATTTTTCTCTTCATGCATATACAAATGTGGATTGGGCAGGAGATGTGGATGACCGGAAGAGTACCAGTGGTGGAGCATTCTTTTTAGGGAAGAGATTGGTTTCTTGGCTGAGCAAGAAATAAGAGGCAATATCTCTGTCCACTGCAGAAGTAGAATATATTGCAGCAGCAGGTAGTTGCACTCAAGTATTGTGGATGAAGCAAATGCTAAGAGATATCATAGTGGAGTATGAAGAACCTATCACAATCTTCTGTGATAATTCAAGTGCAATTAACATATCAAAAAATCTAGTGTTACATTCAAAGACTAAACATATATCCATCAAGTTTCACTTTTTGAGAGAGTAAGTGAACAAGAACGAAGTCAGATTGGAGTTTGTGCCTTCCAAGGATCAGATTACAGATATTTTTACTAAACCTCTACCTAAGGACTCTTTTGAGTATCTCAGGGAGAAGTTAGGGGTTATTACCCCTCCGGTTATGAATTAAGGTGCACTGATGTGCATCAGTCCAGTGGATCTCACAGTCATATCTTGTGATCCAGATTGATGTTTCAGAAGCTGTTACTTAGGGGGAGCAGCTGGTATGATTCTGAATTGATGCAAGTATGTGCCCTTTGTCATTGATATCAAAGGGGGAGAGAAGACATGTGAAAAATAAGTAATTGTTGATCAAAGGGGGAGCAGGAAAGGAAGAGAAGACATGTAAATGGTTTTTCTTGATAGGGGGAGTTGTGACAGTATGGAGAAGTTCTTGTCTTGATGGGTAAAATAATTTTTCACATCATATGTTGCCATCAATGACAAAGGGGGAGATTGTTGCAAGTATGGGCCTAACCAGTGTTGTCATTGATGTCAACATACTCTTGTTGCATTGATGATAAGGATTGGATGAGCTATGTGCTGAGGATATTGAGAAAATTAGTCCTAATCAGGAATAGAGAAGAACAGTGAAGACAGTGAGGTAAAGATCCCAGCTAAGATGAAGATTAGAGGATACGCTTCAAAGGGTTTGTAGATATGTGTCTTAATATGATCCAGTAAAGATCTTAGAGGTCCGCATGAATATCTGAAGAAGTTATGGCCACTTAAGTAAAACTGGTTCTAGCAGATGTTCAGAGGTGACAGAGTGATACAGATAGGTCCGGTGAGATCCAGAAATGCAATATCCTATTCTGTAGATTTGGTGGAGTGTTTAGGAAGTCAATGTGAAGTGACAACTCAATTGGTTCGTGGTCTGGAGGTCTGTAAGCATCTATTCCAATATGATAGTGATGACAAACTATGTTCTTGAGGTTTCGGATGAAGGAGAGAATGATTTTAGTAGGCTGAAGTAGTGTGGATGTTCTTGGTGATTCAGGCAAGCTTGTGGAGGTCTTTGGATTGTGTCCAATTCATGTTGGTGGTCCGCATTGAAGATTGAGCTCGTAATTAAAGAATTACTTCCGGATGATGATGTTTTTCCTAAGTTTGGCCAACCGGATGAGTTGCACATCGTGCAGATAATCTTGGATATGTTTTGTGGAGAATGGCGTGTTCCTAAAGGAAGATTGAAGTCTCAGATCTTTATGGCCAACAGTGTGTTGATCCGCGTGAAGTCTTTTTGTAATTAGTTATGTTGTATTTATGTATTTGTTCTGTAATGTATGCCGACTTGGATGATAATCCCTAAGTCGATGTCTTGTATAAATAAGGAGTTGTAAAGTCATTTCAAAAGGAATGTGTGGAGATGAGAGTGTGGTAGAGAGGAGCAGAGTGAAAAGGCAGAGCAAAAGTATTGAGCTTAAATGGAACTAACTCAAGCATGGTGAAGATGCTATTCTTCAGTTCAAGTATGTAATACTTACTATTCTGTAGATAGTGTGTCTTCTGTAGGTAGTGGGCCTCTTGTGAGCAGTGTGCTCGGGTAGTGACCCCTAATTGGCATGTGCCATTTTGTTCTTCCTATTCTTCTAACAGAGAATACAATCTTGGGTTAGTCACCCCGTGTTTTTTCCCTTAACCAGGTTTTCCACGTCAAAAATCTTGGTGTCTTATGTGTTAATGTGTTTCTGCTCTTGAATTATTGCATTATGTTTCCATGATTGATTTATCATTATGCTGCTGAATTAAGTAAAGGATTTAAGTGATTAATTGGAAGAAATTTTTGGACAACTGATTCACCCCCCCTCTCAGTTGTCTATCCTAAATCCAACACTATGTTGTTATTCAATCACATACCAGACCTGAATTGATGTTCTAACACTTAATCCTGCTTTTCTTCGCACCTATTTGCTTTACACCTTCACACACACTTACATGCTAGAACCCATCTAGTATATATATCCACATCAAGGATTCTCATCAACTTTCTAGTCAGCAACAAGAACACTCAAGATATTTACAAGTTACTAATCTGTTGGCTAAACCCATACTTGATTTGTGATGCGTATCAAAAACATAGGCGTAGAAGTCATAAATTATGTCGGCCAACAATGTATAATCCCACAAATTGCTTGATCAACACCTTTTACTCATCCGGATTGAAGTCTGATACTCTGTCGATCAGTTCTTCCTCTGTCTGCTCTGCCTAATTAGAACCCAACACTTAGATGCTCATATCTTTTTCTTGATTTAGCCTTGGAGGCTAAATCTCTGGAGTACAGTATTCATGATACCCCTCTTGACTTGTGCAAGTCTGCAACTTATTGAGTTACACCATCTGAGAGATCAGGACCTGATTGTCAGACCTTGTTACATACTCTATTCTTGTTCACCGAACCAAAACATTCTTCAATCTGACTTCCAGTGAAGGCATATTATGTACTGCGGATGTGTGGGATAGACTTTGTTTCCATCAATGACAACACTTATGAAGCCACACAGTGTCTCTTGCAAACACAAAGGTCATGAACAACAAAGGTCGTTGCATCCTTTGAATTAGATTAATTAACTAACAAATAACTCATTTATTTCAGATCATTCCTCCCCCTTGAGAGGAAATGGACCCCATTGCATTGATGGTCTATAACAAATGAGGAAAGTGTTGGGCAATGTGTGCCCTGGTAAACCACTTGCCCTGATGAGGCAATTGTCCTGTCTAAACCACATGATAGAGAGGAATCAATTGTTTTCTTAGTGTCTTCACAAGAACATCAATACTCCGGGCATTGGTAAATGGAACAGGGATTCAAGTCTAAATTCCAAATCTGTTTGAGGATGGTGTATGGCCCATATTGAAGAGGATGAAGTTTCCTATTAGATCCCTGAAGTCACTCCTTTTGGAGATGAAGCTAGATTTGTCACCAACCTAAAAATGATGAGGCATATGATGTTAGTCATGTCGCTTCTTGTACTTCTAGGTGGTGTGTTGCAATATCTTATGAACTTGTTGAATTTGGGAAATTTGGGTAATCATGTGGAAGAGATGTATGCCCTAGAGACTCCATTTAGGAGGGTTCATAAATTTTGACAATCTCAATGGGTGAGATGTATGTCAAATTTTGGTAAACTCAGCATATGAGATGTATGCCAAAATTTGGCAAACTCAGTGAATGAGATGTATGCCTCAAACTCCACTAATTGAGAGAGAAAGTAGAATTTCAAAATTTGCAACATTCTCTGTGTTTGTAAAAATTATTCATGTGGTTTGAGAAGTATTTAAATTTGCATTTGTCAATAAATCTACTATACCATAGATGATAGATGGCAATCTATCCTAGGATACAGACAAGCTTGTTCTAAATAAAATAGAACCAAAATCCAAAGGTGAAGAAGAGGAAAATCTTGATACATAATGAATAGAGTGTTGATGAATGCTAGACTTTTACATTGGTAGATCTCTACCCCAAGCTTGTGGGGGTGTTACAAATGGAGATCTGTCACCATTTAAAGATATCTTTGGTGGAGTAGCTAGCTTTGGTGATGAACTCGTAGTCTAGGAATCTTCCTATCTTAAGCTTTATGTCCACTCAAAGGATAGGTAAGATTCAGGTCCCAATTCTTCAATTGAGGGAAATCTCCTTATATAACTTGATGGTGATGGAACCTAAGCTGACTTTCAGGAATTATCGGTGAGAGTGCCTTCTTTCTTTAGATCATCACGATTGTCCCAAAAGTTTCCAATAGAGGGAGTAATGGGTTGACCATCTGCCAGAGGGGAAAAGACCTCCATGTCATCCTTAAAAATAAAATTATAACCGTGAAATTGTTCCATTAGTCCACATAGGATTCCCATCTTGACTTGCATCTATTGGTGATCGTTTAGCAGGCAATACCACACCTATGGGAGAACCATCTGTTGTGCTGAAAGAAAAACATCCAAAAGTATGGGCAAATGCAGTTGGCATGGAAGTGGAACCATGGGACTGTTGCAAGGTGTGGCCCTTGGTCTCCTTGTTCAGGGCAGCGTTGTGGTGGTTTGTGACAAGGGCTTAACCGCCTCCCGTGCTTGTTAAGTTAAGTGGTTGTATCGGGCATTAACAGGTCGATCTTTTGGTGCAACGGTAGCTAACAATTGGTATCAAAGCTGAGGTCACAAGTTCAAACCCCGCACTTGCGCTGGGAGGGGGATTGTTGCAAGGTGTGGCCCTTGGTCTCCTTGTTCAGCGCAACGCTGCGGTAGTTTGCAACAAGGGCTTAACCCCCTCCCGTGCTTGTTAAGTCAAGTGGTATCGGGTGCTAACAGGTCAATCTTTTGGTGCAACGATAGCTAACAGGGACAAGTTTATAGATGCAAGAAGTGGATCTGGCATAAGAATTGAATCTTCCCCTGTGCCTCCTAGAAGAGCAGCCTATCAGTGCTTTAAATTGTTCCATTGAACTTTCTTAAAATTCCCTAACATGAAATTAACTTTGTAGAATTGAAAACAAATATGAGTCATGCACACTCCAAAACATGACTTGATGGCATGGGGTGATTGATTCATCTTTGGCACACACACGGACCCTCTCTTCTTGCCACGGGGCAAACCTGTGCATCACTTTCGCTCTCGTGGAAGTAGCCAGTTGAGAAGAGGCAAGACATGGGGATGGTCTAGCTTGTTGGAGAGTTGGGCTTCACGAAGAGTGGTCAACCAGTCCTAGGGCCTATGTTGTGCATTTGATTGAATGCGGTGTTCTGTGATCGTTATTGTAAAAATAACTATATGATCTGAAGGGTCACTAGTCACCGTTCTCCTATTTGGGTTTCTGATGTTCCAATGTTGTGTGGGTTAACTGTTGTTCTCATTGATGTTTTGTTCAAGTTAATGTTATCATTCATGTTGTTGGATGATTGCTTATATTTGAAGTTCTCTTAACCTATCTTGTTGTTGTCTAGGGTGGATCTCCTCTATCTCATTGAGGATTGCCTTCACCCACTCACCTCTAAGTCCAGGGCACATTCGTGATCCTAAACAAGAGAGAGATGGTATTCATGAGCCTAAACAAGAGAGAGATGGTATTCATGAGCCTAAGCAAGAGAGAGATGGTATAAGCTAATTATTGTCCTCTTTAGAAATGCAAGAAAAAACATCCAAAATTGACTAAGTCCCAAAAACCTCAAGTTTTCCTTGTGTTTTCTACCTTTTCAGAGTTTTGGAGTTCAGAGTTCCACCTTTCGTCATAACATCCTACACTGCTCCAAACTTTGCCCCTTCACTTTGCAAAATGCTCTAAGTGTTGAAGAAGTTTCAAACTTCAGACTTCGGACTTTCTTCCTTCCTTCTTCCTTTCCTTTTGGAAGGAGAAAGGTGGAAAGCCCAAAGCCTGAGCTTTGAGTATTTCCTTGTGAAATAATTCTAAGTGTTTCAGGGCGTTGGGGGCTGGGCTTTTCCTCTTCCCTCTTCCTTTCTTGGGAAGATGGAAGACAGAAGGTCTGAAGCCCGCCTCCCGCCGAAACCTTTGAGAGTTGGTGACATGTCAGCTTGCCACCTCATATTTCACAAAGGCTTTTGCCTTCGCCAGGCCTTAAAATTGTTTCCCGTGGGAAGGTGAAGGTGCATGGCAGATGGTGTGGCATTTTGTTGAAGGTTTCTTCTTCGCTAGAGTCATTCTAAAGCTTTTGTGAAACTGTGAAATGCTGCCGCGTGGACAAGGGGAAAGCAAATGGCAAATAATCGGGGCTCGAGCTCTGACTCTTTCTTTGGGAAATAATGCTAGGTGTTTTGGACTTCAAGGATCGGACCTTCCTTCTTCCTCATTCTCTGTGAAGGTGAAAGATGGAAGGCTTGAGCTCTAAACTTTGTTGAAACTTTCAAAAGATCGGCTAAGTCTTTGACTCTCAGGGGTGGACCTTCTTCTTACTCCTCTCCAAAGGTGAAAGATGGAAGGTCGGAGCTTCAAAGTCTATTGATATCACATTCTTCTAAGTATAAAGTGGAGTTTTAATTTGAGGACTTCCCTCCTTTCTTCTTCTCTTCTGTAAGGCAGAATGCCAGAGGCCAGAGGCCCGAACTCTAACGGCTTTCGTGATCTTCAAAGATAGGCAAAGAAGTAGAATCTAAGGTTCTCCATGATCATTCTTGTTAAAATCCTTCATCTAAGCTAGAAATCTAGTTCGAACAAAATTCAAACATCCATCTCCAGCTGGAAATATGTTGTTGAACATTTATTGTTGTGGGTGGAGTTCCAAGTGCTGGTTTTTAACACAGATATCTGAAGATATTTGTTCAACCACTTATGTGAAGATATTTTCTACATCTATGGCTTTCCCTTTTGTAAAATATCCTCTGACAGAGCCCATGTGGGAAAATTTATTGATGAAATGACTGAGGTCAATGTAATGAAATGTTATATATGCATAGAAAAAGATGTAATGAGGGTTGGAAAATAGTTGGGTGTTCTTCATGCTTATGTATTCCAAACAGAGCCCTCCTCTGTTGTAACCGTGCCTTCCGATTGAATATATGCTTGTGTTTTACCTTCTCTGTTGTCTTTGGCTCTATGTAATTCAGAACTGATTGTTTGTGAATGTTTATTTCCTCTCAATCTCGTTCATTTCTTTATCTCTACTAGGAATTTGTTAGATTTGTGTGAATGATCAGCTATATTTCTTTATTTTGTGCATTTTCTCAGTTTTGTGAGGCTCTCATATTCAAACCTAGTGTATCACCTCCATTAATTTCAGTTTTCTCCCTCTTCCTCATTTTCTCAATGGTGGATAGATTAGGCTTAATCTTAGGATAGTTAAATCTCTTATTTAGCAAAGGAACTAGCCTCTCTCTGGAGATTTGATCTCCCTGTTGGTTTTTCTTCTGAATCAGCATTAGGGTTTGCCACTTCTAATGCACAGGCAGATTCAGCCAACTAAATACAGGAGGTTTCGTGAGCTGCCTCCCCTTCACTTCTGGTTCTGCCACACCAAGGGGGGTATCCCTATGACTCAAGATATAACCTTGACTAGCTCAAAGATAGAAAGATCTAACTTGACACCAACAGGCAGAATACTCTCATGTATGGACCAAGATCTGTATGATAGATCACAAGGCTGGCAACATTCTTGGACATGATGTCTGGTTGGGTATGAGAGCATGCAGGGGGTTCCTAATCCTACTCCTACAACTAACAGGTGGAAGTATGAAATGGTTTAGTTTGAATTCTGGATGCAAAGCTGGACATGGTGTATAACCTCAACACAGAGCTAGATTGGTGCCTATCCAGGGCTTGGAGTCGGTAGACATACACCTGTGAATGATCAGCATGAATAGCTAAAACTGGATTTCAGGGGGATACACATGATATCTGCCTTACAAATATCTCCCAATAAAGAGTGTTGAGTTATCTCTACTTATGGCATCCCTACTGCAGTATACCCTTCCCAATGTTCAACCTGAAAACAGTTTAATCTACCCCTTGAGCAGAAGTTAAAAGATCAGACATTCAACATAGGAATTCTATGCTCTAGAATCTAAACATTACCCAAATATCCAGATTCAGAAGAAGAATACATGCACTACTGGAGACAGAATTAACACAACACATGCTAAGATAGCATTACTCATATAAGATTAACCATGAAATCAGTGGATTCATGCCAAATCGTACAACAGGAGATACATAAACTCACAAGTTAAGCTGTACATAGCAACCAGATCAGCTTGTATCTTATTACAGAGCCAAAAATCTTCAACTTTCAACAACCACAAATGAGTAACACTTCCTGCTTATAACAGCCAGGTAGTGTACCACAGCAATTAATTACATGGTTGACCAAAAATCCCGCCAGATACACAGTATCAGGAAAATGGCGCTCAAACACATTATCAGATTGGCGCCCAAACATGAATGCAGCAGGTAGGGGAGGAGACAGAAAGATATCTCGAGCCCTGCGCCACTGTCCGATGATGTACACCTTCAATCGGGTACCAAATCCGCCCATACCTCTGCAACCTTCGCCATTAATGGCGCACCAACCCGCGGCCTTGGGAAAAACATCTAACAGTCGATCGCAACCATTTCCCGCCGAGATTCATCATCATGATATTTGAAAATGCAGGATATCAATTATCCCACATGCACCCCGTAGCAACCTCATTAACACTTTATATACTAGGTCATGAGCATATATGATGTCGGTGCTTTTGCTCCTGACGACACTAGTATAAGACTTCATCATCATCATCCTCCAGCAGCATGATATCCTGTCGCTTGAAATATCACCCTGACGTCAGCATCATATCGCAATATAACCTGCATGATAATCGCCTTCATCGGCACAACCTGATCCATCGGAGGAACATCCTCCTGCTGAGCCTATACCAAAAGTCTGGCCGATGAACATCCTGATGACGTCATCATCATATCGACATCAGGATGATATTCGGAAGATAACCGGATATTTGGAAATATCATCCTGATGCACAAATATCAGGTTGCACTGTAGCTCCACTATAAGATCGGGGCGATAGATGAATATGATGATGCTTGAAAAGATCACCCCCCACTAGATAATGCACGAAGCCGGCAGGCGGATATCTCCTTGATATCAGCATCATCATGACGCTGGAACAAACATACATCCGGGTGATATTCAAAAATGAAAATATCACCCCCTCCTTCGGAAATATCATGATGCAGATAGGCAGAGAAATAGATATCACCCTGACATAAGAATGACGTCAGCATCATCAGGATGAAAAAACAACGAACAAGAAGTGATACAACATCATCAGGATGATATTGACTAAGATCATCCTGACGTTCAAAATATGATGACCCCAGTGAATATCGGGTCACACTTAGAACTCTTTAACAACATCATCAGGATAATCATAACCAAGATCACCCGATGATAAAAATATCACCCCGGCGAAAAATCATGAAGGCAGAAAATATGATGACCCCCGCAAGCAGCACGGTGATAACTAGAAATATGATGATGATGATGACGACCCTTAAGAAAAAACAAGTCAGGTCGAACAACTTAGAGAATAACCCCTTCAGAATATCGGGGCAACATCATCATCATGTTTGGGCAAGGTGATAATTGGAAGATCACCGGATACTTGAAAAATCACCCCCGCAAGCAAATTAGGGCGCACTGTAGCTCATCAGCAGGATCAGGATGATATCCAAACATCACCTGATATTGAAATATGATGATGACGATGAAAAACAAGTCGAAGCAAACATGATGATGCTGACCACCATCGAAGAAAATATGATGATGATGATGACCTCCTCCTCAAAGAAAAAATATGATGATGCAGCTGAACAATGCTGAGGAGGTCCAACACTTAGAACATTTTTTGGATACTTAGGGAAAGTGCCTGCATGAAAATTGCTCAAAAAACTGCCAGTCAATTCAGGCACTAACACTCCCTACAAGCTCCCACACCTGGAGTGTTGATAGTAAGGAATACTGAGAGGGGGGATGAATCAGTATTCCACAAAACCACTTCTTAACAATTTTATTAATCCAATTTCCAAAATTAATAACATGAAAGAAGAATAAGCATAGGAACAGCAACCATAAAGATATAACACATGAACACCAGGATTTTTACGTGGAAAACCCAAAAAGGGAAAAACCATGGTGAGTGTTAGCTCACAATATATTATAATAGTACAATACCAAATTACAAGAAGCCTCACTGCCTTAGGGCTCACTACCCAAGGAAATGCTCATTGCAAAAAGGCTTACTGCCAAAAAAAGCTCACTACCTAGAGAAAGAAAGAAGAAAGAAGAATGACTCACTGCCAAGTTGAACTACTCTGATTGCATCTACACATGCATGATTACAGCTCCAATGAAGCACAGAAATATTGTCTCAAAACTCTTCATCTTTGACTGCTCTGTTTCACTGCTCTAATTTTACATAGGAACAAGATTTCTCTTCTTCTGCTCTTATCACTTCCATAAAATCACCTTACTTCTCATGTCACACCTACATATATTCACATTTGCATCACATCAATCAAACACCAAGTTCGATCCCATATATATATATATATATATATATATATATATATATATATATATATATATATATATATATATATATATATATATATATATATATATATATATATATCCGCAACACTTGAAAACTTCAAGTTAGGTCGGCCTACTAGGATGAAATGTGTAGTTATACAATGTGTAGCTTGCCAGCCTAAAGCATTTACCAAAATACTTTGTAGACCAAAACAATGCTTTGAAATATATTCTTCTATGTCGGCTCATACTGTAAGATTGCCTAGGATATGATCCCAGTCACTAGATGCTTCTGCACATAGATCCCAATATTAGGTCGACTTCACAAACTGATTGTCACAGACTCAGATCAACTGTCAAATCATAACTTTCAATGCGGACCACAAAACTTCTTCAAATTCACAATTAAGACTCTTACTAATCATATCTATTATCGAAGAAATGCAAATCAAATCAAACTGACATTTTGTCCTATTTAAGAATGTTCTCTGCTAAGCTGAACTTATGCTTTTTGAAACTATACTTCTAAAGATGATCAGAAGATGAAACTTTGGATTTGGGATCATCTAAGGATTACTAACATCTTACCAAAACTGTAAGACAAGATCTTCAACTGCGGACCAATGTGGACTATAACACTATAGTTCTGCAGTCCTCTCTGTATTCTGCCAACACTTAGCCAAAATGCCTAAGTCTTCTTTCCAGACCAAAATTCTTTGTATACTTGACTTCATGAGGATTACTATAACCTCACAAACCTTCTGAATCCTTGATGCTTGTTGCCAAATCCATTTGGTCTACCAGAGTGAAGTCCCATTTCCTTGTTGCCATCAATGACAACAATTAATTATTCAACAAAGCAGCGTCTCTTGCCAACATGGAGATCATCTCAATGTTTCACTAGATTGTTGGAGCCCTAAAAGCCTTTAAAACTAGGTGTAAATCTATGTGACAACAATTTCTGGCATGCCTGGTGGGCCCAGTTTGATGCACTTGATCATCAACTGAAGGATTTGGTGTGTTCTTCAACACATTTTACCATTCAGGGTTGTCTTAAACACCATGGTGACCCTACTGATCAGATCTGCTAGTGAAGCAACCCCAAGTGCCTAAAGAGGTTCAAGAATTAGAATTTCAATGGTATTCTTGGTTTAACGTGCTTTTAGAAGCATTTCAATCACCTAGCAACTCTTCTTGGTATGTATCCTATTTTCTCTATGTGCGGACCTATTTTTCTCTATTCAGATATTTTCCATGATTATTTGGCATTTTGATGTTGTAAAATGTCAAGTGTTTATGGAAGTTATGGGTACTCCCCTCCATCCAACCAAAATACAAATTTTATGCCTCCATACCAACAATATCAGACCCAAGATACCTCCAGTTTCACACCATATTGCTCTGTTTTAGCAAAATAGCAGCATCTTTATAATGCTTGCCTCCTACCCACCCCTGCTTAGTCTTCTTGGAAACCTAATCATGCCTACTTTCAACCCCAATAAAATCACTTCATCCCTAATCAATATGATTACCCTTCTAACCCGCCTCAAGTAGACTATGATTTTGATAACATGAGTCTCATGGACATAATGATGGACCTGCAAAGGAGGTTGGAGGAAATTCAAGGAGTGGTAGAGTATAACCAACAGCAAGAGGAGCTTTCTTATCAGGCTCATCTCTAGCAACAGCAGTAGGAGGCATGAGAAAGAGCTTTTCAAGAAAATCTTGCTATAAGGGTTGTGGCTCATGAGCAACAGATGAGGCAAGCAGCCCAATCGGTTCCATCCATTCCCAACTTCAGGTAGCCCATTTCTTCTACCCAATTTCAGCCTATAGAAGAGCAACCTCAACTTCATAAGTTCCAAGGTTCCCAAGCCTCTCTTCCTCCACAAGCCCCTGTTCCTGTGCAAACCCAGTTTATCACTCCCTAGGAACAAATTTATGAAGAACCCTCTCCCCTCCAATAAATTCAAGAAGATATTCAGGCCTCTTGCCCTGATGCTATTTTGATTTTCAAAGGTGGACTCGTTGTCTACCAAGTTAGTCAATGGGATGAGCCAAAGGTGGAGGTAGACGAGAATGTAACTAATGAGGAGCAGTTTGTTGTTCCTACGCTCACAGTGGTGAAATTGTTTGAACCTATTACAGTTGTGAGTAATGTTGATTTAGAAAAAGCGTTGAATCCTCTAGACTTTGGTTCTTTTGAAGCTTTTTCTAATGCATCTAACAAAGCAAACAAGGTTGAAATGCAAAGATTGCATGGGGAAAACCTTCAGTTGTAGAGGTAACTTGAGAAAAATCTAGCAAAGTTGCAGTTAGGTGATGAGGGTATTGAGGAGGAGATTGCTACAGTCACTCCAGAGGCTGATGATGCAACTCTATTTCATGAATTGCCCATTTGCATTAATGACAAAGATGACATGCAAATGCCAACATTAGTTGCAGTTCTAGAACAATTTGGAGGTGGTGAGCATGTTGGTGAGTTGCTAGCATGTGTGGAAAAGGCATAACCATGAGGTCCCAACTTATATGGAGGAGTAAATAGGCATCCCTATATAGAAAGTTGTAGAGGCTGATAATACAAACCTAGTTGAGGAGCTCCCATATTTCATAGAAGATGGCAATGCTAAGATCAAATGTAAGAAAGAACAAATTGAAGATTTGTTCTTGATTATCCAATAGGGATATCAACTTCTTGGTGGGGAGGATTTCTCTATTGAGCATGTACAGGGCTCATTTTCTGGGTCTAATTTAGAAAATCATAAGCATCATGATCTGTTGTTGGAGTCAGCCATATTTCCAATATAGCCACAAGAGCCAAAAACATCCAAGCCAACAACAAAACGTTGCAAAATCAGAGAATGAACATAAATGTGGCAGTGATGGCTTGCATACTATTTCAGTGGGATGCCCTATCAGGCATCTAGCCCAGTTAGAGACATATTAGAGGGAGTCCCTATCGGTCATGCTTTCTTCAAAGCATGAGGTTGAGCATCAAAGAGGCTTAGACCAACCCATTTATCCACTCCCAAGCAGCTACATTTTTTATCAATGCAAGTGGATAGGTGAGTTTCCCTTTGTCATTGGGGAAGTATTTCATTATCTGGTTATATGCCCATCCCTTCCCCACCTCTTTTTAACTACCCACATGCATGAGAAACATTGCAAATTGTTAAGAAAGGGCAGTTACTTTCAAGAACCTGTTAATGGCTTTATTTGAATCCATTTCCTTATTGTTAGTTTAGGTCTTAGAGTAGGTTTTATTTCAATTTTAGGTTTACTTTCCATAAGTGCTTTTGCACAGGTTGCATTGTCATTAGGAGAATGCATGCCTTGTTTCCTTTTGTGGTGTTGTTTTGAGGCAGGTTTTAGTTGTTCCAGAATGTTTCAGACCTTTGACTCTATGCCCAATGAATTCTTAAGGCCATTAGTTCCCTTTTTGTTTAGCAAGAAAACACCCCTGAGAAGTTGCCAAAATGTTGTCTTATTTTGCTCCCCAGCCAAATAGCCCAAATCCAAAAATCTCTAAGTATTTTCCTCTTTAGTAATACAAGAAAAAACATCCAAAATTGACTAAATCCCAAAAACCTCGAGTTTTCCTTGTGTTTTCTACCTTTTCAGAGTTTCAGAGTTCGAAGTTCCACCCTTCATCATAACATCCTACACCGCTCCAAACTTTGCCCCTTCACCTTGCAAAATGCTCTAAGTGTTGAAGGAGTTTCAGACTTCGGACTTTAGACTTTCTTCCTTCCTTCTTCCTTTACTTTTGGAAGGAGAAAGGCAGAAAGCCTGAAGCCCAAGTTCTGACTCTTTCCTTGTGAAATAATTCTAAGTGTTTCGGTACATCAAGGGTCGAGGTTTTCCTCTTCCCTCTTCCTTTCTTTAGAAGACAAAAGACAGAAGGTCCGAAGCCCGCCTCCCACTGAAACCTTTGAGAGTTGGTGACACGTCAGCTTGCCACCTCATATTTTACGGAGGCTTTTGCCTTTTCCAGGCCTTAAAATTGTTTCCCGTAGGAAGGCAAAGATGACGTGGCAGATGACATGGTATTTTTCTGAAGGTTTCTTCTTCGCTAGAGCCATTCTAAAGCTTCTGTGGAATTGTGGAATGCTGCCATGTGGACAAGGGGAAAACAAAAGGAAAATGATCAAGGCTTGAGCTCTGACTCTTTCTTTGGGAAATAATGCTAGGTGTTTTGGACTTCGAGGATCAGATATTCCTGCTTCCTCCTTCTCTGTGAAGGTGAAAGACAAAAGGCCTGAGCTCCAAACTCCGCCAAAACTTTCAAAAGATCAGCTAAGTCTTTGACTCTCGGGGGTTGACCTTCTTCTTCCTCCTCTGCAAAGGTGAAAGATAGAAGGCCCGAGCTTCAAAGTCCACCAATATCGCATTCTTCCAAGTATAAAGTGGAGTTTTAGACTGTAGACTTCCCTCCTTTCTTCTTCTCTTCTATAAGGCAGAACGTTGGAGCCCTGAGGCCCGAACTCCGACAGCTTTTGTGATCTTTGAAGACAAAGGCAAAGAAGTAGAATCTGAGGTCCGCCATGATCATTCTTGTTAAAATCTTGCATCCAAGGTAGAAATCTAGTTTGGACGAAATTTAAACATCCATCTCCAGCTGGAAATATGTTGTTGAACATTTATTGTCGTGGGTGGAGTTCCAAACGCCAATTTTTAATGCAGATATTTGAATATATTTGTTCAACCACTTTTGTGAAGATATTTTCTATATTTATGGCTTTCCCTTTTGTAAAATATCTTCTGACAGAGCCCATGGGGGTGAATTTATTGATGAAGTGACTGAGGTCAATGTAATAAAATGCTATATATGCATAGAAAAATATGTAATGAGGGTTGAAAAATAGTTGGGTGTTCTTCATGCTTATGTATTTCAAACAGAGCCCTCCTCTACTGTAATCATGCCTTCTAATTGAATATATGCTTGTGTTTTACCTTCTCTGTTGTCTTTAGCTCTGTGTAATTCAGAACTAATTATTTGTGAATGTTTCTTTCCTCTCAATCTTGTTCATTTCTTTACCTCTGCTAGTAATTTGTTAGATTTGTGTGAGTGATCAACTATATTTCTTTATTTTGTGCATTTTCTCAGTTCTGTGAGGCTCTCATATTCAAACCTGGTGTATCACCTCCATTAATTTCAATTTTATCCCTCTTCTTCTTTTCCTCAATGGTGGATAGATTAGGTTTAGTCTTAGGATAGTTGAATCTCTTATTCAGCAAAGGAACCAGCCTCTCTCTGGAGATTTGATCTCCCTATAGGGTCCCACACCTGGAGATCATCTCAATGTTTCACTAGATTGTTGGAGCCCTAAAAGCCTTCAACACTGGGTGCAAATCTATGTGACAATACTAACCTTGACTTGACCTAGGGTTTGGACTTAGGGTTTGTGTGACCTAAAGTTTGACTTTGTTTGACCTTGTGATGAAACCAAGGGTTTTGACTAACATTGACTAAACTTGACCTTGTGCTGGGACCAAGGGTTTGTAAACCTTCCAGCTGCTAATGTTTTTGTATGTATGTAAAGCCTATATGAGTGCAAAACATTTTTTTGTGCTTTTTTCTATTTATAGAAAGGAAAGTGTTTTTTCTATTCTAGGAATTAGAAAATGTATGCAAACTAGTATGAGATTACTGAATGCAATTGAATTTATGTTTTTGGTTTGATTTTCTGAATAAGTGGATTGAGTTAATCTAGGAAATAGAAATTACCTTTAATCTATGAACTTTTGAAAGGGAAACTATTTTAACAATGCAAATTTACTTAGCGTATCAAGGAAAAAGCAACATGTATTTACTATTCCCAAGAGCCAAGTTTGATTATCTAATTACTATGAAATGAAAAAAAGCATGAAGGAACCTAGAATAAAAGAAGACACGTGAGCCTCCACTACCCTCAGAAATGCTTGTATGGCAACCTCTAATCCTCCTGCAGTAGTGGGGTGATCCTCTTGGCAACAATAAGAAAAGAGAAGCAAAAAAAGATTTTGAAGCTTTGAAATGAGCTCAATGAGAGCTTGATGAGCACTGTGGCTTGTGATGTGAGCAATGTATGAATGTAAAAAAAGATTTTAGGAAAGCTAGATGAGATAACAAATAAAAGCAAAAGGCTCTAATGTCATGTGTGAGCATATGGATGCTTGATTTAGAGAGCAATAACTTGCAAGAACTGTGTGCACAAATGAAATTGCCTCCATTTGTGCTTGAGAGAGGGGGTACTTATAGGTTTGAAGAAGGGATGAGAGGTGAAGAAGAAGAGGAGTTAACCCAATTTGATTGAAGAGTCAATTCAGAAGACACAAGAGTGATCTGGGCCAACATTGGAGTGATCTACCCAGTAATAGCTTATCACTCAAGAAGAAGTGAAGAAAAAGTATGCATGAGAATGCATGGGTTGATAACTAAAGATGAAAAAAAGCTAAATATGCATGCCTAGGTGCATGAAATAGTTGACTCAACCTTGGGGACAAATTTCCATGCAAATAGAAGCAAAAACGAGCAAAAATGAAGCTATTTTGAGCTAAAAACTCAAGTAAACTCATGGCTGGAAAACACGACAAGGTCACCCCTTTCACCAATCAAGGTCACCCAAGGGTGACCCATGGGCGGCCCTCAGAGGAGGACACCTGGGTTGAAGTGCGGGATGGGAGATCGAAGAGGAGAAGAAAAGAAGGGGACCTGCCTCTAGAAACAAGTCAAATAGAGGTCAAAAACCAAATCTCCACTTGCAAAAGTTTGATCTCTTAGAGGTGATCTGGAAATAATAGGGGGAGATTTGGATTTGGTTGAGTAAAATTGAAAAATGAAAGTTGGAGATGGCTTGGGAGGACCTATAGAAAGCCTCTATGGGTAGAAAATGGATGAAAAACATTAGGGAAAGGTGAAAACACGACAAATGGATGAATACAAGGCTTGTGGACGAAGTCGCAAGCATGGGAAATGCAAATTGACAAGTGTTGAAAAGTGTCAAAAGCAAAGAGAGAGAGAAAACAACAAAGGGGAAACAACACAAGGAGGAAGAAAACACATGCTACCAAGAGAAATTGTTGTTGAGAGGATGTTATTTCACACTTACATGTATGTGAAAAGGATTGTGAGTCATCATTGGGGTCCTCATGGAGGATGTGTGTGATTTTGTGTTTACATATTTGCCCCCTCGTGGACAGTAGTCTACATGAAGGGCAGGTATCGTTCTTGAACTAGGCCTTACCTATTGTTGATTTTCCTACAATTGTACTTGAAATAACTAGTATTAGTCTACCATCTAAATATATCAAAATAAATAATGAAAACTAAAATGACGAACATAACATAGATCATGTGAGTTCGACTAGTTTTCCTTTATAGGTGAGACCTGTAGGAATGAATGCACGCAAAATGAATGCATGAAAGATGCATAAAAGCAACAACTAATATAAAAATGCATAATGTAAACTAAGCTAAGAGAGAGAAAGAGTGAAGAAATTAGTGAGATTTGAGTGAAATAGCGACAGAATTGATTGTGTGAACAGTCGTTGGGTAGATATCATCAAGTAGATCATGAAGATGGCCGCCTCTTCTTCTGCTGCTAAGATTCAGGCACACAAATAGTGAAAAACCCTTCTCTAGACCCTAGGTTACATTTTGTGAAAAATCTCTTAAAATTGTCTTTTTTTTGGTGATTCTTTCTGTTGCATTGTGTTTGTCTCACTATTTAGAGTAATTATCATTTTTTCATTTGTTGAAATCGGCTAAGTTTTGAGGTTTTTTAGAGCACTTTTTAGCTCGAGGGGTAGGAAAATAGGGTCACCCCTTTTCCAGTCAAGTCACCCAAGGGAGATCTGG
This sequence comes from Cunninghamia lanceolata, assembly GCA_027924645.1. Lineage (NCBI taxonomy): Eukaryota > Viridiplantae > Streptophyta > Pinopsida > Cupressales > Cupressaceae > Cunninghamia > Cunninghamia lanceolata. The sequence continues at coordinate 11,173,857 of BSBN01000987.1, read as the reverse complement.
TTGAGCAATAGGGTCGCCCAGTGGAGATATGTCCTGTGCAACAAGGTCGCCTGGGGAAGATCCTATTGAACATCTAGGTCGCTCAGGGGAGATCCAATCTAATGAAGGGGTGACCCTAATAGACCAATTTTGATTGAAATTTGATGTTTGTTGACATTTACTTCACTCTATGTTGATCTAATTTGAATATTGAATTTGTCTATTTATTGTAATTTTGAAAGTTTATGTTTTTTTGTGAAATTTTTGTAAGTTTATACAATTTTTAGGGATTTTTTGAGTTGAGGAGATCCAAACTAAAGTTCTTTTATGATTGGCAAGATATTGCGCATTCATTGGAATACCAATCATGAACAGTTGTGGCTCTTTAGAGATGTATGCTTCATTGTCTACCGATGATCTTGTTGTCCTGAAGAGGGCAGGCTTGGCTAGGATTTGTCATATGCCGGTTGTACATCTAGTTACATGCATTTGTTGTGATATCTTGACTTACTGAGATGCTAACAAGAACACATTTAGATTTCCACAGGTTTCAAGAGAGTGGACTATCACTCTATGACGTGCATCACATTCTTAGGGTTCCTATGAGAGGACACCCGCTTTTTTCTACTTGTTAGCAAGTCCTTTGAGGACAACACATCTTGGACACAAATCATGGGCGTGAGTCACCTTGAGGATCAAACTAGTGTTCAGCTTACTTTAGTACCACGACTCTACATTCCTTGCTTGAGGTAGTTCTTGATTGGCTTGATCATTTCGAGGTTATCTGGAGACAAGGCCTCATCTTGCTTGAGATGGTGTTTGGGCACCAATTATCCAGGGTATTAAGCAGGGCATAATTTTTTCTTGGGGGGTCAGACATCCTTGTTATGGTATATATAGATTTCTATCGCATTTGCTCAACATGTCTTACAATAGTTTGGCGAGGACTTCCCAAAGGATTTGTCCCTAGTTCCCACTTGCTACAGGTTTGTCCAGGAGATGGGTTAGATTGGACAAAGGACTGTTGTTTGGACCCCTTTAACTACTAGAGTTTTGATCACCAAATCTTCTAGGACCCCGAGAGGTGGACAGAGGGGAGGGAGAGAGGAGCTCCTTCCCAAGGACTCATTGTCATGGACGATTCTGACTCTACTGATGAGGACTACATTCCTGACAAAAGATGACTTTTCTGACGAGGGACCAATAGGGGATGCACACGAGATAGATTCAAATGAGGAGGATATACCTAAAGGTTCTTCTACAGTGCCTATATCTCCTCATTCTGATGAGGTGATGTGGCAACTTGATCCTTCCTAGTAACCTGCTAACCCTTGTAAGTCCTACTTTTATTTTTTTGATTTTGCACTATGCTTTCTTTACTTTATGTTATGAATCATCATATCTTTTATCTTTTCTTTACTTTGCAAGTAGCATTGAGGAGTGGAGGGATTTTTGTTTGCGAGGTCAATATTGGTTTGATGAGTCCCTTCACTAGCTTGACACAAGAGAGGCTTCTAGTTGATCCTGGTGTGGCCTCCTAGAGTCGGGCAACATATTGACATCTTCGCTCCTACCTACCATGGGCGTCAAGAGAGTGATGTGTTGAGGGTCGAGGTTCTCCTCCTTAGGGGTGGAACGTTGTTCTTCGTGAGATGGCCTACCTTGGGATTTAGCAACTAGAGTCTAGTACTGTAGGTCCTTCACAGTCTTGCACTCAGAGTAGGGTACCTCATTCAAACAGGTCTCATGGAAAGATGAGTGTTACACATAGATAGAGGAGCAGGAGTCCTAAGGGTTCCATTGGAGGGAAGCTGTATGTTCAAAATCATGACCTCAGTTGCCTGGGGTTGTTTGAGTCAGATTTTGGTGCACACATCGACCCTTCCCTCCTTGCCACGGGGTGAACTGCCACATATCTCTCTCTCTCTCTCTCTCTCTCTCTCTCTCTCTCTCTCTCTCTCTCTCTCTCTCTCTCTCTCTCTCATCTCTCTCTCTCTCTCTCCTCTCCTCTCTCTCTCTATCTCTCTCTCTCTCTCTCTCTCTCTCTCTCTCTCCTCTCTCTCTATCTCTCTCTCTCTCTCTCTCTCCTCTCTCTCTCTCTCTCTCGTGGAAGTAGCCAGTTGAGAGGAGGAGAGACATGAGGGTGGTCTAGCTTGTTGGACAAATGGACTTCGCGAAGAGGGGTCGACACGTCCTGGGGCCTGTGTTGTTGTGCGCTAGTGTGAATGTTTTGTTCTATGACTATTGTTGTAAAAATAACTGTATGAACCAAGGGTCACTAGTCATTGTTCTCCTATTGGGATTCCTTATATTCCACCTTTGTGTGGGTAGGCTATTGTTTTTCGTTGATTACTAGTTATCTTTCAAAGTATTAGATGAATGCTTGTTGTACTAAAAACTTCCTATGTTCTTCTTGTTGTTGTAGGACAAGTGGGTCCTATTGTGGTCTCGGATGGCTTTCCTCTATTTCGTCGAGGATTGCCTCACCCACTCACCTCTTAATCTTGAGCACATTTGTGAGCCGAGACCAGAGATAGGTGTTTGTGAGCTAACCTTGACTAGACTTTAGGGTTTGACTTAGGATTTGTTGACCTAAGGCTAACTTTGAATGACTTTGAATGACCTTGTGATAGAACCAAGGGGTTTGACCAAGTGTTGACTATGGTTGACCTTGTGATGGAATCAAGGGTTTACTAAGCTTCTATGTTTTTTGATATTTTTTGGGGGTTTTGATGAATGCAAGCTAAGTGAAATGCAAAACTTGTTTTGTTCTTTTTCAATGTTTTTTGGAATTAAAGATGCTTTTTCTATTCCTAGGAATTAGAGAATGGATGCAAACTACAATGAATTTTCCTAATGCAATTATACTGTGTTTTTGGGGTTTTTTGAATATTTTAAATGAATTAATCTAGAAAAGGGAAATTGCTTTTAAATGATTTAGATCTAAGAACTTGAAAGAAAATTACTCTAACATGCAAGATCTACCTATCAAGGAAAAAGCAACAAGATTGCCTATTCCCAAGAGCAATTTTGGTGATCTAATTACTACAAATTGAAATAAAGAAATAAAGGAACCTAAAATAACAAAGACACGTGAGCCTCCACTACCCTCGGATATCCTTGTTGTGGCAACCTCGAATCCTCTTGCAGTAGAGTGATCCTCTTTAGCAACAAGATGAAAATGGAAGCAAAAAGAAGCTATTGAAGCTTTTTGAAGAGAGCTCAATGAGAGATTTGAAGAGCACTGTGGCTTGATTTGAGCAGCGTATGGATGTGTAATGAGCTTTGCATGAAATCTAGATGAAGCAACGAACAAAATAAAAGGCTCCTATGTCTTGTATGAGCATGAGAATGCTTGATTGGAGAGCAATAACTTGTAAGAGTTGTGTGCACAAATGAAATTTCATCCCTTTGTGCTTGGGGGAGGGGGTATTTATAGGTTAGAAGAAGGGATGAGGAGAGAAGAATGAGAGTTAACTCAATTAGATTGAAGAGTTAACACAGAGGATTCAAGAGTGATCTGAGCTAAAATTGGAGTGATCTACCCAGTAATATCTTATCACTCAAGAAGAAGTGAAGTAGAAGGAGTGCATGGGAATGCATGAGTTGTTAATTAAAAATAAAATAGACATAATTATGCATGTATGGATGCATGAAATAGTTAACTCTATATTAGGGATCAAAAACCATGCAAAGTGGAAGAAAAATGGGTGAAAACGGAGCTTTTTTGAGTTAGAAACTTGAGTTTTTTCATGGAAGAAATCGTGACTGGATCGCCCCTTTCACCAATCTGGTCACCCGGGGAGTGACCCTAGGTCCCCCAAGGGGCAACCCATGGGTGACCCTATAAGGAGAGCACCTAGGGGAATGTGCATGATGGGAGATGGAAGAGGAAGAAAAGAGAAAGTGATCTACCTCTGGAAACAAGTCAGTCATGTGCAAAAAGTTAAATCTCCACTTGCAAAGCAGAATCTCCCAGCAGAGATATAGAAATAATAGGGGGAGATTTGGATTGGTTGAGTGAAACTAAAAACTAAAAGTGGGAGATGGCTAGGGGGGCTTCTAGAAGGCTTCTAGGGGGTGGAGAAGATGAGAAACACTAGAGAAAGATGAAAATTCAACTATAAGATGCATACAAGGCTTAGGAACAAGGTCGCAAGCTTAGAAATTGTAAATTGAAAAGTGTCTAAAAAGTGTCAAAAAGCATCGACAACAAAGAGAGAGAAAATGACTAAGGGGAAACAACACAAGACAGAAGAGAAGACATGTCACCAAGAGAAATGCCGCTAAGAGGATGTCTATTTCACACTTACATGTACGTGACAAGGATGTGACTCATCATAGGGGTCCTCATGGTGGCTATGCGTGATCTTTGTGTTTACATATTTTCCCCCTCGGAGATGGTAGTCTACATAAAAGGTTCCCGAACTAGGCCTTATCTGTTGTCAATTTTCTTGCAATTGTACCTGCAATAACTAGTATTAGTCTGGCATGTAAATATATCAAAATGAGTAATGAAAACTAAAATAACAACTGTATCGTAGATCATGTGAGCTCAACTAGTTGTTTGCCTTTGTTGGAGAGACCTGTAGGAATGCATGCACGCAAAACGACGCACGAGAGATGCATAAAAGCAAAAACTAATCTAAGAATGCATAAATGAAATCTAAGGGAGAAGAAATAGAGAGCCAATTAGTGATATTTGAGTGAATTGGCGATGGAATCAATCGTGTGTGCAGTCCTTGAGTAGATATCGCCAAGGAGATCGCGAAGATGGTCGCCAGTTCCTCTACTGCTAAGAATTAGGCACGCAAACAATGAAAAACCCTTCTCTAAACCCTAGGTTGAACTTTGTGAAAAATCTCTTGAAATTGTTCATCTTTGCCATTTTTCTCGGTTGCATTGTCTTTGTTTCATAATTTAGAGTAGGATCAGTCATTCATTTACTCAAATCAGCTGAGAAACAGGGTTTTTATAGAACTTTTTGGTTGAGGGATCTCCACATAGGGTTGCCCCTTTTGCTAGGTAGGTCACCCGGGGGAGATCTGTTGAGCAATAGGGTCACCCGAGGGGAGATTTGGCTGACAATAGGGTCACTTGAGGGGAGATCCGACTAACAACAGGGTCGCCCGAGGGAGATCCTGTTGACATCTAGGTCGCTCAAGGGAGATCCAGTCTGATGAAAGGGGTGACCCTGCTGCATCAATTCTAAATGAAATTTACTATTTTATGACACTTACTTCACTCTATTTTGATCTAATTTGACTACTGTATTTGTCTATTTATTGCAATTTTGATGGTTTATATGCTTTTTTGGTATGATTTTTTGAATTTTTTATGATTTTTAGGATTTTTACGAGTTGAAGAGATCTAATTTAAAGTTCTTTTTAGATTTGATAGAACACACGCATTCAATGAAATATTTGTCGAGAGCAATTATGGTTTGCAAATATGTTTGCTACACTAAATGATGATGAGTGTGCCATCTTGAGGAGAGCGGGCTTAGCTAGAGTCTACCATGTGCTAGTTGTTCATCCGGTGGCACACATCTGTTGTGATATCTTGTCATATTGGGATGCAGATAAGAACACTTTCAATTTTCTGCAAGTTTCAATAGAATGGACTATCACTCTATTCAATGTTTACCGCATCCTAGGAGTACCTATGAGAGGACATCCTCTTGTTCTACCTTCTAGTGAGTCCTTCAAGGACAAGGCTTCTTGGGCTCAGTTCATGGGAGTTAGTCGTTCTGAGGACCAGACAGGTGTTCATCTTACTTTTGTGTCATGACTTTGTATTCCTCATTTGAGGAAGTTCCTTATTAGCTTGATTTCATCGAGGTCATCTGGAGACAAGGCCTCAGTTCGCTTGAGATGGTGCTAGGCACCAATTATATAAGGTCTTGAGCAGGGCAGAGTCTATGCTTGAGGGCCAGAAATTTTGGCCATGGTATACAGAGATTTCTATCATATCACACAACGAGGGGCTCTTGCTTTCAGCCACTCTTCCTTGATTATGACTTGGATCTTTGAGCACATCAGGCCTTACCAAAACCTTGTTCTAATTCTTGATAGATGACTACCGAGAGTAGCTAGATGGGTCCAGGTGGGCCATTTTGATGCTTCCTTACATATTGTGGCTACTCTTACCGATGAGGATATGATTTCTAATCGTTACCTAGATATGGAGGGAGCATGGTCACACGATGTTGAGATCAGAGAGTATTGCCGTGGTGTACATGAGATTTTAGACCACAATGGTCTAATTAAGGCTCATCGCATTGATCGTGTCCCATAACAGTTTGGTGAGGACCTTCCTGAGGAGTTGCCCCCAGTGCACACTTTCTATAGATCTATCCATGAGATGGGAAAGATTGATCAGAGGACTATTATTTGGACCCCTTTGACTCCTGGAATCTTTATTTGCAAAGCCTCTAGGACTTCAAGAGTTGGACAAAGGGGAGGAAGAGGAGATCCTTCCCACACTTTGATGGTGGTTGATGACTCTGATTCCACTGATGAGAACTATGTTCCCGATGGTGATGATTTGTCAGACGAGGGACCTACCGAGGACACATAGGATATTGGTTCCGATGGTGGAGACGATGCCAATGATGCTCTTGATGAGGTTCTTGAGGAGGTTGACACTCTTGAGGCTTCTGAGGGTCCATTTGTAGTTCTTAGATCTCCTCACTCTGATGAGGTGATGCAGCAACTTGACCCTGCTTGGTAGCCTAGTGATCCACGTAAGTCTACATTTTTGCTTTACTATTTTCGCACTTTGTCCTTTCATTTTTTCTTGTCAAGATCTAACACATTTTTGCTTTTGGCTTTGCTTTGCAGGTGGTGTTGAAGAGTGAAGGGCCTTTGTTCGTGAGGTCAATATTAGCTTGGTTGTCCCCTACACTAGGATGACTCGCAAGGCGCTTTTGATTGATCCTAGTGTGCCCCCTACCGCTGGACAACACACTGACATTTTCGCTTCTGCTTATCATGGATGCTAGGGGAGTGTTGATTTGAAACCAAAGAACCTCATCCTCAAGGGTGAGAATTAGGTGCTTCAAGAGATGGCTCACCTCGGTTTTGGATAGCAAGATTTTCGTGTTGCAGGGCCTTCGAAATCACACACTCAGAGTAGAGTAGCTCTCTCCCATATGTCTCATGGAGTGACTAGTGGCACACATAGGTAGAGGAGTAGGAGTCATGAGGGTTCCATTCCCATATGTCTCATGGAGTGACTAGTGGCACACATAGGTAGAGGAGTAGGAGTCATGAGGGTTCCATTAGAAGGAACTGCCCTTGAGTTACCTTTTTCTTTTGAAATTGTGCCCACTTGCATGGGGAGCCTTACTTTTCCCCGAGAGCATTTTGTCTTAGCTCTTGAACCTTTGTGCATGTAAACTTCAAATATATCAATGAAAGTTTGTCTTTTTATGGTTTTGGTTTATCATATGGGTACTCATCTCTTGTGCACTTTGGAAGTTTTAAGAACTTTTTGGTTATGTTTTGACCTTCAACTCTGAGAATGCAAGTATGATAATGATGCCATGTTTTTGTAATTTTTGGCATATATATATGAAATGCAATTTTCAAAATGTAGATGCAAGAACTCAAGGGATGCCTGAAATGAAAATTTTACTTCTAAGGAATGTCATGAGTTATGACATTAACTTTATTGCTTTGGAACTCTTTTTTCTGATTTTGATATGAATGCATTGTGAAACAAACAATATGACTGCTCTTTAAATATGATTTTCAATCCAGGGGATTGCAAGTTATTCTAGTATAGGAGACCTATTTAAGTCTATGAGATAGGGATTTAGAACTCAAGTGGGGAATGGGAGTGAAATGGAGTGTTTCTAAATTTTAGGCTTTGCTAAAGGCTAAACACTAATCCTTATCTAGATAAGACAAACTGACAAGCTTTCAACTTAGACAAGTAACAAATTTTATTGATGTTCGCTAGACTTAGATTATAGATGGCAAGCAAGATAGACTCGAGGTAAAGGATAAAATAGGAAAAAACAAGGGTCCCTAGATAGAAGATAATCCTAAAGACTACTAGACTCTTGGCTTTGCTCAGCTAGTGCATTTGTGTGCTTTGTTCCTTTCTCTTTTATTTTCTCTGTTAGAATGTCACCCTTGAAGCTTTGAGCTTAGACTGGTCTACACTTGAGGGTATGGAGATTCAGCAATCTTCTCTCTTTCACTCTTTTTTTTTGTAACTCTTTTTTCTTTTTCTCTTTTTTTGTATTTTCTAGAATGCCTCACTTGATTTTCTTATTTTTTTGGATTTTTTTTATTTTCATGAAATGAATGCTATACTTTGATTTCTCACTTTCTCTCATTTTGATCACTCATTTCTTATTCACTCTTATTTTAGATTACTTCCTTCAGAGTTTTGATCCTCCTGATGTTTGTGGCCAGGAAAGATAAGGGGTTGAGCGCCACCTAAAGCTTTTGTAATCTTGTTGGATTTCTCTTCTACTAGGGAAGAATTGGGAAGGTCTACTTGCAAGCTTCCTTTGAACACTGTAGCTTTGGATGTTGCCTTTGTTTAGACCTAACATCTTGGCTCATTAAGACTAGGATCAGTGTAAAGCTAAGAGCTAGGCTTTGATTAGAATCACTGGGAATGAAAGGGGATATGGTGATTGTGAAACATGGGGAATCTCTAAGACCTGAAAGGATCGCATATACCTAGGCAACCTTAGACTCCTTACTAAAATGAAAATAATATAAGAGTAAGTCATTCACTGTAATGCAATATGAACAGAATGATACTAAAATGCAAGAAATAAATTATTTTTGATATTTTTTATTTTTATGATTTTTTGTATTTTTATGTTTTAAGATTTTTATGATTTTTTAGACATAGTATTTCTTGAGGTGAAAGGCACTGATTGTTTCACCAAATTCCTCTCCCTCCATTGTGCACAAGAGATAGGCATTATTTATGATGTCTTCCTTAACCATATATGGACCTTTCTAGTCTTCCATGAATGTTCTTTTTCATCTTCTTTTCTTGTTCTTAGTGCTACCTCTTCTTAGGATAAGCTCTCCTATCCTATAGGGCTTATCATTCGATTATGTTGTTTCCAATTCTATAGCTTATTTTGGTAGTGCTAGATGTAGTAGGTCTCGAAATGCCTGTTGGTGAGTAGGAGTCTAGTACAAGACTCCATCACATCTTAATAGTTCCATTAGCAAATCAAACTACTCCTGCATGTAAATTTTTACTTCTTGCCTATCTAGAATGTTTTGCAAGAATTGGAATAGTTCCAAAGGAGTTTGAGGTTCCCTTTGCTCATCAAGAAAGACAAAGCTAATACTCATCCTTCCATTAGGTTCCAACCTCAAATCCATGGAATACCCAATGTAACTTCCTAGAAGCTCAAATATGATGGGGTCATCAGTCCCAACTGATGCCCGTATTTTCCATTATTTGTTAACTGTTCCCTCACTTTCTTCATCTTCATCAGGGAGTCTCTCAACCATTTTAACTTGTACCAATGGTGCTTCCCACTCACCAAGTTCATTCGATTAGACTGAGGCAGAAGTAGTAAGTTGCGCCTGTGGTTGAGATATCATGAGCATCCTTGGGAGAACTCTTATTGCGTTGGTTGATTCATTGTCAATAGAATACACATCCTCCATTGGTGTTAGCAGTCTGTATGAGTCTTTTGTTGGTGTAAGCGGTTAACATGACTCACTTTCTTCCAATATCTCAGGGACATGTGATTCACTCAATTGTGACAAAGGAGTGTAACTCTGCCACATCTTCTTCAGGATCTAAAAATGTGTGAGGGTCCACATATCTCAAATCTAGCATAGTTGTTTCAAGCACTGGTCCTTCAGTTCTATGAGGCTTCTCCCCTATACAAGGGAAGAGTTTGTAGGCTAGTTGCAGATCAATCATTAGTACTACCAGAAGGAATTGGAGAGGTCTATCCTATTCTATACATTCCATGATCTTCACTGTCTTTTCTTGTTTCTAAAGTTTTTATCTCTGCAGTGTTTATAGTCTTTTCTGGAGTTTCCATTCATTTAATGTATATTGATTGAGGTGTTGGGCTAGGAACAGGTAATTTATTTGTAGGAAGTTTGTAATCTATGGGGATGCCTATATGTTTGTTTCATGTGTTTGATTTCAGCATGCTAAAAGGTTCTGGATCCCCTTTCATTACATATACTTCCCCAAATGTAGGAATCGAGCCTCTTGGAATAGCGTGGATGGAACAGCTTTCATCCTATGTATCCATGGCCTTCCAAGGAGCAAATTATATCATGTGTCCTTGTCGATAACGTAGAATGTGGTCAGGACAGTTTTTGGCCCTAAGGTTACAGGAAGTGTGATCTTTCCAATCGTGGTGGATTTCAAGTTATCATACCCACTCAACATGTCTTTAGAGGTTGTGATATTAGTGTGTCCATAGCCCATTCTTTCTAAAAGAGAGAATGAAACTACGTTCATGGCAGCCCCATCATAAATCAATGTTCGTTTGATACAGGTGTCATAGATCCACACTTGCAAGTATAGCGTAGGGTCTCCTTTCTTGGTTAGCTCTACCTCAGAAGGCATTTGCTTCAAGTCAAAGAAGAAACCTAGGTATTTAAGTTTTGAATTAGGTGGCCTTACATTGTAGTCTATGTGGTTGATCTACTCACTAGGTGGAGGTGTAATCTAATCCAAGTACTTCAACCCTATTGCTTTCAATAGTGTTGAGCAGTGTGAAGGAGAATTCCTGAGTAAGTCAATGAACGATATGTGAGCGTATGTTTTCTTTAGGTCTTCAATGAGTTCATAAGGTCCGATCAGAGATGGTATGGGTTCCACTACCAAAATAATACCTTCGTAAGTTTCCACTTGTTCAATTTCGAGATCTTCTTCCTCTTCTTCTTCATTATGTAATATCTCAACCAATCCCATCATCCTAGCTTCTCCTTTCGATCCTAATTGTGGTGGGACAACAAGGTTGCTACCTTGGGCTATTTCATTTCAATCTGTTGCTTCTATATCCTTATGTGTAGGGAATGGGTCTTGATAGATTTTCATGTTGGCATTCTGCGGAGCTATCGGGGCTTGGGTTTGTCTCATGCCCTTGTTATTTGGTGTGACTTCATGTGGTTTTAAGAACATTTCTATGAACAACCGTTGTTGGTCTTCCAATAATCTCTCTATGAATCGGTTATACTCTACAAGATTCTGTGATCTGTCTCCTGGTTCTATGAAATGAACAAAATTGGTTGTATTCATAAGGAGGCCTTTCATACTTTCCATCATTACCATTTCCATTATGGTTCCAATTTTGGTAATTATCCCTAGAGTAGTATCCATTGTTTCTAGGTTGATCGATTGCATTGGCATTAGGAGGGTAATAATCTCTCCCGTTATAATCGTCCCTAACCTTCTTAATTTGGGGCTGATCTGTCACCCCATCTGTTGTAGTATTTTTTTTATTCTTGAGGATCTTGATGACAGGAGTGTTACTCGTTGTGTCCTCCCTCATTGAATTTCCCTTTGACTCATAGACCTTTCTGTCACTATCAATTATAGCTTGATCGATCCTCAAAGTACTTTCCAATGCTTCTTCATAGGATTTGTAGGGTAATTTCTGAACGTCTTCTCTCATATCCTTGTTTAGGGCATGTAGGAAAAGATCACATAATTCACGATGGTCCATGTTTGGGGCACTAGTTGAGGAATGAAGGACTTGTCTCCATTGGGTAATGAAGTGGGCTACAAATTCATTCAGCTCTTGTTTCACGGTTTGGAACTCTCTGATTCCTATTTTAACGAGTTTGTTTATGTCAAATGCCATGACAAAATCTCTAATTAATTGTCTGAATGAGTGAATTGAAGCTTCCGACAAATGATAGTACCAATCTAGGGCTATCCCTTCAAGGTTTTTTAGAAAAATCTTGACGACAACCCCATCCCAAGGAAGGAGTTCTCTTATCGCAGTAGTGTAAGCTTTGATGTGCAAATTAGGATCACCCTCTCCTTTGAACTTCGGTAGATCAGGTAATGGGCAAGGTAATTGCACACTCCTTATGTTTAAGTCAAGTAGTTCTTTTAAGTACTCCAGATATGTCCCAAGAAAGGTGCTTTGTGATTGGGGAGTAGATAACCACAACCCTACTAGAGGATTTTGATAACCTACCCTTTGATTTTCTTTGTTTCCTATCATTGTTGGATTGTTCTGAGCATATGTTGTTACTCACATTTCTTGAGTAGTAGCTAAGGTAGGGGGGATTCTGAGATGCCCCTTGGTCTTGTTCCATTCGGATGTTTTCATAGGACTTCTTTCTTCTTTCAGAAGCAGGTTGTTATGCTTCAAGAGTTCTAATTCTTTGTACCAGAGTTGCAATTAAATCTACGGGAGTGATGCTTTTGGGTGCCTCCTCATTTCTAGGGTTATCTCTCTGAGTGTTGTCATAATGTTGTGCTTCTTCTCGCACAGTATTATCTCTTTGTTTTCCTCACAGGGAAATTTTTAGTGTTTCTTGAGCATCTCTTCCCTCTTGCAAATGTTTCTCTAACCTTACTACCTCCTTATCGAGATGAGTACTAGAGGTACTTGTGGATGGTTGATCAGGTCAATGGATTTCTGACCTTACTTGGACTCTCCTAGCTTTATGAGGTGCATTTGGTATGATGGGGTTGTGTTCCCAAGTTGGATTGTTGAAATATAGAGAATGCATGGGTTCCCTTTGGTCTTGTTCATAATCAGAATCTTCGTAATCGTCACAGTTTGTGACAGGTGCATCTAGGTGAGGTGGCACATATATATCAAAGGAGGGAGTCCCTAGTTCCCTAGAAGGGATATTCCCTTGGTTTAGATCTGGCTTTTTCATATTCAAGGGTGTCGTAGACACCACAGAATAAATGGAGCGGACAATGGTGAAAGTGATGCAAGCGGAAGCGATGAAAGTGGCTATGCAGAATAATGTGGAAATGTTTTAATGTCTTCGATGGGATATTGAGCTTTTTGGAGTATGAACAACATCAACAAAAATTTTTACTCTTCACGTTAGGTTCACCAAAATATGTACGCTCAAAATCGCGACCTCACAGACCTTCTCTACTTTCCACAGGGCAAACCACCATGTCACTCTCTCTCTCATGGAAATAGCCAGTCGAGAGGAGGTGAGACATGGGGGTGGTCTGGCTCATTGGAGAGCTGGACTTCACAGAGAGGGGTCGGAACATCTTGGGGCATGTGTTGTTGTGCGCTAGTGTCAATGTTTCGTTCTATGACTATTGTTGTGAAAATAAATGTATGACCTGAAGGGTCACTAGTCGTTGTTCTCCTATTGGGATTCCTGATATTCCACCTTTGTGTGGGTAGGCTATTATTTTTCGTTGATTTCTAGTTGTCTTTCAAAGTATTGGATAAATGCTTGTTGTACTAAGAACTGCCTATGTTCTTCTTGTTGTTGTAGGACAAATGGGTCATGTTGTGGTCTTGAATGGTTTTCCTCTATTTCGTCAAGGATTGTCAGGTCACCCACTCACCTCTTAATCCTGGGCACATTCATGAGCTGAGACCAAAGATAGGCATTTGTGAGCTAACCTTGACTAAACTTTAGGGTTTGTTGACCTAAGGTTGATTTTGAATGACCTTGAGACAAAACCAAGGGTTTGACCAAGTGTTGACTATGGTTGACTATGGTTGACCTTGTGATAGAATGAAGGGTTTACTAAGCTTCTATGTTTTTGATGTTTTTTTGGGTTTTTTTATGAATGCAAGCTAAGTGAAATGCAAAACTTGTTTTTGTTCTTTTTTAATGTTTTTAGAATTAAAGATTCTTTTTTCTATTCTAGGAATTAGAGAATGGATGCAAACTACAATGAATTTTCCTAATGTAATTATACTATGTTTTTGGGGTTTTCTGAATATTTGAAGTGAATTAATCTAGAAAAGGGAAATTTCTTTTAAATGATCTAGATCTAAGAACTTGAAAGCAAATTACTCTAACATGCAAGATCTATCTATCAAGCAAAAAGCAACAAGATTACTATTCCCAAGAGTAATTTGGTGATCTAATTATTACAAATTGAAATAAAGCAATAAAGGAACCTAAAATAACAAAGACACGCGAGCCTCCACTACCCTTAGATATCCTTGTTGTGGCAACCTCGAATCCTCTTGCAGCATGGTGATCCTCTTTAGCAACAAGATAAAAATGGAAGCAAAAAGAAGCTATTGAAGCTTTTTGAAGAGAGCTCAATGAGAGCTTTGAAGAGCACTATGGCTTGATTTGAGCAGTGTATGGATGTGTAATGAGCTTTGTATGAAATCTAGATGAAGTAACGAACAAAATAAAAGGCTCCTATGTCCTGTATGAGCATGAGAATGCTTGCTTGAAGAGCAATAACTTGCAAGAGTTGTGTGCACAAATAAAATTTCCTCCCTTTGTGCTTGGGGGAGGGGGTATTTATAGGTTAGAAGAAGGGATGAGGAGTGGATAAGAAGAAGAGTTAACTCAATTAGATTGAAGAGTTAACACAAAGGATTCAAGAGTGATCTGCGCTAAAATTGGAGTGATCTACCCAGTAATAGCTCATCACTCAAGAACAAGTGAAGTAGGAGTGCATGGGTATGCATGAGTTGTTAATTAAAAATAAATAGAGTTAATTATGCATTTATGGGTGCATGAAATAGTTAACTCTATTTTAGGGATCAAAAACCATGCTAACTGGAAGAAAAACAGGTGAAAACAGAACTTTTTCATGTTAGAAACTTGAGTTTTTTCCGCGGAAGAAATCGTTAGTGGCTAATATTCACCAATTGGCTAATAGTTGAAATTGGGGATTTAAAATTTGGCTAATAGTACAAGCTATAAGGTGACCGAAATTACCACATTTTTACAAAATTTTATTTTAGTCCTAGTTAAATCACCAGAATATTTATTTTATTAAAATATTAAACTCAAAAATTCACCAAGATATTCGATATCGAATTAGATAAGATTCGCCTAAACTTAATAGGTTTTAGTACAAAATTAAATTAATTCGCCAATAATATTATATAATTATTGGTTACTTTAGGACCATATCACCAATTTTTAATCACCATCATTGATTTTATTTATAATCTAGCAATTACGGTTGTATTCCATGGGTTAAATTGTACCCATGGAGCTCTAATGCCCATGTGGCCCAAATGCAATTTTAGGCCCCATGGGCATTGGAGCTCTACAGGTACATTTTGATCAACAGAATAGAACCCAAACCATTAGATTATAAATAAAATCAATGGTAGTGAAAAAGAATTTAGGGCCAATTTGAAATATTCAATATTTGATTTAAAATATTAAAGAATTAAGGAATTATACACACGAGCAATACACCTTTTAAAACTAGTCAATCATAAAACTAGTCAATCGCTACGACCTTCAGGCCTTTACTTTTCCATAGGAATTTGATTTGTTTTTTAGGAAGGATTCACCATGGTAATTAATGCATTTTCTAATTTTTTGTCAAGATTCGCCAAGATTTTCTACAAATTTCTAGTGATTTAAAAAATTTGCCAATAAAATTAAATATTTTTTTCAAAAAAGGGAAAGATTCGCTAATACAAATTAATATTTTTTTCTAAAAAAATGGAAGATTCACGAGAATTTTATATCTTTTTTCAAGAGGGGTTTCTTAAAGTTATCACTAACTGGGTCACCCCTTTCACCAGTCAATTCGCCCAAGGGGCGACCCATGGGTGACCCTATAAGGAGGGCACCTAGGTAATTGTGCATGATGGGAGATGGAAAAGAGAAAGTGATCTACCTCTGGAAACAGGTCAGTCATGTGCAAAAATCTAAATCTCCACTTGCAAGTACGATCTCCTGACGAGAGATCTAAAAATAATAGGGGGAGATTTGGATTGATTGAGTGAAACTGAAAACCAAAAGTGGAAGATGGCTAGGGGGGCCTATAGAAGGCTTCTAGGGGTTGGAGAAGATGAGAAACACTAGGGAAAGATGAAAATTAACCTACAAGATGCATACAAGGCTTAGGAATAGGGTTGCAAGCTCAGAAAAAGCAAATCGACAATTGTCTAAAAAGTGTTTAAAAGCGTCGACAACAAAGAGAGAAAACGAAAAAGCTGAAACAACACAAGATGGAAGAGAAGACACGTCACCAAGAGATTTTGTACTCTTGTAAACTCAAACTTTTGATATATCTATGAAAATTTGTCTCTTTATGGTTGTTTTGTTATCATACAAGTACTCATCTCTTGTGCACTTTGGAAGTTGTTTATAACTCTTTAATGATGTTTTACCTTCAACTCTAAGAATGCAAACATGATAACGATGAGATGTTTTTAACATTTTTGGAATATATGTGTTATGTCATAAAATGTCCCCCTAGGACTTTTACCTCTTGAGTTTAGCTCCTAGCTCTCTTTAGAATAATCTTGCATGTTAAATTTAACTCCCGAAACAAAATCCCTGAAACCCATGTCAAATGGGACTAAGGGGACCCTCTTGAGCTTAAAATAACCCTAAAATAGGTCCCTAGGCTTGGGTGCCCAAGCCCTGCCCTATTTTGTTAGGGCCTAAAAATTGAATGTCAGCAAGATGACCATTAAAGGCCTCCATTATCGGCATCTCAAGTTTGAATTATGAAATTATAATGGGAATGCATATATAAGCATGTTTAGGGTTTCATTTGTAAATTAAAAGATGATTTTGAGATTTTGGCAAATTTATGATCATAGAGCATTCAAGGCATTCATTGTGTTGCAGAGTAGAATTGTGTTGTTGTGTTTGTTATTGCAGATTTGGCTTCATCTTATCATGGTGTGAAAGATCTTCATCTCCTTGAGAGCTACACCTCCGAGGTGATATCTATTTGTGATTCAATCTATCTTTTTTTATCATTGTTTTTGTCTTTGTCCTGCAAGGACACGTACTCTCTATCTAACAATGGTGTTGGAAGGCTTGAAAGCCATTCATGGGCTTGATCGAGGCAAGCTCCTAAACACCACAACCCCCCAACCCCTCTCTTGTGATTGCAGGTGACAAGTGTTGGATTCTGCGGAGAGGAGTTGCAAAGGATTGTTGCAGAGCATAAGGATCCCAAATCTTAAGGAAAAAGGTAGAAAATATCACTATAGGGGCTTGGGCACCTGCTCTTTAGCCCTCTAATTTCGTAGTGTCAGGAATTTCTAAAGTGGTTGCAGTCTGTGGCAAAAAGGTTCTGAAGCCCTTGAAAAAAGTACCACTTTGGGCTTGGGCGCCTTCTTTAGTCCTCAACTTTTCTATCTTCTGAAATTAAAAATTTGGTATGTATCTAATCTGCATTTAATATCTGTGTGCGAGCATTTGTCGAGATTCATTTGTTTGTTTACGATTTTGCATAATTAGGTTTTTGAGCTTTAATCGGGCTAAAATCAACACATTAATCAATAATTTCTAAATTTCCTTATCATTCCAAGTGATAGCTAACCTGTAGCTAAATCCTCTTGTAAAAGTTGTGATTCTACTCGGTTAAATGTCCTTGAATGTATATAGTGAAAGGAGGGTCTAATTAAACTATTCCTTAAATTAACAAACCCTCTTTTCATATATTACATTTTGTTGAACCCATTGTTTTTTTAACATTGCATCTTGTTGACTGTTATACATCAAATTTACATTCATACATATCATTTACTGCATTTTACATTCATAAATCTTGCAAAAATTTGAAATTTTTTTAAAAAATTGCATCTTAGGGTTGCATTAGGGCATAGTTTGCATCAATTTCATTGCATTTCATCTAATCTTTGATTTTTAAATCAGATCTAATATAAAATACAAAAATTTATCATCCTATAATCCTTTACATTGCATTTTCATACTTAAATTGCTAGGGTTTGCTTGAAATTATGCATTTTTCTCATAACCTAGTGATTTCAAAAGCTAGGGTTTGTAGTCAAAATCTTGTTTCAGATTTTACTGATCATCTTTAGCACTCATTCAAATCTGATTTTATTTTTTTGTATTTCATCCTTGTGTGTCTTTGCATTTACATTTCAAATTTTGCATTTACACATAGCCAATTTCAACAAAAACTAGCATATTCATTCATATCTCCTTAAAATTGAACTTGCATTGAGCATTGTAGGATTTTGACATCATTTTCAGATCTGATCTAAGCTATTTCATATCTTAAATCTGATTAGACTTCATTCAAACATCACTTTACATATTTTCATGCCTTAATTTCACTATTAGTGTTTAAAATCCTTGCATTTTCAATAGATTTTGACTCATCCTTCATTTAAATTTGCATGATAGGTGTGTTGTGAAAGATTTTTATGCATCATTGGACTATTAAAAAGGTTTTAATTTTCTGCCCCTCGTCAATTTCATCACTGCATTACATATTTTAGGCATTTGCATTGAGAAAAGGTGAAAAAAGTGAACATTTTAGGTGCATAAACAAGCATAATTTGTGTTGTTTCATTGCATTCATCTTAAACATCTTGCATTTCAAATCTTGCATTCATATTACAGAATTCATTCAACCATCATCTGAAAATTTGGCATTATTTCATTGAAATTGTGTGAAAATTGTCATAGTCTTAATTACACATTGTGTATTTCAACATTACTTGTTTACACATCTTTCACACCATTTTGATCAAAACCTTTGAGCATTGTTGTGTTGTACTCTTTCCTCCTATCCGCTTGGTTTGTTGTGGACTTTGTGTTTCTTTTTGTACCTTCTTCCCTCAAACAAGTATTTTAGGTGTGAAACAGTCATTTGTGAAACAGTCACTCATTAATGGCTCTTCGTCACAAAAACAATGTTATGTTCCCTCTTCACCTTGATAGAAAGAGGAAGATCCCTGAACTTGATATTACATTCACACCACATGATAGAACAATAGGGAGTGTTGAAGGCCCTCTTTACATTGAAGTTATCATCATGAACAAATCTGTAAAAGGAACTCTTGTTGATCCTAACTGTATAACTAACATTGTTAAAGAAGAGTTCCTCTATGCAAACAATTTGATACAGGAAACCTATGAACCCCCTGATACTATGATAAAAACACATAATGGAGCCTTTTTCCCGACCTTAGGGAAGATTTCCTTAGTAGTCCGAGTGTTTGACAAATCCTTGGAATAGATCTTCGACATTATTCCAACATCTAACCTCTTCCGCATCAAATTGGGACATCCATGGCTCAAGGCCATGAAAGCTATCCCTTCAACAATCCATAAATGCTTAAAATTTCCTCACTATGGGTATGTATGTATTGTTCACCATAGTCGATGGCAACCTATGGTCACTCAAAAGAAAGTCATCCTTGATTACTTCTGGCCAAAACCTGAAGAACCTGAACCACAAACTGATAAACGTTTCTTGGAATATCGCACTTACAAAGTACAATTACTTTCTAGATTGATTGGTCCCCCTATTGAACAAGCAATACCTAGAGAGCAACCTATATTACAAGAACCACCTAGAGAAAAAGGAAAAGTAATATATGTTGAGGTTCCTCCTCTATCATCCCTACAAGGATCGGGAGGCAACTGTGGAAAACAATACAAGACATCACCTCGAACTAATCACCCATTTTCTTCCTCCTCTGAGATACCAAAACCAATGGAAAAACATGACACTACTTTTCAAGATATCAGCAATAAAACAAGAAGAAATAGACAAGCTAGAGAAAGAAGGAAGAGAAGACCAGCCTTGGTTCGAAACAATATCTCACCTCAACAAGAAAACATTGAACCACCTAACACTAAAGCAAACAAAGATGAGCCCAAGGTTAACAAAGTAAAAGATAAGAAAAATGATTGGGCACTTGTCCCCTATATACCTCTTTCCTCTGACATTCAGGATTGGGAAGAGGATGATTTTCTCGTTGATAACTTCTAGCATGGGTGTGCCTTCAGGTAAGTATTTCTAACCCTTTTTCTCTATGTTGTGATCTCCCCATGTTGTGCTATGTGTTGTTTATGTCTCTTTGGATGACCCTTGACACTCTTGTAAGGTCAAGGATACAAGGAGACCGCCTCTGTTGTGACCATTCTTCTATTTGTATCATCATTCCTCTATTGTTCCTCTCCTCTATTTTATTGTTGAGTGTCGTGCCTTAGGGGCATAGCATTGCGGTTGATGACCTAGAGGGCATCCTCCTACATGGTGTTCCTAAGGCAATTGTTCTCCTCTCTCATTTTATTGTTACCCTCTTCTAGTGATTCGACCTAGTCGGCAGATGACGAAAAACAAATAAATACTGATACGGACCAAGTGTCCCTTGAGCAAGCAAAGCAAGAATGGATCTAGTCCATACATGATGATGGGGTTGATATTGTTTAGGGTAAATTTTAGATTGTTTAATGTTTTAGTGTTTAGATGTTTGAATCCTCCTTTCACCCTTTACATTCAAGGATCTAGGGTCGAGTGGCAATTCACTATCATACCCTAGATTGCTGTGAGATGTAGGGAAACTTGGATTAGGGAATTTAATTATCAATTTCTCTTCTCTTATGCTTAATTGACCATTAAAACCCTAATTATGCAAATATGACAATAAATTGACGAATAACGGAAAAAAGCTCTTGCAGACAGGAGTAAAATACCAAATCAAAGAGTACCTATTTTTGGGGTTCTGAGGCAGAATAGTTGGGGACACAGGAGTGGGCGCCCAAGTCCAAGGTGTTAGTTTCTTTACGGGATCCTGACCTCCTTCCAACACTAATCAGCACTGTAACTCCTATTTCTGGAAATTCAGCTGCGAAGGACACTAGAGCGAGCGCCCAAGTCCTGGAAATGCTCTGGTGTCCTACTTCTCTTTAGATCCTGAATCCTTGATGTCTACTAATCCTTCTTGCAACTTCACTTTTCCCAAATGCAACACCTGTAACCTACAATCACAAGACTTTGGGAGGGGGTTGTGGCGTTTAGAGGCTTGCCTCAGTCAACCCTCAGAGGACACTTAAGTCTTTGAACACCGTTGTCAGATAGAGAGTGCGTGCCCTTGTGAGGTAGAGGCAAAAACCAAAGGAAATGATGATGAAAACACAATATAATGTCACCTTGTAGTGAAGATATCATGGGAGGAAGATGCTCTTCATTCCATGATGAATGGAAGCTCAAATCTGCAAACACAAACACATAGACAACACAATTCTACTCTTGCAACACAATGAAAGCCTTGAATCACCTTGAGAACATAATAGCTTGCTAGTAATCATCTAGCTTACAAATGAATGCCTAAACATGATTTTATATGCAACTACAAACACTCCCGCCAAGATTTTTCTAATTCAAACTTATCGTGTCGGCATAGGACCCAAATAACGGTTATAAACCGACACCCGTAAATTGGGGCTACCCCAAAAAGGGCAGGCCTAGGGCGTGGGCGCCCAAATCCTCCCCCCTATTTTGGGCAGGGTATAGGTCAAGGGGTCCTCCTAGGTCCCATTTGTCATGTTACCTAGGGCTCATTCCATCAGGATGCTAAATTATGAACTAAGATGTCCTAAATGCATGAAAAAGACCCGAAAGCTAAACCTTATGAGGGAAAAGCCCCCAAGGGGACATTTTCTGACGTTACAGATATATATTATCCAACGCTTGACTAGTAGAATCACTCCATGTGATATTTGATGTTGTCTTATCTTTTCTAACAAGTCATAACAATACATCTATTCTGTGCACTTTGATTATCTTGTATCTCACCTTGGTTACGCTTGGTTCTAATATGTCTATAGTAAAGCCTTGGTCCTTGATGTGATTGTTTTCATGCATTGATTTTATCATGTGATGTGGTTATTATCTTAGAGAAAGATTTCTAACCTCTCTTGTTATCTTGTCTTATCAATGTGCTTGTGGGAACATTCAGCGATCATGAGCACATGTCATATTGGGGGCATGGGCTTTGCGAAAGCTCTTGTTTCCTTGTGTGTTTTCTCTCTACCTTAACGTGCTTGATATCGGTACACGATGTCAACTACTTTAAGGTGGGGGCATATATAAGGTAAGTTGTCTGATGATTTTGGTACTAACGAAGCGTGTTTGTAAGCCCTTTGCGGAGGCAGTATGTTGTATCTCCAACATGAGTACACATCTTTATTTATATTGCAATCAAAAAGCCCTCTGTAGAGGTGAGATATCGTATCTCTTGAGCTAGTGCATATCCTTTTATTCAGAAGCCCTCTATGTGAGGCGGGATGGTGTATCTCTTGAGCTCGTGCATGTCCTTTTATTTCAAAAGTCCTCCGAGTAGGCGAGGTTGGATCTTAAGACTATCCTTCCTTAAGTGTGTTTTTGGCTGTTGTTGTGGCATAAGCCCAACCATCAGGTGTGTCTGCAACGTGTATCACCTTGTTTATCATGTTTAAGATGTATAGTATTTCTTTGGCATGCTATACACTACTCGTATTTTTCGTTTGTTTTTCCCATGTGTAGTTTCAAGGGTGTAGCGAAATGCCCCTCCTGCACTTTGGGATTTGTATGGTGTGTCTTCTCCCCCATATGCAGTATCAAGGGTGTGGCAAAATGTCCCTCCTACATTTTGGGGTTGTGTGTTGCATTTTTATTTTTCATGCATCTTTATATGTGAAAATGAAAAAGAAAAATTAGTGTATTCTTTGTGATTGCTCTCGTGTTTTCTCCATGTTTTGCATGTCTATTACTATCTTCTTCATTTTTTGCATGCCTGTTACTGTCTTCTCCGTGTTTTGTGTGTCTACGATGTGTTTTCTAGTGCTTACCTAAGATTGGGGGCTACAAATGGTTCCTCAATCTTTGTGTTTGCCTTAGCTTCAAGTGTCTAGCGTGTTTGATGTGTTTTCAGTCATACTTTAATGCATGTATGGGTCGTAAGATCATACATACATTAAAGTGGGGGCTAAATGTTATGTCATAAAATGTCCTCCTAAGACTTTTACCTCCTAAGTTTAGCTCCTAGGTCCCTTTAGAATAATCTTGCATGTTTAATTTAACTTATGGAGCAAAATCCCTTGAAACCCATGTCAAATGGGACTAAGGGGATCCTCTTGAGCTTAAACCAACCCTAAAATAGGTCCCTAGGCTTGGACGCCCAAGCCCTGGCGTATTTTGTTAGGGTCTAAAATTTGAATGTCGACAAGATGACCATTAAAGGCCTCCCTTGTCGGCATCTCAAGTTTGAATTATGAAATTATAACAGGAATGCATATATAAGCATGTTTAGGGTTTCATTTGTAAACTAGAAGATGATTTTGAGATTTTGGTGAACTTATGATCATAGAGTATTCAAGGCATTCATTGTGTTGTAGAGCATAATTGGGTTGTGTTTGTTATTACAAATTTGGTTTCATCTTCTCATGGTGTGAAAGATCTTCATCTCCTTGAGAGCTACACCTCCGAGGTGATATCTATTTGTGATTCAATCTATCTTTTTTATCATTGTTTTTGCATATGTCCTGCAAGGACATGCACTCTCTATCTAACAACGGTGTTGGAAAGCTTGAATGTCATTCCAAGGCTTGACCGAGGAAAGCTCTTAAACACTACAACCCCCCAACCCCTCTCTTATGATTGTAAGTTACAGGTGTTGGATTCTGCGGAAAGGAGTTGCAGAGAATTGTTGCAAAGCATAAGGATCTCAGATCTTAGAAAATATTACTACAGGGGCTTGGGCACCCATTCTTTAGCCCTCCAGTTTCACGGTGTTGAGAATTTCTAAAGTGGTTGCAGTCTATGGCAGAAAAGGTTATGAAGCCCTTAAAAAAGTACCATCTTGGGCTTGGGCGCCTGCTCTTTAGCCCCCGACTTTTCTATCTTCCTAAATTCAAAATCTGGTATGTATCTAATCTACATTTAGTATCTCTATGTGTGAGCATTTGTTGGGATTTCTCTGTTTGTTTACGATTTTGTATAATTAGAGTTTTGAGCTTTAATCGGTCTAAAATCAACACATTAATCAATAATTTCCAAATTTCCAAATCATTCCAAGTGACAGCCAACCTGTAGTTGAATCCTCTTGCAAAAGTTGTGATTGTACTCAGTTAAATGTCCTTGAATGTATATGGTGAAAGGAGGACCTAACTAAACTATTCCTTAAATCAACAAACCCTCTTTTCCTATATTACAATATGAAATGCAGGTAACGATATGCAGATACAAGAACACAAGTGATGCTAAAATGAAACTTGTACTTCTATGGAATGCCATGAGTTATGACATTGACTTTATTTCTTTGGAACTCTTTTTCTGACTTTGGTATGAATGCATTGTGGAACAAACAATATGACTACTCTTTGGTATGATTTTCAATCCAGGGGATTGCAGGTTATTCTGGTATAAGAGACCTATTCAAGTCTATGAGATAGGGATTTAAAACTCAAGTGGGGAGTGGGAGTGGAATGAAGTGCTTTCAAATTTTAGGCTTTGTTAAAGGCTAAACATTGATCTTTATCTAGATAAAATAATCTGACAAGCTTTCAACTTAGACAAGTAACAAATTTTATTGATGTTCGCTAGACTTAGATCATAGATTGCAAGAAAGATAGACCCAGGGTAAAGGAAAAATGGGAAATAACAAGGGTCCCTAGATAGAAAATGATCCTAAGGATTACTAAACTCTTGGCTTTGCTCAGCTAGTACATCTATGTGCTTTGTACCTTTCTCTTTTATTTTCTCTAGTAGAACATGTCACTCTTGAATCTTCAAGCTTAAATTGATCTCCACCCAAGGGTACGGACATTCAACAATCTTCTCTCTTTCACTCTTTTTTTTCTCTTTTTTTTGTATTTTCTAGAATGCCTCACTTGATTTTCTCATTTTTTTGGATTTTTGACTTTTAGGAAATGAATGCTTTTGAACTTTAGATATGCAATAATTCGATCTCTCAATCCTCACCTTTCTCAACACTCTTATTTTGATTACTTATTTTTTTATTCACTCATATTTTAGATTGCTTCCTTCTGAGTTTTGATCCTCCTGACATTTTTGGTTAAGGAAGATAAGGGGTTGAGCGCCACCAAAAGCTTTCATAGTCCAATTGGACTTCTTTTCTACTAGGGAAGAATTGGGAAGGTCTACTTGCAAGCTTCCTTTGAATATTGTAGGTTTGAATATTGAATTTTCTTAGACCTAACATCTTGGCTCATTAAGGCTAGGATCAATGTAAAGCTAAGAGCTATGATTTATTTAGAATCATTGGGAATGAAGGGGGAGAATGGTGATTGTGAAAATGGGGAATCTTAGAACATAAAAGGATCACATATACCGAGGCAACCTTAGACTCCTTATTGAAATGAAAATAATATAAGAGCGAGTCATTCACTGTAATGCAAGATGAACAGAATGATACTAAAATACAAGAAACAAAAACTCTTTTTGACATTTTTTATTTTTATAATTTTTTTGTATTTTTCAAATATTTGATTTTTTTGGTATTTATATTTTATGATTTTTATGATTTTTTGAAATAGTATTTCTTGAGGTGAAAGGCATTGACTGTTTCACCAAATTCCTCTCCCTCCATTGTGCACAAGAGATAGGCACCATTTCCAATATCTTCTTTAACCATATAGGGAACTTTTCAGTCCTCTGTGAATGTTCTCTTTCGTCTTCTCTTTTTATTTTTTGTGCTATCTCTTCTGAAGACAAATCCTCCTATCCAGAAGGGTTTCATGATAACGTTTGACACTATCCTTTCTAACTCAGTGGTTTCTCTTGGTAATGTGAGATGGAGTAAATCCTGGAAAGCTTGTTGATGGGAGGGAGTCCAATACAAGACTCCATCACACCTTAGTAATTCCATTAGCATATCAAATTGATCTTGCATGTAAATCTTTATGTCTTGTGTAACTTGAATATTCTATAAAAATTGGAATAATTCAAAGGGAATTTGAGGTTCCCTTTTCTCGTCAAGAGGGACAAAGCTTATACTCGTCCTTCCCTTGGGCTTAGGTCTCAAATCCATGGAATATCTAATGTATCTTCCTGGCAACTCAAAGATGATGGGATCATTAGTTCCAACTAACACTTGCATTCTCTACTGTTTGGTAAACGTCCCTTCACTATCTTCATCTTCATCCGAGAGTCTCTTAACCATTTCAATTTGTACTAAGAGTGCTTCCCATTCATCAAGCTAATTTGATTGCACTAACTTCTGGTTGAGATACCATGAACATCTTTGGGAGAATTCATATCACATTGCTTGATTCATTATCCATATAATTTATGTATTCCATTGGTGTCATTGGTTGATATGATTCTTCTGATGGCATGAGTGGTTCATACGACTCACTCTCTTCTGGTGTCTCAGGGATACATGACTCACTTAACCATGACAAACGAGTGTATCTTTCTATCATGTCTTCTTTAGGATCTAAGAAAGCATGAGGTTCAGTATTTCTCAAATCTAACGTAGTTGTTTCAAACATTGGTCCTTTAGTTCTATGAGGCTTTTCTCCTATGCAAGGAAAGAGTTTATAGGTCAGTTGCACATTGATCATAAGTATTTCCAAAGGGAATTGGAGAGGTCCATCCTTCTCTATCCGTTCCATGATTTTTACTATCTTTTCCTTGGGGATAACCTCTTTCTATTTTGGTGGTGCCTCATTTTCCAAGGCCTTCATCTCTACATTGTTTATCGTCTTGTCAAGAATTTATGTCCTTTTGATATATATCAATTGTGGAGTAGGAATAGGAATAGAAATCTTGTTCATAGGAAGTTTGTAGTCTATGGGGATGCCTATATTTTTGTTTGTTGTGTTGGATTTTATCATGCTAAAAGGATCTGGATCCCCTTTTGCAACATACACCTTCCCAAGATGTAAGAATCGAGCCTCCTGGAATAACGTAGATGGCACAGCTTTCATTCTATGTATCTAGGGTCTTCTGAGAAGCAGATTATATCATGTCTTTATCAATGACATAAAACATGATCGGGACCGTCTTGGGTCCTAAAGTCACTAGAAGCGTGATCTTCCCTATCGTGATAGCTTTCAAGTTGTCATATCCACTTAGCGTGTCTCTAGAAGTGGTGATGTTGGTGTGCCCATAACCCATTCTTTCTAAGAGAGAAAATGGAACTATGTTCATTATTGCCCCATCGTCAATTAGCATTATCTTGATGCAAGTGTCATAAATCCACACTTGCAAGTATAACGCAGGATCTTCTTTCTTGGTTAACTCTACATTTGCTTTAAATCAAAGAAGAATCATGATTCTTTAAGCTTAGAATTTGGTGATTTGTTCACTAGGCGGAGGTGTGATTTGATCAAGGTATTTTAATCCTATCACTTTTAATAGCGCTGAGCGATGTGAGGGAGATTTCCTAACTAGGTCAATGAACAAAATATGTGCATAAATTTTCTTTAAATCTTCAATGAGTTCATAAGGTCCAATCGAGACTGGTACTAGCTCAACCACCAAGACTATACTTTCATGTATTTCTTCTTGCTCCTTTTCAAACTCTCCTTCCTCTTCTTCATCATGTAATATTTTGACTAATCCCAACATCCTAGCTTCTCCTTTCTATCCTAATTATGGTGGGATGTTTGCATTGTTACCTTGGGTTGTGTTGCTTTGATTAGTTGTTTATGTCTCATTATGTGTAGGAAATGGGACTTGATAGATTCTCATCTTGGCATTCTATGAAGCTATTGACACTTGAGTTTGTCTTGCCCCTTGTTATCTGATGTGACCTCTTGCGGATTTAAGAAAATCTCTATGAACAATCATTATTGATCTTCTGGCAATCTTGCTATGAATCTGTTATACTCTCTACAAGATTTCATGTTTTACCCCATAGTCCTATGAAAGGAACAAAATTGATTATACTCATAAGAGGGTCTTTCGTATCTTCCATCATTGCCATTTCTGTTTCGATTCCAAGATTGATAATTGTCACGTGGGTAATACGTGTTGTTTCTAGAACGATCAATTGCATTAACATTGGGGGTAGTAATCTCTTCCATTATAGTCATCCCTCACTTTCCTAACTGGGGGTTGATCTGTTACCCCATCTGTCATTGCATTTCTATTGTTTTTGAGAATCTTGATAACAGGCGCATTGTTTCCCATATCCTCGCTCATCAATTTTCCATTGATCCATAAGTCCTACCACTATATCAATGGTTGCTTGGTTGATCCTTAAAGCACTTTCCAAGGCTTCTTTGTAGGACTTGTAAGGGAACTTTTGAACTTCTTCTCTCATATCCCTATTTAAGGCATTCAAGAAAAGATCGTATAATTCATGATGATCCATGTTTGGAGCACTTGTCGAAGAATAGAGAACTTGGCTCCATCAAGTGATGAAGTGGGCTATTGATTTGTTTGGTTCTTGTTTCATGGTCAAGAATTCTCGGATCCCTGTCTTCACAAGTTTGTTCATGTCAAAATCTAAGACAAACTCTCTGATCAATTGCTTGAATAAGTGTATTAAGGCTTCTGGTAGGTGATAATATCAATCTAGGGCTATCCCTTCCAACGTCTTCGAGAAGATTTTGGTGACAACCCCATCCCAAGGGAGTTCTCTTATCGCAATTGTGTAAACTTTAATGTGCGAGTTGGGATCTCCTTCTCCTTTGAACTTCAAGAGATCAGGTAACGGTCAAGGTAACGAGACACTTCTTATGATTAGGTCAAGTCGCTCCTTTAAGTACTCCAAGTATGTGCCTAAAAAGGCACTATGTGATCGCAGAGTTGACAGCATTAGCCCTATAGGCAGGTTTTGGTAACCTAATGATATTGTTTGATTCGCTTAGCTTCCTAGCATTGCTTGATTATTATGAATAGGAGGGTTCACATTTGGGAATGTGTCATTACTCTCATTTCTTGAGTAATAGTTGAGGTAAGGGGGGTTCTGAGATGCCCCTGGTCCTATTCAATTCTGATGTTTTCATATGATTTTTGTCTTCTTTCTGGGATAGCTTGTTCTACCTCCAGAGTTCTGATTCTTTGTACTAACATCATGATTAGGTCTGCAGGAGTGGGACCTCTAGGCACTTCCTCATTTCTAGGGTTTTACTTGTAAATGTTGTCATGATTTTGTTTTCTTCTTGTATAGCATTTTCTCATTCATCTTCTCATAGCGCAACTTTCAGGGCTTCTTAAGCATCGTTTGCTTCTTGTAAGTTTCATTCTAGCCTTCTTACTTCATCATCAAGATGAGTACTTGAAGTTCTTGTGGATGGTTGATTCGTGCGGTGGACTTCTGATCTCATCTATATTCTTTTCGCTTTGTGAGGTGTGTTTGGTATGGCAAGGTTATACTCCCACGCAGGATTGTTAAAAGACAAAGAATGCCTGGGTTCTCTTCGGTCTTGTTCATAGTCATTCTTCATAGTCATAGTAGTTTGAGACCGGTGTGTTTGGGTCAGGTGGCACATACCTGTTGAAAGAGGGAGTTTCTAGTTCCCTAGAGGGAATAATCCCTAAGTTTAATTATGGTTCCATCATATTCAGGGGTGCCATAGACACCACAGGATAAATGGAACGAGCGAAGGTGAAGTGACAAAAGCGGAAGTGGAGAAGATGGTTATAGAGAAGAAAGTGATAATGATTGAAACCTTTGAAGTTGAAATGTCAAATGATGACAATGATGTTTAAATGGAATCTGAGTGATTTTTGAAATGCAAAACTACTCGTCCTAGTAGGATTTGTAATTTCACGTCGGGTTCACCAAAATATGTGGTGAAGCTAACAGCATATGTGATAATGAAAATGAGATCCAAGCAATGGGAATGCAAAAAACATAACTAGAAGGCTTTGCAATTCACATCAGGTTCACCAAAATATGTACACTCAAAAACATGACTCAGTGGCCTAGGGTGGTCGAGTCAGCTTTGGCGCACACACTGACCCTCTCTTCTTGCCATAAGGAAAACCTCCACGTCACTCTCGTTGTCGTGGAAGTAGCCAGTCAATAGGAGGCGAGACATGGGGATGGTCTAGCTCGTTGAAGAGTTGGACTTTGCGGAGAGTGCTCAGTCAGTCTTGGGGCCTATGTTGTGTGTTTGTTTGAATGCGATGTTATGTGACCGTTGTAAAAATAACTATATGACCCGAAAGGTCACTAGTCACCGTTCTCCTATTTGGGTTTCTGATGTTTCAAGGTTGTGTGGGTTGACTGTTGTTCTCATTGATGTTTTGTTCAAGTTGTCGTTCATGTTGTTGGATGATTGTTTGTATTTGAAGTTCTCTTAACATTTCTTGTTGTTGAATTACCGGTTGGTCTTTGTTGCTGTCTAGGGTGGATCTCCTCTATCTCGTCAAGGATTACCTTCACCTACTCACCTCTAAGTCCAAGGCACATTCGTGAGCCTAAACAAGAGAGGTGTTTTAATCTAACCTTAACTTGACCTAGGGTTTCGACTTAGGGTTTGTGTGACCTAAGGTTTGACTTTGTTGACTTTGTTTGACCTTGTGATGAAACCAAGGGTTTTGCCTAACATTGACTAAATTTTACCTTGTGTTGGGAACAATGGTTTGTAAATCTTCTATGTTGCTAATGTTTTTGTTCTTTTTGATTTTGTACGCATGCAAGCCTATATGAGTGCAAAATGTTTTTTTGTGTTTTTTTCTATTTATAGAAAGGAAAGTGTTTTTTTCTATTATAAGAATTAGAAAATATATGCAAACTAGTATGAGATTACCTAATGCAATTAAATCTATGTTTTTGGTTTGATTTTCTAAATAAGTGGATTCATTTAATCTAAGAAATAGAAATTGCTTTTAATCTATCAACTTTTGAAAGGGAAACTATTTTAACAATGCAAATCTACTTAGCCTATTAAGGAAAAAGCAACATGTATTTACTATTCCCAAGAGCAAAGTTTGATTATCTAATTACTATGAAATGAAAAAAAGCACGAAAGAACCTAGAATAAAAGAAGATGTGTGAGCCTCCACTACCCCCAAAAATCCTTGTATGGCAACCTCTAATCCTTTTGCAGCATCGGGGTGATCCTCTTAGCAACAATAAGAAAAGTAAAAGAAGCTTTTGAAGCTTTGAAATGAGCTCAATGAGAGCTTGATGAGCATTGTGGCTTGTGATGTGAGCAACGTATAAATGCAAAATGATCTTTTAGGAAAGCTAGATGAGATAACAAATAAAAGCAAAAGGCTCTAATGTCATGTGCATATGGATGCTTGATTTGGAGAGCAATAACATGCAAGAACTATGTGCACAAATGAAATTGCCTCTGTTTGTGTTTGAGGGAGGGGATATTTATAGCTTTGAAGAATGGATGAGAGGTGAAGAAGAAGAGTTAACTCAATTTGATTGAAGAGTTAACTCAAAAGGCACAAGAGTGATCTGGGCTAAAATTGGAGTGATATACCCAGTAATGGCTTATCAATCAAGACGAAGTGAAGAAAAAGAATGCATGAGAATGCATGGGTTGATACTAAAGATGAAAAAGAGATAAATATGCATGCTTGGGTGAATGAAATAGTTAACTCAACCTTGGGGATAAAATTCCATGCAAACATAAGCAAAAATGAGCGAAAACAAAGCTATTTTGAGCTTAAAACTCAAGTGAACTCGTGACAGGAAACAACGACGGGGTCGCCCATGGGTTGCCCTTTTCACCAGTAAGAGTCGCCCGAGGGTGACCCTTAAAGGAGGACACCTGGGTTGAAGTGCAGGATAGAAGATAGAAGAGGAGGATAAAATAAGGGGATTTGCCTCTAGAAATAGGTCAAACAAGGGTCAAAAACCAAATCTCCACTTGCAAAAATAGAATCTCCTAATGGAGATCTAGAAATAATAGGGGGAGATTTGGATTGGTTGAATGAAATTGAAAATCAAAAGTTGGACATGGCTTGGGAGGACTTCTAGAAGGCCTCTAGGGGTGGAAATAGATGAAAAAAATTGGGGAAAAGTGAAAACACAACAAATAGGTGAATACAAGGCTTAGGGACTAGTGCAGTCACGGCAGGAGGGTTCATAAAATGAACTGTCCAGACTGTGCACCAAGAGTAAACACAATGGAAAAACTCAAAGAAATAAAACAAATGCAGATTTAATCATTCAATATATCATAGAATTCAAATACAATCTGACCGGCATCATGCGGGCTTATAATTGGGGCTCAAAGACCTAATTACAGAATATCAGAATATGCACAAGATATAGCTTTGAAGCTCCTTCACACAAAATCTAAACTAAGGATTATCAATCAATCACTAACTGTTGTCCTAGGGATCTATTACATCAATATATATCATCTCCGGATCATAAGATTCCTCCGCATAGGCCAAGGAAGAGCACAAACTTCAAGGAAGAGTTGTAACATGTGTACACGGATAGGTCAGACCTAAATGCGTAGAACACCTCCACAAATGAACGGAATGATGTGCGGATCTCAAGGAAGGTCGGCCACGAACCAAATATCATTGAATGACATGTCATTAGGCTCTAAGGATTGAGGAATTCTTCGCAAGTCTTCTTTAGTTGATTATCAGAGACTATCAGGGTGCTCTATTCTGAGAAAATAGTTGATCTTCTGATAGCGATATATTTCTGGTACTTGATCCAAATGCTTTGAATTCTAGATATGATGTAGATTAATGAATCTAGATGCTAAGTCCTACTCTACAAGATCTGAAATGTAACTGCGATAGAATGCGGACCAAAATACAGAAACTGCTACTAACTGAACTACTTAAACTAAACTAGAAAAAAATAAAGAAACAAACCAAACTACAAACAAACTAAAATGCAAATGTTTTTAGTTGATGCAAGATTGCTCTTGAACCAGGGATGCTCCTACATCAGACATCCAGGGTTATTGAAAAAGTGAGTCCCTCACTTTGCTGGGGCTGGAGGAAAACCAAGACGGTCCACCTCAGCCTAAGAAATTCATGATGAATCTTCCTCTGGTCTTCCTTTCCACTTCACAAGGTATTCTTTGTATTGTCTTCCTCTAGTTCTACGTCCAACTCTACTGTCCAAAATGTCTTCAATCTACTCCGGTGTTGGTTGTGGTAACTGCTTCTTCATATCTTTTTCAAGGCTGTCACTAAACTCTGCTTCATGATACTAATATAGGTCTGCAATATTGAAAATAGGTGATATGCCCAGTGTCTCTGGTAACTCCACTTCATGTGTATTTCTTAAATCAAATTTTCTAAGTATCCTACAAGGTTCAAACTTCTTCATCTTCAACTTGTTATATGTTCAAACTGGAAATCTTTCTCTTCTCAAGTATACCATCATTTCATCTCCTGCTACAAATTCTTTGTGTCTTCTCTTCTCATCTTCTTGCTCCTTATATTTGTTGTTCATCTCTTCCAAATGCTTCTTCACCTAATTATGCACTGTCTTCATATGTTTTGCAAAGTCTTCTGCTTCTGCACTTCTCTTTTCTTCTGCACTAATATCTCTCAATTTTGTAACTCCTCTAGGGTTTACTTTGGTAACAATCTCGAAAGGTGTTCTTCTGATACTCCTATTTACTGAATTATTGTATGCAAACTCCACTTGTGAAAGAATCAAATCCCAACTTCCTGTCTTCTCTCCAACCAAACATCTCAACAAGTTTCCCAAACTCCTCACTACCTCTGTCTGTCCATCAGTCTGTGGATAAAAAGTTGAACTGAACTTCAAATCTGTCTTCATCTTCTTCCAAAGTGTCTTCCAAAAATATCCAAGAAATCCGGTGTCTCTATCTGAAATTAT
This sequence comes from Cunninghamia lanceolata, assembly GCA_027924645.1. Taxonomy (NCBI): domain Eukaryota; kingdom Viridiplantae; phylum Streptophyta; class Pinopsida; order Cupressales; family Cupressaceae; genus Cunninghamia; species Cunninghamia lanceolata. The sequence goes on along the minus strand of BSBN01000987.1, from coordinate 11,140,244 downwards.
GCTCTTAGGTAATCCATGCAATCTCACAATCTCCTTGAAAAATAAGTCTGTTGCATGCACTGCATCGGTTGTCTTCTTACAAGGTATGAAATGAGTCATCTTTGAAAATCTGTCTACCGCTACAAATATAGAATCATGTCCTCTTTGTGTCTTAGGCAATCCCATCACAAAATCCATGCTTATGTCTACCCAAGGTCTCTCTGGTACTGTCAAAGGTTTATACAATCCAGTATTTTGACTATTCCATTTTGTAACTTGACAAACTCTACAACTCTACACAAACTTCCTAATATCCTTATGTATTTGAGGCCAAAAGTAATTTTCACTCACTAAAACTACTATTTTATCAATGCCAAAATGTCCTGCCAATCTACCACTATGTTTCTCCTTGATCAAATTATCTCTCATTGAACTTCTAGGTATGCATAACTGATTTCCTCTTAACAACATTTCTTCCTAAATGAAATAATCCAACCAGTTACTCATATCTGTCACAATAGGTTCTTTACATGCTTTCCAAGATTCTGCAAAATCAGTGTCTCTCTCATACATGTTCTTCAATTCACCAAAACCTATCACTTCAATTCTCATCTCTGTCAGCAAGTTTCTTCTCCTATTCAATGCATAAGCAACTTTGTTTGATTTACCACTCCTATGCTTCAACACAAATGTATAACTCTGTATGAACTCTACCCATCTCATATGTCTCTAATTCAACTTACCTTGACTGTTCAAATATTGCAAAGCTTGATGATCAGTATACAACACAAACTCCTTAGGCAACAAGTAATGTCTCCACTTCTTCAAGGCTTGAATTATGGCATAGAACTCTTGATCATAAACTGAATATCTCCTTGAATCATTCAACTTCTCACTGAAATATGCTACAGGTCTACCTTTTTGACTTAGCATTGCTCCAATCGCATTTCCACTTGCATCACAATCAACTTGAAATACCTTATTGAAATCCGGTAATACTAAAACAAGTTGATCTATCACCTTTTGCTTCAACAGCTCAAAACTCTTATCTGCCCCTGATGTCCACTTGAAATCTTTTCAGTCACCTCTCATTGTCTCTGTCATAGGATTACATACTGAACTAAAATTTCTAATGAACTTCCGGTAGAAACTAGCCAATCCATGAAATGATCTAACCTCTCCAATGCTCTCCAGTGTAGACCATTCAACAATTGCTCTTACTTTCTCAAGGTCCATCTTTAATCCTTCCGCAAACATCACAAATCCCAAGTATACCAATTCTTCTTTCATGAACTACACTTCTTGATGTTTATCAGCAATTTTTCTTCTCTCAGTCTCTGCAATACTTGTCTAATATGCCACAAATGTTCCTCTTTTGTCTTACTGAAAATTAGAATATCATCCAAGTATACAATCACAAACTTACCCAATAATTTCTTCAAGACCTCATTCATCAACCTCATGAAAGTACTCGGTGCATTTGTCAATCCAAAAGGCATCACTAACCACTCATACAATCCTTCATTTGTCTTAAAAGTAGTCTTCCATTCATCTCCTTCTCTGATTCTGATCTGATGGTATCCACTCTTCAAATCTATCTTTGTGAAATATCTTGCTCCACTCAAACAATCCATGATATCATCCATCCTAAGTAAAGGAAATCTATACTTAACTACATGATCTTGTTTATTGCTCTAGAGTCAGTACACATTCTCCATTCTCCATCTTTCTTAGGTACTAACACTGCTGGCACTGCACAAGGACTCAAACTTTCTCTAATCAAGCATTTCCTCAACAACTCTTGTATATGTCTATTCAATTATTCATTCTTTGTCAATGTCATTCTGTGTGCTACTTTATTAGGCAAACTTGCTCCCGGTATAAGATCCATGTGATGACCGATACTTCTAACTGGTGGTAATCCTTCAGATACATTGTCTGATATGATGTCTTCATACTCTGCCAGCAACTCCTTTATCTCCTCCAGTTGTGATTCTTCAGTCTCCTTCAATCTTTTAGGCTCCTTAGGAATCAAGGCATAACACATATCCTCATGTCTCAAACCATCCAGAAATTTCTTCTGTCTACCAAACATATTCTAGCATTCCCACATACTTCAGTCTTAGGGTCATCTTCCAAAGGAATCAAGGTAATTCTCTTCCCATTTGATGTTATAGTGTAAGTATTCTTTCTCCCATCATGTATATCTTTTCTATCATATTATCGAGGTCTACCCAACAAGATATGACATACATCCATAGGCATAATATCACACGAGACTTCATCACGATAAGACCCAATATGAAATTTCACCAAACATTGCTCACTCACCAGTACCTTCTGATCATCCTGAATCTATGTTATCTGATAGGGCTTAGGGTGTTTCAATCTTTCTAACTTTAGCTTAGTCACCATCTCCTCTGAAACTAGGTTATCAAAACTACCACTATCAATAACAACTTTACAACATTTACCTCTTGATTTGCATCTAGTTCTGAACAAACTCTTCCTCTGCGGTGGTTCTTCATTTGTCTCTACTTGAAATAGTGCTCTCCTCATCACAAGTGATTCCCCTTTCTCTGGTTTACCAACTAAACTAGGTGATCCAACAGGTTCTTCAACATAAGCTGCTCTTCCACTTTTTTATGTTATCTTGCTTGTACTCTCTTGATTACATTTGAATGCTATGTCCTTCACCTCCACACTTGAAACAAGTGCCTCTGAATGTTCTCTTATCAAATATTCTTCATTCTCTTCTATATCCTTCATTTCGGTATGAATTATAATTACCTCTGTGATAAAAATTCTTGTCATTGCTCCAGTAGGCATTGTTATCTTTGTCCTCCTTAAATGTGTTGTCAAACTTGTTCTGCTCCGGATGTGATCTGTCTCATCTGAAAAATGTTCTGCCTCTCTGAAATTTACCTCATCTACCTTTCTATGTCTGATCATGCCTCTTATTCAGCTTTTCTTCAACTTTTAGGGCAAACTGATATGCCTCTTCCAAAGATGTCATCCTCACCAAACTTAGTTTTTCTTGAATGTTCAATCTCAGTCCATTGATGTATCTAGCCACTTTCTCCTTGCTTGCTTCACTGTGTCCTGTCCTTATGATCATCTTATGAAATTCTTCAGTATACTCCACAGATTTCTCCTTTTGTTTCAGGTTTCACAATCTCTTCAACAGCTCCAACTCATAGTCAGCAAGTATAAACTGATTTTTTAATTTTGTCACCATCCTATCCCACTTTGTAATCTTTTCTTTACCTCTTTTGTTTCTATCCAACTGAACTTCCTTCCACCATATAGCAACATGTCCTTTCAACTTTGTCTTTGCAAATTTCACCTTCTCTGGATCTTCAACTTCTTCATACTCAAAGTATTCTTCCATGTCATTTATCCAGTCAATCAATTCTTCAGGGTTCAAATTGCCAGTGTAATTCGGTACATCAACTCTAGGTCTCTTTCTAATCTTTGAAATAGCTCGCAACATCTTTACTTGATCTGATTCTTCTTATTCATCAACTCCTAGGGTTTCACCAATTTGTTCAACAGATTGAAATTCTTCTTCATCGTCACTTTCAACATTAGGTCTCGGTGTCAATCCTCTTTGCCTATCTTCTTCAACAGTATCCAATCGAATTCGCATCGTTTTCATCATTTCCATCATCTCATCCATTCTACCAGCCATTGTTCCAAAAACAGCAACTCTCCTTGGCGGCATTCTTCCTAGGATCAAGTGCAAACTGGCTCAAGTTCGGCGATTGGGCTACAAAGTGACAACTGCCTCACAATTGGTGATCGGTTGTGACACAAGTAACCTGCCTCAATTCAGCGATCTATCCATAGCAAGATCTTATAGAATTCCCTTGCCAACTTCACTCCCAAAGATTCGAACTTTCACTCAGATACCACTTGGTGCAATCACGACAGGAGGGTTCACAGAATGAACTGTCCAGATCATGTAGTAAGAGTAGACACAACAGAAACAACTCAAAGAAATAAAACAAATGCAGATTCAGTCATTCAATATATCATAGAATTCAAATACAATCTGGTCGGCATCATGCGGGCTTACAATTGGGGCTCAAAGGCCTGATTACAAAATATCAGAATATGCACAAGATATAACTTTGAAGCTCCTTCGTACAAAATCTAAACTAAGGATTATGAATCAATCGCTAACTACTTTCCTAGGGATCTATTACATCAATATATATCATCTCCAAATCATATAATTCCTCTGCATCGGCCAAGAAAGATCACAAACTTCAAGAAAAAGTTGTAACGTGTGTACACGGATAGGTTGGACCTAAATGCATAGAACACCTCTGCAAATGAATGGAATGATGTGCAGATCTTAGGGAAAGTCGTCCACGAACCAAAGATCATTGAATGATGTGTCATTAGGCTCCAAGGATCGAGGAATGCTCTGCAAGTCTTCTCCTTCAGCTGATTATCAGAGACTGTCAAGGTACTCTGTTATGAGAAAACAGTTGATCTTCTGATAGCGATATCTTTCCGGTACTTTATCCAAATGCTTTCAATTCTAGATATGATGTAGATTAATGAATCTATATGCTAAGTCCTACTCCGCAAGATCTGAAATGCAACTGCGGTAGAATGCGAACCAAAATACAGAAACTGCTACTGACTGAACTGCCTAAACTAAATTGGAAAAATGAAAAGAAACAAACTGAACTACAAACAAACTGAAATGCAAATGTTTTTGGTAGATGCAAATTGCTCTTGAACAAGGGATGCTCCTACATCAGGGACAAAGTCACAATCACGGGAAACGCAAATCGACAAGTGTCGAAAAGTGTCGAAAACGAAGAGAAAGAAAACGACAAAGGGGAAACAACATAAGAAGGAAAAAAAATACATGCTACCAAGAGAATAGTTGCTGAAAGCATGTTATTTCACGTTTACATGTGTGACAAGGATTGTGAGTCATCATTGGGGTACTCGTGGAGGTTGTGTCTGATTTTGGTGCTTACAAGTCCATGGTTTAATTGGCCTTGAGCCCATTAACCAGAGGTTTAGAACTCCAAGCCTAAGAAAAGAAACTAAGCCAGACAGGCTTGGATATGAGGCCAAATTTTATGACATATGTAGTGCGCAAAAGAAATTACTTCCTTTAAATCAGTTTTGTTGGTGTAAAACTCTCCTTTAAACTAGGGTTCGATTCTCACATGCCATAATATTCAATTTTGGCTTATTACAACATTCTCAAAATAACCCAATAGGAGGGAGCTTCTTCATGTGTGGCTTGCACTTCTTTTGAGCACAACATTCTCTAATTTGCTGGACAACAAATTAAATTCAGTAGCAATCAATTACTTTGGTCAAAGATTGCCTAAATTTTGTGGGGTGCCAGGTGAATCTGCGCAAAATGCTGGATTTCAAAGGTTTTCATTGTTTAGTTGAAAATTTGAATGTTTTTTCCTAGATTTTGGCAAACATTTTAAGGCATTTGTTTCTACTATGTGCTAATATAGCTCAAGTCGTGGTTATTTAGGAGGCTACCATGTATTTCTTGATTTTTTTTGGCTTCTTTGTTCGTTGAGGGAGCAACGTCCAATGATGAAATTACCCTCCACGACTGGCTCTGATACCACTGATTTTAATTTAGTTAGGAAATTCAAAGGACAATACCTGGTGAGAAATGAACATGTGGTATTATAAAGATTAACAATAATCAATTTTGTTCCCTCTCAATCAAACCCTGGACTCTCTCCTTCAATCCCCTAACAGAGCCGCTTAACATCAAACCTATTTGGGTCCACCTCCCAAATCTCCCTCTCCAGTTTTGGGAGGATTCTGTTTATGAAAATATTGGTAATGCCATCGATCATTTTCTCAAGGTTGATTCTACTACCTCTTTCATGGGACATTCCACTATTGCCCGCATACTTGTGGATGTTGATATTTCTAAGTCCCTCCATGGGGATGTGGTCTTGATGGTTGGTGATAGGCCCTGGAAACAACTTTTGGACTATGAGGGTATTCCTTTTAGGTGTAGAAGGTGTTTTGCTACCAGTCACTTAGCTTCTAGCTGTCCTCTCTCACACCACAAGGGAGCTGCTACTTGGTGGAAAGATGCTCTCGTGGATCACCTGAGTATCAGTGCTTCATAGGAGGACTGTTCGTCTCAGAGGGATGATTCCTCTGAGGTTGAGCTTCCTTCCAAGGAGGCTGATGAGGGGGTGGTGAAGAATGCTGATGCGGCTCCTTCGCTCACTCCGGATTCTTCTAGTCTTCTCCTGGATCCTTTGTCTGCTCCTCTAGCTTTGGATCGGCCTGTTGTTTCTATTCTGGCTTCAGATTCTTCGGTGTTGCCCTCTTCAGACTCGACTTCCCTGCGTGGGGATTCTTCGACGGCTTTGGGAGTTCTCCGTGAGCCCTCTTTATTTGTGAGTTCGGGGAGGCTCCCCCCTCCTCTTTTTGTTGTTCCTGGTTCTGATCCATCCTGGACGGTGGTTCAGCGTAGGAAGAAAGGCCCTTTGCTCTCTAATGGCAAAGGTGTTAGGTGTTCTAAATCAAGATCTGGTGTTGTGTAGATCCGTGTTTCTGCTAGGCTATTGTGCCTGTGTTGTCAATTTGTTGTTCCTAGTTTCTGCGATATGTTGTTTGGTCCCCTATTTTTTGCCCTTGTGGTCTCGTTTGTCTTGGGTTCAGCCCCTTGTTTCTTTTGGGTTGTGTTGTATCTGGGTTCGACACCCTTGTTTTGCCGCTTATCTCAATCAAAAATAATAATCAATTTTGAGTATTTGGCAATCTCGTTAAGGGAAAGATATGCCTTTTTCTAACTATTTTATTCATGTTGAAGAAAGTTTTATTTATACATGTTCAGAGGTCACAAACAGCAAAGGTCACCGCATCCTTTGAATTAGATTAATTAACTAACAAATAACTCATTTATTTTGGATCACAATGACACTCATATAAGATAAAAGCACATAAAGAATCCACAACCATGACACACACACTTGGTCCCCAAAACCCATCAAGAGGGCATCTCTTAACTATGCAACGTACCCAAGTACCACTACCTCACATAAGACAAGAAGGTTAATTATACCACCACAGAGAACCCTACCCCAACCCCTCAAGTAGAACAACATGCACGCTAATAAATAAACCACAGATCTTATCCTCAAAAATCTCCTAACTACTAGTGATAGATGGTGAAAACAATGCATAAACAACTTGTGGACCTTCTGCCATTGAGAGCACTGGAGCTTCACATGATGTGGTGCCTATAGCAAGCTCGATTCCTTGGCCAACTTTCTTAAGGGGATGATGTCTCAATGTGTTGAGACCGAAGTAGAGAAGATGTCAAGATGTATCCACCCATGAGGAGGACATCCAACCTCTTACTCCTTTCTTGTCACATCCAACGAAAGTCAAGATATCAACCATCCTAGCCCTTAGGATAATTAGGTGTTGATAAGCTCCAATATAACTCCCATAAATTGCTTACTCATATGACCACCTCCTCACTCTCACGAGTAGAACCATGACCCAATACATGTCACATAAATATAATCAACCATCACGCAAAAGATGTCACATAAATATAATCAACCATGACACAAAGGATGTCATATAACTATAATCAATTCCCCGAGGAGATAATACATTACCAACTCAAGTTGGATTTACATAAGCACAACCAAGATAATCTCATCCTACACATACAATCAATAAAACATTGTATAACATAATAACAATATCCTAATAAAGAGATGATCTCCACCCAAACTAAGTTGGGAAAACAAATAAAGTAACAATGGAAGTCAAACATTCCAACCGTAACACCAAAATTGTCATGCATAAATCCACTAAAGAACTTTCAAATACAAAATCACTATACTTAGGTGTATGGATAGCATAAAGAATAAGTTTCAACTCATGCTCACACCCTCATAATTAGTATTAACAAAAATATTTTAACATACTCACACCCTCATTAATTAGTATCAACAAAATATTTTAACATAATAAGAAGTACAAACTCACAAACCATGTTGAGAGATCACATACACCAAACATGATTTTCATGCTAACAATTTGTATCTAAATTGCATAAAAATAGTTCACTTAAAAAAACCATAACTTTCTTAAAATATAATCGTTTTCTTTTTAAAATGTGTTGAAAAGAAAAACACAAAGATATATAAAACCCAAAAATATTTCTACAATAAATCTTTTAATATAATTTTATAATGGCAATATAATCACTAGTAAAACATAATTCTACAAATAATAGCAAAGATAAGCAATCATTATTCATACATATCTTAGAATTGAAAAACTAAGTACGACTAATTTCGTGTTAAGATTTAAATAACTTAGTTATGCACCTTCCATAAAAGTTTCAGAGAAACCCAATTCTTAAAACTAAAGTTATTCAAAACATAATAGACTAATTTTTTCCTCCTTATCACAGTTTTATTAGTTTATAACATTTTCCAAAAACATATTTTGAAATAGAGTTCAATAACAAGACATATTATGAAAAAAATAATTTGAATTCTCCCAACATATTGATTCAATCCAAAATCATATCTATGTTTGAATTCCATAAATCATATGATTCTCCTAAATTTCACTAGATTTCTTCTTCTCAAACAACCTTAATTTTCAACCTACAACAACTAGTTTGTTTTCAAGTTGAACAACATGAAACCTAATTGTTTTTATTCAAATTTTCTTATTATTTTTTAAAATATAATATAATCAACAAATAAATTCATATTCATCAAAAATCTTGAAATTCATTGATTAACCAAAATAAATATTTATTAAAATCTTCCATGCTAAAAATTCTGCCTCAATCCTTGTAGCAATTCGACAATCAATAGAAATGAATTCAAAGACACTCCACAAGCAATAACAATTTTTCATTAAAAGCACTTCCAAAGCTTTAAACTTTAAGAACTTTTTTTTCCTAAAATTAATAACGAAAAGAATGAAAATAAAACTAATTCTCTTTTTTTAATAATCATTCATTTTCTTTCCAAAACATAAGAAACAATATATAATAATATATTCTTTATAAAAGCAAAATAATATTAGAATATCTTTATTCATCTTCATCCACATTCTTCTTGAAAAGCAATAATATTAAAATTTTATCCTTTTCAATTCTATCCAAATAAAAGAATTTGCTTATTAAATACTAGCTTATTAATAAAAACAAGATAAGATATATTTTATTCTTTTCTTTTTCTAAATTAAAATAAAATATAATTATTTATTTCTAAATTCTAAAATAAAGGTTATAATAATTAAATTGTTGAAATGCAAAATCACATTAATTCTATTTCTAAAAATATTAAATATTATAATTATCTAACTAGATAATTAATTTAAAATAGAATTTAAGCATCAAATAAATAGTTAAAACAATATTAATATTTTATTTATTTCTTTCATTTTCTAATTAATCTTAAAAATTAATTGTCAAATAAATAAATAGAATTACTTCTATGCACTCAAATAAATTAACTAAGTCACTAATTAATTTATTTTAAATTAATTATTTATCTTAATTTAATTTTATATTTAATTACTCACACATACCTTAGTAGCATTGTTAAAAAATAATATAATTATATAATCACCCTTATACAATTAATTATGACAATGCAACCACACGCTATGCACACGATACATTAAATCAACACTTTACACTCAACATAAAACAATATAGTTTATCCAATTTTACCATAGAATTGAAACATCATAGACTCACGAAAAAACTAGAAATAGGAGATGTTACACAAAGAATTGATATAAAGCTTGCAAAAGTTTCACTCTAATGTAAGGACAAAGGAAAAATCCTTAAAGAAACTACGAGGAAAAAACATTTGTTAAACAATGATAAGTGAAAAGACCTCACCAAAGGGGTGGCAAGTTTCATATTAGGTTTATATATATACCTGAAACTAATATGAATCATGCCCTCCCTCTTCATATTTTCACTTATCATTGTTTCACAAATGTTCTCTCATAGATTCTTTTATTTATTTATTTATATTTGAATACTTAAAGAAGGTACTCTAGTAAGCCTACATTTAAATAGGAAGGGTAAAAGGCCTTTCTAAAGGCTAGAATCAAAGAACAATAAGCAAGGCAATGAGTAAATATTCGAATAAGCAAGAGATATAGTTAAGGCAATATGTGAGACTTAAAAAGAATATGCAAGTACCTATAAACAACAAGCGTTATGTAAATAATCAAAACTTACATAAATAAAAGGGTTAAGGCAAATGAAAACTTACTTACTGCTCACTTATTGGCATGTCAACTTCCTCTTGCCTTAAACACTCTTATGGAGAAAAATGTTTTAGGTGGAATCAAGAAATGATAATAGTACTAACTCTAATAGACCTTCGAAAGTATGAATCCTCTATTATTGCATCTCCAAAAATTCTTGTTGCAATTTACCATTCCTTTGATGAAACTCCTTTACTTTATAATCCTTTAAAGTTTCTCTAAAAAAATTGTTTATTTGCAAGTGCATAGCAACGGATAATTAAGTAGTGATGTCAAACAAACTAAAAACTAAGCTTATATATGGGTGCCAAATCTTAAGTCACAACTCATAGCCTAGTGACAACATTGGCTCATAAGAAAAATAATAATAATGAATTGTACCAACCATGGGCAATGGCTCAATAGAGTTTAGACGACCTAGATGGACCCAGCGGGGTATGTGAAAGGTAAAGAAAAAGTTGAGGGCAATTATGTGGGCAAAATGTGAGCATATAAAATGGAAAATAGGAGTCAAATGAGAGAGATATAAGATGGAAACAAGCACATAGAACATGTTTCTTGTTAAGAAAATTCAACCTTGCCCATGATAAACTTTTTCATAGACCAACTAGGAGTTGAATCTAGAACAACCCATCTACTACTAGCCCACTTGGTGACCAATCCATCTATGGTTCAAGTGTGGCTCATCTTCCAACACCAACCCTTGAGCCACACTATAGATGCTCAAGGCTCCTAGCTTGGCCTGGCTCTATTGCTAACCTAGCTCTAATACCATGTTAAACTTTTTTATGGACTAGCTAAAAGTCAAACCTAGGACCACCCATAATGTTGTTGGAATGCGTGCTCTACCACTAAGCTACTGGCTCACTTGGTGACTGATCCATCTATAGTTAGAGAGTGGCTCATTTTCCAACACCCCCCTTTAGCTACACTGTAGGTGCTCGAGGCTCCTAGCCTAGCCTAGCTTTGTTGACCTACCTTTGATGCTAAGTTAAACTTTTTCATAGACAAGCTATGAACCTAGGACCACCCATTGGCTGCTAGGATGCTCTACCATTGAGCTACTGTTCCACTTGGTGACCAATCCATCTATGTTTCAAGTATGGCTCATCTTCCAACAGCCCACCCTATCCAAAACTTATGAGTTTAATGAGCCAACATAATCCTTTACAAAATAAAAAAAATAGTAAAATTAGGATGTAAACACTTGCTTTTTAAAATAAAAACTGTAATTCTATAAACTTACCTAAAAAAGCCAAAAGGTTATTATATAGACCTCCACCAGAAAACATCTAAAAAGTACTAACAAGAAAACCCAGAAAGTATGCCTAAAACATGCAAAATCCTAGAAGCGCTGTGAGCTAACCCAATTACAATAAAACAAAAATGAACTATTGATATAAATTGAAACCACAAATTCCAGCTTAATTTAAAGAAAATAACTTAAACTTCTTCCCAATCGCACTTATTATTGTGTTGATAGGTTGCTATTGATTTTTGAGTCGGACATTTGCTTATATGGGCAAGCAGAACATGATTTGACATCTAACAAAATGCTCCATAACATTGATGTCAAAGGTGTATGCAACTGACTCAAAAACATTGAAATCTATCCATAATTGGATCTATATTGCTTTTATTCCTCAGATTTAGGCAATGTTACACTGCACCTATACATTGGAGAAATGGTTTGCATTCTTAAGACACTCCTGTGTTCCACGGGGACGCGTCCCCTGCACTGAGACCCCCGTCCCCGTCCCCCCGTCCCTGTTGCCATCCCCAAAATCAAACATACATTTTATAATGTTTAAAGAAAAAAACTCACAACTGGCAATGAAATATTGCTGTTATATTATTGTCATGATTAAAATTACTGTTATATTGCTGTCATGATTAAATTGCTGTTATATTGCTGTCATGATTAAATTTTATTGTTGTTATACTGCTGTCATGATTAAAATTACTGCCATTATATTGCTGTCATGACTAATTTTATTGCTGTTATGCTGCTGTTAATATTTATTGTTGTTATTCAGCTTATGGTCTTATACTGCTGTTCATTAAAATGTAGAAATTTGAGTATCTCTGTCTCTCTCTCTCTCTATATATATATATATTTGAAAAATTCGTATATATTGCCGTCCCCCTGCCATCCCCCAAAAATGGTCCTCGGACTGCCGTCCCCAAAACGCGTCCCCTACAATCCCCCTGTCCCCAAAACACCGTGGAACATAGAGATTCACGTGTTTCACCAACTACTCTGCAATTTAAGCCCTGGCAGCTACTTACGAAAATACATTTTAACCTATGGCTTCTTCATTAAGTAGTGGGTATCTTGAACGAAACCTTTACTTTCCCCTTATACATCAAATTCAAAGCAAAATCCAGCATTCTCTTACTACAAGGCAAGCCACCCTAGTCCAACAAAATCCATGGCATACAATCCTTAACACAAGCAATTACTTTCATTAAAATTCAGTATTCGTTATACTCATCTCCACTATCAAATAAACGTGGTATGAGTGATAGTGCTTCATTACTCTGCAATTGTGCCCTTGTTGGCAACTTTTAGGCAACATACGCTTTCCTTTGTATCCCATAACCTTATTGTATAACTATAAATATCTGCTGTGCAAATTCTTTTATAAGTATAAAACTATTTTACTAGCAAATGTGAAGCATGCATGTCAACCCAAGTTTCCATGGTAATTTTTAACAGAAGTGCGGTGAATTCTGCTCCCAGATTTTTAATAACAAAAAAAATTAAAAAAATAAAAACTTCGCCATTGCAATGAAAAAACTAAGAATTCAAGGTAAATATGATTTTCTTACAATAATAACTCCAAATTTTTGCCTAAATTATAAAAGGCATGCCTCAAGAGTGGCGATAATGCTTCATCACAAATTTAATGGTTGAACCCTGAATAAGAGAAACATACAAAAGTCCTCAAAGAAAACCAGTCAATTCTTTATAGTGTCAAACAAGTTCAGCATGAAATATTTTTAATTTATCACCTACTTAACACATTTATGGAAGCATTTACAAGGTTGAATACCTTTTTGCATTCTCTATCTTTAGCTGGTTTCGTATTCATTTTACTTTGGGTGTTTATTTAGTGGTCTTCCTTGTAAAGACGTGGAGGATCATAATTACTAAAGACCCTGTGGGCTGAAATAAGTGAAAGTATAATAAAACATAAACAACCCACAAAGCTTAAAATTAGAGAGGCCCCTACTTTGTTGCAAAATCTTCCATAATAAGGGCACATTGAGTACCATGTGATCTTCTCATCACCCTCATGTGCCAAGTACAGCACTTCTGTAGTTACAGCTCCAGCTATCAATATCAAGTATGCAAATGCCTGAAATGTTTTGAACAGAAAGAGACACACCATATTCATAAACCAGCTACATTGTCCCAAGAAAACTGCTTTAGTAGAAACCAAACCATGAGATTTAAAATATGATCAGAGTTGTATGTGGTTAAAAAATACAAATGTAGTAAAAACTGAAAGTTGAAAGTAAAATAACCTGATCAAAAGAAAAAACAATCCATTCTCTGGATAAACTGCGAGAGTGAGGGACTACAGAATTAAATGCTGATAGAACAGAATAACCAGCACATAATCCATTTGCATAAGTCAAATACCTTGCAAAATGCACACAACATGCAAAAATTATAACAAGCATGCATTTCTGTGTGCTAATTAAATACAATATAATTAAAAAATACACCTATGATCGAACTCAGCTAGAAAATGTGTTCTGGCAATGATGCGAACTCATAATATGATTTTCAACATTTTAATAATCATTGAAAAATATGTTCTTGCAGAATCTAATTCTTATCGTTTTAGGAACTATTTTTAAATTAGAGTTAAATTGAAAAACTCCAAGCTCATAGTATTCATTGGTATACTTGAGACAAATCTAAAGATAGTTCAAAGACAATACGCCTACAAAAAGAGAGAAAAGAAAAGAAAAACAATCTGTGTACGTAAGCAAAGTTTTGGAGAAAATTTTCAACCTGCAACAAAACTAAAAGAAGATTACAGAGGAGTTAAAAATTTATATGGTAACTAACAGTATCGACTAAGTTAAGGACAACCAGACACTGAGCATACATATCACAAGAACTTTGCAAAAATTAACCTGGACTACCCCAATTTTATAGAACCTAACCCATTTATAGGCATAAAACTACATGCAGTAAATTGTAAAATATCATCCCTGGGGTACTGAAACAGAAAATAGATGCATTCAGATCACAGTTGGAATGAAATAACGAAAGCAACCGTGAATCCTGACGACAAACTCAAAACATTATTTCCATCCGTGTCCCCATTTCCATGACATTCAAGAAGGCTCTCAACTTAGCCTGTTATCCTTCTCCCAACAAATTCAGTAGAAATGCAGCTTTCGTCAGGCTTTCACTTGAAAACCCCCCTTCAAATTTCCTCTGCACGATGAGGCCAAAAGCTGCTCCAGTTTAACGGTACAACTAGATCCTATTCTTATTAGGAATGTCTGGGCTTGTCAAGCTGAACTATTTCTTCCTCAACGTCAAAACTGGAATGTTCTTTAAATCAGTTAGGGATTCCTGGGCTTGTTAAGCTGAACTATAGCTTCCAAAATCATCAAGATTGGAAGGCTCTTTAAATCAATTTAAAAATAGAAGCTTTATTAAAGAGGGTTGCAATGTAAATTTCTTAAGGGTTAGCACATTGATCTGTAAACTGAAGGGGATACTCCACAAGCAGTTCTTCAACTACAGATTGAAGCTACCACCACACTAACAATCCTTTCATACACCATAATCTCTGGGGAAATGTTTGAATTATTCATACTAATTGATCAGGATGTCCATTGGAACATGTAAAAACATAAGGAAAACTGAAAACACCAAAGAGACAAGCATAGGCAATTAATGAAACATCAAAATTACCCTGGAGAAACCCTCAATGGGTGAAAACTCCAGCAAGAGTGAACTTGAAGCTCCTCGATTACTAATTCCAGTCGAATACATGTAGATGAATGTCATTAGAAACTACAAATGAGCTAATGGCATACAAAATCCAAGCTCAACATCTACATTCTGCCTGCAACTCCATGGAAAACCTGTTTTCCAGCTTGCTGCTCTAAGTTCTGAACCAAAATGAAGGAAATCACAGAAATGCCAGCCCTTGGACAATGTCTCTCTTTATTTTACGTCTACACACTTCAAATGGGCAAATTCTAAATGAACAGTCGCATGTAAGAGAGAGGTAGTAATGAGGCTACTTCTGGCCTCGTCAATTTCATAGCCAAAGTACCCTTTTTCCCCTTATCCACCTCTTTATTCATGTTAAATTAATGTTTGTTTGAGAAATTATTAATTACTAGGGGTAGAATAGACTGCATATTTCTGGTTTATTTATTGTTGATTAATCAGGACAAAATGCTGATAAAATTCTGTTCACAAGATGTGTTTTTGTTCTAATTGGGTATTTTGGCAACTTTCGGAAGAATCATGCTCAAACTCCAGAAATGCTCATCAAATGGTACTATGGTCTCCGGAGAGAATTTCACCAACTCCGGAGGCATCAGGCTCCGAAGAAGGTGGAGGTGAACTCGCACATTGTGGAGGTTACAGATTTCGAAGAAGACAGTGCCAATAGACTACAGAGAAGACAACACCAACACAATGCCAAGTTTTGGGAAAATTGTGCTCAAACTCCGGAAATGCTCATCAAATGGTACTATGGTCTCTAGAGACAATTTCACCAACTCCAGAGGCATCAGGCTCTGGAGAAGGTGGAGGTGAACTTGCACATTGTGGAGACTACAGACTCAGAAGAAGACGGCGCCAATAGACTATGGAGAAGACAGCGCCAACACAGACCCCTTGGACTCTAGAATGAATACACAATCAGCAACAAAGCTCCATTTTGCTTGTGCCGAATTCCTCATCCAAATCCAGTTCATTAATTGCAGAAGAAACCTCTACAAATAATAGACTCCTGTTAGGAGTCATCATTGAAGACATTTCCCTCATTTTATGCTTACGAATAAACTCTGTATTAATTTGATAACAAACATGTTTATTTCCTTTCAATTAAGACTCCTGATGAGATTTGAACAGCGTGTGCATGTTCAATTCATTGCTATATTATAAAGATCTTTCATAAATGTTTAGTTACGTAGTGGTAGTTAATGAGTCATTAGGGTAGTTGATGTTTATCTTTTTTTATGCAAGCAAAAAACCTATGATCTATCTATTTTTTTTAGTTGAATACAATTGCAGAGTTGAAGTAGTGTTATTATGAGTAAATATAGTGTTCTTATTTTCCGCAACCTTTGAGTTGAATATGGTGGTTTAAGAAACGTTCTGATCTCCGAAGAGCTGGCCACTCATTGGAGAAAAAGTTAAAAACTTGTGTTTCTGTAAATAAGTATTTAATATTTATTGCATAAATATATGGAAGTAAGTCTTGTTGTTATTATATTGTGTTACCTGCAGGTTTGTTGTGACAGACATCATTGTGCTTGTGTGTGAAGTCCTTGCATTTTCAGTTACTAAAAGGAAAAACTTTGGAAAACCAGAAAAAGAGTGTTGAAGATTTCCTTTGTTTTCATTTGTCGTCTATATTTCAAAAAAATGCCAAAAAGAGATTCATAGATAGTTGTGATTTCATTGTTATTATGCATTTGGATTATTAGAAAGGTTACTTTCTAGCATTTCTTACTTTTTAAAAATAAGCATTTTCATTCCATAGTTAGTCTCTTTAAGTCAACACAAGCATTTCAGTTCCGTAGTTAGACCTAGTTAGCTCTTTAATTTCAGTTGATTAGATTAGTGTGTGTCCATTTCCTTTAGAGTATAGTAGAACGACTCCTAGGGATAGACTCCAAACTACCCCTTTTGCAGACAACCTTCAAACACCCCCCCGAGTTGACAAGATTATCTGTTAAAGTACAAGGTTCAACAACATCTGGTCACTTTTTGTCATCGCTGCCAAAGAACTCACTTAAGTGTCATTAGGGTCAAGGTTAGGTAGTCTAAACTAGTAGCCTTTGGTAGGATAGTTCGTTTACTTGCATGGTCAAAAATAAAAGATTCATACAGTAAGTTTGTAGCCAAAAACCCTCAAAACCAAGAAATAACTAAACATCAAGGGAAAGTAGTTTTAGGACAGGAACTTTGTCATCAATTTTTTGAAGAGCAACCTGAAACTTTCTATACATCCCCAGAAAACGAACGACCGAGATAACATATTCCAAAAGAAAACATGGAGAACCATAACAGAAGTGACGAAAGAAGGGCGGAAAGAACATTCACGTACCCAATTAATTTGAACCTTAATGAAGTCACTCCCATGAAAAACATTTCCCCTTCTATCCTACCCACCTTTCAGGGTATGGTCACAGAGGATCCTCATCAGTTTCTCTTCGAGTTTAAAGTCCTTTGTCAAACTTATGACTACAAGTCAAATAAGTTAATAACCAAAAACTGAAATTGTTCCCTTCAACCCTACAAGACTCAGAAATGTGATGGTTCATGGAACTATCTGTTGAATTCATTAATTCATGGGAAGAAACGGAAACAATATTTTTGATATTTTTGGTTAAATATCAAGATTCAAGACTACTGCCAAGTAAGAGATAGAAACGAGGAGCTCTTCCGCTTAAAACAGAAATAGGATGAAAGTATGGAAGATTACTTGGACCGATTCCTCTTTGTTTTAAAGTGTTGTGGTGAAGCGTTGACACCTAAATTGGTTAAAACAATATTCTTGAGAGGTCTGAAGAAAGAACCCCTTTGCACCCCCGACCTTATGGGAAAAGAGGATGTCACGAAATTAAGCCTCCCAAACATTTCTGAATTGTGCAGAAATTACTAATAAACAAGGAGGAATCCGATAAAATAACCTAGTACAGGGCAAGAACAAGATAGGACAACTCATGGAAGAGCTTGCTAATCTGAAAACAAATATCTAGTGCAGCTAAATACCTCACTGGATAGAATTATACCTCACTGGATAGAATTCAAGCTAAAAATAAAAACACTAAAACTCTTTCCATCTACTATCCCAAATGCCAAAATAAGCATCTACTGAGAGAATGTCCCATGGACAAGATAGACATCTACCAGGTTTATGATAAAACCCATCCTACAAACCAATGCAAGCTCTTTCAAGCTATTAAAAATTTGAAGAAAAAGGCTTCGCTAGTCGAAGAAGAGTTAACTACATGGGACAGTGTCATGGTGGAAATTTTCCTTGTAACTAATCCTCAAACCAATCCTCTTGGTGTCCACAAATGAATTGGAATAACTCTTGGTCAGTGCCATGGCCCAATCATCAAATGCCCCTCAATGGTGACCCTGGACCCTATTCATGCATACCTCAAGAGTGGCCTAATCAGCCACAGCAGACATGGCACCCTTCAAATCTAGCACCAAATTGGAACCCGACTATTAAAGTCCACAGTGTACGCAAAATGAGAAACAAATTTTGTTGCCCCTTCTGTAGAATACACCCGGGTCAATCCCAAACAAACACAGTTACACAGCCTCAGCTTCCAACTCAGCCTGTGATGAACCCCAAAAATAACAAACTAGTTGCTCCTATTTATTCTTTTGAACCAAAAAATATGACTCGCATTAACGCTATACATTGTGGGAGTATCCAACTCAGGTCAGGAAAGACGCTTCCTAAACCTTCACAGCCCACTATAATGGAGATAACAAATAATAAGAAAGTTACATTTCCTGAAAACAAGATGGAATCTAGTGATCCAGAACTTCGACAGTCTTCTGGAGATTCTCTAAAGATGCCTTCCGAAGTTGTCTCAAAACACTTCTTTGGAGAGTCGTCAAAACCAATTTCCATGAATTCGACATCCTTTCAAAGAAGGGAGAACAATGGAACCACTATTTTACTAAAGTTTTCTATGAATCCCTGGTAATACCTGACATGACCCAAGAAACTCTTGACGTCAGTTCGAGTTTTTGGCGGTTCCAATTGTTTGATGACTTCTATCTTCTTAGGGTTTACTTTAATACCTTCAGCGGAGATATGATGTCCCAATACAATTCCTTGATCAACCATAATGAGACATTTCTCATGGCTCAAAGACAACTGATGTTCTTCACATCACTTTAAAAATGTCCAAGTTCTGGAGGGCTTCTTCAAAGCTGCTACCATGGACAGTAAAATCATCCATGTAGACTTCCATACAATCATTTACCAGCTCTCCAAAAATGGCGAGAACAGCTCGCTAAAATGTGGTTGGAGTCTTACATAGTCCAAAGGGAAGGACTCTATAAGCAATGGTACCCCATGGGCAGGTGAAAGTGGTTTTTTCCTAGTCCTCCGGAGCTACTTGGCTTTGGTTGTAACCGTTAAATCTATCGAGGAAGGAGAAACAAGTTTTCTCAGCTAAATTATCGAGAACTTGATCAATAAATGGTAAGGGAAAGTAATCCCTATAAGTTGTTTGTTCAGCTCCCTATAATCAACACAAGCTCTCCATTTCCCACCCTTTCCGGGACGAGTGGTGGCACCCATTTGCTGTCTAAAATTGGGTAGATGAATCCTACCTATAGGAGTTTTTCGTTACAGTTTTGCCTATCTGTCTTAATGCAAGATTGATTCTACACTAGGGCTGTCTTACTAGTCTCACATCCTTGATGTAGCTATGATGGGTGCGAATTCTCGGGTGAATTCCCCTCATATCCTTATAGTCCCATGCAAAAGCTTTGGTATGGTTGATGAGGACATCAAACAGTTTAAGTTCTTGTTGATTTGTTAACCAGTTGTTGATGTTCAAAGTTTTCCTAATAAGATCATGATTTGCTTTGTGCCAGGATGACTAGAGGAGATGGTGTTGGTTTCATTCATCAATGTGTTAAGGGGGCAATAGTGGGAATGAAGCATATAAAAAGTGGTTATATCTTTGAAGAAGTTCTCTTGGAATTACATTTTCCAAGGGGCATTGGAATGCCTTGAGAAAGTCCGTTCAGTCATCTTGAGCACATTCCACTATACTTGTCTGTAAAAGAGATTGAAGATCGCCTTCATCTTCAAAATTTGTTTCGTTGTTTAATTCCAAGGTATCATAAAAGGTGGGGTCATCATCCAATTCTTCTGCATGTTGTTTCATTGTGACCATGGCCAGGAAGGCTAAATTTTATTGATTGTTGGTTTGATTTGGTTCATCTATCCAAACACATCTATTCAATGTTGGAGATGGTTTTGCAAAAGGGTAAAGAGATAAATCTTTGACAATGATCCCATTAGAGATCATCATTCCCTAGATATGCAGTCAATGGGGGCAGTCACAGTTGCCAACCATGGCCTTCCCAAAATTAGTGGATAACTTTCCTTTGGGGTTTGTGACTGGAGTATTAGAAAATCCATAGGATACTCGCATGAATCTATCATAACTAGAATGTTTTCCATGACCCCCTTTGGAATGGCGTCCAACTAGTCAACCATTTGCAAAATGGTGTTGGTGGATTGCAGTCCAGTCAAAGATAGGTTTTCCATAACTTCGACGGTCATGACGTTAATGGCAACTCCAAAGTCAGCTAATGTGTTGGGAATTTCTACACCCCTGATTCACACAGTGATCACAAGGCTACCTAGATCACCATATTTTGATAGATGAAATTTTCCAGAAAGAAAGTTTGTTCGCTGACCATTGTAATGTCCCTATTTTCGGGTTCTCTTGCATTGCAGTTGGCACTAACCTTCTAGGTGTGTGTCAACATTATCAGAGGAGTTATTTGATGTTTCTAGTAAGATCAGGTGGTCTGAAGGACTCATATGCCACTTTCGGGTATGATTTTCAGCTTCCGGTGTGGTCTACAAGATTCTTGGAGGGAGCGTCTATTTTTAGTAAGTCACCCAGTCGGGTCCGTTTATCATCTTTCATCATCGGGATCACTCCTACACAGTCAATTTTCGGTTCCGATGCATTTTGGCCATTCTCGCTAATTGGGTGTAATATTGAGCTATATTTAATTAATTTTACTAAGGTTGCCATTTTAATTAAAATATTTAATCGGGCACCTCAGTATTATAGCTCGTTGGAAAGAGAACGAAAAGATTTAAATGATGAGACGCTAAAAAGTGACTTTCAATGCCAAAAATGTTTTAAAAATAAAATAAATCACTTTTCGAAGCAATACGGCTTATTTAATTATAAAGTGATTTTAAATTATATTTTCCAAAAAGTTCCAAAAGGTGCTTATAAAAAGGGAAATTGGGGGAGAAGAAGCTCATTCTTGACCTGATATTTCACGAGAGTTTTCCTTGAGAGTTTAACAAACCCTAGGACGAAAACCCTTGGGTTCTTGGTTGATTGAACGAAAACCCATTTCAACCATCCTTGACGGAGTCACTCAGATTTCGCAAGTGCACTTATTTGGTTCAGATTTCAAAGGTTTGGAATGGAGAATGCATATCTATATTTGCAGGTTTTGTGTTTTGGTTTTCGGAGGATTTTGATGGTAACTTTGTGTGATTTGTAAACAAATACAAATTTACAAAACTTCATTGAAGATCTTAACCAGTGTTGTGTGTGAAGTTGCAATTATAAATCAGATTACAAAGTGCGGTGTGTGGATGGTGAAATTACAAATGATATTAAATGTTTATTGTTATTGTTGAGGGGTCAAACCCTATCCCAGCCGTACCACACTATTTTCCTAAGCTAGCCGTACATCTCTTATTATTAGCTTAAGGAGGATGGTGCAAGTTTGTAGGCTTTATAGCCTTATCTAAGCTGCCATAGTCCTTTAAGGAGAGGCGCTGGCTATTTAAGACTAAATATGCTGATGTGGAGAGTTTGTGGGGCCCTTTATCCACCTAGTGTCACCTTTAGGGGCTTTCAATGAATGTTTGAAGAGTTACGTAAGGATTTGGAAGGAATACCTTGGGGAAATAAATATAGGACGTGGGACTTTGAAGGCTTATACCATCTTTAGTCATTCAAAAGGAAGCGTGGAAGTTTTGGTAGGGTACGTGAGCTGCATATTGATGCTGTTTGAGTTTATTTCTGAGTGCTATCCACACACATTGGATGCTGTTTAGCTTGCTGTATCTCTGTTGGGAACTTTGTATTGCTACAGCACTCTCAGGACTGCAGATTTAATTAGTGTATCAGCATTATACAACTGAATTTTCATCGATATGTAATCAGCTCCAACTCATGGGTTTAATTGGTTGTCTATCTTCTCAAATCAGTAACATATGGTGCATGGTTTCCACTTCATTGTGAGGTCAGGATTCAAGTTATCTTTCCTTCTATTGATGTATTTTTCTGAGTTGTAACAGCTGTATCTAAAGAAAACATTTGCATTTCAGTTATGAGAGGAAATTGGCCAACTGTTTGTTTTAATGTCTATCATTCACAATGAAGTTTTGAATGTCAAATGGATGCTCTATAAACTGCATACTTAAACAAACAATTCATAAACCATACAAACTCAAAAAATTGGTTCAGTGGGCTCCATACCAAGTGTTTGACAAAATGCTTATATAACACAAATCAGAAATCTGTGGCTTAGTAGTGAAAAATCAGGTTCGGGAATCTTACAACCATCCACATGGATGGTATTGGTTTGCTTTTTCTTCCTACCAGGAGTTTTGATATAGATTTGCTTAACTAGTTGATTCAGCTTAGGAAATAAAAAGATTGAACATTGAAGTTCCACTGTTGCAAGCAATTAAAGAACTCCGGAGGGAATTTCAAAGCTGTTGTTTTTAGTCTTTCAGGGAAAGGGGCATGCTCCGGAATAGGTCTAAGTCATGGCTTTGGAATAGCTGGGGTTCTTGCATTGTTGTTTATCCCGATGTTTGATTCCAGAGGAGCTGAGGCAGATGGTCTTGAGTTACTTCTGGAGGAGTTTTCCATAGCAACCCTAGGGGAAGACTTTAAAAGGTCTCCAGAGGGAAACTCCGGAGGAGGGCTAGAAAACGACTTTAAGGGGTCTCCAGAAAAACCATCTTCTGAAATTCTAATACCATAGGAGGACACACCATTGGAAGATGTTTCTATGTCTCCAGAGAACTTGCAGCTAGAGGCCACTTAGAGGAATATATAGGTTGAAACCTAAGTTACCGGGTTCTTCTCAAATGCCCAACGTGCCCGTATGGGTTCTGCTCGGGTACGGGTACGGTTCGCCTGTGGGTTCTCTGTGGGTTCTTCCCAGGCACCCTGGGTTCTCTGTGGGTTCTTTTTGAAGAACCCACAGAGAACCCAGGGTGCCTGGGAAGAACCCACAGAGAACCCGGGCAGAACCCAGGGGAACCTAGGAGAACCCAGGGGAGGGATGCACAAAATGATGTCAAAATCAACTTTTTTAAATATTTTTTTAACTTTAAAAAAATCCAAATGAGTCTATTTCGCCCTAAAAGTGAAATTTGTCCAAGTATGACTAAAAGTGAAATAAAGTTTTTAAATCATAACTCGACAGTTATCAAAGTCTACACATACATCTAATCTTAACTCAATTTATTGTTGATAAATCTGATTTCAACTTAACAAGGTACACAGGGGGTTCATAATACCTAGTGAGTAAGTATAGAACAACATAATAATACTTGACATCTGATTTGTTCAACCAACATCTAAAATATTTAATAATCACCTAGAACTATCCTCTTTCAAGTACTTTCCAATATACGTTAACTAACTTGTAATCATGGTTTAGCAAACAACTTATTTCCTTACAAGATTAAACAACATCCCAATGATCTTAAGTATAAGATGTAGTTTAGATCAGTCTGCAACAAGCAACTATATTCCTCATTACTTCATTTTTGCAATGTTCAACAACATAGATGAGCAATACACAACATAACCCATAAAATAAACTGAATTAGCATAAGTACAACCTTACAAGGTCTGATAATAACTTTTATCAATATGCTAAAATTTCTACCATTACCTTCAATGAGTACTCTAGAACGTCACAATTCCTTTGTCAAACTCAACTAATGCAAAGCCAAGTTGCAATTTACATTTATCCCTATTCCAGTTGAGTATTTTGATTTTCCTTATTGCAAGTTATGAAATATGAGGTATTTTGATATTTTATTTTGTTGTTTATTGGCAATTATCATATTATGAGTATTACTGTTTTTAAATTTTTTTAGTCTTAGAGTTTACTGTTTTAAATATATATATATATATATATATATATATTGCCGTACCGTACCCGGGCAAAAAAAAATTGCCGTATCCGCGTACCCGAACCCCGTATCCGTATCTGAACCCGTACCAGGATCGGCAACTTAGGTTGAAACTACTCTAGAGAATGAACATAGTGAAAGTATATTGGCTTCCTTAGAAACCGTGCAAACTAAGGACGCAACACTACCTCCGAAGATTGAGCAGATTGCAGTTGCATTGGAAGCAACTGAGGATACAACACTACCTCCAAAGAGTGAGCAAATTGGAATTGCATTGGAAACTAAAAAAAAAATGCAGGAAGGAAATGTTCATTAAGAGAATATTTCAACTCCGAAGAGTTTCACAAAAGAAAAAGTATCAATTCCAAGAGCCGGAGAAAGCAATACCTCCTCTTCCTGAGGATTCTCCTTGAAAGCAGCCCACGCCTCCTCCTGAGTAGATAGCGTCTGAACAAGGGGATGACACAACATTGTCATCCAACTCCTCCTGCATAGAAGCCCAACAAGGGGAAAGCCCCAATGCAATCTCCAAGCGACAGAACCCTCCAAAATATATGACAAAGGACCAGCAAGTGCGCCAGGCGACGGAACTCTCCAAGGCAGAACTTCTCATTGCAAAACAACAAGAAATTGAAATGTTAAAAGTTCTTTTGGCGGACAAAGAGGCCACAATTTTGTCACTTCAAGAGCAATTAAATAAACTTGTGGAAACTTCAACTTAAACAGAGACACGAGCAAATCTCCGGAAGGCTATCTCTATAAGGGACGACAAAATTGAGGCTCTCACCAAAAATTTGGTGGGAGCCCTATCAGCATTTATTGAGAAGAACCAAGAAACAAAAGCTGAGTTGATTGCAACCACAAGAAAAATTGTGGAGTTCTTGTGGAATTGTTACAGGAATTGCAAGAGCTACAAAATGGACCTCCAAAGGAAGATAAGCAGGTTCAGACTGAACTGATTTTCTTAAGGTGGTTCACTGTACAAATACTAGAAATACTCGGAACATGCTCATTGTTGCTTTTTGCGATACACAGACTTTGAAATTTCTTGATTGAAAGCTCAAGTAGCCATGCTGCAGAAGAATGGTTATCTCGAGAAACCCAAAATGGAAGCATGCAAGACTGGTGAGATGCTCCTTGCCTATAGGAAACCTACTCACATGTACAATATGTTTTTGAATGAGAAATATTTGAGATGGAAATTGTTAAGGATCTCCTGCGACCTCCCATACAAGCCTAATGATGAATAATTTTTGGCTGCCTTCAAAAGTAGCCCTCCAAACCAAAAGAATCTATTGTGTGAATTCTTCACACATAGATTGTTGTTAGGGGATCGTGTTAAATTCTTTGTTAACATCTTTGTAGGGGAAGTCCAAATAAGATCCTTCATCTCTACATTACAAAATCAATTAGCCTGGCAGGCAAGGACAAACGAGTATAATCATGGAGAAAAAACTGTGAGTTTGTTCACGCGGCACAAAAATTACAAACTTGTAGAATTTAAAGACCAATTTGAAAGAACAGTCAAATATGGAAATATCTGAGAGAAGTATGTTGAAAGTTTTAAACTTTCATATGAGGCCTTGCAAGGTGCTGTCAATATAGTCAAGCCAGCCTTTGACGCATGTGCAGAAAGATACAATCCCCTACCCCAGCACTTGAAAAACAGAGAAATTATTTCCCACACAATTTCATGTTGGTCTCTCCAAATAGCTAAGTCAGTACCGGAAATAATATGTATGTATAAAGATCACTAGAATGGTATGAGGTTCGTGCCTCCACTTCTTTCTCCACCAACCCCTGTGAACGTAGTTTCCAAACAATTTGATTGGGAATTTGAGAAATGAGAAAATATAGTGAAAAGAACTAGAGGATTTATGGATAATGATAAGGAAGATGGTTTCCCCTGGTTCAAGGATTATGATTGCAGCCTTAAGTGAGAGGAACACAACAGGAGGAAAGATGAGGTCAAAAGACAAGCCGCCTCATCTTCCAAGCCTATTGGAGGACCTACAAGATCGTAGGTGTGAAGGAGGATGAGGCTAATTCTGGCCTCATCAATTTCATTGCCAAAGTACCATTTTTCCCCTTGTTCACCTCTTTATTCATGCTAAATTAATGCTTGTCTGAGAAACTATTAATTACTAGGGGTAAAATAGACTGCATATTTCTAGTTTATTTATTGTTGATTAATCAAGACAAAATGCTGATACAATTTTGTTCAAAAGATATATTTTTGTTCTAACAGGGTATCTTGACAACTTTTGGGAAGATCGTGCTCGAACTTCGGAAATGCTCATCAAGTGGTACAAGACTCCACCACATCTTAATAATTCCATAAGTACATCAAACTTGTCTTGCATATAAAACTTCACCTCTGGCCGATCTTGAATGCTCTGGAGAAACTGGAATAACTCAAAGGGGGTTTGAGGTTCCCTTTGCCATTAGGAGGAACAAAGCTTATACTCGTCCTTCCATTGGGCTCAGGCCTCAAATCCATCGAATATCCTACATAACTTTCTGGTAACTCAAAGATGATAGAATCGTCTGTTCCCACGGTTACTCACATCTTCCACTCCTTACGTCTTGCTCCCTCACTTTCTTCATCTTCGTCTGGGAGTCTCTCAACCATCTCAATTTGCACTAGGGGTGCTTCCCATTCATCAAGTTCATTTGATTGCACCGAAGTAGAGGCGATAGATGGTCCTTGGGGTTGAGAAACTATGAACATCCTTGGTAAGTTCCCTAGCACATTTGTTGATTCATTATCTATGGAATTTACTCCTTCCAATGGTGTCATCAGTCTATACAAGTCCTCCAAAGGCGTGAGTGGTTCGTAGGATTCACTCTCCTCGTGTTTCGAGAACATAAGATTCGCTTGGTGGTGTTAATGGAGTGTAGCTCTCTACTAGGTCTTCCTCGTGATCCAAGAAAGCATGCGGGTCCGCATTTCTTAAGTCTAGTCTAACTGTTTTGAATTCTGATCCTTCAATTCAATGAGGTTTTTCTCCTATGCAGGGGAAAACCTTATAGGCAGGTTCTACATTGATCATGAGAATTTCTAAAGGAAATTGAAGGGGTCCATCTCTTTTCTAACCACTCCATGATCTTCATTGTTGTTTCCTTAGGTACGATCTCTTTTCGTTTTGAAGGTGTCCCGTTTTCTAATGCTTTTACTTCTGTTGTTTACTGTTTTTGTTGGAATTTATGTCCTCTTGATACATATTGATTGGAGTGTCAGACTAGGAACAGAAATCTTGTTTGTTGGAAGCTCGTAATTGATGGGGATCCCAATTTTCTTGTTTGTTGTGTTGGACTTTATCATATTGAAGGGTTCCAGATCCCCTTTCGCGACATAGACCTTTCCAAGGTGTAAAAATCAAACTTCTTGAATAAGGTGGATGGCACAGCTTTCATCCTGTGTATCCAAGGTCTTCCAAGGAGCAGATTATACCCCGTATCCTTATCAATGACGTAGAACATGGTTGGCATAGTTTTTGGTCCTAACGATACTGGGAGTGTGATTTTCCCTATGGTTGCAGCCTTTAGATTGTCATATCCGCTTAATGTGTCTCGGGATGCAGTGATGTTGGTGTGACCATAACCTATCCTCTCCAAAAGAGATAATGGAACTACATTCATTGTCGCTCCATCATCGATTAGCGTTCTCTTTATACATGTGTCGTAAATCCACATCTGTAAGTATAATGTAGGATCTCCCTTCTTGGTCAATTCTGCCTCGAAAGGCATTTGTTTTAGGTCGAAGAAAAACCCTGGGTCTTTTAAATCAGAGTTAGGTGGGTTTACATCTAAGTCTACATGGTTGATCTGTTCACTAGGAGGCGGTGTGATTTGGTCCAAGTATTTTAATCCTATTGCTTTCAGGAGCGCATAGCGATGCAACGAGGAGTTTTTGAGAAGGTCAATGAATGAGATGTGCGCATATGTTTTCTATAAGTCTTCGATTAATTCATAGGGTCCAATCTGTGCCAGTATTGATTCCACTACCGAGACCACACTCTCATGAATTTCTTTTTGCTCGTTGTTGAGCTCTGCTTCTTCTCCCTCATCATGCAACATTTCGACCAATCCTAACATCTTGGACTCTCCCTTCGGTCCTAGTTGTATGGGAATATTTGCATCAATACCTTTGGCTGCGTTGTTTTGACCAATTGTTTCCATATTTCTGTGTGTAGGAAATGAATCTTGATAGATTTTCATGTCTGCATTCAGCGGAGCTATTGGCGTTTGTGTTTGTTTTGGTCCTTTGTTGTTATCCGGCATGACCTCTTGCGGGTTCAAGAACATTTCTATGAACAATCGTTGTTGATCTTCCGGCAACCTTGCTATGAACCTATTGTACTCTATGTTGTGCCCCCTGGTCCTATGGAAGGAACAAAATTGATTGTATTCGAAGGGAGGTATTTCGTATCTACCGTCATTTCCATTACCATTTCGGTTCCATGACTGATAATTATCTCTTGGATAATGTGTTGTTTCAAGGACAATCTATTGCGCTAACGTTTGTGGGATAATAATCTCTCCCATTGTAGTCATCCCTTACTTTCTTAACCGGGGATTGATCTGTTACCCCGTCCGTAGTCGCCTTTCTATTATTCTTGAGAATTTTGATAACAGGCGTATTGTTTCCACCATCATCATTTACTAACCGACCATTTGATCCATAA
This sequence comes from Cunninghamia lanceolata, assembly GCA_027924645.1. Classification (NCBI taxonomy): domain Eukaryota; kingdom Viridiplantae; phylum Streptophyta; class Pinopsida; order Cupressales; family Cupressaceae; genus Cunninghamia; species Cunninghamia lanceolata. Next base: position 11,111,110 of record BSBN01000987.1, on the reverse strand, counting down.
GTTCTTCGGCCACTATCAACAGCAGCTTGATCGATTCGTAAGGCACTTTCCAAAGCCTCTTCATAAGACTTGTAGGGCAGTTTTTGAACTTCTTCTCTTGTATCTCTATTCAAAGTGTGCAAGAAGAGATCACATAATTCATGGTGATCCATATTCGAAGCACTTGTAAATGAGTAGAGAACTTGTCTCCATCGAGTGACAAAAATGGGCCACTAGCTCATTGGTTTCTTGCTTCATTGTAAGAAATTCTCAAATTCCTCCTTCACAAGTTTATTCATGTCAAAAACCATGACAAACTCTCCTATTAATTGTATGAATGAGTGTATTGAAGCGTCTGGCAGATGGTAGTACCAATCCAAGGCTATTCCTTCTAATGTCTTTGGAAATATTTTTACGACTCCATCCCAAGGGAGTTCTCTTAAAGCAGTTGTATATGCCTTGATATGCGAATTAGGATCTCCTTCTCCTTTAAACTTTGGGCGATCCGACAAAGGTCACGGTAACGTCAGACTTCTTATCGCCATGTCAAGTGGCTCTTTCAGATATTCCAAATATGTCCCTAAAAAGGCACTTTGCGATTGTGGGGTTGATAACATCAACTCCGTGGGTGGACTTTGATATCCCAACGCCATAGCTTGATTTGCTTGACTTCCTTGTACTTTTGAGTGTTTTGAATTGGAGGACTCCCATTTGGGAATGTGTCGTTACTCCCATTTAGCGAGTAGTAGTTAAGGGAGATTCTGAGATGCCCCTAGTCTTGTTCAACTCTAATGTGTTCTTATGACTTTTACCTACTCTCTAAGATGTGTTGTTCTGCTTCTAGAGTCCTAATTATTTGCACTAATGTTGCAATGACATCTGCGGGTGTAGGGCCTCTTAGCACTTCCTCATTTTTAGGGATCTCTTTTCATGTGTTGTCATGGTTTAGCGCTTCTTCTCGCATAGCGTTCTCATGTTGCTCTTCTCATAAAGCAACTTTTAAGGCCTCTTGAGCATCTTTGGCTTCTTGCAAATTTCTTTCAAGTCGCCTTACTTCATCATCCAGTGAGTACTTGAATTGCTCGTTGATGGTTGGTCTATGTGGTAGATCTCCGACCTCACTTGTACTCTTCTTGCCTTATGAGGCACAGGGTGAATCACTAAATCATATTCCCATGCGTGATTGTTAAATGTGAGAGAACATCTAGGTTCTCTTTTGTCATGTTCGTAATCTGAGTCTTCATAATCATAACAATTAGAGACTGGTGCATTTGGGTCAGGTGGCACATACATGTTGAACGAGGGAGTTTCAGGCTCCCTAGAGGGAATGTTCCCTAAGTTTAAGTCAGGTTCCATCATATTCAGGGATGTCATAAACACCTCAGAATAAATGGAACAAGCGTAGGCGAAGATGGAAAGAACGAAGATGAAAGCAGCAATGATGACGAAGATGGTCGTGAAAGAATGAATGTCTAAAAGTGGGATCTTGCAAAGACACGCGAAAAGCTCAACAAAAGTTTTTGCTCTTCACTTCAAATTCACCAAAATATGTGGTGAATCTGACATCGGGTGCAAAATTGATGATGAATGAATTTTTGAAGTTGAAACGCAAACCACTCATCCTAGAAGGATTTGTAGCTCACGTTGGGTTCACTAAAATATGTACACTCTAAAACACAACTCGATTGCACGGGGCGGTCGAATCAGCTTTGACAGAGCACATGGGACCCTCTCCTTATCATAGGCAAACCTCCACGTCACTCTCGCTCTCGTGGTAAAAGCCAGTCCAAAGGAGGCAAGACACGAGAGCGGTCCTGCTCGCTTGAGAGTTGGACTTCACAAAGAGCGGTTGACTGGTCCTGGAGCCTTTCCTAGGTATTGTTTCTTCTGTGGTATTCAATGACCATTGTAGTTGAGATAATTATATGACTCAAAGGATTACTAGTTATTGTTCTCCTATTTGGATTCAAAAGATTCCAACGTTGAGTGGGTTGTCGATTATTTTCGTTTATGTCTCTTTGAAGTTGAAGTCTTTCTTCAAATCGTTGTATGACTACTCGTGTTTGAAATAGCCTTAGCCTATGTTATTGTTCTTGGATGGTTAATTGATCGTGTTGAGGCCTAGGGTGTAACTTTTCGACTCCTCTAGGATCACCCTCACCCACTCACCCCTAAGCCAATTTAAAACATGCTTGAGTGCAGGAACTTAGGTAATGGCAACTCTATAGTGTGTTTATAATGATTCCCTAGTGAGCCTGAACCGAGAGAGTTGGTTAGAGTTAACCACAAGTTGACTTATGTTTGACTTAGGGTGATAACCTAAGGTTTGCTTTGCTTTGCTTTGAGTTGATTGATTTTGATTGACTTGTGTTGACTTTAGTTGACTTTGATTGACCTCAATTGACCTCGTGATGAAATCGAGGGTTTACTTGAGTTTTCATTTTGTTTTGACCTTAGTTGACCTCGTGATGAAATCGAGGGTTTATGAACTTTGTATAATGCTTGTGTTTTTGTTGTTTTTTGTTTTTGAATGTATGCACTCTATATGTATGCCAGATAATGTTTTCGTTCTTTTTATGGATTTTTGAATGGAAAGTGCTTTACTTAATCTAAAATTCAAATATGAATGCAATTCTAAAATGAGTTTAACTAATGCAATCTTAATCTATGTTTTTGGTATTTTCTTGTGTTTTGAATTCAATTACTCTAGGAAATGAAAGTACTGGGAAATAAACTAATTTAACAATGCAAATTTTATCTATCCTATCAAGGAAATTGCAATATGAAATTACTATCTCCAAGAACAAATTTGGGATTAACTAATTACTACCACAATAAAAAAAACATTAAAGAACCTAGAATGTGTTGACACACGAGCCTCCACTACCCTTAGGAATCCTTGTATCGGCAACCTCTTCATCCTCTTGCAGCAACGGGGATCTCCTCTGGGCAACAATGGGGAAGGGATGCAAAAATAGCTTGAGAAAGCTTCGAAATATGAGCTCAATGTGAGCTAAAGAGCACTATGGTTTGCAAAATGCGCAATGTAACGACACAATGAGAAGCTTTTGGCAAAGCTTTGGCATAACAACACTAAAATAAAAGACTCATAAGTCCTACATGAGCATAAGAATGCTATGTGGAGAGCAAAAACCTGCAAAGCTTGGTTCCACAAATGAAATTGCCTCCCTTTCTGCTTGAGAGAGGGGGGTATTTATAGGTCTGAATGGCACATGAAAGGTGGGAAGGATTGAAGAGTAAACTCATTAGATTGGATAGTGAACTAGGCTAATTAGGGAGTCATGAAGCAAAGATAGCTTATCACAGAAGTACCAATGGAGTCATCAAGAGTCAAAGAGGTGACAAGTATAGATCAAATGGAGTTAATTATGCATGCTTGAAGGAAAGGAATAGTTCACTCTATGTTTGGACCAAAAATTCATGCAAACAGGTAGAAAACCGGAGCAAAACAAAGCTTTTCACGTCCAAACTCCAAGTTAATCCGCAACTGGAAAGACGACAGGGCACCGATGGGTCACCTCTTTTACCAGTCCAAATCGCTCAGGTGCAACCCACAAAGGAGAGGATCTAGGTTGATATGCGGGGTTGGAAGTTGTTAGTTAGGGGATTAAGAAGTGACCTATCTCTGGAACCAAGTCAAAAGGTGGTCAAAAACCAAAACTCCACTTGCAAATGTCAAATCTCCCGAGGGAGATCTTGAAATAATGGGGGGAGATTTGTCCTGAATGATCAAAACTGAAAACTGAAAGTTGGAGATGGCTTGGGAGGTCCCTTGGAGGGCTCCTATAGGTGGGGTGAGATGAAAAACACTGGGGAAAGGTCAATTTAAGCCAAATAGACAAACAAGAGGCTTAGGAACAGAGTCACAAGAACAGAAAATAAAAATCGACAAGTGTCAATAAATGTCGAAAGTGAGGGAGAAGTTAGTACGACAAAAGGGAAACAAATGAAGAAACAAAAGCTCACATGTTGCCAAGAGAAATGTTGTTGAGAAGGCATTATTTTCATGCTTACATGTACATGACAAAGATTACATGTCATCATGGGGTCCTCATGGAGGCTGTGCGTGTGTTTAGTGCTTACACATACAAGGTTTATTTACAGATTGGACAAGATTGATGGGGGTTTCATGAAGTTTTTGAGGGTTGTACCAGCTAGTACAAGGCCGTACCAGCAATGAAGGGTGTGGGAACTTGTGGACTGAAATGCCTTAGTCCTTGGCCTGATTCCAACTAGTTTGGGGGCACCTATGTCTGAGATATGCATTCCTTTAGGGTTGAGGGTGAACAATTGTGTATTGATGGATATATGAATGATTTGGTGGGTTGTGCCTTACTGTCCCAGCTGTACCAGCAGCCGGTAATGACTGTTTTTTAAGTGTTTTCATTTCTTTCATCATTCCACTATTTTGGTTGAGCAATTTAGTAGGATTGAAGGATGTTTGAAAGAGTTTTCGGTTGGGGTTCAGTAAATTTCAGTTTGGGGTCTTGTGGGAGCCTTGATGGAGGTTGTTTTGTCATGCTCTTGCTGTTCTGAAGGTAATTGCAGGTCTGAAACAAACCTGTAGGTGTGGACAGCAGTCTATGTGGCTGCCTATTGATGATTTGTCTCAGTTCACATGTGTTAGACATTAGTTTTCAGTAGTGCTGGGTGATAAGATAGCTTTTGGAAACCCTTGTAGGGTGGTTTCAGTAATCTTTAGTGTGGTTCCAGATTGTACCTTGCTGATCAGACCTGTGATTTCAAAGATTTCAGTGATCTTCAATATATTTCAGCTTATTTGGGACTTACTGCTTCAACTACAGCGACCTTCTTTCAATGGGTCTGCAACTTATCTTGGCAAGTATGTCTTCTAGTGTTACATTTTAGTTAAAATAGTGTTACATTCAGTTAAAATAGTGTTACAATAAGTTGGCAAGTATGTCTTCTAGTGTTACATTTTAGCTAAAATAGTGTTACATTCAGTTAAAATAGTGTTACAGCAGTGTTTTCAGATTTCAGTTCAGAAATAAAGTTATTTGCAGCTCTTGATTATCAATTGTAATCTCATTCTTAGTTGAAATAAATCTTTGTGTTTGTAACCACGGATGGTAGTACTGCCGGTGAATATTAATGCATGCTTCATTTGGTAAGATTTGATGGTTTACCGCCAATCCCCATAGCATTTCATAACTGGCCAAGTCTAGTACTATAGACCATTTTGGTCCAAATCGAGACTTGCACCATGCCAATACCTCGCATACTCATTTTGTCTATCATGCACTCCGCTGAAGAAGTGTAGAAGTGGTCGGCTACGTCGTCTAGTGCATGTTTGTGTTGCACATTACACACTCTGTTGAATAAGCGAGGCATGTGGTTGTGTGGACGTCTGGTGTGTACGTAAACATTTGTATTGTTAGAATATTGTCATTGATGTCAAAGGAAACCTTCTATGTTAGCGCCACAATCTGATTTATGATTTATAGCAAGTGAAAAAGGATAGCAAGTGAAAAGGATAGCAGGTGAAAAAGATAGCATGTGAAAAGGATAACAAATAAAAAAGATAGCATGCAAAAAGCAAAAAGAAAGTAAAAAGAAAGTAAAAGGAAAGCAAAAAGAAACCAAAGATAGAAAGCAAAAAGATAGCATGCTTTATATCTTATTTTAAAGCATTATATCTGTTTTGGAAAGCACCTTATTTTAGAAGCTTTACAACCTTTTTTAAAGGCGCTACATAAAATAAGATAAAGTCTTATTTAAGTATGATTAATGCCATGAATTTAAAATAGAAAAAGACAATGATTAATGTGGTAATTGCAGCCACTTCATATTAAAGAGTTTTCCCAAGATATTTTGTATGTGAATGCAAAAACTACAAGGACAGATTTTTGCATGTTAAGGTGTGTGTTGAAAAAGAAGAATGACTGGAAATTAGTACGCTGAAGCAGATTTGAGTTGTAGATTTTATAACGAGAAAAGAGAAGCAAATTGGCATTAGAATATGATGTGTGATCTATGAGAAGAATATCAGTTGAGTAAAAGGAAAGCTTGCAGTTTTGTATGTGACTGTTTTTCGTCTTTCATTGAAGAAAAGTCACAAGAAGATATTGTGTCTACTGTATTGGAGGTTGGTGCCTCTTACTAAGTCGGTGTTCAAAGGGAGTTCGTGCATCCAATGAGTTGAAGCTCACTTTTGAAACCGAAGATTGGTGTCTTCCATAAGTTGTTGCCTACGTAATTAATAAAAGCAAATACTTTGCCATGGTTTTTTTTCCCGTAAGGGGTTTTCCACATAAAACTGGTGTTCATTCTATTTATGATTCATTTGCATTATCAAGTGTAGAGTATTCAATTTTAAAAAGGGATTAAAATTGTTTTATACTGATTCACCCCCCCCCCCTCTCAATATAACCGTGTGATCTTCAATTGGTATCAGAGCCAAGTTCCTTTGGAGAATAGCCTAACAAGCTTGAAGGTAGATCTTGAGAAGCACACATGGCTAGTCATGATGGATATGGTTTCTCCTCGAATAGGGCTCCTCTGTTTGATGGAAGTAATTATGTGTTTTAGAGCATACGAATGGAAACATATTTGAGTGCTCTTGGTTTTGATATTTGGCAAGTTGTTGTTGATGGTTATACAACTCATGCAACTCCTCCAACTGATGCTGTTGGAAAGAAGCTTAGTGAATGTAATGCCAAGGCCAAAAATGCTATTCTTTGTGGGCTGTCCGAATCTAAGTTCGTGAAGGTGATGCACTGCAAATTTGCAAAAGAAATGTGTGATAAGCTGAAAAATATTTATGAAGGAGACGTCAAAGTTAAGAAGGCAAAGCTTCAAACTCACAAAGGAAAGTTTGAAGGACTCAAAATGGAAGAAGAAAATATTGTTCAATACCTACTTCGTGTGGATGAGATAGCCAATACCATTAGAGGTCTTGGTGAAGAGATCGAAGAATCCAAATTTGTGCAAAAGGTCCTAAGGTCCCTCCCATTGTGATTTGATGCAAAGGTTTCTGCCATTGAAAAAATGAAAGATCTTGACAAGCTAATGAAAGATAAGTTGCATGGGATCCTAACCGCCCATGAGATGAGAACTGTTGATCAATCATCCAAAAAGAGGCAGCCTTCAAAGCTTCAAGGAAAGGAAAAGACAAGGATCATGAACCCAGTGACAGTTCAAATGATGATTCAAACAATGAAGAAGCCCATTTCATGAGAAGGCTGAAGAAAGGATCGTGAAAGTACAAAGGCAAGTTACCTTTCAAGTGCTTCAATTGCGGAAAGGTGGGACATTTTGCTTCCAAATGTCCATATACAAAGAACGAGGACAGCAAAAATGAGAAGCCTAATCACTTGAAAAAGAGGTATCAAGAGAAGAAAAAGTTTCAAAAATCCACGAAGTCTCTACTCCAAAAATCACAACAGCTCATCAGATGATAGTAATGGAGAATCTTCTACAGAAGAGATCTTATTCGTGGCTAAAGAGGAAGACACTCTTGAAAATGAAGTCAAAGAAGAAGGAGAGCAATATGATGAAGACGAAGGAGAAGTGGACCTCGAAGCCGAGCTCATAAGTGCTCTAAGTGAAATCAAAAGACTCAGAAAGAAGAATCAAAATCTGAAATTGCAGCTGCAAGAAGAAAATGAATCAAAGGTCAAAGCATCACAAACTTTTGAGGAAGATGAAAAGAAAATTGTAGATCTGAAAATTCAGATTGAAGAGGCCAAAAGGATTGAGGAAGAAGTGAGAAATCTTTTGAAGATGAAAGAACAAAACTGTGAAAAACTAGAATCTGAAATTGTTTCTTTGAGGAAGCAATTGGATAAAGTTGTGACTCAAGCAAACAGGGAGTTGAAGAATGAAAAGAGTGCAGAAACTTTGAACAATATCATCAATTCTCAAATGTATACATTTGATAAAAGTGGCATTGGTTATGAAGAAGGCCAAAGTTCCAAAGAAGCTAAAATATCCAAGAAAACAAATGAAGATAAACAGAACAGTAATGCACATAGTCTCAAAAGTGAAGGAAACAAGGTAAAAGAAAGTCATAAGGCAAGCTCACATTTTGAAATTACAAATAATGTCTTCAAAAAACCTCTTCCATCCAGACAAGCTCAAATAACCAGGTTTCATAACTCTTTATGGTTATTGTTTTTCATGCAATCATTTTGGTCATAAGGTTATGGATTGTAGGGTACATACAAGAAATAATTTCAGTCATAGAGGTAGGGTTATGGAGAATATCCTAGAAATAATTCTACATGTAAAAAGAACAAGAATCAAGGTTTCATGAATAGGAATCTGAATTCTTTTTCCCCTTTAATGAATTTTAATGTCATATGCTACAAATACAATAATTTTGGTCATACTGCAAGGGTTTGTAGAAGTAATTTTGCAATCTTCTAAACAAAATGAGAAGGAAGAGAAAAAGGCCAAGGAAAAGGAAAAAAATTCAAAAGTTTGGAGAAAGAAGAAAGCAGAAGAAAAAGAAAACTCTATGATCGTTCAAACAGTGCATGCACAGAATGAATGTATTAGAAATTAATCTTTACTTAGTGAAGATTATTTTATATTTTTGTATTTTATTAATTTTGGTGTTTTATCCCCACATGTCGGATAACACCTCTTTTATTCCTTCTGCAGGAATAATCTATATTTTGGTAGATTCCTCCTTAAGAGGAAACATGTGGCACACACCTTATGCAAGGTGGCATATGAGAGTTACGCATAACTCCATTCTTCACCTCTATTTAAGAAGTGTCTCCTCCTCTCTTTCAAGATATATTCTCTTCACAAATATCTTCTTCTTCTTCTTCATCTTCTCATTTCTCTCATTGAGAAGCTTCTCAATATCTCTGTAATCTCTCTTTTTTGGCTTCTTGCCACTTGCATATTCAAGGGGGTTTTTCTTTGTTTTTCCCCCTTCACAATCTTGGTGTTGGTCTCTCCTTGGTGCAATCTACAATCTGGTATTTCTCGTGTTTGTTTAATTGCTTTGCATGTTTGATTAGTACTTTTGATCCTGCAATTTCCCTTTACATGGTATCAGTGCTTTGGAATACTAATCTTTCTGTGCAAGTTGTTGTTGCATCTGCAATTTGTTGTGTGACCTTGGAGACCTGTTATCTATAACAGAGAGAAGAGAAGAATCTCTCCTAAAAAAAATATTTTTATTTGTTATCTTTTTCCTAATCTAGGGTTTATAAAATATCCATGTTCCTGTAACTTTCCTAATTTTTTTTACAAAAAATTGACATAGCTTGTAAAAATTTTAAGATCTTTGCAAAATAATCTATTTTCCTTTTAAAAAAATTTACATGCTTCATTTTATTTTATTTTTAAATTTCTACAAAGTTTTAAAAAAATAATTTGTTTTATAGGGGCTTAGACTCCATTGAAATTCTTTTTAAATATAAAACTAATTTTTATTAAACAAATACTTTTTTTAAAAATCTAATAAAAAAAACAAAACTTTTTTATTTTACAAAATTAAAAACTTTGAAAAATTTTCAATTTTTTTTAGGGCTTCCTAAGCCCTAAGGGCCTCGGCCCTTCTGTTTTTTGGTAAATCTTAAAAAAACTCTAAACCGAAATTAGAAAAAACTAAACAAAATTTTTTTTTTTTTTGAAACTTTAAATTAAAAATTTCCATCAATTTTGTTCGAGGCCTTTGGGCTTGCCAGGGGGAATCACCCCCGCCCGACCCCTCCTGCGCAACAGCCGCTCAACCGTCGGACCCTGCTCCCCCTCTCTTCCTTTTGTTTGCCCCGCAGCCGCTATAAAAAAATATTCCGATTTTGTCCTCGAGTGAATTTAATGTCTCCCCGAGATTCACATTCTTTTTTATATTGAATCATGGGCGACTCCTGATAAATTGTTTAATCAAAACTTGAAAACTACTTGTCGCGTAATTGATCCATTCTATCTTATTTTAGAATTGGAGCATATAATCTCACATCAGAGTTGATGAATGCTCTCCAACCTAAATGAATTTGGGATTAATTTATTGAAGGAGCAAGTAGAAAACATGTTGTTTGTAATTTCTAATTTCCAATTTAAAATCGGTTTCTTTCTTTATAAAAAAAAGTTTCTTTTTAAAAATTTAGCATATAATCAATTAATAATTTTTTTTTTTTGAATATTCTATGCCCTTTTAAGGGTTTCATTACATATGTAATTTTTTTTATTTATTAAAGTTTCTATTTGTTATATAAAATTTATTTTATTATTAGATTTTTTATATTATAAATCTTTTTTAATAAGTTTTTTAAAATAATTCTTATAAACTTTTTTTAAACTAGAATATAAGTTTTAAAAATTTGTATTTTAATTAGGGCATTTTTAAAAAAAAAATTGCCTAGGTACTTTTTTCAAAAAAAAAAATTTGCCTTTTATTCAACTATTTAGTTTTTTTAAAAATATATCTATATTTTGCCTTTTACTTAGGTATTTAAGAAAAAAAAATTACATTGTCTATATAATTAAACATTCCTTAAACAAAAAATTATTTAGTCCTTTTACAAAAAATTAACCATTTGTTCTAAATAAGGCATTCTTCTTAAAAAATTTAGGCTTTTTTATGGAATTTAGTTTTTTTTTTTCAAAACAATTGCCTTTTCTTTTCTAAAATTAGGCATTTCTTAGAAAATTGCCTTTTTTTTTCTTTCCGAAATTAAGCATTTTTCAAAATGTTTTTTAAAATAATTACATATGCACTTTGTTATTGGACTTGATCAACCCAATAACATTGTACATGTAAGGTGATATCTTTAATATGTTCTCTTCTTATTTACTTATAAAAATTTAAGGGGATATTCATGTAGTTCGGAATGCATGAATATCGTCTTGTACTATTTTTTTTTTAAATTTATTTGTTAAGGTGGCTTCATTTGTGCCCCTTTCTTAATCAACACTATTTGTGTTAAATTATCATTATAATTATCAAAATATTTAATTCAAATCTAGTGTTTCCTTCTCAACTATTGTGTTGCTTTGTTGAAGGGAATTTGATATTAAAAGCTTTCTGATGTTGTGCCTCATTAATTTGCCTTCTTATGGATTTCCTCCATAGTTATTAAAAGCTCAATGAAGCTTCTGCCTTCTTGATGGTTTTATCCCATCTATACAATTTTTTTGCGAAGTCCAATGCTTCATCTAGTCTCAATGGAGTCCTTTTTTATGCGCTAGACGCATTTGCAGTAATGTTGCATAGGGAGCCCTATCTATATTGAATCTTATTATTTATCAAGTCTCATTGGAGTTTTTTTTGTGGACCCATGGAAAAATCTTCCATCCACTTTGATGATATGCACTTACTTCTTATGAACTTAGATCTGTTCCTATTTAATGGGGATCAAGTTCTTGAAAAATTTTAATGAAGGCAATATGGTTGTTATACCATTTTTAGGACTATTTTAAAAGTCCTCCAATATTTAAAAAGGTCGAATGGTTGTCATACCATTTTGAGTCCTTTATTATTCTAATTCTTCATAAAGGCACTATGGTTTTAAAACCATCTTTAGGACTTTTTTTTTCAAAGTCCTTGATTTTGAAACTTAAAATGATGGCACTTTCTTCTCTAGGACTCTTTTCAAAGTCCTTTATTATTAATCTTGATACAATTTCCCTTTACAATCCAACAAATGTTATAGTGAGAGGAAACCTAGATCTTTTATTGCTATGTCTATATTGACATTTGGGCTATAAGCCATGATTGGTGCTACCATTTCCTAGCACTCTTATTCAAATCTTAAGGTTGTTTTATCTACATTGGCTTACTTTTATGTTAGCTAAGCTAACTTTTGCCTTCTTGGCTTTATGACTTAAATTTGGATTCATTTGATCCACAATTTTATTATCCACTATGCATTTTGTATCTTTTTCTATGATTATACTAATTCAAGTTTAGGAGATGATCCCAATGATGGGAAATCTATTTGTGGTTATGGTTTCTTTGATGAAACAGGTTCAATATCTTGGCAGCACAAGATCCATCAATCCTCTTCTCTTGGCTCTAAAGGAGCTCACTATTCAGATTGTTCAAAGGCATCTATACAAGCACTTTGGTTCACAAAAGCATCTATACAATTATTCTCAAGACTTCTTGAAGACTTGGCTCTACATCAAACTGCATCTAAACTTCTCTTCAAGCTTCTTTCTTAAATTCTATATTCTTATTCATTGTAAAGGCTTTTATGCAATTCATGTAACATATAATCATCCTTTGATGGATTTATTGTAAATCCAAGTAAAGCTTAAGGGGGGGTATTAGAAATTAATCTTTACTTAGTGAAGATTATTTTATATTTTTGTATTTTATTAATTTTGGTGTTTTATCCCCACATGTCGGATAACACCTCTTTTATTCTTACTGCAGGAATAATCTATATTTTGGTAGATTCCTCCTTATTAGGAAACATGTGGCACACACCTTATGCAAGGTGGCATATGGGAGTTACGCATAACTCCATTCTTCACCTCTATTTAAGAGGTGTCTCCTCCTCTCTTTCAAGATATATTCTCTCCACGGACATCTTCTTCTTCTTCTTCATCTTCTCATTTCTCTCATTGAGAAGCTTCTCAATATCTCTGTAATCTCTCTTTTTTGGCTTCTTGCCACTTGCATATTCACAGGGGGTTTTTCTTTGTTTTTCCTCCTTCACAATCTTGGTGTTGGTCTCTCCTTGGTGCAATCGACAATCTGGTATTTCTCTTGTGTTTGCTTAATTGCTTTACATGTTTGATTAGTACTTTTGATCCTGCAATTTCCCTTTACAGAATGCGATCAATGGTACATTGATAGTGGCTGCTCAAGACATATGACGGGTGACAGAAGCAAATTTCTCACTTTGAAAAGAACGAATGGTGGAACAGTAAGGTTTGGAGACAATGCTTCAGATAAGATTTCAGGTAAAGGCACTCTTGTTCTAGACAATGGAAGAACAAAAATTGAAAAATGTTTTATTTGTTGAAGGTTTGAAACACAATCTTCTTAGTGTGAGCTAGATGTGTGACCAAGGACACACTCTTACTTTCAATTCTGAAGGATGTGAAATAAGTAAAGCAAGCAGATCCATTGCTGAAGCTAGTAGAGCAAACAACAATCTCTACATTCTTAATAATATCAAAAGTGAGAAGTGTTGTATGACTCAAGTAGATGAAAGCTAGTTGTGGCATAAGAGATTGGGGCACCTAAGTTTTGACAACCTTGTTAAGATCAGCCGCAAGTAAGTAGTGAGAGATATGCCAAAGCTCTCAAAACCTTCAAATATAATCTATAAAGAATGTCAATTGGGGAAGCAAACTAGAGGAAGCTTCAAGTCCAAGGAGTATTCTACATCAAAGCCTTTAGAGCTGATTCATACAGATTTATGCGGGCCAACCAGAACAAGAAGCATGCAAGGTGAAAGATATTTTATGCTATTAATTGATGATTTTTCTAGAATGACTTGGGTTGCTTTCTTGAAGGAAAAATCTGAAGCCCTTGACAAATTTAAGGCATTCAAAGCCTTAGTGGAGAATGAGATTGGCAAGAAGATCAATTGTCTTCACTCAGATAGAGGAGAAGAATACTTCAAGTGAATTTGAAAATTTCTGGAAAAGCATGGCATAAAAAGACAGTTTTCAGCTGCAAGAACACCACAACAAAATGGTGTAGTTGAAAGAAAAAATAGGACTGTTCAAGGGATGGCTAGAAGCATGATGAATGAGTTCAAAGTTCCTGATTCCTTCTAGAGAGAAGCAGTTCATACTGCTGTTATATTCAGAACCGTGGTCTAATCAGAGTAAATGGTAACAAGACTCCTTATGAATTATGGAAAGGTAGGCCAGCATCTGTGAAGTACTTTAAAGTGTTTCGCAGTCCATGCTATATTAAAAGAGACGAAGACACCTAGGAAAGTTTGATTCTAAAGCAGATTAAGGAATTTTTCTTGGATACTCTTCAAAGAGTAAAGCCTACAGATGCTATAATAAAAGGTTGCACAAAGTTGTTGAAAGTGCGAATGTAAAAGTTGATGAAGAAAGAAATCTTCCAGAAAAGATACATGAGGATGAAGAGGAGAACAAAGAAGACAAAGAAAATGAGGAAGAAAAAGAAGCTGAAACAGTTGAACAAAAGACACCAACAAAGACATCATCTAAATTTATACAAAGAAATCATCCAAAAGAATTAATCATTGAAGATGGTAGGACAAGAACAACAAGAAGGATGGTAAATTATTCAGAAGATGAAGATATATATTTGCTGTCCAAAATTGAACCCAAAAGCTTCAAAGAAATAGCTGAAGCTAAGTATTGGATAGAGGCTATGGAAGAGGAGCTTGATCAAATTGAGAAGAATGAAACTTGGGAACTTGTTCCAAGACCCAAGGTTAAAAATGTAATCGGTACTAAATGAGTATTTAGAAATAAATTGAATGAAGATGGCCAAGTTGTAAGGAACATGGCAAGACTTGTATGAAAGGGATATGCTCAAGTTGAGGGTATTGATTTTGAAGAGACTTTTGCTCCAGTTGCTCGGATGGAAGCAATAAGAATGTTCTTAGCTCTTGCTAGTTTCAAAAATTTCAAAGTCTATTAGATGGACATGAAATCAGCCTTTCTGAATGGAAACTTGGATAAAGAAGTTTACATTGAACACCCTGATTGATTTATTGATCTCAAAAACTCAGAACTATGTTTGCAAGCTAATGAAGGCACTCTATGCGCTGAAAGAAGCCCCCAAGGCTTGGTATGCAAAATTAGACAAGTATCTACAGCAACAAGGCTTCAAAAGAGGTATTGCGGACAGCAATCTCTATGTCAAGAATGAAGGTGATTACATGCTGATTATTGTTGTTTATGTTAATGATATTAATTTTGGAGGCAACAATGAAAAGATGTGTCAAGAATTTGCCATTAACATGCAGGAGTTTGAAATGTCTATGCTTGGTGAGTTGTCTTACTTTCTTGGTTTGCAAATTTTACAATCAGATAAAGGCATATTTATTTCTCAAACCAAGTGACATTAAGGAGATGTTGAAGAAATTCAGGATTGAGAACTGCAATCCTGTGAGTACCCCCATGGTTACAGGATACAAGTTGAGCAAGGATGATGAGTCCCCTGAAGCTAATCAAACTTTGTATAGGTCTATGATTGGAAGTTTATTGTATGTAACAGCTACACAACCTGATATTATGCAAGTTGTTTGGTATGTGGTTCGATTCAGGCTGCAACCAAAAAACAAATTGCAGATATCTTCACCAAGCCACTTCCAAAGGACACTCATGTGAATGCAGTAAAAAGGATATTCAAATATTTTAAGGGCACTATGGATTTTCAGTTTATGGTATCCAAGAGGTGAAGATTTCACCCTCACGGCTTACACAGATGCATATTGGGCCAAAAGCATTGATGATAAAAAGAGCACGAGTGGAGGTGCATTCTTTCTAGGAGATTATCTTGTTTCATAAGAAACAAGCATCTATTTCTTTGTCTACAACTGAAGCTGAATACATTGCAGCAATTTCTTATTGCACACAAGTTTTATGGATGAAGCAGACTTTGAAGGACATTAAGGTAGAGTACGAACATCCCTTCTCTATTTTATGTGACAATACGAGTGCGATTAACATTTCCAAGAATCCAATTATGCACTCCAGGACAAAAACACATTTCAATTAAGTATCATTTTTTAAGAGAGCAAGTTGTTGATCAATAGGTGAAGTTAGAGTATGTTGCAACCAAAAAACAGATTGCACATATCTTCACCAAGCCACTTCCAAAGGAAACTTTTGAGTACCTGCGGAACAAGTTGGGAGTGATATCACTTTCCTCCAATCATTGAGTAGAAGTCTAGTTTTAGAGGGAGTTGATTATTGTCATATCATACAGCTCTGTGTAAAAGAAGTTTCAGAACAGTAGATTATTCCTTTTCCATTGATGTCAAAGGGGGAGAATTGGAGATAGGGGGAGCAATGAGGCAGGGGGCACAATTTAAAAAGTATGAAGTTGCCATCAATGACAAAGGAGGAGATTGTTAGAATATTGTCATTGATGTCAAAGGAAACCTTCTATGTTAGCGCCACAATTTGATTTATGATTTATAGCAAGTGAAAAAGATAGCAAGTGAAAAAGATAGCAAGTAAAAAAGATAGCATGCAAAAAGCAAAAAGATAGTAAAAAGAAACCAAAGATAGAAAGCAAAAAGATAGCATGCTTTATATCTTAATTTTAAAGCTTTATATTTGTTTTGGAAAGCACCTTATTTCAGAAGCTTTACAACCTTTTTTAAAGGCGCTACATAAAATAAGATAAAGTCTTATTTAAGTATGATTAATGCCATGATTTTAAAATAGAAAAAGACAACGATCAATGTGGTAATTGCAGCGACTTCATATTAAAGAGTTTTTCCAAGATATTTTGTATGTTAATGCAAACACTATAAGGACAGATTTTTGCATGTTAAGGTGTGTGTTGAAAAAGAAGAATGACTGAAAATTAGTACAGTGAAGCAGATTTGAGTTGCAGATTTTATAACGAGAAAAGAGAAGCAAATTGGCATTAGAATATGATGAGTGATCTATGAGAAGAATATCAGCTAAGTAAAAAGGAAAGCTTGCAGTTTTGTATGTGACTTGTTTTTGTCTTTCATTGAAGAAAACTCACAAGAAGATATTGTGCCTACTGTATTGGAGGTTGGTGCCTCTTACTGAGTCGATGCTCAAAGGGAGTTGGTGCTTATAATGAGTTAAAGCTCACCTTTGTAACCGAAGATTGGTGTCTTCCGTAGGTTGTTGCCTACGTTATTAATAAAAGCAAATACTTTGCTGTAGTTTTTTTTCCCGTAAGGGTTTTCCACGTAAAACTAGTGTTCATTCTACTTATGATTCATTTGCATTATCAAGTGTATTCAGTTTTAAAAAGGGATTAAAATTGTTTTATACTGATTCACCCCCCCTCTCAATATAACCGTGTGATCTTCATGCATTGCATTCAATGTTGTAGCAGATTGAGTAGAAGTGTGATTCGAACACCATATGCTCTCACCTTGCCCACTTCAAGATCTTGGTGATCAGAAAGTGTTTCAAAGACTGCATGTCCTTTGGATTTCAGCTGACATTATTTTCGAAAAAAATAGGGTTGTAATTACACAAGGTACTTCCTTTTATTGGTGGATGATTTCCCCAGAAAGATGTGGGTTAACTTCTTAAAGAAATCTGAATGCTATGGTGCCTTCCTCAAAATCAAGGCGTTGATGGAAACATTCACAGGGCATCGGATCAAGACACTACAGTCCGACAATGGGGGGAATTCACCTCCACTCAACTTAAGGAATTATGTGAAAAAGAAGGTACTCGGCACTAGTTGACAGCACCATACACTCCGCAACAGAATGGAGTAGTTGAAAGGCGTAATAGGACCATCATGGAGTAGTTGAAAGGCGTAATAGGACCAACAGAATGGAGTAGTTGAAAGGCATAATAGGACCATCATGGAAATGGCACAATGCATGATGCACAACAGGAACGTTCCCTACCAGTATTGGGGAGAAGTTGTTAACACAATTGTTTGTATTCTGAACAGATGTCCATGCAAAGCTTTGCAGAAAATCACACTGGAGGGAGCTTAGACCGGTCACAAACCTAAGGTAACTTCATTCCATATTTTTGGTTCAACGGCTTACACTTTAGTTCCTGAACAAAAAGGACATAAACTAGACCCCAAAAGCATCAAGTATTTCTTTGCTGGTTATAGTGAACAGTCTAAGGCATACAAGCTTATTGATATTTCCACTAACAAGGTCATTGTTAGTCAGGATGTTGATGTAAAAGAAACAGAGCCATATTTTTCAAATGTTCAACAAGAAGTCAATGAAGATATTGAATCTAGTATTATGATACCATTGAAGGAGGAACCCTTTAGTTCATCAGGTCAACCCACAATTCAATTTGTGGCTTGTTCTACACCGCGTCTCTATCAAACACAAAGAACTAAAAACGTTTCCACTCCAAGTAAGACTCCAAAGAACTTGCCTTCTCAGCATTCCCCTGAGGCACACCAAAAACCTAAATGGTATTACTTCACTATGGCAGGTGTACGTGTGGATGAACTTCCTACATCAAGTGAATGTCCTCGGAGAAAAGGCCCAACAGTAACTAGTTTACCTATTGAGCATAGTCATTTTGCACTATCTTCTGATCATTTTCAAGTTTCTGAACCACAAAAGCTTTCTGAGGCACAAGGGAAACAAGAATGGGAAGCTGCTATGAAGGTGGAATATGATGCATTGATGAAAAATCAGACTTGGGAATTGCTTGAATTGCCTCCAGATAAAAAACCCATTGGGTGTAAATGGAGGTCAAATGCAAAGTGGATGGTTCATTGGACAAATACAAGGCACATCTCATTGCTAAAGGATGTTGTGCAACAAGAAGGTATAGAGTTTGAAGAGATGTTTGCTCCTATGGTAAAGATGGTCACATTCCGATTACTTTTCTCCATTGCTACTCGATTTGGTTGGAAGGTGTATCAAATGAATGTCAAAAGCGCCTTCTTGAATGAGGACTTGGATGAAAAAGTCTACATGGTGCAGCCTAAGGGTTTTCAGGTTCCTAGACATGAACATATGGTTTGCAAGTTAATTAAGTCCCTATACGGACTTAAGCAAGCTCCTCAAGCTTGGTATTTGAAAATTGACAAACACCTAAAAGATATTGGATTCAAAAGAAGTCTTTCTAATCCAAATCTTTATGTCAAAAGCAATGGTAATGAGATTGTAATTGTTATTGTATATGTTAATGATCTTGCCACCACGAGTAGCACAAACATTGCAGTTCAGCAAGTAAAATCAGAGTTGTGTGCAGCTTTTGGCATGTCAAATCTAGGCCTCCTACATTATTGCCTAAGGATTGAGTTTTGGCAATCTGATCACAGAATCTTCATGGTTCAGATCAAATATGCTGAGTCTTTTGGAGCGTTTTGGGATGGCAGATTGTAACTCTTCTACTACACCCATGGAGGCCAAGCTGAAGTTGTTAGCCTCTGATGGTTCACCCTCAATCGATGAATCACACTACAGACAGTTGGTGGGCAACTCAATATATTTGACAACCATTAGACTGGATTTTTGCTTTGTTCTTAGCTATCTCTCTCAGCTTCTCTCAAAACTGAAGCTCACTCATTGGATAGTTGCAAAGTGAGTTTTGCAATATGTCAAAGGTACTCTTGACTTTGGCATACTCTACCAAAGGACAAAAGATTTTGGTTTAATTGGGTATACAGACTTTGATTGGACAAGATTTGTGGATACTCGGCAGTCTACAACCGACTACATCTTCTCCCTAGTTTGAGGAGTAATTTCTTGGCAAAGTAAGCTTTAGCAAACAATAGGTTTATCATCCACTGAAGCTGAATACAAAGTAGTTGTGAGTGCCAGTTGTGAAGCAGTTTGGTTACGCAAAATCTTGACAAATCTTCAACTTCCTCAACATACTCCAACACCACTTTTCTCCGATAATTAGAGAGTATTGAAATTGGTGAAGAATCCAGTGTATCATGCTCGAACCAAACATTTTGAGATCCATCATCACTACATTCGACAACTGCTAGACTATGAAGACATCTCCCTCCACTTTTGTTCTTCTCAAGAGCAGACTATTGATTTAATGACTAAACCACTGGGTCTTGGTTACTTTGTCAAATTTCAAGACAAGCTTGGTGTTGTTTCTGGTTTAGTCATTAAAGGGGGTATTAGTATATTAATGTAATAAAGTGTATTTAATTAGGCTGGTAGTTAGGTGTACTTAGGTATAGTTGTTTATGCAGGTCGTTGCAATAGGTTGTACCATTAATAATGGTAGTTGTAATAGTAACTTTCATTACTTTATAAAAATGTTGCTTTCACTCATTGTGAAGCAAGCCTTCTTGCAAATTTCTCTCATCTCTCTTCTTTGCCAGCTTTACTAACATGTCAAAGGTTTGGAGCCTACTCAGAACTCTGTCTGCATTTTTAAGTGCTTCCAAAATTGTGTCAGCAATTCAAGTAGTTCTAAGAATCATTGAAATTGTCGACAGAGCTTCCTTTTCAAAGTTTACCTTTAAATTCGGCAAAGACATCCTTTATTTTGAAAACTTTCCTTTCATTAAGCCTTCAAATGTTGTCGGCATTGTAGAGGTTTTGAGAACTTTGAAAATTGCCAACAAATCCCTCTTGAACCTTGTCAGTGATTTCGAAGGTTTTGAGAACCCTGAAAAACGCTAACACTGGTTTTCTTTCTTTACAAAGATATTTGCTCGTCTCTTGTTCCACTTCGGATCGAGGCTTTAAGGACTACAAAGAACCTTGTCAAGGGTTATGAGAACTACCAAAAACGCTAAAACTTGAAAGTTAGTTAAGGCTCATCGATGATTTAGAAGGTTTCAAGAACCATGAAAATGCCAACAAACCTTACACGAAGCCTTTGTCAATGGTTTGCAATGTTCGAAAACCATAAAAACGCTGGCACTTATAAAATGAACCTTTGTTGGGGTTATTGGAGGTTTCAAGAACCATAGAAAATGCCGACAAATTCTACAAAGGTTCAAAAGGCCCGACAAAAGTTAAATAACCCCAGACTTAGAAATTTTTCTAGGACTTTTTGCAGCTTCTAGCATATGATAGGAACATGGGGGAAGGCAAGGAACAACCAGGCAAAAAATGACCAAAGGAAATCCCATTAAAAGAATTCTTAGATTGGTTATAAATGACGGGCAAAACATCTCTAAGGCAACAAAGGGGGCACCAAAAGCAAATAAATTTGCGTTTGTTAAATTGGGTCCCAACACTATTAAAACTGAAAAGAAATACACTGCACTAGCTCAACACTCTAATATGCTCTCTCTATCTTTTTCAGAGTTGCGCCCTAGGTCTCTTTCTTAGAACAAGTGAGCTCTAGGGTTTACAATGAAAAATCCCCATCTCAATGGAGATCCTATATTAGGAGAAGAGAAACCCTAACCTAAAAAAACTAAAGCAGAAAAGCATCTTGTTCTAAAATAAGAACAACAGCTAACTCAGAATTTAGAATTCGATCTAAATATAAGAAAAACAAGTGTTGTCATGCTAAAAGACAGAAGAACTGTGCTCAGCTAAAAATAAGAAAAGTAAAAGCAGAAAACTGAATACTGTACTAAATTTGGTGAGTGCACCCTGCTGAAGGAGAACAATTGCCAAGCAACTGGTACAGAAAACTAACATTCTTGACTTGACAGAAAGTAATGATCATTATTTTGTTAATGTTGTATTACGACTGTTGGCAGTATTCTCAAGACACTAGCCACTGAATTTGGCCTGAGGGCATATAGTGAACTTTGTTGTGAATATTGTTAAACTGATCTATATCCTTTGCATGTCTAGATTACTGCTTTTCATTACCATTATAGCAGCATACTAAATGATATAGCATTATCAGACACATGCAATCATCTATGACAAAATGAGAATGTTCCAAGGCATTATAAATGTAGTTAGTGGAGAGCATAGAACTATATTGTCTTGTATCCCTACTCTTGTTTGCTTTAATAATGAGCAAACCATGAGCTCGCCGTTGTATGGGCTGCAACATGTATTTTTATACCAAGGGCTGATTGTTCACATAATCATTGAGTACATATGTCTGGCTTGTCATTATCTTAAGATAATTCTTGTAAAGTTAAACAATTGGATATGGTATCGCATTTTAGAGATCGTAAGAATAAAAAAAGTGACAGTGACCAGTATCATGTGATACTAAAAAAAACGGGAAAAAGGGGCTTAGTTTGGTTATTGTAAACCCTAGCATGAAATAAGAGACTTGGCATTATTGACAAATTTTATTAGCATTAAATTGATATTACACTAATGTATCTAATCCTGCTGTATGGAAAATGCATAACTCAGTTTACTACAATTGTCCTTCAGATTGGATTATATAACAGAAACTAAGACTATGACCTAATGGGATAACCACGGAGATTTTCCTTTAGATGTTTGGTTTGCTTACACAAAAGTAACTCGCTGTTATGAATGAATATTGAATTATGATTCACGATCCTGCTGCCCTGTCATTGTCAATTGTAATTGAGAAAAAGTGGAATATCTCCTTAAGGAAAGGGTAATTGAGATATCTTGCAAGTTGCAATCATGCATGGTTGACTGAAAGGGAAGCATTGTAGTTACCAGATCTGGTTCAAATCTGGTCCACTCCGTAATTTTTGGACCAGCTGCATTTGTCTGATTTGGCTTGGATTTTTCAATTGCTATAAAAATTTGGCGAGTTTCGGGTTTCCAAATTTTTTTACCTCCCGACCAAATCAAGTTTTTCAAACCTGGTAACCATGGAGAGCATGCAGCCAAAGATGGATGAGTATATGGCATCCATCTACCTTAGTACAGGATTAACGAACTTCATAACTAAAAATATCTACATGTCTTGAGACCATACAATAACCTTGTATTTGATTTTGTTTATCTGTGAGATATAAGTAAAAATATGAAATGTCTTACTTAATGCTTCTGGTATGGTGCTAATAATACTTAAATGAAAGACCAATGGCAAAAGGAGGGAGGAAATCAGAACCTAAGATTGGAATTTATGATTTATAAACCAATGGAAATAGGCCTGAAAGGAATAAGGTTCCTGATTGGATCCATCACTCATTGATATGATGCTCAAAGTACCCTAGACCTCATTATATGGCTGTTGTTGAGTGGAGTTGTCACGCAAGTGGCAAAGGGCACTCAAAAGAAATCCTGATCTCTTAAGACAACTAACGGGACTTGTAAAACTAAACAAACAACTAGTCAAAGACTCAAAACTTAGTGATTAGGGAACTCTAAGAAACAGATATCTGTGATAGTTGGATATAAAGTTTAATCTTTAAAGCTCAATTTGGAATTTGTGCAATGTGGTAATCCCCACTCTACTTAAACATCAAATGGTTTAATGGTCAAACAGTCGATGGCAAATTTACACTCCATCCACATGCAAAAGTAGTAAATAGTTGTCCTATTTTTATTGGCAAAAATTTAACTTTGACTACTATTGAAATGCTTGATGTTTAAGAATAGCTGGCAATCCCTTACTGATAAGAACTGAAAGATATATGGGCTATTTTTAGGGAATTGGATCGTTACACATCCTCCACTTTAATTAAATTGCAATTACAGATACTGATAGGCTACCCCTGAGATCACATAGAAGCCGCAGGAAAACAAGAAATCTAAGTACATTCAAGCAAAATTAAAATTCATTAGGAATGATAATTTTAATCACACTTTGAAAATTTTATCTAGAATACAACTTTTAGCTGTTAGAAAACAACCCATTTAGTCAGACTGATATACATTTATCAGGCTTATAGTGTTTAACCTCTAGAAAACGAGGAAGAGTTTAGTCAGAATGAACATTTTTTTCTGGAATACAATCTTTAAAAGCCCTAGAAAACAAAAACTAGCAACTTTTCAACAAATTTGGCCTGCACTTGATCTGGGAAACAAAGAACTTGATCGTT
Organism: Cunninghamia lanceolata; assembly: GCA_027924645.1. Lineage (NCBI taxonomy): Eukaryota > Viridiplantae > Streptophyta > Pinopsida > Cupressales > Cupressaceae > Cunninghamia > Cunninghamia lanceolata. The sequence continues at coordinate 11,087,616 of BSBN01000987.1, read as the reverse complement.
CAGTCAAAATGTATCTTAGGAAGATAACAACTGAGGAAAACAAGAGTCGCAGTTTTAGACAAATTTTACCCCACAAATAATTTTAACAGCTAGAAAGCAAAGATGTTGCATATATACAATTGTTTATCCCGAATTTAATTTTGAACATAAAGAATCGGGTAACATTTGGCCAACCAGACAGTAAACGCCGAATTTAATTTTGAATGCAAAGAATTGGATCACGTTTGGGCAACTGTACCCTGAACATAACTGAGCTACAAATAGGAAAGAGAGGAATTAAAAATACAGCTTCGATTCATTTCAAAAGAAAAACGTACACATTATCATTATATCGGGATGAACATGAAAAAAGTGGCTTGAGCTTACTTAAAAGCAGCAACATAGTTGTACTTAAGGGGACCGTAGTCGTTAAGCTCCTTGCTCTTAATCATCAGAACCAGAGCTGCAATGCAGAGAGCAAGCGCCACAATCCTCAACCCCCTCTCCACCCATTTCTCTCCATAGCTAATTTCGCACTCTTCTTTTGTTTCCATTTCAACCCACAAAACGAATTTGATACTCTATTACAGAGAGATCAATAATGTCTGCGAAGGAAGACAGAGAGCACTGAAGAAAACTGTGCATTGTTGTTGGAAAAACAGGGTAGGTTATGGTTAAATACATAAAGGTCGATACGCATTTAATAGTTTCCAAGAATCTGTGTGAAAAAGTACTCAGAGGTCGCTGAAAATCAATAGAATGAAAAAGGTAGGTAATCCAGCGTGAGCTTTCCATAACAAGCACCGTACAAATCACAAATGCAGAAAGGAATCGAAACCAAATTTATAAGGCATGCAATCTACGCCTCAGCAATCCTGCAGAGCTCTCTTGTACCATTCGAGAACCCTGCGGCAATTTATGTCGAAGAAGAAAAAAAACTCCGAGTAAATGCTGCGGCCTCCATACGTAACTAGACTATGTATGGTCATAGGTCCCCCCTACTCTCTTTTACACGTCTACAAAGTTGACCAAGTGTTACCCATCTACTCTACCAACTACAAAAGCTAAAATTTAAGGTATAGGTTAATACATCAGATTTCCACAATCCATGATATTGTATGAGAATTTTTTTCTTTAACATTTTGAATCATCTATCATGAGGAAGTAGAAAGTAAGAGGAGAAAATTCTCTTAGAATAAGGTATTGGTTGCCTCTAAAACTAAAACTTTTGGATTTTCCAATATAATTGTACACCTACCTAGAAATTTATGTTAGCTAATTGTCTTTGGTCTAATGGTGAAGTTGAATGGTTTTGAATGAGTCCACTAGGATCAAGTCTTGTTGAGTGCAAGGCCCCGACACCATAAGGGATGAGGCCTGGATTGTTCCCTGGGTGACTTTGGTGGAATGGATAACCCTCACTCCTTGGCTCTCAATCGAAGAGGTTTTGGGTAGCTAAACGATTCTATGGGTTTGATATAAAAATAGAGTACTAATATTAAGACCCTCTAACCAAAAAAAAAAATAGAGTACAAGTAAAAACACCTAAATATTCTATTGGATAGCTGATACTATATATAGTCCTCTCCGCTAATCACTATATATATATTTTTTTTTCTATCAAAGTTATTTCATACAATGCTTGGCTAATAAGACTATCTATATATATGCCTATCGGCCATCTAATACTAGTTTATAACAATCTCATAGGTGCAATAATTTAAGGGATTTTGATGAATATATTAAAAGAAGTGATGTTCATTATATCATAATTTATCAACCTGAATAATTATTTACAAAGACACAAAAAATAGGTAAAATAAGTCTCAACCATTAAAAAAAAATTTACTTTTTTATTTATAAGAAATCACTAAGGTCTTCAAGTTTTCTAATGTCGGAGTATTTATATGTACATTACTTTCATGTAATAGCCATGCATTTTTCTAGATGAGCATTTCTACATGTGAGTGATACATACTATTCTAAGGAACTTGACATCATTAGACGTGCAAAAATAAATTTAAAAGGATATCTTTATTAATAAATCCTATAGTACACAAAATTTATAACCAAAGGAGGTCTATGTAGAACACGACCTACAAATTCAACATAGTGAAAGACTTATCATTTCATGATTGTCTAATGTGCATACTTCAAATGCTTTTATTAGTCATTTATATATGTTCCAAAGCATCCCAGTAGAGTATATATATAACAAAAACTTCTAGTGGCAAGATTGTTGGAGCACGGGATTAGAATACATGTAATAATTTATGACCATAGAAAAGTAGACTTTGTTTGGGTAAACATGATGTATATAATTTTCACTTTTTTGTGGGCAATGCATACTATCCCAAGGAACTTGGTATTATTCTCACAACTAAAACAAGTCATAGACATAATCTTTTGCGGTTATAGGTAGGGTCACTCTAGAGACTTACTAACCATGCATGATGAGAATAAATAAAACAATATGAAACTCCTAAAGTTGGCATGTTTATTAATTTTACTTTATCAAACCAAAGAGCAATAAACTCTAATAAATCATGTATGTTCACATTTCCCCATATATTGAAATAAGCCTTTAAATGTATAGTGATGCAATGCAAACTTGGGTCTCCTATCCATCACTTCAATAAAAGCCCAAAATATTTTTACACAATTTTTTACCACTCATCATATGATACAAATCATGGCAAATATAAAAAAATCAAAAAAATTAAAACCCCTTCCTATTTAAGTTATTTTACATTTTGTTTCATCAAATCAAGGCAATATGTTGCAATGAAATATATCTATTAATAGTTCTTCAAAGATTATAAAAACCCTTGAAATACAAAGTCATGTAAAGCAAACATTATCAAGTTCTCGACACCCAACTCCTCCTACATAGGTTGCTACATAATCTCAAAGATCTCCTATCCACTATGAGTTCTTGCATTGATGATTTATACTTTTTTTCTAATCTCGAGTTTGCAACTACATGCTACTAACAACCACATACAAAGATATGCCAATAATTTTGCATAATTAAAATTCCATAACTTAAAACATGAAAATATTAGTATCACCCACAACTATATTGTAAAAATTGTATCAATCAAGATTTGCAAAGAATTCAACAATTCTCAAATATATGTGCATGTGCCCAGGGCCAAAACATTCACCCATGCATATAGGACACTCATTCAAACCTCGGCTGCAAAAACATTCTCAAGCAAAAGACACACACCAATTGCCCAATCGAGGCCCGTGACTACGGAATTACACCTATTTGTAGGAATTATATCACCCCATCTCATAGAGCTCAGACAGTAACCCAATGCTCATGACAAACAGGACATGATGACTAATGGATAGTAGTAATTCCCCATGTACATGTACCAATATAAAACACCAAAATGTGAAATTAAGTTGACAAATTATCAAGATAGTAAAATCCTAGATTGATGGTAGATACAGATAAGAACAACTTAGCTTCTCATAAATATTCCACAAGTCTCCTTAAATACTTCTTAAATATCCAACTGATAGTAATATCCATATCCTTGAAATCAATTCTTAGGAGTGAGTTCAATTTAAGTTTTCTAATTGTTACCTAAAATGAGAAACAAAAAATATAAAACCATTGACAAGATGATAGGAAACTGGGTTAAAGGTTTTGGCACAAGAGATGTATTTACAAATGAATGTATGTGTACATGAGATTTAGAATTTATTAGAGATTCATCAATCATGCACATTGATAATGGTTCAAATGTCATCATAAAAGACACATGAATTGGAATTGCAAACATCTCCATAGGTCAACAGGTGAGTCAACTTGCAACAAGCCTTGGATCAAGTTTCTACCAACTGGAAAAAAAAATGAAGTTAAATATTTCTACAAAGTCTACAACATTAAAACCCCAATACCATAAAAAAGCACATTAAAAAGGGGGAAGTGCATACTAGCAAAAATTCATGAGATGAAAGAACAAGATTGGTAAGGATCCAAAAGCTGGAATAACAAAATAAATAGTCAATCAAGAACATTGCTTAGAGGTGCTTGTGTGTTGTGTGCTTTGATCAAAAGAACAAAATAAAAGGCTCTTCCCAAAAAACTACCTTGAACATATTTGTCAACATAAGTCACACATCATCAAGGAAACAAAAATTGGATTCCCTGATGCTAAGTGAAGTAGCACACTCAAATTAAAAAATTAAAAATAAATAAATAAACTAAAAAGACTTTTAATAGGACTCATGGCATTAATGTTGAGTCCAATTGCCTTCATAGCTCTTAAAGCTTTGTTGAATCTTTTGTTCCCCATCTTCACAATAGAAATAAAAAATTCCAATTTAATAAATGGTAGATTAGGATGGATTTTAACAACACTGGAGTGAATAAATTGCTAAATTTTAATACACACAAATGAGCAAAATGCACTAAATTTAAGATTGTGGCTATAAAATCTACAACACTTGTAACAATTTTAAGAAATAGCTATTATTTGATTCAAAAGTTTCAAAGATGGCAACTATAAAATCTACAACGCCTGTCTAATAGTTTTAGAAACAGTTGTTACTGCAAAGTTAAGAAGAAGAATGTGTAAACATAGTCAATTTGAAATGGTAGTGCACTTCTAATATATTAATGTATTTCCTTGTAATCATCAAAGGTAGGTTGTGTATGAATTGGCAATGTGTAGTAATCGATCAAGTTATTTTCCATTTAGCAGTTTTGTATATAAGATTTTACATATTTTTTTAGTTTTTGGGCAATGACAAAAATGACAATGAAAAAAACTATGAAAATTTGGCAGTTATTGAGAAAGTTCACATAATAATGGCCTATCGGCCAAAATATAATTACATCTAAATTAGTTGGAGATGAGAATGATAAATGTAATAATTATGTTGAGAGGCATTCTATAGTGGCATAAATGAAGTGCCATGTGTGACTTTGTACATAAAAGAAACTAAACACAACCAACATATATTTTAAAAAACTAAAACTATAAAATAACTCTTAAGTAAATAAAAATAAAATAACTCTTTAGTAAATAAAATAACTCTCAAGTAAATAAAAATAGCTCTTCACATAAAAATAAAGTAAATAATGTAAATACAATAAAATAATTCTTAAATAGTTCTAAAGTAAAATAAAATAACTCTCTTCCTACCCTTGAGTAGCTCCTTCCTAGAATTGTTGATCATCCCTCTCCTAGAAGCTCATGCGCTTCTATTAATAATATCCCTCTTGATGACTTTAGTAATATATCCTTTAATGATGATGAGTCCCATGTTCCTTGTGATGACTATCGTCTCCTTGAGCCTCTCACCAATTTCACCTCTTATCATGATGTACCTCTCTCTTATTCTTCTCATTACCTCCTTCCTCTAGTAGAAGATCATAGTGTTGATGACCGTATTGAGCACGATCATATAGTGATTAACATTCCTAATACATTTGACATTATGTATTCTCCTCGCATCTCTCTCTCCACCATTTCTCCTCCTATATTTGAGACACCACTCATAAACATAAACCCATTCCATTATGTTTTTCCACCTTTACGTAATTCCTCTTATATTCCTTCCCTTTCAAAGGGGGAAACTTTACCTATTTCTTGTGAGCTACCTTCCCCCTCTTCTCCTATTATTATACATCTTCACTATTAGAAATGAAGGTGAACAACTATAGAATGGAAATCTGATTACAATTGTAACTATTAATCTAGTGCATAACCAAAATGGAGATAGTATGAATTCAACACAAAGAAATAACGGAATAGAAGATCAAACACATAACACATTGTTTACGTGGAGAAACCCTTTCGGGAAAAAATTCCACACAAGAAGAGATGCATCGGTATGTATTAATTTCAATAGAGTTTACAATACAACACTATCAATCTCCTCTTCACTCTTCAATCCAACATCACCTGTAATACTCATCCACAGTCGTAATATAATATCCTCTTAAAAGAGTGTTGCCTTATAGGGCAAAAAACCCTAACATAACCTCTACCGTCAGATTTGTGACCTAATGATGAATGGTTTAGATTTACAATGGTAATTTATATATAAAATGTGGCTTCTAGGGGTACCGGACTGCGTAGGGGGGGTACCCCCTGCACCTCCCAGGCAACCTACATCTGTCAGGTACTAGGATCAAACATGCGACTGAAACAAGATCGCTACTTGGTGAATACTTCATCCCTTATGAATGATTTGCAAATAATATTAGGAGTAATTAATTACATATGATTTACAAGGTTGATGGTACCTTAATCCTAACATTCTCCCACTTGACATCATACATTGTAAATACATTCATAGGAAAACATAAAACAACTAAGCATTAGGAACAAGGCCCATGGCCTTCCTGCGTCATGTAAACTTTTTTGTGCTCACAGGTCTAGTAAGTGAATCTGCAACATTCTCTTGAGTGTCAACCTTCTTCAACTCAATCTATCCATTAGCAATCATTTCATGAACAAAATGGCATTGAACATCCACATGCTTAGTCTGTGCATGATACATGGGGTTCTTGGCCAAACATATTACACTCTGGCTATCACAACCAATCTGAATAATCCTACAATCAAAACCAATGCCTCTACACAATCTCCGTAGTTGACTTAGGGGTCTAGGAAGCTTTCTAGCAGTTTCTAGTATGCATGATCTTATCCTATAGTTGTGATCTTATAATCTAGTTGTCACATGCCATAAGATTAAGACACTTGTCATCATCCTAGTTAGTCCTATCTTATCACCTTGCCTTTATAAGCAAGGCATATCACGTACATATTTAATATGCATTCTTTGATAGAATAGAATTATTCTCTCATTTTGGATCTCTCTTGTGGTTTCATTAAAGCTCCTAGATCTTGAGTGACTACTTTCATAGACAACTCTTACATGGTATCAAAGCTTATAGGATTGTTTTATGTTAGTATATTTTTGAGAGATCTAGGATGAAAATCATGGTAGATCTTGAAAAGTTGAGTATGCTCTTCTTTTGCATCATATGATGACCTAGAGAATCAGAAAAACTTGATAGAAATACCAGATTTGGGAGGGTTTCCTCTTTGTGGCCTTGTATTATAGGTTCATTTTGGAGCATGTTACTGCAAATCTAAGCTCACCATTGAGTTCAGGGTGTACAAGAAATTTAGTTTAGCCTTTTGATTTGTCCAAATTGGACATTGGAGGCAAGATCTACAAAATCTACATGGGTTGCCAGATCCATAAGGTAGCTACATTTTTGGAGCATTTTGGGTCAAATCTAACCCTGCATCGCATCCAAAAGGCCTAAGAACCTAAGGATCAACTATTAATTCATCAAAATCAAACACTTTTGCCCCAAGCCATCAGAAATTGTTTGCCCTTCTCAGTTGTATGGATCAAAATATTCCACTGGCGTAAGCATTGCACAGTACTGTCATTACTAGTGTCACCATATTCTTTGTTTGTTGGGTAACATTATCTTCTATTGGTTATAAAATATTTTATTTTCTAGTTAAACAAAAAATCTAAGTTTTTAGCTATATTATATGGATTTTGTAAGATTTGTAGGATACTTTCATACCCTGCTATTGTAGGGATGAGACCTATTCATTGGGTGCCAAGTGGTGCAGGTCTCTCTTCCCATACTCACCTACAATTTCAAATCCACCAGCAGTAGATTTCACTCCTCGGCGGTAATCCAAAACCGCTCGACAACAACCGAACAAGGGCCAAAAACTCTGTTATTGCCTATCGATAACCATAAATTGTGATTCGCCCATTTTATGCCGCAAAATAGCTCTGCTAGCTTATAAATCATATTTGCCTCCATATAAGTGGTTTTGTGCTAATTGAAAGTAGTTTCTAGAGAAACAGAGGATGGGTTTTCACTTTTCATATGGTTTTGTAGAAAATCAGTGGTTGATTCGGTCTCAAAGGTATATTCTTGTGACTCAATGCATATTATGTCACCCCTTTTGTTGATGTCATCGAGCCAAAGCCCCTAATCCACCCCTTCTCATTTGCATTTTTGGATTTGGAAGTTAGAATTTGAAGGCTTGTAACTTGGTCATATTGGCTTTGTTTTCTAAGCAATTTTTATTTGGGCTAGAATTTTGTAGGCTTCACAGTGGTGCAATAAGATTTTGATTCTGGTGCCTGGTTTTTCTAAAAATTGTAGATTTTCATAATTGTTGCTAGGCAGTTCTCGTTTTGGGAACTTCCAGGGCTCTGTTTGGGCTCATACAGTAACATTATTTGGTAATTTTTTTTAAAGTGCATATTTTTTCATGTACTTCTCATATCTATAATCAGTTTGATCTAATTTTTCATAAAAATTATACTTTCAATTTTAAGGCCTAATTTGGCATTTGCATTGTACCAAAATCAAAGACCACTTTGTTGTTTTGGCTAGTGGCAATTGTAATTGCGCTAAGTATAAAGTGCCATGATTGAGTGAAATTGGGAAGTAATCTTGTGAGTTTTGATCTCTAAACATTTGAGGAGATATCATAGGTTTTCCTATTCATCCCTTTGTGATAAATCTGAAAAAGGATAATTATGAGTCTTGGCAAAAAGACATCCTCATACATTGTAGGTGGCTCAATCTTTTGCCTTATCTTTATGGACTCATACCTGAACTAGATACACCTCAGAAGAAATCTGCATGGGGAAATAGGATTGATCATATTATAGGATTGATTGGTATAACTATTAGTGTTGACATTTTTGGAAGATCTCAGAGACTAAGTGCCCACGCACACTTTGAACCAAGATTTGGGAGATCTATGGAGACCCTCATATCTCTCCATTCTCAAAATATCCTATTATGGATAGCCTCATACTCACTGATGATGCAGATAATACACCCTTTAATGATGATACAGGAGAGGAGCTTGAATAACTATCAGGTCTTGAATGTTATGATGACGTAAATACTTCTCTTCCTTCTCCTTCTCCACCTATTGAGACATTGCTCCACCATCACCTGTTTCTATTTTGGAGTTTAGAGTTGCTTCCTTGAGAGATTCCACTAATTTTTTGTAGCAGGATCATTTCAATTTTCCTAATCCACCTCATTGGGATTCCTATTAATAAGACATTGCATCCTTGTTTGTGGAGTCTCACATTTCAGATTTAGAGGACACATTTGAGGGGTTATCTCTCCTCTTTAATGATCATGATGTCGTCACATCTTTAGTGTTTTTAGATATAGTTCACTATTCTTCCTCTCTTGGTACTTCTTTGATTGGGCATTTTATTCCTGATTTGGAGAAGACATAATTTTCCAACATGAGGCCACCAGAGTTGTATTCTAAGTTACACATATTGATTTGGATTCCCTTTTCATCCATCTTGTGGGAGTTGCTTCTACATCCACCATTGGATCGATTTCCTCCCAAGGGGAGAAATGTTGTTTGCAGGCAACAGATTGTATTGTGTCTTTGAGCATTCATTAGCACATGAGCTACTTCTTTGTGGGGGGGTCTATCATCTCATTCATTCTCTCCTATAGCGGGGTAATTGCTTGTATATTTGTGAAAGAAGTAGGCCTTGGGGGTCATGTTGATTCCTCCTTCCTTCTTTCACTTTCTTATTTTCTCTCTTTTGGAGAGAGGTTTTTTCCTACGGGTTTTTATCCTTTGCTTTGCTTGTGAGAGATTGTTTGTACATGGGTACCTAACATGGCCTTGTAGCCAGGACCCATCATCATTCATCATCTATATTTGCATCATTTGCATGGTTTTTCATTCTCCCTAAGTTGCACTTAAGGGGGGGTGTTGGTGTGAACATGGGTATTTCATATCTGGTTTCCCCTTTGTAGTGTGAACAAGGGACATTATCTAACTAGTCATTAGTCAGGACATATTCACAGATGTTCATATGTTAAGTTGGCTTAGGGCTCTAGGAATATTTCTAGTAGTTTCTATTACACGTGTGATCTTATCCTCTAGTTGTAATTCCTCAAACTCCTGGAATTTAGAAAAACACAACAGATTGCTTTCTATTTATTAAAATAAGTAATTGTATCCCAAGATTGATTATTCATTAATATTAACATTCAAATATGCGATAAATGAAATAAAGTTTTTAAAACTAAACGATGAGCATGTATTATCAAATCAGGACTATTTCTCAAGTAAATGAAATGCACAGCAGAATATAATCTAAATTATAATGAAATAAATAAATGGTATTAATTCTTATTTCGACCATATAAACAAGTAAATAACCATGATTTTTATGAAGATGAACTATGCAAAAATGTATTAATTATATCTCAAAACAATTATATAACTGGGAAATGAGCATGTATCTTATTTAAAATCTACAGATGTTCCCAACAATCGCTTCAAAGCAGATTAGTTGTTCAGCCTCTTCCTACCTATGAGCAATCTAGGAGGAAAAAGCTCCTTTCAGAACACAACGTGCTATTACACTCTTACACAAGTGATGGTTCTAAAAGAACAATGTTCAACACGAGTACGAACCAAGCCTTGGTCGGGACCGTCCCGGGTGTATGCTGTACCCCGAGTTAAGACACAATCTGTGTGTCCCCTTCTCCAATGCTCACAACCTGCTAACCACAATCTTCTCCTTACCAATCTCTCCAGTAATAAAATTTATGTCTCTTCTATTACATTATTTTTTGGGGTTTAAATAATAACCCAAAGGGTGGTTTCAAATGATCACACCTGTTCATAATAATAATACATTTAATTATAACCACTCGTGAACTCTCTTCAATAATCTCTTTTATTAATTCTTTAACCTTGAAATTATATTTTCACATTTGATTTGTGTACATCTTTTTACGAGGAAAAAGTCCTGTAACAATTCTCCCCCTGTAATTTAGCTGCTACCTTCAGTAGCATGAGGAGTTTTTGCACCAATAAAAGAAACACAAGAAACACCTTTAGTTAATAAATGTAGATATTGATCTTTAATAAAATCAACTTTTTCTCAAGTAGCACTATCAATACTACCATGATTCCATTTGACTTTAACTTCATCTATAATTCTACTTCTTAAGTTTCTAGACCTTTTTTCAATTATTATTTTAGGTTCAATTTTAAATTCACAAATAGGCTCAATAGAAATACTTTTCCAATCAATAACATGATCTGCACTATACACATATTTCTTAAGTAAACTCACATGGACTACATTATGGATGTGTAGTTGAGGTGGAAAAAATCCACAAAACAAGGAGCTATTTTAGAATATTTACCAAGTTTTAATGAACTCCTTTTGGGTTTGACTCTAAGAAATACTTGGTCACCAACATCAAAATGTCGAATAGATCTTTTGGAACCAGCCCAAGTTTTATATCTATCTCAAGAAGCCTTCATGTTTTGTTTGGCTTTGTTAATAATGGCTTCCATTTCTAACAGGTTTTCATTTTCATACCAAATCTTATGAACAGGGTCAGACCATGAGATAGGTGTATTACAGTTTCAACCATATACGGCTTCAAAAGGTGACATCATAATGTGGAATGATATCCTTGATTGTATGCAAACTCGACTAAGTATAAATAGTCTTCCCATGACTCGTGCTTATCCATGGTATATATTCGTAACATATCTTTTAAGATTATATTAATCCGTTTTGTTTGGCCATCAGATTTAGGATGACATGCAATACTAAAACTCAAACTAGTATCAAGTTCAGCAAAAAGAGATTTCCAAAAAGACAATGTGAACCTAGGATCTCGATCTGAAATAATGTTTTTTGGAAGACCATGCAATTTGATAATTTCTTTAACAAAAACATGAGCAATATTAGAAGCAGAAGATTTTATTTTGATAGGTAGGAACTTGTGTGCCATTTTGGTTAATCTATCTACCACTATGAAGATAGAATCATGACCTTTACGTGTTTGAGGTAGGCTAGTGATGAAGTTCATACTAATTGACTCCCATTTCCAATTTGGTATAGATAAGAGTGTTAACAGACCAAGGGGTTTACATTGTTTGGCTTTTACTTTTTGGCAAGTTAAACATTGTTGGACATAAGTACAGATCCCAGACTTCATTTGAGGCCAAACGTAATTTCTCTTAACTGAGAGATATGTTTTATGAAATCTAGGATGTCCTACTATAGGTATATCATGAGAATCCTTCAAAATTTGTTGTTTAAGGTTAGGTAGATTAGGAATACATAATCTTGCTTTTATAATAAAGGTCATTACTACCTAACAAATCATGTTCAATTCTATCATTTAAATGGACAAAGAGGATTGGTTTTTTGAAACCATTGTAAATTTGTTGGAAATATTCATCAATAGGCAACTTGGATTTGATAATCTTTTCAAATTGGCTTCTCTTCAAGGTTAAGGCATTAACACATAAATGTTTCTGACTTAATGCATCTACCACCACATTTTCCTTTCTTGGAACATAATGGATAGTGAAATCATATTCAGTTAAGAGTTCCATCCACTTCTTTGTCTCATGTTAAGTTGAGGTTGAGTAAAAATATGTTGAAGACTACGATGGTCGTTTTTAATACAAATTTGTTTCCTAACAAATAATGGTGCTAGACCTTCAAAGCATGGACAATGCCTAATAGTTCAAGATCATGAATAGGGTAGTTTATTTCAGCAGGTAGCAAATTTCTTGATTCATAACATACTATTTGATTATCCTACATTAGAACACCACCTATACCTATACCACATGCACTTGTAATCACCACAAAGAGTTTACTAAAATTTACAATATTACAAAGAATAGGTGTAGATGTCAACAAAGTTTTCAATGTTTCAAAATCCTTATCACAATCAGGGGTCTATTTATAACTTTGTTCTTTCTTAGTTAGATCAGTCAAAAGTGCAACAATTTTAGAATAGTTTCTAAAAAATGATTGTAAAAACAAGATAATCCTAAAAAACTTTTGATTTCATGAGCATCCTTGGGAATAGGCCAATCTTGAATTGCCTTAATTTTAGCAGGATAAAGTGAAATACCCTTTTTTGAAACAACATGACCTAAATAGGATACTTCAATTTTAAAAAATCCACATTTGCTAAGTATGGCATATAATTTTTTTTCATAAAGTTTCTAGCACCAACCTAAGTGATGTTCATGTTCTTCTTCATTTTTTGAATATATTAAGATATCATCTAGAAAAATGATCACAAATACATAAAAAATGGACAAAAAACATCATGCATCAAGGTCACAAAAGTTGCATGTGCATTGGTTAGACTGAACGATATTACCACAAATTCATAATGGTCATATCATGTTCGAAAAGCAGTTTTGGTAATGTCAAATTCCTTAATACAATTTGATGGTATCCCGATTGTAAATCAATTTTGGAATAGCATTTGGCACCATGTAACTGATCTAGAAGATCATCAATTCCCAGTAAGGTGTACTTATTTTTTATGGTTAATTTATTAAGTTGTCAATAATCTATGCATAACCTCATGGTTCCATCTTTCTTTTTGACAAATAATACCAGGGTGCACCCCAAGGAGAGAAACTTGGCCTTATTTTTCCTAAAGTAATTGTGTTAGTTGAATTTTTGGTTTTGTTAATTCAGGAATAGACTGACGATAGGGAGCTCTGGAGATAGGTTCTGCCCCGAGAATTAAATCAATTGCATGTTCTACAGATCATTTAGGGGGTAAACTATCTAATTCCTTAGGGAAAACATATTTGAATTCTTTCACCACAGGTTCAATATTAATGTCTAGTTTAAATTTATCACCTATTTGGAATAACACAGCACAAAAGATTTTGCAATTCTTTCTAGCACTACGCTTGACTTGCATGGTTGAAATAGTTTTAATGTGGAGAGGTCTTTTCTCCCCCTGTAAAATGCGACATGTCCCCATGTTAGAGCTTAAAATAACTTGTTTGTTTTCACAACCAAGAAAGGCATTATTTTTCTCTAACCAACTCATACCTAGAATAGCATCATACTTACCAAGATTCAATACATGGAAATGATCACGGGTTATAAAGTTATCTAATTGAAATTATAGGTTTTCAATAATTGCACCAATTTGTTTGATTATCCTACCATCGGCTATTTCGATAGTTATAGGTTCAATCAACTTAGATGCAATTTTTAGTTTAGAAACAACTTTAGGAGAGATAAAATTATCGCTACTACTAGAATCGATAAGGAAAACAATATGGTGGCCATTAATAGAGCCTTTTATTTCAATTAAGGAAGGTTGGCAATGTACTGTACTTGTGTCAACGGCTGCATAAATCTTCATGTTAGGTTGTGAAGGAGTAGTAAATGCATTATTATTGTGTGTTGATGTTGTTGTTGTTTGCGAGGACAATATTGTTGAAAATGGTTCTCACCACAAGTCCAACATTGTACCTCAGGTCGGATAGGTTTATGCTTGTTGGGAGTGACCATTTTTGTGGATCAATAATGAAAAGTATTTTGATTGACATCATTTTACCTAGTCCATATTTTTTCTTTTACATTTTTCCCTTATCTGCTTTGTAACTTGATTATGTGTTTCAAAATTTTTAGCAATTTGAGCTGCTTCATCCACTGAGGCTGGCTTACCGCACTATACATGAGATTGGTAATCATGTCTTAAACCATTAATGAATCGAACTACTCAATCATATCCTTCAATGAACGGTACAAACTGATTGAGCCTTTCAAAGTTTTTTTTTGGTATTCATTTACTGATTGTAGTCTTTGTTTTAACTCAAAGAATCCATTTCTCTTTTCTTGTATAAAAGAATCTGAAAGGTATTTTTGTTGAAATAATAGTTTAAATTGTGACCACTTTACTTTGTTGACTCAGTTTCAAGGATCTGATAATATCTTGCCACCAGTTCAAAGTGCTATTTTTTAATTGATAAGTGGTGATTCTTGTTCTACCATAGCTACTGGTGTTTTGAAGATTGAAATATCTTTCTAAGTTGGTTAACGACTATTCCATTTCTTCTCCAGTGCCAGCGTGGCCACTATACTCAAGTAATTTAATTTTGTGAGCAAAATTATCTAATTCTCTTTGTGTTTGTTTGCTTGCTTGTATGGTCTATTAGGGTTAGTCGACAGAAGATATCAATTAAATGCAAATAAAGATTAAACAGAGGAATAAAAATACATAGAAATAATAACAATGAGAGACAAGTTGTAATGTGGTTCACCCAAACTCAGGCTACATCCACCAACAGAGAGTCCAATATTATTATCTAGTAAATCAAACTGATTACAACCAGCAATCCCTGCAACTCAATACCGCTGCAAATGCTATAATACAATATCAACAGAAACCCTAACTGTTGGCTATTTTTTTATCACGACTTTTGTCGGTTACAAAATAGGGTTTTTTTAAATGTCGGCCAATGAAAAAATAACTCCCGGTGCCTTCATAAAACAATAAAAAACTGTGTGAGGTTTCGGGGGTGCTGCCCCCAAGCCCCCACGAGGGTGCTACCCCTCGACCCCTTCTTGTATCGCGACAGGGAGCGCACCAAGGGTGCCGCCCCTTGACCCCGTAGGAATTTGGGGGGAAACTGTGCCAATAAAAGTGGGGTAAATTTAACCTCTGAGTCTGATTAGGCTCCGTATAATAACAATCTCCCACTTGGAGACTGATCAGACTTCACACCATATCATCTCCCACTTGGAGATTGATCATAACATCTCTGACCCTATAGCTCCCACTGGAAATAAGCACCCTGGACTCTGTTGTTCTGTTTTTGTTGTTTTCAGTCTTGAAGACCAACTGAAGCTGAAGAGGAGCTCAACTTCTCCCTTGTCATTGCCTTTGTAAATATATCCACTGGATTTTCATCTGTATGTATCATTTTCAGCCTTAATTGTCCATTATCCAACACCGATCAAATGAAGTGATACCTCAACTGTATGTGTTTGGTCTTTGAATGCAAGGCAAAATTCTTTGCAAGATGTATGGCACTCTGGCTATTTGTAAACAAATAACTGTTAGCTTGTTGTTTGCCCAATTCTTCCATGAAAGATTGCAGCCATATCATCTCTTTGCTTGCCTCTATTGCAGCTACATACTCTGCCTCCATGGTGGATAAAGCAAGCACCTTTTTCAACCTGGAGATCCAACTCACTGTTGTCCCACCTACAATAAAGACATAACCTATAGTACTCCGCCTGATATCAATATCCCCTACCAAATCTAAGTCCACATAGCCTACTAAATCAATATTAGAGCCCCAAAAAAATAAATGTTTATTAGATGTACCTCTCAAATATCTGAGAATCCATTTTATTGCATTTCAATGCTCCAATCTGGGATTACTCATATACCTGCTTACAACTCCTACAACATGTGCAATATCTGGTCTCGTGCATACCATGGCATATATTAAACTTCCTACAACTGAAGCATATGGTACCTTGGACATTTTGTCTTCCTCCTCTTGTGTCTTAGGACACATCTCCTTAGTCAATTTCAAATGACTAGGCAAAGGTGTGCTGACAGCTTTTGCATTCTCCATATGGAATCTCTGCAACACCTTTTCAACATAATCAGCCTGAGATAGAGTCAATTTTCTATTATTCCTATCTCTACAAATTTTCATACCAAGGATTTGTTTTGCTACCCTCAAATCCTTCATAGCAAATGATTGTGCTAACTATTGTTTCAACTCTCTTATGTGATCCATGTTAGACCCTGCTACAAGCATGTCATCAACATATAAACGTAAAATAATGTAGCTATCATTATCCAACCTCTTAATATAAACACAATGGTTAGAATTACACCGGCTATACCTTGCTCAGCCATAAAACTGTCAAATTTCAAATACCATTGTTGAGGTGCTTGTTTCAGGCCATATAAACTCTTCTTCAATTTGCACACTAGTTTCTCCTTACCTTTGACCTCAAATCCCTGTGGTTGTTCCATATAGATCTCCTCCTCCAAATCACCATGGAGAAAGGCAGTTTTCACATCTAGTTGTTCCAAATGCAAATCTTTAGCAATCACAATACTTAAAATAGTACGGATAGAAGTCATCTTAACAACTGGAGAAAATATCTCATCAAAATCAATGTCCTTTTTCTATGCAAATTCCTCTTTCAACCTATAAACCCATTTGTTTGGTAAAGCCTTTTTACCTGTAGGCAACTTACACAATTCCCAAGTCTGATTTTTTAGCAAGGAGTCCATTTCTTCTTTCATTGCAAGCTCCCACTGAACCTTTGTATCCATGTGCATAGCTTCATCATACCCTTCCGATTCACCAGCATCTATTAACAAAATAGAATACAAAGAGGGAGAAAACCTTTCAGGAGGTCTACTTAGCCTTGTTGACCGTCTAACATTCACTGGACTTTGTGGTATTTCTTGTTGTTGTTGCAGAGCATGAGGAACCATTGGAACATCACTATTTGGAGTATCATCCAGCACCACATAATCCTTTTCTTTCTTCTCATGCTGCAACTGATCTTTGTACAACACCTTCTCATTGAATATAACATCCATGCTTCTCACAATTTTTTGATTTTCAAAATCTCAAAGCCTATAACCAAATTCATTAATGCCATATCTAACGAAAGTACATTTTTTTGATTTTGCATCCAGCTTGGTTCTATTTTCAGAATCTACATGTGCAAATGTTTCACATCCGAAGGTTTTGAGAAAAGAATAACTCACCTTCTTACTAGTCCATGCTTCCTCTGGAATACCACAGCCTAAAGGAACTGAAGGGCCTCTATTAATTAAATATACAATAGTGTTGACATCTTCTGTCCACATGTTTAAGGCAACCCAACATGCAATCTCATGGTCCTTGCCTGCTCCATTATTGTCTTATTCATGTGCTCAACCACTCCATTCTCCTGTGGAATCCCTAGAACCATTTTCTGCCTACATATTCCATTAAAGGAACAATAATCCTCAAATTCTTTGCTACAATACTCACCACCATTATCAGATCTGAGACATTTTAATCTTTTACCCATCTAATTCTCAACCAAGCTTCTCCATTTCTTAAATATTTTAAATACATCAGATTTATGCCTGAGGAAATAAATCCAAACCCTCCTCGTTGCATCATCTATGAATGTAACATAATACCGAAAGCCACCAAGAGAAGATACTTGAGCCGGTCCCCATACATCTGTATGCACAAGCTCCAACTTTTCATCTTTCTTTTGCTTCCCATCCTTGAGAAAACTAACTCTCTTTTGGTTGCCATACACACAACTTTCACAGAAATCCATGTTAATACATTTCAGACTTGGTAAAACTTTCTTAGAATGAAGTACCTTCATACCTTTTTCACTCTTATGCCCAAGTCTGTTATGTCACAGTGTTGTCTCAGAACTTGCAACAACTATTTCAGTCTCTTCCTGCGAAACAGTAGCAATTGTTCCTGAACCTGTTTGGTTTTTCTCAGCAACAACTAAAGTAGAAGGAACAGTATTACCTATACAAAGATATAAGGTGCCTACTTTCACACCTTTTGCTACTATTAAGGCACCTTTTGAAACCTTCCAATTTTTATCAGTAAATGTAACAATGCAACCTTCATCAGCTAGCTGCCCTGCTGAAATTAAATTCCTACTCAGCCTTGGAACGTGCCTTACCTCTTGTAGTAGCCAATGATTCCCATTATGCAACTTAATCTTGATTATTCCCTTTCCAACAATCTGACAGGGTTTGTTATCTCCCAAATAAACTAGCCCAAAATCCCCTTGGACATAATCAAGAAAATAACTTCTATGGGGTGTAGCATACAATGAGGCCCCTGAATCTAAAACCCATTAATCATCAGCATTATCTAGGGAAAGAATCAAAGCATCATCTTCAGATTTATTACTTATCACATTTGCCTCCTTATTGCCTTCTTGTTTGTCTCCTTCTTTATTCTTTCGAGACCAACAATCTTTCTTCAGATGACCTGGTTTCCCACAGTACCAGCAATCTTTTTATTTTCTGGACTGGGATCTCTTGTCCTTTGATTTTCCTCATGACTTCCCATGACCTCCAGAACCTTTTCATCTCTCCTTTGGTCTGCCCCTGCTTTCTGCATTCAAAACACTACCTAATGTGGACCCTCCTGAACTTTTCCGTCGCATTTCCTTGCTAAGGATAACACCAACAACATCATCAAATTTCAAAGTGTTTGAACAAGAGACAGAGTTACTTACATCCATTACCAAGCTATTCTAGCTTTCTGGCAAAGAGCATAAAACCAAGAGAGCCCTCACCTCTTCATCAAATTTCACTTTTATAGAAGCTAACTGACTGACAATCGTATTAAACTCATTTAAATAATCTGTCATAGATCCACCTTCAATTATTTTTAGATTAAACAAACGCTTCACGAGAAATACCTTATTTGAGGCTGAGGGTTTTTCATACAATTTAGCCGAAACTTTCATCAATTCACTTGTTGTCTTCGCTTTTGTTATATTGAATGCCACAGATGGTGCCAGGCACAACCGAATGTTTCCCAGTGCCTTTCTGTCTAGAAGTTCCCAATCTTTATCCGTTATTCCTGTCAGTTTCTTGGATACTCCTTCCAACGGCCTCCATAAATCCTTCTGATAGAGATAATCCTTCATCTGTATCTTCCATAATTGATAGTTCTGCCCATTGAATTTATCTACCTTCAATTTACCCTCGTCTACCATTGCTCCCACTTAACCATGAGACTCCCACTCAACCGTGAGACCTTCCTACAAATGATAATCAAACACAACCCACTCTAATATCACTTGTTAGGGTTAGCCGGCAGAAGATATCAATTAAATGCAAATAAAGATTAAATAGAGGAATGAAAATACACAGAAATAATAATAGCGAGAGACAAGTTTTAACGTGGTTCACCCAAACTCGGGCTACATCCGCCAATAGAGAATCCAATATTATTATCCAGTAAATCAAACCGATTACAACTAGCAATCCCTGCAACTCAATACCGCTGCAAATGCTACAATTCAATATCAACAGAAACCCTAACCCTTGGCTATTTTTATCACGACTTTTGTTGGTTACAAAATAGGGTTTTTTTATGTTAGCCAATGAAAAAATAACTCCCAGTGCCTTTATAAAATAATAAAAAACTGTGTGAGGTTTCGGGGGTGCTACCCCCGAGCCTCCGCGAGGGCGCTGCTCCTCAACCTCGTCTTGTATCGTGACAGGGAGCCCGCAAGGGGCACTGCCCCTTGACCTCGTAGGAATATGGGGGGAAACCGCACCGATAAAAGTGGGGTAAATTTAACCTCTGAGTCTGATTAGGCTCCATATAATAACATGGTCTTCCAAGGATTTTGACTCGAAAGTGTCAGAACTACTATTATTTGGAGTTACATCCTCCTCAGATGATTCTTGTCATTTTCTAACACTCTTTGATTTGCATTTGTTTTTTCTCCTATCTTAATGCCTTGTTGATTTTGAATTTTTGTTGCTTTCCGATACTTCTAATTTTGTTTGTCTTTTCCATTCTAAAGCTTCTTGCTTAAGTTGTTGTACTTGAGCAGCTAGTTGGGCAATTTCATTCATTAAAGCTTGATTGGTTTGTTCTAATGCCTCGTATGCTTTATGGTCACTTTCAGATGTCATTATTATTATGGTCAATCTGTATTCAATCAAAAGGGCTTAAATAAGAATGTAATCAATGTCAAGTTATTTCTTATGTACTCCTATTAAACAAGTAATGCAATTGTTTTTGGTAAATTCCCAAAAAATAATTTATAACTCCCTTACAAATTTTGTTTTTTAAGGGCTTGTTCCATAAAGATTACTAGTTTTCCTTTGTTATTATGATTTTAATGTATAAAATGACACGTGGTCTAATGGTAAAGTTCTTGTTTTCATGTGAATGGTCCCAAGTTTGATTCTCGAAAGGATGTTTTGTTAATTATAAGGCTTAATTTGTTTTTGTTGGCATAAAATATACGAGAATTTACTCAGCTTCTCTTTGGTTTTAACCCCTTTTATCTCTACATTTTTTTGTGTAAAGTGTTAAGTTAATCCTTCTAACTTCACTGATTACTTCTCTTTGGTTTTAACCCCTTTTATCTCTGCATTTTTTTGTGTAAAGTGTTAAGTTAATCCTTCTAACTTCACTAATTAACTTAACGATAAAGCTCTTGTTCCCATGCAAGAGGTCCCAAGTTTGATTCTCGAAAGGATGCTTTGTTAATTCTAAGGCTTAATTTTTTTTTGTCGGTACAAAATATACGAGAATTTACTCAGCTTCTCTTTGGTTTTAACCCCTTTTATCTCTCTAAAAAAATCTACGTAAAGTGTTATGATAATCCTTCTAACTTCACTAAGGAATTTGGAATTAATGTGTCTCATAAGTGTTTTAATTTATTTAATGAAATAGTTTTAAGATGGTTTTAGGGTTGTGCTAGTGTTTGATACTATTTTCACCACTGGTTTACGGTTTTGCAGATTAAAGGATGTTTTCTCCAGTGCAAGAGTCTAAAGTAGTTCAACTTGTGATGAGCTATGTGTTGTTTTCAAATTCAGAATGGAAATCATGTTGTGGTACATGTTTGAATAAGGAAAAATTAAAGTCTAAAACTACACAGTGACGTGCACACCTATGCAAGGCAGGATGCAAGTGAAAATATTTAAGGTTAAAGTGCCCATACACAAGCGTGATGCAGGAGCATTCGGGCGCACGTCTTTAATCAGCATCACCCAAAAATAGTTTTTGTTGTCTATAATCAAGCTCCAACTATGATACTTATGCTATATGTCAAGAATGCTTGTCGAAATGATTGGTTTCGTGTTACAAACACAGATGAACTTTTGATAGTGTCTGAGGAGCTAATAAGTTGTTTACTAAGTATGGGGAAGACACCTATGACTGAGACAAACAATTCTATGAACATCATTGTAAGTTTTAGCCACCGTAAAGCATGTGAACTATTTGACAACCTATGTTATGTGTTTGTAAAGAGTCTCAGAGATAAATACTATTGTGGAAGGCATTTGGGACTCCATGGTATTTTACAAACTTTTCTGATATCAGCTGGGTGGAGGATGGTGTCACAACATAACTACATGCTCTAAACGTGCTCACACTCGCTTGGGTTTATTTGTCTACATGGAAGGGAAGTTGGCTTAGAACCAGCTCAAGATTCGATATTGTGATGGGGCTTGAATTTTAGGCTTCTACTATACAACCTTTTGAGTAGCAATGGTGATAGGTTTGATAGAATATGTTGAAGTAGAAATGTAGTGCCTCGTTACTAGAGAATTTGAATTCTTTAAACGCTTCTAATTTTTGACCACGTCAGCATATGTGCAGAATTATTAAAACTAGAAGACTTGATGATTAAGAATGCTCGACGAATGTTACTTCAATGCAGGAATTCCAGCCTATTATAAGGATTGAGCATCGAGTATAGTTAAAATCCAAAAGGCCTCTCAACATATGTGGATTGGGCAACCTTAGAGACATGTCTTTTGATCTTCTGGTCAAATCACAGCTTGGGCAATTGACCGAGTTAGAAGAATATCGAACCACTTGATTTATTTTATTCTCCATGATAGGCATCACTTCAAGTTCCCATTCTATGCTTCCCGATTCGTGTTTTCAAAGTGAGGGAGAGGAAGCACTATAGGTGCGGTCTGGTAGAGGAAATATAAATAAATAAAAACAAGCGAGAGGGGTGTGTGTGGCAACGGATAGAGAGGTGTGAAGGCTACCAAAGGATAGAGAGGGTCGGCCTCGGAGAGGAGGAAGGTGTGATGGTCATAGCATAGAAGATTGTTATGTAACGTAAGGAAATCACTGCCAAAGATTGGATAGAAAGAGAAGTCTGCATGATCGCCACCATATAGGAGGAAATCCCCACCTTTCAATGCCTCTAAGAATCTTTTGGGTGAAAATATACATTAAATTTGAGAATGCCTATGGATACCAGTATATGGCAGCCAGAAAACAATTAGAAGACGTTAAGCCTGAAAGAGAATAGGAAGTCAGCTCATGAAGTGAAAGAAGAAAGAAACAAGGATGAGTGTAAGGTATTGGCAATACAATGGATTATGCAAAAGTTGAACCAAAATAAGAGAAAGGGATTGGCCAGAGGAAGGTGTGCAGATGAGCCTGTATATGGAGAAATAAAAGAACAGAGGCCATTGAGGCCCATGTGGCGCATTGTGAGCATTGTTGGTGCAGGAGCACCAAAGAGGGTCATAAAGATTCATGATGTTTTGTTGGTTCCATGTTTGTTCATAAGGTCTTGAAGACCATTTTTCCATGTTGTAATAAGGACCATGTCCATTCCTTGTTGATATCATAAGGTGTAATAGGCAGTTTTGTAATAAGGCATGTTTGTAAGCCTTCTAAGGCAGTCATAAAAACATAAGGGCAGTCATATGTTTTCTCATGTTGTAAGCCTTTTTGGCATATGTCAAAGGGTTAATGACAATGTCAAAGGTGTTGACAAGTCATAAACCATCGATGCCATTAGGCCAAAAGTTGTAATTAGTTTCAAATGCCAAAACAGGACAATTGTAGTCCTAAAGACATGGTAGTTGCAGAGAGGAAATTCGAAGGTTATACAGTTCCATCGACCTCAACTACCCTCTAACTACTCCAAGGTGTTGTAGTAGGCTTATTTAAGCCCTGCCAATAATCATTGTAGACAGTGAAGCCATTTTTGTTGAAGAAATAATAGCAAACCATAGTTTTTCTACCTTTTTCTGTGTTACTCGCTGCTACAGGCCTTACTCTATCACTGTACGGAAACGTCATAGGGCAGGAGCTTGAGGAATGATGGAGGTATGAGTTAGATTTACATTGCAAGTGGTTGGAAGCTCTGACACTTAATTGTGTTTGTTTTCTTTACATCTTTCTAAAATTGGTCTGTGAAACCCTCCTCTAGGGTTTTGACTGTAATCCATGTATTTCCTTCCATTCCACTGATGTAGAACTGCTTGGATCAATGGGATGGACTATTGTAAGGTTGTTTCAATGTATTTTATAAGAGGTCTGGGTAGAGTAGATGATTTGTTGTTGTTTAAGTGAAAGTTCCTAGCAAAACCATGTGCTAGGAGTGTAGAAAGAACAACAGCTTAAGGGAATTCTTGAACAGTCAGTTGTGAGACCAAAACAATCATGAAATCCTTTATTTTTCCACCCATATGAAGTGTCCAAGGGGTCTAGAGAGTTTGATGGTTCCATTCAAGGGTAGTTGCTTCACAAATTTGACCTAATTGGGACTCTAGGTCATTAAGAGGATTTATAGGTTGGGGTATTCCGTCCAAAACAACCTATACCCAGTTTTGGGTATGTGATAGGGAGTCCAAATGGGTATCTCCTGATTGTTCAATTTCTACATTTGAAGATCTGTATCAAAAGTTATTCATGACTATTCTCTTTTTTAGGGCTACAAGCAATTTCTTGGGTTTGTGAAGGAAGTACTAATCCTGAGTTTGGTCTGCCTTTGTCAATGATTGGAATGGGTCCCACAACATTTTAAATCACCTTTTCCATGAAGAATTCAGAGCCTCTAACTGTTGTTCCCACTTTTGTATGAAGAACCTTGAATTTGGGCTTTTTGGTGTAGTGTAAACCTTGTCAATTTGTTCTATCTTCTTCCTATCCAAGTGCCTCTACATCATAGTGGTATCAGAGCCATCAAAGGTTCTGTTGTTGGTTGTGTAAGGCTTGGTATATGTCAGCAGAGGAGAGTGAAGGAGAGGCTAGCAATATGTCTCCAAAGGGGATGACCACTAAGGTGGTTAAGAAGTTCAAGGAGATGGAAGAAAAGATCAAAAGTGGAGTCAAGGAAGCACTCCAAGTAGAGTTGAAGGCATTGAGGATAGGGAAGAGGATAGATGAAGGTTCTGATAAAGAGGAAGAAAAAGAGGAGGAAGAAGAAGAGCAAGAAGAGGTAGAGGTACCTGCAGATCAAAAGCATTTCCTTGAAGCCATCAAGGCAATTGGCAAGGATTCTTCAGAGGCTCAGATGGAGATTCCCATGTTCAGTGGCAAGATGAATGCTGATGAAGTCATGGAGTGGATTGAAGCCCTACACAACTACTTCGAATACAAAGAAGTTCTTGAAAATAAGAGGGTCAAGTTTGCCAAAACTAAACTCAAAGGTGCTGCCCTTACATGGTGGAATTACACCCAAGGTGAGAGGGTAAAGAATGGGAAGAGTATGATCTCTTCATGGAGCAGAATGTTGGAGAGGATCAAGTCCCAATTCCTTCCATCAAACTATGAGGTGCAGATCTACAAGAACATACAAAATCTCAAGCAAAGAGATTTGGATGTGGCCACTTACACCGAGGAGTTTCACAAGTTCTCTCTTCGTTGTGGGTACATGGAGGATTGAAAAGGTAAAGTGGCAAGGTATCTAAATGGTTTAAGGTTTAATATGCAAGATGAAATCAGTTTATTAACCCCTGAAACTGTGGAAAAATGCTTTCAAGTGGCATTAAGGGCTGAAGAGAAGTTGAAGAGGAAAGGTGAGCAACAAAATAGAGGAAGAGGTGGCAGACATTTTAGAGGTAGGGGCGGTTTTGGAGGCAGAAATCAATCCCAAAGAAGCCAAGGGGAATCTAGTTCCCAAGAGCAAAGTGGAGAATCAAGTTCTAGAGGAGGCTTTAGAGGAAGGAGGCCCAATGGAAGAGGTAGATTTGGTAGACCAGGGAGAGGTCCTAATCTCTTCACAGGAAGGTGCTACAATTGCAACCAAGTGGGACATCCAGCATTCAAATGTCCTGAAAAGCAAGCCTCAAGCTCTCATGGAGTAGAGAGAAGGAACCAATTGATCCAAGAGGAAGATTGCCAAAGTGTCAACTCTCCAATTGGAAGTGCAGCCCCAGTCCATGAAGGAGAAAGTTTGATGATGAGAAGAACCATGTTGAAGGTGCCTCAAACACAAGAACCCCCTCAAAGGAAGACATTGTTCAGGACAGCATGCAAGGCCTATGGTAAGATTTGCAAGGTAATTGTTGATTCAGGCTCAACTAAAAATTTGGTTTCCATTGAAATGGTAGACAAGTTGAAATTGAAAAGACTTCCTCATGTTAGTCCATATAAAGTATCATGGTTGAATAAGGGGCAACAAGTTTTGGTAGATGAACAATCATGGGTAGAATTTGAGATAGGAGAATATAAGGACAAGATTTTGTGTGATATAATCCCCATGGATGCTTGTCATTTTCTATTAGGACGCCCATGGCAATATGATGTTCAATCACAACATGATGGTAAAACTAATTCTTTCATCATAACCAAGAATGGTAGAAAATATAGAATGGATCCATTGCCTGATGATAATGTAGAGAAGAATGTTGGGTCAAGTGTCATGATTGTGAGTGGTAAAGAGTTTTTAGACACCCTTAAGGAGGAAGGAACCCAAGGGTATGCTCTAATTTTGAAGCCTAAAAATAGTCCTAGTTTGCATGATCCTAGTAAGGAAGAGGTCCCTAAGGAGGTGCAACAATTGTTAGAGACGTATAAAGGGATTATGGTAAAAGAAATGCCTAATGAGTTGCCACCTATTAGGGACATAAGCCATCAAATTGACTTCATACCGGGATCTATTTTGCCAAACAAAGCAGCCTACAAAATGACACCTTCCTAAAATGAAGAGATTGCCAAGCAAGTGCAAGAATTGTTGGATAAGGGATTGGTAAGAAAGAGCCTTAGCCCATGTGTTGTCCCAACAGTACTAGCCCCTAAAAAGGATGGCAAATGGAGGTTGTGTACAGATTCTAGAGCCATTAACAAGATTACCATAAGATATAGGTTCCCTATGCCAAGGATTGAGGACCTAATGTACTGTTTGGGAGCGGTTAAATACTTTTCTAAGATTGATCTTAAGAGTGGGTATCATCAAATTAAGATAAAGCAAGGGGATGAATGGAAGACAGCATTCAAAACAAATGAGGGTCTTTATGAGTGGTTGGTGATGCCATTTGGTCTATCTAATGCCCCAAGTACTTTTATGCATCTCATGAATGAAGTGTTGAAGGATTTCATTGGCAAATTTGTTGTGGTATACTTGGATAATATTCTTGTTTTTAACAGGACTAAGGAAGAGCATTTGCAACATTTGGATTAGGTTTTGAAGACATTACATGATGAACAATTGATGATCAACATGAAAAAGAGTGTCTTCATTAAGGAAGAACTCACCTATCTTGGTTTTGTCATTTCCCAAGGTAGTTTGAAGATGGATCTAGCAAGGGTAGAGGCCATTTTGTCATGGCCAACTCCAAAAACAATAGGTGATGTGAAAAGTTTTCATGGTTTGGCAACATTTTATAAGAAATTCATAAGGGGTTTTAGTCATATTTGTGCACCAATTTTGGATACCATCAAAGGGGGGTAGAAATGTAAGTTTTTTTGGACAAAGGCAACCAATGATTCTTTTGAAATTCTGAAACAAAAGGTAGCACAACAGCCCATTCTTATTTTGCCCAACTTTAACAAGTTGTTTGTGGTGGAATGTGATGCTAGTAACCTTGCTATAGGGGTTGTCCTAAGTCGAAGGCAGGCCTGTTGCTTTCTTTAGTGAAAAATTGAATGATGCTAAGAGAAAGTACTCTACTTGTGACTTGGAATTGTATGCAATGGTGCAAGCTTTCAAAAAATGGAGGCACTATCTTTTGCCTAAAGAGTTTATTGTTTATACTGACAACCATGCACTTAGTTTTTTGAATTCACAGTAGAAACTCAATCATAGGCATATGAAATGGGTTGAACAACTCCAAGCATATACTTTTTCAATCAAACACAAGAAGGGGGAGGCCAACAAAGTGGAAGATGCATTGAGTAGAAGGGTGTGTATGGTTCAAGAAATTTAGTTACAAAGTGTAGGGGTTGATGCTCTCAAACATATGCATCAGGATGATGAAGATTTCAAGGAGGTATATGAAGTTTGTTCACAATTTTCAGATTCTTATCATTCTAATTTTTCTGAGTTTTTGTTGCAGCAGGGGTTGTTGTTCAAAGGCAGCCAACTATGTGTTCCTAGGTGTTCCATGAGGGAGAACATCATAAAGGAAAAACACTGTGGTGGACTAGGAGGTCACTTTGGGCTGGATAAAACATTGGATCATGTGAAGAGGTTTTATTTTTGGCCTAAAATGCAATCAGATTTCAGAAAATTTGTTGAATGTTGTAGTATTTGTCAAAGGGCAAAGGGAACTTCATCTAATGTTGGTCTATATTAGCCACTTCCTATTACTAATAGGCCATGGGAAAGTATTAGCATGGATTTTGTCTTGGGTCTTCCTAGGACTCAAAAAGGCTTTGATAGCATATTTGTTGTGGTAGATAGATTCAGTGAGATGGCTCATTTCTTGCCATGTAAATGCACTAATGATGCTTCACACATTGTTGGTTTGTTCTTCAAAGAAATTCTTAGAATCCATGGTTTGCCTCTTAACATTGTGACTGACAAGGATCCAAAGTTTATAGGCCACTTTTGGCGCACTTTGTGGAAGAAATTGGGCACTCAATTGTCATTCACTTCAGCCTATCACCCTCAGACTGATGGCCAAACTGAGGTGGTGAATAGGTCCTTGGGAAATCTTCTCAGGTGTCTTACCAAACAACATGGAGAGGCATGGGATATGATCATCCCTCAAGCTGAGTTTGCTTACAATGATTCCACCAATAGGAGCACATGAAGGAGTCCATTTGAGATTGTTTATGGTGTTCATCCAAGAGGTATTCTTGAATTGAGAGATCTCCATGGATTGGAGAGGAAAAGTGCTCAAGGTGAAGACTTTGCATTGGCCATGAAGGACATCCATGATAATGTAAAAGAAACTCTTCAAAGAAACAATGACAAGTACAAGGAGAAAGCCAATGAGAGAAGGAGAGATGTACAATACAAGGTTGGGGATTTGGTCATGGCACATTTGAAGAAGGAAAGACTTCCAAAGGGGCAGCCAACCAAACTCCTCATGAAGAAGATAGGACAATGCCGGATTGTGCATAAATTTGGGTCCAATGCCTATGAGATTGAACTTCCTCAAGGCTTGGCCATATCTCCTATCTTTAATGTTTCAGACTTGTTCCCTTTCAAAGGTGCTCCTAATGCAGATTCAAAGGCAGATATGACAGTAGCAGGGGATGAAGAATGGGTTAAGGGTCTTCCACCCAATCATCCATTGAAGTTGGAATGCATTTTTGACACCAAGGTCTTGAAGAAGACTAGAAAGAAGACATACAAACAATTCCTTGTCAAATGGAGTGGCTTACCCATTGAAGATGCCACTTGGATGAGTGAAGAAGACATCTTGAAGCATGGTGTCACAGTTGCTGATCTACTTCCTCAAGAGACTTGAGTTCTCTTTCCACTCGGGGAGTATGGTGCAGGAGCAAAGAGGGTCATAAAGATTCATGATGTTTTGTTGGTTCCATGTTTGTTCATAAGGTCTTGAAGACCATTTTTCCATGTTGTAATAAGGACCATGTCCATTCCTTATTGATATCATAAGGTAATAGGTAGTTTTGTAATAAGGCATGTTTGTAAGCCTTCTAAGGCATTCATAAAAACATAAGGGCAGTCATATGTTTTCTCATGTTGTAAGCCTTTTTGGCATATGTCAAAGGGTGGTAGAATTTTCAAAGGGTTAATGACATTATCAAAGGTGTTGACAAGTCATAAACTATCGATGCCATTAGGCCAAAAGTTGTAATTAGTTTCAAATGCCAAAATAGGACAATTGCAGTCCTAAAGACAGGGTAGTTGCAGAGAGGAAATTTGATGGTTATACAGTTCCATCAACCTCAACTGCCCTCTAACTACTCCAAGGTGTTGTAGTAGGCTTCTTTAAGCCCTGCCAATGATCATTGTAGACAGTGAAGCCATTTTTGTTGAAGAAATAACAACAAGCCATAGTTTTTCTACCTTTTTCTGTGTTACTCGCTGCTATAGGTCGTACTCTGTCACTGTACAGAAATGTCATAGACCAAGAACCTGAGGAATGATGGAGGTATGAGTTAGCTTTACATTTCACGTGGTTGGAAGCTTTGACACTTATTTGTGTTTGTTTTCTTTACATCTTTCTAAAACTGGTCTGTGAAACCCTCCTCTAGGGTTTTGACTGTAATCCATGTATTTCCTTCCATTCCACTGATGTAGAACTGCTTGGATAAGTGGGATGGACTTTTGTAAGGTTGTTTCAATGTATTTTACAAGAGGTTTGGGTAGAGTAGATGATTTGTTGTTGTTTAAGTGAAAGTTCCTAGCAAAACCATGTGCTAGGAGTGTAGGAAGAACAACAGCTTAAGGGAATTCTTGAACAGTCAGCTGTGAGACCAAAACAATCATGAAATCCTTTGTTTTTCCACCCATATGAAGTGTCCAAGGGGTATATAGAGTTTGATGGTTCCATTCAAGGGTAGTTGCTTCATAAATTTGACCTAATTGGGGCTTTAGGTCATTGAGAGGAGTTATAGGTTGGGGTATTCCGTCCAAAACAACCTATACCCAGATTTGGATATGTGATAGGGAGTCCAAATGGGTATCTCTTGATTGTCCAAGTTTTGCATTTGAAGATCTGTATCAAACATTATTCATGATTGTTCTCTTTTTTAGGGCTACAAGCAATTTCTTGGGTTTGTGAAGGAAGTACTAATCTTGAGTTTGGTCTGCCTTTGTCAATGATTGGAATGGGTCCCACAACATCTCAAATCACCTTTTCCATGAAGAATTTAGAGCCTCTAACTGTTGTTCCTACTTTTGTATGAAGAACCTTGAATTTGGGCTTTTTGGTGTAGTGTAAAGCTTGTTAATTGTAATTTTGTTGCAATCTTATATTGTTGAATTGCCTATGTGATCATATTTTGTGAGATGAATATTTATTTTGCATCAAAGCGTGTGCCTGGTAATGGGATTTTAGTTTCATCAGTAAACATTTTGTGCTTGTACGGGGGCACAACTCAACAACTAGTTTTGTTTTCAAATCTCAAAACGACATGTTATGTGTAGAGGTGTGTACTTCATCAAAGGATTTTGTTTTTAAACGTCAAATGAAATTTTCCATTCACAGAGGGGTGCACGAGTATAGTTAAAATCCAAAAGGCCTCTCAACATATGTGGATTGGGCAACCTTAGAGACATGTCTTTTGATCTTCTGGTCAGGTCACAACTTGGGCAATTGACCGAGTTAGAAGAATATCAAACCACTTGATTTCTTTTATTCTCCATGACAAGCATCACTTCAAGTTCTCATTCTATGTTTCCTGATTCATGTTTTCAAAGTGAGGGAGAGGAAGCACTATAGGTGCGGTCTAGTAGAGGGAATATAAATAAATAAAAACAAGGGAGAGGGGTGCGTGTGGCAACGGATACAGAGGTGTGAAGGCTACCAAAGGATAGAGAGGGTCGACCTCAGAGAGGAGGAAGGTGTGATGGTCATAGCATAGAATAATTTTATGTAACAGAAGAAAATCACTGCCAAAGATTGGATAGAAAGAGAAGTATGCATGATTGCCACCGTATAGGAGGAAATCCCCACTTTTCAATGCCTCTGAGAATCTTTTGGGTGAAAATATACATTAAATTTGAGAGTGCATGTGGACGCCAGTATTCGCAGGGAGAAAACAATTAGAAGATGTTAAGCCTGAAAGAGAATAGGAAGTTGGCTCATGAAGTGAAAGAAGAAAGAAACAAGGATGAGCGTAAGGTATTGGTAATATAATGGATTATGTAAGAGAAAGGGATTAGCCAGAGGAAGGTGTGCAGATGAGCCTGTATATGGAGAAATAAAAGAACAGAGGCCATTGAGGCCCATGTGGTGCATTGTAATTTTGTTGCAATCTTATATTGGTGAATTGCCTATGTGATCATATTTTGTGAGATGAATATTTCTTTTGCATAAAAGCGTGTGCACGGTAATGGGATTTTAGTTTCATTTAGTAAACATTTTGTGCTTGTACGGGGGCACAACTCAACAACTAGCTTTGTTTTCAAATCTCAAAATGACATGTTATGTGTAGAGGTGTGTACTTCATCAAAGGATTTTATTTTTAAACTTCAAATGAAATTTTCCATTCACAGAGGGGTGCACTAGTATAAAGACAATTTTTTTTCCAAGTCAAAATCAGAAATTGTTGTATTTATGTGCACTTCTACTAGTGTGAACTGACTAAGTGTTGAAAATAGCTTGCAGATCTAGTTTCAGGCACACGCCTTATATAATGATGGTTTTCTCTTAGTAAAAATGTGTTTTTCATTCATAGGCGCATACAGATCAAAGGTCGCCCACTTGTTTTTCTTTTCTTACTTTCAAGGCTGATTTTTTGTTTTGTAAATTTTATTTACTCACCCCTTTTATATCAATTTATTATCTATATTCTAATCAAAATACTTTTTACCTAACATGGTTAATCGACATAATTTACAATCTTTTCAAAGTAGATGTTTAATTCGAACACACAGTAGTTCATATTTTGCAAAATAACTGTCGATTAACCCTAAAATATAAATGTCAATTAACCCTAAAATATAAATGCCATTAATATATTTTCACTATGTGCCTGTAAATATTTTACTTCAAATATTTAATTGTCAAGCATGGTAAAGTAATTCCTAGTGTTTATGGCTCTGATACCAAATGTAATTCCTCAAACACTTAGAATTTAGAAAAACACAAAAGATTGCTTTTGTAACAAATTTACCCCTATAACATAGTAAATCCTTTGGTTTTCAACTAAAGTAAATAATTCAAATCCTTAGAAAGTAGGATTTTTTTTTTCTTTTTCTGACATCATCATCATCATCATCATAATTTATGTATGCATATTGACAATATAAATCGTTTCATTTCAATTTGTAAAGGAAATACATCTTTTCGATTACAATTTTCATATATGATTTAAAATCAAATAAAAGATTTACAATTTACAAATAAGTACAAGGTCAAGACTTCCATATTTGGATTAGTTTTCTATTTCACAAGCCTCAACGTGTCATCTGCAAGAGGGAGAGCACCCAAGTGCTTTACCTCCATCCACAGACCAATGGTCCCTCGCACACCTTCCATCTGGAAGTGGCCCTACCCTTCAACGAAGAGTATAAACTAAGGACCTCCTAGTAATTCCATCTGAGTTTCCAGTGTTATGTCCTACATAACCAACACGGTCATACAACTATAGACTCCTTCTAACTGAGTATGACACTACTGGATGGTTATGCAATCTGGAGCACAATGAACTGACAAGTGTAAGCAAAGACTTTTGCACTTACTTTGGCCAAAGTTTTTGAGTAATATCAACCACTTAAAAGTGGGGTCATATGTTCACCCACATCTAACTCGACATGGAAACCTTTAGTGACCTATTGTTAACTTAAACTTTTGGTTTGACCAAAAGGTTTGACTTTTCATAAAGATTTTATTTGTATAGAGAAGACTCGTTAAGTCAATATATGACTAGCTGGTTAGTTTCTCTAACTTTGAACACCCATGTTACACTCTAGTAACCTTTTGGGTCTTGGCTACTACCACTTGTTCAAGTCCTTTCTTTTAACCACAAGAGTAACTTCTTTTCTATTAAGTACTTAAGTTAGACATGATGACAAAATGTCATCGACTCGATCGTCTTGGCCTCAAATAATATTTTATTGACAATATGCCTAGTAAGTTCCATGATACTGTAGCATCCTTTTAAATAAAAGTTTACTTCTTTGTAATAAGTTCTCAAGGTTTTGATATAAAACATATGGTTTTGTTCATGAAGAACACCATATTAGTTTTGGTTAATCTACGAATATAATCTCGTTTAAAACCTCACAAAAAATATCCATTTCTTATATTGATTAATTGTCATCCGTTTTGTTTACTATAATGTCCAATCTTGAACAACTAAAACAATGTGTGATGTCTATCTCTAAGTAATAATAATACAACATATCTTTTATATACCCATGAGAATATCCTTCTCAAAATGTTGAATAAAAATATCAAGAATAGTACGAGTAGTCTGTTGAGAAATGAAAGTTAACATTTATCGATACTTCATTTTTCATTTGACTCCTATATTATTATCATGGTTCGGTCTTGTCATCGTTTCTTAATAGAGATGATAAGAAATAGATTTATCTAAAAATGATATACAAAATTATAGCACTGCAATCAATATACAAAGTACACTCTCTGCTTATTGCATGCGAGATCACATGGTTTTTTGGCCCACAGTCATCATTAGCTACAGGTGACACGTGTGTGTCTATATATATATACTTATATATATACACACATATATATATACACACAGATATATATATATGTATGTATATGTATATATATATATACATGTACATATATATATACATGTACATATATATATACATATCATAGTCTTTATGGTGTGAAAAGAATCAAAGTCTCTTTACTGAGAGTAGAAATACAACCAGACTGACTGTATGCATAGGTGTTCAATATATATAAAGAGAGACTTTCCTGTGTATTTTGCTTAGTTGCACTCTATCTTTGGATTTTCCATCTCTAACAATAGTCACAGTCTTTTCTCAGAATTACTCTACTATTGTTGTTTAATTTAACAGTCACCACCAGTACATGCAACTCCTTTTATGCAAGTCTGTTCCCCTTCTTTCAAATATGCTAGAGATTATATGTCTCTAATCTTAAGAAAGTTAACTATCTCTTTTTTCATCGTCTCCATACCAGTTAGAAAACAAAGATATCAAAAAGAACTCCTTAGAATTGCCACTTCGTGGCTTTTATACTCGACAAGAGCCATGACCCAATAACCATTTATATTGGTCTAAATTGAGGCATGAATACCATATGATAATGCCTTCTCAAAGGCTTTGGTGAGGCAAGTTTAAAATCATCAAATTTTTGTTCGAACTGCCACCTCAAAATGGGGAAGGTGATGCTGCCACTCCCACCTTAAGTCTTATTCTTAGCCTTCGGTGGTGGCTTACACGATCCAAAACAAGTTTTAACAAGCAAAGAACGTTTATATGGCTTATTGTGCCCACGAAGTGCATGATCCAAAACAAGTTTTAACAAGCAAGGAACGTTTATATATATACACACACACATAGTACTGGGAGTAATATAATATATATACATGTATATATACGATATATATTATACATATATTTATATATTTATATATTATATATTATATTACTCCCAATACTATACATACATACATACATATATATACATACGGGATATATATATATATATATATATATATATATATATATATATATATATGTACATTCCTTAGATCATTCACAATCCATGGAAATTCATAGAAAATAGAGGAATGCTTTCCCTCTAGCCCATCCCTTGTGTTCCTGTTGTTGCTTGTTAGATTATTATAGGGGATTCCACCTATTATCAAATGAAAACCTCCAACTGAATTACTCATTTCATCAAGTCTTTCTCTTGTCAAATTCTACACATCTTCCACCTCAATCAATTTACATGTACATATATATGTCTATACATGTACACATATATATATATCTATATATATATCTACATATATATGTACATATATATATATATAGATATATATATACATACATATATACAAATATATATACATATATATATCTACATATATATGTATATGTAAATATATATGTACATATATGTATATATATATACATATATATGTATATGTATATGTATATATATGTATATGTATGTATATGTATATGTATATATACATATATATGTATATACATGTATATGTATAAATATACATATATACATATATAAGTATATATATATATAGGATAATATGGGATCAAACGGGATCTATATATATATAAAGTTCTCACAATCAATTAACATAGTCAACATATCATTCTATAGTTTTAATTTTTGATTAAGGAAAAGAGACCAAGACACAACTTGACTTGACTAGGTTCGACCTAACCTATCTGATGCAGGAGCATCCCTGGTTCAAGAGTAATCTTGCATCAACCAAAAACATTTGCATTTCAATTTTGTTTGTATTTCAGTTCTTTCATTTTCATGTTCAGTTCAGGCAGTTCAGTCAAAAGCAGTTCAACTTGTAGTCCAGTTTTGGCATTTCACATCTTGCGGATCTGGACTTAGCATCTAGATCATATCAAGAATTCAGAGTATTTAGATTAGTCACCGGAAAGATATCGCTATCAGAAGTTGACTATTTTCTCAAAGCAGAGCATTCTAACAATTCCTGATAATCAGCTGAAGGAGAAGGCTTGCAGATCTCAATGACACATTATTCAATGTCCTGTAGTTCATGGCCAACCTTCCCCAAGGGTCCACATGTTGTTCCATTCATTTGAGGAGTGTTCTATGCATTTAGGTCCGACCTATCTGTGAACACATTACAACTCTTCATTTGAGTTTGTGACCTTCCTTGGCTGATGCAGAGGAATCTATTGGTCCAGAGATGATATATAAAGATGTAATAGATCCTTAGGAAAGTAGTTGATGATTGTTAGATTGATCATAGTTTAGAGCTTGTGCGAAGGAGCTTCAAAGCCTTATCTTGCGCATGTATGTAATTAGGCCTGTGAGCCCTAATTGTAATCCCGCATGTTGCCGACCAGATTGTATTTGGATCCTTTGATATATTGAATGACTAAATTTGCATTTGTTCCATTTCTTAAGTTGTTTCTATTGTGTTTATTGTTGTTGCATAGTCTGAATAGTTCATTATGTGAACCCTCTACTGTGACTGCATCAAGTGGTATCAGAGCGAAAGTTTGATTCTTTGGAGTGAATTGGCGAAGGGGACTCCGTAAGATCTTGTTGTAAGCAAATCACCGATCCAAGGCAGGTTACTTGTGCGCAACCGATCGCCGAACCTGAGGTAGTTTGCACTTGATCCTAGGAAGATGCCATCGTGAAGAGTTCCTCCTGTTGGTACAATGGCTAATAGAATGGATGAGATGATGGAATTGATGAGAACAATGCGAATTCGATTGGATGCTATGGAAGAAGATAGGCGAAGAGGACTAACACCAAGACCTAATGTTAAAAGTGATGATGAGGAAGAATTTCAATCTGCTAAACAAACTAGCGAAACCCTAGAAGGTAATGAAGAAGAAGAATCAGATCAGATAAAGATGTTGCGAGCTATTTCAAAGATTGGAAAAAGACCTAGAGTTGATGTGTCGAACTACACTGGTAATTTGAATCCAAAAGAGTTGATTGATTGGATAAATGATATGGAAGAATACTTTGAATATGAGGAGATTGAAGATCCAAAGAAGGTGAAATTTGCAAAGACAAAGTTGGAAGGACATGTTGCTATATGGTGGAAAGAAGTTTAGTTGGAAAGAAATAGAAGAGGAAAAGAAAAGATTACAAAGTGGGACTGGATGGTGACAAATTTGAATAATTAGTTTATACCTGCTGACTATGAGTTGGAACTGTTGAAGAGATTGCAAAACCTAAGGTAGAAGGAGAAATCTGTGAAGGAGTACACTGAAGAATTTCATAAGATGATCATAAGGACAAGACATAGTGAAGAAAGCAAGGAGAAAGTGGCAAGATATATCAATGGACTTAGATTGAACATTCAAGAAGAACTGAGCCTGGTAAGGATGACATCTTTGGAAGAAGCATATCAATTTACCCTGAAAGTTGAAGAGAAGTTGAATAAGAGACATGATCAGAGACAACGAGGCAGAGGAGGTAAATTTCAGAGAGGAAGATCATTTTCCAGATATGATAGATCATTTGTGGAGTAGAACAAATTTGATAACCCATTTAAAAAGGATGACAGAGATAACAATGCTTATCGGAGAGATGATAAAAAAATTTATCAGAGAGGAAACCCTAGTGCATACCAGAATGAAGGATACAAAAGAGAAGGAAGAGGATTTGATAAGAGGACATTTAGAGGTACTTGTTTCAAATGTGGAGGTGAAGGACATAGAGCATTTGAATGTAATCATGGTAGTACAAGCAAGAAAACATAAAATAGTGGAAAAGCATCCTATATTGAAGAAGAACCTGTTGAACTAAATGATCCTTGTTCAGTTGGCAATCTGGAGAAAGGAGAATCATTGGTGATGAGGAGAGCACTATTTCAAGTAGAGACAAATTAGGAACCGTCACAAAGGAAGAGTCTATTCAGAACCAGATGCAAATCAAGAGGTAAGTGTTGTAAAGTTGTGATTGATAGTGGTAGTTCAGATAACCTAGTTTCAGAGGAGATGGTGACTAAGCTGAGGTTGGAAAGATTGAAACACCCTAAGCCCTATCAGATAGCATGGATTCAGAATGATCATAAGGTGTTGGTGAGTGAACAATGTTTGGTGAAATTTCATATTGGATCTTATCATGATGAAGTCTTGTGTGATGTTATGCCTATGGATGTTTGTTATATCTTGTTGGGTAGACCTTGGCAATATGATAGAAAAGCTATGCATGATGGGAGAAAGAATACATATACTATAACAGCAAATGGAAAAAGAATTACTTTAATTCTTTTAGAAGACGATCCTAAAGATGTTGTGTGTGGGAATGGTAGAATCTGTTTGGTAGATGGAAAGAAATTTTTGGATGGTTTGAAACAAGAAAGTATGTGCTATGCCTTGATTCCTAAGAAGCCTGAACTGGTGAAGAAAGAAACTAAACTAGATGGGATAAGAGAGTTGCTGACAGAGTATGAAGACATCATATCAGATAATGTACCTGAAGGATTACCACCTATAAGGAGTATCAGTCATCACATGGATCTTATACCAGGAGCAAGTTTGCCTAACAAAGCAGCACATAGAATGACACTGACATAGAATGAAGAATTGAATAGACAGATACAAGAGTTGTTGAGGAAAGGTTTGATCAGAGAAAGTTTGAGTCCTTGTGTAGTACCTGCAGTGCTATCACCGAAGAAGGATGGAGAGTGGAGAATGTGTACTGACTCTAGAGCAATAAACAAGATTACAGTTAAGTATAGATTTCCTTTACCTAAGATGGATGATATCATGGATTGTTTGAGTGGAGCAAGATATTTCACAAAGATAGATTTGAAGAGTGGATACCATCAGATTAGAATCAGAGAAGGTGATGAATGGAAGACTGCTTTTAAGACAAATGAAGGATTGTATGAGTGGTTAGTGATGCCTTTTGGATTG
Source organism: Cunninghamia lanceolata (assembly GCA_027924645.1). Lineage (NCBI taxonomy): Eukaryota > Viridiplantae > Streptophyta > Pinopsida > Cupressales > Cupressaceae > Cunninghamia > Cunninghamia lanceolata. The sequence continues at coordinate 11,048,604 of BSBN01000987.1, read as the reverse complement.
ACAAATGTGCTGAGTACTTTCATGAGATTGATGAATGAAGTCTTGAAGAAATTCTTGTGTAAGTTTGTGATTGTGTACCTGGATGATATTCTGATTTTTAGTAAGACAAAAGAGGAACGTTTGTGGCATATTAGACAAGTTTTGCAGAAACTAAGAGAAGAGAAATTGTTGATAAACATCAAGAAGTGTAGTTTCATGAAGGAAGAATTGGTATATTTGGGATTTGTGATTTCTATGAAAGGATTGAAGATGGACCCTGAGAAAGTGAAAGAAATTGTTGAATGGGCTACACCAGAGATCATTGTAGAAGTTAGATCATTTCATGGATTGGCTAGTTTTTACCAGAAGTTCATAAAAAATTTTAGTTCAGTTTGTAACCCTATGATAGAGACAATGAGAGGTGACGGAAAAGATTTCAGGTGGACATCTAGAGCAGATAAAAGTTTTGAGTTGTTGAAGCAGAAAGTAACAGAGCAACCTGTTTTGGCATTACCGGATTTCAATAAGGTATTTCAAGTTGATTGTGATGCAAGTGGAAGTGCAATTGGAGCAGTGTTAAGTCAAGAAGGTAGCCCTGTAGCCTATTTCAGTGAGAAGTTGAATGATGTAAGGAGAAGATATTCAGTTTATGATCAAGAGTTCTACACCATAATTCAAGCCTTGAAGAAGTGGAGACATTACTTGTTGCCTAAGGAGTTTGTGTTGTTTACAGATCATCAAGCTTTGCAGGATTTGAACAGTCAAGGTAAGTTGAATTAGAGACATATGAGATGGGTAGAGTTCATGCAGAGTTATACTTTTGTGTTGAAGCATAGGAGTGGTAAATCAAACAAAGTTGCTGATGCATTGAGTAGAAGAAGAAACTTGTTGACAGAAATGAGAGTTGAAGTGCTGGGTTTTGATGAATTGAAGAACGTGTATGAGGGAGACACTGATTTTGTAGAACCTTGGAAAGCATGCAAGGAACCTGTTGTGACAGATAGGAGTAAGTGATTAGACTATTTCATTCAAGAAGATATGTTGTTCAAAGGAAGTCAATTATGATGATAACTGAGAGGGGGGGTGAATCAGTTATCCTAATTATTTCTACTTTCTGAACTCTATTAATAATCAATGTAACATTAATCTAAATGAGCAAACATAATCATGAAATGGAAATACACATGAAACAATATTTTTGATGTGGAAACCCTGTTAAGGGAGAAAACCACGGGGTGATTAACCCAAGATTGTATTCTCTGTTAGAAGAATGGAAATACAAAATGGCACTTGCCAATTAGGGCTCACTGCCCAAGCACACTGCTCACAAGGAGGCACACTGCCTACAAAAGACACATTGTCTACAAAAAAGTGTTATACAATACTTGAACTGATTGGTAGCATCCACATATGCTAGAGTTTAGTTCCGGTTAGGCTCAGTACACTGATTTGCTGCACTTCATCTTTCCTCTTCTCTTATGCTGCTTTCCTTTCACATACCGGACCTTCCTTACTGCTTCTGCTCTGCTCTACTTTTATTCGCACATCCAATACACTATTGAACTCCACTCACAACTAAATCCATCGTGTATATATATTTGCACAAGTGATTTCATCACCTTTCTAGTCGGCACCCGGAATAGTCAATCTTTTCACAAACTTTGATCAGTCGGCTGAATCCTTACACATCAGGTAATGCGAATCAATGATATACTTGTGGAAATCATTAATCATGTCAGCTAAACATAGTTCATGCCTTCATAACCTTCACCAACATCAGTAACACATCCAGAATGATGTCTGATGGTCTGCGAGTCAATTCTTGCTCTGTTCACACTGTCACATGAGAACCCGACACTCAAACATTCATATCTCTTTATCCTTTTCACACCGGAGGCTCAAACCTTGGAATCTATCAGTCAAGATACTCCTCTTGACTTCCCCAAATCCGTACTTCACCAAGATACTTTCTCTGAGGGATCCGGACCTGTCTGTCAGACCTCGCCACATGCTCTATTCCTGTTTACCAGACCACAACATTCTTCACTCTGACTTCCGGTAGAGACATACCATGACCTGCGGATGTGTGGGATGAACTTTGTTGTCATCAATGACAACAATCATGAATCAATATAGTGTCTCTTGCCAACAATCTCCCCCTTTGGCATTGATGGCAACACTTAGTGAAAAATGACTAAGTGTTTACACTATGCTCCCCCTTGGCTGATGCTCTGTTTTTATATACATATTCCGGAGCTCCCCCTTAGTTGGATTCTTTATTTTTCACTACTCTTCACTCCCCCTTTGACATCAATGGCAAAGGGTAGGGTCCGCATACCAAAAGTTTCAAAAATTTTAACTATACTTAGCCGCATATTACATACTCACATAAACTGAAGAATGTCTGCAAAGGATGTCTTCAATTGGACGAGTTCTGTAGCCCAACTTTGCTTCATTCTATCCAAAATTGAAATGTGACCACTCAACAAAAATGCAAAAGCTTCTGCCCTCTTAAGATCTGTCAAATCATTGGTTTGGGCGGTAGTCTGAGCATCACTTATGGCCTCATGCATGGCCTCTAACTTAGGGATAATGATTCTTCTGAGTTCGTCCATCCGGCTAATTATGTTCTTCTTTTCCTTCTCAAAATTCTTTATTGCATTTGTGATTGCAATAGTCTGACACTCTTGATTGACCATGGAGGAAGAGAGAGGATCAAAACTTTGAGACAAACTTAGTAGTTTATCCTCTTGCTCTTTTATTTTCTTCTCAATCTCTACTGTTGCTTTGGACCATGAAATACAAAATTTGTATACTTTTCCGCCATCTGTAAGAGCATTTTCTAAGCTCTTTATCCCAATATTCATATTCCTTCTATCATTAATGATCAACCCTTGTATTTCTGAGAATCTCTTATTCAAAAAGTCCTTCCAGACCTTTTCTTCAGCTGACTTCTCTAGAGAATCAAAATGTGTACTAACACTGCTGACTAGAGTTTTGAGATTACTGGAAGAGGAGGCTGTGGGATCTTTCTGAAATGATGGTATAATCTTTTCAAGCACTCCCGAAGCAGCTTCTATCAACTCACAGTCTTCCATGTGAGACTTTAGGAGTTTTTCTTTAGCCTTGGCATTAGCAAATGAAGCAATCTTCATTGTCTGTACAGGAGAAAGACAATCAAAGTTAAATGGTCCTTGTAGAAGCTCCAGTTCATCAATCTCCATTGTTTCTTTGTTCAGCAATTCTTGGATAGTTTTTACAGTGTCTCTTGTTGGAGACAGATGTTTCTTCTCTTCTGCATTCTTAGGGCTGTCCCTTGGAGCTTTCTCTCCTTCCACATTCTTACCACTATCAGTTGTGGTTTCCTCTGTTGGGGTCTTCTCTTCCTCTACAACCTTGGTACTGTCAACTTCTTTTTCCTTCACTCCTACTTCTTTCTCCTGTATTCTGTCTTCTCCTTTAGATCCGGAAGTTGTAGGGGAAACCGGAGGAGAGATATTTGTTTGTTCATGAGCCACCTCTTCCGGAATAGAGGATTTTGAGCCCTTGTCTTTACCAGAGTCCTCTGTGATGGGAATGTTGAACTTTTTAAGAGTATTTTAGAGAATCTCTTCAGTCTCTTTTGCCACTCTGTCAGTTTCACCAAGCATGAGCTGATTCATCCTGGCTTTGCTCCGGAACTCATCCTTGCACTCTTTAAAGATCATATTCATTTGCTGCGGAGTGATTGAAGGGAAGAGCTGAATGGCGACTTGTTCCCAGATCTCGAGGTCTTTTGCTTGAGCATTGTTCTTCCTCATTTCAAGCCTTTTCTCTAAGCTTTTGGGAATTAGAGAGATTATTTCAATAAAAGATTTGTTGTAAGTGTTCAAAAACTGAACTGTGGCTTCCTCCAGAATCTTTTTATCTGCTTCATTATATTCATCATAAAATTCTATTAAGGGTTGCAGGTTCCCATCCACAGTGACTGCTTTTACTACAACGTCCAAGGATAGAGTGGGTTTTTCAGCAAATTCCTCTTCCTTCTCTTCTTCTCCTTGACCGGTAGAATGTTCACCGGATGATGTCTTCTTCTTCTTCAGTTTCCTTATCTCCTCATCTGATTCGGTTTCCTCATCATCTTTTAGGCTAACATAGGACCTTGTTGCCTTTTTCTTTGTTCTCTTTTCTCCTTTTCTGGATGATTGTGCTTCCGGTTTAGATGCCCTTGAGCTTTTGGCAGTGGCAGGTGCAGATCTCTTAGATGATCTAGTCCGGGTGGAGGTTTCCACCAGAGCACTTTCCTTGCTTTTCTTTTCTGCCTCTTTCTTCTCTTTCTCAGCCCTTTCCATCTTTTTCTTGTGGGCATCAAGTGCCTCCTTTGAGATGCCAAGGCCTTAGGCAATATTTTCTACCTCTTTTCTCACCTTCCTCTTGATTTCAGGTTTTGAGTTGCACATGAATCTTTACATTCAGCTCCTCAAAGGTTCCAAATCTTTCTTCTTTTGAGTCATTTGGCTGACTGAGCATGTGTTGAACATGCAGCTCTACAATTTGTTTATCAACTTCATACCCCATAGGCATGATCCAGACTGTCCTTGGCTCTACTGTCTCCATTAGGCATTGATCAGTGTCTACCATGAAGCACACTGTATCCTTGTATTTCTCAATTACTGATTTGGGGATTCTTTCTCTAATTTGCATTGTATTTTGAAATTACTTGAAGTAACCCCACAGAGCTGTATTCCTTGCTTTAGCATCCCCAAGTTCATGCAAGTAGTCTCTGATCTGAATTGCTACCGGTTTGTCATTTTGCCATACCCATCCATTTGATCCGGGCAACTCATTCATGAAGTAGAAAAATAGACATAGTATTAGTCCACCATATTTAAAGGAATTCTTCTTGTCCTTTTTGATTTTATGAATGTTTTCCATTAGTTGGCTCAAAAGAAGTTCACATAGATCATATTCTACATTCTTTCTCAGCATCTCATAAGCAGTATATACTGTAGTTTCGGATACTGAATTCTCCCTACTGGAGTGATATATCTTGTATCCTATTATCATAGATGCAAACTTGACATCCGGGTCAGTAATATCTTCAATGGTCATTGCCCTCTTATCAAATTTTGATCCGGTGGCCTCAGTTACAATGTTGTTTTTGACAGATTTGAGGACAAGTATCCCTCCGAAGGAGTATAAACCAGTTACTGCCCTAATTGCCTCCTTTGTGATCTTGCAAGGTTTGTTCAGCCATAGGAAGTTATCATGCACCCTACTCAATACATACCAGACCCATTCATCTTCCTCAAAATAGGGGAAATGAATGAACTGATCAAAATGTTTCTCCTGGATGCCCTTATATTCTAGTTTAAGCTCAAAAGTAGCATCTATCAATTGTTTGTGATAAATGTCTCTCAGTTTTAATTCCCCAAACTCTTCAATATTTGCATGTATGTAAACCCTAATGTCTTCTGTGTGCAAAATGCCATGCGGAACACTAGAGAATGCTCCTAGGGGATCTACCTCCAATGATTTGTATGGATGTTTCTTGAATTCAGGGTGGGGCCTATCAGAGATCTTTACTATATTCAGAGTATGCATCTTTCAAAGCTTTGCAGAGAGATATTAAGAACGGAAAATACCTTTTGCGTCTTTCAGTTTCACATAGTTGGCCGGATTGATTTCTGGATGAATTGACTTCTGCAAATGATCTTTGATGAAGTTGTGGAATTTTGTTGCAGAGCTTCACTTTTCGTTTCTTCTTGAATGTAGAATGAACAAGTGATTAATGAGAAAAACCCTTATATTGCTCTGTAAACCCTAATGTTAGGTTGCAATAAATGCTCGACCTAAGTTATTCCAGTTTGCCTTATTCAGATGACTTGGAGAACCGGATCAATCCTGATCTTTAAACATCATGCGGATCTTCCAAATATTTACCATAGTTTGTTTGGATGTTGCCATTATGAACCCTTCAATCCGCAATTCTTCTTGTGCTAGTTCTAGCACCAGTTGACTGGCTGGGGGAACAAGGTCTTCTTTGTGTCTCCCCCTGAGCCAGAGCTCACTTCTTAATTTCCAGAAGGAATATCAGCACCAGAGTCTAGTGTGGATCCAACCTCTACATTCTCTGTACTTTTCTTCACCCAAATCTTGTTCATCTCACTTTTAACTTCATCCGCATTCACCTTTTGTTTACCCTTATCTTGATTCTGATTATGATATACCGGACCTCTTTTGTCCTGATTCTTGCTTCTACAAAATTTTGCACTATGACCGGATCTATTGCAGATTTGGCAAACAACATTTCTTTGCATATTTGACTGATATCCTCTTGATCTGCATTGATTAGCCATATGACCTATTCTATTGCATGCAAAGCATCTACCATTGAATGATTTGTTCATTTGCATATTTCTGCATTCATGAGATTTGTGACCATACCTTTTGCAGTTAAAACACTGTCCGGATAAGGATGAATTAGTCTGATTCATTCTCTTTCTGCACTTATTAGATTTGTGACCAAAGTGATTGCAGTTGTGGCAGTATCCATTGAAAGATGGATATCTTTGAGCATTAGGCTGTCTTATCGGAGGTCTTCTAGGCCTATTCCTTAGATTTTCTGATCCAAAATTCTTCTGACCAGATCCGGAGCTTTCTCCTTTCTCATATCCCAAACCACACTTGTCATCTACCTTCTTTTGACTTCCAAGAAGAACTTCAAGTTGAGTAGAACTTATCTTGAATTTCTGTTTATACTCATTTGCTATTTGAAGATCCCTTTTGAGAGAGACAATTTGATCCTCAAGTTTTTCTTCATTGTCTTTAGCATCTTCAAGATCAGATTCAAGATGTCTGATAAGTCTATCCATCTGGTGGCAATCTTCTGATTTCTCCTTGAGAGATTGTCTTAGATTATCTTCAGTTTTTCTTTTCTCTTCAACTTCTTGGGTAAACTTCATTACTCCTTATTCCATTTCATGTCTTACCATAATGATTTCTTTTGATAACTTTTCACACAACTCAGTTTTTTCCTTCAGCTCTTCATTTGCATTATTGGCTTCACCTTGTCTTGCTAATTGCTGAAGCAGCTCCTTTCTCTTTTTCATAGAGAGACTTAATTTGTCTTTTAGTTCTCTCATGAAATCATCAGCCTGTTTGAGTCTTTCCTTTAATTCATTGACTTCAGAGTTTGACTATTCAAGATCATCAAGGGCAGTCTTGAGTTGCTCCCTTAAACCATATGCATCCATTTGAATTCCTTGATCTTCCTCAAGTTGTTAGGCTCTGTTACGAGGAACTTAGCTTTGATACCAATTGATGATAACTGAGAGGGGGGGTGAATCAGTTAACCTAATTATTTCTACTTTTTGAACTCTATTAATAATCAATGTAACATTAATCCAAATGAGCAAACATAATCATGAAATGGAAATACACATGACACAATATTTTTGACGTGGAAACCCTGTTAAGGGAGAAAACCACGGGGTGATTGACCCAAGATTGTACTCTCTGTTAGAAGAATGGAAATACAAAATGGCACTTGCCAATTAGGGCTCACTGCCCGAGCACACTGCTCACAAGGAGGCACACTGCCTACAAAAGACACACTGTCTACAAAAGAGTGTTATACAATACTTGAACTGATTGGTAGTGTGTATATGGAAAAATGGATTAAATCTAAACTAAATAAAACAAAGAACCCAATAACATAAAGGAAACGAATCTAAGTAAAAGCCATAAATCACAAATCAAAGACAAATGAAAGCTCTTACCAAAACCTGTATTGTTCCCTTTTGGAGATATGTGGATTGCTCAATGTAGCTGCAAAGCCATGGCTGCAACAAGCAAGTATGTGCTCAAGAGATCAATGTCAAAAGATCGTTATAGTGCTCAATCGACGCGTTGTGTATGCTCGAAGCTCTGTTAAGTATGCCTGAGAATACGATCGAAGAGAGAGAGAGACTAAATGAAGGAGATGAGGGGGATTTATATAGATTTCAAGGAAAATCGATTAACGGTCCAGATAATTTAGAAGAATCAATGGAGGAGATAAGTTGAGGAATGTGCAACGAATGAGAAGAAGACATGTGTCTTGCTTGCTTTTGCATGAGAGGAGTTATCAAGAATAGAAGAATAAGTTAACTGAAGAGATAAATCAATTAAAAGAATAAAGCAATCAGTTAAGTGATTTAAAACAAGAAGAAGAGATTTGCATGAGAAAAGAAAATATTTTGCTTTATTAAATATAGAAATATTTAATTGATGAGCAAAAAAGTTTGAGTTATATTAGAGATAACTCAAATTTAGAAGAAAAAGCAATTTAAATAAATAATTGATTTATTTAAATTTAGAGAAGATATTTTTGGAAGAAGTAATTAAATAATTGGAATTATTTAATTTAGAAGATTTTGAAAGCAAATTAAATAAATAAATTTATTTAATTGTTGTGCATGATTTTGGAAGAACAGAAGATTATAAATAAAATATTTGATTTTATTTATTTTTAGAGGATTGAGATAATTTAAATAAATTTGATTTGATTTATTTAAATTTAGAAGAACAATTGATTTAATTAAATAATGTAAATTATTTAATTGTAGATAAGATAGAATTGTGATGAATTAATTAAATAATGGGATATATTTAATTAATGTGGATGTGAATTTTGGAAGGAGGATAATGATCAAATTAAATAATTAAAATTATTTAATTGTGGAAGAATATAGAGGAATTTAATTTAATTAAATAAATAAAGAGGATTTATTTAATTAATGTTGAATTTAGGAGATTTAGAAGAATTTGATGATAATTAATTAAATAATTAGATTATTTAATTAACGTTTGCAATGCAAGTGATTAGACAGATAACGGAATGCAAGTGATTTGACGACACGGTCATTTTAGGGTGTCTACATTTTGCCCCTCTTTGATGCGATGCAGCTTGCAGCATTGCGTCAAAGAAATTAATTGTCGAAGATGAAATACAATTGTTGATGCCCCAGTGTAGGTAGTTGCCCCAGTGTATGCCCCCTCGAGCGGGAAGACAGGGAAGCGACAGAGGAAAGGTGTTGACGCTCGACTAGAAGATTGCGCGACCAGGTGGGAAGAAAAGCAGAAAACGGGGTGGGAAAGAAAACTAAGGGTGGGGACACTATAAATAGGTCCCATGGGGACCACAATCCTCATTTGCACCCATTGAGATTCTAAATTTAGAGAGAAGAGCTTCTAAACTTAGTTGAGAGAGAGGTGAGCAAACAGCGCGGAGAGATGCCGATTCCAGTGCATAGACATCGGGCGGAGCTGGTGCGGACCTATGGGAGGCCAGCAGGAGCTCCGGCAGTGGTAAGTGATCGAAAACCCCCCTTTGAATTTGTCGATTAGGGGTAGATTAGGGCTAGGTGTAGGTAGAGGTTAGCCATTTGAGCCAAAAGCGCCTTAAGTCTCTGCAGCACGGGTGGTAGTCGGCTGGAGCGCTTTTGGTGCGCCGCAGCGCGTTTGGTAAGCAGCTGCAGCGCTAATGGTAAAACCAAGTCGCTTTTGGTAGTTGGGGTCCGCGTCGCAGCGCATATGCAAAATCCCGCAGCGCATATGGCTAGGCAGTGTAGCGCAGTGGCTAGGGTAGGACAGCGCAAATGGTGGGTAGAGGAAAAAGACGAAGCACCTCTGGTAAAACAGAGCGGCGCTGTTGGCATGTGGGTGCAGCGCTTGTGGAAAACAAGGCACGGTTGGCAGAAAAACCGCATCGCGGATGGTTAGACCGTGAAGCGCGGTTGGCAGGGAGGGGCAGCGCTTATGTATAAACACAGCGCTTTTGGTTTGAATAGAAGAAAATTAGGGTTGAAGTAGAATGAAGGGTGACTTAGAAGAGAGACGCCTAGCCTAGCCGACAAGAGGGAAAAGGGATGGTTGGGGGTTACATAGCAGAGTCCAGGGGTAGATAGGATTATGAGGATTTGGTTATGGAAGAACTGACATGTGATTTGTTATGGATGCAGAGGATTTTGCCGCCACTGATGTCGCGGGAGTGACACCACGCGATTGCACACGAAGTTGTTTAGTTGACATGGGAGGAGGATGCAATCTTGGAGCATGCAGGGCTATGGCATGTGGCACACCTGACACACATTAGGGCGAATCTCGCCCTAGTGACAGCAGTCGTGGAGAGATACCACAGTGAGACTTCGTCGTTCCATTTTCTGACGGGGGAGGCTACAGTGACACTGGAGGATGTATACCGCATCCTAAGGATTCGGATAGATGGAGAGATAGTAGACTTTGACCCGGCACGGGGCGAGGCAGGCTTGGAGGAGGTCTTCTGTACAGACGACCTGTGGATAGACGATGGGGAGATCCGATGGGCAGACGTCCCGAGACTCTGTGACAGGATCCGTTGGATAGTTGCATCATTGATTGGCGGCTTCCTGTGCCCGAACCGGAGATCTAGAGGATTATCAGTAGGCTGGGGGACTGTACTATCAGGGATGTTCACTCATGGCAGACAGTACGCGTGGGGACCCTGCGTGCTGGGACAGCTATATCATGATATGCATTACTGCGTATACAGGAGAGGCAGGAGCCTCTCAGCAGGGGTGACTCTAATACAGGTGTGGGCGTGGGAGCACATTCCAGTTATCCGACCCATGGCGCAGCGCCACCGAGACAGAGGGGAGCCGTATGTGTTTCTATATGATGGGGTGATGACACACCGGAGGATGGGATCTGTCAGCTACTGGAGGCGGCAGATTGACGAGATGGACATATTTATATGGAGGCCGTGGTTACTATGCGAGGAGTGGTCAGATGAGCACGAGCAGCTCATGTACTGTAGACAGGCTCGCTATCTATTCGGCAGACGGACAGATATGATAGAGAGATATCTTCCCGAGCGGGTACTTAGACAGTTTGGCCTACCACAGGGGCTACCAGTGGGGGAGGCCACACATGCCAGGACGCGGAGAGAGACTGGAGACTGGGACGCAGTGATCCCAGTGGCGACAGCATTAGCGGAGGTGCAGGGACTTATCCTTGTGAGATGGGATTGGGACTCTAGGCTAGCAGACCCAGGGACACTGCCAGACTATGATCAGTACTGGCAGACACACAGGCTGATGAGATTGACTACACCAGGTGTAGTACGGGCAGTGGGAGAGGTATTAGTCCTTGGCAGAGAGGCCAGGATGAGGCGGCAGGCCAGGGCAGCTGGGCAGCAGGCAGGCGGAGAGGGTAGCGGCCAGCAGGCCGATGTGGAGATGGCAGAGGCAGTGGGCCCGGTCGTAGAGACCGACTTACAGAGAGCAGAGAGACTATGGCAGGAGGAGATAGCCCAGAGGACTCGCTTAGAGCTCCGGATGGCTCGACTGAGGAGAGACAGGGATGCAGCGCGGGCCGAGGCGAGGCAGGCAGAGGCCACAGCCCAGGCGCAGACACAGGCGGCCACAGCAGCACAGACAGCCCTAGCACAAGTGCAGGCACAGCTATAGGCACAAGTGCAGGCATACAGGCAACTGCAGGCCCAGATACAGGCACAGGCACAGGCACAGGCACAGCTGCTAGCTGCACCAGTAGCAGATGTAGATGAGCTAGCACAGGCTAGGAGAGAGAGAGACGCAGAGGTGCAGCTGCGTTTGACAGCCGAGGCCACACTATTCAGAGTGAGGCGAGAGAGAGAGGAGGCACGCCGTGCGCTGGGTGCCGATCAGAGGACTTTGTACAGCGAGCTCATCTGAGTGCAGGGTGAGCTAGTATCAGCTGGCAGAGAGGCAGAGTATTACAGGGGCCTATACGTGGGTGCGGTGCCGGCAGCTCAGCAGGCACCGAGTTATAGAGACAGGAGCAGGTCAGGGGCATCAGGATCCCGGAGGATAGGGCAGTCAGCGTCCTCAGTTAGAGGGCCACTTTTGCCGCCAGGGGGAGGAGGAGGACCATCAGGGGGACCTCCACCGAGCACAGGGGGAGGCCAGGGGCCACAGCAGGAGGGTAGCTCTACCCACTAGGGCATATTCATGTATATTGTATCATATTGTATCATTTTGGACAGATGCCTGCGTGCATTCTGATGTATATTTTGAGGGCTCTTGATAGCCTTGATGTACTATATTGGTGTATATTTGGATGTATACACATTTTTGTATTATTGATGTAAACACGAGATTTTGTATTATGACGGCCGTTACATGATATATATATATAATGATCTGTTCGACTCACTGCTGTTCATGCTTTTGTGTATGCATTCCTTGATGTCATGGATGTGATGATATGTATGTAAGATTATGGATTCATGTAATGACATATGCTGTTTATACGATGCTTATAGATGTATGATGATAGAGATAGATGATGATATAGATGTGATGACTAGTGATATCTGACATGTGGGTTTTGCAGATATGCACCAGAGAGGAGAACAGGGGGAGATGGAGACTATTGACTGTTGATTGATTACTGCAATGAAAGCGATATAAAGGATGTGGAAATGGATGAATGAGCTAGTTGCAATGGCTTCGCATTTGTATATAAAGAGCAATCCTTAGTTTGATGTAGCACGTGGATAGTTCGCCACCGAGGTATAAAAGACCAAGGTGCAGTAATATCCGAGTGCGTGGACGTTGACTTTGCAAGCAAACGGTTTGAACCTAGATCCCTTAGACATAATATAACCTTGTTGGAATATGCGAATAAGCCATAGTCTTGAACATAAAATAAACTTTAATACATGTAAATGCAAGAAGAAATATTAATATGTAAGATGCTAGGACGTAACACACACAAGATAAATAGAATGCTAAGAAAGATGCTAGAGATCATTCCTCAAACACGGCACACAGAAAGCAATGACTATGCCCCCAATCCGTACTGCATCGCAACATACCAAGATTATAGATAAATCAAGGTAGCTTTGAATAGGTATGGGAATAGGGAACAAAAGATAAACTATAACACAAATTGACTGACTTACAAAGTAAACATACAGCCAACATTTTCTCTTGCCAAAGAGGTTGCTCAGGATAGATTGGATAGGAAAGATAACAGCCTTATCGTAGGAACTCTGTGTCCGTTAAAGGGGGCTATCTACCTAAAAAGACAATGTCTCACTTGCAGGAAATGCCACATGTTGCAGGAGGCGCGTGTGTTGGTCTCGACAATGGAACACTTCGAAGAAGACAAGCTTGCTGATCTAGGGCTTGGTTAAGTGGTACTTAGCTGATGTTGGCAATCGGTATGCAGGACAGTAGATGACTCTGGAAGGAAGTTGCTTTGCTTCAGGTTTGCGAAGGACTATTGCTTTGAAAGGATGCGCTAGCTTGCTGCTTGAGTTAGTCAAGTCGAGGCGAATGGACTTTGACAAATGGAAGACTAGAAGGATGGAATGCTAATGGATTGAAACGGGTGGAGAATGATGGATCGTGTGTGCCTGAGTACTGGATACATCCTTCGTATTCCAGACTGCCTACATACCCTGTATCCACGGGATCAAGGCACACTTACGATGGAAGATGAACGTGATAAATATGTAGTTCTGGATAGAGTGATGAATGGGTCAAGGTGGAAGAGGGAGATCTTATGTACCTGAGTACTGGATACTTCCTTCGTATTCCAGACTGCCTACATACCCATATCCATGGGATCAAGGTACCTTAAGATTGAGAAGAGATGATATGTAGTTCTGGTTGGTGTGATGATGTGGGAAAAGAGCGGAGAAGAGGGGATCTTATGTACCTAAGTACTGGAAACGTCCTTCGTATTCCAGACTGCCTACATACCCATATCCATGGGATCAAGGTACCTTAAGATTGAAAAGATGATATGTAGTTCTGGTTAGATGTGATGATGTGGGAAAAAGTGTTGAGAAGATAACAGCCTTATCGTAGGAACTCTATGTCCGTTAAAGGGTGTTACCTGTGGAAATGAGAAAAGGTCAAAGTATGTGCTACGAACCACGAACAAGGAACCAATCCTAGACCGAAGCTAAGGAAAGAGTTGCCCCCATTCTGGTAGAGGAAACTGTAGGGGTGACTGCCAAAGAAGACACAGAAAGACATGACCTAGGACAAGACAGTGTTAACTGTAGATACAGATCAAGACGTGGGATGACGATGAGGGACACTGACAAATTTCCAAGCTATACTAGGTAGGGAGATGGAAATGCAAACAAAGTCAATGGTTTTATTATGGATGGATGGATGAAGCGCGTTGCGAATTGGGCAAGGAGCGGACAGGACTCGATAGATGATGGATGCTGACTCTACGCATAGCGCCTGTTTGCCAGGTTTTCACTATGGTACTTATCCAAGGTGCCTGTTTGCTAGGTTTTCACCAGAGGACAGATTTTTTTGGATTTTTTTTTTTTGTTTTTTTGTTTTTTTTTTTTTTAAATTTTTTATTTTGGAATACTCTGAGGATCAGGCATAGAACTTCTTGAGATGGACACTGTTAAGCGGCTCATCTAGAGGAATGCCGTCAGGGGTAGCTAAAGTATAAGCTCCTGATCCATATGCTGCTGTCACAATGAAGGGACCTAACCAGTTAGGCTCAAACTTGCCCTTCTTCTCTCGATCTGCTTGATTTCTCTGATTCTCCTTAAGTACAAGATCACCAACTTGAAACCGTCTTTCTTTGATCTTTTTGTTGTAATTACGCCGAAGGCGGTTTTGATAGACATGGAGATGATTAAGTGCGGCAAGGCGCCTCTCATCTAGTAGTTCAAGCTCAGCTAATCTGGAAGTGCGATACTCATCTCCGCCGATCAGGTCTTGCATGGATACTCTGAGGGATGGGATCTCGACCTCTATAGGTAGGATGGCTTCAGAGCCAAAGACCAAGGCATATGGTGTGGCACCAGTTGGTGTTCTAATACTAGTGCGGTAGGCCCATAGGGCGGGATTGAGTTGCAAGTGCCAATCACGACTAGCTTCATGGACCGTTTTCTTTAGGATCTTGAGAATGGTTTTATTGGAAGCCTCAGCTTGGCCGTTACTCTGCGGATAGTAGGGAGTTGAAAAGCGATGTTGGATATTGTATTGTATGCACAAGGCACGGACATCTTGGTTCTTGAATGGTCTCCCATTATCAGTGACAATGGCTTGGGGAATACCATACCGGCATATGAGGTAGTTTAGGATAAACTTGGCTATTTGTTTACCGGTGATATAGGTCATAGGAATGGCTTCCACCCACTTCGTGAAATACTCAGTGGCGGTAATGATAAACTTGTGGCCATTGGAGGAGGAAGGGTGGATTTGTCCTACGAGGTCGAGACCCCATTGAGAAAAAGGCCATGGAGTTGTCACAGGTTGTAACTCATGAGCTGGTGCGTGAATCAGATCTCCATGCTGCTGGCATTGTAGACACTTCTTAGCAAACTGTGCAGCATCTTGCTCTATTGTAGGCTAGTAATAACCTGTTCTGAGTATCTTCTTAGCAAGATTAGGACCGGAAGAATGTGCACCACAGACACCTTCGTGTATGTCTCGTAAGGTAGCTTCGGCTTCTTCCGCGTTAAGACATCGTAAGAGGATACCATCGAGACTCCGGCAATATAGTGTATCACCCAGAATGATGTAACGAGAGGATCGACGGATAAAGGTTTTGCGTTGGGTGGATGATAGGTCAGGAGGAAAGGTATTGTGTTTAAGGTATTCATAGATATCTTCGTACCATGGGGAATTGGGACCAACAAGTTCGCAGATGATTTCAATAACAGGAACATCGATGGCTGGTATCAACAATTGCTCGATCAAGAATTCACATTTCTGTGTATTTGCAGGCATGTCAATCAGTGACCCTACAGAAGCCATAGAATCTGCAGCTTTGTTATGCTCTCTTGGAATTTGCTCAAATGTGATGGTAGAAAAATGTGGTTTGTAGGCATCCACTAGTTGCTTGTAGGGGACCAACTTTTCATCCTTTGTTTGGTATTCATCTGTGACTTGGCGAATGACTAGCTGTGAGTCTCCATATACTTGTAATTCCGTGATGTCCCATTGAACTGCTGTATTGAGACCTATAAGGAGTGCTTCATACTCGGCTATGTTGTTGGTGCAAGGGAATGCGAGCCGATATGACTTTGGAATGTAGTCATTCTGAGGTGTAACAAATAAGATGCCAGCTCCTGATCCATGCTGTGTGTAAGAACCGTCAAAGTACAACTTCCACATTATGGAGGTAGCCAGGGTGAAGAGATTCTCATCAGGAAAGTCTGCTACCATAGGATGTGTATCTTTCATAGGTGCATCTGCTAGTTGGTCCGCGAGGGCTTGTCCTTTGATTGCCTTACGATCTGTGTACTCAATGTCGAACTCACTAAGGATCATAACCCATTTAGCTAGTCTGCCTGTGAGAGCTGCTTTTGCTAGTAGATACTTCAAGGGATCAATCTTGGCTATCAGATTTGTGTGTTGGTTCAGCATGTAATGCCGCAACTTTTGGGAGGCAAACACTACTGCTAAACAAGCCCTTTCCATTGGTGAATAATTGAGCTCATATCCCACCAAGGTTCTACTGATGTAATAAATTGCATGCTCCTTTCCTGTGTCATCATTCTGTGCTAGCAGGGCCCCTAAGGCTGACTTTGTAGTGGAGATGTATAAGATCAATGGTTTGTCCGCAACTGGTGGAACCAATACAGGAGGTGTAGCTAGATATTCTTTAAGTTGATCAAATGCTGCTTGACACTTATTGTCCCATCGAA
The DNA here is from genome assembly GCA_027924645.1 of Cunninghamia lanceolata. Taxonomy (NCBI): domain Eukaryota; kingdom Viridiplantae; phylum Streptophyta; class Pinopsida; order Cupressales; family Cupressaceae; genus Cunninghamia; species Cunninghamia lanceolata. Next base: position 11,031,947 of record BSBN01000987.1, on the reverse strand, counting down.
ATGAAACATCCTTTCGGAGCAAGTGTTGAAAGGGTTGACATTTATCTGCTAGCTGTGATATGAAACGCCTGATGGACTGCAACCTTCCTTGGAGGCTCCTTAATGCTTTTAGGTTCTTTGGTGGAGGCATCTCCACTATAGCCTTTACTTTCGCTGGATCCACTTCGATGCCTCTACTAGATACAATGTATCCCAATAGCTTCCCTGATGTGACACTGAAGACACACTTCTTTGGATTGAGTCTTACTTGGTATTTTTCAAGCCTGTCAAAGATCTGTCCTAAGACCTGTATGTGATCCACTATAGAAGATTTAGCCAATATATCATCCACATAATCCTCCATGATATGATGAAAGAGATCGTGGAAGATCACTGTCATTGCTCTCTGATAGGTTGCTCCTGCATTTTTCAGACCAAACGGCATGACACACCAACAATAATTGCCCCACAGACAAGTAAAGGTTGTTTTATGTTGGTCTTCTTCAGCTATCCTTATCTGATTGTAACCCGAGAATCCGTCCATGAGGGAAAGCATCTCGTGACCTGCTGTCAAGTCCACTATAATGTCAATGTTTGGTAGTGGAAAATCATCTTTAGGACATGCCTTATTGAGATCTCTGAAATCATTACACATGCGGATGCGCCCATTAGGTTTAGACACAGGTACAATGTTTGAGACCCAATCTGAATAGTCAATAGGTCATATAAACTTGGCATCTAATAGCTTTTGTACTTCCACCTTCACCAAGAGAGCTATCTGTGGGTGCATTTTTCTCAATTTCAGCTTGACTGGTTTAACCTTGGGATCAACTGTGAGATAATGAACTACCAGCTTAGGGTCTAGCCCTGGCATATCTGCATAGGTCCATGCAAAGTTGATGGTTCGTTGCAAGAAGAAGCTGTTAAGATTTCTGTGCTCTGTGTCAGATAAGGATGCCACGAGAAATGTTGTCTTTGGATTCTGTTCTGTACCCAGGTTGATCTCTGTAGAATCTTCCACTAGTAGAGCTGATTTCTCCTGGTACTTAGATGGTAAGGGAAGGTCAAATCCTCCATCCTCAGGTGCCACAGTTGGGTTTTCACCTTTGGATACGTCCTTTATTTTTACTATTTTATGATCAGGAGGTGCCACAGTGTGGTTTTCACCTAGCGATCTTTCTTTATTTGCACTTTTGCGACTAGAGGATTTGGCATTCTCACCAAAATAAGCCGTGGGCTCTAGTTCCATTACAAAACCTGCCTTGTGATCGCCAAGAGGGATACCTTCCCGAAGTCCCATAAACTCAGCTAGAGCTTCGTCATTCTGAAATACATCTATAACGGGGGCCCCTTGTTGGTCCCAATTGATAAGTTCAGGGTAGACAAGTGTGACATTCTGGGTGCTAGTGGTGGAAGTTAAGGATACGGAGGATAGTATAAAAATGGAGGATTCTGCGAATAGATTGGTCATGTGGAGGGAAGAGTCATCGGTGATATCCTCTGTAGACGTCGTATCGGCGGGCAAAGTGTCAGCTACCTCATCGAGGATATACTCGATGTCTGAGGTGCGTGGTACCTTCTTACCAAATCCTAATCCTTTCTTGTCTAGCTTCTTTGTAACCACAATGGGCTCCATAGTGCCTTGATTCTGTTTCCCAAGGCCACCCTTGCCTTTATAGCCCATATTTTTCACTATCCTTAAGCCATTGCCATATTGCTTGACTGGTATCGTGACTGGTTCTTTCTCCTTGTAGAGCCAAGAAGAGATGTCCTCAATAGTTTTCTCTTCCAGTAACCGTCCATGTTGGAATTGGGTTAGGAATGTCGGGGGAGGAATAGCTGCTTTTTTGGTAACTTTGGCAATGGGTGGTTTGCCGTAAGACTTTGGAGATAAAGGCATCCGCCCTACACAACAAGATTCTGAGATATCATAAGTGCTAAAGCCAACATCTCAGACGCGTGCTGTGATTTTGGGGAGGGGTGTAGGCTCACTTGTAGAGGCTTGCATGAGAGTTTCAGGGTCAACATAGAGAGGGGATTCAAGGGCTTTGTCATTTTTAGGCACTTGGTTGCAATTCTTATAGCTTCCTTGCAAGACATGGCAAAATTCAAAAGGATTAGGGTCTCCTGGGATGGTGATCTCCGTACCATTGTATGGGAACTTGAGGGACTGATGGTAGGTGGAGGGGACAGCTTTCATTGCATGGATCCATGGGTGGCCAAGAATAATGTTGTAAGGCAGCTCAATATCAAGAACTTGACACCTAGTTTCAAGCATGACAGGGCCCAGTTGTATAGGCAAGTGAATAACACCTTCTGAACGGCGTTCTGCATCATCATACCCCTTGATTGTAATACTATGATCAGTGTTGACGTGATCCTCAGAGTATCCCAATTGCTTTAGTAACTTTAAAGAACAGATGTTGAGACCAACACCACCATCTATGAGAATACGTTTGATTTTGCGCTTATGGATGAGAACTTCAATATGAAGGGCATCGTTGTGACAAGGATCATGGGCGGGGAGGTCTTTCTCAGAGAAGACCACATTGTAGGGTGAAGCAATGTTACCCACTATAGCTTGGAAATCCGCGACCGCTATGTTGTTAGGAACTGAGGACTCTTGGAGGGCTTTTTCTAGCACCACTCTATGTGCAGGTGATGACCGTAGGAGGTCCAAAATAGAGATCTATGCTGGTGTTTTCCCTAGATGTTTGACAAGATTATAATCAGACTGAACCGGAAGTCTAGGTGTAGGTGCACGGTGGTGACATGACCTCGACGAGTAGTAACAACACAATCCATAGATTTGCCTTTGATGGTGAGGGTAGACACTCGACTCTCTTCAAAACAACCTACAATGGAATCGAAAGACGTGGAAGCGTGATTGATACCTTTACCTCTATCCTGAGGAGGAGGTGGACCATGATGAGGGAATGGTTCCTTGTACATATCGAGATCCTTGTTCGTGTGTTGCGCTGGTGATTCATTCTCAAAGATGATTTGATTACCGTTGATGAGGTTTTGGATGAGGTGCTTAAGCTTCATGCAAGATGCAGTTCGATGACCTTTGCTCCTATGGAACTCACAATACTCATTGTCTCTGTAACGTGCAATTTTGTAGACAGGTTCTCCATAAGGAGGAGCATCAGGTAAGGTGATGAGCCCTTTCTGCAAAGCTTGCTGTAAGACCGATTCGATGGGCACTCCTAAGGGAGTGAATTAATGTCGCGGAGGGTAATCTTGTTGGGGCCGCTCTTGTTGTCGTTGTTGTTGGTTGGGATAAGGCTGCCTTTGTTGTTGCTGTTGTTGAGGTGGAGCTTGACTTGGTTTGGAGAGTTGCAGCGGTTTTTGCAACATTTGGACATGCTTAGTATCGACCACCCCATCGTTGACCACGTTTTTGTTCTTGTTCCAATATTTGGGTTTATCGTTCGACTGCTGATGAGAAGTACTATCTTTCGTCTCCTTAAAGATTTTGACCACACCCTTAGCAATGAGGGCCTTCTCAATGTTGATACCCTTGTATGTGATTTCATCGAAGGTTGTAGCACTAAGAATTTGCAAATGGAAACCTAACTCTTGGTTGAGGTTCTGCACAAATATGCTAACAAGCTGTTTCTCTGGAATCTTGAAAGGGAATTTACTAGCCATTTGTCTCCATCGTTGGAGGAAAGAAATGAAAGTTTCACCATTTTTCTGTTTATTGTTGCATAGGTCCGTCATGGAAATCTCATGCTCTGCGTTGTAAGAAAAATGGGTGGCAAACTTCTCTGCTAGCTCGTTGAAGGACTTGATACCCGTGGGTAAGTGCGAGAACCATTCTATTGCTTGACCTCCAAGACTGCGAGGAAAGAGACGCATAAGATATGTGTCGTTGTGAGAGACCTCGAAGCAAGCAAGATAGAATTCCCTAAGATGGTCTTTGGGGTCAGCTTTTCCTTTGTACTTATCGAACTTGGGAATAGTGAAATTTTGAGGAAAAGGGATCATTGGTAATGACCGATCAAAAGGATAAGGACACACTTCCTCTAAAGAGAAGGTCTTTTTGGTGTGGCCAAACATAAGATCAGATAGCTGTTGTTGCACCTCCGCAATCTTTAGTTCCATAGTCGTGGGAGGGGTTGGTAACATCTCCTGTTGTCCAACAAGCGGTTGGTGTTGCCCATATGGAAGATTATAATGTAAGCCATGCGCACTGGTATTGTAAGGGTCGTAAGATTGATTGGGATTGTATGGATTGTATGATTGGTTCAGATTGGGTTGGAATTGGAGGCCTTGATTAGGCAGAGGTGGAGGTGGTGCTAGGTAAGAATGTTGGCTTTGCGATGGTTGAAAAAATGTATTGGGGGGGGGAAAGCTAAAGTGCGTTTGAGTAGGTTGTGATGGTGGCACATAGCTTTGGGAAACCTGATGTTGGGAATGTTGAGAGTGGCTAGGCAATGTATGAAAGAAGTTGAGCGTGGATGAACGTTGTGGAGGAGGAACATAGGTAGAAGTGATTTGCGACGGTGGGGGTTGATTGAAGATGAGAGTAGAAGAATGTTGTGGTGGAGGAACATAGGTAGAAGTGATTTGCGACGGTTGGGGTTGCTTGAGGATGAGAGTAGAAGAATGTTGTGGTTGGGGCTGCGTGACTCCAATTGGTTGAGAGACATGCAGGTGTGATGATATAGGAGGTGGCATATGTTGAGACCCTTGTTGCATGGCTACATAAGTGTTCCCCGGATTGTAATTGGGTGGGAAACCTATGCGTGATGGGGTAACCAAGATTCCGCTTGCGCTTGGGGTGGACACTTTAGGAGGTGGTTGCACATTCGATCGAGCTAAGGTGGCTTGTTTAGCTAACTCTGCTTGACGTTGGAGAGTTTCTTGTTGGTTTTGATAGATCTCCATAGGAGTCAAAAGTGGTGATATGGGCCTCTCCTCTGTTGGATTTTGAAAAAGAGGATTTCTATATTGCGAGCCTTGAGTAGGTAAGGGCGTAGTCACCGTGGACATGGTTTGCACCGCTTGTATGGTTTCTTGGGTGTTGGTGCTCTCCTTGAGAGTGGACACATCAAAATCTTGAGGTAACTTGGCGCCTTGCTTTGCAAGCAAGCGAAAGAAATGATCCTGGTTCTCACTAAGGATTTTATCAAAGGCAGCTATAGCTCTAGGATCTTGTATAAATTCATCAAGATCTTGCCCATCTTCTTGAGAGGATTGACCTATTTCAAAGTGTCGCTCTTCTTGAGATGGGGCTTGATCTACGATGTAACCTTGTGCGACAAAATTCGGAGGCAAGCCTATGGTATACTACAGTGCATTTAGCAAAGGGGTTCTATCCTCATGAGGATTGCTTAGTTCATCTATGTGCCGCATGTTTGGAGAGCTGATTGGTTTTGCCGCGGGTGTACTAGGAGTCACCTTGGGAGTAATGTTGAGATGACATGATTGTGGTGTGCGAGGGGGTGACTTGTGCTTCTTAGGGACAACTTGCCTAGACTTCATAGTTTGCTGTAGCCTAGTGGTGACCATGGGATACACTTAGGACACAATGTAATGCTGGGAATCTGTGAGATGCTTTGAAGAAACGGACAAACTCTGATGCACAAAGCACTGGACCAAAGGTGCTATACTGTTTGACCAGAGGCGCAGGACTATGCTACCAAAAGCGTGCTACTGTGGGCTAGAGGCGACGGACTGAGCTACCAATAGCAAGTTACTGCTATGCCAAAGGCGAGCTACAGTGACCAAAAGCGAGCTACTGTTATACCAAGGGCGTTGAAGTAGAGTTTTGCCAGAGGCGGGTTACTGCTGACCAAAGGCGATCTACTGTATTACCAAAGGCGAGCTGCTGTAATACCAGGGGCGCTGAAGTAGTGTCTGATGTTTTTCAAAGGCAAGATTTTTTTGTTTCTGATTGGATTGGTTTGGCAAGAGAAAACACAACAAACAAGTGGTCAAAAAAGGCACAAGGACTGACACAACAGATAGTGTATGTTCAAGGCTCCAAACAATCCCAATGTTTCCACAGGTCTAATACAGTTGCAATCAATAACAAGCACTTTTTATCCCTAGAGACAAGGTTTCATTGCAGTAGATCAGCTCACAGCTTAATACTCCGTCGATAAAAATATCATTCCATAAAGGTGTCGGATATTTAGTATCTTTACGAGAGACGATAGGTAGGGATATCTCATCCTCCCCTTGGAAAGCTCAAGTAGGTCACAAGAGCTTTATGTCCAAGGGAATACTATCTCTTCTCAAGGGAGCCAATGGTGAGTATCTTAAGGGTTTAAATCGATTTCCCTTGCACTGATGATTACCGCAATGTTCGGAGGTAGGTCGGGTAGTCTCTATCTAAAATTGGTTCTTAGTGACTTTGAGGGACCAACGCCTTACGAGCAATGCGACAAGCTACTAAAAGCTTTAACCAATCCTACTAAGAGTTTCAAACACTTCGCTCAATGTGAAAATTATTTCCACAAAGAGCTAGTACACCTCTTTTCAGTTTGGCACCACAAGGTAAGGCTGACGTCGGTTAGGACTTGGCTTTTGCCTTATCCCTCTTATATAGCGGTTCAAAGGAAAACTCCGCTTAGGGTCATCCCTTTTGGATGAATCGCAATCCAAAAGCAGGCCCTTCTAAAGGAAGTACAGAAAAGTAAGAGCAAGCACGTCACACAAAGGTTCAATTGTCTCGTTATAAGAAAAATAAGGTGCAACTAAGCTATGCACACACACGATTGTAGTTGTAAATTGTCCCTTATGAAATGAAGTGTTTGGCATTCATGTCCATTGTCCTTTAGAAAATTGAGGTGTTTGTCCATACATGTCCATTGTCCCTTAAGAAAATCAGTATGTTCCTAAGACTTAGATTTGCAAAAAAGATTTGTTCAATTTCTCCTTTTAAGCATGCAATGTATTTCTAAGACTTAGTGAGATAAAACAAAAGGGTCTTCAACGCTTGTCCTACATGAACATATTAAGAAAACACCTATTGGCTCTATGTGAGTAATAAGAAGCTGCAACAAGTGAGTTAGTTCCACCAAAAATTTCACAAGTTAGCAAAAAACAAATCAACTTGAACCAAAAGCGTGTTACTGTCTTACCAGAAGCGATTCACTGTAAACCAAAAGCGTGGTACTGTGCTACCAAAAGCGATGTGTTGCAGACCAGAAGCGACTTACTGTCTTACCAGAAGCGTGGTACTGTGCTACCAAAAACGAGCTACTTTGCTACCAAAAGTGAGCTACTGTACTACCAAACACGCGGCACTGTACTACCAAACGCACGGTGTAATAAAAGACCTGCAAAAAATAATATTTCATCAAAAAGGCTGGATCAAAGCATGATTGAATGATTGAGTGATGATCCAGGATGTTGATAAGTGATAAGACACTGCACCAAGTGATATTAGCTCCAAAGAAAAGAACAAGATGTCAGAAATCAACTTTAAACCCTAATAATAAGTTAGAAACCCTAGAAAACCAAAGTGAAATCCATAAAATTGGTAACAAATATGATGAGATATAAGAGATTATATATCATCAATGGATTCCTTACGATTTTCTATGCAATTTAAAAAAAAAAAGCATCAAATTTCGTTAAGTTTTAAGAAAGTTATGGGGTTTTGAAGTTTGCAAGCCTGTTATCTCAACCAAAAGCGCTTCACTATCATACAATAGCGCTTTTCTGCTATACCAGAAGCGTTTTACCTCTATACCAAAAGCGCTTTTCTATTACCAATAGCGCTTTAATGCCATACCAATAGCGCTTTGATAATTTTCTCAATTGCACTTCACTGTATGACCAAAAGCGCAATTTTGTGCCACCAAAGGTGCTGCGGGATGCACCAAAAGCGTAGTACTGCTCTACCAAAGGCGCTTTTCTGTGTCAAGATGCGCTATTCCGTACTGTACTTCAAAAAAATTTAATTTCTCAAAGAAAAAGAGGGATTAGTGGGTCCCACCGGGCGTGCCAGAATGTGTATATGGAAAAATGGATTAAATCTAAACTAAATAAAACCAAAGAACCCAATAACATAAAGGAAACGAATCTAAGTAAAAGCCATAAATCACAAATCAAAGACAAATGAAAGCTCTTACCAAAACCTGTATTGTTCCCTTTTGGAGATATGTGGATTGCTCAATGTAGCTGCAAAGCCATGGCTGCAACAAGCAAGTATGTGCTCAAGAGATCAATGTCAAAATATCGTTATAGTGCTCAATCGAAGCGTTGTGTATGCTCGAAGCTCTGTTAAGTATGCCTGAGAATACGATCGAAGAGAGAGAGAGACTAAATGAAGGAGATGAGGGGGATTTATATAGATTTCAAGGAAAATCGATCAACGGTCCAGATAATTTAGAAGAATCAATGGAGGAGATAAGTTGAGGAATGTGCAACGAATGAGAAGAAGACATGTGTCTTGCTTGCTTTTGCATGAGAGGAGTTATCAAGAATAGAAGAATAAGTTAACTGAAGAGATAAATCAATTAAAAGAATAAAGCAATCAGTTAAGTGATTTAAAACAAGAAGAAGAGATTTGCATGAGAAAAGAAGATATTTTGCTTTATTAAATATAGAAATATTTAATTGATGAGCAAAAAAGCTTGAGTTATATTAGAGATAACTCAAATTTAGAAGAAAAAACAATTTAAATAAATAATTGATTTATTTAAATTTAGAGAAGATATTTTTGGAAGAAGTAATTAAATAATTAGAATTATTTAATTTAGAAGATTTTGAAAGCAAATTAAATAAATAAATTTATTTAATTGTTGTGCATGATTTTGGAAGAACAGAAGATTATAAATAAAATATTTGATTTTATTTATTTTTAGAGGATTGAGATAATTTAAATAAATTTGATTTGATTTATTTAAATTTAGAAGAACAATTGATTTAATTAAATAATGTAAATTATTTAATTGTAGAAAAGATAGAATTGTGATGAATTAATTAAATAATGGGATATATTTAATTAATGTGGATGTGAATTTTGGAAGGAGGATAATGATCAAATTAAATAATTAAAATTATTTAATTGTGGAAGAATATAGAGGAATTTAATTTAATTAAATAAATAAAGAGGATTTATTTAATTAATATTGAATTTAGGAGATTTAGAAGAATTTGATGATAATTAATTAAATAATTAGATTATTTAATTAACGTTTGCAATGCAAGTGATTAGACAGATAACGGAATGCAAGTGATTTGACGACACGGTCATTTTAGGGTGTCTACAGGTAGCATCCACATATGCTGGAGTTCAGTTCCAGTTAGGCTCAGTACACTGATTTGCTGCACTTCATCTTTCCTCTTCTCTTATGTTGCTTTCCTTTCACATACCGGAACTTCCTTACTGCTTCTGCTCTGCTCTACTTTTATTCGCACATCCAATACACTATTGAACTCCACTCACAACTAAATCCATCATGTATATATATCTGCACAAGTGATTTCATCACCTTTCTAGTCAGCACCCGGAATAGTCAATCTTTTCACAAACTTTGATCAGTCAGCTGAATCCTTGCACATCAGGTAATGTGGATCAATGATATACTTGTGGAAATTATTAATCATGTTGGCTAAACATAATTCATGCCTTCATAACCTTCACCAACATCAGTAACACATTCAGAATGATGTCTGATGTTTTGCCAGTCAGTTCTTGCTTTGTTCACACTGTCACATGAGAACCCGACACTCAAACATTCATATCTCTTTATCCTTTTCACACCGGAGGCTCAAACCTTGGAATCTATCAGTCAAGATACTCCTCTTGACTTCCCCAAATCCACACTTCATCAAGATACTTTCTCTGAGGGATCCGGACCTGTCTGTCAGACCTCACCACATGCTCTGTTCCTGTTTACTGGACCACAACATTCTTCACTCTGACTTCCGGTAGAGACATACCATGACCTGTGGATGTGTGGGATGAACTTTGTTGCCATCAATGACAACAATCATGAATCCATATAGTGTCTCTTGCCAACAAATTATGCATACTTAGAAGTTCAATGAGAGATAACTTGATCAAGGAAAAGCATAGTGGTGGATTGGCAGGACATTTTGGCATTGATAAGACAGTGGCTTTGGTGAGTGAAAACTATTTTTGGCCTCAAATACATAAGGATGTTCGTAGATTTTTGCAAAGTTGTAGAATTTGTCAAGTTGCAAAAGGGAATAGTCAGAACACTAGATTGTATAAACCTTTGACAGTACCAGAGAGACCTTAGGAAGATATAAGCATGGATTTTGTAATGGGATTACCTAAGACACATAGAGGACATGATTCAATATTTATAGTGGTTGAAAGATTTTCAAAGATGGCTCATTTCATACCTTGCAAGAAGACAATTGATGCAGTGCATGTAGCTGACCTATTTTTCAAAGAGATTGTGAGATTGCATGGATTACCTAAGAGTATAGTTTCAGACAGAGATAAAAAGTTTGTTGGATACTTTTGGAAGACACTTTGGAAGAAGATGAAGACAGATTTGAAGTTCAATTCTACTTTTCAGCCACAGAAAGATGGACAGACAGAGGTAGTGAATAGGAGTTTGGGAAATTTGTTGAAATGTTTGGTTGGAGACAAAGCCGGAAGTTGGGATTTGATTCTTTCACAAGTAGAGTTTGCATACAATAATTCAATAAATAGGAGTACCAGAAGAACACCTTTTGAGATTGTGACCGGAGTGAATTCTAGAGGAGTTGCAGAACTGAGAGATATTAGTACAGAGGAAAAGAGGAGTACAGAAGCATAAGAATTTGTAGATCATATGAAGGCAGTGCATAATCAGGTGAAGAAGCATTTGGAAGATATGAACAGTAAGTACAAAGAGAAGGCTGATGAGAAGAGAAGACATAAGGAATTTGAAGTGGGAGATGAAGTAATGGTGTACTTGAGAAAAGAATGATTTCCAGTTGGGACATATAACAAGTTGAAGATGAAGAAGTTTGGACCTTGTAGGATACTCAGGAAATTTGATTCAAGAAATGCATATGAAGTGGAGTTACCGGAGACATTGGGTATATCACCTATTTTCAACATTGCAAATCTTTATTAGTATCATGAAGCAGATTTTAGTGACAACATGGAAGAAGACTTGAAGAAGCAACTAACACAACAAGCACCAAAATAGATTGAAGACATTTTGGACAATAGAGTTGGACGCAACACTAGAAGAAGACAATACAAAGAATACCTTGTGAAGTGGAAAGGCAGACCGGAAGAAGATTCATCATGGATTTCTCAGGTTGAGGTGGACCGTCTTGGTTCTCCCCTAGCCCCAGCAAAGTGAGGGACTCACTTTTTCAATAACCCCGGATGTCTGATGCAAGAGCATCCCTGGTTCAAGAGTAATCTTGCATCAACCAAAAAAATTTGCATTTCAGTTTTGTTTGCATTTTAGTTCTTTCATTTTCCTGTTCAGTTCAGGCAGTTCAGTCAGAAGCAGTTCAGCTTGTGGTCCAGTTTTGCCATTTCACATCTTGTGGGTATGGACTTAGCATCTACATTCATTCATCTACATCATATCAAGAATTTAGAGCATTTAGATCAGTCACCGAAAAGATATCACTATCAGAAGTTGACTATTTTCTCAAAGCAGAGCATTCTAACAGTTCCCGATAATTAGCTGAAGGAGAAGGCTTGCAGATCATTCCTTGACTTGCAGATATCAATGACACATCATTCAATGTCCTGTGGTTCATGGCCAACCTTCCCTAAGGGTCTGCACATTGTTCCATTCATTTGAGGAAGTGTTCTATGCATTTAGGTCCGACGTATCTATGAACACGTTATAGCTCTTCATTTGAGTTTGTGACCTTCCTTGGCCGACGCGAAGGAATCTATTGGTTCGGAGATGATATATAAATATGTAATAGATCCTTAGGAAAACAATTGATAAGTGTTAGATTGATCATAGTTTAGAGCTTGTGCGAAGGAGCTTCAAAGCCTTATCTTGCACATGTATGTAATCAGGCCTGTGAGCCCTAATTGTAAGCCCGCATGTTGCCAGCCAAATTGTATTTGGATCCTTTGATATATTGAATGACTGAATATGCATTTGTTACATTTCTTGAGTTGTTTCTGTTGTGTTTACTCTTCCTGCATGGTTCGGATAGTTCATTCTGTGAACCCTCCTACCGTGACTGCACCACTATCAATTCTGAAAATAACTCAATTGACTCGACGCGGTTTAAAATAGACCTACGTGAATATGTGGAACTTAGATGGTAATACTCAATTTTTCTAAAGTCTATTCCCCTCTCCTAAGTGATACTCTCCCTCACTATCTGAAGGGCAAGAAATTATCTTGCATTTCACTTAGAGAAACATTCACATAATTAGCCATTAAAAATCACATCATAAGCATAATATTAATTAAATAACCTATATTTATTCAAATGCAAAAACATCTCATTGCATAGTATTTCATCAAAACATTAAATATCATGATGACATCATCTTGTATCTAAATTGTATTTTAACATAAAAGTTAAAAGTAAATTGGTCCATCAAAATTGGGGTGTAACAACTTTCTATTTATTAAAATAAGTAATTATATCCCAAGATTGATTATCCATTAATATTAACATTCAAATATGCGGTAAATGAAATAACGTTTTTAAAACTAAACAATGAGCATGTATTTATCAAATAAAGACTATTTCTGTTACATCCCCAATTTTTGTCTTGCTAATACTTTTTACTTTTACTTGAACATAAGTAAGTCTATTTTGATGTTTAGATTAATATCAAGGAAAGACAGATTCTACTGAATGTCATTTATGGAATTATGGAAATGAATATGTTATATCGATTTAATAATTGCATTATGTGAATTTGGTTTATTAGTTGAATAATGATGCACTGATCGTAATCTGTTGATTTCAAATTTTATACAGGATTACAAGTTTCGGATGACTCTCAGAGAAAAGAGAGAGAGTATCTTTCAAGGAGATAAATATAGACCTTGGGTTACGAGTGTTCATTTGCCAAAACAAGTATAAGTGTTTAAAAAAATATGAACCAGTATCGATAGAGGTAAGTTTTGTTTTGTCAGTATACTTTCAGATCTAATCGACAAGTAGTCGATATCTTTTGATTCTTTTCTAGGCAAGTCGTTTGTGTGTCGACATTGTCGTTTGTAAAGGAAACGACATCTTTAGAGTAGAACGATGTCCATTTACGATTAACATAAGTATTACGTTGACATTGTCGTGAAATTGTTGGGTTAGTATCCTTAAGTCATAGAAGGTTAAATTGTGATATTAAAACGTCATACGGCGATCTTATTAAGTCAAGTTGACGTGTTTTAACAAGAGTCTATGAAGTGGAGACAAGCTCGACCCTTTCACATTATTCAAAAACCATTCAACTTATTATTATTATCATACATTGACCATAGCATAAATGATCAAGAAGGGTTGATGTCATGTTAAACCATATTTAATTATATAAACATGTGTATGTATGCATCGATTTGAGGTTAATACCTCATAATTATTAATGCTTGGTTATGGAGCAGTCGTAGGCTTGTATATAAGAATGCCTTCATTTGTATCAAGTGATGGATCAAATCACTTAAGGTGATCATTAAATGATCAACGGTGGCTTAATGATATGTCAGCCTTATTAGAGAGGAGTTTGTGGTGTTTCAAACCACATTCGATATACTACCTGTGTAGGACATTTCTCCCCATCAACATTTGTAAAGCCTTGCATCTTTTGAGCTATCAGTTCTAACCAAAAATAGTATGTGGACTGTTCCTTGTATTCATTTTGCCCCTAATTGTAATCGTGGGAGAGAAAAGATAGGATGACTCATTAAGATTCATGTGTGAGTCTTTAAAGAAATGACTCAATAAGAGTCGATGTATTATTTTAGTGTCATGCTTTTGGAAGGATCGCTATGAGCAGCAGAAGATAGATAACTAGTTTTGAGGAGGAAGTAAACGTCAGTTTTCTTAGGCATCCATTGGAGTATTCTATCTGCAACTCTTTCTTATCTTGAGCCGTTGCTACCAAGTATCCTTCTTGCATTGTGTGCATTGATAGCATTGTAAAATCAAATGTTCTTTTATGTTATTACTGTAGTGTCTTGTTGTAGACAATCGATTATGCCAGTAAGGCATATCTATTCAATTCAATGTGTATTTGTTCAAACCAATAGAGTCGACTGTATCGAATAGCTGATAGAGTTGTTAGTAAAACTGTATAGTTAACTTAAAGGAATTTAGAAAGCATCAATTCAACCTGGAAGGCCGATGCATGCTAATATAAATGAATTTTATATCATTAGCACTCTGAGCTGACAATATACTTATTGTTTTTAAACTGTTAAACATGTCAAACTGTCGTTTGGTGAATGAATGATCATTACAATCTCATACCTGTAGAAGGTTATTTTCATTATCGTGTGACTTGTAAACTAGTCGCCTTGATGATTGAATTCATCATATAGCAGGTTGATTATATTGTTATAAGATTAATCATGCAATAGACTTTCGATGATATTAGTGCAAATGCAACTTTGATAAGTAAACTCTTTAGTGATGAGTAATACGGTTTAAACATTAAGCTGTGTTATTATCATTTTAAACCATTCTTGGTTTAGTCTATTTATCTATGAAAAAATGATTTTCTATCCAAAAGAACTTAGATTCTTAGTAATCTATGGAAAACTATCTTATATCCAATCGAGTGATAGAAAAACTAGGAATAGTTTGGTAAATGAAATAAGTACCATAGGACCATCTTTATTATCTATTATATTAATCTTGATGAGTATAATATTGTTGTAAATCCTTATGATGAGAATAGATAAAGTCTAAGCTTGAATATTACATAGTATGGAAACTTATATATGTATATAATTTAAACTATGGTGATTATCAATAGGAAAGATAGAAGGAAATCATACTCCATTGTGTAGGAGGTAATATCTTTTACAGAGCCATATTATTTTTAATCTTGTTTGAGTTAACCCAGGGGTCATTTTTAAACCTTAGTCTCATAGTTATGAGATATGATTATATAGGATTATTAAAGGTTGCAAAGAAAACCCTAGTATCAAATATGGAAACAAATGATTAGTTATATCCATATGAGCTCGTCTAAGTCAAGTAGACTATTGTCATGAAAGATGTTAAAACCATTTATGTAAACATAGTTGGTGAGGATTAATTGCAAGAATATGACAGTATCCAAGTCGAGTAGGGGTGGGTGAACATTTCAACCATGTTCATTACGAACGTTATTGATATTAAAACTTTGGCAAAAGTAATGCATTCGTTTTCTGCATGCATTGTTGGTTCACTATATCTGGATTGCATAACCTATCAGAAAATCATACTTAGCTAGAGGGTATCTAGGGTTGTATGGTTGATAGAGTTGTGTAGGATACACTATGTACTCAGAAGGCAAATTACCACTGTCACCTTTGTTTTATATTCCTCATGAAGGGTAGGGCCACTTCCTATGTGGAAGATGTGTGGGAGACCATTGGTCTGTGGATGGAGGTAAAACACTTGAAAGATGCTCTATCTAGCAGAAAACATGCCAAGGCTTGTGATAAACATGTCAGATATTCAGAAGCAGTGATCTTTCAATAATTATTTATGTAATTAAATATGTATGCAAATACTTGTAATTGAGAAAGACAATATGTCATATTTGTATTATGTAAGAGAATCTTGTAATTTGTTGTTACTTGATTATATGATAAATAAAAGAAAATTTTTCTCTCATTTTTACCTTGTTGAAATTATTCCATGGTAAGTTCTCTATATTATTGTGTTTTTAGAACGTGGATGTTACATATGGTATCAGAGCCAGGTTCAACACTAGGGCTTATGAGACCAATATGCTTACTTGTAGTCAACATTATGCGGTTAGCTAATGTTTGAAAATTTTTGTGCCAGGATGGTACGTCTTAAGAAGACTATGAGAAAGTTAGTTAATATGAGTCAACGTTTCCTTAAAGCAAAAAGAGAACATGAATCCATTATCAAAACTTTTGAGGGAACTAATGATGAGAGTGACATATGGTTAAGTGATACTGAAACCCTTGCGAATGCCTTAATGTGAATCAAGCGAGTGAGAAAGGAAAACATTGAAAGAGTTAAGATCACAACTAAAATAATAGAATCTATGTCAAATGAGGATACAACTATGGTTAAATGAGATCCCTGCATACCCCCATCTGCTGAGATCATAGAAGTTAGGTCCAATAGTGAGTCAGAAGGTTATATACCTCGAGATTATGTATCTGAAAATGAATCTAAAGGATATACTCCTCTTGAGCATGACTTTTGAAGTCATTTCTTGTATAAATGAAGAATATTTTGTACTCTTGAAATGAAATAAATAAAGAAGAGTTGTTTTTGTACCAAACTATTGTTTGATTTGAGTTTATTATGTTTTGATTTAATGGGATGTATTATAATCATGAACTAATAGACAAATCAATATTCTCAGATGTGAGAAAAAAGATAAACATGGTTTGGACAATAACTAACCAAGGAGGAAGTGAAGAGGAAAACCACCTGCCAAATAATAAATTGGACCATATCATAACCATGCTTGAGGAAACTAAGAAAAGATTGGGTGATTTGGAAAAGACAGTGGATGATAAAGGGAATTTTGAGGGAGGAGGTGAAAACTCTCGTGGAGAAGATGGAGAGAATCATGAAGAGCAAAGTAAGGGTACAAAACCTCATAAAGAGGCAAGGGATAGACTGACCTTAGAACTCTCTAAGGATATGAAGAAGGTCACTCCACCAAAATTTGATGGAAAGGTGACTGGAGATGCAGTGTAAGCTTGGTTGACAGAAATGGAAAAATATTTCGAGATAAGAAATTACTCGAAAGTAACCAAGGCAGTTTGGGGAGTATTCCAACTGGCAGGAGAAGCATCCACTTGGTGGAAGAATAAGAAGATGGAATTGAATTTAAGCTCTCTAAGGGTAACTTGGGATGAGTTCGTGGAGCTCTTTCACAAGAGATGGCTACCACAACTTTATTTTGATAAGAGATTGATTGATTTTTAGAATCTCAGACAAGGATACATGACAATAGTGGAATATGGAGAAAAATTCACTTGACTACTAAAATATGTGCCTCAGTATCAAAAAGATGAGAGATTCAGGATCAAAAAATTCATCATGGGTTTAAATGCTCAAATTGGTGGAGAGGTGGATGTACATGGTCCCACAACAATGGATCAAGTGTACGAGAAGGTGATCAAGCAAGAACAAAAACTGAAATCCATCTCGGCTTATCATGATAGAAACCGCAAGAGATTTAATGGAACTCTTGCTAACCAACCATTCAAGAGAAGAAATTATAAGAGTTATGAGAACAAGAGAAAAGATAAGGGATCTTAGAAAAATATGGGTGGACTTGGAAATGGGAAGAAGAATGGTAATTACAAAAGGAATGAGGATAACAATGGGAAGACTTCTGATAAGAGAGGACCCATTGGAGGATGCTTTACTTGTGGGGGTGACCATTATGCTAATCGTTTCCCTAACAAGAATCAAAATGGTCAACAAAGAGGTATTGCACTACCTACTCAACAAGAAGCATTCCAACAAAGGATTCATGCAGCTCTCGACAATCGTCAAGCAGAGTATCAAATCATGCCAACTGAAATGACAGGTACTTTTTTGGAGTCCCTATATCTATTTTGATTGATACAGAAGCCACTGGAAACTTTGTTTCTCTTAGAATTTTGAATAAGTTTCCTAGAAAAGCTGGGTACGTGTCTAAACCTTGGTCAGTAGAATATGCTAACCAATCTAAGGCTCAGGTAGAGCAATGTTTGTTTGAGGCAAAGATTGATCTCCCGAGTTTCTCAATGGAAGTAAACCTGTATGTAGCTCCCTTAGGTTCCTATGATGTAATCCTAGGAATGAGTTGGTTATGGAAGCATAGAGCTAAGGTTGACTGTTTTTCAAAAATGGTTGAATGCTTAGATGATTTGGGAAATCAGACCCAATTCCATGGAATTCAAAGAGAAGTTAAGATTAGAACTATCTCTGCTAAGCAATTGAAAAGGGCTAGAAGAAAAGGTTGTCAATTGTTTGTAGTTAAAATGGAACAAGTGGAGGAAGGGTTAGAAAGCCCTAGTTCATATTTTGGAGAAAAGTATCCCTTTCTTCAGGATTTTCAGGATGTGTTTCCAGAAGAACTTCCAGGACTGCCTCCCAAGAGGGTTTTTGATTTTGCAATTGATATTAAACCAGGATCCGAGCCTATATCAAAAGCACCCTATCGTATGACAACTATGGAGTTAATGGAATTGAAAGCCCAATTACAAGAATTCTTGACAAAGGGTTTGATTAGACCCAGTGTTTCACCATGGGGTGCTCCAGTTATTTTTGTCAAGAAGTATGGAACTCTTCGTTTATGTATAGATTATCGTATGCTTAATAAAACAACGGTAAAGAACAAATATCCTTTTCCACATATTGATGATCTCTTTGATCAAATGCGTGGTGCTGCACTATTTTCAAAGATTGATTTGCGATCGGGATATCATCAGTTAAGATTAAAAGATGAGGATATTCATAAGACAGTTTTTAGAACCAGATATGGGCACTATGAGTTCACAGTGTTGCCATTTGGTTTGACGAATGCCCCTACTGCATTCATGAACCTCATGAACAGTGTATTCAGATTTTGTTTAGACAAGTTTGTTCTAGTCTTTCTAGATGATATACTCATTTACTCTAAGAATGAAGAACATAATCGATAGTTACAATTGGTTCTGCAACGGATAAGGGAACATAAGTTATATGGAAAACTATCAAAGTGTACATTCTTCCAAAAGGAGATTCAATATCTAGGACATATTATATCTGCAAATGGAATATCTGTTGATCCTACAAAAATCACAGCTATTCTGGATTGGCCTGTACCCACAAATGTGCATGAGGTGCCTAGTTTCATGTGCCTGGTTGGCTATTATAGAAAGTTTGTTCTAAATTTCTCCAATATTGTTAGTCCAATCACTTCCCTACAAAGGAAAGGAAAGTGATTTGAATGGATAGACAAATGTCAGGTGGCATTTGATCTCTTAAAGGAAAAGTTAACTTCAGCTCCAATTTTGAAGGTTCCTAACCCTAAAGGACAATTTGAGGTAATTACATATGCCTCGGGAGAAGGATTAGGAGTGCTTATGCAAGATGCGAGAGTTATAGCATATGAGTCAAGGAAATTGAAATCCTATGAGAAGAATTATGCACCGCATGATATGGAATTGGCAGCAGTTGTGGAGACACTATTTGTTAGGGAAAACCTTTGTACTTAAGTCAGACCATCAAAGTCTTAGGTATATTTTCTCTCAACCACATCTGAATGCTCGACAAAGGAGATATATGACTATGACTTTGAGATAAACTACATCAAAGGAAAAGAGAATTGAGTAGTTGATGCTTTGAGTCGTAGAAGACATATATCTTCAATTGTCTCTATTCATAAAAATTTCAAAGATTTAGTGCTACAAAATTTTTCTGGTGATGAATATTATGAGTAGGTTAAGCAGGCTCTGGAGGTTAATCCTAGAGACCCAAGGTATGATGGGTTTTTGTTTGAGTCAGATGGACTATTGAGGTTTAGAGGTAGAATGTATGTTCCTGATTTAGTTGACTTAAGGAATCTTCTATGGAAAGAAGTTCATACCGCACCATATTCTAGACATCCAGGAGTGACCAAACTTCTAGCAGATGTTAAACATCTTTATTTTTGGAAAGGAATGAAGAATGATGCTGCAAGATTTGTAGCAAGTTGTTTAGAATGCAGAGGGTAAAAGAAGAACATCAACATCTAGCAGGATTGTTGTAGCCGCATGATGTACTAGAGTGGAAATGACAAGTTATAAGTATGGACTTTGTCAAAAGTCTTCCTATGTCTAGGAATAGACATGATGCCACTTTAGTTGTATCTGACTAGGAAATTTGATTGATGGAGCACCAGTGTTAGCTCGCAAATTTGTACAAGAAGTGTTTAGATTGCATGGCTTCCCTAAAAAGATTATCTTGGATAGAGATGCACATATAACATCAAGGTTTTGGCAAACTTTGTTCTCTGTGCTAGGGACTAAACTCAATGTGAGTACAACTTATCATCCTGAAACCGATGGGAAAACTAAGAGAGTTAACTAGGTTTTGGAAGATTTGTTGCAAATGTATTGCATGGATCAGCAATATAAGTGGGAAGAATATTTACCACTTGTGGAATTTGCTTACAACAATTCCTATCATTCCGCTATTAAGATGGCACCATTTGAATCATTGTATGGTAGAAGATGTCGAACTCCTATCAGATGGGATAAGCTAGAAGATAGGATTAGCATCGGACCGGAAATGCTAGCTAAAATGGAAGAAAAAGTTAAACTAATCAGAAAAAGATTGGCAGAAGCCAATGATAGACAAAAGAGTTATGCGGATGCCAAGCGTGTACCAAGACAATTCTCTATTGGAGAGAAAGTTCTCTTGAAGTTCAAACCTCAAAAAAGCTCTATTAAGTTTCGGAAGTCTTCTAAACTAGCTCCTCGTTATGTGGGACCCTTTGAAGTACTTGAAGTGGTCAATCTGGTTGCCTACATAATTGCTCTACCACCAACTTTGTCTAGAATGCACAATGTTTTTCCTGTTTCTTATTTAAAGAAATATATTGCAAGTGATAATCATATTTTAAATTGGAATTCTGTACAGATGCAGGACCCAGGGGTGGTCACAATCGAGCCACTCAGAGTGTTAGAAACATGTAAGCTCCGCTTGCATAACAGAGAGGTCTTGCAGTGCAAGGTCCAATGGGACTAATATACTGAGGAAAATGCTACATGGGATGACTACCAAGAATTTTATCAGAAGTTTCCTCATTTATTTAATACTTTTACCAGTTGAAAACAATGAACTTACTTTTTAGTTACATTTTGATACTTTATATCATCGAGGACGATGAATCTTTAGGGGAAGGATATGTTACATCCCCAATTTTTGTCTTGCTAATACTTTTTACTTTTACTTGAACATAAGTAAATCTATTTTGATGTTTAGATTAATATCAAGGAAAGACAGATTCTACTGAATGTCATTTATGGAATTATGGAAATGAATATGTTATATCGATTTAATAATTGCATTATGTGAATTTGGTTTATTATTTGAATAATGATGCACTGATCGTAATCTGTTGATTTCAAGTTTTATATAGGATTATAGGTTTCAGATGAATCTTAGAGAAAAGAGAGAGAGTATCTTTCAAGGAGAGAAATATAGACTTTGGGTTATGAGTGTTCATTTGCCAAAACAAGTATAAGTGTTTAACAAACGTGAACCAGTATCGATAGAGGTAAGTCTTGTTTTGTCAGTATACTTTTGGATCTAATCGACAAGTAGTCGATATCTTTTGATTCTTTTCTAGGCAAGTTGTTTGTGTGTTAGCATTGTCATTTGTAAAGGAAACAATGTCTTCAGAGTAGAATGATGTCCCTTTACGATTAACGTAAGTATTACGTCGACATTGTCACGAAATTGTTGGGTTAGTATCCTTAAGTCACATAAGGTTAAATTGTGATATTAAAACATCATACGACGATCTTATTAAGTCAAGTTGACATGTTTTAACAAGAGTCTGTGAAGGGGAGACAAGCTCGACCCTTTCACATTATTCAAAAATCATTCGACTTATTATTATTATCATACATTGACCATAGCATAAATGATCAAAAAGGGTTGATGTCATGTTAAACCATATTTAATTATATAAACATGTATATGTATGCATCGATGTGAGGTTAATACCTCATAATTATTAATGCTTGGTTATGGAGCAACTGTAGGCTTGTATATAGGAATGCCTTCATTTATATCAAGTGATGGATCGAATCACTTAAGGTGATCATTAAATGATCAACGGTGGCTTAATGATATGTTGGCCTTATTGGAGAGGAGTTTGTGGTGTTTCAAACCACATTCGATATACTCCCTGCGTAGGACATTTCTCCCCATTAACATTTGTAAAGCCTTGCATCTTTTGAGGTATCGGTTGTAACTAAAAACAGTATGTGGACTATCCCTTGTATTCATTTTGCCCCTAACTGTAATCATGGGAGAGGAAAGATAGGATGACTCATTAAGTCATGTGTGAGTCTTTAAAGAAATGACTCAGTAAGAGTCGATGTATTATTTTGGTGTTATACTTTTGGAAGTATCGCTGTGAGTAGCAGAAGATAGATAACCAGTTTTGAGGAGGAAGTAAATGTCAATTTTCTTAGGCATCCATTGGAGTATTCTATCTACAACTCTTTCTTATCTTGAGTCGTCTCTACCAGGTATCCTTCCTGCGTTGTGTGCATTGATAGCATTGTAAAATCAAATGTTCTTTTATGTTATTACTGAAGTGTCTTGTTGTAGACAATCGATTATGCCAGTAAGGCATATCCATTCAATTCAATGTGTATTTGTTCAAACCAATAGAGTCGACTATATCGAATAGCTGATAGAGTCATTAGTAAAACTATATAGTTAACTTAAAGGAATTCAGAAAGCATCGATTCAGCTTGGAAGGCCGATGCATGCTAATATAAATGAATTCTATATCATTAGCACTCTGAGTCGACAATATACTTATTATTTTTAAATTGTTAAACATGTCAAACTATCGTTTGGTGAATGAATGATCATTACAATCTCATACCTGTAGAAGGTTATTTTAGTTATCGTGTGCCTTGTAAACCAGTCGCCTTGATGATTGAATTCATCATATAGCAGGTCGATTATATTGTTATAAGATTAATCATGCAATAGACTTTTGATGATATTAGTGCAAATAAAACTTTGATAAGTAAACTCTTTAGTAATGAGTAATACAATTTAAACATTAAGCTGTGTTATTATTATTTTAAACCATTCTTGGTTTAGTCTATTTATTTATGACAAAACGATTTTCTATCCAAAAGAACTTAGATTCTTAGTAATCTGTGGAAAACTATCTTATATCCAATCGAGTGATAGAAAAACTAGGAATAGTTTGGTAAATGAAATAAGTACCATAGGACCATCTTTATTATCTATTATATTAATCTTGATGAGTATAATATTGTTGTAAATCATTATGATGAGAATAGATAAAGTCTAAGCTTGAATATTGCATAGTATGGAAACTTATATATGTGTATAATTTAAACTATGGTGATTATCAATAGGAAAGATAGAAGGAAATCATACTCCATTGTGTAGGAGGTAATATCTTTTACAATGCCATATTATTTTTAATCTTATTTGAGTTAACCCAGGGGTCATTTTTAAACCTTAGTCTCATAGTTATGAGATATGATTATATACGATTATTAAAAGTTGCAAAGAAAACCCCAGTATAAAAAATGGAAATAAATGATTAGTTATATCCATATGAGCTCGTCTATGTCAAGTAGACTATTGTCATGAATGATGTTAAAACCATTTACATAAACATAGTTGGTGAGGATAAACTGCAATAATACAACAGTATCCAAGTTGAGTAGGGGAGGGTGAACATTTCAGCCACATTCATTATGAACATTATTGATATTAAAACTTTGGCCAAAGTAATGCATTCATTTTCTGCATGCATTGTCGGTTCACTGTATCTGGATTGCATAACCTATCAGAAAATCATACTTAGCTAGAGGGTATCTAGGGTTGTATGGTTGATAGAGTTGTGTGGGATACAACACTATGTACTCAAAAGGTAAATTACCACTGGTCACCTTTGATCTATATTCGTTGTGAAGGGTAGGGCCACTTCCTATGTGGAAGATGTGTGGGAGACTGCCGGTCTGTGGATGGAGGTAAAACACTTGAAAGATGCTTTCTCTCTCCAGCAGAAAACATGCCAAGGCTTGTGATAAAGATGTCAGATATATTCAAAAGCAGTGATATTTCCATAATTGTTTATGTAATTGAAGTACTTATGCAAATACTTGTAATTGAGAAAGACAATATGTCATATTTGTATTATGTAAGAGAATCTTGTAATTTGTTGTTACTTGATTATATGATAAATAAAAGAAATTTTTTCTCTCATTTTTACCTTGTTGAAATTATTCCATGGTAAGTTCTCTATATTATTGTGCTTTTAGAACGTGGATGTTACAATTTCTCAAGTAAATGAAATGCACAACAGAATATAATCTAAATTATAAAGAAATAAATAAATGATATTAATTCTTATTTTGATCATATAAACAAGTAAATAACCATGATTTTTATAAAGATGAACAATGCAAAAATGTATTTATTCTATCTCAAAATAATTATATAACTGGGAAATGAGTACGTATCTTATTTAAAATCTGCATATGTTCCCAACAATTACTTCGGAGTGGATTAGTAGTTTAGCCTCTTCCAGCCTGTGAGCAATCTAGGAGGAAACAATTCCTTTCAGGACACAATGTGCTATTATGCTGTTACACAAGTGTTGGTTATAAAAGAATAATGCTCAACACAAGTACGAACCAAGCCCTAGCCAGGACCATCTCGGGTGTACGTTCTACCCTGAGTTAAGACACACACTATGTGGCCCCTTCTCCAATGCTCACAACCTACTAACCATAATTTTCTCCTCGGTGATCTCTCCAGTAATAAAATCTATGTCTCCTCTATATTATTTTTTTGGGTTTAAATAACAACCTAAAGGGTGGTTTCAAACGGTCACACCCGTTTATAACAATAATACATTTAATTATAACCACTCATGAACTCTCTTCAATAATATATTTTATTAATTCTTTAATGTTGAAACTATATTTTCACATTTGATTTATTTACATCTTTTGAAAAAGTCCCATAACACTAGTTGTCACATGTTATAGGATTAAGACACTTGTCATCATCCTAGTTAGTCCTATCTTATCACCTTGGCTTTATAAGCAAGGCATATCATGTACATATGTAATTTGCATTCTTTGTTAGAATAGAATTATTCTCTCATTTTGGATCTCTCTCGTGCTTTCATTGAAGCTCCTAGATCTTATGTGGCTAGCTTCATAGCCAACTCTTACACCTGCCAGACCCATGAGCTCCAATTTCAAATTATTATGACTACAAAGACTATATCAGAGGATGCCTGACAAGAAGCTCACAATTTCTTAACATTTAATAACCCAACTTGGAATCACGACATGGTCATTCAAACCAATTATCCCAACCAAGGTAGAGCACATCAAGTGCTTATTTGGTCTGAAATACACCAATAGGATTGTCCTATTACAAGTTATAGGGAAACAACCATCTAAATGGACAATAAGGCGAGCCACTTGGAAAGAAATGTACAAGAACCTCATGAGGCTAAATAATCCTTCCACATAACCTATCACGATAAACGAACTAAACACTCCAAGCTCCGTTAGAAAATTCTCGAAGAACAAACAAACGAGGCTACTCAAATGAAAGACAACCCACTACAAGGTGATGAAACTCAAATAATAGAGGTTGCCACACTAGCTGATCTTATAGCTACCTTGATCTAATAGATTACAATGCTCAAGGTTGGAGGAGCTGAATAGCCTCAGCAAGACAAAACTAAGGAAAGACCCAAAATCCAAACAAATCCTTTCACCATGTTGATGTTTAATTTTGCAAGTAATCACCAACAATGGGAAATTTTAAGAATGTGGGACGTGACTCTTGAAATAACCTCCAGATTTTAAAGAAGCTGGTTCTTTTCTATGTGTTTTGAGGTAAAGGGAAGAAGATATAAGATTATAAATAAATACTTAAAAATACTAAGGCGACGTGCTAGAATTCTATCCACACAAATAACACAATGATTAAACTTGTAGAATTCATTGGTAATGTTAAAGAACATGAAGCATGATTAACATCCACATCATATATATTAGATTAACACCACTCTCTGTTCATTGTTTGATAGGAGAACAAAGTACAGAGGCAAAGATTTGCATAAAATACAACATTCAATCCCTCAAGAGAGGCACCTGTTAAGGCAAGAAAATGATTATATTCTAGCTACTAAAACTCTCTAATATCTTTGAAACTCCTTCTATCATGGATTGATCCTACATATATAGTGATAAAAATCTTTGAAGATCTCTAAAACTGACAAAATAATAATGGCCTGGCAACTGATTGCTCTAGTTAACTGACTCTTCTTTTATTCAGTTCCTACGCTGCAAATCTTTTGGAGAATCTCGACTCCCTATTCATATGTGCCGTTATAACCAAATATTGTTAACTTCATGGAACTTAGAAAACTATCTATGACATGCCTCTATTGAATATTATATTATAGATTCTTCTGCTTTTCTGGGCCAACACCTGTCTGCAACAACCAATGGCACAATAGAGAAAACTCTTAAAATTGAGGCTCATAACAAAACGCGTCGTTGAGACACATGGCATCTTCTACTTCATTCACCAAAGGACACATGGTGGGATGGTGCTCCTATTAAAACTTTACAAAAAGACTCCTTAAATGAGCGTACTACTGACAAGTGGCACTTTCCACTAAATTCTTTTATAAGAGTCAGGCCCTCCATGGTGGGACATGCGGCATCTTTTCGCAACGCCTCAAACTTTATCAAAAGAGGATTCTTAAAATAAGTGCCAAGCTAAGAAATGGCAACCTCAACAAAGACTCATGATTTATTAATAGCTGCTAAGGATTTTTCCTTTATACTTTCCTTTGAAACAACTAAAGACCCTTGATTCCACCACGTGTAGCCTTTGCGCAAGCTGGGAGAGTCTTTTGCTCTTCAAGTTTTCAAATGAGCGCCGAGCTGATACTTGTCACTATCTGCGGCCTCTTGAACTCTTGAACTCTTTTCTCTAATCATACCTTTGACATGCTTTGAAATATTAATACCAAGCCGAATAATAATATCTATTAAAGATATATACATTCAAAACGTAGATTTTTAACTCTATAGTTCATGGCGACCAAAAGGGACTCCACGCATGCATGGAGAGTACCATAATCTACCTGCTTCAACCAAAAGAAAACAAAACCAAAATTGTGCTTTGCCCTGGGTCCTTATAGCTTCTATAAAATAGCCTAAAAGCCAGCCCATTCTATCTCTGATGGATACTCTTTCTTCTGAAGAGCTTGAAAGGCTCTATCCAACTTAATTATTTCCTTGTGAGAAAAGGTTGTAGGCTCTATACCACTGCATGCAACTAAAACTCCAACCGAGCCACTAGTAGTAGAACTGTTTCCACCTCAGTGACACCTAATGAGTCACTTAGGGCCTCAAAAATAGTTTGATCATTTTGTTTGGCAACCAACAGGGGTTTGATTTGATCTTCCATCAAGACTGTGGTATTATCCAGAAATGGCGAGGGGAGTCCTAACTGGACTAGATTTTCAATGTGTGCCTTCATTTCCAGGACCCCTTGCTTCAAAAGATCTAACAAATTTTTACACTTTATAGCAACCTTATTGTAACTCAAAATCTCATTTACCTTAATAGCTATTCTTAGTTTGTTCGTAATCCCTGCAGCTTGTAAAATTTCATCAGAAGCATCATAAAACTTTTGAAGTAATAGTAGTGAATCAGAGACCTCTGTAGCTATTGAAGATAAGATTTTCTCCACAAAAGAGTCCACATTCTCACAAAGCTACTGAGCATTTGAAATAAACTTAAGTCCAGGCCTAAGTTGAGTCATATCGTTTGATATTCTTTGCCAGGAAGAGACATACAACTCTTTAACCATAGATAATATCCCAACAGTTTGAGGTTGTTGGGCGAGTTCCAGAGTCAACTATTTAACTTTTTCTTGTATAGCTAGCTACTGGTTCTGTAAACTACTATTCTCATATTTTATAGTCTTAAGACTTTGAAGCAACTAAGTGACTTCTTGGGCTTTGTCATTGTATTTCTTTTCCAAAAGACTCTTTTCTTTTTTCATTGTATCCATTGAAGCTTTGGCCTGCGTTAACTCAGTCTGTAGTCCATTTACCTTTGTTTGTGAAGTCTAAAAGACTTCTTTGGACATAGTTTCCTTAATATCCTTATTCAGCTAGCTGATTTCTTGATTCTTGGCCTTGCTCTCCACAATCAGGCGATTCATTGTAGCCTTTGTTTGGGTTAATTCAACCTCTTTTTTTTGCAACTTCTTGGAGACTTTAAGGAAGTCAGTGGTGACTACAGTTGCAATTTCTTTCTGTAATGCCCCTTGCCTGTTGGCTTGTGATAAATGTTATTTTCATATTGCTCTCTATCAGTTCTGGAACAGTTGATGGTCTTATTTGGCATATTTTTAGACTCGAGACATTTGGACTAGTATGTTTTGGTTTATGTTCTCCTTGATCTTGATGGACTATGTTCGATGGATGTATTGAGACATGTGTTATGAGTTTGGTGACATTATGA
Organism: Cunninghamia lanceolata; assembly: GCA_027924645.1. NCBI lineage: Eukaryota > Viridiplantae > Streptophyta > Pinopsida > Cupressales > Cupressaceae > Cunninghamia > Cunninghamia lanceolata. The sequence goes on along the minus strand of BSBN01000987.1, from coordinate 11,003,586 downwards.
TTACTTCAGTTATGATGAGAAAGACATGCTTAGTGATGGTTAGAAATATCATGTTTATGCTTCTGATTATAGTCTTGTTTTGGAGCGGGGACGGTGTAGTACTACTTAGATCAAGCACCCTACTACGCCGCGATTCTCTATCTCGGTGTGTGTGATATATATACATTTACAGTTGATCAGGTATAACCCATTGGTTTTCACGCAGGTTGCAGGTACCGAGCCTCGACTCCACCTAGCTTAGCAGGTCTGAGCGGGCTCTACACCATGGATATTGTGACGGAGATAACATGAGGTTTTTACCGCTAGGGCAATTCTAGTCCTTATCATAGTCTTGTATCCTTGTCGTAATCTTGTGTCGTGATGAGACGTTGTTCCTTGGTTCTTGTTGCCAGCTACCATGGGTTGTGGAATGTTGTTGAAGTTGTTTATGCTATCTATATGTTCCTTGTTACCTTTTGATCTTATAATATTTTTGTATGGTCGTAAAATTTGATTATTGTTGAAGTAAAGTCTATTATTGGCAAAATCAGTTATGGTAATGTTATAAAAAAATCTATGAAGGTAACTAGTATTTAATTGATTAAAAATATTATTTCTTTTTGTGTTTTGATATAGATTAAGTTAGTAATTCTATTGATTTTAATGAATGCCATTTAGATATTGTCCTAAGTCATGGATAATATTCTATGATTAATGCTTTATGGTAGTTGGAAAATATTCTTAACTAATAAATCACTGTTGTGAGTTGTTCGATTGTTTTCTGGTCTTATTAGTTGTTTCTGATTTTAAAGAGTAATGGGATTCTCTGTATCGGATCTTTGGGGATCATGGAAATTATGGAGTCTAGGCTATTTTTGATTCTGGAGTTATTCCTTGTGTAACGGATTGTGCAGTTAATGGGGAGTTATTGGAATTTATGGATTGCCTATTTTTGGGTCTCGGGAAGTTTGGCCTGAAGGGGGGGGTTTTAGGTCTATGATTTTGGAATTTTTGGGGTGGATTTTGTTCGGAGAGAGGAGACAGGTTACAGAGAAAATTTTGTTTGTGAAGAAAGAGAAGGAAATTCGAGAAGAAGACAAAAATTTTTGGAGCGTTTGGTACGGGTATGTCTTGTAAACTTCTGCATTTCTTGTTTTGTCGCTCTGAAGTATTAGAATTATTGTTGAGTTCCTATAGACGGTCGTTCCGGCCTGTAGACCCCTGCCTTTGTGTTGGTTGCTCTGTGATTCTGGTTGTCGGTAGAATAATCAGAACTTCTCATCTTTTCGCATTAACCTTATTACTAGTTTAACGCCCTCAGATTCTTGAACACTCCTCAATCTTTTAACTTCTATATAGTAACGCCTTCTAAGAATAGTGGGAATATTTGTGTGCACTCCAGTTCCTATATTGCTACTGCAACAATGCATTTTCATGAGATAATATTTAATTACTGTGCATTAATGTGCCTGGTCTACTCTTCCACATATTTCTGGTATGACAATCTGATCCACCTGCTAGTTGCTGTTGCTTGATAGTGTTTCTTTTAAAACCATTTTTGTTTAATTCCTTTTTGTGAGATGCCAACAATCATCGCATACCATGAGATCGCCATTTCCTTTGAGTATACTGTCAATCAGTTCGCATGCATTTTTTTTATTGCCTTGCCTTCAACATCTTATCATCCTTTGAATCTTACTCCTATGAATTCTATTTATATTTACCCTTTTATATTCCTTAATCCAAAACAAGGGATCTCTGAGTAATGTGGTAGGAAACAATTGTAGACTACAAAATTGGACCATTATCCACCTTTAATCATGCTTCGATAGATGCCCGTACCCTGTAGCCAAACTTTCGTTTCGCAGAGGCAAGGAGGATGCGAGCAAGTGTGGAGTCGGGCTTAGAACCCATCATTTGCATTCGCTTAAAAGTTTTTAAGGGTTGAATATCCTTTCTATCGCATGTGCTGAAGTTCTGCAGCGCTTCCACCGAATTTGCTTGGAATTGCCCTACTTTCATTGCATTTTTTTTAGATGATATTTCATTGAGGAATTCTATCATACAGCGCATGTCACCTACTCTGCTGCTTACTTTTACTTTCAAGTTTCTTGAGCCTGTTCAATAAATCCGTATGGTGCATAACCAACCATCATTGTGTCCCCTGAGTTGACATTTCTTGAGGTGCTATGTCAAAAGTTCAAACACCTAGTGTATGTTATTCGTTAGTTTCTCCATCTTTGCATTTATATAATGCAATCATACTATAGCTTCGAGTTGTTTCAGCCATTACAACTGCATATGATGGAGTCGTCTCTAGCTTTAAGAGGGCTTTCTATTTACACAAACATTTCATTTATTCTTAGCATTACCTTTCCACGAGAATTAAGTTTCTATTTTATCTTTATTTTCTTTGAGTGAAGGATATGGTGGCCATCTCTCTAATTGTAACTATTATTTCTAATTCCGCTGTGCCATGTTGCATGTGTACCCTTATTACTATTTTAGACCTTTTAGTCTAATATGGAAATCTGCATAGAGAATCAAGGAATTTTGTCATTATATTTTATAGATATCTTTGCTTTCTATTTTAGATCACATTAGTTCTTGAATTAGTAACGGATGTTTTTTTTTTAAATAAAGTTTTCTGTTGAAATTAATGTTATGGTATAATACAATAAGATTTATAAGAAGTGGGATTAGCAATGAAGAATAATTTTAGATTAAGGTATTGTTGATTGTAGGAAGTAATATTGATAGTATTTTAAAATGGGAATGTTTTGTATTATAGTTAGGTCTTAAACTCAAGCAACTCCTCTCTAGTTGTGAAATTTGTATGTTAGCATGATTATAATGCTATCATCAGTATGGGATATAATAATTGTTATATGGTAGCAATACTAGAGTTAACTAAAAACCTTATGAAGATTAGTAGATTTAATAAGGCTTACAATTGTTTATACAAGTTAGTTTAAATTAGTATTATAAACATTATACAAGTTTAAACATGAAGATTAGTAGATTTAATAAGGCTTACAATTGTTTATACAAGTTAGTTTAAATTAGTATTATAAACATTATTTTATTATGTTATAAATTGATTGGAGTATGTTAGATTAGTTAGGATGTTAGAAATATAGATACTTGCCTTAATTGGTTATATGATGTTACTGATGTCCTTAGGATTATAGTTTGATAATTATGTTACATTGATATAAATCGGTTTATGCATTTTGTAAATTTGTTAAAATATTTTTTGGATGTAAACTTGAACTTCTCTCTTTTCACACTTTGTATTCTTGTCAATGCTAAAATCATGATCTTTTTATTGCTTTATGGTTCAACCCTTTAGGGTATTTGGGTTTGGGTATAATTACTGAAAGATGTATATTGCATGTCTTTTGGTTTTGAGTCTGAATGTTATGTCTTGTCTAGTTAATACTACGGTGGGCATGTGAGTTTCATAGGGGGTCAAGACTGGTAAGCTTCATGTTTTGACTAGTTAATTATTGATAGTCGTATTAATATCTGTGTGACTCTTGAATCCAGTCACCTTGGAATCCAGTGTGTAATAGTGGCATGAATACATTGGGGTTGTGTTATTTTCTTCCTTTTTATCCCTTGTTGATCTTTTTCCATTGTCATGATCGTCAAGCCTAGTTCCACATCAGAAAGGTATTGTTGTTTTTGGTAATGTGTTCATTTATCGACTCCAAAGGCCGATTGTTTGATATTCTTCTTGATTCTTGGGCCATATTGATTTTTGTGGTATTGCTCCCAAATGTTTTTTTTAAAAGAGTTATGGGAACTCATATTGTTGTGGCTTGGTGAATGAAATATGTTCGGTGTCAGAACTGTCTTGTGACCCTTAATCTTAATTGTTGTGGTTGGTATGGTTGATCAGAGAACGCTAAGGGAGTGGCTTCCATGGTGGGGCCAACGCCTAGTGAGAGGTCGCCTGGGTAACCCCATGGAAGTTGTAAGCAAGTGGAAACCTAATAATGTATCTAGGAGGGATGGGTAGTAATACACTAACAAGATAAGTAATGTGACCTCACCCATACCTTGAGCGCTTTCATAGGCTAAGGGAGGGATGAGAAGGCCTGGTTGGCAAGGCCGACCTCCTTATCTTCATGAGAGGACATGTCGGCTCCGCATGTGTCACCCTATGGGGCCGGCACCTAGAGAGAGGTTGCCAGGGTAACCATAGATGGGGGCTGACTTCTGGTGAGAGATAGCCTGGGTAACCCATGCTAGGGCCATGCGATGACACTCTCCTTACGCGGTTCAGTTGCTTTCTCTTCATTCTTGTTGGTACCTCTGGAGTGCGATCTTGTCTTCATGATTGTTCTAGTCTGATGTTTTGATCTGTCTGGTTGAGTACTGTCGGTCTGGTGCAGTCCTTTCATCATGTTTGTTTTCATGGAGGCTGGTATTGGTATTTGTGTTCTGACTGCAACCTTGACCTAGTGGTAATCCTCTTGTTATCTCCTAGCTCGGTGGGGTGGACCTCAGGGTTCCACATGGTTGGGAGGTAGAGCTATCCATTGGTTTTCTTGGAGATTCAGTTTGATCCTTGTGCGGAGACGTTCCAGTTCTAGGTGGCTTTCATCCTTCAGCAGTGTTGTTTATCTTCTTATGTACTCCTTTGTATATCGACGAGATCGATCTTGCAATCTTGTACTCTTGCAATCTTGTATTTTTGTGACTTGCATTCTTGTAATCATGTAATTTTTGGAACTAAGACTATGTAATCAAATTATAATGTTGTTGTAAAAGATATTGGGTTAGTTATCTCTGCAGATTAATGTTTATCGCTCTTATGGTTTTTACTTAATTTTCTAATGCAGTTATGTTGCCCTAGAGTGATTAGAAGTGTACTTTCCTTTTTATGTGTTTTATAATATCTTTGGATCCTATTTTGTACTTCATTGATTTTAAAAATAAAAAATAAAAATAGTTCTATTTTCCGCTCTGGTTAGTCTAACACTCTAGGGTTGCATGGCGGGGTGTTACACTTTCATTATCTCCACTTTGTCTTGAGACCTAAACTGGGTAAGATCCATGGCCACAACATTCATTGTGTAATCCTCAGGCTTCATTTTCTCTAGTGGTTTGGCCACATTGGGAGTCATTGTTGGAAATAAGCAGCCATTTGGACTAATTCCTCATAACCCAATAAGAGATTCAATGTGCAATAAACCAGAAATCCACATGCAAAAGAAATAGACAATCATACCATCAATGGTGACACAAGATATGTTGAAATTAGGGCAGACAACTGAGAGGGGGGGTGAATCAGTTGTCATAAAAACTTTTATCCTTTGCTGTAATTAAACTTCTTTACCACTTAATAACAGATGAATGATATAACCATGAAAGCATGAATCAACAACACATGAGCAGAAACAAAATCAACACACATAACACCAAGATTTTTACATGGAAAACTGGTTAAGGGAAAAACAACGGTGGGGGTTAATCCACAAGATTTATTCTTTGTTAAAAGAATACAAAATGGGGAAGGCACATGCCTTCAGGGTGCACTGCCCAGAGCTCACTGCTCTAAGAGGCTCACTGCCTACAGAGATTTTTATAATTTTATCACAGAAAGATTTGAACTTGAAAACAACATCTTCTTCATGCAAAGGTTAGTTCCATTGATGCGCATAATAATTCTGCTCTGCCCCCTAAACACTTCTTTGCTAACTCCTCATCCTTTACTGCTCTTTCTCTTCTGCTCTTCCTCTTCTCTACTCTGCCTTTCTTCCTTTCTTATGATCTTGTCATTTTCGCACAAGGATGATTTTCCACAACTCAACCACACACATTTGTATGCTTCATCAACCTTGGAATAGATATCAAGGTCGACACTACAAACATTTGACTTAATGTGAATCACTATACTATCGGCCAAACATAGCTGAGATCCAAATCTTCCTTGAACAACACGCCACGCCTCAGAGAACTTCTCTTAGATCATCCGCAACACGCATCATGCATCCAATCGACCAAGACTGAAAAGAACAGCAACACCCAAGGAGAAATCTTCATCCACAAGCTCAATCCTCAATGCGGACCACCAACACAACAAGAACCTGATTTAGAGACCACCACAAGCACAATGAAATCAATAGGGACAACCACACCACCTCAGATCACTAGAACCACTTGCACCTTCATCCGGGAACTCAAGAACACCAACTGTCATGACTGTCAAACTAGAAAGATTGGTTGCAGACCTCCAAACCATGAACCACTTGAGTTGAGGATACACACTAACATCCCAAACACACCTCTAGATCTGCAGATCATAGTATTCCAATGCGGATCGATCCAGACCAGATTACTATCACTCTGTCACCTCTGAACAACTGTAAAACTTGGTTCTACTTAGATGGCCATAACTTCAACAATTCTCCATGCGGACCTCTCAAATCTTGACTGGAGAAACTTCAAACAATCCTCTACAAACCCTTTAATCCATAGACTCTGATCTTCATCTTACTGGGAATGCGGAGCAAACTACTTCACTTGAACTGCACTATCTTTACTGTCTCTTACAAAGAGATATGTAACTTATTTCTTCCGGAGAGGCTAACTTTCTCAATATTCTCAACATACAAATCTTCTAGAATGGGATACAGTTGACACCAATGACAACAAGGATATGTTGACATCAATGACAAAACCGATTAGGCACATATTTGCAACAAGATATACCCTAGGAAAACCCTCATAGATGGAAAAACCTAGCCTCCAAAAGCATGCATCTCTCATGTATTATTCAACAAATAATCAGCAATACATATGGAGAGATAACCTTTGAAACATCAAGATCTCTCTACCTCCAATCCATGTGAACAAGCATGTAACCATACATCCCATGCCATGATTCAAACCCTCAAACAACCAACCTGCAAGAGTAGCTACAACCCAGCCAAGAAGCTCAGGCTCAAAAGCCAAATAGCCAACCTTTTTCAACTACCCATGTGTTTTGCTTTTATAAACATAAGCTCACACACAAATACAATATGTGGTTTATTAAAAACCATTTTCCCCAAAACTATGTGTCTACAAAACCATTGACCCCACATTTGATTATTGGTACTAATTTTTCCCAATTAATCAAATAATTACAAATAAAGAAATTAACCCAGTGTTGCATACAACGATTACAAGTGGTGCACAAATAAATATCCAATGTGGCTAAACACATCACATGATGCACCACAATTAAATATTTATTTTACATAATAAAATAATAGCAATGTTATGCAAGGTGTACACCACATCTACTCCAACATTCTCCCACTTGTTGTACACATTGCATAAGGGATCAACATGTAAACTCAAAACATTAAGGGAAACCATCATGTGTGCCCAACATGTACCATATAACCATCCATGTGCTCCAAGATACCTACAATAATAATCAAGGTGTCCACCATCTCAAACAAGAATCTCCTCATCCTCCATCTAGCCTCATGAAGAATAAGATCCTCCAAAGAGATGCCATACTAAACTGTCACATAGAAGCAAGAAACCTGCATCAATTGATATCTAGACACAAGTACCAAATCCAATGGTAACAAATAGGCTCGAGTAGCTATCAAGAATCAATCATCATAGCTGAAATAACAACCACAACTAGTTTCTAATGTATCAACTAACCATGCCTCCAAACAAAGGTATACAAATGATAACAAGTATGTCACATCCCTAATTTTGACTTGAAATTACTTTTCAGTAAATAGAAGTGAATTCTATGGGTATATGATTTGGCATTAAGGTATAATGTCAAGATAAATCATTAGTTTTCTAGATTCTAGTCATGTGAATAAATGCATGTGATGTAATTAATCCTTAATGTACTTTTGAATTTGTTATTCATGAGGTTATGAATGGACTGATGATACGTTAATTTTGTTTTCATGGTTGCAAGTTGAATACAAGAACATAGGTTTGTTCACTCTCCAGAAAGGAGAGCGTGTATCTTCCATGGAGAAGAGTATAGACACATGGATTGAACAGTTAAATTGCCATCTAAGTATAGTGTGATAACATCTAGTGAACACTAGTGGACTGAGGTAAGTCATGTTTGTGTTTTCACATTTTGGTCAAATCAATTTTTTGACATGACGAGTTGTCGATGTTGAACTAGAACCTTTTGGTGTATTTTGACGTCAGTCAAGTTAGTTAATCAAATTCAACATCGTTATGACGTAACGATTGTCGAATTGCTACTTAAACGACGTTTTGGTCAAATTCTACGTAGAAAATGTAAAATGATGTTTTTAATGCAACAAGGAAAGATGTAAATTGTTTTATGTCAATTGTCAAAAGTTTTGGTGATGAGTTCTATGTAAGATCTTGTTGTTTTTTCGGAGGATCATGGAAACATGAAAGGGGAGGAGACCTCAACCCAATCACTATGTAGCCATCGAACACACGAATCACATAAGTAAACATCGTAAAATTGTTATTATTTACATATTTATTTGTCGTAATTATGCTAATATCCTTGTGGAAGGATAAGTTTTTGGTTAAGAAGTAATTTGTTGACTAACTACTCTCATTATGAGAGGAATACGATATATTTATCCTCAATCATGGTTAATAAGTTGTATTAACCATATATTGTAAGAATATAATGGTAATTTTACAACATTATTACGTCGATCACCAAGCCATGATAGTGGTCATAAAGACCACATAGTCATTTATATAGTAAGCTCATTGTATGAGCATCAAAAGGCTAGAATATAGATTATAACTGCAGCCCTAATTATTATTAGTTAAGCTTGTATAAATCTCATGTACTCCTCATGAGCGTGGTATGATCTATAAAGAAGTAATTAAAGGCTTAAACTATGCGTCACGGCCTCATTATGGCTGAGATATCAGTTAAAAGGTGGAGGTTAAGTTTGATATCGTGGCCAAATGTTATGTTTAGGAGTCCTCAACTCCTTTTTTGTGGCGTGCTCTCATTTTGAGTGATTATAGGTCTCCTTATAACACCCATGACCTCCATAAAACGGGTTACTGATATAATATAGAAGGGGGAAAAAAGAAAACTGCTAGTAATGTATAGTCTGGTAGAGCACACGAGAATACGGATATAGGAGGAAGTTATGCTAACACTAACAAAAATCCTTTGGCTCTGGAGAATCTACAGTGATTCAAAGTAGAGAGTACTTGTTAGGCATGGTTATTGTCTAATACTTAGCGAGATAGGTGAAGCTTTTGGAAACGGCAATACCACTGAAGATATAGAGAGTTATGAGCTCAACAACTATGTAAGCGTCTTGAACCCCAGAGAAACCTTCGACATTAAAAGGTAGGGATGTCTTCCATCTGTTAAGCATCGTATTTTATTTCCTATATGTGAGAATACATAGTAATGTGTTGGAATCATCGTTAGTATAAATGAATGTAGTTTGATACTTTGAGAGTGTAACAAAGAAATCTGTTTGTTTGGTTTAAACTAAGATGCTATGGAAAATCAGTAAGAGTTTAACGTAGAACAAAGAGGAAACATTTAGAATGCTTATAACCGAATATTTCTAAGAGAAGGTATCTCTGTATAAGCTTAGGTAAAACATATAGTGTGCTTTCTTTTGTGTAGTAAAAGAGCCTTTTTGGCTATGTTCTAATGTAATTTATATCTCTGTTTGATAGAGAAGCCATAAGTCAGAGAAAATCCATAGAGAGTTGAGTAACTCAACAAGGTTATCAATAGAGTACATATAAGAGTTTATATGATCTCATGTTCTTTATTGTCTCGACTATGTTTTTCATGAAATCTGAATGTGTAGAATCTCCCATGTGGCTTCACTTAGCCGTCCTCCTTTTTCCATCCATTCTTAAGGCCCCTTCATGGGTATTATTGATCTATGGAGAGATGCACACCATTTTTAATACAATACAAATGCCTGAGGGGTTATGTGGTGCCATGTTATCCTTATGTGCCTGATCAACGATGTGTATCGAGAGAGAGTGTGACACGTATCTGTCAGGTGGCAATATGACAGGCCTGATGTTTTTAGTTAATGGACCCAACAACTTTTTAACCAACGTTGTGCTCTATGTGAAAGGGGATGATGTGGAACATTATCATTCTCCTGTAGGTGAACCAAGAGGGAACTTTGTGTGCATGTTTGTGTAGATCATCGTAGAGTCTATGATGTAGAAGTCTAGATGACTATGTTTGACTGAGACATATATTTATCACATGAAAATTTATATGTATGGATATAATGTTTATAATCATTAGATTTAGTGATAGAAATTCACTTGCTTAGAATTATATAAACGATAAAGACATCTTTTGAAACACTCAAGGATAGTGTTAGAATTTCTCAAAACATTTATAGCAATGATAAAGTATTATCATCCTTTTTTATAGAAGCTATACTTAAGTTTAAAATCTATCATTTTAGTCAGTCAGTGGACTTAGAGATTAAAGACTAATAACTTTACTATTAATAGAGACTCAAACTTATCAAGGTTGAAGAACCAACTTAGTTGAGAGTTCTATTATGATATTGATAAGTATATTTTTGTAATGGATTATACTTCGTGTATCATGTACTTACACGATATGAAGAATGTAAAAACATCTAATGCCTAGTAGCCGAGAGAAGACTAAAGGCTTTTATTTTTTCATCATGATATATTACTTATGAGAACTTTGACATAAGCCTAGGAGCTGTGTGGAGTTAGAATGTAGAAAGTTCAGGATATTAATTGGTTTGTGTATCTCATTGAGATAAAAGTATAAGTTTTATGCCTTGAGATCAAAGTTTGTAGAATTGATATATTCTTTTATGTTAAAATGATATTGTTATCAATAAGAACAACCTTGAATAGTGCTATGATACCATTTACTTATTCAACAATAAGATAATCATTATCACGATAATCATAGGATGATGAACATTAGTTCTTATTAATTCTTTAGCGAAAGTTGGAAGACTTAAGAAGACAAGAGGATGAAAGTATTTTAGTATCTTATATGACTCAAAAACTATCTTGATTGAGAGATCGAACTAAGTCAAAAACTAGAAATGATAACATTCATTAAGGAATACCTAGTACATTATGTCGGATAGGACTTTGTATGATCATACTTAGCTAGAAGGGGTCTAGAGTTGTATGGTCGATTGATGTTATGTAGGACACAACACTAGGACTCAGGTGACAAAAACTTGTTGGTTCCTTGTATCTATACCCTTTGTGAAGGGTAGGGCCACTTCTAGGAAGGAAGATGTGTGGGGGACCGCTGGTCTGTGGTTGGAGGTAAAGCACTTGGAAGATGCTCTCTCTCTGCAACAAAAGCCTCGTCGAGGCTTGTAAAGAAAGTTATCAATATTCTAGATGCAGTGTACTCCATGTTATGGCTTATGACAGTTAAATGTATAAGGTAAAACCATTCTTTATGCCAAATGTATTTTATGTATTGTAAATGCTAAATGAAAGGATTTTCTCTATGATTCTAGCTTCAATTATGCTAAGATTTCAAGGTTGAAATTATATAGAAAGTTGTACTTTATTTCTTGTGTTTATGCAAATGTTTAGTTTGAAAAAAAAATTCTCACTCATGTTTACCACGTTTATTTACTTTCTAGTAAATTCTTCAGTTTAATTGAGTTTTATGAGAATGGTTGTTACATATGGTATTAGAGCTAATCAGGTTCAACACATGGACCTATGAGCTCATTACGAGAAAACTCGTGAACATTCAGCAGATTAGGTAATGTTTGAAACTGGTTTTATGTCGGAGTGACATAAAGAAGAACCATGAAAACTATCAGGAAGATTGTTTTCCCAACACTTAACTAAGTCAGTGTTTAAGAAAGAACCTGTTGGTGCTCATTTTGACCTGGAGGTTGGTTTTTCATGTCTAGAGGGTTTCTTCATTTGAACCCTATATCTTCTTGCCCATCGGCATGACCTCGCAGGTTTCTTGGCGATCAGGTTGGTGGTAGTGGTGTGCCATCGGCGTAACGTGGTATGGTCGGCAGGGAAGCCTTTTGTTGGGCCGATGGTTTTGGTCACGCTGACGTGTTGTTTGGGTTGAGGTTTTCAGGAAGGTGACCATCGGAGTGACTTGGTGATCGGCAAAGGAGTTTTCAGTTGCTCCGATAGTCTATGTTTGGCCGATGAAGTTGGGCATCGGGTGACTCTCTGTGTCGGGCAGACGTGTATGAGGTTTGCCGATGGTGTGGGTCTTACCGACGGGGGATTGTAATGTAGCGGTCGGGGAGACTTCTGAGGTCGGTGAGAGATTTTTGGGTCGGGCCGACGGTGTTAGTCTTGGCGATGGGCTCTCGGGCGAAGGCCTGTGTGTCGAGCGCGGCAAAAGCGCTCAACACTTGGTATGTGTGCGACCTTGTTTATGAACTACTGATGTGATCTCCTCACCAAGCATGTGGGATTATTCCCCTGTGTATCTTCAAACTTTGAGTGAATCACTTTTGGCGGGAACTTCTGTTTGAAATGTTGCGACAGTTTCCGAGTAGCTGCAGGTGGTTGAGGCCCTTAATGGCGACAGTGCAGAGATATGGGCAATGGTATGAGCGATCAGGTTGCCCAAATTTTGAGTAAAGACTCCAGATGATGGCGCATGGCTCGAGACCCCTCTTTGTCTGCTGCATTAATATCTTCTGAGCGCCATTCCTTGGTGGGATCTGTACCTGGCAGATTTTTTTTGTCAAAACCATGTAATTAATGCGGAGTATGCTTCTCTGGCTTTTATAAGCAGGAAGTGTTACTCATTTGGTTGTTGTTGAAAGTTGAATATCTGGCTCTGTAATACAATACAGCTGATTTGGTTGCTCTGTGCAGTAAAACTTGTGAGTTTATGTATCTCCTGTGGTATGTTTTTGCATGAATCCACTGATTTCATGGTTTATCCTATATGAGTAATGCTATGTTAGCATGTGTTTTGTTAATTCTGTCTCCATTATTGCATGTATCTTTCTTCTGAGTCTGAGTATTCAAGGAATGTTTAAAACTCTAGAACATAGAATTCCTGTGTTGAATGTCTGATCTCTTAACTTCTGCTCAAAGGTAGATTAAACTGTTTTCAGATTGAACATTGGGAAGGGTATACTGCAGTAGGGATGCCATAAGTATAGATAGCTTAACACTTTGTATTGGGAGATATCTGTAAGGCGGGTATCATATGTGTCCCCCTGAAATCTAGTTTTAGTTGTTCATGCATATCATTCACAGGTGTATGTCTACTAACTCCAGGCCCTAGATAGGCACCAATCTTGCTTTGTGTTTGTGTTATAACCATGTCCAGCTTTGCATCCAAACATAAAATCAACATCAAACTCTAAAACAACCATTAGGACATTAGAATTAGTTTTAGGATCCAAGTCCTCTGTCTACAACTGAAAATAGGCCCAAAGCCAGCCCCTTTGCTCTTATCTTGCAGTTTTGGTCTACTTACAGGAGGACTTATCTGCTTTCTGTCAGCATCCCAGCCTTTGTATGCATATCCCCATGGATGTTGAGTAGGGAATACCCCCCTAGGTTTTGCAGAGCCTGAAGAAGAAGAGGAGATAAAATATAGAGTCTATCTCCTATACTGTTGGCCCCTGGCCTAGAGATACTGTTGATCATTGATGGCTACCTTGTAGGGAAATCTGGGAATAAGCATCCAGTCTGGGAAAAAACCAACAGAAATTGGCGACTCTGCTGGGGACCTTGTGAAAGAACCCTATTTTACAAAAGAAAACAGTTCCTAGTAATAGGTGGCGACTCCGAAGTAAGCTCCCAACCGGTCAAAGTGAAACTTATATGCAGGGGAGAAGATCCCAACAAAATCCTTTATTTGAAGAGTTACCCATAAAAATGATGTATAGAAAAAAGGGGACTGTTCGAGCCAGTCAAGATGGTTCTCCTAGCCCCAAGAAAAATGATTTTATTCAGGATAATCCAAGGTCTTCAGACAAGACAGTACCTTATTTTTCAAACAATGAGGCTGAAATCCAGAGTGTGTATGAAAGACAGCAGGGTAATGGTTTGAGAATAAGGTCAGAGGTGTTTTAGGAGCGTCCTTTTCATGATTCTCCTGACAGATTTGAAGAAGCTGAATCCCTAAGGGATGATGATAATGAAGATCAGAATATGGTAAAACCATCCTCCTCTAGGCCTAGCAAGGAAGAACTAGCTGATGAAATTAGGAGCTTAAGGGCCGAGTTTGAATATCAGTAGGCAATAACAATCAGAGATGACCTAAGACAGAAAGTGCAAGCTTTAAGGACTGCCCAAAATAATTCAATCCCTACCCTTCAGAATGCAAATGTGCAGAGACATCAACAGAGAAATGAAGTGCAATATCAACATAATGATCAAAGACAAAATGTGAATGATGCTAGGATACCACTGAACAATGTAAGAAACCAGAATGCAAACAGAAACATCAATGTTAATTAGTTTGATAGACAGCCCATGCAGCTAGATAGATTCAGACAGTTGGTGTTTGATGGTATTCCTGGGTATCCTAATCCCATTGACAAGCATCTAAGGTTGCAAGTGCCTAAATTTTCAAGAAACAACACAGTGTCAGGAGAAGATCATCTAAAAGCTTTTCAAAATGTCATGGATAACTTTGAGGTTGAACATGAGGATGTTTTCATGAAGTCATTCATGCAATCTTTAGTAGATGAGGCAAGAGAATGGTACAAGAATCTGCCTGACCGGAGTATTTCATCATGGGATGATTTTAAAAGGATGTTCAAGGAGCAATATGGTGACAAAACTGACCCTAGCTTTTTTGTAAATGAGTTTACCAGTATCACTAAAGGGTCAAATGAGCAGGTTGCAGATTTTAATGCAAGATTTACTAAAGTGTTAAACAAATTGCCACATCACATGAGGCCAAATAAGCCTATGTGCATAATATTGTATATCAATGCCTTTGATGCAAAAACTGCATATGGATTAAGAGATAAAAGTCCTGCTACTATCAGGGATGCTTTTAGAATTGCAGTGAATATTGAGAACAACAGGAAAGCATCAGGCAAGACAAACAGAAGAGATGATGTGAAAATTCTGCAGAATCCAAACAAGCCTCAGAACACTCAAGGTAATACGTCTGCCCCTGAAGATAAGATAGACAAATTGGCAAATGTTGTTAAGGACCTAAGCTATAGAATAGCTAGAAGTGAAAAAGGGATAGGTCCTGATAGGCAAGTCTATCAAAGGTAGGAAAAGAGGCCATCATTGCATGATATGCCTTATAATACCAATTGGCATAATGGTAAGCCTATATTCCCACACAACAACACAAATCAGAGAGCTCAACATGTCAAAGAAACTCCTGATCCTCTAAAGAAAGCTATAAATATTGTTGATGATACTCCATGGTGTATGATTTGTCAAATGCCACATTCACAGTCACAGTGTATGATTGCTCAGTCCTTGTGTGATAATGCTACATCTTGTAATGAGTGCAATGAGCCACATTATGTGCAAGATGATCATGTTAATATGATGTCCATAAACAATGGATACCCCATTTATAGTGCTGATGAGAGTACAGATGATGGAACTCAGGCCTGTCAACAGGACTCTTATGATGAAGGTAATGAAGAAAGCTATGTGTATGCTCAGAGCTCACACAATTTTCTGAGTAACTTAAAACGACCTTCTGATGAGGAAATTAGGGCCTTCACAGCTGCAGCAGTTGCTCAAGTCAAAAGCAACTACAATCTCAAAGGTAAAAACCAGGTAAGCAGCCCACATCAGCTAGAAGGTATTTCTGCAGGTCAGCCATTGCATGGTCATAAGGGGATTGAATCACAAAAGAGGCAGTGGGTTAATAATAAACAGAATTTTAGACAAAGAACAGGTCATGAATCTCAAGGACCAGAAAATAGAATCCCCCAAGCTGAAGATCAAAGCAAAGGTTCCCAAGACAAGAATGATGATCAGGGAACTATGAAAGTAAAAGCTAAATTAGTTTAGGATAAAAACAAGATTGTGGAGCAAGCTACAACTGTTATACAAAATTATGCTCCATTTGATATAGCTCAAGTCTTCTCCTAGGTAAAAGTCTCTGTTCCACTTTTGGAACTGATGAAGGTTGAAGAGATCAAGAATAGGACAGTATCCCTAATTTCAGGGGTGCCTTTTCAAGCCAAACAAAATGTTCAGATCCAGGGTGACAAACATGTCATGTGTAATGAAGAAGATGAGGCTCCTGAGGTTTATTTAGGAGTGACTATGACAAAGTGTCCTTCACAAGTGGAACCATTTTATGTATCTCTGGTTATAAATGGAAAAATAATCAGAAATTGTATGCTTGATTCTGGAGCATCTACAAATGTCATGCCTTTGGCCATCATGCAACAAGCTGGGTTGAAAATTGACAAGGCATGCGGAAAATGCTATGCTATGGATGCCAGAGAGGTACCGGTTATTGGAATCATGAAGGATGTAGATTTCAAACTGGCAGCATTTCCTGAAAAAAGATATAAAATGAATATAACGGTGGTTGACATCAAGCCACAGTATGGTATGTTGCTGTCAAGAAGATGGGCAGCACTAATTGGTGGAAGTATGCAGCTGGACCTATCATATGCCATGATTCCAATGAATGGCAGGGATGTTAAGCTAATCAGAGAACAAAGATCATCAGAGATAGTGGAAGACCAAGAAGCTGAGGAACAGATATGCTTTGTAAACACTGACTGTGATAACTTCAAGGTTGTCTCAGATGATAAGGAAGATAAAGAGAAAAATGTCTGCATTAAAGAGCTGGACCAGCAAGGTTTATGGACTATGTTTTTTGATGAAGCTTGTGCAAAAGAAGGCTCTGGAGCTGGAGTTGTTTTCTTGTCTCCAAATGGTAAGCTCCTCAAATTCTCTTTCTTGCTGAGATTTGTTTGCACAAACAACATTGCAGAATATGAGGCTTTACTCTTAGGCCTAAATATAGCCCTCAAACATGGAATCAAAATGCTAAGAGTATTCAGTGATTCTGAGCTGATTGTATCCCAAATTAGAGATAGGTATGCTTCAAAAAATAAAAGATTGAAACAATACAAGCATGCTGTTTGGGATACCATTGAACTATTTGATGCATTTTCAATAGGCTGGGTAGAGAGATCCAAGAATGTTATGGCCGATTTCTTAGCTAATGTTGCAATAAGACCAGATGACATCACTCTGTCAGATGTTACAAATGTAGAAGTTAAAATCAGGCCTGCAGTACCAGAGAACATATGCAGTTGGCAAGTGTTTAATGATGATAGGGACTTGTTAAAATTTTTGCACTGCATAGATGAATATGAGAATCAAGAAATTGATTTCCAAGCTTTTGTAGAAACCATAGATGGAAAAGAAACTCTTGTGGGGAAAGAGATAATTCAGTTGAAGACTAATAAAATCCCTAGAGGGTTAGTAGCTTTGGAAAGAGCTTTTGATAGTAGAGACCAATTGGTCACAAAGACATCTCCCACAAACAAGGAGGATTTAGAAGAGATAAATTTGGGAACATCTCAGACCCCCAAGAAAGTATACATTGGTAAACAGCTCAAACCACACATCAGGAGTATGCTGATTGCATTACTGAAAAGGTACAAACATGTTTTTGCTTGGTCATATGAGGACCTAAAAGCCTATAGGGAAGATTTATTCCAGCATGAGATCCCATTGAAGCCGGGAGCTAAGCCATTTAGACAAAGGCAAAGACCTATTAATCCTACCTTAGCTCCAAAGATGCAAGAAGAACTCAAAAAGCTTAGGGAGGCTGGAATAATTCTTCCAATCAGACATTCAACTTGGGTATCTAACCTTGTCCCAGTCAGAAAAAAGAATGGTGATATTAGGCTTTGTGTTGACTTCAGGAACTTAAATGTATCCTCTTTAAAGGATAACTATCCACTGCCTAATATGGAAGCTATGTTGCAGAGAGTGACTGGTTGTGAACTCTTGTCCATGTTGGATGGATTTTCAGGTTATAATCAAGTGAAGGTAAAGGAATCAGAACAATATAAGACTGCCTTCACCACTCCATGGGGAACTTATGTGTATGTTAGAATGCCATTTGGCCTAACAAATGCAAGTGCTACATTTCAAAGAGCAATGGATGTTGCTTTTGCAGGGTTGATTGATTCAATCCTGGCTGTATATCAAGATGATTTGACTGCATATTCAAGGAAGGAAGAGCAGCATTGTATGCACTTGGAGCAAATTTTCATTAGAGCACTAGAGTATGGCATTTCTCTCAACCCAAAGAAGTGTGCTTTTGGGGTAGTTGAAGGAAAATTCCTAGGGCACATTGTTTCCAAGGATGGAGTTAGGATAGATCCAGAGAGAGTGGCTGCTATTGACAGAATTCAAATGCCAAAGACTGTAAAAGGAGTTCAGTCCTTCTTTGGATAGATAAATTTTGTTAGGAGATTTGTTCCCAACTTTGCAGAAACCACAAGGAACATTTCCAGGATGATGAAGAAGGATGCAACTGTTCACTGGGAAAGTGAAGCAATTGAATCATTTCAGAGTATCAAAGAGGCAATCAAAATGGCCCTTGTTCTTAAATCTCCTAATTTTTCTAGGCCGTTCCAGTTGTTTTCATTTGCTTCCTTTCACACTGTTGCTGCATGTTTGCTACAAAAAAATGAAGATGGATTTGAACAACCCATAGCTTTCTTCAGTATGTCCTTGCAGGCTGCTGAATTGAAATATGATATTATGGAAAAACAGGCATATGCACTAGTCAGAGCCATCAAAAGTTTCAGACCATACCTGGTAGGATCACATATAATTGCATATGTACCCCATGTAGCAGTCAAAGACATATTCACTCAACAGGAGGTGACTGGAAGAAGGTGTAGATGGATAAACAAACTGCAGGAGTTCAACATAGAAATACAAATTACCAAGTTGGTAAGAGGACAAGGATTAGCCAAGATGATGGCACAGTCAAACTTGGAAGCATGCCAAGTTAATGTAGTCCAAAATGAGAATGTAAATGTATCAAGATCTGGATGGTACAAGGACATTATATACTACTTGCAAAATCTGAATTGTCCTTCCCATTTCAGTGACAGTCAAAAGAGGACTTTAAAGTTACATGCAATCAGGTATGTTATTGTTCAAGGTGAGCTATACTGGAAAAACCCTGATGGTGTGTTGTTGATATGTGTGGATGAAGATGTAGCTAACAATGTTTTGAATGACATGCATAAAGGATTGTGTGGTGGACATTATACTACCCAAACAACAGCCCATAAAATTCTCAGAGCAGGATATTGGTGGCCCACTCTCTTTTCAGATGCACAAAGGTTAGTGAGGAAGTGTGACCCTTACCAGAGATTCTCAGGAAAATTGAGGTATGATGGTGCTTTACCCCTAGAACTGTAACTGTGGATGCTCCATTTCAGCAATGGGGAATTGACTTCATAGGGGAAATTGTAGACAAGTCAAGTGGGGGACACAGTTGGATTTTAGTGGCAACTGATTACTTTACCAAATGGATTGAGGCCATTCCAACTAAGAGAGCTACAAGTAAGGTGGTGATGGATTTCATACTGGAAAATGTTATCATCAGGTTTGGAGTACCATTCAAGATAGTCACTGATAATGCCATGTGTTTTAGATCAGGTGAATTTGTTGATTTTTGCAACAAATATGGGATAAATCTATCATATGCATCACCATACCACCCACAAGGAAATGGTCAAGCAGAATCAAGCAATAAAAGCATCATGAAAATTATCAAGAGGATACTAGACAAGAACAAGAGAGCTTGGGACTCAAAATTAAAGTTAGCAATATGGGCTGACAGGGTGACAGTAAAAAGGCTATTGGGATGTCACCCTTTGAGTTGGTATATGGTGCATCAGCCAGATTGCCTATAAGCAATCTCCTGCCAGTTTACAAATTTATCCAGGATAATGATGAGGAGATTGAAGACTCCATGATAGAAAGAGTGAACCAGCTGGTTGCACTGGATGAGAACAGAAGGAAAGCACACCAGATCAATCTCAAGAGACAACAAGATGTGAAATATCTGTTTGATAGGAGAGCTACAAAAAGGAAGTTTCAGGTCAATGATCTGGTGCTTGTATGGAATGCAAAAGATCAGGACAAGGGTAAACATGGTAAATTCGAACCCTTATGGGTGGGCCCATATCAGATCTGCAGTACTCATGGGGAGGACTCTTATTTCCTCCAGACCCTAGATGGTGAATTTCTGGAATTGCCTGTGCATGGCCAATTTCTTAAGTTCTATTTTGCATAGATGACTTGTCTCTGTGCACATGTGTAAAAATATGTATATATTGTAAATGTCTTGTACATGTTCGTGCCTTTTTGGTTTTTGCCTGGTCTGCCCGGAGATCTGGTTCTTGCTGCAAGTTTTCACCTGCACGTCCCCATTCGGAGCCAGTGTTGGTGCTCATTTTGACCTGGAGGTTGGTTTTTCATGTCTAGAGGGTTTCTTCATTTGAACCCTATATCTTCTTGCCCATTGGCATGACCTCGCAGGTTTCTTGGCGATTAGGTTGGTGGTAGTGGTGTGCCATCGGCGTAACGTGGTATGGTCGGCAGGGAAGCCTTTTGTTGGGCCGATGGTTTTGGTCATCCCGACTTGTTGTTTGGGTTGAGGTTTTCAGGAAGGTGACCATCGGAGTGACTTGGTGATCGGCGAAGGAGTTTTCAGTCGCTCCGATAGTCTATGTTTGGCCGATGAAGTTGGGCATCGGGGTGACTCTCTGTGTCGGGCAGACGTGTATGAGGTTTGCCGATGGTGTGGGTCTTACCGACGGGGGATTGTAATGTAGCGGTCGGGGAGACTTCTGAGGTCGGTGAGAGATTTTTGGGTCGGGCCGACGGTGTTAGTCTTGGCGATGGGCTCTCGGGCGAAGGCCTGTGTGTCGAGCGCGGTAAAAGCGCTCGACACTTGGTATGTGTGCGACCTTGTTTATGAACTACTGATGTGATCTCCTCACCAAGCATGTGGGATTATTCCCCTGTGTATCTTCAAACTTTGAGCGAATCACTTTTGGCGGGAACTTCTGTTTGAAATGTTGCGATAGTTTTCAAGTAGCTGCAGGTGGTTGAGGCCCTTAATGGCGACAGTGCAGAGATATGGGCAATGGTACGAGCGATCAGGTTGCCCAAATTTTGAGTAAAGACTCCAGATGATGGCGCATGGCTCGAGACCCCTCTTTGTCTGCTGCATTAATATCTTCTAAGCGCCATTCCTTGGTGGGATCTGTACCTGGCAGATTTGTTTTGTCAAAACCATGTAATTAATGCGGAGTATGCTTCTCTAGCTTTTATAAGCAGGAAGTGTTACTCATTTGGTTGTTGAAAGTTGAATATCTGGCTCTGTAATACAATACAGCTGATTTGGTTGCTCTGTGCAGTAAAACTTGTGAGTTTATGTATCTCCTGTGGTATGTTTTTGCATGAATCCACTGATTTCATGGTTTATCCTATATGAGTAATGCTATGTTAGCATGTGTTTTGTTAATTCTTTCTCCATTATTGCATGTATCTTTCTTCTGAGTCTGAGTATTCAAGGAATGTTTAAAACTCTAGAACATAGAATTCCTGTGTTGAATGTCTGATCTCTTAACTTCTGCTCAAAGGTAGATTAAACTGTTTTCAGATTGAACATTGGGAAGGGTATACTGCAGTAGGGATGCCATAAGTATAGATAGCTTAACACTTTGTATTGGGAGATATCTGTAAGGCGGGTATCATATGTGTCCCCCTGAAATCCAGTTTTAGTTGTTCATGCATATCATTCACAGGTGTATGTCTACTGACTCCAGGCCCTGGATAGGCACCAATCTTGCTTTGTGTTTGTGTTATAACCATGTCCAGCTTTGCATCCAAACATAAAATCAACATCAAACTCTAAAACAACCATTAGGACATTAGAATTAGTTTTAGGATCCAAGTCCTCTGTCTACAACTGAAAATAGGCCCAAAGCCAGCCCCTTTGCTCTTATCTTGCAGTTTTGGTCTACTTACAGGAGGACTTATCTGCTTTCTGTCAGCATCCCAGCCTTTGTATGCATATCCCCATGGATGTTGAGTAGGGAATACCCCCCTAGGTTTTGCAGAGCCTGAAGAAGAAGAGGAGATAAAATATAGAGTCTATCTCCTATACTGTTGGCCCCTGGCCCAGAGATCCTGTTGATCATTGATGGCTACCTTGTAGGGAAATCTGGGAATAAGCATCCAGTCTGGGAAAAAACCAACAGAACCATTGAGGAATTAAAACTCCAAGAGCAAAACAATTTTGCTAAGGTTGTATAGTGGAAAGATTTTGAGACTATGACTAGAAAAGTAAAACCTTGGTCAGTTACTAATCAGACTAAGAGTTCGGGTAGAGTGGTATCTGTATGAATTCAAGGTCACTCTTATTTTCTCAAGAACTTAAGGATGGGAAGATCAAGAAGTAATCAACAAGATGTAGGAGCAACTGAGTGTTGAAGATCCTAGAATTATATCAAAGATACGTAGATAAGATGAGTTCTAGTTTAACTCCTAGATGGCTTGGAATGAGCCAAGTGGAATAAAAGGGTCATTAAAGGACAAGTAGAGATATATTAGTATAGAATACTAAAAGAAATGGTACCAGACTTGGAAATGCTTATGTTCACCAAGATTCATGAGAAAACCAATTGCCATATACAAAGAATTATGCATAAGTAAAGGTGAATAAGAGACCATTAATACCTCGTGAAGCCTTTTGGAAAAAGGTGATAATGTGTAGAGGAGGATGTAATTAAAGAGGATCCCCTTTGGTAACATTTTGATGAATAAAGTTTGGGATTTGTATCTCTCTTTAAAACTTTTGTAAGAATAGACATGAAGTTTGCACTTGATAATTCATTACAGTTGTAAGGAAAAGATATTAGTTATTCTCGTGGCATGTTGGCCAAATGGTTGAGAACTATGTATTTTACCTCTTGGAAGAGCTAGAAAGTACCAATGCAATGGTGAATGTAATCATCACCGAGGTATTTAGCTAAAGTTATTTAAAAGTTTTAAACAAGTAACCTATTTAGTGAGGTAGGGAATAGAGTTTTGTAAAGCAAAACAAAGAGAAGAAGTTTGTGTTTCAATTGTAGTCCCACATGTTGTTAAAACACCATCTTATAATATCATCTAAGTGATGAATGTTAGATACTCCAGGAAATAGGAGTGAATGTGATATAACCCTTTTATTTGCAAATTTTTGAGCATGATGAAAGTCTTAAGGGACCTACTTCTTTGTTGTGCTTGTACCATGATTTCTAATCCACTATAAGTTTTTGGAAAACTCGAGTGCAGTGCAACAATCTACTCCCTTGTTAGTGACTTAGTCAGTCACATAGTGCATAATAAGTGTTTCTCTAGATTTTGACACTTCTTTGGATTTTTGGTAAAATCCCTTTTAATAGTTGCATGGATCGCCATTGTTTTATTCCTTTAATTTGAAATGGTGTAGCCACCGAATTTTGAAGACTGTTTATTCTATGGCTAGTTGGTCAAAATTTAATTTATTGTCGAAAATGAGCTCATTCTTTTGATTTATTGCTGAAATTATAAAAAAAATTTATATTTTGATATTGATTTAAGTTATTATGGTGGCTATACTAGAACATTTTGGTTGCTCACTATGTTTGATGTAATTTTCATCTCTATCATGTCCTGGATGGGCCTATGATGGATTGTAAAAGGGAGTAAATTGTAGAAAATGCACCTGGAATGTCCTTAACTTTACAGAAGAAAGAAACCTTGTGTGGAAGGAAATATGTTCCAAACCCTTTTAGGGTTATATAATTAATATGTAAGCTACTAGAAGGAGGTCTTTCACTGATATCACCTTTTTAATCTTGTGTTATTGTATACAGGCAGACGGGTAGTCCAGTAAGCCCAGGTTAATAGTCTCTCCAAGTCAAGCAGGGTGGTGAACCATGAGTACGTTCATTGCAAAACATATATATTTATATAAAAACTATGGCCATAGTGAGTGACATTACCACCACGTGCACTCGTCAATTCACAGTACTCCGAACACTTAGCTAACCAAAGTTGTCGTACTTGGTTGGAGGGTATCCATGGTAGTGTGACAGAGTTAGTTAAGTGGGGGTACACACCATAGCTCACATGGCAACTGAGAGGGTTTCCAACACAACCTTTTGATGAAGGGTACGACCGCTTCCGAGTAGGAAATGTGTAAGGGAACTACTTAAGTCCGTAGTTGGAGGTAAAAACAACTGAGTGATGCTTTCCCTCTCATCAGTGGCATGTCAAGTCTTGGAGGACAGTTGAACTAGATAAGGAATTTTGATCGTTTCTTTTGTATTTACTTATTAGGTTATTTTAAATGATGCATGAAGTGAATGATATTTGTAGTTGTTGAATAACATTTTCAGCTAGAAAAGTGAAAGTTGATGTTACTCTTTGTATCTTATGGTGGTACCATAATTACATAATATTATTAAACTTTGGTAAAATTTTCTTGGTAAACCTACGATTGAAGTGGACGGTTGCTACTTGTGAAAAGAGTATCCACCTCCTATAGAGTTTGTTACAACAACTCCTATAATTTTGCTGTCAAGATGACTCCATTTGAAACATTGGACAGAAGAAGATGCCGAACACCTATAAGCTGGGTAAGCTAAAAGATAGGATTAGCATTAGTCCAGAAATGGATAAACAAATCAAACCAATTGGGAAAGATTGGTGGAAGCTAATAATAGATAGAAAAGCTAAGTAAATACCAACCATACACTAACACAATTCTTGGTGAGAGAAGAAAAGTTTCATAAGTATGGAATGTATTCCAAATAAGTTCCTAGATATGAGGGACTCCTTAAAGCTCTCAAAGTTATTAATTCGGTTGATTACAAAATCATTTTATTTTTCTAGGAGGCATATGCTCTTTATGATTGTATTTCAAAAGTATATAACAAATGACCATTATATTCTTAGAATGTTTTATAGGAACAAGACCCAGGAGTGATCATGATCGAGCTTTAAAAGTTCAAGGATTCCAAGATTTGGTTGCAAAACAAAGAGGTTACTCATGACAAGGTCCGATGGGACAACATGCAGAGTGTAATATGACATTGAAAGTGTTTACCATGATTTTATAGCAATGATTTTCTTAATTGTTTATGCTTTTGCAGGTTAAACAAAATTTTTATCTTATTAATGTTTCTGATACATTGAATCATCGAGGACGATGAATCTTAAGAGGGAAAGTATGTCACATCCCTAATTTTGACTTGAAATTACTTTTTCCTTTTATGTAAATAGAAGTGAATTCTATGGATATATGATTTGGCATTAAGGTATAATGTCAGGATAAATCATTAGTTTTCTAGATTCTAGTCATGTGAATAAATGCATGTGATGTAATTAATCCTAAATGTACTTTTGAATTTGTTATTCATGAGGTTATGAATGGACTGATGATACATTAATTCTGTTTTCATGGTTGCAAGTTGAATACAAGAACACAGGTGTGTTCACTCTCTAGAAAGGAGAGAGAGTATCTCCCAAGGAGAAGAATATAGACAAATGGATTGAATAGTTAAATTGCCATTTGAGTATAGTGTGATAATGTCTAGTGAACACTAGTGGACTAAGGTAAGTCATGTTTGTGTTTTCACATTTTGGTCAAGTCAAGTTTCGACATGACGAGTTGTCAATGTTGAGCTAGAACCTTTTGGCGTATTGTGACGTCAGTCAAGTTGGTTAATCAAATTCAATGTCATCATGACGTAATGATTGTTGAATTGCTACTTAAATGATGTTTTGGTCAAATTCATTGTTTTACGTAGAAAATGTAAAATGATGTTTTTAATGCAACAAGGAAAGATGTAAATTGTTTTATGTCGGTTGTCAAAACTATAGGACGATGAGTTCTACATAAGATCTTGTTGTTTGCTCAGAGGATCATGGAAATATGAAAGGGGGGGATACCTCAACCCAATCACTCCATAGCCATCGAACACACGAATCGCATAAGTAAACATCGTAAAATTATTATTATTTACGTATTTGTTTGTCGTAATTATGCTAATATCCTTGTGGAAGGATAAGTTTTTGTTTAAGAAGTAATTTGTTGACTAACTACTCTCATTATGAGAGGAATATGATATATTTATTCTCAATCATGGTTAATAAGTTGTATTAACCATATATTGTAAGAATATAATGGTGATTTTACCACATTATTACGTTAATCACCAAGCCATGATAGTGGTCATAAAGACCACGTAGTCATTGATAGAGTAAGCTCATTGTATGAGCATCGAAAGGCTGGAATATAGATTATAACTGCAGCCCTAATTATTATTAGTTAAGCTTGTATAAATCTCACGTACTCCTCATGAGCGTGGTATGCTCTATAAAGAAGTAATTAAAGGATTAAACTATGCATCACAACCTCATTATGGTTGAGATATCAGTTAAAAGGTGGTGGTTAAGTTTGTTTGGGATGCATTTTAATGCCTTTAGTGGTAATTACTACCACATAGTATATCAACCTGCATGCTCTTTGTTAGAGCAAATGAAGGCATTTGAATAGGGAGTAAACCCGCGGCCAAATGTTATGTTTAGGAGTCCTCAACTCCCTTTTTGTTGCATGCTCTTGTTTTGAGCGATTATAGGTCTCCTTATAGCACCCACGACCTCCATAAAATGAGGTTACTGATATAATATAGAAGGGGGGAAAAATAAAACTGCTAGTAATGTATAGTCTGGTAGAGCACACGACAATACGGATATAGGAGGAAGTTATGCTAACACTAACAAAAATCCTTTGGCTCTGGAGAATCTGTAGTGATTCAGAGTAGAGAGTATTGTCTAATACTCAGTGAGATAGGTGAAGCTTTTGGAAATGGCAATACCATTGAAGATATAGAGAGTTACGAACTCAGCAACTATGTAAGCGTCTTGAACCCCAGAGAAACCTTCGACATTAAAAGGTAGGGATGTCTTCCATCCATTAAGCATCATATTTTGTTTCCTATCTGTGAGAATACAAAGTAATGTGTTGAAACCATCGTTAGTATAAATGAATGTAGTTCGATACTTTGAGAGTGTAACAAAGAAATATGTTTGTTTGGTTTAAATTGAGATGCTATGGAAAATCAGTAAGAGTTTAACATAGAACAAAGAGGAAATGTTTAGAATGCTTATAACTGAACATTTATGAGAGAAGGTATCTTTGTATAAGCTTAGGTAAAACATATAGTGTGCTTTCTTTTGTGTAGTAAAAGAGCCTTTTTGGCTATGTTCTAATGTAATTTATATATCTATTTGATAGAGAAGCCATAATTCAGAGAAAATCCATAGAGAGTTGAGTAACTCAACAAGGTTATCAATAGAGTACATATAAGAGTTTATATGATCTCATGTTCTTTATTGTATCGACTATGTTTTTCATGAAATCTGAATGTGTAGAATCTCCCATGTGGCTTCACTTAGCCGTCCTCCTTTTTCCATCCATTCTTAAGGCCCCTTCATGGGCATTATTGATCTATGGAGAGATGCACACCATTTTTAATACAATACAAATGCCTAAGGGGTTATGTGGTGTGATGGTATCCTTATGTGCCTGATCAACAATGTGTACCGAGAGAGAGTGTGACATGTATCTGCCAGGTGGCAATATGGCAGGCCTGATGTTTTTAGTTAATGGACCCAACAACTTTTTAACCAACGTTGTGCTCTATGTGAAAGGGGATGATGTGGAACATTATCATTCTCCTGCAGGTGAACCAAGAGGGAATTTTGTGTGCATGTTTGTGTAGATCATCGTAGAGTCTATGATGTAGAAGTCTAGATGACTATGTTTGACTAAGACATATATTTATCACATGATAATTTATATGTATGGATATAATGTTTATAATCATTAGATTTAGTGATAGAAATTCACTTGCTTAGGATTGTATAAACGGTAAAGACATCTTTTGAAACACTCAAGGATAGTGTTAGAATTTCTCAAAACATTTATAGCAATGATAAAGTATTATCATCCTTTTTTTATAGAATCTATACTTAAGTTTAAAATCTATCCTTTTAGTCAATCAGTGGACTTAGAGATTAAAGACTGATAACTTTACTATTAATAGAGACTCAAACTTATCAAGGTTGAAGAACCAACTTAGTTGAGAGTTCTATTATGATATTGATAAGTATATTTTTGTAATGGATTATACTTCGTGTATCATGTACTTATACGAGATGAAGAATGCAAAAGCATTTAATGCCTAGTAGCCGAGATAAGACTAAAGGCTTTTCTTTTGTCATCGTGATATATTACTTATGAGAACTCTGACATAAGCCTAGGAGCTGTGTGGAGTTAGAATGTAGAAATTTAAGGATATTAATTGGTCTGTGTATCTCATTGAGATAAAAGTATAAGTTTTATGCCTTGAGATCAAAGTTTGTAGAATTGATATATTCTTTTATGTTAAAATGATATTGTTATCAAAAAGAACAACCTTGAATAGTGCTATGATATCATTTACTTATTCAACAACAAGATAAGCATTATCATGATAATCATAGGATGATGAACATTAGTTCTTATTACTTCTTTAATGAAAGTTGGAAGACTTAAGAAGACAAGAGGATGAAGGTATTTTAGTATCTTATATGACTCAAAAACTATCTTGATTGAGAGATCAAACTAAGTCAAAGACTAGTTATGAAATGATAACATTCATTAAGGAATACCTAGTACATTATGACGGATAGGACTTTGTTTATAGATTGGTCGACATAGAAAGGTTGAGAAAACCATATTGGTCGACAGTGAAAGGTCGAGATAACTATATAACCAGCTAGGAAGAGTCTTAGAAGTACTTTAACAAATTTAAGTGTTATTATAGAGTGAAACTTGTTATTATGCACCAAAGATGTCTGATATTTGAGTCAGAGAGAAGAGTGACAGAAGGTCATACCCCCTACAAATTGCAAGTTTTGCAAAGAGGGAATCTCTGAAAGGTTAGAATTATCTTTTTATATATTGCACGTATACCCTAGATTGAGGGATTATTTCTAAGTCAAATTGACTAGAATGAATTGTGCAGTATAGACGAGTTTGTGTTTAGAGTTATTAAATCATGGAATTCAAATTGTAAGTTGAGATAGTCTTTAAGTCAAGTCAGAGATGTGTGTCTAGATGGCATGACCAATCAGTATGATCATACTTAGCTAGAAGGGGTCTAGAGTTGTATGGTCGATTGAAGTTATGTAGGACACATCACTAGGACTCAGGTGACAAAAACCTATTGGTTCCTTGTATCTATACCCTTCGTGAACGGTAGGGCCACTTCCAAAAAGGAAGATGTACGGGGGACCGCCAGTCTGTGGTTGGCGGTAAAGCACTTGGAAGATGCTCTCTCTCTCTCTTTCTCCTGCAGAAGCCTTGTTGAGGCTTGTAAAGATAGTTATCAATATTCCAGATGCAGTGTACTCCATGTTATGGCTTATGACAGTTAAATGTATAAGGTAAAATTATTCTTTATGCCAAATGTATTTTGTGTATTGTAAATGTTAAATGAAAGGATTTTCTCTATGATTCTAGCTTCAATTATGCTAAGATTTCAAGGTTGAAATTATATAGAAAGTTGTACTTTATTTCTTGTGTTTATGCAAATGTTTAATTTGAAAAAAAAAAATTCACTCATGTTTACTGCGTTTATTTACTTTCTAGTAAATTCTTGAGTTTAATTAAGTTTTATGAGAATGGCTGTTACAAAGTAGACCTTATGCCATCAACATATCCAACTCAAATCACAATGATAACAAGTCCCTGTATATACTCAATTCTACATAAAGAAGTCCTCCAAGGTAACAACACAAAGCATGTGATAACAAACCTCAAGGCCCTCCATACCGCAGCATAATGAGAACATCCAACAAAGGAAACATATACATCATAGAACTCCCACTGCATGAGTAAATGTCAAATCTAAAAATAGATCAAGGCATCCAAATATCCACTAATAGCATGCACATAGAAGATGTGGCCGAAACCTCTATCGCATAGTGTCAAAGAACTCACACATAGATATGCAAAATCTGCAAACTAAATAGCTGCAACATAACTCTCCTTAAGTCCATATCTCTCCCAAATCCTCCACAATATCATAAGAGTAAAGAGACTCAAAAGCTCCATACACATCTCAACTCCAATGCCATGTGAACACAAATATCTAGGAAGAAGAATAAGACCAATCAAGGGAGAACCTACAAATCATAACCATGTCCTTCTATCCACACTAATGTGCTATAGCTATGAAAAGTATGATCTTCTCTACAACCCAAAGACAAGAAGCCTCCTCAACATCCAATAACAAGATGTAAGCCTCTCAAACCAAAGGTAGATCAAACTCATAACCATCCCAAATGTAGGAATAAGCCCAAAGGCACTAACCATCTCCCTTACATACAATGATCTCATAACAACACAGGGTCAAACATAATGAGATAGCTAATCATATCCATGCATCTACTCCTCAAACAAGTCCTCACAACCATAATCCATAGCTCATGACTCAAACATGAGAAGATAAGACACAAATGAAGAATGCATTTGAAAATTAGGCGGGCATACCTATCAAATCATTCACCGTCGAGTGGACCAAGAGTGGGGATGAGATTGCTCCTCCAGGATGCACCAAGCCTCAAAGACTCTCTCCAAGAACAATCTCCTCAACATGTCCATGTTGGACTCACGTCCAACCAAGGTGTAGGCTCCTCGGTCTTGCTGTTGAAATCCTCATCAAAGAGTAACCATCTCAACACATGTCTCTAATCCAAGAGAACTCAAGCCTCACCTAAGTCTCCAAGTATCCACGAGTACCTCCATAATCAATCCATGCTAAACTCCAAATGCAAAACTACACCATCATGAAGCTCCCAAGCACATGACCAATGTACCCAATACCAAGAGAATTGTCAAGATCATAGTCAGAGCTCCCACTGCACGTCTACATAACCAAGGAACATATCATGACATGATGATCTAATCATCTCCTCAAAATAAGATCACATGCACTAATACACACATTCTGACTCAAGCGAACATGTATCATGCCAACATTCTAACACGTGATCAAGAGTAAACCAAGACACAATACCAACCATCCTGTAATCAAGAATCACCCGTCACAGATGACAAACCATAATCAACACCTCAACCAAAGACTCCAAGAGTTCTCCATGGTACCAAGATGTCAACATCTCCAGATCACATGAAGATAATCATATCTTGCCAAAGTTCCCACTAAAGTGTGATACCAAGCTATACATGGCAACATCATAAACATCAAAACCATCAAACCCATCAAACTCATCATTGTCAAAATCTCCCACTGAAACCTATAACCAAGCTATCCATGACATCGTGATAACCATCTCGTACATGAAGATAATTCGTGGCCTCAACACAATCAAAGAATCCTGATGTAACAACACAACTCCCAAAAGGTCGAGTAAACCATAATCTCCAAAACCAAGTGTTGGAAACAAGGTAGATAGCTGAGAGGGGGGGGTGAATCATTTATCTCAAAATTTCCTAACTTTCTTTTCTTTTTGTATCTTAATAATCAGTGTTGCATCAAAACATGAAAGCATGTGTAATCATAAGAACATAAATAAAATCAACACACATAACACAAGGATTTTTACGTGGAAACCCTGTTAAGGGAAAAACCATGAGGTGACTAACCCAAGATTGTATTCTCTGTTAAAAGAATAAAGGAGTACAAAATGACACTTGCCAATTAGGGCTCATTGCCCGAGCACATTGCTCACAAGAGGCACATTGCCTACAAGAGACTCACTGTCTACAGAACTTACAGAAGGTAATCAGGTGTTTGAACTGATGAGAAGCATCTACAAATGCTAGAGTTTAGTCTCGGTTAATCACAATATACTATTATGACGCACTTCATTCTTCCTCTATTTTAATGTTGTTGCTCTGTCACATACCGGACTTGAATTGCAGCTCTCACACTTATCCCTGCTTTTCTTCACACTTTATTTCCTCACTTATTCACACCACACACCTACATACTGGAATCCATCTGGTATATATATTCGCATCAAGGATTTCATAATTTTCTAGTTGGCAACAAGAACACTCAAGATATTTGCAAGTTACTGATCTGTCAGTTGAATCCATGCTTGATTTGTGATGTGTATCAAATCATAGGCATAGAAGTCATTAATCATGTCGGCCAACAATGTATAATCCCACATATTGCTTGATCAACACCTTTTACTCATCTGGATTGAAGTTTGATATTCTGCCGGTCAGTTCTTCCTCTGTCTATTGTGCCTGACTAGAACCCAACACTCAAATGCTCATATCTTTTCCTTGATTTACCACCGGAGGCTAAATCTCTGAAGTACAGTAGTCATGGTACCCCTCTTGACTTTCCCAAGTCTGTAACTTACTGAGTTACACCATCTGAGAGATCCGGATCTGATTGTTGGACCTTATTACATACTATGTTCTTGTTCTCCAGACTAAAACATTCTTCAATCTAACTTCTGGTGGAGGCATATTATGTACTATGGATGTGTGGGATAGACTTTGTTGCCATCAATGACAACACTTATGAAGCCGCACGATGTCTCTTGCCAACAATCTCCCCCTTTGGCATTGATGGCAACACTTTGTGAAAAATGGCTAAGTGTCGCAGTAAACTCCCCCTTGGCTGATGCTCTGTCTTTTGCACTATTTTACCAGAGCTCCCCCTTAGCTAGATTCCACATTTTTCACTACTCCTCACTCCCCCTTTGACATCAATGGCAAAGGGCAGAATCCACATACCAAAATTTTGCAAAAACTAACCTATACATGGCCGCATAAGTATATATATATATATATATATATGTTATACTTACATGTACTTAAGTATATCTGCAAAAGTAGTCTTTAGCTGTACAAACTCTGTGGCCCAGATTTGCTTCATCCTATCCAAAATGGAGATGTGACCACTCAACAAAAATGCATATGCTTCTGCCCTTCTTAAATCTACCAGATCACTGGTCCGGGCTGTGGTCTGAGCATCTGTCAAGGCCTCATGCATTGCCTCTAACTTAGGGATAATTATCCCTCTGAGTTCACCCATTCTGTTTATTATGTTCTTCTTTTCTTTGTCCAGCCTTTTGATTTCATTTATGATGACAATAGCCTGGAATTCTTGATTCATTAAAGAGGTAGTAAGGGGATCAAAATTTTGAGATAAACTTGACAATTTACCTTCTTGTTCTTTCACTTTCTTTACAATGTCCTCTGTCACTTTGGGCCAAGATAGACAAAATTTGTATATGTCCCCACCATCTTTAAGAGCATTTTCAAGGCTCTTTATTCCAATGTCTAGGGTCCTCCTATAATTAGCAATCAGTCCTTGCACTTCAGTGAATCTTTTTTCTAAAAACTCCTTCCGGACCTTTGCTTCTGCTGATTTCTCTAGAGATTCAAAATGAGTGTTGACAAAATTTACCAAAGTTTTCAGGTTACCAGATGGTGAGGCTGAAGGATCCTTTTGGAAGGATGGCATGATCTTTTCTAGCATCCTAGATGCAATCTCCAATAGTTCACAGTCTTCCATGTGAGATTTTAGGAGTTTTTCTTTTGCTTTGGCTTGAGCAAAAGATGCTATTTTCATTGTCTGAACCAAAGAGAGTCAAAATTTAGTGGCCCTTGAAATAGTTCAGGTTCATCTATCTCCATCATTTCTCTATTTAGGAAGTTCTTCACTGCCTATGCAGTGTCTCTTGCCGGTGATCGAGTCTTCTTTTCTTTTGGGTTATCGGAACAGTCATCATTAGTCTTTTCTACTTGTTCTTCTTCTTTTCCCTTAACCTCCTCTTCTTGACTCACTTTCTCCTCTTTTCTTCCTTCTCCTTCATCTTCAAAGTATGGAATGTCTACAGTGGGATTTGGAAGAGAGATGTCATTGGTGTTTATTGCTTCATGAACTTCCTCTTCCAGAACAGAGGAATCCAAGTCCTTAGACTTCTCTTCATCTATCTCTTTTGATCCTTCTACGTTCTTGTCAGAAGATTCTTTATTGGTTACATTTAATCCTTCAACATCCATGGTAGAAGGTTTTTCAATTGTTTCCTCTATAATAGGAAGATTGAATCTTTTGAAAGCATTCTGGAGGATATCTTTTGTTTCTCTTGCTACTTGGTCAGTTTCTCCAAGCATAAGTTTATTCATTCTTGCTTTACTTCAGAACTCATCCTTAAAATCCTTAGAAATCATGTCCATTTGTTTTGGAGTGATAGAAGGATAAAGCTGAATCATTATTTGTTCCTGAATCTCTAGGTCTTTTGCCTTTGCATTCTCTTTTCTCAGTTCAAGTACATTTTCTAGACTCTTAGGAATTAATGATATAATTTCAATGAAAGCTTTATTGTAAATGTTCAGGTACCTGACTGTAGCTTCTTCCAAAATCCTCTTGTCAATATCACTGTATTCATCATAGAACTCTGTTACTGGCTACAGGTTTCCATCCACAGTAACTGCCTTGATGATGTCATCAATGGAAAGAGTGGGCTTTTCAACAAATTCTTCTACCTTTTCTTCCTCATTTTTACAAGCAGAGAATTCCCCGAATGTTTTCTTATTCTTCATGTTCTTGATTTCCTCATCAGATTCTATTTCTTCACCATCTTTAAGGCTTGTATATGACCTTGTGGCTTCAGTCTTCATCCTCTTTTCCCTTTTTTGGATGTCTTGACTTCCGGTTTGGTAGCCTTTGAGCTTTTAGGAGTGACAGGCGCAGAGCTCTTGGAAGATCTAGTCCGGGAGGAAGCTTGTACCAGAATGTCTCCTTTCTTTGCTTCTTGTTTTTCTTTCTCAGCCTTCTCTATCTTCTCTCTATTTGCATCCACAACCTCCTTTGATAGGCCAAATATTTTGGCAATTTCTTCAACCTCCCTTCTTACTTTCCTCTTTATCTCCAGCTGTCTTAATTCAACATGTATTTTCACACTTAGCTCTTGAAAGGTGCCAAACCTTCCTGCTTCAGGGTCCTTAGGCTGGCTCAACAAGTATTGAATATGTAGCTCCAAGATTTTTTTGACCTCGTATCCCATAGGCATTATCCACATAGTTCTTGGCTCAACTGCCTCCATTAGGCATTGATCAGTGTCAACCATGAAGCACACTGTGTCCTTGTATTTCTCCACTATGGATTGAGGTATTCTCTATCTGGCTTGCATCATGCTTTGGAAGTTCTTAAAGTAACCCCAGAGGGCTGTGTTTTGAGCTTTAGCATCACCAAGTCCATACATATAATCTCTAATTTGGATTGCAACTGGTTTATCATTTTGCCAAACCCAACCACTTGATCCAGGTAGCTCATTCATATAATAGAAGAATAGACATAGTATTAGAAAACCATATTTAAAGGAATTCTTCTTATTCTTTTTGATCTTCTTCAGGTTTTCTAACAGTTGATTTAGGAGAAGTTCACACAGGTCATAATCTGCATCTTCCCTCAACATCTGATATGCTGCATAGATTGTTGTCCCAGACATAGAATTCTCCCTGCTCGAGTGATAGATTTTGTAGCCAATTATCATTGAGGCAAACTTGACATCTAGATTAGTGATGTCATCTATGGTCATTGCTCTTTTGTCAAATTTAGATCCGGTGGCTTCAGTTACTGTCTAGTTCTTGATAGATTTAAGTGCAGGTAACCCACTGGATGAATGCAGTCCAATCACTGCCCTGATGGCATCTTTAGTTATTTTAAAGGGCCTTATTAACCACATGAAATTATCATGCATCCTGCTTAGGACATATCGGACCCAATCATCTTCTGCAAAATAGGGAAAGTGTATGCAATGTCTGAAGTGTTTATCTCGGAGGGCCTTGAATTCAGGTTTGAGTTTAAAACTCTCATCTATTAGCTATTTGTGATAGATGTCCATCAATTTTGAGTCTCCAAATTCCTCAATGTTGGCATGGATATAGACCCTAACATCTTCTACATGCAATACCCCATGCAGAATGCTAGAAAATGCGCCTAAAGGATCAGCTTCTAGAGATTTATAAGGGTGTTTCTTGAATTTAGGACGCGGCCTATCAGTGATCTTGACAACCATTGGAGTGGCCATTTTGCAAAAGATTCAAAGAGAGATTTTCAGAATGGAAGTACCTTTTCATGCTTGGGGGTTTGAAATAGGAGCTGGAACAAATCGCTGGTTGAATTCGATTTTCCAGTTGATCTTGAGTGAATTGTAAAAACTTTGTTGCAGAGCTCTTCTTTTCTTCTTCGCGAATGCAAATGTGCAAATAATGAGTGAAAGAACCCTTTTATACTTGCGCAAACCCTAATTTCCTTTTGTAATAAATGCACAACTTAAGTTATCCGGTAGCCCTATTTTGAGAGAGATCTTCTCGAATTACTGCGCTGAACTTAGAATCATTGTCAGTGAGGATTGACAATGTATCTTCTTTTCTTCAATCATGTCATGGGTCCGTAGATCAAAGTATTTCAATTCTGAATCACACTGGATCTGTCTGTGAAAATCCTACTTTACCAAATAGCTGTCGGAACCAGATTAACTTGAGCGGTTAAAATCTTGCAAAACTCCATGCGGATCTTTCATATTTTGACTAAAGATTATTTAGATGTTTTTATGAGAACCCTTTAATCCGCAGCATTCCATGTGCCAAATTTAGGCATCAGTTAACTGGCTGGGGGAATTTGTTCTTCTCTGTGAGTCCCCCTGAGCTAGATGATGAGTGCCAAATTGCACTCATGAAATACACCATTTTTGCCTCTCTTTTTCCCTTTTTCAGTTCATCTTCCTTGTGTCTGCACTCAAATAAGTTAGCAAGATTGTTCTATTTTGTGATTAATAAAGATAGATTACTTGAGGTTAGAATTTCTGATTAAGGTGACTAATGTGCGTGGGATTAATGGAAAAATGCATAATTTCTCTCTCTTTTTGAATCAGCAGGTGTAGATGCCAGGAATAGCGATTTTGTGCATCTCTGGAGATCGTCTTCAATGATCTTCGGAGACAATAACAAAGAACAGTGACACCTGAAGTTTTGAAGATTTGGGGAATGACTCTTCGGAGCTCTGCAAGAGTCTGGAATATCTCCGGAGCTGCAGGTAGGAACAGCTATCTCCGGAGCTGCAGATAGGAACAGTTATCTCCAGCGCCTCCTGAGAACAGGGCATGTTTCCAAGCAGAGCTGCCGACTAGACACTTCAGCAGCGATCCTAATACTCCCTCACTTCACTCAAATCATCACCTGAGTGGTGAAGGGACAACTATCAGTTAAACTATTGAAGTTTTATCTTTTCAAAGATTTTGCATGAGTTACGAATTGAACTAATCCAATATCCTTATTTTCAGGGCTTTGATGCCCAAGTGTATTAAGACTTAAACTTAGACCTCTGAGTGGACTTCTGTTCCACTCAAGTCTACCTTTCTCGCATGGTGATTTTTCATAAGTTAGACAGTTAAGTACAAATAAGAGATGGTGTCATCTCCCAGAAAGACTGATAGATAAGTTCAGTGATATATCATCACTCATTTTTTAATATATACTCTCAGAAATAGTAATAGAACAACGATGATAAAAGTATTCTGATTTCTGGAAGATCTCAGTTCTGTTATAGCCATATTTTCATGAATGCAGAAATGAATGAATTGGACTGAATTTAGTTTTGATCATCTTTTGTGCTGATTTCCTGCTATAGCCTTTAGCCTCAAGGGTGTGGAGCAAGGGCCCACTCTCACCACTCGGGCAGGAGGCTAGTATTACTGTTTTATTGTTTCAATTTTCTTTTATAAAGGTGTTTCCTGTTTTAATAGATAGATGCATGTTATAGTTTCTTTGCTTTGAGTACATTTCCTGTTTTCATTTTGTTTTCCAGCATTCATTACATTTATTCAACAAGCAGTTAGATTAATCTTTCTTTTAAAATTAGGACTAGCAATAAACTGGTAACTATAGAATCCCTAGTTGCAGACAGTTGTGGACACAACCCTGGTTCTTTGACATATGAAAAAAAAAAAGATTAAATGATGAGGTACAACGACACCTTGTCATTTTTGGTGCCGTTGCCGGGGATTAGTTTGTGTTAATTAGGGACACTGAGTTAAAACAGTTTTTAGAATAGATCTGTATGGTTAGAGCTAGGGATCTAAAAGGAAGATATATTAAGCAGACACCCCAACAACACACCATAGGTGAAAGCAGTGAGGTGGTACAAAATCCTGTTGAAGGAGGAAACCTAGATCTTAACTTGGAACCTGCACTCCAAAACAACAATCCCTTAGATCCTCCAGACATCCCACTTGCCAATTACATCCAGGAATTACAACAAGAAGTTGAGGCAGATTCTTTGGTAGAAAATAATTTCCTAGAACCTCAGGAAGAAGAACCAGTACTAAACATGGAAAATAATGATCATGGGGAAGAGGAAAATCAGGCTCCAAGAACCTTCTCTTATCCTATTGTTTTGGCTGCTGGAGACAATGCTCCTATGAAGAATATCTCACCAGCACATCTGTCAAATTTCATAGGACTTTCTTCTAAGGATCCGGATCAGTTCTTGTTTGAATTCAAAGTAGTCTGCCAAACTTATGATTATCGATCAGATAACCAGAAACTCAAATTGTTCCCTTCAACCCTGAAAGATTCTGCGATGAGATGGTTTATGGGTTTACCCCAGGGTTCTATCTGTTCTTGGGATCAAATGGAAACAGAGTTTTTGCAAAAATACCAAGATTATTGCAGATCCAGTAATAAAAATGAGGAGTTGTTCAAAATTAGGCAGGGGGAGGAAGAATCCTTAGAAGACTATGTGGATAGGTTTAATTTTGCCTTGAGAAGGTTTGGCAATCCAGTGGATCACTCCTTGGCCAGAACCCTGTTTATAAAAGGATTGGATAAAGAATCAAAACAGGCACTGGACCTAATGGGAAAAGGGAACATTAACAAAAAGGAAATACCTGACATAGAGGAACTCTGCAGGAACTATTCCAGAACTCAAGATGGAGTAAGGTCATCCAAAACTTTTAAAGGGAAGAATGAGATAGGACAGTTGATGGAGGAAATTGCAAATCTAAAAACAAACATTCTGGTCCAACTAAATACCACATTGGATGGGATTCAAGCAAAAACTAGAACAACTGATCAAAACAGAGCAACTGAACTGCTCTCCATCTATTGTCCTAGGTGTAGGAACAAACACCTGTTGAGAGAATGTCCCTTGGACAAATCAGAGATTTGTCAGATCTGTGATAGGGAACATCCTACCAGTCAGTGTAGTCAACTTCCAGCCTTGAAAAGATTGAGTAAAAAGAATGCTGAGATAGAAGAGGAGTTAAACTATGTGGGACAAAAACAAACCAGAAATTTCTCTTATAATCAGTATCCAAACCAGTCTTCTTACAGGGGTCCTTCTAATTGGGGAAATAACCAGTGGAATCCAACTTGGCATGGCCCTCAAAATAATCCTCCTTGGGGACAGCAGGATTGGCCAAGTCAACACTGGCAAAACCAAAACTAGCAAAATCAGCCTTGGGGAAATCAACAGTGGCCACCACAGTTTGGATCACAAAATATGTAACCTCAATGGGGTCCTCAACAGGGATATCATCAACAATACCAAGGACAACCTAGACGTTTCCAACCTCAACAGCAGGCTTTACTAACTGGATCCTCCAACACACAGGGTCAAACACAAAATGAACCAGTTAGTCAACCACCTTTACCAGCTCAGCCTATACCAAACCCACGGAATAAACAGGGAGCAACTGTCTATATGACAGAGCAAGAAAATCTGGCTGGAATTAATGCTATATATTCAAATAATCTCCAACTGCGTTCTGGGAAAACATTCCCAAGACCTTCTCCTCCAACTATAGTTGAAATAACCAATGACGAGGAACCTGAAAATCCATCCAATCAACCCCCAGAGGAGATTACTAACGAAAAAGTGCTAGAAAAATCATCCACAGACAACTCTGGAGTTACTCCTGAAAGGCCGGCTCCGGAGAACAGTCCTAAACATAATTCTGATAAGAGCTTCAGAGATGCTCCGGAGATGGAAAAGCTAGCACCATACCCAGAACGACTTAAACAAAATGCTCCCCAGAGAAAGATTCTACAAAAACAAACCCAAACCAATCAGGAATCAGAACTTTTGCAGGAAATCAAGCAGCTAAACATTGAAATTCCTCTTCTCCAGGCCATCAGAGATGTACCGGAACTAAATCAGTTAATCAAATAGTATTGCATCAAAACATAGGGCAGAAAGAAAAGCTTTCCCTCCACAATATAGGTGGAAGGAAAAGTAGTGGATCTATTGATGGGAGAAATTCTCCTCCCAAAATATGGAGACCCTGGAAACCCTGTC
Source organism: Cunninghamia lanceolata (assembly GCA_027924645.1). Taxonomy (NCBI): domain Eukaryota; kingdom Viridiplantae; phylum Streptophyta; class Pinopsida; order Cupressales; family Cupressaceae; genus Cunninghamia; species Cunninghamia lanceolata. The sequence continues at coordinate 10,963,198 of BSBN01000987.1, read as the reverse complement.
ATAACTGTTTTCATTTCGGGGGTAGAAATTTCAAATGTTTTGATTGATTTAGGAGCAGCAATTAATGTGATGATAGTTCATACAATGGACAAGTTAGCTCTATCAGGTATCCAATCCACGACTACAATTCTTCAACTTGCTGATTAGTCAGTAGCTGTTCTAAAGGGAGTGATCACTGATGTACCTGTTGTGATAGATTCATGAGAATTCCCAGTGGATTTCTTAATACTAGAACCTAGAAACCAGAGAAATGCTTATCTGCTGATTTTAGGAAGACCGTAGCTGGCTACTGCAGCAGCATTTATTGATTGTCAAACTGGAGATATGGTCATTTCTAATGGGATAGATTTAAAGAAAATATCTTTGTATTCTCCAGCTAAACCATCGGTGCATTACACAGGAAGAGTATGGGTGGATGAACCGGATAACACGGGCAACAGTGCCTCATTAGCTATGGTAACCATTAGGGAACATCTAGGAGAATTAGGAGAAGAAGTATACTATGATACAATGGAAGATTTCACTCACATCCTAATCAATAAAGATGTGATGGAACTCGCCCAAGATCCTCAAAGAGAACTTCTTGTTTCTTCTCATTGTACCCTTGCCAACATTATTCCTTGTGGGGAAACTTTTTATAGGGACTTAGCCACCTTCCACATGTTACTCCCAAATTATTGTCCTCTAAATGCCATAACACCAATGTATGGATCTACCACATCTATGGAACAAATAACAAAACAGGTCATGATTCTGCCAGGGTAAACACTTAATATAAGTACTTAGTTAACATCAAGTCAGGAAGAAAAACTTATCCAGCTTTTGGTCTCCCACTTAGCATCTTTTGCCTGGGAATACCAAGATATGAAAGGCATACCTCCTGAGATCTGTACCCATCATATCTACACTGAGGATATTAAACCTGTCAGGCAACCACAAAGAAGATTGAATCCGGCCTTAAAGGACATTGTCAAAACTGAAATAGAAAAATTACTCCAGGCAGGGTTCATATATTCAATCTCAGACAGTCAATGGGTCTCACCTCTTGTCATTGTGCCTAAAAAGAATGGGAAATGGAGGGTGTGTATTGATTATAGAGAACTCAACAAGGCCACAAAAAAGGACTACTTTCTCTTACCATTTATTGACCAAGTTCTGGACAACCTTGCTGGGAGAAAGTATTTTTCTTTTCTTGATGGATTCAGTGGGTATAATCAAATTCAAGTAGCACCTGAAGACCAAGACAAAACCACCTTCACATGTTCTTGGGGAACCTTTGCTTACAAAGTTCTTCCCTTTGGGTTATGCAATGCCCCAGCTACATTTCAGAGACTGGTTCTAGCCATCTTTGCTGAACTAGCTAATGAATGCATGGAGGTCTACATAGATGACTTTACTGTGTATGGGGATAACTTTGAGGAAGCTCTCACAAACCTTGGAAAAGTACTAAAATGCTGTGATAAAAATTGACTGTCCCTTAGCCATGAGAAATGTTTTATGATGGTGGAGGAAGGAATTGTTTTGGGACACCATATTTCAGAAAAAGGGATCAGAGTGGATCAGAACAAGATAGAAGTCATCACACAGTTGCCTTCACCCAAAAATCAGACTGATGTCAGAAGTTTTCTGGGTCATGCAGGCTACTATAGGAGGTTTATAGAAAATTTTAGTAGAATAGCTGCCCCCCTGTTTACCCTGCTTAACAAAGAAACAGAATTTCTGTGGACAGAAGACTGTCAATCGACATTTGAAACTTTGAAGGAGAAGCTTACTGTCACACCAGTCTTAAGGGGACCTAATTGGACTTTACCATTTCACATACAAACTGATGCTTCAAATGAATCCATTGGGGCAGTTTTAGGACAAAAGGAGGAAGGAGAGAGTATGCATGCCATTTATTACATCAGCAAAAACCTTACCTCTGCAGAAAGAAATTATACAACAACTGAAAAAGAATTCTTGGCAGTTATCTATGCTATAAACAAATTCAGGCATTATATCACTGGATATAAAATATTTGTGCACACTGATCATGTAGCCATTAAGTACCTAATGAATAAACCAGAGTAGGTGCAAGGATCATCAGATGGTTATTGCTATTGCAGGAATTTGATATTACCATAGTTGATAATCCAGGAAAGTTTAATTTGGTTGCTGATTTTCTGTCAAGATTGCATACAGGAGGAGAAGATCAACCAGTGGAGGACAAATTTCTAGATGAACATCTTTTTGCCATATCCACTACTGCACCTTGGTTTGCTGACATAGCTAATCTTTTAGCTACAGGCTTGTATCCATCCCATTTTACTTCAAAACAAAGAAAACGTTTGGTTAAAGAAAGTTTATCCTACAAATGGATGAATGGTTTACTATTTAAATGTGGTCCTAATTTCATTCTACGCAGGTGCTTGAAGGCTGATGAGACTTTTGATGTGTTGAGAGCATGTCATGATGAACCATCTAGTGGCCACTACTCTTTCCACAAGACAGTCCACAAGATCCTTGGAGTTGGTTACTACTGGCCTTCTCTTCATAAAGACACAAAGAAGTATGTGCAGCACTGTGACCAGTGCCAAAGGATGGGGCAGCCCACCTTTACCCAAGAAATGCTGCTACATCCTCAAGTCATGATGGAACCATTTGAGCAATGGGGTCTAGACTTTGTGGGATCAATTTCACCACCATCATCAGGCAAGGAGTATATTCTAGTATGCACAGACTATGTCACTAAGTGGGCTGAGGTTCAAGCATTACAGTTTGCAAGAGAAGAAAAAGTTGTTGATTTCCTTTACAATAAAATTTTCTTGAGATTTAGAACCCCAAAATCAATAGTTTCAGATAGAGGACCTTAATTTACTTCACAGGTAATCAAGGCATTCACAGATTTATACCAAGTCAAGCACATAAAATCTTCACCTTACCATCCTCAAGCAAATGGGTAGGTAGAAGTAACTAACAAAGAACTTGAGAATATCCTAACAAGGACAGTGGCAATGAACAGGAAAGATTGGGCTAATAGACTACTGAAGTAGTTTGGGCTTACAACACCACTTGGAAGTCCACAACAAAGTTTTCACCATATGAATTGGTTTATGGGAAAAAGCCTATACTATCTATAGAATTTGAACTCCAGACACTTAAAATTGTAGTGGATGTTAGGCTACCATTGTCTACAATTCAGCAGAACAGAATTCTTCAGCTCAACGAGTTGGATGAGATTCGGACAGAAGCCATTCAGCAAATAGAACTGGTTCAGTACCAAAGGAAAGATTGGCTTGACCAACATATTAAGAGGAGGACATTTCAACAAGGAGATTGGGTTCTTCTTTATGATTCTAAATTCAAAGAATTCAAAGGGAAATTGCGGACTCACTGGCTGGGTCCTTATCAAATAAAGGAAGTGTTTGAAAATGAAACTGTATTACTGCAACCAATTGATGGGAGCACAAACACATTTCTAATAAATGGTCACTGGATAAAGCTCTACAAAAGACCATCTACTAAAGAAGAGTTTCTAAATGATCTGTGTTTTGATACAGGGGATACCTCCTCTGTCACGATGTTGGATTGAATGATTTCAAAAAAAAAAAAGAGGAGGTTGAAAACCAGCAATGGCTGCCTTCTGAAAAAAAAAAAGAAGGTTGAAAACCAGCAATGGCTGCCTTCTAAAAAAAAAATAGAGAAAGATGGAAAACCAACAAATGGCTGTCTTTCTCAACCAAGGGAGTTGAAAACCAGTAAAATGGCGGTTCCCTTCTTCAAGATAGTTGAAATAATTGAGCTCCAGATATGATCAGTTGCTAGAAATTGGCCCAATACATCTCTGGCGCTTTCCAATAAGGAGCACCTCCGGCGCTTTCCAATTAGGAGCACCTCCGGCGCTCTGATAATAACGCCGTCAGTTTCCATAATAAGGGAGGTACCCACCTCTCCAGGTGGTAAAGTAGACAACTCGTATGATGAGGTCATCATGACTCATCTTCTACTTCATCGCAAGGCATAATTAAATTAGAATATTAATGATTGCAGGAGTGTCCACGAGCCGGCGCTGACATCACCCATGGGCGCGGATTTTAGTGCCACTCAGTGCAATGATTGCAGGTCACGTGCAAGTAGGAAGTGGATGTCATTTCAGGCCGCTGCTTAAATGCCACGACGCGTGTAGTTTCCAAAACGGTGTAACATTTCTCCCGTGTACATCGCCTCATCATTAAAACTGATCCAAGTAAATCTATTTTTAATTGATCATTAATTAGTAACTGTCCTGTCTTTCTATTTTGGGTGCTGCCAAGATGACACGTCCCTCCGCCGTCATTTCCTTTTTCGTATCCAAGCATGCCGCCATCTATGCCTTAATGCCACCTTACCTCCGGAGTGCCTTGTTAGTCCGTTACATTTATGGCTGCCTTGGTCCTTTAACCCATCTGCATAAGCCCAGCCTGAAAACAATAGCATCCCTCATTCAAACCTCTAGAATAGACTGAAGCATAAGATAAATTAACCAACTCTCCGGAGTCTACAGAGCAATTTGAACAATACTCCGGAGCCCACAGAGATAAGAGGGATAGATAGACTACAGATTGGGGGAGTAAAACATAGAAAGTGCCATCAATTCAGCAATGGGGGTCAAGAAAAAGTCTGAGCTAGAAAATACTGCGGGTCTTCTGAAGGATGCAGCTGCAGCAAACATTTTAAGGGCTGCTGGATGGTCAGATTTCCTAGACAAGTTCGAAGGGTTTCAGGAGGATATTGTGGACGAATTCCTTAGGAATTTAAGAGACAACCAGACCACTGTGAGAGGAAACCAAATCAGTCTCTCCTCCACAATTATCAGCCACATTTCTGGACTCCCCGAACAAGGTGAGAGGTTCTACCACCTGAAAACCTTGTATACTGATTTAATTCAAAAATTTTCTGTTCGTGGTGAACCTGCTATTCAATTGCATATGAATAAGAATGAGGTCAAAGGAATTTTTAGGTCCACTCTCCCAAACCCTTGGGCAACTGTTGCTACCTGGTTAATGAAGTACTTTACCTGTGATGGCCAATTTTCCATAGTTTTAGGGCCCATAATGAAAATGTTGATTTTTCTCAGACATGGGAATAGGCACCCCGAATATAACATAAATATCCCCAATTTCCTATATTCTACCATTAGGGCAACTGCAGAGAAATACCAGCAGGGTAAGGGACCCATGAAACATCATGGCCTCATCTTTCTGATAGTCAAGCACCACTTCCTATATCAAGCCAATGGAAAAGACCTATTGCAGAACTTTCTTGAGCATAACCCTCAGGTCAGAGAACCAGAGACAACACAAACAAAAGGTGAGAGTTCTCCCTCTCACCAAGATGAGGAAACTAAGCCTACAGCCTCCTCCATAGCTGTTCACAAAGGGACATCACCCTCACAGGAGGCTACATCATTTGTAGCCCCTGTTCTTGACAAAAAGGGGAAAGGCAAACAAATTGCAGAACCTACTCCTACACGACCTCTATACATGACTCGGTCGGTCAGGCAAAAAATGACTCTACCTGAGGAATCTTGGCCTAAGGAGTTAACAGAGGGAGAGTCTGGATAGGGAATTGAGGAAAGATGGTGGGTTGAAGAACCATCCCATGATTCAGATGAGGTACCTCTGGTCAGGAAGAGGAAGCAAAGTAAACATTCTCCAGCACCATCTGTTCATGTGGAGTCAAGTCCAGTTTCAAAGCCACCATGTGCTCCAGAGATAGGAAACTTACCAACTGTTACTATCTCTTCAGATTCTGAGGAAGGGAGACCTGCTCCGGAGGCACTAGTCCCACCTGTGCTCCAGAGAAGCAAAAGGAAGAGGTAGCTCTCACAAGCTGAGAAGGATATTGCCTTGCTTGCTGAGGCACTCCTGGAATTGAGCACATATGAGGACAAAGCAGGACCTTCATCAGTGCCAGCAACAATAGAGGATCCTCAAGTCAGGAACACTGCTGAAGGAGAAACAAGGCACATGGATACATTGGGAGAAACAGGGCAGGTGGCCATGGATAATATTGATAATCAGCCAACCGCCATAGAAACAGAGGCAGAAACTCTATCTCATCCCTCTGACCAAGAGGATATAGAAATCTCAACAGAGCAACAATTAATGGAAGAAATTGAAAATTTAAAAAGAATGCTCTGGGGAAAGAATTTGATTATTACTGACCTCAAGAAGGTCAGAGTAGAGATGGAGATGGAGCTGAAGCAAACTATTGGAAATATCCAAACAGACCTCCAAAACAAGGACAAAATCATCCAGGAGAAGGAGGCAGAGTTGGAAGCACAGAAATGTGAGGCAGCAAAAGTGATGGAAGAAAAGGAAAAAGAAACAACACAAAAGGTTTTTGAGCTCACCATGGCTAGAGACAACAGCCTCATAGTAATGGCAGCACTGATTGAAAAGGTGCAAAGCCAGGATAAACAATTAACTTGGGCCAATAATAGATTGGATGACCAAGAAGAATACATTCAAGAACTGTCTGGCCTAAGGGCAACCAATGAACAGGAAATTCAAACAGATGCCTATGTGGGTCCAATCCCCATTGACATTCCCAAAGCCCTGTTTCATTGGGAGGAAAGGTGCAGGGAATTTGGGGCCTCCAAGCCAATGTTGCAGTTACAAAGGGCAGTCACTGCCAGAGCAGAGAGAATAGCAACTTTGGAAAGCAAAATCATTCAAATGGCCTCCCTTTCCTTAGAAATTCTATCCTGCAGGCCTCCAAGTGCCAGCTATGCAATGTTCCTACAGGAAAGGGTACTGCAAAGGAAACTCTCCTTAGTCCTGTCTGACATAACTAAGGATACCGAAACAGCAGAAGGTTTCATGGTAGCTTACACCAGGAGCAATGATGAAGACAAAAACTTCCTATGTGAATTATACTTACATGGGTTCTGCATTAATGATATAGCCTTCATGATTAATCACTTTGTGGGAGAATGCCAGCTTAAGGCATTCATGTCCCTCATGAGAAACCACCAGATCTGGAACGAAAGGATGGAAGATCATCTTCAAAAGGATTCAAAAATAGATCTCCTCATCAGAAAAGAATGTCTAAATCCTTTTGCTTTTCAGACCCAATTAAGGTCCCTTATCTATCATCCTGCAAGTGCAACTAGCATATTGCCTTTATACCTGAAAAGTTTGCAGGAATGCTCCATTGACTTTGGTCTTTTTATGATTAATTCAACAAATCCTGTACTTGTTGTAGCAAAGAGGAGATGGAATATTTTGACCCCAGAGCAAAAGCTTAGAGAGGTGGTCACCCCTGCAAACCTGAGACTATTCATGAGAAAGGCAAAGATGATATCCAAACTGATGGATAAACATAAACAGGAATGGATAGGTGGACAGTTCAGACCTCCTCTGATAATTGAACCACTCCCTGTATGGACAGAACAACTGGAAGATGAAAAATTGCAAGACTGGATGAAGCAAGCTGACAAGTACAGAGGAAATGGTAACACCAACAGAACCATTTGGACAACCTATCTCCAGGAGTATAGCCTAACTGACAGATTGCTTCGCCAAAATAAATCCAGGATGTGAAAAGTAGGAGGACCTGCCAAACCTTAGGTATGGGGGGGATGATGAGTGCCAAATTGCACTCATGAAATACACCATTTTTGCCTCTCTTTTTCCCTTTTTCAGTTCATCTTCCTTGTGTCTGCACTCAAATAAGTTAGCAAGATTGTTCTATTTTGTGATTAATTAAGATAGATTACTTGAGGTTAGAATTTCTGATTAAGGTGACTAATGTGCGTGGGATTAATGGAAAAATGCATAATTTCTCTCTCTTTTTGAATCAGCAGGTGTAGATGCTAGGAATAGCGATTTTGTGCATCTCTGGAGATCGTCTTCAATGATCTTCGGAGACAATAACAAAGAACAGTGACACCTGAAGTTTTGAAGATTTGGGGAATGACTCTTCGGAGCTCTGCGAGAGTCTGGAATATCTCCGGAGCTGCAGGTAGGAACAGCTATCTCCGGAGCTGCAGATAAGAACAGTTATCTCCAGCGCCTCCTGAGAACAGGGCATGTTTCCAAGCAGAGCTGCCGACCAGACACTTCAGCAGCGATCCTAATACTCCCTCACTTCACTCAAATCATCACCTGAGTGGTGAAGGGACAACTATCAGTTAAACTATTGAAGTTTTATCTTTTCAAAGATTTTGCATGAGTTACGAATTGAACTAATCCAATATCCTTATTTTCAGGGCTTTGATGCCCAAGTGTATTAAGACTTAAACTTAGACCTCTGAGTGGACTTCTGTTCCACTCAAGTCTACCTTTCTCGCATGGTGATTTTTCATAAGTTAGACAGTTAAGTACAAATAAGAGATGGTGTCATCTCCCAGAAAGACTGATAGATAAGTTCAGTGATATATCATCACTCATTTTTTAATATATACTCTCAGAAATAGTAATAGAACAACGATGATAAAAGTATTCTGATTTCTGGAAGATCTCAGTTCTGTTATAGCCATATTTTCATGAATGCAGAAATGAATGAATTGGACTGAATTTAGTTTTGATCATCTTTTGTGCTGATTTCCTGCTATAGCCTTCAGCCTCAAGGGTGTGGAGCAAGGGCCCACTCTCACCACTCGGGCAGGAGGCTAGTATTACTGTTTTATTGTTTCAATTTTCTTTTATAAAGGTGTTTCCTGTTTTAATAGATAGATGCATGTTATAGTTTCTTTGCTTTGAGTACATTTCCTGTTTTCATTTTGTTTTCCAGCATTCATTACATTTATTCAACAAGCAGTTAGATTAATCTTTGTTTTAAAATTAGGACTAGCAATAAACTGGTAACTATAGAATCCCTAGTTGCAGACAGTTGTGGACACAACCCTGGTTCTTTGACATCTGAAAAAAAAATAGATTAAATGATGAGGTACAATGACACCTTGTCACCAGATCTCACTTTTTAGTTTCCAGAAGGAATATCAGCACCGGATTCCAGTGCGGATCCATCCCAATATTTTATGTACTCTTCTTCACCCAAATCTTGCTCATCTCCTTTTGAACTTCATCCGCATTTACTTTACCTTTGCCCTTATCTTGTTTTTGATTAGGTTGCACGGACCTTTTCTATCATGATTTCTACTTCTGTAGAACTTGGTAATATGACTGGATCTATTGCAAATGTAACAAACAACATTTCTTTGCTTATTTGATTGATATCCTCTTGATCTGCATTGATTAGCCATATGTCCCATTCTATTGCATGCAAAGCATCTACCATTGAATGAATTATTTATTTGCATATTTCTGCATTCATGAGAATCGTGACCATACCTTTTGCAGTTGAAACATTATCCGGAGAATGATGGATTAGTTTGATTCATTCTCCTCCTGCACTGAGTTGCTTTATGACCGAAATTGTTGTAATTGAAGCAGTATCCATTGAAGGATGGATATCTTTGAGCATTTGGTTGCCTTACTAGAGGTCTTCTCGGCCCGTTTCTTTGATTTCCTGATCCAAAGTTCTTCTGACCGGATCCAGAGCTTTCACCTTTCTCATATCCCAAGCCACGCTTATCATCTACCCTCTTTTGGCTTTCAAGAAGAACTTTAAGTTGGGCTGAGCTTATCTTGAATTTCTCTTTGTATTCATTTGTTGTTTGAAGATCTTGTTTAAGAGTGTCTATTTGATTCTCAAGTTGTTCCTCGTTGTCTCTAGCTTCTTCAAGATCTGATTCAAGATGCCTGATTATTTTGTCCATTTTGTGGCAGTCCTCTATTTTCTCCTTGAGGGATTGTTTTAGATTATCTTCAATTTTCTTTTTTTCTTCAATTTCTTGGGTGAATCTCATAACCCATGATTCCATTTCATACCTTACCATAATGACTTCTTTTGGCAGCTTCTCACATAGCTTATTTTTCTCATCCAAATCTTCATTAGTATCATTGACTTCACTCTGATTGGCTAATTTTTGAAGTAGTTCCTTTCTCTTTTTCACAGAGATACTAAGTTTTTCTTTTAGCTCATTTATGAAATCATCAGCTTGTTTGAGTCTTTCTCTCAAATTATTGACTTCAGAGTGGGATTGTTCAAGATCATCTAGGGTAGACTGAAGTTGTTCCTTCATACCATATATATCCATTGAGATTCCCAGATCTTCCTCAAGCTGTTAGGCTTTGTTCAAAGGAACTTAGCTCTGATACCAATTGTTGGAAACAAGGTAGATAATTGAGAGGGAGGGGTGAATCAGTTATCTCAAAATTTTCTTAACTTTCTTTTCTTTTTGTATCTTAATAATCAATGTTGCATCAAAACATGAAAGCATATGTAATCATAAGAATAGAAATAAAATCAACACACATAACACAAGGATTTTTACGTGGAAACCCTGTTAAGGGAAAAACCATGGGGTGACTAACCCAAGATTGTATTCTCTGGTAAAAGAATAAAGGAGTACAAAATGGCACTTGCCAATTAGGGCTCACTGCCTGAGCACACTGCTCACAAGAGGCACACTGCCTACAAGAGACTCACTGTCTATAGAACTTACATAAGGTAATCAGGTGTTTGAACTGATGAGAAGCATCTACAAATGCTAGAGTTCAGTTTCGGTTAAGCACAATATACTAATCTGACGCACTTCATTCTTCCTCTATTTTAATGTTGTTGCTAGGTGTCACATACCAGACTTGAATTGCAACTCTCACACTTATCCCTACTTTTCTTTGCACTTTATTTCCTCACTTGTTCACACCACACACCTACATACTGGAATCCATTTGGTATATATATCTGCACCAAGGATTTCATCAATTTTCTAGTCGGCAACAAGAACACTCAAGATATTTGCAAGTTACTGATCTGTCGGTTGAATCCATGCTTGATTTGTGATGCGTATCAAAAACATAGGCATAGAAGTCATTAATCATGTTGGCCAATAATGTATAATCCCACATATTGCTTGATCAACACCTTTTACTCATCCGGATTGAAGTCTGATATTCTGTCGGTTAGTTCTTCTTCTGTCTGTTGTGCCTGACTGGAACCCAACACTCAGATGCTCATATCTTTTCCTTGATTTACCACCGGAGGCTAAATATTTCAAGTACAGTAGTCATGGTACCCCACTTGACTTTCCCAAGTCTGCAACTTACTGAGTTACACCATCTGAGAGATCTGGACCTGATTGTCAGACCTTGTTACATACTCTGTTCTTGTTTTCCAGACCAAAACATTCTTCAATTTGACTTCCGGTGGAGGCATATTATGTACTGCGGATGTGTGGGATAGACTTTGTTGCCATCGATGACAACACTTATGAAGCCACACAGTGTCTCTTGCCAAGACCAAGAAGATGAACAAAACCTATAAACCAAACATCAATCCAACACCACCAAACAACTGCACCTGTAAAACAATCATGTCATGCCAAAGTCCCAACCAAACAAGGAACATCCATGGCACCATGATCAACACCCAATGCACCTGCAAAACAATCATGCCATGCCAAAGTCCCAACCAAATAAGGAACATCCATGACACCATGATCAGCACCAAATGCACCTACAAAACAATCATGTCATGCCAAAGTCCCAATCAAATAAGGAGCATCCATGACACCATTATCAACACCCAAAAGTACCTACACCAAACTCCCATCAAATCTCATACAACTGTACCATATAGTCAACAAACATAGGTCCCATATCATGAATGTATCAGGTAATACCATCTCTCTCTCTATATCTCATATGACAAGCAAACTAATGCAACATGTGATTAACCCAAGCCACAAATCAGAATCTGCATCAACACTAAAACATCTATGGGCATTGACAACCCACATCCAAGTCATAAATGCAACCTATAAGCATAAACAACCTGCGACATTGCACAACTTGTAGATCTAACAATGTAGCATGCAAACTCAAAAATACATGTATAATGTTGTCAACCAAGGATAATCAGAGATAAACATGTAAGTCTTCAATGACTCAAACACCAAATCATCCCAGATTCAATTTGCCATCGACTCACAAAATCACCGAAAGTTAAAGGGATCAAAAGTATCTCAAACTGATATAATCTGAACAAACCTCATAATATCTTCTCCAAACCTATACCATTGCGTAGTGCTCAGTAATACCTTTCTAACACCTATAAGAAGTCTGAAATCTGACTCTGTATGCACCTGTTATGCCTTGTCAAACCTTAAAAGCAACATCTGACTTCAACTGACAAAAATCTAGTCAAATGGAAAAATCTAGAAAAATCACTAACACCATTGCGTAGTATACAGAGAGATCTTTTCGTCGACTATAAGAAGTTGAAAAACTAACCTACTGGGAGAACGTTATGCCCCCTGGAAAAATTTGCCTAGTTATGCTATAAAACCAGGCCTTAGTGGCCCTCCGGTGGTCCACTAGTGGCTCGCTGGCAGCACTCCAGCAGTGAGGGAGAGACAGAATTGAAATGCTTTTAAATAGGTTTAAATTTTAGAATTGTTTCAAAGTTTAATGTTTTTGAAAAAAAATTAAAATGGTTTAAACCCCCAAAGGGGGCGGGCAAACCCTGGCCCCACCGGACCAAGGGCTCATGACCAGAGGCCAAAGGCCCTCCGGCCACGGCACCCCTACCTGTGGTCGACAGAGCTGCTGGCGGTGGCCAACAGGGCCGTCAGCGGGGCTGACACCCCGTCCGGCAGTACCCTATGATACCATCGGCCTCTGTAGCTGATGCAGGGTGGTACGGGGGTCTATAGACCCCTGCCCCCCACCTTATTAATTAATTTTATTTTATTTTTTACCCTAATATTGCCTTCATTCCTTCCTGCAAAGCCATGGATTCTACTATACACAAAAAATCCATTCATAGCTAGGGTTATCAAACATGGTTTTTCACCTAAATCATGACAACCAAACTCTGATGTCAAATGTTGGAAATATGTAGCCATATGGACTAATTCCTCATAACCCAATAAGAGATTCAATGTGCAATAAACTAGAAATCCACATGCAAAAGAAATAGACAATCATACCATCAATGGTGACACAAGATATACCCTGGGAAAACCCTCATAGAGGGAAAAACCCAGCCCCCAAAAGCATGCATCTCTCATGTATTATTCAGGAAATAATTAGCAATACATATGCAGAGATAACCTAAAACATCAAGCTCTCTCTACCTGTAATCCATGTGAATAGGCATGTAACCATACATCCAATGCCATGCTTCAAACCCTCACACAACCAACTTGCAAGAGAAGCTACAACCTAGCCAAGAAGCTCAGGCTCAAAAGCCAAATAGCCAACCTTTTTCAACTACCCGTGTGTTTTACTTTTATAAACATTAGCTCACACACAAATACAATATGTGGTTTATTAAAAACCATTTTCCCCAAAACCACGTGTCTACAAAACCATTGACCCCACATTTGATTATTGGTACTAATTTTTCCCAATTAATCAAATAATTACAAATAAAGTAATTAACCCAACGTTACATACAACAATTACAAGTGGTGTACAAATAAATATCCAATGTGGCTAAACACATCACATGATGCACCGCAATTAAATATTTATTTTACATAATAAAATAATAGCAATGTTATGCAAGGTGTACAACACACCTACTCCAATAGTCATGTAAGTAGTTGTCAAAGAATGCTAAGTAGGATCATAGAGAGACCTCATTTGTGGGACGGTAGGGGCCCTATCTTCTTTCATTCTTTGCTTTTCTTTTCTTGATTCCCTCGCCTTTTTGGCAATGTCAGCTTGTTTTTGGAAAGCAGAGGGAGAGACAATTAGGCCATCGGCGAAAAGGGATCCTTGTGGTAGGCCATATGGGATGGTTGTCATTTGTTTGCTTTGGGCTTGTGTAAAAGTTGTACTCTTTAATACTGATGGAGAAAATACGAGCAAACTCAATGTTTGCGACATAACAAGGGATGTGGAGCTAGGTGGTGGTGACAATGACTGCAAAGGCATAGCAGAGGTGGCACGAGATAATGGAATATGAGAAATTTGGGGAGCCACCCCTTGAGTAGAAGAAGATTGAAAAAAGGGAGAAGGAGAAGAGAGACTTACCTCCGTGGTAGCTGAAGTTGTAGGGATATGCATTTGAAAAGCAGCAGCGACCTCCTCTTCTATCTCCTCATACCCTTGACAATTTAGCCTACATCTTTTCCTTGGGGGGATATTTGACGAATCTTTCAGCACCTCTCCTATCATCAATTGTTGTAGTGGGACCAAACAATTCCTTTTCTCCTATATCCTGTGAAGTTCCCACTCCAGGGTCCCCAGATGCCGAAGCTATTTAGACCCTATGAGGAGGTAGTTGGGAATCCTTCTGTTGCTCCTATTTGCTGAGGGATGGCGGCCAAATGGAAGGCTTTAGAATTACTTTTAGCCCTTCGGACTCACTATCTACTTCTTCTTCCATTTCCTCATGTCTAGGAATATTACTCATATCAGGGCTAGAGACTGGCATTGGATGTGCTTCATCCCATAGGTTTTCCCATTGCTCATATGTGTCAATCTCCTCAAAAAAATTCTCCCATTCATAAATTTTTGCCTATATTTCCAAAAGGCAGCAATTTTGTTCGTGCCCCAATCTTTGGCCAACGGGGCCTGTCTCAAACTGTGACCCATGTTTTTGTTTGGATCATATTTCCTGATAGGTTTGTAAAATGTTTCCCATGGTGAAAGTGGCTCAAGGGGAATGTCACTTACCTCTACGTAGAAATATGGAGAGTCAATATTTGTTGATCTTCTTGCCTCAATAAATGGGTGAACCCGATGCACAAAAGAAGTGTGAACACTATTCTTAGTCAACCAAGAAGTCATGAAACCATCTAGATCATACTTCCATTGGTCTAGAATCAAAACTAGTCTATAATTTATCAATTTCCTCATTAAGAGGTGTTCTGCATCTCTCTTTACCACCGTAATGTCACCCTTATCCCATGGGATGTCATAGAAAGACTTCTTTTTCTTCTTTGCCCTAAATTCAGAGTCAATAACTACTAATTGTCAGGCCATCTCAAGAGCTAATACTCTACCTGTCAGGACCTTAGGGAGCATGAAGGGTTCCTCACCAAAACCATGAATTCTAATCATTGTATAATGGGTTCCAAAGAAATAATAGCATGGGACTCAAGAATTTGTTATGATTCCCCTCATTGAGTCACCCATTCTGTGCTTAATCTCGTCTGGGTCCAACTGTTGAATGAGGGGTGCCACAAAATATTCTGCAAATTCATAAAAATCTAAGGTTTCAGATAGCAAAGGAGTCCACGCAGACACTGGAATTACTATTTGGGCATCTACCTCCAAATCCCATAGGTTTAAATGCATGTGTTGCTGGAAAAGCTGATGATTCTAATAAAGAATTAGATGAAACAAATATGAAGAATACCTAAATGTCTGGGTGTGTTGGAAGTTGGCCAGCTATTGGCACAATGCATAAGCTATATGTTTTGCAAAATTAAATTTATATGCTTGTTCTCTAGAGACTTTCTTGAGGCAGAAAATAGCCCCAAGCTGCCAGTCATGTACATTCACATCTTCATCTTGCCCAAAAATAAATGCCAGCATAGAACAAGCATCCTACACATCTGGAGTTAGCAAAGATAGGGCAATAGGCAAGGGTGGTAACTTGGTGTTAGTTTCCTCAAGCTTTAGCCCATTATTTAAGAAACCAAGCTTGTGATTCAATTGATGCCAAATATACTATAATTCATCCTCATTGTAGAAACTGGCCGAGGGATCATACTGCAAAGAAAGCATATCCCAGGTGGCTTTAGCATTGATGACTACTTTGATATTTCTACTCTGAATGACTCCTATTTGAGAGTCAAACTTGAGCACACATAGAGAAATCAATTCTAGATATGAATGGACTGGTGGAACCATGTACTGGGCCAAACTAGAACTCCAGATTCTCATACCAAAGCTCTCCAAGTTGCCTTGTTTCACATGTTTAATCATCCTTGCATGCGCCCTTTCTTTGAGGCTTTTGGATTTCTTAGAGATTATAGGGTCAAAAATCCCATCGGCATAGTTGACCACTTGAGAAGTGTCTGCAACCTTGCCTTTTTTTACCTCCTTTGTCGTTGGGAGCTTATCTTTGGGATGTGCCCTAGCTGAGGCATATGACTTACTATTTATCCATTTGTCTATCGATTCAAATAGTCCTCTCTGCTCGTCACCTTTGAAAGATTGTCCTTCTTCTGCCATTTTTGTTCTGACCTTAAATTGACAGGGGTTCTTGATATCTTTCACAGTCAAGCCTAGAATTCAAATTGTACTCAAGCCTTAAGCTTGCAAGAGAATTTTTCTATTTGTATTACCAGAAATAAGGAGCCAAGACCCTTTTTTTAAACCATCTACTCCAGTCGTGTGAATTAATGTACCTCTTTAATGAGCTCATCATGTCATATTAAATGGCTTTAAATTTCCATTTTCTAAAGTGCAGCTAACGGGATCCCAATGAGATTTTGCAATCATAATCATTTTTTTGAAAATAAACTTGCCGCAAAGACTTTTCGTAAAGCAGTTTGACAGGTATTTTCTTGGTTTCTGAGTCTTACCAATGGTCCTAAGTGGGATAGACACATAGGATATAAACCAAAGTCCATTCCGAGACACGTGTCCAAAGAATACTTATTCAAAGAAAAAGGGGCAGGAAAACAAACTTTGCCAAACAAAACAGAAAGAAACTACTCTAACTATAGTCCAAGGTAAATGCTTTGGATCTTATGTGAAAAGCTTCAAGAAGACCCCATTAATGGGAATCTCCAGTGCTTCTCCATCTTGAGTCTCCAACTCATATGCATTGCATTGCTTGTAGGCAGTTATCTTAAAGGGACTTGTCCATAAGGAGTTAAATTTTCCATGATGTCCTGGCTTTGCAGCTCTCTCATTCCACTTCAATACCCAACTACCAGCTTTAAAATCTGGTTCAAAAGTCCTTTTGTCGAACCAATTTTACTGTCTGCTGACAATTAATCAAAGATTCATGTGCTAACTCTCTTTTCTCTTGAAGCTCCAATAATTCTGCAAGCCTTACTTGCATTGGACCATTGTCCACGATCTCAATTTGTTTTATTAAATGTAAAGCTAGGATTTCCATAGAAAGAGGCATTGTAGCACTTTTTCCATATACTAGTTCATAAGGGGAAGTTCTGATTTCTGCTTTGGTGTGATTTTGTCTGCCCATAAGGCTACCTTCAAATGTTTGTACCATTTTTTCTGATTGTCTATTCCAATCCTTTTTATGAATTTGTTAGGTTCTTATTTGTTGACTCGGCAAGACCATTTCCTTGTGGGTAATAATTTGATGAAGTTTTCAAGTATATACCATTTTTCAAGGCAAATTCATAAATCTTTAACCCTAGAAAAGCTTTAGCATTATCAGATATAATAGTACGAGGAGCTCCAAACTTGGTAGTTATTTCTTCAAGGAGATGGAGAATGACATTCTCGGTGGCTTCTTTCAATGGTACTGTCTCACTCCACCTTGTGAAATAATCTGTTGCAGTAAGAATCCACTTATGCCCTGTGCTTGAAACCAGATTAATCATCCCTATAAAATCTAGGGCCCATTGGGCAAAGGGTTCTTTAACAATTATAGGACTTAGGGACAATGTTGCATTCTTTTTTTTGCCAACATAAAACTGGCAAGACTGACACTTCTTTACCAATTCATAGCAATTAGAGAACATGGTGGGCCAATAATACCCTGTTTGGATTATCTTTATGGTTGTGGTTTGTGCAACATAGTGTCCACCTGCTGTCCCATTATGTAATTCATACAAGATTCTATGGGCTTCATCCTCTTCCACACACCTAAGTAAGATTCCATCAAAGTTTCTTTTGAAAAGAAGGTTATCTATCAGAATGAAACTAGCTCCTTGCTACATGTAGTGTCTTCTCTTTTGAAGAGAAACTTGACTAGGGTATTGACCGGTCTTCATAAAATGTATTCTATCACTGACCCAATATCTTAACTCACTCTCCTATACATTCAGTACAGCTTCTGCGACATGTTCTTCTACTGGAACCTCTGAATCTTGGGCAATGTATTGGCAAAGGCCCCTTCCTCTTATCAATTTGGTTGGTTTAACCTCCACGTCATATTCTAAAATTTAGGTTATCCAATTGGCCCTTTTTTCAGTAATTTCTCCTTCCATTATGTATTCTTTGACACTTGAATGGGCTACAAATATTACAATCTTATTGCCTGTCACTAAGTGTCTGAACTTCTTTAATCCTTTCACTATAGCATACGCCTATTTTTTGACAAAATTGTATCTGGATTCGTACTCCCGTAGTGTTCTAGAAAAGAAAGCAATTGGATGCTCTCCTTCTTCAACTTTGTCATTTTGAGTAAAAAATGTTGCTATATTGTGCTCTCCTCCATATACATACATTATGAAATCTCTAGAGAAATATGGATTTCGCAACACTGGGGCAGTAGAGATTGCCCTCTTGATGCTTTCAAAAGCTTGCCTACCTTTGATTGTCCATTTAAAATTAAGGTCCTTCTTCAACATCAAAGTGATGGGTCTAATCAGACTAGCAAAATTAGATATGAATCTACTAACAATTTTAATCTTTCCTAAGAAAGATTGAACTACCTTCTTGTTCACGGGTAGACACAAATCTACTTAACTCTATCTAGATCTATGGAAATCCCTTCTTTTGAGACTATATGCCCAAGCAACTTACCTTGAGGCGCTCTGAACACACATTTCTTAGGATTTAATGAAATCCCAAACTCTTGGAACCTTTGGAATATGGCTTCCAAATGATCAAAATGGTCTTCAACAGATCTTGTGAATGCAGTCAGATCATCTAGATAAATCTTATTTATTAATCCTCTAAAAGTAATATCCATGGCACACTGAAATGTTGCCCCAGCATTAGAAAGTCCAAAAAGCATCTTTGCATATGTAAAAGTTCCCCATTTGGTGGTAAAAGCAGTTTTGAATTGATCCTCTTTTGCCAACCAGATTTGATTGTAACCAGAAAAACCATCTAGTAAAGAAAACCTTTCAGCTCTAGCTACAGTCTGTAAGATTTGTTCCATTGAAGGAAGGGGGTAATGATCCTTAAGAGAGACCTTACTCAGATCTCTGAAATCAACACACATTCTTATCTCTCCATTTTTCTTCCTTATTGGCACTAAGTTGGACACCCATGTTGAGTGTTTTATTGGAAAATTTATTTTTGACTCGAACAACTTCTTGAGTTCTTCTACCATAAGAGACTTAATCTTTAGATTTAATGGTCTTTATTTTTGCCGTACAAGCTTTGATCCTTTAGTCAATTCAATAGTATGTTGAACTATCTCCTTATTGTAACCATGGAGATCATCATAAGTCCATGCTATCACTTTATCATATTTATTGCACAGAGATATTAATCTATCTCTTTCTTCTTGAGTAGTAGCATTACCCACCTTTAGCCTTTTTCCATTACTGACCTCAATCCTGAATAATCCTCTTTGCTGGCCACAAACTTTCTCTTGTCTAAACTTGCATCATTAGGGTCGAAAAGATTCTCTAGGGTTATCAATCCCCTTGGCAGCTTATTTGATTTCAACTGCATTATCTTATCATCGTAGGCTTCCTCAATCTTGGGTTGCAACTAGTTTGCAAATTCCCCTGACTATTGTAAGAATAAAAGGATTTGAAGATCACTGTAAAAAACCTACCAGTTATCTCCATTATCCGGGATAGCAGGGCAAATAATAACCTTGACTGTCTCTTTATTAACCAATAGGTCTTTCGTGGGGTCAAACTGAGATCCAATTTGGGTCATTCTGTCTACTTCAGAATTATGGGACGTTGGTATGACCTCTATATTGAAAGCATCAAAATCTTCAATCAAGTCCCATATACAGTGGTGATAAGATCTCATTCTGACATTTTTTTATGCATCTGTCTCTCTGATCTGCTTCACTACCAATTTTGAGTCACCAAAAACCCTCAAATTCCTTATTCCTCTCTTCTTAGCAAGAATCAGGCCTTGTACCAGGGACTCATATTCAACTTCGTTGTTGGTATAGGCAAAATGGAACTGCAAGGCTCTCAGGATCTTTTCTCCCTTTGGTGAGGTAAGGCAAATGCCTACTCTTGCACCATTCTTGCTTCTGGCTCCATCAAAATTCAAAGTCCATATCATGGAAACTTCACTTGGGTTTTCCCTTTCTTTTCTTGATTGGCTCATTATTTCAGGTATCTCAGGGTCTTCATAAAAAATAATATATGTTCCTAATCCAGTAGAATCATAATTCCCAAAAGGATCACCTTGTGTCACATCTAACAAATGATTCTCATCTAGTTCATTTCCATCAGTTTCAGTCCATTCTCCCATTTCTTCCACATAAACTATTTCCTCCCTAGTGATCAGAGCATGGGATGCTTCAAATTTTAGTGTTGCTTCATTAGTTATATGTTCCTTACATAATGGTTCTAACAACACTTTCATATTTGACACATATTTAGTTCTCAGAATTAGGTGTGACCAGTCAAGAGACATGTATCCCCCAATTTTGGTCGTGAAATCTCTAGATAAGCATAAACCAAAAACAAGGGGAATATCAATGACCACTATGTCTTAAAGTACAGTTATATTTGGGTAGGTATACAACTATAATGGGATTTCCTTGACAATCCATATGGTTTGAATTGATTTTCCATCTAGCTGCATCACCCCTTTGGCTAATGGCTCATATTTTATCTTTAAAGCATCAGCTATTTGCTTAGGCATATCTGTGGTGCTTGCACCTGTGTCTATCATTGAATTGTGTAATAACTTCTTCCCCCCTATCAGAGTCATATAAAAAGGGTTAGGCTTAGATTTACTCACATCTTCTTTTATATTCACCTGGGCAGATCCTGACTGTGGCTGAGATACTTTGGGTCGATCCTTTCTTTTATCTGCTGAGCCTTTCTTGGTGCCAATAGCCTTAGGCTCATTTTTGCATTTTAGAGCTTCTTGCAATAGTACTTTATGTTCGGGGATGGCTAACATATCCCATAATGATACATTAGTAGGAGCCTTTTTCAATTGCTCCACCACATTCAATGGTTCTAATGAATGCACTTTAGGGTTATAAGGACACCTCGTTCTTTCAATTGTTGGGTTTGAGACTCCTTGATTCTGCATCGTCATTGGGATATCTTGCCTGGCTGTGGGAATGTAGGAAGCTTGAGCTGATGGTCCTTTCCTTGTTTCAGTCGTTATACTGGGAATGATTTCTAGGGTCTCCACCATCCTCCTCTTTGATCGTGTGTAATACTTTGACTGAACTGGGGGGTTCTTGGAAGTTGATGCCTCATTGATAAACACAGATTCTTCTTCAATCCATGAAAACAGTGCATGCTCAGGGGCAATTTCTCCTTCCTGATCTATAGACATGCCTTGCATTTGAGCTACCTTTGCTGCATTTTGGACACTAGGTGAATGGTATGGGTATGGTACCGATGATGCTCCCATCTGGTCCCCCATTCTTCTTTGCTTCACCGTGCCCTTTCTTGCATATTTCCTCTCGTGCAATCTTTAGGCATATGTACATTATTACAAGGGAAACACCATGTATTTGTCTCTTCGGCCACATTATTCTTCCTGTCAACTAATTCTCTTCTCAGATTAGGAATGACTACTTGTAATGGCATGGGAACAGGGACAAGCTGATTGGATGGTTGTAGAAAGGGTGGTCTCTGCTACCCTTGATACTAGTTTAGTTGATATGGGGGCCTATTCCCTTGGAATCCTTGGTAAGGAGGCTTTTGATACGAGATTTGCTGCCTCTTGAGGTTGATAATCTCATTAGAAAAGGTTCTGAGGATATTCTTGACATCGTCCATTTCTAATGGAGAGGAAGTTGACGCTGAGGGTGTCGGTCTTTCTGGTGTAGCAAAGGTATACATAGAGACAGGGACTTGAGGAATAGTGGGAACCTCTTCTTGGATGGGAATTGATAATTTAGGGAACATGGGCATAGGGGGCTTCGAAGGTAATTTCCTGGTATCTATCAAACTATTTTTTTCTTTGACAACTAGCTCATATGTCGCAAGAAGGGTTTGCCCTCCTAATGACTAGATCATAACTAAAATATCAGAATTGAAATCCTTAAGGTAAAAGACAATTGCCATACCTACTAGTGGTCGAGCCGCAACTAGGATTCTTTACCAGGTCTTCTGGAATCTGGTATTGAAATTAGTTATGGCTTCTTGCGGTGCTCTCTTTATGGTGATCAATTGTAAAAGGGATGACATGTCTCCCTTTTCATTGAATCTCTCAAATAACGCATCTCCCAGTTGATCCTAAGTTCCAATGGAATTCGGTGCTAGAGATCAATACCAGTCAAGAGCTCTACTTTTAAAAGATGGAACTAGCAATCTCATAGCAATATTTTTCTCTATAATAGTGCACACATCTGCAACATCTTGTAAATGTTCATCTGGAGTCTTGAAATATTCCCTTGTGAATTTGGGTAATGCCTTCAAAGCATTAGCAGGAATAGGATCCCATGTGTTAGGGGGTATTAGAAGAATGAGTGGACTACCACTATTCCAATTAACAAAATTCCTAGGTGGAGCTGGGGTACCCATTTGTCCTCCTGAAGTGTTCTACTGAATTGTTCTTCTTCTTGAGGTAATTGCTAATGGTGACAATAAAAGTCCTAGTTAGTGGAAGATCGGGCTCGTGTTGTCGATCCACAATTCTAACTTCTTACAGGAG
Organism: Cunninghamia lanceolata; assembly: GCA_027924645.1. Lineage (NCBI taxonomy): Eukaryota > Viridiplantae > Streptophyta > Pinopsida > Cupressales > Cupressaceae > Cunninghamia > Cunninghamia lanceolata. The sequence goes on along the minus strand of BSBN01000987.1, from coordinate 10,940,459 downwards.
GTTGGCTCATGCGCTTCTAATCAGGACTCATTAAATTATATCCCATCGAGTGTGCCAAAAAACTATTGATGTTTAATTTTGCAAGTAATCACCAACAATGGGAAATTCCAAGAATGTGGGACGTGACTCTTGAAATAACCTCTAGATTTTAAAGAAGCTAGTTCTTCTCTATGTGTTTTGAGGTAAAGGGAAGAAGAAACAAGATTATAAAGAAATACTTAAAAATACTAAGGCGATCTGCCATAATTCTATCCACACAAATACAACAATGATTAAACTTGCAGAATTCATTAGTAATGTTAAAGAGCATGAAGCATGATTAACATCCACAACATATATATCGGATTAATCAAAGGCTCATATAGAAAGTAAGAAACAAGAATAAGAAACAGATCAAAATTGCACAGAACACCACTCTCTATTCATTGTTTGATAGGACAACAAAGTACAGATGCAAAGATTTGCACAAAATACAACATTCAATCCCTGAGGAGAGGCACCTATTAAGGCAAGAAAATGCTTCTATTCTAGCTGCTAAAACTCTCTGATATCTTCAAAACTCCTATCATGGACTGATCCTACATATATAGTGTCAAAAACCTTCGAAGATCTCCAAAACTGACAAAATAATAACGACCTGACAACCGATTTCTCTAATTAACTAACTCTTCTTTTATTCGACTCCCTCATTACAAATCTTTTGGAGAATCTTGACACCCTATTCATCTGTGTCGTTATAACCAAATATTGTTAACTTCATGTAACTTAGAAAACATGCCTTTGCTGACTATTATATTATAGATTCTTCTACTTTTCTGGGCCGACACCTGTCTATAACAACCAATGGCACAATAGAGAAAACTCTTAAAACCAAGGCTCATAACAAAATGCACCATTAAGACACATGGCGTCTTCCACTTCATTCACCAAAGGACACATGACGGGATGGCGCTCCTTCTATTAAAACTTTACCAAAAGGCTCCTTAAATGAGCGCCCTATTGACAAGTGGCACTTTCTGCTAAATTCTTTTATAAGAGTCAGGCCCTCCATGGTGGGACACATGGCATCTTTTCACAATGCCTCAAACTTTATCAAAAGAGGATTCTTAAAGTAATCGCCAGGCTAACATGTGGCAACCTCAACAAAGACTCATGATATATTAACAGCCGCTAAGGATTTTTCCTTTATACTTTCCTTTGAAACAACTAGAGACCCTTGATTCCACCACGTGTAGCCTTCGTGCAAGCCGGGAGAGTCTTTCGCTCTTCAAGTTTTCAAATGAGCATCGAGCTGACACTTGTCGCTATCCGTAGCCTCTTGGATCCTAACTCTTTTCTCCGTTCATACCTTTGACATGCTTTGAAATATTAATACCAAGCCAAATAATAATATCTATTAAAGATATATATTCAAAACATGGAGTTTTAACTCTACACACTACTAGGGTTGAACAAAACTAGGGGCAACACAAATTCTTCTATCTAAACTTCTACTCTCTCAATGCTAGTAATGAGGTTTTTCCATCTCCACAGCAATAACATGTTTTCAACATGTAACCTAGTGGAGTTTGCATGGTGTAAGATTATATGACTCCTCTAATGTATCAATCAATGAATGTGCAACCAACTTATCCAATCATGCCTGGATATCAAGCAAACATTCAAATGAAAAATCAACCTGGTTCAAAGGTCCCACCCATGGGGCTTATATTTTTAGTAGTATCAACTTCTCAAAACCCCTTCTCAGGGACTTATCTAGAATACTTAAAAGAACCTCTCAATTTCAATATTTACAATGTTTTGTTATTGTGTACACTCCTTGATCTACCAAAATTCAAGGGAGAGTAAGCCCAAACTCACACATTGGTGCAGGAGCACCTAACAAATCATGTTTTTTGTTTGTAATAAGGTCAAACTGACCAATGTTGTTTCTTTTTCAGTTGTTGTTTTTCAGTTTGTAACCGACCGGTTGAGAAACGGTTGGCCTCCCACAGCAGTGAGTTAAAAAGCATAACAGAAGGAACATTCAGATTGGTTCTGTTTTGTGTCCTATTGTGTGTTTATTTCTGGAAGTATGTATGAATTGTGCTGAAGAACAATAAAGGTCCGTTCCGTCCCCTTTTGTGTTTTCTTGTTCTTAAGATTCAAGGATTTTGTAATTGTGCTTAGTAGATTCCCTTTTCTTGTAGTCTGTTGCAAAATGGTTCACTGAAGCATTCCACCGGTACGGTTCCTGTCAAGATCGGTGGAATGGCTTCGTTGTACAAGTATTCATTTTTGTTTTCTATTTTGTTTCCTTGTTCGGCGGTGCAGAGGACCAAATTGGAGCGTTTTACACAGTAGATGGCCTAGCATCTCCATGTGCTAGGGTTTGGTTGGAGAGTGAATGAGTCATAGAAATAGCAGAGGAGTTAAAGTTGTTGGTGAAACAAGGGCCATCGGCAAAATATTCCTCTCAGAGCGATAAGGATAGTCTGGCTGAGTGCGGGAAGACTCTTGGTGTATCGGCTTAATAACACCGCAGTTCGCCGAAGAGAGGTTCAAGCTGTTGAATGGAAGTCGCGGTCTAAAGATTCATATCAGGATGATAAGGTCATCGGGTAGATAACTTGGCGTTGGACCGACAGTATTGGTCTTACCGATCCAAGCATATCAGAGTGATAAGGGATAAGTGATATCGACGAAGATCCATCGGGAGAAATCGGCTAGCGGCAAGAGATCTTAAGGTTTGGCCGATAGCATTTGTCTAGCCGATGAGTGATCGGAGTGACTAACGTATCAGAGACACAAAAAAGGAAGTTCTCTGAAGGTTGAAGTCACGCCGAAGAGTGGTTGGTCAATCGGTGTATCGGCGAAGCAAATTCTAACGTGGCCGATAGTAATTGTCTTGCCAACAGGCAAGAAGCGTAGAGTCACCCATCGAGAAGAGTTGAGATGTCGGAGTGACAAGTTCAAAGACGACCGATGGTGATTTTCTTGCCGATAGGCAAAGAGTGTTGAACCTCACATCGGAGTGGCTAAGACTTCAGAGAGATAAGTTGTAAAGTGGCCGAAAAAAAAAAAAAAGTTTCTATTCTCTGAGACTAGAAATGGTTCCAAAAGGTTCAAGAGTTCAAAAGTTCAATATTTGATCAATTGTCCGTTCTCGCATTGCGCTCCTCATCACACATCAAAGTGTACATTATGGCTATAAGGGAACTCCTCCCCTAGGATGGAGTTGTAACGTGAATATTTCCAAAGACCCTTGAAGGAACTACCCTAGATTGGTATTATCACCTTCCTGAGGTCTCCATACATTCCTTCTAGTAGCTTATTGGTGAATTTATCATAGCCTTTAATATGAATAATCATTTGAGGAAAGGAATTTGAGACTTCTTAAGTATGAAATAGGACACAAATGAATCTATGGTACACTTTGTTAGACATTGGAGGCAAGTCCTCTATTCATAGAATAGTGCCTTGAACATGGATCATTGAGAACTTCAAGACATCTTCTTACACACCCTCAATAAGGACACAAGAGAGGAAATTCAAAAGTTGCCTTATAGTCCTATGGAGAAGCTTTAGAAAGTGCATTAAAATTTGATTAGGCATTATTGACAATGGGAGAAGAGTTTATGGTACAAATGGAAGACTCGTTACTTCTTAAGCTAATGATAACAATGGAAATGACCTTTCTACTATTAAAATCTTGTAAGAACAATCACAATGCAACAACAAATAGGGTAACTGACACACCTCCTACAAAAAATAATTATCAAGATGGGAATCGTTGCCTCAACACAAGAAGTAAGAATGTCAACATTATTAAATATCCATAGAACAACATAAAGTTTTACCATAAATTGCAAAGAAACTTTTAGTCAAGTAACAATATTCAAGGATCGTATCATTAGCCCTATGAACCTAACATATACTGCTTGTTTCATAAAGTAAAGAGGCATGATATGAAGGCATGCTATAATTATAACAAAACTATCTCAAAGCTCTCCGATGAGAAACGATAAAAAAAAATGATTGCACTCCTACGTTAATAAGATAAAGAGCATAAACCAAATAATCAACAACAAAATCACCAACTTGTTCTTGACAATACACGCTAAGTCACATTGAGTTAGACAGAGATTAGGAAATTTGTGTTACCCATGAACCAGATCATCCAAACCTCACTCCTAGTGATTCAAATTTTTCTCACATGCTAGACCTTCTCAAAAGTTCTCCTACTTATAAGAATGCTCTCCTCAATGCCTTAGATTTAGGCCATCTAGTTCAAACTATTCCAAACAAAAATCATTCTTCTTCCACATTCAATTTTGAAAAGTTACCTGAAGATGGTGTTAGAACATAATGTTATTAGGGGTCATACTCTTATAACATTTATATAATGTTCTAATATAAGGTTATAAAACCTTATATTATAAAGCATATAGCATTTAATAATTAATAATATAATAACTATTAGATTATTAATTATTTAAAAATGGTTGTTTGAATGGGTGTGACTAATACCCTTTCAGGTATTCAGCCACCCCTTCTCCTTTATTTAAGGAGGTTCTCTCTCATTTGAGAGGGAGTGAATTTGGAGTTTTATAGTGAATTATATCACTATGCTTAGAAGGTATTATTGGCCATGTGGAAGTATGCAGAGGAGTATATCCCCAGGTTCAATCTATTTCTTAATAGACTATTTTTGTAAGTGTTTTAATAAAATGATGTTTTATGGGGGTTTTTACTTGAAATGATTTTTCCCATGTATATCTTGTGTAATGTGTTAAATCTATGCTTATCTAATTCTCTTTTATATTTTGTATGGAATGATTAGTATCCTAAGATCTTAATTTCTAACAGATGATGGCATAAGTAAACAAGGTGATCCTGCTCTTTGCTTACAAGTCCAAGTTTACAATCATCACATTAAACGTATCATGATTGATGATGGGGGCACAATTAACATGGTCTTTTTTTCTCTCCTTCAAATGATGGGTTACGACAAATCTCATATTACTTGAAACACTAGCACCCTCATGGTACATGATAATCTCAACATTCATGCCATTGATAAAATTAGTCTTCATATTACCATGGGTCCCAAAGCCATACCTACAAAATTCTGTCATAAATGAAGAAGCTAGTTACAACATGAATCTAGGAAGACCTTGGATTCATAGGATGGGGCCCATCCCCTCCACATTATTTCAAGAGATACATTTCCTCCACATGGACCAAATCCACATCATCAAAGGGGACCTTGATCCTTTTAGCATTTATAGAATTGAACATGCCAAAAAGAATGAAGATTTAGCCAAAACTACCAACAACCTGAGAATTAATTTTTTTAAAAAATTAAAGATATCCAAACAAGTCACAAACATTGCTAAGGCTTCAAAATCTATAGGGGAAGCGATGACAAGAGAGTTCCCCTTTGATCCCCACTCAACAAAATCTTATGCTCCATTCAACCTAGCATCCATTCCTATCGAGCCAGATATGAGCATCCATATGGTTGAGATCACTACTAAACAAAAGGAAGAAGAAATAAAACCCATGTGGGAACTAGTCCAGAGTCATAAAAAATGTTCAAGCACCAATACTAGTTACCCCTTAGAAGTTTGAAGAAGCCCACAAGTTTTCACTCAATGAAACTATTGAAACAAACATTGGAATACTAAAAGAACAAAAAAAAAGCTAGGGGCCAAGTTATCAAACGATGAAATATGTAAGTACATAAATCTTCTCAATGAGTTCAAAGACATTTTTATAGAAATGACAAATTAAAGAAGGGTCATTCCCAAACCATTTGAAGTTAGATACCTTGTGCTTAGAATTGATAACTTAATTGACAAAAGAACCGATGAAGGCCAAAAATTTAGACCGAATTAAAAAGGATCATATATGGTTAAAGCATTGGTGACTACACTTATCTTTTGTGTACCACAGAAGGTGAAGAATCCAGTGAAAGGGTTAACACCGTTCATTTGAAAAAGTATTATATCTAAAAATCAAAAAAAAAAATCAAAATAATTTTGAAAATCTAAAAAAAAAACATAATTAAAAAAAAAGAAGAAAAATATGCATTTAATTCTATCCAGATTGCATTTGTTAGTGGTTTGCTCTTGTTCAATTTTTATCTTAATAAGGATTCATGTAAAGTTGCTCGTATAGGTTGTCCCTACTAAGCCTTAGATTCTCAAAAAATGTTATTATCATTCCCCTTTACATTCCCAGTAATTTCAAATAAAGTCAAACTTTAAGCTTTATATTAATCCGAATCTTAACCATCATCTAGTCAAGTCTAAGCAAAGAAAGTTTTCAAACCTACAGTGTCTAATAGAAGCTAATAGGAATATCTCCCCTAATCCTCCTTAATAAGAGGCAATTCTTAGGATTTGGTTATCCTTTTGGTGGCACTTGGCCCCTTACTCACCTAGCCAAAAATATTATATACTTTTATAAATAATCAAGTGATCCATGCTCTGGGGTACATCGGTTCAACATGTTGCTAACTTTCCATCTTTCCTTGAATTTGTTTGCACTTCTTCTATCTCAAAAGACTTCATATATGTTCATGAGATTCATAATGACCATATTCCTTACATGAGATATGATAGCGAGGTATCTAGTGAGGGTGATACTCCACCTTGTTTGACTCCATGTGATGCTACTTTGCTTAATGATGATGATGTTATTGAAGGGCACATATTATTATTGATTTCATCTCTAGTTCATGCACAATTTCATAGGTTGGGAGCACACATTTTTCCAAGAAACACAGATTTCATAAGACTCATATCCTTCATGTTATTGTTAGTTTACTTGTTTCTACTTTGATGTACACGTACACTTAATTTTGCCAAAAAAATGAAAACTCGGCATAAAATTTGTAAAAGTGATTTTTTTAAAATTAGATCAAAAACTATAAAAATATTTGCAAACATAAGATAAATGTTTGCCCCTAGGTTTTTCTATTTCTTCTATGAGTGAATATTATTAAGTCTTGATGTAATGTGTGTGCCGATGTTTGTTGTTTGTTTCTTTGCACCATATGCATCATATAACAGCTATGTCCATTGTAGTACATCCAATAATGTCTTATTTTGTTGGAGCTATTTCTTTGGTTGCTATCAAATCCATGAAGGTGTTTTCCTCTTTTCATTTATGCTCCAACACACTAAGAGATTATTGGACACTATACTAAACATAAAGGTTATATGATGCGTTTGGTGGAAAGAAACAATGAACATCGACATACATGTTATAACAAGACTTTATAATATTCATTCATGGAAGAAATGCAAAATCGTAACCAAATATTTATCTTATGTTTTGAAAAAAATATTTTTATTTTAAATTATTTAAATTTCTTTAATATATTTTTGTTATTTGATTATTATTTCTTTTTATTTTATTATTTGGAAGTCATTTTGTTTTTCATTTTTATATAAAAAGTTATATTTCTTATTATAAAATATATTTTGGTTTTTTTTTTTAACTTTAATGTAAAACTATTAACATTTATAGATTTAGATTTAGATTTTCTTGTTTTTTTGAATTATTTGGAAAAAGAAATTATATATATATATATGAAAAATATGATTATTAAACTTTAGAATTTAGAATTGACATTGGTTATTTTATTTTATTTATAGTTATATTATTTAAAATTTTATATAATTTTTAAGATTTTAAATTTAAGTTGGTTATTTATATTTATCTATTTTATATATTTTTGAAATTTCATATAATTTTCAAGTTTATTTAGTCACTTATTCATTTTAATATTTTTGTGTAATTATTTCTTTATTATTTTGAACAATTAAAGATATATTTATTTATTTTTAAACCAATTAATAAATATTTATTTTCAACGTCCAGGGTACATATAATTAATTCTTCTTCATTAAGGAATAATATACTTATATAATAAATGTCACTTTAAGAATTTGAATTTGAATCTCTATAATAAAATTTCTAAAAGTTAATCAATTAAACTCAACCCCTTTAACAATAAAAGACAAATTTATATTCATTACACTTTTTTATTAAAAGGTAAAGTGGGTTTTTAGAAGGCCCAAACCCTTTAAAAAAAAGCAAAATATAAACTATACTGGCACTCGTACAATTGTAGAAAATAATAAATTGGGACCAACAACTAAGTCATGTTGAAACCATGCTAAAATCTAACAACAAATTACACAAAAGTAACAACAAAAGACAACACAACGAAACTCAACCTAAGGTGAAGAAAGATCATTAAATAAATTGGGACCAACAACTAAGTCATGTTGAAACCATGCTAAAATCTAACAACAAATTACACAAAAGTAACAACAAAAGACAACACAACGAAACTCAACCTAAGGTGAAGAAAGATCATTAAAGTATTCACAATATTTCATTCCTCTCTCAGGAATTCCAAATGATCATCCACCACCTCCATATCCAAATCACCCAATGCTTTCTCCTCCCTTCTTTGACTTCTCATTCTTTTACTAGGTCCAGCTTTGTGAAGATTATCTTTCCTTTTAAGCATACTTTCTTGGAGCATAGCAATAGTAGCAGTTGAGTTCTTAATTGCAATCCTACTAAGATGGATAACCTTATTCAATGTGCCATTCAAGACTTCTTGGCTTCTTTCTATCTATAACATTTTAGTTTTCAATTCATCATATTCCCCTTTGATATCACAAGAATACCCCATCATGTTACATTAATCCTTGTTAAAGTGACCCTTAACTTGGGATTGGGGTTGGTCCATGTTGGCTTGTTGGTGCAACAAGTCCATTCTTATTTTGCTTCTTTCATTTTTTCATAAACCATTTGAAAATGTTGTGTGGATGATTGTAGTTGTTCACAAGGGAATCCAACTTGTTTCGAAAATCCTTGATTGAGACATATTTCTCCATGCTAACACCCAACAGTTCCAAATTCTCCCGTCCTTTCTTTGTTTGTCATCTTTTTGAGAATCCAAGATTTTTCCTTCCTTAGAGAACCTTTGAGTTATTCTCTTTACCCTTTTGAGCACTCTCACCAACATCATAAAACTATTTTTTTCTATCCACTAGTCCCTTTGGCCTCAGTTCCCATATCATCTAGCCCAACATTATCAGAGCCCTTCAGAGCATCATTATCATTGCCCTTATTGTCTTCCAAACCCACTTTGTTTTTATCCTTTCTACTCCTAGACTCAAGCCTCATATAATAAGTATACTCCGAGTGAATTTTAGAGACTATAGATTTAGGGACTGCCTCCCTTGTAAGGAACAATTCTAGAAGGCTCGAAAGGGCTTGCTTCAAGCTAGGCTAACTCAACAACAATAACCTTCGAGGTAAATTGAGGAACCATTGCTTTGATCTTACACTTGATAAAGCAAGTAAATCAAACCTTGGTGGATTAGGACCTCCACCTTGTTCAACCAAACATCCACAATCGAGTATTCCAAAAACATTAACAAGTAGAAACGGAGACACCAATTTTTTGTGCCTAAAATGGTTCAACAAGGTGAAGTGATAAGAGAATACATATTTATACCTACCATTTAGAGTATATTAATATTAATGTATTTGATTAATTTGGTGCAAACCTCATTCCATAGCCTAAGAGGTATCCATCTTGAAATTTGACTAGTTTCTCCCTTCCTCTTAAGAAAGCCTTGATTTCTTCTCTTTAAGAATTCTTGGCCTTATAAATCTTCAAGCCTTCCATGACCATACTAATGGTCCCCAATATGCTCTCTTCGAACACCTCAAAATACACTCCCCTCATAGTGATTTTTCTAGCCTTACAAGACTTAGCAAACTCCATCAAGAGGATTGGATCATGGTCGTTGATTCTTTCCATAAACTAGGTAAGGCTGCCTCTATGAAAGATGTGTCATATCCTAGCTTCATGCCTTATTCCTTCTCAAGACAAGGGTTCAATCCACAATCTTTAACCTCCCATAATGTCTCAAATATCCCAAGTCCTCATAAAACACTTATAGTCCACTCCAGGATGCCCTTGACTAATTCTAAAACCTTGAGTGTAACTGTAAAAGGCCCTCTCCCGTCTCCTATAAAATGCCTAATTAAAATCACAACCTATGGAAGTATGAGTGACCTTAATTTAGATTTGACATTTCAAATGCTTGGGATTATGTCTTATGATATCACCCTAATCTAGTTGATCCGAAGACTTCTTAGCAATGATTAATTGCCTATGGAATAAGCCAAAGCTCTTTTTATTCGCATAAATACAAACAAAAGGGGGAGGAAAAATAGGAACCCATCTATCTTTAACACACATAATAGAAAAGTAAGCAAGAGAGGAATGGTTACATTGTGGCCTCATCTCTTAGACATTGGATACTGTCGCTAGGCAAGAAATTCTCCTTGACCCATTTATTGAACCTATGACCATAAACACCTTTATTGGCCAACCTATCAGCCATCTTGTTACTTTCTTTGTAGATGTGGCAATGTGTAACTTCCCTAAAGGCCTTCATAACATCCATCACATCTTCTATTATTTGTTTGATGGTCCAGTTAGGGGGCATTTCCTTTCTAATACATTTGATTATGTTCAAAGAGTCCCCCTCAATGTAAAGATGAGAGATCTTCATACCTTTAGCTGGTCGGATACCCTAAAAGGCAACACTAGCTTCTACAAAGTGGTTAGTTTGAATTCCCATACTACCCACATAGGCAACCACTAACCCACCCTTACTATCCCTTACAATACCTTCACCCCCAACCATACTTCGATTGCCTTTTAAGGCACCATCAAAGTTCAACTTGAGCCAACTAGGAGGCAACCTAGCCCATCTAATTAGATTCCTATCAAATTTTTTGGTAACCTTTGCAATTCCTAAATTAATTGATAATCCCCAATTAGTAGCAATCCTAGGCTCAAACCTAAGTGAATGTCAAAGTTATCCCTTATTTTTACCACAAATAAATTTTCAATGATACCATTAATAAAAAAATTCCCACTCTACAAAGGCTCTACTTCTTGCTCAACACTCATTTCGGTCCCCTTCCATAAGAGGTTTTTGCATTTGATCAAGTTATTCTAGAACTTGGAGCCAACTGGAAATGAATCATTAGATAGGAAATTGATAGCTTCAACATTAGTCAAATATGTCATTCTCAAAATCTCAATCCTTTGATTATTTTCTTTAAAAAGTCTTCACCCAATTTTAGCTAGAAGAGCTTTGTTGAGGAGTCTTAATCTTCTTAATCCAAGACCGCTCTAATTCTTGGGAAGGCAAACCCATCCCAAAAGACCAAGGCAAACTTTATGATGTAATTTTGGAAAGCTAAGGTTTAATCTTAACTTATTGGTGGATTTAGCTTGTTGTGCCCAATCATATTTGACCCCAAGAGAATTTTCTACACAAGATTAACAAGTCCAAATTATTGGCAACAATTGACATTTAAATTTTTATGTTTGATTTATATTTTTAATCTTATAGTTTTGTATTTTTTTTTAATTCTAGTAATGTGATCATTAAAATTTTGAATTCAATATGGTTAATAAGTTTTAATTATTATTATGTTTATATATTTTCACATCTTATATAATTTTTATGTGTATTTGATAGTTTATTTATTTTAGTTATTTTTGTGTAACTATTTATCATTTTGACTAATAATTTGATTATAATGATATTAGTTAAAAAGAAATTTTGATTATATTTAAATGTTTAGTTTTAATTTAAATTTTTAGTATTTGTAAAGAAATTAAAACATGCTTTACATATATATCTTAAAATAATTAATTAAATCACGATGACTAATAAATTTAACTAGGATAATGAGCTAGATATAATAAATGTTTAAAACTAAATGGAAAAATTAAATAAATTTAAATACCATAGTTAGTTGGATTTCAAAGATGGGAAAGTGAAGTTGAAGATGCTATGGATTGACCTGCCACGGTACTAGATTTTTAGAACTCATCAGAAAGTTATCTTAAAATCAACCAACTAATTGTGTTTCACACTAGTTCACATGTTTCACACTAGTTCACCTACGTGAGTGCAAACCTAATTTGTATGATTGTAGCTCTAAACTTGATGCATTGGTATGAACTATAAGTCATGGGACTAAATTGGCAAAAATAGACTATCAAGATACACTCACCTTAATCTTCGAATATATGGATCTTGGTAAGGACTACCAATGTTTAGGTACACCCTTGAGAATTTACTAAATTGTAAGGGTTGTGTTCTCCTCAAACTCCTAGTTGGATTGATTCAATGGCTTTAGAATAAAGCTTAAGGATAGCAAGCAAGTGTGCAATTGACTTAGGTCATGTATGTTGATGCAATGCTCTAATAATATTGCTATGGTATCCTCATAAATGCTCTATGATAATGATTTTCATTAACTCCTAAGTTTTTCATTAAGGGGTAAAAGTCAGTTTTGAAAGGACATGAAAACTTTTTACCTAGGCAAGGCAACGGCAAACAAATAGCCACCTACAACCAAGTTGTCATGCACAACAACCCACTAGTACAAGTGTCAATCAAAATTTGAAAGGTTCTGGAACCTTCAACAACAAGGGCTTCAACCAACAACAACTGAACACTAGCCAAGTTGCAACCAAGCAACCTAGGTAGACCACACCAAACCTAGACCAGGGACCTAGATAACCCCAGGCCCCATCCTAGCACTCCAAGCACCATGCCTCGAGTGTGGGGCTCATTGACTCCTAAGTTGTCCTTGGTTACTCCTAGATGATTCCAAAAAGAATGAATGAATGTCCTTAAATATAAAATAGCACACAAATCAATAGAAATGTGTGTTAAGTTGGCTCACAATGACTAGTGAAAAAGTTAGAAAGGTGTAAATTTGAATTTTAAATTGTAGAAATGGATGTTTAAATTTACGAGTACAAAAATGAACTAGATCAAGTTTGCACCCATGGATCTAACTCGGTGTGATGAATGAGGTATATAGGGATCAAGACCAATCTCTAGGAATGAGTGATAATGGGATCAAGATGTGACACCATGAGCCAAATTCACACAAGAATATACCACTTGTAGACTAGTTACTTGCATTTAGAACACTAATAGAATTTGGACTAAAGAAGTTAATGAATTGGTAACATACTATAAAAGATTTGAAATGCCCACCAAGTTTTTTCAACATCTCCTTAACCTTCTGAAACACCTTGTAAATATTCATATGCCCTAAATTCTAAATCAATGAAGGATTTAAATTACTAGTAAATCGTTGCAAGTCTAAAATAAAAATGAATAAGCTAAAATGAAGGATTCGTTGTCTATGGAGGGAGAACGGAAGCATGGGAATGAGGGAGTATTGCAAACACAAGCTTTGGCAATCAAATATGTTGGGAATTAAGGTGTCTGAACCTTTGCAAATTCCTAATGTTATATTTATTTATCCCATGTTGAGTTGGCATAGTTGGCACCTTGTGTACATGTAGCAGGCTAAATTTTGGTGACTTTGGCAGCTGTGTTTCCCTTTGAATAATTAATGGGAGTTTAGGGGCAGTGCCCCCAAAACGGAGTCAAGGGGTGGAGCCCCTTGCGGGGTCCAGGGGCAACGCCCCTAGCGCGCTCCCTATCGCGGTACAAGGCAGGGTCAAGGGGCAGCGCCTCCGAAACCTCAAACGACTTTTATTTAATGACAAATGTCAGTGAGTATCTTTGCACGAGAGAAAGGCATCTTTGGGCAGTCAAGGGAGGTTATGACAAGTTGTAAGACGAATAAGATATTTTTAGTCAGTGTATAACATATTCTCTTATAGCTGTAAGTGCTGTCAGTTATGATGGATTCTATGACAGTTGTAAGGTGCGTAAGAGCATCTGTCATAGCCTATTTTGGGACAAGGTGCCCACATTGGGATGGGATGTTTGACAAGTGTCCTTAGGCATAGGTTTTGGGGCATGAGTCCAAGATGGACGCCTATCTCTAGAAGGTTCCATATTTGCCTTGTAAACTCTATAAAAATAGGTGCTTGGATGAGAGATAAGTAGTTTTTGTACATGTACTGTTATGCTGCTGGAATATCTCCAGATTCGACATTCGAAGACTGTTGAAAGAGCATTGGCTCTGAAACTGTATTGTAATCTGTTATTGTTTACTGTAATACATTTGAGCTGTGTTTTGGAGTGGGGTTTTTCACCCGTAAGGGTTTTCCCCACGTATATCTTGTCTCTCTCTCTTCTGTCTACTTTATGTGTGTGTGTATTGCTGCAATATCTATGTTAGATGTTCTATGTTGTTGTAGTTGTAAGAATTAAAATTGAATTTACATACATCTCTCCTCATTAGATTAGTGTAGGAAGCGATTTCCGCACACCTAGCTTCCTTTCAAAATAAACAATGAAAGCTGGTAAGAGGCAAAAAAAAACACCATAACATGATATGTAAAAAGATCAAAAAATGTGTGTTTCACTACAACTCCATGAAAAAGTGTCACATATTTTGATGAAGCAAATGTTGCAGAGCAAAAAACAAAGGAGTTTTGGGCATTTATATGAGTGTCAAGTTTGACTAGGGGCAATTACAAATTTGTCAATTTTAAAAAGCAATGGCTCTATAACTGTCATGGTGATTATAAACCATTACTCTGCTTAAAGAAAGAGTTTTATCTACATTTGGAAATGGTCTATGACATTTTGAATTCTACACTTTTCAACTTCCTAATATCTTTATATATACATCGTAGATACAAATTAGCATAAAAGGAAGCATCTAAGTGATATGTAGTTGTAATTTCCAATTTTATAGTGAGTGTTATGGCGTAAAATGTTTACCCTTGTTAGTCAAGACCTATTTTAACACCTTTTTGAACATTAAACGTTAAATCTCAATCTCGATGAATAAACCCGACAAAATAAACTTTAGGATTGGTCTAAGCCCACCTTAAAAGACACTCCCCAGAGTTTGTGGGGCTAAAGGACCAGGGCGCTAGATGGTTACTTTAGCCCTATTTTTGTGGTGTCGGCTTAGAACCTCCTTAGCTTGTCCATGTCGGTCCCATTTGATTTTATTCATTGTTGGTGAGCAGGGATGCATATATAAAGGAGTTTTACAATTCATTTTACACCTAGATGGACAAGAGAAGATTGAATTTGCTTACATGATAGATCTGTTGCAAGTATGGGCCTAACTGGTGTTGTCATTGATGTCAACATACTCCTGTTGCATCAATGATAAGGATTGGATGAGCTGTGAGCTGAGGATATTGAGAAAATTAGTCTCAATCAGGAACAGTGAAGAACAGTGCTGACAGTAAGGCAAAAGTCCAAGATAGGATGAGGATCAGAGGATGCGGATTAAAGGGTTTGTAGATATGTGTCTTAAGGTGGTCCAGTAGAGATTTCAGAGGTCCACATGAAGATCTGAAGAAGGTGTGGCCGCTCAAGTAAAACCGGTTCCGGTAGGTGTTCAGAGATGACAGAGTGATACAGACAGGTCCGGTGAGATCCGAAATTGCATTGTCCTGTTCTGTGGATTTGAGGGTGTGTTGAGGAAGTCTTTGTGGAGTGTCAACTAGATTGGTTCGTGGTTTGAATGTCCGCAAGCATCTATTCCTTTGTGACAGTAATGACAGACTGTGTTCTTGAGGTTCCGGATGAAGGGGAGATGGATTTCAGTAAGCAAATGAAGTATGGATGTTCTTGGTGATTCAGGCAAGCTTGTGGAGGTCTTTGAATCGTGTCCAGTTCGTGTTGGTGGTCTGCATTGAAGTTGGAGCTCGGATTGAAGAATAACTTCTGGATGATGGTGTTCTTTCTGAGACTGGCCGACCGGATGAGTTACACATCCTGCGGATGTTCTTGTTGATGTTTGCCGACTTAGATGATCATTCCTAAGTTGATGTCTTCTATAAATAAGGGATTGCGAAGTCATTTCAAAGTTGTCCTTGTTGAGATGAGTGTGTGGTAGCAAGGAGGAGAGTGAAAGGCAGAGCAGAAGTATTGGGCTTGAATGGAACTAATTCAAGCATGGTGAAGATGCTATTCTCTAGTTCATGTATGTGATACTTATTTCTTTGTAGACAATGTGTCTCTTGTAGGCAGTGAGCCTCTTGTGAGCAGTGTGCTCGGGCAATAAGCCCTAATTGGCATGTGTCATTTTGTTCTTTCTATTCTTCTAACAGAGAATACAATCTTGGGTTAATCACCCTGTGTTTTTTCCCTTAACCAGGTTTTCCACGTCAAAATCTTGGTGTCTCATGTGTTGATGTGTTTCTGCTCTTAATTTGTTGCATTGTGTTTCCTTGAGTGATTTATTATTATACTGTTGAATTGCAAAGTGGAGTTAAGCGTTTAATTGGAAGAAAGTTTTGCACAACTGATTCACCCCCCCCTCTCAGTTGTGTGCCCTAAGTCTAACAAGATCTCCTATGCTCAAGTGCTCCTCATGCTTGGAATTGCTATATGCTTGTGGATGTTATGATGCTCATTTGCAAGTCTTGAAGGAAGTTCAAGCTATCTTTATCTATCTATTTGTTGGTGCATGATCTTGAGTTATCTACTCGAACTAGGGTTTCACACATTGTTGTAATCTTTATTATTTCCATTCATACTTCCATCATATATTGTTGATCTTGCCTCTGCCCTCCTAGGGCACACACTCTTGGATCACTAATCATCAATGAAGTGGAGGTGGAAACACCAACACGGGGTTTGACTAAGGCAAGCCCCTAAACATAGCACAATTGTTTCCTCTTTACTTGTGTGCAGGTCGAAGTAATAGATTTCAGAAGATAAGATCTGGGAAGGAGGAGGTTTTGCAGGTACATGACAGGCAAAGCTCGAACATTCTGCAAAACCCTAATTAAGGCCTATGGCACCCAGTGCCATGGTACTTCTTTGCTCTTGAACTCAAATCCAAGTTCTTCTCCGTCTCTTGATTTTTGTTGTACTTTCAGAATCTCTGTATCTATTTCCGACAATCGTCTATTTGTAAATCTTGGTCAATTAGGGTTTCATCTTTTGCCTTAGTTTGGTTGGTTAGTTTTGGTTGAATTTGACACCCTTTTATACAACAAAGGGAGAAAATGCCTATAGTTTGGCTCTCCTTCATGGGTAGAAGCCAAGCTCGGTTTGTGTTTCAATGTTAAGTGGAAGAGGGTTTTGACCTAGTTTAACCCTTTAGACTAAGTCTCTCTTTTCCACCCTAACAATGAGCAATTAAAATTATGGATAGGTTTTGACTTAATAGAGAAGTGTGTGAGTTAGTGATTGATCTTAGGTGCAGAGCAGTGTTTGTTCTTGCTTGTATTTCCAAGAGGCTTAAGAGTGTAATAAACTTAGAAATAGTGGATGAGCAGGTAAATGCACCTTACTCCTACTAAAGTTTTCTCTCAGAATTGATGTTCTCCAAGGTAAATCTTTGTGTCTTCCACTCTTGTGTCATTGGTTATTGCTTCTTCTTGTTCAATGGTTTAGTTGAATGTTGCAATACTTCAATTCCTCTTATTAAATCTTTAATTGGCAAACTATAATATGAATATCCATCTTAGTTTATAGATTAGGTGGAATCCAAGAGGTTAAATGTATATTGAATTAAATCAATCCATATTTAGTTGTATCCGTAGGTGGAATGTTGTGAATAATCCTGCAAGTTGGTGCCCACAGGAAGATTATGTGGGAAAGATTTGTTGCCATTTCAAAGAGAAATTGAATCTCATAGTTGAAACAAAGAGTTTAGATACATGGCAAATAATGCAAAACCTCTTGATAGAGAAACATGGTCCCTCGAGCTAGAAGTTGATGTAATAAGCATATCCAAGTCAATAGATATGTTGAAGAGATCATGGAGGCTCTCATGGAGAAGTAGTGCACATTGGAAGACACCAAGAGCAAGGGGAAAGCTCAATCCAAATTAGAAGAACGAAATTCCATAGCGAAACAAATCTACCAAGACACCTCAATTCAAGGTCGAAGCAAAGACAAGAATTATGTCATTTGAAGAAGAGGTAAATGTGGAAAAACTTGATCATTAGTTGGCACAATTGGAGGTATATTTTGGTATGTATACTCTTAGCATAGAGTAGAAGATTACCTTTCCTATATTAAGAATGGCAAACCAAGCTTTAACTTGGCTCAAAAGTCACATGCATTCCTTGGTTTTGAGGAAACAAGCTCCAATTAGTTAATGGGAACAGTTTTAAATTTTGATTAAAAACAATTGTATCCAATATGCTATAGAGGGGAAAAATCTACGGAGTGGCAAATTTTGAAATAGAAAGGACATAGTGTGCAAGAATACACTAGTGAGTTTCAAAGAAGGATTCTCCAAATGGAAATGTACAAGATGAGGAGGTTTGATGAGGGTCATCGGAGGCCTCTATAGCCATCTTTGGAGGCATGTATTGCTCTCCAAACCCCAAGACATTGTTGAGGCATGCTCATTACCTCAAGGCAATCCGAATGGAAAAGGATGTGCAAGATGAGGAAGTTTTGATGAAATTCATCAGAGACCTTCATAGTCGTCTTCAAAGGCCTATATTACTCTCCAAGCCCTAGGACATCATTGAGGCATGCTGACATGCTCATTACCTCAAGGCAAATGGTCCACCTTCCTCTTCAAAGGCCCAAGGAGCAACCAAGACTGAGAAGGTGAATGCCACAAGTTTAAAATATGTGAGTCATTGCAACCATTGTGATGTCAACAACCATACAAATGCAACCTAATCAAAGCCACATCTCGAGAAGTGTCCACATCAAAATGGTAAGGTAGGTCAAAAAATCACTATGCCTACCTTAGTGAAGAAATTGATTCTAGTTCAAAGATTTATTCCAAGTTATCTTGCACAACAAAGTAGGTTAGTTTTCATATTCATGCACAAGAGTAAAATTAGAATATATAATTGTTTACCATTAAATTTGAAGTCAAGAATGTTAAAGTGGATGCACTTTTTTATACATGTTCCCACGCTAACCTTATTTGTCAAGAGTTGGTTGAGAATCTCAATTTAGAAAGCGTTCAACACTCCAAGCCATATGTTTTTGGGTTGGAGTTGGATCGAGAAAGGTGATGATTTGTCAATTTCTAGGCAATGTAGATTGAAGTTTGGTTTTAATCAAAATTTTATTTAAGTGTTGATAGATGTCTCATTGGGTTTGTGGAATTGTTTTTGTCAACCCCTACATGTTTGAAAGTTGAGTATAGAGTTGTTTTTTATAGACCCTACATTTTCAAAGGAAGTGTTTTTAACTTCATTTTGCATGCCCATAAGGGCAAATCTAAGCAATTTCAAGCCCATAATCTTCAAGCAAGGAGGATGCTCAACAAAAGCACCAAGATCATTTCCCTTGAATGGAGGAAAAAGATTGTTGATACAACTCCATCTAGTTCAAACACTACGACAATTCAAGCATCTTTGAATAGTTGGAGGCAAATAATTTCAAGCTCTTAATTAGAGTGGTGCAAGGTTCAATAGTAGCCATGTCATTCGTTGAGGGGGTCATCCCTCCTTTTTTGAGTCTTCATAGCCCTTGGAGACCAAAAGCCTTCATATTTGGTAGGTGGGTGTGATTTGTAAGGTCAAAAAATGTTTTTGTTTCACAACAACTCCATGACAAAGTGGATTGCAACTTTTGATGAAGGAAACAAGTGGTGCAAGGTATAAAACAAAGAATTTTCGTGCATCTAAATAAAATTATCAATTCCAACAAGGGGCGATTACATGATCACCAATTCAAAAAAGCAATTGTTTTGCTTAAAGCTATGTTTTGTCCCTTCTCTGGAAACAACCTTTAGTGTTTCGAGTTCTACACTCCTCAACATCCTCATGCCTTTTCATCTTGTGTTTAGGCTTGTAAAAGCATAAATAGACATTGTAAATGCAAATTAGAATAAGGGGGGAGTATCTAAGTGATGAGTAGTTACAATTTTCAGTTTCATAATGAGCAATTAGGGTTGTGAATAGGTTGTGACAGAATAGAGAGAGAAGTGTGTGAGCTAGTGATTGATCTTGGGGGCAAAACATTATTTGTTCTTGCTTGTATCCCTGAGAGACCTAAGATTGTAATCAGATTGGAGTTAATGGACATAGAGGACATTGTACCTCTCTCTTGCTACAATTTTCTCCCAATGTTCCAATTATCTAGGGTAAATCCTCATGTCTTCAATTCTTGTGTTGTTGTTTCTTGTTCCTTCTTATTCAATTGAATGTTGCAATACTTCAATTCCCCTTATTAAATCCATAAGTCACAAACTATAATATAGAATATCCATCTTAGCTTACAAATCATACCAAATGATTAGGAGACTAGTAATGGACGCTATCAAGGATAAGCCTACTTGGTCTAACATATCCCTTTAATATCGGATGCAAAGAAACTCCAAAGTCGAGGATCTCTTGGTTTTCCAATCCTACTACAACTCATGGCAACAAGTGAATTGCCTTTTTAAACCTATTATAACCAAATGAAGCTTTTGCCCTTCTATAAAGTAATATTGATTAGTATAAAATCTATGCTTTGACAAAACCATGGTCTTGATTACTCGTTTTTGTATCATGAAGGAGAAAAATAGATCTATCAAAGTTCAAGCATTTGAAATTTGAATAGAGGAACATGGAAGAAAGCATGACAAGAAGTACAAACTACAAACTCATTAATGAAGAGATATATGAAACATTACCTAATTTTTTTAACAATATACAAGATGATATGATAGCATGCACCACAAATAATCAATGAAAGTCTAGTACTAACCTAATAAACTCCATGTGGGATAGTGAAAGGTGCAACAAATAGAAACATAGCATTCTAAAATTCAAATGGAAACTAGAAATAGTTCCTAAAATGAAACTCTTATCATGGCAATTGCTCCTTAATAGACTTTAGCCAATATCTTATTCTGTAAAATGAATTTGGTGCCTACTAACATTTGCCTTTAAAGTGTTGAGCATATTGCCTTTGGGAGTGTGATTTTCCAAAAGAAAGTTGGGTGGTTGTCATTTGTGATATATTTAAGATTAATATGACTATTGGTTTGAGGCCAGATCATTCATAGGATGTAATGATTACTAAAACATTTAGTTATACATGACAAAATGTTTAAACAAGTATTAGGATGGAAACCAAGAGGCGTGAATTAAGTTTGGTACTAATCTCCAATTTACTAACGTAATGGAAGTGGAAGCATCTATGGTATAGGGAGGAAGCCTAGTGATATGACTACATTGTTGGGTGTGTTTCTCAATATTATATTATATATACACACACTTAATCATTGTTATCTACCCTTTACAACTATTCAACTTGTCTTACTTTTACTTTATTTCTATGAAACCACTTGCATATAGATTATAGTTAACTCAGTTAAATTTTAAATTACGTGGGATGCACAGAACATTTCCTCCCTACTTAAAAGAAATTGTCTTCATTTTCTATGAGATTTGGAAACTTCTTTGGGAAAGTTGATGCAAAGAACCGTTTGATTTGAGTTGGTGGATTTCTTTTGTAGCCGACAAGGTATGTAGTGGATTTCCCCTTGCAATTGGTATGGGTCTGAACATCAAGCAAAGTATCTTTAGCCAATGACTTGAAATCGAGAATAGTAGCCTTAGGATGAGTGATAGACATCTCCTCCAATAAATGATGGCTCATTGAACTTGAGTTTCCTCTTGATGACATCGAGGATGCATAGCTAAGATAGGAGATCAAGTCAAAAAGCATTAGGTCCAACTACTTCATGGTGTAAGGTTTGTATCTAATGGGCTTCATCTTGTAATGTTGTTAGTTGTGGAACCTTTGTTTATCCAAGGGAAGCCAAATACAATCACCAACTTGAAAGATATGGTGAACTTGATGTTAACCATGAAGTGCCTTGAACTTGCCTTGATTATTAAAGAATGTCATGAATTTGTGTGCAACTTAGCCAAATTTTGCACAAACATAGAAGTTTTGCCTTGCTCACTTTGCTTGTTGGACATATCTCGAGTTGTAGGAGCAAACAAATTTTCATAAGGTGCCAAGGGTTAGAAACTATAACAAACTTCAAGGGGTATTCCTTATAAAAACATGACTAGTTAGGTTGTAGTTATGTTGAATACTATGCAAATAGGTGTCTTGTTGCCTATTCTTCTGATGTAAAATGCGATGAGCATGGACTGAAGTCTGATTAACAACCTAACCCTACCCATCAATCTAAGATGAAAGGAAGCAGAGCAGTAGAATTGACAACCCAAAAGCTTCCACAATAATCGCCAAAGTGACTCGAAGCATGAGTCACGATCTAAAATGATAATGAGTGACTACCTAAAATTGTTCCAACATGTTTGAAGAACAAGTTTGCAACCTATGGAGCATCAACCATCTTGGAGCATGGAATAAAGATAGCCAATTTGGAAAACTAGGAAACAAGAGCAAATATGCAATTATTTTGTAGTTTAGTGTTGGGAAAACCACTAATGTAAGTCCATGGAAATGAATTTCCATAGTCAAGAAAGTATTGATAATAGTTGATAAACTTGATACAATCAAAGCTTTCAGTTCGAAGGCTTAAATTGACTACAAATACAGTGAGAAAAGTAATCCTCGACCTACTTCTACATGAAAAGCCAATATAAATACCATAGAAGATAATGCAAGGCCATTGGACACCAAAATGTCCACTATAGGAGGATGAGTGACTTTCCTTTAACAAAAGTTAGCAAGAAGGGCAAGTGGGAACACAAAGTTGAGTGAACTCATCCCGAAACTGTAGTCAAGGAAAGGTGTTTGTTTCAACACCGTTAAATGTTGTAAATATTGAAAAATGGGGCCAAATTGAGTATCTATGGAGTAGACAGATTTCCACTTATCGTATGTTGCACTTTGGGTATCCATAATGCTAGGTACTCAAAAAGGACCAAAACTAATAAGATCTGCCAGTTTGTGGGCTATAACCCTCTTATATTTTACCATCAAATAAAATTGTTGAATGTAAAATGGCCACTTTAAATGCCAATGTTCTCGAATCTTAGATTGTGAGTTTAAAAACCAAAGGGAATGGTGATCAATATGCAGAATAACCTTCGTACTACGAATATAATAATGCTACTGCTTGCAGGCTTAGACCAAGGCATAGAATTCTTTGCCATGTGTGTTGTAATTGAGCTTGGCTTGCAACAATGTTTCAGAATGTTATGCCTGTAGATGTCCTCCCGACTTAAGTACCCCACCTATGGCATATAGGGAAGTGTTGGATCAAGCTCAAATGGTTGCAACTTGTTGCGATTCAAAGAGAGCAAGCACTAGAGCAGACCAAAAATTGAGGACGTCCCATGTAGTTAGAAAGTTAACTTTAGTCCATATGCAAGTGGGCTGAGAGAAATATAATAAAAGTAAGACACCTTTATAGGTAGCTAGATATATAGTAGTTGACAGCTGGGATGGATGTAAGGGGTGGGTAACAGTGAATAAAAAGTTGGACAGCTGAAACAGCTGTAAAAGTGTAGATAACAATGAATTAAAAAGTAATAAAATATCAAATAATTTGACACACTGAAAAAAACACCACCTACTTGAAGTAAATAAACAGCTAGAACTGCTGATAATAAAATTATCAAATAATTTGACACACTGAAAAAAACCCCACCTACTTGAAGTAAATAAACAGCTAGAACTGCTGGAAAGGGTAGATAGCAATGAATTAAAACGTGGATGGACAGCTGGAACAGCTGTAAAGGGTAGATAAAAATAAATAAAAGTACGTAGATATCTAGGAACATTAAATGACACTGTAAAATTTTTTAGCCTATATATACAGAGTTCTCCTATATAAATATTCACTAAGAAACACACCCAGCAATATTGTAATATCACCTAGACATTGTTGCAATGTCGTAATCCCTTCACTCTTTTGAGGAAGGGACATCAACCACCTAAAATAGCGCACCAGCTATTTCGAATGGACCCAGAATTCATAGCTCAATTGGACAATATGATGAAGAAAGCAGTTGGAGACGATGGTAGGGCGGTGGATGGGAAGCTGCTCAATCTTTTATCAAATAGACATGAAGTGTCCAATCTTCATGGAGCCACATGAGAAATATGTTAAATCTGTAGTGCACCAGCTATTTGGAATGGACCCAGAATTCATAGCTCAATTGGACAGTATGATTAAGAAAGCAGTTGGAGAGGATGGTAGGGTGGTGGATAGGAAGCTGCTCAATCTTTTATCAAATAGACATGAGGTGTCCAATCTTCATGGAGCCACATGAGAAATCTGTTAAATCTGTAAGGAAATTACAGAGATAATTAGAATCCTAGGACTAGAAGCATATACAGCCGTACAAATTAATAAACACAACAAAATTGTTGATCCAGCCACCAAGGCAGTTCAAGAGGCTTTCTTCTAATTGTATGCAAGGAGTCAGATGATGCGGAAGAGCTAAAACTGTAAAACACCTCAGTCAAAGATTGAAGTGGAAAAAATATTGTAGACAAGAAATAAAGCTTAGTTAGGAGCCAGACTGTGTAATAGATAAAATGCCTTCGTCAGAGATTTAAGTGGAAAGAAAATTATGGACAAATAGTAAAGCTTCCTTCCTTAGCTATTCAGTCTCATATGCCACTTATGGCATCCATGTTCTTAGTTGCTCTTAGTTGTCTTATTTGATCGCATTGTCACAAACTTTGTATTGAATTCTTGGACCACTTAGAAACTTTGTATTGAACTTTGTGTGAAGTACCGAGATGAATCCCATAATCCCTAGAATGTTCAGTCCAAACTATTTTCCAACAACACAAAAAATGAGGAAGTTATGCCTCGTGGAGTGCGAGGAATAGGCCTAGTTGTTTTTATGCCTTAATTGTTTTTCTACTCTCTATTTTTGCAAGTCAAGAAAACAATCTGAAACTACATGCTAAATAGGTTTTCCAGTCCAAAGTTCAAGTAACTACCTTTTCAATTTGATTGACTTCAAGATACAGTGAACATGGCTCACATTTTTTATGTTGCAGAAACATAATCTCCATCTTGACTCTGAAGAGGCAAGAAAAGAGTATGCCGGTTTCCTTTGGAAAGGATAAAATAAAACTAGAACTAGAAGAATCCCATAAAGCCTCCCCTTGTCAACCCCCTCACCTGAGAAAAACTAAAAGGAATAGTGATAGTGTTAGGTTGCTCTCTTAAAGGGTCTCAGACTCTCATCTTCTTAATTCCAAGATAATGATTGCAAGGAAGAAAGTGAGATTGTCATGTGATTGGGTGAATCCCAGGACAAACAACATTAGAATGAAGAATCAAAAGCAGCTTATGGCCAGCTTTTATCATTAGTTCCCTCTGTTTTCATGGGGACAGGTCTTAATTTCCTTCTGCCGGCCTTCAGAGTCCCATCCTTACTTTCTCTCCTCAATCAGCACTGTCTTGCAATATCCTATTTTGAGATTTTACAGATTTTTTTGTTGCTTATAAACCCTATCTTAATTGTGCTTCCTCCTTCCTCCAAGAGGAGGAGAAAAAAATGAATGTACTAACTAGGAAACTCAAACAGATAGCAGGAGACAATGAGGACAGGTCCAGCAAGAAATAATAATACTTAAGGCCTTTAAGGTAAATATCCTCAGGCAGTTGAATATTGACTGCAATAGTCATAATGAATATGAGGTGAATCCAACGATAAAACAGCTGAAAGAGAGTTACTATTACCAGGAAACAATGGCATCTGCTGGAAGATTAAAACCTGTGCAATCAATTTGCAGATTTAAGCATCTCCACCAACAAGGGCTTGGCGTTCAAGCAGTGGAATCTTATTCCCATTCTGAAAATTTTACTTAGAAATTCCACATTAAGGAGATATGACTCTGTCCTAATTGTTTATATTTTTTTCTATAGGGTTTGTTGGCCCATAAAACGCACAAAGGAGCTGTAAAATGCAAATATTGACCTTATCTTGTTAACAACTGAAATAAGTACAGAACTAATAAAATGTCAGGTCCAGGCTCCAAAACTCCAGTTGAATTTGCTGTGTATCCTAACATTTTGTATACTATTCTGATCAAATAAAATCAGATTTGTTTCCCAAGCAAAAAATGCAGTTACTGGTATATCATGCAAAATCTGCAAACTATCATGTAGATATGGGATTGGCAAGGCCCAGTTTATTCCCAAGCTTGGTCATGAGCTAGAAACCCAAGCGGTACAAAATTTGAACAGTATGTATGGTAAAGTGGAAACATCCTGTCCAAGGGATTTTCCTGTAATGGTAAATGGGGCATTCTAAGTGTATGATCCAGGTTCAAAATCCTTGCACCATATTAGGCAACTCATAACTCTAGCGGACATGTGGCAAGGTTGTGGTACAAATCTTAAGATTGTGGTTCAAGCTTACCCCACACGACATCTAATACAGCTTATAACCTCACCCAACATTTACCAAGATAGTTAAAAAAACCCTGACAAAGTCCCTCTTGTTCTCACAAGATATGATCTCATATGCCCAGAAGGCATGCTGGCTAGACTGTGACCAACAAAATGACCTTTTACATTTTATACAAACAATCAACAAGCAGAGATCAACTAATAACAAAGCATGAAGTTAATAAATGTTCAGAAAAGCCACCAAGTATAAATGTATTTGAGATCTGAGAAGAATTACCAACAAGCAATGCACCCAACCTTTGGAGGAACCAAGTCAGTTTTACAGAAATAGTTTATTCGTTAAGCTCTGTCACTGTCAATTAAAAAGAGAAACATGGAAATTACAGTTGCTACATGATCCCAAGACTATGCGTAGTAGCAGACAAAAAACTCGTCTTGACCTGTGATCCGAATTGGATCTAGAAGTAAAGTTCATCCTCAAGGGGAAAGACATTTCAGCATGTTGCAAGGCCTAAAACTATATTTCTATGTTAAATGGGGAAAACTATATTTCTATGTTACAAGGGGACATGTCCCCATGGAAAATCCTGTCATTCCTGTCCCAAGAATGTTTTGGGCACATGGGAATGGCTAGGAAACGTCTGCAGGACCATCCCCAATCTGGAAAATAAAGAAGGATGTCCCGGAAACTCAAGGAATTGGGCAGGGGACGGCTGACCATCCTCCCCATGGCCCAGAACTCAGAAAATTAAAATTTATTTTAAAAAAAAAAAAACTACAATAAAAAAATGTTTTTTTGTGTCTTTGTTTCAGGTGGCTATCATGTACATTTTCTGCTGCTGAGTATTATACGTTAAATGATAAAGTGCTTTTCATACGTCGATGGTAGCAAAATAAAAATGAGGACAAATCTTAAGAGATAGACATACTCTATAGCTAAATTACATAAATAATCTTGTTTCCATAGGGATATTCAAGTTGTTAACTCACACAGCTATGAAGAATTTGCTGTGGAAAATAGGAAAGCTATTTATCAAGGAAAATTAGCTTGGAGGCAGCAAGAAGTTCAGTGCAAAAATACCATATAATTGAATGCAAACTGGTTCTTTTACCAGATTGTATTTCATACAGGTGCATAGTCACATTTTTTCTGAAAACTAATTGTGCAACTAAAACAGATAAATCATTGATTTGTACGGTATCTTATCATGTCAGTTTATTAAGTTTCCTCTTTAGAGAAATTGATTTACCTAACAAAATGATTTAGATCTTTGTCTTGTAACTCTTGTTAATCAAGAATTTAACTGTTTAGACACCCTTCATATCACACAGACTTCTGTAGGCGAAAATATGGTGTATTAGTCCTTGATCAGTCCTTCAGTGGAAGTTACTTAATTTTGCACGTTAATCTCCATCTTGAGAAGTAACTATCTATGGCCTTTGCTTTGTTATCAGTTTATTGAGATGATGAAGAAAATGCAAATTATGGTAAGCATAGCAGCAAAAATCTTTTGGTAAAAAAATCGGCAAACCAAAAGTATAAGATTTTTTTCAAAAAATCAGGATTTAAATGGGAAAATTTTGGATTTAAAAAAAAATGTAAAAAAACATAGGAAAAAGGAGAAAAACCTGCTATTTTTAAAATTTAAAGGCATTTCAATAGCATACAGATATGAAGAACAAATATACTTGAAAGTTTAGCCAATCAATCGTAGAATATAGATTTTTGTCATTTATGTTTATATCGCTGATTACATAGCCAATGATTCTTCATGCTACGAAGAGAGCTACACTAGAAGGCTGCAGGTCCTGATGACGAAGCTCTTGGGTCAGAGTCTCTCCTAAGTCGTTCAACCAAATCACTATCATAGTTGGCCTCTGTTAGGATATCAAGATCCCGAGAATCAAGGACACCATCATTTGCAATCCTAAGATGGGAAATACTTGTCTAAATGTTTAATTGTCTATGGTGTATTGGAATAGATGAGCATAACAAGCACTTTCCAAATAGAACTCTTCAAATGTTATAGTAGAAACTCTTTAAAATAACCACAAGACTAATGCTACATGTTCGAATGTTCAATTTTCTTTGTACTTCCAGAGCTACAACTTATCAATTTATGTACACATAAAAATGATAAATATATACTTTATTTTTTTTAAAATTTAAAATTTGAAAAACATATCTAAATAAATACAATCCAATACAAAATGACATGCCATATATTTTTTATATAATTATATTTAATTAAGGAAAACATTTTTATTCTATAAATCTTTAAAATTATCATTAATATTGGAATGTCGGTCAAACGGTGCAGTGGTCATTTATTACAATTCACATCTAATTCAATATTTGCATGCTTATTTGTCGACTATTCTAGCAGACACTTTTGTAAAAAAAATCGTAAAAAATTGAATGAAGGATTTTGTCTATAAATCTGTACACTAGCCTTCCCATCTCGTGAAGCCACAAACCCTACGACAATCATTGTCAATCTTCCAAATGGATTTGTAAATATGTGTCCTCACGAAGCAGCCATCAGAAGTAAAAAAAAGGTGAAAAACCGTGGGTATAAACCCTACTGCGAACAAAAAATTAGGCATTCTAAACGTGTAATAATCATTGAAATTTGTCAAACCCGCGATTTAATCATGACTGAATGCTAAAAAATCGGGAAAATTTTGTAGAAATCAGTCAAAACTGGCAATCAACAAGTTTTTGGCGAAAATGCTTTTTTTTTTGGTGGGGTGGGGGGGGGGGAGAGGGAGAGGGGGATCGAGGATTTGGAAGTTTCGCAATTAATTGTGGTTTTGGCGATTTTTTGACGATTTATGTTTCTTTGATGGTAAGTACTTTTCTTTGTCAATGTCACCATATTAATATAATAATATGTGCACATTGACAGTGAAAGCAATGAAATTTTGTTAATTTGTGTGTCGACTCTCATGTGAATTCTCAATTCAGCTCTGATGTTATGTAATACAGTTCTATATGTATATGATGAATGCGTTATATATAAATAATTGAATTTTCCTATATTTTTTAATTGTCATCCCTTGCTATCCCAGAAATGGGTCCCGTCGTCCCCTATTGTCCCCATCCCTGTCCCAGAAACTACAAAGGATGCACTACTATCAAAGCTCCAAGAAGAGAAAGAAGAATCTACAAAGAAGAGTGGACCAGCCCCTTTCTCAAAAAGAACAAACTATTGGAAAGGTATGCAGGAGAATCCAAGATGAAGTTTTGTTCAATGATTTAAAATTTAATCATTCCACTTGCAAGTTTGAAATGTATACCAAGACTATAAGCTCCAAATTGCTTGCAAGGATGGGATATGATGGAAGAGAACTTGACAAGGATGGCCGAGGAATACTTCAACCCATCATAGTGAAGAAAAGATCACCATTTGAGGGCCTTGGTTATGGAAGTACGGAGATTGAAGAAAACTCTAACGTGTCTTCACTATGCACAAATCAAGGACAGCCTATGAGACATTAAAATTCCTCTAATATTGTTTTTGTAAGCCTCAAGATGATTGTAAGATGTCTCCAAAGAAAGAGCCGCATCTAAGCAAGAAGAGGAAAGCAAAACTCCACTTCAAGAGGTCAAAGAAGAAGAGAATAAATGGGGAGATTGCACTCCAACTACTTCACCACTAGCCAAGCCTAAGGAGGAGGTAAAAGAGCATGTGGGTAAACAAGGTAAAGAGTCCATCTTTTGCTTCAGTTGTAAGAAAAATGGACAGGTTGCACAAGATTGTAAATTTCTTGTTCCTTTTGTGGAATAAGAAGCCAATGTAGAATGATCTGCAAAGCTAACACCGCTAAGGAACATATGTTCTTTAGCAAGTATGGGAAAAGAAGAAGCCACTCACCAAGACAAAGAGAAAAGAAATGCCAAGACACATTCAAGGAAGGTAACAAGCAAATTGATTTGAGTATGTGTAAGGCTAACAATTATTGTTCTCATTGAAAGGTTGGAAGACATTGGGATGGCAAGTGTTGGAGGCTACATCCCAAGCTTCACCCAAAGCAAGGCCAAAGTGAGAAAGAACAGCTACTTGGGCCAGAGAAGAATCGCAAAGCACCAAGCAACAAGAAGGAGCAACCTTCTCATGACTCTACACCATCAATGTTTGGTAAGCAGGTGTCTTATGATGCTTGGATAGAGCACTTGCTGAATTTGCATCAGAGATAAGAGAGTGTTGTTGTCATATGTATGGGCATATGGTAGTATCCCAAGGTTCTCTTGTAGATTGGGTTTGTGTTTGAGGCTAACTCCACTCGGTTGTGCAAGAAAGGAGTAGAATTCACACACTAAGGGGTAAGTATGAGCAAGCAACTCCACTTGAGAGTAAGCAAGGACAAGAAAAAAAATGTATGAGGTAATGCAAGTTTCCAGCCCTCAGATTTCTTGAAGAGTTGTAAAAATTGCACATCCACTTGTTAATAGCAAGCTTGGTTAGTGTAGATGATGATTGCATGAGGGCATCTTTCTTTCTAGTAATGAATTCGTGAAAGAGCAACATGGGCAGCTTGTAGGAAATTATCATCGCATGTTGTAGCTATGTATGTGATTGTAAAAAAAAAAGTGCAGTTTTACTCCATTTGCATGAGCAAATAAAGTAGGAAGCATGTATGGGTGTCATGGGGCAGCACGATAACATAAGTAGAATATCGTAGCACATGTATACTTCTTGTTTGAGAGCATATACAGCACTAGCAAGTTCATTTGGAAGTTGGATGCATGTATTCTCCATTGTTGCATGAGGCTATGAGGTCTCTAGCAAGATTGACAATTTTGGTAACATTGGCAGCACTAATAGTATGTTGTGGGTGCTGTAAACATGTATACTCTTGGGATTGAGTATGGGCAGCACTATGAAGCATTTTGGGTGTTGTGGGCATGTACTTTTCCATTGATTGCATAGCATGGGCAGCACTACTAAGCATTTGTAGGTGTTGTAAAACATTTATGTTTCCTTCGGTTGAGCATGGGCAGCACTATGAGCACATTTTTGGGTGTTGTAAAAGGACATATTTTCATTCCATGGCAATGTAGACATTGTATCATGTAGCATGTCTCACTTGTTAAAAGAGGAAAACAATTTCCACTTGTACAGGCAAGTAAGGGAGGCACTTTGTGTATCATAGATGAACAAAAGGACAGCCAAGAACATAACAGTGATGTATATCATTATTGTACTGTGCACAAAATCTTGTCACAACTGTAGCACATGCACAGTTGTAGGATGAGAAGTCTTCCAAATTTTATTGTAAACATTGTAAAGATGTATGGCCTTCATTGCAAATAGAGGCAATAAAAAGGGCCACTTTATAATAGTTTCATAAGCATTGTAAAATGACCTTCATTGATAAGAAGGAGCATTCATGGCAGCAGAATATGTTGTAGCATGGCAATCACAGTAGCACATTCGTATGCATCACATTGAGTTGTAGAAGAAACAGTAACAGTAATCACTGTAGCATATGGAAAACATCACACAGAGTTGGAGAATCAGCATCAATAAAAGGCATGTACAAGAATTGTAAGCATGTCAATCTTCACATTACAAAATGTAAGTGGGACCACTGAATTGTGTGCAAGGAGTTTCCATTCGTAACCCATACAAGCCATTGTTGCTATTGCAGTTGCATCACAACAGGTTTTGTTGAGTTGTGTATGATCCAAATAAGATCTAGGAGTAAAGCTCATCCTTAAGGAGAAAGACACTTCAGCATGTTGTATGGTCAAAAACTATATTTATATGGCATCAAAAGTTCAATATGTTTACATATTAATGTTCCTCTCGAAAAGCTGTGCAATTTCAAAAAAAAGGCACCTTGTTTTGAGTCAGTATGCAAAAGTTATGGCCTCCGAAAGAAAGGTTAAAACTGTCAATGGTGACAGTTTCGCAATGTCACTGGTGGTTTCAAAAGCATTTCCTGTGGAAAGAGGCAGTTTCACCTAAGTTGGAAAAATATGCAGAACTTGAAATAAACTAGCGACCCTGTCCCTTCAGTTCCTCAGTGGGAGGATTTGTACATGCAAGGGGAGTCTTCCAGCACTCCATAAGAACTGATTTGGGAGTCCAAGCAGAAGGGAGGATGAGAATTGAATGTACTATCTTTGAGAAGTAGAAGCTGAAATAGAGATAGGCTTGACGGAGGTTGAGAAAACTCTTTGTACTTGTCTATATAGAGCAATTCACTCCAGTAGAGAGCAATTTCTCCTACCAACTACGTTTTTTCACCCCACATAAGAGTTTTCCCAGCTCAAATTATTGTATTGTGTTGCATTTTACATTTTAATACTACATTTCTTTGTGTAGCAGCATATTCTAATTCCTCCATTAATGATTGCCATTTTGATTCCAAGTTCAACAATAGTCTTATTATTTTGATTCCCTAGCTTCTAACCAGTTTTAAGGGGAAATTATGGATCAAACTGGAAAATGATCAACAAGATAATACACACACACACACACATATATATATAACCCTATAAAGTTTGCATTGTAGAGAAAAAAAACTTAGAAATCAGATTTGGGTGAGTATAAATTACAAGATACTCTTACAACACAGTTGACCAATAGATCTTAACAAACATGCCAATGTGAGGTTTTAATATCATTTCATGTTGACCCTGCAAAAGATACCAGAAACGAGCTAGTTTATGAACTAGGACCATTTTTGTTCTAAAGTTCATGTTCAGATAAAACTGATAAGTTCTGCTCTACATTATTTTGTTTCTTATAATATCTGATATTTATGAGAAGATGGGGGGCATTAAGGCACGCCAAAATAGCCAGGGTAGCACTTGTACCCCACAAGGAGGAAGATGTATTCCCTAGAAGTAAAAATATTGGAATTGTATTTGAAAGAGACAACCAATAGAATGGCTATGTGGCCTTTATATATTCATATACATATAAGGGGTTTGTAACCAATTTTATTCTACATATGCCTACTCTTTTCTTATTTGGAGAGTAGATAAACGCTCATTGCTTTGTTTGAACTTTAAAAGTATTTGGATTCTTGTGTAAGGTCATGTTATACATACAGACATCTGAAAGATCTTAAGTGTTATTGCTACTGAAAAATGTAATAAGTTTCGTGAAAGAGAAGCAAGTTATCCTAAGAAAGAGAGAAGAATGCATACAACAGCAAATGAACATAGCTTGGGGAAAAAACAGTATCGTAATGCATACAAATATGTGATATCCCGAATGGAATATTTTAATATATATCAAACCCAAGTTCACAATTTTAATAATTTTGCACAATTAAACATAAATATGAAATCTTTATTTATTGACAAATATAAACCTCAAAGAGATATTTCTTTAATTACAACTAAAAATTAATTAAGTCTGCACAATCCATGCTCCAACAAGGAGTAAAAATCAGATAATAAAATGTTTTCTCAATCCTGCCTCCTTGTCCTTGCATGGCCTCTCTTAAATAGAGTTTTCCTTCAAAAGACATAACTCTTCTCCATGACCCTTGAGAGGACTTATTTAAAATAATCTTTTAATTAATAATTATAAGTGACTTTTTATTTAATATTTTAACTTTACTTTATTATAGTTTCATAGTATTACTTAATTCTTTTATCATGAGACTCTTAATTAATTAATTATTATATTTATTTTAATCCCAATTCGAAAAAGGAAAATTACAGTCCGCCCTTCCCAAGATTACTTGTCCTCAAGCAATCACAAACTAGGATGCTCCAGAATTTCTTCTTCACTTGACGGAGTCTTTCTTGAAGATACCGAGATCCCAAATCAATCTTAGAAATACTCTGAATCTCTCTAATGATGCAATGTATTTTGTTATCTGCCTATTTGTTGCTAAGTCTTGTTGATGTGGTTTCTTAACAACTTTGTTTTTCTTGTCTTCAAACAGCTTTGCTTGACGATTCATATTGCTATGCAAAGCTTTCTGAGTCATACCCAACTCTACTAATTGCTCTCTCTGTAACTTCTAGAACCATTTTACCATTCTACTATGATATTATCACAAGTTGTAGAACTTGAACCAGGGGATGTCTCTGCCTATATTTCAAAGTGGGTTGTCCCAGTAGACAAATCTCTCTACATCCATTTCAAAAAGTGGGTTATCTGCAACCTAGTTTGAAAATTATTCATGTTATCAGATTGGAAATCAGTTTCCTATTCAGACCATTCACACTGGCCTAATTCTGAACAATTGTCTTCTAACTCCATTATTTTTTACTCCCAGTCAGCGTCGACATTCCCAAATTGTTTATCATTAGTTGCTGATCTAATAATTTCAGCAAATTCAAAACCAACAGTAGTAATTGTTGAAACCTCTTCTTCAACTTGTGGCTTTGATATGTTTACTTCCTCATACTCCACCTTATTTTCTGATTCTTCATCAAATTTCCCCAATTCTTTCTCTGATGTCATTGCTTTGCTCCGACACTTGTGTCTTGGCTCCCAAGATTCCTTGCATAAGAAGCAAAGATTTTCTCTTCTAAGTTTGTTTCGACTATTATCAGTCTTTCTTGCAATAGGAGAAATACCAACTGGTCTCCCGTGCTTCTTCAACTAAAGAAACCCGACCCTTCGCGAGGGTGATTAGCGAAGAATCTAATAACAACAATATGCCTCTGAGCTTGGTGTCACCTATACCTCCTGATCGATCTTTTCCCTAAAGGTACCTCCTAACTAGAAAGATCACTCTAACTAGTGGTATATCTGGTACTTGATAGCTGACAGATGCCTATACTGCATCGTACCCCTGGCCAAGGATTTCTAATAATTATCTGACACTATTGTGTCGTCAGCATTCACCCTTGCTCGCCATTGACATTATTTCATATGTTTCTTTTTGGTTACAGGTTTGGATGAAAATCATGTATAATCCACTTGACATACTTACAGATTCATAAGAGATACGGCATAAGAACATTTAGACAGAAAGGTATCCTTTAACTCAGTGACCGAAGTCAAATTTCTCAATGAGACTATAAATATATAAGTAGATGTAAGTGTGTGTGTATGTATATATATATATATAGGTATAAAGAAAAATACTTCTGCAAATTCAAAAGATTTGGTATTTGAAAGACACATACGGATTCAGGAGGTCGTTCATGAATCATACAATAGAAAATACAGAATGACAAAATTAATTGGTAATCTTGGTTAGCTACGGCTATCCAAAATAATGTATTTCTATCCATTGCATGATGAACTATGGTATAATGAAAGGAACTATTGTCTTGCCTGAAAAAGCTTTTACAAGTCGAGGCAGAGGAATATGTGACTGCAAAGACAAATCTTGATTGACGGACTGGTTCTTACGGCCGCTCCTATGATATTGATTCTTACTTGTGACAGAGTAAAAAAAGAAATGTAGCTCACGCACAAGAATTAGATGGTTCGGATTTCTGAGTTGCGGTGACGAGGACACTCAAAAGAATGCCAATCACTGTTCATAGAATAGCTTACTAATCCTACGAATGCTTTTGGAAAGAGGGTGTGAAAGCTTTTGGAAACAGGGTGCGAATGCTACTTCAAAAGATTGAGCAAAGAATGACGATGAAAAGGATGAATGCCAACAAATATAGGCATGCCCCCTCCTTCCCTCGTCCGCATACAAGAAGGAACATGGAGTGGAGGAGTTACACATCAAGACTCCAACTCGCACACCACCAAGCACTCCTCATGAGGTGAGCGAAATATATTTTATTTAATATACATAAGGAAAATAATTCTTACCAACTTGAAATATATACGTATATGTATGTGCCTTGGCCAAGGCTACAAGGATATAGTTGTCTAGACTTAGACTTAGGCAATATTGTTGTTTTTCGATTCTCGTAACCACACCTCTCTCTGTTGATATCCCATTTTCCTTGTCAATTGATTTATCCTGTAAACACTTCGACAATTAATGGAGGTTAAATCATTTCCTTGATACGAACATTAATATATATATTATATCCATGCATACATTCATTCTCACATATAAGTGAAAAATATTCGTATATAAAAGAAAATCATTCTCACATAATTATACACATTATCCAACGAATAAATTTCATATTCACATGAAAGCAGTTATAAACAACTAACAACATAACCAACGTTTCATTGTTCAGAAGAAGGGGATGTAACATGTTCCTTTGCTCACAATGCTGAGACATCCCATCCCATCCACGTCCCCCAAGAAACTACCTATCTAGAGGTGTTAAAGGGGGTGGTGCTAGTTATGACTGATGGAAATCCTAACAAGAGAAGGTGGGATAGATCTCCCCTTCTAGTCTGCCAAGGGACCCTAAAAATATCAAGAAGAATGATAAGGGAAGGGAGAATAATGATAAAACCAAGTGTCATTCAACTTTCCAGCATTCCAAAGTTCTCACTTTGACACAAGTCATCGCAACAATGGACACAAATTTCCTTCAATTTGTCCTTCAAAGAAGAATGCCAAATCCAAAGTTGATCCTTAATCTCTCTCAAGCCATGAATTCAATCAAAGGGTCGAGAAAGGCTACACCAATAATGCAATTAAGACTTGATGCAACTTGCAAAGAGATGTTAATAGAAACTGCCATTCTTCAAGTGAGTGTGAACCTAGAAGATGCTGGAATGAAAGACTTGAGATCCAGAGGTTTTGCTCAATCAAATAAACATGATTTATCAAATTTCCTTAAGAAAGCAATGCAATATAATAACACCCATTTCCAATAGATATTAGAAGAGAATGCCCGATTGCAGGTGGAGAAAGATGCTTTAGTGAAGTAGATTGATCAATTTTTTTTCTCATGTGAGCATCTCGATCTTCACTGCGGCTGAAATGCCTTTTTAATCTGAAGAAAGAGGAAAGTTCTTCAAAGTTAACAAGAGGATTGCATGTGGTGTAGCCTTCAAAGGATTTGCTTCTAACAAAATCCTAACTCAATGGAATCATTCAAATCTCTATGGGGTGCTATCCAATCAATACAAGAAAACATAAATGGGCTAATCTTTCTTAAGGACAAACATCACAACTTTTACAAATCATTAAATAGGCAAAAGGAGCTCAAGATGGTGGTTTATTTACCTATGCACCTATTTGAAAGATCTCAGTTGGGAATTGATCAATATGTGTTGGAATGGTTTCATGCCTTGCAATTTGGATGTGGAACTCTTAGAAAGGCTAACAACATCCTCTTCCTTTGTGTAAACTGGAGAATCAAGGTCACATCAATGATATTCAACATATTTTCAAATTTAATGGAATGACAAGAACTCCTAATCAAGAGCTTAGCAATCATTTCTCCAAAGCACATA
This sequence comes from Cunninghamia lanceolata, assembly GCA_027924645.1. Lineage (NCBI taxonomy): Eukaryota > Viridiplantae > Streptophyta > Pinopsida > Cupressales > Cupressaceae > Cunninghamia > Cunninghamia lanceolata. The sequence continues at coordinate 10,902,864 of BSBN01000987.1, read as the reverse complement.
AAGAGAAAGTGTTTTCTCAACTCAAAAACCATCTCAAAGGTATTCTAGAACATCCACCCAATGCAACTATTGATCAGTTTTTCATTGAGAGAGCCTATATTCTCTATTCCTACAAAAGTGACTTGGATTCAAGGACTGAAATATCCATGTTAAGATCACACCAAGCTGGTCTCCTCCTCATCTAGCAAGAGCACCACACAAATATTCTTCGCAGGTGGAGAAATTTTGTGTCCAATCTCTCTTCAGACAGGATCAAGGCTATTGTGGAATTAGATGAAATTGAACTTTATGATGGCATTGAAGGCATTTGAAACTTGGAGTGATCTATTTCTGTATTGAGTTTGGGTGGACCCCATCTCAACTTGGATTTATAATGTAATTACTCTAAGTGACTTTATTAAGTATAGGGTGATCCAACAATAGTGTGTCCTAGTTGTGGGAATGGGGCAAAAAAAAAGAGCCCAAAAGGTGCCAAAAATTCAAAACACTTTTGAATGAAAGCATTTTTTAATCATTAAATGTTTCATGACCTTTGATTCTTGAATGAAGGTGGGTACCTTCAAATGAAGGCCCTTTTTTTCATTTTTTTAATGTTTCATGTTCAAAATCCTTCATGGAAGGGACCATTTTAAGGTACCTTCATTAGAAGGTCTTAAGGATGCCATCCCATTGCTGCTCACAAAGTTTTTAGAGAAAATCTATGTTTTGAAGCAAGGGTTGGACCATCAAACAGAGCCACCGTGACATGAAATTTTGTAGGATTGTAGGCCTTGGAGTAAGCCTTTTGAAAATTATAATTTATAATATACTTTATATAATTATGATATTTTTCTCTTTTTTATAGTGAACATAGGTTTTCTACCAAACATAAGGGTCTCTATTCAACGCACGTGGAAATTTAAAAAAAAAAAACTAAAAAATATACACTCTATATCGATGTCCTTGTTTCAATTAAAAAAATTAATTTCGATATATACAAAAAAAAGTTATGCATTATGGAACAAAATCACTCTAAATTATAATTGACATGTATTAAAAATTATAATAATAAATAAAATATACAACAAAAAATTATGAAAAAATATGCATTCATTAGATATCAATGTTAGTGATTTGTGTTTAAGAAATTATAATTTTCTCTTATTTCTAATAAAGTTATGCATTATAGAATAAATGTCACTCATTAAAAATACTATAAAGCATAACCTTTAGGTGTTTAACCCCACTTGTGATCATCAACAAAAAGCGTACATTGGGACGGATATCCCTTGGAGAGCTAAGATTTTGATTGGTCAGCTTAGAACTAACTCTCATCAGCTCCGATGTGAAACGGGAAGGTGGAAGAGGCCTAAAGAAACTTGGGAAGAGAGAGTGTGTGATTTCTGCACTTCTAGGGTAGTGGAATTAGAAGAAACACTTTATTTTGGAGTGTGATGCTTACACGGACATCAGGGCAAAATATGCGGGCATCTTGACAGCAGCTTCTTGGCATGGTTTATTTATAGAGGGTCATTTGATAAAGTCAGAGAGCTCATTATATCTTTGAATAAAAGAAGAACTAAAAGGCAAAAGCAAATATGATTGGGCTGACCGTCTCATAGGCTATTTTTAGCCTTGTGGACATTAAAAGTTATTCTATTCTATTTAGAATCTACACACAAAATCTTAAAAATCACTAGTTCACATCATCTACAAATTCTTAACGATTTGCTTGCTATAAGTGACAAAAAGTGAAAATTTGGTTAAAAATGTTGATTTAAATGTCCCACTTAGGCCAAAAAGTGGGACAAATTGTTGAGGAATCACCCTATAATCACTTAAAGTTAATTTAAATGAATAAGTTAGGGTATTTGTTGATAGTTAGTTATGAATAAAAAGTACTTATAGGGTTAGTTGTGAGGCAATTACAAGTTAATTACTCTTATATAATAAATAGAGCCTCTAATTATAAATATCTTGGACTATCTAATGCAAAGAGGCTTTTGTGAAGCAAGTTTTGGTTTGTAATCAGACAATATTGAAAGATTAATAATTAATTACTTGAAGGTTTCTATGCCTTATTATTGTATCATCTTAAGCATTACTCCTACAAATTCTCTACAATATTTTTGCATAGTCCTTTGTTATTCGTTGAGATTGTGTTGAATGGTATATAAGGTCTTTTCTTCACTCTAGATCTCTACATTAATCAAGTGAGCTTCCTTTTTCAAATTTCTCTAAATTGGCATAAAAAAAGCTCTAACGCTACTTACTTAGAGGGTTTCATGCTATTTGTTTTCATTTCCCATCTGTGCCTGCATGATACGAAACATCAAATATCTTTTTAAAACCTCTTTAATTTCCATGTAAATATGTATATAAAAGGGCAAATCACATCATTGTACATATTCCACAGGTACCTAAATAAAGGGAAGCCTCCCCTGTCAATAGAGGGGGAACTACAATCTTGCACGCTACTCCTAACAAATTTTCCTTAACAAAATTTCAAGATAATAAGACCTAAGTACTGTTATAATGGCCGTCTACATGGTCATCCACAAGACAATCACATTAGACTTGTCCCTTTTCTCTTTGTCTTCATATTCTTTGGCTTCTATCCCATTTATTGGTTCGCACCCTATTGGTCCCAAATCCAGGTCCAATTTGGATTCTGGGTCGATCAAGCTTGGGATTCTGCCAACGCTACTTTTTGCCTATGGGTTTGCCCTAAATGAACCCGAGCGAACCCGAACTAAAATTTGCAATATTTTGTAGAACCCAAAACAAATCTACTAGATTTTGACAACTTTGTTTTAAAAAAATTGCTTTTTTGTTTATCATTTTAGGCCTTTGACTATTATTGACACAAACATGGTCATAGTCGACATGGGCTTGGCAGGTCTATCAAGCACATATGAGCTATGCATAAAACCTAAGGTGAAGGTCACCATTGAGCAGTTGGTGAGCCTCAACGAAGGCGCCTAGCCAAGTAGGCAGCCTTTTTCAGCCATGGTTGTATGCAAGCCCACCTACATCTTCTTAGATGAGATCTCCTTTGGCAGCAAATGTATTCTCACCTGCCATTAATTCAATGTGCTTCTACCATGGCTAGATAAACTTTAGGTTATATGGCTTCAAGGTTATGATTTTAGGTTAGATATTTAGGTTTTAGGTTTTAACTTCTAAAATATTAAAATTTGTATACTTGTCGGGAGGTTTTAGGTTTTAATTTTAAATTAAAATGTAGAACCCAAAACGAATCCACTAGATTTTGACAATTATTTTTTGCTTTTTTTTGCCTTTTTTTAATCATTTTAAGCTTTTGACTATTATTGACACAAACATAATCATAGTCAACACAATCTTGCAGATCTGTCAAGCACATATGAGCTATGCAAAAACCCTGAGGTGAAGGTCGCCATAATTGAACAGTTGATGAGCCCCAACAGCAGTGCCTGCCCAAGTGGGCAGCTCTTTTCTGCCATGGTTGTTCACAAGCCCACCCACATCTTCCTAGATGAGATCTCCTTGGACAATGAATGTATTCTCACCCACTATTATATCAATGTGCTTCTGTCATGGCCAGATAAACATTAGATTATATGGATTCAAAGTTATAATTTTAGGTTAGATATTTAGGCTTTAGTTTTAAATTAAAAATATTTATTAAAATTTATTACTTTATAAACTATTATTAATTATATTTAGGTTAGATTCAAATTTTAATATTATTAAATTTATTTATTTAAAAATATTTTTAAATTTATTTAACTTTCATATTTTTAAATCCATTTAAATTTTCATATTTTTAAATTTATTTAAATTTTCATATTTTTAAATTTATTTAAATTTTAATATTGTTAAATTTATTGTTTTTTACGATCATTTTGTGTATTATATGTAATGTTATGAGCTTCAGCTATCTAAACTTAATTTCTGTTTTTAGGCTAAAATATGTATATATTTAGGATTTTTATATGTTTTTTATATGGACAAACCCAACCCAAAAAAAAAAATTGTTGAATCCATGTACAAACCCGGAAACCCAAACTCGAACTGGCTACTTAGCTTCTATCTTTCTCTTATCTCTTTTCTAACTATCCATTTTGTCCCTGAGAGTTTCTTCTATGAAGTCCATTTTGACATGGTTTTACCTCTTATTGCTTGTTAAGGCATCCTGAGTCATTATTAATTGATCCAATTATGGCCCACTTTTGTTCTTCAGTTTTCCTTCTTCAAGGCAATCGCAATTATATCTTTGTCGGTTGGTTATTGGGGCTGTTTCTAAAACAAATAGCAAGAAATGAAACAGTCTAATAAATGCCTCCTTTTCCCTTCATTGCTTCTTTCTGTCAAAAACTTCAACGAGAGAGTTTGTATAGATTGAATATTCTGACTTCTGTGGAAGTTATTCAATATCCTTTGACATACAAATAACAAAATTACCCCTCTCTAATTGTAGACCATCATGCTTTCTCAAATGTTAGCATCGAGGAGCAGTGCAACTATGTTAGTTGTTTCGGAAAAAAATTTCCTCAGATACTTCTCCAATCAACTTCCACCCCATAACAGGACTAGGGGCTCAGCATATGCAAGCAAGAACAGCATAATCCTATGACTATCAGATCACTGGACTGGGTTGACTGTTTAGGATGGTGCACTACCAAGCAAAAGACTCAGGTTCAAGCTCCAATTGGTATGAACCCCAATTACCAAAGCATAAAAACTCGAGCTCCTAAATATCAAAAAAAGAATGGCATATCCTGTCAACCTACGCATCATTACTCATATGTGCGCTTCCCAATTTGTTCCACAATTACATCTTCTTCCAAAGTTTTGTCAACCTACACGTAATTATGTACACTTCAAAATAGTGATTTGTTGTAAAGTTAGAAATCTGACACATTTAATGTAATTGCTAAGTTCCCTAACTTGGAATCTCATTATTGGCTAATTTGTCAATGCCTACTTCTACTGGTACTTTGCATAAAATTTCATATGACATAAGATGTAAATGAAAAATTGAAATGCCTTGGAAAAATAGGATGAACCACTCTGTAAGCACCATAAAGACCCACTTAAGAAAAGCCTGAAAAGAAAAACAATCCTCCAGAAGTTATGAAATCCTGCCACAGCATTGGGATTGTTCTGACTATCTATCTGGCAATTAGCACTCTTTGCAGAAAGTAAACTGGAAGGAGTTTACCAGAGCTCATTTTAACACGTAATATAGTGAGTTGCCTTCTTCGTTCAATATAGTGAGACCTTTTGTTCTATGTGTTAATAAGTCCTGAATCTACAATCACTTCAATGCAACCTATAATGTTCATTACAAACAAATTCGAATGCCATCTCTTTCTTCTAAATGTGAACAACAAAATTGCCAAAAAAACATTTGAACATAAAATTGCCAGACATGGAGCATCAAAATATTTTCATATCTCCAATCCCCAAGTAACAAATGGACATTTTACTCTTGTCAAATAACTAACCAAAATTAGGAAATAGAATGCAATAACCGATTAAACAAAAGAATTACCAAAATAGAGCCAGACAGCCAGCACCAAGTACAGAAAGGGAACAAACCTTATGGTTCAACTTAAGTATCAATCAGTCGGACCCTTAAAATTAGTGACTTATTACTATAAGAAGCAAATCATATAGCATCCCATTTAAATAAAATATGTGTCACTATATAGGAAGGCAGAAAATTATGATATGTACTGTGTTACACTATAGTATAAAATCAAATGCCTGTACTGCAATATAAAGATTGTTTGCTTCAGAACCAAGTAAAAACAAATGCATATAAATTAACTGCAAAAGTTCAATTCCCTCCCTTTATTCCAATTAAACATAGTATGTACCGTTGCAATATAGCAGTGAAAAAAGGACTATAATCATCAACCTGAATTAAACTATGCAAACCTCTGTTTTATGTTTCTCTTTTCCCAAACAATAATATGGTAAAAACTGTACTCATGTCAAATGATGCTAGCACAACAAAATTACAAAAGTGGAAAATAGAAGAGAAGAAGACTGCAGGTATAAGCAGTACATGTAAAAGAAGTCTGTATAATTTATCAAACTAAAACACAGCATAACTTGCAAATGACATGAAGTGAATAATTATGTAATTAATCCCCCTTAGATGAATGGGGATACTCTTACTTAGCAGCTCTATATAATAATGTGTAGTCTTGATTCCCAGAAATATCACTGCACAAAGTTTAGAACTACCATACCTGTTCAGCTGATCACATTATTATAATACAGGCTAGTCCAGATTTTTATCTATTTGTATCTATATGTACTATTTATTTTCCTGAAGTCTTTAACTGTATTATTCTTGGGCTTCAGATGTCAAAAGAACGCTCGACTTCCGTAATAAACTCTGGCGCCTTCCTTCTTTCCAGTTTCTATTTTTTTCTGCTTTGATGTAGTGTCAGTAGTATCATCAGATCCATTGGTTTCGATATCCATTGGAAGTTTCATCTTTGCCAGTGACTCTGTAAATTGTTGCATGCTCTTCATATACATATCAACAATCTGTTGCTGCACAACAGTCTGATCAGGTTCAAGATTTATGCTCATAAGAGGTTTTGTAAATATTGGTTCTGAGCTCCTTTCAGTCATCCTAGTTTCAGTACTTGACCCCGTCCCTTCCTTGTCTGTATCTTCCTCGGAAGACAAAGTTCTCTGGTTGTCACCAGAGACATTCCCATTTGCGGATGTTGGAGTCTCTGAAGAACTTTCAAATGTCGGAACTGTAGCAGGTGATGAACCGTGTGAATGAGAAGACTCCCCCACTGAGCTGCTCTTCTGCTCCCCAAAATCAAGGAAATTGTGCTCTTCACTTAAACTTGTAGTTGTGGAGCTTAAAATTCCTGTGTGGGATGAATTTTCGCCATCAGTTGGGTTCCTGTAAGCAAACAGGTTAGTTTCCTGTGTTAGAGAAAGAGGATCTGCATGTTTCTCCTCTTCTGCATTCAGTGACATGTCATAATCATCCTCTGCAATGGGAGTTGCACCTAAATGTAAAAATGTCACTCCAGAAAATCCAGTCTGATCTGCTACCTGGAATTCACGTTTCGAATCATTCTCCATCTCTTTTTCATCAGATGCCATCTTGAAATATTCTGAAACCAACTGCTCATTCTCTCTTGCAATCTCCATGTCTGGAAATTCAATGCTACCATAATCAGTAGGTCTCAAATCCTCTGAGCTACGATCGAGCAGCACAACCTCTGAGCTTATTGACGCTGGAGAAAGTGCCAAATTGGTGCTAGCAAAGGAGTTGCCATGGCAATCAGAGGACGACGATCCACGGTACTGAAGAGTCAATCGAACAGTTCCAGCAGGGGAATGAAACAGGTCAGTGGAGGACAGTGCAAAATCTTGAGTCAATTTACCCTTTCCCACCACAGAAGATAGAGGAACCAAAGCAAACCCTAGTAGCTGATCTTCCAGATAACTTTTTGCCCGACTCAACATCCACATTTCACATTTCAGCACAGCATCAAGCTGAGTGATTTTTATTTGCAAGTTTTCGTCAAACTGGGGGTTTTTCCCACCGCATTGTACTACTGTGGTGGATAAAGTCTCGTCAGGGCTGCAAGTCAGGGAAAACTTTGCATACACGTCTTGATTATCGTAAATGCAGATATTATGAATGTTTCTGGCATGATGGACAAAAATATCCAGAATGCCTACAAAGACTACCCTGTTTCCCTCACCTTCTCCCATCCTTTCACTGCTAGCATCTAGGCCGTAAGGGTACCGTCCAGGAGTTGGGGAGTAAGAAGCCATTCCTAGGTTAAAAAGCAAAAAAAATCAAGGCCCAAACAAATAAATAAAACCCTCAAACACAAACCCCTTAAAAATTTTCCAACTCTTGAACTACATACAAAACCCTCAAACGGTCTAAAAATTGAATCTTTACCCTATACGTGCTAAAGTTATATCCAAAAGCGAAGAAAAATGAAAAAGCGAGGACATAATTTGAGAGAAAGGGACCGGATATACGCTATCTAGTACCAGAATCAAAGATTCAAGCTTTCAATCAACCAATTTGGGTAAATGGAAAGAGAAAAACTCACTTGGAGCGCGTCCGATTCGATCCGGAGGGGCAAAAGCCGAGCAGTGAAAGATTAGAAACAAGTGTGGAGAAGTGGTTGGTGGCTCCAAGAGTCAGGCATGTTACGCAGGCTTTCGCCATCGTCGTCTGCTCCACTGAGTAGAATAGGGGCCAGGGTCCCTCCCTGCCCGGCCCCACCAGCGGCGCCGCCTTCCCCTCTCACCTTGCTTTCAGACTATCCCATCTCCTTTGACCCCTTCACACGAAACGTGTCCTACAATCCACTCGCCGCATTCAAACATGCTGACTTGGAAACGGAACACATTTTCAATCTACAGTGGAGCAAAACTGTCTGTCGCACTCGCGCCATAGCTTTGCAAAACCCTGTAAACAACAATAAAATAAAGGAGGTAAGATAAGGTTAGGAAAACTTTCTCCAGTTGAATTTATTTGTTTACTCTCCACACCTATCTATACATATTCTAGATAGTGTATAGATAGGTAACATATGTTGATATGGATGGATCTTCTTTTCATGCATCCAATGCTCTTCAAATATAATATTAAGACTATCTACTAGGTTCTACTTATTGAGTTGAATTTATTTGTTTAATCTCCACACCTATCTATACACATTCTAGATGGTGTATAGATAGGTAACATATGTTGATATAGATGGAACTTCTTTTCATACATCCAATGCTCTTCAAATATAATATTAAGATTATATACTAGGTTCTACTCTTTGAGTTGAATTTATTTGTTTTTTCTCCACACCTATCTATACACATTCTAGAAGGTGTATAGATTGGTAACATATGTTGATATGGATTGTACTTCTTTTCATGCATCCAATGCTCTTCAAATAAGGGTAGCTCGGACTTTTGTTTTGAGTTTTATATTACTTCATGGGATGGGTGTTTAAAGTATATAGCCTTAATATATGATTTTGAATATGTTGGTATGGATTGAACTTCTTATCATACATCCAATGCTCTTCAAATATATTACTTGTGTAAGGGTAACTTGTATTTTTATTTTGGGTTTTATATTACTTTATGGGATGAGTGTTTAAAGTATATAGTCTTAATATATGATTTTGATTAGTTTGGTGTTTAGCTTCTACTTTTATTTTGGATTTTATATTACTTTATGGGATGGGTGTTTAAAGAATATACCTAGTCTTAATATATGATTTTGATTTGTTTGGTGTTTAGCTTCTACTTTTATTTTGGGTTTTATATTACTTTATGGGATGGGTGTTTAAAGTATATAGTCTTAATATATGATTTTGATTAGTTTGGTGTTTTTGTTAATCTTAAATTTTAGTTGACTTTAAGGATAAAGCTTAACTTCTACTCATCAAATACATTTATAAGAATATAGTAACTTAGAATCTTCCATAATGCATGTTTTATCCTCATATTTAAAATTTAAATTTCATCTTAGCTCCAAGCCAACTCAATTTCAATTAGATAAAAGTAACTTAGATTGTTTCATAATGCATACTTCTACTCATCAAATACATTTATAAGAATATAGTAATTTAGATTCTTCCACAATGCATGTTTTATCCTCATATTTAAAATTTAAATTTCATCTTAGCTCCAACCCAACTCAATTTCAATTAGATAAAAGTAACCTAGATTGTTCCACAATGCATACTTTATCTTCATATTTAAAATTTTAATTTCACCCTAGCTCCAAGCCCAACTCAATTTCAATTAGATAAAAGTAACTCAGATTGTTCCATAATGCATATTTTATCTTCGTATTTAAAATTTAAATTTCACCCCACCTCCAAGCCAAATCAATAATGCATGTTTTATCCTCATATTTAAAATTTAAATTTCATCTTAGCTCCAAGCCAACTCAATTTCAATTAGATAAAAGTAACTTAGATTGTTTCATAATGCATACTTCTACTCATCAAATACATTTATAAGAGTATAGTAACTTAGATTCTTCCACAATGCATGTTTTATCCTCATATTTAAAATTTAAATTTCATCTTAGCTCAAAGCCAACTCAATTTCAATTAGATAAAAGTAACTTAGATTGTTTCATAATGCATATTTTATTCTCATATTTAAATTTAAATTTCATCTTAGCTCCAAGCCAACTCAATTTCAATTAGATAAAAGTAACTTAGATTGTTTCATAATGCATACTTCTACTCATCAAATACAATTATAAGAATATAGTAACTTAGATTCTTCCACAATGCATATTTTATCCTCATATTTAAAATTTAAATTTCATCTTAACTCCAAGCCAACTCAATTTCAATTAGATAAAAGTAACTTAGATTGTTTCATAATGCATATTTTATTCTCATATTTAAAATTTAATTTCACCCCAACTCGAAGCCAACTCAATTTCAATTAGATAAAAGTAACTTAGATTGTTCCACAATCCATATTTTATTCTCATATTTGAAAATTAAATTTCACCCCACCTCCAAGCCAACTCCATTTCAATTTCTTGTTAAGTGTCCACTCTCACAGTAAAACTTGTGAATAGTGTGCCTAGGTCATATGCATAAAAGAACGTCACCCACATACTATTATTAGTACATGTCGAAGGCAAGTATACTTATGCATCCATTAGGTTTTAGTAGTTTGTATCCAATCAACCAATGAGAGAGCAGAATTAAAACAATTTGACTAAATTCCCTAATGTATATTGCTTTCCAAATTTCTCTCAAAATAAAAATAATAATTTTATTTGGCATTCTATTGGATAATAGTTGTGAATAGTCTTATTGTTTGACATAAGCTATTGGAATGTCAATGTAATGGAACTTTTTTTTCCATTGATAGCTATAGCAATAGTATCTTTTTTGTCCACTCTTGCTAATAATGTTATCCACTATTCTACTCATAAAATACATTTATAAGAATATAGTAGCTTAGATTCTTTCACAATGCATGTTTTATCCTCATATTAAAAATGTAAATTTCATCTAAGCTCCAAGCCAACTCAATTTCAATTAGATAAAAGTAACTTCAATTGTTCCACAATGCATATTTTATTCTCATAGTTAAAATTTAAATTTCACCCAAGCTCCAAACCAACTCAATTTCAATTTGTTGTTACATGTCCACTCTCACACTAAAACTTTTGAATAGTGTGCCTAAGTCATATGCATAAAAGAACATCACCCAAAGACTATTATTAGTACCTGTCGAAGGCAGGTATACTTATGCATCCGTTAGGTTTTAGTAGTTTGTATCCAATCAACCAATGAGAGTAGAATTAAAACAATTTGACTAAATTCCTTGATGTATATTGTTTTCCAAATTTCTCTCAAAAAAAAAAAAATTTATTTGGCATTCTATTGGATAACAGTTGTGAATAGTCTTATTGTTTGACATAAGCTATTGGAATGTCAATATAATGGAACATTATTTTTCCATTGATAGCTATAGTAATAGTATCTCTTTGGTCCACTCTTGCTAATAATGTTATCCACTATTATTGTTTGATGTAGGCTATTGAAGTGTCAATCTAATGGAGAAAAAAAATCTTCTATTGATAGTTATAGCAATAGTATAACTTTTTTCTCTACTCCATATCATTATAATTGGAGCATCCATTATTTATAATTTCAACAAAATAGGAAAAATTGTGTCAAAAATATGCTTTCAGTAGCCATCCTCGTGAAATTGCCAAAATTTACATTTTATGTTAACAAAATTGCATTATTGATTTCAATCCATTCATAAACCCATTCGAAACTTTTACATAAAGATATTTTCTCATTTTAACTATTTAATATTATAAGTGTATAGAAATTTATGTCTGAAATTATTTACATGCAATTTTTTTTAATCCTTGTTTAGTCAACAGTGTTTTATTTACAATGAATTAAATTCAAACATTCTTTTTATGATCAACATTATCATGGAAATAAAATAATAAGTTATAATACTATAACATGATGTAATTATAGCTTTTGAGAAATCCAATTATCACTATCTTCTCTTCTAAACATAATTTCAATCAACAAATTATTGACAGAAACTCGACGTAATGCGTCTCTTGTTTGACTATTGCATAACATCAATAATCACTCCTTACCATCTAGAATCACTCAATTCTAACATCTTACATCTCATAATTACCCTTGCCCCTGTCGTGCTAGAACCACTCTTTATCAACTATTTTAGTTGCATCGCCTCTTTGTTATCAAATTTTGAACCCTAGTTTTTGCACTAAGGCATTGTATCACCTTTTTTACATATTGTCCAAGTATCAAGTTTCAAACACTACTAGTCATGTCATAGTCATTTATATTATTGCTTATTGTCTTCCAACTTTATCAAAACTTCTTAAATCAGATCCAAGGGCTTGACCAAGAAAAAGATCATTACAAAGCAATCTCCAAAAGGTGTTCATTAACACCACTAATTTTCATTGTAGGTCTAGACTCCCAAGGTATATCTTTGTTTATGGGTTCTGAAAGTTTGCAGACACTAAGATCAAATCTAAAGTCAAAGTTTTTTTTATGTCAATGATTAGATTTGTAGGCATGGAGATCATGTTCGCAACACAGAAGTCACCTAGGCTTGTTTGTAGTCACAAAACTCACAAGTCGTAGTTTTTCTAGTTTGTTCATCTCATATCCAACATTAAATTTCAAGTAGCAACTACCTATCACAATCAAACTTATCTATTTTTCATAAACATCGAGGCACACATTTGTTCTTGTTATTTTATTCCATTATCCTATCCGACCAAGTACACGTTTCTAACTAAACTCTTTATCTAGGGTAGTTTATTCACTATTACTTATTTAGATTAATTTATTCTAGATATTTATGTAAGGGGGTGTGGTTTATTTCCTTACAAGTTGTAATCCCTTCTTTTTATGCCACTTTGTGTGGATATCATAATCGCATGGTTTTAGCATTCAAGTTGACTTTTTTAGTGCAATCACTGCCTCTAATCCTAAACCATCATTTGTTATGTTAAATCCTACATTATAGAAAAAGCTAGTCCAACTATGTAGGGCTCTACCTCCCTAGACTAGGTCATCCTTCCCCTAGATAAAACCACACTCACAATCTAGTCCTCATGTTTCAATTTCAAAATATTTTTCTTAATCCAACTTTATAGGAATATAAACATTACCTATCAACTTATATGCCAAATGTCTTGAGTCAAGTGTGTCTAGGACTTGTATATAAGAACTTTATCCCAAGTCATTTAAAGATTGACTCAAAACAAAAAAAGTATTTGCATTTAGTGGCATCAATCTTAGTTTACTTAGACTCCCATTCTTCCATTGGGTACATAGCCAAAGTGATATAATCAAAATTATGTTATATAGATATAGTATTTAAAGTAAAACACATACATAATAGTTATGAGTCATCATAATAGTCAACATCAAAATTACATTTCAATAATATTATTTCATACCAATTATTTTCTATTTAATTTACATTATAAATTTGATGCAATTTTTCATAAACTCTTATATTCACAACAGAACATAGTTTCAATAATGGAAGAATGGGAGAGCCACAAAGAACCCCAGTTTCCATCATTCTTCATAATGTGATGGAATTCAACTATGTATCTCGGTGAGCTAAATATCTTAGCTTAGTGTGAACTAAGACCTTTAAGTGTGAACCGTGTTATTAGTACTTGCCGAAGGTAGATATACTTATGCATCTGTTAGGTTTTATTAATTAGTTTGTATCCAATCAACCAATAAGAGAGTAGAATTAAAACAATTTGACTAAATTCCCTAATGTATATTGTTTTCCAAATTTCTCTCAATTTAAAAAATATATATTTGGCATTATATTGGATAATAGTTGTGAATAGTCTTATTGTTTGACGTAAGCTATTGGAATGTCGATGTAATGGAACAAAAAAAAATTCCATTAATAGCTATAGCAATAGTATCTTTTTTCTCCACTCTTGCTAATAATGTTGTCCAGTATTATTGTTTGACGTAAGCTATTGAAGTGTCAATGTAATGGAGAAAAATATTCTTCTAATGATAGTTATAGCAATAGTAGAACTTTTTTCTCTACTCTGTAGCATTATAATGGGAGCATCTATTATTTATAATTTTAATAAAATGGGAAAAATTGTGTCAAAAATATGCTTTCAATAGTCATCCTCGTGAAATTGCCAAAATTTTCGTTTTATCATCTCTCAAAGTTAACAAGGTTGCATTATTGATTTCAATCCATTCATCAAAACTTTTACATAAAGAGATTTTCTCATTTTAACTATTTAATAGTATAAGTGCATAGAAATTTATGTCTAAGATTGTTTACATACAATTTTTATTTTTGTCCTTGTTTGGTCAACAATATTTTATTTATAATGAATCAAATTCAAATTTTTCTCTACTCTGTAGCATTATAATGGGAGCATCTATTATTTATAATTTTAACAAAACAGGACAAATTGTGTCAAAAACATGCTTTCAATAGTCGTCCTCATGAAATTGCCAAAATTTATGTTTTATCATCTCTCAAGTTTAACAAGATTGCATTATTGGTTTCAATCCATTCATCGAAACTTTTACATAAAGAGATTTTCTCATTTTAACTTTTTTTTTTTGCTTGGTAAACTATTGACATGTGGTCAGCTCCTATGTTTTAACTATTTAATATAATCAGTGTATAGAAATTTATGTCTGAGATTGTTTACATACAATTTTTATTTTTGTTCTTGTTTAGTTGATAATGTTTTATTTACAATGAATCAAATCCAAACATTCTTTTATGATCAACATGTCATAGAAATAAAATAATAAGTTATAATACTATAACATGATGTAATTATAGCTTTTGACAAATCCAATTATCACTATCTTCACATCCAAACATAATTTCAATCAACAAATTATCGGTAGGAACTCAATGCAATGCGTCTCTTGTTTTTTTAATCTATATTTTATTTTGGGGTCTTATTTCAATGTGATAGTGTTTATGTGTTTTCCCATGTGATAAAGAGTTGGTGTAATATTGTAACTCAGATGGGGACTTTTAGGTAAATTTCCATGGGTGTAAAAAGTGAAATTTTGTATTGTAAAGTTATTTTTGGAACCCCAAACCAAGTACCTATGGGTAGGGTACTTGAAGAAGGGTGTAGGATGTATTTTGAGGATTTGTGATGTAATTTAGGAGTTCTTGAAAAGCGTAATTTTTTTTTAAGGCATGGGTGCTTGGCTTAAGGAACACCAAGTCAACATATGACCTTCCAAATTTGTTGAATGGGAAAAGGGACCCATACTTTTGGAAGAAGCCCCATGTGAACTCACATGGGTAGTCATGTCCATTCGATGTGATGGAAGGAAGGTTGATATATGGGTTAGAGAGGTGTCAAGTGTCTTTGTCCTATTGTGTGGAGAGGAGTGACATGACACTCTCATTTTAGGATTTAGGAGGCATTCTTGTATTTTTTTAGAAAGCATTTTGGCCTTGGGAGTTTGGAAGGCCTTGGAGGTATGGAAGCACACTTGAAGGAGAGGATAGTCTCATTTCCAAGAAGTTACACAGAAGAGATAAGTCATTCTTCTTGTTATATTTCATTCTCGTATTTAGCTTGGATTTGGACACAATATGAATCCTAGGTTGAGGTAATTTTGGTTAAATTTATGTTATTTCTTGTAAAATTTATGGTCATGTTCTCTTTCTATGTGAGTGTGTGTTAAAGGGCATGAGTGTCCTTGTCTCAATTATGAGATGGTGTTGACATCAATCCCTCTATACTATGCTTTATGTGAGCTCATATCCATGTAATTTCTTGTTATGCTTGCATCTTTATCTTGTTCCTAGTTATCTCTCCTAGCTCAAGGATGGCTAGAGCCTTATATCACTTAATAATGTCATGTTGGTTAGGTGGAGAGCATTCTCTCTTTGTTGGCATTATTCACAATTTTTTGGAGCTTGGAGCCCTCCTTGTTTTGGACATTGATGGATAAACTAGTATGCTTCTTTGTAAGAAAAATTTTGAGGAATTTCGGTCTCCATATCTTGATGCAATGCAAATATGAGAACTATGGACATTCTATGTAAGTTAAAAGCTAGTGAAAATTGTAGTTTGTAAAATTATAAATATGGGATTGTGGTGTTTTTTAATAACACTTATTGTCTTATATTTTGAATGATGGTCAAATATGTTATATGTGAGACTTTACAACATAGAAATAATTCATTTTAAGTATCACTTGAGCTAGGTGCATATATAAATTTTGAGGGTGTATGTTTTCATAAAAAAAAGTTGTCAAAAAGGAGTTGTTCATATAGAGGCATTTAGACACGCATATAATTATAAATCTAATTTATATTTGAATCTCACCCTAAATGAGATTTTATGAATGTTTTTACATACATAATTCAAAACTCTTCCTTTTGAATTAAATCACGATCTTGTTGTTCGTGATTTCAAACAAGTGTAAAGAGGAATTAAAAAGGTTATAAACATATATACACATACATACATACATACATATATACACACAAATAAAAATAAAAATAAATAAATAAATCATCTATTTTGTGCATATCCTATAATTATGGCATTTCATGAGACAACATTTCATTGAGGCATTTTGTCAAACAATTTGTGTGCCTTGTTTACATCCCCATATTTTACATATTTCTATGAGGTATTCTATCAAATATTTCATGTGCCATGTCTATGCTTCCACACTCGCATACATTTTACCAGCATGGTTGAAACTACAAGATGATAAAATTCATTTATCCTTTATGCTTGGAAAAATGTCTGTTAGATAGAAAAGAGAGACTAACCCAATAGATCAAACTAGGTCAAACCCTCTTCTATCCAACATTAGAACACAATTCAAGCTTGGCTTATACCCAAGAAAGAGAGATAAACTACAAGGGCTTTGTCCCTTTGTTGTATAGAGGAGAATCAACCAAATCCAACCAATCAAGCTAGAGCAAAGTAGAAACCCTAGTTAAGCAAGATAGAAGCATAACAAACTATCAAAAATAGATACGAACAGTCTGAAAGCATAGTAAAGACCAGTGAACAAAGGAGAACCTATATCTAGACTCAGGAGCTCAAATGACCAAGGTGATTGGGCTCCCTAGACCCTAATTAGGGTTTGCAGAATGTTAGATTGTCTGTGTCTTCGCCCTTATGTGTTCTTGCCTCTTGTAGCTTGTTTTCCATATATTCTTCCAGATGCTACCTGCACACACACAAGAAGGAAAATGGTTGGGTGTTATTTAGGATCTTGCCTAAGTCAAGCTTTGTGAAGGTATTTTCCACCTCCACAATAGCAATCATGATAGATAAAGAGAGCGTACCCTAGGAGGGCAAAGACAAATATGAAGTAGAATAGAATGCTAGAATAGAGCATGAAGGAAAGAAGTCACCATGAGCATGGAAACCCTAGCATGATTGATGTAGCATCACAACTTGACTCAATAAGTTGGTGTAGCCCAAAGAAGTAGAAAGATCTTCACAAGACCTACAATAAGTTAGTGCTGCAACAATAATCTACCATAGAGAGCTTTAGAGAAGAGTTGAGAGAAGAAGAGAGAGTGCAATCTAATCCTTCAAGAAGTTAGAGATAGCTTAGAGATGTTCAAATGAATAAACTAACTTTCTTTTATATGCATTCCTGCTCAAAAATGATGAATAAAACTAAATGGGGCCGACATGAGGAACCACTTAATATGCCTTAAGCTGACATACCTTTAAATTAGGTTAGGGCTAAATGGGGGACCAGGGCGCTTGGGTGCCCTTGTACTTTAGCCCTAAAAACTCTGGCATAAGTCCCTTTAAGTGTGCTTAGGTCAGTCTCATTGTTATGTTGTTGAGTTTTATTACCAAGATCGACAATTAATCGTTTAATGTTCAAAAAGTGTTAAAATAGGTATGGATTAACAAGTGTAAACATTTTAGGTCCACCCAAATGCTAAACTAGGTGTAAAATGCTAGTGTACACATTTTACAACATAACATTTAGCCCCCACTTTAGCGTGGGTATGAACTTATGTTCAAACTCACACTAAAGGATGGAGAAGCAAATTTCAAACACAACATAGAAACCATAGAATATCACCAAAATTGAGGGGTGATCAAGCCCCCAAGCTTAGGATTCTAGGAGTCTATGATGATTGGCATACACAAAAACTCATGACATAATTCAATCACATATGAAGCACTTAGAAAACATGAGATAAGACAAAACATACACAAGGCATACACTTGAGAAATCACAATGCATACATGCAATACACAAAATATACATGCTTGACACGAAGCATACACGTAAGACGTGAAGTATACATAGAATACACATGAAACATGCATGGAATACACACAAAGCACTTAAGGAGAATACATAAGGAATACATATAAAAATCACATGTGAGGCACGTGCGAGACGTGAAGAACACATATAGAGAATAAGAATATATGAGGAGAATACACACATCATACATCAATCACAAAAAGCACATAACGGAAGACCTCGAGTTAGCATGACAAAAGAGATCTCAATCTAAATGTTGTCTCCATCACCATGCATTATTCCCCAAGATGCAATAAGATGAATGCTAATGGGTTAGTTAGAAATGAGAACAAGAGGGGTACAAACACATCATACACATAATCCACATTAAGAAAAGTGTTTCCACTCAAGGGAATACACAAACTACCTTCCACAAAAGGATTTACATGAAGTCTTGAAAAATAAGAAGGTGAAGCGACCTTACTACCAAACTTTAGTTGGTGGCGCAACCCTTCTCCCAAACATGCAAGGAGATTCAAACTGGGAGAACAAGATGGACTCAAGGTCTTGTTTCCAATCTTTCCATAATCTTTTCCAAGAGAGTGTAGTAACAAAAATAATCAACAAGTGTTTTTATAGAAATATGAGAGTAAGGCTCTTAGCATGATATATGCCCCCACCTTGAAGTGATTGCTAACTCTATCAGGGAGTAATTGCCTTTAAGGTAGAGTGAGGAAGAAATATAAAAAAGGCACGAGAGCTTTCTGAAAGCACATGCCCAAATGATATGTGTTTTCAAAAGCTACATCGCGACAAGGGGTTGCCCCAAAGATGAGCAAACCAAGGTGATGCTTACAGGCATGATAAACAATGGCTTGTGTAGTCATGGTATGATACCAAGCATTGAAACAAGGTGCCAAATAAATAAAACATCATAGCTACAAAGGTGTCGAAGGAAAGATCACATGAAAGTATAGTACATATAAATTGAATCAACATGAAAGGATGCTAAATCATCCAAGAAAAATAATGAAATTACACATCATGACATATAGAAGAATGAATATACATATAGAGGAATGACACAACGTGTTATTTCTCCTTGTACCTCTGTGTTAACAAGGGTACCAAGGGAGAACTAACAAAACATAAAACATCACAATATGGGGATAATAGTACATATAAGAATACCACAAAATGAGAAAGAGGGACCACACTTGCGAGTCAGCCTATAACAAATTATCCTCCCCCAACTTGAATATTATAAAATAGATGGAGGAAAAAGTGCTTTAGGGATTACATCAAGCATGGTGAAGAGTCCTAGAGCCATACCTTGTTTGAAGTTGTTGAATTTTATCACCCAAGACTCAACATTCCTTAGTGGAATGGCCAAGTGCTTGATGATATGCACAATAATGAGGTGATGAATGATTATTCTGTTGAATCTTTTTCTATGTTGGAGGAAGAGTGATTAAGTGGTCTTTGAGTAGACTTGGCAACATACACTCTTGTTGAGATAGAAGAGAAGATATAGGTGGAGTAGGAAGCAATCCTTTTCGTTGTGAACATGGTGGAGAGAATGCACAAGAAGGTCATAAACCTAAACATACTTTAGACAAGTGTAGTGTTGGTTCCACGTGTTCCTTAATTCCTCGTTCTTTGCATCCTAACCCATTTCCATTGTATCCTTATTTTGAAAGAATCTCAAATCCATGCCCATAATGCATCTCCAAGTCCATAGGAAGAGGAGAGGTCACATGGCTAGCTTTATTGAAATGGGAAGCAGAAGGATCATACATTTGATCATGGTTAGGAGGGTCAATCTTTATTTCAACAATCCCATGGGGGTTGAAATCTAAAGAGACTTCATTATTACCAAGAGATGTATTAGAATAAGATGATATTTTATAACAGATGGCTACCATTTCTATAGAAGAAGGTAGATCTTAAACAATTTTAAAGTTTCTATCGTTGTTAATCTTGAGTTTAAGATTTGTAGGAGTAAGAGATTGTGTTGAAGAATTTTTATTACCTTCAAGATTTTTGGGTGTGAGGGTGAGACTTTATATTCACCCATGAAGGAGGGTGTAAAATCTAATGAATCCCAATCATCACCAAAAATGCATTCAAAGGACCGACACTATCCTAACCAATATTGTTATTAGAAATAGAGGGTAGTGTTAAAGAAGGGGTCAAACTACTTAAAGGAGTTTGATGTCTCGCTTCCATTTGCAAGAAATTTTCCTCAATTGAATCGGTTTTAATTATATAAAGTTTGTTTTTAAAAATGAATTTTATTGAATGATGAACGATAGACGGGATTGCCCCCATGGCATGAATCCATGGTCTACCAAGAAGAAGATTGCATGAAAGAGAATTAGGCATGACATGGATAAGGGCAGGCAATGTCACGGGTCTAGCCTTAACATCTAAGGTAATTGTACCTAGTAATTGCTTACCAACATTATCAAAGCCATGAATGTTGAGTTTATCTGGTTTGATGAGATATGTATCAATATTGAGTTTATGTAACAAGTCTATGCCACAAACATTAAGACCTGGTCCACCATCAATCATAGTGCATCTCACCCTCATTTTCTTAATGATGACGAATATAAAAAGAGGTTCATCTTGGTCTTCCACATATATGGGAGGTAATTCATGTCATTGAAATGATATATCTGATGTTGTTCAATGCATACAACTAAATAGAGATGCTACATCATTCGGTCTAATAGAAAATGGAACAATTACCTTTTGTAGAGCCTTGTAAAGCATTTTGTGGTTTGTGGTGACATTCGAATTAAATCCCATAGGGAGATCTTAGCAGGAGTAGTGCAGAGCTGCTTGACAAGATCGTATTCTTTGCCAATATGTGGAGGAAGATGAGGTGCTTGAGAAAGAATAGGTTGAGAAGGTAGAAGAGAAATGGGCACACTCGATGCATGCTTATTTTGCTTGTTATTATGGGTGTTGCATGTGTGAACAATCGTATGAGCTTGTTGCAACACATTTTGAACACCTTGATTTCTTTGAGTAATTTGCTTTACATAATTGAGAATGTAACCCGATGGTCGAGGTGGTGTTGGATCACCTTGAACCATAATCATCGGTTTAGATAAAAGAGGTGAATTGCACTTATTCACTATCCCTTTATTGGGCAAAATAAGTCTATTAATGATGATTGAATTGACATTTTTTCCTTTTGAGTAAGCTCAACATCCATCCCTGAGGGATTTAATGTGAGAGACCGCTCTTCATCCACTAATACTTCATCTTTTGAAGGGGGCATTGGAATGAAGGGAGGGTAAAGTGTTGTTAAGAAAATTGTTGATGATAGTATATTTAGTGATGTCCAAGGGGTTTGAACATGCAACGAAAGGATAAATATCAAGGGTCTTCACATCCTTAGTGATATCCAAGGTACTTGAACATTCAATCAAAGGAGGAAGATCAAGGGTCTTCACGTCCTTAGTGATATCCACGGTACTTGAACATTCAACCAAAGGCGCAAGATCCATAGGATGAGCCATAGAAACCTCATGTACTATGGTAGAAATAGAAGTAGTATGCTCAACATCATTTAATGCCACATCTCTAGAAGAGAGATTAAAATAAAGAGAAGGTAAAGTAACGTTAAGGAATGTGTCAATGATTTCATCCTCTTGCGCCAAAATATCCTCACAAGTGGGAACAATTTTGGGAGAGGGATCCAAATTATCATAGGGTGAAATAGAAAAATCTAGGTCACCATCACATGTATTAGATAGTAGATACATGGGAATAAACATGGCATTATCATGACTTGTAGTAGAAGTACAAGAAAAACTATCACTATCATCTTTCTCATGACAATTCACAAAGACGAAATTAGTAAAGTCCTCTAATATCAAAGAATACATACCCATGAGATTTATGAAATTATCAAAATTAGATATATAAAAAATGATATAATATATGTAACATATAGAAACATCAATATCATACATGGATGCTATGTGATCTAAAACATATGGATGCATATTAATGAATTTAGAGAAATTTTAAAAATCCATGATATATGCATGCAAAGATACCAAAGAGGAGAAACTAGAAGAGTCCATAATGAAATGTCTTGTTTACTATATGCAAATATGATATGGAGCAGCAATGTACCATTCATTAATCAAGTACAACCAATATCAAAATAAGATTTCAATCAAAGACCTACAAGTGCAAGAGAAGCGGGGTCTTCCAAAAATGTGATATTCTTGGTAACCACAACAACTAAATATAGCAAATGTAAGATGTGTAGTATGTGCAAAAGAAGTGCCTAAATAATTTATCCACTTAAATGCAACAAATATTTACAGAACTTTGCTTTGATGAAGATGCACTAAATGCAAGACTAGCTAGGGTTTACTATCAAAACCCTAGATTTTGAATGCTTACTCCCTAAATCACAATTTTTTGATGCAAGAATTTTTTTTTTTAGCACAAATGATATTTATGGCATGATATAGCAATGAAATATAAGATTTAAAATGTAAATGATAGCAGCAAAATCTAAAACAATATCTTAATTACAAACCCTAGGTTTTGAATTTGACTAGGTTTTCCAAAAATGCAATTTTTTTGACAAAACCCTAGAAAATAAGAGTTTTAAATGTAAGATGCAACACCATGAAATGATTAAATACTGTAATAACAATCAGATCTGATGCAAAAATCAGAAATTTAATTCATGCTTTGATGATCTAACCTTATGAAATGCAAACAAGGTAACAAATATGCTCTCTTCAAGATCTAAAATGAAATGTGTGCTTTCCAAATTTCAAATGCAAGGATGCAAGAATGCTTTAAATACCAATAATGATAAGATACAACAAATCATATCACTTTAATAAACCTAACAATGCAACAAGATATGAAAGAACACACTAATCTACAAACCCTAGGTTGAAGATTAGCTAGACTTCCTAGAAATGCAAGGTTTTTATAAACCCTAACAATTAAATAATACAAAATTAAGCTATGTAACTATGCAAAATGATGAATGAATGTAATCAAATTAGATATGGGGCAACAAATAACTCAGATATGAAGCAAGAAGGATGCAAAAGTGCAAGAAGCAACTGGTTCACCAAAATGTTAGATAGAAAAGAGAGACTAGCCCAATAGATCAAACTAGGTCAAACCCTCTTCTATCCAACATTAGAATACAAGCCGAGATTTGCTTCTACCCAAGAAGGAGATCCAAACTACAGGGGCTTTGTCCCATTGTTGTATAGAGGAGAATCAACCAAATCCAATGAATCAAGCTAGGGCAAAGTAGAAACCCTAGTTAAACAAGATCGGACCATAATAGACTATCGAAAACAATACGAACAATCCAAAATGATAGAAGAGACCAATGAACAGAGGAGAACCTAGATCCAATGGAAATGAAGATTATGTAAGTGGGAAACAATGCCATTGGCTAGAATAGGTGATGTGTGTAGATGTCGGGCCCCGCAATATTTGGTGTATTGGTCATAGCTACTAGGGCCCACTTGTAATGATTTATTTATGATGGTTGTGCATAATCAACCTGTTTTATCAACCGAAGCCACATGTTTTATTTATTCTAAATCTAGGACGAAAATGTATCAACAGCTTGCAGGGCTCCAACGAGAAAATAAATATGGTTAGAGTGGGGGGCGACACCATTCACTAGAAAAAAGTGAAGTGTAAGTTAATTTTTTTTATTATGATAAGATAGGAAAGAGGGTCCCAATCCCTTAAAAAATAAATGATATTAATAGACCATCAAAAGATCCAATGAACATGAACAACAAAATGGCCCTAAAAAAAAGAAACCAGGTTAGTTAACAAAAACAACACAAAATCAACAAAGAGACAACCACAAAACAAAACAAAGACAACACTAGACTACTACACAGCAGAGAAAAGACTACTTCCTGCTATTGCTTAGCAAGGTATCCCAATTCATTTTCATTGACTTCAAAGTTTACTCCCAGCTTGAGGCTCCCAAAACCATCTGATATTTATGTTACTTCATTTTCTTGTTAGCACTCTAGAGCTTAGTTTCCTACTGATACTTACGTTTATTGAGTTCATTATGAAGGGTAACAACCTGAGAATCTGCCTTTCTCATCATATCATTGGTAAAATGGACTAGATCATTCATACCTTGCTCCACCTTGATCAACCTGTGTTGGTACATTTTCATTGTGTTGTACATGCTAGCCCATCCTTTTTGACAAGTGTTGCACTTTGTTGAAAAGGGCAAGACAACTGAAGGGGGGGTGAATCAGTTGTAACCAATACTTCAAAACCATTAATACATCATCCACTTAGTCATTGTTATTACCTTTAATCATGAAAGCATGAAATCAGAAAATTAAACACATTCGCACATGAGACGCCATATTTTTACGTGGAAAACCTAATAAGGGAAAAACCACGGTGAGTGTTAGCTCATAATATACTATGTAATAACAATACTGAAAATTAGAGGCTCACTGCCTTAGGGCTCACTACCCAGATTGCTCACTGCAAAAAAAGAGGCGCACTGCTAGAGTTGGTGAACTGAGATAGTAGCATCTACACTATGCCAAGGTTTAGTTCCATTGAAGCACAATAAACATCCTTTGCTATGCGCTTCTTTTTCACTTCACAATTATCTTCGCATCTTCGCACATGGAAACCTTTTTCACAACTTCATTACAAGTATTTATACAATTCATCAACCTTGGAATGATCATCAAGGTCGGCATTACAATCATCAACCATTAGAACAATCTCCAAGGCCGGCAAACATACATATATTAGAATAGGTCTGGACCTAAACAGATTAATGAAAGAGAAAGAATGAATGTGAACCAAACCATTCCTTAGCTGGGACTCAAATGTAATCTTCCACGGAACAACACGCCATCGCAAATTCCAAGGCATGATCGCAAGTAGTGAAAACAACCAAGTCGGCTAAAACTAGTGTTAACACTAAGACCTTTAAGAACATGCTTCATGCAAGATCCGGATTACACTATGCGGACCAATCAAAAGGTAGGAACACAATCTAGAGACATCCACAAGCACGTTACAATCACCAAGAACATCTGCACAACTTCTAAACACTTTATCCATAAGATTCTTCAAACCAGAGGACTTGAACATCACTGTCGGCCACTGTCATAAAGAAAAGATCGCCTGCGAACCACCAAATCATGAACCATTTGAACTAAAGGCACATAACATCATTACAAACTTAATTGCAGAACCGTAGACTTTAAGACTTAAATGTGGAGAAATGTAGAGAAAAATACATTCTCCCTGTCACCACTAAATGCACAGAAAAATAGTTTTCGCTATTGTGAACAAAACTCGGTTAAATCTTCATACCGGAGGCTCAAACTTGAAACATGGCATCTACAGACATTGCTTAACATAAATTCCAATCCGCAAACAAAGATATTCAGTATACAGAATATGCAGAGCAAAACACTACACTGTACTTCTGCAAGCTAGGAAACTCTGCAACACACTGTTTCCACTAGGAGAGCAAATTTTCTCAAAAGCACTTGGAAACTTAATATCCAGAACACTTCCTTATTATATTCAACACTTATGTAATCCAATACAAAGCAACTAACTCAACATAATTAAACATCAAAACAAGAGCACAGTCGACACCAATGACAACACAGATATGTTGACATCAATGATAACACCGGTAAACACATACTTGCAACACACTTAGCCTTCTTATTGTGGATTTCCTCCAAATGTTCAATCCTAATAAGAATATCTTGGAGAACATTATCTGAAGTAGTGGGGCTATATTTTCCATCATTCTTCTCAAGATTACATTCAATGTAATGTCCCATTCTCAAGCTTAGTCATTTGCAGTACTGATAGCCTGTTCCTGAGTCCTTGTGGGCTACTTGGTATCGTAAGGGAACTCCCTATTTCTTGAAGAGAATAGGTTCAATTCTTTTTTATTCTTTTTGATGGCATTGAGCTCAGATGTTATTCAAGATTGCAATGTTGCCTTCAGAAGTATTTTCAGCTTATTGATTTGCTCTCCAAACTTCTTGGAGAAGTTGTCTATTTATAGTAAGTCACCTTGTTGGAGTCATTCTTTATCCCAAACCTTCATGTTTGAGTTAGTATGGTTTATTTTGCAAATTTCTTCAGTTTGGGATTTTCTGTAAGTTGGGTGATTAGTTGAGCTATTTAATTAGTTTTCACTTTAATTCTCCTAAGTTGGGAAATATTAAAGGTGACTTAAGTGTTATAGCTCATTGGAAAGGTAAAAAGATTTATTATTTGATTAAGCACATAAAAGTGAGCACCTAGACTTGGGAAAAGGGAATTATTGAAGTTGAGGAAAAAGTTAATTAATTTCAAAAATATATATATATTCCTAAGAAACATAAAAGTGCCTGTATAAGGGGATTGAGAGCTCATTGTGGAGTTTTATGTTGAGATTTTATACTGTTATGCCATTAGGTTGAACCTACGAGTTCTTCCATTCCGTCTTGAGGATGAAAACCCTCTTGAAGAAGTTCAGTTTCAGGGGTGAAAGATCCTCCTAGATGATAGAAGTGATTTCATACAGAGATCACTCTTGCATTTCAATGGAGATGTTTGGTTTTGACATATTCTGAAGATGGGATTAATTATTATATATTTTTGTGAATAAAGAATGGGAATTTTGATCATTTTGAATAGTTTTGAGTTGATTTCTCTTTGTTGATTGCAACATTTCATAGTGTCCGTACCATGTATACCTACAAATCAATTAATGATGCCATGATTGCTTGATAAATAATGATCTTATGGTGGCGCTTAATGTTTGATGGCATTGATGAAGGAATATAGACTTTATAATGGAGAAAGTTGATAAACAACACTACCTATGATGATGTACATCCTAAGACTATCGTACATCATTAGTGTTGGGTGTGAGAGTTTCTAAGGGAGTCACTGCCTGATATATGCATCAAACTCCTTCCATTGGCAAGGTGCTTCATCTTTATGAGGATCCGTACTTGTTGGTGACTGATTTATGTGGTTTGTGACTGTTTTGAAGGTTATTTGTCATCCTTGGGCCATTCGTACAACAACTATAGGGGTATGATTTGATCAGTGTTCTGAATCAACATTGAATGTGGGTGATTGTGATCAGTTTTGGATGGTTTTTCTGAGTATTTTGGTACTGAATAGTTTGTGTGCAAGCTTCCTATGATCCAGTATCATTTCTGACATGTTTTGATGTTCTTTGACAAGTTTGTATTCATCTTGTGATTGCAACAGGGACAAATTATGAGTTCTGATTTAATTGTAGATATCCAACATTAAAACTATTATGATAGAACACTTATATTTTGTGATTGAACCCCTGGATGGTATGACCGCTAGTGGGAACTGTTAGATTCTTGTTTGTGCTGCTTACCCCATTGAATAAGTGGTTCATTGTAAGGCTTCCCACTGAATAAGCAAAAGTGCCTATGCTCTTAATTTTATTATTCCTACTAAATAAGTGGTTACCCTCTAAATAAGTGGAGGTTGTAATTACTATTCATAAAGTTCTAATTGTTAATCTTAAGCACTTGTATGCTCTAATCTTTCCCTTATTTGGAACTAGGTGATCAGAAGGGTGTGGAAGATTCAATTGTTGTATTTCATTCACTAGTGTTGATTTTCAAAAAAAATTCAAGGGTGTTATATTACAGTGGTATCAAAGTTGTTCTTCCTACCAGCCTGTTGATGCTAACACAGGTTCTGTAGATTGTCAAAGTTAAAAATAAAAAAAAATTAGCCTACATGTTTCATGAATCTTGAAGACAACTTAGACTTCATCACCTATAGAAGAAGACAACAACACCTTGGTTCAAATTTTGAAGAAGAAAATGTCATGGGTGATGGGTGAAAGGGTTCCTAAAGACCCAAGTACTAGGGATATTTTGAATGATTAGGCAAGAGGGTAGTAGGAGATTGTAAGAAGTCAACAACAAATGACTAGATTATTATCTTAGTTGTTAAATTAGAATGCTGGTGGTGGCACCCCTCATAATAGGGGCAATAATGAGAATCATGGTGATGAAAGTAACTCCAATGGTGGGAGCAATCCACTTATCAATACTATAACTTCTCAGGCTTCTACAACTAGGCCCTTGATGCCCATTTTTTTGGGACAACAACATAACAATGGTAGTGGACAATAGATTGTAGGTGAAAGTTTTAATGACTACCATCAAGAATGGATGTCTCTTGGAGAAGAATTCCAAAATGCTATGTCTCTTCATGATTTTTGTCAACTTAAATATATAAATCGACCAAGGAAGCAAAATCATGACCTCCAACGAAAGCTTGGGAAGGTTTCAATTCCTTCATTTGATGGGACTGCAAAATGTATGGCTAGGTCATTAGTCCAAAAGCTTGACAATTATCTTTGTTTAAACCCAATGATGGAGGATGAGTCAATCAAGTTCGCCTATTTACATCTTGATGGTGATGCTCATGATTGGTGGACATATGGAATGGTCATTCAAGGTCATAGCCTCATCACCTCCTATGCTGATTTCACTCAAAGGTTGATTAACTATTTTGACAAGAAGGACCTTGAATGTCATTTCAGAGAGCTAACCCAAGTGAGGTAAAAGGATTCAGTTGATGCTTATGTTGCAGATTTTCAAAGATTGGCTATTATGGTACCTAATGTCTCTGAGGTAAGGCTAACGTACCTCTTTATTGAAGGATTAACTGAACCCTTGAGAGGCTGGATCAAATATTAGAGCCTCAATCATTGCAAAAGGCCATTAAGAAAGCTAGAAACATGGAGTTTTCAACTCCAAGAAGTAAATTTCAATCCAATCTCTCATAGGAAGGATTAAAAACATTTTCGGAAAGAAGTCAATCAACCCATAACATTGCCTCAAAGGTGCATGATGAGCTTCATAATGAGATAAGGAAGAAGAAACTATGTTTCACATGTAAAGAGCCTTGGGCCCCAAGACATAAGTGCTATGAAAAGGGCACATCCCACCAGTTAGAAGCTTATGTGACTATTGAATCTAAGTTAGAAAATTTAGAACAACAAGATGACTTTGAAGTTAGTGAAGAAGAAGTGTTTCTTAGAGAGACTGAAGTTGCTAAGCCAATGAAATTTCTTTTGCTCAACTCTCTGGGAATCAAAGAAATGATCCTTTGAAATTTTGAGGTGTACTTTGTGGGCAGCGAATTGTTGCCCTCGTAGATAAAGGAGCATCACACGACTTCTTTGATGAAGGAGTTGTGGCAAGGAAAGGTTTGAAACCCGAAGAGTTTGAAGGATTCAAGGTTATTGTTGTTGATGGATTTACACTTTCATGCACAAGGAGGATTCCTTAGTTGAGTATGTAGTTTGGCAATTATGAAGTTAAAGATGACTTTTATGTGATAAGCATTAGTGACACAGATGTTGTCCTTGGTATACAATGGCTAAAATGATTGGGTGAAATGTATTTGAACCTACAAACTATGGAGCTAAAGTTTGAGGTTGGTGGAAAGAAGGCTATTTTGAGAGGGATTTATATTAGAGACCCTCGAGTTGTCACCATAAAAAGGATGGAACAATTGTTTCATCATGACCAAGTAGAGTGGGCAACCAAGTGTGTCGTCATGCCTACCCCTCCTAAAGAAGAGAAGAGGAATTACCATCCTGATGTGCAAGCTTTGTTGTCCAAGCAAAGCAAGGTTTTTAGTGGATTGCCACCTGGGAGACCTCTTAAGAGAGGAATTGAACATATCATTGAGCTAGAAGAGGGAGATAAACTGGTGTTAACAAATCCATATTGGCACCCCAAGCAATTTGAAGATGAGATTGAAAGGACCATCAAAGAACTCTTAGACATGGGGTTTATCTGTCCTAGAAAGAGTCCATTTGCATCTTTTGTTGTGTTAGTTAAGAAAAAAGATGGGACTCAAAGTTTATGCATTGATTACCGAGAGCTCAACAAAAGAACTATTAAGAATCGATACCCAATACTGAGGATTGATGAGCTCCTAGATGAGCTTTATGGA
Organism: Cunninghamia lanceolata; assembly: GCA_027924645.1. Classification (NCBI taxonomy): domain Eukaryota; kingdom Viridiplantae; phylum Streptophyta; class Pinopsida; order Cupressales; family Cupressaceae; genus Cunninghamia; species Cunninghamia lanceolata. The sequence goes on along the minus strand of BSBN01000987.1, from coordinate 10,872,517 downwards.
GCAGTCTATTTTTCAAAGATAGATTTACTTTAGGATATTATCAAATTAGAATGAGGGAGAAGAACATTGAGAAGATTGCATTTAGACGTCATTTTAGGCATTTCAATTTCCTTGTTACGCCTTTGGGCTTAACAAATGCCCCTGCAACCTTCCAATCTTGTATGAATAAGATTTTTAGTATGCAGCTCCATAAATTTATGTTGGTTTTTTTTATGATATTCTAATTTACAACAAGTCTTGAAAGGAACATTTGCAACATCTTGATGAAGTGCCTGGTATCCTAGAGGCCAAAACCTTATTTGCTAAAGAATCCAAGTGTGAATTTGGATTAACTGAAATTGTTTATCTTGGCCATGTAATCACTACACAAGGGGTTAGTGTTGATTGGGAAAATATTAAAGCGATCTTAGATTGTACCCCACCAAAAAACCTTACCCAATTAAAGGGTTTTTTGGACTTTGTCTCTTCTATAGGTGGTTTGTGAAGGGGTTTTCACAAATGGTAGCTCCTCTCACCGATCTTACTAAGAAGGGGGCATTCAATTGGTCAAATGCAACACAATACTTTTGATCAATTTAAGAAAATTATGAGTAGTTGTCCTGTACTTGCTCTTCCTAATTTTTCTAAGCCCTTTGAGTTGGAATACGATGCATCTAGTGAAGGAAAATTGGTGTTGTTCTCATCTAGAACAAACACCCAATCTATTTTGAAAGTAGAAAGTTAAGAGGTGTTGAAAAAGGTTATTCAATTTATGATAAAGAGATGCTCGTAATTATGCATGCCTTGGTCAAGTTCAGGTAGTATTTGGTTGGGGGAAGACTCATTGTTAAAACTGATCACAACAGTTTAAAATACTTTCTCAACTAGAAGGACTTGAACGAGAGACACCAAAAGTGGGTCAGTAAGCTTCAAGCTTACGATTTTGACATTATTTATGTCAAAGGGAAGAAGAATGTGGTAGCAGATGCCTTGTCTAGAAGACCTCATTTGCATACCACTGTGGAGATCACTACTAATTGGAGAGATCAGATCATAGCAAAATAGGCCAAGGATCCTTTTGCAACAAGCGTTCTTGAAGGTACAATGCATGATGAAAAGTATAAGGTAATCAATGATTTAATATTTTACAAGGAAAGGATCTTTTTAGTATGCAATTCAAAAGTTAAACCAATGATGTTAAGGTCATTTCATGATGCTCCCTTAGTTGGCCACCAAGGTATTTTCAAGACTTATAAACAAGTTTGTGAGAGGTTTACTTGGAAGGGGCTAAAAAATTATGTTTGTGACCATGTTAGAGAGTGTTCTGTTTGCTAACAAAACAAAAATGAGAACACATACCCTGTTGGTCTACTGCAACCATTACTAATTCCCAACCAAAAGTATCACCATGGATTTTATCACAGGACTTCCTAGAGTGCAAGGGAAGGATTGCATCTTTGTTGTGGTGGATGGATTGACTAAATTTGCTCATTTCTTTGTTGTTTTTGCTGTGTTTACAGCTATTTAGGTGGCAGAATTATTTTTTAGAGAAGTGTTTAAATTGCATGGGCTACCAAAGAACATAATAAGTGATAGGGACGACAAGTTCCTAAGTCTATTTTGGTAAGAAATATTAAAATTGAGTGGGACTGAACTCACTCCCAAAACCAGTTACCACCCGTAGACTGATGGGCAATCAGAAATTATCAACAAATGGGTGGACGGGTACCTCAAAAATTATGTGTCAGGATAGCAGAAGGCTTGGGTAAGATAGTTACATTTGGGCGAATATTGTTATAATTTTTCTTATCATATGTCTATCAAGATGTCTCCCTTCATGGCATTGTATGGTTATGAATCTCCAATCTTCTTTGACATGTTGTTTGGTGATAGTAGAATACCCAAAGCAAATAATTTTTTGCAAGAAAGCCAAGACATAATGAAATCTTTAAAGGATAACCTCAAGCATGCTCAAATCCAGAAAAATTTATATGTAGATCAACATCATATAGAGCATATTTTTGATGTAGGAGACATGGTTTATGTGAGGTTGCAGCCGTATAAACAGTCCACTCTCAAGAAGAGTAGAGTTGAAAAGTTGAAGCCACGTTTCTATGACCCATTCAAGATCACCAAGAAGATTGGAGAGGTGGCATATAAGTTAGAGATACCTTAAGGTAGCAAAATTCATAATATCTTCCATGTTTTGCACCTAAAAAGGCTCTTTGACATAATGTTGTTCCCTCTTCCGAGTTAGCTCCATTAGATGAGGAAGGGAGATTTGAGTTGATTCTAGAAGTTGTAATTGATTATAGAGAGCACACTTTGAGGAAGAGGACCATTAGAGAATTCTTGGTGAAGTGGAAGAAACTACCTGTGGAGGATGCTACTTGGGAGAGTGAGCACATTTACAGCATCCATATTTGCAATTGCTTGGGGACAAGCAATTTTGGGGAGGGAGGATTGTAATGTCCCCTTATCAAGCTTAGTCAGTTGCAGTACCGATAACCTATTCCTGAGTTCTCATGGGCTACTTGGTATGGTAAGGGAACTCCTTGTTTCTTGGAGAGCATAGGTTTAGTTATTTTTTATTCTTTTTTATGGTATTGAGCTCAGTTGCTATTCAGTATTGCAGTGTTGCTTTCAAAAGTATATTTGGCTTACCAGTTTGCTCTCGAAACTTCTTGGAGAAGTCGTCTATTTACAGAAAGTCACCTAGTTGGAGTTATTCTTTATCCCAAACCTTCATGTTCAAGTTGGTATGGTTTATTTTGCAATTTGCTTCAATTTGGGATTTTCCATAAGTTGGGTGATTAATTGTGCTATTTAATTATTTTTCACTTTAAGTCTCTTAAGTTGGAAAATATTTAAAGGTGACTGAGTGTTATAGCTCATTAGAAAGGTAAAAATATTTATTATTTGATTAGGCACATAAAAGTGAGTGCCTAGACTTGGGAAAAGTGAATTATTGAAGTTGAGGAAAAAAGTTAATTAATTTCAAAAAAAAAATTATATTCCCAAGAAACCTAAAAGTGCCTATATAAGGGGGTTGAGAGCTCATTGTGGAGTTTTATTCTGAGATTTTATTCTGTTATGCTACTAGATTAAACATATCAGTTCTTCCATTCCTTCTTAAGGATAAAAACCCTCTTGAAGAAGTTCAGTTTTGGGGGTGAAAGATCCTTCCTAGTTGATGAAAGTGATTTCATATAGAGATCACTCTTGCATTTCAACGGAGATGTTTGGTTTTGATGTATTCTAAAGATGGGATTTATTATTCTATATTTATGTGAATAAAGAATGGGAATTCTAATAATTTTGAATAGTTTTGATTTTATTTCTTTTTGTTGATTGCAACATTTCATAGTGGCCGTACCAGCTATACCTGCAAATCAATTAATGATGCCATGATTGCTTGATAAATAATGATCTTATGGTGGTGCTTAATGTTTGATGGTATTGATGAAGGAATATAGACTTTATAATGGAGAAAGTTGATAAACAACACCACCTATGATGTTGTACATCCTAAGACTATCGTACATCATTAGTGTTGGGCATGAGAGTTTCTAAGAGAGTTGCTGCTTGATATATGCGTCAAACTCCTTTCATTGGCAAGGCACTTCATATTTATGAGGATCCTTACTTTTTGGTGACTGATTTATGTGGTTTGTGACTATTTTGAAGGTTATTTGTCTTCCTTGGGCCGTCCGTATAGCAACTACAAGGGTCTGATTTGATCAGAGTTCTGAATCAACTTGAATGTAGGTGATTCTGATTAGTTTTGGATGGTTTTTTTGAGTATTTTGGTACTGAACAGTTTGTGTGCAAGCTTTCCATATCTAGTATTATTTCTGATGTGTTTTGATGTTCTTTGACAAGTTTGTATTCATCTTGTGATTACATCAAGGACAAATTATGAGTTTTGATTTAATTGTAGATATCCAACATTAAAGCTATTGTGAAAGAACACTTATATTTTGTGATTGAACCCAAGGATGGTATGACTGCTAGTAGGAACTGTTAGATTCTTGTTTATGCTGCTTACCCCACTGAATAAGGGGTTCATTGTAAGGCTTTCTACTGAATATGCGGAAGTGCCTATGCTCTTAATTTTATTATTCCCACTGAATAAGTCGTGCCCACTAAATAAGTGGAGGTTGTAATTGCTATTCAGAAAGTTCTAATTTTTAATTTGAAGCACTTGTATGCTCTCACCTTGCCCTTATTGGGAACTGGGGGATCATAAGGGTGTGGAAGATTCTGTTGCTACATTTCATTCACTAGTGTTGATTTTCAAAAAAAATTCTAGGGTGTTATATTACATTCAAAAACACCAATATCAGTAGTCACATTAACAAATTCCTCCTCCTCATGGGGAAGGAAATCAGTATCTCAGTGTCTTAATCTTCATCAATAGGATCCTAAAGATCAAAATCTCATCCTCATCATACTCCTCAATCTCTTCAACCTTCTCAGCTTCCTCCTCCATATCCTAAAACTTCTCCTCCTATCTCCCTCAGCCACTAACTCTTCCTCCACATGTTCCACTTCCCTATCTTCTTCATTCTACACCTTATCATTTTCATCAGTATAAGCAATATATTTTACCTTAACGTGTAAATTAAATGTTATGTATTATATATTTTTAAAATTATTTTATATAAGCATATGTTAATTATTATATCATTTTTAAATCACTATTCCCCTAAAATTTGATTATTTTTAGGAGCCTGTACTATTAAAAACATAATATTTTATTTAATCCACAATGTGCGATCAAATTGCATCAATGAATCATAGTGCTCCAACCATAAAATGAAGATAGTAAGAGCGGGAAACTGTGCCATTGACAAGAAAGGGTGATGTGGCAATTGGTTGTGCGTGGAGTATTTTTAATTAAATTCAAATGATTAAATTAATAATTCAATTCTATGTAATAGCGATTAAATATTAAAATAGAGTTCATCTTTCATAACCTCCTTGATTTTCTCTATTATCTCATACATGTGTCATCTTTATCTCTTTCACTATAAGTAGTTTAATTTTCTTCATTTCATTGAGTAGTAATTCACATATGCATACATAAATATTTTGAATTTGCAACTTGGAGAACATTGCTTTAACAAATTTTTAACAATGTTAGAGAAAGATGACATCCTCAAATCCAGAAAATTGAAGAGTGAGAGGAGCCCGATCAAAGAGAAATAAGTCCACCATAAAGTCCTATTTTAATCAACAACAACAATATTCTATAGTGGGTGACACTCCATCAAGATTAATAAACAAGGAAGGTTTACCTAAGATTGAGGAATTCTATTAGAACGACCTTGAGGATGAGGAAACATCAAATGAAAATCTTGAAGGAGGTAGGCATGATGTGGTTTAATTTGGTAGTGAGACCATGAATAATGAGATCACATAGGGGGAAAATATCTATGTTACTGGTGGTGGTGAACCTGAGTCTGAAATATTTTTGAACAAATGTAAAGCACATTAGTGGGACATGTCAATTTTTTTTAGCTTGAATGGGCTTCTAAGTATCCATTCATAGAACTTGTGAATAATGAAGATGTAGAGGGCATGCCAAAACCATGTCACCATAATATTTGTAGCTAGAAATTAAAGAAAGACAAGACATTGCAATGGAAACTAGACACTGTTGAGAATCATGTAGGCAAAGTTTACGAAAAGGTAAATGTAAATGGAGAGTTGAAGTCAATGATGCATTGGAAAATGAAAGATGAATGCACTCATGCTTAGAATGCGGTCAAGTATGAAGAATATATGCAATCACAAAACGAGTTGCCCCTATTGGAGGCTCCATATCTGCTCTATTTGGAAAGGTCATGGAAGCAAGTCATTTATCCAAAACTGTATAGCTCATAATTATATTCCATATATTAAATAGAGGTTAGTCATTGATAGAATTTTCAAAATATAGGAATTTAATGCAATTTATTTGAGTGGCTAACTTACCACTCTCCCATTGGTCTATCAACAGTGGTTGGGAATGGGTTCGGTGTCTGGATATGGTGGAGAAATCTAGGATATAAAGGAGAAATTATGTCAAGCGACTTTCTTTTTCTTTGGATGAGGTGATGATCATTTATGATACTTCTTGAGTGTGTATGCACGTAACTTATATTGTAGAAAATAATATTTTCCAGCCTCATCTACTTGCAATTCATAAAATGAAAGAAAATTCTACCTCTACTAACCTTATGGAAATCTTAAAAAATAGTTTGATGGATACTAGAGGCTTGGATGATTTGGTGATCACAAGGAAGCTGGTCTACATTGGTGCGGATAGGGCATTAGTCATGCAGGATCACAAAAATGGTCTTATTGTTAATTTGTAGACATCATGTTCCTGTACATGATCGACATTCATTGCATGGCCCAAATAATGAACTTGGATTTTAAAATTGTAAGCTAGTTTCAATCAGTTTCAAAAGTTGAAGATTTTGTGTGCGAGGTGTTGATAGATTTTTTTAGAAGTCCAAATTTTTTAGAGTATCAAAGATTTGCTAAAGGACTTACTCTAGGTAACAAGCTACTTAAGGATGTGGATACTAGGTGGATATCATTTCACAAACTAAAAAATAGATTGTTCGAAGAGTACCATTCATTGGTGGGCCTATTCTACAAAAACCGCGTAGATCAGGTATCACAACCCTAGATTTAGTGCACCTAATTATAATATTTGATTAATTTGTGATTAAGAATTATTAATATTGATTATCTTTTAATTTGATGATTAATATAAGGTTTTAATTATCATTTTTAATAATTTTGTGAGTGAGATAGGATCGACACTCTCTCGATGTCACAGAGAGAGAGTATCATTGAGGAAAGGGTGTCTAGCCAATTAAAGGTGAATTGTCTGAAGTAAATCAACACACACCACTTAGTCATTATGTTGATATATTTGCATAAGTTTGTGTGTGTGCAAGATTTGCATTTATTTTTTTTATTGTAGATAGAATATTAATTTTCAAAGAAAGACTAAATTCAATTTTTAGTCGTAAATTAGTTTACAAATAAATAAGTGTAAATTGCTAATTAAGCAACAGAGGCATTTTTAGTTTTAGTTGTAGAGTATCTTTTTGATAAGATTCTTATTAATGCATCATCATAATTTGATTTTATTAATTGTTTCTCATTTTGGCTACAAGAAAGATGTGACGGTTACTAGTCTTAATGAAGAGAATATATTGCATTTTCGGTGATCTATTTTGGGAGGCTTAATTCAAAAAATGGATGAGAGAGTGGGAAAGTGGAGTAATGGAAATTAAACCGCTTTATCTATTTTATTTTAAATAGCGATTCTTTGATGGAAATGGGAGGCTATATGATTAGGAGTATGCTTGTTGAATGAAGGAACTTCCTAGTCTTATTCACATATTCCATTCTGAAGAAAACTAAGTATAGATGAGAGCATGAACTTGTGCTCAAGAAAATAGTGGATAACTTAGAAAAGTTAATTTTACCACCACTTGGTACATATGTCATTTATCTTCCTACTTGAATCAATATGAAAGAAGTAAGGTTTACTGTTCATGTTAAAGTATTTATATGAGTTTTATGCATGTATGTTCATTGCACTTAGTGAGACTATGAATTCACTTTGAATATTGTGTTTATATCATCGACTATGATAAGAATACAAATGTCCATTCTATTGGGTCAAGTTGTTAAATCTATTTAGTTGTCGTACTATAATATTGAGACATTAGAAAAGAAAACATTACATTTTATAATTATTGATGTCAGTATACTATATTTTCTATCTAGTGATCATTGCAATTTCATGAGAGGACCCAATTAGCAAATGTAGAAACTTTCTATGTACAAGTTGAAGAGCATACTTATGTATTTTGTTCTCTGTTGTGTTTTAGTATAGGGCATGGTTATTTGAGGCAACTTCATATTTGAGATTTTATAACATTTTCCTGATTATGCTAAGAGTCTGTGAGAGACATTGATGTAATGTGTCTCTACATGAACATCTAAGATTCATTAATTTTGTTGAGTATGTGGCTTTGTGAAGCCCAATGTAATGGCTTATTCCCTTTGGGATAAAACTATAGTCTTCATGATTGTAACTGTTATTCTTGTATCTACCGACTCCTTGCATGTACTCGGTTTTTTTTTAGTCATTTTATTCCTCTTTTTGGTGAAGGTAGTTGGTGCTGGATATGAGTTTGGATATTGTTTTCTAGAGAATGTTTTTAGAGTTGTTGTTGCTATGTATGTAAGATGGATGAAGTGATTAATAAAAGAGTGTCCCCTGCTATCGATAGTGGATGTAGCCATTTTTTATGGTGAACCACTTTAAAATCTTGTGTGTCTGATTATTCTTTTCTGTGTGTGTATTATTTTTATTTTTCTACACATTCTTTGTCTTTAATTTTTAACAACAATTGGTATCAAAGCTATGGTTAAGTAACTCAGCCAAGAAGCTCATTTGTGAAGCTTGTTTGAAAACTGATGGAGTTTTGTCAAATCATGGATGATGCAGACAAATGGAAGATAGAGAAGTTTGCGGGGCAGAACTTCGGCTTGTGGAAAGTGTAGATGGAGTCACTGCTGATCAAGCAGGACCTCTCACTCACTTTGCTGGGGAAAACAAAAGGAAAAGGCTCAATGTCAGATGAAGATTGGGAGAAATGGCTATGAAAGCCAGGGCAACCATTTTTCTCTAACTATCCAGCAACATGTTATTCAACGTTTCAGCTGAGAAGACAATGAAGGAGCTATGGGATAAGCTTTCAGATATGTATGAAATGGCTTTTGCTTCCAATAAAGTTTTTATTATGAAAAAGTTGTATAATTTAAAGATGAAAGAAAATGGGATTATGTCAAATCATCTGAATGAGTTTAACACTTTAGTCAATCAATTGATCTCAGTGGGAATTAAATTGGAGGATGAGATCAAAGCAATCTTGCTATTATGTTCTCTACCCAACAGCTGTGAAGGTGTTGTGATGGTTGTGAGCACTTCAGTAGCAGCCAAAAGTAAATTAGTTTTTGATGATGTTGTAGCCATACTACTTAGTGAAGATGTGGGGAGGAAGAATCAAGAACCCTCTTCCAATGACACTTTAACAGTTGTAAGTACAGGTAATAGGGGAAGAAGTCAAGAAAGAAGTCAAAATGGTAACTGACAAAGATCGAAATCTACTCCAAGATCGAAGTCCAGGGGCAGAAACGGTGCTTGTTAGTTTTGTGGAAAACCTGGTCACACAAAGAAAAATTGTTGGAACTTCAAGAAGGCCCAAGACAAAGTGAGTAAAAACAATGAAGTAAACATTGCATGTGACGGTGTTTTGGTCTTATCAGCTAGTAACACAAATGCAAATTCATGGGTCCTTGATTCTGGTGCCTCTTTCCATGCTACCTTATGCCAGGAAGCTTTTACAAATTTCCAAGAAGGTACATTCGGTAAGGTTTTTCTTGGAGATAATAAAGAATGTGAAATTCTAGGTAAGGGTGATGTAATATTGCATTTGAAAAATGGAGAAAAATGGCTCTTAAAGGATGTGAGATATGTTCCTTTGTTGAAAAGAAATTTAATATCTGTTAGCCAACTTATTGCTCCTGGATGTAATGTCAAATTTAATCTAGATACATGGAAAGTAACTAAGGGAGTTTTAGTCCTTGCAAAGGGAAAGAAGCTAGGTAACCTTTACATTTTAGAATGCCAAGATGAAGTGGGAGCTGCCTTGCCGGTCATGGATAGTGGCTCTAAAATATGGCATAAGAGGCTCAATCACATGAGACAAAAAGGACTACAGGTTATGCTTCAACGAAATCAGCTACCAGGCCTTACATCGGTTGATTTGGAGTTATGTGAACATTGCTTTTAAGATGAACAGACTATGACCAACTTTATGAAGACTGGTCATGATGGAAAAACCTCACCTTTGGAGCTTGTTCAATTTCACATGCTTGTTTCTGGATGAGATTTGTGTAGAGGAAGGTGCTTGTTTCGCAGTAGCATGTATGTTTAGTTTCATTTTGATTCCATTTTCTATACGTCTGTGTAAGGAAGCTATATATACTTAGCATTATGTAGAATTATCAATGGTATGTTGAAACTACTCTTCTCAATGCATGATCACACTCCCTGCATAAATTTCCTAGCTAGCATTGTTGAACTTTCTTTTCACTATCTTAGATTGTCATTGTTTATGCTTCTTCATTGATTTCCATAGACAGGGTGGACATTAGCCAAGGTTGTGGAATCAGGTTATATGTGTTATAACATTTGCTTGAAGTTTCTAAAGCCTTCTCAACTTATTACTTTTGTACATATCCTGCAATCACTATATTTCATGAGATGGCCTTGCTTTGAGACATTATGTCAAATAGTTTGTGTGCCCTATCCGTGCCACTAGTACATTTCTAACTTAAATATTTTGCAATTTTTTTTTACCTATAGAATGTTGTGATGGATGACCAATCCCTCTTCCAAAAACTCCCATTTTAGTACAGGTTGGGAGTATGTTGATAAATGTGAACTAATTAGGTTGGAGTCTTGTTTGTTACTTTTGGTGTTATATTGTGACTGTCTCACGAGGATAGCCATGTCTTTTGTACGCTAACTTGGTCATGGAATTTAGATTTAAATTTGCCATTATGTTTGCTTAGAGTTTAATAAGTATTTTTCAATAATTCAATTTGTGCATTTACTGGTAAGATTCTTTTAGCTAACCCATTTGAGCATATCATGCAACCTTTGCATTTAATGAGTTGCCTTCTCTTGAGGTATTCTACCAAATAGTTCGTGTGTTTTGTCTAAGTTACCACATTTTAGCTTAATACCTGCTAATTGTGTTTTCTTTGTCTGAGCTACCACATTTTGAACTTTGTACAAGGTCATATCAAAACACTAGAGAATTTATATCTTGTAACCTAGTTTTTATGTCTTCTTTAAAAATGATGTTCATGGCAACCACATTGCATGTTTTTCTTATATCTAATATTGAATAATCCTTTTGACAATGCTTTTGTATGTGGTCTCCATTTAAGAAAAATCATGGTGTGCTATCCAAGTCTTATTCATACCATCTAATTTCTCATGTATATGGGTTCACAATGTTAGTGATTCTATTATGTCTAATTTTGGTAGATATAGTTGCCTTTAGAATTGACTTGGCAGTGCAAGCCTTGTAAATTAAATCTATTTCGCTTTATTATCATTCTATAAAGAATAAGTATGAAATGTTTTGAACTTGATGTTTATGTGTGTTTTGCCTCTGTGTGCATGCTTATGTTGGTTTGTTGGTTAGAATCAAGGATAGGATTGTTCTATTACATGTTCATTTTAGTGTACTTGAAATGGATCACATTATGGAAACCTTCCATTGTTTTGATCCTTACTCGCTATTATATGTATGTAGATAATGAATAGTGGGTTTAGATTAAATTAAGTGATATAGATCAATAATGATTTGAATTGTCTTTCCGTTCACTTCTTATTTTTGCATGTGCAAGGAAATTGATAAAAGTATAGTATTATGCTTGCATCAGATTTATGAGTTAGTAATAAGCTCATCAATAGTATGGATAGACTTTTTACTTATTTTGGAATTAGTTTTGACTTATTAAGAAAGTCATAATATTAGTACGTGATTAATATTGACAATATGCTTGCATCATTAGTTGAAGCATAGTTTTGAAAGAGGCAATTTGTCTGCCAAATTGAATAGTTCTGTAAGTGATTAGTTCATGTGAGATCCTATGTTAATTATGTGTATTTATTTGTTTGATGATTGTGAAATTGTTAGAAAGTGACTTGTCTTCTGAAAAATGATATTTTCTTCCTATGACAATATCTGTTTGATTAGAACATTAATGAATACATCTTTGGATGTTGATTGTCTTTATGGACTATTATGTTAACCATATTGAATGGTTTGATTCAACTATAAGTTGTCATCTCTACTTTAGTTATTTTTGTAAGCAGGATATGAGAGACTATGGACGGGTGCCATTTATGGGAAATCAGAGAATGTAGGTTGTTCTACATATGAAAAGATGCTATGGCCATAGCTTAAAATCAATCATAAGTGTATTACTTTGCTTGATTTATATTGTCTCCTATAACATGTTTATCAATGGACATGTGCATTAGATGTATGTTTCAGAAGTATATAGGTATGCTAGATTGTCAGTGATTCACATGGTGCACCAGATTCCTTCATGCATGTTAGCTTCAGTATGCTAGATCCCTCGTGAAGGTTCAAACTTCTCCAATTTGGGAGTAAGTTTGGGGAAGCTTATTTCTTCATGGTTGGGTGGTAATTCACATTGATGATACTCTCTTTCTTCACTAAGTTCAAAGATAATTGGTGATGTTGTTGTCATCCTTTTTTTCCCCCTTGGCCAAATAGCCTAAGGATCCATGAAATCCTATTTTTTCCACCCTCTAGAATGCAAGGAAAAACTACCCAAATCAACTAAGTCCCAAAAATCCTGAGTTTGCCTTGTGTTTTCAATGTTTTTAGAGTTTCAGAGTTCAGAGTTTTGACCTTCAGCGTTCCATCCTTATCATCTCCGAACTCTAATCCTTTACCTTCAAGTTGCCTAAGTATTCAATGTTTTTTGGAGGTCAGAGTTCGGACCTTCCCTCTTCTCCCTTCCTTTCTTTGGAAGCAGAAGGTTGGAAGGCCTGAGGGCCGAACTCCAACCCCTTTCCTTTGTAAAAGTGGCTAAGTGTTTTGTGTTAGAGTTTGGCCTTTTCCCTTTCCCTCTTCCTTTCCTTTTGGAAGGCAATAGGCAAAAATCATGAACCCCGACTCCAAATGGACACGTGCCGTGTCCCTGCCATTCTGCAAGATTATTTTATTAAAGAAAGGGAGGACTGCACAACCATAGGAAGCTACCAGGTGGCGGTGACATCATCAAGAAAAAAGAATACGGAAGGCCCGAGGCCCAAAGTCCATCGATAAGAAAATCTTCTAAGTACAAAATGGAGCTCGGGGGACAGACTTTCTTCCTTCTTCCTTCCCTCCTGGAAGGTTAAACGCCGAAGGCCTGAGGTCCAATCTCCGCTAGGGTAAACTTCCAAGGGTAAAATGTCGGAGCTCGGAGTTTTCACCTTCCACCTTCTTCCTTCTACAAGCAATAATGTGGAAGTCTAGAGCCCTGAACTTTGAAACTCTGACGACTTCAGTTTTTCATTGTGCAAGACACGATTTGATGGCTCAACGGCCCTCTTGGTGGCCATTAATACATTTTTAGAGCCTATTTTCATGTGGCAGATGGTTTTCTCACCTCCCCATGTTAGTGTTCCTCATCTGCATTGAATTCCATATACTAAGGCATGGGTGAACCTCCTAATTTCATTGATTTCCTGGGTAGAGCCATGTGGGCACGTTTCAAAGGATGCCAGTTCGAGTAATGCAACATGGTTGACGTCCCTTCTTGTTGACTTTTCTTCCTTCTTCCATGGCTGCTACAGTGAAGATGAAATGCTATATATGCATGTTTGAAAGATGTGAAAGGGTTGTTGTTAGTTGTTTTCTGGGCTGTTATGTTGGGCAAATTCCTCTGTTACATCCAGACCTTGTAATGCATTTACAGAACTGCTATATTTGATGTATTGTGCTCATTTTTGAGACTTTGATGTCTCTAGTCCATTGTTCAACTATGAATGTATGTGATTATTTTGTGTCTATTATTCTGTAATAGGTTATTTACTCTTTGTAATGGTTATTTAACCTTCATGATCAATATATTTCTGATATTTCACCTCTCCTGCACTTTATCTCTGTGTTTCACTTGAAATTGTGATCTATTTCATAAGTAAAATGACTCCTTCATAGGTTATGATCTTCTATTTGAAGCCTCTGTCAAGGTTGCAAGCCTGTATGAGTTCCTTTTAGGGTTGAGATCATCATTGTGTTTATTCAGTTTAGCTAATACACCTCATAACTTTGGTGCATCACCTTTTCTTTTCTGTATCGCTTCTATCCCTTTTTCCCTGGCAAGTTTAGCATTAGAGTTAGTTAATTTCTCTAAGCCTTAAGATTAGAAAGAGGAACCAGCCTTCTTTGGAGTTTTGATTTCAAAATTGCAAGGTACCACAACCTTGAGATCATTCCCATTGTGTCATTAGAATGCTTGGAAGTCTCCAAGCAGGGTGCAATTCTAAGTGATAACAGTTGTATTATGTGATATTTTTGTAAGGAGCCTATATGGCCTTGTTGATTTTAAAGGACTAAGTCTTGAATGTATTTCAAAGCTATGTTGTCTAGCTTTTGTAATATTCATTGATTGAATAATTTTGAAGAAATTATGTTTTATGAATTTTGTATTTCTTGAGAAAAGATTTTTTTTCTCCCTTTCTATATTATTTTATTGAGGTATATCAGAGTGGTATTTACATCAAGCAAATATGTTAGCACTATTCACTAACCTCGAGACACTATTGACTCTATCTGAGATTCTTTCCTTGTTGGAAGAAATGAATGTTCTGTCAAAGAAGGCACAAGATAGAATTATTTACATTGTAGAATACTCAAAGCTACAAAAAATGGTATATCTTACTCTAGACATCTATATCAAGCAATCTGAAGTATTTATGGGTCCAAAGTTTTTAAATTGGCAAGTAATGGAAGACATTGAACACCCATAAAACTTTCTAGAGTATAATTATGTAGGTGGTTTATGCACATTGGTGTATGGGTATATGATAGAATTACACTACTTCAGTAAAGTTGGAGGGAGCTCTCGGGTCTGACAAAAAAGTGTTACAAGGTAGGATTTTAAAGATCTCATGTCTTATGTAAAGGATACATTACAGAAAATTGTGAGAAGTCTGTCTTCTGAAATAAGAGAGCGCTTTCCTCAAGATGAACTTCTAGAAGCAATGACTATAGGTTATCTTTAATATTAGAATACCATTAGGGTGTCCTCTGATAGTTCACCATGGCATTTTCAGGACAAGGTGAGGTATTTGGTTGATCATTTTAGTAGAACGGTAGAAATAAATGGAGTATAGATAGAAGGAATAATAGATAAGAAAAAGTTGGTAGAATAATTTTCTCTGTTCACATAAACAATGATTGAACAATATAAATTCCTTGACCGTCCTTTAGAACATAGATCAATAACTAGGTTATGGAAACAATTAAGTTTGAGTAAAATTTTATGATATTCTATTTTACAATATTTTAAACTTGTAGATCTGTCCCAAACAATGATTTTGGGTTTAGTGGAGGATGAAAGAGTTTTCAGTGCCTTATCATTTTTGAAGCCAAAGTTACAAAATAAACTTGAAATTTTTTTAGAGAATTGTTTGAGGCTCTATATGACCAGATACAATGTTCAACCATTTTCGTTTAACATAGATATTCTAATTGCAGAGATGCATTGAAGATTGTAGAAGCATGTCATGACATGGAAGATTGCATTTGAGTCCCACCTAATGCGTGGCGTGATCCGCATACATCTTTACATCTTTTCCTTAGCTAAATTTGTATTAGGTCCAGACCTATTTTATGTATGTTTGTAATGCTGACCTTGGAGATTGTTCCAATGGTTGATGAATGTAATGTTGACCTTGATGTACATTCCAAGGTTGAGGAATTGTATAAAAGCATGTAATGTAGTTGTGAAAAAGGTGTCCTAGTGCGAAAAATGAAAAGATAAGTTGGAAGGTGTGAAAAGAGTAGAGCAGAGGAGTTATACTATGCTTCAATGGAACTGAACTCAGGCATGGAGTAGATGCTACCAAATCAGTTCACCATCTTTTGGCAATGAGCCATTCCTTGTAGTGAGCCTCTATTTTTTGGTATTGCTATAACATATATATATTTGTGGGCTAACACCCACTGTGGTTTTTCCATTATAGGGTTTTTCACATAAAAATCTTGTGTCTTATGTGATAATGTGTGGAGCTTCTTATTTCATGCTTTCATGGTTAAATCTGAATACCAATAAATAAGTGTTTGATGTGTTGATGTTCATAAGTGTTCAAAGTTTTAGAGACAACTGATTCACTCCCCTCTCAGTTGTCCGGTGTATTTCAACAATTCATATCAGATCTAGGTTCCTTAGAAGAAAGTCTAACAGCTTGAGGAAGATCCAAGATGTCTTTGAAGAAGGAAGCTCCACAATTTGATGGGACAAATTATGCTCTTTGGAAGGTATGAATGAAAATCCATCTTCTTTGTCTTGGGTATAGAGTGTGGAAAGCTGTAGAATCAAAATATACCATGCCTCAAAATAGTTTGACAACTGAAGATGAAATCAAAGAATATGAGTTGAATGTAAAAGCCAGAGATGCCCTGTTAAGTGCCTTGACTGACACTGAGTTAATAAAAGTCATGGATCTAGAAACTGCAAATGAAGTTTGGGAGAAGTTGAAGAATCTGTATGAAGGAGACGATTCTGTAAAGGAAGCTAAACTTCAGGGCCTGAAAGCCAAATATGAGAATTTAAGGATGAATGAAGATGAAAACATTACAACTTTCATGCAAAGGGTTGATGAACTTGGCAATGGAATAAAAGGAATGGGAGGAACCACTGGTGATAAGGAAGTTGTGATGAAAATTCTTAGATCGCTACCAAAGTCCTATAGTCACAAGGTAGTTGCAATCGAAGAAATAATGACTGTGAAAACTATTGACAGAGATCAATTACTTGGAGCCTTTGAGATGAGAGAATTTAGTGATGCCCTACCAAAAGTTGAGACAACTTTTAAAGCCAGTACATCAGAAAAGATCTCTAGAGCTGAGAAATATAAGGTGGATGACGACTTTGATGAAATTGAAGCTAACTTTGTTGACAGGTTGCAAAGAGGTTCCGGTAAGTTCAAAGGCAAATTAGCTTTCAAATGATTCTCATGTGTTAAAGTAGGTCATTATGCTTCCAAATGTCTTGAAAGAATTGAAAGAAATAGGAAAAGATTTGAGAGCAGGACTAGAGGTCCAAATAAATGCTACTATGTTAGAGATTTTGATGATGAAGGTGTGACTAATGATGAATCTGATAATGCTAGTACTAGTGCAAATGAATGCCTATTTGTTGCTATTAAAGAAGATCTCATGTCTACTAATTCTGCTAGCTGTATGAAGGAAGAAAAACCAGTGGAAGAAAGTGCTCGCATCACTTGACCGGCAACAAAAGTAAGTTTGTAAGTTTGGAAAAGTATGATGGAGGACTGGTTAGGTTTGGAGATAATGTAGCTGGTAAGATATGTGGAAAAGGATCTATTTCATTTGATGGAAAGCATAATACACAATGTCCTATGTGTGAAGGGTTTGAAGCATAATCTTTTGAGTGTTGGTTAGATGTGTGACAAAGGATATGATCTGAGATTCAAAGATAATGGGTGCAAGATCATGGAAAGCTCTGGAATAGTAATTGCTATCGACAAGAAGACCGGAGGTAACATTTACTAGTTAAGAGGAACTAATGATTACTGTTTATTGGCCCAAGTAGATGAGAGTTGATTGTGGCATAGAAGGATGTGTCATATAAACTTTGATCATTTGGTAAAGATAAGTTTAGGTTAGATTATGAGAGATTTACCATAACATGTGAAACCCTCCAATACAATTTGTAAGGAATGTCAGTTAGGAAAGCAGACAAGAACAAGTTTCAAGAGCAAAGAGTAATTTTCTGCTAGTTTGCTAGATCTAGTGCATACAGATCTCTGTGGTCCTACAAGGGTGAGAAGTCTACAAGGTGATAGGTACTTCATGTTGCTTATTGATGATTATTCTAGAATGACTTGGGTTACTTTTCTAAGAGACAAATCAGAAGCCGTAGAGAAGTTCAAATCTTTCAAGGCAATGGTTGAGAATGAAATAGAATTGAAAATTAAATGCTTGAGGTCTGATAGAGGAGGTGAGTTCACATAAAATGAATTAAACATTTTTTGTGAAGAGAATGGGATAAAAAGACAATTGTTTGCACCTAGGACTCCTCAGCAAAATGGAGTTGTGGAAAGAAAAAATAGGACAGTTCAAGAGGCTGCTAGGACAATGATAAAGGAAGTAGATCTGCCAGAAGTTTTTTGGAAAGAAGCTATACATACTGTTGTCTACATTCAAAACAAAGTTCAAGTGAAAGGTAATGGTACTAAAACTCCCTATGAATTATGGTATGGAAGAATTCCTAAAGTGAAATATTTCAAAGTCTTTGGAAGCAACTTCTATATCGGAAGAGATGAAGATCTAGAAAAGTTTGATGAAAGGTGTGATGAAGGAATCTTCCTAGGATACTCTACCAAGAGTAAGGCCTAGTGGTGCTACAACAAAAGGCTCAAAAAGATTGTTGAGAGTGCAAATGTGAAGGTGGATGAAGGAAAGGAAAGAATATCAGACTTGAGTTGCTATGAACTTGATGAATCTGTGACTATAGTGAATGAAGAAAAAGTTGAGCAAGAAGACAGTGAGGATGAAGAAGAGGCTCTAGAAAGTGTTGTTAAGACTCCCAAGTATGTAAGGATTAATCATTCTAAAGATCAGATTATAGGTGACAAAAACAAAGGTGTGCTGACAAGGAAAAGAGATGTAGAAGAACAAGTAAATTACTGTTTGCTTTCAAAAGTTGAACCAAAAATTGTGAATGAAGCCTGCAATGATGAAAACTAGGTAAAAGCCATGGAGGAAGAACTAATGCAAATATAAAAGAATGAAACTTGGGAATTAGTTCCTAGACCTATTGATAAAAATGTTATTGGAATCAAATGGGTTTTTAGGAACAAGTTGAATGAAAATGGAGAAGTTGTAAGGAACAAAGCAAGGCTTGTGTGCAAAGGATATTCTCAAATTGAAGGAATAGATTTTGAAGATACATTTGCTCTAGTGGCTCGGATTGAAGCAATTAGAATATTTCTAGCATTTGTAACCCACAAAGATTTCAAAGTGTATTAGATGGATGTGAAGTTTGCATTTTTGAATGGTGAGTTGGAAGAGAAAGTTTACATTGAGCAACCGGAAGGATTCAAGTTATCATCCAAGGTGATATGGTGTGCAGATTGAAGAAAGCTTTGTATGGACTCAAGCAAGCACCTAGAGCCTGGTATGCAAGGATGGATAAGTACTTATTGCAATTAGGATTCAATAAAGGTACTACTGATAGTAATCTTTATTTTAAGATTAATGGTGATCAAATTTTGATTGTTGAAGTCTTTGTTGATGACATTATCTTTGGAGGCAATGAAAGTATGTGCATGAAATTTGTTGGTGAAATGCAAAAAGAGTTTGAGATGTCTATGTTTGGTGATATGAATTTCTTTTTAGGTCTACAAGTTACTCAATCAGGAATCATATCCCAATCTAAGTATGTGAAAGAGTTGTTGAAGAAGTTTGGAATGGAGGACTCTAAACCAGTATGTACTCCCATGGTGACTGGTTACAAGTTAAGCAAAAATGATGAATCACCTAAGACTGATCAGAAAAGATACAGATCCATGATTGGAGGATTACTTTATCTAACTCAATCCAAACCTGATATAATGCATGCAGTATGTCTTGTGGCAAGATTTCAAGAACATCCTAGAGAATCACATGTGATGGCAGTCAAGAGAATTCGAAGATATTTGAAAGGCACATCAGATCATGGATTATGGTATCCAAAGGATAATGATTTCACTCTAAGTGCTTATACAGATGCAGATTGGGCCGGAGATGTTGATGACAGAAGGAGTACAAGTGGAGGTGCTTTCTTCTTGGGAAATAGATTGGTTTCATGGCTAAGCAAAAAGCAAGACTCAATCTCCTTGTCTACTGCAGAAGTAGAGTATATTATAGCAGCATGTTGTTACACTCAAGTGTTATGGATGAAGCATACCTTGAAGGACACAAGAGTCGTATATGAAGATCCAATTGCAATCTTTTGTGACAATACAAGTGCCATAAACATTTCAAAGAATCCAATGATGTACTCAAGAACAAAGCACATATCAATAAGGTATCACTTTTTGAGAGAAAAGGTGATAGAGAATGAAGTAAAGATGGAATATGTGTCCACAAAGGATCAGATTGCAGACATTTTCACTAAGCCTCTGCCTAAAGATACCTTTGAGTATCTCAGAGAAAAGTTAGGGGTCATCACCCCTCCTGCTCTGAACTAAGATGCATAGGAATGCATCAAACCAGTGGTTCTCAAAGTGTCATTCTTTGATCTGGATTGATGTTTTAAGGGTTACCTCTCAAGGGGAGTAGCTAGATGTTTTTGATAAAGCAAGTGTTGATAATAAAGAAAGTTCAGTGGATCAGAGCAGCAACATGCAAGTATGTGCCCTTTTCCATTGATGTCAAAGGGGGAGAGAAATCATGTGATAAACTCAGGGGGAGAAAGAGTGCAGATGTGTAAAAAGAAAGGGGGAGTATCTTGTCTTTATGGTTATTAAGTTTTTCAAATCATATGTTGCCATCAATGACAAAGGGGGAGATTGTTGCAAGTATGTGCCTAACTAGTGTTGTCATTGATGTCAACATATTTGTGTTGTCATTGGTGTCAACTGTGCCCTTACTTTGTTGCTTGCTTGTATGGAGTGAGATGCTTTGTATTTACTTATGTAAGTGATCCTGATGTTGAGGATATTGAGAAAATTAGTCCCTTTGGTGGTAACAATGTGTTGAAGTGGAAATAGTGTATTGTATTCAGAAGAATAGTCCAGAAGTTTGCTCTGCATTTCCTATAGAATGAATATCTTTGCTTGCAGATTGGAAGTTATTTAGAAGTCTGTCTAAAGATGTTATATTCCAAGTTTGAGCCTCTGACATGAAGATTTGAGTGAGTTATGTTCACCAGTGTGAAAACTATTTATCTTGTATGTTTGGTGGTGACAGAGAGAATTGTTATGCTCCGCATTCCTCCACATTGAAGTATTTCGGTCTGCGGTTCTAGAATCAAGTTTGTAATGATGTTAAGCACCTTCAACTCCAATGGTTCATGATTTGGTGGTCCGCAAGCAATCTTTCTTTATGACAGTGGCTGGCAATATTGGTTAAGTGCTCTGGTTTGAAGAATCTTCCTGACATAATGGTTAGAGGTTTTGCGGATGTTCTTAGTGATTACAATGTGCTTGTGGATGTCTCCTGATCATGTTCCTACCTTTGGATTGGTCCACAAAGAGAAATTGGATCATGGATGAATATTGTTCGTGGAAGTCTTAGTGTTAACTCCCGTCTTAGCCGACCTGGTTATTTTCACTAATTGTGGAGATGCATTGAAGATTGTAGAAGCATGTCGTGACGTGGAAGATTACATTTGAGTCCCAGCTAAGGCATGGCATGATCTGCATACATCTTTACATCTTTTCCTTAGCTAAATTTGTATTAGGTCCAGACCTATTTTATGTATATTTGTAATGCTGACCTTGGAGATTGTTCCAATGGTTGATGAATGTAATGCCAACCTTGATGTACATTCCAAGGTTGAGGAATTGTATAAAAGCATGTAATGTAGTTGCGAAAAAAGGTGTCCTAGTGTGAAAAATGTAAAGAGCAGAGCAAAGGAGTTATATTGTGCTTCAATGGAACTAAACTTAGGCATGGAGTAGATGCTACCAAATCAATTCACCATCTTTTGGCAGTGAGCCATCCCTTGGCAGTGAGCCACCATTTGGCAATGAGTCGTTCCTTACAGTGAGCAATTTGGGCAGTGAGCCTCTACTTTTTGGTATTGCTATAACATATATATCTTTGTGGGTTAACACCCACCATGGTTTTTCCCTCGTAGGGTTTTCCACGTAAAAATCTTGTGTCTTATGTGTTAATGTGTTGAGATTCTTATTTCAAGCTTTCATGGTTAAATCTGAATAACAGGAAATAAGTGTTTGATGTGTTGATGTTCATAAGTGTTCAAAGTTTTAGAGACAACTGATTCACCCCCCCTCTCAGTTGTCTGGTGTATTTCAACAAAATGTCCTTGAAGTACCCAAAATACATTGTATCATCAGATTACAATGAAATATCTCCCAACCTGAGTATAACCAAAGTATCAAAAACACATAAAGATATTACAATGAACAACCCTAATATTTGAAAACCCAAAAAATATATGATATTAAATATTTTAACCTATAATAAAACACTAAAGATCCATTTAGGAGGCTTTAAAACCTTCAGATGAATACAATGAATGAATCTTACGCTACAAACATCATCCGTGATGACAGATTGTCATAACTCCTCTCAAAAATCAAGAAGAAGGTGGCAAAGAATTATAAAGAGATTATAAGAACATATCACACATAACATAATATTAAATGAGGTGTTACACTCAATCTTCAACAATCTACATGTGCATGATGTAAAATTTGAGATTAGAACAAAAATTCATAAAAGCTTGTGCAACTCTTTAACTTTTGGGGAAAGTACCATGTACTTATGACTTGTCCTATCAAGTTATTTAGTCTGACAGTTGTCAGTTATCCAATCCCAATGTAGACACTTACATGTATCACTTTTTTTAATTTTTATTTATGATGTGTATGATAACAAATAATAACAACGACATGGTTTGGAACCGCATTGAGCAAGTAGGATTGCAAAGAGCAAGGGCTAGATATTTGAATACAATGGGTGGTAGACATAATTGAAGAGAGTCAAGAGGTGTTGACTAGTTGAAGGAAAAGCTAGACATTTATCACATTTTTAAGGCATTAGGTTGGATAATTTTTTTCAAATGGTTGCAGGGATTTGATGACCAAGTTACCTTGGATTTCAGCATGGGATGCTAGGAGGATAAAATTGTAATGAGATGAATTGATTTTCCTTTTGATGTGGAGTTGGTCGTAGCTACTACAGGGTTTCCTAACACTGGGGAGCAATATTTTCTCATTGTTAGACTAGATTTAGAAAGCCGTCATAAGGGGTTTTTGAAGCTAGGAGAGTGAACTCAAATGGTGCCTATTCAAGGCATCTTTCAGAGCTCACTACTGAAGCTATGGTCAAAAGTGGTGTAGGCTCTCATTCAATATGTAGCTTTCAAGGGAAGGTACTCATTTATCTATAGTTCTCATTTTTTGTTTAATGTTGCATTTGAGACATCAATGAATCATGAATGTTCCTTATTTTTCTTTCAAATCCTTGAGAAAGATGTCTCTAGAAGTGCAAAATGGAAAACTCAAATACCTTGCGCATCATGGGTTAATTAAGTTGGTGGTAATGAAGGCCTTGAAATGAATGCAACACTAATTAACTTGGGAAGTGTTTGTTGCAACACATGCCACACAAGGAGAGGATGTTTCAAAGGAAGATGACCGTGCCCTTTTCCATGATACACATATCAAAACAAATAGTATACCTCCTATAGGTATGGCTCTAGGAGATAAATCAAGGCCCTTTACAGATGCAAAAAGAGATACTAGAAAGAAAATGAGGTGACATATTTGGATAGAAGAATCTGAATATGGGGATGAACAACACGGAAAACCCCCTAATCCAAAACTAAATGTAAGGTCATCTACGAGAGTTAAGAATTTAATAGCCATGGCCTGTAAAAAAGCTACAAGATTAGAGAAACAAGCTCAATCAAATTTAGAGGTATAGATTTGGAGGAAACAGTGTCATGGAGCACTAAATGAAAGAGAAGAACACTTGTAGGTAAAAGTTTTGTGATGGTGAACCCTGCAGTAGAAATGTCTATAATAGAAGGCTCTATTCTAGGAGATCCTGATCAGTGATATTTGTAGCAAAGGCAACTATGGTAGAATAGGGAGAAGAACTTGTTGATCTTTTTACTAAAGATGTTAAAGAGAATGGGCCTGTAGCAAGGTTTAATGAGTCTACTATAGGTTTGATGGAGTTAGTGTAGGCTTGGGAGTTGATCAAGAAACAAGAAGACAAGATAAGGGCACTTAAAAATAAAGTTACAAAATTAGAAGTTACTATAATTCAAATAAAGGATAAAGAAACACGTCTTGTAAATGAACATGAGAGAAAATTAGAGAAATTAAAATATCATCGGTTCATTACATATACCAATCAAAAGGAGAAATTACAACAATTTAGAAAGGAAAAAAATAGAAAATGAAAAGATGAATGAGGAAAATAGGGTTTTGAGGGATAAAATTTAGTTAATTTTAATGCTTGCAAGTAAAATACTACAATGTAGGCCTCCTGTGAGAGTGCATGCATCATGTCTACATAAACATTTTAACAAGTTATAGGTAAAAAGGGTGATTGAAGGATCATCAAAAAACCTGGATACACCTATAAAATTTTGTGAATCTTATTTAGAAAGTGAAGTTGAGATAGAAAAGAAACTATTACGTGAGTTGTATTTGCATAATTTTATTTTATCTAATGATAAAGACTGGTATCCCAATCCATACGTGGGAGATGTTTAGCTGAGAGGATTTCATTCTTTTGTCCAAGGATAAATTGAAAGAGGGTTGGAGAAGAAGAGGTATGACAACATGGAGAGAGATACAAAATCAAGATAAGAGGGGAACATATTCTGGTGAGTGAAGTGTTGCATAATATATACAGATTTATGATTAATAAATAAACCATGGAGATGATGTAGGGCGCTAAGGATAAAGTGGTTGATCTAGTTGAAGGAATGTTACTACATACTGCAAATAGTAGAGACCATTGTAAGGATTGATGGGAAGAGCTCACACCCAGATTGAAAAGAAAAGAGCCCTTAGGTTATCCAATTTTTTAGCTAGATTTTACAAGGACAAAGCAATACATAATGAGTATGAAGGAGAAGGGTATTTGGTTGATTGGCTTGAAGTGGTACCCTTCAATCATTTGGACACTTATGCCAAGTTGGCAAGAAACCCAACCAAATGTAGATATAACACTTGAAGATTATCCATAGCATGGTAGGATACATAGAAGACATGGGTTATCACCACCCTGAAGGAAAGTCTCATCCTTTATCTCATTGATTGACTAAATTTGTCATTTGACCCAAGTTTTGAAGCTAAGTTTTTGTTGTGGACAAGGCATTTTGAGAAGGTTACAAAGACTAAAATTAAATTTATAGTAGTTATCTTTGGATTGTAGTATGTACATTTAACAAATATATATTGAACATATACTTAAGATAATCTTGGAATAGATTTAGTATTATAAACCTTGAAATGCATTTGTGATTTTAAAAAAAATAATAAAAAATAAAACTAAATGGGCATTTACATTTGTCTGAATTTCTCAAAATTGTTGAATAATTTGAATCCACAAACATTATAAAAACTAAACCATATTGCTTTTGAGGGTAACTATTAGAAATTAGGATCTTAGGATACTAATAATTATGAACAAAATATAAAATAAATATAAATGAGAATTATACAAGCATGATTTTAACACATTACACACAATATACACGGGGAAAACTCCTTAGGGTAAAAAACCCCACAAAGCATCATTTTATTAAAACATTTACAAAAACTAGTCTATTAGAAAATAGACTGAAAGTGGGGGTATACTCCTCTCCATACTTCCACAAGGCCAATAATACCTTCTATTCATAGTGATATAGTTCACTATAAATCTCCAAATTCACATCTCTCTCAACTAAGAGAGAACCTCCTTAAATATATGAGAAGGGGTGGCATAATATCTGAAGGGATATTAGTCATACCCATTCAAAGCAACCATTTGTAAATAATTAATAATCTAATAGTTATTAGATTATTAATTATTAAATGGTATATGCTTTATAACATGAGGTTTTATAACCTTATTTAGAACAATATATAAATGTTATAAGGGTATTACCCCTAATAACATTATGTTATAACTCTCCCCCTTAATGTTAATAGGGGCATCACATATCAATTTCTATAAAAGAAAAAATGAAGTACCTCAGTAATGTAGGTCTTCTTTGACAATGATAACTAGGACACGAATATATGCAAAAATGAAGAGCATGAATTTTTGACAACATGAAAATCATCTTGTCACAATTTATACTCCTAGTGTTTTAAAAAATGATTCTTAAGCAAGGTCTTATAATATTTCTATTGGAGCCCAGAACCCCTCAAACCAACCCCCTATTTAATTACATAGTGTCCGTAGGTCTTACATAACACAATGCTTTTACAAGTGGAAGATTTATAGAGAGAATAATTTTCAATATGCCCATAGGACTTACATTTAATGCAAGGAGTTAGCCATATATAATGCCTAGAGGTCTTACTTTTTGCCTTTTAGCTCTTACATAGAGTTTCCATTATTAGTGTGTATGATGAAATTGGAAAGCAAAGGAGACAATAATAATCAAAGACGCAAATCCAAAATCAACCATAACTCAAAGAATGATCAAATGTGTAAATTAAATCTATAATGCATAAATAACAAAGATATTACCACTTGATATTTATTCCTTGGAATTGATGTGGATTGTTCCAAAATACTAAAGCTTAACCATAGTAGAAATGATAGGCTCAATGGATGCAAAGTGCTCAACAAATGCTCAAAGCACTGGAGATATGAATGCCAAAAGATCAAAGTTCATGGAGGGTTTGTGAATGGGAGGAAGGGGTGTATTTATAGCTTTCTCAATACTATGATCAATGGTAGAGAAAATTAGATTGAATCAATGGTTGAGATAATTTGAGAAGACACGATGAATGTGCACATGATATGTGTACATGTAAAATTCTTGTTTTAAAGAGTTAATTGCTTTCTTGGATAAAATAGTGATTTGATTTTCATATTTAATAGAATTGATTTTCTATTAAATGAGTTGATTGATAAAATAAAGATTTGAAAGCCAATTAGATTCAATGCATGATTTGCTTTTTGACATGCAATGGATACAATTAAATAATAAATTATTTAATTTATGTGCATGAATATTCAGAAGAAAAAGATAAATTCAAAAGATGAGAAGATAAATTAGAAATTAAATAAATAAATTTATTTAATTTGTTGTGCATGACAGAGGAAAATAGGAAAATAAATAAAAGATTTTATTTTATTTATTTAGGAGATAAGAAAAGTCAACTTAAATAAATTAGAATAATTTATTTAATTTTGGAGGAATAATTAGCCAATTAAATAATTAAAATTATTTAATTGTTGGAGAATAGAAGAATTAATGGTGAATTAATTAAATAATAGGTTTATTTAATTAATGTAAAATAGAAGAATAATGTTGGAGGGAAAGATTGATTTAATTAAATAAATTGAAATTATTTAATTATTGGTGGAAGAGGGAATAAATTGATGACAAGGTGAAATTGATTAAACAATTAGGAATTATTTAATTAATGTTGAATTAGAAGAATTTGATGAGGGAATGATGCATATGACAAGATGATAATGTGTTAGTCATTTTTAAGTGTCTACACTTTTCTCCTCTTTGAGACAATGCATTTTATGCCATTTTTTCAAAAAATTACAGATGATGTGGATATTTTGCTGAATATTGTGCCCAGTGTAATGGGTGATAGAGGTAAGATGCCCCCTCGAGAGGATAACTAGGAAAAAGAATTTTTTGGGTGGACTCTTGATAAGAAGAATAAGGGGACGACATAGAAGAAATAGGATTAGATTGACGAATAATGGGTGCAAAGGCTGACACGAGGAAGAGTTAGGGTAGACATGATGAAAAACTAGGGCCTGGGTGGGAAGAATTAAGGTTGGGAGGGCTACAAATAGGCTCAAGGGGGCCATTTTCAAATCATTTGCACTCTCAAGTTTAGAATTGTCACTTAGAGCTTTAGGAGATCTCTAGAGCTTAGAGCAAGAGACATTCATAGAGATGGTTGGGATTCCGAGGTCAGATCATTGCGCTGATAGGGTTAGGACATATGGGCGACCAACTGAAGCACCTGTGGTGGTAACTCAACTTTATTACATTTATGAGGGTAATTAATGAGGGATAAAAATGGATAGGTTAGGCTTAGTCAGTAGAGCAGCTCTAACTGAAATGGTGCTTTTTATGCATGCTGCAATGCTAATGATGCACAATGGTGCTTTTGAAGAAAATAGGTTGCTAGTGATTTTGCATTAGGTTTAGCTAGTTTAGTGCAAATGATGGATAGGTCAAGGCATGTGAGCCAAAGAGTGGCACTTCTAAAAAATGGGTTGCTATTGATAGATAAGATGCCACTAATGCAAACCCGAGTTGTGCTTATGAGTCGGCTAGGTTTAGGTCACAAGTGGAATGCAGATTGGCACTTGTGAAAAGGTAGAAGTGTACTTACGAAAACTAGAGTTGCAATTTTGAAAGATAAACCAGTGCATTTGATGGAAAGAATGGCACAGATGAAAGCAGTTAGGCATAAGTGATAAAAGGGGTTGCTTCTAATTTTAAGTAGGGTTTTTCTAGTTTGCGAAGAAATTGACAAGGCAAATGTGATGGATGTAGGTTGTACTTTCACCATTGATATCTCGAGAGTAGCATCCTACGATACTAGCCCTTATTGCTGACTTAGACGAAGAGGAGGAGGAGTTGTTCTTGGATGTGATGGGATTGTGGTATGTCACTCACATGTCACCTGTCAAGATGCATCGTGCGATGATGACTTCTTTAGTGGAGCGTTGGTACAACAAGCACAACTTATTTCTACTGCCTACTAGAGAGATGACTATTACTCTGGAGGATGTCTAGAGGATACTCTGCAACCCAATATATGGTGAGTGTGTGGTCTATGACATAGACACTAAAGAGAGTGCACTATCTCATCTATTGATGACCTAAGATCTATGCATTAAGGATGGAGAGATCTGACCTAGCTAGATGCGAGGGTGGTTTGATAGACTACAGTTGGTAGTGGTAGGTCTGACTAGAGGAGTTTTGATGCATAACAGATGATCCCATAGATTCTCTATTGGATGGGGATGTGTACTGGAGGGGATGTTCTCTAAGGGCATAGTGTATGCATGGGGCCCTTATTTAGTAGGGTAGCTCTATCATGATATGCATCAGGTAGTATACCTGTATGGATCTAGCTTGGCTGTAGGAGTTACATTGCTCCATGTTTGGGCTTGGGAGCACATAGTAGGGAATTACCATATATCTGCACAATAAAGGGAGCATGGACAACCATTCGTTTATCTTTATACAAGAGTGGTGACACATAGGCAGCTTGGAGAGATAACATACTAGCGTAGGGTGCTAGATGAGATTGATATAGTGATATGGCGACCATGGTGTGACTATGAGGTTTGGTCAATGACGCTAAGCACTTGTTATATTGAAGGTAGGGGAGATTTCCATTTGGATGGATGATGTACATTATTGAGTGATATTTTCCAGATAGGGTCGTTCAACAGTTTGGCTTGCCCTAGCCTGAGCTAGTTCAGGAGGCCATTTTTGCACGGACTAGATAACTTTTTTACATGGACTTAGAGGGAGGTAGCAGATTGGGGTTTGGAGATAGTTGTGGTTACTTCTTTGGCTAATTTTGGTGCACTAGCTCCAATACAATGGGATCCGATAGGAGGAGAGATAGATATGGGGACCATACCGAAGTATGATAGATGGTGCCTGACACACAATCCATTTAGACTGATGATCCTAGAAGAGGTGGGAGGTGATGACAGAGACGATTAGGGGAGTTATAGGGGAGAGGTTTAGCAGTAGATCTGAGTCGGGCTCGATGATAGTGATAGAGGGTGGAGGTTGATATGGTTGGAGAGGAGGCCTCAAGGTAGGAGGAGCAGGTATAGGTGGAAGGACAACAAGATATAGCTATGGGGGAGCAGGATGTGACTATGGATGTGGAGGGGGAGACAGAGATGACTAGACTATAGAGGCTATTAGATGTAGAGGTTCACATACAATAGTAGGTAAAGTTGGTAGCAATGAGGCTCTGCAGAGAGATGAGGCCATGATAGCATTATAGGCACAAGCTTTTGCTCAGACACATGCACAAGGCCTAGACACTAGAGGCATGGCTAGGGTGATGACAGAGAGGGATAGAGCTATATCCATGAGACTCAGGGTTGAGTCATAGTTAAAGAGGATTAGACAAGAGAGAGACACAACTAGATCGATGATTGGCATTGACCAACCTACTGTAGCCTTAGTTACAAAGCTCTCTCAAGTATAGAGGGATGTGGTTAGACTGACTCAAGAGGCTGAGTATTACAGAGGTTTATATCAGAGTGCAGTGCCTCTAGACCAGAGAAAACCCAACTTTATCGAGAGGAGTGGATCAAGGCCCTCCTCTTCGAGGAGATCAGGGGGATCAGGCATGGGGTCTCCATCACCATGAGCACTGAGACTGCAACAACCTCCTCTGACAGGACCACATCCATCAGGGGTAGGTTCCAAGTCTTCATAGGACAGTTCTACACGATGCATACTTGTAGACATTTGTATATATTTTGATGACTATGATGATGTATATATGTTTATGTATGACATGATGATGCCTATGGGATTTTTTATAGTTTTGTATATTTATGGCTTATGTATCCCTCTGTATAGACATGAACATGACATTTATTTTTGATATATATATGAGAGATGACATGATTTTGGTGACCTATGTGATGTGTTATATATGATGTACATGATTTTTATATAATGCAATGATGACATTAGGAAATTGACATGTATAATGATCATGGACTTATGTGATGATGTATTTATTTATGATGTTATGGATGACATGATGATGATGATGTATCTAGATTATATTTTTATTTATGCTATGGATGACATGTGATGTATGTATGATGTTATGGATATACTATGGATGACCTAATGTAGTAGTTAGATGATATGTGATGTTATGGATGTATGATGTTTATAATGCTATGGCTAACATGCATTTTTGTAGGATTTTCATGAATGCAATAGAAGAATATGGTGATGATGTTAGTATAGATAGAAGAAATTGTTGAAATATACCAGATAACTAAGAGGGGGATGAATCAGTTGTCACAAAACTTAGCTTCACATGCATATCAAACCATCAACAACTTAATTATTCATAATCGTATTTAACCATGAAAGCATGTAACGATTAACTTAATCACAATCACACATTCAACACAGTAGACACCAGAGTTTTACGTGGAAAACCCTAAAAGGAAAAAACCACGGTGGGTGTTAGCCCACAAAAATGTATAAGTTATAGAAATATTGAAAAATAGAGGCTCACTGCCTACGTCCTTCACTGCCCATAATGCTCATTACAAAGAATAGATCACTGCCTAAGGATGACTCACTACCGAAGGGGTAGCTTACTGCCAAGATGATGAACTAATTGAATAGCATCTACTCCATGCCAGGGTTTAGTTCTATTAAAGCACATTATGACTCCTCTGCTCTGCTCCTTCACACTTTCACACTTATCTCTTCATATTTGTAACACACACTCTTTCGCAACTTTATTACATAGTTTATACAATTCATCAACCTTGGAATGTAAATCAAGGTCAGCATTATATTCATCAACCGTTGGATCATTCTCCAAGGTCAGCATTACAAACATACATAAATTAGGTCTGGACCTAATACAAATTTAGCTAAGAAAAAGATGTAAAGATATATGTGGATCATGCCACGCCTTAGCTGGGACTCAAACACAATCCTCCACACCACGAAATGCTTCTACAATCTTTGATGCATCTTCGCAAATGATGAATTCAACCAGGTCGGACAAGACTGATGATAGAACTTGGTCTACAAGAATATTCTTCATTCATGATCCAATTTTCTCTTTACGGACCAATCCAAAGGTAGGAACATGATCAGGAGACATCCACAAGCACATTGTAATCACCAGGAACAACTGCACAATCTCTAATTACTCTGTCAATAAGATTCTTCAAACTGGAGCACAAGAACAACACTGTCAGCCACTGTCATGAGTAAAAGATAGCTTTTAGACCACCAAATCATGAACCATTGTATTTGAAAGCACTTAACATCATCATAAACTTAATTCCATAACTATAGACCAAAATACTTCAATGCGGAGGAATGCAGAGCAAAACACTTTCTCCCTGTCACCACCAAACATATAGAAAAAGAAGTTTTCACACTGGTGAACACAACTTACTCAAATCTTCATTCCAGAGGCTCAACCTTGGAATATAACATCTTCAGACAAGCTTCTAAATAACTTCCAATTTGTAGGCAAAGATATTCAGTCTATAGGAAATGCGGAGCATTCTTCTGGACTGTTCTTCTGCATGTAATGCACTGTTTCTACTGCAATTCACTTTTTTTACCGGATGAGCTAATTTTCTCAATATCCTCAACATCTACAAGCAAGTAAAAAAATGAGGGTAGAATTGACACCAATGACAACACAAATATGTTGACATCAATGACAACATCGATTAGGCACATACTTGCAACAATCTCCCCCTTTGTCATTGATGACAACATATGATGTGAAAAATTGAAAAGACCATTAAGACACTTGATTCTCCCCCTTTCTAATTACACATCTGCATCCTTTCTCCCTTGAGTTTTTCACATGATTTCTCTCCCCCTTTGACATCAATGGCAAAGGGCACATACTTGCATGCTGCTTCTCTGATCCATTGAACTTTCTTTGTTATCAACACTTACTTTGTCATAAACATCTAGCTACTCCCCCTGAGAGGTAGCCCTTAAAAACATCAATCTAGATTAAAGAATGACACTTTGATCTCGACTGGATTTATTCATTCTTATGCATCTTAGTTCAGGGCAGGAGGGGTAATGACCCCTAACTTTTCTCTGAGATACTCAAAGGTATCTTTAGGTAGAGGCTTAGTGAAAATGTCTGCAATCTAATCCTTTGTGGACAAATATTCCAACTTCACTTCATTCTTTGCCACCTTCTCTCTCAAAAAGTGATACCTTATTGATATGTGCTTTGTTCTTGAGTGCATCACCGGATTCTTTGAAATGTTTATGGCACTTGTATTGTCACAAAAGATTGCAATTGGATCTTCATGCACAACTCTTATATCCTTCAAAGTTTGCTTCATCCATAACACTTGAGTGCAACAACATACTATTGCAATATACTCTGCTTCTACAGTTGACAAAGAGATTGAATCTTATTTCTTTCTCAACCATGAAACCAATCTATTACCCAAGAAGAAAGCACCTTTACTTGTACTCTTTCTGTCATCAACATCTCCAGCCCAATCTACATCTATATAAGCACTAAGAGTGAAGTCATTGTCCTTTGGATACCATAAGCCATGATCTAGAGCACCTTTTAAATACCTTAAGATTATCTTGATTGCCATCACATGTGATTCTCTTGGATTAGCTTGAAACCTTGCAACAAGACAAACTGCATGCATAATATGAGGTTTGGTTTGAGTTAGATAAAGCAATCCTCCAATCATGGATCTGTATTTTTTCTGATCAGCCTTAGGTGATTCACCAGTTTTGCTCAACTTGCAGCTAATCACCATGGGAGTACATACCGGTTTAAGTCTTCCATCCAAAACTTATTCAATAACTCTTTCACATACTTAGACTGAGATATGAAGATTCCTTTATCTGATTGATTGATTTGCAGACCTAGAAATAAATTCATCTCACCAAACATGGAGATCTCAAACTCCTTTTGCATTTCACCAACAAATTTCATACACATACTTTCATTGCCTCCAAAGATGATATCATCAACAAAGACTTCAAAAATTAAAATTTGATCATTAATCTTGAAATAAAGATTACTGTCAGCAGTACCTTAATTAAACCCCAACTGCAATAAGTACTTATTCAACCTTGCATACCAAGCTCTAGGAGCTTTCTTGAGTCCATACAAAGCTTTCTTCAATCTGCACACCATATCACCTTGGTCTGTTAACTTGAATCCTTCCGGTTGCTCAATGTAAACTTCCTCTTCCAACTCACCATTCAAAAATGCAAACTTCACATCCATCTGATACACTTTGAAATCTTTGTGGGCTACAAATGCTAGAAATATTCTGATTGCTTCAATATGAGCCACTAGAGCAAAAGTCTCTTTAAAATCTATTCCTTCAATTTGAGAATATCGTTTGCACACAAGCCTTGCTTTGTTCCTTACAACTTCTCCATTTTCATTCAGCTTATTCCTGAAAACCCATTTGGTTCCAATAACATTTTTGTCAGCAGGTCTGGGAACTAATTCCCAAGTATCATTCTTTTCTATCTACATTAGCTCTTCCTCCATGGCTTTTACCCAACTTTCATCATTGCATGCTTCATTCACAGTCTTAGGTTCAACCTTTGAAAGAAAATAGTAATTCACTTGTTCTTCTACAGCTCTTCTCCTTATTAGCACACCTTTGTTTTTGTCACCTCACACCTTTGTTTTTGTCACCTATAATCTGATCTTCAGAATGATTGATCCTTACATACCTGGGAGTCTTGACAACACTTTCCAGAGCCTCTTCTTCATCTTGACTGTCTTATTGCTCATCTTTTTCTTCATTCATTATAGTCACATGTTCATCAGGTTCATAGCAATTCAGGTCTGATATTCTTTCCTTGCCTTCATCTACCTTCACATTTGCACTTTCAACAATATTTTTGAGCCTTTTTTTGTAGCACCAGTAGGCCTTACTCTTGGTAGAGTATCCAAGGAAGATTCCTTCATCACACCTTGCATCAAATTTTCCTAGATCTTCATCTCTCTTGATATAGCATTTGCTTCCAAAAATTTTGAAATATTTTACTATAGGAATTCTTCCATACCATAATTCATAAGGAGTTTGAGTACCATTACCTTTCACTTGAACTCTATTTTGGATGTAAACAACAATATGAATAGCCTCTTTCCAAAACACTTCCAGCAGATCTGCTTCCTTCATCATTGTCCTAGTAGCCTCTTGAACTGTCTTATTTTTCCTTTCCACAACTCCATTTTACTGAGGAGTCCTAGGTGCAGACAACTGTCTTTTTATCCCATGCTCTTCACAAAAAATGTTGAATTCATTTGATGTGAATTCACCTCCTCTATCAGACCGCAAGCATTTGATTTTCAATTCTATTTCATTCTCAACCATTGCCTTGAAAGATTTGAACTTCTTTAGGGCTTCTAATTTGTCTCTTAGAAAAGTAACCCAAGTCATTCTAGAATAATCATCAATAAGCAACATGAAGTACCTATCACCTTGTAGACTTCTTACCCTTGTAGGACCATAGAGATTTGTATGCACTGGATCCAAAAAACCGGCAGAGAATTGCTCTTTGTTCTTGAAACTTGTTCTTGTCTACTTCCCTAACTGACATTCCTTGCAAATTGTATTGGATGGTTTCACAAGTTTTGGTAAATCTCTCACAATCTAACCTGAACTTATCTTTACTAGATTATCAAAGTTTATATGACACATCCTTCTATACCACAACCAACTTTCATTTGTCTAGGCCAATAAACAGTAATCATTAGTTCCTCTTAATTGATAGATGTTACCTTTTGTCTTTTTTTTTGTGGCGCCAAGGGTATCCCAACAACCCAGCCCAGCGACCTGACCCAACCTTACCTTGGTCTTACAAGCTGCCAAGTTGGGGTCAGGAAGGGGTAAGCTGGGGTGAGACTTCCCCTGGGGATGCACGCAATAGCCCACAAACCACGTGCATCGCGTAAACCCGGGCCTCGGAGCATACCCAAGACTCAAGCCAACTCCACTACCCATGCTCACTAAGTGCCTGGTAAACTTTTTAACGTGATCTTGCACCCATTATCTTTGAATCTCAGATCATATCCTTTGTCACACATTTGACCAACACTCAAAATATATGCTTCAAACCCTTCATGTATAGAACATTGTCAGTATTAAGCTTTCCATCAAATGAAATAGATCCTTTTCCACAAATCTTACCAGCTACATTATCTCCAAACCTAACTAGTCCTCCATCATACTTTTCCAAACTTACAAACTTACTTTTCTCACCGGTCATGTGATGTGAGCATCCACTATCAATAATCCATTCATCCTTATCTTTCTCAACCTGAACAACCAAAGCACTTTCTTTCGCTAGTTTTTTTTCCTTCACATAGCTAGAAGAATTAGTAGACACATGATCTTCTTTAATAGCAATAAACAAGCATTCATTTGCACTAGTACTAGCATCATTAGATTCATCATCAGTCACACCTTCATCATCAAAATCTTTGATATAGTATCATTTCATTGGAACTCTAGGCCTGCTCTCATATATCTTCTTATTTCTTTCAATTCTTTTAGGATATCTGGAAGCATAATGACCTACTTTACCACAAGAGAAACATTTGAAAGGTAATTTACCTTTGAACTTACCGGAGCCTCTTTGCAGCCTGTCAACAAAGTTAGCTTCAATTTCATCAAAGTCATCATCCACTTGGTATTTCTCAGCTCTGGAAATCTTTTTTGAAATATTGGATTTAAAAGCTGATTCAACTTTCGCTAGGGCATCACCAAATTCTCTCATCTCAAAGGCTATAAGATTTCCAAGTAACTGATCTCTATCAATAGTTTTCACAGTCATAAATTCTTCAATAGCAGCTACCTTGTGACTATAGAACTTTGATAGTGATTTGAGAATTTTCATCACAATTTCCTTATCACTGAGAGTTCCTCCCATACCTTTTATTCTAGTGACAAGTTCATCAACTCTTTGCATAAAGGCTGTTATGTTTTCATCTTCATTCATCTTCAAACCCTCATATTTCACTTTTAGGCTCTGTAGCTTTGCTTCTCTTACAGAATCATCTCCTTCATATAGATTTTTTAGCTTCTCCCATACGTCATTTGCCTATTCAAGGTCCACAACTTTTGTCAATATTGAGTCACTTAAGGAACTTAACAGAGCATGCTTTGCTTTGACATCCAACTCATATTCTTTGATAGCATCTTCAATTGTCAAACCACCTTTAGGCATGACAATTTGTGACTGTGTAGCTAGCCATACTTTATAACCAAGACAAAGGAGATGGCTTTTCATTCATACCTTACAAATAGTATAATTTGTCCCATCAAACTGTGGAGCTTCCTTATTATAAGACATCCTGGATCTTCCTCAAGATATTAGGCTTTCTTCAGAGGAAACTGCTCTGATACTAATTGTTGAAATATACCGGACAACTAAGGGGGGGTGAATTAGTTGTCACAAAACTTAGCTTCACATGCATATCAAACCATCAACAACTTAATTATTCATAATCAGATTTAACCATGAAAGCATGTAACCATTAACTTAATCACAATCACACATTCAACATAGTAGACACTAGATTTTTACGTGGAAAACCCTAAAAGAAAAAAACCATGGTGGGTGTAGCCCACAAAAATGTATAAGTTATAGCAATACCAAAAAATAGAGGCTCATTGCCCAGAATGCTCACTGTAAAGAATGGCTCACTGCCAAGATGGTGAACTAATTGAATAGCATCTACTCCATGCCAGGGTTCAGTTCCATTGAAGCACAATATGACTCCTCTGCTCTGCTCCTTCACACTTTCGCATTTATCTCTTCATATTCACAACACACACTCTTTTACAACTTTATTAAATACTTTTATACAATTCATCAACCTTGGAATGTACATCAAGGTCAACATTACATTCATCAACCATTGGATCATTCTCCAAGGTCAGCATTACAAACATACATAAATTAGGTTGAGACCTAATACAAATTTAGCTAAGGAAAAAATGTAAAGATATATGAGGATCACACCATAACTTAGCTGGGACTCAAACATAATCCTCCATGCCACTAAATGCTTCTACAATCTTCGATGCATCTCTGTAAATGATGAATTCAACCAGGTCAGCCAAGACTGATAATAGCACTGGGTCTACAAGAACATTCTTCATTCATGATCCAATTTTGTCTTTGTGGACCAATCTAAAGGCAGGAACATGATCAGGAGACATCCACAAGCACATTGTGATCACCAGGAACAACCGCACAATCTCTAATTGCCCTGTCAATAAGATTCTTCAAACCGGAACACAAGAACAACACTGTCAGCCACTGTCATGAGTAAAAGATAGCTTGTGGACCACCAAATCATGAACCATTGTATTTGAAGGCACTTAACCTCATCACAGACTTAATTCCAGAACTGTAGACCAAAATACTTCAATGTGGAGGAATGCGGAGCAAAACACTTTCTCCCTGTCACCACTAAACATACTGAAAAAATAGTTTTCACACTGGTGAACACAACTTACTCAAATATTCATTCTGGAGGCTCAACCTTGGAATATAACATCTTCAGATAGGCTTCTAAATAACTTCGAATCCGTAGGCAAAGATATTCATTCTATAGGAAATGCGAAGCATTCTTCTAGACTATTTTTTTGCATGTAATGCACTATTTCTACTGTAATTCACTATTTTTACCGGATGAGCTACTTTTCTCAATATCCTCAACATCTACAAGTAAGTAACAAAATGAGGGCACAATTGATACCAATGACAACACATATATGTTGACAACAATGACAACACCGATTAGGCACATACTTGCAACAAAAATGATGTTAGAGATAGAGAAAAGATAAGATGGTTGATCAAACTTTTGTGAAAGATATAGACTTTTAATAGGATATATGGGGAGATGGATGGAGTGATTTTGCTTTGGTTATTCTTTATAAAATGTAAAGATCAATCCTTATTTTGATATAGCATATGGATATTATGTACCAGGGTATATAAGACCAATGTGATAGTGTATCCAATGCACAGGACGTTGACTTTGCAAACAAAAGGTTTGTCCTTATTCATACCAGACATAATAAAACCTTGTTGGAAACATCACTGGATAATAGTCTTAGCATAGAGTGATCCTAATGCAAAAAAGGTATTTGAATGACCTTATATGCAAAGGATATTGTTATGCAAGATGCTATTCCAACACATACAAGCAAATATTATCCTTGGTACGGGGATAATAAGAACATCCCACAAACACAACATACGAAAGCAATGAGAATGCACCGGTCCATACTTCTCGTAACATATCAAGATATAGAAAGATCAAGGTAATCTTGATTAGGCATTAGAAAGAAAAAAAAAGATAAACCAAAAGAAATCGATCAATTAACAAACAAATACACAACCATAATATCTCTTGCCAAAGAGGGTGCTAGTAGATAAGGCCTTATTGTAGGAAAGATATATCTGTTAAAGACACTTGGGTTTGGATTAGGATTTAGTGAAATAGACAAAGGTATGCGAGCAAGTGCACTTGCAAGAGAAGTCTTTTACTTCTAATTTGGTAAGTACTTGAGCTTTCATAAGATGCATAGTTTTATTTATTTCTTGAGTTAGTCAAGTCGGGATGATAGGTGAATAACATGGGTTGTGATAGATGGATGAAGTGAATGTTTGAGTTTTATTATGGTTTGTGGTAGGTGGAAAATGTTTACGAAAAATGTATGAAAAAGTGACAATTCCTCTTGAGACAACAAGGATCCAATCCTAGAACTAAGCTAGGGAAAGATTCCCTTAGTTAGGTACAAGTTTTTATTATGGAGGAGGATGGATGGACTTATTATGAAGTGAGTGGATAACAAGTTACATTGATGATTTTCAAGCCATATATATGGGTAGACGGAAATGTGTAGGTCAAAAGACTTTATTATGGATGGATGATGGAATGATTTTATTATGGAGTGGAATGGAGTGATACAGATGAGGACTTAATAGACGATAGATGCTAACATTTACACATAGCACCTATTTGCCAAGTTTTCACTATGGTACTTATCCAAGGCGCAAGTTTGTCAGGTTTTCACTAGAGGACGAATCATTTTACTTTTGTATTTTTCTATGATTTTTTATTTTTTTTATTT
Organism: Cunninghamia lanceolata; assembly: GCA_027924645.1. Lineage (NCBI taxonomy): Eukaryota > Viridiplantae > Streptophyta > Pinopsida > Cupressales > Cupressaceae > Cunninghamia > Cunninghamia lanceolata. The sequence continues at coordinate 10,832,858 of BSBN01000987.1, read as the reverse complement.
TTGTATTTTTTATTTATTTTTTTTTATTTTTGTATTTTTCTACTAGGGATACTCTATGGATCAAGCATATAACTTCTTAAAATGAACACTATTGATGGGTTCATCTAAAGGTATTCCTTTAGGTGTTGATAATGTATAAGCTTCTGATCCATATATTGTTGTAATAATGAAGGGTCTGAACCAATTAGGTTCAAACTTTCCCTTTTTGTCTCGATCCTATTGGTTTCTCTGATTTTCTTTTAGAACAAGATCACCTACTTGAAACTGTCTTTCCTTGATCTTATTATAACTATGACGAAGGTGGTTTTGATAGACCTGATGATGATTGAGTGTTGTAAGACGCCTCTCGTCCAGTAATTCTAGCTCATGTGGTCTAGAAATTCTATACTCTTCTCCATCAATAAGATGATGCATAGAAACTCTAAGAGAAGGGAGCTCTACCTTGACATGTAAAATAGCCTTGGTGCCATAGACTATTGCATATGGAGTAGCACCAGTTGGGGTTTGGATATTAGTGCAGTATGCCCATAAGGCAGGATTAAGTTGCAAGTGCCAATCATGACCAACTTCGTTAACTATTTTATTAAGGATTTTCAATAGTCTTTTTGGAATCCTCGGCTTGACTGTTACTTTGTAGATAATAAGGGGTAGAGAAGTGATGTTGAATATGGAACTAAGTGCACAAGGAATGAACTTCTTGGTTCTTGAAAGGTCTACCATTATCAGTGACAATAGCAAGTGGAATACCATACTGACAAATGATATAATGCAAGATGAACTTAGCGATCTATTTATTGGTAATGTAGGTCATAGGAATAACTTCTACCCACTTCGTAAAATACTCAGTGGTAGTGACTATGAACTTATGCCCATTAGAAGATGATGGATGGATTTTACTAATGAGGTCAATTCCCCACTATGAAAATGGCCATGGTGTAGTAACAAGTTGCAATTTGTGTGCTAGCATAGAATCAGGTCTCTGTGCTACTGACATTGAAGGCACTTCTTCACAAACTAATGGGAATCCTATTCCATAGTGGGCCAATAGTATACTGTATGCAACAACTTCTTAGCAAGGGTTGGGCTGGTGGAATGTACCCCACAAACACCTTCATGAACTTCTTGTAAATTAGAGTTGGCCTCTTCCAAGTTGAGACATCTAAGTAGGATACCATCAAGACTCTGTCGATATAAGGTACCGCCAAGGATGGTAAATTGGGAAGATTGACGGATAAAGGTTTTCTTTTGGGTGCTAGTTAGGCTAGATGGAAGGGTATTATTATGAAGGTAATCGTAAATGTCTTGGTACCAGGGAGAATTAGGACCAACAAGTTCGCATATTAATTCAATAGGTGGAACATCAAAAGTTGGTATCAAGAGTTGTTCGATCAGGAATTCACAATGATGAGTATTAGTTGGCATATCCAGGAGAGATCCTATTGTTGCCATAGCATCTATAGTTTTGTTGTTTAATCTAGGAATCTATTCGAAAGAGATCTTGGAAAAATATTTCTTGAAGTCATCCATAATTCTTTTATAAGGAAACAATTTGTCATCTTTGGTTTGATATTCATCTTTAACCTACCAAATGACCAACAGGGAATATTCGTGGACCTGTAGATGCTTAATGTTCCATTGTACTACCATTTGGAGATCTATAATTAAAGCTTCATATTCAACAATGTTATTGGTGCAAGGAAAAGATAGCCGATATGACTTAGGAATACAATCGCCCTACAATGTGATGAAAAGGACTTCAGCGCTTGAACCATGTTAAGTGTATGAACCATCAAAGTAGAGCTACCAACTGATGGATAGACATTAAATATCTCTTTGTCTGGAAAATCTGAAACCATAGGATGTGTATCTGTAATGGGTACCTCTGCTAGTTGATCGACGATGACTTTTCCTTTAATTACTTTGTGGTCAACATACTCAATATCAAACTCACTAAGGATCATGACCCATTTTGATAATCATCCTGTAAGATCTATCTTAGATAGGAGGTATTTGAATGGAACTACCTTGGAAATAATCTTAGTTTGTTGATTTAGCATGTAATGTCGTAATTTTTGGGAAGTGAACACAATAGCTAGACATGCCCACTCCATAGGAGTATAATTAATCTCATAACCGACTAAGGTACAACTGATATAATAGATTGCTTGTTCTTTTCTGGGTTCATCATGTTGAGCTAGAAGGGCTCCAAGTGCAGATGGTGTTGTAGAAATACATAACACTAAAGGCCTCTCTGAAACTGGTGGTACCAACATTGGTGGTGTGGCAAGATACTCTTTCAATTGGTCGAATGCATGTTGACACTTACTATCCCATCAGAATGTCACATCCTTTCATAGTAGGTGTAAGAAAGGTCGACATTTGTCAGCAAGTTGAGCTATAAAATGCCTAATAGACTATAGTTTACCTTGGAGACTCCTTAGTTGTTTCGGATTAGTAGGTGGAGCCATCTCAACTATAGATTTTTCTTTGTGAGACACTCTGTATCCCAAAAATTTCCCTGATGTGATGCCAAATAGACATTTCTTTGATTTGAGCCTAACCTGATATTGTTCTAACCTATCAAAAATCTATTCCAAAACTTGTAGATGACCATCTCTAGTAATTGATTTTCCCAATAGATCATCAACATAATCTTCCATTATAGTTTGAAAAAGATCGTGAAATATTATAGTCATTGCTCTTTGGTATGTTGCTCCAACATTTTTCAAATTGAAAGGCATGACTTGCTAGCAATATGTTCCCTGAGGACACATGAAATCTATCTTATGTTGATCTTTAGGTGCTATAAGAATCTAATTGTAACTGAAAAAACCATCCATTAAGGAAAGCATTTTGTGACTAGATATAAAGTCTACTATGATGTCAATGTTTGGTAGATGAAAATCATCCTTTGGGCATGCTTTGTTTAGATCCTTGAAATCAATACATATATGGATGCCCCCAGTGACTTTAGATATAGGTATGAAATTAGAAACCCATTTTCGATAGTCAATTAGATGAATGAATTTCACATCTAGTAACTTCTAAAGTTTTGCTTTAACGAGCAATGCTATCTGTGGATGCATATTTTTGAGCTTCTATTTAATAGGCTTGGCATTAGGAAATACTAATAAGTGATGGACCACTAATGAAGGATCCAGTCCAGGAATGTCTACATATGACCAAGAAAAGTTTACAATTCTTTTCAAAAAGAAAGCTGTGAAATCCTTTTTCTCTTGTTCAGAAAGGGATGCTGCTAGAAATGTGATCTTTGGATTTTGGGTTGTACCCAAGTTGATTTCCTATGATTTCTCAACCAAAAGTGGAGAGTTTTCTTGATATGTTGAAGTCATGGGAAGGTCAAATCCTCCATCCTCAGGCACCTCAAAGAGGTTTTCACCATTGTATACATTCTTTATTTTTACAATTTTTGGATCCGATGGCGCCACGGTGTGGTTTTCACCAAGGGATCTTACTTTTTGTTTTTACTTTTGTGACTACAGGATTTGGCCTTCTCACCAAAGTATGCTTTGATATTGAGGTTCATGATAAAACCTTCTTTGTGGTCACTTAGTGGAATACTGTCTTGGAGTCCCATGAATTATGCGATGGCCTCATCATTCTAAAATATGTCAAGAACTGGACACTCTTGTTGGTCCCAATCGATAAGGTCAGGGTATACGAGTGTAAGGCTTTGGGTTTTGGTTGTAGATGTAAGGGAGACAGAGGATATCATGAAGATGGAGGTTTCTTGGAATAAGTCAATAAGATGCATATAGGAGTTGTCAATGGTATCCTCGTTAGAAATCTCAACTGCTGGAAAAGATTTCGCTACTTTGTCAAGAATATACTCAATGTATGAGGACCTCAATACCTCCTTACCATATCCTAACCCTTGTCTATTATGTTTCCTTGTCACAATAATGGGTTATGTACTTCCTTGTCCATGTAATCCAAGGTCGCCTTGGCCTTTATAACCCATGTTCTTTTTTTGAATTGAAAATCGTATACTATTAATTTAAAAATATCACAGTATAGTCAGTGTGGCCCAGGAAGCCACATAAGTAGAAATTTACATCATTTTCAATTCAAAAAAGGAAAGAAGCTAAAACACTACATTCAACAAAATCACTACATAGTTCAGTGCTATCATTTGAAACATAACAAAAATTTATGTAATATTGCCAAGACATCCTACAAATTTTCCTTCAACTATTCATCATAAAGTATCATCCCTGGTAGAAAAATTAACCTGTCCAAACTCCCTCTATATAATAGTGTACCTACTCACCTGTCCAGCTTAGTAAAACCTTGATCATACTCATCCTGATGGATCCTGCTAGGCCTACTAGTGTCACTGGCCTGTAGGGTGCCTCTGTCCTCAAGCTCCTAAAGGTTTACATCTATACCTTGACCCCTATCTCTATCCTTTCTGTCTAGATATCCTCTGTTGTCACTAGCATCATAGGAATCCACCCCTCTGAAGGTACCAATAGGTGGTGAAACTCTAAGTTGACTACTCTCTACATTGAAGTTTTGAAAGTTAAATTCAAAGTCTCGTAATGCTTCATCTCTTAGTTTTTCCATCTTGTGGTGCTTGCAATACATGTTTTGGAAATCAATGTATTCATTGTTGAATTTTTCATTTACCTTTCTCAAAATCATGAGGCCAAAACTCTACATATTTGATGTCTACCCTGTAGATAACCTTTGATCCTTCATCTATTATCTTCATGAACCTTTCTATTGGGAGCTCCATGGTCATGACAACCTGTTCATAGATATTAGAAATCATGAGTCTAAAACTAGACCCAGTAAGAGTCCTCCTCTTGCCTTGGAAATGATCCTAGTTTCTTTTTTCCACAACAACCATAAATCTCAGTAGATAAAAATAACCAAAATATATTAGTCTTAACATTCAAGCCACTAATGTAACCACAAATAATCTCTTTCCAATTTAATTTATTCAAGGAAGACCGGTTTTTAATATTCCCAATAAATAATCACCAGACCTTAACAACAAAAGGACATTCAAAGAAAACATGATCACAAGATTCTACAATTTTACACATAGAACATAGTATTATCAAAACTAACAGAATGATTTTTTGCATTAGGAGCCATCTAAAACTACCTTTTTTAGGATCAAATAAATTTGGACCAGAATAGACTGAATGAGAAAGATAAGACTGTGTGATGCAGGAGCATCCAGTGGTGTAAGGGCAATCTTGCATCACCCAAAAAGAACATAATTCAAAATCATTGTAGTTGTTTTCATTTCTTTCCATAATTAGTGTTTTTGGTTCCATAATATCTAGAATAATGATGTAGGACTTTCAGTTTTTCTAAAACTACTAAACATAGCAACTTGCCTATTTTGGAAAGTGTACCTGCCATTTTAGGAAAGTTTGCATTTGGGCACAGATTAAAGTAAAAACTTACAGAAAGTTACATAACGAAAATATAAGACCTTTGGCAAAGGAATTAGGCAAAGATCATTTGTGAGCTGAAAGATATTAAAGTTTTTGTTTTTCGAAAAGCCCCTGAAATTTTTTGAAACGAGATATGAGGCACTAAAACATCCCATAACATCCTGAAAAGTTGACAGAAATCTATTTATGGATTTCCAATGTGATATTTCACATCACAAGCTTTCCGGTGCTTAAAACGGTTCATCAATCAGATACCCGGATCAAAAGTTATGCTTCCCGGAAGTTGACCTACTTTTGGAGGGAGTTGCAAATTTTGAAATTTAGCTGGAAGCTGCCAAAAAGTGTTATTTATGACTATTTTGGGAACCCTGGGCGGTAGTAGACTTAAGGGGGAAAGTGTAGAGTTAAGAATGGGTGGGAAAACATAAACCCTAGCTAATTTGGGGTTACAGAAGGCTGAAGATTCTAGAGTCTTGAGGTTGGGAAAGCTGTAATGTGTTGCAGCCAGTAGAGGATTCATCCTCTGATTGTAAATGAGCTTCTATAATGTAATGAGTTGCCCAGATCAATAAAAGAAAGTTCTATTTTCTGTGTTCAATTTCTGTTGTGTGTTTTGTGATTTACCCCCTCCATCAAGTGGTATAAGAGCAAGGGTTCCTGAGTGTGTAGACAGATCGCCGATCGTGAGGCATTTTACACCTGGACCTGAGGTTGTGGGTTTGCTGTGGAGATCAAGATGCATCCATAAAGGAATCGTGTTGGGAGAAATGCTTTGACGGAAGACAGTTTTAGAGCCCTGTAAAGGCAAATCGATGCATTGCAAGAGGAGCTACGAAGAGGGTTTAATCCGAGAATAAGAGAAGAAAGCGAAGATGAAGCTGAAGAGGAGCTATCTGAGGAAGAACAAGAAGCTACAGGAGATCCTGCATAAGTTAGGTTGTTGAGGGCCATTTCCAAGATCAGAAAGAGGCCCAGGATCAAAGTTTCTACATATTCTGGAGATCAAGATGCACCCACAAAGGAATCGTGTTGGGAGAAATGCTTTGACGAAAGACAGTTTTAGAGCCCTGCAAAGGCAAATCGATGCATTGCAAGAGGATCTATGAAGAGGGTTTGATCTGAGAACAAGAGAAGAAAGCAAAGATGAAGCTGAAGGGGAGCTATTTGAGGAAGAACAAGAAGCTACAGGAGATCCTGCAGAAGTTAGGTTGTTGAGGGCCATTTCTAAGATCAGAAAGAGGCCCAGGATCAAAGTTTCTACATATTCTGGAGATTTGAATCTAGAACAGCTTATTGATTGGATCAATGACATGGAGGAGCATTTCAATTATGAAGACGTGGAGGACCCAGATCAGGGCAAGTTTGCAAAAACAAAGTTGAAGGGCCACACCAGTATTTGGTGGAAGGAGGTCCAGTTAGATGGGAACAGAAGAGGAAAAGGAAAGATCACCAGATGGGATCGGATGGTGGAGAAACTAAAGAAGCAGTTCATTCCTGTGGACTATGAGATGGAGTTGCTGAAGAAGCTGTAAGGACTGAAGCAAGGTAACAAGCCTGTTAAGGAGTATACATAACAGTTTTATAAGACTACTATCAGAACCAGTCATGCAGAGGCTAATAAGGAGAAGGTAGTCTGTTACATTAATGGGTTGAGGCCAAGTATCCAAGAAGAGTTGAGCTTGGTCAGAATGACCACCATAGAAGATGCGTATCAGTTTTCCCTGAAGGTGGAAGAGAAGTTGAATAAAATATTTGACAACAAGCAAAAGGGAAGAGGTCAAGGCATAAGGACTGGTGGAAGACCCTATGGAGGCCGAAATGGAGATCCAAAGAAGACTGAAGAAGCTGGCACCAGTCGAAATCAGAGAGGAGATAATACCTACCGCCCTTGTGACTAGAACAATGGTGAGCAAAGAGGAAGAGGAAGAGGTAGACCTGGGCAAGGACCTGGAAGAGGAGGTTTTAGAGGAACCTGTTTCCAATGTGGAGAAGAAGGGCATCGAGCATACGAGTGTCCGCAACATCAAGGAAGGATAAATAGAAGGCCTGAAGGTAATGCACGAGTTGCACATGTAGATGAAGATGCACATTTTGAGCATTCTGAAGATGCTGAAAGGGGAGAAACCCTAGTTGTCAGAAGAACCTTGCTAAATGAGGAGAAAGAACCAAATCAGAGGAAGAGTTTATTCCACACAAGGTGCAAATGTGAAGGTAAGTGTTGTGATCTTATTATTGACAGTGGAAGCACTGATAATCTTGTTTCAAAGGAGATGGTTGACAAGTTGAAGTTGACAAGAAGAAAGCATCCACATCTATATCAGATTGCATGGTTGCAGAAGGACCACCGAGCTTTGGTCAATGAGCAGTGTTTAGTGAAGTTCAAGATTGGAGACTACCATGATGAGGTGCTATGTGATATCATACCGATGGATGCATGTCATATGCTGTTGGGCAGGCCATGGTAGTATGATAGGAGTGTTGTCCATGATGGCCATGCAAACACATATTCCCTAATAAAAGATGGAGTTCGTCATAAATTGAAGCCCTTGAAAGAGGTGGAAGAAAAGGTATGCAGTACTGCTAGAATTTGCTTGGTAGATGGTAGAATTTTTTTGGAAGGTATGAAGCATGAGCGTCATTGCTTTGCATTGATTCCTAAGATCAGTCAAGAGAAATGTGACTATGTACCAACAGAAGTCTCAGATATGTTGGAAGAATTTCAAGACATTATCTCCGATAATGTACCAGAGGGTTTACCACCAGTAAGGAATATAATGTTGCAAGTATGGGCCTAACTGGTGTTGTCATTGATGTCAACATACTCATGTTGCATTAATGAGAAGGATTAGATGAGCTGTGTGCCGAGGATATTGAGAAAATAAGTCTCAATCAGGAATAGTGAAGAATAGTGATGACAAGAAGGTAAAAGTTCTCAATAGGTTGAGGATCAGAGGATGCGGTTTAAAGGGTTTGTAGATATAAGTCTTGAGATGCTCCAGTCAAGATTTCAGAGGTCCGCATGAAGATCTGAAGAAGTTATGGTCACTCAAGTAGAATCAGTTCTGGCAGGTGTTCAGAGGTGACAGAGTGCCACATATAGGTCCGGTGAGATCCGGTATCTCATTATCCCATTCTGCGGATCTGAGGGAGTGTTGAGGATGTCTCTGTGAAGTATCAACTAGATTAGTTCGTGGGTTGAAGGTCTGGAAGAGGCTATTCATTTGTAACAGTGATGACAGACTGTGTTCTTATAGCTCCAGATGAAGGAGAGAAGAATTCCAGTAGGATGATGAAGTGCGGATGTTTTTGGTGATTCAGGGAAGGTTATGATGATTGTTGGATCATGTCCAATTAATGTTGGTGGTCCGCATTGAAGTTAGAGTTTGCATTTGAAGAATAACCACGGATATTGGTGTTCTTCTTGAGACTGGTCGACCAAATGTATTACACGTCTTGCGAATGTTCTTATAGGTGTTTACCGACTTAGATGATTGTTCCTAAGTCAATGCCTTGTATAAATAAGGGATTGTGAATTCATTTTGAAGTGTGTCTTGTGGTGATGAGTGTGTGGTAGTGAAGAGAAGTGCGAAAGGTAGAGCAGAAGTATTAGGCTTAAATGGAACTGATTCAAGCATGCTGAAGATGCTATTCTCTAGTTCATAAAGGTGATACTTATTCCTTTGTAGACAGTGTGTCTCTTGTAGGTAGTGAGCCTCTTGTGAGCAGTGTGCTTGGGCAGTGAGCCCTAATTGGCATGTGCCATTTTGTTCTTTCTATTCTTCTAATAGAGAATACATTCTTGGGTTAATCACCCCGTGGTTTTTCCCTTAACTGGGTTTTCCACGTCAAAATCTTGGTGTCATATGTGTTGATATGTTTCTGCTTCTGATTTAAATGCATTATGGTTCATGATTAATATTATGCTAATCACTAAAGAAGATTCAAGTGTTTAAAAAGGGAAAGTTTCGTATAACTGATTCACCCCCCTCTCAGTTGTATGCCCTAAGTCTAACAATTGGTATCAGAGCTAAGTTCCTCTAAAAGGAGCTTAACTGCTTGAGGAGATCCAGGATGTTGTTATACAAGAAGGATAGTCCGAAGTTTGATGGAACCAACTTTTCTCTTTGGAAAGGTCGTATGAAATGTCACTTGCAGTGTATGGGAAAGGCGTCCTAGTCCATGGTCACAAAAGCGTATGCACCTCCACAGGGTGGTCCGACAACCCTAAATGAAATCACAGATGCTAAAAACAATCTGTAGACCAAAGAGGCTCTTCTAAGTGCATTAACTGACTCAGAGCTCTCAAATGTTATTGACCTACCAACTGCCTATGAGATCTAGATTAAACTGAAACTTCTGCATGAAGGAGATGAGTATGTTAAATGTGCAAGGTTATAGAGTCTAAAAGGGAAATTTGAAAAATTGAAGATGAGAGATGATGAAAATATTACCACTTTTATGCCAAGAGTGAATGAGCTGGTTTGTGGAATTAGAAATTCTGGTGGAGGCTGGATGAAAATGAAATTGTTGGTAAGATTCTCAGATCCCTTCCTGCCTCTTACAAAATCAAGGTTGCTGCCATTGATGAATTCAGAGCCCATACAACTGTCACAAGAGACCAATTGGCTGGCAAACTGGCTGCTTTTGAAATGACCGAATTTGGAGATGATTCCCTCAAAACTGAATCTGCATTCAAAGCCAGTGCCTCTGTGAAAGGTAAGCAAGGATTTGATCTGGGAGAGAACTCATCAAGGAATTTGTCATGGTATGGAAAAGCAAGAAAAGACCTGGAAGAAGAAGTAGAAATTGCTCAACTTGAAGCCCTCATTGCAAAGAGACTTCCAAGAGGACCCGGTAAGTATGAAGGAAAATTGCCTTTTAAGTGTTTTAACTGCAATAAGATTGGTCATTTTGCCTCAAAATGTCCTGAAAGATTTTCAAAGCCAAATCCTAATAGATCAAGGTTCCAATAGAATTGTTACTATGTTCATGAAGAAGATGATAATGAAGGAGTAACAAATGATGAATCAAAGACAGGAAACAAATTCGGAAGTGAATGGGTGTTTATTGCCATAAATTAAGAAGAACCAATATCCTTTGTATCTATCAATCATAAAGTTGTAGAAAGAGCTCTGGCTGCCCAAGTTGAAGAAAAGAATGATTGGGTCATTGACAGTTGTTGCTCTCACCACATGACAGGTGACAAGAATAAGTTCATAGATTTGGAAAGGTATGAAGGAGGAGTGGTGAAGTTTGGTGATAATTCTGTTGGTAGAATCAAAGGAAGAGGAACTATTTCTTTTAATGGAAGAAACAAAATTGGTAATGTACTGTATGTTGAAACACAATCTTCTCAGTGTTGGACAGTTGGTGGACAAAGGCTATGATCTCCGATTCAAGGATGGAAAATGCAAAATTTTTGAAAGATCCGGAATAGAGATTGCATCCGGTACTCAAACTAAAGGTAATATCTTCCACTTGGTTGGTACTGGTAAAAGCTGCTTGTTTGTTCAAGTTGATCAGAGTTGGTTATGGCATAGAAGGATGTGTCATGTGAATTTTGATAATATCATCAAAATAAGCAATACTCAGGCTGTAAGAGATCTTCCAAAATTGGTGAAACCTACTAACATCTTGTGCAAGGAATGTCAATTGGGTAAGATGAGCAGAGTCACATTCAAAAGCAAGGAACTGTCTTCTACCGGACTATTGGACTTAATTCACACTGATCTTTGTGGTCCGACAAGAACCAGAAGTATTCAAGGTGATAGATACTTCATGCTGCTAATAGATGACTATTCCTGGATGATGCAGGTAACCTTTCTAAAGGAGAAATCAGAAGCTCTTGAGAAATTCAAAATATTCAAGGCTATGGTAGAGAATGAAACAGGAATAAAGTTGAAATGTCTGAGGTCTGATAGAGGTGGAGAATTCACATCCGATGAGTTCATAGAATTCTATGAGAAACATGGAATTAAGAGACAGTTGTCTGCTTTGAGACTCCATAGCAGAATGGAGTAGTGAAGAGAAAGAACTGGACCATCCAGAAGCATCTAGGACCATGATGATGGAAGAAAATGTTCCTCAGGTCTATTGGAGAGAAGCTGTTAGCACTGCAGTCTATACTCTTAATCGAGTTTAAATCAGAAGTAATACTGGTAAGACCCCTTATGAACTCTAGTTTGGCATTACTCCTACTGTAAGATATTTTAGAGTCTTTGGTAGCAAATGTTACATCAAAAGAGATGAAGATTTGGGCAAGTTTGATGCTAGAAGTGATGAAGGAATATTCTTGGGTTACTCTACTCAAAGCAAAGCATACCGGTGTTACAACAAGAGACTAAGAAAGATAATGGAAAGTACAAATGTTAAGGTTGATGAGGGAATAGAGAAACCCTCAAGGTTTTATGAGTATGATGAAGATGATCAGAATGGTGTTCTGGTTCAAGGAGCTCAATCCTCTCCTGAAAGTTAGATTCAGACTGATCCGGTAAATCAGGAAGAAGAGATAGGTCTGAATGAGCCTGATCAAGAAGCAGAAGTGCAAGAAACTCCCAAAGTTCCAAGGTATGTAAGACTGAACCACTCTGAAGATTAGATCATAGGTGACAAAAGTAAAGGTGTGCAAACTAGAAGGAAAATTGCTCAAAATTTAGATGAATATTGTCTGATTTCAAAGATTGAACCTAAGACAATAAATGAATCCTGCAATGATGAAAATTAGACCAAAGCAATGGAGGAAGAGTTGATGCAAATTGAGAAAAATCACACTTGGGATCTTGTTCCTAGACCTAGAAACAAGAATGTGATTGGAACCAAATGGGTCTTCCAGAACAAACTAGATGAAGTTGGTGAAGTAATCAGAAATAAAGCCAGATTAGTTTGCAAAAGCTACTCTCAAATAGAAGGGATTGATTTTGAAGAAACCTTTGCTCTGGTGGCAAGAATTGAAGCAGTCAGACTATTTCTTGCATTTGCTGCCTTCACGGATTTCAAAGTGTATCAGATGGATGTCAAATCTGCTTTCCTAAATGGTGACTTAGAAGAAGAAGTGTACATTGAACAACCGGATGGATTTCAGTTATCTGAGCATGGTGATATGGTCTGCAAATTAAAGAAGGCACTGTATGGTCTAAAGCAAGCCCCAAGAGCATGGTATGAAAGGCTGGACAAACATCTTTTGAAGATTGGTTTCAACAAAGGTACTGCTGATAGTAACCTATATTTCAAAATTGATCATGAAAACATCTTGATTGTTGAAGTATTTGTTGATGATATCATCTTTGGAGGAAGAGACAGTATGTGTAAAACCTTTGCAAATCAAATGAAAAGTGAGTTTGAAATGTCAATGCTCGGTGAAATGAATTTCTTCTTAGGTATGCAAATTACTCAGACAAAGAAATGAATCTTTATCTCTTAGAACAAATATGTGAAAGAATTGTTCAGAAAATTTGGAATGGAAGATTCAAAGCCAATGAACACTCCCATGGCAACCGGATGTAAGTTGAGCAAAGATGATGACTCTCCTAAGACATATCAGATAAAGTATAGATCAATGATTGGAGGATTATTGTATCTCACTCAAACTAGACCAGATATAATGCAGGCTATTGGTCTTGTGGCGAGATTCCAGGCTGATCCTAGAGAATCTCATGTCATGACAATCAAAAGAATTTTTAGGTACTTAAAAGGAACAGTTGAGTATGGTCTGTGGTATCCTAGAGATCATAATTTTTCTCTTCATGCATATACAGATGCAGATTGGGTAGGAGATGTGGATGATAGGAAGAGTACAAGTGGAGGAGCATTCTTTTTGGGAAAAAGGTTGGTTTCTTGGCTAAGCAAGAAACAAGAGGCAATATCCCTGTCTACAACTGAAGCAGAATACATTGCAGCAGCAGGAAGTTGCACTCAAGTTTTGTGGATGAAGCAGATGCTAAGAGATATTCAAGTAGAATATGAGGAGCCTATCACAATTTTCTGTGATAGTTCAAGTGCAATAAATATTTCTAAGAATCCGGTGTTGCATTCTAAGACTAAGCAAATATCTATCAAGTTTCACTTTCTGAGAGAGCAAGTGAACAAGGGTGAAGTCAGATTGGAGTATGTGCCCTCCAAGGATCAGCTTGCAGATATTTTTACTAAACCTCTTCCCAAGGACTCTTTTGAGTATCTCAGGGAGAAGTTAGGGGTTATTGCCCCTCCGGTGATGAACTAGGAAGCACTAATGTGCATCAATCCAGTGGATATCACAGTCATATCTTGTGATCCGGATTGATGATAAGGGAGCTGCTACTCAGGGGGAGCAGCTGGTATGTTATGAAGTAGTGAAGTTACAAGTATGAGCTCTTTGCCATTGATGTTAAAGGAGGAGAGAAGACATGTGAAAAACAAGTGGTTGCTGATCAAAGGGGAGCAATAAAGGAAGAGAAGACATGTGAATAGTTATTGCTGTTAGGGGGAGTTGTAATAGCAAGGAGAAGTTCTTGTCTTGATGGTTTTTCACATCATATGTTGCCATCAATGACAAAGGGGGAGATTGTTGCAAGTATGGGCCTAACCGGTGTTGTCATTGATGTCAACATACTCATGTTGCATTAATGAGAAGGATTAGATGAGCTGTGTGTTGAGGATATTGAGAAAATAAGTCTTAATCAGGAACAATGAAGAACAGTGATGACAAGAAGGTAAAAGTTCTCAATAGGTTGAGGATTAGAGGATGCGGTTTAAAGGGTTTGTAGATGTAAGTCTTGAGATGCTCCAATCAAGATTTCAAAAGTCCGCATGAAGATCTGAAGAAGTTATGGTTGCTCAAGTAGAATCAGTTCCAGCAGGTGTTCAGAGGTGACAGAGTGCCACAGATAGGTCCGGTGAGATCCAGTATCTCATTATCCCATTCTGTGGATCTGAGGGAGTGTTGAGGACATCTCTGTGAAGTATTAACTAGATTAGTTCGTGGGTTGAAGGTCCGGAAGAGGCTATTCATTTGTAACAGTGATGACAGACTGTGTTCTTATAGCTTCGGATGAAGGAGAGAAGAATTCTAGCAGGATGATGAAGTGCAGATGTTTTTGGTGATTCAGGGAAGGTTATGATGATCGTTGGATCATGTCCAGTTAATGTTAGTGGTCTGCATTGAAGTTAGAGTTTGCATTTGAAGAATAACCACGGATATTGGTGTTCTTCTTGAGACTGGCCGACCGGATGTATTACACGTCTTGCGGATGTTCTTGTAGGTGTTTGCCGACTTAGATGATTGTTCCTAAGTTGATGCCTTGTATAAATAAGGGATTGTGAATTCATTTTGAAGTGTGTCTTGTGGTGATGAGTGTGTGGTAGCAAAGAGAAGTACGAAAGGCAGAGTAAAAGTATTGGGCTTAAATGGAACTAATTCCAGCATGCTGAAGATGCTATTCTCTAGTTCATAAAGGTGATACTTATTCCTTTGTAGACAGTGTGTCTCTTGTAGGCAGTGAGCCTCTTGTGAGCAGTGTGCTCGGGCAGTGAGCCCTAATTGGCATGTGCCATTTTGTTCTTTCTATTCTTCTAACAGAGAATACATTCTTGGGTCAATCACCCCGTGGTTTTTCCCTTAACCGGGTTTTCCACATCAAAATCTTGGTGTCATATGTGTTGATATGTTTTTGCTTCTGATTTAAATGCATTATGGTTCATGATTAATATTATGCTAATCACTAAAGAAGATACAAGTGTTTAAAAAGGGAAACTTTCGTACAACTGATTTACCCCCCCTCTCAGTTGTATGCCCTAAGTCTAACAGATAAGCCATCAAATGGATTTGATACCAGGAGCTAGTTTGCCAAACAAGGCAGTCCATAGAATGACTCCAGCAGAGAGTGAAGAGTTGAACAGACAAGTTTAGGAGTTGTTGAGGAAGGGATTGATAAGAGAAAGCCTAAGTCCATGTGCGGTACTTGCAGTACTAGCACCAAAGAAAGATGGAGAGTGGAGAATGTGTACAAACTCTCGAGCCATCAATAAGATCACCATCAAGTATAGATTTCTATTGCCCAGAATGGATGACATAATAGATTATTTGAGTGGAGCCAAGTACTTCATGAAGATTGACCTTAAAAGTGGGTATCACCAGATCCATATCAGAGAAGGAGACGAGTGGAAGACATGCTTCAAAACCAAAGAAGGTTTGTATGAGTGGTTAGTCATGCCATTTGGGCTAACCAATGCACCAAGCACATGCATGCGGCTCATGAATGAGGTACTAAAAGATTTTTTGGGAAGTTTTGTTATTGTTTATTTGGATGATATTTTGATTTTCAGTAAGACTTGGGATGAGCATTTGATGCATATCAGAAGAGTTTTAGAGAAGCTAAGGGAGGAGAAGTTGCTGCTTAATCTGAAGAAATGTAGTTTTGCAAAGGAGTTGGTATACTTAGGATTTGTTGTCTCAGAGGAAGGTCTTAAGATGGACCTAGAAAAAGTAAGGGCTATCATTGAATGGCCTATGCCAAGGAGTGCAATGGAGGTAAGATCTTTTCATGGTTTGGCAAGTTTTTACAGAAAGTTTATCAAGAATTTTAGTAGCATTTGTGCACCCCTAACTGAGACAATGAGAGGGGATAGAAAAGAGTTTAGATGGACTAAAGGAGTAGACAAGAGCTTTGATACGTTGAAGAAGAAAGTCATAGAACAACCTATTTTGGCACTTCTAGATTTTAATAAGGTATTTCAGGTAGATTGTGATGGTAGTGGTAGTGGTATAGGAGCTATTTTGAGTCAAGAAGGTAAGCCCATTGCCTATTTTAGTAAGAAGCTTAATGATGCCAAGAAAAAGTATTTTGTTTATGATTAGGAGTTTTATGCAATAGTTCAGGTTTTGAAGAAATGGAGACATTATTTGTTGCCAAAGGAGTTTGTTTTATATACTGATCATCAAGCTTTGCAGTATCTTAATAGTCAAGGAAAGTTGAATCAAAGGCACTTAAAATGGGTTGAGTTTTTGTAGAGCTATACTTTTGTTTTGAAGCACAGGAGTGGGAAGTCCAACAGAGTTGCAAATGCCTTGAGCAGAAGGCAAAATTTGTTGACAGAAATGAAGATAGAGGTTGTTGGGTTCGATGAGCTCAAAAGTTTGTATCCTGAAGATCCAGATTTTGTAGAGGCTTGGAAAGCTTGTTTGGAACTTGTTACTTTGGATAGGATAAAATGGTTGGATTTCATAATCCAAGATGGCATGTTGTTTAGAGGAAGCCAGTTGTGCATTCCAAGGTGTTCCATGAGAGAGAACCTTATTAAGGAGAAGCATAGTGGAGGATTGGCTAGACACTTTGGTTGAGATAAGACCATTGCTATTGTTGGTAAAAATTATTATTGGTCACAGTTGCAGCAGGATGTGAGGAAATTTGTGCAGAGTTGCAAAATATGTCAGATAGCGAAAGGAGCAAGTCAGAATACAGGTCTATATCAACCACTACCTATACCAAAGAAGCCGTGGGAGGATATTAGTATGGATTTTGTTCTTGGTTTACCAAGGACATAGAGAGGACATGATTCCATTTTTGTGGTGGT
Source organism: Cunninghamia lanceolata (assembly GCA_027924645.1). Lineage (NCBI taxonomy): Eukaryota > Viridiplantae > Streptophyta > Pinopsida > Cupressales > Cupressaceae > Cunninghamia > Cunninghamia lanceolata. The sequence goes on along the minus strand of BSBN01000987.1, from coordinate 10,815,879 downwards.
GGATAGATTCTCCAAGATGGCACATTTGATTCCTTGTAAGAAGACTAATGATGTTGTTCATATTGCTGAATTATTTTTCAGGGAGGTGGTGAGATTACACGGTCTACCAAAGAGCATAGTTTCAGATCAAGATACCAAGTTTGTTGGTTATTTCTGGAGGACAATGTGGAAGAAGTTGAAGACAGATTTGAAGTTCAGTTCTGCACACCATCCATAGACTGATGGACAGACTGAAGTTGTGAATATGATTTTGGGTAACCTGCTACGATGCTTAGTAGGAGATAAGCCCAAGAGATGGGATTTGATTTTACCACATGCAAAATTTGCTTACAACAATTTTGTCAATAGGAGTACTGGTAAATCACCATTCCAGATTGTATATGGCAATAGCCCAAGAAATGCTTCTGAGTTGAGGAAGCTGGACAAAGGAGAAAAGACAAGTGCTGAAGCTGAAGACTTTGCAGAACATCTAAAGAATTTGCACGAAGAGGTGAGAAAGCACATTAATAAGATGAATATTTAGTACAAGGCTAAGCCAAATCAGAAGAGGAGGTATAAGGAGTTCCAGGTAGGAGATGAAGTCATGGTTCACTTGAGAAAAGAAAGGTTCCCAATTGGAACATATAATAAGTTGAAAATGAAGAAATTTGGACCATGCAGAATCCTAAAGAAGCATGATTCAGGAAATGCATATGAGGTAAAGCTGCCGAGTGGGATCAATATTTCCCCTATTTTCAACATTACTGATTTATTAGAATATCATGAAGGTAGAACAGATGATGGACCAATAGAAGTGCAGTGGAGTATTCTGGCATCTACTTCAATGGAGGAGATAGAAGAGATCTTGGATAGCCGTGTGGGAAGAAGTACTCGGAACAAGCAATATGAAGAATATTTGGTAAAATGGAAAGGAAGGCCTATTGAAGATTCTTCTTGGTTGTCTAAGGAAGAGGTTGACCATTTGGGTTTTCCTCACACAAACATCTGAGACGTGACAGGGTCACTTCTCAAATTACCCTGGGTGTCTGATGCAGGAGCATCCAGTGGTGTAAGGGCAATCTTGCATCACCCAAAAAGAACATAATTCAAAATCATTGTAGTTGTTTTCATTTCTTTCCATAATTAGTGTTTTTGGTTCCATAATATCCAGAATAATGATGTAGGACTTTCAGTTTTTCCAAAACTGCTAAAAATAACAACCTGCCTGTTTTGGAAAGTGTACCTACCATTTTAGGAAAGTTTGCATTTGGGCACATATTAAAGCAAAACTTATAGAAAGTTACATAACAAAAATATAAGACCTTTGGCGAAGGAATCAAGCAAAGATCATTTGTGAGCTGAAAGATATTAAAGTTTTTGTTTTCCAAAAAGCCCTTGAAAATTTCTGAAATGAGATATGATGCATTAAAACATCCCATAACCTCTTGAAAAGTTGACATAAATCCATTGAAAGAAATCTATTTACGCATTTCCAGCATGATAGTTCACATCGCGAGCTTTCCGACACTTAAAACGGTTTGTCAATCGGACACCCGGATCAAAAGTTATGCTTCCTGGAAGTTGACCTACTTTTGGAGGGAGTTGCAAATTTTGAAATTTAGCTGGAGGTCGCCAAAAAGTGCTATTTATGACTATTTTGGGAACCCTGGGCGGTAGTAGAGTTAAGGGGGTAAGTGTAGAATCAAGAATAGGTGGGAAAACAAAAACCCTAGCCGATTTGGGGTTACAGATGGTTGAAGATTCTAGAGTCTTGAGGTTGGGAAAGCTGTAATGTGTTGCAACCAGTAGAGGATTCATCCTCTGATTGTAATTGAGATTATGTAATGTAATGAGTTGCCTAGATCAATAAAAGAAAGTTCTATTTTGTGTGTTCAATTTATGTTGTTGTGTGTTTTGTGATTTACCCCCTTCATCACTGTGTGATTTAATTTAAGTCTTTAAACCCTGTTAATATGCCCAAACACCTACTGGGAGTTGGTAACCAACTTATATAGTTTATTGGACTCCATACATAGAAATTTAGTGCCATCTTCCCTAACCAACTTTCCCAACCAATCTACTTCATTCAAATTTTTTGCTTGACTCAGATTGATTAAGAGAGTTCTACATAAGATGGAAAAAGTCCTTTTTTGAGACTCAAGGATGCCAAACTCTAGTTTGGTCTTATCCCATCTTTTTATCCCTTTTTCATCCAAAATATCATTAATGGTGGAAATGCCTTTCCTGTTCATTTCATTGCTGAACAACCTGCAAAAAAGCCAATGGTTTATTCGTATGCCATAAACTCCACCATAGGGACCTATATCCCCCAAACCATTTTTTCCCAATATTAACATAATCCTTATTTTTAATAAAATTTTTAACAACTTCCCAAGATTTCCAGATACTAGAAAAAATAATAGACTCGAAGGGTTTAGATTGAAAATTTCCAAACAAAAAATCATGCATATACAAGTTATTCCACATTGGTGCCTTCTTGGGACAAAAATTCTTAATATTATTCTGGATGAGAACCTTCCAAGTTTCTTCACCTTCTAAAGATCTGATGATCCACTTTGTAGCTAAAGTTACACCTTGAATCTTTAGATCTTTTAACCCCAGACCACCCTTTTCTTTGCTCATGTAGCACCATTCCCATTCAACAACATGCTTTTTCTTCTTCCCTTTACCATCTGACCATAGGAAACCCCTTATCAATTTTTGAATACATTCAGTTTGATAGTTCAAGAATAGCCACATAGAAGCATAATAAATGAGTATGCAGAAAGAATCTTCTTACAAACCTATGCTTTTCCTTGTAAAGAGAGGGACTGATTATTCCAATTTTTGAGTTTCCTCTCAATTTTTGAGAACACCCAATTTCACATTTTATTCAGAGATGGATCAATGGAAAAAGGGATACCAAGGAGCCTAACTTATTTGTGAAGTTCTCCCCATTTCTATTTATCCAAGTTAAACTAACTAGGTCGCTTTTAATCCAACTAAGTAAGATTGATTTATTAAATAATATCTTTAACCCAGATGCCTTACAAAAAATAATAAGTCTATCTTCCATGTTCTTCAAATTATCTTCTTCTAGCACCACAAACAATGTTGTGTCATCAACGAACTGCATGTTCAATAACATGCTTTTATCTAGTAATTTAATACCCAACATTCTACCTGGTATCAAGTCTATTCTCAAGAGGTGAAATAGAGATTTTGATGCTATCACAAAGAGGGCAGGTGCTAACGGGCACCCTTGTCTTATGGATCTCTCCATATTAAATGGTCTTGTTAAGGAGCCATTTATGTCAATTTGGGCAGAGGCATCCTTAAACAACATATTGACCATATTATATAAATTCTGAGGAAATCCAAAAGATTTTAAAACATTTAAAACAAATGACCATTCAACTCTATCATAAGCCTTTTCAAAATCTAGCAAAAGAATTCATGTATTATGCCCTATAGTTTTGGCCCAATGCATGGCTTCACAACTTGTTACCAAGTTTTCTAGAATGTACCTTCCTTTAATGAACCCAGTTTGAGTAAAATTAATGATACTAGGTAGGATATCTATTAATCTCCTTGCTAGCACTTTTGCAATAATCTTATAAGAAACATTTAACAGAGTAATAGGCCTCTAGTTCCTAATATTGGTCTTGTCCCCATCTTTGGGCAACAACTTGATGACACCTCTATTGATATTCTTTCCCAAAGTTCCTTTTTTGCAAGCTTCCTGATACACTTCAAAAATATCATCTACCACCCAAGAAAGGTTGACTTTGTAAAATTCCACTCGTAACCCATCATACCCAAGGGACGTGTCCTCCTCTATTGACAAAATGACATCTCTAATTTCTAGTTTACATATCTTTTGCTCTAATTTTTACTCCATTTCACCATCAATCCTCCTAAGACAAATTTTTGAACACAACTCTTGGGCCCTCTTGCATTCCTCACTGCTATCTTCTGCTTTCAACACGTTTTTGTAAAAATCTCTAAATATTCTTTTTATGTCTTCCACATCATGAAAGAAAACCCCATTCTCATTGATCGGGCCTACCTTTTCCTTACTATTTTTAGCTCTATGTAAGTCAAAAAAATACTTAGTGCTCCTATCTTCATCCTGCAACCAATTGATCTTTGCCCTTACCTTTGCCTCTTGAGCTCTGAAAGTCTACAATCTCCTCAACTTATGCTTAACCTCCCCAATATGCCTTACCAGCTCACAATCATCTAGATTTTTTTGCAATAGATCTTCAGTTTCAAGGTGTTCTAATTGAAGTATTCTCTCATCTTTCCTCCTGTCTAAAGTGCATTTCTTTCCACATACTTGAAAAAGTCTTTTACTTGCACTAAAAAAGTCATTCCAGTACTAAATAGCATCCTTCCTATAAGACATGGATTTCAAAATAAGTCTTAGGTTACAAATCCCATCAAGACAATCCCTATCCAACAACATCTTGGTATTTAATTTGAAAAGGTTGTCTCTTCTAACATTAGTCCCAGTCTCTTGATTATCAATTATGATGAGAGAAGATATAGGATGGCGATCAAACAAAGTATTCATAATGACTCTATCATCATTAACACCTTCAATACTTTGAAAGTGGAAGAAATTCTTATTCACATAAAATCTATCAAGTCTACAATCTATCCTTTTATTTTCTTTTTGAGAATTGTACCAAGAGTACCAAATACTTTGGCTATTATTCTTCTTTCCCTCCAGGGGATCAAACAATTTAGCACTTTCTTCATTCTTGTCAAAAAGTATTGTTCATTGCCTTTCCACTCTATTGGGTCACCTCCTATTTTATCTTCTCTATGCTCTACCATGTTGAAGTCTCTTGCAACAATCCAGGGGATTTTGGGAAGCTTATCCACCATCCAAATGCAAAGTTCAATTCTGCCTCTATATTCATTAGGTGCATAGATAGAATAGATCCTGAATTTCCTACTATCCTTCTCCAAAATAACCCATATACATCTGTTACATGGAGAACACCCATTTTGAATGATAAAGTATCTCCATTTTCTATTTATTAATATAACATTGCCTCATTTACCTTTCTCATGTTTGGAAGAAAAACACATTGCTTCCCTGCAAATAAATCTAAGGGTATTTTCCATTTGAAACCCTACTGCTTTAATTTCCTGTAACAATGAACAATCCATCTATTTTTTCTTATTACAAAAATCCCTGACAATATATTTTCTATTCGAGGATTCAATACCCCTTATGCTCCAGCTAAAGCAATTCATGATCAAATTTTAGGTCATCTGTGAGGAAACTCCCTCTTGACTTGAACTATTTATTGCACAATCTATCAAAGCACGTTGGTAGTTTATCACCTTTCCCCTTTTTTCCAGGTTTTAAAGAGTTTTCTTTTATGTATGCTTGTTTGCATTTTCTATTGTCATCTTCTGCTTTCATGGAGAACTCTTCCACCTTCATGGAGGAATCATCCTTAAGATTGACATAAGTGTTAATGTTTGGGTTTTCCATTTCTAACCCCTCAGGATCTGCTATTTTAAAACAAATGGGGGATCCAACACTAGTTATCACTTTCTCCATCTCACTAGCCAAAATGTTCTCTGTTATTTTCATTAAAGCTAGAACTTGAGTATTTTTTTGACCTCTATTTTAGAAATACCATGGTGCTTCTTGTGGGTCAAAGTGCCACGAGTGTTTTTCCTAACAATTTCAAGACCACTTCATGAAGATTTACTCACCTCAGAGATATTGGGTTCATTATCCAAATTTTTAACAAATTCTAGAGGCATCACTTTGGGTTCCTTGAGATGAATATCTTCGAAATAGGGGTTGTCAAAGACCACTGTTCCTTTCCCTGACAAATTAACTTTTGACCTGCAATCCTTTTTCTCTCCTCCCTGCATTGATCTTCAATAAGAGGACTGATACAGTTAGCAGAGACACTCGAGACAAGTTTAGAAGCCAACTCAGAAGGGCTACTAGTATCTTCACAAATTAAGGGTTTCCCATAATCAAGGTTTAATTTATCAAAACTCTTTCTAATTACATTCAAGGCCAAATCAATTTCTCCCATATTGGATTTACAACCAGAGACTACCTCTGGCCTTGTTTGAGGTGAAGAGTCCCTAATTATTTGGGGAGGCTCTTCCTAGACTAGACCACTAGAATTTAAAACTATGGTTTTATCCATTAAATCACTCTTCTTACTTCCACTGTTAGGAAAACTAGACTCAAATGTTTTACCAACATCATTCTTCTAAAGGCTAGGGCAATCCTTTTTTTGGTGACCCTCTACCTTGCATAGGAAACAAGAATTAAGGCCCCCCAATCCTACAACCTCATAAACAAATTTATTTTCTCCCACACTAATTTCCATGACCTCTAGGATATCAATTCCAGCATTTAGAGACATCAGTACCCTAGCATCCATATGGGGCAGGGTAACTCTTGTTTCATCAATCTTCATAATATTCCCAATAGTTTTCAAGAGTTGGGGAAAAAAAGCCCATAATTTCTCTGGGACATTTTTAACTATCAACCACCTAGGTATTGAGCAAAACAAGATTTCTTTATGCAAGGAATTGAGATTTCAAGGAAATGCTTTGAAGAAAGTTTGCTCAACATTCCAAAAGTTTTTATCCAAAACCCTTTTTTGCATAACATGATTCCTCAAAAAAATAACAAAAATCCCATTTTACAACATTCTACAGAATGATATGTGTATTCCTAATTTTTTCCCCACATCGAGTTCAACCAGTTATCAAAGAATTTCCTGGAAGGTAGTTTTTCCAAACCGAGACAAGCAAAGAAAATAGTTGTATGTTTAAGCCTATTTTCCTCTTCTCTAATAGCATTTTCCATATTCAAATTAGGGCACAAAATAAGTTTCCTATGTAAGAGGGGGATCTTACCTTCTTTTGCCACTCTATGACCTTCTTCTCCTCCATTGTTGGTGACATCACCTCTAGTTCTGATGACCTCAAGCGTGTTCTTGATCTCAAAACCAACATTTTCAATCAGAGTTTCGGCATCCTGCAGGTTTAGAGCTTCTCTGAAAGTTCTTTTTTTTCGGCATCATCTACCAAACCCCTAGAACTATTAACATTCTCCTCCATTACTCCTCATGGCCGAGAAGTAAATGCCTCAGTCAGAATGGTACCACACCCGTAGGTGTTTGAGCATAGATAGGGCTCCCTATCTTAGGCTATAAACCCCTCCAAAAAACACAGGTGGGAAACAAAATTTAAATTTTAAACTTTCAAAGACACACTACAATCAATGATGAATATCAAATAGGGTAACACATTCAACAAAGAACATAATAGATTCAAACAAAAAACCACAAAGAATGATTAAAAAATAGGGCTAATTTCATGAATGAGGGATATCAAGGTAAGAGGAGAACTCTACCAGATTGGTCATGGAGGGTTTCTTTCACCACTCTTGATCAATCTCAGAGCCTCCTCTTATAGAAGTTTTTTCCTATTACAAAGCACTTAATAAAGATTTCTAACCCATGTTCTTAACAATGCGAAGACCTGTAATATACTTCTCAATTGGGAGTTTTTCTGGATCTTGGGCTTCTTTATATATCTAGGAGGAAACATCTTCTTCAATAGGTTAGTTCTCCAAAACCCCCAATAGATAAATGTTGTGGGTTTAGCTTGTACAACAACTTTTGGAACTACTTTTGCTAATGGTGTTTTACTGTAAGATTTAGGTGATAGTGGAAAATTTCCCACATAATAGGATTTCTATAGGTCATATTCAACAAACCCTTTGTCTTTGTATTGGACCTTGATCTTTGGGAGAGGTGTATCAGATGTATCTTTGGTTAATGTAGATGGATCAATGTAGGAGGAAGACGGTTGAGCTGCAATATTGTTAAGAATTTGGTTTGGATTTTGGTATTTGCCTTGCATAACTAGATACAAAACTCAAAAGGTTTAGGGTCCCCAAGGATAGTAACTTCAGTACCATTATATGGAAACTTGAGACATTGAAGGTATGTAGATGGTACAACCTGGATGGTATGTATCCATGGGTGACCTAGAATGATATTATAGGGAAGATCAAGGTCTAACACATGAAAATGAGTTTCTATGTTTATAAGACCAACTTGGATGGGTAAATGGATAACACCTCCAATCTCCCATTCTGCATCATCATATGCTTTGATAGTTGTACTTTTGTCTGAATCAATAACATCCTCAGGGTATCTCAACTGTTTCAACAACTTTAGAGAACATATATTTAAGCCAAAACCACCATCTATAAGGACTCATTTGACTTTACGTTGGTGAATACAAACTTCTAGGTGCAAAACGTCATTATGATATGGATTGTGAAATGGAAGATCTTTCTCAATGAAAACCAGGTGATGGGGTGAGACAATGTGCCCTATCATGGCTTGAAATTGGTCAATATCAATGTTATTATGGATATATGACTCTTGAAGGGCCTTTCCCATGATTGCTTTATGTGCAGGTGGTGCTTGAAGAAGGTTTGAGATGGATATCTGGGCTGATGTTTTTCCTAAATGGTCTAAGATTATACTTAGAAGTTAGATAGGTATTAGGTGCTACCCCATGAAGGGTGACATAACCACGATGAGTTGTAACTACACAATCTAGTGCTTGTACCTTAATAGAAAGGGTAGACACATGAGTATGACTCTCTTATCTATGTCCTACAATAGAATCATAGGAGTTGGATGCATGCTTTACATTTTTACCTTTATTGGGAACATTTCCTTAAGCATGAGGAGGGAATGGATCTTTGTATATATTGAGATCATTATTAGAGGAATGTTTTGGAGGATCATCCACAGTTATGTCACCTCGGTCAATGAGATTCTAGATGAGGTTCTTGAGTTTCATACATCCAAGTGTTTTGTGTCCTTTAACCCTATGGAATTCATAGTATTCATTGTCTTTATAACATGAGGGTTTAAATTGAGGTTCATCATATTGTCATGCTTCAAGTAATGTGATAAGACCTATTTGAACTAGTTTTCATAGGATAGATTCAATGGGTTCTCCCAATGGAGTAAATTTTTGTCTTTGCAAATAATCTTGTCGAGGTTGTTCTCTAGGAGTAGAAATGGCATTCTTGACTAGTTGTAGATTGACAGGTGTTTGGACATTTTGAACATGTTTTGCATCCACAACACCATCGTTGATAATATTTTTATTTTTAGACTAGAAACGAGGTTTTTCATTTGATTGTTGGGGGTTGTCTTTATTCTCTTTGAAGATTTTGACTAGACCTTTAGTGATAAGGGCCCTTTTTATGTTTGTTCTCTTGGATATGATCTTATCGAAAGAATTGGCAAATTGAATTTGTAAGTAAAAACCTATTTATGGGTTTAAGTTTTGGACAAATATATGCACCAATTGTTTCTTGGGAATAGGCCATGGAAATTTTCTAGCCATGTTTCTCCAACATTGTAGAAAGGATATGAAGGTTTCCCCATTTCATTGTTTATTATTGCATAGATTTGTCATGGAAATCTCATGTTCTATGTTATATGAAAAATGAGTTACAAACTTTTCAACTAACTCATTAAAGGTCTTAATATCTGGGGGTAAGTGAGAAAAACATTCAATAGCTTTCCCTCCAATACTATAGGGGAAGAGGCACATAAAATATGTATCATTATAGGACACCTCTAGGAAAGCAATATAGAATTCTTTAAGATGTTCTTTTGGATCTCTTTTTCCCTTGTATTTGTCAAATTTGGGCATTTCAAAATTATGGGGAAAAGGTTCAATCATAGGGATAGACCGATTGAAAGGATAAGGACAAACATATTCTAAAGAGAAAGTTTTATTTGTATGTCCTAGTGTGAAGTTTGTGATTTGATTTTGCATATGCAAGAATTTCTATTCTAATTTCGGTGTGTTTCTTTGAGGAGTTACAAGACCATGATAGTTATACAATGGAGGTTGTGATATTTGGGGTGGATTGGTGTGAGATAGATATGAATAAGGATTTGAAGTTTGAGGGTGTGATGTATGTGGTGGATTGGTGTGAGATAGATATGAATAAGGATTATAAGTTTGGGGTTGTGATGAAAGATATGACAATGGATTGGATACTTGGGGTTGTTGTTATATGGAGCCTAATCAAACTTGGAGGTTAAATTTTCCCCACTTTTATCGGCACGGTTTCCCCCCAAATTCCTACGGGGTCAAGGGGTAGCGCCCCCAAGACGGGGTCAAGGGGTAGCGCCCCCAAGACGGGGTCAAGGGGTAGCTTTTTATTATTTTATAAAGGCACCGGGAGTTATTTTTTCATTGACCGACATAAGAAAACCCTATTTTTGTAAACAACAAAAAGCTTGATAAAAGTGGCTAAGGGTTAGGGTTTCGATTGATATTGTATTGTAGCATTTTGCAGTGGTATTGAGTTGCAGGGATTGCTGGTTGTAATCTGTTTGATTTACTGGATAATAATATTGGACTCTCTGTTTGGTGGATGTAGCCCAAGTTTGGGTGAACCACGTTAAAACTTGTCTCTCGCTGTTATTATTTGTGTATTTCCATTCCTCTGTTTAATCTTTATTTGCATTTAATTGATATCTTCTACCGGCTAACCCTAACAAGTGGTATCAGAGCAGGTTGTGTTCGATTATCATCTGCAGGAAGGTCTCATGGTTGAGTGGGAGTAATGGCGAACAAGGGTAAATTGAAGGTTGATAAATTCAATGGGCAGAACTATCAATTATGGAAGATGCAGATGGAGGATTACCTCTATCAAAAGGATTTATGGATGCCGTTAGAAGGAGTAGCCAAGAAACTGGCAACAATGACTAATGAGGATTAGAATCTTCTTGACAGAAAGGCACTGGGAACCATTCGGTTGTGCCTGGCACCATTGGTGGCATTCAATATAACGGAAGCGAAGACAATAGATGGTCTGATGAAAGCTTTGGCTAAACTGTATGAAAAACCCTCAAACTCAAATAAGGTATTTCTCATGAAGCGTTTGTTTAATCTAAAAATGGTTGAAGGTGGATCTGTGACAGATCATTTAAATGAATTTAATATGATTGTCAGTCAATTGACTTCTGTAAATAGAAAATTTAATGAAGAAGTTAGAGCTCTCTTGATATTATGTTCTTTGCCTGAAAGCTGGAATAGTCTGGTAATGGCGGTTAGTAACTCTATTTTTGGTTCAAATACCCTAAAATTTGATGATGTTGTCGGTGTTATTCCGAGTGAGGAAATTCGTAGGAAAAGCTCAGGTGGATCCACATCAGGCAGTGTTTTGAATGTAGAAAGCAGGGGCAGATCAAAGGAGAGAGGAAAAGGTTCTGGAGGTCATGGGAAGTCACGAGGAAAATCAAAAGACAAGAGATCCCAATCCAGAGGACAGAAGGATTGCTGGTACTGTGGGAAAGTAGGTCATATGAAGAAAGATTGTTGGTCTCAGAAAAATAAAGGAGACAAACAAGAAGGCAATAAGGAGGCAAATGCGGTAAGTAATAAGTCTAAAGATGATGCTTTGATTCTTTCCCTAGATAATGCTGATGATTCATGGGTTTTAGATTCAGGGGCCTCATTTCATGCTACATCCCATAGAAGTTATTTTTTTGATTATGTCCAAGGGGATTTTGGGATGGTTTATTTGGGAGATAATGAACCCTGTCAGATTGTTGGAAAGGGAAGAATTAAGATTAAGTTGCAGAATGGGAATCATTAGCTACTACAAGAGGTAAGGCACATTCCAAGGCTTAGTAGGAATTTAATTTCAGTAGGGCAACTAGCTGAAGAAGGTTGCATTGTTACATTTACTGATAAAAATTGGAAGGTTTCAAAAGGTGCCTTAATAGTAGAAAAATGTGTGAAAGTAGGAACCTTAGATCTTTGTACAGGTCATACTGTTCTTTCTACTTTAGCTGTTGTAGAGAAAAAATAAACAGGTTTAGGAATAGTTGCTGCAGGTTCGCAGGAAGAGATTGAAACAGTTGTTGTAGGTTCTGAGACAATACTTTGGCATAACAGACTTGGGCATATGAGTGAAAAAGGTATGAAGGTACTTCATTCTAAGAAAGTTTTACCAGGTCTAAAATGTATTAATATGTATTTCTGTGAAAGTTGTGTGTATGGCAAACAAAAGAGAGTCAGTTTTCTCAAGGATGGGAAGCAAAAGAAAAATGAAAAGTTGGAGCTTGTGCATACAAATGTATGGGGACTAGCTCAGGTATCTTCTCTCGGTGGCTCTCGATATTATGTTACATTCATAGATGATGCAACTAGGAAGGTATGGATTTATTCCCTTAGGCAGAAATCTGATGTATTTGAAACATTTAAGAAATGGAGAAGCTTGGTTGAAAATGAGACAGGTAAAAGATTAAAATGTCTTAAATCTGATAATGGTGGTGAGTATTGCAGCAAAGAATTTGAAGATTATTGTTCCTTTAATGGAATTCGTAGGCAAAAAATGGTTCCAGGGACTCCATAGGAAAATGGAGTGGCTAAGCGCATGAATAGGACAATAATGGAGCGTGCAAGGACCATGAGATTGCATATTGGGCTGCCTTTAAATATGTGGGCAGAGGCTATTAACACTATTGTATATTTAATTAATAGAGGTCCTTCAGTTCCTTTGGGCTGTGGTATTCCAGAGGAAGCATGGATAGGGAAGAAGGTGAGTTATTCTTTTCTCAAAACCTTCAGATGTGAAGCATTTGTACATGTAGATTTTGAAAATAGAACCAATCTAGATGCAAAATAAAAAAAAGTGTACCTTTATTGGATATGACATTGATGAATTTGGTTATAGGCTTTGGGATTTTAAAAATCAAAAAATTGTGAGAAGTAGGGATGTTATATTTAATGAGAAGGTGTTGTACAAAGATCAGTTGTAGCAGCATGAGAAGAAATAAAAAGACTATGTGGTGCTGGATGATACTCCAAATAGTGATGTTCTAGTGGTTCCTCATGCTTCGCAACAGCAACCAGAAATACCACAAACTCTAGTGAATGTTAGACGGTCAACAAGGCTAAGTAGACCTCTTGAAAGGTTTTCTCCCTCTTTGTATTCTATTTTGTTAACAGATGTTGGTGAACTGGAAGGGTATGATGAAGCTATGCAGGTGGATACACAGGTTCAGTGGGAGCTTGCAATGAAAGAAGAAATGGACTCCTTGCTGAAAAATCAGACTTGGGAATTATGTAAGTTGCTTGCAGGTAAAAAGGTTTTACCAAACAAATGGGTTTATTGGCTGAAAGAGGAAGATGGAGGTAAGAATAGATTTAAGGCCAGGTTAGTTGTAAAAGGATTTGCATAGAAAAAGGGCATTGATTTTGATGAGATATTTTCTCCAGTTGTCAAGATGACTTCTATTTGTACTGTTTTAAGTGTTGTGGCTGCTAAAGATTTGCATTTGGAACAAATAGAAGTGAAAACTTCCTTTCATGGTGATTTGGAGGAGGAGATATACATGGAACAACCCCAAGGATTTGAGGTCAAAGCTAAGGAGAAACTGGTGTGCAGATTGAAGAAGAGTTTGTATGGCCTGAAACAAGCACCTCGACAATGGTATTTGAAATTTGATAGTTTTATGGCTGAGCAAGGCTACAGCCGGTGTAATTCTGACCATTGTGTTTATTTTAAGAGGTTGAATAGTGATAGCTACATTATTTTATGTTTATATGTTGATGACATGCTTGTAGCTGGGTCTAACATGGATCACATAAGAGAGTTAAAACAGCAGTTAGCATAGTCATTTGCTATGAAGGATTTGGGGGCAACAAAACAAATCCTTGGTATGAAAATTTGCAGAGATAGGAAGAACAGAAAATTGACTCTATCTCAGGCTGATTATGTTGAAAAGGTGTTGCAGAGATTCCATATGGAGAATGCCAAAGTTGTTAGCACACCTTTTCCTAGTCATTTGAAATTAACTAAGGAGATGTGTCCTAAGACACAAGAGGAGGAAGAGAAAATGTCCAAGGTACCATATGCTTCAACTGTAGGAAGTTTAATGTATGCTATGGTATGCACGAGATCGGATATTGCACATGCTGTAGGAGTTGTTAGCAGGTATATGAGTCATCGTGAATTGGAGCATTGGAATGCGGTAAAATGGATTCTCATATATTTGAGAGGTACATCTAATAAATACTTATGTTTGGGGGCTCTAATACTGATTTAGTAGGTTATGTAGACTCAGATTTGGTAGGGGATATTGATACGAGGCGGAGTACTACAGGTTATATCTTTACTGTAGGTGGCACAGCGATGAGTTGGATTTCCAGGTTACAAAAGGTGGTTGCTTTATCCACCACAGAGGTAGAATATGTAGCTGCAACAAAGGCAAGCAAGGAGATGATATGGCTACAATATTTCATGAAAGAATTAGGCAAACAACAGGTTAACAGTTATTTGTTTATGGACAGCCAGAGTGCCATACATCTTGCAAAGAATTCTGCCTTGCATTCAAAGACCAAACACATACAGGTGAGGTATCACTTCATTTAGTCAATGTTGGATGATGGATAGTTAAGGCTGGAAAAGATACATACAGATGAACATCCAGCAGATATGTTTACAAAGGCAGTGACAAGGGAGAAGCTAAGCTCCTCTTCAGCTTCAGTTGGTCTTCTAAACTGAAAATAACAAAAACAAAACAACAGAGTCTAGGGTCCTTATTTCCAGTGGGAGCTATAGGGTCAGTGGTGTTATGATCAGTCTCCAAGTGGGAGATGATATGGTGTGGAGTTTGATCAGTCTCCAAGTGGGAAATTATTGTTATATGGAGCCTAATTAGACTCAGAGGTTAAATTTTCCCCACGTTTATTGGTGCGGGTTCCCCCAAATTCCTACAAGGTTAAGGGGCAGCACCCCTTGCGGGGGTTTGGGGGCAGTGCCCCTTGCGGAGTCCAGGGGTAGTGCTCCCTGTTGTGATACAGGGTGGGGTCGAGGGGTAGCGCCCCTGTGGGGGCTCGGGGAAACGCCCCCAAAACCTCACAGTTTTTTATTATTTTATAAAGGCACCGGGAGTTATTTTTTCATTGACCAACATAAGAAAACCCTATTTTTGTAACCAACAAAAAGCTTGATAAAAGTGGCTAAGGGTTAGAGTTTCGATTGATATTGTATTGTAGCATTTTGTAGCGGTATTGAGTTGCAGGGATTGCTAGTTGTAATCGGTTTGATTTACTGGATAATAATATTGGACTCTCTGTTTGGTGGATGTAGCCTGAGTTTGGGTGAACCATGTTAAAACTTGTCTCTCACTGTTATTATTTCTATGTATTTCCATTCCTCTGTTTAATCTTTATTTACATTTAATTGATATCTTCTACCGGCTAACCCTAACAGGGGTGTGTATGAAGTGATGGGTACATTGGGTTGAGTTATGGATGACGTAGTTGAAATGATTTGGGGAATAGATGATGGAATTCTAGAGGACACACGACCAAATGATGTGGTAAATTAGTAAAGAGGATTGACAAATTGATTAGTGAATGGCAATGAAGAGATGTTATGGGGTGGTGGTGTAGGTGTGACTGGTATAATGGGTGCTAAGGTAGATATGGTAGAAATGGAAACAGGATGTGATTCTTCCATAGAAGTGTGATAGGTGAAAGTCAGGTGTGGAAGATCAGACATAGTCATGAAACCCTAACCCTACCATCATCAAGGAATCTAATCTAAATGAAGCCAAAAGAACAATGCAATACAAGCATAACATCACCTAGACCGTGCGATTCCTTGTTGGAGAGAGAAATGTGGACTGCTTCTTCAATAATGAACAATCACAAAGCTGAAAGCTGCCATTGATGGATGATAAAAGCTCAAATGCTCGAATGCTCAAGATGATAATGGAGTTGCTATATGATTGCTGGATTGCTAGATTTCTGGATTTCTCGGGGGTCTCTGTGTGTCTCTCATATGGAATGAGAGGCTGTTTATATAAGACTCAACCAAGATCAATCAACGGTGGAGATTCAAAGGCTATGTGAATGGCTGAGATTGAAAGATACTAAATTTAGGTCTAATTAGTTGTACATGTGAAGGATTTTAAATGAAAGTTGTCTTACAACACATGATAAATGGGAAATGGACAAGTGTTGAAATGTGATAAATGATAAAGGCTTAATTCAAATAAAGTATTTGAATTAGTGGGATATGAGTTGGAAATTAATTAAATAAATAAAATTTATTTAATTAATATGATAAATGCATAAAATGAGATAAGACATGATGTGGAATTAATTAAATAAATACAATTTATTTAATTAATTGGCTAAGTGAATGAGAATGGGATTTTAATTAAATAAATAAAATTTATTTAATTAATTGGATAATGGATTAGGGATTTAACAAGGTATCGCTAGACATGGACAAATTTGGGTGTCTACATTTTGCCCCTCTTTGATACAATGTTCGATAGAACGTTGTGTCAAAGAAGATGTGAGATATGTTCGATAAACAAGGTATGCCCCAGTGTAACTGGCAGGTGATGCCCCCTCGAGAGGTAAGCCAGGCGAACCAGGAAAGACTGGGTTGGCGCTCGATAGAAGAAAAGGCAGAAAAGAGGGCAGATGCGAAGAAAATAGGCTGTGGTATAGAAGAATTAGGGTTTGGAGAAGGGCTATAAGTAGGGGCTGCAAGGGCAAATAGGCTCATTTGTGCTCATTTGTGCTTAGAAACCTAGAGAAATCCAGAGCTCCTGAGAGTGAGAGTAGCAGAGCTAGCAGGATGGTGATTCCACGCAGAGATCATCGTGCGGAGCGAGTGAGGACACATGGACGACCAGAGGGAGCAGGCGCACCGGTATGTCTCAAAACTTTTCCCAAAAGCGTGCATTTAATAGCCTAGAAGCGTAATTAATTCACACACGTCACCAAAAGCGACTAGTTTAGGACCTGGCACATATAGCTCGCTTATGTAGGAGTAGAGGTCGCTTAGAGTAATTTAGGTCGCTTATGGGCGCGGGTAGGTCGCTTAGGAAAAAAGTGGTCGCATCCTGTCGGCGGGAAAATAACAGCGGAAATGCGCATGTAGATAAGAACTAGTCGCTTATGAGCAGAGATTAGTCGCATAAGGTAGTTGAGCTCGCTTAGGACTAGAAATAGACCGCATATAGTAGATAGCGCGCATAGAGGGCGAAAATGGTCGCTTAGTGTGAGTTAGCTCGCTTATGAGGAGAAAGTAGGCGCATATAGGAAAACGGCTCGCTTTTGGAGTAAAAAGACACGCATGTGGAATAAAGCTCGCAGGTAAAGTAAGGATGAGCGCATATGGTAATAGTGGTCGCTTTTAGGAAAACAGTGAGCGCATGTGCAAAAGAGCTCGCATGTGGGCAAAACAGAGGCGCATATGGGGAAAGGGATCGCTAAGTAGCAGAAAGAGGTCGCTTGTGGTAAAGTGAACCGCATATGGTAGATGTAGGAGAAAATAGCAGATAGATAGGCAGATTTTGATATGAATGATTAACGGAATGGACTGACAAGGGTAAATGGATGATGCAGGATGTACTACCGCCATTATTATCACGGGAGCCCCATCCGAGAGATTTGCGGCTAGTGAGACAGTTGGATGCGGAGGAGCTACTGGTGTTAGAGATTCTGGGGTTGGAGCATGTGTCGCGATTAGAGCCAGTGCAGGCACATCGAGGACTGATGACTGCGATGGTGGAGCGATGGATGAGCGAGCACAGTTCATTCTTGTTACCGACAGGAGAGGCGACCATCACCTTAGAGGATGTGTTCCAGATTTTGAGGATTCCGATAGATGGGGATCGGGTAGATTATGATCCGGAGATGGGGCCAGCTGCATTCAGGAGATTGTTTGGGACACCAGACATCGGAGCAGAGGGTTCGGAGATACCGATGGGGAGGATGGAGGAGCTCTGTGACAGGTTGCAGCGAGTGGTAGTGGCTATCATTAGATGGCTAGTGGGTGATAGGAGAGCGAGAGGGTTTCCTGTAGGATGGGGGACAGTGATGGAGGGCATGTTCTCCTATGGCACGAGATATGCATGGGCAGAGTGCGTGTTGGGACAGCTCTATCACTACCTACATGATTGTGCATATATGTTCGGAGCCAGTATGTCGGCAGGAGTGACAGTGTTGCACGTATGGGCTTATGAGCACATTCCAGTGACGAGACCAGAGGGATGGGTGGCTAGAGCAGCAGGAGAGCCATTTGCACGGATGTATAGAGGAGCCTTGACGTATCGACAGCGCCGAGGGGTGGTATACTGGCGACGGAGGTTGGATGAGATAGACAGGTTTGTATGGAGGCCATGGCTAGGATGTGAGCAGTGGGAGGAGGAGGATGCCGAGCTTGCTTATGCGAGACAGGCGAGGTACATTTTTGGACGCGGCTTGTACATTATCGAGCGCTATTTGCCAGAGAGAGCCCTGAGACAGTTTGGAGAGGCACAGGCAGTACCTGTAGGGGACGCCATTTTTGGGAGGACGAGACAGGAGGTGTTCGATTGGGGTCCAGAGGTTGTGGTGGACACAGCCTTGGCAGAGAGAGATGGATTGCAGCCAGTGGCATGGCAGTGGAGACAGGGTCCGGCAGAGCCAGGTACATTGCCAGAGTATGATGCATACTGGGCGACAGCTAGGCCGACTCGGTTGACACGAGATGGAGAGATTGGGGAGATTGGGATGGAGAGACCAGTTCGGAGGCGACGACGACGGGCTCCACCAGCACAGGCAGTAGTGCCAGCTGCACCAGGGATACAGATGCCAGGGCAGGTGCCAGGTCAGCCAGCTATATTAGCACAGCCACAGGCACAGATCGGAGCAGGGGATGATGTGGGCATTCAGCAGCTGCGGAGACGGATCAGAGAGGAGAGGAGATGGAGGCAGCGAGCACAGATGAGGCTGAGGAGGGTGGAGATGGATAGGCATCAGGCCGTGATCAGTCTGAGGCATGCTAGAGCACAGGCACAGACTTATCAGGCTCAGCTACAGCTGGGAGCACAGAGAGGAGATGGACAGGATGATAGTGCGCTCGCGAGAGTTACAGGAGAGAGGGATACAGCTAGGCAGCATGAGCAGATGATGAGGCTTGAGCGAGATACTGCAGTACAGCAGGAGCAGGCTATGAGAGCAGAGAGAGATGGTCTGCGAGCTGAGAGAGATAGGGCAGTACAGCAGCTGCAGGTTATGACTAGTGAGCGGGATAGAGCAGTGACTGCCTTGGGGACGGATGGAGCTACTATGTACTTAGCGACACAGTTGACAGTAGTACAGGCCGAGCTTCGGAGAGTGCAGGGTGAGGCTGAGTATTATAGAGGCTTATATTATGGAGCTGTGCCGGCAGAGCAGAGACAGCCTAGCTTCAGGAGCAGGTCAGGGGCTTCGAGCTCACGGAGGTCAGGTGGATCTCGGTCAGTGGCTTCAGTGATGGGGCCACCGAGAGATGGAGGACCAGGTACAGGACCTGTTGGTGGTGGTGGTCAGGGTGAGGGAGCTGGCAGTAGTCGCTAGGGCATACCTTGTTGACATTGTATCATGATGAGGCCTAGAGCCATTGTTGTACATTCATTCTTTTCAGGGCTCAGCTTGTATTGTAGACACTTGTATTTTGACACACATGTATATATATATATGGCAGTTTTGGCGATCTATATGATGTTATAATGGTTGTGATGTTGATATTATGATGGCTATGTGTATGTTATGTGTATGGATTATATATGGATTATGGATGGATGTTTATGCAAATGGTAATGGATAGAAAATATTTGAATATGTAAATGGTAAGGATATGGATAGATGTATGCATATAGGTAGATGGTAAAGAAAAAGATATGTAATGGACTTATGTATGGCTAACACTTGTTTTGCAGGAACGGGAATATGGACAAAGGATGATGGAGCTGATTGATCTTGGCTGAGGATGACGGAACGGATGGATAAAGAAAATGGATAAGATAAGATGATGATGGGCAGCTTTCAAGTAATTGCTCAAAATGAAAAGAAATGCAGTCCTTATGTTTGATATAGCATATGGATGTTATGCACCAGGGTATAAGAGACCAAGGTGTCTAGGTATCCAATGCGTAACTAACGTGTTACAATCTTGTCTGAACGCATGTGGTCAAGATGGTGAGCCAACATGCACAAGATATGAATAACAGCTAGTGTTGGACTTTGACGCTACAAACAATGGTTTGAACTTATCTCCACTACACATAATGATAGCTTGCTGGTTATATGTATGGAGTTAGTCTTAACATAGAATAGTCTCTAATGCATAAGAGACTGTTTAGCTTCTCAGATGCTAGAGATATTGATATGTAAGATGCTAATCCCAACACGTACAAGATACCAAGACGCATAGGAAGAGAATAAGATCATCCCGCAAACACGGCATACGAAAGCTATATGACCATGCCCCAGTCCTTACTTCATCGCAACATACCAAGATATAAATAGATCAAGGCAGTCTTGACTAGGTGCAGAAAAGGGACAAAAGATAAATCAAAAGATAAAACAAAAGATACTGTCATCACGTTCTCTTGCCAAATGTTGAGTGCTCTTGGATAGATCAAGCTGGCGCCTTGTTAAAAGGAAAGCTACATCCTGTTGAAGGCTAAAGTTGTTGATAAATGGCTATAGCAAATGTTGGCTTAAGGCATGCGGACAAATAGCTTCTGGCTTACCTGTGATTGGTTATAGTGCTGGAGCTTGCAATATACACATGGTTTGCTTCCTGTTTGAGCTGATCAAAGAGAAGAAGATGGATGATGAATGAAGATGAAGAAGATGGGGGGATCATCTGTGCTTGAGTACTGGAAACTTCCTTCGTATTCCAGACTGCCTACATACCCTGTATCCACGGGATCAAAGCACATTGACGATGAAGATGAGACATGATGAATATGTAGTTCTGGGTTTTATTGATGATGTAAGTGATGAAAGATAGAAGAATATGAGCTGAAAGATTGAAGAATGTTTAGAATGACAGATGACTGATGAAAGGGGCCATCGTCTTAGCCTGAATCAGAGTGCTTCCTTCGCATCTCAGATTGCCTACATACCCTGTATCCACGGGATCAAGGCGTCAACGATAGAGCTGGATGTAGTTCTTATTGATGTGGCTAATCGATTGGATGTTTGATCAAGCGATGTTTGTTGCGATTGTTGGATGAGTGTGGATGAATTGTGAAGGTATGAGTCCTGGTTGCAAGTCGTTAGGTCATAGTTGTCGGTGGACATGTGCCATGGCTGAAGTTGATAAGGTGTGCTGTGTTGAAAGCTGAGTTGTTTGATATGTTATGAGCTAGAGATAACAGGATCCACTTCCAAATAAGACTCAACAAATGCCCCCAGTGTGGGATGAGGTTTATTATGCACAAGCGACAATGCAGAAAAGATGTGGCCAAGATGCTAAGGTGCCAAAAGATATAGATATCACGACAATGTCTCACATATGATAACTAGCATTGGCAATGGATGAAGAGGAACGGCTATGTGTGAGATTGCGATAGGGCTTATGAAAATAGCTTATACAAGATGCAGTGGGGAAAATGATCAAACGAACCAAACAAATGAGGGAAGCTGGTCACTACACATAGCGCCTGTTTGCCAGGTTTTCACTATGGTACTTATCCAAGGCGCCTGTTTACCAGGTTTTCACCAGAGGACGGATTATTTATCTTATTTTTGTTTTTGTTTTTGACATTTTTTGATTTTTTTGTTTTTTTTTTTTTTTTGTTTTTTTTTTTTTTTTGGTGTTTTTGTGGGATAGCTGAGATTCATGGATAAAACTTCTTGAGATGAACGCTGTTAACGGGTTCATCCAAGGGAATGCCTTCAGGTGTTGACAAAGTGTATGCACCAGATCCATAAACTGCTGTGATAATGAAAGGACCAAGCCAATTTGGTTCAAACTTGCCCTGTTTCTCTCGATGTTGTTGATTCCTTTGGTTTTCTTTAAGGACAAGGTCGCCAACCTGAAATCTGCGTTCTCTGATCTTTTTGTTGTAGCTGCGGCGTAGCCGGTTTTGATAGACTTGAAGATGGTTCAATGCTGTAAGGCGGCGTTCATCTAAGAGCTCAAGATCATGGAGTCGGGAGACTCGATATTCTTCATCTGAAATAGTATGTTGCAAGGATATGCGCAAAGAGGGGATCTCAACCTCAATAGGCAAAATAGCTTCAGTGCCATAGACTAGAGCATAGGGTGTGGCGCCAGTAGGAGTTCTGACACTTGTTCTATATGCCCATAAAGCAGGATGCAGTTGTAGATGCCAATCTCGACCAGTTTCGTTAACAGTCTTTTTAAGGATTTTGATGATTGTCTTATTAGAGGCTTCCGCTTGACCATTGCTCTGAGGATAATAAGGCGTAGAGAACCTATGTTGAATATGAAACTTATTGCAAAGATCTCTAACCTCTTGGTTCTTGAAAGGCCGGCCATTATCTGTGACAATAGCTTGAGGAACTCCATAACGGCAGATGATGTAATGTAGGATGAATTTAGCTATTTGTTTACCTGTGATGTAGGTCATTGGTATGGCTTCTACCCACTTTGTGAAATACTCAGTGGCAGTGATAATAAACTTATGACCATTTGATGAAGTAGGATGGATTTTACCCACAAGATCAAGTCCCCATTGCGAAAAAGGCCATGGAGTGACAATAGGCTGAAGCTCATGTGCTGGTGCATGTATTAGATCTCCATGTTTCTGACATTGTAGACATCGCTTTGCAAATTGTTGGGCATCTTTTTCCATAGTTGGCCAATAGTATCCTGCTCGCAGAAGTTTCTTAACAAGGCCAGGGCCAGCGGAATGCGAACCGCAGACACCTTCATGTATGTCACGTAAGGCCGTTTTTGCTTCCTCAGAATCAAGACATCTAAGAAGGATACCATCAAGACTTCGGCGATAAAGGGTATCTCCTAAGATAGTGTAACGAGAGGCTCGACGGATAAAAGTTTTACGTTGGGTGTTGGATAGTTGAAGAGGCAAGGTGTGATTACGGAGATACTCGTATATATCTTTGTACCACAACGAGTTGGGACCAACAATCTCACATATAAGCTCAGACTGTGGAACTTCAAATGCGGGGATCAAAAGCTGTTCGACCAAGAATTCACATTTATGGGTGTTCGATGGCATATCTAAAAGAGACCCAATCATAGCCATGGCATCAGCTGCTCTGTTTTGTAGCCTTGGAATTTGCTCAAAGGTAATGTCCTCGAAATATTGCTTGAAATCATCCACCATTAGTTTGTATGGAAGAAGCTTCTCGTCTTTTGTTTGATATTCATCCAAGACCTGTTTGATAACTAGCTGAGAATCACCAAAGACTCGTAACTGTTTGATAGCCCATTGTACTGCCATGCGCAAACCTGTGATTAAAGCTTCATACTCTGCTATGTTATTGGTACAAGGGAATGCTATTCTGTATGATTTAGGTATGCAGTCTCCTTGGGGAGTGACAAACAAGATACCTGCTCCAGATCCGTGTTGAGTGTATGATCCATCAAAGTATAGCTGCCATCGTGCTGGGGAGCTGAAAGTAAACAATCCTTCATCAGGGAATTCGGGATATATTGGCTGAAAGTCTGTGATAGGTGCTGCAGCTAATTGATCAGCAATGACTTGTCCTTTGATAGCTTTACGGTTCACATATTGTATGTCAAATTCACTCAAGATCATAACCCATTTTGCTAATCTCCCTGTGAGAAGTGCTTTTGAAAGGAGATACTTGAGGGGATCCACATTAGAGATGAGCTTTGTTGTTTGGTTCAACATATAATGTCGCAACTTTTGGGAAGCAAACACTAATGCTAAACAAGCTTTTTCCATGAATGAGTAATTAAGTTCATATCCCACAAGAGTTCTGCTAATGTAATAGATGGCTTGTTCTTTTCCTGAATCATCATGTTGAGCTAGAAGTGCACCTAATGCTGCGGTTGTTGATGATATATAAAGCAGTAATGGACGATCAAGTACAGGAGGTATTAACACAGGAGGTGTTGCCAAGTATTCCTTTATCTTATCAAAAGCCTGTTGACACTTTTCATCCCACTTAAAAGGTTCACCCTTGCGAAGAAGATGCTGAAAAGGATGACATTTATCTGCGAGTTGTGAGATAAATCTGCGGATAGATTGTAGCCTACCCTGTAAACTGCGGAGCTGTTTGAGATTCGTTGGTGGAGGCATTTCTATGATAGCTTTTACCTTAGCTGGGTCCACTTCTATGCCTCGTCGAGACACAATATATCCCAATAGTTTTCCTGATGTTACACCAAATACACACTTCTTTGGATTTAGTCTGACTTGGTATTTCTCTAATCGATCAAAAATTTGTGCCAATACTGGTAGATGTCCTTCCCTTGTCTTAGATTTTCCCAGGATGTCATCAACATAGTCTTCCATGATAGTATGAAAAAGGTCATGAAAAATAACTGTCATGGCTCGTTGATAGGTAGCTCCAGCGTTTTTGAGACCAAAAGGCATTACAACCCAGCAATATGTGCCCCATGGACAAATAAAAGACGTTTTATCTTGATCTTCCTCTGCTATTCTGATTTGATTATAACCAGAAAATCCATCCATCAAAGATAGCATTTCATGTCCTGCTGTAAGATCAACAATGTTGTCTATGCTTGGTAATGGAAAATCATCTTTAGGACATGCTTTGTTAAGATCTCTAAAGTCTGTGCAGCAGCGAACTCGTCCATCTGGTTTTGCTACAGGTACCAAGTTTGAAACCCATTCTGGATAATCAATAGGCTTTATGAACTTTGCTTCTAATAGTTTCTGAATTTCTGCTTTAACCAATAAGGCAACTTGTGGATGCATTTTGCGCAATTTTTGTTTGACAGGCTTTGCATCAGGGAATACTGCTAAATGATGTACCACAAGTGAAGGATCTAGTCCTGGCATGTCTGCATAAGTCCATGCAAAATTTATAGCTCGTCTCAGGAAGAATGCTGTGAAGTTCTTTCGTTCTTGCTCTGATAGTGATGCTGCCAAAAAGGTGATCTTCGGATTTTGTTCTGTTCCCAAGTTCATGTCTTGTGATTTTTCAACTAGCACAGTTGATTTCTCATGGTAATCAGTAGTGACAGGAAGATCAAATCCCTCATCCTCAGGTGCCTCAGAGAGGTTTTCACCTTCGGATACGTCCTTTATTTTCACTTTTTCACGGTCAAGAGGCGCCTTGCGGTTTTCACCTAGTGACCTATTTTGTTGAATTTTGTTTATTTCACTTTTGCGACTGAAGGATTTGATACTTCCGCCAAAATATGCTAGTTTAGGTAATTCCATCATGAAACCTGCTTTGTGATCACCCGATGGGATACCTTGTCTCAAACCCATGAATTCTGCAATGGCTTCGTCATTTTCAAATGTATCTAATATCGGTGCCCCCTGTTGGTCCCAATCGATGAGGTCAGGATATACGAGTGAGAGGCTAATGGAGGGATCATGATGGCTAGAAGAGATTGCGGAAAACATGAAGATGGAATGTTCTTGAAAGAGGTCGGTGATATGAAGGGAGGAGTCGTCGATGGTATCCGAGTTAGAAGTCTCTCCGACCGAAGAAGATCCAACGTCAATATCGGAAATACACTTAATGTCTTTGGATCGCGGTACCTCCGGTTGGTAACCAAGGCCTTGCTTATTAAACTTCTTAGACACAATAAGGGGCTCAATAGGTCCTTGTTCCTGTGATCCCAAGCCGCCATGTCCTTTATAGCCCATGTTCTTGATGATACGAAACCCGTTGTTGTATCGCTCTACTTCAAGTTGGACTTGGTCATTTTCATCAAAGAATATCCAAGAGTTTATGTCCTCAATATCTTCGTCATCCAAGAAACCACCTTTAATGAATACGGTGGGGGGAGCTCTGATAACAGCGGAGGATGAAGTGGGCTTAGATATAGAAAGCTTACCGTGGGATTTAGGAGATAACGGAAGGGTGCCAACGCAACAGGATTCCTGCAATTTGTACTCACCAGGGCCATGTTCGGTATATTTGATATGGAGGTTGGAAGCGGCTTTGCTAGATGAGGGCTTGAGGAGATCGGATGGGTCGACATAGGAGGATGATGGATATGCCTCGGTGTTGAGAGGGATACGGTTTGGACTCTGATATTTAGCTTGAAAAGCACGGCAAAACTCAAATGGATTAGGATCAGCTTGAATGGTAACTTCAACACCCTTATGCGGAAATTTAAGGCATTGGTGATATGTAGATGGAACTGCTTTAAGGGTATGGATCCAAGGGCGGCCGAGGATGATGTTGTAAGGGAGATCAATATCAAGGACTTGACAGCGAGTTTCTGTAATGACCGGTCCAACTTGAATAGGCAACAAGATGATCCCTTCAGTATCTCTTTCAGCGTCATCATATGCTCTGATAGTTATAACCTTAGAGGTGTCAACATTTTTCTCAGAATATCCCAATTGTTTGATAAGTTTCAAAGAACATATATTTAGACCAGCTCCCCCGTCTATCAAGACTCGTTTGATACGGCGTTGGTTAACAAATACTTCAATATGGAGGGCCTCATTGTGTGACGGATGCATGGAGGGTTGAAGATCTTTGTCAGAAAAGGTTAAATGACAAGGGGCTGCAATGCTAGCGACCATGGATTGAAATTGTGTGATATTAATATTATTAGGCACCGAAGATTCTTGTAAGGCCTTATCAAGGATAGCTTTATGTGCGGGGGATATGCGGAGCAGCTCAAGGATAGATATGTGTGCGGGGGTTTTGCCAAGGTGATCCAAGAGGTTATAGTCAGAGAGAGGTCGAGGAGGATGAGGAGGTGCTCCTTGAACGGTAACGCGACCTCTTCGCGTGGTTACGGCACAATCAGGTGCTCCTTGGACGGTAATGGTAGAAATGCGAGCATGGTCAATGCGGCCAATGGTAGATGATGCATAGCTATAGGGAATAGCATTTCCAGCTTGAAGGTTATTTGTCTGATCATGAGATGGAAGTGGATTCTTGAAAGTCTCTAGATCATAGTTTGACGTGGATTGTTGAGCAGGTTGAGGTGTTGAAGGTGTGACGTTGATTAGACCTTGATCAATGCAGTCTTGGATAACATGTTTTAAGCGCATACAACCATTTGTTTTGTGTCCTTTAACTCGATGGTAATCACAATACTCATTCTCTTTGTACCAAGGAGCTCGAAAGAGTGGTTCGCCATTTGGTGGTGCATCGGGTAGAATAACATCTCCGGCTTGAAGCAGCTTTCGAAGAATAACTTCCATGGGTTCCACTAATGGTGTAAATTGTCGGCGTGGATTAGAAGTTTGGCGTTGGTTTCTTCGTTGTGGAAAAGACTGTCTTGGTGGAGAGGCTGCTTGAATGTTGATAGGAGCTCTCATAGTTTGGATATTCTTTGTATCGACAATACCGTCATTGACAACATTCTTGTTCTTGTTCCAAAAGCGAGACTTATCATTGGAATTTTGGGGAGAATCTTTGTTATCACGAAAGATCTTGATAGTTCCTTTGGCAATTAAGGCTCGTTCAATAATAACTCCTTTGGAAACTAGTTCGTCAAAGGTGCTAGCACTTTGCAATTGTAATTGGAATGACAGCTCAGGATGAAGATTTTGAACAAAGATGTCAAGCTGTTGTTTCTCAGGGATTTCCCATGATAATTTGCTAGCCATATTACGCCATCGTTGGGTAAATGAGGAAAAGGTTTCACCATTGCGTTGTTTGTTGTTGACAAGGTCATTCATGTTTACCTCATGTTCAATATTGAAGGCAAAGTGTGATCGAAACTTGGTTGCCAATTCGGAAAAAGTCTTAATTCCTGGAGGTAAATGGGAAAACCATTCGAGAGCTTGTCCTGCTAAGCTCCGAGGAAATAGTCTCAAAAGATATGTATCATCATAGGCAACATCGAGACATGCCACGAAAAATGCTCGAAGATGGTCATCCGGATTTCCTTTCCCTTTGTACTTATCAAATTGTGGGATTTCAAAGTGTGGTGGAAAAGGTATCATATTAAGAGACTTGTCAAATGGATAAGCGCATATGTTTTCGAGAGAGAAGGGTTTCTTGCCTTGTCCTACCCTTTCATCGATCATCTGTTGGATATCGGCTGAGGATAACTGCTGTTGTTGCAAAGGGGGTGGAGTGTGATATGAAACATATTGTGGTTGCGGTTGTGGTATATGTGGAGTCGTGACAGTTTGTTGTGGTTGTGGGGTGTACGAAGCTGTAACGGTTTGTTGGGGTTGTGTGCCCACAATATATGTCGAAGGAGTGGTATGTGACATGTATGTGTTAGAGGATTGCTGTCCTTGAGACACAAGTGGTAAGTGGGTGTGCATTACATGAGAAGTGGATGTGGGATTGATAGTAGCAGATGGTTGGGAAGTTGGAATTGAATTCATGACATGGTAAGTGACGGAGGGATTGGTAGATACAACAGAAGGGTGAACATTGGGATTGGTATTTTGGACAATATGAGGATTGGTATATGTCATGTGTTGGGTGATATTAGAGAAGCCTTGGGTAGCATAAGATGGATTGATAGTGTGTGAAGGATTAGAAGAAGAGGACAGCATGGATGTAAGTTGATCAACATAAGCGATCTGATTGTTTGGATTGGCTTGAGAAATGAGGGGATCACTCATGTCAATAAGGCTAACATTGGGATTATGGGATAACATGAAGGAATTAGCAGTTGGTGTATGAGATGTGGTAGATTGCAATGGTTGTGAAGCATGGAGGACACGTGTTGTTGGAATGGTTTGAGAGGTATGCACACCATAAGATATGGGAATTGCTTGTGATGCTCGAAGTGTTTGTGCTTGCGTTACATGGACAGCTTGTGTGACGTGAGGCATGGAAACAGTCATGGTAGAAGGAGAGATATGTTGAGGGACATGAAAAGGTGGGATGTTGAGATTTTGTGACATGAGAGGAAGCACATTGGTGGGCACTACCAATGGTTCTAAGGTATGCTCTGATCGTGGTAACTCAAATGAAGCAACAAGAGGCAATGAGGATGGTGTTTGCGAGGTAATAGGAGATGATGTGACTATGGTAGATGGTTTATTCGCAACAACAGCAGTAGTGTTGGGATCGTGCTCTCTAATAGTGGATATATCAAAGTCTTTAGGTAGCTTAGCACCCATGCGAGCAAGTTGGAGAAAACAACGATCAGGCTCAGATATCATGAGTTTCTCAACTTGGTCCCATAGATAGGTATCTTGAAATTCTGATGAGTCGTCTTGAGATTGTTCTTCGAAAGTTTCCAAGGATGGTAGAGGGTGCATTTGTTGTGAAGATGATTCGCCCCTAGTGTACCCTTGAGGTATAAACATATGAGAAGGCATACCAGTTGTGAATTGAGTTGCGTCCTTAAGAGGTGTTGTGAATTGTTTCATCTCAGCTTGCAATTTGGCATCCATTTCAGCTTTCAATTTGGCTTCTACTTCAGCTCGATATTGACTCCTAGTTTGAGGCATGATGTTGATGATGAAGTTGAGCTTGTCAAAGTTTTAAGACCCAAAAGATGATAGTTGGTTGATTGGTTGTTGTTTTGGTTTTGCTAGTTTGGCTAAGTTGCTTGGTTGATTTGGTTTGGCTGAGTTGTTGTTGGTTGTCCCTAGAGGTAGCTTAATCACTCAAGGGAAAGATTGTTTGCTGTTGATGTTTGTTGGAGCTAAAGCTAAAAAAAGATTGTTTGCTGAAGCTAAAGCTGGAGGTTGTTTGGTGACTGAAGCTAAAACTGAAGGTTGTTTGTTGCTCGAAATGATTGGATTGATGTTTGATTTGCTGGTTGGGATCTCAAAAAGATGGAAAAGCTCATGAGTTGTGATTGATTGATAAGCTCAAAATAGGAGACAAAGTCCAGGTGTTTGCTGTTGATCAAAGGTAAGTCTGAAAGCTGATATTTGAGGTTCAAGCAAGCTGGTCCTGAGGCTAATTTAGCTGATGCACTGAGATTTGCAAGAATTTTAGCTACAGGCGACTGATGATAGCTCAAAGGCGACTCAGAGGATGCTAAAGGCGATTAATGATAGCTCAAATGCGACCTGGTTTAGTTTCGACAGAAAAATGACAGTGCTAACCAGAAGCGAACGCTATGCCAGAGGCGATGACTGTTGGTTCAAAGGCGACTCATATATCCTTAAAGGCGACGATCTGTTGTTCATAGGCGAGCTTGTTCTGGGATCAGGCGATTAACTGTGGATTAAAAGCGACTTGGCTCAAACAACATGCGACTGGTAATGAATCAGATGCGACTTGGTTCAGACAGTAGGCGATCAGCTGTGGTTCAGAAGCGATTCTGTTCAGGACAAAGGCGATCAATTATGGTTTAAAAGCGACTCTGTTTAAGCAGTATGCGGGCAGTTATTGTTTAAAAGCGATGCAGTTCAGGCAGAATGCGAGTCACTACAGTTCAGAAGCGATGTTGATGGTCTGTGCGAGCAGTTTAGGTTCGAAAGCGACTGTGTTTGTGTTCCGGTGGTCTGATTTTTGCAGTTTTTTTCAGCAAGAAAACAATGATAACAGTCACTCACACTTACAACAAGCACAAACTGATACAACCTAGGCTAGGATAGGACAGTATCTGTTGAATCCCCTAGCTGCGCCTATTCAAAGCGGGTAGCTCCAGGATCTTGATAGCACCGGCTCCTCCTTACATTTGCACACACTTCTCACGCATACCAAGATCCGGGATTCTTATAAGGCTTGACCCTCTCCAAACCTTTAGATTGTCCCTGCTACCTCGGCTAAGAACCGCATGAATCGGGGCCGCTTCAAGGGTTTTGCCCTCTGCGTCAACAGATAGAAGGTTTTTGGCTACTACACAAAGTTGCTAATAAGGGCATCCGTTCGGGTGGCTATACATGCGGCAGCGCTACTCTCCGTTATGGAGTCTCCCAGCCTCCAAGGGTTGCGCCTTGGAGGGTTTTGGGGGAGGTTGGCTGTCGGTATAACACAACTGCACCCGTTGTTTGTGGCTTTCGACACAAACACTTTTCTTATATAGCGGTTCGGAAGGACTTGGCTTTAGCCCGTTACCGCTTGGGTCGTATCCCTTCTCACACCGGGAAGGCAGGCCCTCTAAAGATAATGACAAGTTCTCATGCACCCAAGATCCATTTGATAGGCAAGGGGAGAGGATACTTTTGTCATTAAATTTGGGTTACAATCAGGCACATGCAAGCAATCAAAAAGATAAATCAAGCACGGAGCAAACAGTAATTCATTTTAAGCACCAAGCCCAAATATGCCTAATTTAGTGAAAAAAAAACCACAAATCTTGGACCGATCGAACCTGCAACAGATATGTCAGTAGTTTGATAACCTCCTTTCTTGGACAGATCGATAAGATGCTGCGCAAATACCCAGTTAATAGCCAAAAATCAAACTGAAACTGAAACAGGCTTGAAAACAACAGAGCTTTACCCGATGCGACACACTGTTGATCAAAAGCGACCTCTGTTATGTCATAGGCGAACGACTACAGATCAGATATGATGCGTAAAAACACAGTATGCGACGCCTGTTAGCTCATAAGCGATACATATTTTGCAAAAGCGATCGGTTGAGGGCTGGATGCGACCTGTTTCTGCAAAACACAGCCGATAAAGAAAAACCCTAGCCAAACAGGCGAATAATATTAGTCCATAAGCGACACAAATATATGCAAAAGCGGCGTCTGTCGTCTCATATGCGATCGCACTATACCGGAAGCGGCCTGTTGGAAGTCGAAAGCGACCTGTCTCTGCAAAACACAAATCAAAAAACCCTAACCTGCACAGGCGAATATTGTTAGCTCATAAGCGTATCATATCAAGACAAAAGCGTGCACTGTTAGGTCAAAAGCGATGCGGATTTGTGCAAAGGCGACCCCTGTTAGATTAAAAGCGACCTGATTATGCGAAAAAGCGGCGGCTGTTAGGTCAAAAGCGGCGAATACAGTCTTAGGCGATCAGTTTAATGATAAAAGCGATGCGTTTTACCTAAGGCGACGACTGTTAGGTCAAAGGCGATCCAGAGAGGAATATGCGGCCTGATCCAGCTCAGAAGCGACGCAGAAATCCCGAAGCGGCGGATTTTCCTTTGAAAGCGACTGGAATTTTCTGCGAGCACCTGCAAAATCTGATCTTCAAGGAAACAACTCCAAAAAAAAACGAAGTTAATCAGGGACGTGAGTCCCACCGGGCGTGCCAAAATGTGATAGGTGAAAGTCAGGTGTGGAAGATCAGACATAGTCATGAAACCCTAACCCTACCATCATCAAGGAATCTAATCTAAATGAAGCCAAAAGAACAATGCAATACAAGCATAACATCACCTAGACCGTGCGATTCCTTGTTGGAGAGAGAAATGTGGACTGCTTCTTCAATAATGAACAATCACAAAGCTGAAAGCTGCCATTGATGGATGATAAAAGCTCAAATGCTCGAATGCTCAAGATGATAATGGAGTTGCTATATGATTGCTGGATTGCTAGATTTCTGGATTTCTCGGGGGTCTCTGTGTGTCTCTCATATGGAATGAGAGGCTGTTTATATAAGACTCAACCAAGATCAATCAACGGTGGAGATTCAAAGGCTATGTGAATGGCTGAGATTGAAAGATACTAAATTTAGGTCTAATTAGTTGTACATGTGAAGGATTTTAAATGAAAGTTGTCTTACAACACATGATAAATGGGAAATGGACAAGTGTTGAAATGTGATAAATGATAAAGGCTTAATTCAAATAAAGTATTTGAATTAGTGGGATATGAGTTGGAAATTAATTAAATAAATAAAATTTATTTAATTAATATGATAAATGCATAAAATGAGATAAGACATGATGTGGAATTAATTAAATAAATACAATTTATTTAATTAATTGGCTAAGTGAATGAGAATGGGATTTTAATTAAATAAATAAAATTTATTTAATTAATTGGATAATGGATTAGGGATTTAACAAGGTATCGCTAGACATGGACAAATTTGGGTGTCTACAAGAAGTAATAGCAAGGGCAATAGGGTCTTGCTCCTTAAGGGTGGAGGTATCAAAATCATTTGGCAACTTAGCTCCTTTTTTAGCAAGTAGAAGGAAATATCTATTAGGATCCGATGCTAGGAGTCGATCTAAGTCTTGTACGGTATCAAGATATTAGAATTCCTTTCAAACAAATCCTAAGTTATCTGGGTCTATCAGTTCTTCATGTGAGTGTTGACCTATATCCATGGAAGATGAAGGACCTAAGGTGTATCCACTTGGAAAAAAGACTTGGGGAGGCATACTTGTGGTAAAATGTCTAGCATCAATAGGAGTCTTTGGATCAGTTTGAGTAATATTTGGGTCACTTTGATTGGTTTCCATGTTTTTCTTGTACTGAGATCTACTGAGAGGCATGAAAAGATTTCAAACATTTTTAATGATGGGAGTGGATGATTGACGAGGTTTGGACTTTTTTAACAATGTTGAGACTCTAAGGATGATTGGATGATTTTGGTGATTGATTTTTGGAAAGTTACAACAACCAAACTGGATTGAGATAAATATAGATTGTGGATAGGATGAGATCAAGATTATCTTTTAAGAACTAGACTAATGAGCTCAAGAAAGACTAGATGGAGAGTAAAGTTTACCAACTCAAGAGGATCCACTCTCCTAAGCTAGCTAGTCCACTAATGATAGATGCTAACTTGTTTTATAATTTGAGAGAGACAACTTCTCAAACAAGTGACAAGCTAGTGGATGAGATCTAGATTTAAACTCTAACAATCTAATTGGGATAACTAGATAAAAAGATATGTTTCTAGTTTAGGATGATGATGATGTCTAATTTGTTTCCCAAAGTCTCAATAGGGATAAAAATCTATAAAGTACAAAAGAGATGAGATGCAAGATGGTGATGGAAGGAATGACTGATGGGGTATTAATGACTATGATAAAAGGTCTCAGGTTTGTGTTTTTGAGTGATTGATGAAAAGGATATCAAAATCTGGGTGTGTAATGAATGGAAGATTAGTGTAAAATCATAAGTGCTAGATTGTTTATCAGAAGCACAGAGGTATGACATAGAAACAAACACATGATAACTCAAATGCGCAACAAAATGTATTAAAAGCATAGTATTATATATCACTAGTGCTAGGGATTAAATAAGAAGTGACTACAAGATAACTTAAATGTGCAATTATGGTAATGAAGTTGGGTAGAGGATGAAATCAAAAGCACATAATTGGTAATCAAAAGCACAGTTTTGTCTATTAGATGCATAACACTGGCTATTAGAAGCACAACTTTGTATATCAAATGCATATAAATCAATAGCATAGGGTTTTTGGTCAAAAGTGCAACTTTGGTTCTCAAAAGCATCATTCTGTGGAAGCAAGTCTTAGAAAGTAGGAAAATTAGATGCACAATAGTATAGGTCAAAAGCATAATTTTGTTAATCAAATGCATAACTCTATAGGTTAGATGTGCAGTTGTATGCAAGTAATGGTTTCAAGAAGCAATAAATCAAAAGCGTAATTCTGTCAATCAAATGCGTAGCTTTGTATGTTAGATACATAACTCTGTATATCAAATGCATAGGGTGATAGTTCAAAAATGATTCTATGTGGATCAATAGCGGGTTTGTGTTGCTCAAAACCAAAATTCTATGACTAGTTGTTTGGATAGATAGTTTTGGTAAAGTATTTGGCAAGAGATGCAAACAAAAAGACACAATGGTTGTAGCAGGGGGAGAAGTACTCACACTATTACCTCCATTGTTTAAGATAGAATAAACTTTGGGCAAGACATTAGTCTCCAAGGTAAGGGGTGTATGGTGTTACATGACCGTGCATTCCCTAACTATCCATAACATGGTAAATGGTATCAAGGGGATCGACGTCACCATTATCTTAATGTAATTGAGTGTGAAAGGGTGTTAACCTTCATAGATAACAAATGGTGTATACGAGTATATCACATAAAGATATGCCAAACACTCTTGTACAATCCTAAATTTATTCAATCAAGGAGTGTCAAATCTTATGGACTCACTAGGTGTGACTTCGGTCCCTACTAATTAGATAATGGTGATGCCAATCCCCTTGATACCATTTACCATGTTATGGATAGATAGGGAATGCAAGGTCATGTACCACCTTGCACCCCTTACCTTGGAGACTAATGTCTTGCCCAAAGTTTATTCTATCTTAAACAATGGAGGTAATAGTGTGAGCACTTCTCCCCTTGTTGTAACGATGCACCACAAGATAGGATGGCTGAAGGTCTTAGCTAGGAATACAAAGGCTACTAGAGAGTCCCCAATATACACTAGGTACAATGGGTCACAAGTCTATGAACACGATTCCAAGCAATGTGTCCTAAACATCACCAAACCAAGTCTCAACAGACTGATGTTCTCGGGGATCAATTTGGACCCATTGTGCTCACCATTGAGGTATAAATTTCGCTCTCCCCCTTTATATACCCCTCCAAAACATGTGGTTAAGGTCATCATCAAGGGTGATGAAATCCCTTAACAAGTCTTCTAGAGAGGATACCAAGTACTTTTGATTCTCAAGATCGCCTTACGACATGAGAGAAGAGTATACGTATTGATATTGGGTCCTTGGGAATGAAAGTAAATAAATAAAGTAAAGGAACTAAATAGTGCTTTTGATCTACTAGGTCACCTTTCGGTGTGAGGAGAGAGCATACACACTAAGTAATTCAAGACATGGCAAACAAAGTTCATTCCATTATGAAAGCAAAATGTGCAACTAAATTAGTGAGAAATCAAAATATTCAGTAATACGTTCTGCACCAGATATATTAGTAGTTTAATTTTGCTTCTTTGATCAATGAGAGAGACAAGTTGCACTAATTAAGTTAGATTCCAAAACCAATTTGTTAGATAAAAAATTAG
The DNA here is from genome assembly GCA_027924645.1 of Cunninghamia lanceolata. Lineage (NCBI taxonomy): Eukaryota > Viridiplantae > Streptophyta > Pinopsida > Cupressales > Cupressaceae > Cunninghamia > Cunninghamia lanceolata. Next base: position 10,780,037 of record BSBN01000987.1, on the reverse strand, counting down.
ACATTCTATAATTAGAAGCACAAACATAGTAATCAGAAGTGTAACAAAATTAATCAAAAGTAAACCAGAATTTATCAAAAGTGTCAAGATTTTAATTATATGTGAGCTAAAATGTATCAGATGCACACAGTAACTTATCAGATGTGGTATCAAGATAAATCAAAAGCATATGGTATACCTCTCAAAAGTGCCACTCTATTAGTCATATACACAACTCTGACTATCAGAAGTGCAACTCTATCAATACCTACAAAATAATAAATAACAGAGAGTCAGATGCGAGTTTGATGCATACAAGATCAGAGAGCCCAATCTTGCAGCCAACTCAATTTCATTTCACACAAATACTAAAACTTGTTCACAAACCACTTTTTCGGTGAAAACCTAAACAAGTAGAACATGTTCTTTTCCTTTAAAAAATTGCACAAATTTCCAATATTCATCTACATGAATGCATAACCAAAACAATTTTCCTACAACAACAACATGCTTTATTTTAATCCCAAAATCTCCAAAAAACCCAATCTTTACACAATGCAAAAGATAATTAATTGCAACAAAACTCATTTTACTTTATTTCAACTCAACAATGACATCAAATTCTGCAACAAATCTACAACTATGGTCTCTCATGGCCTCTCATAGGAAAAACCTTTCTTTCCTTACTTCCCTGCTCTCTGGTTCTTCTAAATATGCATTTCTTCACTTCAAATCTACATTAATATTTCTTCAAACTTATGCCATGCCAAGCACCTTCCACATCTCCACACACTGGTGTACATTCCACAAATTCCATACCGGAATCTCTCTTTTATGTTGTGGGCTCCTCCTTTCTTGTTTGTTGTCTTCCTTTTATATATAAATAAGCCTCTAATATGTAATAAACTCCTCCTATTTGTCTTCCAAACTTTGCTAAACATCAACAAAGTTTACTTCCACCTTAGGCACTTATCTCCTTTCTCTCTTCTTTTATTATGGTGGCTTTTAATCTGCAAACAAATGACAGTTTTCTCCTACCAAACTCCACACCCTATCCTCTCTTTTCTATGGTTTTCTTTTTTATTAGATTTGTAACCTCTTTTTCCTCTTCTTATGCTGCTACCCAACTTCCTTCAAATGGAGTGCCTCTTCACACTTCCTTTATTTTCTTCTATAGCCCCCCTCTTTTACAACGTCATGTTTGAGTTTTTATATTGCATAATATTTAGAAACTAAATAGAAACTAACTTAAATGCCCTCCAAAGATGAGTCAATGCCACACACATGAAGAAATTAAATCTTTCATTTAATTGACCAATCTTACCTAGCCGTAACCCATGACAATTAGCCAACAATTGACAAGGAATGCTCAAATGTAAACCAATGGTGAGAAAAGAATCGCAAACCACAACACACGATCCAATGAAGCTTCCCAAACTAATTGAAGAAAATCCATTTGTGACTATGACAGGATGTGTGTGATGAAAAACTCAAAGTTCTCTCTTTCACCTAAAAACTGGCAAGTATGCTTGGAATGATATCCCAAGGTCCCTTATTGAAGGATCTTGCTCCAACCTTCAAGAGTTTTGAGATTTTACACTTTTCATAAAACTGCCAACACAAAATTCTAGCATTAAAATCTCCCAAATGGTGAAAGATATGACTTCGATTCTTTTTGCACATTTAGAGAAATGCCTTCAAGAACATGCCTACTAGAGGATTTATCACCAAACCTTCATGATCTCCCAAAACAATTATTTTTGTGAAATCAACATGTTGTGTGCCGAAACTACAACCTGGCGAAAACTCAATTCTTGCAAATCTAATTAGATTAAAGTGTTCCCAAAGCTAAGAGATGCTAAATAATGACCACCACACACCAAAATTGGAAGAAACAAACTGAAATTGTTTTTGGTTGATGCCGATTGCGCATGCACTCAGATGCTCCTACATCAGACATGTTAGGTAAGAAGTTTGTGAGGATGGGCTCACAAAATGGTGTTGAATACAAGAACTATCCTTTTAGGTTGAATACAACCTACAACAAACTCTATCACTAAGTTAGGCTGAGAAAATTTCTTTCTTCACCTCTTCTAGCATCTTGCCGAAACAAGTTCTATCCTCCACCAAGTGTACTCTTCCTTCATCTTTCCTCTTGTGGACTCATGTCCACCATAGCCCGATCTCCTCCTGCAAATTCTACTCCACTCATCACTCCTCATCTCACCACTCTCCATCCATGTCCTCTCGTGGGATTAAACCCACCATGATCCGATCACCTCCACCAAATTATGCCTCCCATTCATTTATACATAAGTCGATATGATCGACTTTATGGAAATTAAAGATTTCCATATCCTCCCCTATTTTCATCTCATCATAGTCTTCAATTCCAACTCTCACCATTGCAAATGAAGGTAAATTGACATCACCTTCATTATCACAAAATTTAGAAAAATAAAAATCACCTCTTCCTAATATGTCTCATCCATGCCATTTGATGTAGCATCTGCATACAAATCTATATGGAGTATATCCATCTGCTCCCCTGCATTCATCTCTTCTTTTTCTACATCCTCATTCGCTTCTACTCTCACCATTTTATCAAATTAAAAATCAACATTGCAAAAATGTAGAAAAATCATTCATTACCTCTTCCTTCTTTGCTGTTGCAACTTTTCCTTCTTCACCCTTCGCTGCAACATTTTCATCTTCACCATCCACTACTATCACTATCTTCATGTCCTCCAAAGGACTCACAACTAGTGCAACATTATTCTCTATCACTACAATCTTATCACCTACAACAACTACATCCTCTTTCTTCTCATCCTCGACAACCTCTGCTGCAATATTCTCTTCATCTTCCAAAGGATTTATAAGCACTGCAACATTATTGTGTTCTTCAACTGCTGTAATTTCCCCTTTCTCAATCACTGCAACTTCTATCTCACTCTCTTTCTCCATGCCTTCCTCATGGCGTGCTGCTGCAATCTCCAATGCAGTTAGTCTTGCCTCCACTCTTCTCAATTCTTCATGAATTGCCTCTTCTTTACATTGCTGTCCCAAACTTTTCAGTTTTTCAATGTCCTCCAATGGATTAAACTCTGCTGCAACTTCATGTTTTACCTCTTCCCTACCTTCAAAAGGACATGGCTATCGTTGGAAACTCTTTCATCTTCCATTCTTTTCTCTCCTTGCTTCTTTTCCTTCTTGGTTTTCTTTCTTTTGGGACTGTATGGGCCGTTCCCACATGTTTCTCCTTCCATGCCCCTTCTATCAAAAGACTGCAACACTTCTTCTCATCCTTTGCAACCTCTGTTCCAATCTCTTCTCTTTCCTCTTGATCCTTTGGCACAAGGATTTTCTCATCTTCTTTTTCATTCTTCTTATCTGCTGCAATCTTTTCTTTCTTCTCTTCATCCTTCAAAGGATTCTCAGCCACTGCTGCATTTTCATCTTTCTCTTTCTCAACCATTGGAACTTCAAGTTCGCTCTCTTCTTTCATACATTCATCAGGGCATACTGCTGCAATTTGTTTGCCACTTCTTTCTTCTTTATCCTACAATAGATTTAAAACATATTCTTTCCCATCCTTGATTATGCTATATGTGTTCTTTCTACCATTATGTATAGCTTCCCTATCCTAAAGCCAAGGTCAACCCAATAAAACATGATATACATCCATGGGTACTATGTCACATACAATTTCATCTTCATATCTTGCAATATGAAAACTAACAATACTTTGTTCACTTACCCAAGTTTGATGACCTCATTACAACCAAGAAATGCAATATGAGATAGGGTGCTTCTTCCTCTTCAAATTTAGATTCTTAACCATTTCCAATGTAACCAAATTATCGGTGCTATTGCTATCCACCGTCACCTTGCAACATTTTCCACCTAACTTGCAAACTATTCAGAACAAATTACTCCTTTGGATGGGCTCTTGCTTCTCTTTCTATGGCTTCAAAAATACCTTCTTCATCATCAAACATTCTTCTTGTCTCCAAGACATTTTGTCAAACAACTGTCACACACTCTCAATCTACAACCTACACACATAAACACATTAGAGCCAACAATCTTTGCAATCATAGGTACTCCTTGCAACAAAATTACACTCACACAACTATCTTGTACCCAACATAAATCCTAGAAGATGCACCTCTCCAATACCTCTTCTACCCTCTTCCTTTTAGTGGAAGAAGTTTGCACACCTTCTACCCAACTTTATCTTTGCTGGAGGACATCCAACTTATCTCTCACAAAATCAACTCTCTCTCGTGGCTTCACTACTTCACTCTTCACCTGTAGGTCCTGGTACATACTCTACACTCAAGATCAACCTGATCTAATACCAATTGGTGTAGACAAGATTAGGGTACCTTATCAGGCAGCCCAATCTTGCAACCAACTCAATTTCATTCTACACAAATCCTAAAACTTGTTCACAAACCACTTTTTTGGTGAAACTTGAACAAGTAGAACATGTTCTTTTCCTCTAAAAATTTGCAAAGACAATGTTCCAATATTCATCTATAGGAATGCATAACCAAAAATTATTTTCCTACAACAACAACATGCTTTATTTTAATCCCCAAAACTCTAGAAAATCCATTCTTTACACAATGCAAAAGACAATTAATTGCAACAAAACTTCTTTTATTTTATTTCAACTCAACAATGACATCAAATTTTGCAACAAATTTACAAATATGGCATCTCATGGCCTCTCATAGGAAAAATCTTTCTTTCCTCACTTTCCCACTCTCTTCGATTCTTCTAAATTTGCATTTCTTCATTTTAAATCTAGATTAATATTTCTTCAAACTCATGCCATGCCAAGCACCTTCCACATCTCCACACATCGGTGTACATTTCCCAAATTCCATACTGGAATCTCTCTTCTATGTTGTGGGCTCCTCCTTTCTTGTTTGTTGTCTTCCTTTTTTTATAGAAATAAGCCTCTAATATGTAATAAACTCCTATTTGTTGTCCAAACTCGACCAAACTCTAGCAAAGTTTACTTCCACCTTAGGTGCTTACCTCCCTTCTCTCTTCTTTTATTGTGGTGGATTTTAAAATTCAAACAAATGACATTTTTCTCCTACCAAACTCCACGCCCTATCCTCTCTTTTCTGTGGTTTTCTTTTTTATTAGATTTGCGGCCTCTTTTTCTCTGCTTATAGCACTATCCAACTTCCTTCAAATGGAGCTTGTCTTCACACTTCCTTTATTTTCTTCTATAGCCCCCCTCTTTTACAACCTCACATCTGAGTTTTTATATTGCATAATATTTAGAAACTGAATAGATACTAACTTAAATACCCTCCAAAGTTGAGTCGACACCGCACACATGAACAGATTAAATATTTCATTAAATTGACCAATCTTACCTAGCCGTAGCCCATGACAAGTCGCCAACATTACAAATTTTTTCCACTTGACAAGGAATGCTCAAATGTAAACCAATGGTGATAAAAGAATCTCAAACCACAACACATGATCTAATGAAGTTGCCCAAACTAATTGAAGAAAATCCATTTGTGACAGTGACAGGATGTACGTGATCAGGTGTTGGTAGATGAAAAACACAAAGTTCTCCATTTCACTTGAAAACTAGAAAGTATGCTTGGAATGATATCCCAAGGTCCCCTATAGAAGGATTTCTCTCCAACCTTCAAGAATCTTGAGATTTTACACTTTCCGTAAAACTACCAACATAAACTTATGGCATTAAAATCTCCCAAATGGTGAAAGATATGACTTCGATTATTTTTGCATATTTAGAGAAATTTCTTCAAGAACATGCCTATTAGAGAATTTGTTTCCAAACCTCCATGATTTCCCAAAATAATTCTTTCTGTGAAATTAGAATGTTGTGTGCCGAAACTACAACTTGGCAAAAACTCAATTATTGCAAATCTGATTACATGAAGTGTTCCCAAAGCTAAGAGATGCCAAATAATGACCACCACACACCAAAATTGGAAGAAACAAACTGAAATTGTTTTTGGTTGATGCAGATTGTGCGTGCACCTAGATGCTCCTGCATCAGAGTTTCTGTTAATCAAAAGCAAACCAAAATCTATTAGATGCACCAAGGAGTTGATCAAAAGCACTGTTCTATCAAATCTACTTAATCAGAAGATAAAAAACAAGAAAAGAAATCAACTTGTGAAATAAAACTTAGCAACAATGTTTGCAAATAAATCAACTTGTAAATAAAGGATAAAAATAAGTATTAAATAACCTTGCAAAAAGTCAGAAAATCAGAGCAGAACTAGAAATCAGAAGCGTTAGAATTTTAATCAAATGCACCACTCTATTTATCAAAAGTGCCACTGTTCTAATAAAAAATGTCGTTCTGCACTTCAAAAATGCTATTCCGTCAATCAAAAGCGCAATTCCATACTTATAGTTTTAAAATCACAAATTTTCAAACCAAATTTGTTAAAAATCAAGGAAGTAGGTCCCACCGGTTGTGCCAAAATATGTATGATGAAATTGGAAAGCAAAGGAGATAATAATAATCAAAGACTCAAAGTCAAAATCAATCATAACTTAAAGAATGATTAAGTGCGTAAACTAAATCCATAATGCATAAATAACAAAGATATTACCATTTGATATTTATTCCTTGGAATTGATGTGGATTGCTCCAAAATACTAAAGTATAAACATAGTAGCAATGATGGACGACTGATAGGCTCAATGGATGCAAAGTTCTCAACAAATGCTCAAAGCGCTGGAGATATGAATGCTAAAAGCTCAAAGTTCATAGAGGGTTTGTGGATGAGAGTAAGGGACGTATTTATAACTTTCTCAAGACTATGATCAATAGTGGAGAAAATTAAATTAATCAATGGTTGAGATAATTTGAGAAGGCATGATGAATGTGCACATGACATGTGTACATGCAAAAAGTTTGTTTTAAAGAGTTAATTGCTTTCTTCGATAAAAATAGTGATTTAATTTTCATAAAATAGAATTGATTTTCTATTAAATGAGTTGATTGATAAAATAAAGATTTGAAAGCCAATTAGACTCAATGCATGATTTGCTTTTTGACATGCAATGAATAAAATTAAATAATAAATTATTTAATTCATGTGCATAAAAGATATTTAGAAGAAAAAGATAAATTTAGAAGATAAGAAGATAAATAAATAAATTTATTTAATTTGTTGTGCATGATGGAGGAAAATCGGAAAATAAATAAAATATTTGATTTTATTTATTTAGGAGATATAAAAAGTCAACTTAAATAAATTAAAATAATTTATTTAATTTTGGAGGATTAATTAGCCAATTAAATAATTATAGTTATTTAATTGTTGGAGAATAGAAAAATTAATGGCAAATTAATTAAATAATAGGTTTATTTGATTAATGTAAATAGAAGAATAAAGTTGGAGGGAAAGATTGATTTAATTAAATAATTTGAAATTATTTAATTTTTGGTGGAAGAGGGAATAAATTGATGACAGAGTGAAATTAATTAAATAATTAGGAATTATTTAATTAATGTTGAATTAGAAGAATTTGATGAGGGAATGATGCATATGACAAGATGATAATGCGTTAGTCATTTTTAGGTGTCTACAATTAGACACACTCTCTCCCCCTCAATGGCAACTCTTTACATTTGAGGCATTAAAATGCCTAAGGTCTTATTTTATGCCTTAGGAATTACATCTAGAGGTGCTACTGACATGTACACTCCCCCTCGATGGCCAAGCATTGATTTGAATTTGGTACTGCACAGAGGTTTGATGCTATATTGCATATATAATTTTTTTATGATTACTAGGAGCCTATCCCAGATCTTCTTGACATAGTATATCTGCCATCTAATAATCAGTCTTATAGAACTGAAGAATAATATTAGGATGGAAAGAATTTCTTTTGAAGGAAGTGCCTATGAACTTCAAATGTGCTTTATTTTTGGAATATGAGTCTTGAGTAAGAGTAAATAGCTTTATCATATAATAGAGTGGGACTTATAATAGCACCCAGATGAAAAACACTTCCAGTAATCTCCTAAGCACATTAATTCTTTTGTAGCGAGTTTTGTAGTCAACTTTTAATTAAAGAGCCATAGAAGATAGCTAATTAAATATTACTCCATCCATGTGATAGCAGGTACACCATATTTTGAAGACATAGATTGAGGTATATATCATGTCGATAATGTTACCAACATTTAGTTAGTATCATAATAATCAATAAATTTTATTTTTGGTGCAAAAATAATAAAGCCCATAATTAAATTAATAAGTCAACATATAATATGCTATGACAATACTTAAAAAAATGATCAGATGATCTTATCAAGGAGATCATATGAGATTTTCACAAGCATAAGTATGCATAATTTACCATGTTTCTATAAGGAAAAGAAATAGTCATCCTACTAAACATATAGTAGTTATCCATAAAAAATTAAAGCAACGAGTGAGCTATCCTTTCTAGGCTTTCTCCCTAGACAGTGTACAAGGGCAACAACCACCCATTACAAGTAGGTGCTTTTATACATAAGAAATTTAAAGTTTTTAGGGAAAATACTGACCTCCTTAGATAGTTGTGAAAAACAAAAAATATTATCTTCTTGGATGTCTTTGGCCATTTGGACATACCTTTATAGCTAGAAGTATTGCCCCTTAATGGACCTCTTTCCTCCATGACATATAGAATAGAATCACTTCTTGATTATAATATATTTAACATCAAATGTTATCAATCCCCTAGCCATGCAAACTCATCCAAGGTTTTTATCAAATTATTTCATATACAAGATAATTATCTATAATTGGAGCCTTTATATAAACAATATCTTATATGCATGATATATTTTATTTTTAGAGGTGATGATTCTTTTAACAACAAAAACATCCTCTATGGTCATAATAGAAATAATAATAGGGTTATGTTGTTAGGTGTTTCTTGAATCTTTTAAAAGTATCAACATTCCCAAGGATTTATCAACTATTGTTGTCTATAGTAGTATATATCTCTAAAGTCAACTTTAATAAATAAATGTTCAAACATAGAGCATGATGGGGTTTGGCTCATTCAACTTTAGTAGCTCATAAGAGATGTTAGAATTATAATTAGTGAATTTAATCTTCTAATTTTCATAGCTCTAGTGATGGAAGGATTTCCATTTATGGTCTCTTTGAAGTATGTGCTAGGCCCTTTCATTACCATCTTACCATAGTCCTATAATCCTTGGGACCATATAAGTATGATATGATAAATAAGTTAACCAAAAGACGATGAGAAATCCAAAGAACTTCATTGTAAATATTGAAAAAAGATCTAAATGACCTAGGAAAGTTGAAAACTCAATCATCAGAATGGCATATTTTTCTTGAAGTGGCCATGCACTTAGTATTAAGTCAAGTCAACCCAATTAAATCACCAAACATTACAATTTAACAATTTGTTTTTTATTAAGTTTAGTTGGGAAAGAGGGTCCTAGTTCCTTACAACCAAAGTTTTAGAACCAACAGTCCATCAAACATAACAATTTATAACCATAAAACCCTGATAATAACCCTAATGAGCCAGGGGAGACATAACAAAAACATAACTAGAGAACAATAAGCAACAAGTAATAACATAAACCAAAAACACCAAAAAATGGACTAACAACCAGATTAGAGATTGGTTTTATTGAAATTCCAATCCTTTATCATTTGAATCATTGTTTGTTCCCAAGTAGAAGCTCCCATTTGATGCTCCTTTCTTTATTTTTTGTTGGAACCCTACACTTTATCCTGCCAAACCTTTCTTTTATCCATATGTGCTCGTATATCCATCACATCTGAAGTTGTTTTCTTCATAATATCATTAGTGAATTGGACAAGATCATTCAGACCCTGCTCAAGCTTAACCACCCTATGCTGATACATCTGCATCATATCAAACATGTTAACCCAACTATCCTAGCATGTAGTGCAATCTATTCTCTTATGATATACCTTTTCCAGCTCTTCCATTCTTTTGATCAGATTATTAAACTAATTAACATTGACATAATTAAAATCCATTTCATTCCTATGAAGATCATCTTCAAAAGAACCAACATTAGCCTCAACATCTTCATAATCATTCTCACCATAAGAGTTGACCCCAATATCCCCTTCTTCAAACTGAAAAGTCACGTTACCCTCATCCATAATCTCAACCTCTTAAGGTTGTGGCTACTCTTCATTCTTATCGTTCTCACCTTCTTCTACTCCCTTCTCTTCCAGAAACTCCTCAATAGGTTCTAACCCATCTTGTTCTTCTACCAACATAGGATTTATATCTTTAGAGATAGTATCAGAGGCAATTTCCTCAATAGATATCTCATCCTTCTTGTTACTTAGTACTATTCTTGTAGACACCCAAAAATGACCATGTCTTCGCATCACTTGCAATTCTTCCAAATCACCTGCAGTCAACGTTAATTAAATAATCTAATTATTTAATTAATTTCATCCAATTCTTCTAAATCACATATTTTCAACATTAATTAAATAAATCCCCTTTATTTAATTAATTTCATTAAATTCCTCTATATTCTTCCAAAATTAAATAATTTTGATTATTTAATTAAATTATTATCCTCTTTCAAATTTCAAGTCTACATTAATTAAATAAATCCCATTATTTAATTAATTCATCACAAATTTTCTCTTATCTACAATTAAATAATTTTCATCATTTAATTAAATCAATTATTTTTCCAAATTTAAATAAATCATGCAAATTTATTTAAATTATCTCAATCATCTAAAAATAAATAAAATCAAGTATTTTATTTATAATTTTCATATTCCTTTATGATGCACTATCAATTAAATAAATTTATTTATTTAATTTCAATTATATTTCTAATTCCTCTAAAAATATCATGTTAACTCATGTGCACAATTAGTCTTATTTTTAGAACTCTAAAAAAAACAAAATTATAAGTTAAGTTAATTTGCTTTAATTTATCTTGTTTTCATCAACTCATGAATTAGAAGAAAAAATATTCTAATTTATGAAATCAAAATCTATCTTTATCAAAAAAGCAATTATCTTAATAAAAATACCTTTTTGGAGTGACACATGTCGTGTGCACATTCAACATGAGTTATTTGATTTATCTCAACCATTCATTCTATGGATTTATTTCATCCGTTGATCGATCATGTTTGGAACCTATATAAACCCCCCTCATCTTCATAGCAAATCCTCTTCGATCATTTATTCTCAGGCATTCCTTAACAGTGAATTGAGCATACATCACATCGTTGAGCACATCGATCTGTTGAGCACGAACACTACCTACACTTGCTTGTTGCAAACATGGTTTCACATCGTTATTGAGCAATCAACATTCGACAAAGAGAACTATACAATCTAGGTGAAGACTTTCTTGTTTTTATTAGATTTATTCATTGATATTGGCTTTTTACTTAGATTGATCTCTTTATGTTATGGGTAATTAAGTTGTTATTATCATTACTTTTTGTGATCTTATCATTTAACCTCTCGATTTTTTCTATACACATTTTGGCACACCCGGTGGGACCCACTAACCTTGATTTTTTTCTAAAAAAAGTTGATTTTTTAGAAGTTAGGTACGGAAGAGCGCAATCACAATGCAGAAAATCTGAAGATCCTTGTTCACTAGTTTGAGAGAATAGGCATTGAGCATTCAAACGGTGTAACCTTAGCTCAAAAGATTTCTAGGTTTTGTCGAAAACATTGAAATCCTATCTGGGTATCTCTTACTTTTTGTAGAAAGTGCATAGATTTCAAGAAAAATAGATCACAAATGTGTCCCTATTTTTAGCCTATACTTGTTTTTTTTACTTTTTTTTGGCCTATTTTTAACAATTTCATGAAATGAGGCATATTTGTGTAACTTTAGCTCAAACGATTTCTGGGTTTTATCGAAAACATCAAAATCCTATGTGAGTATCTCTTATTTTTTGCAGGAAATGCACGGATTTTGAGAAAAATAGATCCCAATCCGTGTCCCTATTTTTAGCCCATGCTTTTTTTTAACTTTTTTCAGAGCAGTTTCGTAAAATTGGGCATATCTTTTGTATACGGAATCAGATTTTCATGAAATCAGTGGCGTTGGAAAGCTAGTTCTCCCAAATTTTTATGGTGAAAGAATTTTTAGGTAATTTTATCAGATTTATTAGGTACACTTAGTCAAAGTCAACTCTTCTTTGCAAACTTCAAATGGTCATAACTTGTGCAAAATTTATTCAATTTTCATAATTTTTTTTGAAATTGCATAGAATTTTGTGTATAATCTGATGATTATATCAAATCTTCTATACCTAATCATTATTATCAGATTTTTTTTAAATTACTCATTTTTCACCTAACAAGTTAAGCATTTTTGGTCAATTGATTTATTTTTGGCTAACTACTTGAGTTTTAGTAGAACTAATCAACTTTTGCAGCCTCTTATCACTCAAACAAAGCAAATGGGCTTCTATAACATGTTCATGCAGGATGAACTTTGAAGAAATTGACAAATCTATCACATTAAGTCTTAGAAACATATTGCTTTCTTAAGGGACAATTAAACAAATCATTTTTTTCTTAGGAACATATTGCTTTCTTAAGGGACAATGGACATGAATGCAAAAACACTTCAATTTATTAAGGGACAATTGACATGAATGCAGAACACTTCAATTTTATAAGGGACAATTGACAACTACAATTATGTGTGTGCCTAATCTAGTTGCACCTTTTTTTTTATAATGGGACAATTGAACCTTTGTTTGACGTGCTTGAACTTCAATTTCAGTTATTCCTTTAGAAGGGCCTACTTTTGGATTGTGCTTCATCCAAAAGGGACGACCCTAAGTGGAGTTTTCCTTTGAACCGCTATATAAGAGGGATAAGGTGAAAGCCAAGTCCTAACCAACGTTAGCCTTATCTTATGGTGCCAAATTGAAAAGAGGTGTACTAGCACTTTGTGGAAATAATTTTCACATTGTGAAAAGTGTTTGATACTCTTAGTAGGATTAGTCAAATATTTTAATAGCTTGTCACATTGCTCGTAAGGCGTTGGTCCCTCAAAGTTACAAAGAACCAATCTAGATAGTGACTACCTAATCCACCTCCAAACGTTGCGATAATCATCAGTACAAGGGGAATCAATTTAAGCCCTCAAGATACTCACCATTGGCTCCCTTGAGAAGAGATAGTATTCCCTTGGCCATAAAGCTCTTGTGGCCTACTTGAGCTTTTTGAGGGGAGGGTGAGATATCCCTACCTATCATCTCTCGTAAAGATACAAATGTTTGACACCTTTATGGAATGACATTTGGTCAATGGAGAATTAAGTTGTGAGCTGAACTACCGTAATGAACCTGTCTCTAGGGATAAAAAGTGCTTGAAATTATTTGCAATTATCTTATACCCGTGGAAACATTATGTTTTTTGTGAGCCTCAAACATACACTATCTGTTGTGTCAATCCTTTTTGCAACTTTGTTTGATGTGTTTTCTCTTGCCAAAGCAAATCCAATCAAAATTAAAACCAAAACTATAAAAATTTGCCTTATAAAAACATCACAGACACTACTTTAGTGCCTTTGGTATAACAGTAGCTCGCCTTTGGTATAACAGTACCTCACCTCTGGCAAATCTACTTCAGCGCCCTTGGTATAACATTAGCTCACTTTTGGTATAACAGTAGCTCGCCTTTGGTATAAAAGTACCTCACCTCTGGCAGCTTAGTCTAACGCCTTTGGTAACATAGTAGCTCACTTTTGGTAAACATAGTCCTGCGCCTTTGGTCAAACAATACAATGCCTTTGGTCCAGTAACCTATTCATCAAAATTGTCTTTTCCAAAACACAGCAAAAACCCAGCAAGCATCTTAAACAAAGTATCCTAGTCCATCCCATGGTAACCACTAGACTCTAGCAAAATATGAAGGTCAAAACAAGTTCCCCTAAGGAAGCGCAAATCACCTCCTCGTACACCTCAACCAAGCCAATCCAACATGACTCCAAAGGGCACTCCAAAAACATCAATGGAAAGACCAACCAACATTAAAAACATGTCAAAAAATGACCAAACAAACAATCCTCAAGAAGGTAATGTTCCTTTGGTAAATACACCTCAATATACAACCAGCATGCCTCCAGATTTTGTTCCACAAGGTTATACCATAGGTCAAGTCCCATCTCAAGAAGAGCGACACTTTGAAATAGGTCAATCCTCTCAAGAAGATAGACAAGACCTTGATGAAATCATACAAGATCCTAGAGCCATGGCTGCCTTTGACAAAATCCTTAGCGAGAACCAAGATCATTTCTTTCGCTTGCTAGCAGAGCAAGGAGCCAAATTACCCAAAGGTTTTGATCTATCAAATCTTAGCGAGCCTAACAACACCCACGACACTATAACGACGGTCCAAACCATGCCAATTGTGACCACACCCATACCCGAACAAAGCTCACAAGGGAGAACAATTGCACAATATGAGAATCCCCTTTATCAAAATCCAACAGTAGAGAGACCCATATCACCGCTCATGACTCCTATGGAGATCTACAAACACCAACAAGAGACTCTCCAATGTCAACCCAAACTAGCCAAACAAAATGCTATAGCTCATTCAAACATATGACAAACTCCTAAAATGCCCACACCAATTACAAGTGGAACATTGGCTACCCCATCACGAGAAGGTTTTCCATCAAATTACAACCTGGGAAACACTTATGTAGCCATGCAACAAGGGTCTCAACAAACACCACCCCCAACATCATCAACCCTTCATATCCTTAACCCAAACAATGTCATACAACCCCAACCATCGCAAAACATCAACACAACCTATGTCCCTCCACCACAACATTCTTGTACACTCCATCATACCTATCCCTATCTTAGTCAACCCCAACCATCGCAAAACGTCAACACAACCTATGTCCCTCCGCCATAATGTTCATCGACACTAACCTTTTTCAACACATTTCCCATTCAACCTCCACCATCAAACAACACATCAACCTATGTCCCTCTGCCACAACGTCTCAACCTAACCCACACCTATCTCAACCTGCAACATTCCCAAAACCAAACTTCGCATAGCTATGTTCCACCACTGCAACCAAACCCAACAAACTTTAGTTTTCCTCCACCAAACTCTTATCAACAACCATCACAAAGCCTACATTCTTACCTAGCACCATCCCCACTGTTGGTTTTTTCCCAGACTGGATGCTTATTCCCAGATTTCCCTACAAGGTAGCCATCAGTGATCAACAGGATCTCTGGGCCAGGGGCCAACAGTATAGGAGATAGACTCTATATTTTATCTCCTCTTCTTCTTCAGGCTCTGCAAGACCTAGGGGGGTATTCCCTACTCAACACCCATGAGGATATGCATACAAGGCTGGGATGCTGACAGAAAGCAGATAAGTCCTCCTGTAAGTAGACCAAAACTGAAAGATAAGAGCAAAGGGGCTAGCTTTGGGCCTATTTGCAGTTGTAGACAGAGGACTGAGGATCCTAAAACTAACTCTAATGTCCTAATGGTTGTTTTAGATTTTGATTTGGATTTTAAGTTTGGATGCAAAGTTGGATATGGTTGTAACACAAACACAAAGCAAGATTGGTGCCTATCCAGGGCCTGGAGTCAGTAGACATACACCTGTGAATGATCAGCATGAACAGCTAAAACTGGATTTCAAGGGGATATATGTGATATCTGCCTTACAGATATCTCCCAATATAGAGTGTTAAGTTATCTCTACTTATGGCATCCCTACTGCAGTATACCCTTCCTAATGTTCAACCTGAAAACAGTTTAATCTACCCCTTGAGCAGAAGTTAAAAGATCAGACATTCAACATAGGAATTCTATGCTCTAGAATCTAAACATTACCCAAATATCCAGATTCATAAGAAGAATACATGCAATACTGGAGACAGAATTAACACAACACATGCTAAGATAGCATTTCTCATATAAGATTAATCATGAAATCAGTGGGTTCATGCCAGAAACATACAACAAGAGATACATAAACTCACAGGTAAGCTGTACAGAGCAACCAGATCAGCTTGTTATGCATTACAGAGCCAAAAATCTTCAACTTTCAACAACCTGAATGAATAACACCGTCTGCATTATATAGCAGGAGGGTGTATTCAGCATTAACTACCAGGTTTGACCAAAAATCCTGCCAGATATACAGTACCAGGAAAATGGCGCTCAAACACTACCAGATTGGCGCCCAAACATGAATGCAGCAGGTAGGGGAGGAGACAGGAAGATATCTCGAGCCCTGCGCCACTGTCCGCTGATGTACACCTTCAATCGGGTACCAGATCCGCCCATACCTCTGCAACCTTCGCCATTAGTGGCGCACCAACCCGCGGCCTCGGGAAAACGTCAAACAGTCAATCGCAACCATTTCCCGCCGAGATTCATCATCATGATATTTCGAATATGCAGGATATCAATTATCCCACATGCACCCCGCAGCAACCTCATTAACACTTTATATACTAGGTCATGAGCATATATCATGTCGGTGCTTTTGCTCCTGACGACACTAGTATAAGACTTCATCATCATCATCCTCCAGCAGCATGATATCCTGTCGCTTGAAATATCACCCTGACGTCAGCATCATATTGCAATATAACCTGCATGATAATTGCCTTCATCGGCACAACCTGATCCATCCGAGGAACGTCCTCCTGCTGAGCTTATACCAAAAGTCTGGCCGATGAACATCCTGATGACGTCATCATCATATCTGCCTACTGCGCACCTCCTCATATCCGGATGACGTCATCATCATGTTTGCAAATATCGGGGGATCTCCACAAGATGATCTATGTTAGAAATATGACCCCCCCGGACCTTGATGACGTCATCATCATATCCACATCAGGATGATATTCAGAAGACAACCGGATATTTGGAAATATCATCCTGATGCACAAATATCAGGTTGCACTGTAGCTCCACTATAAGATCGGGGCGATAGACGAATATGATGATGCTTGAAAAGATCACCCCCACTAGATAATGCACGAAGCCGGCAGGCGGATATCTCCTTGATATCAGCATCATCATGACGCTGGAACAAATATACATCCGGGTGATATTCAAAAAATGAAAACATCACCCCCTCCTTCGGAAATATCATGATGCAGATAGGCAGAGAAAAAGATATCACCCTGACGTAAGAATGACGTCAGCATCATCAGGATGACAAAACAACGAACAAGAAGTGATACAACATCATCAGGATGATATTGACTAAGATCATCCTGACGTTCAAAATATGATGACCCCAGTGAATATCGGGTCACACTTAGAACTCTTCAACAACATCATCAGGATGATCATAACCAAGATCACCCGATGATAAAAATATCACCCCGGCGAAATATCATGAAGGCAAAAAATATGATGACCCCCGCGAGCAACACGGTGATAACTGGAAATATGATGATGATGACGACGACCCTTAAGAAAGAACAAGTCAGGTCGAAACAACTCAAAGAATAACCCCTTCAGAATATCAGGGCAACATCATCATCATGTTTGGGCAAGGTGATAATTGGAAGATCACCGGATACTTGAGAAATCACCCCCGCAAGCAAATCAGGGCGCACTGTAGCTCATCAGCAGGATCAGGATAAAAACCAAACATCACCCGATATTGAAATATGATGATGACGATGAGAAACCGGTCGACGGAGAACATGATGATGCTGACCACCATCAAAGGAAATATGATGATGATGACCTCCTCTTCAAAGAAAATATGATGATGAAGCTGAAAAAATGCTGAGGAGGTCCAACACTTAGAACATTTTTTGGATACTTAGGGAAAGTGCCTGCATGGAAATTGCTCAAAAACTGTCAGTCAATTCAGGCACTAACAGTGGCTCTGTCTGGGGACGTGCAGGTGCAAGACTGCAGCGAGAACCCCAGATCTCTGGGATGCAGACCAGTCCCTTATCCATTGGGCATAGAGTCATGAAGTTATCATGATCTGCATCACCAAACACAATATTTTTAAACATTATTTTGGCGGCCCCGGGCAGCCAAAAAGGAAAAACCATAATTTTTTCTTGTCAAATGCCTGATTCCAAGCTGAAAGATCCCAATCCCAACTGAAAAGATTGGCATAATCTGCCCATAATGTCACCTGCTTAAAAAGATATTCCACCAGTTTTGAAAGCTTGCCACCATCATTTTCAGCTCTGTCATTTTGGATTTCAGAAGTAGACATGTAACCATACACATAATATTCTTCAACATTAGGCAACACATGTATGTTATGTCCCTCAGACAGTACATCATACTGCTCTTGGCATTCTTTATCATTTATCTGGCTGCTGCACATTATCAGGCACTCATCCAGCTGATCCAACAATTCAAAATACTCAGAAAATATGAGACCCCTAATATCTACTGATTTTGAAAACAAAACCTGATCCACACACCCAATGTTGCACATGTCTGAATCAGGTGATGATGAACATTCATTATTCACAGCTTGCAAATCAGTATCATCATCCTCAAACAAAGGGTTAATCCTGCACCACTGAAAGTCAAGACTCACAACATCATATGCATCAGTAGGCTCATCATAAAGGGGATTAACACTCACTGCAAAGGCCTCTGCTTCTTCTTCATGACATTCCAATTCTTCTTCATTACTATCAGATCCAGAGTCATAAGAAAAACAAACCTGATCCATGCACTGGTCATGGATATCATTTTTATCAACTGATTGCCCCATATACAAGATTGCTACTATTTCAATGCACTCTGAAGTTGAACAATCTGCATCATTTTCCAGCCCTCCAATGCTTCCTGATGAAACTGATATTGATTCTTGATCCATATGATCACAACTCTGCACAACTGGATCATTTAAACAGGAAGGCTCTTTGTTTAGGACTGGTATGCAAATATTACTTGAAAAATTATTATTTTCAACTTCACCTGCTGGGCAAAAAAGGACATCCTCCTCTATGATAGAAACATCATCTACTTGGAATGATGCAAAAACTGGGACAACAGGGGTGTGAGTGCTATGACATTCATTGTCAATACCTGAATTAAATCCTCCATTAACACTGGGGGCTGCAGGACAACAAAAATTTTCAGAGAAATAACCCTTTTGTATTCCATACCTCCAATTGTTTTCAATATCTAATGCAAACTGATGTGCCTGATGCAATGAGGTGGGCTCCTTGTCTCTTAATCTGTAACTCATTTTCTTATCAAAGGCTCCCAAATAGATAACTAAGCACAGTGCATCATTAGGTCTCATGCATTCTGGAATTCTATTCAATGCCCTCATAAATCTGAGGTTAAAGGCTGGGATCAACTCATCTTCTTCAATATGGATGTACATGAAGTCACTAATAGCTGCATATTCAGAAACTCTTTCACCATACTGTACTAGAAATGCTGATTTAAAACCATGCCAAGAGTTGACAGAATGAGCTGGAAGGTAGGAAAACCAGTCCCTTGCATCTTCATCTAGAGATTGAACAAATAATCTCATAACCACATCCTCATGGTCAATCTCAAAGTCATCTATCACATTCATGAACTGTTGCAAGTGTCTCTCAGCTGATTCATCCTTTATACCCTTAAATTTAGGCAAAAAAATTCTGATTTTAGGTGGAAAAGCATTTGGACAGCCACAAATGCCACTGAAATCTATGGGCTTATATCTGTCTATGTTGAAACTTCTTTTATTACATTGTTGGGACTGACTACTATACATTTTTGCATTTGACACTTCACAAGGGTGCATAGGCAGATAATACATCCTTTATGTTATTGCAACCCTCCTCTCTACTCAGATTTTCTACAAACAATGACTTTAGGCACTCAAACTTTAGACTGTTTTATCAAACTTTCCTAAAGTCCTTTAAATGAGTCTTTTGAACAACATTGCATGCCCTTTGAAATACAGTGTAAGTTCTAATAGAAGCATGCAAGCTCTGCTTTCACCAATGTTCCCCTTTTAACCAGTGCTATCTCACCAAATAGGGAGTCTGTCAAACAATATGAAATACCTGGATATGTTGCAGAAGCTGCAAATTCTTCTCTGGCTGATTTTGTTCCTTTATCAGGTTCTTTGATGCAGAGTCGCCACCTCCTTGAAGAGGAATGAGCTTCAAACAAGCTGAAGCTGCAAATTGGTTTCTTTCTTTCTGGGTCATCCACCAGCAGAGTCACATATACAACCCTTTTTTTTTTTTTTTGCTGCAACAAACAGTTTCCAGGTCTAATTTTTTAATCTTGTGGACTCAAACTTTCATGGATATGACATTGATCTCCCCAGTAGAGTCGCCACTTTGTTGGTTTTTTCCCAGACTGGATGCTTATTCCCAGATTTCCCTACAAGGTAGCCATCAGTGATCAACAGGATCTCTGGGCCAGGGGCCAACAGTATAGGAGATAGACTCTATATTTTATCTCCTCTTCTTCTTCAGGCTCTGCAAGACCTAGGGGGGTATTCCCTACTCAACACCCATGAGGATATGCATACAAGGCTGGGATGCTGACAGAAAGCAGATAAGTCCTCCTGTAAGTAGACCAAAACTGAAAGATAAGAGCAAAGGGGCTAGCTTTGGGCCTATTTGCAGTTGTAGACAGAGGACTGAGGATCCTAAAACTAACTCTAATGTCCTAATGGTTGTTTTAGATTTTGATTTGGATTTTAAGTTTGGATGCAAAGTTGGATATGGTTGTAACACAAACACAAAGCAAGATTGGTGCCTATCCAGGGCCTGGAGTCAGTAGACATACACCTGTGAATGATCAGCATGAACAACTAAAACTGGATTTCAAGGGGATATATGTGATATCTGCCTTACAGATATCTCCCAATATAGAGTGTTAAGTTATCTCTACTTATGGCATCCCTACTGCAGTATACCCTTCCTAATGTTCAACCTGAAAACAGTTTAATCTACCCCTTGAGCAGAAGTTAAAAGATCAGACATTCAACATAGGAATTCTATGCTCTAGAATCTAAACATTACCCAAATATCCAGATTCATAAGAAGAATACATGCAATACTGGAGACAGAATTAACACAACACATGCTAAGATAGCATTTCTCATATAAGATTAATCATGAAATCAGTGGGTTCATGCCAGAAACATACAACAAGAGATACATAAACTCACAGGTAAGCTGTACAGAGCAACCAGATCAGCTTGTTATGCATTACAGAGCCAAAAATCTTCAACTTTCAACAACCTGAATGAATAACACCGTCTGCATTATATAGCAGGAGGGTGTATTCAACATTAACTACCAGGTTTGACCAAAAATCCCCCCAGATATACAGTACCAGGAAAATGGCGCTCAAACACTACCAGATTGGCGCCCAAACATGAATGCAGCAGGTAGGGGAGGAGATAGGAAGATATCTCGAGCCCTGCGCCACTGTCCGCTGATGTACACCTTCAATCGGGTACCAGGTCCGCCCATACCTCTGCAACCTTCGCCATTAATGGCGCACCAACCCGCGGCCTCGGGAAAACATCAAACAGTCAATCGCAACCATTTCTCGCCGAGATTCATCATCATGATATTTCGAATATGCAGGATATCAATTATCCCACATGCACCCCGCAGCAACCTCATTAACACTTTATATACTAGGTCATGAGCATATATCATGTCGGTGCTTTTGCTCCTGATGACACTAGTATAAGACTTCATCATCATCATCCTCCAACAGCATGATATCCTGTCGCTTGAAATATCACCCTGACGTCAGCATCATATTGCAATATAACCTGCATGATAATTGCCTTCATCGGCACAACCTGATCCATCCGAGGAACGTCCTCCTGCTGAGCTTATACCAAAAGTCTGGCCGATGAACATCCTGACGACGTCATCATCATATCTGCCTACTGCGCACCTCCTCATATCCGGATGACGTCATCATCATGTTTGCAAATATCGGGGGATCTCCACAAGATGATCTATGTTAGAAATATGACCCCCCCGGACCTTGATGACGTCATCATCATATCCACATCAGGATGATATTCAGAAGACAACCGGATATTTGGAAATATCATCCTGATGCACAAATATCAAGTTGCACTGTAGCTCCACTATAAGATCGGGGCGATAGACGAATATGATGATGCTTGAAAAGATCACCCCCACTAGATAATGCACGAAGCCGGCAGGCAGATATCTCCTTGATATCAGCATCATCATGACGCTGGAACAAATATACATCCGGGTGATATTCAAAAAATGAAAACATCACCCCCTCCTTCGGAAATATCATGATGCAGATAGGCAGAGAAAAAGATATCACCCTGACGTAAGAATGACGTCAGCATCATCAGGATGACAAAACAACGAACAAGAAGTGATACAACATCATCAGGATGATATTGACTAAGATCATCCTGACGTTCAAAATATGATGACCCCAGTGAATATCGGGTCACACTTAGAACTCTTCAACAACATCATTAGGATGATCATAACCAAGATCACCCGATGATAAAAATATCACCCCGGCGAAATATCATGAAGGCAAAAAATATGATGACCCCCGCGAGCAACACGGTGATAACTGGAAATATGATGATGATGACGACGACCCTTAAGAAAGAACAAGTCAGGTCGAAACAACTCAAAGAATAACCCCTTCAGAATATCGGGGCAACATCATCATCATGTTTGGGCAAGGTGATAATTGGAAGATCACCGGATACTTGAGAAATCACCCCCGCAAGCAAATCAGGGCGCACTGTAGCTCATCAGCAGGATCAGGATAAAAACCAAACATCACCCGATATTGAAATATGATGATGACGATGAGAAACCGGTCGACGGAGAACATGATGATGCTGACCACCATCAAAGGAAATATGATGATGATGACCTCCTTTTCAAAGAAAATATGATGATGAAGCTGAAAAAATGCTGAGGAGGTCCAACACTTAGAACATTTTTTGGATACTTAGGGAAAGTGCCTGCATGGAAATTGCTCAAAAACTGTCAGTCAATTCAGGCACTAACACCCACCTCCCCAAAATCCAAACACCCAATTTCAACCCAATCTAAACCCAACATACAACACATACGACCCCAACCAATTTACGGCCCTTATAACACCAACACCCATGGCTTCCACTACAATCTTCCATATGGGCAACAACAACCACCGCTAGTTCCACAAGAGATGTTTCCAATCCCTCCCACAACTATGGAGCTAAAACTTGTGGAGGTTCAACAACAACTATCTGATCTTATGTTTGGCCACACCAAGAAAACCTTCTCTTTGGAAGAAGTTTGTCCTTATTCATTTGATCGGTCATTACCCATGATCCCTTTTCCTCATAAATTCACTATTCCCAAATTTAATTAATACAAAGGAAAAGGAGACCCAAAGGACCATCTTAGAGAATTCTATCTCGCTTGCTTTGAGGTCTCACATAACGACACATATCTTATGCGCCTCTTCCCTCGAAGTCTTGGAGGTCAAGCTATAGAATGGTTCTCACACCTACCCACAGGTATTAAATCTTTTAATGATCTTGCAGAGAAATTTGCCACCCATTTCTCTTACAACACATAACATGAGATCTCCATGACCGACCTATGCAACAATAAACAGAAAAATGGGGAAACTTTCATCTCCTTCCTTCAAAGATGTAGACAAATGGCTAGCAAATTCCTATTCAAGATACCTGAAAAGCATCTTGTTAGCATATTTGTGCAGAACCTTAACCAAGAATTGGGTTTTCATTTACAAATCCTTAGTGTTACAACCTTCAATGAAATTACCTACAAGGGCATCAACATTGAAAAACCCTCATCGCTAAAGGCGTGGTAAAAATCTTCAAAGAAACTAAAGACAATGCTCCTCAACAACAAACAAACGATAAGCCCAAGTTTTAGAACAAAAATAAAAATGTGGTCAATGATGGTGTGGTAGATTCTAAACATGTCCAAACACTACAAACACCCCTTCATCTTTCATCAAAACCAAGTCAACCTCTGCCTCAACAAAACTAACAACAACAAAGACAACCAAACCAAAACCAACAACAATGACAACAAGAGCGACCTCAGCAAAATTACCCTCCGCAACGTCAATTCACTCCCTTGGGAGAGCCTATAGAGAGTGTTTTACAGAAACTTATAAACAATAGACTCATCACCTTACCAGATGCTCCCCCATATGGCGAACCTATTTACAAAACCACACGGTATAGAGAAAATGAATATTGTGAGTTCCATAGATCCAAAGGACACAGGACCACATCATGCATGAAACTCAAACACATGATCCAAAACCTTATCGACGGAAATAAAATCACTTTTGAGGATGAACAATCAACTCAACACACCAATAAAGACCTCAACATGTACAAGGAGCCATTCCCTAACCATGGTCAAGGTCAAAATCCTGAGAAAGGTAAAGGTGTTAACAAAGCTTCAACTTCCTATGACTCTATTGTGGGTTGCTTTGAAGAAAGTCATGTATCTACCCTCACTATCAAAGGTAAACCTACGGATTGCGCCGTCACAACTCGTCATGGTCGTGTCACCCTATGTGGTCCTACACCAAGTCTCCCAACCCCATCTGATTACAATCTTGTTGAACATCTAGGGAAAACCCCTGCACATATCTCTATCTTGGACCTTCTACGGTCATCACCCGCACATAAAGATGTGCTCGAAAAAGCCCTACAAGAGTCTTCGGTTCTTAATAATATAGTGGTCATAGATTTCCAAGCTATTATAGGTAACATTGCCTCACCCTACAATGTGGTCTTCTCTGAAATAGACCTCCCATCCCATGATCCTTGTCACAACAATGCCCTTCACATTGAAGTCTTCATACATAAACGCAAGATCAAACGCATACTCATAGATGACAGTGTTGGTCTCAATATTTGTTCTCTAAAGTTACTCAAATAGTTGGGATACTTTGAGGATCAAGTCAACATTGATCAAAGTATTACAATCAAAGGGTATGATGATGCTGAACGCCGGTCAGAAGGTGTTATCCATTTGCCTATACAAGTAGGCCTTGTCATGCTTGAAATTAGGTGCCAAGTTCTTGACATTGAGTTACCTTACAACATTATCCTAGGACACCCATGGATTCATGCCATGAAAGCTGTTCCCTCAACGTACCATCAGTCTCTCAAATTCCCATTTAATGGTACAGAGATAACTATCCCAGGAGATTCTAATCCCTTTTAATTCTATAGTGTCTTGCAAGGCAGTTATAAGAATTCCAACCAAGTGCCCAATAATGACAAAGCCCTTGAATCCCCATTATATGTCGATTCTGAAACTCTGACAAAAGCCTCTGCAAGTGAACCTAATCCTCATCCTATTCCTGAAATCAAAGCTCACATCTATGATATACACTTTGGCGAATATGATATCTCAAAATCTTGTTGTGTAGGGTGGATGCCCTTATCCCCTAAATCCTACGGCTAATCGCCCATAGACAAAGCTACTAAAAAAGTAGCTATTCCTCCTCCAACATCTCTAACCCAATTCCAAGAGGGAAAATTATTGGCAGAGGAAATAATTGAAGACATCTCTTCTTGTCTCTACAAGGAGAAAGAACCAGTCACAATACCAATCAAGCAATATGGAAATGGCTTAAGGATAGTCAAAAACATGGGCTACAAAGGCAAAGGTGGCCTTAGAAAATAGAATCAAGGAACAATGGAACCCATTATTGTGATGAAGAAAATAGACAAGAAGGGGTTAGGATTTGGTAGGAAGATACCGCGCGCCTTGGACATCGAGGGTATTCTCGACAAGGTGGCACAAAATTTTCTCGCTGATTCGACGTCTAATGAGGATATCATCGATGACTCTTCCCTCCATATGACTGACCTATTCACTGAATCCTCCATATTTATGCTATCATTCGTATCCTTAACATCCACCACCAACACCTAGATTTTAACACTTGTCAATTTCAGAATGATGAAGCTATTGCTAAATTCATGGGACTCCGGGATGGCATCCCTCTTGGTGATCACAAAGCTGGTTTTGTAATGGAACTAGAGCAAACTTCTTATTTTGGTGAGAATGCCAAATCCTTAAGTCGCAAAAATAAAAATAAAGAAAGATCTCTAGGTGAAAACCACACTATGGCACTTCTCGATCACAAAACAGTAAAAATAAAGGATGTATCCAATGGTGAAAACCCAACTGTGGTACCTGAGGATGGAGGATTTGACCTTCCCCTACCATATAAGTATCAAAAGAAATCAACTCTCCTAGTGGAAGATTCTACAGAGATAAATCTTGGCACAGAGCAAAATCCAAACACTACATTCCTTACAGCATCACTATCAGAACAAGAGCACAAGAAACTTGCAAACTTCTTCTTACATCGAACCATCAACTTTGCATGGACCTATGCTGATATGCCAGGGTTGGACCCTTCACTAGTAGTTCACTATCTCACAGTTGATCCAAAAGCTAAACTAGTCAAACAAAAGTTAAGAAAGATGCATCCATAGATCACTCTCCTAGTGAAAGTTGAAATACAAAAACTACTAGATGCAAAATTCATCAGGCCTATTGATTATCCAAAATGGGTCTCAAACATTATACCCGTGTCTAAACTAAATGGGGGCATTTGCATGTGTACTAACTTTAGAGATCTTAACAAAGCATGTCCCAAAGATGACTTCCCACTGCCAAACATTGATCTCATAGTAGACTTGACTGATGGTCATGAAATGCTTTCTCTAATGGATGGATTCTCTGGCTGCAATCAGATAATGATAGCGGAAGAAGATCAACATAAAACAACTTTCACTTGTCCTTGGGGTACCTATTGTTGGTGCGTCATGCCATTTGGTCTTAAAAATGCAGGTGCAACCTATCAAAGAGCAATGACAATGATATTCCATGATCTCTTTCATCACATCATGGAGGACTATGTGGACGATATACTAGAAAAGTCTTCTAGAGCAGATCACATACAGGTTCTAGGGCAAATCTTTGACAGACTCAAAAAATATCAAGTAAGACTCAATCCAAAGAAGTGTGTCTTCGGGGTAACATCAGGAAAACTATTGGGATACATTGTATCTCGTAGAGGCATCGAAGTAGATCCCGCAAAAGCCAAGGCTATAGTGGAGATGCCTCCACCAAAGAAACTAAAAGCATTAAGGAGCCTTCAAGGAAGGTTACAGTCTATTAGGCATTTCATCTCATAGCTAGCAGATAAATGTCAACCATTTTAACACTTGATCTGAAAGGATGTCTCATTTCGATGGGATGATAAGTGTCAAGCAACATTTGATCAGCTTAAAGAATATCTAGCTACACCTCCTGTCTTAGTACCACCAGTCGCCGATAGGCCTTTGATCTTGTAAATTTCAACTACAACTGTAGCCCTAGCGGCTCTTCTAGCACAACATGATGAGTCAGAAAGAGCATGCAATCTATTATATCAGTCGAACCTTGGTGGGTTATGAACTCAATTATTCACCTATGGAAAGAGCTTGTTTAGCCTTAGTATTCACTTCCCAAAAGTTGTGGCATTACATGCTAAACCAACATACAAATCTCATAGCAAAAATTGATCCATTGAAGTATCTCCTAGCAAAAGCAACCCTCACAGGTAGACTAGCTAAATGGGTCATGATCCTTAGTGAATTTGACATTGAGTATGTGGATCGTAAAGCAATCAAGGGACAAGCCCTAGCAGATCAACTAGCAGAAGTACCTATGACAGATGTACATCCTATGGTATTTGACTTTCTGGATGAGAATCTCTTCACTCTTTCTACCTCAGTAATGTGGAAGTTGTATTTTGATGGTTCCAACACACAACATGGATCAGGGGCCGGTATCCTTTTTATCACACCTCAAAATCATTATATCCCAAAGTCATATCAGCTTGCATTTCCTTGTACCAACAACATAGCAAGTATGAAGCATTCCTCATAGGTCTCAACACAACAGTTCAATGTGATATCATAGAACTACAGGTATATGGAGACTCACAACTAGTCATTCGACAGGTCACAGATGAGTACCAAACAAAAGATGAAAAGTTGGTCCCCTACAAGCAACTAGTGGATGCCTACAAACCGCACTTTTCTAGCATCACGTTTGAGAAAATTCCAAGAGAGCATAACAAGGCTGCATACTCTATGGCCTTTGTGGGGTCACTTATATACATGTCTGCAAACACATAGAAATGTGAATTCTTGATCAAGCAATTATTGATACGAGCCGTCGATGTTCCAACTACTAAAATCATTTACGAACTTGTTGGTCCCAATTCCCCATGGTATGAATATATCTATGAATATCTTAAACACGGTGCCTTTCCCTTTGAGCTATCCGCTACCCAATGCAAAACCTTTATTTGTCGATCCTCCCATTACACTATTCTAGGTGATACACTTTATCACTGGAGTCTTGATGGTATCCTCTTATGATGTCTTAATGCGGAAGAAGCCGAAGATACCTTATGAGCATACACGAAGGTGTCTATGGCACACATTCTACCGGTCCTAACGCCACTAAGAAGATACTGCGTGCAGGTTATTATTGGCCTACAATTGAACAAGATGTAATGTAGTTTGCTAAGAAGTGTCTACAATGCCAGTAGCATGGAGATTTGATTCACACACCAGCTCATAAACTACAACCTGTGACTACTCCATGGCCTTTTTCATAATGGGGTCTCGACCTTGTAGGACAAATCCACCCATCCTCATCTAATGTCCACAAATTTATCATTATCGCCATTGAGTATTGCACGAAGTGGGTTGAAACCATTCCCATGACTTATATCACCGATAAGCAAATAGCCAAGTTTATCCTAAACTACCTCATTTTCTGGTATGGTATTCCCCATGCCATTGTCACTGATAATGGGAGACCATTCAAGAATCTAGATGTCCGTGCCTTATGCACACAATACAATATCCAACATCGCTTTTCAACTCCCTACTATCCGCAAAGTAACGGCCAAGCCGAGGCTTCCAACAAAACCATTCTCAAAATCCTCAAGAAAATGGTCAATGAAGCTGGTCGTGATTGGCACCTGCAACTCAATCCTGCCCTATGGGCCTACCGCACTAGTATTAGAACACCAACTAGTGCCACACCCTATGCCTTGGTCTATGGCTCTGAAGCCATCCTACCTATAGAGGTTGAGATCCCATCCCTCAGAGTATGCATGCAGAACCTAATTGATGGAGAGGAGTATCACACTTCCAAATTAGCTGAGCTAGAACCACTAGATGAGAGGTGCCTTGCCGTGCTTAATCATCTCCATGTTTATCAAAACTTCCTCCACCGTAACTATAACAAAAAGATCAAAGAAAGACGGTTTCAAGTGGGTGACCTTTTCTTGAAAGAAAATAAGAGAAATCAAGCAGATCGAGAAAAGAAGGGCAAGTTCAAGCCTAACTGGTTAGGGCCCTTTATTGTTACTGCAGTATATGGATCAGGAGCTTATACTTTAGCTACACCTGACGGAATTCCTCTAGATGAGCCACTTAACAATGTTCATCTCAAGAAGTTCTATACCTGATCCTAAGAGTATAAAAAAAAAGAAACAAACAAACAAAAACAAAAATAATCCGTCCTCTGGTGAAAACCTGGTAAATAGCTGCCTTGGATAATTACCATAGTGAAAACTTGGCAAATAGGTGCTATGTGTAGAGTCAACATCCATCATCTATCGAGTCCTGTTCATTCCATGTCCATTTCATAACAAACTTCATCCATCCATCCATAATAAAACCATTGACCTTGTTTGCATTTCCATCTCCCTATCGAGAATAGCTTAGAAATTTGTCAATGTCCATCGTCGTCATCCCACGTCTTGATCTATGTCAACAGTTATCACTGTCTTGTCCTAGGTCAAACTTTCTATGTCTTCTCCATCAGTCACCCATGCAAATATCTCTACTAGAATGGGGACAACTCTTTCCTTAACCTAGGTCTCGGAATGGATCCTTGTTCGTGGTTCACAACAAAATAAATACTTCAAACAAACAAACAACAAAAGCACATCAACCTTCAAAAACAACAACACAAACACACCAAACACAAGCACTTCAATTGTCTCCCCACAATGACAACACTTTTTCTACATCTTCACACAAACCAGAACTACATATTATCTCATCTCAATCGTAAAGTACCTTGATCCCATGGATATGGGTATGTAGTCTGGAAAATAAAGGAAGTATCCAGTACTCAGGTACATAAGATCTCATCATTTCACCTACCCAAGCCCAAACACCTTGATCCATCTCATCACTCTACCTAGAACTACATATTATCATCTTTCATCTTTCATCGTAATGTGCCTTGATCCTGTGGATACAGGGTATGTAGGCAGTCTAGAATACGAAGGAAGTATCCAATACTCATGCCAATACGATTCATCATTCTTCACCCATTTCAATCCATTGACATATCATCTTTCTAGTCTTCCATTTATCTTGAATTCCATTCACCTCGACTTGACTAACTCAAGCAACAAAACAACAAACAAATGCATCCTTTCAAAGCAAAAGTCTTTAAGAAACCTGAAGCAAGGAAACTTACTTATAGAGCCATATACTATCCTACATATCGATTGCCAACATCAGCTAAATCAATCTCAACCAAGCAATAGATCAACACACTTGTCTTTTACAGGATGTTCCATGTCGAAACCAGACCAACACATGCGTCTAATATGACATGTTGTATTTCTTGAAACCAGACATTATCTTTTTAACAGATAACACCCTTTAACGAACACATAGTTCCTATGATAAGGCTATTATCTTTCCTATCCAATCTATCCTGAGCAACCTCTTTGGAAAGAGAATATGTTGACTGTATGTTTACTTTGTAAGTCAGTCAATTTGCTTTTTGGTTTATCTTTTGTTCCTTTTCCATTACCAATTCAAGACTACCTTGATTTATCTATATCTTGGTATGTTGCGATGCAGTATAGATTGGGGGCATAGTCATTGCTTTTGTGTGCTGTGTTTGAGGAATGATCTTTAGTATATTTCTTAGCAGCATATTTATCTTGTGTGTGTTACGACCTAGCATCTTACATATTAATATACTTCTTGCATTTATGTATTGAAGTTTATTTTATGTTCAAGACTATGGCTCATTCACATGTACAACAAGGTTATATTATGTCTAAGGGATCTAAGTTCAAACTACTTGCTTGCATAGTCAACATCCTCGCACTCGGATATCATAGCACCTTGTTCTTTTATACCTTGGTCACAAACTATCCATGTGCTATATCAAAAAT
Source organism: Cunninghamia lanceolata (assembly GCA_027924645.1). Taxonomy (NCBI): domain Eukaryota; kingdom Viridiplantae; phylum Streptophyta; class Pinopsida; order Cupressales; family Cupressaceae; genus Cunninghamia; species Cunninghamia lanceolata. Next base: position 10,748,714 of record BSBN01000987.1, on the reverse strand, counting down.
AAGGATTGCTCTTTATAAACATTTGTGAAACCGTTACAACAAGCTCATCCATTTCACCCATCCATTTATCCATGCCATTATATAGTTTTTCAAGCATAGATCGATCAATTGTATTTCTATCATGTCCTATTCTATCTCCACTTTCTTCTATCCAACCTCGTCTTTCTCAACACAATCTTCTAGTCGAGCATCAACCCAGTTCTTCTGTCGCTTCCCTGTCTTTCCTCTCGAGGGGGCATCCTACGCCAGCTACACAGGGGCAACTAGCTACACTGGGGCATCAAAATTGTATCATGTCTTCAACAATCATTTTCTTTGAAGCAACGTTGTAAACTGCATTGCATCAAAGAGGGGCAAAATGTAGACACCCAAAAATGACCATGTCTTCGCATCACTTGCAATTCTTCCAAATCACTTGCAGTCAACGTTAATTAAATAATCTAATTATTTAATTAATTTCATCCAATTCTTCCAAATCACATATTTTCAACATTGATTAAATAAATCCCCTTTATTTAATTAATTTCATTAAATTCCTCTATATTTTTCCAAAATTAAATAATTTTGATTATTTAATTAAATTATTATCCTCTTTCAAATTTCAAGTCTACATTAATTAAATAAATCCCATTATTTAATTAATTCATCACAAATTTCCTCTTATCTACAATTAAATAATTTTTATTATTTAATTAAATCAATTGTTCTTCCAAATTTAAATAAATCATGCAAATTTATTTAAATTATCTCAATCATCTAAAAATAAATAAAATCAAGTATTTTATTTATAATCTTCATATTCCTTTATCATGCACAATCAATTAAATAAATTTATTTATTTAATTTCAATTATATTTCCAATTCCTCTAAAAATATCATGTTAACTCATGTGCACAATCAGTCTTATTTTTAGAACTCTAAAAAAAACAAAATTACAAGGTAAGTTAATTTGCTTTAATTTATCTTGTTTTCATCAACTCATGAATTAGAAGAAAAAGCATTCTAATTTATGAAATCAAAATCTATCTTTATCAAAAAAGTAATTATCTTAATAAAAATACTTTTTTGGAGTGACACATGTCGTGTGCACATTCAACATGAGTTATTTGATTTATTTCAACCATTCATTCTATGGATTCATTTCATCCGTTGATCGATCATGTTTGGAACATAGCAAATCCTCTTCGATCATGTATTCTCAGGCATTCCTTAACAACGAATTGAGCATACATTGCATTGTTGAACACATTAATCTTTTGAGCATGAACACTACCTACACTTGCTTGTTGCAAACATGGTTTCAGAGCGTTATTGAGAAATCAACATTTGACAAAGAGAACTATACAATCTAGGTGAAGGCTTTCTTGTTTTTATTTGATTTATTCATTGATATTGGCTTTTTACTTAGATCAATCTCTTTATGTTATGGGTAATTGAGTTGTTATTATCATTGCTTTTTTGATCTTATCATTCAACCTCTCGATTTTTCCTAAACAAAATTCTTTATCTAATTAGGCTTTTGAAGACTAACTTTATCTAGCCAAGCAGACCTTCTACCCATTTTGACAACATGGGAGCAGATATCATTCATAGTTTCCCATGGGTTTATTTCTTCAAATCTAGCATTGAGATTAACTTTGGCCGAGGTAGATTTGATTTTAACATTTTTATTTTTCTTTCTCAAACCCTTAGTAGAAGGAGCATCACGCTTACCTTTATCTTTTAGAGAGAATAATGTTTTCAGGGGAATCAAGAGCTCTGCTAGCCATAAGCTTCCTAGATTTAAGGGTCAGAGTGTGAGGAGAAGGATTTTTATCTTGGAAGGTGGATAATCTTTCTAGCAGAAACCCTAACATCTTTCCCTTTATAAATGTGAGAACCCTTCTTAGGATTTCCCTCATAAACCTTCTTATTACTAGCAGCTTGCATATCAGACATCCTTTTCTTACCTTGGGGCTTATCAATAGTTTTCTGTCCTGAAACCCCTTCAATAGTTTAGCTGTTTGTTAAGAACACTATTCTTTTTAATTATAATTAGAAAATAAAAGATGATTAATCAAATGTTTAACAAAAAATATTCCAAAAAAGTGATGACGAATAAGATTAAGGGGATCTCTAGATTTTGGCTTTGGATAATGCAAGGTTTAATATTACCTTCTAGAAGGTTAGCCAATAAGTTCTATCTTCATGTGGACAAGGGGATCCCATAAGTCAAAACTCCAATCATCACGATGCCTCTGAATATTATATTGTCCATCGCAAGAATCATAATGTATATTAAAGAGAGAATTATAAAAGCTTGTTTTTAGGTTTCTTGCCTTGAGTGAAGAGACTACACCATTTATTTTTGTATAATATAGTATACATATGTATAGTTTGATATAAAAATTCCTAAAAGTGATTTAGTTGGAGGTGGAAAAAAAGTATTTGATTTCAACTTTGAGCTATATGTGAAATGATTATGGGGCACAAAGAAGAGCACTCATAAAGGTATTTCCTAGATTGAAACCCCCTACAACATTAATCTTATGATTGTAAATTCATAAAATTATTCTTATTGTTTAAGTAGATTATTCTTGGTTTTGAGTTAATGATCATGCATGACAAGAGGGTCCACTCTTAAACGTACTGCTTTAATTATGATATTATCAATACATGGACCCAAGCATGGCTTAAGTCATTAATATTGATGCAAGAGAAAACTCTCCTCTGTTACTCACAAACACATAACTCAAGATTCACAAAATAAGATTGCAAAAAAATCCACAATTCAACTCACATTTTATTTAACTTCTTTATAAAAGAAAAACATCAATACAAAATCTACATCTCTATTTACATACACATCCACAACGATCTCTCTCTATCACACTTCTTGTCTTCTTCAATCTGGCTGACTCTGCTATCCTACCTCAAACTTCACTCTACAACAAGAACTATGTCCATCCTCTAGAGACCGACCACCCATTCTCCATCTATTGAGCTCTTTATAGATATCAATAACTATCTAATTCCATCAACAAGAATGGAATACAAAGCAACACAAAATCAAAGAAAATGAAGATCAAACAACTCTCTTCTTGATTGTTGAAATGACCAAAGACATGGCACCTTTTGGTATGCTGACTTTGGCATCTATTATCCCTAGGTAAGTGATCCATCAGTACTCAAATAACAAGAACTACCAATCAGAATATGAATAGACAAAAGTAGCATAAAATTGAGTCGAAAACATTTGTAAAAATCCTACATAGCTTAGACAAAAGTAGGATCACTTTGTTGTGAAATGAGAACGTGGGGTAAACTTTTGATTGGATGCCACATAGCTTAACTTATCTACACCCAAGAGAACATGATTTAGCACTTAAATGCTCATCAATTACTGCTGAAAGGACATATACCCAAGTGTTAGGTAGACCACGAAGACACCAATACATGAAATCTTGGCCCCATATTGCAACTGCATCTTCTTCTGAGGCATATAACAAGATGAGCATCAACACGAAATTCACTTAGATGGGTCAAATCCAACAAATTGATACTTGTTCCTTTTCGAATCATAGTTATAGATGTAAACAGGTCACCACAGTTTGTGTCTTCTGTGGACATACACAATCCACTAGCTTAAGGCCATCTTTAGTTTTGAAATTGATTTATTGAAATCATCAACTGCTCAAGGTGCATGTTTATAGTGGTGCGGGCAAAACATGAAGTTGTGGGATCTAAATAAGATATGAGGTTGAAAGAGCACCAGCGGCAATCATATTCACAACCTTAGGTTGAGTAAAAGTGGCAAGTCACATAATAGCAACATGTGAGTAACCCACATAATAAACTTTAGACCCTGTTACTAAATATTCACATTCAATCATAGCTGGAAGATTATAACCCGCCAACTACTCCAATCTTAGAAGGCCTCACTGTGTTTTGACAAAGAGACATGACCATAACTCTAGTGTGTACCATATACATTTGAAACCCAAACATCAAATCTGGAGTCTGCTAATATAAATCCTAGGGATTGTTCTTTTGAATTCTGAAACCATGAGATGCTAGAACAAAACACAAGAAAACCATAACAACTAAAAAATCTTTTTGGTGATGCTGATTGCCAATTCGCCCAGGATGCTCTTGCATCAGACACGTCAGGTAGAAAAAATTTGTGAGTAGGACTCACAAAATGGAGTTGAGTAGTGGGACTACTCTTTTAGGTTGCCATCAACTTGCAGTGAACTCCTTTGCTGTCGAAGAGCTGAAAATCAATCTTTCTTTCGCCTTTTCCAGTATCGTGTTGGAACACGCCCCACCTTCCTCCAGCAATACCACTTATTCCTCCTCTTTCCCCTCGTGGACTCATGTCCACCGAAGCCCGACCTCCTCCAAAAAATTCTTTCCTCACTCCTCTCCTCCTCCATGTGTTCAAACCCACCTTTAACCATCCACCTCCACCAATATCCTAAAACATCCTTAACCATCTCTATACACAACCACACAACATTCTCTTGTCCTCTATTCATCTCATTTTATACTACCACATCTGGAAACAAAATAAAATCACATAATTGATTTACCTCATTCACATTCATAGTTGCAACATCAAACTTTACTGCAATATCTTCCACGTTCTCATCAGCTGCAACTACATCCTCTACTGCTGCAATCACTTCTTCATTTTCTTTCACCTTCGTTTCTCCTCATCCTTTACTACAACCTCTTCACGTTCTATCACTGCACCTTCTATCTCTTCATCCTCGCTGCCCATCTCTTCATCTTCAACTGCTGCAACTTCTTTTGCTGCAATCTCTTTCTTTTCTCCATCTTTTTCTTCATCTTTGTCCTCATTTCCTGCACACACAAATCCACCTGCATACAAAACATCATTAGAAGAAACATGGGACTCCTCCTCGCCCATTTTCTTTTCCATCTTCATCTCCGCTATAGTTTCTCTCACAATATGTCATGTCTCTTGTCACAAATCCTATAGTTGATTCTCCAATTTTGCCATCATCACTCTTTCTCTCCTCAAAAATAATGAAATTCCTAAAGGTCTTCTCAAGACCAACCTCATACTTTTCCTCTTCGACATTCTGTCAAACAATTTCTTCACAACCTCAACCTACAACCAAACACCTTTTCCTACTACTCTACCCAAGAAGACTTCTGGAAGATGCTTCCTCACCCACTCTCTCTCTCTCTCAGTGGCAGAACTCAACACCTTCTACCCAGCTTTAGTCTTCATTGGAGAATAGCCCACCTTGGTCCTGGTGCATACTCTACACTCTCAGGATCACCTCGCTCTGAAACTAATTGATGCAAGAGAAAACTCTCCTCTATTACTCACAAACACATAACTCAAGATTTGCAAAATAAGATTGCAACAAAATCCACAATTCAACTCACATTTTATTAAACTTCTTTATAAAAGAAAAACATCAATACAAAATCTGCAGCTCTATTTACATACACGTACATAGCAACTTCTCTCTGTCACACTTCTTGTCTTCTTCAATCTGATCGACTTTGCTATCCTACCTCAAACTTCACTCTACAACAATAACTCTGTCTATCCTCCAGAGACTGACCACCCATTCTCCATTCATCGAGCTCTTTATAGATATCAATAACTATCTAATTCCACCGACAGTAATGGAATACGAAGCAACACAAAATCGAAGAAAATGAAGATCAAACAACTCTCTTCTTGATTGTTGAAATGGCCAAAGACATGGCGCCTTTTGGTATGTCGACTTTGGCATCTATTATCCTTAGGTAAGTGATCCATCAGTACTCAAATAACAAGAACTACTAATTGGAATATGAATAGACAGAAGTAGCATAAAACCAAGTTGAAAACATTTGTAAAAATCCTATGTAGCTTAGACAAAAATGGGATCATTTTGCTATGAAATGAGAACGTGGGGTAAACTTTTGATTGGATGCCACATAGCTTCACTTATCTACACCCAAGAGAATGCGATTTAGCACTTAAATACTTGACAATTATTGCTGAAAGGACATCAACCCAAGTGTTAGGTAGACCACAAAGACACCAATACATGAAATCTTGGCCCCATATTGCAACTACATCTTCTTCTGAGCCATATAATAAGATGAGCATCAACACAAAACTCACTCAGATGGGGTCAAATCTAACAAATTGATACTTGTTCCTTTTCAAATCATAGTTATAGATGTAAACAGGTCACCACATTTTGTGTCTTCCATGCACATACATAATCCATTGGCTTAAGGCCATCTTTAGTTTTGAAATTGATTTATTGAAATCATCAATTGCTTAAGGTGCATGTTTATAGTGGTGCAGGCAAAACAAGAAGTTGTGGGATCTAAATAAGATATGAGGTTAAAAGAGCAGCAGCGGCAATCATATTCACAACCTTAGGCTGAGTAAAAGCGACAAGTCACATAATAGCGCCATGTGAGTAACTCGCATAATAAACTTTAGACCCTGTTACTAAATATTCACATTCAATCATACTTGGAAGATTATAATCTGCCAACTACTCCAATCTCAGAAGGCCTCATTGTGTTTTGACAAAGAGACATGACCATAACTCCAGTGTGTACCACATACATGTCAAACCCAAACATCAAATCCAAAGTTTACTAATATAAATCCCAGGGATTGTTCTTTTGATTTCTGAAACCATGAGATGCTAGAACAAAACACAAGAAAACCATAACAACTGAAAAATCTTTTTGGTGATGCTGATTGCCAATTCGCCCAAGATGCTCCTGCATCAAATATTATGACCATAACAAATATGTCCTTATGAGATGTTTTTATGCAATGTGTATAGGTTTTGAAGGAATATCAAAAGTGCTATTAGGCTTTACATCTTTATCCCTATGGAGGATTAGTTATTAGCATGCCTTATCATATTATCCTCTTTAAAATAGAGGTTCTATTTGATGTGAAAAGATGCTACATTGTATGAGAAATAGCTATTATTTGGGGCTAACATAAATCAATCTTTGATGTTATCAAATCTATAATTAAAATAAAACCAAATGATACAAGTTCAAAAAAATGCACGTTATTTCAAGACATCCCATTATTTGCTACATAGGGAAAAAATAGATCTTGATCAAGAGGCAGAGCCCTCTAAATGTACAAATTGAGAGTAACTATATTGAAATGTTGTAATATAAGCTATACAATATAACTAGCCTAGAGTAGGAAAAAACTTGTCTAAGCAATAGGGAACCAAAGATTGTACTACAAACTACCAGAGACTATATGATCAATATAACTAATTTTAGCGAGTGTTAGAGAAAAATATGTATAAACAATAAATATTGAATAGGACCGCAATAAAGACTATATTATGACAAATGTTCACTTGCTCTAAATGGAAACATACATTGTTTGGTCATGAAGGTTTGACCTAGCATATAATTATAGGTGACTTTTGTTCATTATTATTTCTTTCGACATGTTGGTTAATTAGAAATTACCTTAAGGTTTGAATGGACATCCATTAAGGTATAACAAAAGGAGAATTTTTGTATAATGTTTAGTTGCAAGTGCCCAGTTAAAATGAAAAAAAAAAAAAGGTGGAAGCATAGAGTGCCATGGTTGCGAGATGTTTGTAATAGGCTTTTTGAAAAGTCTTTAGAAATTTCTAAGCAAACGTAACTTGCCGATGTAAACCTGGACTCCCAACCTTTGCCAACATCTCATTCCCAACTCTCCAATAGCATGGTTGACTCTCCTTAAAACTGGCACTTGCACCCATAAGAGGTTCAAGGGATACGCTGATAGGAAATTAAAGGTAACATTTTAAGTTCAGTTTATAAATATTAAGAATTAATGTTTTAATATTACAAATTAATTATATAACAATAAATTTATACATGCTTTGACTACAAATTTGTATTTTGACAAGTAATGGCATCTATTTATTCACCCCACCCAAGACTTGTGTGTCAAGTAAGGTGATCCATTTTTCCCACATCCTTGATAGTCCCAAAATATTTTCACAAGGCAATTCCATTGTAGAGGCTATTCATCCATGTTAACATGTGCTCAAGAGATTTACTGAAGATTTAATTTATAGAGTTGCAAAGTTCTAGTCATTGTAAATAGTTGGTCTTGAACAATAGCTATGGTTTTATGTTATGGAGATGGCAACCAAAGAAATCCAAATGTACCATTTCACTTTACTTCCCATTGAGACTACAATTTGGATAGCTTAAGGGTCAACCTCTAATTTAAATCAAAAGTGGCTTAGAATCATATCTAGGTATGCTTAATAATATGCATAGGTTTAAGAGATATAAATTAAAATGTTTATGATTTCAATTATATTTAACTACAATGAATAGATTGACCATCCAACATTCTCCTACCTAATCATATAGCAATGCTAACATCAACGATCATGTCTAGAATCTTTATATATTGAATGAAAGACATGGATTAGCTTAAATAGTTAAATTCATCCCAAAACTCTATTTGGAACACTAGCCTATTTTTACCAATCTCCTCAAAAGCATGTTATTATCATCATCCCCACAATATTTTTGACATCCCAGCTATTCTCCTCCCCTTAAATATGACCAGAGAGTAAGAGTGTTTTGCTCCTATCCCTAAAAACTAGTTTCTTAAAAGTAACTTGTGGTCTCTTCTAGTAGCTAGATATTTAAAATAAACCCTGGCATGTTTTGCTTATTGATTGAAACCATATATAAGTTTTACAACTCTTTGGCTACAAGGCCACCACCTAAACATTTGTTTGATGAAAATGAGTTGCACAAATGGAGTAAGCTTCTCCTTCCATTTAGGATTTAGCATATTAACTAACCCACAAACAAAAAAAGAAAGATCATCCCTCCCTCTAAAAATAACCAACTACCACAATGCTTCCAGATTCCCCACTCAAACTCTTATACTTACAGACTAATCCTTCAAGATGTTTGCTTGGGAATATTCTACTCTTATTTTCTTCTAAGGGTTTGAAATTATCTAGCATACCCCAAACAAGCTATTATTTGCAGTTTCAACAGAAAAATCCTAAAGGTCTTTTGAATTTCATTATCATAGGAGGTATCTCAAATGTGCATTTAAACTATTATAAATGCCCAACATACTTTCTTTCATCTATAGGCATCGAAATCTCCATTTATATAGTTTTAGGTCATGGTAGTTTGATTATGTAGCAAATTACCACTTCTCTTTTCCCTTCTATGCTGGGAAAAGACAAGTTTTTGTTTCAAGAAATTCTTAGCTGTAATAAATTGTTATGGCAGTTAGTGGAAACTACCAGAAAAGCATCTAGAAACCATTATTCTCTTTTTGACACTAACACTTGGAAGAAGTAAAATGACCTCAATTTTACTATCATGCTCTTTCATTATTAAATTCCACTACAAGGTTTTTAAGCTCAAGAATTTGCAATAGAAACTGGTAAGTTTTACTTGTCTGTTATCAGTTAAACACTTGTTACAGGATCATGTGTGAGCATACACTATTTGCAAGTCTTTTATAATAGCTAATTCATTATCAGTTAAACACTTGTGACAAGACTATGTGTGAACATACACTATTTGTGAGTTTTTTATAGGGTAAAATTAGCTACAATTTGAAATTGGATTGTTATCTTGTGATGTGAATTACTGGAGCCATGATGTTCTTGTCACTACTGATAAATATCTATGACATCTAGGTCTTACGAGAATTTATGTAAAAATTCCTTCGAGTGTGTAAAGATACATATATCATCCCACGTTTGTAATAAAACCAATATTACCATATTGATAAGAATTGTAAGCAAAGAAAGGTTCATAAAGCAGTTTATACCCTGAAAATTCCAATCCATAAGCGTATCTCCTTCGTAACCTTCAATTGAGACAAATTGATTATCGCAACAATTTTTAGGTTATTATTTAAATGCCCATTGTTGAGTGCTAGTAAATGGATTCTCTAGTAAACATACATTCTTGAACGTTATTATGCAATTTATAAATGCCTAATATATTGTCAATTTTTATTCTCTTTCTTTTCCATCCCATAAATCTAAACTTTGAGGCCACGAAGTCTTCTAAATTAATGAATTGTAAGTTAAAAAAGTTCTATTCTTTCCCAAAAATAAAAAGAATACCCTTAAAAAACTTTTTCTTCCATCTTCTAACTCTATGATATAGCAGAACATTTAAAAAGACAGTAATGGGTTTCGGTTTTTCTGCGCTTAATAAAATTGCAGGAAACAAATTTTAGTTTTTGTGCTAGACAAACAAAGAACTGTTTTTTTAAAAAAAAAATTCCTCCACGACAGTGGATCGATTCCTCGGAAGACAATTCTCTTGTTTTCTGTTCGCGCTCCCCTTCGACTCACCTCAGATCTTGCAATTTGATATGCTCAACCGTTTTCGCTTTCTTTTTCCTTTGAAAAGAAAAATTGAAATCGCAGGATATCCGACGAGGGACATTTTTACGACTCAGACTTTTTCTGACACGACTTTTTCCGGCGTGAGATATTTCCGATAACAGGACGTTAGACAGTTTTGATCACCGGCAGGAAAAAAGCACGGCGTGAGACAATTTTCCGAGGACGAATGCTCGCATATAAAAGCCTATCGGCTAAAAATCTCCCGGCGTGAAGTTTTTTTACGGCGTGAGACAATTCCGAGCACTATAATGCTCACATATAAAGCCTATCGGCTAAATATAAGGACTTCTTAAAAAGACAACGACTTTGTTTTAAAAAGATATCGACTTCTTAAAAAGACAACGACTTTGTTTTAAAAAAGATATCGATTCACCAAATGAAATGACCTCCTATGTGAATTGACTTATATTTAAAAGGATTTCATTTTGTGAGGTCGAATTTTAATATGTAAATGATGGGGGATGTGATTTATAAGGAAGTGTCTTTATTAATGAGGGACGTGACGTTTTAATGTCCCTTTGATTTCTTTCATTTTTATCACGACCTATAATATTATGAAGATATACAATGAGTTATCTTAAAATAAAATGTAACCCCTATTTAAAAAGACTTTTTTCTAGGAAATTTGATCTATTAAATAGATCATGACTTTAGAGCATTCCATAGTTAAATCATATAGCTTTAAAAAAAATTCATAATAGATATGGTTAATCAAATTCATTAATTTATGAACCATTTTTTAATGTTTATTTATATTTAAATAATATATAATGGTTATATTCCAACTAAATTTGATAATGTAAATCTTTAATTATTGAAAGGAGAATCACACTCTATACGACTAATTAAAAGATAATCTATCAATAGATGTAGTTAAGGATAAGGAGCAATATGAATAACAATTTCACCTTACATCTTAACACCACACGAGGTGAACTTGTTTGTTACTTCCTATTACAACCTTGCATCTATGTATCTATCTTGAATGTTATTGTGATTTAGTGGTAGTTAAATAAAAAACTTGATAAAATATTTTAGCAAGATAAGAGGCCATTTGAGGGAATTTTATGAGTATGTTAGGAAAGGTTAGTATGAAAAAAATTCTTTAAGATATCACCTCTAAAAATGTTTAGAATATCCTTACTTAGCTTTGATGAATTGATTTTAAACAATAGAAAAGACACACCGGATGTCTCGCACATGTGTTGATTGTGCATAAAGAGGTTTCCCATCAAGTTATACATGTCTTCTAGTATAACCTATACAAATTATTAGTATATCATAACTTGCTTTGATACCATGTTAGAAATTAGGATTTTAGGATACTAATCATTATGAACAAAATATAAAATAAATAAAAATGAGAATTATACAAGCATGAGTTTAACACATTACACAAGATATACATGGAAAAAACTTTTAGGTAAAAAACCCCATAAAACATCATTTTATTAAAACACTTACAAAAAATAGTCTATTAGAAAATAGATTAAACTTGGGGTTATACTCCTTTATGTACTTCCACAAGGCCAATAATACCCTTTGTGCATAGTGATATTATTCACTATAAATCTCTAAATTCACATCTATCTCAAATGAGAGAGAACCTACTTAAATATAGGAGAATGGGTGACATAATACCTGAAGGGGTATTAGTCACATCCAGTCAAAGCAACCATTTGTAAATAATTAATAATCTTATATATTGTTCTAAATAAGCTTATAAAACCTTATCTTATAAAGTATATACCATTTAATAATTAATAATCTAATAACTATTAGATTATTAACTATTAAATGGTATATGCTTTATAACATAAGGTTTTATAACCTTATTTAGAACAATATATAAATGTTATTAGGCTATGACTCCTAATAACATTATGTTCTAACAATAAAAATAAAATAGTAAATATTATTAACTATAAAAAAATGTATAATATAAATGATAGCAAACCCTCTACTCGTTAATAGTTATTTACATTTGTCACAAAAATAGTAACAAGCTACATTGCTACAGACAACTTTGAAACATAGAATAGTTTATCCTTACCCTTCAAAACATGCTATAGGAAAAATTTGAAAACATGCAAAGGTTTCTGAACATCTTTCAAGAATAGTTCATCATTTCCCTTGCCCTTGAAAATCTTTTTCATTTGTGAATATTGTGATGTCCAAAAATATTCTTCAGGGTAATCCAAAATGAGCTAGTTGATGAGAAACCTTTCCATGACATATTCAAGAACATTGTCACCCACAATGTCAGTGATTAGAATCCCATTGAATTTTAAAGTATACGTACAACACAACACCAGATGAGGGTAACAATGAGGCTAGAAAATGAGGATTAAATTTATCAACTCTCTCTAACTGTCATTTGTTGAACACACCAAGATACTAAGAGGGGGGGTGAATCAATATCTAATCAAACTTCAAGTCCTCCAGAGTAGATTAAAAATTAAGCATTACAACATCAACATAAACATGAAAGATTAACACAATGCACATCAACACATAACATCAGATATACGTGAAAAACCCAAGAAGGGAAAACCATAGTGAGGATTAACTCACAATATATGAAGCTCAAAATTACAACTTTGTTTTAGGGCTACAACCCAAGGAAGCTACTACTCCCTGCTGACTTTGTTTTAGGGCTACAACCCAAAGAAACAACTACTCCCTAAAAATATTTTCTTTAGGGTCACTCCCAAGGAAGCTAAAACTCCTTGAATATTTTGTTTTAGGGTCACTCCCAAGGAAGCAACTACTCCCTAAATTGAGAACAAACTTAGAACAGATTACAGTATAATAGTCTCTCTACTACTTGAAAAACTGATAATGAATCTCACACCTTTGATGATTGCAATTCTGCCTCTTCACACTTCCTTCTAATGATCTGATCAGTTAGGCATACTCTACACTTGATCACTGTCATAGATATATCTTCAAAATAAATCAGGACATCATCTACAATTTCTGCTCTTTCTCCTTCAGTCGCACAACATAATGTATTCATTCTGCTCCTTATCTCACTTGCGAACCTTATCAATCACATTACAATTGCACTTCACCTAACTCAATTTGATTTACAATTTATACATGATATTACATCGATTACATTGCTTGTCGGCCAGAGACAACATGAAAAATACATTTACAAGTCAGCCAGACTACACACAACATGAAACATGTAGAGAAGAAGTCCTAAACAAGACCACACGCTACACCAACAAAAGACCCATGCCTTGCAAACATCAAAATTTGCTTAACTAGGTCCAAAACATCCTTCGCAACATCAAATATCAAGGAAGTACATCCACACACTCCGCTCATTTGAAAATAGGACAGTCTTAAGCAAAGACATATGAAACTTGAAGCATAATGGCCACAACAACTTGAAAACCTTGTGCGGTACTGAAAACAAGAAAGATCTTCATGAAACTCTTCTAGATGAGTCTACAGGATTCATACAACATCTCCAAACACTCTTTTACCTCCGCACATCAAAGATTTTGTGCCACACATCTTTAGCCATGAACTCTGAGAACAACTAGTCATCCAGAACACACTGCAACATACTGTAATTGAAAAACTGAGCTTGCGGATCACCAAGAACCTTGAAACTGCAAGATATCATGTATTACAAATCCATAAACATGTCAACAAAATTGTAAAGGAAAACATTCACATCCAGAGGAATGCAGAGCATTCCAACAGGCCTTCAACACCACCTTACTCTGCCAGGACACATGCCAATACTCTATCATGAATAACTTTCACAATAGAAGGACAGATGATCTAAAACTTTGGAATTATCATCTTCAGAGCACCTTGAACACACTTCTAGAACCACATAACCATAACTACAAATGCAGAGGAATGTAGAGACAAAAATTGCCTTATAGAAAATGTCTTCTTTGGAACCAACACTGTCTTCAAACTGTTAACAACAAAACACTCTTCCGGTAATCCAAGCATCATGAAACTTGGATCAGGCCACCAGTAACATCTTCCCAACATCAACAACATACCTGATCATATTAGTGCTTCTAATTCCTATATTAATGTATATTCTTACACAACTCTACATTGATCAAGGCATGACATCCAACCATGAACTTCAATAACCTCATTATATTCAACATGATATCCAACCATGAACACCATCACACATCCATGACAATGTTGACATCAATGATAACCTTGTGATAGTGTTGACATCAATGACAACCTTAGGAACCATATGTGTAACATCATTGTCACTCACTTTAGACCTCCACATCCACACGTCTGGGGTCTAATAGGTTGAACTCAACTGACCAACCATAATAGTACAACTCTTTGGCCAAAGCCAAAACTATTAACTCTCGACATAATATATCACAATGGAGAAAGGATTGTAATTATTTATGAATCTCATCATTAGCAATAGATAACATTTTGTGTAGTCCCAGAAAGGTAGTCCAAATAAACTATTATAAAAAATAAGACATTTTGGATTATCGTTAAAAACAATTGTTGAACTTTACTATTTTATGAAAAAATTCAAACACAAGTTGAATTACCTTCTCCGCATAGCTTCTATGATAAAAACCATTACTCCTTACAATTGTTTCTTGTCTTGATTGCTACAAGAATACTTCAAGTTTCAAACTTATTTTTAAAGTGTTTTCTTACATGAATGCTATAGATTGTGAACTATAACTGGTAAAATTATAGTGTTTTGAGGGTTGTTGTGAGATAAACGTAAAATCAAATGGGCTTATGCATTTATCTCTGTTGAGTATTAACCAAGGCTCACTTGAGTGTCAAACTAGGCAAGTTGAAATACATATGGGCTCCTTAAAAATTGCCACTTGTCTACCTATAATGCTATTCAATTAGTCTGTCATGAGCAAGTTTTAATTACAATGCAACTTGAAAGTAAATCCATGATTCTTATACGTTGTATGCATTTATTAATCACATGTGGTTACATTTCAAGAAGATCTTATATGTACTTTATTTCATAGCTTACATGTCATTTAATTCACATCTTTTACCGATCGTGCTCCATCAAATGAAACTATTTAACATCATCAATGCTTAGTTGGAGGGGTCTCTAGCCTTGCCAATGTTTTCTCAAGAATTACATTCTTTTTGTGTAATTATTAGAAGAAAATCTTAGATTGTTGTGAGAAGATCTTACATGTCAATTAATTCCCATCTTATATCTATCTTTCTCCTTTGGATCAAAGTATTTAAAGAGTTCATTAATGACAGACATTGCTATAAGTAAAAATGTATGTTGTTGAGGGAAAGCAGTGACACGATCAACTAGTAGGTCAAATAGTTGAAATTTCTATGCTCAGATCTTGGGGCCTCTAGTGCTACCGTCATTTTGTGCAATACTATGCATAACAATTATGTGGAGAATTACATTCTTTTTGGGTAATTATTTTGATAAAATCATAGATTATTGTGTAAAGATCTTTCATGTCATTTAATTCCCATCTTTTATTGATCTTGCTCTGTCAGATGAAACTATTTAACCTCATCAATGGAAAGCATTACTGGATGTAAAAAAGTACATTTGTCAAGGCATGCAATAACACCATTGGCTTATTTTCTGAGTGTGTATGCATTTATTTAGGTGATTACATTATTTTTTGGTAATTATTTCAGCTAGATCTTATTTCAAGAAGATCTTACATGTCATGTCATTCAGATCTTGTATTGATCTTGCTTTGTTAGATCAAACCATTTAACCACATCAATGACATATGGGTGTTGAAGTAAAAATAGGCGTTGGTTAGGGAAGGTTGTAGCATCATTAGTTGATTGGTCAAAAGGTTGATGTGTCACTGGGAATTTATGTGTGTCTAATATATACTATTTGATGATTACAAAAGGCAACTACATACTCTAGACACGAGCTTTATTGCACCATTTCTCTTCTAGCAGATAACACTTACATATGGACACAATAGTCCTTAATCATGGGTTGTATGACTGGCACATCATCCCTCAAATTTGTAGGAATGGAAATCGATAGGCAAATTACAATTTAAGTTTTAATTACATTAAAATATAATAAATTCCCCTTGTACCCTACATCTATTTAAAGTAAATTGAATGCTAAGTTGGCATAGTTGGGCCAACAACATCAACGACTTGCGGATGTCCAAGGAGAAAATGAAGATCGTAAGAGTTGGAGGCAATGCCATTGGCCAGCGAAGGTGATATGTTAGTTGGTGGGACTATAGTAGTTTAATTTCAATATAAACAATTAAAAAAATTATTGTTTGCTCCATGTAAGGATTTAAAATGAGATTAATAAAACACAATTCTCCGTGCATTTTATTATCTCTTTGAATATTCTAAATATTTTATCTAACTATATTAAAATAACTTATATTATATTTGAGCTTAAAAAAGATTACATGAGTTGAAGACTCGAACTTGAAGTTCCTTGTTTTTTGAAGGAAAGATCTTAAAACTACTAAACAATTTACAAAAAACTATAGTATTTACTATAATATTTATAAAATTCTGCACTAATTACTAAAAATTATGTTAGTAACCTTCTTGTAGGCTCCGTTGCGGTTGGAATTTTAGGATAAACCTAGAAGAAATAGTGCTGCCCAATGGGCACACTTGAATCAAACTCTGTCTGCAAAGAGATGAGAACTAATGGAAGGAGTTCACATTTCATCCAAAATACTCATAACGCCCCATAGCAGCAATTTCTAAATTACCAGTGAATATGACTTCCCAAAGTGTTTGAATATTCTGTACGAGCCTCATCGTTCTTTGCTTTAGCTCCTAGAGTGCTCCCATAGAAGCGACGCCTTTGAACTCATCTCTAACAACTAGTAAAGCCTCTCATGGGAAGTGCTAGTCCATTGTTTCCACTGTAGCCAACCCAACTGGTGCAGTCACGGTTAGGAGGGTCCACAAAGTGAACAATCCAGACCATGCAACAAGACTAAACACAAATGAAACAACTTAATTATAGAATGCAAATGCAGATTCAATCATTCAGTATATCATAGATCCAAAAGACAAACATGCTGGCAACATGCGGGCTTACAATTTGGGCTAATAGGCCTGATTCTCCAGTTACAATATATGCACAAGATATAGCTTTGAAGCACCTTCGCAAAGAATTTAGACTATCTATCTATCTCAATATGATTGACTACTTTCCTAAGCATCTATTACATGAATATATATCACCTCTAGATCACAAGATTCCTCCATGTCGGCCAAACAGATCACAAACTCCAATGAAAGAGATGTAACGTGCGTATACGGATAGGTCGGACCTAAACAGATGGGAATCCTTCGCAAGTGAATGGAATAGCGTGCGGATTCTAGGGAAGGTCAACCACGATCCAAAGTTCATTGAATGATGTGTCATTTAGCTCCACAAGTCATGAAATGATCCGCGGGTCGTCTCCTTTAACTGATTGTCTAAGACTGTCAGTATGCTCTGCTATGAGAAAATAATCAATCTTCTAATAGCGATATCTTTTTGGTACCTGATCTAAATGATCTAAATTTGGATATGATGTGCAGGAAGATGTCTAGATTCTAAGTCCAGCTCCGCAAGGTCTAAAATGAAACTGTGAGAGAATGCATACCAAAATACAGAAATTGCTACTGACTGAACTGATTGTACTAAACTGGAAAATGAAAGAAAACAAACTGAAAAGCAAATGTTTTTGGTTGATGCAAGATTGCTCTTGAACTAGGGATGCTCCTGCATCAGACATCCAGGGTTGTTGAAAAAAGTGAGTCCCTCACTTTGTTGGGGCTAGAGGAAAACCAAAATGGTCCACCTCAGCTTGAGAAATCCAAGATGAATCTTCTTCCGGTTTGCCTTTCCACTTTACCAAATATTCCTTGTATTGCTTGCCTCTAGTGCTGCATCCAATTCTGCTGTCCAAGATGTCTTCAATCTGCTTTGGTGCTTGTTGTGGTAACTGCTTCTTCAAATGATCTTCAATGCTGTCACTGAACTCTGCTTCATGATACTGATATAGGTCTACAATGTTGAAAATAGGTGATATACCCAATGTCTCCAGTAGCTTCACTTCATATGCATTTCCTGAATCAAACTTTCTGAGTATCCTACATGGTCCAAACTTCTTCATCTTCAACTTGTTATATGTCCCAACTGGAAATCTTTCTTTTCTCAAGTATACCATCACTTCATCTCCAACTGAAAATTCTTTGTGTCTTCTCTTCTCATTTGTTTGCTCTTTATACTTACTATTCATCTCCTCCAAATGTTTCTTAACCTGGTTATGCACTGTCTCCATGTGTCCTACAAATTCCTTTTCTTCTGCACTCCTTTTGTCCTCCATACTGATATCTCTCAACTCTGCTACTCCTCTAGGGTTAGTTCCTGTCACAATCTCAATTGGTGTTCTTCCGGTACTCTTATTTACTGAATTATTGTATGCAAACTCTGCTTGTGATAGAATCAAATCCCAATTTCCTATCTTTTCTCCAACCAAACATCTCAACAAGTTTCCCAAACCTCTATTTACTACCTTTGTCTACCCATCAGTATGTGGATGAAATGCTAGACTAAACTTCAAATTTGTCTTCATCTTCTTCCAAAGTGTCTTCCAAAAGTATCCAAGGAATCTTGTATCTCTGTCTGAAATTATGCTCTTAGGTAATCCATGCAATCTCACAATCTCCTTGAAAAATAGGTCAGCCACATGCACTACATCAGTTGTCTTCTTACAAGGTATGAAATGTACCATCTTTGAAAATCTGTCCACCACTACAAATATTGAATCATGTCCTCTCTGTGTCTTCGGCAATCCCATTATGAAATCCATGCCTATGTCTTCCCCAAGGTCTCTTTGGTACTGTCAAAGATTTGTACAATCCAGTTTTCTGACTACTTCCTTTTGTAACTTGACATACTCTACAACTCTGCACAAACTTCCTTACATCCTTATATATCTGAGGCCAAAAGTATTTCTCACTTACCAAATCCACTGTCTTATCAATGCCAAAATATCTTGCCAATCCACCACTGTTCTTCTCTTTTATCAGATTATCTCTCATTGAACTCCTAGGTATGCATATCTGGTTTCCTTTGAACAACATATTCTCCTGATTGAAATAATCCAACCACTTACTCCTATCTGTCACAATAGGCTCTGTACATGCTTTCCAAGGTTCTGCAAAATCAAGATCTTCTTCATACATGTTCTTCAATTCTTCAAATCCTAACACTTCAACTCTCATCTCTGTCAGCAAGTTCCTTCTCCTACTCAATGCATCTACAACTTTGTTTGATTTTCCACTCCTATGTTTCAATACAAAAGTGTAACTCTACATGAACTCTACTCATCTCATATGTCTCTGATTCAACTTTCCTTGACTATTCAAATAATGCAAAGGTTGATGATCTGTAACAACACAAACTCCTTAGGCAACAAGTAATCTCTCCACTTCTTCAAGGCTTGAATTATGGCATAGAACTCCTGATCATAAATTGAATATATTTTCCTTGCATCATTCAACTTCTCACTGAAACATGCTATAGTTCTACCTTCTTGACTTAACACTGCTCCTATTGCATTTCCACTTGCATCACAATCTACTTGAAATACCCTATTGAAATTTGGTAATGCCAACACATGTTGCTTTGTCACATTCTGCTTAAACAACTCAAAACTTTTATCTACTCTTGATGTCCACTTAAAGTATTTTCTATCGCCTCTCATTGCCTCTGTCATAGGGTTACATACTAAACTAAAATTTCTGATGAACTTTTGGTAGAAACTAGCTAATCCATGAAGTGATCTAACTTCCCCAATGCTCTCAAGTGTAGGCCATTCAACAATTGCTCTAACTTTCTTAGGGTCCATTCTACCAATTCTTCCGCAGAAATCACAAATCCCAAGTATACGAATTCTTCCTTCATGAAACTACACTTCTTGATGTTTATCAACAATTTGTCTTCTCTCAACCTCTGTAATACTTGTCTCAGGTACGACAAATGTTCTTCTTTTGTCTTACTGAAAATTAGAATATCATCCAAATATACAATAACAAACTTACCCAAGAATTTCTTCAAAACTTCATTCATCAAGCTCATGAAAGTACTCGGTGCATTTGTCAATCCAAAAGGCATCACTAACCACTCATACAACCCTTCATTTGCCTTAAAAGCAGCCTTCCATTCTTCTCCTCTGATTTTGATCTGATGGTATCCACTCTTCAAGTATATCTTTGTAAAATATTTTGCTCCACTCAAACAATCCATAATATCATCCATCCTAGGCAAAGGAAATCTATACTTAACTGTGATCTTGTTGATTGCTCTAGAGTCTGTACACATTCTCCATTCTCTATCCTTCTTTGGTGCTAACACTATAGGTACTACACAAGGGATTAAACTTTTTCTGATCAAACCTTTCCTCAATAATTCATATATTTGTCTATTCAATTCTTCATTCTCTGCTGGTGTCATTTTGTGTGCTGCTTTATTAGACAAACTAGCTCCAGGTATAAGATCCATGTGATGACTGATACTCCTGATTAGTGGTAATCCTTTAGGTACATTGTTTGATATGACGTCTTCATACTCTGTCAGCAACTCAGTTATCTCCTCCGATTGTGATTCTTTAGTCTTTGTCTTTAGGGTTTCAGGCTTCTTAGGAATCAAAGCATAACACATATTCTTATGTCTCAAACCATCCATAAATTTCCTTCCATCTACCAAATAGATTCTAGCATTCCCACACACTTCACTCTTAGGATCATCTTCCAAAGGGATCAAAGTAATTCTCTTTCCATTTGATGTTATAATATATGTATTCTTTCTCCCATTAAGTATAGTTTTTCTATCATACTGCCATGGTCTACCCAACAATATATGACAAACATCCATAGCCATAATATCACACAATACTTCATCATGATAAGATCCAATATGAAATTTAACCAAACATTGTTCACTCACGAATACCTTATAATCATCTTGAATCCATGCTATTTGATATGGCTTAGGATGTTTCAATCTTTCCAACTTCAACTTAGTCACCATCTCCTCTGAAACCAAATTATCAAAACTACCACTATCAATTACAACTTTACAACATTTACCTCCTGATTTGCATCTTTTTCTGAACAAACTTTTTCTCTGCAGTGGTTCCTCATTTGTCTCTGCTTGAAATAGTGCTCTCCTCATGACAAGTGATTTCCCGTTCTTAGGTTTATCAACTGAACTAGGTGATCCAACAGGTTCCTCTTCTACATAGGCTGCTCTTCCACTGTTCTCTGTCTTCTTGCTTGTACTCCCTTGATGACATTCATATGCTCTGTGTCCTTCACCTCCACATTTAAAACATGTTCCTCTAAATGTTCTCCTATCAGGTCCTCTTCCTTGTGTTATGTATCCTTCATTTCAGTATGAATTAGGGTTTCCTCTACATTAGAAAGTTTTATCATCCCTCCGATATGCATTATTATCTCTATCCTTCTTGAATGTGCTCTCTCGTCTGTTCTGCTCCGCAAATGATCTTTCTCCTCCGAAAAATGTTCTACCTCTCTAAAATTTACCTCCTCTTCCTTTCTGTCTCTGCTCATGCTTCTTGTTCAACTTTTCTTCAACTTTTAGGGCAAACTAATATGCTTCTTCTAATGTTGTCATCCTCACTAGACTTAATTCTTCTTGAATGTTCAATATCAGTCCATTGATGTATCTAGCCACTTTCTCCTTTCTTGCTTCACTATGTTATGTCATTATGATCATCTTATGAAATTATTCAGTGTACTCCTTCACAAATTTCTCCTTTTGTCTCAGGTTTTACAATCTCTTCAACATTTCCAACTCATAGTCAACAGGTATAAGCTGATCTTCTTCAATTTTATCACCATTCTATCCCACTTTTTAATCTTTTCTTTTCCTCTTCTGTTTCTATCCAATTAAACTTATTTCCACCAAATAGCAACATGTCCTTTCAACTTTGTCTTTGCAAATTTCACCTTCTCCGGATCTTCAATTTCTTCATACTCAAAGTATTCTTCTAGGTCATTTATCCAATCAATCAGCTCTTCAGGATTCAAATTGCCAGTGTAATTTGGTACAACTCTAGGTCTTTTCCCAATATTTGAAATAGCTCGCAACATCCTGACTTGATCTAATTCTTCTTCTTCATCTAGGTGTAGACACCCAAAAATGACCAGGTCTTCGAATCACTTGCATTTTCATCTAATCTGTCTAATCACCTGCATTTCAACATTAATTAAATAATCTAATTATTTAATTAATTTCATCAAATTCTTCCAAATCTCATATTTTCAACATTAATTAAATAAATCTCCTTTATTTAATTAATTTCATTAAATTCCTCTATATTCTTCCAAAATTAAATAATTTTTATTATTTAATTAAATCATTATCCTCATTCAAATTTCAAGTCTACATTAATTAAATAAATCCCATTGTTTAATTAATTCATCACAAATCCTCTTATCTATAATTAAATAATTTACATTATTTAATTAAATCAAATTGTTCTTCCAAATTTAAATAAATCATGCAAATTTATTTAAATTGTCTCAATCCTCTAAAAATAAATAAAATCAAATATTTTATTTATTCTTCACATTCCTCTATCATGCACAATCAAAATTAAATAAATTTATTTATTTAATTTCAATTATCTTTCCAATTCCTCTAAAAATATCATGATAACTCGTGCACAATCAGTCTTTTTTTTAGAACTCTAAAAAAGACAAAGTTACAAGTTGAGTTAATTGACTTAATTTATCTTGTTTTCATCATATCTTAAATAAAAATATCCTTTTGGAGTGGCACATGTCGTGTGCACATTCAACATGAGTTACTTGATTTATCTCAACCATTCATTCTATGACTTTATTTCATCCGTTGATCGATCATGTTTGAAACCTATATAAATCCCCCTCATCTCCTTCACAAATCCTCTTCAATCACTTATTCTCAGGCATCCTTTACAGCGCTTTGAGCATACATCGCATTGTTGAGCACCTTTTATGATCTTTTGACATTGATCTTTGAACACTTTGAGCACTTTGAGCATTCGCTTGTTGCAAACATGGTTTCATAACATATTTGAGCAATCCACATTCGACAAAAGAGAACAATACAATTTGGTAAAAGATTTCTTTGTTTTATTTGATTTATTCATTGATCATAGCTTTTTATTTAGATAGATCTCTTTATGTTACGGGTTATTGATTTGGTTATTATCATAGTTTTGATTTTTATCATTTGACCTCTCAATTTTCCTCATACACATTCTGGCACACCCGATAGGACCCACTAATCCCTCTTTTTATTTGATAAATTGATTTTTTTGAAGTACAGTACGGAACAACGCAAAAGACATAGAAAAGTGCCTTTGGCAGTACAATGAAGCGCTTTTGGTTGCACAGTACAATGCCCTTGGGTGATATTGTAGCACCTCTGGTAGCACAGTAGCGTCCTATTGGTAACACAGTCCAGCGCGTTTGACAGAGCAATAAGGCGCTTTTGGCATAGTAGGGTTTTTGGACTTTGTTATGTGATTTGTAGGGTTTAACTCACATACCTATCATTGATTGATTGACAATCTGATTTATTTGTCTTTCAATTATCTTTTATACTTCCTAAGCTGACGTATTTAGGAGAATTTTCACTTTTTGAGTTAACCTACCTATTTGCGGTATTATTTGAGTTGTTCTTGATCCCAGGTTACAGATCTATCAACTATTACATCTCAAATCTTCAAGTCAAACCATGAAATCATATTTTGACCTGACTTTTTTGACAAAATATAACTTTTTCTAGATCTGAGGTAGTAAAGCGCTTTTGGTAGTACTGTACCGCGCATTTGGTAGCACAGTACAACGCTTCCGGCAGCACAGTAAATCGCTTCTGGATTTGCAGCAACTCACCTCTGGTAACACAGTGTAGTGCTTTCGGCAACACAGTAAGTCACCTTTGGTAATACAATCAAGCGCTTTTGGTCAGATTGATTTATTTTGCTAACTTTTTAGTTTGTGTGGAACTAATTGACTTGTTGCAGCTTCTTATCACTCAAACAGAGCAAATGAGTTTTCCTAACATGTTCATGTAGGACGAGCATTGAAGAATCTCAACCTATCGCACTAAGTCTTAGAAACATATTGCTTTCTTAAGGGACAATTGAACAACCATCTTGGCAAATCTTAGAAAACATATTGCTTTCTTAAGGGACAATGGACATGAATGTAAAAACACTTCAATTTTCTAAGGGACAATGGACATGAATGCCAAACACTTCAATTTCATAAGGGACAATTGACAACTACAATCGTGTGTGTGCCTAATCTAGTTACACCTTATTTTTCTTATAACGGGACAATTGAATGTTTGTTTGACGTGCTTGATCTTACATTTTAGTTATTCCTTTAGAAGGGCCTGCTTTTGGATTGCACTTCATCCAAAAGGGATGACCCTAAGCGGAGTTTTCCTTTTGGATTGCTATATAAGAGGGATAAGGCTAAAGCCAAGTCCTAACCAACGTCAACCTTACCTTGTGGTGCCAAACTGAAAAGAGGTGTACTAGCTCTTTGTGGAAATGATTTTCACATTGAGCGAAGTGTTTGATACTCTTAGTAGGATTGGTTAAAGCTTTTAGTAGCTTGTCACATTGCTTGTATGGCGTTGGTCCCTCAAAGTTACTAAGAACCAAACTAGATAGTGACTACTCGATCCACCTCCGAACATTGCGGTAATCATTAGTGCAAGGGGAATTGATTTAAGCCCTCAAGATACTCACCATTAGCTCCCTTGAGAAGAGATAGTATTCCCTCAGCCATAAAGCTCTTATGACCTACTTGAGCTTTCTGAGGGGAGGGTGAGATATCCCTACCTATCGTCTCTCACAAAGATACACATGTCTGACACCTTTATGGAATGACATTTGGTTGATGGAGTATTAAGTTGTGAGCTGATCTACTGCAATGAAACCTTTTCTCTAGGGATAAAAAGTGCTTAATATTGTTTGCAATTGTCTAAATACCCATGGAAACATTGGGCTTTTTTGTGAGCCTCGAACATACACTATCTAGTATGTCATTCCTTTTTTGCCACTTTGTTTGCTGTGTTTTCTCTTGTGAAAGCAAATCCAATCAAAATCCAAACAAAATCTATTAAAATTTGCCTTATAAACATCATTGACACTACTTCAGCACCCTTGGTATAACAGTAGCTTACCTTTGGTATTACAGTAGCTTGCCTTTGGTATAACAGTACCTCGCTTTTGGCAAAACTACTTCAGTACCCTTGGTATAACAACAACTCACCTTTGGTCTAACAGTAGCTTGCTTTTGATAACACAGTCCTGCACCTTTGGTCAAATAGTACAACATGTTTGGTCCAGTAAACTGTGCATCAAAACTATCATTCCCAAAACCACAAGCAAAATAAAGCATATTGACCTAGTGTCTCCCATGGTAACCACTAGACTCCAGCAAACTATGAAGGCTAAGCAAGTCACCCAAGGAAGCACAAATCACCTCCTCGGATGCCTCAACCAAGCCAATCCAACATGACTCCCAAGGTTACTCTAAAGACACCAATGGAAAAATTAACCAACTCTCAAAACATGCCACAATAGGACCAACCAAACAATCCTCAAGAAGGTAATGTCCCTTTGATTGATGTAACTCAATTTACTACCGGCATGCCTCATGATTTTGCTACACCTAGTTATACCATAGGTCAAGTCCCATCTCAAGAAGAGTGACACTTTGAAATAGGTCAATCCTCTCAAGAAGATAGACAAGACCTTGATAAAATCATACAAGATCCTAGAGGCATGGCCGCCTTTGACAAAATCCTTAGCAAGAACCAAGATCATTTCTTTTGCTTGCTAGCAAAGCAAGGAGCCAAATTACCCAAAGGTTTTGATCTATCAAATCTTAGCAAGCCTAAAAATACCCAAGACACTATAACGACAATCCAAACCATGTCAACTGTGACCACACCCTTACATGAACAAAGCTCACAAGGGAGAACAATTGCACAATATGAGAATCCCCTTTATCAAAATCCAATGGTAGAGAGACCCATATCACTGCTCTTGACTCCTATGGAGATCTACAAACAACAACAAGAGACTCTACGTCGTCAAGCAGAACTAGCAAGATAGGTCGCGCTAGCAAAATCAAACATACAAAACACTCCTAAATTGCCCACACCAATCGCAAGTGGAACATTGGCTACCCCATCACGAGAAGGTTTTCCACCAAATTACAATCTAGGAAACACTTATGTAGCCATGCAATAAGGGTCTCAACAAACACCACCCCCACCATCATCAACCCTTCGTATCATTAACCCAAACAATGTCATGCAACCACAACCATCACAAAATGTGAACACCACCTATGTCCCTCCACCACAACATTCTTCTATGCTACATCATACCTATCCCCATCTTAGTCAACCCCAACCATCACAAAACACATCTACGTATGTCCCCCCATCACAACGATCATCGACACTAACCTTTTTCAACACATTTCCTAACCACCCTCAACATTCCCAAAACCAAAATTCCCAAAGCTATGTTCCACCACCGCAACCAAACCCAACAAACTTTAGCTTTCCTCCACCAAACTCTTATCAACAACCATCACAAAGCCTACACTCTTACCTATCACCACCCCCTCCTCCCCAAAATCAAAACACCTAATTTCAACCCAATCTAAAACCAACATACAACACATACGACCCCAACCAATCATACGACCCTTATAGCACCAATGCCCATGGCTTCCACCACAATCTACCATATGGGCAACAACAACCACCTCTCGGACAATAGGAGATATTTCCAACCCCTCCCACAACTATGGAGCTAAAACTTGTTGAAGTTCAACAACAACTATCTGATCTTACATTTGGCCACACCAAGAAAACATTCTCTTTGGAAGAAGTTTGTCCTTATCCATTTGATCGGTCATTACCCATGATCCCTTTTCCTCACAATTTCACTATTCCCAAATTTGATAAATACAAAGGAAAAGGAGACCCAAAAGACCATTTTAGAGAATTCTATCTCGCTTGCTTCGAGGTCTCACATAACGACACGTATCTCATGCATCTTTTTCCTCGTAGTCTTGGAGGTCAAGCAATAGAATGGTTCTCGCACCTACCCATGGGTATCAAATATTTTAATGAGCTTGCGAAGAAATTTGCCACCCATTTTTATTACAACACAGAACATGAGATCTCCATGACCAACCTATGCAACAATAAACAAAAAAATGGGGAAACTTTCATTTCCTTCCTTCAAAGACGGAGACAAATGGCTAGCAAATTCCCATTCAAGATACCTGAAAAGAAACTTGTTAGCATATTTGTACATAACCTTAACCAAGAATTGGGTTTCCATTTGCAAATTCTTAGTGCCACAACTTTCGATGAAATTACCTACAAGGGAATCAACATTGAGAAAGCTCTCATTGCTAAAGGCATGGTCAAAATCTTTAAAGACAACAAAGACAATTCTCCTCAACAACAATCAAATGACAAACCAAAATTTTGGAACAAAAATAAAAACGTGGTCAATGATGGTGTGGTCGATTCTAAACATGTCCAAACATTGCAAACACCCCTTCATCTTCCCAAACCAAGTCAACCCCCACCTCAACAGAACCAACAACAACAACGACAACCATACCAAAACCAACAACAGTGACAACAAGAATGACCTTCACAAAATTACCCTCCGCCGCGTCAATTCACTCCCTTGGGAGAACCCATAGAGTCTGTTCTACAAAAACTTTTACACAAGGGACTTATCACCTTACCAGATGCTCCCCCATATGGTGAACCTGTTTACAAAACAGCATAGTACAGAGACAATGAATATTGTGACTTCCATAGGAGCAAAGGACATAGAACTACGTCATACATGAAACTCAAGCATATAATTAAAAATCTTATCGAGGGAGACCTAATCTCTTTTGAGGATGAACCACCAACTCAACACACAAATAAAGACCTCAACATGTACAAGGAACCATTCCCTAACCATGGTCAAGGTCCTCCTCTGGATAAAGGTAAAGGTGTTAGCAAAGCTTCCACTTCCTATGACTCCATTGTGGGTCATTTTGAAGAGAGTTGTGTATCTACTCTCACTATCAAAGGCAAATCTATGGATTGCGTAGTTACAACTCGTCGTAGTTGTGTCACCATTCGTGGTCCTACACCAAGTCTCCCAACTCAATCAGATTACAATCTTGTCAAACATCTAGGGAAAACCCCTGTACAGATCCTATCTTAGACCTTCTACGCTCGTCACCCACACATAAAGCTGTGCTAGAAAAAGGCCTACAAGAGTCTTCGGTTCCTAACAACATAGCGGTCACAGATTTTCAAGCTATAATAGGTAACATTGCCTCACCCTACAATGTGGTGTTCTCTGAAAAAGACCTCCCATCCTATGATCTATGTCACAATGATGCTCTTCACATTGAGGTTCTCATCCATAAAAGCAAGATCAAACGCATACTTATAGATGGTGGTGTTGGTCTCAATATCTATTCTCTAAAGTTACTCAAACAATTGGGATACTCTGAGGATCAAGTCAACATTGATAAAAGTATTACAATCAAGGGGTGTGATGATGCTGAACGCTGGTCAGAAGGCATTATCCACTTGTCTATACAAGTAGGCCTGGTCATGCTTTAAAACAGGTGCCAAGTCCTTGACATTGAGTTACCTTATAACTGTTGGCAAGAGACACTATATGGATTCATGAATATTGTCATTGATGGCAACAAAGGTTATCCCACACATCCACAAGACATGACGAGTCTCTACCAGAAGTCAGATTGAAGAAGTGTTATGATCCGGTAAGCAAGAACAGAGCAGTCAGCAAGGTTCGACAGTCAGGTCCAGATCTCTTAGAGGAAGTATTTCAGTGAAGTGCAGATTTGGTGAAGTCAAGAGGAGTACCTTGACTAATAGATTCCAAGGATTTAGCCTCCGGTGATGGAAGGGTGAAGAGATATGAACACTTGAGTGTTGGGTTCCTGTTTGACAGAGTAGACAGAGGAAGAACTGTACCGACAGAGTGTCAGACTCGAATCTGGAAGAGAGATTACTAATGACTAAGTTTCCATTCATGATTGGTTGACATGATTGAAGACTTCTACAAGCATATTCTTGATCCACATTACTTAGTATGCAAGGATTCAGCCGACAGACTAGAGTTTGAGATAATATTGACTATTCCGGATGCCGACTAGAAAAGTGTTGAAATCACTTGTGCGGATATATATACAAGATGGATTTAGATGTGAAGGTGTGTGTTGTGTAAGAATTGAAGTGCGAATAAAATTAGAATAGTACAAAAGGCAGAAAAATAGGTTTAGAATGTAAAAGGACAATAGCACTTAAGGAGAGTAAGAATGAACTGCAGCAGATCAGTCTATTAAGCTTAACCGGAACTGAACTTCAGCATGTGTGGATGCTTCTCATCAGTTCAAGTTTTCTTCATGTATACAGTAAGTCTTTTGTAGGTAGTGAGCCTCTTGTGAGTAGTGTGCTCGGGCATTGAGCCCTAATTGGCAAGTACCATTTTGTATCTTTTATTCTTCTAACAGAGAATAATATCTTGGGTTAATCACCCCGTGGTTGTTTTCCCTTACAGGGTTTCCACGTCAAAATCATTGTGTCATATGTATTGGTGTTATTCCCATTTCATGATTATGCTTGCTTATTTCATCTGATGTTGCATTAACTGTTAAGAAAGCACAGAAAGTTGAATTATTAGGATAACTGATTCACCCCCCCTCTCAATTATCAACAATTGGTATCAGAGCCAAGTTCCTCCCAACAGAGCCTAACAGCTTGAGGAAGATCTGGGAATTCAAATGGATGTATATGGTATAAGGGAGCAACTCAAGTCTGCCCTTGATGATCTTGGGCAGTCAAACTCTGAAGCTAATGAATTGAAGGAAAGATTCCAACAGGCTGATGATTTCATAAAAGAACTAAAAGAGAAACTGAGTCTCTCTATGAAAAAAAGAAAGGAGCTACTTTAGCAATTGGCAAGTCAAGGTGAAGCCAATGATACAAATGGAGATCTGAAAGAGAAAACCAAGTTATGTGAAAAGTTATCAAAAGAAATCATCATGGTAAGACATGAAATGGAATCAGGAGTTATAAAGTTCACCCAAGAAGTTGAAGAAAGAAGAAAATTTGAAGATGATCTAAGACAATCTCTCAAGGAAAAATTAGAAGGCTGCCACAAGATGGATAGAATAATCAGACATCTTGAATCTGATCTTGAAGATGCTAAAGATAATGAAGAAAAACTTGAGGATCAAATTGTCTCTCTTAAAAGGGATCTTCAAACAACAAATGAATACAAAGAGAAATTCAAGATAAGCTCTGCTCAACTTGAAGTTCTTCTTGAAAGCCAAAAGAGCGTAGATGACAAGTGTGGCCTAGGGTATGAAAAAGGTGAAAGCTCCGGATCCGGTCAGAAGAATTTTAGATCAGAAAATCCAAGGAACAGGCCTAGAAGACCTCCGGTAAGGCAGCCTAATGCTCAAAGCTATCCATCCTTCAATGGATACTGCCACAACTGCAATAACTTTGGTCATAAAGCTAATCAGTGCAGAAAGAGAATGAATTAGACTAATACATCCTTCTCTGGATAGTGTTTCAACTGCAAAAGGTATGGTCACAAATCTCATGAATGCAAAAATATGCAAATGAACAATTCATTCAATGGTAGATGCTTTGCATGCAATAGAATGGGTCATATGGCTAATTAATGCAGATCAAGAGGATATCAATCAAATATGCAAAGAAATGTTGTTTTCCAAATTTGCAATAGATCCGGTCATATTGCAAAATTCTGTAGAAGCAAGAATTAGGACAAAAGAGGTCCGGTACATCATAATCAGAATCAAGATAAGGGAAAACAAAAAGTGAATGCGGATGAAGTTCAAAGTGAGATGAACAAGATTTGGGTGAAGAAAACTATAGAGAATGTAAGGGATGGATCCGCACCAGACTCTGGTGCTAATATTCCTTCCAGAAATTAAAAAGTGAGCTTTGGCTCAGGGGGAGACAGAAAGAAAACCTTGTTCCCCCAGCCAGTCAATTGGTGCCGGAACTGGCACAAGGAGAGTTGCGGATTAAAAGGTTCATAAGAGAAACATCTAAATAAAATATGGTTAAGATTTGGAAGGTCCACAAGATGTTTAAGATCAAGATTGATCTGGTTCTTCAAGTCATCCGAATAAGGCAAACCGAAATAACTTAGGTCGAGCATTTATTGCAACTTGGTATTAGGGTTTGCGGACTAATATAAAGGTTCTTCCTATTAAACATTTTCTCATTCTGCATTTAAGAAGAAGAAAAGAGAAGCTCTGGAACAAATTTCCTCAAGCCCATCAAAGATCATTTGCAGAAGTCAATTCATCCAGAAATCGATCTGGCTCACTCCGTGAAACCTAAAGGCGCAAAAGGTATTTTCCATTCTTAAAATATCTCTTTGCAAATCTTTTTAAAAGATGTCTACTCCGAATATTGTGAAGATCACTGATAGGCCTTGCCCCAAATTCAAGAAACATCCCTACAAATCCTTGGAAGTAGATCCCCTAGGAGCTTTTTCCAGTGTTCCGCATGGTGTCTTGCATACAGAAGATATTAGGGTTTACATTCACACAAACATTGAAGAATTCAGAGAGTCCAAATTAAGGGATATCTACCACAAACAACTAATAGATGATTCATTTGAGCTCAAACCCCAATACAAGGCCCTCCGGGAGAAGCACTTTGCATAATGTATACATTTCCCCTGCTTTGCTGAGGACGAATGGGTCTGGTATGTCTTGAGTAGAATACATGACAACTTCATGTGGTTGAATGGACCATTCAAGATCACAAAAGATGCCATTAGGGCAATTACCGGTTTGCACTCATCCGGTGGTATACCTATTCTCAAATCGATCAAGAATCTGACTGTAAGTGAGGCTACCAGATCTAGGTTTGATAAAAGAGCAATGACAGTAGATGACATCACTGATTCGGATGTCAAGTTTGC
This sequence comes from Cunninghamia lanceolata, assembly GCA_027924645.1. Taxonomy (NCBI): domain Eukaryota; kingdom Viridiplantae; phylum Streptophyta; class Pinopsida; order Cupressales; family Cupressaceae; genus Cunninghamia; species Cunninghamia lanceolata. The sequence goes on along the minus strand of BSBN01000987.1, from coordinate 10,716,205 downwards.
ATCCATGATCATCGGCTACAAGATATATCATTCTAGTAGGGAGAATTCAGTACCTGGAACTGCTATCTACACTGCCTATGAAATGTTGAGAAAAAATGTAGACTATGACCTTTGTGATCTCCTTCTAAACCAACTCTTGGAGAACCTACAGAAGATAAAGAAGGACAAGAAGAATTCCTTCAAATTTGGTGGCCTAATACTCTGTCTATTCTTCTACTTTATGAGTGAGCTACCCGGATCCAATGGATGGGTATGGCAGAATGACAGACCGGTTGCCATACAAATCAGGGATTATTTGCATGGACTTGGTGATGAAAAAGCACAAAACACAGCTCTCTGGGGTTTCTTTAAAAACTTTTAGAACATGATGCAAGCTAGAGAGAGAATTCCCCTATCTCTAGTTGAGAAATACAAAGACATAGTATGCTTTATGGTAGAGACTGATCAATGCCTAATGGAGGCAGTGGAACCAAGAACAGTGTGGATCATGCCAATGGGGTATGAGGTGGATGAGAAAATTGTAGAGCTGCATGTTCAACACATGCTTAGTAAACCAAAGGATCCCAAGGCAGAAAGGTTTGGAACCTTTGAAGAATTGAGTGTGAAGATCCATATTGAGCTAAGGCAACCAGAGATGAAAAGAAAGGTAAGAAAAGAAGTAGAAAACATTGCCAAAAGCTTTGGCATCTCAAAAGAGGCACCTGATGCCAATAGGGAGAAGATGGAAAGAGCAGAGAAAGAGAAGGAAGGTGCTGAAAAGGAAAGTGGTCCGGTAGAAGCCCCCACCCAGACAAGATCCTCTAAGAGGTCCGCTCCTACCACTGACAAGAGCTCAAAGACATCAAAACCGGAAGCAAAATCATCCGGTAAAGCAGAGAAAAGAACTAAGACAAAGGCCACAAGGTCTTATATCAGTCAGAAAGATGAAGAAGAGACATAATTTGATGATGAAGAAGAAGAAAGTATCCGGTGCAGATAAGGTGGCAGAGGCAGAAGAATTTGTTGAAAAGCCCACTCTGTCCCTAGATGATGTAGTCAAAGCTGTTACTATGGATGGAAACCTACAACCAATAACAGAATTCTATGATGCATATAATGATGTAGATAGAAAACTCTTGGAGGAAGCCACAGTTAAGTACTTGAACATATACAATAAAGCCTTGATTGAAATAATTTCTCTAATTCCTAAAAGTTTTGAAAAGGAACTTGAAATGAGAAAAGAAAATGCTAAGGCTAAGGACTTAGAAATCAGAGAACAGATAGCTATTCAGCTCTACCCTTCAATTACTCCAAAACAAATGGATATGATCTTCAAAGATTGCAAGGATGAGTTCTGGAGTAAGACTAGAATGAATCAACTCATGCTTGGAGAGATTGATAAAGTGGCAAAAGAAACAAAAGAAATCCTATGGAAGGCATACTCAAGATTCAACATTCCTATTATAGAGGACTTGGGTGTTGATCCCTCGGCTACAAGTGTTGAAAAAGAATCTACTGAGGCAATGACAGAAGAAGTAATAGACTCCGGTGAAGGTAAAGACAAGGGCTTGGAATCCTCTACTCCAGAAGAGGTGGCTCATGAACAAACAAACATTACTCCTCCGGTTTCTCCTGCTGACTCTAGATCCAAAGGAGAAGAAAGAATAAAGGAGAAAGAAAAAGAGTAAAGGGAAAAGAAGATGATAGCTCTAAGACTACAGAAGAAAAGAAAACTCTGTCTCTGGCAAGAGACACTATAGAAATTGTCAAAGATTTCCTAAACAAAGAGACAATGGAAATTGATGAACCAGAACTTCTACTAGGACCATTTGATTTTGATTCTCTTTCCCTGGTACAAACAATGAAGATAGCTTCATTTGCTAATGCAAAGGCAAAAGAAAAACTCCTGAAGTCTCACATGGAAGACTGTGAGCTAATAGAAACTACATCCGGTGTGCTTGAAAAGATCATGCCATCCTTTCTGAAGGATTCATCAGCTTCCTCATCAGGTAATCTTAAATCTCTTGTTAGTTCAATCAGCACTCATTTTGAGTCCTTAGAGAAATCAGCTGAGGAAAAGGTCCGGAAAGAGTTTTTGGATAAAAGATTCTCTGAAGTACTAAGTCTAATATCAAATGATAGAAGAAATATGGATATAGGGATAAAGAGCTTAGAAAATGCTCTTAAAGATGGCGGGGAAATTTATAAATTTTGTTTATCATGGTCCAAAGCAATAATGGAGATTGAGAAGAAAATGAAAGAACGGGAGATCAAACTAACAAAACTTTCTCAAAATTTTAATCCATTTACCTCATCCATAGTAAATCAAGAATGTCAGACTATTGTAGTCTTGGATGAAATTAAGAAGCTAGAGAAAGAAAAGAAAAACAGAATCGGCAGGTTAAATGAGCTTAGAAGAATAATCATTCCTAAGTTGGAGGCCATGCATGAGGCCCTAAGTGATGCTCAAACCTCCGCCAAGACAAATGATCCGACAGATCTGAAGAAGGCAGAAGCTTTTGCATTCCTGTTGAGTGGTCACATATCAATTTTGGACAGGATGAAGCTGAGTTGGGCAACCGAAGTTGTACAATTGAAAAACACTTTTGCAGACATACTAAAGTAAATGTAGAGTGCAACCGGATGATATACTTATGCGACTAAGTTAATTTTTGAAAATTTTGGTGTGCGGACCCCACCCTTTGCCATTGATGTCAAAGGGGGAGTGATAAGCAGTGAAAAATGATGAATCTAGCTAAGGGGAGCTCCAGAAAATGTACATACAAATAGAGCATCAGCCAAGGGGGAGTATAGTGTGACAATCATTTTTTCACTAAGTGTTGCCATCAATGCCAAAGGGGGAGATTGTTGGCAAGAGACACTATATGGATTCATGAATGTTGTCATTGGGCAACAAAGGTTATCCCACACATCCGCAAGATATGATGAGTCTCTACCGGAAGTCAGATTGAAGAAGTGTTATGATCCGGTAAGCAAGAACAGAGCAGTCAGCAAGGTCCGACAGTCAGGTCCGGATCTCTCAGAGGAAGTATTTCAGTGAAGTGCAGATTTGGTGAAGTCAAGAGGAGTACCTTGACTAACAGATTCTAATGATTTATCCTCCGGTGATGGAAGGGTGAAGAGATATGAACACTTGAGTGTTGGGTTCCTGTTTGACAGAGCAGATAGAGGAAGAACTGTATCGGCAGAGTGTCAGACTCGAATCTAAAAGAGAGATTGCTAATGACTAAGTTTCTTGAGGTATCATTCATGATTGGCCGACATGATTGAAGACTTCTACAAGCATATTCTTGATCCGCATTACTTAGTATGCAAGGATTCAGTCGACAGACCAGAGTTTGAGATAAGATTGACTATTCTGGATGCCGACTAGAAAAGTGTTGAAATCACTTGTGCGGATATATATACAAGATGGATTTAGATGTGAAGGTGTGTGTTGTGTAAGAATTGAAGTGCAAATAAAAGCAAAATAGTACAAAAGGTAGAAAAATAGGTTCGGAATGTAAAAGGACAGCAGCACTTAAGGAGAGGAAGAATGAAGTGCAGCAGATCAGTCTATTGAGCTTAACCGGAACTAAAATTCAGCATGTGTGGATGCTTCTCATCAGTTCAAGTTTTCTTCATGTATACAGTAAGTCTTTTGTAGGTAGTGAGCCTCTTGTGAGCAGTGTGCTTAGGCAGTGAGCCCTAATTGGCAAGTGCCATTTTGTATCTTCTATTCTTCTAACAAAGAATAATATCTTGGGTTAATCACCCGTGGTTTTTTTCCCTTAACAGGGTTTCCATGTCAAAATCATTGTGTCATATGTATTGGTGTTATTCCCATTTCATGATTATGCTTGCTTATTTGATCTGATGTTGTATTAATTGTTAAGAAAGCACAAAAAGTTGAATTATTAAGATAACTGATTCATCCCCCCTCTCAGTTATCAACAATAACATTATCCTAGGACGCCCATGGATCCATGGCATGAAAGATATTCCCTCAACGTACCATCAGTCCCTCAAGTTCCCATTCAATGGTATGGAGATAACTATCCTAGGTGACCCTAATCCTTTTGAATTCTGCTGTGTCTTGCAAGGCAGTTATAAAAATTGCAACCAAGTGCCCAATAATGATAAAGCCCTTGAATCCCCACTGTATGTCAACCCTAAAAATCTAACAAAAGGCTCTGCAAGTGAACCTAATCCTCATCCTATTCTTGAAATCAAAGATCACATCCATGATATTGGCTTTGGAGAATATGATATCTCAAAATCTTGTTGTGTAGGGTGGATGCCTCTATCTCCTAAATCCTACGGTCAACTGCCCATTGCCAAAGCAACTAAGAAAGCAACATTTCCTCCCCCAGCATCTCTAACCCAATTCTAAGAGGAAGAATTATTGGCCGAGGAAACTATTGAAGACATATCTTCTTGGCTCTACAAGGAGAAAGAACCAATCACAATACCAGTCAAGCAATATGGCAATGGCTTAAGGATAGTCAAAAACATGGGCTATAAAGGCAAAGGTGGCCTTGGGAAATAGAATCAAGGAACAATGGAACCCATTATTGTGATGAAGAAACTAGACAAGAAGGGGTTATGATTTGGTAGAAAGGTACCACACACCTTGGACATTGAGGGTATCCTTGACAAGGTGGCAGAAACGTTTTTTGCCGATTCGACGTCTAATGAGGATATCATCGATGACTCTTCTCTCCATATGAATGACCTATTTACAGAATCCTCCGTTTTCATGCTATCATCCATGTCCTTAACATCCACCACAAACACCTAGAAAGTAACACTTGTCTACACTAAACTTATCGATTGGGACCAACAAGGGGCCCCCGTACTAGATGTTTTTCAGAATGATGAAGCTATTGCTGAGTTCATGGGACTCTGGGACAATATCCCTCTTGGCGATCACAAAGCTAGTTTTGTAATGGAATTAGAATCAACTACTTATTTTGGTGAGAATGCCAAATCCTCCAGTCGCAAAAGTAAAAATAAAGAAAGATCTCTAGGTGAAAACCATATTGTGGCACCTCCTGATCACAAAATAGTAAAAACAAAGGATGTATCCAAAGGTGTAAACCCAACTGTGGCACCTAAGGATGGAAGATTTTACCTTCCCCTACCATCTAAGTATCAAGAGAAATCAACTCTCCTAGTGGAAGATTCTACAAAGATAAACCTTGGCACAGAGCAAAATCCTAGGACCACATTCCTTACAGCATCATTATTAGACATAGAGCACAAGAATCTTAACAACTTGTTCTTACAAAGAACCATCAACTTTGTGTGGACCTATGCTGATATGCTAGGGTTAGACCCTATGCTAGTAGTTCACTATCTCACAGTTGATCCAACAGTTAAACTAGTTAAGCAAAAGCTAAGGAAGATGCATTCATAGATAGCTCTTTTGGTGAAAGTAGAAATACAAAAGTTGCTAGATGCCAAATTCATTAAGCCTATTGATTATCTGGAATGGGTCTCAAACATAGTACCTGTGGCTAAACCCAATGGGGGCATGCGCATGTGTAATGATTTCAGAGATCTTAACAGGGCGTGCCCCAAAGATGACTTCCCATTGCCAAACATTGATCTTATAGTAGACTTGACCGCGGGTCATGAAATGCTTTCTCTCATGGATGGATTCTCCAGCTACAATCAGATAATGATAGCGGAAGAAGACCAGCATAAAATAACTTTCACTTGTCCTTGGGGTAACTATTATTGGTGCGTCATGCCGTTTGGTCTAAAGAATGTAGGGGCAACTTATTAAAGAGCAATGACAGTGATATTCCACAATCTCTTTCATCACATCATGAAGGACTATGTGGATGACATACTAGAAAAATCTTCTAGGGCAGATCACATACAAGTTCTAGGACAAATCTTTAACAGACTAGAAAAGTATCTAGTAAGACTCAATCCAAAGAAATGTGTCTTCGGGGTAACATCAGGAAAACTATTAGGATACATTGTATCTCATATAAAAATTGAAGTAGATCCAGCAAAAGGCAAAGCTATAGTAGAGATGCCTCCACCAAAGAATCTAAAAGCATTAAGGAGCCTGCAAGGAAGGTTACAATCTATTAGGCGTTTCATCTCACAACTAGTAGATAAATGTCAACCATTTCAACACTTGCTCCGAAAGGACGTCCCATTTTGATGGGATGATAAATGTCAAGTAGCATTTGATCAGCTCAAAGAATATCTAGTTACACCTCCAGTCTTGGTACCTCCAGTCGCTGATAGACCTTTGATCTTATACATCTCAACTACAACTGTAGCCCTAGGGGCTCTTCTAGCACAACATGATGAGTTAGGAAAAGAGCATGCAATCTATTATATTAGTCAAACCTTGGTAGGATGTGAACTCAATTATTCACCCATGGAAAGAGCTTGTTTAGCAGTAGTGTTCGCTTCCCAAAAGTTACGGCATTACATGCTAAACCAACATACAAATTTCATAGCAAAAATTGATCCATTGAAGTACCTCCTAGCAAAAGCAGCTCTTACAGGTAGACTAGCTAAATGGGTCATGATCCTTAGTGAGTTTGACATTGAGTATGTGGATCGTAAGGCAATCAAGGGACAAGCCCTAGCGGATCAACTAGCAGCAACACCTATGACAGATATACATCCTATGGTATCTGACTTTAAGGATGAGAATCTTTTCATGCTTTCTACCTCAATAATGTGGAAATTGTACTTTGATGGTTCCTACACACAACATGGATCAGGGGCTGGCATCTTATTTATCACACCTCAAAATGACTATATTCCAAAGTCATATCGGCTTGCATTTCCTTGCACCAATAACATAGCCAAGTATGAAGCACTCCTCATAGGTCTCAACATAGTAGTTCAATGGGATATCACAGAACTACAAGTATATGGAGACTCACAACTAGTCATTCGACAAGTCACTGATGAGTATCAAACAAAAGATGAAAAGTTGGTCCCTTACAAACAACTAGTGGATGCCTACAAACCACACTTCTCTAGCATCACTTTTGAGCAAATTCCAAGAGAGCATAACAAGGCTGCAGACTCTATGGTCTCTGTGGGGTCACTTATAGACATGCCTATAAACACACAGAAATGTGAATTCTTGATCGAGCAATTGTTGATACCAGCTGTCAATATTCCAACTATTGAAATCATCTGCAAACTTGTTGGTCCCAATTCCCTATGGTACGAAGATATCTATGAATACCTTAAACATGGCACCTTTCCCTTTGAACTATCATCAACCCAATGCAAAACCTTTATCTGTTGATCCTCCCGTTACACCATTCTGGGTGATACACTTTATCACTAGAGTCTCGATGGTATCCTCTTACGATGTCTTAACGCAGAAGAAGTTGAAGCTACCTTACGAGACATACACGAAGGTGTCTATGGTACACATTCTACCAGTCCTAATCTTGCTAAGAAGATACTCCACACAAGGTATTATTGGCCTACAATAGAATAAGATGCTTTACAGTTTGCTAAGAAGTGTTTACAATGTCAGCAACATGGAGATTTGATTCACGCATCAGCTCATGAACTACAACATGTGACTACTCCATGGCCTTTTTCTCAATGGGGTCTTAACCTTGTAGGACAAATCCACCCATCCTCATCCAATGGCCACAAATTTATCATTACCACCATTGAGTACTTCACAAAGTGGGTCGAAGCCATTCCCATGACCTATATCACTGGTAAGCAAATAGCCAAGTTTATCCTAAACTACCTCATTTGCCGGTATGGTATTCCCCAAGCCATTGTCACTGATAATGGGAGATCATTCAAAAATCAAGATGTTTGTGCCTTATGCACATAATACAATATCCAGCATCACTTTTCAATTCCCTACTATCCGCAAAGTAACGGCCAAGCTGAGGCTTCCAACAAAACCATTCTCAAAATCCTCAAGAAAATAGTTAATCAAGCTGGTCGTATAAGTATATAATCATACCGATAATATTTAATATTTAAATCAACTTTCTAATTTATGAAAATATATCATCATGATAATTATCTTCACACATGTGGAACTTAATCGAAGTAAAACAATCATGGTAAATGTTCACTAATCTAGAATAATAATATAGTCCATAAAAACGAGATGTGACACTATCGAATCATCATTAGACTATCATATTAGCCCATATAATTTTGGACACTTACAATGTGTTAATACCCATAGAATCCCTATGTAATGGAAAACCCTAGTTCACTACTATCATAATACTACAAAGGATAGTAGTATTTGTAAAACCTAAAATCTATTGTTGTAGAAAAATTAAGATGGGATTTAGGAGGACCACTTTAGAATTGACTATCAAATCCATTCAATGGGCTTCAAAGAAGTACAAAAATGCAAGTAGAAAGGAACCTATTCTTGTTGAGCATTTATGGATGCAAAGGAGGGCATAAGGGATATATAATACTATTGGAAATAAATGGGGAGGAACCAGTCTAAAGATCTGGTCCTTAGTCAGATCTCTAAAGTTAATTTATACCCCAGTCATATAGTGAGAGAATTCTACATAAACAATAAAGGATAATAACATGTGGTACACATAAGTTACATACAAGAATTAATAAGTTACACATAAACACATTAGAACCCTTATATCTCCTTTATATATATATATATATCTATTCAATGTGTAATCGTACATTCATACCAACAGGTCTTAGTCTTTGCCCTTTTACATACTCATATATTTCCTTACTCTCTTATTACATTATTACACTTTCTCTTTTCTCTTACACTTACATGTACATACTATATCCTATCTATATATCACATAGAGGTGTGTCTTTTCCCAAAAATACCTCTTTGTATGTTGGCTCTATCATCCACATACCACCTGCGGTAAGATCTACTGCTTGCCTTGTCTTCTGCTAAGATCATTCCCCCTTTTAAAATTATGTCTTGTCCTTAAGACACGCTTTGTTCAACTTGAAGGTAGAATATACTTATAGATTACTCTGAGCTAGGCTAGAGTTGTGTCCCATTGCTTCTTGGATGATGTCAAAATTTGAGTTTGGCACTCTATCTATATATATGTATCTTTTGCATCTCTTAGTGTAGTAGGAATTTGAATCTTCTAGGCTGTCTGCTTAGCCTCTATGAGAATGCTAGTCTTAGGCTTACTACTTCCCTTAGTTGCTTGATTTGTGATTTTATTTGTTCCCTTTGGTCTTGGAATTATTGGAGATGAGTGTGCAATGACTCTACTTGTGCCCTTATTGCTTCATTAGTATCTTTTATAGGATCATATGTGTTACCTACTTGTGTTATTTGTGCTTCTAACGCATCTATTTGATCCTTAATATTTTTAGTAGTGGTGGGCCACTGTAGAAAAAATTGATACAATACCTTTGCTTTATCCATGCCCTGATGGATACTTCTTATTTGTTTTTCTAGTTTAGATGTGCCTTAGCACATTTATTTGATGCTTCTACTAATATTTTCTTATTCATTTGTTCATTGATGTGTTGTTTTGCCTTATTATCTAGGTAGCTAGAACGGGCCTTGAAACTCTACATTAAATGTCTCAGTTGCTATGTGAGGGGTAGGGTTGTGTCTCTTTGTGCCTTTGGCATCTCATTCTAGATTAAATTTACTACCTCCTACAGTAGTCACTACCTTTAATATGTTGTAGAATTTCTTCCCTTGCTATGGAGTGGAAGATGTCACCAAGCTGTAGCTTCTGGATAGGTGGTATCCTCAATAAATTTACCTATCCTCCTACTAATGGTAATTGTAGCAGTTGAGGTGTTACCATAGGATGAATTTGTTTCTGCTGCACCAAGAAATCTTTTATAGATTAAATAGGAGATGTAGAGAAGGATGCATCTTAACTATCTGATCTTTGTAACTCTTCCTCTTTCTGATTATCATCTATATTTTGTGCATCCTCTCTAAGTTCTTGGTCTTCTTGCTGTGTATTTATGTTGTGAGGAGGAGATACCCTTTGTTGTTCTTCTTGTACATTGTGTGGAGAGGATATCTCCTATTGTTCTGCATTTGTGTCTCCCTCCTTCACAGTATCATACAATTTCTTTGTTATCTATTCTATTTATTGTTGAATCTTGTCTCTATCTTCTTGTTCCATATTCATTAGGTATCAACCCTTTGCTTTGTTCTCAATTCATTAGCTTGTAATTGGGCTAGCTTATCTTTTTCCTCTATGAATATAGAGGTACCTACCCTATCAATATCTTGTTGTCTCAATTCCTCTTCTAGTTGCAAGGCTTTCTCTCTCCTTTGTCTCAAGGCTTCTACTAGGTCCTCTAGTAACCCTTCTAAGATTTCATCCATTGTTTATTTGTTTTAATCATTTATCTTATTATTACCCTTTCTATTATTTTCTTATTTCAGCGGATACTTCACTATTTAATGCTATTGTTTCCTACAATAAGCCATGGCATTCCATTCCATTTACTATTGCATCAATGTTCAATGGTTCTTGGGGCACTTCTTCTATTTTCTTCTTTTTCTCTCTTTTGTACTTGCGAGACTTCTTCTTCCCCTTCCTTTTCTTCCATTTCTTCTGCAGAAGTGTGATTTTTCTTCCTTTTTACTTGTTGATTTTGTCTAGGTGCTTTCTTTTTCTCCACACTTAATTGTATAAGGGTTTATGAAGCTACCCTTCTTCCTGTTAAAACCATTTGTGTTGAAGATGTAGGTTGTGCAGTTTGTGCACTGGCTATTGTAGATGTGCTTCTCCTTGATCTCCTTGGATTTTGTAGTGAAGTAGTCACTTACAGAGCTGAGGAAGTGGGTTTCGGAGCTTCCGTAGTGGCTTATGATGTTGATTATGAAGGATGTAGTGCAAATGTGCCTGTCTTGGATGGCATCTCCCATTGTTTATGAAGTTTTTCCTTGTTTTTCTCCAATTGTTCCTCCACATCTTTTTTTTGTTGTTTCTCCATTACCTCCTTGTATGTCCCAAATCTCTTTGCAGAAGTATCCTTGGGCTTACTTAACAAAGTTTCCACATAAGATTTTATTTCTATCGCGGTGATCTCATATGGTAGTCTGGGAATCCAAAATGTCCTTGGCTCCACTGCTTCCATATATGTATAGTTTTATCAACCACGAATGTAATGTGATTGATATACTGTTTGCTTGATTCATAAGGGATTCTTTCCCTAGCTTGCATCTCTGTTTGGAGGGATTTGAAGAAACCCCAATACATGGTACTAAATGATTTTGTATCACTGCACTGTCTTAAATGTTGTTTAATTTGTGCCACTACTATTAGATGTTGTTGTCATACTTTCCCCTTAAACCCCGATAGCTCATTTAAAAAGGTAAAATACTAAGCAAAAGATCAAAGTTCCATATCAAAAGTTATAATTAATATTGTAAAATACTAAGCAAATGGGGAGGCACCAGTCTGGACATCTGGTTCTTAGTCAGATCTCTAAAGTTAGTTTATACTACAATCATACAGTGAGAGACTTATACATTAACAATAAGGGATAATAACATGCAGTACACATAATCCACTAACTTTAAGCCTTGAGACGAACCTCCTACCAAAAAAGAAGATCTCCTTAAGGATGGCCTTCTGACAGTGCCATCTTTACCTGAAGCAAAATCTTTAACAAACACAACCTCCATTTTCCCAAGGTTCCCCTGTTTTATACTAGCTTCTTCAACACCTTTCATATAACTTCCCTCACTAAGTCTCCTTTTAGCTGATTTGTTTTGAACAGTGCCCCCACCTTTACATTTTTGGTTCACATGTATAGGGATCCTGCTCTTCAGGTTAAACAGGCCCTCAACAGCACAAACGTGGAACTTATCCTGAGGGGTCACAAGGGTTTGGTCCGGGGAGCGGCCACCAGAAGATACTTTTAGGAAAGAGGTGGTCTTTGACATAGGCAGGCTTGACAGAGGACCCGAGGGACTGCTCATAGGCTGGTTAGAGGGGGAGGTGGGCTAGGAAGCCTTTGGAGTGGTAGGCTTCGCAAGTCTCACACTTAGGGGAATTTTGTCTTCAGAATCATTGGAACTGTTAGGTCTAAAAAATGCAGGTCGTTAACCCTAAGAGGGTGCCAGGCTCTCTTGACATTTTTGGCTAACTGACACGGGGTAGATATGGCTAAACCCCCTTCACTTCAGGCTCTGCCAGACCTAGGCAGGTAAACCTCAATTAATAAAGCAGATAAAGAGATGATCACTACTTTAATCAAAATTAATCTAACTATTGATAATGACACAAATTATAAAACAGATAAAAAAACAACAAGTTAATTCTAAGTAATCTAAATTGTAATGCTAAAACAATAATGCAACCTAACTAAGTAAATCTAAAATGAATTTGTATAAGTGAAAATGAAAATACTAGACTGGTGCCTTATTTAATATAGAGTCAGTATGATCATGAAATAAATGACTGTTTGTTTGGTAAAAACTCGAACTATCTAGCATGAAAGAATAGGTATGTAACTTATACAACTCTACAAGGAAATAGTTAGTATTCCATACTTACATATATCCAATTGACAAAATATTACCTGCATTCATCTAAAAGGATTTAATCCTTGCTTGAAGGAACCTATCAGAATGATACTGCAATTGTAACGGATTTATCAAAAACTGGAGACAAAATACAAACCCTAACTATATGACTCTTCTTACAGATCCATGACAATGTCTTCACAGTTACTATGATAGATTTAAAGGATTTAATTTTGAAAATAGAAACCAATTAATCTTATCACAGTATAACAACAAATGTGTATAGACAACTTGAAGATATACTTGATAACTCAAATTGAATAACAGAGAAAACTTTGAAAGGAGACAGTCATATAATTGAATAAATTTAACAGATAGTTGGTACCAAAATCTGCATTCACTGCTTCATGCTTATAGACTTGACTTCATCAGAGAATGCTTGCACATGGTCTACCAGAAATAAAATATATTAAAAGTGAACTAGCATTGCTGTTCAAATCTAATCTATAGTATCTCCTCTTCTATTCTATCCTATCTTCTATTTTCCTGTATTCCTATTCTAATAATCTCTTCTGGTCTTGGTCATCTCTTATAAAGAGTGGCATACAAGCTTCAGACCAGTTACAACAATTGTGATGGTTGATAACCGAACAACAATATTTGTCTTAATAAACAAATTCAGGAAAATTAATACTCGTCTTCAATCACCAAATGGGTAACCATTTCAGGATCAAACAAGGATCTTCAACTGCAATTCTGCTTAATATCCTTCGAGGGCTTCTTTATTACTCCTAAAAAATCTAGATAAAACACAAATTAATGTCTGATCAAACAATCCAAACAAATTTATTTAAACAAATATATTTACTCAAATAATTACTTCCCTTATCGACAATTTATCAGTTGCTTAAGATCCTTTCGTGGGTGTTTATACAACTTGATCGCCGCTGTGTATATCCTGCAAAAAACAAATATTTTAACTATCAGAAAGATATCTTAACCATTCTGATTTTAATGTCATTTTAGGGTTTCCTTCGTCAGTGTAACCTCGCAGTCGGGTTGATCCAAAAACTTCCCGCCTTTTCGCTTTTCGTACATCCTTGTATCTTTCACTTGTATATCGCTCTTGTATATTTTCTTTTATGAGCACATATACAAATGACCCATACAAACCTTCCCTTTCGATGCTTTCAATTTATTTGTACATTGGATATGCTCATTGCAAACATACAATCGCTAAAACATACAAGGAGTTTTTAATATTTAACTTTTCCTTCGCATCCGGTTCTTGTATATCCTTTTGTATCTATTGATTGTATCTTTAAGAATGTATGTTTGAAACATACAAGGCACTGAATATACAAGCACTTAACTATTTTAAATAACCTTCCGGTTCCGCCATTTGTATGTAATGCATTGTATATCGGCAATGTATGTCGGATAGATACAAAGCGCAAACATACAACGGATTTTCCCTATTTCACAAACTTTCAGGTCCGGCTTGCATAAAATGCAATGTATATTCTGATATACATTGAGTCACGATACATCATTTACATCGGATTTTAATCCCTTTTGAGTTTCATGCAATGTATAACATGTAATGTATATTTCGATATACATTGAGTAGTGATGCATCGTTTATATCATTTTTTAATCTTCCCTGAAATCCGTGTTGTATGTCCGACAATGTATGTACTGATACATACAATGCGTGAAATATACGAGTTATCATTATTTCACAATTATTTCAGTTCCAGCATTGCATATTCCCGTTGTATGTATTGTAATGTATAGAAGCCTTGTATGTTCCGCTTTTGCCTAACATACAAAGATAAAATGCATACATCGGACTTAATCGACTCATTCATTTAAACTTTGACTTCTGTTGGGTCCGCGGCTTGCGTATGGTGCAATGTATATCAGTTTTGTATATACAAAGCCCGAAACATACATTGGCTTTTCCCCATTTCATAAACTTTCAGTTCCACGCTTTGCTCATGGGCTTATATGTATTGCGTTGTATGTTGCATTCTGGCAAACATACAAACATAACATACAAGCAATGGACTCGACAGAATATACATTTCAACTTTTAACCTCATCGGGTCCACCTTGTATGTAACAATACAATGCATCAACCTGATGACTCCTTTATACAACCATACCACGACTCGATATACAAGGGACTTTGCATATGCATCATACAATGACACAACATACACACCACTTTGTATGCGAGAGACTTTGTATATACAAACATACAAACCCATACCACAATGCATTTTACTAAAAACACACATAACTTGCAAAATACAGGGAATTTTAAGATGCTTCAAAAAGCAACCCCTGTTCATTTTTGACAAGGAATTCACCCATATTCAGCTCCGGTACTTAAGGCCATTTTTCCTTTATTTTCAACAAGGTTTGTGACATTTCACTTCCTTGATTACGGTTCATCTTTGATGAGCACTTCAACCATGTTATATTAATTCTTTAGGAATCAGAATAGATCAAATCCAAATATTTCTGTCAACTCAATTGTTAATTTCTGCTTGAAAACAACTGTGGATCTTTCCATATATGCTCACATACTGAAATCTTTGAATGATTGAAACTTAATATTTGCCAAAAAGTAGCTTGGTAATTTCAGTCCCAATAGTGGCTTTTTCTGGGAATGCATGCCCCTTGTGGGCATAGCAAGATTCCAGATTTCTAGAGGAGCAGACCAGTGCCTACCCCATTGGGTGATAGAGTTAAAACTTTTGCCCTAAAACTGATATGGTCAAAAGACCATATCAGAAAAGAAAATCCAAGTCTTTCCCCTGTCAAAAACCTTGTTCTGATCACGCTGTAGTGAAACCAATTTGAACATATCATTGAAGTTTGCATGATTGGTCATATCCATATTTAACTGATTAGTGATGCTGGTATATTCTTCACTATTATGCATTTGAAAACCATCTATAACCTTACACTTGTACGACAGGCTAGACACAATCTCTGTGTGATATTTTATGTAACTGTATTTGCTGTCATCTTCCAGATGATGGTTCTCTATCTGAACTGGGAAGCAGGAGAAAACAATTTGCATCTAATATTTATTTTCTTGAGTCTTGGCACCATCTAATGAAAAAGCATCACTATTATTTTTAGCATCACAAGTAACATTCCCACACGATTGTGATCTTGAGACTCGATTATCACAAGATTCAATAGAAGCATTTATCTCTAGACAATCACTGCTATCGAATTTACAATCATCAATTGTTTCTATCTCATTTGAATGTGATCCTGATACTGTACTTTCACACCAATCATGTGATCTACTATCACGCAAAGTATCCTCATTGTCAAAGCATATGTATGTTGGACATGGAATTTGAGTATCATCCTTATGTGCATATTTATGATATTCTATAGTGAGTAATTCTGAAATTTGCTCACTGTTAAGTGAGCATATTTCTTCATCCACCACATTCACAATACTTTCTTCATCTTTTTCATCATTACCCAAACACCCAAAATCAGATGTACCCATTTCATCAACATGGTCACAAGATGATGTATCATTTTGACCATCTGAAAATACTTCATCCTCTTCTTCCCCACCCTGCTGGCTCATAAATTGCAGTGGGTGGGCTAGGATAAAATTTGTCTCATATAGAGACTGATAGTAAGCATTGTGATGTGGCACATATTGCTGGTATTGTGGGGCATAGTACTGTCCTAATGATGGATAGTATTGAGGAATGTTACTTGCATTTATAAGTTGGGGCCCTTGTGGTGGTTATTATGCTAGATAGGGTTATGGCATGGATCATGAGGTACTCTTGGAGTATATGGAGTGTATGTGTTCTGAGAGGGCACATGTGAATTGACATCACCACTCTGTTTATGTGGAGGGATAGGTTTGGGCGGTTCCAGTACTTGGAGGCCCAATTGCGCCAGCTATCTATCCAATTCTACTATTTGTCTATCCAGTTCTTTGCTTTTTTGTATCATCTGTGATCTCCTAAGCTGCTGTTCTTTCCATTCTAAATACACTTCTAATTCTTGATTAGTCATGCTATCAAGATCAATAACAGCTTGATCAACAAACCTCTCCTGTTCTTCATAAGAGCTGGGAGAATCACTTAATTGCAAATCCACATGATTGTCATCAAAATCTAGATTTTCAATGGATTCTTCATAACATTTACAGTCACAATCTGTTATGCAGGATAGACCCTCTCTATCTTCATCCTCATCATGTGGGCTGTTATAGTTATTATTTTCATTTGCATACCCATCCTTTAATGGTTCTCCTTCATGTCTCCTTAGTTCAAAGAATGCATCTAGAGGGGGTATGTTATATTTTTTCATGTTTCATCAATTTTATTTTCAGAGTCCCCACCTCTTGTGAGAAGAGGAAAATTTCATCTTTCTGGGTTTTGGCCAGCAGAGTTTACCAATATGTATTTGAATTTTGTGTAGAGCCTCCACCTCTATTTAGAGGACTAATCAATTTTCTAGGTTTTTCCTTCCACCAGTAGAGTTATGCCTTTTAATTCTCTAACTCTAATAACATGGTCTACTACCAGGTTTCTCTATGTGTTGTTTCCAGTAGAGTCGCCAATTCAGTTACGACTCAGATGGGAAAAACTTTAGAATTTTCTGCTAATATGTTCACTTGACTCCCTAGCAGAGTCGCCAATTCTGTTAGGTCTCAAAAACGCAGGTCGTTAACCCTAAGAGGGTGCCAGGCTCTCTTGACATTTTTGGCTAATTGACACGGGGTAGATATGGCTAAACCCCCTTCACTTCAGGCTCTGCCAGACCTAGGCGGGTAAACCTATAATTAATAAAGCAGATAAAGAGACAATCACTACTTTAATCAAAATTAATCTAACTATTGATAATGGCACAAATTATAAAACAGATAAAAAGACAACAAGTTAATTTTAAGTAATCTAAATTGTAATGCTAAAATAATAATGCAACCTAACTAAGTAAATCTAAAATGAATTTGTATAAGTGAAAATGAAAATACTAGACCGATGCCTTATTTAATATAGAGTCAGTATGATCATGAAATAAATGACTGTTTGTTTGGTAAAAACTCAAACTATCTGGCATGAAAGAATAGGTATGTAACTTGTACAACCCTGCAAGGAAATAGTTAGTATTCCATACTTACATATATCCAATTGACAAAATATTACCTGCATTCATCTAAAAGGATTTAATCTATGCTTGAAGGAACCTATCAGAATGATACTGCAATTGTAACAGATTTATCAAAAACTGGAGACAGAATACAAACTCTAACTATATGACTTTTCTTATAGATCCATGACAATGTCTTCACAATTACTATGATAGATTTAAAGGATTTAATTCTAAAAACTGAAACCAATTAATCTTATCACACTATAACAACAAATGTGTATAAACAACTTGAAGATATACTTGATAACTCAAATTGAATAACAGAGAAAACTTTGAAAGGAGACAGTCATATAATTGAATAAATTTAATAGATAGTTGATACCGAAATCTGCATTCACTGCTTCATGTTTACAGACTTGACTTCATCAGAGAATGCTTGCACATGGTCTACCAGAAATAAAATATATTAAAAGTGAACTAGCATTGCTGTTCAAATCTAATCTATAGTATCTCCTCTTCTATTCTATCCTATCTTCTATTTTTCTGTATTCCTATTCTAATAATCTCTTCTGGTCTTGGCCATCTCTTATAAAGAGTGGCATACAAGCTTCAGACCAATTACAACAATTGTGACGGTTGATAACCGAACAACAATATTTGTCTTAATAAACAAATTCAAGAAAATTAGTACTCGTCTTCAATCACCAAATGGGTAACCATTTCAGGATCAAACAAGGATTTTCAACTGCAATTCTACTTAATATCCTTCGAGGGCTTCTTTATTACTCCTAAAAAATCTAGATAAAACACAAATTAATGTCTGATCAAACAATCCAAACAAATTTATTTAAACAAATATAGTTACTCAAATACTTACTTCCCTTATCGACAATTTTTCAGTTGCTTAAGATCCTTTCTCGGGTGTTTATACAACTTGATCATCGCTGTGTATATCCTGCAAAAAACAAATATTTTAACTATTAGAAAGATATCTTAACCATTCTGATTTTAATGTCATTTTAGGGTTTCCTTCGTCGACGTAACCTCGCAGTCGGGTTGATCCAAAAACTTCCCGCCTTTTCGCTTTCTGTACATCCTTGTATCTTTCGCTTGTATATCGCTCTTGTATATTTTCGTTTGTGAGCGCATATACAAATGACCCATACAAACCTTTCCTTTCGATGCTTTCAATTTATTTGTACATTGGATATGCTCATTGCAAGCATACAATCGCTAAAACATACAAGGAGTTTTTAATAGTTAACTTTTCCTTTGCATCCAGTTCTTATATATCCTTTTGTATCTATCGATTGTATCTTTAAGAATGTATGTTTGAAACGTACAAGGCACTGAATATACAAGCACTTAACTCTTTTAAATATCCTTTCGGTTCTGCCATTTGTATGTAATGCATTGTATATCAGCAATGTATGTCGGATAGATACAAAGCACAAACATACAATGGATTTTCCCTATTTCACAAACTTTTTGGGTCCGGCTTGCATAAAATGCAATGTATATTCCGACATACATTGAGTCATGATACATCATTTACATCAGATTTTAATCCCTTTTGAGTTCTGCGCGATGTATAACATGTAATGTATATTCCGATATACATTGAGTAGTGATGCATTGTTTATATCGTTTTTTAATCTTCCCTGAAATCCACGTTGTATGTCTGGCAATGTATGTACTGATACATACAATGCATGAAATATACAATGATTTATCATTATTTCACAATCATTTCAGTTCCGGCATTGCATATTCCCGTTGTATGCACTGTAATGTATAGAAGCCTTGTATATTTTGCTTTGTATGTTCTGATTTTGCCTAACATACAAAGCTAAAATGCATAAATCAGACTTAATCAACTCATTCATTTGAACTTTGACTTTTGTTGGGTCCGTGACTTGCGTATGGTGCAATGTATATAAGTTTTTTATATACAAACCTGAAACATACATTGACTTTTCCCTATTTCATAAAATTTCAGTTCCGCGCTTTGCACATGGGCTTGTATGTACTGCGTTGTATATTGCGTTCTGCCAAACATACAAACATAACATACAAGCAACGGACCCGACATAAAATACATTTCAACTTTTAACCTTGTCGGGTCCACCTTGTATGTAACAATACAATGCATCAACCCGATGACTCCTTTATACAACCATACCACGACCCGATATACAAGGGACTTTGCATATGCATCATACAATGACACAACATACAAACCACTTTGTATGAGAGAGACTTTGTATATACAAATGAATTTGTGTATACAAACATACAAACCCATACCACAATGCATTTTACTAAAAACACACATAACTTGCAAAATATAGGGAATTTTAAGATGGTTCAAAAAGCAACCCCTGTTCATTTTTGACAAGGAATTCACCCATATTCAGCTCTAGTACTCAATGCCATTTTTCATTTATTTTCAACAAGGTTTGTAACTTTTCACTTCCTTGATTACGGTTCATCTTTGATGAGCACTTCAACCATGTTATGTTAAGTCTTTAGGAATCAGAATAGATCAAATCCAAATATTTCTATCAACTCAATTGTTAATTTCTGCTTGAAAACAACTATGGATCTTTCCATTATTGCTCACATACTGAAATCTTTGAATGATTGAAACTTAATATTTGCCAAAAAGTAGCTTGGGAATTTCAGTCCCAATAGTGGCTCTTTCTGGGGATGTATGCGCCTTGTGGGCATAGCAAGATTCCAGATTTATGGAGGAGCAGACCAGTGCCTACCCCATTGGGTGATAGAGTTAAAACTTTTGCCCCAAAACTGATATGGTCAAAAGACCATATCAGAAAAGAAAATCCAAGTCTTTCCCCTGTCAAAAACCTTGTTCTGATCACGCTGTAGTGAAACCAATTTGAACATATCATTGAAGTTTGCATGATTGGTCATATCCATATTTAACTGATTAGTGATGCTGGTATATTCTTCACTATTATGCATTTGAAAACCATCTATAACCTTACACTTGTACGACAGGCTAGACACAATCTCTGTGTGATATTTTATGTAACCGTATTTGCTGTCATCTTCCAGATGATGGTTCTCTATCTGAACTGGGAAGTAGGAGAAATCAATTTGCATCTGATATTTATTTTCTTGAGTCTTGGCACCATCTAATGAAAAAGCATCACTATTATTTTCAGCATCACAAGTAACTTTCCCACACGATTGTGATCTTGAGACTCGATTATCACAAGATTCAATAGAAGCATTTATCTCTAGACAATCACTGCTATCAAATTTACAATCATCAATTGTTTCTATCTCATCTGAATGTGATCCTGATACTGTACTTTCACACCAATCATGTGATCTACTATTATGCAAAGTATCCTCACTGTCAAAGCATATGTATGTTGGACATGGAATTTGAGTATCATCCTTATGTGCATATTTATGATATTCTATAGTGAGTAATTCTGAAATTTGCTCACTGTTAAGTGAGCATATTTTTTCGTCCACCACATTGATGATACTTTCTTCATCTTTTTCATCATTACCACAACACCCAAAATTAGATGTACCCATTTCATCAACATGGTCACAAGATGATGTATCATTTTGACCATCTGAAAATACTTCATCCTCTTCTTCCCCACCCTGCTGGTTCATATATTGTGGTGGATGGGCTAGGATAAAATTTGTCTCATATAGAGACTGATAGTAAGCATTGTGATGTGGCACATATTGTTGGTATTGTGGGGCATAGTACTATCCTAGTGATGGATAGTATTAAGGAATGTTACTTGCATTTATAAGCTGGGGCCCTTGTGGTGGCTTATTATGCTAGATAGGGTTATGGTATGGATCATGAGGTACTCCTGGAGTATATGGAGTGTATGTGTTCTGAGAGGGCACATGTGAATTGACATCACCACTCTGTTTATGTGGAGGGATAGGTTTTGGCGGTTCCAGTACCTGGAGGCCCAATTGTGCCAACTGTCTATCCAATTCTACTATTTGTCTATCCAGTTCTTTGCTTTTTTGTATCATCTGTGATCTCCTAAGCTGCTGTTCTTTCCATTCTAAATACACTTCTAATTCTTGATTAGTCATGCTATCAAGATCAATAACAACTTGATCAGCAAACCTCTCCTGTTCTTCGTAAGAGCTGGGAGAATCACTTAATTGCAAATCCACATGCTTGTTATCAAAATCTAGATTTTCAATGGATTCTTCATAACATTTACAGTCATAATCTGTTATGCAGGATAGACACTCTCTATCTTCATCCTCATCATGTGGGCTGTTATAGTTATTATTTTCATTTGCATACCAATCCTTTAATGGTTCTCCTTCATGTCTCCTTAGTTCAAAGAATGCATCTAAAGGGGGTATGTTATATTTTTTTATGTTTCATCAATTTTATTTTCAGAGTCGCACCTCTTGTGAGAAGAGGAAAATTTCATCTTTCTGGGTTTTCGCCAGCAGAGTTTACCAATCTGTATTTGAATTTTGTGTAGAGCCTCCACCTCTATTTAGAGGACTAATCAATTTTCTGGGTTTTTCCTTCCACCAGTAGAGTTATGTCTTTTAATTCTCTGACTCTAATAACATGGTCTACTACCAGGTTTCTCTATGTGTTGTCCCCAGAGAGTCACCAATTCTGTTACGACTCGGATGGGAAAAACTTCAGAATTTTTGGCTAATACTTTCACTTGACTGCCTACTACAGTTGCCAATTCTGTTAGGTTTCAAAAAGGCAGGTCGTTAACACTAAGAGGGTGCCAGG
Source organism: Cunninghamia lanceolata (assembly GCA_027924645.1). NCBI lineage: Eukaryota > Viridiplantae > Streptophyta > Pinopsida > Cupressales > Cupressaceae > Cunninghamia > Cunninghamia lanceolata. The sequence continues at coordinate 10,693,808 of BSBN01000987.1, read as the reverse complement.
CTCTCTTGATGTTTTTGGCTAACTGACACGGGGTAGATATGGCTAAACCCCCTTCACTTCAGGCTCTGCCAGACCTAGTCAGGTAAACCTGTAATTAATAAAGAAGATAAAGAGATGATCACTACTTTAGTCAAAATTAATCTAACTATTGATAATGGCACAAATTATAAAACAGATAAAAAGACAAGTCAATTCTAAGTAATCTAAATTGTAATACTAAAATAATAATGCAACCTAACTAAGTAAATCTAAAATGAATTTGTATAAGTGAAAATGAAAATACTAGACCAGTGCCTTATTTAATATAGAGTCAGTATGATCATGAAATAAATGACTGTTTGTTTGGTAAAAACTTGAACTATCTGGTATGAAAGAATAGGTATGTAACTTGTACAACCCTGCAAGGAAATAGTCAGTATTCCATACTTACATATATCTAATTGACAAAATATTACTTGCATTCATCTAAAAGGATTTAATCCTTGCTTGAAGGAACCTATCAGAATGATACTGCAATTGTAACAAATTTATCAAAAACTGGAGACAGAATACAAACCCTAACTATATGACTCTTCTTACAGATCCATGACAATGTCTTCACAGTTACTATGATGGATTTAAAGGATTTAATTCTAAAAATAGAAACCAATTAATCTTATCACACTATAATAGCAAATGTGTATAGACAACTTGAAGATATACTTGATAACTCAAATTGAATAACAGAGAAAACTTTGAAAGGATACGGTCATATAATTGAATAAATTTAACAGATAGTTGATACCAAAATCTGCATTCACTACTTCATGCTTATAGACTTGACTTCATCAGAGAATGCTTGCACATGGTCTACCAGAAATAAAATATATTAAAAGTGAACTAGCATTGCTGTTCAAATCTAATCTATAGTATCTCCTCTTCTATTCTATCCTATCTTCTATTTTCCTGTATTCCTATTCTAATAATCTCTTCTGGTCTTGGTCATCTTTTATAAAGAGTGGCATATAAGCTTCAGACCAGTTACAACAATTGTGACGGTTGATAACCAAACAATAATATTTGTCTTAATAAACAAATTTAGGATAATTAATACTCGTCTTCAATCACCAAATGGGTAACCATTTCAGGATCAAACAAGGATCTTCAACTGTAATTCTTCTTAATATCCTTCGAGGGCTTCTTTATTACTCGTAAAAAATCTAGATAAAACACAAATTAATGTCTGATCAAACAATCCAAACAAATTTATTTAAACAACTATATTTACTCAAATAATTACTTCCCTTATCGACAATTTATCAGTTGCTTAAGATCCTTTCGCGGGTGTTTATACAACTTGATTGCCGCTGTGTATATCCTACAAAAAATAAATATTTTAACTGTCGGAAAGATATCTTAACCATTCTAATTTTAATATCATTTTAGGGTTTCCTTCATCAGCGTAACCTTGCAGTCGGGTTGATCCAAAAACTTCCCGCCTTTTCGCTTTCCGTACATCCTTGTATCTTTTGCTTGTATATCGCTCTTGTATATTTTCTTTTATGAGCGCATATACAAATGACCCATACATACCTTCCCTTTCGATGCTTTCAATTTATTTGTACATTGGATATGCTCATTGCAAACATACAATCACTAAAACATACAAGGAGTTTTTAATATTGAACTTTTCTTTCGCATCCGGTTCTTGTATATCCTTTTGTATCTATCGATTGTATCTTTAAGAATGTATGTTCGAAACATACAAGGCACTGAATATACAAGCACTTAACTCTTTTAAATACCCTTTCGGTTTCGCCATTTGTATGTAATGCATTGTATATCGGCAATGTATGTCGGATAGATACAAAGCACAAACATACAACGAATTTTCCCTATTTCACAAACTTTTCAGGTCTGGCTTGCATAAAGTGCAATGTATATTCTGATATACATTGAGTCACGATACATCATTTACATCGGATTTTAATCCCTTTTGAGTTCCGTGCAATGTATAACATGTAATGTATATTCTGATATACATTGAGTAGTAATGCATCGTTTATATCATTTTTTAATCTTCCCTGAAATCCACGTTGTATGTTCGGCAATGTATGTACTGATACATACAATGCGTGAAATATACAACGACTTATCGTTATTTCACAAACATTTCTGTTCCGGCATTGCATATTCCTGTTGTATGTACTGCAATGGATATTTTGCTTTGTATGTTCCGCTTTTGCCTAACATACAAAGATAAAATGCATACATTAGACTTAATCGACTCATTTATTTAAAATTTGACTTCTGTTGGGTCCATGTCTTGCGTATGGTGCAATGTATATCGGTTTTGTATATACAAAGCCTGAAACATACATTGACTTTTCCCTATTTTATAAACTTTCAGTTTCGCGCTTTGCACATGGGTTTGTATGTACTGCGTTGTATGTTGCGTTCTTCCAAACATACAAACATAACAGACAAGCAATGGACCCGACATAAAATACATTTCAACTTTTAACCTCGTCGGGTCCACCTTGTATATAACAATACAATGCATCAACCCGATGACTCCTTTATACAACCATACCACGACCCGATATTCAAGGGACTTTGCATATGCATCATACAATGACACAACATACAAACCACTTTGTATGTGAGAGACTTTGTATATACAAAAGACTTTATATATACAAACATACAAACCCATACCACAATGCATTTTACTAAAAACACACATAACTTGCAAAATACAGGGAATTTTAAGATGGTTCAAAAAGCAACCCCTATTCATTTTTGACAAGGAATTCACCCACATTCATCTCTAGTACTTAATGCCATTTTTCCTTTATTTTCAACAAGGTTTGTAACTTTTCACTTCCTTGATTATGGTTCATCTTTGATGAGCACTTCAACCATGTTATATTAAGTCTTTAGGAATCAGAATAGATCAAATCCAAATATTTCTATCGACTCAATTGTTAATTTCTGCTTGAAACAACTGTGGATCTTTCCATATATGCTCACATACTGAAATCTTTGAATGATTGAAACTTAATATTTGCCAAAAAGTAGCTTGGGAATTTCAGTCCCAACAGGAACTCTCCTCAACAGGGTGGATAGTAAGAGGTTTAGAAGGACTCAGAGCCAAGTAATAATGTTACAGGCAGAAAATAAGGCCTTGGTGTAAGGGCACCGAAATCACCCTAGGGTCTTCCTCATGGACTTTTTTGGTATGCATGACAAAGGCCTTAAGGATGGAAAGCAAGAAAGAGGGGAAATTCATCAGAGCCTTATGGTGAAAATGATTTAAAAAGGCGAAATGATAGTGATAAAACACTCTGTATCTACCCTCAAGCATAAAATACTTCATTATTAGAAAGCATACTCAGTTCCAAGGCGTGACCAGACTCTCCTACTCAAAGCCTCCTTGTAGCCTAATTTATTTTTCACCTTCTTTGTAGAAAAGTTTTGTACCCTCCATGTCCGGGACATGGGTTTGCTTCTTGAGTCTGTTCCCTAAACACGACAAATGAGATGCAACAGGAATGGATTCCTCAGAGACAACAAATTGGTTCCCTCCAACCTTCACCATTCGCCTCTTGTCCCATGACTTAGCAAACTGGATCAAGATATTTTCGTCATAGCCATTCAAGGATTCCATAAAGGCCATAATTCCTCCCTCATACACAATGTTCCACACTTGCAAGTCCTCCTTGAATTCATTGCAGTTCATAGGCTCTGTCCTCACCTTATCCCCCCCATAATCCTAAACCTCTAGGGCACAAAGTTAGAAACCCAGAAGCACATAGAAACAAATCCCTCACTATGAAAGCTGTTGTAGAGAGTAGGGAGCGAACATGAGAAAACTCTAGAAGTGTATAATAAAAAAACTTAAGTTCCTTTATCATCCTTTGCACACCCCTCCAGAACCCGAAGGCGTTTAGCTCATAAATGCCATCAATTCCCACCTCGGGCGAACCCCCCAAATCCAGCCCGTTAAGTAGAGGTTGACAAGATGCTTTGCAAATATTTTTACGCCAAGCATGATTTGAATTGATTATCGCAAGGTGCGCAAAAAACTCAGTACGCCACCCCATCTCAGGGTAGTGAGTAGGATTCCTTTTGTTGTCCTCTATGCGATGTCCTTCCATTAGGTCAGAAAGGCACGCCAACACACGCCACCAAAAACTTACATTCATCATTACACCAATCATGCGGGGTTAAGGGCCTCCTTCTGAATGCAAATCTTGATTGTTCTAGGTAGGTTATCCAACTTCCTCCAACATCTTAAAGGATGACCAGTAATTCCCCAATTTGCCATAAGGTACGTAGCTTTGTTTCCCTCCCTATAGGTATGTTTTAAATCTTTGCCCTTAAACCTTAGGAGAAGACCCTTTATATATTTGATGGCATCCTCTATCTACCAATAGACATTTCCATTCCCTTTAGCAGCTTCTAAAACAACCATGGAATCACCTTCCACGATTATGTTTTTGATTCCTATAGATAGAGCAATTTTGAGGCCCATAGGAGGGCCATGGCCTCTGCAGTGTTATTGGTGTTTTCTCCAATGCTACCAGTATAAGCAGCAATCAGAGAGCCTTTATCAAACCTTATCACTCCTCCACCACTAGCTAACCTTGGATTTCCTTTGGAAGTCCCATCAAAGTTGAGTTTTGACCAACCACATGGGGGAGGGATCCAAATAGTATTGGCTCTGGCCCTTTTCTTTCTATCATCCACTCTGCAAGTACTTATAGGAATAGTCAACTATTTAATTATGTTGGTTTCTTTAGCATCTGGAGGATTTTCAACAGCTTTTATGTAACTGTTACTGATGTTGTCTTGCAGCAGTCTAACAACAAAACCAAAAACTTCTTTGGGGTTTCTAATTTTTTCCTGGAAAATTCTATTATTTCTTTCTTTCCATAGGCACCAAGACAGAATCGGGGGGATTTGGGCCCAAATTTCATGGCAAACCAGATTTGAAAAAAGGGGGGATCCAGGCCCTAATGAGATCCTCCAAGTTTCCATTCCTGCACCAAGGGATATCTAGGATATTCAGGGCCAAACTCCAAACCTCCCAAGCGAAGTCACAATGTAAAAGGATATGAGAGACAGACTCGCCTTCATTCATACACAACACACACCTATTCAGAATTTGGAAGCCCCTTGTCCGAAGATTATCAATAGTAAGGATTTTGTTTTGAACCGCCACCCACCAGAAGTGGTTCATTTTTGGTACCAGGTTGTGGTTCCAAATGTTCCTCCATAATTTATCACCTTCCTGGGGAAGGGACAAATTATAGGTAGATTTAACAGCAAACCTCCCAGACTTTTCCTTAGTCCAAACCAATCTGTCCTTTTGCGGGAAGAGAGGGATTCTACATCCTTTAAGCTTCAGCTGTATCTCTTCAGCAACTCTGGTCAACTCAGTATGTCCTTGACAACACTCTGATAGCTAGGTCCACTCGCCAGAGCCTGGGAGGAAGTAATCCTTCACCCGGTCTCTGAAGTAATTAACAGCAAGTTTCATCAAATCTTGAGAGTTTTGGAGCTTTCTTAGGGGCCATTCAAAGACTCATTTGACTTCCCAGAATCTTATTGATTCTCCATCCCCCAATTTCCTTTTGCTACCTTTCAGAAGAATATTCCTACATTTCATGATATTATTCCAGATAACCAAGCCCTTAGGAAAGTCAGGGGAGAGTAAAATGTCTTCTGGGGTAGAGTTCCTCATATACTTAGCTTTCATAATGCTACCCCAATCTTTGTCCCCAGTGATGAGGTTCCAGCCAATCTTGGTTAAGAGTGCTTTATTAATCAAGTTCAATTTTCTTAGGCCTAAGCCCCCCTGCCATTTAGGTTTACAAACTTTATCCCAAGCAACAAGAGCCAACCTTTTTTTGTCTTCTATTCCTGTCCAAAGAAAGGTTCTTTGTATCTTCTCAAGTCTCTCAGTTAGATACTTAGGTATTTTGAACAAGGGTAGAAAATACACAGGAATACCTTGGAGAGGAGCTTTGAGGAGTTGAAACATACCAACCTGACTTAGGAGTTTTCCTTTCCAACCCGCAAGTTTCCTTTGCGTCCTTTCCATTATGGAATTCCAGTACTCCGGGGTGGCATCTTTGACCGAGAAAGGCAGTCCAAGATAAATACCAGGGAAAGAACCCGCAACACAACCCAAAATGTCCATAGATTTTTGTTGCAAAACCGTTGGGGTGTTGAAAAAGTAAACATGACTCTTTTCAAAGTTTATACATTGGCCCGCTGAGGTAGCATACTCTTGTAGCACTTCTTTCCATTTCTGAGCCTCCATAACTGAAGCAGCCCCAAACAAGATGGTATCATCCACAAATTGCTGAATGATAGCAGGCTCAACTGTTGAAGTAGGTTTGACCCCTTTGATGATTTTGGAGCTGAGCAAGGAAATGAAACCCCTGCTCAAGGACTCAGCCAGGAGAATGAAGAGGTAAGGGGAGAGGGGATCCCCTTGCCTTAGGCCTCTACCAGCATTAAAGAAACCCCTTGGGATTCCATTGACCAAAATAGAGAATCGAACACAGGTAACACAAATCATGACAAGCTATAGAAATTTGCCTTGGAATCCCATCTTCAACAGGACCGTAAAAAGGAACTTCCAATTAACTCTATCATAAGCTTTTGAAATATCCAGTTTGAAAGCCATGCCTAGGCTTCTACTTTTTTCCATGGAGTGGATTATTTCATGTTTAGTAATAGCCGCATCCATTATTTGTCTCCCTGGGACAAACCCTTTTTGACAGCTACTGATCAATTTCTCTAGTATAGGTTGGAGTTTCAAAACTAGAATTTTGGAGAAGATCTTATACACCGTATTGGACAGAATTATAGGTCTAAAATCCCCATGCACATAGCCTCCTATTTTTTGGGAATAAGAGCTATGAAGGTATGATTAAGTTGCTTTAATAGCTTTCCCATTCTAAAGAAATCTTTGGTTGCTTCAGTGACATCCTTTCCCACTATCTCCCAATACTCCTGAAAGAAAGCAGGAGGGAAACCATCAGGTCCTGGGGCATTAAAATCCCCCATAGAGAAGATATTGGCCCAGACCTCTTCCTCAGATATATTTTTTCCCAGTTGAGCATTATCTTCCTCATTCAATAGTGTTGGAATAATATCTATGAGTTCTTGATTGATACTACTGTCTTGGGCTCCTAGGAATTTCTAAAAATAGGAAGTAGCCACCTCCCCAACCTGCTGATCATTTTCAACCATGACACCTCTGTCATCCATTAGCTTGCATATGCTATTCCTTTTTCTATGCCTCATTGTAGATTGGTGGAAGAACGAAGTATTCCAATTCCCCTCCTTCAGCCATTGAACTCTTGACTTTTGTTTCAAAAAAATCTCTTCTTTCACTAGAAGTTCTTTCCATTCCCTTCTCATCTTCTCTTCCTCTATAGTTATAGTTTCAGTAATGTCACCTTCTTCGATTCTATTTTGTAGATCTTTTAGTTTTAAGTTGATTCTTCTTTTTTCCTCAAATATATTCCCAAAATTGAAGCTATTCCAGCCCCTAACTTTTTTCTTTACCATTAGAAGCTTCTGAGTCAGGTGGAACATAGGCGTACCATGGACATCTATCCTCCACCATCTAGCAAGCATTTCCTTAAACTCTGGGTGTTTAGTCCACATTATTTCAAATTTGAACGGGTAGGGGCCCCTTCTATTCTCATCTTTCCAGGAGAGCAGCAATGGGTTATGATTAGAAGTTGTTCGAGGTAGAGTTTCAAGGGCATGTGAGCTTAAAAATTTCCAACTGGAGGATATCAAAACCCTATCAAGCCTGACTTGGATTAGGTTCTTACCTTTCCTCTGATTTGACCATGTAAACTTATTGCCTTGTGGCTCCAAATCCATTAGGCCTTCCTTATTCAAAAAATCATTTAGGTCCAACATATTGTCAGTGTAATCCATAGTTCCACCCCTCTTTTCATAAGGGAAAAGGGGGGTGTTAAAATCTCCCATCAACATCCAACAGCTATCTAGGTCGCTAGAGATCAGAACAGAGAGGAGATTCCACAACTCCCTTCTAGGGTCCCTCTGATTAGGGGCATAGATATTGATCAAGTTCCAAGAGAAGCTGTCAGTTTCCATCCTGGTAGCCAAAAACAAATTGTTCTTCTCAATGACTCTTCCTTTAATAGTGTTACTGTTCCACATGTTGGTAATACCTCCTAAGGCACCATAGGCATCACAACCCAGGTAGTCAATGTAATCAATAAAATTCGGATAAATGCAAGATAAAACAATACAATGTAAATTACCTTTTACCCAAATTTTATCGAATACCTCGAATTATACATGCAAGACTGATTGATGTAGATGATCGAATGTTGATTTCCCACAGATGCAGCATAATAGTGAGAAGATGATTCAACAGAATAAGGATGCTCAAAACTCAAATGATGATCCCAAATGGCTTGTGAGAAGCCATAATTATAGGCAAGGCTGACTAGGGTTTGTGGAGGGAAGAGAATTTGATAAGATTCGATAAGGATTGGATTTGATTTGATTTTTGCTTTATTAGACAAAAGAGGAAATAAAACAAGATGAGATAAGATTTAGAAAGATAGAAAGCGATTTGATTTTTTGCTTTAAAAGAAATAAATCCTAAAAAGATGAGAGGAATAAATCAATAAATTATCTAATTAAATAAATTAATTAGATATGCATGAGTTGTAATTTTAGAAAGAAAGCAAGATGATTTTATTAATTAAATAAATATTTAATTTATTTAATTAATTTGGATTGTGATGGAAGATGATGTGGATAATTAAATAAATAAAATTTATTTAATTATAAGAGAAATAGATAAGTGACTAATTAAATAATTAAAAATAATTATTTAATTAAAGAAGATTAAGGGTCATGAATAATTAAATAAATAATTAAAATTTATTTAATTATAGAAGATAGGATGATGAGATTGAAAGGGAATAAAATAAATTAGTCAAATAAATAAAATTTATTTAACTAATTAGGTGACGACCTGGGTACCTAGGGCAAGACATGCTAGTGACAAGGTGTTGGACATTTTTAGGTGTCTACATTTTGCCCCCCTTTGAGATGATGTTTGAGATGATGAAATTTGTGTCGAGTAACATCATTTCAAAGAAGCTAAGGTATGGATAGAGGAAAAAGGTGGTAATGGAAAGATAGAATAAGGATTCCCCTCGAGAGGATAGGCGAGTTGGACAAACACAGGTAGGCTCTCGACATGAAAGTGGTTGGTCAAGGAAGAAAGATAAGGAAATGGATAGACGAAAGGATGATGTGTTATGCTACATTGAAAGTGAGCAATCATGATGTTTGATATAGCACTAGACGTTATGCACCAGGGTATGAGGACCAAGGTGACGATGTGTCTCGTGCCCCAGCATAATACAACCTTGTCTAGACATATGAGGAAGAAAACTTAGAGCAATAAAGTCCTAATGCACAAAAGGTATGATGTGACCTTAGATGCAAAGGATAATACAGAAAACTATTCCAACATACACAGGATATGAATATTAGCTGGAATGATACATATGTGATACAAATGCAAGATAAAATGATAACACACACAAGCAAGCAAGCAAGCATGCACAAATGATACAAAAACAAACAAGGTATTGCCCCTATCAAGTTGTAAGCCAATGATTAATTGATTGATTGATTGATTGATTGATGAGAGTGTTGTCATTGCGGGGAACGATATATCCCTAGATCAACACAAGGATGTGGGAACGATATATCCCATTGATGATGATGATTGATTGATTGATTTGGTTTACAACAAGATTAGGATCAAGACCATTGATTGCGATTGGATAAGTTGGCAAGATTGATTGACTTGATTGGTATGAATAAATGATGACTTGCATTTGGATCTATTGCTTGGATTGAGATTGATTGGAAGAAGTGATGGATTGATGAGGATAGATGATGGAAGAAAGAGAAGATGGTAGGGGGATGGAAGAATGAATCACTGGTACTTGCGTACTGGATACTTCCTTTTTATTCCAGACTACCTACATACCCGTATCCACAGGATCAAAGCACCACACGATGATGATGAGACATGATGAATATGTAGTTTTGGTGTTTATTGATGATGTGGGAGGTGGATGCTGAGGATAAGGATGAGATGAATGATGAGGATTATGAGGGGGGAGATCATCTTGTGCCTGAATCTGGGTACCTTCTTTGTACTCCATACTGCCTACATACCCATATCCACGGGATCAAGGCACTTAATGATAGAGATGAGATGTAGTTCTAATTTATGATGATGATGATGGTGAAGGTTGATGAATTGATCAGATTGATGGGATTCATTGGGATTCAAGTGATGTGATTTTGATTAATTGATAGATTGGCTTGATTTGATGATTTGATTGCATTTGTTTTGATTGATGTGATGTGATGGAGATTTGTTTTGATGATGATTGATTTTATTGCTTAGATTTTTGTTGGATATTTGATTTTTTTGGTATTTTGGGGAATATTTTGATTGTTTTGTATTTCTTTCAGGACATTTTATGATGTTTTTGGTATTTTTTTAGGACATTTTATGATGTTTTTGGTATTTTTTCAGGACATTTTATGATATTTTTGGATTTTTTCAAGACATTTTATGATGTTTTGGTATTTTGATATGTTTTGGGATGTCAATGGATTTACAATTTGGGTAGCCTTTGTGCTAGATACCAATGACAAGGGAAGACCAAGTCTAGGTGTAAGGATTAAGGTAGGATTGGATTAATGGATGAAATGGATAAAAGGATGGGTGGTAGGATAGAAATCTTATGATAGATGGATGGGTACAAGGATAAGCTATAGTGGATGGAAAGGATGTACACGTAAGAGAGCAAGGATGTGATCTCAAAGGCTATGTCACATAAGAATAACATGCCCCATTCTGGGTGTAATACTTAGGATTTTTATGACAATGCTTATGACAATAGGCTAGTGATATGATTGGATGGAAAGGATGAGGTACATCAAGAGATATCCAAGGCATGTTTCAACATTTTTGCTCCTATATCTTTGTTAAGATCAAGATGAGGAAGGGAGGATGAATGGATGCAATATGATAGGTATATGTATGTGGAATGGATAAGGATGGTAAGAAATGGTATGGTAAGATAGGATATGATAGGATGGAAAATGATAAGTTGGAAAATGATAGGAGGATGAGACAAGGTGCCCCCAAGTGTAGGTTCCATAGAAGATCAACTTACACATGATGCCTTTTTGCCAGGTTTTCATCATGGTACTTATCTAAGGCACCTGTTTACCAGGTTTTCACCATTGGACGAAGGGACTTCTCTTTACTTTTTTCATTTTCTTTTCTTTTTTTGACTTTTGGATGGGATAGATGGATATGGATGGGTGGGACTCAATTGTCTAGTTCTATGAAAGTGATAGTCCTGTTAGATGGATGTCGTCACATGGAACATGCCAAGTGTCACTCATAGATGTTGGTAGGGTGATTGCGTGAAAGATGGAGTAGGTAGATAGCGGATTATGGGAGGTGCGATAATGGATTATGATGTGGATTATGGAGGACTTATGCGAAAGCATGGGCCATAGGAAGGTGATGGGGGAGATATTTAGGATAATGAGTGAATGATGGAGTGATGGAGGTATGGAAAGGAATCATGACCAACAGCTGCACACACCGTGTTAAACATGGAATCTTTTGATTGGATGGTGGTGTAGGAAGGAATGGTGATGTTTTCTTAGGAGATGGATGATTTAGGATTTTTGAAACCCACATGGACTTAGTATTTTTTTGATTTTTGCTTTTCATGTGGGATGTTTGAAATGTTTGAATGGAATGGCATTTTTGAATGGAGGGGGATGGTTGGGATTTTTGAGAGGTGGATGCCTCATTTGACTTGATTGATTTTTGTTTAGGGACCTATATCATTTTAGTTTTTGACTTTGCTTTTGGAGGTATGGGCTTGGATGGATTTTTGAATGTACCTTGCTTTGAATCTTTGTATTGATTTCCTAAGGCATTAGGACCCTTAGGATTTGTGGCTTTTTGAAAGGAGGCATCCAAATGTTTATTTTTGAATCCCATGTGGTGGATGAAATGAGTGGAAGCTCTGTGTTTATACAATGCGTGCATTTGTTGGTCATGATTAGGATATTTAGGGTATTTATGAATGATTGGGAGTAATGGAGGTAAAGTGGCTGGAGGGATATTTGGAGTTGGAAGGAGTGGAGGTAAAGTGGATGGTGGAAGGTGAATGGTCACATGCTTTTGACATTTGTAGGATGGTGGAGGTGGAATGGCAACATATGTTTTAGGAATATGATGGGGTTTATGATGGAAAGAAGTAGATTTAGGAAGTGTAGAGGAAGTACCAACATCGTTAGATTGTTGATCTTGGGGTGTGTATACAAGGCCAAATGAGCGAGGAGGGACCTTGACATGGATTGGCTCCAAAATGCCTTGTTCATGTAGGCCTAAACCTTTGCCTTGGTAGTTCATGTTTTGGAGCATGCGATTGACTATAGGACTAGGTGTAGTTTGGACACTAGACTTGAGTTGATTATTGGATGGAGAAGGTAAAGTGGATAATGGTTGTTGTTGTCCTAAGGAAGAACATTCATGGATGAAAGTGGATATGATGGTGGATTTGAAATGGGATCAATAGTGGATGTGGATGAAGGATCATTAGGATTGTGATTATGTTCATTGTGCTCACTAAGATCCAAGTTATTTGTTTGATCTTCTATGCTTATGTGTTCTTGGGAGGCAATTGTCTCATCATGACAATTGGATGGTTGCTCATTATGGATAGGGCTAGATGGCAGTTGACTAGGAGCAATTTGGATATCTTGCTCATGGATGGATATAGGATTATGGATAGGATCAAGGTGCTCATGGATAGCTTCTTCATAGGTATCATCTCGATCATAAAGAAGGTATATGTTATGGATAGATTGGATGGGGATGATTTGATCTTGATTAGATTTAGGGGCTATTGTTTCTTCATGCTTAGGATCATGCTCTTGACATAACTCTTGGTTTTCTTGAATGGAAGTGGAAGGATCTTTAATAAGCTTGATAGCTTGTAGATCACATGATGGGGTTAGAAGACTAGACAAAGTGTTTAAATACTCATGGGGAGGCTCAAGAATAGGTGTTTGATGACATGGCAATGTTTTATTCCTTGCTAGTAGCCAATGGATCACATCCTTTGCAAGGGTATGGGTGAATGGACAATATAGTGAATGGATGATAATAGTGAAAGTTGAAGTCTTAGGAATAGGATTTATTGGATGGATAATGGGATTAGGATTTGGGCTAGATGGAAAGCTAATGGAATTAGAGGGATTGGTTTTATCCAAGACAATCTTACCACAATCTTCTAGGTTCTTGACTAATCTTTGAAATCAGGCACAAGTAGATATGGTATGGCCACTATACCTATGGTATGCACAATATGCATCATCTTTATACCAACTAGGTTTAAACATAGATGGAGAATATGCTCTGAATGGGTATAGCTCAATCAAATTTGCTTGGACTAATTTCTCTAAAAGTATCTCCATGGAATCTTTTGATGAAGGATTAGTGGAACATGGGGATGAAGGTGATGAAGGCGATGAAGGGCTTGATAAAGGTGTTGGGATAGGACTAGTTGGCTCATGTGTTGACATATGATTGGATGGTGAAGGTGACTCAAAGGAGGCACTTGCTGGTTGGTTTCTCCCTTGTCAAAGGATTTTAGGTCTTGCATAAGATAACTTAAGTCTATCAATGATGTTTGTTGCAAAAGTGAACTTGGGCTTTCTTGGTTCATGTACATAGGGCCATTTGGACTTGAATGTTGTTCTTGTAAGGACATTTGATTTCCATGTGGATAGGTTTGGTGATGAGGTGGCATGATAGGATTTGTAGGCGAAAGGTTTTGTGAGATGGATTGTTGTGGACATTGGTTGATGTTGGAAGTTTGTTCAGAAAGTAATTGTGATAGGAAGGCAATGGAGTCAGGATCATTGGATGGTATGCTTATGGAAGCACTTGTGTTTGGGGTGTTGTTAGGAATAGCGAGGGTGATTTGTGGTATGGATGTGGCGGCATTAGTGTTTGGATTATGTGCTTGTGATTGAAAGTGGGATCGTTGATATTGGCCTAGGACTTGATGTTGTGGGAATTGTTGATGTTGTGGTGACACAGGGTCTTCTTCCTTTCTATATAACCACCTAAGTTGATCAAGCATTCTTTTGGTGCCATAAGGATCATTCTCATAGGTTTTGTTTAGAAATGCCATGTCCATGTTTACAAGTGGTAGATGTGGAGTGATTTGGATGAAGATTTGATGATTGGATGATGTGTAATGCTTAGGATGATGTTGATGTGAAGGGATATGAAAGGATGAAGTTGATTGAGAAGTGATTAGGATGAAATTGTCTCGCGACAAGGAGTTTGTTCTTGATAGCTTTGTGGCAATTTTATGGCAAGAAAAACAAGATAGAAAACACTCATGCACAAACCATTCACAAACATTTACTACCTAGGTTGGATGAGACAATATCTATTGGGTTCCCACTTGGTTTTACCTAGCCACGCCTACTTATGGTGTATAGCTCCAGAAACTTGGGGCACGGGCTCCCCCTTACAATGCACTCACTTCTCAGGCACACCAAGTCCCAGGTCCTCAAGATGCGTAGATCTTGAGGTACCTTGCTATCTCTGCCATAAGCCGTGAAAATGTGGGACGGCTATCAGAGTTTCCTCCTATACCAATAGATAGGGGTTTTTAGCTTCTACACAAAGGTTTCTAGTAATGGCTTCCGTTCAGGTGGCTATACATGCAGCAATTCACTCCATTAATGGAGGCTTCTGAGCCTACAGAGGTTACACTCAGTAGGGTTTAGGGGGAAACATTCGTCGGTGTAGCGTAACAACACCCATCGTTTGTGACTTTCGGCACAAACGCATTATTTATATAGAGGCTTGGAATGGCTTGGCTTTAGCCCATTTCTACTTGGGTCGTACCCCTTCTCACAATGGGAAGGCAGGCCCTCTAGAGTTGACAATGATTTCTCGAGCACCCCAGATCTATTGGTTAGGTAGGGGGAGAGGATACTTTCATTGCCAAATCGAGTAACAAACAATCTTAGCAAGCAAATGAAGAAAATGAAAAACAAGCACAAAGAAGGTAGATTGTTAATTTTAAGCACCAAATTGGTGTGCCTAATTTAGTAATAAATGATTGTTTTTTGACCACTCGAACCTACAGAAGATATGTTAGTAGTTTGTTTGCTCCATTCTTTGACAAGCGATTAGGACAAGCTGCACAGATGAATGCTAGCTGCCAAAGAGGATTAGTTCAAAAGATATGGTCTGATAAAAACCTGTAAATGGTGATCTGATACAACAAAATAAATTGTAAAATCAGAAAGTTCATGAAATTCTATGCAATTTTTTATAAAAAATTGCTGAAAAAGGATAAATTTTGCAAAAGATATGCTCAGTTGAAGTTTTAAAAGTAGCCGATGTTTGACTAAGAAATTACCTAATGAGATGAAGAAATTACCTAATCTAAGTGTCACAACTGTGAAGTTCATCAAATTACCTTTCCGACGAGTCCAAATTCGTGCAATTTTGCCTCCATATGTGAAAGTTATGAAAAAAAGAAAAAAATAGCCTCCTTTAGCATGTTTGAAGATGAAGGGTAGACTTGTTGACTGGTTTGACTTTTTTGATTTTTGATAGCTAAAACTGTGATCAAGATCATGAACCTCCAAAGATCTAAATTTTAAGCACCAATTGCCAAAATTGAAAATGCCAAGTAAATGTTGAAACATTTAATATTAAAATCCTAGCTAATTAAACCCTAACCCTAGGTGCTAAATGGTTCAAGCTAAAGTCGACTATACTAAATGTTACACTATAGTTATACTGTAAACTGCTTTATTGGAGGTTGATTGGAATATGCTTAGGGTTTTAAGCCGATGTCTAGTTGACTAAATAGAGGTTTCGACCTGTAGCGTTAAGAGGTTAGCCAATAGGTAGATTTTGACTTGCAATGTCAAAAGGCTTGGCCAATGTAGAGATAACAACCTGTACATGTTAAAAAGACCAACCAATATAAAATGACAGTGACCATGCAACATCGAAAGGCTCCCCCAATAAGAAGCTAGAGACCATGCATGATGACCAGACTGTCGGTATCAAACAAGTTGCAAACAAAAAAGTTGCAAACAAAGTGCAAGATACAAGTCGTCGGGAGGCATGGTCGATGGGATGTGTTGACAGTAGATGATAGGCAATAGGTCGGCAATTAAGATTTTCAATCGGTGGTAGACAATATGTAATGGCTGAGCAGTGATGGTGGTGGGATAGTTTTGAATAGTGATAGATCCACGAGTTTGAAGGCAAAGGTCGATGGGGACTTAGGCACAGGCAGGAATTAAAGCTTCGACGATTATGAAAGGGATTTCAAGATGCCGACAGAGGAGATTAACTATTTTTCTTATCCAATAAAGCCCCCAGATCTTTTGGCGGTCGACAGAGACTTTTAACACTGTTAATATTGAAAATGTCACCACACAAGCCCTGTATCATGTAAAAAGAAAATTAGTACCAATGGTAGTCTGTGTTGTACGGATTTGTACAGTACAGCTGCTAGGTTAAAACAATTTCAAATTTTTACAAGAAATTTTCCTGTGATAAAAGATATGCAAATTTATAGTCCAAGAGCTTGGAAGAGGCCTCTCGAACACAATGGCATAGTCAGTTTCTGCCCTGGAGGTCGTTTGTGATATCTGCTCTAAAAAACTTGACAATGAGGATTAGAAACAACACAAATTTTTTTACCATAAAACTTGCAAAAACATAAAATTGAATTAGGGGAAGTAGGTCCCACCGGTTGTGCCAGAATGTAATCAATAAAATTCAGATAAATGCAATATAAAACAATACAATGTAAATTACCTTTTACCCAAATTTTATCGAATACCTCAAATGATACGTGCAAGATTGATCGATGTAGATCGAATGTTGATTGCCCATAGATGTAGCATAACAGTGAGAAGATGATTCGACATAATAAGGATGCTCAAAACTCAAATGATGATCCCAAATGCTTGTGAGAAGCCATATTTATAGGCAAGGCTGACTAGGGTTTGTGGAGGGAAGAAGATTTGATAAGATTCGATAAGGATTGGATTTGATTTAATTTTTGCTTTATTAGACAAAAGAGGAAATAAAACAAGATGAGATAAGATTCAGAAAGATAGAAAGCGATTTGATTTTTT
The DNA here is from genome assembly GCA_027924645.1 of Cunninghamia lanceolata. Taxonomy (NCBI): domain Eukaryota; kingdom Viridiplantae; phylum Streptophyta; class Pinopsida; order Cupressales; family Cupressaceae; genus Cunninghamia; species Cunninghamia lanceolata. Next base: position 10,676,504 of record BSBN01000987.1, on the reverse strand, counting down.
ACTTTAAAGGAAATAAATCCTAAAAAGATGAGAGGAATAAATCAATAAATTATCTAATTAAATAAATTAATTAAATATGCATGAGTTGTATTTTTAGAAAGAAAGCAAGATGATTTTATTAGGATTTTATTAATTAAATAAATATTTAATTAATTTGGATTGTGATGGAAGATGATGTGGATAATTAAATAAATAAAATTTATTTAATTATAAAAGAAATAGATAAGTGACTAATTAAATAATTAAAAATAATTATTTAATTAGAGAAGATTAAGGGTCATGAATAATTAAATAAATAATTAAAATTTATTTAATTATAGAAGATAGGATGATGGGATTGAAAGGGAATAAAATAAAATAGTCAAATAAATAAAATTTATTTAACTAATTAGGTGATGACTTGGGTACCTACGGCAAGACATGCTAGTGACAAGGTGTTGGATAGTTTTAGGTGTCTACAGTTAGCATTAGTCCAAAGATTCCTAGCCATCGACTGGAAGTTATCACTTCTCATTTTAACCTCTTGGAGCACCAAAATGTCAGTTTTATTTTCAAAAATACAATTTTTGACCAGTAACTGTTTGTGGGGGTTATTTAACCCTTGAATGTTCCATGATAGAATTTTCATTTGATAAGACCCTTCTTGGAGCCCATCTCCAAGGTTTTCTGTCTTCCCATAACAATATCCTTATTGATCGCCTTCTGTCTTGTTTCTATATGGGACGGTCGACCCTATTTGGTGTCTACCCCCACATCCACAATCTTCTTACCTCAGCCTCTGCCCTTCTTTTTAACTGTATTCCAACCCTCTGAGCCTGCAATGCTAGAACTTGCTCTAGGAGTAAGGGTTGCAGTGTTGTTGATAGGGGATACAATCCCTGATCCTGTCTCTCCATCAGTAAAAGTATCAGTCCTAGTCTCCACCGGGCTAGAGACCACAGGGGGCAGCACAACTCCAGGAGAAGCTTGTTTTTTTGTGATATCTTCTTGAAGAATATCCCCATCTTCCAAGCCTGAAGGGAAGGAAGCCATGCTACTTATAATACCTGAAATAGGGGAAGTTCTCAGGCTAACAATTGGGGTCTAATCATTGATCTCCACATTAAGTGGTTGGGTATTATCTTCACTAACCATAGCATCCTTGTTCTTTTCTAGGGATTTTATTATGTTCGGCAGATCCTCTCTAAATGGATAGTCCTTTGCTCCTTCAGCTATCTAAGCCTCCTTAGCATGCAAAGACTTAACTTTGCACTGTGGGGCTAGGTGGGCCTTTTTATTGCAAACTTCACAGAAGGTTGTAGAGTTTTCATACAATATTGGTTGGACCCATTGTCCATATTTAGATTTAAGAGTAATGTTATTAGGGAGGATCTTGTTAATATCAATGCTAACACATATTCTAGCAAATACTAACCTTGATTTGTTTCTGGTTGTGTCGTCGAGAGTTATGAAGTGTCCAAGTGAGTTGGCAATCCATATGAAGATTTCTTCATCTTAGAACTCCAGGGGAAGGCTCGGGAGTTAGATCCAGACTGACGCCATTTTATTCAAATCAGCAACACTATCGAATCCTAGTTTCCATTTGCAAAGAGATAAGTTATGCTTTCGAAACATCTAGGGACCACCTACAAGCACAGAGGTGAGGTCATCCCTTGCTATGAATTTAAAGAGGAACATCTCGCTATTCATTGCGTTAACAGACACACTACCTCTAACCCTCCATTTAGTAGTCACCCATTTTCTGACTACGTCAATATTGGGTCTAAAGGAATTTTTTTTCCAACCAGAGCATTCTCCATGGAGGAGACAATCTGATCCATCACACCATTAGGAAGTTCCAACTCATAATCATTCTCTAGCTCACGAAAAGTTGGGGAGATCCTAGAATCCACCGTTTTCTCCCCAAAAAGGGCCTTTTTCCAGGCATTGGACCCCAACACCTTGTTTTGTAGCGTGTGAGCAGAGGAATCTCCATCCCCATCACAGAACAAGTGATCCGCAGGGTCCTCATTTCCATTCGATCCACTTGGGATAGACCCAATCCCCAAAGCATCCCCCGAGGGACCCTGCAACGGAGGGTTCGAGGGATCATCCCGAGGGTCTCCAACAGCCATCAAATTCAAATTCAAATTCAAGCAGCAAGCGGGAAGAAGCAGGGCGGGAAGTTGCAGAGCTACTTAGAGAAAATTTACAAACACTTGTCCTAAAATTTTAGCCTAATGAATGTTTTAGAGTCTGGACAAGATGTAAAAGTATCAGTCCTAGTCTCCATTGGGCTAGAGACCACAGGGGGTAGCACAACTCTAGGAGAAGCTTGTTTTTTTGCAATATCTTCTTGAAGAATCTCCCCATCTTCCAAGCCTGAAGGGAAGGAAGCCATGCTACTTATAATACTCGAAATAGGGGAAGTTCTCAGGCTAACAATGGGGGTCTGATCATTGATCTCCACATTAAGTGGTTGGGTACTATCTTCACTAACCATAGCAGCCTTGTTCTTTTCTGGGGATTTTATTATGTTCAGCAGATCCTCTTTGAATGGATAGTCCTCTGCGCCTTTAGCTATCTAAGCCTCCTTAGCATGCAAAGACTTAACTTTTCACTGTGGGGCTAGGTGGCCCTTTTTATTGCAAACTTCATAAAAGGTTGTAGAGTTTTCACACAATATTGGTTGGACCCATTGTCCATATTTAGATTTAAGAGTAATGTTATTAGGGAGGATCTTGTTAATATCAATGCTAACACATATTCTAGCAAATACTAACCTTGATTTGTTTCTGGTTGTGTCGTCGAGAGTTATGAAGTGTCTAAGCAAGTTGGCAATCCATATGAAGATTTTTTTGTTTCATAACTCCAGGGGAAGGCCCAAGAGTTGGATCCAGACTGGTTCCGTTTTATTCAAATTAACAGCACTATCGAATCTTGGTTTCCATTTGCAAAGAGATAAGCTATGCTTTCCAAACATCCAGGGACCACCTATAAGCACAGAGGTGAGGTCCTCCCTTGTTGTGAATTTAAAGAGGAACATCCTGCTATTAATTCCATTAATAGACACACTGCCTTTAACCCTCCATTTAGTAGTCACCCATTTTCTGACTACATCAATATTGGGTCTAAAGGAAAAAAAATTCCCAACCAGAGCATTCTCCATAGAGGAGACAATCTGATCCGTCACATCGTCAGGAAGTTGTAGCTCGGAACCATCTGCCAGCTCATGAAAAGTTGGGGAGACCCCAGAATCCACTGTTTTCTCTCCAAACAGGGCCTTTTTCCAGGCATTGGACCCCAATACCTTGTTTTGCAGCATGTGAGTAGAGGAATCTCCGTCCCCATCACAGAACACATGACCCGCAGTGTTCTCATTTCTGTCCGATCCACTTGGGATAGACCCAATCCCCAAAGCATCCCCCGAGGGACCCTGGAACGGAGGGTCCGGGGGATCGCCTAGGTCTCCGACAGCCATCAAATTCAAATTCAAGTAGCAAGCAAGAAGAAGCAGGGCAAGAAGTTGCAGAGCTATGTAGAGAAAATTTACAAACACTTGTCCTAAAATTTTAGCCTAATCAATGTTTTAGAGTCTGATCGGGAGGACACTGGACAAGATGTTGATATGAAGGGTACCAAAACAACACCTACGAAAGAACAGGAGGGCGCGAGCCACTTTGCCTCTATGAATAACTCATACTATGACATTAATGAGGAAGGAACTGAGGTGTAGGAAACCCCTGAGATGGAAGTGATGAGTGTTATAAGGGACGTGGACAACAAGAAGCTGGAAGCTGAGCTCGCTGTTATGAAGGCTCGCCTATCTGCGATGGAGATCAAGGTTAAGAATCTGGTAAAAATGGTGCTAAAGACTTCCCTCAAGGCTGCTGAAATCTTTTCTGTCATGCAGGTGGATCGTAAAAAGACTGTGGATTCTCTCCTGAAAGATTAGGAAAATTTAATCAATGTTATATCTGATGTTTGAAAATCTCTTTTTAGTTAGGAGTTTTTTGCTTTATGTTGTTTACAAAAAACTTTTTAAGACTCATTAAATGTTTTGTTTAATATTTTGGTTGAACTGTTAGTCGGTTGTTGGTGGCCCTGGGCCTACTCTATTGTCATTTGACTTTGTTATTGGGTTTTGCTCTTGTGCTAACAAATTATCTTAATCAAAAACATGCAGTACACATAAGTCACACACAAACATTCATAAGTTACACATAAACATATTAGAACCCTTATATCTCCTTTATATATATATATATCTATTCAATGGGTAATTGTACATTCATACTGGCAGGTCTTAGTCTCTACCCTTTTACATACTCATATATTTCCTTACTCTCTTATTACATTCTTACACTTTCTCTTTTCTCTTACACTTACATGTACATCCTATATGGACTATCTATATATCATATAGAGGTCTGTCTTTCCCAAAATACCTCTTTGTATGTTGGCTCTGTCATCCACATACCACTTGCGGTAACCTACGATAAGATCTACTACTTACCCTATCTTTTGCCAAAAAATGCTATAATAATAGGAAGAGACATATTCATGGGAATGTTCTACAAAAGAAACATGCATAGGCTAATCATCAATGCATGGAAGTTGGATTTCGATAAGGTTGTTGTAAGGACCCAAATCCTTATTAACAAAATAATACTAACTCTAAATTTGAAAAATATTGAGGACAATTTTTTTTTGATCAATAGACGCAGAAGATGCAAATTCATAAAATTTTACTCAAGAAGTGTTCAATAAATGTTGTAGAGGTTAGACGAACTAGAGCTTAGTTTTCTAGAATCATCAAGGCTCGAAAAGATCACCAATTTTAATCTAGTGAAGAGAGAAAGTACATTACACAAGATAACATATAAGAACAACTGATCACACATAACTTAAGTTCTTCATTACATCCTGCATTCATTTTTGACAACTTGCTTTTCCTCCAGTGACTTGTATTCTTATCGTCTGCACAAAACTAACTAGACATTCTTATGTTAACTTGGTTCATAATCACTATACAAAAAAGTTAAGGTCACAATATTTATAGAAGCTAAGAATGAAATGCTTCACCATTCCTTTGAACCTAAGTATTGGAGACTTATTGTTATCGGATTGCTCTACTATGTTTTTGAGATTACGATGTTAATTATAAAAGAACACCCTATATCTAAGGGACCTGAGTACTGGGGGCATCCTTCGCCTTCTAGACTGCCTACATACCTTGTATCCATGGGATCAAGGTCTCCTCTGGATGCGACTGACACTGAGATTTGTGAATATGTAGTTCTGTCTTGCACTATGTTTGATGCAACTGTGAGTGGGTATGCAACCCTTTCTAGGGTGATTCCCCACCCCAGAAAGTTCTTCATTGACTGCCACCCACTCAGGTGAAACAGGGATGGAATGAAGTCCACTATCACAAACACCTAGAAGGGGTGTTTGTCGTTCAAGCCTAGTGTTGAGGAATCCCTATTAGGTGTCCACTCAAGGAATTAAATTTACTTCCACAATTCAACTTGGGTATTCTGGTGACTAAGTCCATTCAAGATTCCCTAGTGCTTTCTGATCACCAAGATCCGTAAAGGGGAGGTGAGAGCATACGACAACTAGGTTTTCTTGTTTGGATTGGTTTTGTTGGCTAACACCATGCAAGTTTGTTCTAGAGATAGGTTTCCCACAACTTTAAATCATGCAACAAGATATATAACTTACCCAAGACATTAACATGTCATCACAATAGGCAATTTACCATGAACAAACTAGATTATACCAAAACATCTTCTAGATTTCTTCAAGGAGAATTTATAAGCCATAATAGATTTATCATAATTCAATATACACAAGTAAGAGGTACGAAATATTTATTGAATTACACAGGGACCATTACTATTAGAAAGAACCTTCTTGTACTAATATAAAAGAGAGTCACTATAACATTTTGGCACGATAAGAGCACTTATTCAAAGAAGACATAAAATACAATAGCAACCTTACGTAGAGAAATGTAACAACTCTATCTACTTAACACCAGTACACATAACAATGGAATGATAACTTAAGATAAAAGACACAATATAGCTCTTTCCTACCTAATCATCATTATATAGATAAATTAGTATCAAGAAGATGAAAAATGGAAATGGTTCTATTCAATTTACGAAGAATATGAAATAAGGATTATCTCTACACTCAAAGTTACAAAATTGATATCACAAAAGATAAGATATTACATGCTCAAAATCTAATAAATCAAAGAACTATAAGGTTAATTGCTACAAAAGTTAATGGAATCAAGATCTTACCATATTCAAGTACTTAGTTGTTCTGGCCTAGATCCCTCAATACTCTACAACCTACACTCCATTGGTTATTTGTACGTATTCAAATGCAATATGCTTAGAGACAAATTCTCCTGTGACATTAGTACACAAATCGAGGAAGACTAACTTAAGTCACACAACACCATATGGTTCACTCTTTCCAATCATCATGAATAGTCCAAGTATAGAAGAACCTTTCATTCATTATACCAAGCACATAAATCATATAAATTTTCCTATTATAAACAATCCTATATCAACCAAACTGATAAAAGGATACCACAAGCCATGATTCCATAACTTCTATTCAATAACATGAAAACTTTTGTCAAGGTTCTCGTTAACATTTGTTGTTGTTGTGGGTGTGTACTAGGGAGGTCTAAAGGAAAATACCATCAAAAGAAAAAAATAAACAATAAAGCAATACAACGATATAAATTTAAATGTCCACTACGAATTTTCAAATATACATATCCAAAAGAAAATAATTCATTTGTACTAAGATATATCTTAAAACACAAATACAAGTCTTAAATAAATACAAGTCTTAACTCATATTACTAAATTTAAATATCTATCATCCCATGTTTGAAATTTTGTAATTTTGACTTTAAATATCTCTCATTCCTTGCAGGCTCATTTATTATGACACTTTGATCAATAAACAAGGCAGAATTTTTGGTTAATTCCTATGGAGCTTTGTATTAACATTCAAGGTGAATCTTAATTTCTGCAAATCACAAATCTTTGGTGCATGCCACAAATATTTATGTTATGTGCAATAAGCGTGGATGATTGTGTAGGGAATGGTGAATCATTATTTTCCTTTACTTAGGTTACAAGCTAGTACCTTTGAAAAAATGATTTCACATTGTTTGTTCCAATTTACTTTCAATTTTAATATGCCCATGTTAGACCCATTTTTCAATCACATGAAACTATAATTATGGGTGAAGGTAATATGTTCCCATTATACATTTCTTTGGACAAGGTGAAAAGCTACCAGGTAAAATATTAAAGGTTGCTAAAAAGAGTATATTGTCATGATATGTCATGATATCTAATTTAACAGATTTTTAATTTCCAGCAGATATGAAACGAAGTCTTCTTCAGAAAAATGAAGTAGCTCTTAGAGGGAAAGCCATAGAATAAACAAGAGATGCCTTGCGTCAGATTCTGCCAGTATTGTGGTCATTTAGAGTTATGGAGTTGAAGTATGATACATGAAATGAATAAATTGAATTAGATGATTCATCAAAGTCAAAATGTAGGGCATAATGCAAATGATAATATACATTTCCAAGTAGCAAATTTGCTAACTTTGAAGCCAAATTGTGATGTCACCTATTTGAAATAGTTATGTTGACATTTTTGTTATATTTTGCAAACTAGGTAAAGTAGCACATTGTAGAATGAGGTACCAGTTAAATTTGTGGTGGTTGTATGGATGTGTTTTCTTGGTCCCTGTAGATAACATATGAATATAGGCTTATGAGTATCAATAGCGATGCTACTTTTTATTTGGATCCTAAAATGCTGTGGAAGAATGGAAAAAGAATTATTTATCTACCACCATAGTGAAAATTGCATTTGGTTTGTTAAACATGCCCCAAGGAACAACTATTAGAGTTGTAAAGAACCTTCGAGTACATGCTGATTGCCACACTGCAACAAAACTTATCTCCAAGATTGTTGCAAGAGATATTGTTGTGAGAGATGTGAATCGTTTCCATTATTTTAAACAGGGACAATTTTCTTGTGGGGATTATTGGTGATGCTAGATGAAACAATCTGAGAAATCGGCTTGCATTATACTAATGTGCACTGTATTAGATCTCCAGTAATAATGAAGAGACATTAATCAAAGCATAAGGGAAGGGCAATTTTTGTCAGACGTGGCAGTTGCAAGTACCCTGGTAGACGTGCATGCAACACGTGGAACCATAGACAAGCCACATGGATCATTTCACAAAAAGCCTAAAGAAATATGGTCTCATAACATGCCACGATCGCAGAATATGTTTAAAATGGATTTGTTGAAAATCCCTTTGAAACTTTTAAGCAAAATGCAACTGGATATGTATATACAAAGAGAGAGATGTGGAAGCATAGACAAAGCACGTGAACTGTTTGATGAAATCCTTGAAAGAAGTGTGGTCTCATGAAATTTTCTCCTCTATGAAGTTCTGTCCTTAACCCATACGATCCCCCCTTCTATAAATTTGTTTGTGGGTTCCCTTTGGCGGTGGATTTGCACAACCAAATCTGATTTGATCTTCTTTGAATTCTGCCACGTTCCTTTCCTTCTTTTCCTCACACAACCACGTTTAAACAATAATAATATAATACCATTTTAAATAGGATTTTATTAAGCTATAGATAACCTTGAATTTTGAATATAATAACATCAATATTATTTAAAATAATAATAATATTATTAATGATTTAACTATTATTAATAATTATAATTATTATTTTAAAAAAATTAGTGACAATTATTAATATTATAGTAAATGATAAATAATAATATAAAATTAAAAATAAAACATTATTATTTGAAAAGTTATTTGTATAAAGTTTATTTAAATAATTAAATAATTAAATAAGGAGACTATAGACGACTTATCAGTTGTCAAGTCAGACTAATTATTACTAATCGTTAGAATATATTTATTTTAAAATTGAAACAAATAGGGTCGTGATAGTTGTCTTTCCCAATTGTTTAGTAAACAAGGATATTGTGATTTAGGTAGTAAAGTTGTATGAAGGCAAGTAGGGGTAGATGAAGGATAGATTAGGAAATGTATTTTTCATTCTAAATATGCAATTGATTCAAAAGAAATTTGGGCTCAAGGAGGATGCCAGTGTAGTGTTTAATATGAGACTTTGGCTACATTATATAGGAAATATTATCATCGATAGAGGTTTGTGAAGTTGCCTAAGTTCAAGCTTAGGAAGAAGGGTGCACAAATAATTCCCATCCCTAATAAGGAGGTAGAGCCTATACAGGCTACTCAATTTTATGATTACATTTAGGAGGTACATGATGGGGAGGCCTATGGGCTTAGAAAACCTATCTTGACACAACACTTCAAGACCTAAATCATACCCAAGTCTCCCTACTAATTCAAGTGCTTAAAGACATTTTCTACCCAAAGTGCCTAATCCAACCTACACAATCTATTACAGAGGTGAAAGACCTATTTGCCTATTATTTTCAGTACAGACAATGCTTTCTTGGTGTGAGGTATTCTTCTTTGTCCTCACTGCTTCCAAGATTCCCAATCTCCAAGGCTTCTAGCCTTCTTGAGCTCGTTATCAGCCCTCCTCTCTGGGTCCAGGGTTCTAATTGCTTGGTGTTCAACTCTCTCTACTCTATTTTTCACCCCTATCTTCTTAGACTGTAACTTGCATACCTAGCCGGGCTATAGCACAGCTCACCTAGGACAAGTTCACATGGCCTCTCATTGACAATCCAATCACTAACACAAATAGAAACAAAAGAAACAAGGTCTCTGCTTGATGGCCCTCCATGACTGTACAAGGAGAATGCAGGGGCATCAAGACAGAGACATCTTGTACAAACAGAAACAAAAGAACATAAATTAAACTGTCTACTCTACTGCAAACTAGATTATACAAGTACTCTACAGACAATATACAAATGGATTCAAATTGTTAATGTTTCTATTATTAGAAGTTTCTCTATTACATTCACTGTATGTTCTTCAATCTTTGTCAAACATTCCAACCCATTTACAAAGCCAAGAACAGTTCTTATACCATTCGTCATGTCTCTTATCAGACGGTTAGGGTTTCCTGTCTATTTGGTTCTCATCGGCGAAACAGATTCTTCGTCTCACCGATCATCTTTCCCCAGTCGACGTGCTTCTGTCGATACATTCATTCGTAGCATACAATGTCAAAATATGTTTCCACTTTCTTATCGGCAAGATGATCTCTATCATTTCACCGATCGAACTATGCTTTTACTTTCCTATCGGCAAGATAATCTCTATCGGCCACTCCAAACAGTCTTCCACCGATATGGAACCTCACACCGATGCCTTTTTCATTGCCCAGACTTCCACTATCGGCATAGCTTTTCCCTTAATCTCCGATAATGCATATCACCCCGAAATAATAGTCTGCGGTTTTGGACTTCGCCTATCGGTGAGATAACATCTATCGGTCTGTCCAGAATCTCTCCCACCGATATGTCATCTCTCCCCGATGACCTTTGATTCTCTTCTGTCGGCTAGACCCTCTCCATCACTAAGACTTCGGCCTCATCTGCCGATGACTCCCTTTAAGCCGATGAACACTGATCCATCGGCCAGACCTCCCACCGTCGGTCTAACTTTCATATCTCCTCCTGTTGTCCATTGTTACTCCGATTGGCAACACAACTCCTGTCGGTCTAACTCACTCCTACTCTGTCGATATCAACCTCACACCGATGGATCTCCACTTTGAATATGCGTACATTGTTTGACATGGACATGTTATCGGTGGGGCCTGCAATGTCTTCACTCAACGGTTCAACACTAATGCTCATACATCGGTCCCGTTTATTCAAGGGTCTCGCTCCTTCCCTATATTTGAAAATTTCCAAACATCACACCAAAATGAAAACATATATACATGGGCTCCAAGCCCTTGGTGCTCCTGCACCAGTACACTAAGGAATGTGTCAAATCTTGGGCATTGATCTAGGCAAAAGATGAATTTAGGGATGCTATCCTTTTATGAGGATAATTAAAATATGTATGTCAACACATTATTTGACTATGGGACATTCCTAGCCAATCATTTACTAAATGATTTGGAAAACTTCAAAACCTCCATTGCTCCTATTTGTGACAAAAGTTTCAAGAGATACTCACTATTGGGGAGTTGGACAACAAGTTGGCTATTAAGTTCAAATTCTTAGATAATTATAGACGGGGACTAAAGCCAATTCATCTTTGGACTATGCATATGGACATGAATCATCCCAATGCCACCTTCTACAAATTGGTTTCTTTTTGCAAAGAACATAGTTATTAGGGTTATGGATCCATAGTCTCTTCATATGTTTTGTCTCATGCCTCATGAAGTACTAGATATGATTAATTACTTAGAAGAATTGATGCAATTAAATTCTATATATTTGGAACACTTAAAGAAATATAAGAATATTAGATTCATGCTACCAAGTATTCAATTTGAAGACTTCTAAATATACAATAAGGTCCTCAAATCTATAGTAAGGAAGGATTTGACAAAGTGGATGAGATCCTCTAGTTTGTATACATAGATACTGCACATCATATGGACTATGACTTGAGGAATTTGTTGATAAAATAAGAATAATCAAGGGAAAAAGTGGCTTCTAGCTTTCCTTCCATGAGCGTGAGGATATGATCAAGAAGTATCAAAATGACATGAAGAGGATTGTGATTGAGAAAAGATGGATGCATATTAAATTTGCAAAAAATAAAAGGAAGTAATTGGATTCTAGCTATAAGAGTACCTTCCATGATATTAAGGATCCTCTTGAGAGGATGAAGAAGACATTAGAAAAGGTGGTTCCTTCTAAATTTCTAAAGATACTTTAACACCATTGGTCAAGCCTTAAGGAAAATAAGTTGGGCCTAACACTCTACTAGGGACTATTGTTGTTGATGTATAAACTACATCTATGGTGTCACTACTATAAATTTGATATGAGGATCAAGAAGGGATAAATTCCCCCATGGTGGTTGATTAAACATGTTATAGGGCCATCTCACCACATGTATCTATAATGGGTTTACAAAGGGAACAACATGTGGTAGTAGAGTTCAAGCCTAAGGTGAAGTTCTCCCTTTGGTGGAGTATGAAATCATAGAGTGCACAAAAGAGATTGCTTCCTTGGAAAACATAGAAAATAAATAGATTCAATCCTATGAGGGGGATGATAGTAAAAGTTATAGTCCTCTAACTCCAACTCTAATGCAAGAGTGGAGTATGAAATCATACAGTGCACAAAAGAGATTGCTTCCTTGGAAAACATAGAAACTAAATAGATTCAATCCTATGAGGGGGATGATAGTAAAAGTTATAGTCCTCTAACTCCAACTCTAATGCAAGAGTGGAGTATGAAATCATAGAGTGCACAAAAGAGATTGCTTCCTTGGAAAACATAGAAACTAAATAGATTCAATCCTATGAGGGGGATGATAGTAAAAGTTATAGTCCTCTAACTCCAACTCTAATGCAAGAGATTTTTCAAACTGCAAATATGAAATATGTGAGGTAGAAGGCTTGCGAGAAATTTCTTGTTGTTGATGATTTTATTAAGACCAAATAATTTTAGGCCTTTGATCTATCTATTAGAGTTAGTGAGAAGAGGATTATAGAGGAAAATAAGTATTTGAATGAGCTTTTGGGGAAGAGGAGAAAGACATATCAAAGAGTTTAAATCACCCCAAAGTTTTATTTTAATATAGAAAATATTACTCCAGAGTAAGGAAGGAATATGACTAGAAAGAGTTGTTGTCCCTTGCTATCAAGATGGAGTATATCTAATCTTATGGTAATGGATACCATCAAAAGAAGGAATAGAGAATTATTTTCTAGTTAAGAAGAAGCACACATGTTCACAGAGGGTTTCGACTTTGACCACCAAAGTGAAGCATTGGAAATATGGGCACTTTCCCTTGTATACAATAAATGATATGTTGAGTGTTTACCTTTAGATATGTAGGGAAAGCTAAATGTAAAGAGAGTTGGAGAGGTGTCTTCTCTAGAAATTGCTTCTTTAGTAGTAAAGCACACGATCCAATTCAGTGAGGTCATTGCTAGAAGGTTATACAAAGAACATGAGGAGGCCAAATATGAGATAGTAAAGTTAAAAAAAGCCATAGCTAATAAATGATCAATGACTATAGGATAAAAGAGTAGATATTGGTCTTGATAGAAAATCATTGCCTCCCACTCCTAGAACACCACAATGTAACAATGTCATATAGAAAGAGATAAATAGATTGAAGGGCCTATTATAGAAGACACAAAGTAATGAGTAGGAATTGAATGAAAATGCCAAATAAAACATTGATAATATGGTAAAAGGAATATTCACAGCTAGGATTCAAAACCTAATAAGGATGTCTAATGAGTTATGGAAGAGTTATAAAAATTTGGTCAAAGCCTCAAATAAAAAGGAAAGTTTTTATCTCGAGCTAACTAAAATCAATGTCAAGTAGATGCATTGGGTGTTTCCCATGAGGGATAAACATAAAAATGTAAAATATTCCAATGACAAACCTCAAACAATAAATGATATTTATGAGGTGACTAAGTTACGTCATGAAACTATAGCTTTCATCGAGAAACTAAGCATAAATTTGAGGGAAAATTTGTAGGACTTCCATAATTTAGTGGACTCAAGTATTCTATATATTTTACATTCCAGTGGAGTAAAGATAATAATAGTCTTCTAGAAGGAGGACTTCAATAACCTAGTCCTGTGTTTACATATATACACTCCTCACTAATGATGAAGTTGATCCAATAATGTTAAGCCATCAAGTGGACAAGGTTATTACAAGACTAGCATGGAAAATGTCATTAAATACAAAAAAGTTATGTTGGATTCCAGGTACAAGACTAGCATGGACAAGGTAGAAACTATCATTAATGTTGACTTGCCAACATTAATGAAGAGTGGGAGGAGTGAGTCAATAAGTATAAAGATAGATATTAATAACATGGACAATTATTTATTAAATTTAGTATTTTGGTTTTTGCTCAAGATGAGACTTGTACTCAGTCAAGGAGCTCCCATCATTTTGTTTGTCTTTTCATTTCAAGTACACTATAAAGTTAGGGCAATACTTGATCATCTAAATAGGGAAATAAATTTGAATAAACAATACTTGCTAGTCGCAGTTGATGGTTTAGAGATGTAGAACATTTTTAGTTCAAAATTCATCATATACCAACAAAGTATAAATTGAGAGGCAATGTATAGTATGATGGCAAGACAACACATTTCAGGTTTTAGAGAATCACATGGGCTTTATCGTATAACGTCACACAAGGTGATAAGGAGAGGCAATATTTTAGCTATAAAAAGAGTAAAGGGATCTTCATTTACACAATACATCTTCACATGATGAATAGATCTCTCAGAATTAATGTTCTCATTCCATGTGAGAAAAGAGGAGATATGGAGGAGTATTGTGAATTTGTAGTCTTTTTAGTTTTAACCTTGGGCCAGGGAATAACAAGGGGTATGTTCAAACTTTCTATACAAGCTCTTCCATTATTTCAATGAAAGATATTTCTGGAATAACCAATGTAAAAAAATTGGTAGGTGATAGTGCCTTGGCCCTGTGCTAAGGTTGTGTCTACTAAAGATGATGCAATTTTGATAGATGTTGATGCCATTCTAAAGGGAAAGCAAGAATATCTAAGGAGGTGTTCTTCATAGAGAAACCAAACTTGTGATTGAAGAAAATTACTTCATCTTGGGAAGTTACTTCTACTATTAGGGCAATATGGTAGTACTTTCCTTCTTTCATCTCTACTACATTCCAGATCAAAAGGCTTGCTATCTTCAATAATTAATCTGCCTTTTGTGGATCATTTACAATATCAAATGCTCTCCCACATTTTAAATTTCTTTTGAATATTTGGAAGTATTTGTAAATATAACCATTTTTTCATGTGATTGTAACCTTAAATGACAAGTTTTAATCATCCTTTGAGGTGAGCATTGTCTCTTAACTATATTAACAATTATTTTCTTTTTAAAAGGGGATTAAAAAACTTTGTAAATCTATTTTGTGTTAAGAATCCATTATAACACTCTAGGTGAGTAGAAACTTGAGCTACTTTTATGTGTATAATTATAAATACATGTGTTTATCTTACCCAGTGAATCAACATACATGTCTTCATTCCTTTTCTGTAAATTGTCTCCATCATCTTATTAATTGTTTCAATAAATTCTATAATTTCTAGGCACACACTTTTTGTATTTATATTGTGATCTAATTAATATACAATCAAGGGTTGTATATAAATACTTTTTACACAATATGTGGAATAGTTAACATGTATGAAGGATAGCTAAGTATGATTTGCATTTTAGTGAATGAAGATGTATTTGATGACTTAACCTTTGCAAGACAAATCCATAGAATGTTAGGTCTTTTTGAAACTACAAATAACATATGTTATTTTTGGTATGTCATAGATGACTATGTTGCAAAAAGAAATGAGGAACCAATTTGTAAATTGAGTAATCACACATTCACTTTACATACCAAATTATGACAAACTTTATTAAAGTGTAATTTATCTTTATTTATTCATTTAAAATATGCTTATAGGTACAAGGAACATTCTTGTTATAGTTTTAAATTTTTTTGTACTCATCCAACTATGCTATCATTTCTACAAATTAGAGATCTCTTAACATTCCAATTTTTAAACTAACACAAAGTGGTTTAGTGATAAGAAAAATGGGGTCTATCATTGGGATCAAAAGGTATAGTTTAGAGTTGATTTAGTTTCAAAATAATTGATCAAAATTACTTAAATCTTCTAACTATGCCAATCTTTAAGATTTTTCCAGATGAACTCATAACAACTATTTAACCATTTTATATTTATTTGAAATATATCCATGTTATTCATCTAATACAATCTTCACAGAACCACCCTCCTAATCCCAACAAAGATCAAAGAGTAGGAGAGAAGAGCCTGCCCTCATCATTTGGCATGTTCACCTAACCTTTCTAATCATATAAATTTACTTTGCTAGAAGATATTGACAATAAGCCCTTGAAGATTTAGGTAAAATTATTCAATGAGCTTCTTAGACAATGTTGGTTACTAACAAAAAGATTGAAAAAGTGAAAATTGCAACTTGTTACCTCTTTATCATCTAACTAACAACTCCCTCGAATAGGGAGAACATAGCCAATAGTAGTCCTTCTGCTATCCAAGTCAGTTGCCTAATCTATATTGACAAAGCATTATATGTCCAATACCCTTCCTGAATCACCTATACCCCAATAGAAAATGGATGAATCTATGGTTCCATATAGATACCTAAGCACCTTCTTAACCCAAGTCCAATGTCGCTTGCATGGGTTCAACATAAACCTACTCAATACTCCCATTACTTGAGAAATGTCTAGTCTTACGTAGATGATTAAATACATAAGGCTCCATACAATACTAGCATATGGAACTTTACACATATCCTCAAGTTTATCATCTATTTTATGACATTATTCCATGGACAATATTGTCCCAACTAGAAAATGAGCATTCACTAGTTTATTGTCATTCAATTAAAACCTTTGTAAAATAGTTTCAGCATATTTTCTTTGGTTTAACCAAAGTTTCTCATTACACACTCTCTTTTAATCTCCATATCTAGGATGAACTTTGGAACTCTTAATTCTTTCATATCAAATTGCATAGAGAGTAGAGTTTTTAGTTCTTTTATCATATCCTTATTGATCCTAGTTATTAATATAGCATCAACATATAAATAAATGATAACAAAGTGATCATCAACCTAATTATCTAGTAAACATGTAACAATCAAGTTTGCTAAGAAGAAACCCAAGTTTCAACACATAACAGTGAATTTCTAGTACCATATTATAGGAGATTGTTTTAGACCATACATGGACCTTTTTAACTTACTAGATTTTCCCTTCCATTTACAATAAAGTTCTCAAGACAAGGCATATAAATATCTTCCCCTAGATACCCATGCAAAAAAAGTTGTCTTTACATCCATTTTCTCTAGCTCTAAATACAAAGTAGCAACAATAGAAAGTAGGAATCTTTAAATTAATTTAAGTTTACCTAAAGGAAAGAAAATTTTACCAACTTGTTTATTTCCTCAACTGGGAAATGCCCCCTAGCCACCAATCATGTTTTGTGCATGTCCAACTTACCATCTACACACTATATTCATTTTTACTAACCACTTGCATCCAATGGACTTTCTTTCTTTAGGAAAATTGACTAGATCCCAAGTCTTACATTTTTGTAAGGCCACCCTTTCCTCTTTCATGGACTCTTTCATTTGAAAACTTGTGCTCTTGTTATAAGAGCTTCCTTCAATTTATTAGATTCATCATTAATACAAGGACAATCAAATATAAAATGAAAGTTATACCTTTTGGCCATCCTTTTTTCTTTTGTGGATCTTCTCAAGGGTGAAGTTTGAAACCCCTCTTTTTCTTCCTCCTTTGTATCATAACTTTTTTCCTATTCATAGTTAGATGCATTTTCTCTTGCTAAGCCTCAAATTTCACTTTGATGTTTTTGTTCTTTTGACTATTCTACACTAAGAAAAATACTTCCTTCCCTAAAAGTGACATTTCAAGAATACGTTGTTTTTTGTTAATGGATTCCAAAGATTATAACTTTTAAAATTTTCACCATAACCAATGAAAATACATTTTTCTACTTTTAAATCTAACTTAGATTGTTTTTCTTTAAGCACATGAACAAAATGTCATAACCAAAATCTCTAAGATGTGCAAGAGTAGAATTTTTACATGTTAAAACTTCTTGTGAGATCTTATCAACAAGAGCATAAGTGGGAGACCAATTTATTAGATAAAAATCAATTCTAACAACCTCAACCTAACAATTTTGTTCTAAGTTAACACCACTAAGCATGCTTCTAGCTCTTTCCATTACTATCTTGATCATTCTCTTGGTAAACCCATTTTATTGTGGTGTATATGGAGTTGTTTTCTATTTAATTAAGCTATTTTTTTGCAAATTTCCTCAAATTCCTTATTACAAAATTCGCATTGTCAATCTTCAAAACTTTTATCTTCCTATCCTTATGATTTTCAACAAGTTATTTAAATTGTTTAAACCTATTAAAAAACTCTAGATTCATGCTTTAGGAAATAAATCCAAGTTATTTTAGAGAAATCATCTATAAATAAAACATGACAGAGATATTTTAGAAGAGATGGTAAACCAACCGGACCAAAAACATCACTATGTGTCAATTTTAAAATCTTAGTTGCTCTAGTGCTATAAGAAGACAATTTATACTTGTTGGGTTTTTTGAACACACAATGCCCACGCAAATCCAAGTTAAGAGAATAATTAGCAAGACCCTCAATCATATATTTTTTTTTTCAAAATTTTAGACCCTTCTCTCCTATATGACACATTATTTGATGCCACAACATTGAATTCTTTGTAGGTTTAATGATATTTGCAGAAGCCATGGTAGAGTTACGTAAAGTACTAGCATTCATCTTAAACATTGTTCCTACCTAAATAACCAATTCCAAAATGAAATTCCCCCTTATCATTTTACAACCACTTTTGTTAAAAGTAATATCCACACTAGTATCATTCATCTTCAATGTTAGGATTAAGGCACCATCAACCTTGTAAATCCTATGTAATTAATTACTCCTAATATTGTTTGTAAATCACCTATAAAGGATGAAAGGTTTCACCAGTAGTGATCTTGTTTCAACTGCATGTTTATATTCGGTCCTCGATGCTTATTCATTCGTGATGGTGGGTCATAGGGGGGTTTCCCCCTTGCGAGGGGTCTAGGGGGATCATCCCCCTGCGGGGGGTTCGGGGGCCGCACACCCCGGAAAGGGTTCGGGGGCAGCGGCCCTGAAACCTCATTTTTTTATATTCTATCATTATAAATCTGGACTGTTCATCATTAGGTCATAGATTTGATGGTTGATATTATGTTTGTTTTCCTGCCCTAGAAGGCAACCCCCTTTTATAAGGATATTTGTACTACATTCTTACCCAAAAGGGTTTTCTCCATGTTACATACCGTGTTATGTGTTCAGTTCTTAATGCATGTTATTTCTGTGTAGTGGGTTTTATTTCTGTTACAATCTCCATTGATTCTGCATTATTTAGAGGACATAAATAAGGTTTGAATTAGATTTCCATTGTGTGGTTTGCACCTTCATTTCTAACATTCAAAATAGAAATGAGGTTTCTAGCTAACCTTGAAATATAGTAATACATCAAAAGAGTGTGAGTTCCACTATCACCTAATAATAAATTTACCTTCCCATGATTGACAACATCATGAGAAGTGTTTTCACCTAGACAAACCTTTCCTCCATTATACTTTTCATATTCTAAGTACCTCTCTTTATGAGGAGTCATGTGAAAGGAAACACCTTCAAATAAATCAACCATGATTCACCTCTAGAATGAATGTTAGAAAAAGTTAGAAAAACATCATCGCTAACATCATATTCATTAAAGGACTTATCTATAGAGGATTCTTCAATTTTATCCCCCTTTTTTAATTGACACTCCTTTACATGCCCCTTTTTTCCATAATTCCAAAACTTGACTTTAGAAGGTTCACCTAAAGACTAACCCTAGGGAACAAACTTAGATGAAATTCATGATCAAACTACAAGTGGTTCGAGCCAACTAATGGGCATGGGTAAGTCCCCTACACTTCTAGCTTTGCTAGGCTAAGTAGGGTATTCTGAGAGATCCCATAGACCAACTAAAGAGAAATGAAAAGAACAAAATAGTAGCAAGGTCACATGTCTTAGACATACCCCATGCACAAGAATAAAATAAAATGTTGTGACTAATTATCTCTTATGATGGCTTACCAGTCCTTTAGACAAATGACATCTTAAAATAGTAGGCTAAAACTAGGTTACAATTTAGCTAAAGATGCAAAACTAAATTTATCCCCCCAAATATGATGTTATTCAAGTTTGTTACTTCATATACAACCTATGAAAACCTTTAATATGCATAACTATCTAAAGATAGGAAAACAAATGCATGCTCTAAATATTTGGCAACGTTCATTAACTATGAGCTTGTACAAACTCATTAAGAATTAATATATGATAATTCATCAAAAATAACAATAGAATTTGAAAGATATGACTATTTGACCATATTTGACTAGTGCCTCCAATTGGAAATGGAGTCAAGAACCCAAAAAAAGTGTAAAACATTTATGTAAAACCTATTCAAGTAAACTACAATTTGATTATAAATCCAATCAATCTAGTTGCAAATTCATCCAAAATGAAACTCAATAAATCAAAATACATCAACTAAAGTAGGATTTCTTCTAAATCCTTGATCATCCACAATATCCCTTATGTATAAATTTGAAAATGATATTTACATCTAATCAATCATCATGCCAATAATTGACACTAGAAACTAATCACAATTATACAAGCATTCAACAAATGTGACCCTAGAAACATTACAAAAGTACCAAACCCTAGAAATATTATACTATATATGGCAAATTTGTTCCCAATGAGTTGTATTTGCCTACAAATCCTTCAACAAGGCTCACACAAACCTTTATAACATCCTTTCTCATGTCTAACATACCCCATTTGAGTGCTCAAAAATACTTTGTAGACTTCCCTAAACACAAATCGAACCAAAAGATACTTTCTCCATAAATAAAATTACACTATGTCAAATGTTTCCTAATTTCCCAAATAAATGACACCTATTCACACCTCCATCATTACACATACTCCATACCAAAAAGGAAAATAAAATTTATTGCATAGAGATAATTTTGTTTATCTTAGAATTAAGAAATGGGGCTCCAAAGAGATGTTAAATGAACTTTATTGTATTTACTCAACTCCAATATTTGTCTTGCCATATACGAAATCTGTTATACTTGGGGCAATAAAATCACTAATATCTAGACCTAAGCCTTAGACCCTAATGTTTTCCTTAGGGCATATGCACATGTTTTTAATAAACCTCACATAGGTGTTAGGCGTTCCACTTTCATAGTAAAATGATATGCCATGCTAGCACTTGCCTAAAATGTATGCCAAAGGTCATTGGTTCACCTTTAGTAGGAAGCTTAAACACCTAGCTAGTGTGAAGGTGTAAATTCTTTCTCAAGAAGAATGCAAAAACCTTTTCCACATTAAAGTCTTTCAAACAAATTTTGGGAAATTTTCAATATTGTATTTGACCTAAGCAACCATTACCAAATTCTTAATTTTTGCAAGCTTTAGAAAATTAATAATTGGGCTGCTCTAATTCCTATATCCTCATGAATAAAGTGAACCACCATAGGATTGTAATATGGTACAATATTATCATCATCATTAGCATTATCAATTTTATTTAATGTTTTTTTAGAACATAAAGAATATATTTTGCTTGGATTGCTAAAAGTGTATTGGTGGTCTTCATCATTAAAAATGGCAAAATTATTTAGTATTCCAATTACTTGTGGACCATGCACTTTCTTTTAAATAAAAATAATTGAATTAATTAAATATCGACATCTCTACCCTTATATAACAAATTACAACATTATGAAGGATCATAAATCTAAACTAAGAGTGGTGAACTAGAAATCATATGATTTGACATTGCCTCCCCATGCCTACCTACCACCTTGACTACACTATTCCTTTTGCATGTTACTCTTTGGAAACACGTTAAAATAAACCAAACTTCAATAGAAATTCACCACACTTGGTACCAATGAGGATACATCATACATACACGGGCTCCAATTTTAAACCTTAGCCAATAGAATAAACATTGAAGAGTGTGATATTTAGATAGAGTGAATGGAGAGTGACTTGGACAAGTCTAGTTACTCTAATTCCTATAGCCTCATGAATAAAGGGTACCACCATAGGATTGTAGTTTGATACAATATTACCATCATCATTAGCATTATCAATTTTATTTAATATTTGTTTTAGAACAAAGAATATATTTTTCTTGGGTCGTTAAAAGTGTATTGGTGGTCTTCATCTTTAAAAATGACAAAATTATTTAGTATTCCAATTACTTGAGGGCCATGCACATTTTTATTTAATAGAAATAATTGAATTACATAAATATCATCTCTACCTTTATATAACAAATTACAACATTATGAAGGAGCATACATCTAAACTAAGAGTGGTCCTATAAATCATATGATTTGACATTGACTCCTCAAACCTACCTACGACCTTGACTACACATTTCCTTTCGATATGTCTACTCTTTGGAAACACATTAATAAACTAAACTTCAATAGAAATTCACCATGCTAACATCCTTTGTATTTTGATGTATTAGAAAAAGTTAGAAAAACATCATTGATAACATCATATTCATTAAAGGACATATCTATAGAGGATTCTTCAATTTTATCCCCCTTTTTAACTTTACACTCCCTTAAATGCCCCTTTTTTCCATAATTCCAAAACTTGACTTTAGAAGGTTCACCTAAAGACTAACCCTAGGGAACAAACTTAGATGAAATTCATGATCAAACTACAAGTGGTTCGAGCCAACTGATGGGCATGGGTATGTCCCCTACACTTCTAGCTCTGCTAGGCTAATTAGGGTATTCTGAGAGATCCTATAGACCAACTAAAGAGAAATGAAAAGAACAAACTAGTAGCAAGGTCACATGTCTTAGCCATACCCCATGCACAAGAATAAAACAAAATGTTGTGACTAATTACCTTATATGATGGCTTACCAGTCCTTTAGACAATTGATACCTTAAAATAGTAGGCTAAAACTAGGTTACAATTCAACTAAAGATGCAAAACTAAATTTATCTCCCCAAATATGATGTTATTCAAGTTTGTTACTTCATATACAACCTATAAAAACCTTTAATATGCATAACTATCTAAAGATAGGAAAACAAATGCATGCTCTAAATATTTGGCAACGTTCATTAACTATGATATTGTACGAACTCATTAAGAATTAATTTATGATAATTCATAAAAAATAACAATAGAATTTGAAAGATATGACTATTTGACCATTTTTAGCTAGTGCCTCCAATTGGAAATAGAGTCAAGAACCCCAAAAAAAGGGTAAAACATTTATGTAAAACCTATTCAAGTAAACTACAATTTGATTATAAATCCAGTCAATCTAGTTGCAAATTCATCCAAAATGAAACTCAATAAATCAAAATACATCAACCAAAGTAGGATTTCTTCTAAATCCTTGATCATCCACAATATCCCTTACATATATATTGAAAATAATATTTACATCTAACATTCAATCATCATGTCAATAATTGATACTAGAAACTAATCACAATTATACAAGCATTCAACAAATGTGTCCCTAGAAACATTACAAAAGTATCAAACCCTATAAATATTATACTATAAACAGTGAATTTGTTCCCAATGAGTTGTATTTGCCTACAAATACTTCAACAAGGCTCACACAAACCTTTATAACACCCTTTCTGATTTCTAACATACCCCATTTGAGTACTCAAAAATACTTTGTAGACTTCCCTAAACACGAATCGAACCAAAAGATTCTTTCTCCATAAATAAAATTACACTATGTCAAATGTTTCCTAATTTCCCAAATAAATGACACCTATTCACACCTCCATCATTACACATACTCCATACCAAAAAGGAAAATAAAATTTATTGCATAGAGATAATTTTGTTTATCTTAGAATTAAGAAATGGGGCTCCAAAGGGATGTTAAATGAACTTTAATGTAAATACTCAACTCCAATATTTGCCTTGCCACATATGAAATATGTTAAATACTTGGGGCAATAAAATCACTAACATCTAGACCTAAGCCTTAGACCCTAATGTTTTCCTTAGGGCACATGCACATGTTTTTAATAAACCTTATATAGGTCTTAGGCATTCCACTTTCACAGTAAAATGATATGCCATGCTAGCACTTGCTTAAAATGTATGCCAAAGGTCATTGGTTCGCCTTTAGTAGGAAGCTTAAACACCTAGCTAGTGTGAAGGTGTAAATTCTTTCTCAAGAAGAATGCAAACACCTTTTCCACATTAAAGTTTTTCAAACAAATTTTGGGAAATTTTCAATATTGTATTTGACCTAAGCAACCATTACCGAATTCTTGATTTTTGCAAGCTTTAGAAAATGAATAATTGGGTTGCTCTAATTCCTATATCCTCGTGAATAAAGGGCACCACCATAGGATTGTAATATGGTACAAGATTATCATCATCATTAGCATTATCAATTTTATTTAATATTTGTTTTAGAACATAAAGAATATATTTTGCTTGGGTCGCTAAAAGTGTATTGGTGGTCTTCATCTTTAAAAATGACAAAATTATTTAGTATTCCAATTATGGGCCATGGACTTTTTTTAAAAATAAAAATAATTGAATTAATTAAATATCGACATCTCTACCTTCTATAACAAATCACAACATTATGAAGGAACATACATCTAAATTAAGAGTGGTTCTATAAATCATATGATTTGATATTGCCTCCCCATGCCTACCTACCACCTTGACTACACTATTCCTTTTGTATGTTACTCTTTGGAAACACATTAATAAACCAAAACTTCAATAGAAATTCACCACACTTGGCACTGATGAGGATACATCATACATACACGTGCTCCAATTTTAAACCTTAGCCAATAGAAAAAACATTGAAGAGTGTGATATTTAAATAGAGTGAATGCAAAGTGCCTTCTAGACAAGTCTAGTTACTCTAATTCCTATATCCTCATGAATGAAAGGTACCACCATAGGATTGTAATTTGGTACAAGATTACCATCATCATTAGCATTATCAATTTTATTTAATGTTTGTTTTAGAACATAAAGAATATATTTTGCTTGGGTCACTAAAAGCATATTGGTGGTCTTCATCTTTAAAAATAACAAAATTATTTAGTATTCCAATTACTCATGGGCCATGCACATTTTCTTTTAATAGAAATAATTGAATTACATAAATATCAACATCTCTACCTTCATATAACAAATTACAACATTATGAAGGAACATACATCTAAACTAAGAGCACGGTCAGATAAATCATATGATTTGACGTTGCCTCCTCACACCTACCTAACACCTTGACTACACTATTCCTTTCTCTTTGGAAACACATTAATAAACTAAACTTCAATAGAAATTCACCACGCTTGGCACCAATGAGGATACATCATACATACAGTGAACATGGAGTGCCTTGAGCAAGTCTAGTTAAGTAGAGAACTCCAAAGCCAACCCACATAATCAAAACTTGTAGCCATTAGAAAATCATCAAATTTGATACGAATGGTGTAGGGAGCCACAAAGAAAATGCCACGGGAAAAACATTGAGCGGGCCCTACAAATGAAGAGTTTGCAGCAACTACAAGGCCAAAAGATGATGCCCCTTTTTATCAAACAAGAAGCAAAAGTTTAGTTGATATTCTCAACAGCAACCGAAAAACCATTCTACTTAAATATCATCCGCTTCAATGGTTAAACAGTCAATAGCAATTTTACATCTCATCCATATCAAAAAGTGGTAAATAATTGTTCTATCAAAAAGTGATAAATAGGTAGTTGTTCTATTTTTGTTGGCCAAAATTGACATTTCACTGTTGAAATGGATGACATTTAAAATACCCCTCATAAGGAAAGCATCCCACACTATTACTACTGAAGAAACAACCAGAAAAAAGTGTCGGCATCTTGATGGAAACTTTAAGAAAGGTGTTACACGAGTTCATTGTTGCAAACAAGCTCCCTCTAGTGATGACCTTCTCCAGAGAAAGTGCTGTGTTGATATTTGAGAGTCATGCAAAGAAACAAGTCCTATTCTTTGTCTAGTTGGTGCTTCCTTCCACTCATGCCCACGGAAGCTGATGAATAATGATATAAGACAAAGCTACTCCCCAATCTACAGTCATTTCCTTCGGATACCTCCAAACCAATTGAGCAGCAGAGTTTATATTGAAGTGGGCCGCTCTGAGCCACATTCCATGAAAATTCTCTCCACCTCATATTCCAAGGAATTTATATGAACGATCTACATAGAAAACAAATTCTCAAAGAGAAAGGCAAAACCATCGCTCTCTGCTCAAACAAATTTAACCTGCTACAATTTCTTCGGTGAAGCAGGTGAAGATAGGAGGTGGGTGGGAAGTTTGGCTAACAAACAACGCCTAATGTTCACAACATCAACCGTAGGCATCACCAAACATTTAAGGAGTGGCACGACCTGCATAGATATTTGTTACGTTACGAACAAAAAAGGAATCCACTTTAAACCTCTTTCCATAGGCAGTGGCCATCTGAAAAACTGATCTGCCACCAGAGCTGTAGGTGCCTGCTTGAACAATACGATACCTCATAGAAAAGGGTCACTTCAACCCATTACCTTTTAAGGTCGTTACATCCTTGCACCAAGTTGTTCCCTTGCATCACTCACATTTGGGCCCACCACCTTCTTTATGGGGTAGTTAAATATTGTTTACCTTCAAAGAATATGATTGAATGAAGGTCACTTCAAAGAACATGGAATGGCACTATGGCTTATAAAAAGTTATTAGGTAGGCCCACTCTAACAACCATACCCCCATTTAATCCACTTCTCAATGAACAAATTTTATGTGGTTATTACAAAGGATGTAGGCCCACGCACCACTTTATAAGTCCTTACCGACAGATCTATTAAAGCAACCAAACCCATCTTCCAAGTTGTTCAATCAAATCTAAAATTACATCATAGAACCCAAGGTTATGACCCAAAACATAATATAACAAAATTTTCATATATGTATTAGATATTATTGAAGACTAAATTTGAATTTCGAATGCATATCGGACACACATGAGTAAGTGTTGATTATAATTTATAAGTGGGAACAAATATAGACGAGCACAATTTGGGGACATAAGGCATGGAAACAACACTTGAAATCATGACTTAACACAGAATTTCAACATTGCACAAATAGTGCCAACATTGATTCTAGTTGGAGATGCATGTTCCTTGTAAGCATGGTGAGATTCTAGAAACACTCTAGGACATAGACCAAAACAAGAGTAGGATAAACACAACCACCAAATAAACAAAACAACATAAAGTAACATGAAAGAATAAAACCTAAAATACCAAAAAAAGAGAATCTTGGGGGAAATTAGTACAAATATAAAGCCAATTTACTTCATCTGTGAGTATTGATCAAGTTGCACATCCCTCTTTTTGGAGATCTCCTATGGCCCAATGTTGTAGGAATACATAGCATCCATGTGTGCCCTTTTCAAACACTATATTTTTTGATGACATTTTGCATTTTATTCTAAGTATGAACACATTGCTTGAAATTGAAAGATAATAGCATTCATGTCTTTGAACATGGGTAAAAGATTTGCACATTTAAAATAATATGAACACATTTGAATTATATAACCTTCTGAATAAAATGACTCACTAAAAACAATACAAGAACCACAAGAAATGATATTATTATGTTTGTAATTGTCACACATGCCCATACTATATAATCCATTATTCCTTGAGCCAACAAATTTATCTAGATGGACATTAAAGTAAAATTCCTCATAATTAGGTGATGCAAAATAAGTTTGAATATTAATATTATTAGACAAATCAATGTCAAAATTAAATACCTCATACTTAGGGATCCAAGAAAATTTATTTGGCAAATATATTAACCCAAGAAAGGAATTCCATTGGCCAAATCCTAGCAAAAGGTATTGTTATCCTATTTTGCCCCCTTGGCCAAATAGTCTAAGATCCATGAGATCCTGGTGTTTCCCCTTT
Source organism: Cunninghamia lanceolata (assembly GCA_027924645.1). NCBI lineage: Eukaryota > Viridiplantae > Streptophyta > Pinopsida > Cupressales > Cupressaceae > Cunninghamia > Cunninghamia lanceolata. The sequence continues at coordinate 10,648,590 of BSBN01000987.1, read as the reverse complement.
TGAGGATGCAAGGAAAAGCATCAAAAAATGGTTAAGTACTAGAAGATTCAGAGTTTTCCTTGTGTTTTTCCACCTTGTTGAGATGTCGGAGTTTAGGGTTCATCTATGCACTGTGCCAAAGTCCAAAGTCCTGAACTCCACCCCTTTCCCCTTGCAAAATGCTCTAAGTGTTATATCATCAGAGTTCGGAGTTCTCTCCTTTTGCCTTCCTTCCTTTGGATGGCAGAAGGCCCGAAGGCCAAATTCTGACTCTTTCCCTTTGCAGAAAACAATTAAGTGTTCAAGCGTTGGACTTCGGGGTTTCTCTCTTCCACATTCTCTTTTGGAATGTGTAAGGTGGAAGGCCCGATGACTGACTCTCGATGGGCCACGTGGCATGTTCTGGTCTGTTTCTATCATTCCGTGGAGGATATTTTATTAAGGCAAAAGGTGACTGTGGAACCGTGGAACGCTGCCAGGTGGCAGTGACTTCATCTAGAATGAAGGTTCGGGACCTGAGTTTCACTCCTTTTCATTACAAATTCTTCTAAGTGTTCAGAGATCAAATTTCAGTCTTTTCGCTTTCTCCCTTCCTTTGAAAACTGGAAGGGCGAAGGCCTGAACTCTGAACTCCGCTGGACCCTCATAAAATATAGACAAGTCTTCAGAATGTGGAGCGTGGAGTTCCTTTCTTCTTCCCTCCTGGAAGGCAGAATGCTGATGGTTCGATCTCTACTATGGTTAAATGTTCTAAGCGTAAATGTCAGAGCTCAGGGATAGTCTTCTTCCTTCTTTCTTTTGCAAGCGATAGGATGGAGGGTCGGAAGCCTGATCTCTGAAACTCCAACAACTTCTTTCTTCATAGAGAAAATGTGATTTAACTGGTCAACGACCCTCTTGGTCGCCATTAATGCTCTGTAAGGGCTTGTTTTCATGCAACAAATGGTATTCTTGCCTCCCCACACCAATGTGACTCCATTTGATCAATCTTTGTACCTTTAGGCATGGGAGAGCATTCCTTTCACGGTGGATTTCGCAGATATGCGCTAGGGCATGCTTCAAAGGATGCCAGTTCGAGTTAATGCAGCATGGTCGACATCCCTTCTTGTTGACTTCTCCCCTTCCACGCCATTGTTGCTACAATAAAGATGAAATGTTATATATGCATGTGTAAAAGATGTATTTGGGGGTTGGTTAACTGTTCTTCTGGGTTATCACGCTAGTTGAGTAGTTGGTTATCACATGCCTTGTAACGCATTTGCAAGAACCAGTCGGATCTAATGCATTGTGCTCGAAGTTGAGCCTTTGATCTCTCTAATAGCAGTTCACCAATGAATGTAGATGGTTATTTTGTGTCTATCTCTCTGTAACAAAGTACTTTTCTTTTGTAATGGCTATTTAGCCTCCATGATCAATATAATCACTGATATTTTGCCTCTATTATGTTGTCGCTTTGTGTTTACTTGAAATCTATAACTCATTCTGTGGATAAAATGATCCCTCCATTGGTTATAGTTTTCTAATTCAAACCTTTGTTAAAGTTGTAAGTCTGTGTGAGTCTCTTTCAGTATTTTAGGTCATTGTTGTGTTATGTTAGTTGCAGCTAAACACCTTAAATATTGGTGTATCACCTTCCTTTCTAATTTTAGTTTCCCTCTCTCCCTTTACCCTAGTGATCATTAGTGTAGGTTTAGTCTATTTCTCTGAGCCTTAAGCTTAGATAGAGGAACCACTTGTACAGTTGAGATCGGTCCACTTGTATCATTGGAATGCTTGGATAGCCTCCAAGTAGGGTGCAATTCTAAGTTATAATAGTTTCTGGCACACCCGGTGGGACTAGTATGATGAGCTTTATCATCCATTGAAGGATTTGGTGTGATCTTCACTGTATTTAGCCATTCAGGGAAATCTTCACAAACACTTGTTGCAAGTATTGGCCTAACTGGTGTTGTCATTGACGTCAACATACTCATGTTGCATTAATGAGAAGGATTAGATGAGCTGTGTGCTGAGGATATTGAGAAAATAAGTCTCAGTCAGGAACAGTGAAGAACAATGATGACAAGAAGGTAAAAGTCCTCAATAGATTGAGGATCAGAGGACGCGGTTTAAAGAGTTTGTAGATATAAGTCTTGAGTTGCTCCAGTCAAGATTTCAGAGGTCCGCATGAAGATCTGAAGAAGTTAGGGTCACTCAAGTAGAACCGGTTCCAGCAGGTGTTCAGAGGTGACAGAGTGCCACAGATAGGTCCGGTGAGATCCGGTATTTCATTATCCCGTTCTGCGGATCTGAGGGAGTGTTGAGGACGTCTCTGTGAAGTATCAACTAGATTAGTTCATAGGTTGAAGGTCCGGAAGAGCCTATTCATTTGTGACAGTGATGACAGACTATGTTCTTGTAAGCTCTAGATGAAGGAAAGAAGAATTCCTGTAGGATGATGAAGTGCGGATGTTTTTGGTGATTCAGGGAATGTTATGATGATTGTTGGATCATGTCTAGTTAATGTTGGTGGTCCGCATTAAAGTTAGAGTTTGCATTTGAAGAATAACCACAGATATTGGTGTTCTTCTTGAGACTGGCCGACCGAATGTATTACACGTCTTGTGGATGTTCTTATAGGTGTTTGCTGACTTAGATGATTGTTCCTAAGTCGATGCCTTGTATAAATAAGGGATTGTGAATTCATTTTAAAGTGTGTCTTGTGGTGATGAGTGTGTGGTAGCGAAGAGAAGTTCGAAAGGCAGAGCAGAAGTATTGGGCTTAAATGGAACTGATTCAAGCATGCTGAAGATGCTATTGTCTAGTTCATAAAGGTGATACTTATTCCTTTGTAGACAGTGTGTCTCTAGTAGGTAGTGAGCCTCTTGTGAGCAGTGTGCTCCGGCAGTGAGCCCCCCTAATTGGCATGTGCCATTTTATTCTTTCTATTCTTCTAACAGAGAATATATTCTTGGGTTAATCACCCCGTGGTTTTTCCCTTAACCAGGTTTTCCACGTCAAAATCTTGGTGTCATGTATGTTGATATGTTTCTGCTTTTGATTTGAATGCATTATGGTTCATGATTAATATTATGCCAATCACTATAGAATACTCAAGTGTTTAAAAAGATAAAGTTTTGTACAACTGATTCACCCCCCCTCTCAGTTGTATTCCCTAAGTCTAACAATTGGTATCAGAGCTAAGTTCCTCTAAAAGGAGCTTAACCGCTTGAGGAGATCCAGGATGTCGTCATACAAGAAGGATAGTCCAAAGTTTGATGGAACCAACTTTTCTCTTTGGAAAGGTCGCATGAAATGTCACTTGCAGTGTATGGGAAAGGCATACTGGTCCATGGTCACAAAAGCATATGTACCTCCACAGGGTAGTCCGACAACCCAAAATGAAATCACAGATGCTGAAAATAATATGCGGACCAAAGAGGCTCTTCTAAGCACATTAACTAACTCAGAGCTCTCAAATGTTATTAACCTTCCAACTGCCTATGAGATCTGGATTAAACTGGAACTTCTGCATGAAGGAGATGAGTATTTTAAATGTGCAAGGTTACATAGTCTAAAAGAAAAATTTGAAAAACTGAAGATGAGAGATGATGAAAATATTACCACTTTTATGCCAAAAGTGAATGAGCTAGTTTATGGAATTAGAAATTCTGGTGGAGTCTTGGATGAAAATGAGATTGTTGGTAAGATTCTCAGATCCCTTCCTGCCTCTTACAAAATCAAGGTTGTTGCCATTGATGAATTCAGAGCCCATACAACTGTCACAAGTGACCAATTGGCTGGCAAACTGGCTGCTTTTGAAATGACTGAATTTGGAGATGATCCCCCCAAAACTGAATTTGTATTCAAAGCCAGTGCCTCTGTGAAAGGTAAACAAGGATTTGATCCGGGAGAGAACTCATCAAGGAATCTGTCATGGTATGGAAAAGCAAGAAAAGACCTGGAAGAAGAAGAAGTAGAAACTGCTCAACTTGAAGCCCTCATTGCAAAGAGACTGCCAAGAGGATCCAGTAAGTATGAAGGAAAATTGCCTTTTAAGTGTTTTAACTGCAATAAGATTGGTCATTTTGCCTCAAAATGTCTGGAAAGATTTTCAAAGCCAAATCCTAATAGATCAAGGTTCCAAAAGAATTGTTACTATGTTCATGAAGAAGATGATAATGAAGAAGTAACAGATGATGAATCAGAGACAGGAAACAAATCCGGAAGTGAATGGGTGTTTATTGCCATCAAGGAAGAAGAACCAATATCCTCTGTATCTACTAATCATAAAGTTGTAGAAAGAGCTCTAGCTGCCCAAGTCGAAGAAAAGAATGATTGGGTCATTGACAGTGGTTGCTCTCACCACATGACAGGTGACAAGAATAAGTTCATAGATTTGGAAAGTTATGAAGGAGGAGTGGTGAAGTTTGGTGATAATTCTGCTGGTAGAATCAGAGGAAGAGGAACTATTTCTTTTAATGGAAGAAACAAAACTGGTAATGTACCATATGTTGAAGGTTTGAAGCACAATCTTCTCAGTGTTGGATAGCTGGTGGACAAAGGCTATGATCTCTGATTCAAGGATGGAAAATGCAAAATCTTTGAAAGATTCGAAACAGAGATTGCATCCGATACTCAAACTAAAGGTAATATCTTCCACTTGGTTGGTATTGGTAAAAACTGCTTGTTTGTTCAAGTTGATTAGAGTTGGTTATGGCATAGAAGGATGTGTCATGTGAATTTTGATAATATCATCAAGATAAGCAATACTCAGGTTGTAAGAGATCTTCCAAAATTGGTTAAACCTACTAACAACTTGTGCAAGGAATGTCAGTTGGGTAAGATGAGTAGAGTCACATTCAAAAGCAAGGAACTGTCTTCTATCAGACTATTGGACTTAGTTCACACTGATCTTTGTGGTCCAGCAAGAACCAGAAGTATTCAAGGTGATAGATACTTCATGTTGCTAATAGAAGGCTATTCCCAGATGATGTGGGTAACCTTTCTAAAGGAGAAATCAGAAGCTCTTGAGAAATTCAAAATATTCAAGGCTATGGTAGAGAATGAAATAGGAATAAAGTTGAAATGTCTGAGGTCTGATAGAGGTGGAGAATTCACATCCAGTGAGTTCATAGAATTATGTGAGAAAAATGGAATTAAGAGACAGTTGTCTGCTCCGAGGACTCCACAACAGAATGGAGTAGTGGAGAGAAAGAACTGGACCATCCAGGAAGCATCTAAGACTATGATGATGGAAGCAAATGTTCCTTAGATCTATTGGAGATAAGATGTCAGCACTGCAGTCTATACTCTTAATCGAGTTCAAATCAGAAGCAATACCGGTAAGACCCCTTATGAACTCTGGTTTGGCATTACTCCTATTGTAAGATATTTCAGAGTCTTTGGTAGCAAATGTTACATCAAAAGAGATGAAGATTTAGGCAAGTTTGATGCTAGAAGTGATGAAGGAATATTCTTGGGTTACTCTACTCAAAGCAAAGCATACCAGTGTTATAACAAGAGACTAAAAAAGATGATAGAAAGTACAAATGTGAAGGTTGATGAGGGAATAGAGAAACCCTCAAGGTTTTATGAGTATGATGAAGATGATCAGAATGGTGTTCTGGTTCAAGGAGCTCAATCCTCTCTTGAAAGTCAGATTTAGACTGATCTGGTAGATCAGGAAGAAGAGATAGGCTTGGATGAGCCTGATCAAGAAGAAGAAGTGCAAGAAACTCCCAAAGTTCCAAGGTATGTAAGACTGAACCACTCTGAAGATCAGATCATAGGCGACAAAAGCAAAGGTGTGCAAACTAGAAGGAAAATTGCTCAAAATTCAGATGAATATTGTCTGATTTCAAAGATTGAACCTAAGATAATAAATGAAGCCTGCAATGATGAAAATTGGACCAAAGCAATGGAGGAAGAGTTGATGCAAATTGAGAAAAATCACACTTGGGATCTTGTTTCCAGACCTAGAAACAAGAATGTGATTGGAACCAAATGGGTCTTCCGGAACAAACTAAATAAAGTTGGTGAAGTAATCAGAAATAAAGTCAGATTGGTCTGCAAAGGCTACTCTCAAATAGAAGGAATTGATTTTGAAGAAACCTTTGCTCTGGTGGCAAGAATTGAAGCAGTCAGATTATTTCTTGCATTTGTTTCCTTCAAGGATTTCAAGGTGTATCAGATGGATGTCAAATCTGCTTTCCTGAATGGTGACTTAGAAGAAGAAGTGTACATTGAACAACCAGATGGATTTCAGTTATCTGAGCATGGTGATATTGTCTGCAAATTAAAGAAGGCACTGAATAGTCTAAAGCAAGCCCCAAGAGCATGGTATGAAAGACTAGACAAATATCTTTTGAAGATTAGTTTCAACAAAGGTACTACTGATAGTAACCTATATTTCAAAATTCATCATGAAAACATCTTGATTGTTGAAGTATTTGTTGATGATATCATCTTTGGAGGAAGAGACAGTATGTGTAAAACCTTTGCAAATCAAATAAAAAGTGAGTTTGAAATGTCAATGCTCGGTGAAATGAATTTCTTCTTGGGTCTACAAATTACTCAGACAAAAAAAGGAATCTTTATCTCTCAGACCAAATATGTGAAAGAATTGTTGAGGAAATTTGGAATGGAAGATTCAAAGCCAATGAACACTCCCATGGCAACTGGATGTAAGTTGAGCAAAGATGATAACTCTCCTAAGATAGATCAGACAAAGTATAGATCAATGATTGGAGGATTATTGTATCTCACTCAAACTAGACCAGATATAATGCAGGTTGTTGGTCTTGTGGCAAGATTCTAGGCTGATCCCAGAGAATCTCATGTCATGGCAATCAAAAGAATTTTTAGGTACTTAAAAGGAGCAGTTGAGTATGGTCTGTGGTATCCTAGAGATCATAATTTTTCTCTTCATGCATATACAGATGCAGATTGGGCAGGAGATGTGGATGATAGGAAGAGTACAAGTGGAGGAGCATTCTTTCTGGGAAAAAGGTTGGTAAAGCAGAATACATTGTAGTGGCAGGTAGTTGCACTCAAGTTTTGTGGATGAAGCAGATGCTAAGAGATATTAAAGTAGAATATGAGGAGCCTATCACAATTTTCTGTGATAATTCAAGTGCAATAAATATTTCTAAGAATCCGGTGTTGCATTATAAGACTAAGCATACATCTATCAAGTTTCACTTTCTGAGAGAGCAAGTGAACAAGGGTGAAGTCAGATTGGAGTATGTGCCCTCCAAGGATCAGCTTGCAGATATTTTTACTAAACCTCTTCCCAAGGACTCTTTTGAGTATCTCAGGGAGAAGTTAGGGGTTATTGCCCCTCCAGTGATGAACTAGGATGCACTGATGTGCATCAATCTAGAAGATATCATAGTCATATCTTGTGATCTGGATTGATGATAAGGGAGATGCTACTCAGGGGGAGCAACTGGTATGTTATGAAGTAGTGAAGTTACAAGTATGAGCCCTTTGCCATTGATGTCAAAGGGGGAGAGAAGACATGTGAAAAACAAGTGGTTGCTGATCAAAGTGGGAGAAATAAAGGAAGATAAGACATGTGAATAGTTGTTACTGTTAGGGGGAGTTGTAACAGCAAGGAGAAGTTCTTGTCTTGATGTTTTTTCACATCATATGTTGCCATCAATGACAAAGGGGGAGATTGTTGCAAGTATGGGCCTAACTGGTGTTGTCATTGATGTCAACATACTCATGTTGCATTAATGAGAAGGATTAGATGAGCTGTGTGCTAAGGATATTGAGAAAATAAGTCTCAATCAGGAACAGTGAAGAACAGTGATGACAAGAAGGTAAAAGTCCTCAATAGATTAAGGATCAAAGGATGCGGTTTAAAGGGTTTGTAGATATAAGTCTTGAGATGCTCCAGTCAAGATTTTAGAGGTCCGCATGAAGATCTGAAGAAGTTAGGGTCGCTCAAGTAGAACCGGTTCTGGCAGGTGTTCAGAGGTGATAGAGTGCCACAGATAGGTCCGGTGAGATCTGGTATTTCATTATCCTGTTTTGCGGATCTGAGGGAGTGTTGAGGATGTCCTTGTGAAGTATCAACTAGATTAGTTCATAGGTTGAAGGTCCAGAAGAGCCTATTCATTTGTGACAGTGATGACAGACTGTGTTCTTGTAAGCTCTGGATGAAGGAAAGAAGAATTCCAGTAGGATGATGAAGTGCAGATGTTTTTGGTGATTCAGGGAAGGTTATGATGATTGTTGGATCATGTCTAGTTAATGTTGGTGGTCCGCATTGAAGTTAGAGTTTGCATTTGAAGAATAACCACAGATATTGGTGTTCTTCTTGAGACTAGCCGACCGGATGTATTACACGTCCTGCGGATGTTCTTATAGGTGTTTGCCGACTTAGATGATTGTTCCTAAGTCGATGCCTTGTATAAATAAGGGATTGTGAATTCATTTTAAAGTGTGTCTTGTGGTGATGAGTGTGTGGTAGCGAAGAGAAGTGTGAAAGGTAGAGTAGAAGTATTGGGCTTAAATGGAACTGATTCAAGCATGCTGAAGATGCTATTCTCCAGTTCATAAAGGTGATACTTATTCCTTTGTAGACAGTGTGTCTCTAGTAGGTAGTGAGCCTCTTGTGAGCAGTGTGCTTGGGCAGTGAGCCCTAATTGGCATGTGCCATTTTATTCTTTCTATTCTTCTAACAGAGAATATATTCTTAGGTTAATCACCCTGTGGTTTTTCCCTTAACCGGGTTTTCCACGTCAAAATCTTGGTGTCATGTGTGTTGATATGTTTCTGCTTTTGATTTGAATGCATTATGGTTCATGATTAATATTATGCCAATCACTAAAGAATACTCAAGTGTTTAAAAAGAGAAATTTTCGTACAACTGATTCATCCCCCTCTCAGCTGTATGCCCTAAGTTTAACAACACCATGGTGACTCTACTAAACAAATCTGCTAGTGAAAGTAGCCTGAGTGTTTAAATATTCATCAAAGATTGAAGTTCAGTGATACTTTTGGTCTTTTCCAACTTTTAGAAGCATCTCAAATCACGTGGCGACTCTCTTCTGGTATGTTTCCAATTTCCAAAAACAGACCTGTTACCCTTATTTTCAAAGAATATTTGATACATCTCTACTTTTCAATGCTCTAGTATGTCAAGCTATTATAGAAGTCATGGTATTTTTCCCCCATCAAGAATAGGCTTCCAAACACCCATCATAACATTCACACCACTCAACCTTGCACAATATGATGACATCCCAGTTTTAGCTCTGAAAGTTATTCCCTTTTTCATTGGTGAAAACTCCACCACACCCGCGGAGCACTTCCAAGACATTGCCAGTGTATTCTCCATTCACAATGTTACCTAAGACAATGTCACAGCAAGGCTCCTTGCATCTTCCTTGAAAAAAAAAGCTCTCCAATGGTACGGGGGGTTACCTACAAATTCAATTCATGAATGGGATGAGTTAGGAGATAGGCTCTATCAACATTTTGAAGATAATGGTGATCATTTGTCCCTGATAGAGCAACTGGCCACTATTAAAAGATCTCCCTATGAATTCATGGTGGATTTTAATTTCAGATTTCAAAAAACTTGGTACAAAATTGCACCATTAGTGAGGCCTTCCCCTAATGTTGCCTTGTATTTTTTTGAGATCCCTGAATAGTGATATCCCTATCATGATCTAGTCTCTAGGAGGGGATGTGTTACCTGATACCTATGAGGTAGCTAGTAGGGAAGAAAACTATCTAATTCTACTAGGGAAGAAAACTATCTAATTCTAGCTGGAAAGATTGCCCCCAGGCCTCCAATGCCATTATTTCTAGAAGACGCAATCTTTCAGCCAATTATGGCACCAATTCCTACAGCTAATGTGCCATACCAAGCTCCTAATCAGCCCTATCTGCTTAGTGAGCAACTTTGTCAGGGGAACAATCAAAGACAAAATCAACTGAGCCATGTTAGGTCCCTGAACTCCATAAACTCAGCTACTACAAGTACATCAGGCATACTTGTTCCAATTCAGAACAACCCGACACAAGGTTATGAGTGGCACCATCCATGCAATCCATCAGCAGTCCCAAAACAACAGATTGGATCTAGTCAACAGGCTATGGTGGGACAAAGGAAAATGCAGGTTGAATGTGTGTTTTTGAATTGGCAAGTGGATGATGCTACCCTGTTTCATGAACTGCCTGGTTACATTGAAAATGAAAAAGATAGGCAAGTGACAATGGATACACAACAACATAGGAGCAGTGAAAATGATGGAGGATTGTTACAGGTTGAGGCCAAGCAAAATAGTGAAATTCCAATCCATGAAGAAGAACATATGAGTAGTCCTATACTAAAGAGTGTAGAGGACTTGGAGGAGGCTCATTTCTGGGATGAGCTTGATGTTTTCTACTCAAACCTAGATAGTAAATCAGTGCCTCTAGATGAGGTAAACCTTGAGCCATTTCAGTAGATTGAGGAGGTAGTCATTCCTCGAATTGACATACAAGGATCAGAATTTAGACCAACAGCATCAAGAGCGAGAATTAGAGCAGAGGCATGTCATTTGAAGGGGATGCCCCATAAGGCATTTGGCCCAGCTAGGGACATATCATGAAGAGTCACCTTTTGTCATGCTCACTCCTAGGCATGAAGTTGAACATCAAAATAAGTGGGGTCATCCCATTTATCCACTTCCAGGCAATTGCATCAACAATTAGTTCAAGTGGGTAAGTGAGTTTGTCCTCTTTCTAGGGGAAGTGTTTTGTCAATTTGTTGTATGCCCATCCCTCCCCCACCTCCTTTTAACTGCCCACGAGCATGTAAAACATTGTAAATTGTTGAGAAAGGGCAGTTATTTTGAAGAACCAGTTAATCGCATTGTTTAAGGTAAGTTTTGGTTGGTTAGTTTAGGTGTAAGTTAGTTTTGTTTCTATTTTAGGTTTCCTTTCAATAAGTGCCCTTGCACTCTACTACAATCTCATTTGGAGGATGCTTGCCTTGTTTGTTTTTCCTTGTCATGTTTCCCGGAGGCAGTGTTCAGTTTTGTGTTGGTCTGTCCAACCCCTGTTCTTGTTGCTGTACCCTTTGACTCTGTATCCAATGGATGGATAGGCCTCTGGATCCTAGTGTTTAGGCAGGAAAACACCCTTGCATAGTCGCCAAAATGTTATCCTATTTTTTGCCCTTGGCCAAATAGTTTAAGATCCATGAGATCTTGGTGTTTCCCCTTTTGAGGATGCAAGGAAAAGCATCAAAAAATGGTTAAGTCCTAGAAGATTAAGAGTTTTCCTTATGTTTTTTTGCTTTGTCAGGATGTCGAAGTTTAGGCTTCATCTCTGCACTGTGCCAAAGTCCAAAGTCTCAAACTCCGCCCCTTTCCCCTTGCAAAATGCTCTAAGTGTTATATCGTCGGAGTGTAGAGTTCTCTCCTTTTGCCTTCCTTTGGATGGCGGAAGGCTCAAAGGCTGAACTCTAACTCTTTCCATTTGCAGAAAATAGTTAAGTCTTCAAGTGCCAGACTTCAGGGTTTCTCTTTTCCACATTCTCTTTTGGAATACGTAAGGTGGAAGGCCCGACGACTGACTCCCGACGAGCCACGTGGCGTGTTTTGGTCCATTTCTGCCATTCCATGGAGGATATTTTATTAAGGCAAAAGGCAATTGCAAAACCATGGAAAGCTGCTAGGTGGCAGCGACGCCATCCAAAACAAAGGGTTGGGACCCGAGTTCCACTCCTTTTCATTACAAATTCTTCTAAGTGTTTAGGGATCAGATTCCAGTCTTTTCATTTTCTCCCTTCCTTCCTTTGAAATCCAGAAGGCCGAAGGCCGGAACTTTGAATTTTGCCAAACCCTCATAAAAGATAGATAAGTCTTCAGAATGTAGAGTTCTTTTCTTCTTCCCTCTTGGAAGGTAGAATGTCGATGGTCTGATCTCTACTATGGTTAAATGTTCTAAGTGTAAATGTTAGAGCTCGGGGATATGGTCTTTTTCCTTCTTTCTTCTACAGGTGATAGGGTAGAGGACCGAAAGCCCGATCTCTAAAACTCTGATGACTTCTTTCTTCATAGAGAAATCATGATTTGACTAGCCAGTGACCCTCCTAGTCGCCATTAATGCTTCGTAAGGGCTTGTTTTCATGCAACAAATGGTATTCCTGCCTCCCCATGCCAATGTGACTCCATTTGATCAATTTTTGTACCTTTGGGAATGGGCAAGCATTCCTTTCATGGTGGATTTTGTAGATATGAGCTAGGGTAGGCTTCAAAGGATGCCAGTTCAAGTTAATGCAACATGGTAGACATCCCTTCTTTTTGACTTCTCCCGTTCCATGCCATTGTTGCTACAATAAAGATGAAATGTTATATATACATGTGTAAAAGATGTATTTGGGGGTTGGTTAGCTATTCTTCTGGGCTATCATGCTAGTTGGGTAGTTTGTTATCATAGGCCTTGTAATACGTTTGCAAGAACCAGTCAGATTTAATGCATTGTGCTCGAAGTTGAGCCTTTGATGTCTCTGATAGCAGTTCACCAATGAATGTAGATGGTTTTTTTGTGTCTCTCTGTAACAAAGTACTTTTCTTTTGTAATGGATATTTATCCTTCATGATCAATATAATCACTGATATTTTACCTTTCTTATGTTTTCACCATGTGTTTACTTGAAATCTGTAACTCATTTTCTAGATAAAATGGTCGCTCCATTGGTTATAGTTTTCTAATTCAAACCTCTATTAAAGCTGTAAGTTTGTGTGAATCTCTTTCAGTATGTGAGGTCATTGTTGTGTTATGTCGGTTGCAGCTAAAAACCCTAAATCTTGGTGTATCACCTCTCTTTTTAATTTTAGTTTCCCTCTCTCCCTTTACCTTAGTGATCATTAGTGTAGGTTTAGTCTATTTCTCTGAACCTTAAGGTCAGAAAGAGGAACCAACCTTCTATGGAAGTTTGATCTCATTTACAAGGTCCCACACCTTGAGATCAGTCCCATTGTATCATTGGAATGCTTGGACAACCTCCAAGCAGGGTGCAATTCTAAGTGATAATAGGTATCAAACTCAGAAAATTATCTAGATAAGATACACATAATAAATCATGCAAACCTCATATTTATTCAAGTAGGGTATTTCATCATTCTCCCAATCAATAATTATATCTCAATGAAAACTTTCATAATTAGGTAGATGAATTAAAATATCAAATGCAACAATGTTACAATAATATCGATATCTTTACCAAAATGAAATTTCTCTTACTCAAAGTTATCCATGATGCATTCTAAGACATTAGTTGATATGGACATTCCATTCTTGAATAAAATTCACAAACATCAAATTTAACAATATCATCAGAGCAATAAGAAATAGTGGTTACATTAGAAAGGTAGATTCACATTTGCACAAATCATCCATGTAGCTCAAATCATCACTAAGAACATCAACTTTGGATTACAATGTTATGAATCAAAATACTTGACTTCTCACATTGCTCACTTACCATATCATATTCATTGATATTTACCATGTAAGCATTGAGATTGAAATTAAGTTCATTAAAAAGTTTATAATCAAACTCATTATTAAATGTTTCTAGATCAACCCTAATTGTTTTTTCCCCCCATCCCTACAAATTACTTTTGCAATAACACACCCTAAATGAGGTAATTGACACACCTCAAACTAAAGTGAAGAATCCATAGATGCTACAATTTGATTTCCCAATCAAAATCCTCTACATTTTCTTCCACGCATTGTGCATCCCAAGAGAAAGAATTGGTAACATAAGTGTCTTCAAATAAAACAACCTTCATACTTGAGACTTTGAGATATTGCTCAATCCGTACAACCCAATCATAATCATATTAGACTCGTGATTTCTATCTCTCAAAAGAAAACCCCAAATCTAAATCAAATGTCTTGCAATACAAAAGTAAACACATTATCATGTCTCAAATTGTTATGCTTTCTGAAGTTGACTATATTTAGAAATGTTGAATGTCTATTTATGATTATGTTTGGATAAAAGTGGATGATTATTAATTCTTTTCAAATTCAAATATACAATTAGAAAATAATCAATGATTCGGCTATGGATTGGTCACTAACCTATTAATGGAAATTTGAGTTAATGTTGGTAGGTTGTCAAAGACAAGGGTGTGGTTAAGGTAGAGGTGATTAGCTACTTGACAGGGATGGGATGGAGAGACTCGATGTACACACAAGCACTAGTTGAAATTTATGACCTCTCTGTGTGATGAGTTGAAATAGCATTAGTAGGAAAAGTTTCCCTTATGTTTTATTTGATACATGGTTAAATCATTAGTACAGTAAATTTAATTGTTTCCGAATTAAAATAAAATAGATCTAAAAGTTATACCTCATTAAAATTCTTTATAAATGATTTAAAATTACTTATTTATTTTGTTTAGAAATGAGTAAGTAAAATTAGAAATAACAATTAAATATATATGTTCTAGTTGAAATAGTTATTCATTTCGAAATCTAATTCCTTTTATCCTTAAAGGATAATGCCAAATTCTAAAGAATAGAAAAAGGAAACAAGAAAAGAAAAGAAAAGAAAGAATAAAACATGAAAATTAGAATGAAAGCAAATGAAGAAAAAGAAAACAAAAGGATAGAATAAAGCTAAATTAATAGAAAGAAGAACGAAAAATTAGAATAAAACCAACATAATTTTTTTTTTTAAAATAGAAAAAGATAGAAACAAATTGTGAATAAAGAGGAGGGAAGTTGAGCAAAAGGGAGGGGGTGAATATGGCAGGAAGAAGGAGATGAATCGATCTGAGGGAGAAGTTTTTGAGAAGCAAATCTGGAAGCAGAACTCCAGGCTTAGCGTAGGAATTTAGGTAATTTCCTTGTTAGTTTTTTTAATTGATTTAAAATATAATTCAAACATAGATGCTTATGTCGTCCTCTTCCTTAGAAACCATTGTTTTCTTTTAACTTTGATATCATATTTCTTATTTTCTGAGTGCTACGTTAATGAGCCATGTAATTGCACCACATGTGTTGCTTCATCCTTTCATTTTGTGGTTGCACTCAGTAGATAAATACCTTCAAATTTGTTTCTAATGTGTTTGTACTTGCATGCTTTACTTTGGTCTTTCCTCTACCTCTACATGTTGTTGCTGGTATTCTCTTCCATCCTCGTGATTTATGTTGACCAAATACCAATTGAACTCATTTGGACTCGTCACCTATTCCATTGATTTCATTATGACTTATTTGGATTCTTTGTTAATGATCTATCATTCCAACTGCATCAATTATAACAGCCTAGCTGCTGCACCTTGATCCGTTGCGGCTCTTTTTGCTGCTCCTTCGAATTCTTTTTGTCTTAGTGTCTCTAAATAGGAATTTGCCATTCTAATATGAATCAGCTGGCATTGAGTGAGTCGGCCTTACTTTTTTTGGTTCCTGTTGCATTGTGCCACCCCTTACTAATCGCGGCCTTGTTATGAATCCAATCGGGCTTGCATTCACATGTACATTGTGTGACCTAATGATATCTAGTTTAATTAATAATTGGGAGAGCTGAATTATAGCAGAATCCTCTTTATACTCTGTATGCACTTTTATTCTATCACTCAACCCCAATTTGGATTTGAGTCATTCCTCCTTATTAGCCTCTGAGCCATTTCTAGTATATATGAATGCATTTTCATCTTAATCCTCCTTCTAAGTTTCCGTGTGCATGTACCCATGTTTAGGAAGCACAATTCTTTCTCTCTCTACTTGAGATGCCTTGTGGCGCTTACTGTGGGCGTATGTAAAAATAGGAAGAATGCCATGGAAACCACTTCATCCCAAATTCCTTAGCAAGCTAACATGGCTCATTTAAATCTAGTTCACTTTCGTCCAAATTATGATTACTACAGCATCAGGAAGCCAATAATTCACCTTATTCTTTTTTCCTTCTCCATGTAGTTCAATATGCAAATAAATAAGATCATCACAGTCACAGTAATCGTAAAAAGGGAGATTTAACCTCTATTGTTAAAAGGGAACTCTAACCATTGACTACGCTAAGTAAGTAGATACAACAAATAATAATAATTGTTCATATGTTATACAAAAATGTTAAATTTACTTCATTATATTATGAATAACTATGAGTGGAGTAAATAGATTGATCTTGGTAATAATTAGAAATTTGTCTCACATAAATAGAAGGGAGTAACTTTGTATTGCAACCTTAAAAATATTTAATTTAAAATCTGATTAAATTTCCACATAGATAACTATGGATACACACAAATAGAATTGTCACTATAAACTTGTTTTCTCTCTTATGATTCGGTGCCAAAATTCTTAGCAAAATTAATTATCTTCGGTAGATAATGAATAGTAAAATTTAGAGCAAATCTACACCGTTAGATTATCTATATGGTATATAACTCCTATCATGAGTGTACTTAAGGGGGTATTATCATTTTTGTCATTATAATTATAGAGATTAGAATTTCACATACATTTATTTTAAGACAGTTATCAATTTCTTAACTGCGAGGAAAAGTGTGTTAGGCATTGTATTTTGGAAGAATTAGATTATTGTATTCTAAAGAAGGTATTGAGGAACCTGTGCTTAATGGCATTGCAAAGAGTAGGAAGGCTGACAAGGTAAAATTGTTGAAATGATAAAAACCATATTATTGTACCTTATAAAAGATTCTTATTTTAAAACCATACATTGCCCCTTTTCCTTTAGAATTGTGTGGTATGGTTGTGGATTTTTATGATTACTTCTGGGACAGGATGCCGAGTGTGGATTTCAGAGATGGTAAACTTCTTTTTCAAGTTTACCAGTTTATGTTATTGCTTTGGCCAAAGCTAGATGTACCATTGAAATAGGTGGAAAAGAAAAAGCCTAGTTGTATTTATTTATTTATCTCTGCCACATCCTGCATGCAAGAAATATGTCATTTCTAGTTTAGAGTGCATATAGGCATCAAGTTTACATCAAGAGTTTCCCTCTTGTCGATTTGTTCCAGGTTGCTAGGCTCCTCGCGCAGGGTCGAGGATTCTTCAAGTCAGGAAGAAACTTGGGGAAGTGTAGTGCTTCGTGGTTGGGTAGAAAAAGAACCTTAACCATGCTCTTAGCTTCGGTTTGCAGAAGACTGGTGGGTCATGGCGGCTGAAGACAATTTCTATATGTTAAGTAACTCAAAATGGATATATCATTGTATTGATCATTGTATGGCTTGTTTAACCAAATATGTAATTGTACTTCTCACTGATGTATTATTGATGTATTACTGAGGTATTATTGATGTATTTGGAAGAATTGAAAAGATGTAATATTACTTCCTTCTTGTGCTTGTAGATGCACTTATTTGATATTGGAAACTTGCAAAATGTTATACATTTATGGATATTCTAGTTAGTGAAATGATTTACTTTCCACTTTTGGATTGAGTTGCTTTTCGTTGGTTTTTTTTAGTAAGTCATATTTTTAGACTTTACATTTGGTATCAGAGTGTCTAGTTTAAACTCTAGGACCTTCACTTGTTTATGCTAAATATGCGAATGTGTACAGATTGATCTAGATGGATACAAGGCACACTAGTTGAAGTGGAGGGTCCCATGGTGACCAAAACGAGAGATTGGATAAAATCTTAGCCCTGCTGACCCGACAAGGGACTAGAATGGACAGTTTGGAGAAAGAAATATGAGCAAGCCAAGCAGGGCAGAACCAAGATGGAAGTGGAAACCACAGAAGTGAAGTGAGAAACCTTGAAAACGAAGGAAATGCAAATAATCAAAATAGAATAGACGAGGAGTTGGGCATGGACCTTAAGAAGGTTACCCTACCTAAGTTTGATGGAAAAAATAATCAGAGATGGGGTAGAGGCTTGGATAATAGAAATGGAGAAGTATTTTGCCCTTCGCAATTTGTCCAATGAGACCAAAACAATCTGGGGATCATATCAACTCACTGGTGAGGCAACAACTTGGTGGGACAATGAGAAAGCCGAGAAGTAGTTGTTACCTGGGGAGATAACATGGGAGTATTTCCTGTATATTTTTAGGAAGAAATGGTTACCCTAGTTGTACTTCGATAAAAAGATGATTGAGTTTTAGAATCTGACTCAAGGGGGAATGATAGTGACACAGTACTGGGAAAGATTCTCCCATCTACTCAAATATGTACCACAATACCAGTTAGATGAGTGATTCTGAATTTAAAAATTTATCATGGGGTTAAGGCCTTAGATTAGGGCTGATGTGGATATTCGCAACCCCTCAACTATGGATGAAGTATTCGAGAAAGCAATCAAACTGGAGTAAAATTTACAACAGGTTGCCAACTATCACAAGAGCAGGGATGTGAAGTATGGAAACAAGAAGTTTCAGGGGAACAATTAGAATAATAATAATCAGAACTAGAATAATCAAGGCAACAATAACAATCGACAAATCAGGAATCTAAAAAGGGGAAATAACTCTCAGGGAAGCAATGGCGGGAAATCAGACTAGTAATAATAAGAGGGCCAACTACAACAACAACAACAATAACAATAACATGAGAGATGTACATCAGATAAACCCAGAGTACCTCGTGGAGGATGTTACACTTGTGGTGGAGAGCATTATGCTAGTGTGTGTTTGTAGAGAGAAAATGACCAAAAGAATAGGAACCAACACCATATCCATGCAGTGGTTGACAATCACCAAGCAGATTTCCAAGCGACACCGATCCAATGTAACGGTAAGCTCTTCAATTGCCCTATTTCTATATTAATTGACACTAGAGCCATCGAATGTTTCATAGATCCTAATGTCATTTATAAGTTATCTATTAAACCCAGTTAAATGGCTAATTCATGGAAAGTTCAATATGGGAATCAGGTAGAGAAGAAGGTAGAGCTATGTCTTGCTTGTAGCAAATTAGACCTTCACAGTTTCCAAACACAAGTTAACCTGTATGTGGCACCCTTAGGGTATTACAATGTAATTTTGGGGATTAATTGGCTCACTGAACATAAGTCAATAGTGGATTGTGAAGGGAAATTTGTGAAATGTCTAGATGATCAGGGAAACCGTATGGAAATTCATGGTATGAATAGGCCCTTAGAACTCAGGCAAATCTCTGCCATGCAGTTGAAGAAAGCTAACAAGAAAGGGTGTGCCATATATTTAGTTAAGGTTAGAGATCTTGATAACTTAGAGCCATTGGTTAATGATTATTCTATTTTGAAAGAGTTTCAGGATGTGTTCCTGGATGAGCTAACTGAGTTACCACCAAAAAGGGAATTTGACTTCTCGATAGATTTACTACTTGGAATTGAGCCTCAGTTGAAGGCACCTTACAAAATGACTACCACTGAGTTGTATAAGTTGAAGGCATAGTTATAGGAGTTGCTAAATCAAGGGATCATAAGACCAAGTGTGTCTCCTTGGTGAGCACTAGTTATTTTTGTGAAAAAGAAAGATGGAACCTTGATGTTGTGTGATGATTACAGGATGCTCAACAAGGCCACCATAAAGAATAAATATCTGCTTCCAAGGATAGATGAACTATTTGATCAGATGAAGGGAGCCAAGGTGTTCTCGAAGATAGATCTAAGGTTAGGATACCATCAATTAGGGATAAATGATGAGGACATATCTAATACTACATTCAAGACTCAGTATGGGCACTATGAATTCACCGTGGTACCATTTGGGTTAACCAATGCCCTAGTGGTATTTATGAACTTGATGAACAGTGTATTCCAAGACTGTTTGGATGATTTTGTGTTAGTATTTTTGGATGATATTTTGATCTATTCCAAGTTAGTAGAAGAACATGATAAGCACCTGAGGATAGTCTTGTAATGCTTGAGGGAGTGTAAGCTTTTTGGGAAGCTATCCAAATGCACTTTTTATCAAAGTAAGGTGCACTATTTAGGCCACGTCATTTTAGCATAAGGGATAGCAGTGGATCCAAAAAAGATCAAAGCAATTATGGAGTGGTCAACACCATAGAATGTAATAGAAGTTTGGAGTTTTATGGGACTTGCCGGCTATTACAGGAAGTTTGAAAAGGGGTTCTCGATGATAGCAACACCCATCACCTCGCTCCAAAAGAAGGGAAAGAAATTTGAATAGAGTGACAAGTGTGAACAGGTATTTCATCTTTTGAAGGAGAATCTCACGACTGCACCTATCTTGATTGTGCCAGATCCAAATAGGCACTTCACTATGATAACAGATGCTTTAGGAGAGGGTGTAGGAGGAGTACTTATGCAGGATGGATAGGTGGTGGCATATGAATCTAGAAAATTGAAACAACATGAATTGAACTATGCATCTCATGATTTAAAGTTGGCTGCCATAGTGCATGCCCTTCAAATGTGGAGACACTACTTTTTAGGAAATCCCTTCAAACTAAAACATACCATTTGGGGCTTAAGTACATCTTCACTCAGCCTAATCTAAATGCTCGATAGAGAAGATGGTTGGAGTTTTGAGTGAGTATGATTTTGGAATTGAATATATATAAAGGGAAAGGAAAATAGAGTTGCAGATGCACTTAGTAGGAGGAGACATCTTGTAGCTATGCTCACTGTAAGATCAAATTTTAGACAATAGGTGATTCAGGCTTTACCGGGAGATGAACATTATGATAGAGTGAAACAAGCCTTAGAGTGGGATCCCTTTGAACATAGTTTTGATGGATATATGATTGAGATAGATGGACTTTTGAGGTATCTGTTGGTTTTTCTTCTGAATCAGCATTAGGGTTTGCCAGTTCTAATGCACAGGTAGATTCAGCCAACTGAATACAGGAGGTTGCGTGAGCTCCTCCCCTTCACTTCTGGTTCTGCCGCACCAAGGGGGGGTATCCCTATGACTCAAGATGTAACCTTGACTAGCTCAAAGATAGAAAGATCTAACTTGACAACAACAGGCAGAATACTCTCATGTATGGACCAAGATCTATATGATAGATCACAAGGTGGGCAACGTTCTTGGACATATATGTTTGGTTAGGGATGAGAGCATGCAAGGGTTTCCTACTCCTAATCCTACAACTAACAGATGGAAGGGAGAGATGGTTTGAAATGGTGTTTGGATGCAAACCTGGACCTGGTGTATAACCTCAACACAGAGCTAGATTGGTGCCTATCCAGGGCTTGGAGTCAGTAGACATACACCTATGAATGATCAGCATGAATAGCTAAAACTGGATTTCAGGGGGATACACATGATACCTGCCTTACAGATATCTCCCAATACAGAGTGTTAAGCTGTCGATACTTATGGCATCCCTATTGCAGGAAGAAAGATACATGCAAAACTAGAGACAGAATCAGCATAACACATGCAAACATAGCATTATTCATATAAGATTAACCATGAAATCAGTGGATTCATGCCAAAACGTACAACAGGAGATACATAAACTCACAAGTTTTGCTGCACAGAGCAACCAAAACTAGTTGTATCTTATTACAGAGCCAAAATGTCCAGTTTTCAACAACCTAAACAATGGTAACACAGTCTGTCTATATTGGCCAGAAAGTGTACCTCAGCAATTAATTACATGGTTGACCAAAAATCCTGCCAGATACACAGTATCAGAAAAATGGCGCTCAACGCATTACCAGATTGGCGCCCAAACATGAATGCAGTAGGTGGGGAGGAGACAGGAAGAAACCTCGAGCCCTGCGCCACTGTCCGTTGATGTACACCTTCAATCGGGTACCAGATCCGTCCATACCTCTGCAACCTTCACCATTAATGCTCATCTACCTCGCAACCATCGGGAAAACATCAAACAGTGCATCGCAACCGTTTCCCGCCAAAATACCTCATCGTGATATTTCAAAATATGCAGGATATCAATTATCCCACATGCACCCCGCGGCGACCATTTCAACACTTTATATACTAGGCCACGAGCATATATGATGTCGGTGCTTTTGCTCCCGACGACACTAGTATAAGACCTTCATCATCCTCATCCTCCAGCAGCATGATATCCTGTTGCTTGAAATATCACCCTGACGTCGGCATCATCATCGCAATATCACCTACATGATAATCGCCTTCATCGGCACAACCTGATGCATCGGAGGAAGATCCTCCTGCTTAGCCGATACCAAATGTCTGGCCGATGAACATCCTGATGACGTCACCGTCATATCCTGCTGATGTCATAAGCATATCTGCCTACTGCGCACCTCCTCATATCCGGATGACGTCATCATCATGTTTGCAAATATCGAGGGATCTCCACAAGATGATCAGTGTTAGAAATATGACCCCCCCGGACCTTGATGACGTCATCATCATATCGACATCAGGATGATATTCGGAAGATAACCGGATATTTGGAAATATCATCCTGATGCACAAATATCATGCTGCACTGTAGCTCCACTATAAGATCGGGGTGATAGATGAATATGCCAGATATTTGAAAAGATCACCCCCCACTAGATAATGCACGAAGCCGACAGGCGGATATCTCCCTTCGGAAATATCATGATGCAGATAGGCAGAAAAGCGGATATCACCCTGACGTAAGAATGACGTCAGCATCATCAGGATGATAAAACAACGAACATGAAGTGATACAACAACATCAGGATGATATTGACTAAGATCATCCTGACGTTCAAAATATGATGACCACGATGAATATCGGGTCACACTTAGAACTTTACAGCAACATCATCAGGATGATCTTAACAAAGATCACCCGATGTTAAAATATCACCCCGCGAAAGATCATGCAGGCAGAAAATATGATGACCCTCGCAAGCAACACGGCGATAACTGGAAATATGATGATGATGATGACGACCCTTAAGAAAAAACAAGTCGGGTCGAACAACTCAGAAAATAACCCCTTCAGAAGATCGGGATGACATCATCATCATAAAAGGGCAAGGTGATATTTGGAAAATCACCAGATACTTGAAAAATCACCCCCGCAAGCAAATCAGGGCACACTGTAGCTCATCAGCAGGATCAGGATAATATCCAAACATCACCTGATATTGAAACATGATGATCCTGATGAAAAATCTGGTCGACAGAAAATCATGATGATGCTGACCCCTTCCCTTAGAATATCATGATGATGATGATCTTCTCCCCTTAAGATAATATGATGCCGCAGCTGAGAAATGTTGAGGAGGTCCAACACTTAGAACATTTTTTGGATTTTTAGGGAAGGTGCTTGCATGAAAATTGCTCAGAAACTGACAGTGAAATCAGGCACCAACAGTATCAAGGACAAATGTATGTTCCTAACTCATGGGAGTTGAGGAAGCTAGTGCTTGAGGAATTTCATAATGCACCATACTCAGGGCATCTTGGTGTAACAAAAATGATAGAAGGACTAAGACCCTTGTACTTTTGGCCAGGACTTAAGAAGGATGTTATAGAATTTGTAGCCTGATGTTTAGAATACCAACAAGTTAAGGCTGAGCATGTGCATCCGGCAAGACTTTTATACCCACACAATGTGCTAGAGTATAAGTGGCAGGTAATTAATATGGACTTTATTCAAGGGCTGCTTATGACCACGAATCAACATGATGTCATCTTGGTTGTTGTAGATAAATTGACAAAAGTGGCTCACTTTATTCCAGGGAATCTCAAGGATGGATCTTTGATCCTAGCCAAAAAGTTTGTACAGGAAATCTTTCGTTTACATGGAGTGCCAGAGACGATCATTTTTGATCGAGACACTCGCATGACTTCCAAACTTTGGATGATATTGAATGCATCATTGGGGACTAAATTGAACTTTAGTTCATTCTATCATCCTCAGACTGATGGTCAGATAGAGAGGGTCAATCAGGTGGTGGAGGATCTCCTAAGGATGTATTGCATGAACCAACAGTATAAGTGGGAGGAGTACCTTCCCTTAGTGGAGTTTACATATAACAATTCATATCATGTCTCCTTAAGAATGACACCTTTTGAAGCCCTATATGGGCATAGATGTCGTGCACCTATCAGTTGGGATAAGGTGGAAGACAGGATAGTAATTGGACCAAATATGTTGAAAGAGATGGAGGAGTAGATGAAGTTGATTAAGGAGAAACTGAAACAAGCTTCAGACCTCCAGAAGAGTTATGCAGATAAGAATAGAACCTTCAGACAGTTCTCAGTGGGGGATACAGTCTTCTTGAGAGTTTGACCTCAGAAAAGTTCCATTTCTTTTGGCAAGTCTTCCAAGCTTGCCCCTAGATATGTTGGACCATTTGATGTTTTGGAAGTAATTAATCTGGTTGCATATAGTCTTTCTCTACCACTAGCTCTATCCTGAATCCATAATGTCTTCCATGTATCTTTGCTTAAACTGTATCATCTAGATGCTTCACATATTCTTGATTGGCGTGCATTGCAGGTTTAGGATCTAGGGGTGGTGCTGGTGGATCCCACCCAAATTTTGGAGAGATGCAATGTTAAGTTGCAGAACCAGGATGTTGTGCAGTATAAGGTCTAGTCGGACCAATAATCGGTGGATAATTCCACCTCGGAGAATGTTGATGATATTGACAGAGCCTTCCCTCATTTGACAAATTAGCATAAACTCTTTTAATTTTTGCATAATTATGACTTGTTTGATACATTGATACTGGTTGTGTAAGACTTTTATGTTGATATTTGTGCAATAAGACATCAGGATGATGTCTCTTCCAAGTGGGGAAGGATGTCACATCTCAAATTGTTATGCTTTCTGAACTTGATTATATTTAGAAATGTTGAATGTCTATTTATGATTAGTTATGGATAAAATTGGGTGATTATAAATTCTTTTCAAATTCAAATATACAATTAGAAAATAATCAATGCTTCGGCTATGGATTGGTCACTAACCTATTAATGGAAATTTGAGTTGATGTTGGCAGGTTGTCAAAGACAAGGGTGTGGTTAAGGTAGAGGTGATTAGCTACCTGGTAAGGATTGGATGGAGAGACTCGATGCCGCACACAAGCACTTAGTCATTTATTCATTGCATTTTGTTTATGACCTCTCTGTGTGATGAGTTGAAATAGCATTAGTAGGAAAAGTTTCCCTTATGTTTTATTTGATACATGGTTAAATCATTAGTACAGTAAATTTAATTGTTTCCGGATTAAAATAAAATAGATCTAAAAGTTATACCTCCTTATTAAAATTCTTTAGAAATGATTAAAAATTACTTATTTATTTTGTTTAGAAATGAGTAAGTAAAATTAGAAATAACAATTAAATATATATGTTCTAGTTGAAATATTTATTCATTTCAAAATTTAATTCCTTTTATCCTTAAAGGATAATGCCAAATTCTAAAGAATAGAAAAAGGAAACAAGAAAAGAAAAGAAAGAATAAAACAAGAAAATTAGAATGAAAGAAAATGAAGAAAAAGAAAACAAAAGGATATAATAAAGCTAATTTAATAGAAAGAGGAACAAAAATTAGAATAAAACCAAAATAAAAGAAAAAGTAAAAAAATACAAAAAGATAGAAACAAACTATGAATAAAGAGGAGGGAATTTGAGCAAAAGGGAGGGGGTGAATATGGTAGGAAGGAGGCGAATCGATCTGAGGGAGAAGTTTTTGAGAAGCAAATCTAGAAGTAGAACTCTAGGTTGAGTGCAGGAATCCGGGTAATTTCCTTGTTAGTTTTTTAAATTGATTTAAAATAGAATTCAAACATATATGCTTATGTTGTCCTCTTCCTCAGCAACCGTTGTTTTCTCTTAACTTTGATATCATATTTCTTATTTTCTAAGTGCTGTGTTAATGAGTTGTGTAATCACACCACCTGTGTTGCTTCATCCCTTCATTTTGTGGTTGCATTCAGTAGATAAATACCTTCAAATTTGTTTCTGATGTATTTGTGCTTGCGTGCTTTACTTTGGTCTTTCCTCTACCTCTGCATGTTGTCACTGGTGTTCTCTTCCATCCTCATGATTTATGTTGACCAAATACCAATCAAACTCATTTGGACTCATCGCCTATTCCATTGATTTCATTATGACTTATTTGGATTCTTTGTTAATGATCTATCATTCCAACTATGACAATCCTAATGGCCTGGCTTCTTCACCTTGATCCGTTGCGGCTCTTTTTGTTGCTCCTTTGAATTCTTTTTGTCTTAGCATCTCTAAAATAGGAATTTGTCATTCTAATCTAAATCAGCTGGCTTTGAGTGAGTCAGCCTTACTTTTTTTTTGGTTCCTATTGGACTGCGCCACCCCTTGCTAATCACAGCCTTGTTATGAATCCAATCGGCCTTGCATTCACATGTACATTGTGTGACATGATGATAACTAGTTTAATTAATAATTAGGAGAGCCAAATTATATTAGAATCCTCTTTATACTCCGTATGCACTTTTATTCTATCACTCAGCCCCAATTTGGATTTGAGTCATTCCTCCTTATTGACCTATGACCAGGCTCCTTTAACCTAGGAAATTAAATCCTGGATCCCATCAAGTTTGAGCCATTTTTGGTATATACGAATGCATTTTCATCTTAATCCTCCTTCTAACTTTCTGTGTGCATGTACCCATGTTTAGGAAGCACAATTCTTTCTTTCTCTCTACTTGAGCTTCCTTGTGGCACTTATTGTGGGCGTCTGTAAGAACAGGAAAAATGCCATGGGCAGCCACTTTGTCCCAAATTCCTTAGCAGGCTAACATGGCTCATTTAAATCTAGTCTACTTTCATCCAAATTATGATTACTACAGCAACAAGAAGCCAATAATTCACCTTATTCTTTTTTCCTTCTCCATGTAGTTTGATATGCAAATAAATAAGATCATCATAGTCATAGTAATCGTAAAAAGGGATATTTAACCTCTATTGTTAAAAGGGAACTCTAACCAGTGACTACGCCGAGTAAGTAGATACAACAAATAATAATAATAGTTCATATGTTATATATAAATGTTAAATTTATTTCATTATATTATGAATAACTGTGAGTGGAGTAAATATATTGATCTTGGTAATAATTAGAAATTTGTCTCACATAAATAGAAGGGAGTAACTTTCTATTTCAACCTTTAGAATATTTAATTTAAAATATGATTAAATGTCCACATAGATAATTATGGATACACACAAATAGAATTGTCACTATAAACTTGTTTTCTCTCTCTTATGATTCGGTGCCAAAATTCTTAGCAAAGCTAATTGTCTTCGGTAGATAATGAATAGTAAAGTTTAGAGTAAATGTACACTGTTAGATTATCTATATTGTATATAACTCCTATCATGAGTGTACTTAAGGGGGTATTATGGTCTTTGTTGTTATAATAATAGAGATTAGAATTTCACTTACATTTATTTTAAGACAGTTATCAATTTTTTAACTGCATGGAAAAGTGTGTTAGGCATTGTATTATGGAAGAATTAGATTATTGTATTCTAAAGAAGGTATTGAGGAACTTGTGCTTAATAGCATTGTAAAGAGTAGGAAGATTGACAAGGTAAAATTGTTGAAATGATAAAAATTGTATTATTGTACCTTATAGAAGATTCTTGTTTTAAAACCATACATTGCCCCTTTTCCTTTAGAATTGTGTGGTATGGTTGTGGAGTTTTATGATTACTTCTGGGACAAGATGCCGAGTGTGGATTTTAGAGATGGTAAACTTCTTTTTCAAGTTTACCAGTTTATGTTATTGCTTTGGCCAAAGCTAGATGTACCATTGAAATAGGTGAAAAGAAAAAGCCTAGTTGTATTTATTTATTTATCTCTACCACATCTTGCATGCAAGAAATATGTCATTTCTAGTTTAGAGTGCATATAGGCATCAGGCTTGCATCAAGAGTTTCCCTCCTACCCATCTGTTCTAGTTTGCTAGGCTTCTTGTGCAAAGTCGGGGATTCTTCGAGTTGGGAAGGAACTCGGGGAAGTGTAGTGCTTCGTGGTTGGGTGGAAAAAGCACCTTAACCATGCTTTTGGCTTCAGCTTGTGGAAGACCGGTGGGTCATGGTAGCTGAAGATAGTTTCTATATGTTAAGTAACTCAAAATGGATATATCATTGTATTGGTCATTATATGGCTTGTTTAGCCAAATATGTAACTGTACTTCTCATTGATGTATTACTGAGGTATTATTGATGTATTTGGAACAATTGAAAAGATGTAATGTTACTTCCTTCTTGTGCTTGTAGATGCACTTATTTGATATTGGAAACTTGCAAAATGTTATACATTTATGGAATTCTAATTAATGAAATGATTCACTTTCCACTTTTGGATTGAGTTGCTTTTCATTGGTTATTTTTAGTAAGTGATATTTTTGGACTTTACACACATGAGCTCATTAGGTTTCGAGTGATTTGGGATACACCTCAAAAAACTTTGAAACTAGGTATTAGTTTACAAATAGACTCATCACAATTTCTCTGAATATTAGGGAATTTGTTGATCAAAAGACAGACTAATTTCATCCCTAAAATGATCACTAGACAACATACTAAATTCATTTTGGGTCAAAATACAATGACCTTGTAATTTCTTATACCAATCTCATGCATCATTTTCAAAAGTTTGAACAAACAATTTTATCATTCCATTTTTATCTTCCACCTCATAATCATCTATTAATTTAATGAAAACTTAAAAAAGCTTACTACCCAATGCTAAATTATTCTCATGAAACCTAGATAATTGCTTCCTAATTTCATTTGATATGGGATTTGGGAAAATAAAAAATATTAAAAAAACTAATAGTTGTATCCACTAGCACTCAAAGGCACTCTTCCAAGAAAAAAATAATTATCATAATTAATTCTATAAATAATATTACATGAGTGCATATATAGGATTATTTGATAATTACCAAAATTGATATTTATCTTGCTACTCTCCATGGGCTTGTAAATTATTGTGTATATGATAATATATATTCATGTTGAGGTTCCATTTAACAAAAAAAAATCACATTAATGTGCAACATGGAATTTAGAGGCTACGTTAGAATATTCTTTAGGATGGGGATGAATAAGTTCCTTGTAATATTTTTTTGACACATGAATAATCCAAGTGGAGACAAATGGGAATTTAAAATTTCTAAAACCTTTTATCCATCATAATTCCTTTCCCCATAAGATTTAAAATACTCACTAATTGTCACACCTCGTTTTTAAACTAATACATTTATTTTCAAGAAGACAGATAGTTAGTCAGAGAAAATATTATGATTAAAGTAATGATAGAAAATGAATTTGCTTTATATTAGTTTATATGCAAAGAATAATTGTTTATGACATTATTATTTAACATGTGGTTAAAAGATGTAATGGACTAACTACTGTTGTGCAACTGAGGTGGGCGTAGGAACAATGTTTTTTCCCTTTGAGATGAGGAGAGAGAGTATCACCATGCAGAGGATGCTAGATCATGTGAATACAATGATCCTTATGCCATCTGGAAACCCAAACACACACATATACTTATTAGAGGATAAGTCAGTTTTGGAGTAAGTCTTAATCCCTATGTCTCTGGTTATCTTAGAAATACTTTTCAAGTATTGAGATCATTTTATTCTTGTCAAATTTTGTTGTCATTAAGTTGATGGCTAAATCTTCTTTGTTGAAAGATAGTAACGTAGTATTTGTCTTTGAATGCCAATTCGACATGAGAAATCGACTAAACAAGTTTATATTTTGTCATTGAGGTTTTAGTCAACTTTGAGAGAATCCTTTGTCAATAATGTTGAAATAAGGGCAGACAACTGAGAGGGGGGGGTGAATCAGTTGTCACCAAAAAATTTATCCTTTTCTGTAATTAACTTTCTTTACCACTTAATAATAGATGAATGATATAACCATGAAAGCATGAATCAACAACACAAGAGTAGAAACAAGATCAACACACATAACACCAAGATTTTTACATGGAAACCTGGTTAAGGGAAAAACCACGGTGGGGGTTAACCCACAAGATTTATTCTCTATTAAAAGAATAGAAAATGGGGAAGGTACATGCCTCAGGGTGCACTACCCAGAGCTCACTGCCTATAGAAATAATTATAAGTTTATCACAGAAAGATTGAACTGGATAACAACACCTTCTTCATGCCAAGGTCAGTTCCATTTAAGCGCATAACACTTTTGCTCTGCCCAAACATTTCTTTGCTATCTCGTCATCCTTTATTGCTCTTCCTCTTCTCTGCTATACCTTTCCTCCTTTCTTAGGATCTTGTCATTTTTGCACAAGGATACATTTTCACAACTCAACCACACATATTTATATGCTTCATCAACCTTGGAAAACATCAAGGTCAGCACTAGAAACATGTGAATCACTATGCTGTCGGCCAATCATAGCTGAGATCTACATCTTCCTCAAACACCATGCTACACTTCATAGAACCCCTCTTATATCATCCACAATATGTACAAAGCATCCGGTCGGCTAAGACTGGTAAGAATAGCAATACCCAAGGATAAATCTTCAATAATGAGCTCAATCCTCAATGCAGACCACCAACACAATAGGCACATGATCCAGAGACCACCACAAGCACAATGAAATCAACAAGAACAACCGTACCACCTCACTTCACCAGAAACCCTTGCATCTCCATTCGAAAACTCAAGAACACCAACTGTCATGACTGTCACACTAGAAAGATTGCTTGCGGACCTCCAAACCATGAACCACTTGAGTTGAGGATACACACTAATATCCCAAACACATCTCCAAATCCACAGATCATAATATTCCAATGCGGATCAATCCGGACCATACTTCTGTCACTCTGTCACCTTTGAACACTGCAAAAACCTAGTTGTACTCAGATGGCCATAACTTCATCAATTCTTCATGTGGACCTCTCAGATCATAACTGGAGCACATTCAGACAATCCTCTACAACACCCATTAGTCCGCATACTCTGATCTTCATTCTATAGGGAATGTGGAGCAATCTACTTCACTGAGCTGTACTGTCTTCACTGTCTTTGATAGAGAGATATGTAACTCACTTGTTTCTTCTGAAGGGGCTAATTTTCTCAGTATCCTCAACATACAAGTCTTCTAGAATGGGATACAATTGATACCAATGACAACAAGGATATGTTGACATCAATGACAACACCGATTAGGCACATATTTGCAACAATCTCCCCCTTTGTCATTGATGGCAACATATGATGTGAAAAACTGTTTCAACCATCAAGACAAGAACTTTTCCTCCTTTCTCTTATCATACCTGCAACCATTTTCTTTACTGCTCGCCCTTTCATCAACAACTACTCACTTCCAAGTTTTTCACATGACTTCTCTCCCCCTTTGACATCAATGGCAAAGGGCACATATTTGCAGTCATCTCTCACCCCTTTTGTTTCTTAGAAAAACTCAAACTGAACTCAGAACATACTGACTACTCCCCCTGAGTAGAATTCCCTTAACACCAATCTGGACCACAAGATATGACTATGAGTTCCACTAGACTGATGCACATTAGTGCGCCTTAGTTCTGAACAGGAGGGGTAATAACCCCTAGCATCACTCTGAGATACTCAAAAGTATCCTTAGGTAGAGGCTTAGTAAATATGTCCACAATCTGATCCTTTGAAGAGACAAACTCCAATCTGACTTTATTCTCATTTACCTTCTCTCTCAAAAAGTGAAACTTGATGGATATATGCTTTGTATTTGAATGTAACACCGGATTCTTTGAAATGTTTATTACACTTGAATTATCACAGAAGATTGTAACAGGTTCTTCAAACACAACTTTGATATCTTTCAACATTTGCTTAATCCACAAAACTTGAGTATAATTACTTGTTGTTGCTATGTACTCTACCTCTACAGTAGACAGATATTGCCTCCTATTTTTTTCTCAACCAAGAAACCAATCTCTTTCCCAAGAAAAATACACCTCCACTAGTACTCTTCCTGTCATCTATATCTCCTACCCAATTAGCATCTGTATATGCATGAAGAGTGAAATCATCACCCTTAGGATACCATAAGCCCTAATCAGATGTTCCCTTTAGATATCTCAAAATTCTTTTGACTACCACAACATGAGATTCTCTAGGATCAACTTGAAATCTAGCAACAAGGCCAACTGTATTCATAATATCAGGTCTGGTATGAGTCAGATAAAGCAGTCCTCCAATCATTGACCTATACTTTTTCTGATCTGCCTTAGGGGAATCATCATCTTTACTCAACTTGCACTTGGTTACCATAGGAGTACTTACCAGTTTTGAATCCTCCATTCCAAACTTTTTCAACAACTCTTTCACATACTTAGACTGAGATATGAAGATGCCTTTTTCTAACTGAATGATTTGTATACCTAAGAAGAAATTCATTTCACCAAGCATGGACATCTCAAATTCACTTTGCATCTGATCAGCAAAACTTTTACACATACTCTCATTTCCACCAAAGATGATGTCATCAACAAATACTTCAACAATCAAGATATGTTCATGATCAATTTTGAAATACAGATTACTATCAGTAGTACCTTTATTAAATCCTGACTTTAGAAGATACTTATCTAATCTTTCATACCAGGCTCTTGGGGCTTGTTTAAGTCCATACAATGCTTTCTTCAATCTGTATACCTTATCTTCTTGATCAGACAACTGGAATCCTTCTGGTTGCTCAATGTAGACGTCTTCTTCCAATTCTCCATTTAGAAATGCTGACTTGACGTCCATCTGGTAAACTTTGAAATCTTTGAAAGTAGCAAAGGCAAGAAATAATCTTACTACTTCAATTCTTGCCACTAGAGCAAAAGTTTCTTCAAAATCAATTCCCTCTACTTGAGAGTAACCTTTGCACACCAATCTTGCTTTGTTTCTCACAACTTCACCATCTTCATTCAATTTATTCTAGAAGACCCATTTGGTTCCAGTTACATTTTTGTCTTTGGGTCTAGGAACAAGATCCCAAGTATGATTCTTTTCAATTTGTGTTAATTCTTCTTCCATTGCTTTTACCCAACTTTCATCATTACAAGCTTCATTCACTGATTTTGGTTCAATCTTTAAAATCAGACAATACTCCTCTTGTTCTTCAACAATTCTTCTTCTAGTTTGAACACCTTTATTTTTATCTCCTATGATCTAATTTTTAGAATGATTCAATCTTACATACCTGGGAGTTTTGGTATTTTCTTCAAGTTCCTCAATATCTGCATTAACTTCTTGAGTCAATGGATTCTCTGGAGTAAACTGAACTTGCTTTTCTTCATTTGGACTTTCATTTTGATCATTTGATTCATATCCACAAAACCTTGAAGGTCTCTCCTTGATTTCATCAACCTTGACATTAGCACTTTCAACCATCTTTTTCAATCTCTTGTTAAAGTACCGGTATGCCTTGCTTTGATTAGAATAACCTAGAAATATTCCTTCATCACATCTTGCATCAAACTTGCCTAGATCTTCATCTCTTTTGATATAGCATTTACTACCAAAAACTCTGAAATATTTCACAGAAGGAGCATTACCAAACCACAGTTCATAAGGTGTTTTACCAGAATTACCTTTGATCTACACCTGGTTAAGAGTGTAGACAACAGTACTTATAGCCTTTTTCCAATAGACAGGTGGAATATTTGCTTCCATCATCATGGATCTAGCAGCCTCTTGAATAGTTCGGTTCTTCCTTTCCACAACTCCATTCTGTTAAGGAGTCCTAGGATCAAACAACTGTCTTCTTATTGCATGCTTTTCACAAAATGCATTGAACTCACCAAAGGTAAACTCTCCACCTCTGTCAGATCTCATACACTTTATCTTCACACCAATCTCATTCTCCACCCTGGCCTTAAACACTTTGAATTTGTCAAGAGCCTCTGATTTCTCTCTCAAGAAAGTGACCCACATCATCCAGGAGTGATCATCAATTAGCAACATAAAGTATTTGTCTCCTTGCAAACTCCTAACCTTGGTAGGACCACACAAATCAGTGTGCACAAGTTCCAACAATCCACTTGAAGATTGTTCTTTACTCTTGAATGTAGTTCTGCTTTGTTTGCCCAATGACATTCCTTACACATGCTATTAGTAGGTTTTACAAGCTTTGGAAGATCTCTCACAGCCTGAGTAGCACTTATCTTGACAATGTTATCAAAATTTACATGACAGATTCTCCTATGCCATAACTAACTTTGATCAATCTGAGCAATCAAACAACTTTTACCAGCACCACTTAAATGAAAGATGTTACCTCTAGTCTATGTATCGGATGCAATCTCATTTCCGGAGCTTTCCAAAATTCTACATTTTCCATCCTTGAATCGGAGATCATATCCCTTGTCAACCAACTATCCAACACTGAGAAGACTACGCTTCAATCCTTCTACATACAAAACATCATTAGTGTTATTCTTACCATCAAAAGAGATGGATCCTCTGCCACAGATTCTACCAGTTGAATTGTCTCCAAACTTCACAATTCCACCCTCATACCTTTCCATACTTACAAACTTACTCTTATCACCTGTCATATGATGAGAGCATCCACTGTCAATTACCCATTCATCCTTTTCTTCAACTTGAGCAACCAAGTCTCTTTCCACATTCATAGAGCTAGCAGATTCAATAGGCACCGGATCTGTTGGCAAGAGAAACTGCTACGCATGACTGGTGTTGTCATTGATGGTAACTAAGTTCATTCCACACATCCACAGTGCAGTATCAAATCATACCGGAAGACAGTTTCAAGATTTGTCAAGTCTAGATAGACAGGAACATAGTATATGGTAGAGTTTAGTATTTTGGTTAGTGGATTTCTCTAGTCAATCATTGTGTGTTGCATATCTGAGGTAGTGTAGAGGAATGTCAGGATAATCTAAATCCAAGATGTCAGCCTCTGGTGACAAGGGGATTAAAAGTTATGATCATCTAAGTACTGGGTCCTAATATGACATAACAGTTTAGTAAAGAATAGGCCAACCTATGTTAGATCCTTATGCGGATCTGGTAGAAGTGTTTTGGTGAGTTGCGTATGGGATATAATGTTAGTGATTGACATGAATGGTGACCTTCAAGTGTTATTTCTAGTACACATCAACATTGGTGTATGGATTCAACTGACAGAACAAAGTATTTGTGTTGTTTGCTAAGTTCTTCACTAGGCCGACATAAAGTGATTGAATTTCTTGAGGTGAATATATATAACCGATGGATTTGAGTGTATAGGATGAAAAAAAAACATGCAAATATGGAGTAAGTGTGAAAAGGGTAGATAGGAGTGTAAAAAGGAAGAGATCTAAGATCTGGATTATGGTAGAGTAGTAAATAGGGTAGAACAAAGATGAAGTGTATCAAGTCAATATTCTGTGCTTAACCAGAACTGAATCCTTGCATTGGTTGATGCTAATTATCAGTTCAAATTCATTGTAATCTTCTTTTTATAGGCAGTGAGCCTTCTGTAGGCAGTGAGCCTTCTTCTGAGTACTGAGCTCTAAGCAGTGAGCCCGAATGCATGTGCATTCCCAATTGTAATACTTTTAAAAGAGTATAAGCTTTGTGGGTTAACCCCCATCGTGGTTTTTCCCTTAACCAAGTTTCCACATAAAACATCATTATGTCATGTGTGTTTATTTGTTTTTGCTCATGTGTTGATGACTCATGCTTTAAATGTTTTAATCAGTTCTAAGTGATATTGTTGCAAATGATAAAGTTTTTAGACAACTGATTCACCCCCCCTCTCAGTTGTTCTACCTAATTCTAACAATTGGTATTAGAGCAAGGTTCCTAGAAAGAAGCCTAATAGCTTAAGGAAAGATCTTGGAAGGAGTTTTAATGGGTTCACTCAAAGATCAACTTTGGTTAATTATCTAATCTGAAAGATGAGCTTAAACATGCTAATGATACCATTGAAATGTTAAAAGATAAACTAAAGAAATCTATGGAAAAGAGAAAGGAGCTACTTATGTAGTTATCTAGTTTAACTGAAGATAATGGCATGAATGAAGCCTTGGAAGAAAAAACAAAGGAGTGTGAGAAGCTATTAAAAGAAGTTGCTATTCTAAAAATTGAGATGGAATCTGGGTCAATGAGGCTAACCAAAGAAATTGAGCAAAGGAAGAAGACTGAAGAAGACTTGAATCAAACTCTAAAAGAAAGAATTGAAGAATACTACAGATTGGACAAAGTAGCTGACCATCTAAAGTCTGACCTACAAGAAAGTAGAGACAATCAAAGAGAACTTGAAAGGCAAATTGTCATTCTCAGAAATGACCTAGAAGTTGCAAATGAATACAAGGAGAAATTCAAGATAAGCTCAGCTAAACTTGAAGTACTGCTTGAAGGACAGAAAAAGGTTGATGACAAGCATGGTCTTGGATATGAGAAAGGTGAAAGGTTTGGATCCGGACAAAGAAATTTTCAACCAAGGAAGGGGAGAAACAGACCTAGAAGACCTCTGGTAAGACAGCCTAATGCTCAAAGATATCCATCATTTAATGGAAATTGTTTTAATTGTAATAAATTTGATCATAGAGCTACTCAATACAGAAGTAGAGTAAATCAAAATGGTCCATCCTTCTCCAGTCAATGTTTCAAGTGTAAGAGGTATGGTCATAGATCAAATGAATGCAGAAGTATGATAATGAATAACTCTAGAGAAAATGGCAACTCTTTCAATGGTTACTGCTTTACTTGCAATGGATAAGGACACATGGTTAATGAGTACAAATTAAGAGGAAATCAAGCATATAAGCAAAGAAATGTTGTTTGCTAATAGATCTGGTCATATTGCAAGATTCTGTAGAAGTAAGAATAATGAAAGAAGAGGTTCGGTAAATAGAAAACTGGATGAGCAGAGACAAGACAAAGGCAAAGAAAAAATTGATGTGAATGAGATCTAGAATGAAATGAGCAACACATGGGTCAAGAAAACAATTGTGAACAATAGTAATGGGTCCGCATCAGAATCCGGTGTTGATAATTCCTTCAGGACTTGAATTTAGAGCTCTGGCTCAGGGGGAGTTGCATTGAAAATCAAATTTCCCCAGCCAGTAAGTGGGTGCATGGATATGGCACAATGAGAGAAGATGTTTTGAATTGTTTCAGAGACTTTGGAAGGATTTCTGAAAGAAAAGATGTTGATATGGAAATTCGCGGAGTGATTCATGAAGGATTGTTCAAAAACAAAGTAACCGGATGAAGTTAGGGCAACACATTTATTACAATGCCAAATTAGGTTTTGTGGAGGATAAAAGGTCACTTGATCATGCATTTTAATCACTTTGCATTCGAAGAAAACAAGAAGAAGTGCATTTGAGGTACAAATCTAGAAATTGAAGCATGAAGAGTGAATTCAACCGGCAATTGATCAACCCTAACCCCGCGGAAGAAAAAGGTACTTCTCTATAAAGCCTTGAATCTAAAATCTGTTGAGATGGCTACACCTCTAGTTGTTCATGTAATTGAAAGGCCTTGACCAATATTTAAGAAGCATCGATACAAATTAGTTGAAGTTGAACCATTAGGTACATTTTCTAGAGTTCCATATGGCGTACTGCATGTTGAGGATATTAGGGCATACATCCACTATAGCATTGATGAATTTGGAAACCTGAAACTCTTGGATTTGTTTAACAACTACCTAAGGGATGATAACTGTAAGTTGAAACCAGAATACAAAGCCCTAGAAAGTAAACATTTTTTGCAAGTCATTAGATTTCTGACATTTGATGAGAATGAATGGGTTTGATATATCTTGAGCCAAATACATGATGAGTTCATATGGCTATTGAAACCATTTAAGATTACAAAGGATGTTATCAAGATTGTAATTGGGTTAAATTCAACTGGTGGATTACCCATGCTGAAAGCCGTGAAAAACCAGATAGTGACTGATGCTACTGGTGCCAAGTTTGACAAAATGGCAATGACCATCAATGATATTATATAACCGGATGTTAAATTTGCCTCCATGGTGATTGGGTACAAGATTTACCACTCCAGCAGGGAAAATTCTATCTCCAGAACTGCAATATATTCAGCTTATCAAATGCTAAAGGAGAATGTTGATTATGACCTATGTGAATTGCTACAAAATTAGTTGATTGAAAATTTAAGAAAAATAAAGAAAGATAAGAAAAATACCTTCAAGTATGGTTCCTTGATTATATGTTAGTTCTTCTATTTTATGAATGAAGTGCCTGGAGTTCAAAGTGTGCACTGGACAAATGACAAGCCAGTTGCATGGCAAATAAAAGATCATCTACTCAGCCTTGGTGATTCCCAAGCTCAGAAGAAAGTCATTTGGGGTTACTTCAAAAACTTTCAAAGTATGATGCATGCAAGAGAGGGAATCCCTAAGTTAGTTGTGGAGAAATATGAGAATGAAATATGCTTTATGGTTGACACTGATCAGTGCCTGATGGAGACTATGGAACCTAGAACCATATGGATTATGCCAATGGGCTATGAGGTTCATGAGAAAGTTTTGGAAATACATGCTCAACACCTTCTAAGAAAATCAAAACACACATTTGTGGAAAGGTTTGGAATATACAAGGAGATAAGTCAAAAATTGCATGTGGAGCTCAGACAGCCAGAGACCAAAAGGAAAGTCCAGAAGCAAGTTGAAAAGTATACTGAGAGCATTGGATTAACTAAGGAAGCAGTGTAGCAAAATAGAGAAAGAATTAAAAAAGATGAAAAGGAAAGGCAAGAAATGAAACAAGAAGACGCTTCAATGGAGCCATCCTCCACTTCAAGGACTACTAGAAGCTCTGTTACTACTTTTGTTCCCCCTAAACCTACAAAACCAGAAGACAGACCAACCGGTGAAGGAAGTAAGAGAATGAAAACAAAGGTTGCAAGAACATATGTGAGCACGAAAGATGATGAAGAGACAAAGATAGATGAAGAAGTTAAAGAGATAAGATCCAAGAAAGCCAAGACTTCAAAGGCTTCAGAGGACCAGCCTTCCGGAAGCAAAAGGGCAAGTAAAAAGAAAGAAACTAATAAGGTTGCTATGACAGTTGATGAAATTGTAAAAATAATTAATGTTCATGGAAATCTAAAGCCTATCAAAGTTTATTATGATAATTTTGATCAAGCAAATTGTAACATCAGAAAATGTCCCCCTAGGGGCTTTTCCCTCATAAGGTTTAGCTCCCGGGTCTTTTGCATGCATTTAGGACATCTTCATAATTTGGCATCCCGATAGAATGAGCCCTAGGTAACATGACAAATGGGACCTAGGAGTACCCCTTGAGCTTTACCCTGCCCAAAATAGGGGGGAGGACTTGGGCGCTCGTGCCCTAGTCTTGCCCTATTTTGGGGCAGTCCCAATTTTTGGGTGTCGGTTTATGACTGTTATTTGGGTCCTACGCTGACACGGTAAGTTTGAATTATGAAAATCTTGGCGGGAGTGTTTGTGGTTGCATATATAAGCATGTTTAGGCATTCATTTGTAAACTAGGTGATTACTAGCAAGCTATTGTGTTCTCAAGGTGATTCAAGGCTTTCATTGTGTTGCAAGAGTAGACTTGTGTGGTTTATGTGTTTGTGTTTACATATTTGAGCATCCATTCATCATGGAATGAAGAACATCTTCCTCCCATGATATCTTCACTACAAGGTGCGTTATATTGTGTTTTCATCATTATTTCCTTTGGTTTTTTCCTCTGCCTCACAAGGGCATGCACTCTCTATTTGACAACGGTGTTCGGAGACTTAAGTGTCCTCTGGGGCTTGACTGAGGCAAGCCTCTAAACACCACAACCCCCTCCCAAAGTTTTCATGGTTACAGGTTACAGGTTGCGGGGATGGAAAAAGTGAAGTTGCAGGAAGGCATCTTGAAGTGTCAGAATTGTAGAACAGAAGGAAAAATAGCACCCTAGAGTTGGGTGCCCACTCATTAGTCCTCCAACTTCCATGATGGAAAAATCTCTGCGACAATAGGGAAGAGTTGCCGACTAAGTTTCCAGATCTGGACAAAAAGCAGGACATTGGACTTGGGCGCCTGCTCTTTTGTCCCTGACTTTTCCACCTCGGAACCCTAAAAATAGGTACTCTATGATTTGATATTTTACTCCCGTCTGCAAGAGATTTTTCTATTATTCTTCCATTTACAATTGTATTTGTGAAATTAGGGTTTTAATGGTCAATTGAGCATAAGAGAAGGAAAATTGATAATTAAATTCCCTAATCTAAGCTTCCCTACATTTCATAGTGACCTAGGGTATGATAGTGAATTGCCACTTGACCCTAGATCCTTGAATGTATAAGGTGAAAGGAGGAATTAAACATCTAACAAGATAAACATTAAGCTAAACAATCCATATTTTCTCTTAAACACAAATAAGAAAAATTTGGAAGATGCCACCATCATATACTTGAATAAATTCAATAGAGCTCTACTAGAAATTTTACAAGAACTTCCTAAAAGTTTAAGGAAAATACTGAAAATGAGGAAGGAGTAGCCAAGGCTAAAGATCTAGAACTCAGAGAATATATCCTCTCCACCCTATGTCCAGTAATGACCAGAAGGGAAGTAGATAAAATCCTCAAGGGAGTTAAGGAGAAATTAAGAAGCAAGATCCGGATGAACAAGCTAATGATTGGTGAAACTGAGCAAGTTACAAAGGAAACATAGGAAATTTTGAGGAAGGCCCTATATAAAGATAAATACTATATTATTTTAGAGGAACAAGTTGAGGAAGACAATCCTTCAGTTTCAGAACAAAAAGCTCCAGAAGAAGAGATTGAAAAAGGAAATGATGACCAAAGTGATACTTTAGATCCTCCAGAGCAAACCTATGAGGAGACAAATGATGGGATTGATTCATCGATTCTGGATGTTGAAAAAGTAAACGTTAGTGAGAAACAAACTAAAGTTAATGACTCGTCTGCTCTGGAAGAGGAGAAAATAAACAAAGAAGACATAGAGATGGTGGACAAAACTGATGAAGCAGGAGATACTCTAACTCCACTTGGTCAATCCAGAAAAGAAGATAATATTGCTACTCAAAGCCCTCTAGAACAGGTAGTAAGTGGTGAAGACAAAGAAAAGATCCCCTACAGATGATATAGAAAAAGAAGAGGAAGAGAAAGAAGAGGGTAAAGAAGGCAAGGCAGAAGAAGATTGTACAAATGTTAATGCACCCACACAAATAAATTCTGATACTGAGAAATCTCAAGGGAAGAAAGGTGGTTTAGGAATTGTAGCAAGAGACACTGTAGATGTAGTAAAAGGTCTCCTGAGTAAATAAATGCTTGAGTTTGATGAACCAGAGCTGTTTCAAGGACCGATCAATCTAGATGCTCTCTCTCTGGTTCAAGTAATGAAGATAGAATCTTTTACATAAGCCAAGGCAAGAGGAAATATGTTGAAATCTCACATTGAGGACAGTGAGCTGCTAGGCCTTGCAACCAAAGTATTGGAGAAGATAATGCCAACTTGCTAGAAGAATCCATCCGACTCTCCCTCTGGACATCTGAAGAGTCTTGTAAATTCAGTAAGTACACATTTTGAGTCTTTTGAGAAGTCTGCAGAGACTAAAGTCAGAAATGAATTTTTGGATAAGAAGTTTAGTGAAATAAAGAGCCTAATAAGGAATGATAGGATGATACTTGGTATCAGTATAAAGAGTATTCAAAATTCTCTAAGTGATGGAGGTGATATATATAAATTTTGTCTATTCTGGCCTAAAGTCAGTAAGAATATTGAGAAGAAGATAAAGGAGCAAGAACAAAAATTGTCAAATTTGTCTCAAAACTTTGATCCTCTAACTGTTTCTCCTATAAGTCAGGAATGTCAAGTAATCAACTTGACTGATGAAATAAAGAAGCTTGTTAAAGAAAAAGGCAATATTATGAAGAGAATGTGTGAGCTCCAGGGATTGATTGTCCCCAAGTTAGAAACAATGTTTAATGCACTATCAGAAGCTCTAACTGCAGCTCAGACAAGTGATCCTTTAGATCTGACAAAGGCAGAATTAGACACATTTCTACTGAGTGGACACATCTCAATTTTGGATGGCATGAAAAGTAGTTGGGCCTTTGAACTTGAGCAATTGAAAATTAGTTTTGTAGATATTCTCAAGTTCATGTAAATATAACTTAAGGATTGGTTGTACATATGCAGTACTAT
The DNA here is from genome assembly GCA_027924645.1 of Cunninghamia lanceolata. Classification (NCBI taxonomy): domain Eukaryota; kingdom Viridiplantae; phylum Streptophyta; class Pinopsida; order Cupressales; family Cupressaceae; genus Cunninghamia; species Cunninghamia lanceolata. The sequence continues at coordinate 10,606,568 of BSBN01000987.1, read as the reverse complement.
ATACAATTTTTTTTTTTGAAAATTTTGGCTAGCAGATTCCATCCTTTTCCATTGATGTCAAAGGGGGAGTGAAGAGCAGTGAAAAATGAGGAATCCAGCAAAGGGGGAGCTTTGGAAACAATGGAGAGCACAAGTGTACAGAGTAAAGGGGAGTAACTTCGACACTTAGTTATTTTTCACTAAGTGTTGCCATCAATGCCAAAGGGGGGGATTGTTGGCAAGAGACATTGCTACGCATGACCAGTGTTTTCATTGATGCAAACTAAGTTCTTTCGACACATCTGCAATGCAGCATCAGATCATACCAGAAGACAGTTTCAAGATTTGTCAAGTCCAGATAGACAGGAACAGAGTATATGGCAGAGTTCAGTATTTTGGTCAGTGGATTTCTCTAGTCAATCATTGTGTGTTGCGTATCTAAGGTAGTGTAGAGGAATGTCAGGACAATCTAAATCCAAGATGCCAGCCTCTGGTGACAAGGGGATTAAAAGTTATGAGAATCTGAGTACCGGGTCCTAATATGACAGAACAATTCAGTAAAGAACATGCCAACTGTGTTAGATCCTTATGCGGATCTAGTAGAAGTGTTTTGGTTAGTTATGTATAGGATATAATGTTAGTGACCAACATGAATGGTGACCTTCAAGTGTTATTTCTAGTATGCATCAACATTGGTGTATGGATTCAGCTGACAGAACAAAGTATTTGTGTTGTTTGCTAAGTTCTTCACTAGGCTGACAGAAAGTGATTGAATTTCTTGAGGTGGATATATATAGCTGATGGATTCGAGTGTATAGGATGAACAAAAAAACATGCGAATATGGAGTAAGTGCAACAAGGGCAGATAGGAGTGCAAAAAGGAAGAGATCTAAGATCTAGATTATGGCAAAGCAGTAAACAGGGCGGAACAAAGATGAAGTGTATCAAGTTAGTATTCTGTGCTTAACCAAAACTGAATCCTTGCATTGGTTGATGCTAATTATCAGTTCAAATTCATTGTAATCTTCTTTCTATAGGCAGTGAGCCTTCTTCTGAGCACTGAGCTCTGGGCAGTGAGCCCGAATGCATGTGCATTCCCAATTGTAATACTTTTAACAGAGTATAATCTTTGTGGGTTAACCACCACCATAGTTTTTCCCTTAACCAGGTTTCCACATCAAAAATCATTGTGTCATGTGTGTTTATTTGTTTTTGCTCATGTGTTGATGACTCATGCTTTAAATGTTTTAATCAGTTCTAAGTGATATTGTTGCAAATGATAAAGTTTTTGGACAACTGATTCACCGCCCTCTCAGTTGTTCTGCCTAATTCTAACAAGATCTTCTTCTTTGATGGCAATGAACACCCATTCATTTCCTAAGGTACTTCCCTTATCAGATTCATCATCAGTGACTCCTTCTTCAACAGCTTCTTGGACATAGTAACATTTCTTCTGAACCCTAGGTTTGTTATGGTTTGGCTTTGAAACCCTCTTCGAACATCTTGAAGCAAAATGCCAAATCTTATTGCAAGAAAAACATTTGAAGGGCAATTTTCCTTCATACTTACCAGATCCTCTTGGTAATCTTTTGGCAAATAGGGCTTCAAGTTCTTCAAACTCTGAGTCATCTTCTTCAAGTTCCTTTCTTGCCTTCTCAAATCTAGTTAGTCTTCTTGAAGAGCTTTCACCTGGATCAAATCTTTTCTTTCCATAAACACTGGCCTTAAATGCAAATTTAGATTTAGGAAGAAAATCACCAAACTCACTCATTTCAACTGCTGAGAGCTTGCTAACCAATTGATCTCTTGTAACAGTTGTCAGAGTCCTGATCTCCTCAATAGCAGCAACTCTATGTTTGTATGAGGCAGGTAAGGATCTAAGCACTTTGTGAACAATCTCTGATTCTTCCAGCTTTCCACCAACACATCAAATACCACACACAAAGTTCATTCACCTTCCGCATGTAGGAAGTAATGTTTTCATCTTCACACATCCTCAAATTTTCATATCTACCCTTCAAACTTTGCAACTTGGCACATTTGACATGTTCATCACCTTCATATAGAGTTTCTAGCTTCTTCCAGATTTCATGAGCAGTTTTCAATTCCAGGATATTTGTCATTTTTGTATTAGTTAGGGCGCTCAACGAAGTTTCTTTAGCTTGAATGTTGTTTTTAGCATCTTTGAGTTCATCTAGAGTTGAAGGACATTTCTCTAGGGGCTTATACTCATCCTTAGTTATCAACCAGAAAGCTTCACCCATGCATTGCAAATGGCACTCCATGTGACTCTTCCAAAGAGAGTAATTTGTTCCATCAAATCTCAGACTATCCTTCTTGTAAGTCGACATCTTGGATCTCCTCAAGTGGTCAAGCTTCTTTTAGAGGAACCGACTCTGATACCAATTGTTGAAATAAGGGCAGACAACTGAGAGGGGGGGTGAATTAGTTGACACCAAAAATTTTAGCCTTTCCTGTAATTAACCTTCTTTACCACTTAATAATAGATGAATGATTAAACCATGAAAGCATGAATCAACAACACAAGAGTAGAAACAAGATCAACACACATAACACTAGGATTTTTACGTGGAAACCCGGTTAAGGGAAAAACCATGGTGGGGGTTAACCCACAAGATTTATTCTCTATTAAAAGAATAGAAAATGGGGAAGGCACATGCCTTCAGGGCGTACTGCCCAGAGCTCTCTACTCCAAGAGGCTCACTACCTACAGAAATAATTATAAGTTTATCACAGAAAGATTGAACTAGATAACAACACCTTCTTCATGCCAAGGTCAGTTCCATTTAAGTGCATAACACTTCTACTATGCCCCCAACATTTCTTCGCTATCTCCTCATCCTTTATTTCTCTTCCTCTTCTACTCTTCCTCTTCTTTGCTCTGCCTTTCCTCCTTTCTTAGGATCTTGTCATTTTCGCACAAGGATACATTTTCACAACTCAACCACACATATTTATATGCTTCATCAACCTTGGAAAACATCAAGGTCGGCACTAGAAACATACGAATCACTATACTGTCGGGCAATCATAGCTGAGATCCAAATCTTCCTCAAACACCACGCTACACTTCATAGAACCTCTCTTAGATCATCCGCAATATGCACAAAGCATCCGGTTGGCCAAGACTGGTAAGAACAACAATACCTAAGGACAAATCTTCAATAACGAGCTCAATCCTCAATGTGGACCACCAATACAGTAGGCACACGATCCAGAGACCACCACAAGCACGATGAAATCAACAAGAACAACTGCACCACCTCACTTCACCAGAAACCCTTACATCTCCATCTGGAAACTCAAGAACACCAACTATCATGATTGTCACACTAGAAAGATTGCTTGTGGACCTCCAAACCATGAACCACTTGAGTTGAGGATACACATTGATATCCCAAACACATCTCTAGATCCACAGATCATAATATTCCAATGCAGATAAATCCGGACCATACTCCTATCACTTTATCACCTTCGAACACTGCAAAAAACCTGCTTGTACTCAGATGGCCATAACTTCATCAATACTTCATGTGGACCTCTCAGATCATAACTGGACACCTTTAGATAATCCTCTACAACACCCGTTGGTCCACAGACCCTGATCTTCATTCTATAGGGAATGTGGAGCAATCTACTTCACTGAGCTGTACTGTCTTCACTATCTTTGACGGAGAGATATGTAACTCACTTGTTTCTTCTAGAGGGGCTAATTTTCTCAATATCCTAAACATACAAGTCTTCTAGAATGGGATACAATTGACACCAATGACAATAAGGATATGTTGACATCAATGACAACACCGATTTGGCACATATTTGCAACAGATAATTGTGCTCATGAGTAAGCATAATTGAGTATTCGACAATATGGATTAGTGACATCTATTCAATAGGTGTACTATTGTTTATTTTATATATTATTATTATCTTTTATTTAAGCCTAGTTCTAGTTAAAGAATATTGTCTAGTAAGAGGTAAACGTCTTTTTATTTCACCCTAGGTATTCTTCCTAGATGCTTGGGGAGTGGGGGGAGGAGTAGTAGCCCCATACTTCCCACTTATTTTTGCATGTGAAGAGCTACTGGGGAGGAGTGGAGAGAAATTGGTGGTGAAGCATTTACTATTCAGCCCATAACTAGGCATGAGTGGGAGAAATGTGAAAGAGGAATCTTTTATCATTTTTCAAGAGGCTTGAAAGCACAGAGGGTAAAGGAGGAAAGGATAGGAGAGTATGTCTATTAGGAGGAAGTGAATCTTTAGTGAGCCTACTACCTATTACACTAAATAGGTAAGCCTTGTTGAACTGCATTGGACAACTAAGATGGGGGTGAATCAGTTGTCCTAAAAATTTTAACCAATTTCAATCCTTAACTTATCAATCACTTATAATATAACCATGAAAGCATAGAATGAGAAGCATAACACAAAAGCACAATCAACACAAAAGACACCAGATTTTTACATGGAAAACTATATGTTATATCAATACTGAAAATCAGAGGCTCACTGTGTATAGGGCTCACTGCCTACAGGGCTCACTGCCCAAATTGCTCACTGCAAAAGGAGGCTCACTACCCAGAATTCTCACTGTAAGAAGAAGGCTCACTGCCAAAGGGTTGAACTAAGATAACATCATCTACTCCATGCCAAGGTTCAGTTCCATTGAAGCACAAATACCTCTGCTCTTCTCTTTACTTTAATTCCATCTTATCTCCACATCTTCGGCACTTCAAATACATTTTCACAACTCAATTACAAATATTTATACACTACATCAACCTGAGAATAATCATCAAGGTCGGCATTTCGATCATCAACCGTTGGAGCAAACTCCAAGGTCGACAAACATATGTTACATTAAAATGGGTTTGGACCTAATACAAATTATGCTAAGGAGAAGACACAAAATTATGAGCAGATCACATCACGCCTTAGCAGGGACTTAAACACAATCTTCTATGCTGATATATGCTTCCACAAACATTTATGAATCTCCGCAATTACTGGAATTAACCAAGTTGGCTAAGATTGGTTACACACTATGCTATCTGGAAACAATCTTCAATTTTGATCCAAAATATTCCTCGCAGACCAATGCAAAAGTAGGAACATGATCAAGAGGCCTCCACAAGCATGTTGTAATCACCAGGAGCAACCGTACAAACTTTAACCACTTTATCCATGAGATTCTTCACACTAGAGCACATGAACTTCACTGTCTTCAACTATCATAAAAGAAAGATAGCTTGCGGACCAGCAAATCACAAACCATTGGATTTGTAGGCAGTTATCATCATCCCAGACTTCTCTCTAAAACTGCAGAGAAAAATACTTCAATGCGGAGGAATGCGGAGCAAAATACTTTCTCTCAGACACCAGTGAATGAACAAAAAAAGCAGGTTTTACTTTGATGAACACAACTTCCTCAAATCTTCATACCATAGGCTCAAACTCAGAATATAGCATCTTTAGACAGGCTTCTAAATAACTTCCAATCCACAAGTAAAGATATTCATCCTATAGGAAATGCGGAGCAATCTTCTGGACTGTTCTTATGTATTCAACACACTGTTTCCACTGCACCTCACTGATTCTACCAGAGGACTAATTTTCTCAATATCCTCAACATGAGAGTTAATTACATGAGTGTATTCAAAGCATTAGAAAGCAACAAGATATGGATACAGTTGACACCAATGATAACACCGATTAGGCACATACTTGCAACACTCTCCCCCTTTGTCATTGATGGCAACATATGATGTGAAAAACTAAAAAGACCACCATCAAGACAAGATTCTCCCCCTTTCTCTTTACACATCTGCATTCTTTCTTCCCTTGAGTTTTTCACATGATTTCTCTCCCCCTTTGACATCAATGGTAAAGGGCACATACTTGCACACTGTTTCTCTGATCAAGTTGAACTTCTGCACCCAACTCTTTTGACATCATTCATCTACTCCCCCTAAGAAGTAACTCTCTTATGGACTCTAAACACCATCAGACTGATGCACTCTTATGCATCTTAGTCTAGAGCAGGAGGGGTGATAACCCCCAGTGAGCTTCTTACTTCTGCTTGCCAGTTAGTAATTTGCCCTCTACCTTCTTCTGAAGCTTTTCCCTTTTTTTTTTTTTTTCTGTTCTTGGCCTCTTCTTTCTACCTTTCCAATTCTTCTGATCTACACTAATCTTCCTCTTCTTTCAATCTTGCCAACCTTTCTTGCATTTCTTTTTTGTCTAGAACCTTTCCTTTAACCTCCTTGGGTTTTTCCTCTTTGGTATCTGCCTCTCCCTTCTCTTTTACAGCTGCAACTGCTGCCTTGTTCTCTTTTTCCTTTCCCTTCTTTTTTTTGTTGCGGATTCCCCAGGCCCTTCAGGTTCAGCGCCAACTTCATTTGGAACTATTTCTGCTTTTGCAGGTTTAGATTCAATGGTCCACAATCTTGGATAGTTATGTACCTTGACCTAGCTCATCCAGAATCTTATCTAGGTCCTCCTCCTGGACATCTTTCCCGTATCAACATGAACAAGAGTGCAACAAATAGGCGAGCACAAAACATCTGCATTCCTTTTTTTATAGAGCTTCTTCCTTTCTTACCTTTTGCTTCCTTGATGTTTCCTATTGCTTGTTATCCTCTATGTTTTCATCTTCACTCTCAGCTTCTTCACTTTCAGGTTTCACTTGTTGCACCTCCTTTATAGATAAAGATGATTTAACAGGAGGAGCAGGCTTTGCTACACTTGCCATGGGTGTTGATTTGGGCATAGACTTAGATGCAAGCCCAACAGATTTCTTGAAATCTCCGTTGCTTATAGAACTCTCATCCTCTTCAGTAAAAGCATCCCAACTTTTAGCATCCCAATCATCTTCCTCCTCTTTCTGAACCAATCCTTGCTCTTGGCTTTCTTTTTCCCATAAAAGCCACTTCAACCGACTGATTGTCTACATCACCATCATGTATCTCGGTGCTGGACTCTAGCATCAACTTTCTGGCTGGGCGATTTAGATTTTTGACACTACTCCCCCTGAGCCAGAGCTCTCAACTTACTTCCTAGAGGAAGTGTCTGCACCAGATGCTGGTGCGGATCCCTTCTTGATTTCATTGACATCCTTTCTAATCTAGATCTTGCTCATCTCATTCTTGGTTTCTACCGGAACAACCTTGATCTTGCCTTTGCCATCTTTCTGCTATATTTTCCTCTTCACTGTGGAATAGTCTCTCTTTGCATTTTTGCTTCTGCAGAATCTGGTAGAGTGTCTGGGTTTGTCACAATTTAGACAAATAATATCTCTCTGACCTTGATTTCTCCTGTTATTTGAATTTAGCCTTGATCTGCACTAATTAGCCATATGCCCATATCTATTACATGTAAAACACTTTCCATTGAAGGATTGAGCATTCCTTGGATTGATTTGATTATTTCTTAACACACTTCTACACTCATTTGCTTTATGACCAATTTTCTTACAATTGAAACATTGACCAGAGAAAGACAAAACATTTTGATTCATTTTATTCCTACACTGAGTAGCTCTATGACCATACCTATTGCATTTGAAACAATAACCTGAAAGATGGATACCTTTGAGCTTTTGGTTGCCTGACTAGAGATCTTTTAGGTCCTCTTCTTTGGTTCCTCACTAGATGGTTTCTACCTCTTCTTTCTCTAGATCTAACTTGTCCGAACTTGAGCTTTCTCCCTTTTCAAATCCCAAGCCTTGCTTTTCATTTGGACACCTTATCATTTGGACACTTTTGACTGGCTAGCAACTCATCAAGTTTTACAGAACTTATTTTGAATTTTTCTTTGTAGTTGTTGGCTGTCTCTAGATCAGACTTCAAAAGTACAATTTCTTCTGCCAATTTCTCACATTCTTTTGAGTTATCTTTCACAACTTGGCTCAGATGATTCTCTATTCTTGTTTTATCTTCATTTGCCAGACTCAATTCTTCACTTTTCCTTTTAAAACTTTGTTGGAGTTCCTTGATTTCCTTACTTAGCTCTTGGATGCAATCATTTACTTCTACCATATTTTCTTTTGAGTCTAGGTTTTCTTCCTCAGATTCCTTAATGTCTTCTGGAGCAATTTGGTCCCTTTTACTATCAATATCAACTGCTTTAGATTCAACATTGGCAATCAATCATACATCACATTTTGTTTTATCACTGATGGTCTAGGAACCTTCTTGTGCTTCATTCTGCAGTTCCTCATTGATTGAATCAGAGTACTTTTGAGTGTTCTCATTAACTTTGACATTTGTACTTTCAACATCTTTCCCAATCTATTGTTGTAGCAGTGGTAGGCTTTGTTCCAAGATGAATATCCAAGAAAGATGCCCTCCTCATACTTACCATCATCCTTTTCCATTTTGATAAGGCATTTGCTTCCAAAGATTTTGAAATATTTCACAGTGGGTATTGTTCCATACCATAATTCAAAGGAAGTCTTTTCATTTTAAGATTTTACTTGAACTCTGTTTAGTGTGTAGATAGTAGTTTGAATTGCCTCCTTCCAAAATTTTTCTGACAGATTTGCTTCTTCCATTATTGATTTTGCAGTTTCCTGAATAGTCTTGCTTATTTCTTACATTACCTTATTCTTTGCAGAGAGTTGTTTTTCTATCCCATGAGTCTCACAGAACATATTGAAATTGTTGGAGGTAAACTCTTCTTCTTTCCCAGTCCTCAAACACTTGATTTTCATATTTAGCTCATTTTCAACCATTGCTTTAAAAGCTTTGAGTGCATCTAGAGTTTTTGATTTTTCTTTGAAAAAGATAACCCAAGTCATTCTAGAATAATCATCAATGAAAAACATAAAGTACCTGTCATCATGGAGGCTTCCTATTCTTGTAGGACCACAAAGGTTTGTATGGATCAATTCCATTTGTTCAATAGAAGATTTTCCTTTATCCTGTAGTATTCTTCTTGACTGCTTTTTATCTTGACATTTCCTGCAAATGATGTTATTTGAATAATCAATTTCTGGCAGATCTTTTACAATTTGGACTAAGCCTGTCTTTACTAAATCATCAAGATTGGTATGACACAATCTTCTATGCCAAAGCCAGCTTTCATTGGTCTAATTTGTGAGCCCAAGAATGTCACCTTTTCTGAGATGATAAAGATTCTTTTCTATCCTTTTTCCATTGGCCATTATAGCTCTAGATTTCTCTTTGATTTCAAAAGTATCATTCTCAAATATAAGACTAAATCCCTTTTTGTGTAATTGTCCAACGCTTAAGAGACTTTGCTTTAAATTCTTAGCATAAAAAACATCATCAGTAATTTGTCTGTTGCCAAGATTGATTGATCCTTTTCCACATATTTCAATAGTTGAGTCATCTCCAAATCTAACTAGCCCTCCATCATATCTTTCCAAACTTACAAACTTACTCTTGTCACCAATCGTGTGATTTGAACAACTACTATTAGTAATCCAATAGTTCTTAGTTTGAAACATAGCTTCATTGCTGGTGCTTACCTCTGAATCAAAACACCTTAGATTGTTGATGCTCTTTATTTTAGAGAGGACGTAGTCATCATCTTCATAAAACACTTCCTTGGACAATCCAGCTTTATCATCTTTTAGTGAACATTCAGGTGCATCAAAATCAGTATGTATCTATTTTTCTTTTAGCTCCATTTAGGATCTCCCTCGAGTTGCTAAACTCTTTCCGAAGGGACTTGGCTCTGATACCAATTCTTGAACTGCACTAGACAACTGATAGGGAGGGGTGAATTAGTTGTCCTAAAACTTTTAACCAATTTCAATCCTTAACTTATCAATCACTTATATTCAGATATAACCATGAAAGCATAGAATGAGAAACATAACACAAAAGCACAATCAACACATAAGACACCAAATTTTTACGTGGAAAACCCTAATAGGGAAAAACCACGGTGGGTGTTAGCCCACAGAAATATATATATGTTATATCAATACTGAAAATCAGAGGCTTACTACCCAAATTTCTCACTATGAAAGGAGGCTCATTGCCCAGAATGCTCACTGCAAGAAGTAGGCTCACTACCAAAGGGTTGAACTGAGATAACAACATCTACTCCATGCCAAGGTTCAATTCCATTGAAGCACAGACACCTCTACTCTGCTTTTTACTTTACTTCTAGCTTATCTCCGCATCTTCGGCATTTCAGGCACATTTTCACAACTTAATTACAAATTTTTATACACTACATCAACATTGGAATAATCATCAAGGTCGACATTACAATCATCAACCGTTGGAGCAAACTCCAAGGTTGGCAAACATACGTTACATCAAAATGGCTCTGGACCTAATACAAATTATGCTAAGGAGAAGACACAAAATTATGAGCGGATCACATCATGCCTTAGCAGGGACTCAAACATGATCTTCTACGCCATTACATGCTTCCACAATCTTTTATGAATCTCTGCAATTCCTGGAATTAACCAAGTCGGCTAAGACTGGTTACATGCTATGCTATTTGGAAACAATCTTCAATTTCAATATGAAATATTCCTTGCAGACCAATGCAAAGGTAGGAACATGATCAGGAGACCTCCACAAGCATGTTGTAATCACTAGGAGCAACCGTACAAACTCTAACCACTTTATCCATGAGATTCTTCACACCGGAGCACATGAACTTCACTGTCTTCAATTGTCATAAAGTAAAGATAGCTTGTGGGCCACCAAATCACAAACCATTGGAGTTGTAGGCACTTATCATCATCCTAGACTTCCCTCTAAAACCTCAGACCAAAATACTTCAATGCGAACGAATGTGGAGCAAAATACTTTCTCCCGGACACTAGTGAATGAACAGAAAAAGTAGGTTTTACTTTGGCGAACACAACTTTCTCAAATCTTCATACCGGAGGCTCAAACTCAGAATATAGCATCTTCAGATAGGATTCTAAATAACTTCCAATCCACAGAAAAAGATATTCATCCTATAGGAAATGCAGAGCAATCTTGTGGACTGTTCTTCTATATTCAGCACACTGTTTCCACTACACCTCACTGTTTCTACTGGAGGACTAATTTTTCTCAATATCCTCAACATGAGAGTCAATTACATGAGTGTATTCAAAGCATAAGAAAGTAACAAGATATGGATACAGTTGACACCAATGACAACAAAGATATGTTGACATCAATGACAACACCGATTAGGCACATACTTGCAACAAGCCTATCATATCTTATGAAATAAGTTGAATACATTGCTTCATGTTCATTGATAACTGTAAGTAAGATGTGTATGGAGTTATTGTTTAGCTGTTGATTAGCATGTAGGTTATCAAGGATCTAAATGATAGTTAAACTTGTCGTTGTTTAACCTTGACAGAGGATTATCTTTATATCTTTATACTGAATAGCAATAATCAAAAGAGTTATGATAACTATGTAGGTTATGTTTATCCCATGTTGATTAGTGATTGTTGTTGAATGACTATACATTTTGATGCTTCTGGTTAAGAGTGTCATGTTTATATATATCTTAGACAAATGTCATTCTCTACTAATAACCGAACATAAGAGAATTGGTGGTGTAACAGTTAAAGGACTATGTAACTGAGCCGATGGCAATGATATTTAACATAGGTTTTGTATGTAGTACAACCTTCGTATGACTATGCTAAAGATGGAGGCTGATAATGTTAAGTCTAGGCTAACTGTGATAAGTCTAGGCCGATTATGTTAAACATTGGTTGACTATAAAAGATAAAGGCTGACTGTGTTAAGTCTAGGCCGATTGTGTTAAGTATGGGCTGATTGCTAAATGAAACCATGTTTTTGTTTTAAAGACTCAATATGGATCGATGGAAGGTATATTCAGAGACCTATGAGAAGGTCATTTATTAAACATAGTATTCTACTCATAGTAGTAGCTAATTGAGAAGGTAGAGAGTTTATTGGTAAGCTTAAGAGCTAGTAAATGAGTCTATGTCGATGTGTAGGAACACTTGACATTAGACTGCTACTTCTGAGTATAAATGAAGAAGTATAAGTTGTTTTAGATGTTTTTCTAGAGTTATCTTAAACTATCTTAATCCTAGTTTTGTAGAGGAATATTCTGTTTGCCCAATCCTAGGCTAAGAATAGCCACAAGATTGTCGAGAGATATACTCACTATGGCAATGAGAGGTCAAGATTTAGACTATTTGTTAATTTGGAATTCTCTTTTGATATTCACGAGGAAGTGTATTTAGTATGTAAGTTATGAAGTTATTGTTTATCTTTGATAGATTATGAGTCGATTATATATTCCTAGACTAAGACAGAAAGAGTCTTTAGTCATTTATCCATATGACTTAAATGTCAAAATCTTGTAAATTATGATAGAGGAATATAGATGAGCACAAAAATAGGTAGACAAGCCATTGAGTAGATGATAGGATGTCATAGACCCGTGATTGCAAGGATACAAATAGGGACTCAATGTATGTTGCATAAGTCATCTAAGCTCTAACCCTATACTTATCTAGTTGTCTAGAAGATAAGGGAATATTGTATGTCATTAAGACTAATGTTGTATAAACAAGTCAAAGAGTATTTTCATGTATTTCTGTTATAAACTGAATTATAAGAATGTTGTCTCCAAGTTGAGAAAAGAGTGAGTGAACATATGACACTATTTATATGAAATGTTGGCCAAAGTAATGCAAAAGTCACTGCTTGCATTGTCAGTTCACTGTGTACTAGATAGCTAAATAGTCAGAGTGGGTGATACATATCTAGAGCTAGACTAGAGTTGTAAGCCTGATTGTCTTTAGCTAGGACACATCACTAGTTATGAAATGTCATAAAGAATTAGTTGATTCTCATTATCTATTACCCTCATGAAGGGAAGGGCCACTTCCAGTAGGAAGGTGTGCGGAGGACTGCCTATCTGTGGTTGGAGGAAAAGCACCAGGGTGATGCTCTCTCTCTCTCTCTTACAGTTGACTGCCGAAGACTTGTGAATAGGGAAAACATTACTTATTCTATAAATAAAATTGATTGATTGTAAGTCATAAGAAATGCAACCATTTGATATATGTGAAAATTTCCTAGTGACATGTGAAGTGACCATATTTTGAAATTATATATATTGTACTTGGAAATTGCAATGTAAATATCTTTGATTTTAGTTATTTATAAAAAAAGAAAATGAGATTTTTTCTTTATTTATGTTTAAGGATATTTAATATTCCATTTGGGATGTTACACATGGTATCAGAGCTACTGGGTTCAACACTTGGACCTTGGAGCTCATTGTGAGGTTTCGCAAGATTGGCAAGATATGCTAATGATAAAACATTTGTTCTTGTGCCAGAATGGTAGGAAAGAGAAGATCAAGAAAGTGAGCCAAGAAAACAAAACTTAGTGACATTCCTAAGATCACTATTAAGAAAGAGTCATCTCCTGAGCCAAAGATGAAAGAAACATAGAGCTATACCAAGGAAGTTTGGCTCACTGATTTTGAAACACTAGTTGATGTACTCAATCATATCCACATAGAAAGGAGGAAATAGATTGAGGAGGAAAAAATGTTGCCAACCGCTACTATTGCTAAGATTTGTAAACCATCTGCTCATCATCACATGCCTTTTGGGTGTGGTAAGGACACACCTGTTATGGGTAAAGAGGTGTTGATGGAGTACTTACGAGTACATCTACCCACTAAGTTTGTGTTACTCAATTCTGATGGAGAGGAGGAACCTGAGGAAATTCCTATGTTAGAAAGTGATATGTAGACATTTCTTATACATGAAAAACAAAAAAGTTTGGTATTTGAATAAGGATGTAAAAATCCAGAAAGTGAATAAAGTAAAGTTTTGGCTTTTAGAATAAGCAAATGTTTATGTGATGAATCTCTGAGTTTATGTATTTATGAACTTGTAAATTTATGGTAGAGTATAAAGAAGTTACATGTTTTGATAAATTTCCATGCAAATGATTAGGTGTGGTAATGTTATGGAACATTCTGGATGTTGATTGCACAAGACAACTAAGAGGGGGGTTGAATCAGTTGTATCAAAACTTTATACCCTAACAAACATTCAAATCCACAATAACTTTTAATTATGTTATGATGTTTAAGCATGAGAAGAAAATAAAAAAAATTGAATCATAACATCACCACAGACAAGACAAAACCAGATTTTTACGTGGAAAACCCAAGAAGGGAAAAACCATGGTGAGGATTAGCTCACAATATAAAATAGTAGCAATACTAAATTACAAAAGGCTCACCATCCAAATGAGAGATAGGTTCACTGTTGGAGGGATCACTGCCCACTAAGAAAAAGATATAGAAGAGAAGGATCACTACCAGGGATGAACTATTATAATTGCATCTAACAAATGCATGGAGTACAGTTCCAATGAAGCACACTATTCACAACTCACACATCACCTTCACAGCAACATTGAAAGATAGTAGACACCTTTTGCTCACTACATCCAATAGCCTAACACATGAAATCTCTTGCTGTACTAATCAAAATTGCATCACCACTATTATATTCCACTCGCACACCCTCACACATGAACTCTTGACATTCATTTATACCACCATCTACCTTGAAATCAATCTCCAAGGTCAGAAACACAACTCAACCCTTAAAATTCAAATTAGGTCTAGACCAAAACATTCCCATGGAGGAAAGGAATTAATAGAAACCACACCACACCTTAGTGTGGACCTAAATCCACCCTTATGCATTACTCCATGAAGCACAATCACAAATAGTGTAAACAACCAAGTCAGCCAAACTCGTGTAAACACTATGAACTTTTAAGTACACGCTTCCTCAAGAGTAAATACACCTTTCGAATCTTACACAAAGATTTAACACAATCTAGAAACATTCATGTACATCTTGATGTCACCTGAAAACCAACAAATTCAACTACAACAATTTTCACCTAAAGAAAGTTCACAACATGCTTACAAACAACACTGTCGAACTCTGCTACACAAGAAATCTCTTTCCGGAGAATCAAATCACAAACCTTCTGGATAGAATATATATAAGGACCTTATAAGCATACATCTAGAACCGCAACATCTGAAACTACTCTGCGGAGAAATGTGGAGCAAAATACTTTCTCCCAGACACCTTTGCACAACTTAGAAACACTGTCAAGCATTGTCTTTAAACTCGTAAACACAACTTTCATTGCACAATGATACGGAGCACCAAATTCTAGATTTAGCATCTTCAAACACTTCTAAAAACATATTCAAACCACACACTTAGATCTCCAACACAGAAGAAATGCGGAGCAAAAACTTGAACATCACTATGTAAACCAGATGACTTCTTCAACACATTGTTTCCAGTATTAATCAAATTTTCTCAAAAGAACTTGGAAACTCAACAATAGAAGCATATCCTCAACCTCTTCAGCATGTCTACAAAGCAACCAAATCACTTATAGTAAAGCAACTGAATCAAACAACAACAACCTCATCAGAAGACACGGTTGACACCAATGACAACACAAGCTTGTTGACATCAATGACAACACTGATTAGCACATACTTGCAACAATCTCCCCCTTTGTCATTGATGGAAACACATGATGTGAAAAACCATTAAGAAACAACTCTACACCAATCTTCTTTACTCTCATGCTCTCCCCCTTTCTTTTACACATCTTACTCTCTCTCTCTGATCACTACTCCCCCTTTGTTTTTCACATGAACTCTCTCCCCCTTTGACATCAATGGCAAAGGGCGACACAACTCTTTCTTTCTCTCTCCAATTTTATGATACTATACATACTTGCACTGCTCACTACTACTCTGAAACATCTTTTACTTTTACTGCTCTGAATACTCCCCCTGTCTGCAACAATCATCAAAGCCACTACCTACTCCCCCTGAGATGTAGCCTCCAACATCAATCCAAAAAAGAATGAATCTTGAAGCACACTAGACTGATGCATCTCCTTATGTATCTAGTTCAAAGAAAGAGGGGCAATAACCCCTAACTTCTCCTGGAGATACTCAAATGTATGCTTAGGAAGAACCTTAGTGAATATGTCAGCAACCTGATCCTTTGTAGGCACATACTCAAGCTTTACCTCATTCTCTGCAACCTTCTCTCTCATAAAGTGATACCTAATTGAAATATGCTTTGTCCTTGAATACATCACTAGATTCTTTGAAATGTTAATAGCACTTGTATTATCACAAAATATAGAGATTGGATTTTATCATACACAAATTTGATATCCTTCAAGGTTTGTCTCATCCATAACACCTGTGTGCAACATGATACTGCAGCAATATACTCTGCCTTTGTAGTAGATAAAGACACTAAATCTTGTTTCTTACTTAGCCAAGACATCAACCTGCATCTAAGAAAGAATGCACCACCACTTGTACTTTTCCTATCATCTACACAACCAATGTAATCTGCACTTGTATAAGCATTTAGAGTAAAATTAGTATATTTTGGATACCACAAGCCATAATCTAAAGTGCCCTTTAAATATCTGAATATCCTCTTCACTGCAATAACATGCGACTCTCTCGGATCCCCTTGAAATCTAGCCACAAGATAGACTGCATGCATAATATCTGGTCTAGTAGCAGTTAGATATAGTAATCCTCTAATCATTGATTTGTACTTGCTTTGATCAACTTTAGGAGATTCATCATTCTTGCTCAACTTACAACTAGTAACCATAGGAGTGCAGACTGGTTTAGAATCTTCCATTCCAAATTTCTTTAACATCTCTCTTGCATACTTTGTCTAAGAAATAAAAATACCTTTATTTGTCTAATTGATCTGTAACCCAAGAAAGAAATTCATTTCCCCACACATTGACATTTCAAATTCTTTTTTCATTTCATCTGCAAAACTCTTACACGTGCCTTCATTTCCACCAAAAACTATATCATCAACATACACTTCCACAATTAGAATTTGATCTTCACTTACTTTGATGTACAAATTGCTATTTACAAAGCCTTTATTGAAACCTTGTTGTAGTAAGTACCTATCAAACCTTGCATACCAAGCTCTAGGAGCTTGCTTTAGTCCATATAGTGTCTTCTTCAACCTGCAAACCATATCGGGTTTATCTAATAATTGAAATCCATCCAGTTCTTTTGTTAGGAACTCGTGTTTAGCCCTTCTCTTTTACTTTGTTAGTATATTATATTTGGATGCATATTCTTTGTAAGTCATCCTATGACCATATTGTATTATCCCACTTTCATGGGAAGTAATAGTTGTTTAGATTAGACTTAGTATATAAGTATGTGTTGAGGCCAATGAAGGCATCCACGAATTTATTGTATTGAGCTTGCTCAAAGGAGGTTGCCCCCTCGAAGTGGCCTGCGATCAATAAATTCCTTCTGTGTTTCTACTATTTCTATTATTTCGTGCATTTTTTATTATATTGTTGCAGGAGGTTCCTATCATCTGGTATCATTCTTGGGCTCGCTGGGTGGAATTTCTACTGAATTTTTTTTCTACAATGGCCTCCAAGCGCTGTGATTATTGCAGTAGTTCTTTTTTTTGCATCTATATTGTTCATTTCAATTGCAGGTTCGGATCAGGGAATAATCCCTATTCGCTTAACTATGGGAAGTGCTTGGGCATAGCCCTAAAACTCATTGTGAGGAGTACCACAAGAACCCTGAAGTAGCTGGCCCATTGAGAGGACCTGCCAGCAAAAAGGGCAATGGCCCCTACCTGATTGACTAGTTCACATCTGTGAGGTAAACCAAGGGCTGTCATTTGTGACAAAGCAGTTATTAGTTTTACCTAAACCATGGAGTGAGGGGTACTGCCCCAATACGCAAGCCGTTGGATAGCATTGGTAGCTGAGTGAATCCCCTAAACCTTTAGGAAGCCGAACATACCTGGGCCCCATACCTATTGACAACCAGTAAATCATAGATTGAATCCGTCCAGAGTAGTTGGCAGATAGTTTCCAGAAAAAAAAAGTAAAAAAAATTCCATTTTTTGCCATATCTTCCTTGCTTTAGCTCTGTTTCCTCTCAAAATTCACTGGAACCCCTAAAATTCCATTCTACATATTTCCTTCCTTGAGGACCCTATCCCAAATTCCACTTATCAAAGCCAGAAATCCCACATTTGTCTATGTTTAGGGTTTTCCACAACTTCTTCAATTCTCACCCAATAGCCTTCAAATTTTGCCACAGTGTTCATTTCATATTTCTGCTTCTTTGTCCCTCTTAGACAAATTTTCCCATTCTTTCACCTTGCTTCTGAAATCCCCATTTTTGTCTCCCCTTTCCCTTAGAAATGTCTAAACCCTAGTCAAACCCTAATTACCCATCAGAGTTTTTCCCAAATACAAATTTTCCTTTACTAAAAAAGTTTCTATTTTTGTTTTTCTACCCATTCCCCCCCCAAAAAAATCTCCTAGTTATGGTTGTCACCCTTGTAGGAGCAAAAAACATGGAGGATGAACTTGCAACGCTCAAGACCAAACTCCAAGATCTGGATGAAAAAATTCTCGGCCTCAATCTTCAACATTCAGCCATGAACAATAGACGGCAGCCAGACTCTTTTCCAGACACTAGGTTCTCTTCTTCCAACAATTTTTGTGGGCCGAAGCTTGATTTTCCTCGCTTCAATGGTGATGATCCGGTTGGATGGATATACCGAGCAGAACAATATTTTAGTCTGCATAATACTTTTGATGTCAACAAAGTCCCACTTGCATCCTTTCATTTGGAACATGAATCCCTTCAATGGTTCCATTGGTACATCAAGGCTCATGAAGAGCCAAAATGGACAGATTTTTGCAAACTCATTTTGCAACGATTTGGCCCTAGTGCTTTTGATGACTTCATAGGAGCACTCACTAAACTGTACCAAATAGGGACTATGAGAGAATATCAAACAAAATTTGAAAAACTGGCCAATCACACAGAGGGATTGTCTGATGAATTATTCAGGAGTTGTTTTGTCAGTGATTTGAAGGATGCAATTCACTTTGAGGTTAAAATGTTTCATCCTAGCACAATGATGGAAGCCCTAGGGTTGGCTAAGTTGGTGGAGGACAAGATCATAGCTCAACAATGATCCAAATCCAATTTTGTTCCATTCAGAAATACGGCTTCCCAACGACCTCAAATAATGCCAGTTCCTAGAACAACTCCCATCAAGCATTTGACTGAAGCAGAGATGCGAGCACGTAGAGAAAAAGGGATTTGTTATAATTGTGATGAGAAATTCACTTGGGGACATTAATGTGTTGAGAAAAAGCTCTACCTCTTGGATGTGGATTCTCCTCCTAAAACTGAAGTTTATGCAGATGCTTAGGATACAGTGGATGATTAGGTCGACACTCAGTAGCCGCTTGTTGACCCTGCTTCTCAGGAAGACCACCCAGAGATCTCTCTCCATGCTTTAGCAGGAGTTACCACCCCACAAACTATGTAGGTCAAGGGTTTCTTCAAGAAGTTCCCTCTTATAATACTCATTGATTCTGGTAGCACTCATAACTTCATTGACCCTCGGATCGCCAAACAGGCTGATTGTTTTGTCCATCCTTGCTCCAGCTTTGAAGTCATTATTGCCAATGGGGGAACATTACCTTGCAAAGGGAAGTGTCACAATGTGTGTATCTCTATGGGAGATTATAACTTGCACTCTGACATGTTTGCCTTGCCCTTAGGCGGATGTGATGTGGTTTTGGCTGCCCAATGGTTATGCACACTTAGACCCATCTTATGGGATTTTGCTGAAATTTGGATGCAATTTTTAGACAAAGGGCAAAAACACACATTGAAGGGCTTACAACTGGGGTCTCTCAACACCATAAGTTCACATCGCATGGAAACACTTCTTAAGAAGAATTCACATGGTGTCATCGCTCATCTCCATTCCATTCAGATGCAACCATCAACGGTCTCCACTACTCCTTCAGATGTACAACGAATTTTGGAGAGGTATGCATGTGTCTTTGTCAAACCAGTGGGATTGCCACCTTCATGCCCAGAGAACCACCATATTCAGCTCCTTCCTGGAAGCATTCCTCCCAACATCAGGCCTACCACTACCCATTTCACCAAAAGATAGAGATTGAGATTCTCGTTTGAGACTTACTTAAGCAAGGTATTATTTGCCCTAGTACCAGTTCCTTTTCTTCACCAATCCTTCTTGTTTGGAAAAAAGATGGGTCATGGTGCCTCTACATTGACTTCCGAGCACTTAATCACATCACAATCAAGGATAAGTTTCTGATTCCTATTGTAGATGAGCTTCATGGCGCTCATTTTTTCTGGGTATCACCAAATTCAGGTTCATGAGGATGATATCCCTAAAACAACTTTCCACATGCATGATGGCCACTATGAGTTTTTGGTCATGCCCTTTGGCCTCACTAATGCTCCTTCAACATTCCAGGCATTGATGAATAAAATATTTCAGCCCTACCTGTGGAAATTCATTCTAGTCTTCTTTGATGATATCCTCATCTATAGTAAAACATGGGCTGAGCATTTCCAACATCTGGATCTTGTACTGCAACTTCTCTCTAATCATCATCTCTGTGCAAAACAGTCTAAATGTGTTTTTGTCCAAGAGGAAGTGGAGTATCTCGGGCATATTGTTTCATCCCAAGGGGTTCGAGTAGATCCTGCAAAAATAGATGCCATGAAAAATTGGCTGCATCCTCAGACACTCAAGAGCCTCCGTGGTTTTCTGGGGCTAACTGGCTACTATCGCAAGTTTGTCAAAGATTATGGGAAGATTGTAGCTCCATTAATAGCTATGTTAAAAAAAGATGCTTTTATCTAGACACATGATGCTAAGTGTCCATTTGAAAAATTGAAACAAGCTATGTGTACTAGACCTGTTCTAGCTATGCTAGATTTTTCCAAGATCTTCACCATTGAGAGTGATGCTAGCGGAAATGGAATTGGTGCTGTTCTCCTTCAAGAGGAACATCCCATTGCATTCACCAGCAAAGCCCTCTTTGGAAAGAATTTAGTACTCTCTACATATGAGAAGGAAACGATGGCTATTTTGCATGCAGTATAGAAGTGGCAGCCATACCTACTAGGGAATTATTTTTGCATCAAGATTGATCACCAGAGTCTGAAATATTTCCTAGAACAATGGGTCTCCTCCCTAGCACAATAGAAATGGGTCAGCAAACTCAGGGGTTACGACTATGAGATCACTTACAAGAAGGGTAAGGACAATATTGTGGCAGATGCTCTTTCTCGTACATTTGATGACCAAGCTTTCCTTTCAGCTATTTCTATGCCTATTCCAAATTGGTTGGAATCTATCCAGCAGGGCTATGTCAATGACTCTTCATTATCTCAAATCATTCAATAGTTGGCCACTAACCCCTCTTCTGTACCGCATTACTCTTGGGATGGTGCTTCTTTGCAATACAAGGGTCAACTGGTGCTTCCTCAGAGCATAGATCTTCAATAGGCTATTTTCTATGAACTCCATGCTTCTCCATCGACAGGGCACTCTGGGTTCCTAAAAATTATGAGCGGGCATGGCATAACTTCTTTTGGAAGGGAATGAAAAGGGCAATTCAATAGATGGTGGTTGAATGTGATACCTGCTAATGCAACAAGGGTGAAAATGACACTCCTTCCTGGACTGCTCAAACCCTTGCCCATCCCTACACAGATTTGGATAAAATATTTCTATGGATTTCATTAAGGGGGTCCCTAAATCTAGAGAAAAGACAGTAATATTGGTTGTGGTTGATCACCTCTCCAAATATAGTCATTTTTGTGCCCTCAACCATCCCTATATAGCCTCCTCAATCACACAAATTTTCATGGACCAAATCTTTCGTCTTCATGGAATCCCTTCTTCCATTGTCTCAGATCGTGATGTAACTTTCACCTGTCATTTTTGGACAAAACTATTTTGACACACTAGCACCAAACTGAAGATGAGTTTTGGGTATCACCCACAAACAAATGGTCAGACTAAAATTATCAATAAATGTTTGGAAACTTATCTTCGTTGCTTCACCTCAGAACAACATCATTGGGCAAAGTGGCTCCCTTTCGCTGAATGGTGGTACAATACCTCCTACCACACTGCATCTAAAATGACTCCATAGGAAGTAGTCTATGGTCAGGCACCCCTAGTGCTCCTTCCATACACCCCCAGTAGTTCACCAGTTCAGGCAGTCGACACGGTTCTCCGAACCTGGGATCAAATTCTTCGCATCTTGCAGGACAATTTTCACATGGCAAGACATCGAATGAAACAACAAGCTGATCAACACCATTCTAAGCGCACTTTTCAAGTAGGTGATATGGTTTTCCTTTGTCTACAGCCATACAAGCAATCATCCCTAAAACTCAAAGGGCATCATAAGTTAGCTCTGAAGTTCTATGGGCCATATAGGGTTCTTCAGAAGATTGGTTCAGTTGCTTATAAATTGGAGCTTCCTCCTTCTCGCGTTCATCCAGTAGTTCATGTCTCTTGTCTAAAGAAAGTTCTTGGCACCAACGTCATAGCACAAATTGTTTTACCAGAACTGGATAATGAAGGATCCATCATTTTGGAGCCGGAGGCAATCCTCAATAGACGCACCCATCAGCTTCGATCTCAATCCATCACATCACAGAGGTCTTAATTCAGTGGCACATAATGCAACCAGAGGATTCTACATGGGAATCACTCCTTCAGATTCAGCAACAAATTCCACATCTTAAGCTTTGAGGACAAAGCTTTTTTTAAGAGGGAGGGGATGTTAGGAACCCGTGTTTAGCACTTTTCTTTTACTTTGTTAGTATATTATATTTGGACGCATATGCTTTGTAAGTCATCCCGTGAGCATATTGTATTATCCCACATTCATGGGAAGTAATAGTTGTTTAGATTAGACTTAGTATATAAGTACGTGTTGAGGCCAATGAAGGCATCCATGAATTTATTGTATTGATCTTGCTCAAAGGAGGTTGCCCCCTCGAAGTGGTCTGCGATCAATAAATTCCTTCTGTGTTTTTGCTATTTCTGTTATTTTGTGCATTTTTCATTATATTGTTGCAGGAGGTTCCTCTCATGTTCTATGTACACTTCCTCTTCCAACTCACCATTCAGAAATGCAAACTTCACATCCATTTGATAAACTTTGAAATCCTTATGTGCTACAAAAGTTACAAATAGCCTGATGGCTTCCATCCTTGCCACCAGAGCAAAAGTTGCCTCATGGTCTATTCCTTCCACTTGTGAGTAGCCTTTACACACAAGTCTTTCCTTGTTCCTTAGCACTTCACCATTCTCATTCAATTTGTTCCTAAATACCCACTTAGTTCCAATCACATTCTTGTTCTTTGGTCTTGGGACAAGTTCCCAAGTCTGATTCTTCTCAATCTGCATTAGTTCTTCTTCCATTGCCTTTATCCAATACTCATCCTTGCATACCTCAACCACTATTTTAAGTTCAACTTTAGAAATTAAACATAGATTTACCTGTTCTTCAACAACTTTCCTTCTTATCAATACACCTTTGCTCTTATCACCAATGATATGTTCTTCAAAGTGATGCCTCTATACATGCTTGGGAGTTTTAGGGATTCTTTCTAGAGCTTTTTGTTCTTCAACTTGTGCTTCTTTTTCTGGGGTCTCTTGAACTTAATCTGTACTTCTTTCTCTTTGGTCTTTTCTTCTTCTCCACAAGAAGACTCATTTGATTCATATTAATTAACCTTTGAAAACTTTTGTATATCTTCATCAACTTTAACATTAGCACTTTCAATGATTTTTCTTAGCATTTTTTTGTAGCACCGGTAAGCTTTGCTTCTTATAGAATACCCAAGAAAAATACCTTCATTGCTTCTTGCATCAAACTTTCCTAGTTCTTCATCTCTTCTGATATAACATTTGCTTCCAAATACTTTGAAGTATTTAACAATGGGAATCCTTCCATACCATAGCTCATAGGAAATCTTTGTATCATTTGCTCTTACTTGTACTCTGTTCTATATGTAGACTTGACAATCTAAATTGCTTGTCTCTAGTAGACTTTTGATAGGTTTGCTTCCTTAATCATTGTCCTTGCAGCTTCTTGAACAGTCCTGTTCTTCCTTTCAACCACTCCATTTTGCTGAGGAGTCCTAGGGGTAGATAACTGCCTCTTTATCCCATGATTCTCACAAAACATGTTAAACTCATTAGAAGTAAACTCTCCACCTCTATCAGACCTCAAACATTTAATCTTCATATTCATTTCATTTTCAACCATTGCTTTAAAAGCTTTAAACTTATCTAGGGATTCTTATTTTTCCTTAAGAAAAGTAACTCATGTCATTCTAGAACAATCATCAATAAATAACATGAAATACCTGCCACCTTGAAAACTCCTTACTCTGGTAGGACCACAAAGGTCTGTATGTACCAGTTCCAATAGTCCGGTAGACAACTGATCCTTGCTTTTGAAGCTTCTTCTTGTTTGCTTTCCAAACTGACATTCCTTACAAACAACTGCAATAGGCGTTATCTTTGGCAGATCTCTCATAGCTTGAACTAAACTTAGCCTTACTAGGCTATCGAAATTGATGTGACATAATCTCCTATGCCATAGCCAACTCTTATTGATCTGAGTCAAGAAGCAATAACTATCACCACCTTTGAGATGATAAACATTTCCACCTATCCTCTTTCCAGCAGCAATCACTATTCTGGAGCTTTTTCTGATCTCACATCCATCATTCTGAAACATAAGATTATATCCTTTGCTACACATCTGTCCAACACTCAAGAGATTATGCTTTAAACCTTTGACATAGAGAACATCATCAGTGTTATGCTTTCCATCAAAACTTATTGAACCTTTTCCACAGATCTTAGCAGTTGCATTATCACCAAACCTAACTACTCCACCATTATATTTTTCAATTTTAACTTACTCTTATCACCTGTCATATGATTTGAGCATCCAGTATCAATGACCCAGTCATCTTTTTAACTCCTATCATGAAAAGTAGACATTATAATGCCTTCAGGATTAGTGCTTGCTTCCGGACCTTTTTCCTTCACACATCTTCCAGAGTTACAAAAATAGTCTCATCTCTTAGGGCTATGAATAAGCATTCATTATCATTATCATCCTCATAATCAGTTTCATCATTAGATATACTTGCATCTTCTCTAACATAGTAACTTTTCTTAACCATCTTACCTCTACTTTCCCTATTCTTAATTCTCAGAGCTCTATCTGGACATCTTGAAGCATAATGACCTATTTTTCCACAACTAAAAAATTTAAAAGGCAACTTACCACTAAACTTTCCAGTAACCTTTTTCATCCTTCTCACAAAGTTAGCTTCCACTTCATCAAGGTCTTCCAGATCTGATTCCACAGTCTTCTCTAATTTTCTAGCCTTAAAAGCAGTCTTATCCTTTGCAGTTCCACTAGTTGTACCAAACTCTCTTATTTCAAAAGTAGTTAAGGTGTCAATCAACTTATCTTTGGAAAACTGATTCAAATTTTGTAATTCTTCAATAACAGAAACCTTATGACTGTAAGTCTTAGGAACAGTTCTAAGTACTTTCAATATCACTTCTTTATCATCTATAGTTTTGCCAAGTCCTTTGATGCCATTGACAACTTCATCCACCTTCTATAAGTAGCTTGTAATGTTTTCATTTTCAGACATACACATGGTCTCATAAGTGAGCTTCAAATTCTACATTTTAGCTTGTTTAATCTTCTCATCTCCTTCATAAACACTTTCCAACCTTTTCCAAATCCCATTAGCAGTTTTCAAATTCACAACTTTCGCCAACTCAAAATTAGTAAGACCACTTAAAAGAGCATGTTTAGACTTTCCATCTATTTCAGCAGCTTT
Organism: Cunninghamia lanceolata; assembly: GCA_027924645.1. Taxonomy (NCBI): domain Eukaryota; kingdom Viridiplantae; phylum Streptophyta; class Pinopsida; order Cupressales; family Cupressaceae; genus Cunninghamia; species Cunninghamia lanceolata. The sequence goes on along the minus strand of BSBN01000987.1, from coordinate 10,580,744 downwards.
GATCTCATCATCAGTATTTACACCATTCGTAGGTGGAGTGTAATTAGACTTAAGAAATTTCCAGATCTCATAACCAAGAGAAATTAAAAAGGTTTCCATCCTTACCTTCCAGAGAGCATAGTCTAATCCATCAAATAAGGGAACATCCTTATTGTGCATCATCCCAGATCTACCTCAAGCTGTTAAGCTTCCTTCTAAGGAACCTGGCTTTGATACCAATTGTTGAATGCACAAGACAACTAAGAGGGGGGGTGAATTAGTTGTATCAAAACTTTAAACCATCACAAACATTCAGATCCACAATAACTTTTAATTATGTTATGATGTTTAAGCATGAGAAGAAAATAACAGAAATTGAATCATAACAGCACCACACACAAGACAACACCAGATTTTTACATGGAAAACCCAAGAAGGGAAAAACAATGGCGAGGATTAGCTCACAATATAAAGTAGTAGCAATATCAAATTACAAAAGGCTCACTACCCAAATGAGAGAAAGGCTCACTATCAGAGGGCTCACTGCCCAAGTGGACTCATTGCCCACTAAGAAAAAGATATAGAAGAGAAGGTTCACTGCCAGGGATGAACTGTTATAATTGCATCTATCAAATGCATGGAGTATAGTTCTAGTGAAGCACAATATTCACCACAACTCACACATCACCTTCACAATAACATTGAAAGATAGTAAACACCTTTTTCTCACACACCGTCACACAGGAACTCTTAACATTCATTTATACCACCATCAACCTTGAAATCAATCTCCAAGGTCGACAACACAACTCAACCCTTAAAATTCAAATTAGGTCTGGACCAAAAAATTCCCATGGAGGATAGGAATGAATGTCGAACACACCACACCTTAGTGTGGACATAAATCCACCCTTACACATTACTCCATGAAGCACAATCACAAATAGTGTAAACAACCAAGTCAACCAAACTTGTGTAAACACTATGAACTTTTAACTACACACATCCTCAAGAGTAAATACACCTTGCAAATATTACACAAAGCTTTAACATAATCTAGAAACATCCATGAACATCTTGAAGTCACTTGAAAACCAACAAATTCAACTACAACAATTTTCACCTAAAGAAAGTTCACAACCTACTTACAAACAACACTGTCGAACTCTACTACACAAGAAATCTCTTTTTGGAGCATCAAATCACAAACCTTATGGATAGACAATAGATAAGGACCTTATAAGCATAATCTAGAACCACAACATCTGAAACTACTCTACGGAGAAATGTGGAGAAAAATACTTTCTCCCAGACACCTCCGCACAACTTAAAAACACTATCAAGCACTGTCTGCAAACTGGTAAACACAACTTTCATTGCACAACGATCTAGAGCACCAAATTATGGATTTAGCATCTTTAAACACTTCTAAACAACATATTCAAACCACACACTCAGATCTCCAACATAGAAGAAATACGGAGTAAAAACTTGAACAACACTCTGTAAGCCAAATGACTTCTTCAACACATTGTTTCTAGTATTAATCAATTCTTCTCAAAAGCACTTGGAAACTCAACAATAGAAGCATATCCTCAACCTATTTAGCACCTCTACAAAGCAACCAAATAACTTATAGCAAATTAACTGAATCAAACAACAACAACCTCATCAGAAGACATAGTTGACACCAATGACATCACAAGCTTGTTGATATCAATGACAACACCGATTAGCACATACTTGCAACACTAGAAAGCAACTAGGAGGGAACCCGATGGCCCAAATCTTGAGAAAGATCTTATAGAAAAATTAGATCAAATTTTGTCAGTTTTAAATGAAACAAAAGAAAGATTGGAAACCCTGGAACATGAAGTTAGAGGGTGAGAAATCAATCCAGAACACAAGTCTGAAGGAAGAGAAGAATCTAGTTTTCATGGTGAACCAAGAGTAAATAATCTAGACTCACTAAATCAAAATGAGGCAAAAACTCATTTTAACAATGAGCTAGCTCGAGATATGAAGAAATTTATACCTCCTAAGTTTGATGGAATGGTGAGTGGAGATGCAGCCGAGGCTTGGCTGACACAGATGGAAAAATATTTTGAGATAATAAATTATTCTGAGATCACCAAAGCTGTATGGGGGCATACCAATTAGCAAGTGAAGCATCCATGTGGTGGATGAACAAGGAAATAGAATTAGGATTGAGTACCTTGAGTCTAATTTGGGATCAATTTGTGGTCATATTTAGGATAAGGTGGTTGCCCTAACTTTACTTTGACCAAAAATTAACATATTTCCAAAATATGCATCAAGGAGATATGAATATCACTGAATACTGGGAAAAATTTACTAGATTATTAAAGTATGTGCCACAATATTAGAAGAATGAGATATTTAGAATAAGGAAGTTTATTATGGGCTTGATTGCTCAGATTGGTAGGGAAGTGGACATCCATGGACCCACAACCATGGATCAAGTCTTTGAGAAAGCCATCAAACAAGAGTAAAAGCTCAAATCTATATTTGTGTATCGAGAAAGATCTCAAAAGAAATTTAATTGGAGTCTTCCTTCGACATTCTTCAAAAAGAGAAATAGGAATTAGGAATCCAAAGAGAGTAACCATGGTAAAAGTTACATATTTAACAGAAATGAATCCAAGGATGGAAACAAGGATTTTTATCCTAAAAAGAATGATGATAATTCCAACCGATCTTCTGGAAATAGAAGTCCTCCTGGAGGGTGTTTTATGTGTGGAGGAGATTATCATGCTAACTAGTGCCTGATGAAGAGTCAAGGGAATTCTTATGGAGGCAAATCTTTACCTTCACAACAAACAACTTTTCAGTAAAGGATTCATGCTGCTCTAGATAGTCATCAAGCTGAGTATCAAGTTACTCCTATTGAAACCACATGTACTCTATTTGGAACCCCAATTTCTATTTTGATAGATATAGGAGCAACTAAAAATTTTGTGAACCCTAGAATACTTGATAAAATGTCTAGGAAAGTTGGTTTCATGGCTAATTCTTGGATAGTAGAGTTTGCAAACTAGTCAAGGCTTGGGTAGAGCAATATTTGTTTGAAGCCAGATTAATCCTACCTAGTTTTTCCATAGAGGTCAATCTTTATGTAACACCTATAGGATCCTATGATGTCATTTTAGGGATGAGATGCTTATCACAACACAGGGAAAAAGTTGATTGTCTTTTCAAATCAATAGAATGCCTAGATGACAATGGAAATGTTGTCCTTATCCAAAGTTTTCAGTGAGAAAAAAAAATTAGGCAAATTTTCATGATGTAATTGAAAAGAGAAAAATGGAAAGGATGCTAGATGTTTATAATTAAAATGGAAGAGGTGAAAGATGAAGAGAAGGGACTTAAGGAAAATTCTTTTGAAGCATACCCTTATCTCCATGATTTTTTGGATGTGTTTCCGAAAGATATTCTAGGTCTGTCCTTGAAAAGAGTTTTTGATTTTGCAATAGATATTATTCTTGGTTCCAAACTGGTGTCCAAAGCACCTTATCGTATGACTACTACTGAGCTTATGGAGCTAAAGGCTCAACTCTAGGAATTGTTACAAAAAGGACTGATTAGACCAAGTGTGTCACCTTGGGGAGTGCAAGTGATCCTTTTTAAGAAGAAAGATGGCACTCTATGCCTTTGTATAGATTATCATATGCTTAATAAAGAAACGATTAAGAACAAGTATCCTCTACCGTGCATAGATGATCTCTTTGGCCAAATACATGATGCAACTGTATTTTCAAAGATTGACCTTAGGTCAGGTTATCATCAGTTGAGACTGAAAGAAGAGGACATTCACAAGACAACCTTTTGAACAAGGTATAGACATTATGAGTTCACAGTCTTGCCTTTTGGTTTGACCAATGTTCTAGCAACATTCATGAATTTGATGAACAATATTTTTAGAGATTGTCTAGACAAATTTGTTCTGGTGTTTTTAGATGATATTTTAATCTACTCTTGTAATGAGGAGGAACATCATCAGCACTTATAGATAGTTCTGCAATGACTCAAGGAACACAAACTTTATGGAAAGATATCCAAATGTAGCTTCTTCCAAAAAGAGGTGTAGTACATGGGCCATATCATACCAACTAAAGGAATTGATGTAGATCCTTTGAAGGTAAAGGCTATTTTGGAATGGCCTACACCTAAAAATGTGCATGAAGTGCATAGTTTTATGGGATTAGCAGGGTATTATAGGAAGTTCATTTTGAACTTTTCTAGAATTACCCATTATATCACTTCCTTGTAGAGAAAAGGAAAGAGATTTGGATGGTCTAACAAGTGTGAAGAAGATTTCAATATTCTTAAAAGGAAATTGACTTTAACACCAATTCTTAAAGTGCCAGACCTAGAGGGTCATTTTGTTGTTGTGACCGACGCTTTAGAAGAAGTATTAGGTGGCGTGCTCATGCAAGAAGACCAAGTTGTGTCCTATGAGTCTAGGAAGTTGTGACCTTATGAGAAGAATTATGCCCCTCATGATTTGGAATTAGCAGAAATTGTGCATGCTCTCCAAGTATGGAGGCATTATTTGTTGGGAAAATAATTTGAACTAAAATCTGATAATCAAGGTTTGAAGTACATTTTCATGCAACATAACCTTAATGCCCGACAAACAAGATGGTTAGAGCTCATCTCTGATTATGATTTTGAGATTAACTACATTAAGGGTAAAGAAAATTGAGTGGCTAATGCCTTGAGTCGAAGAAGGCACATAATGGCAATAGTGTTAGTGCACTCTAATTATAGAGCTCAAGTATTGAAGAATTTGATCGGTGATGAATATTATGAGCAAATTTTGAAAGCTCTAATAGAAAATCCTTAGGATATGAAGTATGATGGATTTTATTTTGAACTTGATGGGTTATTGAGATTCAATAATTGAATCTATGTTCTAAATTAGGGAGATTTAAGAAGAACTATGTGAAAAGAAGCACATTAAATTGTAGCATATTTAGGTCATCATGGAGTGACAAAGTTGTTAGTTGATGTGAAAACCTTATATTTTTGGAAGGGAATGAAGAATGATGTTGCAAGATTTGTGGCAGGATGTCTTGAGTGTTAGTGAGTTAGGGTTGAACACCAGCACCCGATAAGACTTTTGTATCCTCATGATATTCCTGAATGGAAATGGCAAGTGATCAGTATGGATTTTTTCCAAGGATCGCCTATGTCATGCTATAAGCATGATGCTATTTTGGTAATCACAGATAACATTTCTTAGGTAGCTCATTTTATACTTGGTAATCTTACAGATGGAGCACCCATCTTAGCCAAGAAATTCATGTAAGAAGTTTTCAGATTGCATGGAATTTCAAAAAAGATAATTTTGGATAGAGATGCTCGGTTAACTTCAATGTTTTGGAAAACCTTGTTCTTAGATTTTGGAACACAATTGAATATAAGCTTAGCCTATCATCTAGAAATGGATGGACAAATAGAGAGAGTTAATCAAATACTAGAGGATTTGCTGAGGATGTATTGTATTGATCAACATAATAAGTGGGAAGAGTATCTTCCACTAGTTGAATTTGCATATAATAACTCTTATCATTCTGCAATTAAGATGGCTCCCTTCGAAGCATTGTATGGCAGGAAGTTTCAAACTCCTATAAGTTGGGATAATCTAGAAGATAGGATTTGCCTTGGGCCAGAAATGATTTCAAAGATTGAAGAGCAAGTGAAGCTAATCAGGAAAAGATTGGCAGAAGAAAATGATAGACAAAAAAGCTATGCTGATGCTAAGCAAATACCCTGACAATTTTCAGTGGGAGATAAAGTTCTCTTAAGAGTCAAACCACATAAGAGCCCAATTAAGTTTGGAAAGTCTTCCAAATGAGCCCCTAGATATGTTGGACCTCTTGAATTTCTAGAAGTGGTTAATCTAATTGTTTACATGATATCTCTACAAACAACTCTTGCTAGAATGCATGATTTTTTCCATGTGTCATATTTGAAGAAATATATATTAGGATCTAATCATATACTTGATTAGAATGGTCTCTAGGTATAGCACCTAGGGGTGGTCATGATCAGGCCTCTCAAAGTGCTCGAGTATGCAAGCTCCATCTGCGTAACCTAGAGGTTACCCAGTGCAAGGTTTAGTGGGACCAATATTTGTAGGAAAATGATACTCGGGAGGATTACAATGATATCTATCAAAAGTTTATGCATCTTTTTATATAAGCATGATGTAAAAGAACATATTTGATATATTTATTTTGTTTGGACATAATCATTGAGGATGATGATCTCTAAGGGGGAGATATGTCGCACCCGATTTTTAACCTAACATATTTAATATTTTTGAGAAGACATATAGTTAGTCAGAGAAAATATTATGATTAAAGTAATGATAGAAAATGCATTTTCTTTATATTAGTTTATATGCAAAGAATAATTATTTATGATGTTATTATTTAACACGTGGTTAAAAGATGTAATGGACAAACTATCATCGTGCAATTAAGGTGGTTGCAAGAACAGTGTTTTTTTTCCCTCTGAGATAAGGAGAGAGAGACTATCACCATGGAGAGAATGCTAGATCATGTGAATACAATGATCCTTATGCCATCTGGAAACCCACACATGCACACATATACTTATTAGAAGATAAGCCAATTTTGGATTAAGTCTTAATCCCTATGTCTTTGGTTATCTTAGAAATACTTTTCAAGTATTGAGATCATTTTATTCTTGTCAAATTTTGTCATTGTCAAGTCGATGGCTAAATCTTCTTTGTCGACAAATAGTAATGTAGTATTTATCTTTGAATTCCAATTCGACGTGAGAAATCGACTAAATAAGTTTATATTTTGTCGCTGAGGTTTTAGTCGACTTTACGAGAATCCTTTGTCGATCATTATGCTCATGAACACACATAATTAAGTATTCGACAATATGCATTAGTGAGATCTATACAATAGGTGTACTATTGTTTATTTTATATATTTATATTATCTTTTATTTAAGCCTAGTTCTGGTTAAAGAATATTATCTAGTAAGAGGTAAAAGTCTTTTTATTTCACCCTAGGCATTCTTCCTAGATGCTTGGGGAGTGGGGGAAGGAGCAGTAGCTCCATACTTCCCACTTATTTACGCATGTGAAGAGTCACAGGGGAGTGGAGAGAAATTGGTGGTGAAGCATTTACTATTCATCCCATAACTAGGCATGAGTGGGAGAAATGTGAAAGAGGAATATTTTATCATTTTTCAAGAGGCTCAAAAGCACAGAGGGTAGAAGAGGAATCTTTTATCATTTTTTAAGAGGCTCGAAAGTATAGAGGGTAGAGGAGGAAAGGATAGGAGCGTAGGTTTATTGGGGGGAAGTGAAGCTTCGGTGAGCCTACTGCCTGTTACATTGAATAGGTAAGCCTATCATATCTTATGAAATAAGTTGAATACATTGCTTCATGTTCATTGATAATTGTAAGTAAGATGTGTATGGAGTTATTGTTTAACTGCTGATTGGCATGAAGGTTATCAAGGATCTAAATTATAGTTAAACTTGTTGTTGTTTAACCTTGACAGAGGATTATCTATGTATCTTTATATTGAATGGTGGTAATTGAAAGAGTTATGATAACTTTGTAGGTTATGTTTATCCCATGTTGAATAGTGATTGTTGTTGAATGACTATACATTTTGATGCTTTTGGTTAAGAGTGTCATGTTTATATATATCTTAGACAAATGTCATTTTCCACTAATAACCATACACAGGAGAATCAGTAGTGTAACAGTCAAAGCACTGTGTAAACAAGCCAATGTGTAATGCCCACCCTAGTGTGTGCCTTGTGTGCTTTTGATTCATGTGTTATATGTTGTTTTGAGTGTTTATGATTGTATTATGTGATTATTATGCTTTGATGCATTGCACCAAACTTGTCGATGAGGTCTATGGTGCCATCGAGGGGTTCTAAGGGTGTATTTTACATGACCATTGAGGTGTTTCCAATGGCATTTTGCTTTATTATTTGGCTTTCCAACTATGCATTATGAATTGCATAAGTTGTGTTCATGTGTGTTAGATTATTGTAGTGCTTCAGCTTCATTGTTTTCAATTGTGTAATATATTGGATGGATGTGAGTCTTCAGTATGATTGTGTTAGTTGATTTGTGCATATATGATTTTATGATGTCGATTGATTATCGACCCATGTTTATGATGCTTATGCAATATTATGCCACATTGGGTATTATGATGTGCTTCGGCTATTTTATGTATGAAGCAGGTATGCCTGATGGTTTACTTGAGTGTGCAGGTAATTATAGGTGTTAACTAATGTGGGAAATGTGGAGAAGGTTGACATGGGACACTAAGCCATCTCACCCTTATCCTTGTGTTGTGGAAACCCGTGATGTGTGTTTGGTATCATTTGTGTGTGTTTCCTTAGCATTTTTCCACTTTATTTTAAAATGGTTTGAAAAACATGTTTTCCATGTTTTTTGGATTAAATTAATGATTTAAATTTGGAAATTGCTATTTATGCTTTAGTTAAAATGTTGTTGCATCATTACATGCCTGTGGAACAAATTTGAGTGATTTTGGTTTAATTTTAAAATTTGATATTTTTTCGTAAAAAGGTAGAAATTGCATTAAATGTGAAAACTAAATGCCTAGTATGGCGTGTTTGTACTTTTCGGAATGAGATTGAGTTATATGGCAATAACCTACTTGGAAGAGTTGAGTTTGTTTGACTAACTATTTCCCTGTTGCTTTGAGTGAATTAATTGGACGTTTTTAGTGAAATAGAATTATTAATGTGTTATTTTATATGCCTATTTGATTTGCTAAAGAGACATTCAATTATTTAATTGTTGAATTAAATAGTTGAATGTGCAAATTCTATAATTTTGAATTGATTGATTAACTCACTAAAAGGATTAATTTATCACCAAAAAAGGAATAGTGTCTTTGGAGGAATAAAAGGAAAAAGACATGTATTTTGCATTATTCTTTTTCTCTCCAAAATTTGCTCTCCTTTGTTTGAAACCCTCTTGCTTGAAAAATGGATATCTGATTGCTTGGAAAGTAGTTTTTCTTGGAATTGCTTGGAGTTTGGATTGGATTCAAGAGCTTGGTGTTTTCTTGTTGTGTGTGGATTGAATCTGACATTCAAGCTCATTCTTTTCCTTGGATTTTGCTTGTATTGGAAGGTAAGTTTCTCCAATCTTCTCATTTAAATTGTTTTATTTTGTTTCCTTCATTCCACACCATCTAGAATGGTTGAAGATTGCTTTTCTTAGTTGTAGGAAGCTTATAAAAATTATTTCAGCTGTATATGCTTTTATTTTTATGTATCTTTATTTTTGGAAACATGAAAATACGGACAAAACCCTGGCAAATTTTTTGTGGAAATCCCCAACTCATTTTTATTGCATATATTGGTTGTTGGGCATGTTATCTATAATGGGTAGTTGTTAGATCATCCATAGCTATTGAAAAACAAAAGTTAGAAAATTGGTCAAACTTTGGTCAAGGTGCCAAAGAGAGCTCCAATGGAGTTTTTAGGGCCTTATGGTTATTTTGCACTTTTAGAAAATATGAAAACTGAATTCTATGCATTTCCTTTATGATTTTCTTTGAGGGATGAGTTGACTCCTTCATATTATGTGATTCTGCATCTTGTGAGACTATGTCATGTTTTGAGACATTTTGGTGTATTAAAATCCGTGCCACTTATTTCTCTATTTTTGAAAACCTGAAAATTGCTTTGTATGTATTTCCTTAATGTTTTAGTTTGTGGGATGAGTTATCTCCCAATTAGAATGGTATTTTGCATCTTTTGAGAATATGTTGTGTTTTTGTCAAAATTGTGATTTTGTCACCTCAAAATCTATGCCATGCCCAATTGGTCAAATTGGTGATATGGGTGTTTAGGAAGAGGTCTAGGGGTAGGAAAGGAGTGGCTTCCATCGTGCGCCATGGACCAAAGAGGTCGTTGGAATTTATCAAATGGAAGTTTTAATCAAGAATAACATTTAAACACATTGGGTAATAAAATTTAATAATAAGATCATCTACACCAAACTGCATGTGCTGGTGAAGTGTCCGCCTTGCTTGGGTTTGGGTGTAAAGAGCAATCTTTGGTGTAGTGTCCGGTTGCTATGAGGAGATTATGCCCTCATGTTCTACCGCGAGGTGAGTATTGCCCTCGTTTGACACTCCTTGTCCTAACTACCTAGGTCTCTCTTCCTTCTTCCACCGTCGGAGTTTGACTCGACGTGTGATGTTTACCATGTGATTGTATGTGCATTGTGATGCCTGATTCATGCTTGTATGTGTCTATGATGGATTATGATTTATGCCTTGTTTGGTGTGCATTGAAGGTGATTATTTCCCTTATGCTTGAATGTTGTTATGTCATTCTATTATGTTTTGGCAAGTGTGCCATATGTTACTTGAATGCAATTGGATGGTAGTTATACCATGTGTTGTTTATATGCATTGTATTGGCAGTCGTGTCATGTGTGTTGTGTGCATTGATTGGCATGTATTCCATATGTTGCTTGTATACCCTAGATGTGTGAGATGCTCTTAGCGGGTTTGCCATGATCACCTTCTCCGTAGCTTAGGGGTTACCTAGAGTTGCATAGACATCTATTGCACTCGACGATGGCAATATGGTTGGGAGGTGAGAAACATTTCCCCATTGGTCCTTCATGATGATCTTCAGGTGCTGGATTCCTTGATCTTTTTGCAGGTGGTTTACCTTGTGCTTTGTGCCTTGTTGCACCTTAGAGAGCACATTGGTTTTGGGTGGTTTATGCACTTGTATTTTATCCTTATTGATTATTGTAACCTTTGTAATGTAGGTCTTTTGAGACCCTTGTAATAAGATGTAATTAATGCTTTGATTTGACTTATGATGTTGGCTATGATTCATCTATGTTTAGGATGAATCCCTTCAAATATTGTAATTATAGGATGTCGTCTTGTATTTTTCCACGCCTCAGTTTGTGAGGATGTTGGCATGTTTTGATAGATTTTACATGTTAGAATCTAGCTATGTTAGCATGTTTAGACTCAGTTATTTGATGTTGTATTTGATGTTTATGGATATGCTTGTGTTGGATCGTATTCATCCCACATAGGTGGTGAGGATCCTATCTTTTCTTTTGGCATGTGTCGACATTGGTGTTGAACATGCATAGCCTTTTGTATCGCTTTTGTCCTTTTTGACATGTGGACATAATTGGTTTGACAGCTTAATGTTTTTAGTTAAAATGAATCATCTTTGGCATTGATTACTGTTTTTAGCCTCATAGGTGTTTTGGTGTCATTTCCATGATTTGATATGCACTCTTGGATTATTCCCTCCTTTGCATTGGGATGTGTGCCTTTACATGAGTTTGACTAGTGACCATTCTAGTTGGTTTAGGAATCGTACCTCCTAGTTGGACTATCCTGTGGGTGAGCATTACCCTTGTGTTTGGGATGTCTTGTGTCATCACGGAATAGACTGAGGTTGATGTCACCCTCATCCTACTCCATGTGTTCATGAGGGAGTGAGGTCGTGGACATGTATCTGATCCTCGTCATGGAGTGAGCTCCACCTCTCTCTTGGTCATCGTGGTGAATTGTCACATGATGGGTGAAGTCTTCGGCTTGTACCACATTGCATTGTGCAATGGTGATGTCTTTTCAGGTGTTGTTGTACATGATGCAACACCTTGTGTGTGCGTGAGTGCAATGCGACATGTAAATGTCACACTTGCAAATGCAAAAAATTTGTTGGTTCGGTGTTTGTTTGGCTAATGTCCTATGTGAAAGCTTGGGGCATTACATGATGGAAATGATATTTAATGTAGGTTTTGTATGTAGTACAACTTCTGTATGACTATGTTAAAGATGGAGGTCGGTAGTGTTAAGTCTAGGCCGATTGTGACAAGTTTAGGCCGACTATGTTAAACATTGGCTAACTATACAAGATAAAGGCCAACTGTGTTAAGTCTAGGCCGACTGTGTTAAGTATGGGTCAATTGCTAAATGAAACCATGTTTTTGTTTTAAAGACTCAATATGGGCCAATGGAAGGTATATTGAGAGACTTATGAGGTCATTTATTAATCATAGTATTCTACTCATAGCAGTAGGTAACTGAGAAGGTAAAGAGTTTATTGGTAAGCTTAAAAGCTAGTAAATGAGTCTATGTCATTGTGTAGGAACACTTGACATTAGACTGCTACTTCTAAGTATAAGTTGTTTTAGATGTTTTTCTAGAGTTATCTTAAACTATCGTAATCCTAGTTTTGTAGAGGAATATTGTTTTTTCCCAATCCTAGGTTAAGAATAGCCACAAGATTGTTGAGAGATATACTCACTATGGCAATGAGAGGTCAATATTTAGACTATTTGTTAATTTGGAATTCTCTTTTGATATTCATGAGGAAGTGTATTCAGTACGTAAGTTATGAAGTTATTATTTATCTTTGACAGATTATGAGTCAAATATATATTCCTAGACTAAGAGAGAAGAGTCTTTAACCATTAATCCATATGACTTAAATGTCAAAATCTTGTAAATTATGATAGAGGAATATAGATGAGCACAGAAATAGGTAGACAAGCCATTGAGTAGATGATAGGACATCATAGACCCGTGATTGCAAGGATGCAAAGAGGGACTCAATGTATGTTGCATAAGTCACCTAAGCTCTCACTGTATATTTAACTAGTTGTCTAGAAGATAAGGGAATATCGTATGTCTTTAAGACTAATGTTGTATAAACAAGTCAAAGAGTGTTTTCATGTATTTATGTTATAAACTGAATTATAAGAATGTTGTCTCCAAGTTGAGAAAAGAGTGAGTGAACATATGACTTTATTTATATGAAACTTTGGCAAAATTAATGCAAAAGTCACTGCTTGCATTGTCAACTCACCGTGTACCAGATAGATAAACAGTCAGAGTGGGTGATACATAGCTAGAGCTAGACTATAGTTGTAAGCCCAATTGTCTTTAGCTAGGACACATCACTAGTTCTCATATGGCATAAAGAATTAGTTGATTCTCATTATCTATTACCCTCATGAAGGGAAGAGCCACTTCCAATAGGAAGGTGTGTGGGGAATCGTTAGTCTATGGTTGGAGGAAAAGCACCAGGGTGATGCTCTCTCTTGCAGTTAACTTTTGAAGACTTGTGAATAGGAAAAACATTACTTATTTTGTAAGTGAAATTGATTAATTGTAAGTCGTAAAAAATGTGACCATTTGATATATGTGAAAATTGTCTAGTCACATGTGAAGCAACCATCTTTTGAAATTATATATATTATACTTGGAAATTGCAATGTAATATCTTTGATTTTAGTTATTTATAAAAAAAAAAAGAAAATGAGATTTTTGATTTATTTATGTTTAAGGATATTTAATATTCTGGTTGGGATGTTACACTAATGGTCACATGAATAGTTCCCTATATTCTTCTCACTATGTGTAAAGGAACATTCTACTTGTTTTTCATTCTTGATATGTTAATATGAAGCATTGCCATGTTTACCCATTAAATGACAATGAAAGAATATGCACCTATAAATTATTTTTTCTATTAACTATAGAAGACATAGCTCACCTTCGAAACCTTAATCTCTAAAAATTATGAATCCCTTCAATATGCATCAAACCCTCTAGAGGTAGCCTTGTAAATATTCTCCAACACATTGATTATTTTATTATTTAAAATAAGTTGTTTTGAATATACTACACATTTGAAATATTGTATATGTATATGAAAATTTCACAGTGTGGACTTCACAAAATAAGATTAGAGTTACCACCTCTTATAAAGAAGATAAAATCTTAATACGTTTTACTAATTCTTGAGGATAAAATGATCTAGGTTCATACAACCAATAAAGGCGCAACAAACACAACCTAAGGAACTCACAATTATGACAAAGCATAAACTAATTCAACAATATTTAAATGTAGCCAAGCTTGATAATGAATTTTTTTTATAACAATTAGTAGATTCAAACCCTAAAAAATGGATTCCATTAGGAATGACACCATTTTATTGGTGGAAGTTGATGGGATAAAAACACACTAAATGACTAAATAAGGAATAATTCTAACATATGAATCAAGTATGAAGCATGGTTGAATCATAAGATAATGATGATCAAAACCCAACAATGACCTTCCCTAGTAACAACATCATTCTATTAGTGATCCAAGCCATACACTATAATCCTAGAAGGTTTAGATAAAGACTAACCTTGGGGAAGAAAATTGAGTTGGATAATTAGATGAAATTTATGATCAAACTATAGGTGGTTTCGGTTAATTGACAAAAGGGGGAAACTCCGATGCACTTCTAGCTTTTCTAGGCCAAGGTGAGTATTCTTAAAGATCCCACATGACAATTAAATAGAAATTAAAATCAACAAACTAGTAGCATGGTCCCATAGCTTATCCATACACTATGCACAAGAATAACCAAAAATATTGTCACTAATTATCTCTTGTGCCGACTTACTAATCTTTTATGTAGAAAATTCCAATCAATAATTATAATAGAAATTTAGATTATGTGATCAAATTAGAGACTTAATTTTCTATATTAATTCACTCAACAATCAAATGAGAAAGCAAAGATCCAAACAATATCTATAAAACACATTAGACACAAAGCTTAACCTAGTTAGGAAAACACCTAGCACCAAAAATAGAGCTAACAATTGTATTAATCTGTAAACACATAATCAAAATACAATACAACTATCCCTTATGCCACTATTCTCTATCTATAGGCATATAATGTACCACCTCTATACACAGCTTTAGATTTATTAGCATTGCATTAGCTTACTTCTTCCATGTTGTAGCTTAGATGTAACCAATTCATTGCATGGAATACCAGCCAAATCCACATCCTAATTGTCTTCAAATGTTAATTGTTAACCAATTGAATGAGAACTGTGCCTTGAATTAATCTCTACCATGTATCGCTTTCATGATATTTTCCCAACTAACATAATATTGTCAATCCAACTATTGGTCCAAGTCATCAGTCATTGACCATACATCATCTATATTAACAATAACACTATGAAGAGATAGTACAATAATGTTGTGGTGCTGCCAGTATCATTTTCATGGCTTGTAGTAATAGAGGCAACACATACATGACCTATGGCACAACATAGCTCGTTCCAGATCATCCACCTATCTTTTGTAGATAATGCCACATGCACTCTAGTAATGCCACACATTCTCTAGCAATGATGTAAAGCACTTTGCACAAGATGTGGTAACCATACTACATCTAAACTTTTTATGGCTTCTACCATGGATTTAACAATATCCAACACACCTCCAAGATAAATTGTAAAGTATAACTCACACTACACATTACCTCATAGTACCACAAAGTCTAACTTCAAACCACACCTCATAGATGTAAAGAAAATGAAGGAAACTAGGTACAAAGAAAAGATAAACCCATTTCAATTCCTATACCAATAAAACTTTTCATAGTTTATTAGCTTTGTCAAAGAATTAACTACATTTACTAGAGTATCAACATTTTCCATTTGAACCTTCTTAGCTTCTACTCTCTCCCAAGAAAAATGATAATATACATCTACATGCTTGGTATGAGCATGGTACATCAAGTTCTTTGCCAAAAAAATTACAGTTTATCTATCAAATTTGATTGTCACTATCTTATTCTCAAAATCAAAACCAACACAAAGTCTATATAGCCATACTACTGCTTTGCAAGCATGTGTTTTATGTTACAAGTATGTACTAATCAGTGTTGTCATTGGTATCAACTATATCTTCTGATGTTGTTGTTGTTGGTTGATTGAGTTTTTTTAATTTGAATGGCTTGTAGTAGTGTTGATGATGTTAGTATATTGTTCTTATTGCTGGTTTCCAAGTGCTTTTGAGAAAATTTGATAAATACCGAAGACAGTGTTGTGAAGAAGTATTCTAACTTATAGGATACTGTCTGAGTTTTTGCTCCACATTTCCTCTGTGTTGAAGACAAGAGTATGAGATTTTGATATGTTTTATAGAAGTGGTTTAAGATGGTTCGAAACGTTGTGGTTTGAGAATTATGATCACCAGTTTGAAGACTGTGCCTGACAGTGTTTGTAGTATGATAGGGAGAAAATATTTTGCTCCGCATTCCTCCGCAGTTTGGTTTCTGGTCTTGCAATTCTAGACGAGTGTTCTTAAGATCCATATCTATGTTCTATCCAAAGGAATTGTGATTTGATGCTCTAAAATGTAGTTTTCTTAAGAGCAGAGCTTGGCAATATTGGTTGTGAGCAGTCTGTGATCTGTTTTCAAGTGAGATTTGTTGTAGATGAATTTGTTGACTCCCAAGTGATTTTATGTTGTTTATAGATTTGTCTAGATTGTTTTAAAAGGCTTGTGCTTGATCTGTAAGACCTAGTTGTGTTCTTGGAAGCATGTGCCTAAGCATTCTTGGTGTTTGTACAAGTTTAGCCGACTTGGATGTTAACATTGATTGTGGATGTACCTTGTGGATTAAGGAAGCATGTGAAGATGTATTTAGGTTCGAGCTAAGCTATGAAATGCTCCACCTTCATTCCTTCCCACTATGGGAATGTTTAGGTCCAGATGTACTTTGAATTATGTATGTTTGCCAACCTTGGAGATTGTTTCAAGTGTTGTAGAGTGTATTGCCGACCTTGGTGAATGTTTCAAGGTTGATGATTGATATAAATAAGTGTAAATGATTCATGTGTATGTTGAGTGAGTGTGAAGAAGTGGATGTTGGTGTGGTGAAGTTGAATTAGAGGCAGCAAGGACTTTCATGTGTAGAAGACCTAATGTAGTGAGTAGGAGTCATCTATAATTTTTAGAGAGGCTGCAATGATGTTGATTGTTGTGCTTCATTGGAACTGAACTTAGGCATGTGGTAGATGCTATAATATCAGTCATGGAAGTGAGCCTTCTCTTCTTCTCTTCTTTATTCTTTAGTGAGCAGTGAGCTCACTTGGACAATGAGTCCATCGGCAGTGAGCCTTCGGTAGTGAGCCTCTTTGTAATTCGGTATTGATACTACATTATATTTGTGAGGCTGATTATTTTCCTTCCTTATTTTGATCATTTTGCATTACAGTTGGTGACATTATCAGACTTTTAGAGACTATTATTCCTTTATGCAGATTAGATTTTATCTCCTGATTTCTGGTTTGACATTGATTAGACATATGGTGATTCAGTTTGATCATATTTTGATGCTATGTTGAGACTAGACATGCGAGATATATTAGATGATGATTATTGATGTGAATTCTAGTTCATTATGTGGATTCATTAATTGATGATGATTATGTGACATTAGATAGAAAATGTAGTTTAATCTTGAATTATGTTGTGAATGATTAATGTTGTATGCAATGACATGAATTTAATTTCAGTTGCTTCAGCTATGATTATACATGATGTGATTGACACTTGATCTAGTTGTACAGGATTATATTCCCATGCCACAAGAGATCAGAGGTAGTGTTCACACATATGTTATTCCCTGTGAAACCAATCCATTCCCAAGAGGGATGAGAATCATGTTTGATCGGATGTTGTTTGAGTACTTGTTTGATTTATTATTTTGGCTTAGTACCCCTTTTTGTTAAATCAATTTATATCATGTGTTGTATATTTTTAATTTTTTGGCCTAGTACCCTTTTTTGTTAAATCAATTTATATCATGTGTTGTATATTTTTATTTTTTTACACCACTTGGTATTGTTTTCATTTATGGGCCATTTAAAGTGAATTTATGACTCCCTAGGTGTACCTTAGTGTCCCAAAACTTACCCTAGGTGGTTACCCTTGGGTCTAGGGTCAATTTTGACTAACTAAACCTTGGGGTAACTCACTTTTGGTCACTCTAAATTGAGATTTAGTCAAAGTGACGAATTTTGAATTGGCTAAGGGTGGGAGATGAGTCATGCTTTGGGAAATACTCATCTCCCTTCCCAAAGTTTGGGGATCCCTTCACCAAGAACACTTGGGACGTCTTCAAGACTCCCAAGTGTGTGGGATCTCCCTCCAAGACTCTCACACACGTGTGAGAGCATCTTGGAGAGAGATGGCTCTCTTGGAGAATAAGAGGATGCCATATGGCATCCCTTATCCTCATGGAGGCTTGAAGGGAATTGCGACCTCACCACTTGGTCTCTCACACATGTGTGAGAGCACAAGTGGATAAGGTGAGGAATGGGATGGAATTGGAAGGTGACACTTGTCACCCTCACACTTCCTCTCCCTTGCAAGTGGCATGGGATGAGGAAGGAGAAGGTGACAAGTGTCACCTTCTCATTCCTCAAGGCCAAATTGGAAGGCCTATATTACCTCCTCTTGAAGAGGAGTGTGGGGTTCTTGCATTTTTGGGGATTTTCTTTCTATTCTTGGAGTTCTTTCTTTGGGAGTTAGAGAAATTTGGAGATTGGGAGAATTGGAGAAGCTTGGAGCTCTTCATCAAACGTGCTTCCATTTTTAGGGCTTTTGAAGGTAAGCTCCATAGCTATGGCCATTTTCCGTTGTATTTTTCATTTATGTTGTGTTTGTGGTTTTATGTTGTTGGTAATTTTCATTTTGTGTGGGTTGGGAGTTTGGTGAGAGCACCTCCATTTGGAGGTAAGGCTCAACTTGTATGGGGTAGGGGAGAGTGAACCTCCTCGAGGTCACCTCCTTATTTTTGTGCTACTTATAACCTTGAGGGCATTTCTATGGTGTTGAGAGCATTTTTATGGCAAGAGTGCCATGATAGTTTTTGTTGAGTTATTTGGAGATTTGTATTATGTGGTTGTGGTTTGAGGCCTTGAGACTTGGTGATTTTGAGATCATGGAGTGACCTCTTGAGTTGAGGGGTCCACTCCCCTAACCCCATCAAACTCATTTTCATGAGTTTAGTATTGTGCAAATCCATGGGAGTTGATTTCCTTTGAGTGTTTGGAAATTTCCTTTGTTGTGGTGTGTGTGTGCAACCATGTGAATCCTACCTCCCCAGCTCAGGGGTGACCCACTTGCAGGTCTATGGTAGGGAGGAGGGATTTCCTTCGTGGCTAGGTTTCCCTTGTTTTATTTATTGCAGGTGTTTATTGGAGAAAATGAAGTTTGGAGAGGCCATCTTTACCTTATTTGCTTTATTTTGGGTGGTTGTTGTGAGCCATGGCCTTAGAGGCCTTATTGTAATTTTCGTCAAACTCTTTACTCTTCTTGTGTTTTGGCTGTTGTAAGAAACTTGAATGTGAAATACCCTTATTGTTTGGTTGTAGAAATTGTTACTACTTCCCATTGTACTTGTGGAAAAGAAGTGTCAATGTGAAAATCTCATTGTAGCAATTTTAACAAAATATTCACTATGATGTTGCTTGTATTTACATAACTATGGAATGTTGGCAAAAGAAAAGTATTCTTGCTGTCCTATACTAAATACTATTATGTTTAGTTTTCTATTGTATTTTAAAAAAAAAAAGAGAATGAAGATAATGTTGTTTTCAAGCTGTATTTTATGTTTCAAAAAAAAAAACATAGAGATAGAACTGCCATTCTGTTGTTGTTTTTTTTAAAAAAATAGCAGTAGAGGGAAGGATTTTTGTTTTAAAAAAAACACTATTATGTCCTAATTATTCTTTCAAAAAAAAGGGGGGCAATAGTATTTATGTTATATTTTATTCCTCAAATTTTTTTTATATCATTTGTTTATATTATACTCAAAACTGTTTATATAATTCTCTTGGAGTATTGTATATATATGTAGTTCCCCTCTAGTTTCATCTGGTATGTGCAGGTGGTCTGGCTCATAAGCTTGAAGATGAAGCTTGAATGATACATTAGACATTATGGATTAATGATTGACTCTAAGCCTTATGAGTAATCTAATTTTGGTTAGGACTTGTGATTACTTGAATTTGGTCATCATGTAACTAATTGTTTTATTCTATTTGAGAAGCAATTCAACACTAAGTGTTAAGTGATTACTTGTTTGATGTGTTATGTGAATGGAACAGTGTCGCATCACTCGTATTGAGTACCCTGCTACATTGCGACTTCCGTTCACCGTGTGTTAGACTGCATGTTTTCATATATCTTCATGTATGACTGTGTCATTTGCTGTAGGTTGCAAGTACCAGGCATCGACTCCACCTAAATTAGCAGGTCTAAGCGTGCCTTCATACCAATGGAACTATTGAATGGAGATAACATGGGGTTTCCTCTGTCAGCCAATGTCTCTAGTTTGTCGCTACCCTTGTATTTCCAATCGTGGGTGTAGTCATTGTTCAACCTGTAGTATGTGGTTGTCGTAATTGTCGTATATATGCATCAATATTAGTTATTTAATTAAGAATATTAATTAGTTGATTTCTATATTAATTAAATTAGTAATCTTGAAAGATAACAATATTTATGACAATAATAATAATAAATAAGAACTTATAAATATTCAATAATTAATTATGTGAATAAATATTCTTTGAGTAATTATTTAAGATATTATCTATATTCTCGAAATTAATGTTTGGTGAGTTGTCAAAAGATGTATTTTTTTTTAGAAAGAAGTTATAAGTCTTAGTGCTAAATAAAAATAGCATTTTGTAAGTTAGTGTGACCAAAAGAATTTATTGCCTCTTCGTGAGGAATCTTCTGGAGGTTTTTTTTGGAAATCTCCTCTATCTTAAAATAGATAGGTGTTGGCTGTTTTTGGGAAGAGGATTTTTATTTGCATGGATTTAACAGCTTAGGGGAGGTGGGAACATCTCTCCAGAGGCATCGTTGAAGGATTGGAGACACATAGAAAGAGGTTTTGGAAGGAATGGAAGAGGGAGGACGCTGGCCAAGGTCATGGATTTTAGATCATCGCCTACTTGTGATATTAAATGGTAAGTTTTAAGAACTCTCAATCCAAACCTTTTGTACCTTGTTTCACATGAGATGATCCTTCTCATAGGTATCCAACCTACAGTCCTACGACTCCATTTTAGCCTTGATGAAAGCTTTTGGCTCTATCTTCCAGCTTTCTTTTCTTGCATTGATTTGTCTGGCAATCATTTTCAGCCACCAATAAGATGATGCCCTTGAGTCTGCATGTCATAAACTACTTGTTCTTTGATTATGCTTGAGGTAGCATAGGTTTTGGATTCAATTTATCTTCTACCAATTTAATTGCGTAAAAGTTTCCTTATCAACTTGTGTTAACTTACTCTTACTAGCCTGCATTTAGTTTCATTTTGTGCTTGTCCTGTGATCCTCACTTTTCATGAAATGATATCTCCTTGTCGCATGCTCTCAAATTTTCCAAGTGCCTGGTGCATGCTTCCACATTTTGCATACATACTTATTTTCGCATTTTCAACTATAACATTGAAATCCCACTTCTGTTCTCCTATGATAGATGGTAGTACCCTGTTCCATATCTCCCTTGGAACACGGGTAGAGCGGATGTTGGCAGAGGTTGTGGAGTTAGACCTTACACCTGACATTTGTATTTGCTTAAACTATCTAAAGCCATCCTCACCAGATCCTTTTGGTTCATTCCTGCTATCATTACATTCCATGAGAAGAAATCTCATCGAGGCACTCTGTCAAATAGTTTTGTACCTTTCCTGTGCTTCTAATGGATTGGTTTTGCCAACTTACTATCCTTTATGTTTGGAGAACTTCTACCCTCTCTTGTCCTTCAACCTTGGCCAGCCGATAATTGCAATTTGTTTTCCAATTTAGATAGTGTTTATTTTATTCCTTTTCACCATTCCCTCTCACCGTATTTATGGATCATCATAGTTTACAGGCGTTCTTGTAGAAGGTACTTTGGGTCTCTTATAGAAATTAGTTAAGTATTGCATTATGTTCCCTCTTTTCTTAGATGTTTTACTTCTAATATTAGAAGTTTACATTGTGCCACTCCAGTGATATTTGGCTTGGAAGTTTTTTTTTAAATTTGAATTGTGGCAGGAACTTATCTTTCCTTGTATTTAATTAGTATTTTGATGGAATCTAGATCTTTCAAGTCTTGTGTTCATTCCAAATAATAATATTGATTAGGAAATACCTTAGGTATGATAGTCTAGAATACAAGAATCTTACCTAGTACTTCAATTAATATCAATTTGATGCAAATTTTATCCTAGGCCAAGGTTAAAGATCATCATTTTTCTTGTGTAATTGTGGATACATTAGTTTTGTATTATATTAAGTCACTCTATCTAATTGTGCATTAGTTGATACATTAGTACAAAATGGTGTTATGATCCTAGATCAATAAAGAGACTATCTAACCGATAGATGCTAGTGTGATTTTGTCAAAGACTGGTAAAACCTTGATTATTTACTTACTCTGATAACCCTAGAATGCATCTAACAAGTCTGAAGGAATAGTTAATTAGTTTATTTTCTCTTTTCTCTTGATCTCAATTATGGTTAGGATAACCCCTTGTCTATGGAGGATATTAGATTTGTAAATAGGATTAGATTCTCAATGGCAAATAGTTTCTTGTTACCACTTGCTAGGTATAAAGTTGTAGAGCTTCGACGTAAGTACTTTTGTTATAGCAACTAGAATATTAGTATTTTGCACTATATAAATAAATTTAAGTTATGGTTGGATTTATGTTACATCCTCAGTTCCTTGTTTAGTACATTATTTCATGTGTTGCAATTGTGGTACAGTAAATTGAGTGATTGTTGATGGATCTTAGTTTTGTCGTACATATATCAGTGAACGTCGTTGTGGGACCATTGTGTTACAGTGGTGTCTAGTGTCTGTATCCTTGAGAAAGTTGATTCCAGAGGCTAGGAGGGGTAGTTGTGGGTTTGACCCTTGTGTTATTGCAATCTTGTTAAAGGTTGAACATGTTTTGTCTTAAGTAATATTGACTTTCCCTGTTTATGGTTCATTATTGTGTTATGCGTGTAATAAATTTCTGTGTTGGTTTATTTTATGATTGAGATTTTGGGAGCAAGAGGACCTATGCCTTGCTCTGGATTATACTTTGTTTATGGTTGAGATTTTGAGAGCAAGAGAACCCATGCCTTGCTCTAGATATATGTTTTGTTAAGATTTGTATGCAAGAGGGTAAATGCCTTGCATGGTTTTTAGATGCTTGTTGTTATGCTTGATGGTTAGGGTCTTCTAGATGCAGGTGGGAAAGTGACTTCCAATGTGGGGCTGGTGCCCAAAGTGGCTGCCAGGATAACCCATTGGAAGTTGTTAATTCAGTGATAACTTAATAATAATTTGGAGGGTGGGAGAGCTTTCACATTAATCAAGATAAAGTATGCCTCATTCATGGCTCAAGTGCTCGTTTAGGCTTGAGATGAGATGAGAAGGCATGGAATGGCAAATCAACTGCCTTGTCCTCATGAAAGGTATGTTGGTTTCGCATGAGTTTGTATGGGGGTCGGCGGTCGGGAGAGGTTGCCAGGATAACCCAGGATGGGGGCCGATGCCTAGGAAGCCCTGCCAGGATAACCCATGACAAGCTATGTGATGACACTCCTTCCCACTACAGTCTAGCATTCCCTCTTTAGTGTTCTTTCCTTATGTTGTGTGAATGCCTCTGGAAGTTTTGTTAAGTGAGGAATTGTTGCTTATGCTATTTGTGTCATCTTGTTGACCCGTGTTGTACTTGAGTCATGTGTAGTCCTTGCACCTGTCAGTCCTCTGTCTTCTTGTCTATTGCTGGTGTGGAACCTTATGTTATCTCCTAGCATGGAGGGGTGGACCTTAGGGTTCCACATGGTCGGGTGGTAGTGCTATTTGCTCCATTGGTTTTTCCTTGCTAATGATCGTGTGTGAGAAGAATGGATCTTGTGATGCAGATTCCAGATCATGTACCAAATTGAGGAGACAATTATTTATGCTCATGTGCTAGCTTGTGTATCAAGTTATATCATATTGTAAGTATTCCAATGTAATCAGGAAAGTGATAGTGTGTATGATGTAATGATGTACCCTTATGTAAGGGAAATTGTATATGTACTTGTAGTTCTAATTATATGATCTTGTTGATTTCTTATCTAATGTTATAACATGGAAATGTATGTGTTCATTCTTGTGATACAATAGATTAGAATTGAACTATTGATGTTAGGTAATTCATGATGTGAGATCCTGTTAATGGTTTGATAAGTAATGCAGTTGTGGAACCTTAGAGGACAATTAGTTTAATGATATGTATTGATGTGTTTGACATTACCTTGTTATTTCTATCTTTATATAAAAAATAAAAAAAATATTGTCCTGTTTATTTAGCATAGTTGTGTTGTCCTCTGGGGTTTCCTCGCGGGGCGTTACAATATATTTATATAATATAGTATATATATATGTAAAATATATATATATATATATATATATATATATATATATATTTATGAATTAAATCATATTTTAGAACTGCTGATAATACTGAGTAAACTAAGAGCTTATAACCATATATATATATATATATTAGCAAACTGAATTAAAAAGAATTATAAAACAAACAATTATTATTATTATTTTTATTATGATCATAAAATACAATATACAGAAAAGTATGTGGCTTAGATTTTAGGGCCGAACCCATTCCATGGAGTTGTGTGTTGGAGCTTATCACAGTAAATAGAACAAAAGAAAGATGGGTTTGGGGGACGGCAGACTAGCCGCCGCCCTCCCAAACCCCATCTTGGCATATGTAACGATGGCGGGGGGGGGGGGGGGGGGGGGGGGGGGTTCTGATCCCCCACCCACATCCCACTATATAGTGGGGGGTGGGTGGGAGGACCGCCCCCCTCCATATTTGCAACCCTTGTAAAATGCAGCAACCATGGAGATTTCAGGCCATCGGCCCTACCAGCATTTGGTCCTCGCCTTCCTAGCAATAACTTCAGTTTTTAACCTATGATTTTTGCTAAGGATTAATAGATGGTATATATATATAAATGAAACCCTTGTTACATATAAAATGAATATATACCTTTGAGAGGTATTCTCATGGCTGCCAGTCATGGGAGAAGAAAGCCCTAACCTGTAACACAAAATGAGAAAATAAGCAAGAGAGAAAAGTAAACAATGAGAAAACAAAACAAGGGAATAGATATTAGGGTTGGTGCTCCCCATAAGGAAATTAATACAATATTGGAGAGAAATTAGGGTTGCAAGTTGAGTGGAACTTAATTATGTTATTTGATTTAATCATTTCATTATTCTTTTTCCCTTGTGCACGGGAATTTATTTTCCCTCTCTTTTGCCCTTGGGTCATATTTGATTTGTTGACTTCTTTGTATGTTTTTAAGAGATTTTTTTTATAAATTCTTGGGGTTGGATATTTTTATTTGCTTGGGTATATTTTATGGGATTGGGATTTTTGATTTATTGAAAATCTTGTCCCTTTTGCCTATTAATTAATTTGGTACTCCTTATTCTTATCTTGTGGTTTTTAATTTAATTTTATTGGGGAACCTTGTGATTTAATTTATTCTTAATTTAATCAATTTTATTCCGTAGGGATGTTTTAAATTTTCCTCTTCTAATATTTTAATTTGAGTGATTTAATAAATATAAATGTCACGATTTTATTTATTAAATGACTTAATTATTATTTTATTTGTCATTTATTTATATTCAAATTTTATATTTTGTTGAGTGGTAACTTCATTTCGACCTTGGAATTATTTAAATTATTTTATCCTTTCTTTAATTAATTTTTGCCTTAATTATTTTTATGGGAAATTCTTTTAAAATATTCATTTCATTTATTGATAACGCGTTATGCTGTCGAATTTTTCCTAGAGTTTAGGGTTTAATTTATTTAGCATTTTATTGAATTTTATTTTATCACTCTATCCTATCATGCGACCATCATGCCATTGATTTCATATTTTTATTTATTCAATTTTATTTTTTTATTAGAATTTAGAGTTGATTTCGTTTCCGTCAAAATCATTTCACTGACCTAGGAAACTTAGGGTTTTGAATTAAATTGATTCTAACCCTACTAGCAGCACTCATCGCGTTGCATAACCCCCTAGTCAGTTATCATCATGTAGGGGATTGCATCGGTAAACATTCTTCCCTGAATCTAATTGACATGTTTACGCCTTATGCGTATTGCCATGGAGCACGCTGACGCATGCGAGGGGGTTTCTAGGGATGCGCGGTAAAGTTTTTTATATTTTGTGTCATGACCACATGACAAATGTGGACATGACACGTGTGTTGTGTGTTGTGACCACATGGGAAATGCGGGCATGACAATATTGTGAGCTAATCCTCACCGTAGTTTTTCCCTTTTAGGGTTTTCCATGTAAAAATCTGGTGTTCTCTTGTGCATGGTGTTGATGTGTTTGAGTTTCTGTTATATGTATTTCATGTTTAATCTTCATAACTGATTAAGGGTTTAAGTGAACTGATGTGGATATGATTATGATTATGAGGGTTTGAAGTTTTTGATACAACTGATTCACCCCCCTCTCAGTTGTCTTGTGCATTCAACAATTGGTATTAGAGCAAGGTTCCTTCGAAGAAAGATTAACAGTTTAAGGTAGATCTGGGATGGCACACAAGAAGGATGTTTTCCTATTCAATGGATCTTCAGAAAATGAGTGCATATCTATCTGTAGTGAAGAACTCCAGGTTGCTCTTGAAGACTTAGAGAGGACTGAAGAAGAAAGCTGGGATTTGAAGGAAAATGTAAAGGAAGCAGATGAATGTATCAGAAAATTAAGAGAGCAAGTCAAGAAGTTCAAAGAATGAAATAAAGAGGTCAGTGAACAATTGAGGCTAGCAAATGAATCCATGAAGATGCAAGTTGAAGAAAAGGCAAGGACTGAGGAATATCTAAACCTAATGGTGCAAGGCAAATTTGAAGAATGTATAAGGCTTGAACAAGAAGTTATGAAGCTAAAATCAGATCTAGAGAAGGCAAAGAATTATGAAGAAAGGTTTAAGATAAGTTCTGCAAGGCTTGATGAGATGATTGCAAGTCAGAAAAGTCCCAATGATAAACAGGGTTTAGGATTTAAAAAAGGTGAAAGTTCAAAATCAGACCAGAATTCAAATCAAAGGAACAATGACAAGTAGATCCGGAATCAAAAGAATAAACTTAGAAGACCTTCAATCAAACAATCAAATGCTCAAAGGTATTCATCTTTCAATGGTTCTTGTCATTTATGCAATAACTATGGACACAAAGCAATAGAATGTAGAAGTAGAAGGAATCAAAATGTTGCATCCTTCTCTGGTCAATGTTCCACATGCAATAAAGTTGGTCATAGAGATGTTGTATGCAGAAGTAAAGTGAGTTAGAACTCTATTAGGTGTTATGCATGCTATAAGATGGGACATAGAGCTAATGAGTGTAGAAGTCAAATGAGAAATGGCTATGGCAAGGATAGGATAGTTAGATCTTTCAGTGGCTAGTGTTATACATGCAAGAAATTTTGGTATAAAGCTAACCAATGCAGATCCAAAATGAATGAAAGAAGTACTAGTTAGAGAAATGTTGTGTGCTACAATTGCAATAGACCTGGACATACCTTCTAAGTTATGCAGAAACAAAAGCATGACGAATGATAATTTGGACAAATCAATACAAAAGGTTGATCTGATAGAGACTAAGGAGGAGATGAATAAGATTTGGATAAAGAAGGATGTAACAAAGGTTAATGATGAACTTGTACCAGAATCTGGTGCAGATGTTTCCTCTAGGAACTGAGATGAGAGCTTTAGCTCAGGGGGATCTTTATTAAAAATCTTTACTCCCCTGCCAAAGAAATGGTGCTGATGTCTCAGCACAAAGAGATAAGATTAAGTTAGGATAGGGACTGTGATTGCAAAGGATAAAGGTAGAGTTGTGCTGATTAGCTTGCTTGGCAATTTTGCAAGAGGATCTTATCCTTCACAAGAAGTTTGTTGTGCAAGAAGATTTGATTAGGGAAGAAGACATGTTATGAATTTTGGCTAAGTATCTATCCGATAAAATCAAGTTATACTGTTCCGGTAATTTGGTCCGCATTGGTCTACTATTGAAGATCTTGGTCTATGATTCTGCAATATGATCATTGATCATTAGATACATATAAATCCATAATGTTGTCTGATCTTGATGAATGACTTGAAATTAATGAGTAATAGAAGTTTGGCTTGATAGAACTGTTACCTAATTATGCATTTCAGCCCAATAAGGTCAGGCTAGAACAACACTAATATTTTCCACAATTGAGGAGGGAGGTAGAGGAATAAAGGAGGAAGAATAAGATAGGATGAAAGATTGTAGCCTGCTGTGGAAGGCCTACTACTCAAGTAGAAGGCCTTTCCTATGATCACTTTTATCAGATTCATGTAGCATGTCAATAGGAATTTCTACACAAACTAGATAAAAATGGGAAGGGCATCCTACCGTAGTAGGAGGCATCCCAAAGCAGGAAGAATTGAAGAGAAGACTAACCTATGAGTTGCAGTTTGTTTTTAGGGTCCATTCATTACAATTGATCTAATTATCAAGTGAGAAAGGTACACAAAAGTTTGCTAAAATCTACTCATGATTATAAATAATTGTACCATGCAATAATTTTTAGATTATCTTTATGCAATTGATTTACGAAAGGAGAAATAATACACAAATCATTGCATGAAATAATTTCTTAGAGTCATAAAGAGAACGTGCTCATAGTTTCCCACACAAGCTGTGGGAATGATTGTACAAGTTGAAATGAAAGAAAGCATATACATTTGAACTAAAAAGGAAACATATATGAGAGAGAGGGGATCCGTCATTGCCTAAATGATGAACCCCACTATTGGCCGCATCATCTTTAGATTCCTCATTGATATATCCAAGGGGACCTGCAAGAGACAGAGAAATATGTGTTAGAGCTTAGGATGCCATCACTCCTATATGTGATATAATATCAAAATGTACATGCTACCTTTCACAAGCATCTAATCAGGAAGATGAAAGAGATAAACAAGCATCAGATGCAGATATACAATCATAAGAAGGTGCAAAAAAGAGAAGATCATCTAATTGGTAGAAGAGGCCACTAACCTCATTTGTTTTCCTAACTTGTTTGTTGAGTGTGCAGGTATAGGTACATGAAGATATCTCATTGATAATATATATCAAAGTTGTCATAACAGTCATTTGGAGTAGCCCAACACAATAAAGGGTGCAGTTCTTATCCTAGGAGCAATCATGTAGTAGTAAAGGTAAAAAGTTATACAAACAACACAGAAGTGTATCAATGTTCACAGAAGGCCGCTAACAAGCAAATAAAGGTATCAGTCATAAGAGACAGTCTTAGATTTTTAAGATGGAGTTCTGTCAGCAAGCTGAGAGGCCTGCATACCTGTACAATCATCCAAAAGCACCTAAAGCACACAATGAAGAACAGTCACCTTCAGATGCATAAGGTAAAGGATAGTTATTAAAAGGGATAGTCTTTGTTTGAGAAGGGATAGCCATATCTTTAAAGGGGTAGAGGGTTACATTCAGAACATTTGATGACCAACAAACATAAGGTGTGAAAGTCGGCACAAAAAGCTAAGAAGGAATCTATCAAATGTTTTGCAGG
Organism: Cunninghamia lanceolata; assembly: GCA_027924645.1. Lineage (NCBI taxonomy): Eukaryota > Viridiplantae > Streptophyta > Pinopsida > Cupressales > Cupressaceae > Cunninghamia > Cunninghamia lanceolata. The sequence goes on along the minus strand of BSBN01000987.1, from coordinate 10,551,179 downwards.
CTGTAACATGATAAGAGGTCTTATGCAGAGCTCTAAGGGTTTAGAGGGATCATTGTGAGGTTGATCTATGATTGTAAGATCTACACAAGGTGTTACCACAACAAATTCCTTACACTTTCCAAAGACAAGTGTCTTACAAGGAGTCTAACTTACATAGGGTATATCTATGACTGCATTAACCATGAAGAGGATATTAAGGGGGTTCAAGGCCCAAGTAGTCATCATATGGATGGAACAATCTAGATGTAGGAATATGGAATGTCAAGGCCTATTTGAGATAATGCACTTGCAAGTCTAGACCAAAGGAGCAATAAATGGACAATCAACTCTGGTCTGTTACAGTGCAAGAGAAACAGAGAGCAGCCTGCACACGGGTCTACTAAATGCTTTGGTCATGGAATAGTCATAATGGAATAGTTGTAGGAGCAGTTCAAAGTTGAAAGACATAGTTCACAACATAGGGGCAGTCATTCCAAATCATAAGAACTATCACAAGGTGTGTTAGAAATATGAAGGGATTGTCTCAAGGCAGTCATTATAGTCATAGTGAGTTGTTATAAACCATTCATTCCAAAAGGGGTCAAATGACTTACAATAACAATCCAAGAGCATAATATTATCCCTCAAGAAGAGTAAATCATGAAGAGAATGTAGCACCTATTGATATCCTAGAGATTGACAATGAGACTAAGATGGAATGTCATGTTCCCCACTATGTGGAATGTCAATGAAGCTTTTGAAGCTACTAGTAGACATCAGCTACTTGGTTGTGGACTACAATCTGGAATTTGTATCCTCAGAAGAAATATACAAAGGTGCATAGCTCAAATGTATGACATTATAAATAAATTCAAATGGGTCCTGATGTGGAGTAAGCACTTGACAAATGTGGACTGTTGTATATTGGCAAATGTGGACTATTGTATTCATCTAGTATCTATTATAGGAAAACTAAAGAGATGGAAGAATATAAACAAACTGTTTGGATAGTACATACTATGAGAGAGTTAAGATTTCAAAATGAATTTCCTTCTTATGAAGTGGTCATTGGTGCTCTTGCTGAGGCTTATCAAACAAGTATGGTTCTTTCCATGTTGAGAGAATTACAGGAGATGAGATATAAGATACATGAGAAAAACAATACATGAACAGTCATAACAATGCATGAGGAACAACCATTAGAAGACAGTGCCAGTGGTTAGCCAAGTCACATAAAAGTAGTCATAAGAGTAAGGCTTCTAATCCAATCAGAGAGGAGTTTGATCATTGTTGCAGAAGGTCTTCATCCATGATTAAAGAGCTGCCACTACAATGAAGAGCCACTTTGAAAACTACAAAGATATTAAGTAATCTCTTACCATATTTATCAAACCCTAGCAGAAGCTTCATAATAAATAACAAGAGCAAGCAGAGAAGAAGCATCAGAGTTCACAGATAAGGTTTTCAAGAAGGCATAAATCATGAGGAGTCTACAACAACACTCATAAGCAGGGAGCAGTACAATCTTTGAGAAAGCCTATAGCTTTTACAAATGCAAAGGATGCAAAGAGATATAATGCACAAAGAGCTCCATACAAGGACTATAGAACATTTTATTCTCATTATCTTCTCAAAAGAGAAGCAGTGATATGCTAAACAATATATGGAACTAAAAGACTTTCCACTGTTCTAACCAAGGGAATGCAAATAGAGCAAATACAGAGTATTGCTTACCCAGAGAGTAGCAAGGCAAAGTAGTGAGAGAGGAAGACCATCTGGAGCAGACTGAAGAAACCTTCAACAGAAACCTGTCAAACCCTTGGCGGCACAGAGCTCATAGAAGGATCAACAAAGTGAAGTGAAATGCCAAAATGAGGTGTTTTAGGGTTTGACAAAGTGTTTTGAACAAGTTGCCCGAACTTTTTATCCAAGCTCGAGGCAAGATGGGATTTTTCTTGTCCTTTTTAACTTTGTTAAAAATAAATCATTGAAGATAATATCTTGGCTCGGGTTCAAAACTTGTTTAGGTGATGATGATTAGGATGCATGAGGAGCCCATGGAAGACAGACATCTGAAAATGGTCACAACCACTTTCATCCACCTACGCAATCCAAACCTAATTCACCTGCATCAATTCATCCAATCCATACATTAATTAAATAATTTTTAATTATTTAATTAATTTATTCTACACATTTTCCCTAAAAAATCAAGTTCCTCTACTATAGTTTAAAAATTAATACTTTTGACTATAGTTCATAAATCACAAATTAAATAAATTATCATATTTATTTAATTCCCTATTTTGTTCACTTTTGATTACTTTTTGTAATCATAATTATCTTCTTCTAATCCATGTGCACATGAATTAATTTTAATTAATTCATCATTACAAACCCCCATGTTTCTAGAAGTCCACTTGTCATCTAATGTACATGCATGTACATGACAAGTGGTACTTTGGAAGCATGGGCAAATCTTCCAAAATAGGTACATTTGTCCTATTTCTTCCACCCCACTCCATGTGTCACTATTCATACTACTTTAAAATTACATGTGGTACTATTTGGACACTATTCTTCTAATTTTAAATTCCACTTGTCCTCTCCATGGAATTTAAAATTCCTCACAAAATCCAACCCTTACCTTTTCATAAATGAGTCTTTACATGTCATACACCTACCCAATCCTAGCCATCCATCCATTCAAACTTGCAATCTCATCCATTGATCATCCCTTGAATCTTGGGGCAATATTCTCATCTAATCATAGCTTGCCATTTGTCTAATTCTCCTTGCTTGAGGATCCTCAAGCAATCTCAACCGTTAGTCTTTCAAATTGATCCTAACCCTCCAATTCCATCCCCAAAAATCTATATATCGAGGCCTCCACCTCCCATTTTCAACAAGCCATCATATGCAAAGAGACTCTGTCCAATTGAGTGCTCAATATCAATAGAATTAATGCAATTCTAAGTAGTATAGCATAGTATATCCTCTATTAGGGCATATCACTACTAATAGGCTTAGATAGGGTGCAATAATTTACATAGTGTATTAGTAGTTTAGCTCAATCTTGAGGTGCCTTGGACTTGGAATTAGGTGCAATTAGGATAGTTAGCATCCAATTTAGGATCCCACTTCTTAAGGTAGACATTTTTGGCACGTCCGGTGGGACCTACACCACCTTAGGACTAACAATTGCATGTGTTTTATGTGGTTTTTCTTATGACAAGATGGATCAACGCCCAATTTCTATAGAGTGGCGCCTAGCTAGCGAATCAGCACCTAGCCCGGTACATCAGCGCCCATCTTTGTAAAGGTATAATTTGTTATTTTTGCATGTTTTTGGTCAAATCTTGGGATCATACTAGTTGCATAGGGTTTCTAATGCATTTTTACTAACTTTTGGTGCATGAAATCTCTCTATTTTGCAGGAAAAGTCTATTTTACAAGGGGGAGGTGCTGTATGTCTCGGATCAGTGCCTACAACACCAAATTAGTGTCTATTGTTTAGAGTGGCACCTTGTCCTATATATCAGTGCCCAGTTTCATTTAGCCTAGAACTAACATTTCTTGTGTGTTTTTGCTAATCTTTGTGTCTAATAGGGGTTTGTAGACTTATAATTGTCATTTGCTATAGGGTTAGCTCTTTGTTTTGCAAGAAAAAGTGCATTTTACAAGGGGAAATTCTACCAAAATCAAATCAATGCCCAACCCTGCGAATTAGTGCTCAGTCCCACAGATCAGCGCCTAGTTAGGTATATCAGCACCTAATCTTGAACATAGAAAATCTTTCATATTAGCACATATTTTTTATAGTGGCGCCTGGTTTTCGATATTAGCGCTTAGGTCTCTGTATTAGTGCCTAGCATAAAGTTGATTTTCTTGGACTAACATTTGTCTTGCAGCCTCATTCAATCGTCCAAGACTAAACATCCAACTACTAACACTTCCTTGCAGGGTTTTTGTTAGTTAGAAACATTTGCTTTGGTGCACTAAAATAAACTTGGGTGTTTAGCATAGAAAACATTTACTTTGGTGCATTTAAAATAAACCTTGCTTGTACAAACATAGGAACATTTTGATTTGGGGCTTAAAAAGAACATAGATTTGTTTGAAGTGTTTGGTGTGCTTGCATGTCATGTTAGTAGATCCCAAGGGATAGCATCAAAGTATCCTCTCCCCTCGCCTTCATAAGGATCTTGGGTGAAGAGAAATGGTTCTATTCTCTTATTTTTTGATTTTCTTAGAGAGGCTTGCCTTGGTGGAAAAAGAGGTACTCACCCCAAGGGAACAACCTCAAGTGGTACTTTCATTAGTCTGCTATATAAAAAAGGATAAGGTGAAAGCCAAGTCTAACCAATATTAGCGCTTACCGTACAATGCTAGTTTGAAAGGAGGCATACCTTGTGTATATTAGACTCCTCGTAAGGCTAGTTAAAGCTTTAAGTAGCTTGTTGGATGCTCATAACATGCCGGTCCCCTAAATGTTCCCTCACTAAACACCTTAAGGTAGAGGCCTACCCATTTTAACCTTGTGGAGGTTTTTTCAAGGAATGAGGACACATAATCCTCTCAAGATTCTCACCATATGGATCCCTTGAGATGAGATGGGAATCCTAGGATTAACATAAACTATACGTAGCTTTCCAAGGAAAGGGTGATTGTGACATCCTTCCAGTGTAGGAGGCCCCTATCCATCCTCTCTCATGAAGACAATATAATGGACACACTCGATAATCGGTGTGTTTGCATTTGAGTAAGAGATTCCAAAATGTGGGCTTGATAAGCCGCCATTCGTCTTGACCTTAGTTAGATTAAGCATTGTCTTCAAGTGTTTTAGATTATGTTTATACCCGTGGTGGGCCTTGAGGGGCTTCTTGAACATACATCACACTTGTACTTCCCGTCAAACCTTTGGCCATTGTATTCTCTTGATTGGTGTGTTTGTCTACTTGCTAAGGAATCTCATTGGCATCACCTAAGACCACTTGAATCAATTTAAAAATCCAATCCTACCACTTGAAAACCACAACATATTATCGTTGTCCCAAAATAATGCTCATTATTCTGAATCAGTGCCCGGTGTCTTGAAATAGCGCCTAGCCCATTGAATCAGTGCCCATTGTCAAAGCCATTAAAAAGTCAAAAATTTTCCTTTTGGTTGCCAACAAATCCCCTTTCCACATCATCCTTCCACATCACATGCCACATCATCCATGTCCATGTCCATTTGTCCCTCTTAGCTTGTGATCCACTCTAATCATTGATCATTAGCCTCGTCATCACCATCATTAGTTTGTAGACTATCCAAGTCATCCTTAGTTAATTAGACCTAGCCCACTATTAACCCCATCATTAACCATAGCATTATCCTTGTAATAATCAATCATTATCCTTAAACCATCCTTAGTTAAATCTTTGTCATCCATTATCATCCCTAATTGATACTATCATCCTTAATCAATTCCTACCAATCCATAATCGATCATCATCTTCAAATCAACCCAATCTTTATCCAACCATATCATCTATATCCATAATTGATCCTTATCTAAATTCATTATTAATCCAAATCACATCCCAATCTTAAGGTTAGACTCTAGATCAAATTATCCTTTTGTTTGTATTAAGCTTGAGACTTAATCCATCTTAAGTTTAAAGTATAAACTAAATATCATCGACCCTCTTGGATAAATTAGCTTGGGAACTTAGACAACTCCTAAGTTAGTTAATTTCAAGAAATCCCATTTTTCTTGGTGCGTCTTGTCTACCCCAAGTAAAATAATCCTATTATCTTTTTACTTAGGCTCTTTGTTCACCCTAAGTACATAAGATAATCATGGATCTTTAATCATCTTGATCTAGATTTTAGACTTATCTCGATCCATCATCATTGGTACCTCATCATCCAAATCCAATCCAAATTCACCTTTTATGCCTCCCATCACGTGATCACAAGCTAAGAAAATGGATGCTCATTACCAACCCCTCTCTCCTCATGGCTCTACCATGAGAAACACGGAGGGATACGTCAACCAACCCGAAGTGAGAAAAACATCCACTCATCTTCATCTCACCTATTCCCCCACCTTTGTCAATTTCCTTAATGAAAGGGGATTACACGAAAAGTTTGACCAATTCCTTGACAACCATAAGGATGAATTTCTCGAAGGCCTCATCAAACATGGCGTGCACCTCCCACATTCATTCAACCATGACAAACTCAAAACCATATTCCATGACAAGCCACCATCACCTATCTATGATCAACCATGGGGGCATGTCCAGAATCCTAATGAACCCATCTACGACAACCCATGGGCTAGTTTTGATTCCAACACCAATGTCATCCACACTTTAGGACAAAACATGAGGGCTAGAAATGTTTCACAACCACAAGTATCCCAACCCCCTGTCGGGTTACCTTATGACATGCTACCCTCCAATGTGCCCATTTCTGGGGTGCCTTCTAATGTCACCATCACTGCCATACCACCTCTGCCAAATAATCAACAAGAAGCCACCATAATTGTTCCACAACCCCTCTCTCCATTAAACATTCCACAAAGATCGATCATCACACAAACGGTGGTACCACCCATGACTCAAACATCCATTGCAAACACACTTAGCCAACCACAAAACCCCTTAACAAGCTATGCCAATCCTATGCACACATATAAATCTTCCATGCATCCACAACCTCCCCATGGGTCATTGATTCAACCTCCTTATGTCACCCAACAACAACCACCACTCCAAAACCAACAAGTCATTCCACAACAACAAACATATGGGTCTCATGTTTACACACAAACTATAGGCCCTCCATCATATGCCCAACACCAACAATACGTCTATCCCCAACATCAACAATACGTCCATCCCCAACAACAACAATACACTCATCTCCAACATCAACAATCGTCGTCACAACAAGCTCCACTCCAACATGTCCCACAACTGCCTCTTGCTAATCCTTTCAATCAAGAATGGCAAGAGATGAAAAATGCACTCAAGAACATCCAACTAGGGACCCAAAAGAAAAAATATAAGTTCAAAGACATATTTCCCTATCCATTTGATAGAAACATCACCATCACACCTTTTCCTCAATATTTCGAGATGCCAAAATTTGATAAATACAAAGGAAAAGGAGACCCTCGTGACCATATCAAGGAATTCTTCATGGCATGCCAAGAAGTAGCCTATGATGACCAATTCCTCCTTCGTCTTTTTCCACAAAGCTTAGGAGGACAAGCCCTAGAATGGTTTATGCATTTGCCCTATGGCTCCATCTCGACTTTTGTCGATCTTTCAGAGAAATTTGTCACCCACTTCTCATATAACGTAGAGCATGAAATCACTATGCTCGACCTTTACAACACCAAAAAACAAAGTGGCAAGAGTTTCACCTCTTATCTACAAAGATGGAGATCCCTTGCTAGTAGGCTACCTTGGACAACCCCCGAAAAAAAACTCATCCACATCTTCATCCAAAACCTCAACCAAGAGATGGCCTTCCACTTGCAAGTACATTGTGCATCAACCTTTAATGAAATCATAGAAAAAGGGGTCACCATTGAAAAGGCCATTATTGTGAAGGGCTTGGTCAAATTTTACAACAGGAATGACAACAACAAAACATCCAATGACAAACCTAAGTTTTGGGCTAAAAATAGGAACACTGTAGGAGATGGTGCTACCGATTCTAAGTATATCCAAATTGCCACTCCTAAACCAAAAGAGACAAACGTAGTCCAAAACATTTCAAACAATGTCTCGGTTCCATCCGCTCCTCCAAAGCGGAATCCCCCTAACAATCCAAAATGCAAGTATACTCCCTTGGGTGAACCACTCGAGGTTGTATTCCAAAAATTAATCCAAGCCAATATGGTTGAGTTCCCCATGATGAAACCATTCAATCAAAACCAGCCTAAACCTGCATTGTACAAAGAAAACGAGTATTGTGAATATCATCACATAAAGGGCCATGCCACAAGAAAATGCATGAAATTGAAAAACTACATCCAAGACCTCGTCGATCGCGGTGACATCCAAATAGAAGGAAACAACAATCATCTCCCAATGATGGCCTTGGTGTCTACCAAGACCCTCTTCCCCATCGCAACAATGATGCAGAGCACACAATGGAAGCCATACAAAACACATCAAAATATGAACTGTTGAAGTGGTTGAACTATTGAACTCATTGAACCCATTAAACTAGTTGAACCGATGAACCTCTTTCATTTTTGGAATTGGATGAACCCTTTGAACCAAAAGAACCCGTTGAACCAGTTCAACCATCGATAAGAACACATATTGTCGGCTCAACACAATTTTATTCACCCGAGATGTACATACAAAATCTATTCTTCCTCTCTCTCTGTCTGTTTTTCTTCACAAATAGAGACCAACTATTTAAAGACTTACATCTTGGTAGTTACATACGGTGGAAAGTGAACCACCTCTGTCGATCGGTTACATTCCTTAGTTTGGTTACATTCTTTTTCTTGACACATATACAAACTTAACCAACTCTGGTTCAATATGGCAGTAAGGCCTTACAACATAACATTTTGGACACAACAGAAAATTTAAGGAATCTTTCAGATTCTCAATGTCTCGAGGTGCTCCTGTACAATACAACCAACCAACAAAAATTTCTAAGTCCCTTGGAAATGTACCTGCAAAACAAAAAACTACCTATTTCCTACATCTCTGTCTGGCTTCATCTTCTATCTCTTCAACTTCAAGCTTCCAATCTGCACATCAATGGAATAGTGACCAACCAACCAACAAAATCAAACTACCATCAACTTCAGAGCATCTTCAGGCTCCTTCAACTCCCATCAATGGAGTAATCTCAGACTACAACACAATGCTCACTCAGATGTCCATCCTACACGCTACTTTATAGACCCATTCCTTTCATCCAACAGCAGATCCTGGTGATGTACTACCACTCCCTCCTCAGTGGCCTCTCTTTGCACCCTCTTCCAGCCAAATCTCCATTGGTGAATGGTCTTGACAGACATCATCCTCGTCTGTCCACACTACAGGAATCCCATTCCTCCTTGCAACTAGATGGCACGAGCATCTGCAACAGTCTTGAACTACTGTTAGCCTTCAAAACACTTTCTACAATCTTTGTTTTCAAAAATGGTCACCAACATTTTTACTTCATTTCTGCCTTCTTAGAATACACAACATCTAGACCTTTCACCAGCTCTTTCACCAACTCTGATACTAATTTGATGCAGAGCGCACAACGGAAGCCATACAAAACACATCAAAATATGAACTGTTGAAGTGGTTGAACTATTGAACTCATTGAACCCATTGAACTAGTTGAACCAATGAACCTCTTTCATTTTTGGAATTGGATGAACCCTTTGAACCAAACGAACCTGTTGAACTGGTTCAACCATCGGTAAGAACACATACTGTTGGCTCAACACAATTTTATTCACTTGAGATGTACATACAAAATCTATTCTTCCTCTCTCTGTGTCTGTTTTTCTTCACGAACAGAGACCGACTGATTAAAGACTTACATCTTGGCAGTTACATACGGTGGAAAGTGAACCACCTCTGCCGATCAGTTACATTCCTTAGTTCGGTTACATTCTTTTTCTTGACACATATACAAACTTAACCAACTATGGTTCAATATGGCATTAAGTCCTTACAACATAATATTTTAGACACAACAGAAAATTTAAGGAATCTTTTAGATTCTCAATGTCTCGAGGTGCTCCTGCACTAAACAATAACCTCACCGCATCCAAACCATCATCTTCCAACACCAACCCTAACAACCAAGCCAACAACATTGACTACAACAATGTTCTGCCTCCCTACGAAAATGTAGTGGGTTGAATTGATTTTGATTGTACTCATGTTGCCACCATCAAACTCAAGAACACCACCCCCGAATGTGTCCATACTACCCATCGTGGGCATGTAACCGTAAAGGGACCATCCTCATCCTCCACTACTACCGCTTCCGAATACAACCTCCTTGACCATCTTGGGCAGACCCTTGCACAAATCTCCATCTTGGAACTCCTTAAGACATCCACCATCCACCACGAAATACTTGACAAGGTGCTCCAAGAGTCTCATGTCCCCACCGACATACCTTTCACTCAATTCCAAAATCTAGTGGCTCAATTATCTTCATCTTACCACCTCACTTTTATCCATGCCGACATGCCACCCATCGATCCTGCTCATAATAAAGCACTCCACATCGAAGTCCAAATCTCCAACCATAAGATCAAGAGGGTCCTCTTGGATAATGGATCTGGTTTGAATATATGTACATTAAAGTTCATAGAACTATGGGGTATTCAACAACTGACTTAGAGTCTTTGGCCATCTCCATCAAGGCATGCGATAACATAGAAAGAGAATCTGAAGGTACCATATGCCTCCCTATCAAGGTAGGCCAGCTCACTATGCCCACTCTATGTCACGTAATTGATCTTGACCTTCCATATAATCTCCTTTTAGGCCGACCATGGTTACATGCCATGCAAGTCATTCTGTCCACTTACCATCAATGTCTTAAGTTCCCTCATAACAGTGTGGAAGTCACTATTCTTGCCGATCAACAACCCTTTGAATATTGTAAATCTTTAGAGGTTATTTATGATCGACAATTTCACTGCTGAAGCACCTATGGGGATCATGTCAAAGATCCCTCATCTGTATCATCCACATCATCATCCACTCCGCAAGTAACCATTGAATCATCACAAGTTTCCACCTCACCTTCCACCTCATCTTCCACCCCTACACCTCAAAAGGTTAAGATCATAGATAAAGGGTGTGGCAAATATGAGCTTGACAATGCCTTCCATGTGGGATAGCTACCATTGTCCCCCCACTCCCATGGTCACCATCTTTAGAAGAAGGAACAAGAACAACATAGAGTCAATGATAAAATTCCCTTTGTACCAGCATAGGTCTCTAGAGAAGAGGAAGCCGAAGAAACAACTTTAAGTGATTGGTTTTATCATGATGAAACCATACCAACACCTGTAGACATGGAATACTTCAAAGAGAAATATCCTGTACCATTTTAGATTTGTACCAAAATGCCTTATTGTGAAACATGACTTGGTGCCGATGAACAAGGTGTTACAGAACCCCTCCTGGTTGATCCTACATCTCCCAGGAAATATGCTCAATACTTCAGTCTAGGATATACTCCACTGACTGTGACAATCTGTGGACCCACTAAAAATTTGGTAATGGTAACATAATCCTCTTCTAGTGTTGAAAACACCACCTCTAGTGTCATCATAGCTTCATGTGAAGACTTTGATCCTTCCTACATGTTCCTAGATAACACCGTCTTCATTATTGACCTCCCTCTCGTTCATCTTGAACTCATCGCTTGGGATTATCAAGGACCCCCACCTCTCAACATGTTTCCACACGATGAGGTTCTCTCCTCATTTCTAGAGCTCCGTGACACCTTGTGCTATGACATATGCTTGCACGCCCATGCATATTTTGGGGAAGAGGAGATCCTTAGTCCAAAAAATAAAAAATAAAAAAATAGAAAATCTTCCCCTAGTGAAAACCTCTCTAAGTCACTTTCGGAGACAAAAGAGAAAAAGAAAGACGTATCTTCTAGTGAAAACCTCTCCGAGGTGCTAGACAATGAGGATCTTCATCTTCCCTCCATACCTTCCCCCTGGCAGGAGTATTCCAATATTCTCATTGAAGGTACCCAAGAAATCAATCTCAACACATAGGAATTGCCTAAACTCACACGTCTAACAGAAAGCCTCAGCAATGAAGAAAAGTCCAACCTCTCCATAGTGCTTCATGAAGCACCTAATGTGTTTGCTTGATCCTATGCTAACATGCCAGGATTGGATCCATCCTTAGTTGTTCATCATCTTGTGGTACATCCTGACGTAAAACCTATTAAGCAAAAACTCTACAAGATGCACCCTCAAGTCGCTTTGCTCGTCAAAGAAGAGCTGCACAAATTATTAGATGTTGGCTTTATCCACCCTATTGACTATCCAGAGTGGGTATCCAACATTGTTCTGGTTGCTAAGAAACCTGGGGGCATCTATTGTTGCACAAACTTTTGAGATCTTAACAAAGCATGTCCAAAAGATGATTTTCCACTTTCCAACATTGACATCATTGTAGATCTCACAATAGGACATGAGATGCTCTCCCTCATGGATGGCTTCTCTAGATATAATCAAATCAAAATCACCCCTGAGGATCAAAATAAAACAACTTTTACTTGTCCTTGGGGTACATACTACTGGCAAGTCATGCCCTTTGGTCTAAAGAACACGGGGGCAACTTATCAACGCGCGATGACTACCATCTTCCATGACATGATACACAAGATAATGGAAGACTATGTAGATGATCTCCTGGGGAAATTAAGAACAAGGGAAGAACATCCTAAGGTCTTACGACAGATCTTTGTACAGCTCAGAGAGTACAAGCTTCATCTTAACCCTAAGAAATGTGTCTTTGGCGTAACGTCAGGAGAAATCTTAGAGTTCATTGTCTCCCGTAGGGACATTGAGGTAGATCCTGTTAAAGTCATTGCTATAACAAAAATACCTCCTCCAAAGATGCTCAAACAGCTCTGAAGTCTCCAGGACAAACTGTAGGCCATAAGCAAGTTCATCGCTCAGCTCGCAGATAAATGTCATCCCTTCGCCCATTTTCTTTGCAAAGATGTACATTTCAAATGGGACCAAAATTGTCAACAAGCATTCGACTGCATCAAGGAGTATCTAGCCTCACCACCGGTCCTAATGGCACCTATCCTTGGAAAGCCCTTGTTATTATATATATTAGTGACTTCAGTAGCACTGGGGGCACTTTTAGCACAACATGATGATACTGGTCGTGAGAGGGCTATATACTACATCAACAAGACTCTAGTCAGATATGAGCTTAACTACACCCCCATGCAACATGCATGTCTAGCTATTATTTTCTGCTCCCAAAAGTTATGACACTACATGCTAAATCATTCTATCAAGCTCATCTCCAAAGTTGACCCTCTTAAGTACCTGCTTTCTAGAACCACACTTGCAGGAAGAATGGAAAAATGGGTCATGTTGTTGAGCAAATTTGATATTAAATATGTTGACTGATGAGCTATCAAAGGACAAGTTGTAGTAGATCAGCTAGCAGAAGCACCCCTCATAGATTATCAACCGTTATCCATTGACTTCCTAGATGAGTCCATCTTAATCGTGATAAAATCGACAAACTGGAAATTATACTTTGATGGTTCCTTCACCAATCATGGTTCAGGGGCAGGGATACTGTTGGTAACCCCGCAAGGTGATTACATCCCCAAAGCTTACATGCTTGCTTTCCCATGCACTAACAACATAGCCAAATATGAAGCTTTGATCATTGGTCTCAAAACAACAGTACAATGGAATATCTTGCAGCTACAGGTCTATGGAGACTCCCAATTGATCATAAAATAAGTGAATGATGAGTTTCTCACCAAGGATGATAAGCTAGTGCCCTATAAGCAAATGGTTGATGAATACAAGCTATTCTTCACCTACATACAATTTGAATAGGTACCCCGCCTTCACAACAAAGCAACTAATTCCATGGCTACTATTGGTTCCCTCCTGGATATACCTCATGATAGTCATTAGTACAAGTTTCTTGTGGAATAGATCCTACTGCCAGCATATCGTGTCGCTGAGTTAGAATTCATTTGTGAGATTGTTGGTCCAAAAAATCCTTGGTATCACGATATCTACACCTACCTTCAACATCACACTTTCCCAACTGAATCCACCCGTAAACAACAATGATCCCTCATTTGCTGAGTCGCTCACTACACTATCCTTGCCGACACTCTCTATCACCGAAGCTATGATGGCACTCTTTTTTGATGTTTAAACATGGAAGAAGCTTCCTTTACCTTACATGAAGTCCTCGCAGCTATTTGCATAGCGCACACAAGTGGTATTGTCCTAGTCAAGAAGCTCTTGCATACTGGATATTATTGGCCTACTATGGAACATGATGCATGTGAGTACGTGAAGAAGTGTAAGCCCTATCAACAGCATGGAGATCTCATTCACGCTCCCTCTCAAGTGTTGCAACCTATTACCACACCATGGCCTTTCTCTCAGTGGGGCCTAGCTCTCATTGGCAAAATCCATCTGTCCTCCTTCGATGGACACAAATTCATTATTACTGCTACCGAATACTTCACTAAGTGGGTTGAAGCTATTCCTCTCACTTTCACCACAGGAAATCAAATTGCCAAGTTCATCCTTTACCATATCATCTGTCGTTATGGTATTCCATTTGCCATTGTCACCGACAATGGTAAACCTTTCAAAAACCATGATGTTTGGGACCTTTGTGAACAATTCCACATCCAACATCATTGGTCCACTCCATATTACCCACAAGGTAATGGATAGGCTGAGGCAACTAAAAAAACCTTACTCAAAATTCTCAAGAAAGTTATCAATGAAACTGGCCATGATTGACACCTCCATATCCATCCTACCCTTTGGGCCTATCGCACTAGTATCCACACACCTACAAGAGCTACACCATATTCCATAGTCTTCGGAGTCGAAGCTATCCTACCAATAGAGATTGAATTGCCCTCATTGCGTATCTCCTTGCGTAATGTCATCATTGATGAAGAATACTATATTGCATGTCTCCAAGAGCTCAAGCTATTGGATGAATGGTGCCTCAATGCCCTCAGTCACCTCTAAGCATACCAAAACTAGCTTCGCAGATCCTATAACAAGAAGATCTGTGCCAGGGAGTTTGCAGTAGGAGATCTTGTCCTGAAAGAAAATCAAAAGAATCCGTCAGAGCAGGAAAAGAAAGGGAAATTTGAGCCTAATTGGCTAGGACCCTATTGTCATTGCAAAGTATGGCTCTGTACCATACCACCTCTTCACCCTTGAAGAAGAAGAACTTGATGAACCTATGAACATAATCCATTTGAAGTGGTTCCATAGTTAGTCTGCTGAATACCCTATATCAAAAATACAAAAAAAATCAAAAATCAAAAAAGAAATAGTAAAGAGAAATAATCCATCCTATGGTGAAAACCACTTCTTGTGGTGCCTTGGATAAGTACCATGATGAAAACCTACTTGCAGGCATCATGTGTAGGTTCAACCTGGATCCATTGTTCAAATTACCTTCACATCTTCACTCTTACTATCGAATTCACTTATCCCCTCGTCCGAGCTTCGGAACAAACCCATTATCTAAGCTTCCATTGTCCATCATTCCCAAAATATATCTCATCTCCCAACGCCTAATCTCCACCTTTCCATGTCATATATTTCCACCATCATGTCACTCCCCTGATCCTCTCCTCCACCATGATCCTTGGTCCCTTTGGTGGACACCATGACTATGAACCACCATTTCACCTCATCAAGCAATATACCCACCTTACTCCTCTCATCACCATCTCCCCCTCCCTATCGTGGATTGTGTACCATGGTATAGTCAGAAAACTGACATCCACATCCTCTAAACCAAACTTCATCATTTCACATAAACCAACCTCTATCCTTACATCATCAAGTCCCCTAGAACTACATATCATGATCACCCGCATTGTAATGTGCCTTGATCCCATGGATACAGGGTATGTAGGAAGTCTGGAATATGAAGTATCTAGTATGCAGGTACATACAATGCACCCATCCAACCTGCTTGGATGGTCCCACTTTCTTGAGCTTGTTGATTGCACCTGATCTACAAATGATACACTTGCTAGGCATCCTATCAAAGCATACCACTCCTGCAAAAAATCTTTCACCAACAGATTGGTTTTTCTATAACTAACAGCCTGTATCCCCCACCTATCCTTAGTTTATCTTAATTCACCATTGGTTCTTGTCCTAGGATGCATCATTCCTACAATGAACAAAATCATCATTCCTCCATCCATCCTTTGGCAAGAGATACAATGGCTGTGTGTTTTGGGTCAGTTAGTCTTTTGGTCTTTGATTTTTATTTTGTGCACCATTCTTGGATTATTTTAAAACTGTCTTCATCTCACTATATCATGACATGTGGAGAAAAACCTAGAATGGGGCATAGTCATTGCTTTCGTATGTCGTGCTTGTGGGAAGTTTTCATTACTCCATCTTAGTATTCATATCTTGTGGATCATAGGGTCAGTTCTAGCATATTAATCCCCTTTTGTAATTAAGGTTCTTCATACCTTTTGTGTAATAAGGACTTATACTATGAGTCCCCTTCCCTCGTGTAGACAGGATTGTAGTATTATGGACATGTATGGGTTCATCCTATTGTTTGCAATGTCACGTCCTATGCATGGATACCTTGCCACCTTGGTTCCACATACCCTAGTGCATAACATCCTATGCTATATCAACAGTAGCACTCAATTGTTATTGGCAGAATATCTCAATATGATGTAATCCCTTTATCCCACACATTCACATCTACCCTCATCACCCCCATCCCACTACTTTTGCTTCAAGATTCATCAACACTTACATTTTCATCACCCCCTACTCTCTACTAATCCATATCCCCCTACCATCCTGTGACCATTTTTAGGGACCTATTTGCATATCATGATCACGCACATTGCATTACCGATGCCTACTTATCCATACTCACGCATTACCTTGCATCACAAACATGTTAGTCCAACTATAATCATTCAAATATCATATGCATCACATATCATTAATCCATAAATAACCACTGATCATCCTACATCACAAACACGTTAGCATCACTCATCCATACACCATTATATAAAATCCACATATATGCATCATATACAATTCATGAATACTTCCATCATAACACACACACACACACATATATGCTCTATCTTGCATCCACATGTAAGTCAACTCATAAACATCTTCTATCAACACCATCATAAACACATATATAAATGCCATCCATAATCATATGACCATCACATCATAAATCAATGCATCAATCATATATAACACAGCATAAATCCATACATCCATCCATAACACATAGTACATTGATCGCACGATCTGTCTCATATATATATATATACAAAATGTGGTCCTCAGACCTATCAAAAAAATAGTACATGTCTACATCATGCCCCTAGGTGAAGCTGTCCCTACCTGACTCAGCTGGTCCTAAATCCCTTTGAGGAGGAGCCCCCATACCCTGCCAACCTGTTTGTTCCGGTGCCTGTGGAGGTAGCATCTACACTGTTGCTAATCCATGAGATGGTGAGGGCTGCTGAATAGATCTCTCTGACCATCTTGACCTCCTAGAACTAGAATCTCTAGACCTACTACGATAGCTGGCTCTCTGTCCTGCTGGCACTATAGCCTCATATAGTGACCTATAGTGTTGCACCTCCCTAGTAACCTCTATTATCCATTACTGCATCACCTCCATCATCTCCCTCATCCCTACCCCCAATGCCTGACGAGCCTGATCTCTTTCCTAGCTATACCTCTGAGCTAAGGCATGTGCCTATGTCACCTGTGCCTACAGCCCTATAACCTGCGCTTGTATGGCACTCGTTTGCGCCAAATCACCCTATAACTAGGCTATCTGGGCATCTTACTGCTGCACTAAAGCCTGTAATCTTGGCACCTTTGCCACACCACCATCTCTGATTTGCACCTATAACTAGGCCACCAGTGCCTCCAACTAGGCAACCTGTCCCTCTCACTGGGACACCTATACCTCCAGCTAAGCTATCTATGCCAGTAGCTGCTGTATCTGAGCCTATGCTCTCACCAACTTTGTAGCACTCTCATCTCTGATATGTCCCTGTAACTGGGCTGCTGGTCCCTCTAGCTGGACTATCTGTACCTATACCTGGCATATCTGCTCCTGTGCCCTAGCCAACTTTGATCCATCTGCATCACCACCACCACCCACATCACCTCTGTCATCACCCCCAACATCTACATCTATCTTCTCTCTCTCTACCTCCTCCACATCCTCCTCACCCTCATCCACATCATCATCATCATCATCATCATCATCATCCTCTACTGCCGCCTCCTTTGGCACTACAAAACCCAATGGCAACATGAGTCTCACTGGCCTTTGCCAAGCCCACTACCCCTCATATGTTGCCGTAGTCCCTGCATCCATTATATCCTATCTCGCATCCCATGCCTATGGCTGGAGTCCCTCAAACTTTGCTATAACCATCTGTGCATCAGGCACTAATCCCCACTGTTGATGCTCCTCTCATATCCATGCAAACATCGCAACTACCTGAGGCACATCCTGCACTAAACTAAACTACTGCTGAACTCACTCTGGTAGATACCTGTCTATGATCAGTTGTGTCCACCCCACCAAGTATTGTGACTCCATCACATAGCCTAGCTACTCCTCATCCTCTGACCACCTCTCCACCTCCCTCCATGGTCGCCACACAAACTCCACTATCTCGTCCATCACCTGCCTCCAATATCCCATATCCCCCAAATGATGACGCATCTGTTGTCCTCTATATGAATAAACAAATGGCCGATGCCTTGGCCTCTCTAGCACTATCAGTGGCTGAGTCATTGGGATATGCTCCCATGCCCAGATGTGCAGCAACGTAACACCGCAACCTAGGCTCCCTGATTGCCTGTATACCACTGCATCCATGTCATGGTACAATGTGTCAGTATACATGGCCCCCATGCGTAAACCATGCCATCACTCAGCATTCAATGTAGTACAACTCCCCAGCCCATTGGGAATCCATGCGATCTCCTATCTGGGACCAAGGTCCTTGCTATCAACCTTGCCAGAAATAGGGCCAACCGATTTAGTCCCCTCTCTATCACTAGCTAGTATGCCATCTTAGTCCTATCAGCTATATATGGTACCTTCCTCAGGGCAAACACCTGATCCAGATACTCTTCTCCATGTGCATGATCATATACCACCCTCTCGCCATGTATGGGGACTCGTAGGATCCTCCATACGTACTCCAATGTAATCATCACCTCCCTTGTGGGCAACAGGAAGGAACAACGCTCCGGCCACCATCTCTCCACTAGCATGGTCATCATAGCCCTGTCGGCACGTATCCTTGGCATCTCCACAATATACCGCAGCCTGACTATCTGTAAGATGAACTTGTCAACATCGTCCAACTCCTCCTAGAACTCGAACATAGGTGATCGCCTCTCTCAAGACTAAAGAACATCCCAGTCCTCCTTCACCACCCCACAAATGCATCATGTCAACCGCTATTTCATTAATACTCACCTATTCTACCCATTGGTGCCTTTCCCCGGGCGCCCCTTTTATTGGGTCGTGTGCCCCTCGCATGGCCCTCACACCCTCTACCAAGCCAAATATGCCTATTAAACCTTGCCTAGCCTCGCATTATCCCAACTGAGACACAATCTACAAAAGTTAAATAAAACATCCAAAAATCTAAAAAATCAAACAAAAAAATTAAAAAATCCAAAAACCAAACAAAAAATTAAAAAATCCAAAAATCAAACAAAAAATAAACAAACAACACTAAGGTTAGCGTCGCTTGGGTGCTTCGGCACCGGGTAGGCACCTTGGCTTCCGGTCGGGTGCCAAGGTGCCAGTCCGGGTGCCTGGCAGCACCCGCCTGGGCACTTCGGCATCGACCAGGCGTCCCAGCCCTCGGTCCGGCACCGAAGCGCCCGGCGCGTCGGGCCGGGTGCTTTGGCACTGAGCCGGGTGCCACAATGTCACCCCCGCGCCCCTCCCATAATAAAAAACAAATAAATTTTTTATGTGCTAAAATAATCAAATAATAAAAAATTAAACAACATTCAAATGGCATGTTATCCCCAGTTTCTTCTCAAAACCATAGTTTTCAGCTAAACTAATAAAACACGCAAAAAAAAAAAGACGGGTTAAATCCACTTACCACCTCATCGGCTGCCATCGGTTGCAGGTACTCCCTCACTTGCTCCACTCGGTGCTCCTCTCGTGGAATGCCCGTCATCGCTCCGCTCCCTTTTTCTCTCTTCTCCACTCACTTCTCAAACTCACAAAAAGCTAAATGAACTTTATGAGCTCTTTTTCACCTTTTTAACCCCTTCCACCCTAAATTTTTATCTTTTTATCTTTTTAACCCCAACTTTTTTTCCTTTTTTCCTTTCTTACCCCCCAACTTCTTTTTAACTTTTTTTTCCTCTACCCACTCCCTTTTTGTCATCTTTTCGCTCTTTCTTCCCCGTTCTTCAGTCTAGGGACCCCTTTAACCCCCTTTCCACTGTCTTTTCTCCTTTTTCGAGAGATCGCCAAAAAAATTATTTTTTCTGCCGATCTCTTGAGGGGGCATCACCTTGTCACTTATTCCTCTTCTACTCACTCACAGGGGCATATTTATCAAAAAAGATATATTCTTTGATATCCCACCAAGCACGACAGCTATGACGCCATATCAAAGAGGGGCAAAATGTAGACGTCTGAAAATGGTCACAACCACTTTCATCCACCTACACAATTCAACCTAATTCACCTGCATCACTTCATCTGATCCATATATTAATTAAATAATTTTTAATTATTTAATTAATTTATTCTACACATTTTTCGTAAAAATTCAAGTTCCTCTACTATAGTTTAAAAATTAAATATTTTTGACAATAGTTCATAAATCACAAATTAAATAAATTATCATATTTATTTAATTCCCTATTTTGTTCACTTTTTATTACTTTTTGTAATCATAATTATCTTCTTCTAATTCATGTGCACATGAATTAATTTTAATTAATGCATCATTACAAACCCCCATGTTTCTAGAAGTCCACTTGTCATCTAATGTACATGCATGTACATGACAAGTGGTACTTTGGAAGCATGGGTAAATCTTTCAAAATAGATACATTTGTCCTATTTCTTTCACCCCACTCCATGTGTCACTATTCATATTAATTTAAAATTACATGTGGCACTATTTGAACACTGTTCTTCTAATTTTAAATTCCACTTGTCCTCTCCATGGAATTTAAAATTCCTCACAAAATCCAACCCTTACCTTTTCATAAATGAGTCCTTACATGTCATACACCTACCCAATCCTAGCCATCCATCCATTCAAACTTGCAATCTCATCCATTGATAATCCCTTGAATCTTGGGACAACATTCTCATCCAATTCTAGCTTGCCATTTGTCCAATTCTCATTGCTTGAGGATCCTCAAGCAATCTCAACCATTGATCTTTCAAATTGATCCTAACCCTCTAATTCCATCCCCAAAAATCTATATATTGAGGCCTCCCCCTCCCATTTTCAACAAGCCATCATATGCAAAGAGACTATGTCCAATTGAGTGCTCAAGATCAATAGAATTAATGCAATTCTAAGTAGTATAGCATAGTATATTATAATATATCATCTATTAGGGCATATCACTACTAATAGGCTTAAATAGGGTGAAATTTACATAGTTAGTGTATTAGTAGTTTAGCTCAATTTTGAGGTCCATTGGACTTGGGATTGGGTGCAATTAGGATAGTTAGCATCTAATTTAGGATCCCACTTCTTAAGGTAGACAAATATAAGGTGATTATTAAGGATTTTGACCTTTTTGAAGTCTTTTTATAAACCTTAGACATCAAAAGAGCATGATTAATGTTTAAAAGAATCAGATGTATTATGATGACCTTTTAAGGTCTTACCTATGACTTAGGTCAACTTTATGCATGATGAAGACTATTATGAGTTTTGCATAAGCTAAGATATGAGAAGTTTAGGAGAAACCTTGTGAGAGAAGAACAATGTGTAAATGTAATAAAATCATGTAAACCCCTTTTCTCTCTTGCATGGTTAGTAAATAAGTATATGGTATTTTAACACTTATTAAGGGTAAAATTATACAAGTTACCTTAATATTTGTTACATAAAACCAAAATTAGATAATTATATAACACCTATTAAGGTAAATCACATGGATTACCCTTAATATTTGTTAAAATAATTTATTTTTGTCTTCCAAACATGTAAAAGAGAAGGGGAATCAAACAGGAGTTGGAAACTCATGTAGGAGGATATTTTGCTTCTATTTTTTACTTTTGGTCAAACAGGTATATTTTTGGAAGTCTTTGGTCAACCACCTTGAGAAGAGGAGTTCAGAGCTAAAATAGCTCAATTTGGAGCAATTATGAGCCCTCTAATTTAGGCATTTTCCTCTTGCTCGCCCAACAACTGGGAGTTGATTGTTTGTCACGTCTCAAATTCTGATACATTATGAACTTACTATATTTAGAACTATTTATGGATAATTATGTGTGGATTAAATAAATGTTAGTTAATGGACTTGAATTAAATAGATAGACACTTATTTTATGCCGATTTGAATTAAATAGATGGTATTTTATTTTAATTTGAAAGATGGAATAATTGAATATCATTTGAAATGATAAAGTGAATATTATTTTATTAAATAAATTGTTATGCTTCGGCTATTGGTCACTAACCTATTAATGGAAATTCGAGTTTCATGAGTTGCAAGTTGTCGAAGACAAGGGTGTGGTCAAGGTTGAGGTGGTTAGCTCCCTGGCAGGGTTAGGATGAAGGGGATACTCTCGAATACACACACACACACACATGTAGATGGCATGTAGATGCCATGTAGATGCAATGTTGTTCCTTAGTATTTTATTAGAAAAGATTCTTTATATTTTCTAGTTATTATTTTATTTATATTAAAAATATTATAAAGTAAAACTAAATTATATATTTTTTATAGATATATATTTATACATTTAATTTTAAATGATATGTGAGTTATAAAGTAAATTAAATTATATGATTATATAGATATATTTATATATTTTATTTAAATTGTATGTGGGAAAATAATTATATTATTATTATTATTATTTTAGAAATAAGTTATGTGGCAAATTTATTATTAGAATCACATTAGTTATTAAAATTATACCTTTTTCGAAATTAAAATTATTATATATATTTATTCCAAGATTTAGTAATAAATTAAGTTAGCCTATATGTGAGTTACAAAATTAGAAAAATCTATTTTAATTGACAATTAGAAATAAAGAACTTAGAAAAAGAAAACAAAATTAGAAAATAATTTTTTTTTAAAGTAAAAAAGATAGAAACAAATAGAAAAATGGAAAAAGACACAGATTTAGAAAAAGACAAAATCTATACAAAAATTAGAAACTGGGAAATATAGTAAGGAAATTGGAAAAAGGAAATAAAGGAATTTAAATAAAGATTTAACTCTCATTATTCACACACAGAAAATATTCACAGGAATTTGGAAGCCAAAGAGAAAATTAGTGCAAAAAGAGAGAACAAAGAAGAAAAAATAGAGGAAAAGAGGAATATGAAGAGATCAACAGAAGAATACGAAACCAGGTTCCTATGCATAATTTATTTATATATTCGATCATTTTTCTGTGAAAACTTAAAATCGTTTTCTTTTATCAAATTTCAATTTTATATATTCATATATTTATAAACTTAATATCATTTTTGTATTTATATTATTATTTTTATCTATCACATAGATCTGAAGTTATTGAGAAAGCATTTTCTCAGATATGTAATGGTGATTGTAGTAAAATAAATATTAATTTTTATGCTATATATATATATATACAAGCAGTATATACATATATATAGAACAACCGATTCATATAATAAAATCACTTACAAATTTTACATGTTGCACATTATAATTTATTATTGAATGATTTTTACTGTTGCTCCCGCTAAAGATATTTAATATTATACATTAAGTTAAATTTTGTTTTAACGTGCTTTCATATGTTGAATGTTAGTTTTTCTATAAGGATTATTCGCTAGAAATTATACTATTTGCTGGTCTTTTATCATTCGCTGAAACTTCTATCTATAACATTTGTTGGAAATTCTGAGTTAGAATCATTCGCTGATATATATATATATATATATATATTTGGAATTAAATTAGTATATATCTTTAATTGATTTCTATCAGAAATATATTTATTTTAGTCTATTTTTATAATGGGATATATATAAATATATATTTAAATGATTATATACAATAAATGAATATAATTGATTAAAAACTTTCTGTGTTGGTTTTGTAGAAAAACATGTTAGTGGGATCATATTGTCCAACTTTTTATCCGAAAATATACCGAACCCAATAGGATGAAAATGGACTAGCACCAAAGTAAAGTAATAGAATTAACTTTTGTTTCAATAATAATTTCTTACCAAATTAGAAAACGTCTATTTTTCGAAAGATCATTATAACCCTTTAGTTTTTTTTGAAACTTAAAAACTATGAAGCATTACTTTAAACTTTGGAAATTGATTTATTCCTTCTATCTGGATAAATTCTGTGTTATAATGGAGAGTTACTTTACTTCCGGGATAGGATGCCGAATGTGGGCCCTAGAGATGGTAATGTACTTTTTCTAGATTACCATTTTGTTTTGTTAAGCTTGGCCAAGCTATTAGACCATTGAAAAAAATGGATTTGAAAAGCCTAGAATTATATATATGTCTCTGCCACATCCTATTGCGAGAGTTATGTCATTTCTAGTATAGTTTAGGAATGCATACAGGCACTAGGCATGAATCGATAGTTCCCTCCTGCCTTTACCATTCCGGGTTACTAGGCTCCTCTTGCAGGGTTGGTGCTTCCTTCAAGTTAGGAAGGAAACCGGGGAAGTCTAGTACTTCGTGGTTGGGTGGAAAAAGCACCTTGACCACATTCTTGACCTCAACTTGCGGAAGACCATTAGGGTCATGGCGGTTGAGATCAGAGGATTCTTTATATATATATATGATTCTTATGGATATACTTGTATTAATTTTGTATGGCTTGCACAAGCCCAATTGTAATTGTACTTTTATTGAAGTAACTGAAATATTGATACAATCTCTTGTAACATGGAATAAAATGTCTTGAAACACCCTTTTTGGTGAAAGTATATGGAAATGTAATTTATTGATTAATTAAATTTGTACTTCATTATTGGAACTTGCTATCTTTATGCAACTATGAATATTTGAGTATTGAATCATTTTTCTTTCCAATTTTAGAATTGCATTTTCTTTTTCCTAGTTTTAGTAAGTAAGATTTTAGCATCATTACATTGTTTTTGGGGTTGAGGATCTCTTTCCAACCCATTCATGCATCAGTTGGAGTTTAGTTAGATAGGAGATGACTTCCCTTGGCTTTTGTGGAGAGATTTTGTATTATAGGAGAAAAAGCTTGTGCTTTTTTCTTAGTTCTTGATTTTATTCTTTTCTTTTGCACATTGTAGAGAGAGATTTCAGTATTGTAACTCAACATTTTTTTTACAAATTTTTATATAGTAGCACCTTATTTTTCAGCATATTTTATAGTTATTAAAGAGGTATTCCTACCATTTTTCAATAAAATCAGGTGTTTTCCTTCTCAGTTTCAGGTGTTGTGTTCTATTGAGTGATTTTGATGAAAGTTTGTTGTGTTTTAAACATCAAACCTTTAAATTTTTGTCTCATTCTTTGAAGCATGTATGAATAAAAGGCAATTGTTTATAACATGTTGTAGATCAAGTGCAAGTGATTTCTTTACTTTTCCAAGTTGTGAAGATATTGGTTTTCCTTCAAATGAAAGTAGATTGATTTCAAGCCTTTCTATGAAATATTTATGTGTTAAGATTGTTCAAATTGAGTTGTGTGAACAAATTTATTGAGAAACAGTTGTGAATCAGGTTGCAAGTTATAGTATAATCATTGGTGCATCACCTCTTAGGATCAATTTCAGTTTCATTAGTTACCTTTCTATCTCTTTTCCTCAAAAGTATATCAGATCTAGGAGGCTTTTAAAGGGAGCCGGCTCTTCCAAAGGTTCACTTTCATTATAGACAACCCACAGTCTTAAAGTGATCCAATGTGTCATGGGATTGTTAGGCTTAGTTCTTAACAAGGATGCAATCCTTCATGACAACAAGAACACAGTTGTTTCCAGTACAGAGCAGTTCTCATAATTATTCAAGGTGTTTGGAAGCAAGTGTTATGAAAGGTGTATTGACAAGAAGGAGAGCTTCTCAAGAATAAGTAAATCTAGGTTTACTTTCTAGAGTTGAACCTAAAACAACGATTGATGCATGTAAGGATGAGTGTTGGGTCAAGGCTATGGAAGAAGAACTAATGCAGATTGAGAAGAATCAGACTTGGGAACTTGTCCCAAGACCAGAGAATAAGAAAGTGATTGGAACTAAGTGGGTATACAGGAACAAGTTGAATGAGAATGGAGAAGTAGTAAGGAACAAGGCAAGGCTTGTATATAAAAGGTGCTCACAAGTGGAAGAAATAGACTATGAGGGGAATTTTACTCTGGCAACAAGAATGGAGGCTATTAGATTATTTTTGGCTTATGCAACACATAAGGATTTCAAAGTATATCAAATGGATGAGAAGTCTACTTTTCTAAACTATGAGTCAGAAGAAGAAGTATACACAGAGAAACTAGATGGATTTTAGTTGATAGGTAAACCGGATATGGATTGCATATTGAAGAAGACACTATTTTATCTAGACTAATGATGGCTATCTCTTAGGGGGAGCTGGCAGTAGTGATTGTTGATAAGGGGAGCCTACAGGAGAAAAGTTGTAGACAAATGAGTGTTGATCTAAGGATATTACTAGCTATATGTGTTGTCATTGTTATATTATCATAACATGCATTGTTTTCATAAGTTATCATGAAGGTTGATAAAAGATGTGATGTTATGTTCCTAAAGAATAAGGAAAGTTCATGGTTGGATCTCATATCTTGATTTATGCAGAGTCAAGTTTGAAGTTTTGAGAAGACATGATATGTTACTCTAGAAGTGTTAGTCCTGAGGTCCTCTGAAATGAGAGTAAGTGTTGATACAGTTTGGTGTGCACTAAGGGGGAGTACTCAAAGCAATAAGAGTAAAAGATACTTTAGAGTTGTAGTGAGCAGTACAAGTATGTGTAGTATCATATTCAGGGGGGAGAAATATTGAGAAAGATGTGTCACCCTTTGCCATTGATGTCAAAGGGGGAGAGAGAGTTCATGTGAAAAGCAAAGGGAGAGTAAGATGTATAAAAGAAAGGGGGAGAGTGAGATCAGTGCAAAAGTATGTCATGATGGTTTTTCACATCATATGTTTCCATCAATGACAAAGGGGGAGATTGTTGCAAGTATGTGCTAATCGGTGTTGTCATTGGTGTCAACATGCTTGTGTTGTCATTGGTGTCAACTATATATTCTGATGTTGTTGTTGGTTGATTGAGTTGTTGTGATTTGAATGGCTTGTAGTAGTGCTGATGATGTTAGTATATTATTCTTATTGTTGGTTTCCAAGTGCTTTTGAGAAAATTGATAAATACTGAAGATAGTGTTGTGAAGAAGTATTCTGGCTTATAGGATACTGTTTGAGTTTTTTCTCCGCATTTCCTTTGTGTTGAAGACCGAAGTGTGATATTTTTATATGTTTTATAAAAGTGGTTTAAGATGTTAAATCCTAAATTTGGTGGTCCATAATGTTGTGGTTTGAGAATTATGTTCACCAATTTGAAGACTGTGCCTGGTAGTGTTTGCAGTATGACAGGGAGAATTTATTTTGCTCCGCATTCCTCCACAATTTGGTTTCTGGTCTTGTGGTTCTAGATGAGTGTTCTTAAGTTTCATATCTATGTTCTATCCAATGGACTCATGATTTGATGCTCTAGAATATAGTTTTCTTAAGTAGCAGAACTTGGCAGTGTTGGTTGTGAGCAGTCTGTGATCTGTTTTCAAGTGAGATTTGTTGTAGATGAATTTGTTGACTCCCAGTTGATTTTATGTTGTTTATGGATGTTTCCATATTGTTTTAAAAGGCTTGTGTTTGATTCACAAGCCCTGTTTGTGTTCTTGGAAGCGTGTACCTAAGCATACTTGGTGTTTGTACAAGTTTAGCCAACTTGGATGTTAACACTGATTGCGGATGTGCCTTGTGGATTGAGGAAGTGTGTTGAAGCCTGTGAAGATGTATTTAGGTCTGAGCTAAGATATGAAATGCTCCACCTTCATTCCTTTCCATCACGTGAATGTTTAGGTCTAGACCTAATTTGAATTATGTATGTTTGTCGACCTTAGAGATTGTTTCAAGTGTTGTAGAGTGTGGTTCCAACCTTGGTGAATGTTTCAAGGTTGATGATTGATATAAAGAAGTGTAAATGATTCATGTGTATGTTGAGTGAGTGTGAAGATGTGGATGCTGGTGTGGTGATGTTGAATTAGAGGCAGCAAGGACTTTCATGTGTAGAAGACCTAATGCAGTGAGCAGGAGTCATCTACAGTTTTCAAAGAGGTTGTGAAGATGTTGATTGTTGTGTTTCATTGGAATTGAACTCAAGAATGTGGTAGATGCTATCATATCAATCATGGTAGTGGGCCTTCTCTTCTTCTCTTCTTTATTCTTTAGTGAGCAGTGAGCTCACTTGGATAGTGAGTCCACCGACAGTAAGCCTTTCTTTCTCTTGTAAGGTAGCAAGCCTTTGGCAATGAGCCTCTTTGTAATTCGGCATTGATACTACATTATATTGTGAGCTAATCCTCACCGTGGTTTTTCCCTTTTAGGGTTTTCTACGTAAAAATCTGGTGTTCTCTTGTGCATGGTGTTGATTTGTTTGAGTTTCTATTCTATGCATTTCATATTTAATCTTTATAAATGATTAAGGGTTTAAGTGAACTGATGTGGAATATATGATTATGATTATGAGGGTTTGAAGTTTTTGATACAATTGATTGACCCCTTCCTCTTAGTTGTCTTGTGCATTCAACATTTTAGCCATATACTTTCTTTTGTAGTGGACAATGAAATTGTAAATTTCTTTTTACTCATCCATCTCACTACTCTTCCAAAAAAGATAAAAATATAGCCACTTGTTGATCTTCTATTGTTAAGATCTTTAGCCCAATCTAAATCCACAAAGCCTTATATGTTCAACAGCTTCGCTACAATAATCATAAGTTCCTCTCAATTACCTGAAGACCCTTTTAACAAAGATCTAGTTTCCTATAATAGGATTTAACAAGAACCTACTAAGAGCTCCCACTACTTGGGCAATGTTTGGTCAAGTAATAACCATGACAAGCATCAAGCTTCCTATTATATTAGCATAAGAAAGATTGTGCATTTGTCAACATCCTCTTAAGAATTATGACATTGTTCCAAAGATAATTTGATGCATATAGGTAAAGGGTGTTGGAGGAAACAATAATTTCTCCTTGACTAATTGTAAATATTTTTGTTTGTTTCTATTTTCTATTTTTTGATAGTTGTCTATATTGATTATCTGCAGCCGATTTTGCACCTATTTGTAACCTCTATATATTTGAGGTATTTGTAATAGTTTTGTTGTGTATTGAATCAATATAAATTAGTTTTCTATTTTCCATAGCAAACTGTTGTCTACCCACCTTTTAAATTGGTATCAAAGCTGAGGAAGCTTGAAGAAAAATGTAGTCATTGAAAACAGAAGGCATGAAAAGGTGAAGAAGGAAGAAGCTATTGAAGTCATAGGAAGGAGCTGTGATAAAAATCATTTAAAGTCGCAACTTTGAGAGGAAGTCACCAAAGATTAAAGATAATTGTAAAAAGTATTGAAATCTTTGAAATCTAAAAAAGGTGGTCGTAGCCAAAAGAGATTAGAAGGAGCCACCAGGTCAAGTTATATCACATTTCTTAGTGGGTGATAGAGATAAAAGAAAAGGAGCCATTGAAACAAGGTAGAAGTCACCAAAACTTGAAGTCACTTTTTGAAGCCATGACCTGATATTCAAAGGAAGTCACCAAAATAAGATAGAGGAGTTTTTGTTCCTTGAATCCAGGATAGAGGTCATTGAACTTCGTCAATGCTAAAATCACCTAGATCAGAGAAAGGCATTGAACAAAGAGCCATGGGAAAGGAAGAGATGCATATCTAAGACAAAAGAAATTGCAAGAATTAGTTGCTAGAGAAAGACAGAGAGGTTGTTCAAGATAGAAGAAACTACATCAAATAAAGCCACTGCCAAAATTGAAAAGGAATTGCTCGAAAATATTTAATTGGATCATTGTATTGGAGAAAGGATCACTGACTGTTGTGGAAAGAAGACAAAAAACTACAGCTATGTATCAAAATAGAGTGAATTTGTAAGTCACAAGAGGATTTGTGTAGAAAGAATCGTTGGTTTTCCATTAAAAGGATTTTTTTGGTCCATAGAATACCGAAATTTAAAGTGGAAAAGCAAAGGGAAAGTTTAGGAGGAGTTTGTAAAACAAAATTTTGGAAAAATTTTCTTCAAAATTCTTGAGTCAGAAAGAAGTTGAAGTCACAGATTAAGGTAGATTGCAAAAGAGGTAATTTAATTAATACCACAAAATGTTGGAGATGCCAAGAAAAGGGAGACTGAAGTCATTGAGATTGCAACCAAAGAGTTGCAAAAATAAGTGAACCTGTCATAGAAGAAGATCGTAATAAAGCTTTTTACAAAGTCTAAAGACATTACAAAAGGAGTGAAGGCATGTGAAGCCACCAATATCCTAGTAGAAGAATGATTTGAAAGTGCAGTAGCACAAGGTAAGAAAATTATTACTTCCAAATGGGAAAGATTGGTAAAAGAACGAAAAAGGAAAATGAAAATTTGATGGTTGAAAATGATAGTTTAGAGGAAGAATTGATAAAAGTTAAAAATATTAATAGAGAATATATGGAAAGGATAAAGGAATTACAAAAGGAAAAATATGAAAATTTATCTAAAAATCTTAGTCTAGAAAAAAAATTGGAGAAAGTTCAAGATAAAAATAAAAAATTAGAAGGAAAGTTAAAATTGTTTGAAGATTTGGAAGAAAATTTGAAGCAGTTAGAAAAGGAAAACAATTCAAAAAAGGATGAAATATCAAGATTGAAAGAACATATTAATCAATTAGAAAATGAATGTCTAAGGACTAAACCATTACTTTGTGATTTTTCGTGATACAAATGATTTGTGTGATATAGCTAAAGCTTGTTTAGAGAATGAATGTAAGGTTGAAGATAACAACACGATTGAATCTACATTAGTTTCTAGTTGTGATTATATTAACACAAGAAGCTCCCCACAAAAAGTTAGTTTTAAGATGATGAAAAGAATGGGTTATGAAGGAAAAGCTTTGGGAAAACATAAACAAAAATTAGAGAGCCAATTGAACCAAAAGTGAGGCCAAGGAATGAAGGTCCTAGATATAGAGGTAAGGAAAATACAAATCATGTTACAGGTAATGTGAGTGCAAATAAGTCAATTCAAGAAATCAAGTGTTCTTATTCTCACAGGCTAGGACATAGGAAGGAAACATGTTGAGATCTTCATCAGTGTACTATTTGTGGATTGAATAATCATTATGAAAATGTGTTGGAACAAAGAGTGGAAAAATGAATCTATGTCGGATTGCATGCAAATGAATTATGGATGGATTGATGGACCAAATTGGAAACAAGTTACAAGTATGTTTAAAGTGTTGTATAGGCATACGTATTCTCATGTCAAACAAAAATGAATTATGCAAGAAGTGAATGTTCAAGTTATGTGGCAGATGATTATTTGTTTTGATTCAAAAGAAGTCATTGTATTGTTATATGTGAAAGGTTTCATGTAATAGTGATTTTGTAGGAAGAGTACTTCCCAATATTTCATCAAGAGCTAGTAAGAAATGTGGAGAAAGTTATTCCAAGATGAGTAAAAATCCAGTATTCCATGGAATTCAACAAGGTGCCTTTGTTGGTATGTGTATGACAAATTCAAGAGGAGAATTCACAGAGATGATTGATGTATGCTTCAAATATTTTGCAGATCTTCTATTTTAATTTTTTCCTATGTTGTTTGTGTAGCTTTGGACATTTTTTGGTCCTAAATATTGAATATTTGAGGATGGACTGTGAGATAGGTCCCATGATTATTGATATCTAGTTTGATTGATATTTTGAGATTATAGATTACAGGGTGAGTGCACAAAGATGGGTTTACATTTCACAAATGTTTTCTGCGCAAGGAAATACATGACTAGAATGGGCACCCATTTTGAAAATAATGGGTGCCCGTTTAGGAAGGGGTGCCTGTTAAGAAATAGGCTCTCTTTTAGATCAAGCTCTCGAAGCCAAATGGGCACCCATAAAAGGAACAAGCACCCATTTCTAAATGGGCACCTATTTTCTAAAAGTATTTATTTTTTTGAAATAGGCATGCGAGCTCATTTTAACATCCACAAAACATGGAAGGGAGACAAAAATAAAAGTATAAAATGGGTACCCACATCGCCTAACCCCCACTGCATGCCTCCACGACCTCCTCGCCTTCTCTAGATTGTCTATCAGCTGTTGCAAATAGGTGGTTTGTTGTTTTTTGTTATTTTTTATTATTTTTTGTCCTGTTTTAGTTTACATTTCACTTGAAACCCTAAATTTGTAATTACATGTTTTTAGGTACATATTTAGTTGTTTTTTCATGATCTTAAACTGTAAATCTTAAACCATAAACCATAAACCCTAAACACTAAACACTAAATCCTAAACCATAAACCCTAAACCATAAGACATAACCCCTAAACCCTAAACCCTAAACCGTGATATGCTTACTAAAACCCTAAATTCATAAATTAGTTTACTTTAATATTGGAGCCACTTATTACGTAAGCTAGGTGTGCCCTATACTAGTACCATGCATTGAGTGTGTACAACAAATAGAAATTATTTGAATGTTTCAACTCTAAACCTAAAACTACAAACCATAAACCCTAAAATTCTAAACCATAAAACTCTAAACTTGAAACCCTAAATCCTAAACTTGAAACCCTAACCCTTAAAGGATCAAGTGCTACGGTCATGCCTCTATATTTATGTCCTAGACCCCCTATTTTATTTCTCTATGTTGCACTTGTATCAAACTACATATCTCAATCAATGTAGGCTTGTTAAAATATTCTTGGTGACTATATGCTTATTCAAGTTAAGTCTTGTTTCCCCATGGGAAAATTCTCATATTCCTATGTTCTTTGCTTCTAAACCCAAGCTTGTTATATGTTGTAGTTATCACTCATGACCTTGTGTCAATAGATCCCTGAACTTGCTCTACCTTGACTTTCCTTTGGTCTCATATTTATTCATAAAGAGCTTCAAATATCAAAAATTTGTATAACCTTACCCTCTATTTGACCCTTGATTACTTTCATTATTCGGTTGTTTAATTCTTATTGATGAAGTTATACCTACTACTATGGTTTATAGAAACAATAATCATTTGTAAGTGATAATTGAAATGCATGCAAATAGTTTTATAATTTGCATCTAGTTTATGTAAAGTTATGAGTCAGAACTACATAGTTAGTTTATAGATGGGAACATGGTCAACACATTTTTTATGACATGTCAATTTCTTATGTGCACGATATATGTTAGTGACTTACATCTAGGTCTATTATGTAGATGACCACAGAGCCCACTTTTTGTAAGGGTAGCTTGTACAATTTTCTAAGGTCTCAAATCATAGTCATTCTTATCTTCAACTCACACATTCAAGAAAAACTAGACCACACTTGCACACAAGAATCACAACTCAAACTCACTTCATGAGACTCACAAAATTCATGGTTAACACAAAAACTTATCCCATGGTATGCACACACATAGTACTAATGCAACTGACACACACACACACACACACAATGCACATTCACAACAAATTAAATTTGTAGGCTTTAAAACTATTAACCAACTATATTTACCCTAATCCCTAAACCCTAATTTTTACCCTAATCTATAAAACCTAAATTTTAACCTTAAAACATAGAGGAAAACCTGAAAAAAAGTAGGAAAATGTACTTAAAAACACCTACCTACCTCTAAAAATCATCAACTAGAGTAATGGAGGGAGGATTTAAACTCTATATGATGTACTAGGCTTGAATGGGGATTGCCATTTGTGACTATCCATCCACTATCCTAAAATAATTAAAAAATGTCCACATGCATAGACATTGTATTTTTTCATAACAAACAACCATCACTAAGTGGGCATTTGTTTATCTTCTATACCTTCAAATAACATATGTAATTAGTAATGGGTCTCCATTCTTAAAAGGTATCTACTTAGGTTTAGGAGTCTAAACTATAATGGGTCTTTGTTTCTTGAAAGTGGGTACATGAGTTTTAGGGAATAGGTACCCATTCCATGTGATAAATTTTGGCGTCACATTTTTTCCCTTTGATGCGGATCTATTATATTGAGCTTACCCTAGAATTAAGGAAGAAGGTATTCCTAAGATGGCATTTAGTACTCATGACGGTCATTATGAGATTTTGGTGATGCCATTTGGTCTTACTAATGTTGCATCTACATTTCAATCATAAATGCATTCCATCTCTAATTTATTTTTAGGACATTTGTATTAGTGTTCTTTGATGATATATTGATTTATAGAAAGACATGGGAAGACCATTTTCACCATGTTGATTAGGAGTTATAAATTATCCAACAACACTAGTTTTATGCTTATCCTTATAAGTGTGCTTGTGGACTCAAAGAGGTGGAGTATTTAGGTCACATTGTGCCTCATTAAGGAGTAAAGTTTATCCCAATAAAATCAAGACTACTATGGAGTGGCCTATTCTAAACCCTTTAAGAACTTGAGAGGCTTCTTAGGACTCATAGGATACTATATAATATTTGTGAAGAGTTATGGCCACATAGCAACACCCCTCAAAACACTTTTCAGAAAGGATGCTTTCTAGTGGAATGAGGTAGCTGATTTGATATTTGAGAGGCTAAAGGAGATGATGTGTATGATTCTAATTTAATAGCATCAAGATCCTGTCTTGGCATACTCATCATAATTCATCAACACTAGTATCTTTCTAGACCTTATACCTTTTTTATATCCTTCCTTGACTCCTTTCTCTTCTCCTTAACTCATATGAGTGCTCACAAATTCAACAACCTTCAACAAGGCTCTTTCCACTATTTATGCACTCTTTTGAGCTCCTCCTACTAGGACCATAGTGGTCAATTAGGGTAGTTCAATAAATTCTCAAAATGAACATTTAGAATGTTTCTAATGTTAGGGGATTATTTCATTTTTGAGACTCCCATGCCATACAACTTTTTGGCTTTCCTGATTGGTTGTTCACTCAGTAGTGTAGTCCAACAGGTGATGCTGCTTATACCTATGCACATGATCTTCTCTAGGCTCATATACTCCAATGTATTATCATTGGGTTTGGTTCCATTTTTGTTTCTTTGAATCATTTTATTCATGTAGTTTGAGGATTCTGATACATAGTGATGAGCACATGGTTATACTGAGAGGGGAGATGAATCAATATAACACAAATTTTTACTTTTCAAAATTAATCAATCACATCAATAACACACATGCAAGATCTAACAATTAAGAACATAGGAAGAATACACGATTTATGTGGAAACCCTTGTAGGAGAAAACCATGAAAAAATATTGTGCTTATATATTGATC
Source organism: Cunninghamia lanceolata (assembly GCA_027924645.1). NCBI lineage: Eukaryota > Viridiplantae > Streptophyta > Pinopsida > Cupressales > Cupressaceae > Cunninghamia > Cunninghamia lanceolata. The sequence continues at coordinate 10,515,673 of BSBN01000987.1, read as the reverse complement.
TTCTTCTGTAGGAACCAACCTACTTCTCTTGCAATTCTACTTTTGTGAGCACCAACCCACTAGGGACACCAATCCCCACAACTGAGCACCAACTCAGTAAGAGACACTAGTCACTTCTTTGATAGACACCAACCTACGAATTCTTCAATGGATGATATTGTTCTTCCTTCACAAATCTAATCACAATTTTTGATTTTGGATGATGTATATATTTACTTCACAAATCTGATCATAATCATGGCATTATCTTCAAATTAAATTTCTACCTCAAGATCTTCTTTGACTTCCTTAACAATATTCTCTTAATCTTCACATATATTTAATATATATATTTGCATTTATCCTTCATATGTATGGGCTGCATATGTTCTTCAAAATATCTCTAATTTACTCTTCATTTTTCTGCTCTTTTTCTCTTTCTAGATCTTCTCTCAAATCATATTATTTTCATGGAATTACTTACTTAAAAAACATACCTTCATTGTCATTTTATTTCCCTTCAAGGGAGGCAACCCTTCAAGAATTGATGTGTCTATTATAAAAGGAAATGACTCTATAATGAGTCACACCTCCTCACATATCGTAGCATTTATCCCATAAACAAATTGCTCTCTTTCATTAAAATAAATTGCTGCATTTAACAACTTACTTCACAAAACATTACTAATCACTTCATACATTACTCGCTGCCATTTTCTCATGGATCGTTGCCTTCTAAATAAATCACATTCTTCTTACAATAGCACCTTTCTTACACCATATTTATGATTAATAAGTTGTACCCTTGATTGCATTTGCATTTTAGAATACACCACTCCATATTATTAACAAATCATACCTTTTATATTCTTCTAAACTTAAGACATTTAAATCATACCACTCTTCCTTTTATATTCTTATAAACTTAAGATATTTAAATTGCATCGTTCTTCCTTTTATTTTCTTTAAATCTCACCACTCTTCATAGCATTTGAATAAGACATTGTCTTATATGAATGCTTAATTTAGTCAGCCACCTCTTCACTTAATCGGCCATTCTAAGGAAATCTCTTAACATTTAATACATATGCATTCTGATAATTGATTATCTTATATGGAACACTTCTTTATGAGGGTCAACCTCTTTTAAGACTTAGATTTAATTAATCTTCAAATATGCTTGACTCCTATATGGCAGTCAACAATAGTTAAGTAATTTGTCTTTCAATTTTATCCCTTCAAGAGTGACGAACAATGTATGTCATGATCTTTCTTGTGGTGAAATGATGTATGGCCTTTTGTCATTACGACCTTCAATGACACCTAACAATCTCAATGACAACATGAAACAATCTCTTCATTCTTCCTTTGACATCAACGACAATCTTCGACAATCTTTTTCATTCTTCCTTTGACATCAAATGATAATAATTACTTTGACATTCTTGTCCATACATCTTGGACAACTAATCCAACAATCTCCATAACAAACTCTTTGACATCAATGGCAACCATCTTTTCCATGCACCTTTGACATCAATGATAACCTTGTCCACCTTTGACATCAATGACAACATTTTCAACAATCTCCCCCTTTGTCATTGATGGCAACACAAACATAATTCTCTCCTTTTGCTTTGCTCCCCCTTACTTTATCTCTCCCCCTTTGACATAAATGGGAAAGAGAAGTAACATACTTCTTTCCTTCAAGTTATGTTTCTCTCTTTTCTATGATGTTCCCCTTGTCTATAGAGCTCCCTCTATCTATAAAGCTACTCCTTATTGTAATAATTCCTCTTGATATCAACAACTTCATTCTATTTTTCCTATAACTCTTCTTTGTTGTAACTCTTTACCTTGATATTAATGACATTATTTTCCCCCTTTCTTTTTTTTTTATAACTTTCTCTTTTGTACTACTCTCCCTATCTATCATGTTCCCCCTATCTTTGATTCTCCTCCTTTGATATTAAACGTAACGAGATGCTCATTACCCTTATAATAGTCATTAATTGATCTTTTTCTGAATGCCTTCTCTATGGAGCTGAAAGATGATGCTTTTGGATAGCTTCCCCTGAAATCGTGCTTCTCCTTATGAACTAGGTGATACCACTTGTGCATGAAGTGTACTTTACACAAGCATAGATTCTTCTTTCTCTTGGTCATGTTTCCTTCTCCATACTTTTGTATTTTCTTCCTTTTGTTATCCACGGCTTCCACTTTCTTATTTTATCTAGGAGATTCCATAAAACCACTTCTACAAAAGTGTGTTATGTGTCCATAATTGTTACACTTACAGCATGTAACATTGTAACCTTCTAAAGGAGCAAAGGAATTATAGTTTCTTCTTGAGAACCCATAAAGACTTATATTCTCATTCTAACCAAAATTCCTTGTACATGTTCTCTAATCTCTTTCTTTATGACAAAGGTTGTTGTTCTTATTTGACAACCCATGGGTGGGTGCAAAAATATGGGGGGCCAAAAAGTGGCCAAAATTCTTAAAACTTTTTAAAAAGACATAACGCAAGTGCATTATAGCTGTTTATAACCAAAAAAAGCAACATTTGTTATTTCTTGTGTCTGCATTTTCTTGCAAACCCATGGCCTGCAAACCCTTGAGAGCGCACTTGTGTTATTGGAGGCCAAATTCTTCACCAAATTATTGTCAATTCTTCATCAAAATGCTGCCACGACGTCAGGGATGCTAAAGGAGTAAGTTTTGTTTGTTTTTTTGTGTGAATTTATTACTAAATAGGTAGATTTAAGTGGTTTTTTGATGTAAATTTCTTTAATTGACAGTAATTGATAATGCGCCTCCTCCTGAAAATCCTCAATCACCTGAACACCAAATACCTGATGAAGAACAACCCCAACAACAAACACCTCCAATAATTCCTCAATATGCCCCTGGAACACAAGAAAATTTAATGGGGCAAATTGAAAATAATAAAAAATAAATTGAGGACATAATTGCAAGGTTAAAAGATTGTGCAACTTCAACCTCGCATTGAGTCATGCTTGCTCAATATCTTGAATCTATGTTATCAAATGTAGATTCAATTAGCAAGTAAATCTCTAGTTGGTCAGATAAGAGGAGAGAGTTTAGACAATTCTATGCAGATAAGTTATCTTACAAACAAGTCAAAAATGAAAAAAAATTACAAAATTGGACTTGTGTTCCCATTTCACAGACCCATGAACAAATCAACCTCTACCCCTTACATGCAAGAGGTTCCCTATCTATTGGTGCAACAACTAAGAGATAAAGGACCATTTTGGGCAGAGGTGGTGGATGGTTTTTGACCATCCTCCATGCAACAATAATGAGGTCCCGTAATATTTTTTGAGGAAACTCTACTACAAGTTTGTGCTCAATAAAGTGTCAAACTATTTTGATATGCGGGACTTCCAGGGTAGAGGTGGGGGGTTAACACAGGATAGACCAGGGGCACGTCTTGACCCACAGTGGCCAACGAGACAAGAACTCGCTAGACTAGCCCACGAGCATGTGTCTATCCCTTCCATTGTTAAGGAGAGTGCTAAGGTCAAGATACTACAGTCCATTAGTTCCTTGACCCAGAGCATCATAGAGCATGCCATTCTTGCAACACAACGTGAGCCGAGGGAGACTTCAAGGAGTAGGGTTCCACCCCATACTTGTCAGGCTTGCAGGTCAACCTGTGGTTATGACCCCACAGATAGTCAGGACACAGGTGCGTAGGCTACATCTGCAGCTGAGCATATGATGATGACAGATGCCCTCCTAAATGAGACTTTCAACCTTGATACTCAGGTAAATGTTAGCAAGTTCATTGAATTTAATTTATTAAATTTCATTTTTGAAATGCAAGATTAACTAATTTAGTTTAATGATTGTAATGAAATTTTAGGGTCATAGTGTTCATTTAGTTTTCAGCAGTTCTCCACCTCCGTATTACACTATGACATGTACTACCGAGGTATATAACTAGTAAATAATTATTAAAATTACATGTGAATAGCATTGTTATATGAATGGTATTCTAATATCTAATTTTGGATGTTGAATAGGTTAATCTTGGAGATTTCATGGCAACACCTCCCAATGGAGGTGGAGTTCAAAGCTTCACTTAGGTAATAAAATAAAGAGTTTAACAAATGAATTGTACTTACTAGATTTTTTTAATTTATATTCATATCATTGATTACATTGCATTGCACATCTTTCAAACTCAAAGCATTACTACACATTGCATAACTAATAACTAGATGTTGATAGATGACAAAATTTCAATTACAATATAGTTTTTTAGAAATTCAACATAAGCAGTTATGCAATTACTTCACATTGCATAACTAATAACTAGGAGTAGCTGCCAATTGCATTTGCTTGTCATGGAATTCCATGAGACCACATTTTATTGAGGTATTTTTTCAAACAGTTCACTACCTTGTCTATGCTACGGATACTTGGAAAAAATCTATCAAAGCATAATAGTAAGTTGTAATGCCCTACCAAGGAACCTAGAGGATAACAGAACTAAACTTACAAAAAGGACAAATATATATTATTTTTTTAAAAATGAAAGAAGTAACAACAATCATATATTTATTCATAACATTTAAATTAATCTTTATCCTCTAGGGTTCCATGGCTGCATTACTAACGAACTAAAACAAGATCTAACCAACATTATGAATTAACTAACAACCATGGTTCATTCTATATCTAATTGCATCAGATGAATAAACACATACAATTCCAAATTATATTATCAGATAAATAAGCATCAAGATCCTGCAGATAGGATCACAAGTACATAAACAAGTTCCTTTACAAGAGAGTACAACATTACATTGTTTACAATATCACTATCCAGATTACATTAGAGTACATATATCAAGATAACAGTATATGATTCAACTGATATACAAGACTAGAACATGATCATAAGTATCTATCTCCTCAAGCTAGAGCAAGATCTGAAATCTACCATACAAGGTACATCTTTCTCGCACACGATCAATAACAAGGGAAACTAATGGAGATAAAAGCACAACGACCCGACCATGTGGAACCCTAAGGTCCACCCCCGTGCTAGGAGATAACAATAAGGTCCCACTAAGAAAATAATCAAGAAAGACAGTAGACTAATAGGTGCAAGGACTACACAAGACTTCAATACAACATGGGTCAATAAGAACATCACAAGTAACACAAACAACACTTCCAGAGGTAATCACACAATGAAAGGGAAAAGCACACATTAGGGAGTGCTAGGCTGCAGTAGGGAAGAGTGTCATCGCATGGTCCTAACATGGGTTATCCTGGCAGTCTCTCACTGAACGTCGGCCTCCATCCATGGGTTATCCTGGCAGTCCAGACACTAGCCCCCATCTATGGTTATCCTGGCAATCTCTCACTAGACGCTGGCCCTATAGGGTGACACATGCAGAACCAACATTCCTTTTGTGAGGACAAGGAATTTGATCTTGCCAACCATGACCTTCTCATCCCATCCTTAGCCTGAACGAGGACTACATGCATGTGTGAGGCATCCAATTATCTTATTTAGTGTGGAAACTACCCAACCCTCTAAATTTATTATTAAGTTATCACTGAATTAAAAACTTCCAATGGGTTATCCTAGCAGCCACTTTGGGCACCAACCCCACATTGAAAGCCACTCCCCTACCTAGATCTAGAAGACCCTATCCATCAAGCAAGACAATTACCATCACAATGACAAGTAACATATATAATGTAAGGCATTTACCTTCTTGCATACAAATCATAATCATAGGGACCAATTCTAATCCCAAAACATAAACCAAGCATGAACTACCACATTCTCATCATGTTGCATTTACAACACAGAATACACATCATTTCACATCACACAGAGCAAGGCATTATCCATCTTGCATAGTCATCATAACCACATGAATAGGTACACTGAGCAAGGCATTATCTATCTTGCATAATCATCACAACCACATGAATAGGTACATTGAGCAAGGCATTATCCATCTTGCATAGTCATCATAACCATATGAATAGGTACACTAAGCAAGGCATTATCCATCTTGCACGTGTATTATACTAACATGAATAGGAGACAATATTTTAAGAATGCATTTCATTCAACTCACATGATGCACACATAGCCAACCCTCACATAATCACACCCTCCTAGGCCTCTGGGAACAACTTCCCCAAATGACACAACACTTGACACCATTAAAAACACAATGGTTTCACATCACATTCACTCTCAAAGCACATCATAAACTAATACCCTTCAACAATATTTTTAAGGAATGTAACATTAATCCAAGCATGATCAATCATCTAACAATTATAAAGTGAATCTATCTCAATAATACATAAATGTAACTTTCTATTCACCAGTAGCAATTACAATATAATCATAAGATATAAGTGTCCATGAGTAACAATATTTTAACTAATAATTCTCAAGACTTATTTTAATTTTATTTAATTAAAATGATTGCGAACAACATGCAAATAACCCTAAGACATACAAATTAATCACAACAATTATTTACACTAGTGTAGATTTCATTAATAATCTAGACAATTTTGCAAATACTATTAAATATAACTGTATAAGCAAGGCTAAAAACCTATAATATTAGAATGCTATAAATATCTTACACTAGTTAGGAACACAAGATACAAAACTTGAAGCTACAATGAAAGAACCTTGTTCTAAGGTTAGCTTGAGAGGAAAGGAATATAGAACAACAAAACATTCCTATAGATCTAACATTTTCATCAAATCTACCACACTTTTAACCACATGCATATGATAGGATCAACACAAAATGAATTTGTTGAGAAGGCTTTAGAAGCTACCAACAATGCAAAATGTGAAAGCATAGACAGCGCACGCAGACTGATTGGTAGAATGCCTCAAAGAGAGTCATATGATGGAAAGCAATGATCGTAGGATATGCACAAAATGAATTTGTTGAAAAATCTCAGAGAAACCCAGTTCAAAAATAAAGAGTTATTGGTGACGCAACTAAATGTTTTAACAGAGATGAAACATGTGAGAGGTAGATAGTCACAAAATATTCATATCTCAAAAATGACAAACTAGGTATGATTGATTTTCAAATATGATTTAGATATCCAGGCCATGCACCATATATAAAAATTAGAGAAACCCAGTTCATAAAAATAAAGTTATGGCTAACGCAACAGACTGCTAAAACAGAGACAAAATGGGTGAGAGGTAGACAGTCACAAAATATTCATATCTAAAAAATGACAAACTGGGTATGGTTGATTTTATAATATGATTTAGACAACTAGGTTGTGCACCATATATAAAAAAATTAGAAAAACCTAGTTCGTAAAAATAAAGTTATGGCTAACGCAATAGACTAGGTTCAGAAAATGCAGAAGAGAATTCACAAAATATTTCACTAAATCTAATGCAACAATAATTCAGTTTCATATCTCAGTCCATATTTGGAATATTGCTTCAATCACATCTTCACAAATTTTGTAGCTTGCATCCATTTTTCCCAAGTCTTTTCTTCTAGAAACTATGGTTTACAGTGCCAAAAGAAAAAGAAAACTTCCTGAGAGAGAGATCCCCAAAACATAAAACATATTCTCCATTTGAAATGCACGCTCCTTCTTAATTATGTCTTGAGATTTCAAAATAAAGTTGAGCATGCATAACCACCCCCAATGATTGCTTCCAAAAGATTCTCCTTTATTACTTTCTTACAATTTGCTATTTTTAACCAAACAATAATTTCTCTTTGATTTTATTTATTTTAGAATTTGCTATTTATTTCATTTACAACCAAACAAAATTAATTTATTTCTACTTTTCTAAAATTAGTCTCTTACACAATAGAAACAATTATTTCTAAGATTCCCTCTTGAGGTGCGTAACTGCCACTTCTTCCAAGTGGCCAAAATGGAAAATAATTACTCAAGGCAATAATAATAAAGAAAGAGAATCTTTTTCAAACATAATAATACATATTTCGACACAACTATAATTTACATAAAAGCATTTATATTTATTTATCAAAGTGCCCTCTTGACTTAATAATTTTATTGCAATAGCATTTATATTTATTTATCAAAGTGCCCTCTTGACTTAATAATTTTATTGCAATGAAGCAATTAACCAAAACATTAATCAAACAATTCCAAACAAAATAACCCAAATGCCAAACAATACCTAACACAATGCACGATTGAAAGCATGACCACAATGACAATGATTGACCATTACACCCATAGAGACAACACTGACTAGGTGCAAAATTGGATACTTATCCTTTTCAAGGATGATGGCTAACTAGGGGACCACATGTTATCTTCGTTCAACAGTTTCCATTGGGTTTAAGGCATGCTCAGACCTGTCAATTCAGGTGGAGTCAATGCCTGGTACATGCATCCTGCAGCAACCAAACAGTCAAACAAATAGACATATATATAATCATATAGTCAAATACACCATGAAAGGGAATCACAACGTAGCAGGGTACTCACACATGAGTAATGCAACACTATCCCTTTCACCATCACATCAAACATGTAATCATAACACACATAGCAATCAATTACTGAATGACTAAATAAGAACCATCATCAGATAATCGCATGATACACATAATAAGATTAATCCACACAAAACATCAGAACATAACATCCTATGATACATAATTAGTCACATAAAAATCAATTCTAACATATGACAATCATAGTAAGATCAACATCATAATCACCTGAATGTAAAACAATCTCAGAGCATATAAGTTATCAGTGTTGCAACAAATATTACCGATAAAACATACCAACTTCATCTTCATGTTGCTTAGCCAAACCATCTGCACATCCAAGATGAGAATGGAGGGGCATTACATAAGCTATAGCATAGACAAGGCAATGCACTTTTTAAAAATTTCCTCAAAGAAATGTGGTCTCATGGAATTCCATGACAAGCAAATGCATAGACAAGGATATCACCATGAGACCACATTTATTTGAGGCATTTTTTCAAACAACTCACTGCCTTGTCTATGCTATCATATTTTCTAACATGTCTACCAAAGCATTTTATCAAACAATTCACTTCCTTGCTACCATGGCTAAAAGCCTAAAATAGGTGCTTACAAAAAAACTATGGATGCTTAGAAAAAATCTATCAAAGCATAATAGTAGTGTTGTAGCATAGACAAGGCAATGAGTTGTTTGAAAAAATGCCTAAAAGAAATGTGGTCTCATGGTGATGGACATCATCATGAGACCACATTTCTTTGAGGCAGTTTTTCAAATAGATCACTACCTTGTCTATGCTACCACATTTTCTATACATGTCTACCAAAGCATTTTATCAAACAGTTCACTTCCTTGCTACCATGGCTAAAAGCCTAAGACGGGTGCTTTCAAACAAACTATGGATGCTTGGAAAAAATCTATCAAAGCATAATAGTAATGTGGTAGCATAGACAAGGCAATGAGCTGTTCGAAAAAATGCCTCAAAGAAATGTGGTCTCATGGTGATGTCCATCACCATGAGACCACTTTTCTTTGAGGCATTTTTTCGAACAACTCACTACCTTGTCTATGCTACCACATTTTCCATACATGTCTACCAAAGCATTTTATCAAACAATTCACTTCCTTGCTGCTATGGCTAAAAGCCTAAAATAGGTGCTTTCGAACAAACTATGGATGCTTGGAAAAAATATATCAAAGCATAATAGTAAGGAATAGCATGACAAGGTAATGAGCTATTTGAAAAAATGCATCAAAGAAATGTGGTCTCATGGTGATTTTGAGGCATTTTTTCAAACAGCTCACTACCTTGTCTATGCTACCACATTTTCCATACATGTCTACCAAAGCATTTTATCAAACAATTCTCTCAAAAAGATTTCAAACAGTTCATTACCTTGTCTATGCTACTGCATTTTCATACACGTCTACCAAAGTACTCAAAATTTTGTTGACTATCTCATACATTATAAGCCATGACCTGCATCACTATTCTAGTTTTCGTAATTGAATAATGTTGTTCTATTTTCAAATGATACAGGCAGAGACACCTCCTAATGTTCATATGGTAATGGAACATGGTGTGTCTTCCACAATTGATAGTTCCATGCCTTTGATGGGGGTATGAGGCATATTAGTAAATTTCAAATTACATTCGTTGCTATAGTTGTTTATTATTGAAAAATCAAATGATTATTGATTTGAAGTTTAATTTCTATCTAGATGGACATTAGGAGAGAGATTATCTGGCAACGATAAGTGATTATTTTGTTAAATATTTCATTTTTTATAATGTAATTTCTATATATTAATGTCTATACTTTTTATTGTAACAACTAAAGATCCATGATGAACTAAATAGGAGGAGCAACCCCCGGGTTCGAAGTAGACCACTCTCATATGCGTCTCCATCCCCTCAAAAATCAAAGGTCGCCCGTGATCTATATTCTTCACCTAGAGGGGAATGACTTTTTATTGGGTTCCTTTGTTGTATACCTATATGACATTTGTGGACATATATTTTGTATTGCATATAGTTGATATTGTATGCCTATATGGCATTCTTGTAAGCCTATATGGCTATTTTGTATATATGTTATACTTTTATCGATAGATATTGATGTATGCCTATATAGCTATTTGGTTAATACACATCTTTTTTGTTGATGGTGTCCATATTTACATTATAAATCCACGCTTCAATGGATATTTGTAGATGGTTTACTTCAAATATTTAAAGTTCAATTGTATTACATGCACTCTTCCTTTATATAATTGTAAATATATAAAGTTTGAACATTATTCTCCTCTAAGATTATTGAACATTAAATCAATCATATGAATATAATAATACATGATGCAATCTAACACCTAGGTCTCTCTACCACTACACATCTAAGCCCATACTCTATAGGATCAGTGTAGCATGGTAAGGAAATTCATGTAATTATACAATGCACTTTGAAGTATGCAACTAAAAATGAGAAATACATTATTACATGTGACCTCATACCTCTAGAAGTTTGTCATATAATTTTTGGAATACATCTACCATTCCACGTGTATGCTTCATGCTACCATTCACGTGTATGCTTCATGCTTCTTATGTATACTTCACGTGTTCATGTGTATGATTCATGCTTCCTATGTATACTTCATGTTTTCACGTGTATGCTTCATGCTTCATGTGTAGACTTCATGTATTATGTGTATTCACATATATGCTTCATGCTTCCTGTGTATACTTCACGTATTATGTGTATTCACGTGTACACCTCATACTTTGTGTATTAGGTTGATAACCACTAACATAAAAGGGTGAGCAATTTATCATTGAGAAAGACATCCATAACATCCTTGAAGAATACAATTAAGAATACAACCTTGGGAAATATTGCAAATAAATGAATTTAGGTTCTCACGAATAGTGATGATATGATTTAGGTTTTGACATTTTAAAGGTGAAAAGTTGTGACCCTTTGAATAGGAAAGACTATGACTCTTTTTATAATGAAGGGTGGTGATCATGCCTAGCATAGATGTGCTCAATTGGATGTGTTGGCGCTAACAATTTAGCCCCACGAAGAACAAAATAAAAAGTTGCCTACCTTGCAACTTTACACTACATGCATCTAACAATTTTTGGAGCATCAGAAAAACTTTCACCATGGGCAAATGCCTCAAAGATATCAAAAACTGAAAGAGGTTATTGTAGAGGTGTCATACATGATCATGTAGCCTTAGACGGATTGTTTCTAAGTGACACAGTTTCTGAGTAACATCTTGTCAAAGATTGCTACCTTTTTGCACTTTGGACTCTTAAAGGATATCGGTGGTACAATGTAGCTTGGACTATTTTAGCATGTTTGGGTGTGAAACAGGACCATGCCTAGCCTAAACGTACACATCTAGATGCTTTGAAAATGTCAGTTTGGTCGCACAAGGAGCAGAACGAAAGTTACACCCCTTTGCAACTTTACACTGCATGCATCTGACCTATTTTGCATCAATTGAAAATTGGACACCACAGGCAAATGCCTTAGAGATATCAAAAATTGAGAGAGGTTTTTATAGAGGGTCCCTACATGATCCTATAACCTCAAACAGAATGTTTCTAAGTGACACTCTTTCTGAGTAATAGCTCGTCAAAGATTACTGCATTTTTGCACTTTGGACTCTTAAGGGATATCACTGGTACAATGTAGCTTAGACTAGACTGTGGTTGGTTTCCTTAAAATACAAGAAATATAAGTTGTTTCAGTCCATCAGTAGCCCAAAAATTTCACTTGGATTCGAGACTCAGCACGAACTTAGCAAAATGCCAAACAGGACCATGCATAGCCTAAATGTACCCATCTAGATGTGTTGGAACTGTTGGTTTGGATACACAAGGATCAGAACAAAAGTTACACCCCTTTGCAACTTTACACTCCATGCATTTGACACTTTTTCCATCAACTGAAAATTGGACACCACAGACAAATGCCTCAAAGATATCAAAAAATGAGAGAGGATATTGTAGAGGGGCCCTACATGATCCCATAGACTCAGATGGATTATTTCTAATTGACACACTTTCTGAGTAATAGCTTGTCAAAGATTGTTGCCTTTTTACACTTTGGACTCTTAAGGGATATCATCGGTACAATGTATCTCGGACTATTTTGGCATGTTTGGGTGCGAAATAGGACCATGCCTAGCATAAACCTAGCAACCCAAACATTAGAACTATTGGTTTGGTCGCACGAGGAGTAGAACTAAAGTTACACCCCTTTGCAACTTTACACTACATGCATCTGACCCTTTTTCCATCATTTGAAAACTTAACACCACGGGCAAATGCCCTAGAGATATCAAAAACCAAGAGAGGTTATTGTAGAGGGGCCCTACATGATCCCGTAGCCTTAGACAGAATGTTTCTAAGTGACATGGTTTTCGAATAACAGCTTGTCAAAGATTGTTGCCTTTTTACACTTTGGACTCTTAAGGGACATCATTGGTACAATGTAGCTCAGACTATTTCGACATGTTTAGGTGTGAAACAGGACCGTACCTAGCCTAAACCTACCCATCTGGACATGTTGGAACTGTCAGTTTGTTTGCACGAGGAGAAGAACAAAAGTTACTCCCCTTTGCAACTTTACATTGCATGCATTTGACACTTTTTCCATCAACTGAAAACTGGACATCATGGGCAAGCGACTCAGAGATATCAAAAATCAAGAGAGGTTATTGTAGAGAGGCCCTACATGATCCCGTAGCCTTAGATGAATTATTTCTAATTGACACACTTTTTGAGTAACAACTCGTCAAAGATTGTTGCTTTTTTGCACTTTAGACTCTTAAGGGCTATTACCTATTAACACCCCCCGTTATTCCTTTTCATGATCTTGTAACTTCTTTTTCATATATTTTACTTTGAGCTTTAGATCAGCTACTCTGTCATCAACACTTAAGACAATAACATCCCTTTGTTTGATAGAGTTTTAAATGTCTTGAATATTTTCATGTGTCCACCTCATCGATTCTCTTTTTTTGCACTTACATTTGAAATTGCGTATTCCTTATCATCTATTTCCAATTGTATTTGCTCCACGGAAGTCTTAAGTTCAAGAATATTTGACTTCATTTGTTCAAATCCAATGATGATGAAAATGATAAGATGATAAGGGTAGGCTAATGGCTGAAAGGACCAAGGTCTAAGGATGATGGTTGTGATGATTAGCTTATGATAATGGATGAAAATGCTAAGATGATGGAAAGATGATATATTTTGGATGGGTATGATGGAAATGGTTGATGTTTTAGGTGAGATGATGGTTGAGGAAGGGTCTCCCAAGTCTGATATAGGGCTGCAAAGGTCAAGTTTGCAAATTGAGGTCTCCAAATGGTCAAACCATAAATATGCATATAATCTGCCCAATATTCATTGTATATGTATAAAAATGCAGTAGCAAAAAAGACAAACATATGTAAACTTGGAACCAAAACATATGTAAAATTGAAATATAGAAACGAAAGGTCTAACTATCAACTACAATACATTAATATCAATAACATGACTTTAAAAAATCAATGTGCATACTTACAAATTAATCCAATGAACCATCCGGGCCTGCTCTACTCTTTATTGTGTCAAGTATTGCCTCATGGTCAGACTCACGCACCATCCACAAGGTCTTGTTCAAAGGTCTACCCCAATATTGTATCAAATGAACATTGGATGCCATGACAAGGGTCGAGTAATGAAGAATCTTCTGATGCATGTCAAAGTCCTGAAACAACCAAACATTAACACTCTTATGTGGGTACCTTCTCAGCCATGTTCCAGTAACAACCACCAATCTTGTATGGTATTCGATGTTTTCTCCATCTGTAACTGGGGCCTCCAATTTATTTTTGTCCTCAACACAATGACACAAGTAATAATCCATTCCCTCTTCATTGTCTTCATCTACAATAACTGCATAAACATGCCCTACATTGATATGAGCAACAAATTAGATGAATTTAGTCAATGTTACAAAAACACTAGAAAGTAAGATAACATTAGGAATTTCAAAAACTATGCAAGTAGATATATTACTTGTTTTAACTAGATCTGATATGTGGTAAAAGTCAACTGATGATTCCATCTGTGTTAGTTCCAGTGCCATCGAGGGCTAATACGTGTGAAGTGGGCTAAGATAACTTAACCACCATTCGTCAACTCACTCCTTTGACTTGCACTCATCCCAAGCTTGAATTATACATGAAGAACAAAATCATGCCATCTTCCACATATGGATACTCCATGAACCTACATTTGAGCTTCTAAAAGAGTGTAACTCACTTGATCCTGTCAGTGTACAACAATCCTCATATGGTGCAATGTTAGTATTATCTATCAACCAAAAAAATTTACGAATTGAAGACTTACCTTCATTACCTGACCCATCAAAGCATTACACCGCTTGATGATTGATTTTGCATATGTCAAATTTGCATTGTCTTTATACTTTAACTCTTCTCATGCTATGGCTCTTTTGATACATGCTCCTGCACCATCATGCTCCCCCTTTCCATGCCTGACCTCACAAAAGTTCCACATATGCTAAACACTTATAATATTATGCATCTTGCTCAACCAATAGAACATCCATGAGTTTTTGAATTGTGATGCATAGTTATCTGACCATATGATATGCTAACTGAATGATATGCACCTTCTAGCCATATCATTGTAGAACACTTGAAAGTAACCTTGCATGAACTTCGTAGAATGTGTGTGATCATCACTAATATAAAAATGATACTCCCTTATGATCTTTTTGTCATCCTCTGTACTATCATTTGCATGAATGAATGCGATGTGCACAAATATAGAAACCTGTGTGGAGTTGTAATATTGTGATTGCACCTCACACTATGGCTATAGATTGTAGTTCTCTGCAAAGTCAATGACTAAAACAATGCTACCAAGTGGAAATGTGTCCTTGCATAACTTGAATTACAAGTCCAACCATCAACCTCTATGGGTATGCCTTGCATACTCATACACTATATTGTCATAAAATGTAGACATAAACTGATACATTAGAATCATTTGAATAACCAAATCACACCTCTTTGCTTCTTTACCATCTTTTGTATTGTAGGTCATTGTTTTATACTTGTCGAACTCTACTAGTTTATTTCCAACCGCATGTGTGCTTTCCATATGTTCACATATTGGCATAAGTTGCAAGCCACCACAATGCTGATGTGTGCCATCCAAGCATAATTTCTTGTAGAATATTTGACCTTCCTCTCTTTCACATAAAATTGTTGATATGAAGTCACTTGAAGATGTTGGTGGGGCATGTATGCAACAATCCTACAAAACATTGTTAGTATGCAAATCTAAACATATAGACTGATAAACATCAAAATGGTTAGAAAATTTAATATGTAATCTACAACAACAAGTAGTACGTGTGCGATTTATTTTGACATAGAAAGGTTTTAGCATTTCAAAATGTCTTTGACAAATTTTAATTTGAGGATACATCTCTAGAAATTTACCAAACATTGTGTTTGAGTCATATCCAAAAAATGCTTTGGATGTGGCTCACGGTTTTGACTACCAATTCTCCTTCTTACCACATCCCTTTGATTCAGAGATACCCTTGTGTAATTCTTCTAAAAGTCTTCAATTAGTGATCTCAATACTTCAACAATTGGTTTATCTTTTCGTGGTAGTCTCCCCGAGAATGCCCATAATTCATTGGCATCGGTGTCCCTGATTCTTTGGTGCCTTACAACGGCTCTTGATAAAGTTTTTCTATTAATTCTCAATGCTTGACTCAACTTTCTAATGAGATGAGATTTCCTTGTTTGATTACTTACTATTGTCGATGTAATGACATGTCATGTGACATTACTATCTTTTGTGCATGAGGTGTTACCCACACTCTCATATGCACTCATTAGATTCTTGACAATAGATTTTTCACTTGAAGCCTTCGATGTTCTCAACCCAAGAATCTTCATGATGGACCTATACTTTATACTTCACATCATTTCAACAAATAGTTGACATCTTGCAGTCTCATTTAACCTTTCAAAGAACACTCCAAATATAATGAGCATATCTTCTACAAGTGCATTTTGGAATCTTACCTTCCATTGGCTACAAAATATTCTCATTAATATCAATCAAATACTTTGGCTTTCTATGCAAACTTCTAGGTGGTGTAGTGAAAGGTAAATTAATCTCAACATTAGGAATTTCATCAATATTTAAATGAGATGGGCTAGATGGCATACCTTTGATCAGAGATGGAATAGATGACGTACCTTGAGGTTGAGGTGGGAACGATGGCGTACCTCCTTCCTCACATGTGAGTGATGATGTACTCTCAACTTGAGATGTGGTAGATGGTGTCCCTCCATCTTGACTTGTGGAAGAGGACATGTCTCTAACTACAGTTTTCAAATCTCTCATATCACAATTTTTTTGTATTCATTCCCTTTGTGCCACCAATACCATATCTCTTGTTGATGGTTGAGTTTCCTCGTCAATTGACATCTCTTCAACAATCATGTCCAATTTCCTCTTCTCACAAAGTTCCTTCATACCTGTTGCTTTCTTTGCATTCTTAGCTTCTTTCTCTTCCTGTGTTAGTTTAATCCTTGATCGTTTCCTCGGCATGATGAAGAATTCATCTGTAGCATGATAAAGAGACAAATATTAGTTTCTAAAAAATGAATCCATAAAAATAAATGAAATATGTCTCATTCAACCCTTCATACAAAATGTACATACAATCATCATGTAGAAGAGTAAATGTCACTCAACCATGATGAATAAACAAGTGCTCTAAGAACACAAGGAAAATGGAAAGCAATTTTTTTAAGTATTTCTACCTTTCAAGAATTTATCATGTGACTTTGCTCTAGTCATTTTCTAACGTATGACCTACCAATATAATGTCCACAAATAGACATGTATGCAAAATGTGGTAGCATAGACAAAGCACATGAATTTTTTGATGGAATGCCTTAAATAAATGTGGTCTCATGGAATTCCATGATTGCAAGATAAACACAAAATGGATTTTTTTAAAGACATTACAAACTTTCAAGAAAATACAATTGGCTTGAGTATAAATCCAAATTCTACAACTTTTGTCAACATCCTACCTTTGGAACAAGGTATGGGCATCAATCAAATCATTGAAAGAAAGGGGGATTTTTGTCAAATGTTATAATTACAACTCTTGTCACAGTAATGTATGAGAAATGTGGAAGCATGGACAAGGCATGTGAATTGTTTGACAAAATGCATCAAAGAGATATGTCATGGATTGCAATGATTGAGGGATATGCACAAAATGGATTTGTTGAAAATGTTTTGGAAACTTCCCAACAAATGTAATTAGTGGGTGTGAAGCTAAATTCTACAACCTTTGTCAAGATCCTCCCTACCCATGCCAAGAAAGGATCTTTGGAATAGGATATGGACATCCATCAAGACATTGAGGATAGAGGCATTTTTTAAATTTATAGTTATAGCTTAACCTAGTAGATGTGTAAAAAAATGTGGAAGCATAGACAAGATAGGTGGATTGTTTGGAAAAATGCCTCAAAGAGATATGGTCTCATGGAGCATAATGATTGTAGAATATGCACAAAATGGATTTGTTAAAAAGTTTTTAGAATCTTTCAAGCTAATGCAATTGGAAAGTGTAAAGCCAAAATCAACAACCTTTGATAGAATCCCCCTACATTTTCCAAAATGAGTTGTTTCAAACAAGGTATGGGCATCCCTCAAAGCATAATGGAAGGGGGATTTTTGTCAAATCTTATAGTTGCAAATTTCCTATTAGACATGTATGAAAAATGTGGAAGCATAGACAAGGCACATGAACTATTTGACATATAATTGCTCAAAGAAATGTGGTCTCATGGAATACCATGATTTTATAATATAAACAAAATGATTTGGTAGACATGTATGTAAAATGTGGTAGCATAGACAAGGCAATGAGCTGTTTGAAAAAATGCCTCAAAGAAATGTGGTCTCATGTTCATCACCATGAAAAATCTTTTGAAACTTCCAAGCAAATGTAATTGGCAAGTGTAAAGAATTGTGTAGTTTAAAATGTGCCAAAAGGGGCTAAGGCTATAATGAGAAACAAACAATGATGAACATGGAATATGCATAATAACAAAATCAAAGCATTGTATTAAGCATGTATGATAAGGGATGATAAAGAAACATAATAGAATTAAGGAAAATGTAAAGAACATGTGTAAAGACTTGACATACCTAAAAAATGGAGATTTGAATGGAGAGACAACCCAATTATGTAGTCTTTTTTTCTTCTTGCATCAAACTCCTCAACAATTTGAGTTTTTCACAAAGTTGCTTCCTTTTCAATGTTCAATTGTGTATCACTAAAATAGAATTACTAACAATACAATTAACCAATGTATAATGTTAAATTCCTACAATTCAATCACAATTAACATTGCAACACTACAAAAATTGAAACTTGAATTGATATATATCAAATTCGATGTGAAAACTATGTTATTTCCTCCTTCCTAAGTTGGCAAACTAGAAAAAGGTGGTGGAAAGTTCATGCAAAGGTGGTAGAATCTAAAAACTTTGCATGTGGACTTCCCAATAGCATCAAAAAGCTTTTTTTTCAAAACACGTGCATAACCAAGAGAATAACATAGCATGTGGGCCTAGATCACAGGTGTCCTAGCTATTTTATGATTTGTATAGCAAGCCAAAATGCACTCGTGTTATAATGTGAGCTCGTTCTAGCTTGCTATACAAAACGACCATTTTTCAACTTCTTCAAAAAGTTGATTTCCTAAAGGTTTCCTAACTCATTGTCTCATTACTCACCCTTCTCCCCCCTCTATCTCTCTCACACCTATCTTTCCCCCTATGTATCTCACCCCTCTCTTCCTAGGCTATAGGTCTCTCACATCTATATCTCTCAAATGGATCTCTAGTTATTTCCCTTCCTCTCCACCTTGCTCCCTCCTCCTTACCCATCTTTCCCTCAAGTTGTCAACTTCACTCTCTCATTTTCTTCCCTCCCCTAACCTCTCTATCTCTCACCTCTATCTCCCCCTCACCTCTCTACCTCTCCCCTCTCTAGGTCTCTCAATCACTCCATATCTTCTTCTCTATACTTCCTTAGCCATCTAGGTCTCTCACTTAACCCTAAACCCTAAACCCTATCCCTAAAGCCTCAACCCTCAACCCTTAAACCTTAAATCCTAAACCCTATCCCTAAACCCGCAACCCTCAACACTATACATTAAACCCTAATCCCTTAAACCTAAACCCTAAACCCTATTCCTAAAGCCTCAACCCTCAACCCTTCAACCTTAAATCCTAAACCCTATCCCTAAACCCTCAACCCTTGACACTATACCTTAAACCCTAATCCCTCAACCCTTAAACCCTTAAACCCTCAACCCTTAAACCCTCAACCCTTGACCCTTAAACTCTAAAGCCTTAAACCCTCAACCCTTATCCACCCCTCTCCTCCCCTATCTACCTCACCCCCATCTCTCCCCTATCTCTCTCACCCCTCTCTCCCTACGTTGAAGGTTTCTCACTTGTATATCTCTCAGGGCTCTCTAGATATTTCCTTTCCTCTCCACCTCTATCCCTCCTCCTTACCCATCTTTACCTCATGTTGTCAACTTCACTCTCTCATTTTATTCTACATCTCCCCTCACCTCTTTATCTCTCATCTTTGTCTCCCCCTCACCTCTCCACCTCTCCCCTCTCTAGGTCTCTCAATCACTCCTTGTCTGCCTCTCCATCCATCCTTAGTCATCTAGGTCTCTCACTTAACCCTAAACCCTAAACTCTATCCCTAAAGCCTCAACCCTCAACCCTTAAACCTTAAATCCTAAACCCTATTCCTAAACCCTTAACCCTCGACACTATACCTTAAACTCTAATCCCTTAACCATAA
Organism: Cunninghamia lanceolata; assembly: GCA_027924645.1. Classification (NCBI taxonomy): domain Eukaryota; kingdom Viridiplantae; phylum Streptophyta; class Pinopsida; order Cupressales; family Cupressaceae; genus Cunninghamia; species Cunninghamia lanceolata. The sequence continues at coordinate 10,495,187 of BSBN01000987.1, read as the reverse complement.
ACCCTAAACCTTATCCTTAAAGCCTCAACCCTCAACCCTCAAACCTTAAACCCTAAACCCTATCCATAAACCCTCTACCCTCGACACTATACTTTAAACCCTAATCCCTTAACCCTCAACCCTAAAGCCTCAACCCTCAACCCTTAACCCTCGACACTATACCTTAAACCCTAATCCCTCAACCCTTTGTTAGGATTAAGGTGCCATAAACCTTGTAAATCCTATGTAATTAATTACTCCTAATATTGTTTGTAAATCACGCATAAGGGATGAAAGGTTTCACCAGCAGCAGTCTTGTTTCAGCTACATGTTTATATCCGGTCCATGATGCTCATTCGTTTGCGACGAGGGGTTGTAGAGGGGGTTTCCCCCCTATGAGGGGTCCAGGGGGATCAGCCCCCAACAGGGGTTGGGGGCAGCACCCCTGAAACCACATTTTATTTGATATTTTATTATTGTGAATCTGGACTGTTCGTCATTAGGTCACAGATCTGACAGTCGATATTTTGTCAGTTATCTTGCCCTAGAAGGCAACCCCCTTTTATAAGGATATTTGTACTACATTTTTATCAGAGTTGAGAGTAACAGACATCGATGGATTGAAGACTAAAGGAGAGAGGAAGTGCATGTATTTTAATCTCATATATTTGAAGATAATACAACTTAGAGCCTCTTTTATTGGTGGAGTTTTTTAGCTGAAAGGGTTTTCTCCACGTTACATATTGTGTTATGTGTTCTGTTCTTAATGCTTGTTATTTATGTGTAGTGGGTTTTAATTTCTACTATAATCTCCATTGATTCTACATTGTTCAGAGGATAATAAGGTTTGAATCTGATTTTCGTTGTGTGGTTTGCACCTTCATTTCTAACATTTGGTATCAGAGCCTGACCAATTTTGATTCTTGGGTGGTAGTGTCAAGGTTTTTTAGTTGCAATGGGAGATTTGGTTGTTTTTTGTTTGCAGATCTTGTGTAGATATCATGGCTTCATCCACTATTGCTTCTACCTCTCAGTTGGACATTGAAAAGTTCAATGGCACGGGCTAGGAATTGTGGAAGCTAAAAATGGAGGATTTGCTGAAAGAAAGAAACCAGTGGTTGGCTGTTATGAAATAGAAGAAACCTGATGATGTTGCTCCTAATGAGTGGGAAAGACTGGATAAAAAGGCACAAGGTATAATCTAGCTGTGTCTTGCAGATTCTGTTCTACTGAATGTTGCGAGTGAGAAGTCTGCACATAGCTTGTGGAAGCATCTGGGTGAGATCTACCAAGCCAAGAGTATGGTAAATAAACTTTATTTAAAGTGTAAGTTATTTTCCATGAAAATGAAAGAGGGTGAATCGGTTGTAGAGCATTTGAATTCATTTAATTTGTTATTGAGTCAACTAGCATTTGTAGATGTGAAGGTGAATGAGGAAGATAAATGTATATTGCTTCTCTGTTCTTTGCCTGAGTCATGGGAGAATGTTGTTTTGTCTATCACTGCTAACCTCATAGATCTGAAGTTGGATGCTCTAGTTTCAGTTTTGCTATCACATGAATTCAGGAAGAAAAGTTCAGATAGTTCAGGGGATGCTCTCAGTGTCAGAGGAAGGTCTATGGAAAGAGGACCAAAATGAGATCAGAAAGGGGCTAAGGACAAGTCCAAGGGTCGATCTAAGACTCTTGGGAAGAAGAACATAGTTAAGTGTTGGAACTGTGATTAAAAGGGACATGTGAAGGAGTGCATAAACCCAAAGAAATAGTGGGAGAGTGCTTCTGATAAGTCCTCAAATGTAGGTGAAGATGTTTTACTTTCTATATGTAATTTTGTTTCTAATGAAAATTGGTTGGTTGACTCAAGATGCTCGTGTCATATGACCCCGCATAAGGAATGGTTCTCCACATATGAAGAATATGTAGGTAATATATACCTTGAGACAACTCTACATATTCAATAGTTGGTAAAGGCAAGGTACTATTGTGTTTCAGTGATGGGAGGATTAAAACCCTCCCTAATGTTTATCATGTTCTTGGATTAGCTAGAAATTTGATTTTTGTTTCAAAGCTGAATGATTTGGGAATGCATGTGACTTTTGACAAGCTTGGCTGCAGATTGGTGAGAGGGAACTTGGTGGTAGCGAAGGGGAAGAGATTGGGAAACCTGTTCAAGCTTGAAGCCACTTCAATTTGTAATGCCTCCTATGTATTTGAGGCTAGTACTGAAAATACATGTATGTTGTGGCACCGTAGATTGGGCCAAACTAGCAATAATGTTTTGAAAACTATTAAGAATAAAGATTTGTTGGATGGTTTCTCTTATTCTGATGAGCACTTTGATTTCTGTGAGCATTATGTGTTTGGTAAACAAAACACAAAATCATTTCCTTTAGGAAGCAATAGAGCAAAAGAGAAGTTAGAAATTATTCATACGGATGTGTTTGGACCTGTGGATAGTGATTCTATCAAAAAATCTCGTTATTTTGTCACCTTCATTGATGATGTATTCAGATTTACATAGATTTATTTTATGAAACACAAATCTAAAGTTTTCACTAAGTTTAAGGAATTTAAAGTCTTAGTAGAGAACCAATCAGGGTTGAAGATAAAAATATTAAGATCTAACAATGGAGGGGAATATTGCTCTAAGGAATTTGATGAGTTTTGCAAGCATGTAGGTGTTATCAGACAAAAGACAACTCTGTATACACCACAGTAGAATGGTGTTGTAGAAAGGATGAACTGAATGATCATGGAAAGGACTAGAAGTATGCTGAGTGATGCACAGTTGGATAAATGCTTTTGGGCAGAGGATGTGTGTACTGCTTGCTACTTGTTAAACATATCTCCTTGTAAGGCTCTTGATTCGACACCTTATGAAGTGTGGACAGGTAAGAAACCTTTTGTTTCACATTTAAGAGTTTTTAGCTGTGAGGCTTTTGTTCATGTGCCTAAGGAAAAGCAATCTAAGTTGGATCTAAAAGATGAAAAGTGTACATTCATTGGATATGGTGATAATGTCAAAGGTTATAAGCTTTGGAATCCAATAACCTATAAGATTATCTGTAATGAAATAACTTGCACAATGGAATAAGATGATATGAAATATTTTGCAAATACTTGATAATAATTGAGAATAACAGGCCACTTCGAGGGGGCAACCTCCAAATATCTCCAATGAGAACACACTTCACCATATGATGATGAAATAAGACTCACATCCTCCTATATATACCTAATTATGCTTAGGATGAATAGACACACCCCTATATAAGACCTAGTTTGACCTATCTAACTAAATAATAATATAATAATGATAACATGACTTAATTAAGAGTTAAGATAGCCACAAGTTGACTATTCATAACCCAATGTACACCAATATTAAGGGCGTAGCATGCCCCCCTCTTCAAAAAATAAGATGATATGAAAGATTTTGCAAATACTTGATAATAACTAAGAATAACAAGCCACTTCGAGGGGGCAACCTCCAAATATCTCCAATGAGAACACACTTCACCATATGATGATGAAATAAGACTCACATCCTCCTATATATACCTAATTATGCTTATGATGAATAGACACACCCCTATATAAGACCTTGTCCAACCTATCTAACTAAATAATAATATAATAATGATAACATGACTTAATTAGGAGTTAAGATAGCCACAAGTCGACTATTCATAACCCAATGTACACCAATATTAAAGGCGTAGCATTATCTATTCTAGAGATGTTATTTTCAGGGAACTTAGAGCTATTTCTAAACTTGAGCAGCCAAAAGAAAAAGATGAGAAGGTAAAGAGAGTGCACTTTGAGTTAGAGCAGCAAGATGCACCTTAGAAAGAATAGAATGATGGATTGGGGGGTGAAGAAGAAGAAGAAGATTCAAGTAGTTCTGATGAAGATGAGTCTGTTGTTACAGAAGAAGTTGATATAAATGATCATGCAGAAGAACAAGTTGAGACCCTTACTCCACCCTTGAGGAGATCCACAAGACAATGGAATCCAGTTGATAGGTATAGCCCACCAGATTTATGTTGTGTATTTTCTTTATCGAGTACTAACAATGAGCCTAGATTCTATAGGGAAGCTATTCTTTCAGATGATAGTGAGTCTTGGCAGTTAGCCATGCAGAAGGAGATGATGGCTTTAGACTCTTATAACACTTGGGATTTTGTTCATTTGCCCAAAGGAAGAAAGGTCATAGGTTGTATGTGGGTCTTCAAGAAGAAGTTTGGAGCAGACGAGTCATTGGAGAAGTACAAGGCTAGACTAGTAGCCAAGGGCTACTCCTACAGAGAGGGAGTTGATTTTGGTGAAATATTCTCTCTTGTTGCTAAATTGACTTCTATTAGATTTCTTTTATCTATTGCTGCAACTTATGATTGGGAGATTGAGCAAATGGATGTTAAGACTGTGTTCTTGCATGGAGATCTTAAGGAAGAAATTTATATGCAACAACCTACAGGTTTTGAGGTAAAAGGGAAAGAAAAATGGGTTTGCAAATTAAAGAGGTCTCTCTATGGTTTAAAATAGTCCCCCAGAATGTGGTATCAAAATTTTGATTCATTTGTGTTGAAATTGGGTTTTGTTAGAAGCGAGGAGGATCACTGTGTTTACATTTATTATATTGATGATTCTATACTGGTTATTGTATTGTATGTTGATGACATGTTATTTTTTAGTAATACTAAGGGTATGATGAGTGAGCTTAAATCCCAACTTTCAGGTGCATTTGACATGAAGAATCTTGGAGCTGCCAGGTATAATCTGGGAATGGAGATCAGAAGGGACAGGGTTAACAGAAAGCTTTGGTTGTCACAAAGTAAGTATGTGAGTACCATTTTGTAGAGATTTAGTATGTAGGATTGTAACCCAGTTAGAGTTCCTTTATCCATTGGTACTAAGCTTTCATTAGATATGTGTCCAAAGATCGAGGATGATCTTGAGGATATGTCTAATGTGTCATATGCTAGTGTTGTAGGGAGTTTGATGTATGCAATGGTTTGCACTAGGCCAGATATTGCCCAAGCAGTGGGAGTTTTGAGTAGATTTATGTCTACCCCTGGTAGACTGCATTGGAATTATGCAAAGAGGGTGCTTAAATATATTATAGGTACTCCTAATTATTGTTTGGTTTACTCTGGTACTGATAGTGCTGATAAATCATTAGACATACAGGGTTTTGTTGATGTAGATTGGGTAGGTGACTTGGATAGTCAAAGGTCCACTAGTGGCTATGTGTTTACTCTGTTTGGAGGAGCAGTGAGTTGGATGCGTAAGAGGTAGCCCACAGTTGCTTTATCCACCACAGAAGTAGAGTATATGGCTGCTACTCATGTCTCTAATGAGGTAGTTTGGTTGAGGAGACTGTGTACAGGTATTGGATTTGATTGCAGGATCATTTAGATTGGTTGTGATAGCCAGAGTGCTATATGTTTGGCCAAGAATCCTATGTATCATGCTCAGACTAAGCATGTTGATGTATAATATCACTTTGTTTGAGAAATGATTGCAAATGGACAGATTGAGCTAAAGAAGGTAGACAATTAGGAGAATGTTGCAGATGCTTTAACCAAGCCTGTGAGCACAGAGAAATTTGTTTGGTTCAGAGAAGTCATGGGCCTTGCTTCTAGTGCCTACTTATTTTATGGTTTTCCTATGGGTATTTACAATGTATGATGTCTAGTGGGAGAATGTTTAGATTAAGGTGCCATCAACCTTGTAAATCCTATGTAATTAATTACTCCTAATATTGTTTGTAAATCACCCATAAGGGATGAAAGGTTTCACCAGCAGCAGTCTTGTTTCAACTACATGTTTATATCCGGTCCTCAATGCTCATTCATCCGTGATGGGGGTCGTAGGGGGGTTTCCCTTCTGTGAGGGGTCTAGGGGGGATCATCCCCCCGGTGGGGGGTCTGGGGGCCATGCACCATGGCGGGGGTTTGGGGGCAGCACCCTCGAAACCACATTTTATTTGATATTTTATTATTGTGAATCTGGACCGTTTGTTAGTAGGTCACAGATCTAAACGGTCGATATTTTGTCAGTTATCTTGCCCTAGAAGGCAACCCCCTTTTATAAGGATATTTGTACTATATTTTTATTAGAGTTGAGAGTAACAGGCATCGCTGGATTGAAGACTGAAGGAGAGAGGAAGTGCATGTATCGTAATCTCATATATTTGAAGATAATACAACTTAGAGACTCTTTTCTTGGTGGAGTTTTTTACCTGAAAGGGTTTTCTCGACGTTACATACTATGTTATGTGTTATGTTCTTAAGGCTTGTTATTTCTATGTAGTGGGTTTTAATTTTTGCTGCAATCTCCATTGATTCTACATTGTTCAGAGGATAATAAGGTTTAAATCATATTTTCGTTGTGTGGTTTGCACCTTCATTTCTAACACCTTTAAACCCTCAACCCTTAAACCCTTAATCCCTCAAACCTTAAACCCTTAAACCCTAAACTCTCAACCCCTAGATACCCTTAAACCTTATACCATTTACACTTAACCTTGGACACTCAACCTTGAACATTATCCCTCAACCTTCAAACCTCTACCCTATACCCTATACCCTCAACCCTATACTTATTCCCTAAACCCTCAACCCTCATCCATATGCCTTATACCCTCAACCTTAAACCCTAAACCCTATATCTTAGACACTCAACCTTGAACATTATCCCTCAACTGTAAACTCTCAACCCTATACCCTATACCCTTAACCATATACTTAAGCCCTAATCCCTCAATCCTCAACCCTATACCTTAAACCCTGAAACCTACACCCACAAGCCCTCATCCCTATACCCTATAACCTCACCCTTATACCCTAAACCCTGAATATTGTGCCTCAACTGTATACTTAAAACCTAAACCATACACTCTCAACACAAGTCACCCTATGCCTTATATACCTTCAATCCATATCATAAACCCTAAACCCTAATCCCCATACCTTACACACTTAATCTTATACACTCAACAAGCTGAATATTATCCCTCAACTGTAACCCTCTACCCTCTATCCTCTACCCTCTACCTATTACTTAAGCCCTAATCCGTCAACCCTCAACCCTAAAAACTATACGGGCTCAGGTCCTTATATACCCAAAACCCAAAACCCTTACATACATACATACATGCATACATACATACATACATACATACATGCATGCATACATATATACATACATACAAGCATGCATACATGTAGCATACATACATACATACATACATACATACAAGCATGCATACATACATTCATACATACAAGCATACATACAATTTGGCATACATACATACATACAAGCATACATACATACATACAAGCATGCATACATACATTCATACATACAAGCATGCATACATACATACATACAAGCATACATACAATTTGGCATACATACATACATAAATACAAATATATATACAAACATACATACATCAAACATACTTAACAAACATGAACATAAAACATTCCAAGCGAGACATAACACGGGCATGTTATAACATGCTCGTGTTATGTCAAACTTGACAAACATTGGGCAAACTTTAGAAAAATAAAAAAAAATGCAAAGAAAAACATAATGCGAGCACATTATAACACGCTTGCGTTATATGTTGCTTTGGGAATCCCAAGCCTTAGGCTTGGGATTTGCTTTGGATTTCCAACCCAAAGGCTTGGAGTGCCTTCCCAACATCCAAAGACGTGTTTTTTACATATTCTACAGGATTTCACATAATCTCGTTCGTGCTAACCGTCAGGTTTGCACGTGTTTCAAGGTCAAACAAATTGAACACCTAGGTAATGTTAAACTTTCTCTTAGCTATTTAACAATGTAATTTTTTTCACATTTTGACAATGTTAAGCCTTTCATCTTTAATTTATTTTGTTTGTGTGTCCGTTTTTTGGCAAAAACTAGTGTTTGGTATTTTTCTTTATAAATTAACCGTTCATTGAAATTTCAAATAAATTACATTTTTATAAACTAGACTCCATTCTACACATATTAAAAAAATTTGATTTTCAATTAGTTTTCAAAATTTATAGGGGTAGCATGACCAAAATTCTATTTTTCAAGATCTGTCCACTTTGAAAATTAGTAAAAAATTAAATATTCATTAAAAAATTATCAGAAAAATTGGGCATAAACTACATACTATTAGCTAATTTCTCAAGAAAGAAATTTTAAAAATACCAAAAAAAAATTAACCTTTTGAGGGAGCCACAAAACACACTATGTTATGTTTTTTTGATAGAAACAACACCAATTTTTGTGGCTCCTTTTTTTGAACCCCTTAATCTATACCATTTTAAAAAAAAATAGTAGTTTAGAAAGTAGACTCGGAGCACTATGAACATTGTTTTTGTTGCATCTTAAAATTTTGAGTGTAACTATGCTCAATTTCTCATCCAAGGTCAGTGTTTCCTAATTTCAGATAAAAAAAAGTGGCCACTTAAGACCCCTTTTTGGCCCCCCATCTTCTTGCACTTACCCCCATAAGGACTTGTTTTCTTGTTCCAATCAAATCTTCTTGTATGTGTCCAACAATCTATTGCTTTATGACCAAAGTTATTGCAATAATAGCAATAACCATAGAATGAATGTTGAAACATGTTCATTTGCACTTGCCTTGGAGGAAAGGACTTTTTGAACTTGTCCTTAATATCTTTTGGAGGGATGTAGGTCTTCTATGGGAGTTGATTCTCCTCCTTATTGTCTTCCTTATGCTGAAACTCTTGAGAGCATATGCATAGCTTTTTGGTTTTTCCTCATTTTCCTTCTTTGGTGGCTGTTTGGAATCTTCTTTGTTGGCCATATGATTTTCTTCATAACCAAGACCTTTCTTATTGAATGTTGGCCTTTGCAAATTGATAATATTATCCAATATTGGGGTATTCTTCTCATTCTTCAGGTCTTTTTTTGATTGAGCATTTGCTTTCTCCAATTCCTTTTTCAAGGAGACAATTTCATACTGTAACCTTTCACAAATTTCCTCCTTTTTCCCTAATTGGAATCTCACTTCCTCTTTCATCTTGTCTCCTTCTTTGATCTAAAATTTTAGCTCGACTATTATCTTCTCAGATTCTTCCAGGCTTTGTACTAACTCTACATTATCTATTCATTTTTCTCTTGAAGTTGTAGTTTTAGTTTCATGTTCTCCTTTCTAAGCCTCTTTATCTCATTGTAGGTATAATGGAGTTCCTCCTCAAGATCCATTTCTTCATCATCTTTGTCATAATCTTCTTCTTAATCTTTCTCTTCTCTTCTTTTTTTATTCACTTTTGACCTGCACACATTTAGAAGCATAATGATCAATTTTATCACAATTAAAACATTTATACTTACTTTTGTACATGTTGGATCCTTTTTTGAGCTTTCTATCAAAATGGGATTCCTTTGTATTCGATTCATCACTGGAGCTATTGCTTGATTCATGCTTTTTATTCTTCATCTCCTTTGATGCTTTGAACACTGCCTCTCTTTTAGATGATTGCTCTTCTTCTAACTCCAAATCTACCTTTTCATCATATTTTTCTTCTTTTCAAAATTTTCTTACCCTTTTAACTTTTCTTTTCTTTCACTCACAATTTCATCTTATTTTTCAAAGATATCATCTTTCTTTTCTATTTCCATGTGTCTTTCATTTGTCACCTCATCACCTCTTCTTGCTTCTATGTCATCGCTTGCATTTGGTTTTATTGGTTCTAGTTGATCAACATTCTACTTAGTATTTTCTTTTCCCTTATTTCCTTTTCTTTTTCCCATATGTGCTCTTAAGATCTTCCTTCTAGTGGATAAACTATACGAAGGAACCTACCCTGATACCAATTGATGAGCACATTATTATACTAAGAGGGGGGTGAATCAGTATAACAAAAAATTTTACTTTTCAAACTTAATCAATCACATCAATAACACACATGCAAGATCTAGCAATTAAGAACATATGAAGAATACACGATTTGCGTGGAAACCCTTGCGGGAGAAAATTGCGATAAAATATTGCTTATATATATTGATCTTCTTCTGTAGGCACCAATCTACTTCTCTTACAATTCTTCTTTTGTGTGTACCAACCCACTAGAGACACCAATCCCCACATCTGAGCACCAACTCACTAAGAGACACCAATCTCTTCTTTGATAGGCACCAACCTACGAATTCTTCAATGGATGATATTGTTCTCCCTTCCTCACAAATGTGATCACAATTTCTGATTCTGGATGATGTATATATTTACTTCACAATTCTGATCCAAACTCATGCACTATCCTTCCTTCACAAATCTATTCATAATCATGGCATTATCTTCACATAAATTTCTACCTCAAGATATGCTCTAACTTCCTTAACAATCTGCTCTTAATCTTCACATATATTTGTTATATATATTTGCATTTATCCTTCAGGCATGGGCTGCATATGTTCTTCAAAATATATCTGATTTACCCTTCATTTTTCTGCTCTTTTTCTCTTTCTAAATCTACTCTCAAATCATATTATTTGCATTGAATTACTTACATTAAAAACATACCTTCATTGTCCTTTTATTTCCCTTCAAGGGAGACAACCCTTTAAGAATTGATGTGTCTATTATAAAACGAAATGACTTTATAATGAGTTGCACCTCCTCACAAATCATAACCTTTATCTCATAAAAAAAATTGTTCTCTTTCATTAAAACAAATTGTTGCATTTAACAACTTACTTCACAAAACATTACTAATCACCTCGTACATTACTCATTGCCATTTTCTCATGGATCATTGCCCTCTAAATAAATCAGATCCTTCTTATAAATTGCACCTTTCTCGCGCCATCTTTATCATTAATAAGCTGCACCCTTCATTGAATTTTAGATTGCACCACTTCATATTATTAAAAAATTGTACCTTTTATATTCTTATAAACTTAAGACATTTAAATCGCACCACTCTTCCTTTTATATTATTTTAAACTTAAGATATTTAAATTGTACCATTCTTCCTTTTATTTTCTTTAAATCACACCACTCTTCGTACCATTTGAATAAGACATTTTGTCTTATATGAATGCTTACTTTAGTCAGCCACCTCTTCACTTAATCAGTCATTCTAAGGAAATCTCTTAACATTTAATACATATGCATTTTGATCATTGATTGTCTTGTATGGAACACTTCTTTATGAGGGTCAACCTCTTTTAAGGCTTAGATTTTATTAATCTTCAAATATGCTTGACTCCTATATGGCGGTCAACAATAGTTAAGTGATTTTTCTTTCAATTTGCTCCCTTCAAGAGTGATGACCAATGTATGTCATGATCTTCCTCATGCTGAAATGATGTATGGCCTTTTGTCATTACGACCTTCAATGACACCTAACAATATCAATGACAACATACAACAATCTCTTCATTCTTCATTTTACATTAATGACAGTCTTCAACAATCTTCTTCATTCTTCCTTTAACATCAAATAACAATACTTACTTTGACATTCTCGTCCATACATCTTGGACAACTAATCCAACAATCTCCATAACAAACTCTTTGACATCAATGACAATAATCTTGTTGTTAGTCTCATTCATACTTTTGATATTAATGAAAACTATCTTGTCCATGCACCTTTGACATCAATGACAACCTTGTCCACCTTTGACATCAATGACAACATTTACAACACCTAGTCCTTCAATTGACATCTATCTAAACTATCACTCACACACATTTGGCAAGATTTACCAATGAAAACACAAACCCCCCTTAGCTTGGTCAACCCCTTTACTTCATTGATTGCTTGAACACTTGGTAGATTTGTTAGGACATCATTAGAAAATGGTGTTAGTCTAATCCATTTGAATATGATTATAGAAATAAAAATATTTTTCCAACAAAACATGCCATCCATCCTTACTATGTAACAATTTTTATGTTAATTATTTAATCCAAATTTAAGACTAAAATTCTCAATTAAATGCTCATCAGTCATCTTTAGCAAATTAATAATATTAAAATCACCATGCATTTCTAGGACTAATCCTTAAGGAATTTTACATATGACATTAGTCATACGACCTTCAAAATTCCCATCTAATAATTAGCCCTTTACAAGTTTAGGAACAAAAGGGGTATTTCATTCACCCCCTAGGGGACTTTGTCCTTGAAATCCAATTTGAAAAATAGGTTTGGATATAGTTACCACATTCCTTTAGCCGAGCTTCCTAGGTGGTTAAATTAGGATGATATTGATCTTATTGTACTTTAACCTATTCAATGCTATGTTGATAGTGTCAATGTGCGATGATCTAAGATCTTGATTGGCTCTACATAGAAATGATTGTTATTGTGCACCTAAATATGAGACCAATCAATCATCTGAGTGAGGTTAGACATATATTTTCATAACACAAATATAAGGAAAATATTATATATCTTTTCCAAGTGTGGGGCAAAGCTAGCATATAGGCAATTGGTCCAATTTGGTCTTAGAATTTATCAAAGGTTCGTATGAATGTGAGACAATTTGAATGATTTTTAAAATCTCATGATTTCCTTTCTTGGTTGTAATTGTGTAAACTAAAAAATCTTTTTCCATATCTAGCACTACAAGTATAGGTGCAAATGTTAACTTGTGATCTTCCTCAAAGGACCTATCACCCTTTTCTATCCAATTAAATGACTTGTTTTTTCTATAAGGAAGTAACAGGTGCTATTATCTAGGATTTTTTCTTGGAAAACCTTAGAATCCATATGGTGATACATATTTAAATTTATCTTTTTGTAATTGCAGTTGCGATCATGTATTTATTTGCAAAATTTATTTATTTAAAGGAAAGTGTATTTATGGAATTAAACACAAATTTTGATTTAAATTTTCTAACTTTTAAATTTTAATTGGAAAAGGTCACTTGGTTGAACATATATATGTACATTGTTATGTAATTAAATGTTTTAATGTATTGTTTAAACCATGCATATATATTTCCAAGTTTTCAATATATGTATTTAAACACATGTTGTACATGTAATTTAATATATATACTTCCAATTCCAAATTCAATTTTAATTATTTTTTGTACTTGCAGTTCTACTTCTACCTAATTTATACATAGCTAACCCGCCCCCCCAAAGACCCCCCACCTCTACCCCCACCCCCACAACCCCCACCCCCACCCCACCCCCACCATATGATGAGGCTCACTTGTGAGCAAGCATCGATGAAAACATTAATACATTACAAAAACAAATTTTTTTTACAAAAACAAATGCATGCTCCCCCACATATATTATGGTTTGCATTTACAATGCAAACTATTATTGATTTGGTGAGAGTTATTCATATTGATTTAGACACATTCCACTCATGGCAGGAGGAGAGGAGGTGGATTTATGAGGATGGTCTCTCTTATAAAGAGATCAATGATTTGTATATTACAAAAAATACTATTGCCCCATTTTTCATTGATCCCTCGATAGGCCAGCCAATAGCACCAAATAAAAAAGAATTTTAATAAAATGGTGCACACATCAGTAGATAGCTGAAAACTTTGAGGAGCGGTGGTGGATGGTCGTTGACCATCCACAACATGCCAATTTTGAGGTTCCTTTATATTTTTTGTAAAAATTATGGGCTAAGTTTGTGATGGGCTTAAAGCCCAATTATTTTGATATGATATCATTCCAGGGTGTGGGTCGTGACATGCCACAACATAGACTAGGAGCACGTGTCGATCCACATCGACATTTACCCCCTGTACCTATTGTTCCTTCTTCACCCTTTGTTCATGTGCCCTTTCACTAGTGCACGATAGTCTCGACACTAGGAGCTTTGTCGTCGCTATCAGGAAACTTAACTGACCAAGATACCCTCTTGGTAGATGAAGTCAATCCTAGAGAGCCTAGAGGAGATGATGTTGGTCCTAGCACCTCACAGCCATTGACACCATTATGGTCTACACCGCATTTTTGTCAGAATTGTAATTAGCGATGTTTTGGTCTAGTTCCTACATCTACTTCGGAGGAGTCCTTTTTAGCTATGTTATTTTCTCCTATGGACTCGATATGTATGCCACATTTAATAAAATAAAGCTTAATATAAAAATATTGATATAACTATCAATTATCAATCTATTTAATAAATTTTATATATTGTTTTGATTGATACATATGACTCCATCGGCCACTACATCTCAGTTGGAGTAGTTAGTGTTGACAGCCGTAGAGATGGGTAGACCTTATACGGTAGAGGTATAAATTGCCCTTAACTATCTAGCTCATTCATTAAATACAATGTGCATTTAAAAATTAGTCTCTAGATTAAAATTGGATATATTTTAATAGCTATAGAATAATATGAAAATGTGATGAACCTTTTAATTTAGCAGATGGGAGGTCCTAACACTTTTATGTTGAACCAACTAGTCCATCCAAGCCCTCCATCATCATCTATGCCTGCTTCATATTACCTAGTGTGTAGCTTAAAATTGTAAATTTTAGTTTAAATTCACTTCAAGTATAATTTCATGATTTTAAATTCTTCTTGAGTTGAATTTATATATATGCATGTACATATATATGCAGGATGAGTGTCGTATAGGTGCAGGCTCAATAAATCCTACCATTGATAACCCTGCACAAATGTACGAGTCATCTATTGTATTGCAGTTCCTATACTTAAATCCTATGTAGTTTCCAAGTCTTTTAACATGACCTTGCATTTTATATGTATACTCTAGCCTAATTCATGTTTTATTTAAATATAGGATTTGGCAACACATACATTTAGTGTGCTAGAATCAATATCTGTTGCAGGCCAACAGTGTTGGAATTGGTCTAGACAACTGAGAGGGGGGGAGGGTGAATCAGTTGTTACACAAATTAAACTTTTCTGCTTGTAATCTTCTTTTACAACTTCTAATCAAATTAATGATATGAATATTAAAGCATGAATCAATAACATATGAGCAAAAACATAAGTAACACACTTGACACCAAGATTTTTCATGTACCCGATTAAGGGAAAAACCACGATGGGGGTTAACCCACAAAGATTATACTTTGTTAAAAGTATTACAAAGGATAATGCACATGCATTTGGGTTTACTGCCTAGAGCTCACTGCTCAAAGAAGGCTTATTGCCTACAAAAGGCTCACTACCTACAGGAGGAAAATTACAATGAAATTGAACTGATAATTAGCATCTATCAATGCAAGGATTCAGTTTTGGTTAAGCACAAAATATTGACTTGATACACTTCATCTTCACTCTACCCTTTTTACTATTCTGCTAACATCTGAATCTTAGATCTCTACTCTTCTCATACTTATTCCATAGTCACATCACACCCACACCCAAATCATTTAAATCCATCAGCTATATCCGCATCTAGATCTTCAAGCACTCTTCAGTTGGCTTCAAGAACACTTAGAACTTTATTAAAAATTTTGTTCTATCGGCTAAATCCATGTACACTTATAATGCGGACCAAAACTTGCACTCACAAATCATTAATTAGGTTGGCTACTATTATTGATCATCACAACTTGTCCAACCAACAACTTCCATACATTCGGAACCAAGATCAATTACAAGGTCGGCCTGTTCTTCTGCCTGCTTTGTCAAACTGATAACCCGATACTCAAATGTTAATAACTATTGAATCCTTCATCACCGGAGGCCAAAACTCTGGATTTAGATTATCCTGACAATGCTTATGACTCCCTCAGATTTGCAGCAAACTCTGATCTACTCCCGGGGAGATCCGGACCAAGATACCAAACCCTATCACACACTATGTTCTTGACTTCCTGGACTTAGACAAATCTTCAATCTGATTTCCGGTATGGGCAAATTATGCAATGCAAATGTGTAGTATAGACTTAGTTGCCATCAATGACAACACTTATCATGCCTAGAAATGTATCTTGCTAACAATCTCCCCCTTTGGCATTGATGGCAACACTTAGTGAAAAATGACTAAGTGCCGGAATAACTCCCCCTTTGCTTGTGCTCCATATTGTTGTTCACACTGCTTTCTGGTGTTCCCCCTTTTGTTCAATTCTTCATTTTTCACTGCTATTCACTCCCTCTTTGACATCAATGACAAAGGGTGGGATCCGCAATCACTAATCATGCAAAAATTCTGTATATAAGGCCACATATGTACAAATAGTCCATATGTTATATTTACATATATTTAAGGATATCTGTAAAAGTACTCTTTAACTATACAAATTTGGTGGCCCAACCTCTCTTCATACCATCCAAAATTGAAATGTGTCCACTCAGCAGAAATGAATATTGTAGTGCCCCTCACCTTGCTTCTGTCAGATTGATGGTTCTCCTTATAGGACTAGACATTATGATCTTCTGTTGGATGTTGGATTCTCTGTTAGTATGCTAATTGATAATGGACCTATTGATATGATGATATTTGATTTCTGGTATTTTATGCTTTACAGTTTGATGGACATATTAGATGTTATGGATTAATGTTATTTCTGAGTTTAATGTGATATTTAATCATGGTTATGATGCTTTAACGATAATTGTTATACTAGATCATATTGTAATTGATTATTCTATTTTCTTGTAGACAACCGAATACTTAATTGTTGATGTATTTATGTGAACAGAACAGTGTCGCATTACTCAAGTCCGAGTACCCTACCACGCTGTGATTTTTGTTCACTGTGTGCATGACTTCATGTTTGTATATATATATGTATATATATATATATGTATATATATATATATGTATATATATATATATGTATATATATATATATGTTTAACCTTGTGGTTTGTTGTAGGATGCAGGTACTGGACATTGACTCCACCTGAACTAGTAGGTCTGAGCGTGCCCTAGCCAATGGAACTGTTGATTAGAGTTAGCATAGGGTCCCTAGTTGTTGTCGTCAGTTTCGTTTGTCTCCATGGTTTGTCGTCTTGCTTTCTCTGCATGCTTGATGGTCGAGTAATGTTAAGAATTGCATGATTTATGATTGGTTAATTGTGGTATTTAAATAGATAAATTTGATTAATGACTATTAAATAGATTTATGAATAATTATTAGTTGTTATATAACAAATATATATTAAATATTAAATAAATAAAAATAAAAACTATTTTGTATGGTTGTAAATAAAATCAATAGTAAAATTAAAAGGTGGATTATGAGTTGGCTATTAATTATAAATAATTTAATTGGAATGTAATTGATAAAATTAATATAAAAATAAATTTATAAATAATTATAAATGGTCATCAAATGAAAATATAGTAAGAATTGAAATAAATAAAATAAAAAGCCACCTTGTAATGCAATAAATTTAATCAGTGGCAAATTGTGAGGGAGAGAAAGGTGGAAATAGTTGGCCTAGGATCATGTACATAGTTTCCTTCAAAGGTGGGAAAATTTTGGAAAAAAGGGGATCTTCTTATCTCTCTCCCCGGGGTGGAAAAGGGGGAAAAGGGGAAAGAGTAGAAGGAGATTGGAGAGCTAGAGGATTGAAGCTTGGAACAACATTCTACTCATAGCCAGCCAAATGAAAGGAAACCAGGTTCCATTGTTATCTGTTTTATTTCTGGTTTGACCAATTTTGGTTGATTCTAAAGTCTTTAAATCTTGCCAAATGCCTTTGCTTGAAAGCCCCTAAAACTTTTATCTGCAAATCTATTTTGTGTGGTTTCTGAGGTTATAGCATCCGTGAGATTTCATTTTTGTCATCTCTGAATAGATTTTTAGAACTTGTTTTCAGCTATTTCAGCATTTTCCTTTTTATGGTTTTTTCCTTTGGGGAAAAATAAGTATTTGATACCTTCCTTAGGCTTGAATGAATGATATAGATCTTCTCTTTTAGGCACTCTATCAAATGGTTGAGGCATCTTTTGTGTGTTTCCACTTTTTGCACATAGGCCTACCAAAGCATTTCCAACTATAATATCTAAAAATGATCCCTCTTCCAGCATGCATTGATGGATGCCATACATTGTTCTAAAGCGCCCATTTCTAGTGCATACTAGAATGATGCTAGCAAGGATCGTAGATCTGGCTTATTTCTACCTAAGTAGGTCAATCATGCACACATATGCTACCTGAAAACCATTCCACAGAAGCGATTCTTTGTTTCCTATTTGCGCTCCACTTCAGCTCACATTAAGATATTTATTCTTGCAATTTGATATGCTGGCGAGATGTTTATAGTTGCAGAAGTAATGCTTCAAATTAAAATGTTAAAAAAACTGTGTTAGTAATTTTATTTCTTACTTGAAATCATCATAATCTATATTCTCAACGTATCTCTTGGCTGAAGGGAGGACTGTGTTCTATTTATATGTTTTATTTCTTAAGGAATTATATTCCTGTACTTAGCGGACCTTAAAACCTAAAACTTAGTCAATTTAAATTAATTTGCCTTTGTCAGATGGGCGCACCCAACTGCCCCATTTCCAGTTGGATTCCTGTTTACAAGCCATCTTTCCAATCGGTTCTTATTGCTGGTGCATATAATCTATGTTATTTTTTGTTTGCACTCTCCTTCAGCTCTTATCATGGAATTAAATCTTTCAATTCAATATGCTAGTCTGAGTTATTTGCTTTCCACCGTACTTTGTATTATTGTTTTATTTTCTCAGATGATCAAATGAGTAGAGAGGACAGGGTTTGCATTTGATAAATGACTATCATATTGAATGATGATGACCATCCTTAGTAGATAATGAAGCTGTCAGTGTTCAAATGAATTCATTCACCTTCTAAACATTGCTCTTGCCATTCTTGTATCTTAATCTTTGGTTGTAATGAGGAATGTATTCCATTTATTTGTTTTATTTTAGGATAAGCTAAAGTACATTAATGCCTTAAAAATTATATTTCATGTGCTCAGTGGATATTAAAATCTAAATTTTTAGTCATGTTAAATTAAATTAAATTGCCTCTGTGAGTTTAGAGGCATCCAGTAGGAGTTAATCTTCATTATTTTTCCTATAGGAAATGAGTAAAGTATATTTCTATGGCTATCTTTTCACTTTCAATAAATAACCTTATATAAAATGTTTAAAAAAAAAAAATTTGCTGCACATAGATGTTTTAGGTCGAACTTTAGAAAAGACTTTAACATATAAAAGAAAGAGATTTTGATTAAATTGCCAAAATTTATATACAGGTTTAAGATGATATGTAAATTAGGTTTTAAATAATTTATTTAGGCTAAGTAGGTTATAGTATTTTGAAAGCACTATTGAATACATAACCTTTATAAAAAAAATTTATTTGCAGTAGGATATGAATGTAAAATTTATTTCTATGCATTATTTTCCACTTTCAAATGAGTTTTCTCATATAAAATGTTTAAAATTAGATTTGTCAGGTAATAAAAGATTACTTCAAAGAGTTATTATATTGATGGGAATTCATATAGCAAAAGTAAATTTTTGGTTTGTGAAATAATGGTATGTGTAAATATTTATTTATCTTTTGATAAAATATTTACTATTCAATGAGATAAGGTATTTATTATTATTATTATTATTATTATTATTATTATTATTATTATTATTTCAACCATAGAAGTTGATCAGTTATATGCCTAAAACATTTAGAAAATTCATAATATTGTTATCGGTAAAATCAATGGGAAATTAGGATTATATTTTAAAGCAAATATTAACAATATTGTTGTAAATTGTTATTGGTTGTTTGACTATAGAAGGAATGATGTTTATATAAAGTAATTAGAGTTGTTTCTTTTACTTTTAAGTTAAATATGTTATTAGGAGATTTAGGGTTTTTTATATGTTTATAAAATAAATAGGAACCCTCAAATTTATCCTCAAGACTTGAATTTAAATTACATTGTAATTATTTAAGTAACTTGCTTTATAAAAATAACAAATAGTGGTTTACTTTAGTTATGTTAATGATATATAAATATATTTATATCTTTTCAAATTGATTAAATAATTGTTTTTATAAATATTTACATGTAGATAACTTTTATTGTAGTTATAGATTTATTTCTTAATAAGAATACAATCAAATGATAGGCTATGTTTTAATATACTAGTAATAACTTGGTCAATTGTTGATTTTGAGAAAGTGAAAATTGCTAGTAATAGGCTTAGGTAATTCAATTTGTGAGTCATGAACTAGTTCATATAGCCTTTTGATTTTGTATCTACCGGCGTGGTAAGTTGTTCTAGAGGCGTAGGATGAAATGATTTATTTTCAAGTGTAGTGTTGTTATATGTTTTGGATTTATGACGTTATAAGAAACATGTTGTCTCTAGTTATGTATGAGGTATAAGATTTTGTGAGTGATGTATAGTCTTAGTTGTTAATGATAAATGTATTTCTCTATGTATGTATTGTTGTCCATTTAGTTGTATTCATCTTGTATCAAGTTTTGTGCTGAGTTGTGGAATGGGAAGACATGAAAATCATGAGGGTGTAATGAATATGTGTTGTTATGGGTAATGGTTTAGGAGTTCTGCCCTTATGATTATGTTTTGGTATGCAAGAGGGTCAATTCCTTGCATTGTTATATATACATGTTGATATGAGGATAATTGTTATGCAAGATGGTTAATTCCTTACAAGGTTCATGTAGCCTTGTTGTCATGATGATGTTTGCTATGCTTGTTGAGTAGGGTCTTCTAGATGCAGGTAGGGGAGTGGCTCTCAATGGGGACCGGAGCCCAAAGTGGTGTCCAGGATAACTTAAATAATGAATTAGGGGGTTGGGTAGTTAATCACACTAAACAAAGATAAGTGGATGCCTCATGGTTCAAGTGCTCATTTAGGCTTGAGATGAGATGAGAAGGCCTGGAATGGAAAGATCAACTACCTTGTCCTCATGAAAGGTATGTTGATTCTGTATGAGCATTGTATGGGGGCCGGGAGGCGGGAGAGGCTTCTAAGACAACCCAAGATGGGGGCTGAGGCTTACCAGGACAACCCATGACAAGCCATGTGATGACACTTCTCCCTACTGCAGCCTAGTATTCCCTGGTTATGCTCTCCCCATTCGTTATGTGATTGCCTCTGGAAGTGCTATTGATTTGTTTGTGATATTGACTTGTGTTGTTGGAGTCATGTGTTGTATTTGTTCTTATAGTCTACTATCTACCTGACTGTATGTTGTAGTGGGGACCTTATGTTAACTCCTAGCTCGGGGGGTGGACCTTAGGGTTCCATATGGTCAAGTGGAAGAGTTTTTATATCCATTAGTTTTTCCCTTGTCATTGTTCGTGTGCGAGGAGGATGTATCTTGTGTTTCAAACATTAGATCTTGTACCAATTGAGGAGATAGTTATTGTATTCATGTACTAGCCTATGTATCAGTCGATTCATAATGAATGCACTCAAATGTAATCAGAAGGTGAAGTTGTAACAATGTAATGATGTACTCATATGTATAGACTTTTGTATATGCACATGTAATCTTAATCATGTTGATCATTTAACTAATGTCACTATATGAAGATGTGTATGTTTACTCATTTAATGCAATAGATTTAGAATGATCTACTGATGTTAGTTAATGATGTATGTTAAATCATGTTAATTGATTTGTCAAGTAATGCAACCATGATATCTTAGAGGGCAAGTCGTCAGTTCAAATGATGTGTTAATATTACTTTGTTGTCTTCTTCATTTAAAAAAAAAAATTATCCTATTTCATATAGCATAGATGTGATGATCTCTAAGGTAATCATTGCAGGGCATTACACATATGTTTTTGCTTTCCTTAGATCTGAGGGATTGCTTGCCCGGGCAGTACTTTGGGCCTTTGACAAAGTATTAAACACTGTTTCCAACTTAGGGGTAATCATTCCCCCGAGCTCACCCATTCTTTCCATAATGTTTTTCTTTTCTTTGATAATCTTCTTTATTTCATTTGTCAGGCTAATTTCTTGACATTCTTGGCTCATCGGAGATACTGTTAAAGGATCAAAACTTTGAGATAGGTCTAGTAACTTTTTCTCCTACTCCTTCATCTTTTTCTCAATATCCTCTACTATTTTGGGCCATGATAAACAAAACTTATATACATCACCACCATCCTTAAGAGCATTTTCAATACTCTTTATACCAATATCAAGTGTTTTTCTATCATTATCTATAAGGCCTTTTAGTTCACTAAACCTCTTATCCGAAAATTCTTTCTGGACCTTTACTTCAGCTGACTTCTCAAAAGACTCAAAATTTATATTTACAAAATGCACAAGATTTTTCAAATTACCAGAAGGAGAATCAAATGTATTTTTCTGATATGTGGGCATGATCTTCTCCAATATTCTAGATGCTAGGCCTATCAACTCACTATTTTCTATGTGAGACTTCAGTATTTTCTCCCTTGCCTTGGCCTTTGTAAATGATGAGATCTACAGCATTTAGTCTAGAGAGAGAGTGTCCAAATTGATTGGTCCTTGTATCAATTCTGGCTCATCTAACTCTAGCATCTCCTTGCTGAGAAAACTCTACACTGCATCCGCAATGTCTCTTGCCACACTTGCTATTTCAGTTTCCTTCCTTTGTGCTTTGTCAGCAACAGCAACCAGACTATCTTGCTTCGGTGCATTAGCACCATCTCCTTCTGCTAGTTCTTCTTTTCCCTTTGCTTTTTCCTCTTCCTTCTCTTTCTCTTTTTCTTCTTCTTTTTCTTGGTCCTTTCTGGAGTCATCAGTAGTAGGAGGATCCGGAGGATCATGGCCAACAATTGCTTCTTCTATCAATACTTCCTCTTCTTCTTTTTGCACTTCCTCTTCTAGAATAGAGGAATCTAGAGTTTCAATCTATTGCTTATTCTTCTTTAAGCCTTCGACATTCATGTATGAGGACTTAATCTCTGCATTTACCTCCTCTGCAATAGGAAGATTGTGCTTTTTCAAAGCACTCTAGAGAATCTCTTTGGTTTCCTTTGCAATCTTGTCTGTCTCCCCAAGCATAAGCTTATTCATTCATTTTTTACTTTGGAACTCATCCTTGGCTTCTTTAAATATCAAATTCATTTGCTTCGGAGTAATTTGGGGGCATAATTGTATTAATATTTGTTCTCGGATCTCAAGATCCTTGCTTCTTGCATTCTCTTTTCTCAGTTCCAAAATTTTTTCAAGGCTTTTTGGTATCAATGAACATATCTCAATAAGAGCCTTGTTGTAGATATTTAGATATCTTACCATTACTTCCTCAAGTACTCTTTTGTCAGCATCACTATAGTCATCATAAAATTCTATCATTGGAGCCAAGTTTCCATCTATAGTAATTGATTTAATGATGTCATCTACTGAAAGGGTAGGCTTCTCTTCATATTCCTCCATCTTTTGCCTCTTGCTTTCCCTTTTGCTTTCGGAGGGTATCTCCTTAGATATCTTGGCCACTTTTGTGCCTGTGGCTTTTAGTTCTTTGATCTCAATGTTAGAATTTGTATCTTCTTCTTCTTCTCTTGTGCTTTCATAGGTCCCGAATGCTTTTGTTTTCTTCCTTTTCTCCCTTTTTCTGGATGATTTTGCTTCTAGTTTTGCAATCTTAGGAGGAACAGGGGCAGTAACAAAGCTCCTAGTAGTCCTTGAAGTGGAAGAGGGTTCCACTGGAGCACTTCCTTGTTTCTTATATTGTTTCTCTTTCTTAGCCTTTTCAGTTCTTTCCCTGAATTGCCTCACAACGTCCTTAGTTAGGCCCAGATTTTTAGCCAACTGCTCAACTTCTTTTCTTACTTTCCTATTGGTTTCAAGTTCTCTAAGCTCAGTATGCAGTTTTAAACTTAGCCCCTCATATGTTCCAAATCTTTCAATTGTTGTGTCTTTAGGCCTTCTTAGAAGATGTTGAGCATACATATTCAAGATTTTTCCATCTACTTCATACCCCATGGACATGATCCAAACAGTTCTGGGTTCCATTGCTTCCATTAGGCACTGATCAGTGTCAACCATGAAGCATATTTCATTTTTGTACTTCTCAACAATTGATTTAGGGATTCTTGGATTCTTTCCCTTAAATGCATCATACATTGAAAATTCTTGAAGTATCCCCATATTGTAGTTTTCTGAGCTTTGAAATCACCAATGCTGTGAAGATGATCTCTGATCTGAATGGCAACTGGCTCATCATTAGTCTAGTGAACACCCTTTACTCTAGGTACTTCATTCATATAGTAGAAAAATAAGCATAGAACCAATGTACCATATTTAAAAGTGTTTTTCTTATCCCTTTTGATTTTGTTCAAGTTCTCAATCAGCTAGTTCTATAATAGCTCACAAAGGTCATTATCTACATTCTCCTTCAACATTTGATATGCTGCATATATGACAGTTCTAGAGACATAATTCTCCCTGTTGGAGTCATATATCTTGTAGCCAATCACCGTGGAAGTAAACTTCACATCCGGTTCTATAATGTCATTTATAGTCATAGCCCTCCTTCAAATTTAACACCGGTTGCATTAGTAACAGTTTGGTTTTTCATAGATTTTAACATGGGTAATCCACCAGTTGAGTTTAACCCAGTCACAATTCTGATAACATCCTTGGTAATCTTGAATGGTTTTAACAGCCAAATGAATTCATCATGCATCCAACTCAAAACATACTGAACCCATTCATCTTCATCAAATGTTGAAAACCCCATAATCTGAATAAAGTGTTTATCATGCAGTGCCTTATACTCAAGTTTAAGATCATGATTTTCATCCCTGAGATGAATCTTAAACAAGTCTACATACCTTGAATCACCAAATTCATCTATGTTTGCATGAATATAAACCCTAATATCTTCAACATGCAGCACACCATATGGAACACTTGAAAAAGCACCTAATGGGTCGACTTCTATTGATTTGTGAGGATGCTTCTTAAATTTGGGTTGAGGCCTTCTAGTGATGTCAACAACATGAGGAGAAGCCATCTCAACAAATTTTAGATTCAAAGCTTTACAAAGAAGTACCTTTTTCTTCTGCGAGGTTAAGGTTGATCAATTACCGATGAAATTCACTCTTCATTCTTCAATCTCTGGATTTGCATCTCAGAAGCTCTTATACTTGTTTCCTTCGAATGCAAAGTGGTTCAAATGCATGATTAAGTGAACTTTTATCCTTCGCAAAACCTAATTTCCCATTGTAATAAATGCACTACCCTAACTTCATCCAGTTACTCTGTTTCTTGAACTGTTCTTCATGAATTACTGTACAAATTTCCATATTAACATCTTTTCTTCCAGAAATCCTTCCAAAAGTTTTGAAACAATTCAAAATACCTTCTCTCATTGTGCCATATCCAAGCACCCACTTACTGACTGGGGGAATTTGATGTTCAATGTAGCTCCCCCTGAGCCAGAGCTCCTATTAATTCCTGGAGGAATTGTCAGCACCGAATTCCGGTGCAAACCTATCACCATTTTTCATTGTATCTTTCTTCACCCAAATCTTGTTCATTTCACTTTGTATCTCATTCACATCAATTTTTCTTTTGCCTTTGTCTTGTCTCTGCCCATCCGGTTTTCTGTTTACCAGACCTCTTCTTCCATTATTCTTGCTTCTGCAGAATCTAATAATATGACCAGATTTATTGCAATTGAAGCATACAACATTTCCTTGCTTATATACTTGATTTCCTCTTGATTTGCACTGATTAGCCATGTGTCCAAACCCATTGCAAGCAAAACAGTAACCATTGAAAGAATTACCAATTCCTCTATTGTTAGAATTATTCATTATCATACTTCTGCATTTATTTGATCTATGACCATACCTCTTACACTTGAATCATTGACCGGAGAAGGATGGACCATTTTGATTTACTCTGCTTCTGTACTGAGTAGATCTATGACCAAATTTATTGCAATTGAAACAATTTCCATTAAATGATGGATATCTTTGAGCATTAGGCTATCTTATCAGAGGTTTTCTAGTTCTGTTTCTCCCATTCCTTGGTTGAAAATTTCTCTGTCCAGATCCAGAGCTTTCACCTTTCTCATATCTAAGACCATGTTTGTCATCATCCTTTTTCTGTCCTTCAATCAGTGCTTCAAGTTTAACTGAGCTTATCTTGAACTTTTCCTTATATTCATGTGCAACTTCTAGGTTATGTCTGAGAGTGATAATTTGTCTCTCAAGTTCTCTCTCATTGTCTCTGCTTTCTTATAGATTAGATTCTAGGAGACCAACTATTCCATCCAATCTGCAGTATTTTTCAGTTCTCTCTTTTAGATTTTGATTCATCTCTTCTTCAATTTTCTTCCTATTTTCAATTTCCTTGGTTAGTCTCATCACCCCAAATTCCATCTCATATTTTAGGACAACTTCTTTAGCTAACTTTTCACATTCCTTTGTCTTCTCTTTTAGAGCCTTGTCTTCATAATGATTTCCTAGTTGAAGAGGTTGCTCCTTCCCTTTTTCATTGGATTTGCTCAATTTTCCTTTTAAAATCTCAAAGAAGTCTTCAACCTTTTTGAGGTTTTCTTGCAGCTCTTGGACTTCTGCTCTAGACTGCTCAAGATCTTCTAGGGAGAGATTAAGTTGTGCTTGAAGCTTATATTCTTCCATTTTACTATCTTCCTAGATCTTCCTTAAGTTGTTAAAATTTTTCAAAGGAACCTTTCTCTGATACCAATTGTTGGAATTGGTCCGGACAACTGAGAGGGGGGGTGAATCTGTTGTTACACAAATTAAACTTTTCTGCTTGTAATCTTCTTTTACAAATTCTAATCAAATTAATGATATGAATATTAAAGCATGAATCAATAACATATGAGCAAAAAACATAAGTAACACACTTGACACCAAGATTTTTGACGTGGAAAACTGGTTAAGGGAAAAACCATGGTGGGGGTTAACCCACAAATATTATACTCTGTTAAAAGTATTACAAAGGAGAATGCACATGCATTCAAGCTTACTACCCAGAGCTCACTGCTCAAAGAAGGCTTACTGCCTACAGAAGGCTCACTACCTACAAGAAGAAAATTACAATGAAATTGAACTGATAATTAGCATCTATCAATGCAAGGATTCAGTTCCGGTTAAGCATAAAATACTGACTTGATACACTTCATCTTCACTCTGCCCTTTTTACTGTTCTGCTAACATCTGAATCTTAGATCTCTGCTCTTTTTGCACTTATTCCATAGTCACATCACACCCACACCCAAATCATTCAAATCCATTGGCTATATATAGCTGCATCTATATCTTCAACCACTCTTCAGTCGACTTCAAGAACACTTAGAACTTTATTGAAAATTCTGCTCTGTCAGCTAAATCCATGTACACTTGTAATGCAGACCAAAACTTGCACTCACAAATCATTAATCAGGTCAGTTACTTTCATTGATCATCACAACTTGTCCAACCAACAACTTCCATACATCTGGAACCAAGATCAATTACAAGGTCGGCCTGTTCTTCTTCTGCCTACTCTGTCAAACTGATAACCCGATACTCAGATGCTAATAACTATTGAATACTTCATCACCGGAGGCCAAAACTCTAGATTTAGATTATCTTGACAATGCTTATGACTCCCTCAGATCCATAGCAAACTCTGATCTACTCCTGAGGAGATCCGGACCAAGATACCAGACCCTATCACACACTCTATTCTTAACTTCCTAGACATAGACAAATCTTCAATCTGATTTTCGGTATGGGCAAATTATGCAATGCGGATGTGTAGTATAGACTCAGTTGCCATCAATGACAACACTTATCATGCCTAGCAGTGTCTCTTGCCAACAAGCAAGACATGAGAGATGATGAGCACATTGTGGTATTCTTACACATTTTCAAGTCTAGATTTAAAAATTTAATTTCATGGTTTGGTTTTAAATATTTGATTTAAATAATATGCATGCAATTTTGACATTAAAATTGATTTGAAGCTTCTTTTTTCTTGTACACAACATGAGCCACCCTCTAAGTCACGTGGAACTAAAAGGCGTCTTGAAATGGATGATGATAAAACTTAGGGTGCAATTTGTTATATTAAATTCATGTTTAGACTACACGTGTGTATTAGAGTGTTTATTTGATCTGGATCTTGTGACTATTTCAATATTGACTGAACATAGACTATGACTATTTCACTATTTTTTACATGGACTATTATTATTTGAGTATTTATCTAATAGACTATTTCATAGACTATTTTAGTATTTATTGAGTGTCCACTATGCACCTATATTCAAACTTTTATTTCATATCTCATATTTAATACTTAAGATTAGCATGTGTTTAATTGTAATATTGCAAGTACTAATTCTAATTAGATAAGAGGAAAATTTATACAATTGCATGTCTTAATTGCAAGTCCTGATTTTGATTGTTAGTCAAAATTCTGATTATGATAGGAAAATAAAATTACATGTACATTAAAGTATGAGGTCATATTAATGTTAATATATATAAGAATGGTTAAATTTTGGTCAAACAATAATTGGTCTAATTGGTCAAGTTCAACAATCGTAACTTTAATGGAATAGTTAAATTGGTCAAACAACAATTGTAAGAGGGAGAGAAAATTTGTAATACGAATGGAAACAACATATTGTACTAAGGAGAGTAAGAGTTCAATATATAGATAAAAATTAATAGACCTAGAAAATGAGATAATGTGAGTAAATAAGCATATAACTCACTATATGGGACAATAATTTGGAAAATAGATGATATGCCAAAATTAAATAAATGAACAAACTAATATAGAATGAAGAAACTTGAAAGGATTAAAGAGATATGATTATGGCAATAAACATTGTCAAAGTTTTGTGAGATTTAAGTTGAAAATAGAAAACTCATACAAATAGGCTACTACATTTGAATTTCACTTAAGCTTAATTTCCTAACAATTTATAATGCATGGTTACTGTTCATTTCACTTAAGCTTCATTTCTTAACAAGATAACTTTTATGTAGTGTGTTTACTTGTAAATAAGTATTGTATTCTTCTCAAGACTTATAGTAGATAAAAGAAAAATAATGTTGTACAACATGCTGAAATGTATGATTATTATTTTCTTTCCAATAAGATCTGGTGGTGTTCACCTGGGATTTGGGTTTTGATTCGAGTTTGTAGATTCCTGTGTGTGTTTCTTCTAACCCTTAGTGCCCTGGTTTAAATTGTTCCTCCATCTACATGGAGTGTTTTACCGCCTTTTCCTATTGCACTCATGAAAAATGTTAAGTCTTGTATATGCAAGTGCAAGTTGCATGTTGGCAGGCTTGTGAAATCTTAATCGGCTTCCATGAAATGTTGAAAATTTGAGTTATATGCATGTTTTAATGTATATCGGGTTGCATATACATTAGTGGAATCTTTCGCAAGACTCCCAGGAATATTTTACACTTGTATGCATCTTCAATTGCATATCAGGTTCAAGGTGGAAGATACATTGAGGGAATATTCTGTAGAAGATCTTGTGTTTGTATGTGCAGGAATGAATGTATGTCAATATACATCGGGTCTTATGCAATGAAAAATATACAAGGAGGCCCGATATACATCTGCTATAGTGTACAGGTTCATCACCAGCACATACAATGAAAAATGTACAAGGGTGAATGTATCTCTAACATACAAGTCAACATGCAGGCGTTGAAAGATACAAGGAAAGTATGCATTCATCGAATATTATGTCGCAGATTCCGCAGTTGTATGAAGGGGTTTGTATAGTTGTGTTTGTATATTTGACATACAAACAAATATACATGTGCTACAATACGATGGAGGTGATGCATGTGGTAGGGCCCGCAGGTATATGCAAGTAGGTTGGTATATTCGGCATACAGGAGAGGCAGATACAAGGTTGAATGTATGTTTGACATACATTGGCGACATACAAGAGGGAATCTATATCGCATATCCTAAAAGATTCCTTGCTTGTATGTTAGGGGATTTGTATGTTTGCATATATTGGCCGATATACAAAAAGAGGACATACATTCTGGACCCGATGAAGATTTCAAGTTGCTTCATAAACATTTGGGGTCCGTGGCATGCATGTATATGGCGTTTGTACATGCCGATATACAAAGGGGATATGCGAGGAAGGATGATGCAAAGCGGACCCGATGGTTGATTTTCAGTTTGTTCTATGATGTTTTGGGGTCCGCCTTGTATAAAGGTGCTTGTATATGCATATATTCATGCATATACAGGGCGAAAAGGGGAAAATAAAGGTGCGAAAGGCCAGCGATAGAATCATGGGGTGCCCACGTGGCACGATTTTGTTGGCTAGTGGCTCTTCATACATATTTTGGGACCGTTGATCTTGGCGATGGGTTTTCAGATCGACGGTCGGGTTTTGAACCTTCGGTGATGGCTTTTTTCCTTACGTCTGCGGTCATTTTTTTTGAGCGGGAATTTTCCATGGGTGTGCTGTTACTATTCCCAGGAGGAGCTGATGGTGGTTGAGCCATTATGGCAGGATTGCGAACAGGCATGGGCCGGTGGTTGAATGGCCAAGTACCTGATTTGTGACGGGGAGTCTTCCAGTGGCGGCATAGGGCTCAAGCTCAACCATTCCTCGCTCTTCTCTTGCTTTTTCCCCTTTTGTCCCCTGCTGCATTTATTATTTTGAGCGCCATTTCTCATGATGCATTGTATCTGGCAAATATTTGATTTACTTTATTATTAATGTGTTGAGTACACTTCCTTGTTGTATAAGGAGGATTGTGTTACTCATTTTTAGTTGTTGAAAACTGGACAAACTTCTGGATCTGTGATACAATACAACTTAGTTGGTGGCCCTGTCCTGAAAGTTCTGTGAGTTTATGAGTCTTATGTTGTGTGTTTCATGCATAATTTAACTGGTTTCATGTTGTTTTATATGAGAAATGCACTGATTGCATGTGTTTAATCATTTGTCTCCAAGTTGTGGTTGTATTTTCTTTTGAGTCTAAATAACTAAGGGTTATTTATGATTTAGGAATATGGGTTTTTTGTATTGAATGTTTAATCTCCTACCTTTGTTCAAGAGACAAATTAAAAGTTTCAGATTAATCATTAAGAAAATATGTTGTAGCAGGGATTCCTTTAAGTATGAATGACTAAACACTTTGTTTTGGGAGATATCTGCAAGGCAGATATAATAAGATCCCCTTGATACCCAGTCTTTGATATATGTTTATGCTGACCATTCACATGTGTATTTCTACTGACTCTGAGCCCTGGATAGGCACCAATCTAGTCTTGCATTAAGGTTACACTCTAGGTCCTAGTTTTGCATCCAAATATAAATCAAACTCAAACTTCGTAAACAAACCTTTAGGACATTAGAAGTAGTTTTAGGATCCAAAATCCTCTGTCTACAACTGAACATAGGCCCAAAGCTAGCCCCTTTGTACTTATCTCACAGTTTTGGTCTGCTTAATAGAGGATTTATCTGCTTTGTGTCAACATCCCAGCAAATACATAGATGCATTTTATAGATGTTGAATAGGGAATACCTGTTGGATCTAGGGCATACAACTGAGAGGGGGGGTGAATCAGTTGTATAAAACTTTTTCTTTTTCAAACACTTAATTCTCTATTGTTAGTTAGCAGCATATTAAATACTCATCCATGGAAGCATAATACATAAACACAAGAGCAGATAAGCATCAACACATTGAACACCAAGATTTTGACGTGGAAAACCCGGTTAAGGGAAAAACCACGGGGTGATTAACCCAAGAATTATTCTCTGTTAGAAGAATAAAGAAAAATGAATGGCACATGCCAATAAGGGCTCACTGCCCGAGCACACTGCTCACAAAGAGGCCCACTGCCTACAAGGAGACACACTGTCTACAAAGTGATGAAAATCACAGTCTTGAACTGGAGAATGACATCTCTACCATGTCCGGATCAGTTCCAATTAAGCCCAACATCTCTGCTCTGCCCTTCGCACGTTTCTTCGCTATGCCACACTCATCCACACACCACACCTTGAAATGAACTCACAAACCGTTATTTATACAAGACATCGACTTAGGAACAAACATCTAAGTCGGCAAACAACCATAGGAGTATCCGCAAGATGAATAACACATCCGGTCGGCCATCACAAGAACATTCGCAGGATGAACAACTCATCCGGTCGGCTAAACAGAGCAAGAACTTCATCCGAAAGAATAACTTCAATTCCGGGCTCTACCATCAATGCGGACCAACAACACAACCTAAACATGATCCAAGAACCTTAACAAGCCTGTCTGAATGTCTGGATACATCCGCACTTCCTCTACTTACTGGGATCTCTTGTCTTCCTCATCCGGAACTTCAAGAACACAGTCTGTCGCCACTGTCATAATGCAAGAGGTACTTCCGAACCTCCAAATCATACACAAATCAAGATGACACATCACAAGGACATCCCAAACACTCCGTCCAATCCGCAGATTAGGATAATACAATTCCGGACCTCACCGGACCTTTTTGTGATCCTCTGTTACCTCCGGATACTTGCCGGACCCGGTTCTATACCGGCAGCCACAATTCCTTCAGATCTTCATGCGGACCTCTGAAATCTTAACTGTAGCATCTCAAGACTCATATCTACTAACCCTTTAATCCGCAGCCTCCGGTTCTCATCCTATACAATACATTTACCTTCTTCTCATCACTATTCTTCACTGTTCCTGACTGAGGCTAATTTTCTCAATATCCTCAGCACACAGCTCATCAAATCCTTCTTGTCAATGCAATATGAGTATGTTGACATCAATGACAACAATGGCTCATCTCATACTTGCAACAATCTCCCCCTTTGTCATTGATGGCAACATATGATGTGAAAAACCATTAAGACAAGAACTTCAACTTTTCATATGTCTTCTCTTCCTTTACTGCTCCCCCTTTGATCATCAACCACTTGTTTTTCACATGTCTTCTCTCCCCCTTTGACATCAATGGCAAAGGGCTCATACTTGCAATTCTCATACATCAGAATCATACCAGCTGCTCCCCCTTAGTTGCAGCTCCCCATTAGTCCGGATCACAAGATATGACTGTGATAGCCACCGGACTGATGCACATCAGTGCATCTTAGTTCATCACCGGAGGGGCCATGACCCCTAACTTCTCCCGGAGATATTCAAAAGAGTCTTTGGGAAGAGGTTTTGTAAAGATATCTGCAATCTGATCCTTGGAGGGAACATACTCCAATCTGACTTCTTCCTTGTTTACTTGTTCTCTCAAAAAGTGAAATTTAATAGATATGTGCTTAGTCTTAGAATGCAATACCGGATTCTTGGAGATATTAATTGCACTTGAATTATCACAGAAAATTGTGATAGGCTCCTCATATTCAACTTTGATGTCTCTTAGCATCTGCTTCATCCATAAGATTTGAGTGCAACTACCTGCTGCTGCAATGTATTCTGCTTCAGTTGTAGATAGAGATATTGCATCTTGTTTCTTGCTTAGCCAAGAAACCAATCTCTTCCCCAAAAAGAATGCTCCACCACTAGTGCTTTTCTGATCATCCACATCTCCTGCCCAATCTGCATCTGTGTAAGCATGAAGAGAGAAATCCGGATCTCTAGGGTACCATAGACCATACTCAACTGTTCCTTTCAAGTATCTAAAAATTCTTTTGATTGCCATAACATGAGATTCTCTAGGATCAGCCTGGAATCTTGCCACAAGACCAACAGCCTGCATTATATCTGGTCTAGTTTGAGTGAGATACAACAATCCACCAATCATTGATCTATACTTTGTCTGATCTGCCTTTGGAGAATCATCATCTTTGCTTAACTTACATCCGGTTGCCATAGGAGTGTTCATTGGCTTTGAGTCTTCCATACCAAATTTCCTTAACAATTGTTTCACATATTTGGTCTGAGAAATGAAGATCCCTTCTTTTGTTTGAGTAATTTGCAGTCCCAAGAAGAAATTCATTTCACCAAGCATAGACATTTCAAACTCACTTTTCATCTGATTAGCAAAAGTTTTGCACATACTATCTCTTCCTCCAAAAATGATATCATCCACAAACACTTCAACAATCAGAATGTTTTCATGATCAATTTTGAAATATAAGTTACTGTCAGCAGTACCTTTGTTGAATCCAATCTGCACAAGATGCTTATCCAACCTTTCATACCATGCTCTTGGGGCTTGCTTCAATCCATACAAAGCTTTCTTCAACTTGCAGACCATATCATTATTATCAGACAATTGAAATCCATCCGGTTGTTCAATGTAGACTTCTTCTTCCAGATCACCATTTAGGAAGGCAGACTTGACATCCATCTGATATACCTTGAAGTCTTTGAAGGTAGCAAATGCAAGAAGTAATCTGACTGCTTCAATTCTTGCCACCGGAGCAAAAGTCTCTTCAAAGTCAATTCCTTCTATTTGAGAGTAGCCTTTGCAGACCAATCTAGCTTTGTTTCTGATTACTTCACCAGCTTCATTTAGTTTGTTCCGGAAAACCCACTTGGTTCCAATTACATTCCTATCTCTAGGTCTGGGAACAAGATCCCAAGTATGATTTTTCTCAATTTGCATCAATTCATCTTCCATTGCTTTGGTCCAGTTTTCATCATTGCAGGCTTCATCTATTGTTTTAGGTTCAATCTTTGAAATCAGACAACATTCATTCTGATTTTGAGCAATATTCCTTCTAGTTTGTACACCTTTGCTTCTGTCACCTATGATCTGATCTTCAGAGTGATTCAGTCTTACATACCTTGGAATTTTGGGAGTATCCAGTACTGCTGTTTCTTGATCAGGCTCATTCAAACCTATCTCTTCTTCCTGATTTACCGGATCAGGCTGACTCTGTCTCACCGGAGAGGATTGAGGTCCTTGAACACTGTCTTGGTCATCTTCATCAAACTCATAAAATCTTGAAGGTTTCTCAATTCCTTCATCAACTTTCACATTGGTGCTTTCTATCATCTTCCTCAATCTCTTATTGTAACACTGGTATGCTTTGCTTTGAGTGGAGTAGCCCAAGAAAATTCCTTCATCACTTCTAGCATCAAACTTTCCTAGATCTTCATCTCTTTTAATATAACACTTGCTACCAAATACTCTGAAATATTTCACAGTAGGAGTGATGCCAAACCAAAGTTCATAGGGGGTCTTACCGGTGTTGTTTCTGATTTGAACTCGATTGAGAGTGTAGACTGCAGTGCTGATAGCTTCTTTCCAAAACATTTGAGGAACATTTGCTTCCAACATCATTGTCCTAGCAGCTTCCTGGATGGTCCGGTTCTTTCTCTCAACTACTCCATTCTGCTGTGGAGTCTTAGGAGCAGACAACTGTCTCCTTATACCCTGTTTCTCACAAAAGTCAATGAATTCACCAGATGTAAATTCACCACCTCTATCAGACCTTAGACACTTTAGTTTCAATCCGGTTTGATTCTCCACCATAGCTTTGAAGATTTTGAACTTCTCAAAAGCTTCTGATTTTTCTTTTAGAAAGGTAACCCACATCATCCGGGAATGATCATCAATTAACAACATGAAATATCTATCACCTTGCAGACTCTTGATTCTTGTCGGACCACATAGATCAGTATGTACTAATTCCAACAATCCGGTAGAAGACTGATCTTTGCTTTTAAAAGAGACTCTGCTTTGTTTGCCTAACTGACATTCTTTACACACACTATTTGTAGGTTTCATCAACTTTGGAAGATCTCTCACAGCCTGAGTATTGCTTATTTTGATGATGTTATCAAAATTTACATGACACATTCTTCTATGCCATAACCAACTCTGATCAATTTGAACAAACAAACAACTTTTATTTGAACCAACCAGATGAAAGATGTTACCTCTTGTCTGAGTACCGGATGCAATTTCAGTTCCGGAGCTTGTAAAGATTCTGCATTTTCCATTCTTGAACCGGAGATCATAGCCTTTGTCCACTAACTGACCAACACTGAGAAGATTGTGCTTCAATCCTTCAACATACAGTACATTTCCTGTTTTGCTCTTACCATCAAAGGAAATAGTTCCCCTACCTCTGATTCTGCCAGCAGAATTGTCACCAAACTTTACCATTCCTCCTTCATATCTTTCCAAATCTAAGAACTTATTCTTGTCACCAGTCATATGGTGAGAACATCCACTGTCAATAACCCAATCATCCTTTTCTTCCACTTGAGCAGCCAAGGCTTTTTCAACAACTTTGTGATTGACAGATTCAGAGAGTATTGAATCTTCTTCCTTGATGGCTATAAACACCCACTCATTTCCGGATTTGCTTCCTAGTTCTGATTCATCATCTGTTACTCCTTCATTGTCATCTTCTTCATGAACATAATAGCAATTCTTTTGAAACCTTTGTCTGTGAGTATTAGATCTTGCAGATCTCTCCGGACATCTTGAGGCAAAATGACCAATCTTATTGCAGTTGAAACACTTAAAGGGTAGTTTTCCTTCATACTTACCGGATCCTCTTGGCAGTCTCTTTGCAATGAGGGCTTCAAGTTGAGCTGTTTCTACTTCTTCTTCTTCCATGTCTCTTCTTGCTTGATCATACCATGACATTTTCCTTGATGAGTTTTCACCCGGATCAAATCTCTGTTTGCCTTTCACATAGGCACTGGCTTTGAAAGCAGATTCAGTCTTGGGAGGATCATCTCCAAACTCGGTCATTTCAAATGCAGCTAGTTTGCCAACCAGTTGTTCTCTTGTGACAGTTGTGTGGGCTCTGAATTCATCAATGGCAGCAACTTTGATTTTGTAGGCAGCAGGAAGGGATCTTAGGATTTTGCAGACAATCTCATTTTCATCTAAAGTTCCACCAGCATTTCTGATTCCACATACCAGCTCATTTACTCTTGGCATAAAGGTAGTGATGTTTTCATCATCTCTCATTTTCAATCTTTCAAATTTCCCTTTCAGACTTTGCAACCTTGCACTTTTGA
The DNA here is from genome assembly GCA_027924645.1 of Cunninghamia lanceolata. NCBI lineage: Eukaryota > Viridiplantae > Streptophyta > Pinopsida > Cupressales > Cupressaceae > Cunninghamia > Cunninghamia lanceolata. The sequence continues at coordinate 10,458,333 of BSBN01000987.1, read as the reverse complement.
CAAACTCATCTCCTTCATACAGAAGTTCCAGTTTAGTTAGGATCTCATATGCAGTGGGTAGGTCAATGACATTCGAGAGATCTGAGTCATTCAATGCGCTTAGAAGAGCTTCCTTGGTCCGCAGATTATTTTCAGCTTCTGTGATTTCATTCAGAGTTGTCGGACCACCTTGTGGAGGTACATATGGTTTTGAAATCATAGCCAGGTATGCTTTTCCCATACATTCCAAGTGACACTTCATGCGACCTTTCCAGAGAGTGAAGTTGGTTCCATCGAACTTCGGACTATCCTTCTTGTATGACGACATCCTGGATCTCCTCAAGTGGTTAAGCTCTTATCAGAGGAACTTAGCTCTGATACCAATTGTTGGATCTAGGGCATACAACTGAGAGGGGGGGGTGAATCAGTTGTATAAAACTTTTTCTTTTTCAAACACTTAATTCTCTGTTGTTAGTTAGCAGCATATTAAATACTCATCCATGGAAGCATAATACATAAACACAAGAGCAGATAAGCATCAACACATTGAACACCAAGATTTTGACATGGAAAACCCGGTTAAGGGAAAAACCACGGGGTGATTAACCCAAGAATTATTCTCTGTTAGAAGAATAAAGAAAAATGAATGGCACATGCCAATAAGGGCTCACTGCCCGAGCACACTGCTCACAAAGAGGCCCACTGCCTACAAGGAGACACACTGTCTACAAAGTGATGAAAATCACAGTCTTGAACTGGAGAATGACATCTCTACCATGTCCGGATCAGTTCCAATTAAGCCCAACATCTCTGCTCTGCCCTTCGCACGTTTCTTCGCTATGCCACACTCATCCACACACCACACCTTGAAATGAACTCACAAACCGTTATTTATACAAGACATCGACTTAGGAACAAACATCTAAGTCGGCAAACAACCATAGGAGTATCCGCAAGATGAATAACACATCCGGTCGGCCATCACAAGAACATTCGCAGGATGAACAACTCATCCGGTCGGCTAAACAGAGCAAGAACTTCATCCGGAAGAATAACTTCAATTCCGGGCTCTACCATCAATGCGGACCAACAACACAACCTAAACATGATCCAAGAACCTTAACAAGCCTGTCTGAATGTCCGGATACATCCGTACTTCCTCTACTTACTGGGATCTCTTGTCTTCCTCATCCGGAACTTCAAGAACACAGTCTGTCGCCACTGTCATAATGCAAGAGGTACTTCCAGACCTCCAAATCATACACAAATCAGGATGACACATCACAAGGACATCCCAAACACTCCGTCCAATCCGCAGATTAGGATAATACAATTCCGGACCTCACCGGACCTTTTTGTGATCCTCTGTTACCTCCGGATACTTGCCGGACCCGGTTCTATACCGGCAGCCACAACTCCTTCAGATCTTCATGCGGACCTCTGAAATCTTAACTGTAGCATCTCAAGACTCATATCTACTAACCCTTTAATCCGCAGCCTCCGGTTCTCATCCTATACAGTACATTTACCTTCTTCTCATCACTGTTCTTCACTGTTCCTGACTGAGGCTAATTTTCTCAATATCCTCAGCACACAGCTCATCAAATCCTTCTTGTCAATGCAATATGAGTATGTTGACATCAATGACAACAATGGCTCACCTCATACTTGCAACAATACCCCCCTTGGTTCTACAGAGCCTAAAAAAGAAGAGGAGATATTTATAGAGTCTATCTCCTATACTATTGGCCCCTGGCTCGGCAATCCTGTTGATCAATGATGGCTATTTTGTAGGGATTACTGGGAATAAGCATCTAGTCTAGGAAAATAACCAACAGATTTTGGCGACTCTGCTGGGGATGTGAAGTGAAAGAACCCTAATTTTAAAAGAAAACAATTCCTAGTAATAAGTGGCGACTCCAAACCAATCTCCCAACGGGTAAAGTAAAAATTTGTATGCAAGGGAGAAGATCCTAGCGTAATACTCTATTTGAAGAGTTACCCACAAAAATGATGTATAAGAAAAAGGGGACTGTTCAAGCTAGTCAAGATGGTTCTCCTAGCCCCAAGAAAAATGAATTTATTCAAGACAATCCAAGATCTTCAGAGTAGACAATACCTTTTTTTTCAAACACTGAGGCTGAAATTTAGAATGTGTATGAGAGACAGCAGGGTGGTGGATTTAGAATAAGGTCAGAAGTGTTTTAGGAATGCCCTTTCCATGACTCCCCTGACAGATTTGAAGAAGCTGAATCCATAAGGGATGATGATAATGATGATCAGAATGTGATAAAACTATCCTCTTCTTTGCCTAGAGAGGAGGAACTAGATGATGAAATTAAGAGCTTAAGGGCAGAATTAGAATATCTGTAAGCAGTGACAATTAGAGATGACATGAGACAGAAAGTGCAAGCCCTGAGAGTTGCTCATAATGATTCAATTCCTACCCTTGAAAATACAAAATGTGCAGAGAAATCAGCAAAGGAATGAGGTCCAGGATCAGCATAATGATGAAAGACAGAATGCAAATAATGCTAGAATACCATTAAATAATGTAAGAAATCAGAATGCAAATAGAAATGCCAATGCTAACCAATTTGGTAGACAGCCAATGCAGTTGGACAGATTCAGACAACTGGTTTTTGATGGCATTCCTGGTTATCCAAATCATATTGACAAACATGTGAGGCTGCAAGTGCCTAAATTTTTAGGAAATAATACTGTGTTAGGTGAAGACCATCTAAAAGCTTTTTAGAATATCATGGACAACTTCGAGGTTGAGCATGAGGATGTTTCATGAAATCATTCATGCAATCCTTAGTTGATGAAGCCAAGGAATGGTACAAAGGCCTGCCTGACAGGAGCATTTCATTATGGGATGAATTTAGGAGAATATTCAAGGAACAATATGGTGACAAAACTGATCCTAGTTTCTTCATTAATGAATTTACTGGCATTGCCAAAAGATCAAATGAACAAGTTGCTGATTTCAATACTAAATTCATGAAGGTATTGAACAGATTGCCACAAGACTTGAGGCCTAATGAACCTATGTGCATAGTGTTGTACATAAATGCTTTTGATGCCAAGACAACTTATGGATTAAGAGACAAGGGACCTCACAGCCTCAGAGATGCCTTCAAAATTGTAACAAATATTGAAAATAACAGGAAGGCATTTGGTAAGACAAATAGAAGGGATGATGTGAAAATTCTACAAAATCCAAACACTAAATCTCAGAGTATCCAAGGTAATGCGTCTACTTCTGAGGATAAAATAGATAAATTAACAAATGTTGTTAAGGACTTGAGTTATAGAATAGCTAAAAATGAAAAGGGGATAGGTCCTGACAGGCCAGTTTACCAAAGGCAAGAAAGAAGACCATCATTACATGATATGCCATATCATACTAATTGGCATGATGGTAAACCCGTCCTCCCGCACAGCAATACAAATCCAAGACCTCACAATACAAAGGAAACTCCTGATCCTTTGAAGAAAGCTATAAATATTGTTAATGACACCCCATGGTGTATAATCTGCCAAATGCCTCATTCACAGTCACAATGTATGATTGCTCAGTCTCTATATAATAATGTTGTTGCTTGTGATGAATGCAATGAGCCGTACTGCATGGAAGATGATAATGTCAATATGTTGTCTACAAACAGAGGATACTCCTCTCATGACGCTGATGCAAATGCGAATGATGAGATGCAGGTCTATCAGCGGTTTCCTTATGATGAAGATGAGGAAGACAGCTACGCTTATGCTCAAGATTCACACAATTTTATGAATAGTTTGAGGAGACCTTCTGATGAATAAATTAGAGCCCTCACAGCTATAGCAGTAGCTCAAGTCAAAAGTAATTACAATCTCAGGGGTAAAGCTCAGGTTGGCAGCTCACCTCAACCAGAGAACACTTTTGTGGGCCAACCTGTGCACAGTCATAAGGGGACGGAAACATATAAGAAACAATGGAACAATAATAAACAAGGTTTTAAGCAAAAAACGGGCTATGATTCTCAAAAAGTAGAGAATATAGTTCCCCATGCTGAGGATCAAAATAAACATCTTCAGATCAAGAATGACAGTCAAGCAGCCATAAAAACTAAGGCTAGATCATCCCAGGATAAAGGTAAAACCGTGGAGCAAGCTACAACTATCATACAAAATTATGCTCCATTTGACATGACTCAGGTATTATCGCAAATAAAAGTCTCTATTCCACTGATGGAACTGATGAAAGTAGAAGAATTTAAAAATAAAGTAGTATCCCTGATTTCAGGTGTACCCTGTCAAGCCAAGCTGAATGATGAACCTCAGGGCAAGAAATAGGCCTTGTGCGTTGACGAAGATGAAGTTCCTGAGGTATATTTGGGGATGACCATGACAAAATGCCCCTCACAGGTTGAACCATTTTATGTCTCTCTTGTCATAAATGGAAAAGTTATTAGAATTGTATGCTGGATTCAGGAGCATCAACAAATATCATGCCTTTAACCATCATGCAGCAAGCAGGGTTAAAGATAGATAAGGCATGTGGGAAGTGCTATACCATGGATGCTAGGGAGGTACCTATCATCAGAATTATGAAAGATATCAATTTCATACTGGCAGCATATCCTGAAAAGACCTACAAAATGAACATAACAGTTGTTGATATCAAGCCACAATATGGCATGTTGCTGTCAAGAAGGTGGGTAGCGTTGATTGGTGGAAGTATGCAATTAGATCTATCATACACTATGATCCCTATGAATGGTAGGAATGCCAAACTGATCAGGGAGGAAAGATCATCAGAGACAGTGGAGAATCAAGAATCAGAGGAACATATATGCTTTGTGAACACCAACTATGATAATTTTAGAGTTGTCTCAAATGTTAAAGAAGGTAAAGAGGGAGACATGTGCATTCGAAAGTCTAATCAACAGGGCCTCCGGACAATGTATTTTGATGGAGCTTGTTTGAAGGAAGGCTCTGGTGCTAGGATTGTATTTCTGTCTCCATCTGGTAAACTTCTAAAATTCTCTTTCTTGTTGAAGTTTGCCTGTACAAATAATATTGCAAAGTATGAGGCTCTGTTATTGGGATTGAATGTCACTTTGAGGCATGGAATTAAGATGCTCAAGGTGTTTGGTGATTCAGAGCTTATTGTTTCCCAAGTTAGAGATAAGTATGCATCAAAGAATAAGAAATTAAAACAATATAAGCATGTTGTTTGGGATACAATCAAATTGTTTGATGCATTTTCAATAAACTGGATAGAGAGATCAAAGAATGTCAAGGTAGATTTTCTAGCTAATGTAGCTGTAAGGCCAGATGATATAACTCTGTCAGATGTAACAAATGTTAAGGTCAAACTTAGACCTGCAGTGCCAGACAATGTATGCAGCTAGCAAGTGTTTAATGATGATAAAGATTTACTGAGATTTCTGCATTGTATTGATGAATATGAGAACCAGGAAATGGATTTTCAAAATTTTGTAGAGGTAGTAGATGGGAAAGAAACTCTCTTAGGGAAGGAAGTAATTCAGCTAAAGACAAATAAAATCCCTAGAGGGTTAGTTACTTTAGAGAGAGCTTTTGACAATAGGGACCAACTCGTCACAAAGTCATCTCCAACAAACAAGAATGATTTAGAAGAGATAAATTTGGGGACATCTCATGCTCCCAAAAGGGTATACATTGGCAAACAGCTCAAACCACATATCAGATCTATGCTGATCGCATTACTGAGAAAGTATAAGCATGTGTTTGCTTGGTCATATGAGGACTTGAAAGCTTATAGGGAGGATTTATTTCAGCATGAAATCCCTTTGAAGCCTAGAGCTAAACCATTTAGACAAAAATAGAGGCCTATCAACCCAACCTTAGCTCCAAAAATGCAAGAGGAACTTATGAAGCTTAGGGAGGTTGGAATAATCATGACTATCAGACATTCAACTTGGGTGTCTAACCTTGTCCCAGTTAGAAAAAAGAATGGTGACATCAGACTTTGTGTGGATTTTAGAAATTTAAATGTGTCTTCTTTGAAAGACAATTATCCATTGCCAAACATGGAGGCCCTGTTGCAGAAGGTAACCGGCTATGAGCTTCTCTCCATGATGGATGGATTTTCAGGGTACAATCAAGTGAAAGTAAAGGAGTCAGAACAGTTCAAGACTACTTTCACTACTCCATGGGGAACATATGTATATGTTAGGATGCCATTTGGACTGACAAATGCAGGTGCCACATTTCAGAGGGCCATGGATGTGGCTTTTGCAGGATTGATTGATTCAATCTTGGCTGTGTATCAAGATGACTTAACTACCTTTTCAAAGAAAGAGGAATAACACTGTTTGCATTTGGAACAAATTTTTATTAGAGCATTAGAGTATGGCATCTCACTCAACTCAAAAAAATGTGCTTTTTGGGGTTGTAGAAGGAAAACTGCTTGGACACATTGTTTCCAAGGATGGAGTCAGGATTGATCCTGAAAGGGTGGCTACGATTGACAAAATCTAGATGCCTAAAATGGTAAAAGGTGTTCAGTCCTTCTTTAGACAGATTAATTTTGTTAGGAGATTTGTTCCTAATTTTGCAGAGACCATCAAGGAGATCTCTAAAATGCTGAAGAAGAATGCAATTGTCAAATGGGAAGATGAAGCAACCAAATCATTTCAAGACATAAAGGAGGCAATAAAGATGGCTCCTGTTTTAAAATCTTTAGATTTTTCTAGGCCATTTCAATTGTTTTCATTTGCTTCTTTCCATACTGTTGTTGCATGCCTAATGCAAAAAAATGAAGAAGGGTTTGAACAGCCTATAGCTTTCTTTAGTAGGTCATTGCAGGCTGCTGAATTAAAGTATGATATAATGGAGAAGCGGGTGTATGCATTAGTCAGAGCAGTCAAGAGCTTCAGGCCCTACTTGGTAGGCTCACAAGTAATTGCATATGTGCCTCATGCAGCAGTAAAAGATATATTTACTCAGTAGGAGGTAACTGGAAGGAGATGCAGATGGATAAACAAGTTGTAGGAATTCAACATAGAGATACAGATCACAAAATTGGTAAGAGGACAAGGTTTAGCAAAGCTAATGACACAGTCAAATCTAGAGGCATGCCAAGTGAATGAAGTGCATAATGAAGTTATAAATATGTCAGAATTTGAATTGTATAGGGACATAATATACTATTTGCAAAATTTTAACTGTCCTTCCCACTTCAGTGATAGTCAGAAAAGGACTTTGAAGCTACATGCTATTAAATACATCATTGTTCAAGGAGATTTGTATTGGAGAAATCATGATGGTGTGTTACTCAGGTGTGTTGATGAAAATCAGGCCAAAGATATTCTCAGTGACATGCACAATGGAATATGTGGTGGACATTATACTACCCAGACAACAGCCCACAAAATCCTCAGAGTTGGATACTGGTGGCCAACTCTTTTCTCAGATGCACATAGAATGGTAAGAAGGTGTGATCCTTGCCAGAGGTTCTCAAGAAGGCTAAAATATGGAGGTGCATTACCCCTTAAGACTATAACTGTGGAAGCTCCATTTCAGCAATGGGGAATTGATTTTATAGGGGAAATCTCAGAAAAATCAAGTGGAGGGCACAGTTGGATTCTGGTTGCCACTGATTATTTAACCAAATGGATCGAGGCCATCTTGACCAAAAGAGCTACCAGCAAAGTGGTGATGGATTTTATTCTAGAAAATATTACTATTAGATTTGGAGTACCAGTAAAATTAGTCACAGATAATGCTATGTGCTTCAGGTCTGGTGAATTTACTGATTTTTGCAGTAATTATGGAATTAATTTGTTACATGCATCACCATATCACCCACATGGAAACGGTCAGGCTGAGTCGAGCAACAAAAGCCTCATGAAGATTGTAAAGAGAATGGTAGGTAAAAACCAAAGGGCTTGGGATTCAAAGCTGAAAATGGCATCGTGGGCTGACAGAATAATAGTCAAGAAAGCAACTAGAAGATCTCCTTTTGAATTGGTATATGGTGTAGTGGCTAAATTGCCTGTAAACAACTTTTTGCCAGTTTACAAATTCATACAAGAAAACATAGAGGAGATCTGAGATCCAATGACTGAAAGAATTAATCAGCTGGTTGCACTAGATGAAGTGAGAAGGGAGGCACAAAAAACAAACATCAAAAGACAGGAAAGGGTAAAATATTTGTTTGATAAGAGAACTACAGAAAGAAAGTTTCAGAGAGGTGATTTGGTTCTTGTATGGAATGCAAGGAACTAGGATAAGGGCAAACACGGTAAATTTGAGCCCTTCTGGGTGGGCCCGTATCAAATCAATAACATTCATGGAGGAGATTCTTACATTCTCCAGGCCCTAAGTGGTGAATTGTTGGAATTGCTAGTGCACGGTCAGTTCCTGAAGCTTTACTTCTTATAAGGGTTATCTTCTGTGCACATTGTAAACTAAATGTAAATATTTTGTACATGCCCTGTATAGTTGGTCATGTTTTGAGTTTTGGGTTTTGTCTGGTCTGCCCCAGAGTTGCTTGGTTCTCGCTGCAGTCTTGCGTCTGCACGTCCCCAGTTGGAGCCACTGGTGGTGTTCACCTGGGATTTGGGTTTTGATTCGAGTTTGTAGATTCCTGTGTGTGTTTCTTCTAACCCTTAGTGCCCTAGTTTAAATTGTTCCTCCATCTGCATGGAGTGTTTTACCACCTTTTCCTATTGCACTCATGAAAAATGTTAAGTCTTGTATATGCAAGTGCAAGTTGCATGTTGGCAGGCTTGTGAAATCTTAATCGGCTTCCATAAAATGTTGAAAATTTGAGTTATATGCATGTTTTAATGTATATCGGGTTGCATATACATTAGTGGAATCTTTCGCAAGACTCCCGGGAATATTCTGCACTTGTATGCATCTTCAATTGCATATCAGGTTCAAGGTGGAAGATACATTGAGGGAATATTCTATAGAAGATCCTGTGTTTGTATGTGCAGGAATGAATGTATTGTAGCACATTTCACAGTTCAGGATGTTGTCTTTTCATTGATGTCAAAATATCAGGATATCAGGATGTTGCATTTCACAGTTTTCACAAGATGCAGTTGACAGGTTATGAAATCAGTGTTGAGAAGTATGCAATCAATGTTGTAAAGTTGAAATCAGAGATATGACATGGTCTTCATCACTGGCAATGCTTTTTTTTCTCAGTTCAGTGATATGGTCTGCATCAGTGACAATGGTTGTTAGATCTCTCAGTTTTGATCTTTCAGTGGTCCTTCATGATAATGACATCAGTGACACATCAGTGTTGATTCTATGTGAGTTTGTTCTGACTTAGTCATTTCAGAAGATGACACTCATTGCATCAATATTGAATCAGGAGGAGGGCTTATGTCATTTAATAAAAGTTAACTTGCATCATATTAAGTTGATGACAGTGGCAGATTAGTTGAAGCCTGGTTTACAAGGTTGAGGTGTTTACATATGTGTTGAGGTGTTTACATATGTTGAGGTTTAGAAAAATGTAAGTGGTAAATATGTTTTTCCTTAACACTTAACTAGTTATAACCTTTGTGTTTAACACTTCTTATCCATTTCCTTATTGCCCGTCAGAAGTCTATGCACTTTATGTTTTAAACTTAAACTGACCGATAGAAGTGGTCATCGGGGCTTTAAGTGATGATATAAAGGGTATCGGGTCGTGAGTTTACCGGCCCCGTTGGTTAGGATGCCCGGTTGCCGGTTGTCGGCATTGTGTGGTCCGCGGGAAACACAAAATCAACGGTTATGTTTGAATCCACAGTTGGCGGGCACCGAAGATCTAAAGGTGGGTTTTTAAATAGAAAGTTTTGGCAAACGGTCAGTTGGCCGGATTAAACTTGACGTCCTCCTTGTTGCAAAAGGCAGTAAAGCATCTATTTCTATCTTCTCTAACCGAAGATTAAGAGATTTTTGAACATAGAAATTTATGAAAAGGAAAGAGTAAGTTTTTAGAAAGTTTCTAAATAATAAGAAGATGAAAAGGCAGAAGTCTACGAAGGGATTTCATTTTTTTTGTTTTATGTTTTTTTTGTTGGTAAGAGAGAAGATGAGAAGTTTGATAAGAATGAAGTTGAACAGGTTTTTGGAGTTTTTGGTTTTTTTGATTAAAATTCTTTTTGTATATAGTGATTTTGTTTTTGAATGGCAGATGAGAGAGATGAGTTGTAGATGAAAGAAAATGAATGAGAATTTTTAAAGAAGTTCTTTAGGAGAATGGAATTGGTATGTAATTTTTGCAGAAATGAAGAATCATTCTTCAGGGATTTATGTTGAAATTCTTCAATGATCATGATGGAGTAATGTTTGTTCAGAGAAAGTGAAAGTGACAGAGAAAGTGAAGGTGATTAAAGATTATAATTTTTCAGAGAAGAAAAATTGTTCAGTTTGCAGAGAGAGAAAGGTCAAACTGGTGAATTAGTTTGAAATGATGTTGCAGAGGTATGAAATATAATGAAGATCAAAATTGATTGACTGTAGGAGTTGAAGACAGTTAAAGGTTGATTAAAAAATTTTTATTTTGTTTATCTTAAAAGGGAGAAATAAGGTTTTGTTTTCATTGAAACAGGGAAATCCCCTGAGTTATATTTTTCATTGAATGTGATGTTGTAATGTCAGTGAGACAAGCAGAGAAGTACAATATGCCAGTGAGGCAAAATTGTAATGTCAGTGAGACAATTGTAATCAGAAATTTTGAGTTAAGCCAGTGAGGCAGTTGAGTGGTTTTTATACCCCAGGAGGGTTTTCCACTCGGGAAATTTCTTGTGTCAAGTTTTGTTTTGATACTCTGCATATGTTTTCTTGTTCTATTTGAAGAATTATACATTTGTGAATTTAAATTAAGAAAAGGAGTAAAAATTGTTAACAACACTGATTCACCCCCCCTCTCAGTGTTGATTGTATTCCTACATGTATGTCAATATACATTGGGTCTTATGCAATGAAAAATATACAAGGAGGCTCGATATACATCTGCTATAGTGTACAGGTTCATCGCTAGCACATACAATGAAAAATGTACAAGGGTGAATGTATCTCTAACATACAAGTCAACATGTAGGCGTTGAAAGATACAAGGAAAGTATTCATTCATCGAATATTCCGTCGCAAATTCCACAGTTGTATGAAGGGGTTTGTATATTTGTGTTTGTATATTTGACATACAAACAAATATACATTTGCTACAATGCGGCGGAGGTGATGCATGTGGTAGGGCCCGCGGGTATATGCAAGCAGGTTTGTATATTTGGCATACAGGAGAGGTAGATACAAGGTTGAATGTATGTTTGACATACATTGGCGACATACAAGAGGGAATCTATATCGCATATCCTAAAAGATTCCTTGCTTGTATGTTAGGGGATTTGTATGTTTGCATATATAGGTCGATATACAAAAAGAGGACATACATTCCGAACCCGATGAAGATTTCAAGTTGCTTCATAAACATTTGGGGTCCGTGGTGTGCATGTGTATGGCATTTGCACATGCCGATATACAAAGGGGATATGTGAGGAAGGATGATGCAAAGCGGACCCGATGGTTGATTTTCAATTTGTTCTATGATGTTTTGGGGTCCGCCTTGTATAAAGGTGCTTGTATATGCATATGTTCATGCATATACAGGGCGAAAAGGGGAAAATAAAGGTGCAAAAGGCCAGCAATAAAATCATGGGGTGCCCACGTGGCACGATTTCATTAGCTGGTGGCTCTTCATACATATTTTGGGACCGTTGATCTTGGCGATGGGTTTTTAGATCGACAGTCGGGTTTTGAACCTTCGGTGATGGCTTTTTTCCTTGCGTCTACGGTCATTTTTTTTGAGCAGGAATTTTCCATGGGTGCGCTGTTACTGTTTCTGGGAGGAGCTACCGGTGGTTGAGCCATTATGGTAGGATTGCGGACAGGCATGGGCCGGTGGTTGAATGGCCAAGTACCTGATTTGTGACGGGGAGTCTTCTAGCGGCGGCACAGGGCTCGAGCTCAACCATTCCTCACCCTTCTCTTGCTTCTTCCCCTTTTGTCCCCTGTTGCATTTATTATTTTGAGCGCCATTTCTCACGATGCATTGTATCTGGGGAATTTTTGATTTGCCTTGTAATTAATGTGTTGAGTACACTTCCTTGTTGTATAAGGAGGACTGTGTTACTCATTTTTAGTTGTTAAAAATTGGACAAACTTCTGGCTCTGTGATACAATACAACTTAGTTGGTGGCCCTGTCCTGAAAGTTCTGTGAGTTTATGAGTCTCATGTTGTGTGTTTCATGCATAATTTAACTGGTTTCATGTTGTTTTATATGAGAAATGCACTGATTGCATGTGTTTAATCATTTGTCTCCAAGTTGTGGCTGTATTTTCTTTTGAGTCTAAATAACTAAGGGTTATTTATGATTTAGGAATATAGGTTTTCTGTATTGAATGTTTAATCTCCTACCTTTGTTCAAGGGACAAATTAAAAGTTTTAGATTAATCATTAGGAAAATATGTTGCAGCAGGGATTCCTTTAAGTATGAATGACTAAACACTCTGTTTTGGGAGATATCTGTAAGGCAGATATAATAAAATCCCCTTGATACCTAGTCTTTGTTATATGTTTATGCTGACCATTCACATGTGTATGTCTACTGACTCCGAGCCCTGGATAGGCACCAATCTAGCCTTGCATTGAGGTTACACTCTAGGTCCTAGTTTTGCATCCAAATACAAATCAAACTCAAACTTCGTAAACAAACCTTTAGGACATTAGAAGTAGTTTTAGGATCCAAAATCCTCTGTCTACAACTAAACATAGGCCCAAAGCTAGCCCCTTTGCACTAATCTCACAGTTTTGGTTTGCTTAATAGAGGATTTATCTGCTTTGTGTCAACATCCCAGCAAATACATAGATGCATTTTATAGATGTTGAATAGGGAATACCCCCCTTGGTTCTGCAAAGCCTAAAGAAGAAGAGGAGATATTTATAGAGTCTATCTCCTATATTGTTGGCCCCTGGCCCGGGAATCCTGTTGATCAATGATGGCTATTTTGTAGGGATTACTGGGAATAAGCATCCAGTCTGGGAAAATAACCAACAGGATCCATAAACTTGGATGAAGCAAAACAAGTGGGGATAAATAGACATAGTAATTTAATCATGAGGAAACTAATGATATGGTTCACTTTATTTAGAGGAGATAACTTTGAAATAGTAATGCATACAATCAACCTTGAACTTTAAGGAAGTATTTAAATTATAAAAGAGAAAGGACAAAATTAATGCTTAACTAGGATAAACTAGCATCTAGATCAAGAGATAATGAAGATAATAGATTGGATTAAGATGGATGAAAGGAGATTAACTAGATAAAGGATCAGGTGATTAGGATTAGAAGATGAGATGATTAGGATGAGGGAGCTAGTGGATTCATGATGCAAATTATGGGAGACTTGACTAAGCTCAAATGATGGAATTAAAGATTAAGCTTGAAAGTGATAGGATTATGATTAGGGTTGATTAATGGATGGGATGATTAGGGATGGGGAATAATTGGATTAAGATAAGCATACATGTCAAGAGATAGTTCAAAGATAATGGATTGGATTAGGATGGATGAAAGGGGATTAGATGATTAGGATTAGAATATGAGATGATTAGGATGAGGGAGCGAGTGGATTATGATGTGGATTATGGGAGACTTGATTAAGACATGAAATTAGGACTTTAAGCAATATTAAGTAATTGCAAGTCTTAATTAAAGTCTTAATTTCATCTCTTAATTAAGGTCGTCTTTCTATCTCCTAATTACAAGTTAGGTATAAATGCAAGTCCTAATTTCATCTCTTAATTAATGCCATATTTTAATCTCCTAATTGTAAACTTTATATAAATGCAAGTCCTAATTTCATGTCTTAATTGAAGTCCTAATTTCACCTCATTATTGAAAATCTTAATTAAAAGCCTAATTTCATCTCCTAAATGCAAGTTATCTTAAATAAAGTCCTAATTGAACATCTCTTAACTAGTGTCCTAATTTCATGTCCTTGAACAAGTTAATTAAGAAAGAAATATTGCAAGTACTAATTCTAAATTTTAGATAAGAGGAAAATTTATACTCAAATGATGGGATTAGAAATTAAGCTCAAGTGATGGGGTTATTACTAGGGTTGATTAACATTTGGATGAGATGATTAATGGATCATGTGGATTATGATTAATGGATCTCTTAATTAATTTCCTATTTTCATGATCTCCTAAACCCTAATTTACCCTCAAAATGGAAGTCCTAATTTCATGTCTTAATTAAAGTCCTATTTTCATCTCATAATTGAAAATAATAATTAAATTCCTAATTTTATTTCCTAATTACAAACTTGTTAAATAAAGCCATAATTGAACATCTATTAAATAGTGTCCTTGAACAAGTTAATTTTTTAAGAAAGAAATATGAATGGGCAAAAAATATATATGTTATCAAAGAACCAACAATTTACTATTATAACATTCTAGATACAAGTACAAGAAAATTACAAGTATAGGAGTCATAATTCTAAATCAAAATATATAGTTAGAATTACAATTACATGAGTCCTAATTCAAGGTTTTGGACTCCTAGATTATAGTAAATTGTAGAATATAATATTTCTTTGATTTCAAGGGATGTCAGATCCCACATGTGTAGAATGTACAAGTGATGACAATTATGTCATCTAGTTGTAGGATCTACCTGAAACAAAGATGATAAAAAGTACAATGAACAAGTAAGTATGCATATAATTATTGCAAGTAAATAAATTAAAAGTATAAATACATGAGTTGTACAACTATAAGTCAGGTGAGAAAATTATATAAAATAAAGTTACAAAATTATGGTAGAAATTCCTTACATTGAAGTGATGTGTAGCATAGGAAAATCCAATATGAATGTCAAATGTTGAATGCACCAACTTAGTGACAATCATTCCAACTAGTTGTAGAAGATTTGAAATACATTAAATTAAACCAAATCCAATAGTTATTATTAAAGTAAATTAAACTTATCTAATTTTTGAAACTTAGGTAGGGGATGGCTTAAGGGGAGTTAAGAGGATGGCTTAAGGGGAGATGCAATCAATTAGTATTTTGGTAAGGGTGCACACTAGTAAATCAATTACTGATAAATATACTTAATCCTAAACTTGCATTCTAAGTTACCCAATTAAACTAAATCATAGTTACCTAACTTATGGAACATACTAGGGGATGGCTTAAGGGGAGATAAAATCAACTATTATTTTGGTAAGGGTGTGCTAACTTAAATCAATTAACTATATTAAATATTCTTAATCCTAAACTCTCATTCTAAACCCAATTAGTTAAAGTTATTAAACTAAATCATACTTACAAAACTTATGGAACATAGCTAGGGGATGGATTAAGGTGAGTTAAGAGGATGCTTAAGGGAGATGCAATCAATTAACTATCAATCATATTAATCCTCAATTCACATCCTAAACCAAATTCTAAAGCTATTAAACTAAATCGTAATTACTTAATTTATGAAACATAGCTAGGGGATGGTGTTAGGGGAGTTATGAGGATGGCTTAAGGGGACATGAAATCACTTAATAATTTGGTTAGAGCATGACAGTAAATCAACTAGTGTTATCAAGTAAATATGTATATAACTATACATTAGTCAAAAAATAAAGATTAAAAGTTAAAAAATTTCTACATACCTACAAACCATTTAAAACAATTAATCCATTGTACCATCTGTATCCTCTCTCTTTTGTAATGCATCTATGATTGCCTCATGCTCTTCCATAGAGAGTGTCCATAACTCTTTTGTGATGGGTCTCCTTTGATATCTCACTAATTGTATATTTGTTTCCACAACCAAATGCGAGTAGTGCAAAATTTTTATGTCTTTCATAATCTTTAAATGTAGGTATACCATTCCTCTTTATCAGATATTTAGGTAGCCAAGTGCCAACAACAACCACAAAACTTGTTGGATACTCAAGGTTATCATCATCTACTCTAGTTTGTAACAACTTGTGTTTTGCCTCAACACATCGAGCCAACCAATACTTTGTTTCCTCTTAATTACCCTCAAGTGCAACAATAGTATAAACATGTCCTACAAAAAAATTTCAAATTCAATAAAGTAGGACACGTGATATATATAAGTCACAAAAATATGCATGCATGTATAGATCTTTATAGATTACAAAACAATGTAATGAAACTAAATATTGAATTAATGCACCTTCTTGTACAAGGTTTGAAATATGATCATAGTCGTCTGATGCTTGCAAATGATTATCCTCTTCAAATGTTATCTCATATTGATCACGTGTTTGTAGAGGTGTTAGGGATCCTTATTGCCATCCTTCAACCCATTCTTTATTTTCACATACTTCCCACTCACCTCTAATGCAAAACTAAAAAAAACATGCAAGATCCCTAGTCCATGTGCTTGCATTTGAACTCTTAAATGAATTCCATTTTGTTGATCCACTAATTGTATCACAATTATATCGTGGAGGAATTCTTTCTTCTTCAACCAACTAAAAAAACTATTGAACTTTAGAGTTTTCACTTGATCCTGTAGTCAATTTTACATTACACCAATCCACAATTGCACGTGCATCTTTAAACTTTGCTACATCCACAAATTTTAGTTGCTCCCTAGAAAGAGCCCTTTTCACACATGCTCCAGCTCCATCATGTTCTCCTTTACCATGTCCAACTTCAAAGAAACTCCACATATGTTGGATATTGTTTTCTTTATGGGTCCTACATAACCAATAAAATATTCGAGCCTTTTTGAATTGTCTTGTGCCATTGTCTGACCGTATGAGATATTGTGTCATCTAGATTTCTCTTTCTTTTAAGTTATCATTAAATACTTTGAAACAATACTACACAAACTCTGATGAATGTAATTGGTTATCACTCACATATAAATGGTACTCCCTCAAAATTTTCCTATCATCTTCTGTATTGTCAACTGCATGCCTGTATATAATATGAACAAAGATGGCCATCTATATTGAGTTATAATATTGAGCCCGAATCTCCTCTTGTGGAGAAAGGGTATAATTTTCTACAAAGTCAACCACTAAAAGTATAGTTCCAATTGGAAATATGTTTTTACATCTACGAAATTGTTCATCAAGCCACTAAGAATATTGAGAGTGTTTCACATATTTATACACAATCTTCTTCTTGAACTCTACGATGAATGCATGTACACTACTTTATTCTTGACTAACACACAATGCTTTCTAGTTTTTCCATTCTTTAATGGTTATTGAACATTGTTGAACCTCTTCACAACCATTATTTTTGTCCAAAATCATGTGAACTACTTTCATGCATGAATTCTCCTAACAATGAAAGGTTACCACATCTATTGCATTGTCTAGAAACACATAGTTTTGAAAAAAAGAATTACCCATCAGGTGTTTCACAAAGTAAACTTGTTATAAACTCCTTAATTGTTGTATGTGGCATATTAATACCACAATCATGCTTAATTTGGTTAGTATGCAAAGTACAATGTATAGAACAAAAAGCATAATAATAATAATAATAATAATGAAATTGCATATGATTTTTGCAACAACAAGAGATTATTTGCTTATTAATCTTGGCATACCAAGGTTTACAATTCTCAAATGATCTTTGACTTATGCTAAAATTTTCTATAATTGAATCATCTAGAAATTTTCTATTTAATTCTATTTGAGTCATGTCTAAAAGATGTTTTGGATGAGGATCACGATTTTTTGACCCCACCCTTAATTTCAAAACATCTCTAGCATTTGAAGAAACCCTTGTATTATCATGCCAAAAAATTTCAATCAAAGACCTAATTTTATTATTTAATTTTATGTCAAACCTTGGGACTCTACTGCTAAAGTCCAACATTGGTTAATTGGATCATCTTCAATACTTACTCTTCTCTTTTCTACTCTTCTCAAAGTTTTAGCATGCACATTTAAATATCCACTTGTCTTATTTATCATTCTTTTGCTCACAACTGATTTATTGACTAAAGCAATTGTTATTACTTGATGTGATGCATTCATATCCTTAGATCAACTCATTTTTTCAATAGAACCATTAGCATTAGAAACACTAGACATAACTTGTTCCATTGATTCATCCACCTTTTTGGGTTTTACAAATATGCCTAATTTTTTAATTACTTTTCACATTTTTTACGTTCTCATCAATTGCAATACAAGTTGACATTGAAACCCAAGATTTTTTCTATAAAAAATTAGTTTATACAATCTATTTGCATGGGTTTGAATTTGTCTCCAAGATATCTTACCAGGAAGATTATTCAAAAAATTACTTTCAAATTAAAAAAAAACATTTTTCATTTTCACTCATACAAGGGTTTTCATTTTCATTTTTCTTGTCTTGTTTGTAATAGAAGAATTTATATCAACAATGTTATATCCATCTTCCTTTAAATCATTAATCTCATTATCATTCAAGGGATTTGAAGACATACCTAGATTCGTTTCTATATTTGCATTTTCCATATTCTTGAACTCTTCCACATTTGCATATTCTACATCCACCTCATCCATATTGGTCTCTTTAATGTTCTCTTCAATAGTCTTCAAATTGGATGCTACATCATTCTTCATTTTTTGAATCTTCTCTCTCCTATATCTTTGTCATTTTGCCTCTTTCTCTTGATGTGCTTCAATTTCTTCAAGTGTCATGACCTTTCTTTTCTTTTTTTGTTGACATTTATTTGATCCCATGATTACCAAAATGTGCTGATAAAATCAACAAATAATATTGTACTATACTTAGAGTTGGATCCCTCCTTAAAATGTTTGAAATACAAGTAGATGTAGATCCTTTGTTCAATACAATATTTTCTTGATTTCTCTAAAAAACAATTTATTTGTTTGATCTCTCTAAAAAATATTTCTTCTACTTCATTCCATCTGAAAATGCTCCTTATGATTGAATCCTTGTAAAAATTGTATAAAATATGCCTTGTTGAAAGCTTGAATTGACACCTGCATATAAAAAATTGAGGAATTTGTCATTGTCGGCCATACTAGTAAAAAAGAATGTTGTAGAAAATACATCATCCTATGTTTTTATGGAAAATAATAATAAAGACTAAAATAGAAATAGGTGTCCATTTAGAAATGGGCACCTGTTCTATTTTAGAATGGGAGCCTGTTTATAACGGGCACTCGTTTATAAGCAGGTACCAATTTCTAATAATTTGAAATTGTAAACCTGCGGGTTTGCATTGGTTTTATGCTTGTAAAATGCTTGGAAACCCATGTCTTAGCCTTGGACTTGCAACTAGGAGACCATGTAAACATCAAGAGAAAAAACTAATTTCACCACTATGATTGATGACTTTTTTTTTTAGAATCTTTAACAAGATTAAAACCTATTATAGATATCAAATTCCAGTTTTCAAATATGTAATTTTTTGTACTATTGGACATAATTTTCTATTTATTAATTATTTTTTAAACAAAGAGACTCATAAACTTGAAATAACATACATTACTATTTTTTTAATAACTTTTGATTTTGAAAGTTTATTGAAAAAAATTATGTTCAACCAATCTAGACATCATTCTCTACATGATGAATTTTTTTATTGAAGTTATTAGTTTATCTCAGATATGTTGGTCATACATGAGGGGTTTTAAAAAACACTAATTATGGCCATAAGAAATTAATAAAAAAATATTTATCAAAAAATAACAAAAAAAATCTCCTGACCAAAATTCAACATCCTATGCATCTTTCCACAAAAGTAATTAGAGAAATACCTTCATTTAGGTCAAGTTATGTTGGTCGTACACATGCATGCTTTGGCAAAAAAACATGGGACTTTTAAAAAACCACTTTTTGTACATCCTATAAAAAAACCAACATTTATTATCTAGGTATTAGAAAAAATTACATATTTAAAAACTAGAA
Organism: Cunninghamia lanceolata; assembly: GCA_027924645.1. Lineage (NCBI taxonomy): Eukaryota > Viridiplantae > Streptophyta > Pinopsida > Cupressales > Cupressaceae > Cunninghamia > Cunninghamia lanceolata. Next base: position 10,438,391 of record BSBN01000987.1, on the reverse strand, counting down.
ACAAAATCCTACATTTCATATTTTTACATCATATTAATATTTTATGTGTAAGTGCTTCAAATTTTCACTTCAAGTATGACAAAATTTGAAAAATAGGAAAAACATTTCCAATTTTTGGCCAAAAAATGGACTCATCTTCTTTCACTTACCCTACAGAATTCTTGACATTGTAGATATAGATAAAATGAATATGCATGGTCATGATTTGGAGTGAGAACCAATGATGAGTGCCTCACTAATGGTCAACTGTAGATTGATCACCCTTGATTGGAGAGTTGGTGAACAATGGAGAAATCAATTTGGAGTTTTACAAATCTCAAGATCAATTAGTAGATATATTTACCAAGGCTTTAGAAAAGGAGACTTTTGAATATTTAAGACAAAATTTGGGCATTGTAATTGTTGACACAATTAGTGGTAGAAATTAGGGGGGAGTGTTAGAGGAAACAATAGTTTCTCATTGACTAATTGTAAATATTTTTGTTTATTTCTATTTTCTATTTGGGTAGCTATCTATATCAGTTATCTGTAATCAATTTTGCACCTGTTTGTAACCTCTATATATTTGAGGTATTTGTAATCATTTTGTTGTGTATTGAATAAATATAAATTAGTTTTCTATTTTCCATAGCAAACTATTGTCTGCTCACCTTTTAAAGGGATGTTTACAAGTTTATTATCTTGCATATTAAACCTTTGCAAAATAGTTTTAATATTTTCCTTTGGTTTAACCATAACTTTATGTTGACTCTATCTCTATTGACTTATATTCCAAGTATGTATTTTATAGCCCAGCTAAATCCTTCATTTCAAATTTATTTGAAAGCTAAGATTTGAATTCCTTAATTATTGTCTTATTGTTTCCAATGAGTAACATATCATCAACATATAAAACAATAATTAAAATGTGATCACCAACCAATTTATAGTAGACACAATGATTAGCTTTACTCCTATCAAAATCTAGTTCCAAGGCATGTGAATCAAACTTTTGATACCACATTCATGGTGATTGCCTGAAACCATATAGAGACCCTTTTAACTTGCATACCAAAATTTATTTCCCCTTAACCTCCAACTATTCAAGTTGTTTCATGTAGATTTCATCTTCCAAATATCCATGCAAGAATATAGTTTTGACATCCATATGTTCTCCTTCAATATCAAGAGCAACAACAATGGACAACATAAATATAATGAATTTTAAATAAGCTACATGAGAAAAATATCACCAAAATATGTTCCTTCAATCTAAGAATATCATTTTGCCACCAATCTTGCATGAACCTATCCAATGTGTCATTTTCCTTGAACTTCTTTTTGTACACCCATTTGCAACCAACAATTTTTATTACTTTAGATAGATCAACCAAATCCTAAGTCTTGCATTTGTCCAAGTCCAACATCTCCTCCTTCATAGCCTTCTTCCAAGACTTACTTTTTAGAAGATAAATCTTTCTTCATAGGTCTTGGATCATCATCAATATAAATTAGAGAAAAAAATAGTATAAGTACTAACAGACACACCCCTGTCCAAAGAGGGACATATACCAAAAAATACTTACATGCTTTTGTGGAAGAGAGGGCAAATACTATGCCTACAAAAGACAAGTCTTTTACGAAGAACTCCCACCTGAAGCAGAAAGTGAAGGAAAGGGCCCTTGAGAAGTGTGAGGAGAATCCAATCAATGTTGTTGATCATGATAATAGGAAGAATGAGTTTAAGAAGATTAACAAAAAACACTATGCTTGCACTCCTTGCTACTTCAACCGCAATATGATAAATGTTTTACAAAAAAATGGTCTCATTAAAAATGAAAGGCAAAGAGTTGGAGGGATCAATTATTAATACATGCTAAATTTAAGTAAATAGTGTTTGGAATGTACTACTTCAAGCATGAAAAGTGGTGAGGAGTTGAATAGGGATTTAAAGAGAAGAAGAAGATTGATGCTATCAGTGAGTCTAGTGATGATGTTGATTCCCTCATGGAAACTCTACACTAGCTTTCAGAAGAATAGGAAGTGGTGTTCAATCTCCAAGGCCTAGGCCACTCTTCTCCCTAGTAACTCCTACTCATGGTGGCTTGCTCTTAGTGTTGGCTTTTTGTGTTGTTAGTGTGTAGTGTTGTTAGTGTACTATTTATTTTTGGTTTATTTTGTTGTTTGTATATCTTGTGGTTGTTTAGTGTGGTCCCCTTGTAGGGGCATATTTTACCTTTACCTTTTGGCTCTTGTACAGGTAGGGTCTCTTTTTAACCCTTTTATCTAATAAAAAACAATCTTATTGCTTAGTTTAGAGTGTAAAATAGTTATTATAGTCATGTGTTAGCATCTACTTAACGCATTAGCCACACAATTTTCTTTTCCCTTGACATAAGAGATGACAAGGTCAAAATCACAAAGTAATTCCAACCATCTTCATTGGAAAACATTCAACTTATCCTGGCTAAATATGTAAACCAAACTATGATGGTCAATTTTTAATTCAAATCTTTTTCCCAAAAGATAATGCCTCCATAATTTTAGAGCATGCATAATGGAAACCAACTCTAAATCATGGGTGGCATATTTTTTCTCATGGTCTCTGAGTTTTTATGACTCATAAGATACAAATCAACCATCTTGTGTCAAGATTCCCCCAATCCCTCCAAGGAGGCATCTATCCATGCAATAAACCACCCATTCGGATCTAGGATCTAAAGAATTGGAGTAGTCATAAGCAATTTCTTTAACTCAAGAAAAGATACTTCACACTTTGGCATCCATTCAAATTTCTTACCCTTCCTCTATAGGGAAGTTATAGGGAGGGTAGGTTTAGGGCATGTGCACAAAGATGGGGGACCAAGAAGTGGCCAAAATCACTTTTGGGTCCATTGTGCAAATAACATGAGCGTGTTATAACGCGCTCATGTTATAATGCTATAACGCTCTCATGTTATAAGAGCATATTCATCATTATCACTACCACATGTAATTTGGTTACTCCTAATGCCTTATCATCATAGTGTGCTTTATCTTTTTTTGAAAGAATTTTGTATCTTATCCCATGAGAGTTTGGATTCATGGGCTTCATGACTTCATTGTTTCCAATACAAGTGGTGTACATCATTTTGGTTGTCATGCTAGGAGTGTCCTCTTCCATTTGGACCTCCTCTACCTTTATTCTTCCATTGACCTCTACCTCTTCCTCAATCACTACGACCACCTCTATTATTAGGAGGCTTGTCTTTTTGTTGAGTAAGACAAACATTTTCACCAATGCTATCAATTTTTCTCCCAAAAGCCTTCTCACATTTTTCCAAGTTTTCATCCAATTGATCAAAAGTAATGGTCTTCAATTGATTACTATCTTGAAGAGACTCCAAATAAGTTGAATGTGTTGGAAGAAGTGCCTTTATGAAGGCTATGAGATAGATATCAAATTTTCCACCACCAACATCAACATCTTGTTTTATGGCTCGAATTTTAGAAGTCAAACTCATGACATCACCATTCTTCAATTCAAGGTTAAATAACTTCAATTGTAACTGAATGAACTCCAATTTGGAATGACAAACATATAGATCTCACAATTTTTTAAGGGAATCCCAAGCAAATTTACACCCTTGTATGTGTCAAAACACATCTCCATTGATCGAAGCCATTAATTTTCCATAGTCCATAATGTTGTATTGAGTGCTTTCAGATTTGACTGTGATAGAGTTTTTTCCCTCAACGTTTCAAATCAAACTCCGTGATTCATCATCAGGAGAAAGAAAGCAGGAGAAGAAAAACAATTCAACTTTCTTTCTCTTCTCCTGCTTTCTTTCTCCTAATGATGAATCACGGAGTTTGATTTGAAACGTTGAGGGAAAAAACTCTATCACAGTCAAATCCGAAAGCACTCAATACAACATTATGGACTATGGAAAATTCAACTTTCTTTCTCTTCTCCTGCTTTCTTTCTCCTAATGATGAATCACGGAGTGTGATTCAAAATGTTGAGGGAAAAAACTCTATCACAATCAAATCCAGAAGCACTCAATACAACATCTCCATTGACTAAATCCCTTATCAAGGTTAGGGTTTTTCAATTTTTATACTTCCATATTTTCATTTCTATAACAGTAGTTGGTGTTGTAGGTTGGGTGTCTCCATCACATATATTACACCACAAGTCATTGAAAATAAGAGTGTTTCCTATTTTTAATACCATTATATCCATGTGTCTTTTCTAGTTAAGGTTTCACCAACCATTGACACATAGATTATATTGTGAATTATAAAAATTACACACAATTCTTCATATTTAAATTTATTTCTTTAATTTTGATTGAAAAAGGAAGAGGAGTAAAAAAAAAACTATATGTGACTATTTGTTGTTTGTAGCAGGAAGGAAATAAAAGGAATTCTAAAGAAACAACAACAATATTAAATCATCTACCTTTTTTTAAAACTTGAATAGTAGTCAAAATTATTGGCATGGATAATACCTCTTTTAATGCAGTCAACCAAATTGGTTTTTGTTGACCTTGACGGATTGCCCACTCTCCTCTATCTCTACCTTGTGCTTAAAACCAACGAGATCATGGATTGAATAAAACTTGGGAGTTTTGTGACTACAAATTATATTCCCTATGCTCTGATACCACTATTAGACTAGGATTGAAAAGAGAAATAGAATGATGTAAAATCTATTGATTTCAAAATGAAGATTACATTCTTATTTATAGGTAGTCATAAAACAGTTGAACTGCCAAACCAAATAGAAAGGAAAAACTAAATACAAAAACTAAAAAATTGAATACAAAACTAAATTGTGTTAACCCATAACATTAACACATTAACAATATGTACATAACACAAACTAATCCAATACATGTATTGTTCAACTATCAACCATTCAAAGATCAAGTGGAAAGTCTACGCTGCTCAAAATTACAATAAAAAGAACCAATACCTAGCAAGTTGTAACACCAATATCAACATCTCCCACATCACTTTGAGGTGGAATAGGAGCCAACCATAGGGAGTCCTACAAACTATAATCATCTATTGAAATAATACCTTATAGAATACCAACACTATAACATCCTTTAACACTTTCAAACATTGTAGTGAAATGGTCATCCCTTGAAATGAACCAAGCATTGCAATTGCCTCAAACACAAAATATCAAATTTATATAGCTAAATAATTTGTAATTTGATTTTATTGAGTTGTAGGTTGATCTTTAAATTCTTTTTGGGTGTACCCTGTAGATGAGACTACAGAGAAACAATGCAGAACAAGATGTCAAAGTAAAAATTTAGCATTTTTTATACCTAATGAACATTAGAACTCAAAAACACCACAAAAATTCTACTTTTCCAAATATGAAGTAAAATAGTTTGTCTCACAATATCTACCACCACATTTTTACGAAGGCCAACACCCAAAATAGCTTATTTCCAATTCAGCTAACAATCAAAGATAGCAAGTAAATGTTTGAATACAACATTCCAATTCTTTTTAGTCCACATACAGTCCATAAAAATATGTTTCAAACTTTCATTAAGCTAACAAAAAATACATGCCAACAGGTATGTATGTTTTATTTTGCATTACAAGTTGTTTTTTTAGAATGGTATGTCTCAAGGTCTTTTATATTAACTCCCTAGGTATGTTTTTTTAGGATGGTATGTCTTGAGGTTTTTTTAGGATGGTATGATGATTCAATGAAATCTATTGTTTATATACTTGTTACAATGTCTTGCAAGTTGGAGAATGTAATAAGGAGGAACACATACCCCACACAAAACTTAAGTAGTAGCTATGTGCATCCATATTTGCCTTGCTATCAATCTCTATAGAAGAAACATAGACACCTATCTAGAAACCTAAATGTAAACCAATAATATAATCTATACAAATGTGTTTAGTTTTTTGTTTTACTACTTGTCATTAGCTCCCTTTTCTTTCCTGATCCAAACAAATGCAAAAATAGGGAAAAAGAAAAAGAAAATAGAATAGATGAAAAAGAAAAAAGATATTGGCAAATGAAAATCAAAATAATGATCAAACATTAAAAAGTGGGATGAATTTGCAAGGTGTCATTGTTAGTGAGAATCTAAACTTTAGAAGAGTGTTTTTTTTTATGCAGGAGCATCACTCTAATTCATGTTTTTTAGGTCAAATTGAGGTCAAGAGTCCTAGTTGAGTGTTTGGAGATCTTAGAGGGTCCATTGGAATCATTTCCAATGGTTTAGGTTGTCTAAATAGGCCTAGAAATTCAAATTTTGGATTTTCCCGCCAAAACCATATTTGAATTTTCTAGAAGTTTTTGGCTTGCTGGAGAGTTGAAGGTTGGTCCTCAACCATAGGAATAGGTTTAATGAGTCAAATAAGGTCTTGGAAGACCATGTAAAGTCTTTTCCCAAGGTCTTTCAATATTAGGTAGGATATAGGGCAGCAATTTCAAAGTTTAAGACAATATCATTAGGTTTTAAGGAAAAAGATATATATATTCTAGTTTGTAACTATTTTGAGAAGATGTTCTCATCGAAAGGAAGGAGAAGAACATGACCAAGAAGAAATGAGACAGTTTTTCCTTCAAAAACCATGTTTTTTCTAGGATTTTTTACTATTTTTGCAGGTATACAAGCAGAAAGCACACCTGCACGGACATACATACGGCATAATACTAGTCTGGAAGTGCATGATTTTTGACGAATATTGTTGTGTAGGTTTAATGTATTGGGTTTGTTGAGTTTTCATGGTGTTTTGTGCTAAAAAATCAATTTAATCTCTTCACTGCCCTGTTCTTGACCTAGTGTTTGCAGTGGCCTAGAAAAATCCATAACTTGGGTTTCCACCAATAAAAAACCACAAAACTGGGTAAGCATCTTCATTTGATTGTGTGCTAGCTTTCCACCAAGTTTTAGCTTTTGAAACCCCCACACGTGTGAGATATTCATGATTGTATATGTTCACTATCAAACAGGATTGTTTAGAACCCTAGAGGCATTGAGGGTTTGTTGAAATTTGTTCTTGTTGAGTTTATTAGAGGAGAGTGAGGGTTTGATGGGACCTTGTAGAATGTGTTGAATGCTTGAAGAAGCACAAGGAGGGCCATTTGTTATGCTAAGCAACCAATAGGTCTTATTGAGGGTTTAAGCCTAGAAAGATAGGCTTGTAGAACATGGTATAGGTTGAAACCTCCATAGAAGGGTTTGTAGAACCTAAGAATATTTTTATAGTTCTTGTTTTCCCTCTTTGTTCATTCTCTACATCATTATTGGCATCAGAGTCTAGTTAGCCAAGAAATCCCATAAAAGAGTTAACAATCAAAGAGGAAAAAGATGCCTCCAAGAATCAATTGTTGAAAGGGTGGCAGAGAGAATAGAAACACAGTTGGGAGAAGCCCTTGCCAGAGAAATGAGGGAAATGAGAGTCAGTTTGGATGCAAGACTCATTGCAGTGGCTAACCAAAGAAGAGGAGTGGTTATAGGAGATATGAGTGACCAAGATGAAGTGGTGGATGAAGCACCTCAAGAAGAGAGGGATGCTGATGATGTGAGGATGGAAAGATTGTTGAGGGCAGTCAAAGGTGAAGGGACCAAGGTGTATATGGAACTTCCAGTATATGCAGGTAGTTTGAATGGTGAAGAACTCCTTGATTGGATAGGGGAGTTGGACAAATATTTTGAGTTTGAAGAGGTACATGAAGAGCAGCAAGTAAAGTTGGCCAGGACTAAGTTGAAAGGCCATGCATCCATATGGTGGGATTATGTTCAGGAAGAAAGGAGAAAGAAAGGCAAATCCAAGATTACTTCTTGGGATAGGATGATTGCTAAGTTGAAGGGAAAATTCATTCCTAGTGACTACATGACTCAGTTGTATAGGAAGTTGCAGAACTTGAAACAAAAGGATATGGGAGTGAAAGAGTACACTGAAGAGTTTTACAAGTTGAGTATCAGATCAGGACACATGGAGGATGACACTGACAAGGTTGTAAGATACCTTAATGTATTGAAGTATAGCTTGCAAGATGAGTTGAGCCTTACAAGCCCCAAGACACTTGAGGAGTGCTATCAACTAGCCTTAAAGACTGAGGAGAAGTTGAATAGGAAGCAAGAAAAGTAGAATAGAGGTAGAGGAAGAACGTTCAGAGGTAGAGGTCCATATACTAGTAGACAACCACAAAGAAGTCAAGGTGAATCAAGAACCTCCCAAGAACAAGCATCAAGTTCAAGAGGAGGTTTTAGACGAAGAAGGCCTAATTTCAGGGGCAAATGTGGACAAAGAGGAGGATTCAATGGTTTCACAGGTAAATGCTACAAGTGCAACAAATTTACAGGTCATCAAGCTTGGGAGTGTCCAGAAGAGCAATCAACTACCACTTTTAGAAGTGAAAGAAGAACTCAAGTTGCTCAAGGAGGAGATGAAGAAAGTGTTAACTCCTCACCACAGCCAGAAGAACCAGAGAAAGTAGAATCCTTGCTAATGAGAAGGACATTGATCAAGGTTCCAATGGAGAAGGAGCCACCTCAAAGGAAGTCATTATTCAAGACTTTTTGCAAGTGCTAAGGTAAGTGTTGTCAAGTTGTTATATATTCAGGTAGTACTAATAATTTAGTTGTTTTTGAAATGGTAGAGAAACTAAACTTGAAGAGATTACCTCATCCTACACCATACAAAGTCTCGTGGTTGAATAAGGGACAACAAGTACTAGTCAATGAACAGTGTTGGGTTGAGTTTCAAATAGGAAGGTACAAAGACAAGGTGTTATGTCATATCATCCCTATGGATGTGTGCCATGTATTATTCGGTAGGCCTTGGCAATATGGTAGAAAAAAACTGCATGATGGTAGGAAGAATGTCTATGTTTTGGAGAAGGATGGAGTTATCTATACCTTAGCACCTTTGAAAGAGGAAGATAAGGACCAAAAGGTTGGATCAAGTGTGATATTAGTGGATGAAAAAGAGTTTCTAAAGATAATGGAGGAAGAGATAGGTTTTGTAGTGCTAGTCAGACCTAGGACTGTCATAACAACAACAAGAATTGATGAGTTGCCATGGGAGATTCAAGACATGTTGAAGGGTTATGCAGACATAGTTGTGGATGAACTTCCTAACTCCTTGCCTCCAATAAGAGATATCAAGCATCATATAGACTTTATACCAGGGGCTAGTCTACCAAACAAGGTAGCCTACAAAATGACACCCCAATAAAATGAAGAAATCAGAAAACAAGTACAAGAGTTTCTTGACAAAGGGTTAATCAGGGACAGTCTTAGCCCTTGTGCAGTTCTAACTGTTTTGGCACCTAAGAAAGGAGGTGAGTGGAGAATGTGCACTGATTCCAAGGCAATAAACAAGATAACAATCAGATATAGGTTCCCATTTCCAAGAATAGAGGACTTGATGGATTGTCTAAGTGGGACAAGTTACTTCTCAAAGATAGACCTCAAAAGTGGATACTGTCAAATAAGGATTAGACAAGGAGATGAATGGAAAACAACATTCAAAACAAATGAGGGCCTATATGAGTGGCTTGTATACCATTTGGCCTTTCTAATGCACCTAGCACCTTCATGAGGCTCATGAATGAGGTCCTCAAGCCATACATTGGTAACTTTGTTGTTGTTTATCTTGATGATATATTGGTTTTTAGTTCTAATAAAGAAGAGCACTTGTATCACTTGAATTTGGTGTTGAGAAGGCTCTAAGAGGAAAAATTGCTGATCAACCTTAAAAAGTGTGAGTGCATGAAGACATAACTGTTCTACCTTGGTTTTGTGGTCTCAAAGGGGATGTTGAAGATGGATCCAAGAAAAGTGAAGGAAATAATGGAGTGGCCTACACCTAGATCAATTACAGAGGTAAGAATTTTCCATGGTCTTGCAAGTTTTTATAGGAAATTTATCAAAAAATTTAGTCATATATGTGCACCTATCATAGACACTATTAAAGGGGATAAGAAAAGGAAGTTTATGTGGACAGAACAAGCTGATAAGAGTTTCCAATATATGAAAAAGAGAGTGACTGAGCAGCATATCTTGGCCTTACCTAACTTCAATAAAGTCTTTCAAATAGAATGTGATGCTAGTGGACATGCTATAGGGGCAGTTTTAAGCCAAGACAACAAACCAATATAATACTTTAGTGAAAAACTGAATGATGCAAAGAAGTACTCTTCATATGACTTGGAAATGTATGCAATGGTTCAATCACTAAAAAAGTGGAGACACTACCTTCTACCTAAGGAGTTTGTGGTTTATATAGATAGTCATGCACTTCAATTCATCAATAGCCAAAAAAAACTCAGTCAAAGGCACATTAAGTGGGTTGAATACCTACAAAATTTCACTTTCACAATCAAACACAAGAGGGGGTAGAGTAACAAGGCGGTTGGTGCTTTGAGTAGAATAGAATTAATGGTACAAGACATTCAGTTAAAAGTCTTGGAATTGAAGCACTCAAGGAGATGTATGAGGATGATGAAGATTTCAAGGAAGTATATGAGGTTTGCAAACAACCTATTAGCACTACCAGAGAGAAGTGGTTGGATTATCTTATACAAGATGGTTTGTTGTGTAAAGGAGCACAACTTTGTTTGCCAAAATGTTCCATGAGGGAGAACCTCATCAAAGAGAAGCACCGTGGGAGTATGGCAGGTCATTTTGGACTTGACAAGACACTAGAACAACTAAGGAGGAACTATTTTTGGCCAAGGATGCAAACAAATGTAAGAAGGTTCATGGAGAGGTGTACTATATATCAAATAGAAAAAGGGAGAAACACTAATGTAGGACTATACCAGCCTTTACCCATTCCCAATAGGCCTTGGGAATCTATTAGCATGGACTTTGTTATGGGTCTGCCAAAGACTCAAAGGAGTTTTGATTCAGTTTATGTAGTTGTTGACAGGTTTTCCAAGATGGCTCACTTCATTCCTTACAAAAGTACAAGTGATGCTTCATATGTTGTAGGTTTGTTCTTTAAAGAGGTTGTTAGACTTCATGGATTGCCATTGAGCATAGTCTCTGATAGAGATAGTAAGTTCCTAAGACACTTTTGGAGGACACTGTGGAGAAAGCTTGGTACAAATCTTAGTTTTAGCTCAACCTACCACCCTCAGATAGATGGACAAACTAAGGTGGTCAATAGGAGATTAGGTAACCTACTAAGATGCCTTTCAAAGGATCATCTTAAACAATGGGATCTTGTGTTACCTCAAGCAGAGTTTGCTTATAGTGACTCAACGAATAGGAGCATTGGCAAGAGTCCATTTCAAGTGGTCTATGGCATGCAACCAAGGGGAGTGTTTGAACTAAGAGACATCAATGGTATGGAGAAGCAAAGTGCAGAGGGTGAACAATTTGCAATTGCCATGCAAGAGATACATCAACAAGTGAAACAATAGCTACAAGCTAGTGTGGAAAAGTACAAACAAAAGGCAGATTTGAAAAGAAGAGAGGTCAGTTTTGCAGTTGGAGATCTTGTCTTAGCACATCTTAAGAAGAAAAGGTTTCCCAAAGGTGAATATACCAAGTTGAAGATAAAGAAAATAGGTCATTGTAGGGTTGTTAAGAACTTTTCCAACAATGCCTATGAAATAGAATTGTCTAGTGGAGTAGGCACATCACCAGTTTTCAATGTTTCTAACTTAAATACCCTTACAAAGGAGATGCAAGTATAGTTGAAGGAGCAAGTATAAAGACAATATCATATTCTAATTGGGCAGAGGAGCTGCCACACACCAAACCAACAGAATTAGAGTGCATTCTTGACACCAAAGAGAGCAAGAAGACTAGAGGCAAGCAATATTTTCAGTATTTGGTCAAATGGAAGGGGCTACCATATGAGGATGCCACATGGATGACTAAAGCAGATGTCATCAAGCATGGAACAACTATTACAGACCTCCTCTCAAGTGGAACCTGAGTTTCTTTCTTTTTCCCTTGGGAGTATGATGCAGGAGCATCACTCTAGTTCATGTTTTTTAGGTCAAAGTGAGGTCAATAGTCCTAGTTTGTGTTAAATTGAAGGATCATTTTGATGTTAAGAGTCCTAGTTGAGTGTTTGGAGGTCTTAGAGGGTCCATTGGAATCATTTCCAATGGTTTAGGTTGTCTAAATAGGCCTAGAAATTCAAATTTTGGATTTTCCCGCCAAAACCAAATTTGAATTTTCTAGAATTTTTTGGCTTGTTGGAGAGTTGAGGGTTGGTCCTCAACCATAGGAATAGGTTTAATGAGTCAAATAAGGTCTTGGAAGACCATGTAAAGTCTTTTTCCAAAGTCTTTCAATATTAGGTAGGATATAGGACAACAATATCAAAGTTTAAGACAATATCATTAGGTTTTAAGGAAAAAGATATATGTATTTTGGTTTGTAACTATTTTGAGAAGTTGTTCTCATCGAAAGGAAGGAGAAGAATGTAGCCAAGAAGAAATGAGACAGTTTTTCCTTCAAAACCCTATTTTTTCTAGCATTTTGACTGTTTTTGCAGGTATACAGGTAGAAAGCAAACTTGTACAACATAGTACCAGTCTGGAAGTGCATGAGTTTTGAAGAATATTGTTGTGCAGGTTTAATGTATTGTGTTTTTTGAATTTTCATGGTGTTTTGTGCTGAAAAATCAATTTAATCTCTTCACTACCCTGTTCCTGACCTAGGGTTTACAGTGGCCTAGAAAAATCCATAACTTGGGTTTCCACCGCTGAGAAACCACAAAACTGGGTGAGCATCTTCATTGGTTGTGTGCCATCTTTCGCCAAGTTTTAGCTCTTGAAACCCCCACACATGCAAGATATTCATGACTATATATGTTCATTGTCAAACAAGACTGTTTAGAACCCTAGAGGCATTGAGGGTTTGTTGAAATTTGTTCTTGTTGAGTTTATCACAGGAGAGTGAGGGTTTGATGGGACACTGTAGAATGTGTTGAATGTTTGAAGAAGAACAAGGAGTGCCATTTGTTATGCTAAGCAACCAATAGGTCTTATTGAGGGTTTAAGCCTAGAAAGATAGGCTTGTAGAACAGGGTATAGGTTGAAACCTCCATAGAAGGGTTTGTAGAACCTGAGAATCTTTTTATAGTTCTTGTTTTCCCTCTTTGTTCATTCTCTGCATCATTTTTTTAAACTCAAACAGATATGTCCTCATGGACTACAATGATTGTAGGATATCCACAAAATAGTTTTATTAAAAAGGTTTAAGAAACTTACAAACAAATGCAATTGACACGTGTTAAATCCTTTGTGCTTATTGATTTATGGTAGATGTTCATGCTATGTTCCAAGGCTCCTATTTTTCCACGGGCAAGGAGGATGCTAACAAATGTTTTGAATTTCAGCTTCAAACAAGCCAATTGCATTTGCTTGGAAGATATTTACCTTCATTTCTCAAAAGCGGCTTGTCTTTTTCACAAATAACAATCACTTGCATGAACAAGTACATAGAGAGAATGAATTTATTTGCTAATGATCAACAAAAACTAGCAATGGATTTACCAAAGAAAATATAATTTTCTAATTTGCATTTAGTTATTTTAGGTGAAAATGGTAAATTGTTATTGCATCTGTATGTACTCATAGTTTATCTTAGTATTTATCCAATTTTGGTTTTTGTTGATGCTTGAAAAATAAATTCACTCTCTTTATGTACTTGTTCGTGTAGATGATATTATCATTTGAGGTGATCTTCATACTCTCAAACATAGGTAGCCACACAAGCATTTTCTTGAACTTCCTACAAGGTAATTGTCATGCCATTAATTTTTCCCTATTTTTTGTATTAAGCATGTTACTTTCACATTTGTTACAACTCAACATTTAATTTATGTTATAACAAAATTGTGATTGTTATATTAATATTTTACAAGACATATTCGTAGTAAAACTAGATTTCCTATTTTACTTTAGATTCTAGTGTAATTGTATACTTTACATACATTTTGAAGGTACTTGTACTTTTTCCATAACTAGGGCATTATACACCTAGAAGAAGGCTACACTATTACTCTAGTCTTGTCCACATTGGGTCACTAGAAAACAACCTTCCATACCCTCTTTTAAGTACTCTTTAATTCTTTACCAAAATAAAATAACATGCTTATTATTATTTGATTTCAAGTTGTTGCTTCATGGGTATTGGGATAAGACATTTTATCCATCAACATTTACTATCACAATAAGCTTAGAAGTAAAAGATCTAGAGTTAGGCAAAAACTAGTGAAGTTGAAAGCCAAAGAATGACCTATATTGTGTTTGATTCAACAATAGTTGCAAGACTTGTTACTAGGAAATGGGATATTATTAGAAAATAGTCTGAAATGATTGTCAAAATGATTGCTAGATACTTTGTCTTCTCTTTTAGAGCAACAATGCTTGCACTAGATCTAGGCATAAATATTTTCCACCTAAGATCTACAAAATGAAATTAAAGATTATAATTGATTTATTGATGAGCCTCTATTCTATGGTTTGTTTTTCTAGCACTTCATTCTTTGCTTCATCTATTTGTAGTGCTTATGTGGTTTTCACAAGTAAATATGTGTTAGATTATTTACATGATGTGCATAAGCAGTAATACAATAAGTTACTCTTGTATGTGAATTGTGAAATTTTAGTTTCCCATTATAACATCAAACACTATGAAACTATAAGATTGATTTTATTGTCATATTCCACTTAAGAGATTTTAATTTGGCTTTCCAGAGGTTTTCAACATGGGGAAAAATATGAATGAAATCATATTTATGTTAATGAACTGGGTTAGAAACAACAAAACCTTAGATCAAGTGAAATTGAATATCACTAGATTACTACAATTCTATTTACATTGTTTTCTCATACCCATTGTTTACACAATTCTAGTAGAAGCAAACTAGCAGTTACAATTGTAAAGACTATTTTAAAGTTAGCACTTGTATGGTGTGCAAACAACTATAATCTTTGTTGTATTCTATTTTGAGCATTTGATTCAAACTTGTATTTATAGGGTAGTGAGCCCAATAGTGGTGCACCCTAACTTTATGGATTGACATAATAATGTATTAGTAAAATTGGTACATATCACCAAGCAATTAAGGATGTGGACAATTCAAATATTTTGTTTCACCAACATAGTCCCAAAAAAAAAATGTCATCAAAATATTTTTTGATGAGGTGTCATAATAGACCCCCCCAAAAGTTAGACCAATAGTTGTACATTAAGTCAATTTTTTTAGTGTTGATGTGACATATATTATTTGTTGTTTTTTTTTAATCTAATGGATACATTTTAGTCTTGTTTACAACAAAAGTTCCAGTTAGAACTAACTCACATCACCATTATCATCATTACCACCACCATACTCTTCATCCTCATCATCATAGTTAGGAGAGTCATCATAGTGAGCATAGTTATCATAGTGAGCATATTCATTATAGTCATCATACTCTTCATCCTCATTATCATAGTCACTAGCATACGCGTCATTATCATTTTAGATCCACAACAATCCATTTCTTTAAGATTAAGTGATCCAAATGATTTATTTCTATCTTAAAAAAAAACACTTACATAGTTTTCCAAATAATTTATGCTTCCTCAACTTTTGTAACACCAATCTAAGGTGTTTCTCATGTTCCTCTTGATTTTTAGAGTAAATTAGAATGTCATCAAGAAACACTAAAATAAATTGATTCAAACAGTCTCAAAAGACATTGTTCATTAGGTTCTTAAAGGTTGTAGGGGTATTGCTTAACCCAAAAGGTAGCACCATGAACTCATAATGACCATATTTGGTCTTGAAGGTAGTCTTATGAATGTCTTCTTCTTTTATTCTTAACTGGTGGTACCTAGATCTTAAATTGATCTTAGAAAACTTAATTGCTCAAGAAGTAAGGCCCTACCTTTCTTTGCTAATCTTTTTGATTTGGAGGGAAAAAAGAGTCTTCAACTCTCTTATCCCATGTAATCCTTGCAAGACTACTGAATTACTGGATTCATCCAGATAATGTACTAGTTTATCCTTGTAATTTATTTTGGTTGCATATCTTCACAACCAATCTATTCCTAAGATCAGGTCATAAAATCCTAAGGGAAACATGGATGCATTTATCCATGTGTCTACATTATCAACTGACAAACTTAGCCTAGGGACAACTTATTTTATTTATTCTTTCCTACCCATGCCTAGCTCAACACTACCCCCCTTCAGCAAGGTTTTAGTATTAAGATTAAATTTTAAAATTATACTTGGTGAAATAAAATTATTAGTGGCTCTCGAATCCACTAAAATAACAATAGGAAAAGTATTAATTTTACCTAGTAACTCAAGAAGTGACATTTGCACATCCTTTAGAGCATTATCAATGGTTGCATACATTTGACAATTTGGCCCTTGATTTCTTCATGGCTTAGGACATTATCTAGAGAAGTGATCCTTGTTGCCTCAATTCAAATAATTCTTATTATACTTTCTTTGTTGTACTATAATTGAATTGGCTCTAGTAGCTAGTGCCTTGTTGAATTAGAGGGTTGTTGGTAGGGAGTACCCATATTGTTATCACCTTCTTGATTTCCTTTACCAGATTTATCAACAACTATTTTACTTCCAAAGATACTATCTTTCTTCAAATTGTTTTTGTTTTGGAACTATTGTCTTGCTTTTAACCTAGCATTTTCTTTTCCTTCAACCCTATAGGATAATTTAATTATCTTAGCTAGAATTGTTGGTAATTTTTGTTTCCTCATCCTTCATGTAATTTACATACCTAAGTAGATTCATGAAATTAGACACATTGAACCATAGTTGAAGTTCCTTGTTGAGATGTTGAAACTCTAATGTTTTCTTTTCTTTAAAAATAGAAGAGATGTACTTTTCTCATAATTGTGATTCAAACTCATTCCATTCAAGAGTCTCAAATTTGTAATTTTTAGGACACTCAATTGTTCCAACCAAATTGTGGCTTCACCATATAATTGGAAGACTCCTAGCCTTTTTATTTTTTTGTTAGAGGCTACAATCTAAAATACTTTTTTAGATTGATTAGCCAAGCCTCAACTCTACTTCTAGGTTCTAATCCATTGAACCGTGGAGGAGGTTTTCTGTAGGTCCTTTAACATGTTTGAGGATTGCTACCTTGGTGTTTCCATAATGGGCTCCCCATTACCAAGTCAGATTGAGGCTAATTGAATTGTTGTTCTCTTATCTCAAACAATCTTGCTTCTTGAGAATCTATTCTATCCTGAATTGTGTTCAATGTGTTTACTATTCCTTGCAAGATCTCATCTTGTGGAGGAGGTAGTGGAGGAGTATTTCTCCTTTATCCACATTATCACCTTAGGGGAATCTATCCTAAGGGATCTCCACCCACCCATATTCTTACCATAGTTCCTCTGCAAGAAGAGAACTATTTTAGTTTCTAGTCCCCTAGGTTTTGAAAAACCTAGTTCTGATACAATGTTACAAGCATACAAAAATAGGGCTAGAGAATTTTGATTGTAAGATGTTAACTTGACTAATTATATTATGTTAACGAAGTATTACACACAAGACTGATTAGGCATTCAACAAAATATTCCTTAATCAACCATTCATCTTGCTAATTAAGTAAAATGTGTACGTAATCATTAGATTACTTGGGCAGTAATAATTACCCTAACCATTAGGTGTAGCATTTCAATATCAATAAGCATGAAGAATCTTTGTACCCCACAATAGATCTATGAATACCTAATTTGCCATGGGTGTAATAATCCGTTAACATGACATACTTAGTGAATTTTTAGCTTATAGAGATCCCAATATAGTTGTGTTTAAGTTTTTGTTTTGATTGGATAGTTTAAGAGTTCTATTAAGTAATTCAAAGTTTGCTAGAATAGTTTATAAAAATTGAGTACTAACAATTTGTGATTAGGTTTCCATTTGCACAAATTTTGAATTCTATCTTAAACGATAAATAAGATTAATAATGAACATTCTAACAATTGATTTGAAATTTAAGGATATTAGCTTATGAGTTAAATAATCAAACTATATAAAAATTGTAAATACCTTCAAGAATAAATTGTAAATACTCTTTAATTCTTTACTAAAATATTAATTACATGCTTATTATTATTTGACTTTAGGTTGCAGTTGTTTCATGGGTACTAGGATCAAACATTTTATCCATCAACATTTACTATCACAACAAGCCTAAAAACAAAAGATCTAGAGTTCACTAAAATAGTGAAGTTGAAAGACAGAGAATGACCTTTATTGTGCTTGATTCAAGCATAGTTGCAATACTTGTTACTAGGAAATGGGAGATTATTAGAAAATAGTTTGAAATGATTATCAAAATGGTTGCTAGATATTTGGTTTTCTCTTTTAGAGCAACAATGCTTGTACTAGATCTAGGCATAAATACTCTCTACCTATGATCTACAAAATGAAATGAGAAGTTACACTTGATTTGTTGATGAACCTACATTCTATGGTTTGTTTTCCTAGCACTACATTCTTTGCTTCATCTATTTGTAGTGTTTATGTTTTCTTCACAAGTAAATATTCATTAGATTATTTGCATGATGTACATAGGCAATAATACGATAAGTTACTCTTGCATGTAAATTTTGAAATTTTAGTTTCTCATTATAACATGTAATGTCCCCTTTTAGGAAGAACAAAATTTCTTAACCTTGCACACAATTTTACTTCTTATATGATTGATTGCTCTTAGTAATGCTTGCTGATATAATACCTTGTGCTGATCTAATACTTGTATTTAATGGAAGACCAATCTGTTGTTTGCTGATTTATATTACTATATGATCTTTT
The DNA here is from genome assembly GCA_027924645.1 of Cunninghamia lanceolata. NCBI lineage: Eukaryota > Viridiplantae > Streptophyta > Pinopsida > Cupressales > Cupressaceae > Cunninghamia > Cunninghamia lanceolata. The sequence continues at coordinate 10,419,614 of BSBN01000987.1, read as the reverse complement.
TTGCTTCACACTTCCTTTTTATATCTTCAATAGTGTATGGCTGCAACTATTGCCAAGAGAGGCAACACTTCATAAAGAGAATTATTCCCTTTTAATATATTTCTTTTCTTTTAACTCAAAGCATATATATTATGTCTCAGATATATCTGATGTTCTTATAAGGCTGCTAATGTACATAAGTATCTCTGAAATGGTATATTACAACTCAAAAATATATTATTCCTTATATATTGCAGATTTAAAATACCATGAATATATTTACCATTTCCAAAAATTCTATATTATATTCTTCTTGCTGTTATATTTATAAATCAGAATTATATTCCTTGTGTAGTCTTTTCTATTTTCCTTACCCTCTCCATATATATATATTTCTCATTCCTTCCTTTCTCTCCCTTTATGTTATCTTCTTCCCATCTTTATACCCTCCTTTAATAAAGGGATGTGTCTTATAGAAAATAACCTTTAATTAATATGCACTTCTTTTATTTACTAATAATCTAACTTGCTTCCTCTAACATAATTGTTGCATTTATCTTTGTTTTAATAAACTTTGTCTTTTAATAAACTTGGTCTATCTTTATTGATATCTTCCAAGGATATTAGTTAATATAAATTTTATATATATTTATAATATTATATTTATAATGATCATACTTTCTATTAATATTTGATTTAATATTTACATTGATAATTATAATTATTATATAATAATAATATTTATATTTATTATATTATAAATGATTATAATAATATTTCTTATTTATATTTATATATTATAAGACATTTGTCTTATATATATTATATGATAATTGTATTATAATAACATTTATTTATATTTATATTAATATTAATATACATATTTATATTTATATAATATATATCATATATAATATTATAATTGTCTTTATATTTATTATATATAAGTACAATAAATATATTATAATATTACTTAATAATATTATATATGTTTATTAAGTATTATTATATACATAATTATCCTCCAATTTGATGATGACAAATAATGTCTTAATGTTGGGACATGACATAACATCAAACACTATGAAACTGTAAGATTGATTTTATTGTCATATACCATTTGATAGTTTTTAATTTGACTTTTCATAGGTTTTCAACATGGGCAAAAATATGAATGAAATCGTATTTATGTTAATGAAATGGGTTAGAAACAATGAAACCTTATATCAAGTGAAATTGAATACTACTAGATTCAATACTCCTTTACTACAATTCTATTTGCATTGTCTTCTCGTACTCATTATTTACACAGTTCTCCTAGAAACAAATTAACAATTACAATTGTAAAGACTATTTTAAAGTTACCACTTATGTGGTGTGCAAACAATTATAATCTTTTTGTATTCTATTTTAAGCATTCAATTGAAACTTGTATTTATAAGGGAGAGGGCCCAATAGTGTTGCACCCTAACTTTATGGGTTGACTTAGCAATATACGTGTAATGTTGGTACTAAAAAAAATATTGCCAAGTAGTTAAAGATTTGGACAATTCAAATATTTCATTTCACCAGCATAGACGCACAAAAAAGGTCTCATCAAAATGTTTTATTTTGACATGTCATAATAGACCCTAAAAAAAGTTAAGACTAATAGTTGTACATTAAGTCATATTTTTAGTGTGTCACTGGCATATGTGTCACCATCACGATCATCGTCACCAGCACGATTATACTCATCACACTCTTCATCCTTGTCATCATTGCCAGAGCCATCACATAGTTGAGCAAATAGCCTTTGCAATATGTGGAGGGTTTTCCTTTCTGAGCCTTTCTTCACTCCCATTAAAAACGCCTTCCTTATCCTATTACAATCAATAGGAATTTCTACTGGCATCCAGTAGTCATATTTTGATAGCATTTCTTCATTAACCACGCACATATATATCCACTTTCCACCATGATGACAGAGATTTGCATGTCCTTTAAACCCCTCATGACTGTTCGCCATGCAAAGGTTTCTCCTTATGAAAAGACGGCTAGTGTACGCATCAACCATAGAGCAAAAGATGAATGTACTGAGCGAATGTTGGGTTTTATGAAATGAATGGATCATCTCCTTTACTTGTTCCTCACACTCCATTTCATACAAACCATCCGCCATAGACAGTATGCCGCCAATTTTATCTGCGTTTAAAACTGACACGGCCGGTCTCCCCACAACAATTGTAAGCTCCGACGGCAATATCTGAAATCGCAGTGCTCTCGCTGAATTATTTTCAAAAATATACCAAAAAAAATCGCAACAGAGCAACTAAATTGAAAGGAAAGAATGGACAAACTAATGAGAAAACACACATATCTGTTTAATACCTGCAACCTTCCTACGCAGCTTATTATAGGGCTATCTGAAATAATCGTCTCCTTCAGTCCCTTCAATTCTTCAATACCTCTCACATTCTGCAGCTTCGGACATGCAGTAATGATAATGCTCTCCAGGCATATTAAAAATTCAATGCCTTCTATGTTCTGCACCTTTGGACATTCCGCAATGAAGATTCTCTTCAACTCCTTCAATTCTTTAACACCTATTGTATCCTGCAGCTCTGGACATTTCTCAATCCAGATTCTCTTCAATCCCTTCAATTGTTCAATAGCTTTTATATTCTGCAGCTTTGGGCAATCCGCAATCCAGATCCTCTTCAATCCCTTCAATCTTTCAATAGCTGATATATTCTGCAGGTTCCAACAGCAGCTAATATAGATCCTCTTGAGACAACTGACACGCCCAAAATTTGGCAACTCTTTCATAGTCTGGCATAATCTTCTGCGGAACATTTCAAGTTTTAGCAGATCATGATTGCCCAATACTTTTATCAACTTTTTACATTCCAACAGCTCCAGACATTCCAGTGTTGTTACCCCTGTCAAATCCACTTCAATTAGATCTCTCATACAATAAAGCTTAAGAGATTTAAGGGTGGGACACAACTGTCCACTAATTGAGACCTTTCTTGTGTTGCATACACCATGCAGAGTGATGGCTTCAAGGCTTCTCATACGAAACCGATACTCAGTTGTCTCTCCCCTGTTGCTTTAAGCAATTTCCCCTTCTGCATTAAAGAATGCCAATTCTAAAGTTTTCAGATTGGTGAGTTCTCTTACAGATTTTATCAAGCAATTCCATTCAATATTACATTCATTGAAAGGATCTCCAAATTTCAGGCGCAGACTTTCCAGATGTTTGAGCATTACGAGAGAACTCAACAATTCGTTATGATTTCTCAGACGCACATCTTCTGCACTTAAAACAGGAAGCCCAAAGCAACAATGTAGCTCTTTCAACTTGAGTGGAGCCTGGAATTTACAATCGCTTTATTTCAAACTGTTGTTTTTCAATGATAAAAATCTTAACAGGAACGAACTATATGCTGATGCTATCAAAATTTAATTTTTAATCAAGAAAAAGCATATACCTGTTCATCACTTTGCCACAATCTCGGAGGTAATACTCCAAGAATTAAAGTCTGCAAATTTTGTAGAGGAATCCATTCAGGAATACATTCATAGTTGAAATCATTTAGACTTTCAAGCCATTGTAAGTCAGTTGATGTCTTTGAACTCTCCAGAAAATATGTCATTTCAGGATAAATTCCACTGATCTGACTATAATTGAAACATCTTAAACTTTTTCCTTCAGACCCCGTGAGGATGTCTTGGAATCCCTTGATTTCGTGCATTCCAATCTGAATTCAAATTTATTTGGAGTTAGAAAATTGCTCATTCTAAGTTACGCGTAAATGTTTTAACAGCTTATAAAAAAACCAACCATATGCCAATAGGAGCATGAATTTAAGGCGGAAAAAAAACACATACAAGATCTTTAGGACGCCACAACCGACAAGGATGGTTCATTTCATTATCTGCCATTTCTCTTCCCAAGTCGCGGAGCTGGTCATGCATTCTCAAAATAAACAGTTGCTCAGACCTCTTTGTTTCAAAGTAATTTACATAAATCTTTACTTCAACAAGGCACTTGTCTTTGAGGGTTTGAAGTGCATGTTCGGCTCTCCACCCTGAAGCCTTCCATATACTTATGGCCATGCTCACTTCCTTCCCTATGAAAAAGCATGCTATATCCATAATGATCTGTTTTTGATCCTCTTCCAGAGAATCATAGCTTATTTTAAGCGTATGTTTTATGTCTCTGTGTAGTCTTGCCTTAACCTCATCTAGTTGTAACTTCCAATAACCCTTGTCACTGCCAAAAACATGCCCGTCCATTACTTGAAGAGCAAGAGGTAACCCTCCACAAGCTTCGACAAAGCTGTCTACCAAATTCTCAAATCCATTTTTACAAGCCTGTCTATGAAACGCATGCCAGCAGAAGAGCTGTCTGATATGCTCTGCATTCATTTCTTTCATCTTATAACGGACTCTCACTCCGGCCTGTATAAGCAGCCTCTCATCACGGGTTGTGACAATCACAAGACTGTTGGGATTGAGGGCATCTATGGGTAACAGGGCATCTAACTGCATCTTATGATCAACATCATCTATAACTATAAGGAACTCTGATTCGCAGCTCCTTTGAAGGTCACTCTTGATATAGGCGGTTCCTTCTTCTATACTACAAAATTTGTGATGACTTTGAGGAAACAGATCATTGAGAAGCTTACTTTGCAAAGAAGTGAGCTCACCTTTGACATGTGTTTCCCGCACATCAAACAGAATAGTTGATCCACTGAATTCTGAATGTTTACGATTGAACAAATCTTTGACCAGAGTGGTCTTTCCAGACCCTCCCATTCCGAAGATGCCAATTATTTTATCTCTCATCTGCCCATTTCTCTGGCAATGGGCGTGGAAATCTTTCACAAGCTCATTGAGACCCACCTCATATTTTGCAACTTGGAAAGGAATTTTTCTCTTTTGCTTCTCCTTCACCACGGCAGACACGACGTCCTTACAGAGCTTGATCAGATCGCTGGAAATAAGAACAGCAGAAACAAAAACATTGAATTTGAAAAGGGTTACAAGTAATTGAGGTATTTAGTATATTAGGGTGAAGTATAAACCCTAATATACTAAATACAAAACGATTCTCAGACTAATGGAACTAGTTTTTAGAAAAGAAAATTAACAAAATATAGGAATATATATGGATGGGAAGCCCATGAAGATGTCTTACTCATTCTGTCCGTTGAGTTCGTAACCCTTGATCCCTGAAACGTTCTGGAGGCAGTCTTTCCACTGTTGAATGTCATAGTTAGAATATCTGCCCGTCCCTTCGTGTTTGGAAAAGGCATCTGCAACTTTATTTTTGATGTAGCGGAAGTCTGAAGGCTGAACATGGTAAAACAGGGGAATAATTCTAGCCTTTGTTTGAAACATCAAAACTAGCTCAGCTAAGCACCAAGCAGGCTTGGTTGGATGGAAATTACAAGCAAGAGTAAAGTGGAGCGGTGGACATGTTTTAAAAGCCCTTTGGTGGAAAACAAGCAGAGAGATGCAAGTGGGCAATAGGTGGATGTTATCATGGTGAAGTCAATGACATTGTCGACTAAGACAAAATTAGTGGCTTGTGTTTCGAGGTTCTTGCCTGGCAAGAACAGGGAAAGTAATAATGACAGAATATGACGAGTAGAGGAAGACAAAATTGGTGGGGTGTGTTTCTAGGTTTCTTGCCGGGCAAGAACATTGAAAGTAATGATGACAAAATATGATCAAGTTCACAAAGACAAAATTGGTGGACTATGTTTCTGGGGTCTTTTTTGGTAAGAACATTGAAAGTAGTGATGACAGACCAAGTCGATAAAGATAAAATTGGTGGACTATGTTTCTCGGGTTTTGCGTGGCAAGAATAGTGAAAGTAATGATGATAGACCGAGTCAATGAAGACAAAATTGGTGGACTATGTTTCTCGGGTTTGGCAAGAATAGTGAAAGTAATGATGACAGATCGAGTCAATGAAGACAAAATTGGTGGGTTGTGTTTCCACATTCTTGCCTAGTAAGAACAAAAAAAGTAATGATGACTTATTTTGACCGAGTCGACGAAGACAAAATTGGTGCGTTGTGTTTCCATGTTCTTCCCTGGAAAGAACACTAAAAGTAATGATAACAGAATATAATAGCTCTTACAATGTACACTGAATCATAAAATATTGAGAGAAAACGTAAACAAAAAATTATCTAATTGATAGTAAATTTCAGCTATGTATTTATCATTATCTTCTTTAAAGAAATAAACATTGTTCTTCTAGTGTATGAGTTGCAGCAGCAACAGTTCTTATAAAAAAAATAATAAAAAGAACTTTGTGCATGTATAAACTAAAAGTATGCACAAAGATATTCACAAAATTACTATAGAGTATGTATTTGAATGCAAATACTAAAAAAATAAAATAGACCAAACATGTGTAAGAAAGAAAAAATAAATAATAAGTGTTATGTTGCAAGCTGATAAATAGCAATGCCTTTACTTCTCCTAAATATATCAAATTAAAGATTTTCTTGCAAACCATTCCTTCGTTGAGTATGCACACCTTCAATGCCCCCCTTAGATGATCAATGGGAGTGAGACCTAATTGGTTTCTCAAAGCTACAAAACTGTAATGTCCTGCCATGAACATCTTAGAAAACAACACATCTATGTTATGTAATGCAAAATATTTTTTTTTTTTTTTGTATAAGATAACAAAGTAATGTTTAGCGAATCAATACACATCATTAACTAACAACTTGTCTTCTAAGGTCCCATGGTTGCATTACTTGACAAATTAATCAATATAATTTACATGCATTACTGACTAACATCGACAGAACATTCTAAGTCTATTACACTAATGATTATACATATACATCTCCATTTCATGACATCAGTTAGATAATCAACTTGATCAAGATTACATGTACATATTCAAAAGTCTATACATATGAGTACATCACTATGTAGTTACATTATCAACAACCTGATTACATCTGAATATATACAATGTGATACAGTTGACACATAAGGCTAGTACATGAATATAACTCACTTCCTTCATAACTGATACGAGATTTGATGCCTGATACACAAGATATATCCTCCTCGCACATGAACATCAGCAAGGGAAAAACCAATGGATAAAGCTCTTCCACCCGATTATGTGGAACCCTAAGGTCCACCCCCCGAGCTAGGAGTTAACATAAGGTTCCCACTACAACATACAGTCAGGTAGACAGTAGACTATAAGACAACACATGACTCTAACATCACAAGTCAATATCACAAACAACACAACAGTACTTCCAGAGGCAAACACTTAACAAATAGGGAGAGTACAACTAAGGAATGTTAGGCTACAGTAAGGAGAGTGTCATCACATGGTCCTAACATGGGTTACCCAGGCTATCTATCACCAAAAGCCGGCCCCCATCTATGGTTACCCTGGCAGCCTCTCTAGGCACCGGCCCCATAGGGTGACACATGCGGAATCAACATTCCTTTCATGAGGACAAAGAAGTTGATTTTGCCAACCACGGCCTTCTCATCTCATCCTTAGCCTAAACGAGCACTACATGCATGAGTGAGGCATCCAATTATCTTGATTAGTGTGAAAACTACCCAACCCCTAGATTTATTATTAGGTTGTCACTTGATTACAAACTCCCAATGGGTTACCCTGGCTAGCCACTTTGGGCACCGGCCCCACATTGGAAGCCACTCCCCTACCTACAACTAGAAGACCCTACTCAGCAAGCATAGCAAACATCATCATGACAGCAAGGATACATGAACCATGCAAGGCATTAACCATCTTGCATAACCAATATCTTTATATCAACATGTATATATAACAATGCAAGGCGTTGACCCTCAAAACATAATCATAAGGGCAAAACTTCTAAACCATTGCCCATAACCACATATTCATTACATCCCTATGATTCCCATGTCTCCCCATTCCATAACTCACCACAAGACTAGATACAAGACAAATTCAACCAAATGGACAACAATACATCCACAAAGAAGTACATTTATCATTCACCTTGTCTTTTAATCCATACATAACTAGAGACAACATGCTTCTTAAAACATCATGATCTCAAGACCACCCATTCTAAGCCTCTAGAAAACTATCCACACAGGGAGATGTAATAACATAGGGACCATGATGACATATCTAATTCACTTTCCACAAATCAAGTTTCATAACCTTGTTATGTAAGCAAATTGTACTTAACAAGGAGTCATTTTAAACAAATAATTTATGTTTATTCTAAACACTAATTGACTATATTAGGTTTCAATTAATAATGTCAATTAAATAAAATTACATTATCAAATTCAAACATAACTTGTAATTCGTCTATAATTTGGAATAAATCAACAGATTACATAAGATTATTGGCTATATATATATATATATATATATATATATATATATATATATATATATATATATATATATATATATATATATATTCAGTTACATTCTAAAAGACAAACACAATATAAATATACCTCTTCTTGTTATAAAAGAATATTTAATTTCTAAGGCATAAACTTCGTTATCCAGTTTGAGGCCTCCTTAATATTGTCTTAGATTTAAATAAAATACGAGGACATAGATATAATTACATATCGAAATGTATAGTTATGAAACTATAATACCTATATTGCAAATTGGGTAAATATCTACTTGTAAATTAAATCCCAACCCTAAAATTAATAATAACATTATTCTATATTTAATTTGCAAAGAAAACCAGTATATTAATATTAAAACATAGTGTATCATCAATTGTATTCTCGTTAAGAATAAATCTACAATTACATTAAAATAGCTACATGAAAATATTTATTAAAACAATTATTTAATTAAATTTTAAAGATACAACTATATTTATATCTCACTAACATAACTAAGGTAACCACTATTGTCATTTTAATAAATCAATTAATTAAATAATTACAATGAAATTTAAATTCAATACTTGCGGAAAACTTGAGGGTTCCTATTTATTTTCTAACCATATAAAAACCCTACATCCCGTAATAACATATTTAACTTAAAAGTAAAAAAGAAACGATTTTAATTACTTCTACATACACATCGATTACAAATACCTTTTAAACTGAAAATCAACTTGAAACTAGCAATAAATAATTTATTTATTGACCAGAAGTAACTCATTTAATAAACAATTTGGACTCAATAACAAATTACTATCATTTATCTTACAATTTGAAACTAATAGTAAGAGATACTATGCTCATGATAATGATCAAAACCAACTCATAGGGTCCTTCATAATTCTAGACTTCCAGGGTTATTTAGCTAATGAACAATTCAATTAGATAGAAAAACATTTCCATTCTATAAAATCATATATTTAATAGTAATGATAATAACAATGGTCGTAATAACATCAATAACCATGCAACAGTATTATTAATAAGAAAAACAATAATGAATAATGTTAATTTACTAAATGAGGCCGATAATTATCATTACCATAAAATAACAATTGGGACACCGATACACTAAAGCCTATCATAACTAAATCTTTCCTTAACATCTCTATACGTGTCTAAAATAATGGAAAGCTCAATTAAAACAAATTCTCAAAATAGGTGGGCTTAAGACGGCACTACAGAATCTTCTAACTGAAAGGGAAATCTACGGAAATTTTGCCAACTGATCAGTTGGTTATAGGGCAAGGAGGATAGATTACACATGATGGTGCACTGAACGCGGAAATGTTTTCTTAGCACTTGGCACCGCAAGGTTATGAGCAAAGGTAGGCGTCATAAAGGTGGCAAAGAAACACATTCGGGTTGGAAGGATATTAAAAGTCAGAGATAATTCCTTGCAGGGAGTTTTGAAGATGAAAAAAAAGAAAAATGTTCAGAATAGGCTTCCACTAATTATGGAGCAATAAGGATTTCTGACAAGAATCGAACCCCCAAGCTCCATAAAACTTTAGGGTGCGCTGCAGACGGATGAGGAAGGTTTCCAAAGAATTAAGCAAGAAAGTAATACAAGAATGTGCAGCACTAGCAGTGGCTACTGGAGGATATTATATATGTGTATGTATATAAAAGAAACAAATTCTACGTGGAAGGCTAAGAAAACAGTGAAAGGTTTCTACAGAGCACACAAACTGCTTGACAGAATGCCCCTAAGAAGACAACTCACAGAACAAATAATTTCCATGCATAAGACAAGTAAAGGGCAATCATAGAACTAAAGTCATTACATAATGCCCCGAAACAATATAAACAAGATCTCCAAGATATAGATATAGCTTTGAAAACATGCACTAAGATAGTGTGCACAACTAGAGAAAACCCTAAACGTCCGCAGCGATGCCATAAGAGCCGCCACAGAAGAGTTGGAGACTGTTACTTAATGAACATATTTAGTTGGTTGAAGAAGAATAATAAAAGTTGTAGAAGAGCAAGCTACAAGCAAAGGGCTTATAAATTTCCATGCAAAGGTTACTGACAAGAGATAAAGAATAGAAAATTACTAATATGAATACACGATCAGTGTCCCATAGTGAACAACTACTATAAACTGGAAATTTTCTAAAAAAAAATGCCATAGTATAATCAAAACTTCAAAGTTGACACGACATCCACCAAGCTATTCAAAAGAAGGGTCGAATGATAAGATCCCAAGTAAAATTGTTAATAAATAATAATACTTACTTATAAGCATTTCTACTACAACTGTAAGCATCAACGTTTGCTATGACAAGGAAGTTCAAACAACAAATATCGGATAAAAAGTTACGGGTGAGGAAACTCGACAACTTTTACAGCAGGTTGGCTAAACGATTGCACAATGCAGATTTCTAATGATCTCAGTGGTGGTGGTAGATGAAGAATGTCACATCATTGTAAAATCCCCTTTTCTCTCTGGTTTAAGCGAATCCAACTCTATAGAAAGCAAGTGTGTAGACGCCACTAAGCATTGATTCTGTTAAGGAGATAGCTATTCTGTGGAAAAGAGGAATCCATAAAGGTGCCAATTAAAAGCAAGAGATAAATTGTTGAGTAGGTTTTCAGAAACTTCGAAGTAAAAAAAAAAAAAGAAAAACCAATAATAGGCGTAAACAAGGCCCCGCGACCTTTCTAGGTCTCCTCACTAGCTATTCGCAGGCTCAACATTTGGAGGAGGATAAGGACATCCAACATAGCATAAAGAAGGGTGGATTTTCTCCAATAATAAGGTTGGGAAAGCTCCGGTTTCCATGCATGTAAAAATGGGGAAGCTTAGATGAGTCATGAAACTATAGTCAGATGCGTCAAAGAGATATCATCTCATGGAGTCCAATGGTTGCAGGATATGCACAAAATGGATTTTGAAGCTTATGAGGAGATGCAAACGACAGGGGCAAAGTCAGCATTGGAGAGGAACTAGTTGGCTTGCATGCAAGATTTGGGAGCACAGACAAGGTTCATGAACCGTTTGACAGGGTGTGACAAAGAGATTTTATCACAGGAAAAGCAATGAGTTGCAGGATATGCCAAATTTGAAAACCTATGTCAGTATTTAGAAAGGTATGCAACGTCATATTGGGAGTACAAAGTCGTTGGCTTAATGCATCCAAGAAGATTATCTCATATGATACAGAGGCACAACTGATTCATTATAAACTTATGAAAACTTACAGATTTATGCAGTAAAAGATGATGAATAAAATCCTAACCTTGCCCAGCGTCCACCTCACACTTCTCCCTTCAGAAATCTCTTTCTCCCCAAACCAGGACTCAACTCCTCGGATAAATGCATGAGATATCTTCTCTTCCCAACAACCCACTTTCTCAAAACAAGGGTTGAACTCCTCAGGTAAATGCAGAAACATGCCTCTCTTTTCCCAATAACCCACTCTCTCATGGGATTCAAAATTAACTATATCAAAAGACTCCAAAATCCTCCAATTTGCAATTGACGGCACCCGACATTAATTTGCATATCCCCAAAATCCTGAATTCATGGTATAAAGCGACAACCCTAATTTTTTTTAACCTTAGAATATTATCTTTATTACTATCAATTTAATTTATCAAAATTATAATTGTTTATTCATTTTTACTTATGTATTTTGTTTTCTTTTTAATTTTATCCACTTACAACTTGTAATTTATTATTTCATTTAATCATTTACCACATTTATTTATTTACTTACTATTTCATGATAATTTTACCAATTATCAAACAATTAAATCATTTATAATTAATAAACAACACCTAATTTCCCTAGCAAATGTTTATTTAACTTTGCTTAAATTTAACCTTATCTTAATGAAGTACTAACCAGGCTTAAGTCAGCACTTTAAATTGGATAAACCCAACTTACTGGATGATACCTGCCCCCATGTAAAACCACATGACATGACGACAAAATAACGACAAACAGTCCAACTGACGGTGACGACAAGATACAATACTGAGAACTCATCCTCTTTGAGGATGTTGACTGAGTAGGAAACCTTATGCTAACTCCAATCAACAACTCCATTGGCTAGGGTACGCTTAGACCTGGTAGTTCAGGTGGAGTCGATGCCTGGTACCTGCATCCTGCAACAAACAGCAAGGTTGTACATATATATAGATAAACATGTAGTCATAAACATAATGAATGGAAGTCGCAACGTGGCAGGGTACTCGGACACAAGTAATGCGACACTGTTCCATTCATGTAAACACATCATTAAATAACTACATCCATTACCAGTAATGCATCATAATCATGATTGAATAACACATTAAACTCATAATAACATTAGTCTATAATCATCAAATATGTCCATCAAGATCAAGGAGAACATAAACCATAACATACTAGTCCAAATGTCTCGAACTGTAAATATGCAATATAAGACTATCAACTATACCAGAACTATCATAGGAATTATGAAAATAACATCTATCACAAGCCAAAAGTGAGGGGCATTACAAAAACTATCTTTGGGAAGAGCTTTGGTGAAGATATCAACTATTTGCTCAAATGTAAGACAAAACTACAATTCCACTTGCTCATCTTGAACCAAATCTTGAATGAAATGATGTTGAATCTCCATGTGTTTCTATCTAGCATGAAACATAAGGTTCTTTGTCATTGCAATAGTGTTGTTATCATAGTAAATAGTGGTTGGATACTCTTGCAACAAGTGTAGATCTTCCAAGATCCTTCTAATCCATATGGCTTAACAACCTGGTGTTGCAACAAGAATATAATTTTCTTTAATTGAAGAAAGAGCCACAGTTGCCTGCCTCTTACTACTCTAAGAGACAACTCTAGATCCAAGTGAGAAAACATAACTAGATGTTGATTTATAATCATCTATTGAACCAACCTAATCAGAGTCTATGTAACCAACTAGTTCACATGTTTTAGTAGAAGAATAATTGATGCTAAAATTTTGTGTACCACTCACATACCTTAATATTCTTTTTTGCAACACGCTAATGGGATTCATGTGGATCCTGCATGAACCAAGAGAGGAGGCTCACATCATACGTAATATTGGGTCTAGTTGTAGTGAGGTACATGAGGCTCCCAACTAGACATTTGTATAGACTAGCATCCACCTTGGAACTTGCACCTTCCTTGGTCAATTTCTCACCAAGTGCTAAAGGAGTTGAAATTGTTGTGCATGTCACCATCCCAAACTTTTTCAATAAATCTACTATATACTTGGTTTGAGAAATGAATATACATTCTAATTGGTGTTGTACTTCCATATCAAGAAAATAATGCATTAGTCTCATATCTGATATTTCAAATTCTTGTTTCATTTTTACCTAAAATTTCTCCATTAGAGTTTTGTTGTTACCTGTATAAATAAGATCATCAACATAAAGGCAAACAATGAGAATTTCATGTCCACAATGTTTGACATACAATGTTGGCTCTAAGTAACTTTTGTTGAAACCCTTCTTCAAAAAATAACTATCAATCATTGCATACCAAACACGAGGGACCTACTTCAACCCAAATAGAGATTTCTTCAACTTGTAAACCAATTGTTCTTTGCTTGGAGTTTCATTACCCATTGGTTTTTCCACATAGACATCCCCATCTATATAACCATTAAGAAAGGTTCACAATACCAATTTTATTTGGCTTTAATTCAAGATGTATATTGTTGTTCCACTGCTTCTACTCACTAACAATTGGGAAGGTTCTTTGACTACAACATGCCTCATGACATTTGCATAAATGGCACGGTTCTTTCTTTTTGATATATTATTTTGCTAGGGGTTATAGGTTGTAGTAAGTGGTCTCTTGATGCCATAATTGTTACAAATATCAAAGAAATCTTTTAAAGTGAATTATACCCCTCTATCTATTATGAATATTTTAAGATGATACCTGCTTTGTTTTTCAACAGTGGCCTTGAAATTCTTGAAGCATTCAAAGGATTTAGATTTTTGCTTAAGAAAATAGATCCATGCGTGGTAAGAAAAATCATCAATAAAAGTCAAAAAATAAAGATTCTTACCCAAGGATTACACCTACATATCACCAAATATGTTAGCATGCACATGATCAAGAGGAGCTTTTTCTCTCCATGATTCATTCACTAGAAAACTATCTCGATGTTCCTTGCCAATTGCACACCCTGAACAAACTTCTTCTTTTGCCTAAATTGTTGCTAGTCATCTCACCATATTCTTCTTGTGAGGCAAACTCAATCCTTAAAAACTTAGATGTACATAATATTGGTGCGATAACCATAGATTCATCTATGGTTTCTTTTAGGGAACACACTTTAGTGTAAAGCAATGTGAGAGGAAATAACCTATTCTTTGTCATTAAAGCCTTTGTTGCAAGATGATAATTAGTTGATTTATCAAATATTTTGCAGCAATTATCTTCAAAGACAACTTTGTATTTTTTTGCTACAAGCTACCAATTACTTAAAAGATTATGTTGTAATTTTGGCACATGTAAAGTATCAAGAATTTATAAGTAGTTTCTCCTTAGTCAAATATAGAAAGGATACCTTTTCTCATTACATCAACCTCTTTATCATCACCAAATTTTACTTGACTTCTCATAGATTCATCTAACTTGGTAAAGAGATAAGATTTACCTATAATATGGTTTTAAGTAGCCGTTATTCAGGAACTACACATCTTTATGATGTTCTTTTGCCATGTTACATGTAAAGAATGTGGATTGTTGTGCATCTTCAAAAGACTCTTTAGTATAGTTGGCTCTTGAAATTTTCAAGTCGGATTTCTTCTTTCTACACTAAGACTCATAGCATCTGTAATATTCACAGTACCTACATTGGATGTTTCTACAATCCACACAACTTCTTCCTCTTCCTCTTCCTTTGCCATGTCCTCTACCAGTAGAAGGTTCCCCTTGAGATTTTTTTTTTGAGAGAGAAGTTGTAGATTTTTATTCAATTCTTACAATAGATTGGAAATCTTGCACCTAGCTCTCCGTAGAATGTTGCATATATTCCTCATGAGACCACAAAGAACCCTACTAACTTTGTCACTTTGAATATGGTTATATATTTGTTTTCTTCAATGGCTATCACCATTACATCAAATTTTGGAAGATGAGATCTTAGAATCTTCTCTACAATTTTCTGCTCTATTACAGCTTCCCCTTCAGTCCTAAGCTAGTTCACAATACCTTGAGCCCTTGTAATAAAATCTTGAATGGACTTAGCTTCTTTCACTCTTAAATTTTTAAAATCTCTTTTAAAGGTTTGAAGTCTTATCAATCTAACTTTGTCAAATCATTGGTATGCAATTTGTAAAGCCTCTCATGCATCCTTTGATTTTTTCATGCCAACAATATGGGGAAAAATTAAAATATTCAATGCAGATTGAATAGTGAATAGAGACTGATATTTCTTCTTGTCATCTTTCAACTAAGTTTTTTGATTCACTATCAAAAAATTGAGAGAATTTTGTTCTACAAGTTCATTATATATGTTAAAACATAATATTATTGGGGTCATACCCTTATAATATATATATATTGTTCTAATATAAGGTTATAAAACCTTGTATTTATTATATATTTTACAAAGCATATACCATAATCTAATAAATATTAGAATACTAATTATTTACAAATGGTTGTTTTGAATAGGTGTGACTAATACCCCTTCGGGTATTTTTCCACCCCTTCTATATTTAAGGAGCTTCTCTTGCATTGAGTGGTAATTCAATTTAGAGATTTCTTTTGAATTCTATCACTATGCATATGAGGTATTATTGGACATGTGGAAGTGAGGAGAAGTGTATCTCAAGGTTTTGTCTATAATTTTATAGATAATTATGTAAGTGTTTTATGATAAAATGATGTTTTATGATAAAATGATGTTTTATGGGGTTTTTTAACTTGGAAAAGTTTTCCCATGTATATGTTGTGTAATGTGTTAAATCTATGATTCTATAATTATTAGTTTATTTATTTTTATTTTATTTGTAATGATTAGTATCGTAAGATCATAATTTCTAACATGGTATCAAAGCAAGTTAGGAAATACTAATCATTTTTTATAGGTGATATTTGATAAGTTTCTTTCCTTCATGCTATTATATTTTCCTAACATGCTCATGAAAATCTCTCCAATTGTTTTTTCCCTTGATTTGAGGATAATTTCTCTTCTCCTAATGAACTTTATCAATAAGTGAACAAAAGCATGTTAAGTAGGTTTTTAAGACTGATGATGTGCTAGAGTAACTATTGTTTGATCCACCACCAATAATTTCTTTCTGTGCATTATCATGAATTACCATTCCACCTAGGGTTTAAATTAACCTAAATAATTAAGGTTGCACTTGGAAAAATAAAATATATTAAGATTTTAAGGACCATATTTCTAAATCCTTCAAAATTATATTTCTAATGGTGTATGAGCTATTTAAATTAGAAAATATTTAAAGAAAAGTGAAGTTCTAGGGATTTTTTTCCCTTAATTTCACATCATCTTTTTTCAAAATAGATTCACAAGATTAACTTTACATAAGTATATACCCCTTTATATGGCTTTATTTATTTACTATGATCTTTCTTTAGGGGTAAATGTACAAAATTCTTATAGTGTAGAAAAATCACAATATGATATTTAAAACTAAATCACTATTTTCTAAAACTTACCATAATTAGACTATGGTGAAACTATAATTCTAATTGGAATGACTACAATCTTTAAGTTACGTTAAAAAAAAAGAAGGGAAAAGACCATCATCTTACCATTGTTAAAAGGTGCTTCATCGAATACTGGAAGTGGTCTAACATTCAAGTAATATCATGGATCCATTGATCTTTCCTTCCCACTTGATACAACTTTAATATTTCTAATGTAATTGTCATCATTTCCCATGTCAATACCCTTGTAGTTAAGGTTCTACACTCATAATCATATTTTCATCTTTGTGACACCTCCCAAACCCTTCATTGTCAACATAAAAAGATGTCAATAATATCCTTATCACCTTGTGTTAGCAAGAGTTACATTGAAAAATAGGCAATTTTCACCACATGACCTAACATTTGTTGAGATCAAATTAAATTTGTTAGCCATTAAAATATTTATAATAATGTCATAAATTGCCACTAGAATCCATTAAATAGCACAATAAACTATATTAAATAAATTATATCACATAAAATGCATAATTCTTTATTACATTACTTTACATACTACATAAATAACTAGTTATCACAAAATAAGTTGACTTTATTCACAATGATGTACAAGTCACATTTTATTTTTTAAAAGTTCACAGTCCTTTATTAAAAAAAATTGGATAACTTGTGAAAATCACGACCCTTACCGTATAGTCAAAAGTAGCCAAAGTTCTAATACTTTACAAAGGGACATAATTTAGCCTTAAGAACATGATTGATATTATAAAATGACACAAATATTATTACAAGTAAAACCAACTATGGAACCATTGCTTGATGACATGATGATCGAATTGGATATGTTGGTTGGCATATGAATATAAAAATCATGACCTTGTTTTACAAAACGTCGACTCCTATAAACATCAATCAATGGTTTTTAGAATATCATTGATTAGTTAATGTTTGATCTCCCCAAACTTTACAAATATATGACCTTCAAACTAGTTGATTATATTATTAATCGTACACTTAATATAGGGGCTTAACTCTTCTTAGAAAACCAAGTTCATAGTGCCTTCATCATTTTTTATTTTATTTTTTTGAACATACATTCCTTCGATAAAGGGCACACTTGATAATAGGAAAACATCTTTTTGAAATACCATTTTATCTTGTATAGACATGCACATATGAATGTAAATTTTTTTCAAGCTACTTTGCCTCCTTACCCTTTACATAAACATGCACTTCAACATGTAAAAAACATTTAAATTTGGAAATTAAAATTCTCTTTATAGAGCACACACTTCAATATGTACATTAGAATTGAAATCTAGAAACTAATTTTCTTGTTTTGGGGGAGGTGGACACCCTTCTCACATGATTAAATCGGCAGTAAGTATCTCTTTCCTAGTGAGAGGGAGAGGCTACAAGTTAAAAGTGAAGTATTTTTTTACATTTTTAATATTTTAGTTGAGGGAAATATTATTATCCATATAAGGATGTTAGACACTTACCTTATGTACTTTTATGGACAATTATGACTCAATATGTATGGTCCTCCTTTGGGAGGTGATTGTTCTTACACATAGAAAATGTTGAATAAATTATGAAAGTCAATTTTAGCCAATCAATAGGATAAATATTACCCCATTTTAATGTGGATAATCTGTAAAATTATTGTTAACTATTTGACCATTAAATTGAATGGTGCTTAAGTAGAGTGAGTACACTAATATGTTGTTAACTTTGTTCTTTCAACTATTTTTTATGTTATAATGGCACTCAATATCAAGCAAATAGGTGGACTTTGATAGATTACTTTAAAGACACATTGCTCACCTTAGTGATATTAGCTATGTTGACACATTATAAGCCAAACATCAATAAGATTCATATATCCTCTCATATCCACCTTACAGGTGTCATTAGCTTTATTAATGGTTGTTGACCATTGTATTAAAAATTATAGATATTTATATTATTGGCTTTTGAAAATTTTATTAGTTTTTGATACCATCTAGATACTCCATTGAAAGATCATTGATTGTGGTTCTCAAGGAATATATATAAGGGACAAATAGGATGTAGTGCATTATATTACTTTTTGGCCTCATGATTAGGTATCAACACTTTAGTTATACCAGATTTTAGGTGGTACTCCTAAGTCTATCCTCTCCTATAGTCAACTATTAATTCTTGAAGTTTACTTGCTATTTTATTTAGGCTTTTAAGCTTAAGGGTTACAACATTTATTACATTTGATTCAAGTGCTCTTTCCATGTCTCACTTAACACATGTTTTCTTTAAATGCATAAAGGAAAAGTTACATTGATCTATCTTCCAAACTCCTTATAAGAAGACTTTTTGAGCCTTGGTCATTTTTGCCTTGAATTTTTTCCATGCCATTTACAAAAATTACATTAGAAGATGTACTTCAAAGTGAAATATACTTTTTTTCTATAGGTGTTAAATCTATAACCAAATTAGTAAATCAGTGAGGATAAGTTGAAAAATATAATAGTATTATTGAAGGTTCTCTTATAACAAATGTTGTTCATCTTGGGTGATGCCCACAAGAAATTCCAAGAGATCTAAACTAACAAATTTAAAGACATGTTTTAGTGTTATTAAAACACAACATATGGATTTCTACTCACTAATAAAGTTAACCTTAAATTGAAAGAAACTCCATTCCTCATGATGTGGGGATGGTAAGTTTTTTTCTCTTTCTTTTTTTTATTCTTTCTTTTGGTGATATTATGTATCATTGTATTGTATAAGTTTACTATTTGTTAAATTCTTAAATATGAAATATTTAAAGAATTAGTAATAATATCTTCAATTATATGATCTTAAGTTCTTATACATAAAGCACCTACTTATAATGGATTGTTGTTGTCCTGAGAAACTATCTGGGGAGAAAACCTGGAAAGGATAACTCACCCATTACTATATGTTTAGTCGAATCAATTTTTATCTCCTTGAATAAACATGAGGATTTATAACTACATATAATTGTGAAAATCTCGTATCTTAATGATCTATTTGATAAAGATTGACAATTATCCTCAATGATCTTATATATTAAATGTACATTTAGTTATAGTCTTTATTATTCTTGCACAAAGAATCAACTTTATTTGATTATTGTGTTACTAACTATTCCAATGATCCTATTAATAGGAAAATCTACTTCAAGATATGCCTTCAAAATATTGTGTGAGTGCGATCAAATGGATGAATAATATTTAGACAAGCTACCTTCTATGGATCCTTAATCAAAATGATGTATACAAAAGTAGCTCCATAAGAATCAATATGGCTTACAAGATTATTGGAAGAATTTCATCTGGGAAAAGCCCCACTTTATTATATGATAACCAAAGCAATTTACTCTTCCAAAGACTCATATTTCTAGAAATAAAGCACATTGAAGCTCATGGGCACTTCATTTAAAGGAAAGTTTTTCCATCATAAAATTGCTCTCCAATTCTACTAGATTGATAATCAGGTGGTAGATATACTATGATAAAAAAAATTAGGCTAGGCTCCTAGTAATCACAAAAGAAAATATATGTAGTACAACACCAAATGTTTGTGCAATACAAAATTCTCCAATACTTGGTCATAAGGAGTTGCCATTAAGGGGGAGTTGCCATTGAGTGGGAGTGTGTATGACAATGGTGTTGCAAATATGTGCCTAAGTGGTGTTGTCATTGATGTCAACATATCCTTGTTGCCATTGGTGTCAACTGTATCCTATTTGGCTGCCTATATAGAAGACTAGATTGTTGAGGATATTGAGGAAATTAATGAGGAGCAATGTATGCAGACCATATGGTTGAGTAGAGGATTGTCTGAAGAAGCTCCAATTAAGTTTTAAAGGGTTCGCATGAAGATTTGAAGAAACTACAGTCATCTGAGTTGAACCAATTTTGTAGTGTTCAGAAGAGACAGAGTGACAGGATAGAGGTCCGGATTATTCCGGATATGTCAAATGATGATCTACAGATTTAGAGGGATGTTTTGGAAGTTAGTGTGTATCATCCATTCAAGTGGTTCGTGGTTTGGAGGTCCGCAAATAATTTTTCTAATGTGATAGTCATGGCAGATATTGTTCTTGAGGTTCCAGTGGAAGATACAAGTGATTCTGATAATTTGGAGGAGTGAGGATGTTTTTGTTGAATTTAATGTGCTTGTGGAGGTCTCTGGATTGTGTGATTACTATGTTGGAGTTCCGCATTGAAGTCTGAGATTGTGAAAGAAGATTTCCCTCTTGGTGTTTCTATTCTTCCCAATATTGGTCAACCAGATGATTCAAACATGTTGCAGCTGTTCTAAAAGCAATTCTATGGAGCGTGGTGTGTTTATCAAGGAAGATTTGAGTCCCAGTTATGTTTGGTCGACATCTTAGTGATTTGTATTAAGTTAGTTGTTTGTAGTGCCGACCTTGATGTTCATTCTAAGGTTGATGAAGTGTATAAATACTTGTTGATCAGTTGTGGAAAATTATCCTTGAGTGAAAATATAAATCTGAAGAAAGGATCAGAAGCAGAGCAGAGAAGAGAAGGAGCAGAAGAACAAAAGCAGAGTAGAGTGAAGAGTTAGTGAAGAAGACTTTGGAGGCAAAGTAGAAGTTTATGAACATTCATGAAACTGAATCAGGCATGAAGTAGATGCTATTTCTCAGTTAAATCTTTCTATGTTAAACTTAAATTTCGTGTAGGTAGTGAGCCTCTCTTTTGAGCAGTGAGCTCTGGGCAATGAGCCTGAAGGCAAGTACCTTCTCATTCTTTTAAGTAATTTTAACAGGGTACGAATCTTGTGGGCTAACACCCACCGTGGTTTTTCCCTTAACCGGGTTTCCACATCAAAAATCTTGGTGTCAAATGTGTTGATTATGTTTCTACTTATGTGATGTTGTTTTATCCTTTAATGTTTACATCATTAATCAATTTGCAAATTGTGAAAGAAGACTAAAAGAAAGAAAAGGTTGATTTTTGGGACAACTGATTGACCCCCCCTCTTAGTTGTCTGGTCTAATTCCAACAATTGGTATTAGAGCCAAGTACCTCTAAAAGAAGCTTGACCGCTTGAGGAGATCCAAGATGTCGTCTTACAAGAAGGAAAGTCTGAGATTTGATGGAACAAATTACTCCCTCTGGAAAGTACACATGCAGTGTCATCTAGAATGTATGGGTGATGACTTTTGGTTAATAACCAAGAATGTGTATAAGATTATGAAGAATGGACCTTCAACTATAGACGAACTTAGATATGTTGAACACAATATTTGAGCCAAAGAAGCATTGTTGAGTGCCATGTCTGATACCGAATTGACAAATGTTCTAGATTTGAAAACTACTCATGAAATCTGGAATAAGTTGGAAAATCTATATGAAGGTGACAAATATGTTAAATGTGCCAAGCTACAAAGCCTAAAGGGTAAATATGAAAGATTGGTAATGAGTGAAGATGAAAACATTACTTCCTACATGTAGAAAGTAAATGAACTTGTGACTAGTATCAGAAATGCAAGTGGAGTATTGAAAGAATCATAAATTGTTGCCAAAGTGCTCAGATCTTTACCTACAACATACAAGCATAAAGTTGTAGCCATCAAAGAAATCAGGACAGTAACAACTGTCACAAGGGATCAGTTAGTTGGTAAGCTTTCAGCATTTGAAATGAGTGAGTTTGGTGATTCTCTCCCTAAGTCTGAATCTGCATTTAAGGCCAGTGTGTATGGAAAGCAAAGATATGATCCGGGTGAAAGTTATTTAGGAAGATCAAACATATTTGTGAAGACAAGGAAGGATCTTGAAGATGATGAAATTGAGACTGCAGATCTTGAAGTTCTTATTGCCAAAAGAATGCCAAGAGGATCCGGTAAGTATGAAGGAAAGTTGTCACTCAAATGTTTTGCTTGTAATAAGATTGTTCATTTTGCCTCAAGATGTCTGGAGAGGTTTCAAAACCAAACCTTAACAGATATAAAAGTCAGGAAAAATGTTACTATGTCCAAGAAGCTAGAGAAGAAGGAGTCATAGATGATGAATTTGATCATGGAGGTTCCACTGAAGATGATTGGGTATGCATTGCTATCAAGGAAGAACATCTGGTGTCTACTAAATCTACTAGTTGTGCAAATATGGAAAGTGCCTTGGCTACTCAGGTTGTTGAAAAGGATGAATGGGTGATCGATAGTGGATGTTCTCATCATATGACTGGTGATAAAAGCAAGTTTGTAAGCTTTGAAAAATATGAAGGTGGGTTTGTAAAATTTGGAGACAACTCAGCTGGTAGAATCTATGGCAGAGGATCCATCTCTTTTGATGGTAAGAATAACACCAATGATGTTTTGTATGTGGAAGGACTGAAGTATAATCTTCTCAGTGTTGGACAGTTGGTTGACAAGGGTTATGATATTCGATTTAAGGATAGAAAATGTAGAATCTTGGAAAGCTCCAGAACTAAAATTGCATCTGGTACTCAAACTAGAGGTAACATCTTTCATTTAAGTAGTTCTGGCAAAATTTGTTTGATTGCTCAATTAGATCAAAGTTGGATATGGCATAGGAGGATGTGTCATGTAAATTTTGATAACATTGTCAAGATAAGTTCTACTCAGGCTGTAAGAGATCTTCCAAAACTTATGAAACCTGATAACATGTGTAGAGAATGTCAATTGGGCAAACAAAACAAAATTTCATTCAAAAGTAAAGAACAATTTTCAAGTGAATGGTTGGAACTTGTGCATACTGATCTATGTGGTCCTGCTAAAATTAGGAGTGTGCAAGGAGACAGATATTTTATGTTGCTGATTGATGATTACTCCCAGATGATGTGGGTAACCTTCTTAAAAGAAAAATCAAAAGCTCTTGACAAATTCAAGGTATTCAAGGGTATGGTGGAAAATGAGATTAGTGTGAAGATAAAGTGTCTGAGATCCGACAGAGGTGGATAATTTACCTCTGATGAGTTTGATTCATTCTGGACAAAACATGGAATAAAAAGACAGTTATCTACTCCTAGGACTCCTCAATAAAATGGAGTTATGGAAGAAAGAACCGGACTATTCAAGAAGTTTCCAGGACCATGATGTTGGAAGCAAATGTTCCTCAAGTCTATTGGAGAGAAGCTATAAGTACTACTATCTACACTCTTAACCGGGCATAGATCAAAGGTAATTCTGGTAAGACACCTTATGAATTATGGTTTGGTCATCCTCCTACTGTAAGATACTTCAAAGTTTTTGGTAGTAAGTGCTATATCAAAAGAAATCAGGATCTAGGCAAGTTTGAAGCAAGAAGTGATGAAGGAATTTTTCTGGGTTACTCTACTCAAAGCAAAGCATATTAGTGCTTTAACAAGAGGTTGAAGAAGATTGTTGAAAGTGCCAATGTCAGAGTTGATGAGAGCAAAGGACATTCCAGGCCTTGCGGATATGATTCAGATGATCAAGATGAAAATCCAAATCAAGAAAGGCAAGTGCAATCTTAGATTCAGATCCAAATTGATCCCGATAATCCAATAATTCAAGAAGATAGTGCAGAAGTTGAGGAACAAGCTCAAGAAACAGAAGCTCAAGCAATTCCCAAAACTCCCAGGTATGTAAGGATGAATCATCCTAAAGATTAAATCATAGGAGATAGAAATAAAGGTGTTTGAACTAGGAGAAGAGTTGCTAAAGATCAAGAAGAGATTTGTTTGATTTCAAAGATTGAACCAAAATCAGTAAGTGAAGCCTGTAATGATGAAAACTGGGTAAAAGCAATGGAGGAAGAACTAATGCAAATTGAAAAGAATCACACTTGAGATCTTGTCTCTAGACCTGAGGACAAAAATGTAATTGGAACTAAATGGGTCTTTCGGAATAAACTTAATGAAGATGGTGAAGTTGTAAGAAATAAAGCAAGGTTGGTATGCAAAGGATATTCTCAAGTGGAAGGAATTGATTTTGAAGAAACTTTTGCTCTGGTGGCAAGAATAGAGGCAGTCAGATTGTTTCTTGCTTTTGCTGCTTATAAAGATTTCAAAGTCTATCAGATGGATGTCAAGTCAGCATTTCTAAATGGAGAGTTAGAAGAAGAAGTCTACATTGAGCAACCAGAAGGATTTCAATTGTCTGATTAGAAAGACATGGTCTACAGATTGAGGAAAGCATTATATGGACTCAAACAAGCCCCAAGAGCCTGGTATGCAAGATTAGATAAGTATCTACTAAAGCTAGGGTATAACAAAGGCACTACTGACAGTAATCTTTACTTCAAGATGGATCATGAGAATATTTTGATTGTTGAGGTATTTGTTGATGATATCATTTTTGGTGGAAATGAGAGCATGTGCAAAACATTTGCTGATTAGATGCAAAGTGAATTTGAGATGTCCATGTTTGGGGAGATGAATTTCTTCTTAGGGCTACAAATCACTCAGTCAGATAAAGGTATATTTATATCTTAGTCTAAGTATGTGAAAGAATTGTTGAAGAAGTTTGGAATGGAAGATTCAAAGCCAGTAGGTACGCCTATGGTAACCGGATGCAAGTTGAGTAAAGATGATGACTCCCCTAAGGCAAATTAGAAAAGGTATAGATCAATGATTGGAGGATTGTTCTATTTAACTCAGACTAGACCTGATATCATGAATGTAGTTGGGCTTGTCGCTAGATTCCAAGCTGATCCTAAGGAATCCCATGTTGTAGCAGTCAAGAGAATTTGTAGATATCTCAAAGGGACAAATTGATTATGGATTAAGGTATCCAAAGGATAATGAATTCACTCTTCATGCATATATAGATGTTGATTGGGTAGGAGATGTGGATGACAAAAAAAGCACTAGTGGTGGTGCATTCTTCTTGGGAAGTAGATTAGTTTCTTGGCTGAGTAAAAAGTAGGAGGCAATTTCCCTATCTACAGCAGAGGCTGAGTATATAGCAACAACAAATAATTGTACTCAAGTCCTATGGATGAAGCAAATGTTGAAGGACATCATAATTGTGTTTGAGTAGCCTATCACAATCTTTTGTGATAATTCAAGTGCAATAAGTATCTCAAAGAATCTGGTGTTGCATTCAAAGACAAAGCATATATCCATCAAGTTTCATTTCTTGAGAGAGAAGGTAAATGAGAATGAAGTCAAGTTGGAGTTTGTGTCTTCAAAGGATCAGATTGCAGATATTTTCACTAAGCCTCTTCCCAAGGATACTTTTGAGTATCTCAGAGAGAAGTTAGGGGTTATTACCCCTCTTGATCAAAACTAAGATGCACTACAGTGCATTAGTCCAGTAGAATTCACAGTCACATCTTGTGATCTGGATTGATGTTAAGGAGATACTACTCAGGGGGAGTAGTCAATACAAAATTTTGGGGTTAGTTTGAAACAAAAAGGGAGAAAAGATTGCAAATATGTGCCCTTTGCCATTGATGTCAAAGGGGGAGAGAAGTTCTTGTGAAAAACTAGTTGCTGATGAAAGGGGGAGCAGTAAATAAAATGATTGTAGAAGTCATAAAAGCAAGGAGGAGAAGGTCTTGTCTTGATGGTCAAATAAGTTTTTCATATTATATGTTGCCATCAATGACAAAGGGGAAGATTGTTGCAAATATGTGCCTGAGTGGTGTTGTCATTGATGTCAACATATCCTTGTTGCCATTGGTGTCAACTATATCCTATTTGGCTGCCTGTATAGAAGAATGGATTGTTGAGGATATTGAGAAAATTAATGAGGATCAATGTATGCAGACCATATGGCTGAGTAGTGGATTGTTTGAAGAATCTCTAGTTAAGTTTTAAAGGGTTCTCATGAAGATTTGAAGAAACTACAGCCATCTGAGTTGAACTAGTTTTGCAGTGTTCAGAAGAGACAGAACGACAGGAAAGAGGTCTGAATTATTCTGGATATGTCAAATGATGATTTGCGGATCTAGAGGGATGTTTTGGAAGTTAGTGTGTATCATCCATTCAAGTGGTTCATGGTTTGGAGGTCCGCAAGTAATTTTTCTAATGTGACGGTCATGGCAGATATTGTTCTTGAGGTTCCAGAGGAAGATACAAGTGATTCTGATAATCTGAAGGAGTACAGATGTTTTTGTTGAATTCAATGTGCTTGTGGAGGTCTCTGGATTGTGTGACTACTATGTTGGAGGTTCGCATTGAAGTCTGAGCTTGTCAAAGAAGATTTCCCTCTTGGTGTTGTTGTACTTCCCAGTATTGGCCGACCGGATGATTCAAGCATGTTGCAGATGTTCTAAAAGCAATTCTATGGAGTGTGGTGTGTTTATCAAAGAAGATTTGAGTCCCAGTTATGTTTGGCCAAAAACTTAGTGATTCACATTAAGTTAGTTGTTTGTAGTGCCGACCTTTATGTTCATTCCAAGGTTGATGAAGTGTATAAATACTTGTTGATCAGTTGTGGAAAATTATCCTTGAGAGAAAATATAAATCTGAAGAAAGGATCAAAAGCAGAGAAAAGAAGAGAAGAAGCAAAAGAACAAAAGCAGAGTAGAGTGAAGAGTTAGTGAAGAAGACTTTGGAGGCAAAGCAGAAGTTTATGAGCTTTCAATGAAACTGAATCAGGCATGAAGTAGATGTTATTTCTCAGTTAAATCTTTCTATGTTAAAATTAAATTTCTTGTAGGTAGTGAGCCTCTCTTTTGAGCAGTGAGCTTGAAGGCAAGTGCCTTATCATTCTTTTAAGTACTTTTAACAGTGTACAAATCTTGTGGGCTAACACCCACTGTGGTTTTTCCCTTAACCAGTTTTCCACGTCAAAAATCTTGGTGTCAAATGTGTTGATTATGTTTCTGCTTATGTGATGTTGTTTCATGCTTTAATGTTTACATCATTAATCAATTTGTAAATTGTGAAAGAAGACTAAAAGAAAGAAAAGGTTGATTTTTGGGACAACTGATTCACCCCCCCTCTCAGTTGTCTGGTCTAATTCCAACAAATGGAACCTCAGGATGCAAGACCTAACAGGCATGACATAAGACCTCTAGGCAATATATATAACCCCTCTAGATGTAAGACCTAAAAGGCATAAAATAAGACCTCTAGGCTTTATATATGGCTAAATCTTGGATGTAATACCTAGCAGGCATAACATAAGAGTCCCTCTAGGCATTATATGTATAAGTCCTTTAAGCATATTGTAAATTATTCTCTCTTAATCTTCCACTTGTAAAAGTATTATATTATATAAGGCATATGGGAAATGTGTAATGAACTTGGAGGAGGTTGGTTTGAGGAGTCTTGGTATTCAATAAAAACATTATAAGACCTCATTTAACCATCATTTTTTAAAACACTGAGATTATAAATTATGACAAGATGGCTCTCATGTAGTTCAGAATACATGATCTTCATTTTGGCATATTTGTGTCCCTATTTATCACTTTCAAAGACCTACATTACTAGGGTACTTCATGTTTTCTTTTATAGAAATTGACAAGTGATTCCTCTATTAACATTAAGGGGGAGTGTTAGAGCATAATGTTATCAAGGATCATACCCTTATAACATTTATATATCAATTGCTCTAATATAAGATTATGAAACATTATATTTATTATATGCCTTATAAAGTATATACTATTTAATAATTAATAATCTAATAAATAACTATTAGATTAATATTTACAAATGATTGTTTTGAATGGGTGTGACTGCTACCCCTTGTATTTTGCCACCTCTTCTCCTATATTTAAGGATGACTTGGCTAATGATGCTTAGGATTGTGCAAATAGTTAATTAGTTAAATAAACATGGTTTATTTATTTAACTTATGATGAAGGAGGAAATAGATGAATTATAAATAAATATGCCTATTTATTTAATTTTTGGAGAAATGAACATAGGAATTTGGTACAGGGGCACCTAGTCTTAATATTGTAATTGGGGTCAAATTTTGGTTTTTTGATGTTGAATCTTGTATTTGGGTGTAATAAGGTCATGTTTGACCATATCTCATGGGTTAGGGTCCTTGTTTAGTTGCTAGGTTTAATTTTACAAATATTCTCATTGTTGGAAAAGGCAAAAATAAGTGCAAAAATTGGAATATGAAGAGTCATTGGTGGATAGAAGGCATTTGAATGGTTGGAAAATCAAAGTTTAGTTGGGGATTGGTTGAAAATAGTTAAAACATGCTTTGTAAGTCAAAGACACAGTTGGGAAGAAGATTTTTGATGATAAAACAATAACAAAACTCTGTTCTTTCTATTTTTTCCTATGTTTTTAACATTCCTGCTCTGAACTGGTGAATAGTACGGACATGTATAGATGTCCCATGCTATGAAACTGGTTGGAATTTTTAGATTAATGAATCTTCTAATTTACCCTTTTTGAGCACTTGATTTCGTTGTGTTTGAAGAAAGTTATGGTTGTTTTACTCTAAACTGCCTGAAAACACTATGTTTTGGCATAAAAGTTGCTTATGAATTAGGGTTTGATAAAAAGCTATTGGGAATTGGTTTGTAGTGGTTGTAAATGAGTCAGCAGACGTTATTTGACATGATTGAGCCATTGTCATGAAGATTTGAGACCTGGGTTTTGAAAATCCCTGTTGTGAGTCATCAAACAAGCCTAATTTGGCCTTTGTCAAAATGTGACAGTCAAATTTAGGACTTTGTGTTACAAAGTAACTCTACCTGCACTTGAAGGATGTTGTGTAAGAGGATAATGGGTATCCAAAAGAGTTTTTAAATTGTGGTTTTGAGTATTTCTCTTCACATTATGTCAAAAATACCTCATTTGTTGTCCTAATTAGGCCTAGTTTTGAACTATAGTAGTCAATTTTAGAGAGTTTTGTTCTAAAACAACCCCACCTACATTTGAAATATGTTATAAAAGAGGAAAAAGGGTATCTGAAATGATTATCATTTTTGGGTTATTGGGTATGCACTGGAAATTATGCTAGAAAAACCAGTTTTGGAGTACTACTAGGAGAATAGGAGTCCAGTTTGTGAGAAAACCCATCAAGTTAGGGTTCCAAAGTTGAAAAGTTTTCTAAATTGAGTTGTGTTATCAACCTCCACCCTACTCTACATCAAGTGAGTTTTTGGAGTTTGTGTGTTATCTTTTTGCAAGTTGAAGAGAAGAACCTGGATGCCAAAAGACTAGGTAGTGAGGAAAAGGAAAAAGACCTAGGTGAGGTATCACAAAGACAAGAAGAAGAAAGGTGAAAGAGACTTGTTTGAGAAAGAAGAATGGAAGTGCTGATAATATTAGTCCGTGGGGACTTGCAGAGTAAGGAGGTACCAAGCAAGAAACCAATGATGAAAAAAAAGAAAAGTGAGATAAAGAAGAAGGATGAGAAGGTAAGGCAAATGGATGCTGAGAAAGAGATAGAAAAATTGAAACAAGCCTTGGAACAAATAAGAAAAGAGAGGGAAAGATTGGAATTTGAGATGCAATTGCTTGAGAGAGCAAACCAAGAACAAGGTTGGCATTTACCAATAAACAAGAAGTTTACATGGCCTATCAAGAAGATCATTCAGAGGAGAAGGCATGAGGGGACAATAGAACCAGACATTAAGGAATCTTTGAAGGAAGAGAAGAATCCAATAAAAGAGGAAGAGGCAGATAATAAAGTGGTGAGTAAAAATATGACTGTCATAACAACAATTAGGATTGATCAATTGCCATTAGAAGTTCAACACTTGTTGCAAGGGTATGTTGATTTGGTAATAGATGACATTTCAAGGAAAGGTGTTAGTTCTCATGCAAGGTTTCCAGAATGGGAAGACAAAACTTTCAAGGTGGTTGAAGACACTCCACATTTGGAGTTGGAGTATGAGGGTGCAGCCCACTGTATTTTTGCATTGCTTGGGTAGATTGGTGAAGACTCTCCTACAGAAGATGAAGTTGAATGGCCAAATTTCAAGCAAGGGGTTCCATGTTTTGTTTTACAGGTGTTACACAATGATACATTGGAGGTTGAGTATGATTTATCTCTTTTGGTAGAAGGCAGTAATGCTGATCAAGAAAGTTGGTTGGATGACATGGCAAGTAGAAGCAAAGAGGGAATACACAAATCTCTTCCTGATATTGCAATCTTGAGGAGGGATAGACCTAAGAAGATGAAGCAGGCTATTGGAGGAGAGCAAGGTGTTGTGGAAGTGTATGTAATCCATCAGACACAATGGGATCAGTTACATGTTGGGTGCAATCAAGGGGCAGATATGAACAAAGGGGTCATTAATTTCCAAGCTATAGATTTACCTTATGGTTTGTTTCAGTATGGGACTGTGTGGAAGGATGTACTCTCTAAAGGGATGAGTGAGGATTATGTCCTTGGACATGGCTACATAGTTTCAGACTCAAAGGGGACTTGAGTCTTTTTTCTACCTGGGAGTATGATGCAAGGGCACCTAGTCTTAATATTGTAATTGGGGTCAAATTTTGGTTTTGTGATGTTGAGTCTTATATTTGGGTGTAATAAGGTCATGTTTGACCATATTTCATGGGTTAGGGTCCTTGTTTATTTGCTAGGTTTATTTTTACAAATATTATCATTGTTGGAAAAGGCAAAAATAAGTGCAAAAATGGGAATATGAAGAGTCATCGGTGGATAGAAGGCATTTGAATGGTTGGAAAATCAAAGGTTAGTTGGGGATTGGTTGAAAACAGTTAAAACATGCTTTGTAAGTCAAAGACATGGTTGGGAAGAAGATTTTTGATGATAAAACAATAACAAAACTCTATTATTTCTATGTTTTTCCCGTGTTTTCAATGTTTCTACTCTGAACTGGTGAATAGTATGGACATGTACAACCATCCCATGCTCTAAAACTGATTGGGATTTGTATAGTAATGAATCTTCTAATTTTCCCTTTTTGTAGCACTTGATTTTGTTGTGTTTGAAGAAAGTTATGGTTGTTTTACTCCAAACTGCCTGAAAACACTATGTTTTGGCATAAAAGTTGCTTATGAATTAGGGTTTGATAAAAAGCTCTTGGGAATTGGTTTGTAGTGGTTGGAAATGAGTGGGTAGACCTTATTTGACATGATTGAGCCATTGTCATGAAGATTTGAGACCTGGGTTTTGAAAATCCCTGTTGTGAGTCATCAAACAACCATAATTTGGCCTTTGTCAAAACGGGACAATCAAATTTAGAACTTTGTGTTACAAAGTAACCCTACCTGCACTTGAAGTATGTTGTGTAAGAGGATAATGGATATCCAAAACAGTTTTTAGATTGTGGGTTTGAGTTGTTCTCTTCAAATTATGTCAAAAATACCTCATTTGTTGTCCTAATTAGGCCTAGTTTTGAACTGTAGCAGTCAATTTTAGAGGGTTTTGTTCCAAAACAACCCCACCTGCATTTGAGATATGTTATGAAAGAGGAAAAAGGTATTTGAAATGATGATCAGTTTGGGGTTATTGGGTCTGCACTGGAAATTATGCTAGAAAAAACAGTTTTGGAGTACTATTAGGAGAATAGGACAGTTTGTGAGAAAACCCATCAAGTTAGGGTTCCAAAGTTGAAAAGTTTGCTAAATTGAGTTGTGTTTTCAACCTCCACCCTACTTTGCATCAGAATTGTTGATTTAATTAAATAAATGTCGATTTATTTAATTAAATGATGGAACATTAGAAAAAGTGTTGAAATGATTTAATTAATTAAATAAATGATTATAGTTTATTTAATTAATGCTAGAGGGGATGAATAGATTTATTAATTAAATAACCAGAACTATTTATTAAAAGAACAGTTAAATTGATGCTAAAAGGGGAGATGCGGGATGAAATCTAGTGATATTGGGACATGGTCAAATTTAGGTAGACATTTATTATGATGATGCAAAGTTATTTTTAACAACTATTATTTTGGTTTTGGGTCCCAAGGGGAATGTTATGGTTCTAGTTCCTCGCTTGTGGTGGAAAGTGTGGGTGATGAGAATGGGTTCCTCTGAGGGACTACAATTCAACTAAATAGTGATGCTAAGTGGATTGGAGCTTTAGGTCAGGGTTTCAATGCGACTTTAATGGCTAGTCTCTCCCCAACTAAAACTAAGGAAAAAGTATTACAACATCTAGATAAAAGGGTAGGACAAGAATCACAGGTAGAGCTACTCAAAGGCAAGGTTGTTGACAATCTAGATTTGTCTTGTTCTTTGGAGCCAGTCATGGACAAAGAGGACCTCCATCAATATATCTTGCTCTAGATTCAAAAAACATTTTTATAGGGAAGTTTCTCAACTCTAGGCTTAATACTAGTATTGTTAAAAATAGTTCTATAAGAAAATGGAAACCAAAAGGTTAGGTCAAAATCTTTGAAATAGGTAATGGTTTTCCTTAATCTCCTTTTGATTCATAAGGACTATGTTCAAACCCTTTTGGATGGACCTTAGTTTTCTGGAAAAAACAAAGTTATTCTTAAGACAATGGAAATAAAGGTTTTGATCCTAAAAGGGAAAAGATAAACCTAGTTCTTATATTGGTTAGAATTCTAGACCTAACATTGGAATATTGTGAGGGCAAAGTCATGATGGGAACAACAAAAACAACTAGACAACTTATAGGTTTTGACACCATTACTAAATCTAAGAAGTGTCTAGTTTGTGCAAGACTCTATGTAAATGCTTATGCTGATAAGGAACTACTATCTTCTATCAACTTATCCTCAAAGTATGGCAGCTAGATTTAAAGGATGTGATATGAAAACTCCTCTTTTGTCTATCAAATATGCCACAAAATAGGCCACTTTGCTAGATTTTGCCTTGCCAAAAAGTGTCATTATATGTTATGGAGAAAAAAGGAACAGAATAAAAAAAGTATATTTCAAGAAGGTAAGGTAAAGGTTGAGAAGGATACAGTGAAGAAGGATTTAAGAATCTAGGTAAATAAAGATAAAGTAATGCAATACTTCCCTAGGGAGTTGGGAGATTTAGAATTGACAAAGAAGAATCTATTACTAGTGGCAGAAACTTCATCTCTAGGTGAAGCCAAGGTCTGTTCTAGATATGGTGAGTATGAGAGGAATTTTATTCAAGCTCAAGCATCCTAATGTAGGAAGTTTGAGGATCTAAAAGAAAGTGGGAATGTTAATAGAAAAGGAGAAATCAATCCAATTGTTAAGTGGTAGAAAATGAGAGAGAATGATAGCATGTATAAACCAAATCAAGCCTCTCTTTTCACATACACTCAACATTAGGAGATAGGAATGGAGCTTGTTCACTATGAAGGATTAAGCTACTAATTTCTATTCTTTTTATGCTGTTGTAGATGAATGGATGCTCCAATTAGGTTTTCACAAGGTTTAGATAACCTTATTACATGAAACCGTAATTGTAAAGAATGCTGAGATAGACTGATTTTCGGAATAGAGACTGTCAAATAAACTATAGAAATGTAGATCAGAAGTGTTAGTGACTGTGAACCCAAAAATTAGAGAATTGTCAGACTAGGACACCCACCTCGTAGTCTAGAAAGTTTTCTGATTGTCAAACTTTCTACACAAGGTATCAAAGTCTTCGAAAAGGGTTCTAGATCCTGAATTTGAAGCCATGTTAGACTAGGGTGCCCGCCCCGTAGTCTCAAATATTATCTGATGACGAAACTGAAAGTTCTGCGATGACTGTACCTATAATACCTGTTCTTCCTCTACTCCTTTCCACTAGATCTTTCCAAATGTAACCTGCACATACAAAAGAAGGAGAAGGATGGTTGTGGCTATATAAGAGTTTGCCTCAGTCAAACCCCATCTTCAGTATTTCTACCTCAACAATAGCCAATGATAAAGTATGCAGATGTGTGTGCTCAGAAATCAAGTGTGTAAGCATAAATACAAGATCCTAAATGACTCAAGCATCAAGTATAGATCCACACAATGTTTCAATCAAGGAAAAAATGACTTCACCTCAAGGAGATGATAGTGATGAAGACTTGTAGAACAAGAAGGCGAGGCAGTTGTATTCGCGAAGGATTCCAAAACTCAAGTTGGAGGCTTCAACCCTTCTCTCGATCATACAAAGGTCTTGATAAAACCCTAGGAAGAGCAAGATAGACTCAAGATCTTGATTCCTAATCTCCACCAAATATCTCCATGATAGCAAATATCAATACCTTCAAAGAGTTTCAACAAAGTGTAGATCTTCAATAGTAGCAGTAGAAAATTTTTGGCATAATAAGATTGCATGTGAGTTGTGTGTGATAAAATATTTTTTTAGTTCTCTTTAAATACCTAACCTTAGAAATTCAAACAATCAAAATAATACATTGACATTGCGTGAAAACTAAAATTTGAATTTAGAATCCCAAGGTGCACAAAACGAGCCGACACCAGTCCAAAACTTAGGACCCAAAAATTTAGTGCCGGACTATGGCACGGGTGCTTAAGTCCAGGACCCAAATTTCACTTAAGGTCTAGCTTAAGGGGGTCCAGAACATCTGGAATCCAAGGTTTGTTTTTGGGTTTTATCAGTTATTGCTTCAAAATGTGACATTTCCTCGATAGGGTACACGCCAATCAGGGTTTAGGTAGGTCCCAAAATAAAAAGGGTAAGAGGACACTAAAGGAGAGGAGCTAAACTATGTGAAATTGTGGTAATCCATGCAAGAGTACAATTTCTGACATAACATTTAGCC
The DNA here is from genome assembly GCA_027924645.1 of Cunninghamia lanceolata. Lineage (NCBI taxonomy): Eukaryota > Viridiplantae > Streptophyta > Pinopsida > Cupressales > Cupressaceae > Cunninghamia > Cunninghamia lanceolata. Next base: position 10,383,932 of record BSBN01000987.1, on the reverse strand, counting down.
CCCACTTTAGTGGCCATATAACACTACGTGCATATGCAACTAAAGGAAAACAAATAATTCAATCATGAAAAAGGATACTGAAAAGGATACTACAGAGGAATCTGAGATGTTGCCACATAAGAGGAAGGAGCCCTTAGTCTATAATCATGTAAGATCACAAAGTTAGGGACCGCGTCTTACAAAAAAACAATTGTCAGATAATCCAAATCAAATCATCATGTAAACAACAAACTAATAAGTCAATCATAAGCGGCTTTCTTAGTTTGAAAAGGAGAAACAAGGTGGTAATCTACGCACATAGATTTCATGGAAAGTTGATGATGAATGCTTCGTGAGGATCATTTTTACAAACAACACTAAGGCACTAAGCATTGGGCTAGATGGAGGGCAGAAACAAGAATCCAATACAACAGACATGAAAATCTGAGTTCGACAACCCAAGATAGAGTCATATGAGTAAAGTTCTAGACTTTTACACCTAGATAGTGATAGGAATTCTCATTCATTTACTATAAGTAAAGGGAGTTTTCACTTTCTCACTATTCCGTCTTGTTTTCATGTTGTAGAGTAGAAAAGGAGAAGGAGAGAGAGATTGACCATGCCAACTCCACACCCATACTAGCTTCTGAGGATAGAGGTGCTTTGTTCCCAAGTCGCAGATAGGCAGATCGAGCCAAAGGTAGAACTCTAGACTTCACTTATGTCATAGTTTTGTCTTATTTTTGTGATTTTTATCATTTTTTGTACCATGTAGCATGATCTGGATAGGGGATCCAAACTAGGGTGCCCAAGTCCTCTCTGGGCGCCTAGGTCCATAGAGGACATGGGCCCTAGAGATAGGGCATAGATAGATGTATTAGGTGTTTTTTGATGATTTGGTGATGAAAATGTATTAGAAATTTTTTTTTGATGTACAAGATGTCCCTAAGACATGGGAGCACACATGCTGCCAACTTATGATGTTGTTACAGAGCCACGTAAGTGTTATCTCTAATAAGGATCAAGGTTTCTTGCAGGTGATAGGCCTATGGTGGGTGTTCATCATGCCCACGATGAGATTTCATTGCAATATGTTGATGGAGTTGATGGAGAGATGGAATGTGGATACTTCTACATTCTATTTTCCCATAGGAGAGATGATGGTGACACTAGAGGATGTGTACCGTATCTTAGGACTTCCAATTCGAGGACAGACAATGCATATTGTGGAGCAGTGTTTGATGGAGTATACTCGAGAGAGTCCTATTTACTACCTAAGTCATGTTGTCATACCATTTAGACGGGGACATATCACACTTTGATGGTTGGAGTAGGGCTGCACAAACATACCCTTAGTGCACCGCATCATGGTCGCGACTATCGCCTTAGCAGTTGCACAAGATGGACAGGGCATGCACGTTCATGGGAGCCTCATACATACGATCAGAGTGATGGAGGAGAAGAGGACGGTCTATGTGTGGGGGCACGGTATGCTTGTGCACCTCTACTGAGACTTAGGGCAGTATGTTCATTATGAGGCATAGAGCCTGATGGTGTGTACTTTATTACAGGTATGAATGTTTGAGCACATTAGGTGCATGCGACTTGTAGGATTTACCAGAGAGTTGATGTGGACACATCCACATGCACATGCATATCCATTCATTAGGTACTAGAGACATGGCGATTTACTATATTGGAGAATGGTGTTTGACAAACTACGACGCGGTGATATCATCTGGAGACCACCTCACAACCAAAGGCTATAGATGGAGCAATGCAGTTAGCTAGTGAGGATGCAGCGAGATCGGATATTAGATGGTCACACATTGTTGTCTAGTTTTACTTTGATAGAGTCGCATGATAGTTTGGATGTAGGCAGGATGTCCCTAGGATGTGTCTAAGTTATGCACACTCAGTACGTAGCACAGTCAGGGCGAATAACACCCCACAACCAATGATAGCTGAGGTTGTTGAGAGTGATGATGACGGAGTAGTGAATGCAAATCCAATGTCAGATTCAGATGATGTTAGTACTACCTGAGCTTACACAATCTAGTGGGAGACAACATGGCATGCTCTGATCTTCCCTGCCAATCATCTTGCAAGCGATTCGCGACCATGGACAAGTCATGGGGCTAACATAGGAGTAGAGGATGATGTTAGTGATTTCAATGAGCACTATGATCTTGATGATGATGATTGTAAGGATGAGGAGGAGGATACCCCAGTGTAGTACATCTTCAGAGAAAGACCATGGTGAGATCAACAGGAGGCAGACAGTGATGAGGAGATCAAGGAGAGGCCCAGGTTGAGAGATCATGGTCCATTCCCCACTAGTGTTAGGAGATTGATTCAGCTTAGACGAGGGGAGGTGAGTAGCTCTATGCCCCCAGCCACAGAGACGATTGCAGAGTTTGTTATACCAGTAACGGTTCAAGATCCTACTTGGAAGGATGGAGATTCTAGTGAGATGTTATTGTATTGTTGTGATGATTATTTATTTAGTCTGATGATGTCATGCATATATATTTATTTGATGAGTTATTGACATGATTCTTTCATCACTTTAGATAGTTGGTACATAGGGATGGCACGACTTTGTGAGTCATGTCATAGCTAGCATGGTTCCAGCTGATGTAGCAGAGCAGCAAGTACAGATGAGGTACTTGCCACAACACTTAGTAGGTCAGCATGTGGAGATGTTCATACCTTTTATGAGATATAGAGTGGCTATGGAGGCCACTTTAGATCAGAGGAGAGGGACTAGGTGATCCAGAAAGCAGAGCATGCAGAGGTTGAGCTCCGAGCACAACGAGATCAAGTTGCGGCACTACCTCCATCCAAGATGGGTCTTGTCATGACTCAGCTCTTACATACCAATTTGGATCAAACAAGAGCTGAGAGGGATATGGCTGAGTTAGAGAGAGATAGAGCACTCTCAGGCAAAGAGAGATTGCAATCGGAGAGAGACTGGTTCCACTAGTTGTACATGGAGTTACAGGGTGAGGTGATGGGGCTTAGAGGTGAGATTAGGGGTCTACAATCATGGAGTGTCTCTAGGAGTCATTCACGGTCCGTGACCACTTGCGGGCAGCCCTCTATCACATGCACACCACTAGGTCCTGAGGGGTCTAGTGACTGAGGTTCAGTTATGTGATATATATCTTATGTATTGTATTACGACATCCCATTTTGATGTATGGGATAGTTGATTTTGATTTGTATATTTGAACTCTTGTACATGTATATATTACTTTTCTTTGAATGCTATGTTGTTATTGATGTATCACATGTGATTTATAAAATACAAGTGATAGTTTTGATGATCGTGTGGAAAATGTATTTAATGCCATTGTGATTTTAGTCTAATCAGTTATTGTAGAATGTTTAGTAAATACAACAATGATTAAAGAATTGTACACATGAGTACAATAATATGCTATCTTCAATTAATGCAAGTGTGATCTTAATAAAACATGTTTTAACTAGATGCAACAATGATTAATTGAAAAGGATTTAATGTGAAAGGAATTAAGGCAAAATATTCTATCTTGTCAAAATTGGAGCTAAACTAACAAATTTGCTTTATGAAGTAACCTCTAACATAAAATCCTAAGCATAGAATTTTAGTAGATGCATAACATTAATAGGTTCTTTAAGCGGTGTGTTTTGTTCATTAGTAATTTATACACTCCTAATCCATAAGCTTGAGTGATAACATATGGTCCAAGCCAATTAGGGCTGAATTTCCCTTTTTTGACAGGGAGTGCATTCACATTACATTGATTTTCATATAGTGCCAAGTCACCAACGTCCAATGAACGATGTATGACACATTCATTGTACGATCGTTGGATGCTTTTCTGATATGCCTTAAGGTATTTGAGAGCGTTGATACGTTGTTTGTCGAGCATCTCAAGTTCTTGTAATCTCTTCTCTCATTCCATGTTGTCGTCAAGAATATCCTTTAGGAAAACTCGCAATGAAGGAACTTCGAGCTCTAAAGGCATGATCACATTGGCATCGTAGACAAGGTTATATAGTGTAGTTCCTGTAGCCGTACAGACACTTGTTCTATAGGCCCATAATGTGGAGGAGAGTCAAGTATGCTAGTCTTTTTGATGTTTATTTGAAGCTTCTGCTTGGTCATTTGATTGAGGATAATATGGCGTACAAAAGCGATATTGGATGTGATATTTTTCAATGAATTTATTCACGTCCTTGTTCTTAAATTATGCACCATTATCAGAAACCAAGGAGGAAGGTATACCAAATTGAGATATTATGTTATCTTGTATGAAGCGACAAATTACTTCAGTCATTGTGGATCATAATGGAACAACTTCAACACACTTTGTAAAATAATCCGTAGCATTGATAATGAAAGTATGTCCTTGAGAGGAGGGTGGAGAGATTTTTCCAATTAGATCTAAGCCCCATATAGAAAATGGCCAAGGTGAGACTTGGGCGCAAAGTTCCTAGGCAAGTGCTCGGATTAGATTCTTGTGTTGTTGACATTGCAGGCATTTCTTGACATATGTGAAAGAATCTTGTTCCATGAGTTGCCAATAGAACCCCATATGTAGTAAATTTTATACCAAATATTTCCTTCCAAAGTGCCCCCCACAAGCACCGAAGTGAGCTTCTTCTAAACCAATCGAGATCTCTGAATTGTTATCGAAGAAGAACACCATTATAGCTTCATCTATACAAAACATTAGATAGGATGATATAATGTGTCACAAGTTTGTGTAGGTGAACTCGAACATTCTTAGATGTTGAATTAGGAATAATGCCATCATGCAAATAGTGGAATATATGGGAGTACCGTTTGACAGAGTTTATGTTACAATAGAGGTCAGTATCCAAAGGTGTGACCTCGTCTATTATTGGTGTTTTGAGATTGTGAATGATGAATTTACAATCGTCAAGGGAATCGTCATGGGATATAAGAGAAGTTACGCTTGCCATTGCATCTGCATGTCGATTATCTTTTCTCAGAATTGTGTCAATCGTAAAAGAGGAAAATTATTTTAGTAGAGGTAAGGCAAGATTACAGTATTGAGATAATTTGTCTTGTTTGGCTTGATAGGATACTGTGATTTGTCTTACAATTAATTGCGAGTCACCATAGATGGTGATGTTTTTAATGTTGAGAGCCAAAGCAACACGAAGTCTTGTAATAAGAGTTTCGTACTCAGCAATGTTGTTTGTACATGAGAAGTTTAGATGGTAAGAAAGAGGAATTGGATTACTAGGAGGTACTAGTATGATACCAGCACTGGAGCCACTTCTACATCGTGAACCATCAAAATACAATTCCCATTTATCATGTGTAGCCATACTAAGAATTTGTTCATTAGGAAAGCTTTCCTAATTTTGGATGGAAAAAGGTGAAGGTGCTTCAGCTAAATGGTCAGTTAAGGCTTGTCCTTTTATTACTTTCTGAGAGATAAACTTGAGATCAAATTTTGTTAACATAACCCACTTAGTGAGGTGACCTAAAAGATCCGTTTTAGCAAAGAGATGTTTTAAAGGATCAAATTTTACCGTGACATGAACTTCAACGTTTAAGAGATAATTCCTGAGCTTTTGTGTTGTAAATACAAGAGCTAATCACTACTCGATAACATTATATCACACTTCATAATCAAGCAAAGTTCGGCTTATATAGTATACAACACATTCTTTTCCTTTGTCATCATGTTGTTCTAATAAAGTTGCAAGAACATTAGTAGATGTTGAGGTGTAAAGAAGAAAAGGCTTACTTGCGGTGGTAGGTTGTAAAATAGGAGGTTTGGCTAAATAGGTTTTTAAGCCTTCAAAAGATTTTTTGACAATTAGAATTCCATTGGAATTTTGATTCTTTCTTCAATAGTTGAGTGAAAGGGTGAGTCCTATCTGCGGGTTGTGAGACAAATCGACGAATGGCCTATATCTCCCCTTGTAAACTACGAAGTTGTAATATGTTTTTAGGCCTACAGTGGCATGTTAACAATCACGTTAATTTTCTTCATGTCTACTTCAATACCATGATGTGAAACTATAAATCCCAACATTTTACCACTGTCTACGTCGAATATGCACTTACAAGGATTTAAGCATGTGTTATATTTCTATATTCGCTCAAAGATTTTATGGAGGATTGTGGCATGATCCTGGCAACAAATAGACTTCGCAATAATGTCCTCAACATAATCCTTAAGGTGTAATGCGTGTAATTATGAAAGATAAGAGTCATAGCACGTTGGTAAGTTTCTCTAGTGTTTTTTAAGCCAAATGGCATGACTACCCAACAAAATGTTCCCCACAGAGTAATAAAAGTTGTCTTGTACTAATCTTGAGGATTGATAAATATTTGATTATAACCCAAAAAACCATCCATGAAGGAAAGTAATTCATGGCCAGCAATTGAATCAACAATCATATAAATATTTGGAAGAGGAAAATCATCTTTCAAAGAAGCAAGATTTAAATCTTGAAAGTCAGTGCACATCCGAATATGATTATCAGGTTTAGCAATAGCCACAATTTCGAGATCCAAGGTGAGTAATCAATAGGGTAGATAAAACCATCTTATAAAAGCTTTTCTATCTCATCTTTGACTAAAAATGCAACCTTAGGATTCATTTTAGGAATATTTTGTTTAAAAGGCTTAGCATCAGGTTGTAATACAATATTATGTGTTACAATCTTACCTGATCAATGCCAGGCATATCCGAATAATTCCAAGCAAATAATTCTAAAAAATCATGTAAAAGTTTGGTCATTTCTTCTTTTTCTTCTATACTTAAACAATCACCTATAAGAATAATAATTTTAGGGTTATCTTTCTCCATAAGTAAAGTACCATGATTTGGGAGGCTAGGTGATTGTGATGATTCTTTACTCTTCATTAGGTTTTAAGGTAACATTTACCAAACAGGTGGATTTTCCAAAATACTCATCGGAATGTAAATAGTAAGGTAATCCACGTTTATGATGATAACAGGGAACATTGTCATAAGCTCCCATGAATTCAATTATTGCTTCATCCATTGAAAAGGTATCTAAAGGGATATCTCCTGGAGGACAATTCATGTCTATCATCTTAGGATATATCAAATTAAGTATTGATATTGTGTTAACATTAAGATTGGGATGTTTTTAGGCTTTGGTGGACTTAAAAGGATTATATCCAATGCCATTCGAGTAGTGATGTGAATCAGCCTCTATAGGGACTCAAGTTCCTTGTTGATTTATACAACAACCATTGCCTATGTACTCATAATTCTTCTAAAGGATTTGAAATCCTTGACCATAAAGAGAAGCCATCTCCCTCGATGAAGGTGAAGCCTCATAAGTCTCATAGTCTATAGTGTAAGTAAGAGTGTTGTTTGTGTTTGTCACTAAAGAAATTTTAGGTTCTTTAGGTATCTTCATAGATTTCTTTGATGAAATCGATGCAACATTTGATGTTTTAGGATTAAAGTTGTTAAGTTTATATTCTCCCATAGAGGTAGGAGTAAAATCTAATGAACCCCAATTGTCACCAAGGAATACATTTGATTGTTTAGAATCTTACACAACATTTTCTATGGCAAGAGGAGTTGATGAATCAACTTTTAAGTTGTTTAAAATTTTATGATTAATGACTTTCGTTTTCATTTCAATCTGTAAACAACTATCTGGTTCAGGATCAACTTCAATGGTGTGAAGTTTATTTTCATAAATAAACTTGATTGATTGATGAAGGGTAGATGGGATTGCCCCCAAGGCATGAATCCATGGTCTACCAGGAATCATATTGTATGATAATGAACTGGGCATGACATGAATGAGAGTAGACAATGTTACAGGTCCAACCTGTACAGGTAAGGTTATAATTCCTATAGATTGTTTTCCAACATTATCAAAGCCACAGATGTTAATTCTATCTGGTTTGATTAAGGATGTATCAATGTTGATCTTATGTAACAAGCTGATACCACAAACACTAAGAGCTGATCTGTTGTCAATCATAACTCACTTGATCAATTTCTTATTTATTTTAACAAAGATGATTAGAGGATCATATTGATTTTGAACTTCAATAGAAGGTAACTCATGTTGTTGAAACTAAATGTTTGTTTTTGTCACATGCATACAATCTAATAGAGTTGCTACATCATTTGGCTTGACAACAGGTGGTACAATCACCTTTTGTAAAGCTTCTTGGAACATTCCATGGTATGTAGGCGAGGTTTGTATGAGCTCCCAAAGAGAAATCTTGGCAGGAGTAGCACGAAACTGCTCAACAAGATCATAATCTTGACCAACTTTATGAGTAAGATGAGGTGGTTGAGGAAGAATAGATTGAGAAGTTGGTAAAGATATCAGAATGTTTAATTGTTGCTTACTGTTCTATAGAAAAAGAGGGTATGTTGATGAGCTTGATAGTTTAAATAGATCCTCATTTCAGTACATACATTCAAGGACATTAAACCGAGTTGAATCACAACTTTTGCAAGAGGACTTAGCTACAAGTTTGGTGTCACTTGGAATGACAAGGAAATTTGGAATTTGTCGATTAGTTTGCTAAACCCTAATCCTGTTATGCCTTAAACCCTAATTATATGAAATTGTAAGAAAACGAACAAAACATGGCAAATGCTCACATAAAAAGGTACTAAATGTAGATTAGATACATACCAGATTTCAAACTCTAGAAAATGGGGACTTTGAGGACACTGGTGCAAGCACCCTAGTCCAATAGGCAACTTTTTATGTAGATCTAAAATTGTGAGGTGATGTATTTTGCAACCTGCTTGAATGTTTCTGACAACAATAATCGAGAGAACACTAGTGCGGGCACTCACATCCAAAAAGGAATATTCTTCATTATTTTCTTTAGATCCTGAATCTTTATCTTCTGCTCTGATTTCCTACAACTCCTCTCCGTAAGATTTTACACCTATAACTTGCAATCACAAGAGAGGGGTTGGGAGTTGTGGTGTTTAGGAGCTTGGCTCGGTCAAGCCTCAGAAATAGCATTCAAGCCTTCCAACACCATTGTTAGATAGAGTGTGTGTCCTTGGTGGATAGAGGCAAAAGAAAATGATATGATAAATTGATTGAAATACAAAATATATGTCACCTCGGAGGTGAAGCTCTCACAGGGAGATGAAGATCTTTCATGCCATGAGGAGATGGATTGATGAAGACAAATCTGTAACAAACAAGTACAAACACAACACAATACTACTTTATAACACAATGAAAGCCTTGAATATCCTTAGCACAAGATCACAAGTTTGCATTATCCATCTGTTGTAAAATGAAGTCCTAAACATGTTTATATATGCATTTCCACCAAACATTTGTAATTCAAATTGAATAGGCCGACAAAGGGAAACTTTTAACGGTCACTTTGCGGACATTTCTAAATTGGGACCTTGACAAAATAGGGTAGGAAAAGGACGTGGGCACCCTTGTCTAGGCACCTATTTTAGGGTTGGATTAAGCTCAAAGATGTCCCCTAAGTCCCATTTGTCATGGGATTTGAGGGATTTTTCTCAGGGATTCATTTTTAACTTGCATAATTAAATATAAAGGACCCGAGAGCTAAACTTAGGAGGTAAAAGTCCTAGGGGAACATTTTACGACATAACATTTCACCCCCACTTTAATGTATGTATGATCTTACAACCCATACATGTATTAAAGTACGGTCAAAAACACATCAAACTCACCAGACACTTGAAGCTAAGGCATACACCAAGATTGAGGAACTATTTCTAACCCCCAATCTCAGGTAAGCACTAGAAGACACATCACAGACATGTAAAACACAATGAAGACAATAACAGGCACCCAAGACATGGAGAAGATAGTATTGAAGACATGCAAAACATGATGAATATATTGATAAAGCATTTTCATTTTCGTATGTATATATGCATGGCAATAAAATTGCAACACAAAACACCAAAATGTAGGGGGAACTCATCGCCACACCCTTTACACTACACCAGGGGGAAAACACACCATACAAAATCCAAGTGTAGGGGAGACTCATTGCCACACCCTTTACACTACACTAGGGGGAAGGACTCATCGTGACACCCTTTACACTACACCAGGGGGAAAACACACAGAAGACAAACGGAAAACACAAGCATTGTATAGCATGCCAAAGACATACTATACGTCTTAAACATGGAAAACAAGGTGATGGAAGGAGCTTATTGCTAAGTCCCACCATCTCAAACATGTTGCAGACATACCTGACAGTTGGGCTTATGTCACAACAACTGCCAAAGACACGCTTAAGGGAGGATAGTCTCAAGATCCAACCCCGCCTCCACAGAGGACTTTTGAAATAAAAGGATGTGCACTAGCTCAAGAGATACACCATCCAATCTTCCAGAGAAGGGCTTTTGAATAAAAAGGATATGCACTAGCTCAAGAGATATGTTATCCCACCTCATGCAAATGGCTTCTTTGATAAATGATATGCTATCCTGTCTCATGGAGAGGGATTTTTGCTTGCTATATAAATAAAGATGTGTACTCACACCGGAAATACAACATCTTGCCTCATAGAGAGGGCTTACAAACATGCTTTGTTAGTACCAAAATCATTAGATAGATATTATATATGCCCCCACCTTAAAGTGGTTGATGTCATGTATCGATATCAAGCACATTAAGGTAGAGAAAAAACATGCAAGGAAACAAGAGCTTTCGCAAAGCCCATGCCCCCAAGGTGACATGTGCTCAATCACTGAATGTTCCCACAGACACATTGATATTGATATGCTAAGATAAATAACAAGAGAGGTTAGAAATCTTACTCCATGATAATAACCAAAGCAATTCATTAAAGCTATGTATGAAAACAGTCACATCAAGGACCAAGGCTATACTACAGGTTCAGATCCGAGTATAGCTATTGGGCTATACTGTAGGTACCTCGAAACTGAGTGTAGAAACAAGGTGAGATACCAATCAAAGTATAAAAGAGCAGATTGAGTGGATTGTAAAATGTTAGTCACAAGAAATGTCACAAGATGATACATCACACGGAGTGAATCTACTAGTCAAGCGTCAGATATATAGATCAACCCCATCTTCATATATGGACTAAGTCCAATTTTTCTTTCTCATTGAAGGGACACATGGTCCATATCAATATTTGTTTGTTTTCGTCATTTGCTGACTAGGTAGAATCACTAGAAGGTAAACAATAAAATGAGAGAGGAGAACAGGTGCCTTAGGAACACCTCATAGGAGGATGCCCCCAGGTCATCAACCACAACACTATGCCCCTAAGGCACGACACACAACAATAAAAAAGAGGAGAGGAACAATAGAAGAATGATGAAACAAATACAAGAATGATCACAATAGAGGTGATCTCCTTATATCCTTGACCTTACAAGAGTATCAAGGGTCATCCAAGGGGACCTAAACAAAACATAAAACATCACGAGGGAACACAACATATACATAGATATGTATATTTACATTTTATCTAAGAGGAGTCTAAACTTGTGAGCATCTTAGAAAGCTGTGATGGAGGTTGATCGTCATTGATGTCAAAAAGGTGATATTGTCGATCAGAGAAATATTCATATGATCACTCATGTTGATTGGATTTTGTGCTAGGATGTGTTTATCTCATTTGATGTTAGATGTTGGTCAGGACATTAAGAGGTAAGTGGTCCTTGTGTTTTGTGTTTAGTTTTCATATGACAGGTATGGTGCAATATATATGTGTTATGCTTCATGTTTATGATAAGATGCAAGGCAGAGAAGACACAAAGATTTCATATCATGGAGGTGTTGATCATTGTGATGATGTTTAGTTGATGCAAAGGTGGTTGATATCAAATATTTTCATATGGAATTAGTGTTAATGTTCTTCATGCTTCTTAATGATGTTGCTTGCTTAGTTCATCATGTTTCAAGATGTTGGCAGAGTTGTGTTTGGTCTCAGTTGATGATCAGGATGTTCTTGTTTTTCATACCATACCAAGTTCATGTGCCAAGAGATGTTCATGCTATCTCCATCTCATTTGATACTTGTTGCTTCATGATTTAGGATTTCACAGAGCTCACATGCTTTATGAGTTCAGACTTATAATGATCATGATATGTAGTATTTGGTAAGGTTGATTTGAGAAGCTCATCATTAGAGAATCAGATGTCTCCATCATCAGAGGGTCTCTTGTCTGGTGTCTTCAGAGGTATCTAGTGGGTAGAGTTAATGTGTTTGTCACACATCATACTTTTCTATTCATGTCCTCATCATGTTCATGGGAAGTTCGGTCTGTGATGTTCATACTTTTGGACTAGGACAATAAGAAAGTTTAAATTATTTTTGAGTGTCTTGGGCCTAAGTTGTTTGTCTAATTATCTAGGGTATACACCTAATGATCTTCATTTGTAAATTCTAAGGTATAATTTTTTTTTTGAAACCTTGTCTATATATTGTCTCTGTCTTGTCTCACAGAGAACTGAAGGTTTTTAATTCCTAAATCCTTATTGTCCAAAATATTCTTTTATAGGCCCTAAATATTCCTAAACCTTATTCCTAAATTATAATATCCTAAGGTTCAAGGTTTAATTTCTATTGCATTTAACTCCTTCTTTGTCCGTCATAAATAGAATACACTTTTTTTAATAGGCAGATTTTGTGGATATTTTTCTATTTTAAAATAAAACTTCTCTAATGAATCTTCCCTCATGAAGTTAATAAGGAGGTGTTTAGTTATTTGGGCATTCTTTTTAAGTGGAGATTTAATTCCTCTAAAGCAGATTTATTTAAGTTTTTTAAGGAGATTTTCTTTGTAGTGCCCCTCATTTTGCCTTTCTGACAGTGATAGTATTTCAGTTACACTTAGACATTTTTGAGACATGTGGATGATAGACTTATTGTTTAGGCTTAGTATGCTCATTATGGATTATGGATTATTGATGTGGTTGTTGATAATTGTTATGATCATTATAGTGATATTGTTGATATGATAGTAAATGATGTGTTTTGACATGATCAGTTAATGGTTAGATGTTTATGCAGAGTAGAGTTATCATTCTTTATATATACCTAATTGTTAGTTAGAGATGTTTATGTTATATGTCATGCTTTCGGTGAAGGGATAGTGTAGTACTACTCATTATGAGCACCCTACTACGCTGCGACTCCCTGACATTGTGTGTTTGCTATATATGTATATTCTCACGTATGCAACATCTCGTTTTGATGCAGGTTGCAGGTACTAGGCATCGACTCCACCTAACTTAGCAGGTTTGAGCGTGCCTTTACTCCAATGGATAATGTGGATGGGAGATAACATGGGGTTCTTGATGTCAGTCATTGTCTTCAGTTTGTGGTCATGGGTATAGATGTCACTCAGTGGTGCTTGCCTTCGGGTATTGGTCGTCCGATGGTATGTGATTGTTATTGTTTGAGATTTTGGTTTATAGTCTATGTGTAATTGTTGAAGATGCATTAATTATAATAATAATAATAATAAGTTTAGGTATATTAGTATTTAACTAGTTTGTTAATAAATAACGTGAAAATTGGAGAATATTGAATAAGTGATTTTAATTAAAAAAATTAAATTAATAACTTTGATAATTAGTAATAATGATAATAGTCATAAGTAATTAATATTATATTAATTGATTAAATTAGTATATCGTTTAGCTAGAAAGATATTATTGTTTAATATTTTATTGTTGAATGATTTGCCATGAATGGCTAGCAATAAATTCTTTGATTTGAGAATCTCTCGGGAAGAAGAAATTTATTGCATTCAAATTTGGAGAGATAGTGGATTCTCAGTAATGGATATGGGAAGTGGGGAATTAATGGGCTTTGTCTATTTTTGCTTTATGGGAGTTATTTGAAGGGGGTTTTTCAGGAATTTTGGGGGAAATTTTTTTGGGGCAGAAACTGAAGAATTGAGGAAAAGGGAGAGGATTCAGAAGCTCCAGGATCAAATTTTGAGTATGTCTTTTGTATGATTGAATGAATGTTATTTGTGTCTTTGAAAATAAATCATTCCCTCTTTTCTGTTGCTTTTAACTGTCTGAAAACCATACTGGCATGCATATTAGCCTGATGCATTTTCTTCTATTCAACCATTAGTATGTTCTAGTGAGTGTTCACGGCTTCCTTTCACCTTTTGTATTCCTATATATTCATACAATTGCTTCTATCTGTAGCAAGCTATCTGAAACATTTTAAAGCTTCATCACCTCTAATCCTCTATGTTGAATGTAACAAGAGACATCTTTCCTTACATCAGTGATAAGTATGTAGTTAAAGTAATTTTTTTCCCTTGCAAATATGGCAATCAATGCCTTTCTGGAGGCTTTTATCACCCATCTATTCTGTTCCATATCGTGACTCCACCATTCGCCCTTGTTATGATCTTAAGCAAGTCGTTTGAAAAATACAGAATATGGCAGTTTCAATTGAAATATCTGAGTAAAACCCGTACCATCAGGTATTATCAGCCTCCCCAAATACTTTTGTTTTCCTTCTTATGTCACCTAATAAAATATGATCATTTCCTAGGTCGTTTTGTTTTCCATTATTTTGCAGCTGAACGACTTTCTTAGCGGCATCCTTTGTGGTCTACGGTGCTTCCAAGAAAGACATACTAGACGGACGCCAGCCTTTATCCTCTTGAATCATCATCTGCAAAGATCATATTAAAAAGTTTCTATTTGACTCTTATTCCTGAATACGTTTCCTTCACTAAACCTATATTTACCTCGGTCCTGGCCAATTTGCTTCTATTCCTTACCTTCAAATTCATGCCTCAACATAAGTGACGTCCCTTGTTAGCTTTTGATTTGCAATTTACATTTTTTTTCCTCATGGATCTTCTCTTCTAGTAGGTCATCTATCATTTGTTCTCTTTGATTTCTCTAAAATTTTCATTCGATGTCTTCTTTCTAGCAAGCCGTACGTCATTTATCTTTACTGAAACCTCTAAAAATTCTATTGACTTCTTCTCACTGCCAGGCCGTGCGTCATTTGTGTTCATTGAAACCTCTAAAAATTTCATTCAATTGTTTTTTTTTCTCTGGCTGAAAAGTATTTATTATAATATCTTAAATCTCCATTTCTGTCTGGCGATCGATTTAGAAAGAGTCTATGGATGTGGCAGTTAGGAGGATAGGTGAATAAGTCATTTAGAAAGCTTCCATATGTAACTCCATGACTTCTGATAGAAATTATCTGCATAGAAGACTATAGTATTGTGCTTATTTATTTGGTCAATTTGATATAAATGATTGTAACCAACTCATTAATATAATAGGGTATGGAAATAAACATCATTTTTACTTATTCTATTGTGTTAGAATAGAGTTAGAAATTTAATATTTTTTATTATATTATTCCCAAATTTAATTCAATTGTGCATTTATCTTTATTAAGAAAGATTAATAGTTGTAAGTTATTAAAATTAAGATTTGGGAAGATTATAGGAATTTAATGTGAATAGATTTAAATTTATAGTAGTAGTTATTAAATAAATAAAAGTGGTATTATAAATCTTGAAGTTTGAATAAAGCATTATTGCCTTAGTAAGTTATTATTTTACTAGAAAGGGATTTAAAACCTTATAATAGTTTCAAGAAAGGTGCTATAATGTCTGAAATTGAGTCGTTGCACTTAAATTAGTTTTGAGTCTTGTAGTTATATTTTTACTAAGCTTAAGTGTGAGGTATTCATGATGCTTCTTGTGAAATGTCATAGTTGTTAAGTGTTATGCCATTTAAACATTGAATCCAGTATTGTGGATTGGATAGTTTGTTCCAGTAGTATCAGGGTCAAGTATAGGGTGGGACTATTGGTATTTGTGTTAAAAGTTACATAGCTCCAAAGGCTAGGTTACCTTGGATTCCAATGCAATACTGGGGCATGGATTTATTTGTGTTGTCTTCTCTTGGTATGAGGTCTTGATGTGTTTTCAGGGAAAAATTGTTGGAACTAGGCTTTGGATATTGAAATTGAATTTTTGTAATGATTCGGTATGCAAGAGGACAGATGCCTTGCAGTGTCATTATCATGCATGTCAATTGGTGGTTTCTGTTTGTTTGGCTAGGGGTACTAGTTGCATGTAGGAGAGTGGATTTCATGTGGGGCCAGTGCCCAAAGTGGCTACCTGGATAACCCCATGAAAGATGTAATTAAGTGATAACATAATAATTAACCTAGGTGGGTTGGGTGGTTAAACATATAATAAGAGAATTCTGATGCCTCACCCATGCCTCTAGTGCTCTCACAGGCTAAGGATGGGATGAGAAGGCTTGGTTGGCATGATCAACCTCCTTGTCTTCATGAAAGGATAAGTTGATTCCACATGTGTCACCCTATGGGGCCGGTGCCTAGAGAGAGGTTGCTAGGATAACCATAGATGGGGGCCTGTTTCTAGAGAGAGATAGCTTGGATAACCCATGCTAGGACCATGCAATGACACTCTTCCTACTGTAGCTTAGTTACTTCCCTTATGTTACCTTCTGTTGTTGCCTCTAGAGTAGTGTTTAGCCTTTGTTGATCTATTTTTCTGAGTTGATTTTGTATTTTCTTATTTGTATCTTTTGATCTTTGTCTTGGTGGAACCTCATTGTTATCTCCTAGCTCGGGGGGTGGACCTTAGGGTTCCACATGGTTGGGTGGAAGAGCTTAATCCATTGGACTTTTTTTGGCATCTTGGTTCGTGATCATGGCAGATGTGTTTCACCAGTTCCAGACATGTATTTGCATTCTAAGTTTTGTATCATGCTTCCAGAATTGTATAGCCATGATTTATATTGTAATTGGATGTAATCAGTCAAGAAGCCTTGTAATTATCTAATCCTGTATTTGATCTCTTTTGTACTTGCACATATCTTGTAAATTGAAAGGTGTAATCTTCTTATGATGTATCAAATTTGCATACGGTCGTGTGAGATGTATTATGTTGTTAATGATCTATGTTTATAATTATTTGATGTAGTTATGTTCCCTAGAGATGTTAGTTGATCATATTGTTTAAATGTTGTAATTAGTTGTTATTTTATCTAGTGATTAATGCAATTACTTGTTTTAAAAAAAACATTTCCGCATTTTCTTGTTTAATTAACTTAACTCTCTAGGGTTGCATGATGGGGCATCACATTCTTATAAAGATTTTTTTTCTATTTTTAAAAAGACAAGTGGGCCTCTCTATCTCTCTCGTGCAAGGAATAAAAAGATAAAAGGAAAATATATTTTTGGAAGGAATTTGAAGTGGATTTTTGAAGTTTTTATATGATGGATATTATTCATGATTCTTATAGAGAAGATGAAATTTTTTTTTTGTGAAGATAAATGATAAAGAGATATTATTTTTATCAGGGCAGAATTGATGAATATTATTGATGAAATGTTTTGAAAGGAGAAGGAAAGTGATTTTTTTTTTAATGAGTTCATCGAGAACATGTATATGCAACTTTGATTAATTTGAAGATATTTGCAGAGAGAAGAAGCAATTGAAGGGGTTATTGAAGTGTTAAGAAAATAAAAATGGAGATGATTTTTTAAAGAGAAGAAATTTGGAGAGAAATTGTTTTATTTTTTTTGACAGGGGTAGAATGATTAAAAATTCATTAAAGATTTATTTTTTGTGAAAGGAAAAATGAATCAGAGAAAAGGAGAATTTGAATGGTTATGCAAAGGAGAAGAATATAATCTTTTTTTTTTAAGTTCTTTTTGGATTGAAATTGTTATGCAGAGAGGAGAAGAATGTGAAAGGACATTCTATTTTTTTATAATGGTTTTGCAGGTACATTGAAAAATGAATTTTGTGTGTGATCAAAATGCAGTGATGAAGAGATATTTGTAAAAATTCTTTTGAAAAGAAAATAAAGATGAGATCATGTTTTTGGAGGAATGAATCAAAGAAGGATGAAGACATTATGCAAAGAACTTACAGATTAAACCATGCCAAGTATGAAGACAATATGTAATTGATTGTGCAGAAATAATGAGATCAATATGCAAATTGAATTGAGTATGATTGCAAAGGGATATGCAAATTTAGAGGTTTGTACTGAAATAGAGAAACCCTTTGTATTATTTGTATTATGTCCAAAATAATTATTTATTTCCAGTGAGGCTTGTATGGTCAGTGAGACCTCTTTGTAGCCAGTGAGACCTATATATAACTAGTGAGGTTTTGAATAAGCTAGTGAGGCAATTTTGAGTGGTTTTTCTACCCCATGAGGGTTTTCCACTCCAGTAATCCTTGTGTTTATATGTGTGTTTTATAATGTTTTACACATAAGGTCCTATTTATTCTATTCATCATCATACTTGTGCATATGAATTTGATAGATTATTGATGTCTCCTTTATTCTCTGTCTTGTAAATTGAAAGGTGTGAAAAGATTTTAAAAATTAGACAACACTGATTCACCCCCCCTCTCAGTGTTGTCCTGTACTCCGACAAGTGGTATCAAAGCATAGGTTCCCTATAGAAGTCCAATCGGCTTGGGTAGGTCCTGAGTGTGGAGTACCATGGGTAAGTGCAAAAGAAATAGAGAAAAGAAAAATGTCAAGTCTCCTATTGATCAAAAGGCACCATCTTTATCAAATTCAAATGTTGATATAGAATCTGTTGATAGAAATGTCTCACAAGTTGAGACAGGTATTAAATTAGAGGAAGAGTTTTCAGGAGTTCCTTTCTTTAAATGGTTCAAACTTCCCTGTTTGGTGCTTTAGGATGCAATCCTATCTATTTTCTTTAGGATATGGTGTGTGGATGTCAGTTGAAAATGGGTATTTTATTTCCTCTCTATCACCTAATGATACAAGTAAAAAAGAGGCTTATGAATACAATCATATAGCAAAGAAGTCTATTCTGTCTAGATTGTCTAATGAAGTTTCTTGTAAAGTTATGTATTGTGAAACAACTCAGGATGTGTGGAAGGAGTTGATTAGAATCTATCAAGGTAATGCACTTGAAGAAGAGGACATCTTGGTATCTAAAGAAAGTGATAATAAAAAGAGACATTTACATGAAGGAGATGAGGTTCAATCTGATTCAGAAGAAGGTAACATTATGAGTGATTATGATCAGGAATATGATGAACAAAAATGTGAGGTTGATTTACAAGGAGAACTCTTGTGTGCTCTAAGTAAAATCAAGAAGTACAAAAAGGAAAATCAAATATTAGAATTGTAGCTGCAACACGAAAAAGAATCCAAAGACAATGCACTTTCAGAACTTGAAAAAGTATCTTCTGATCTTGAAGAAGCAAGAAATTAGTTTGTGAATTTAAGGACACATGTTGATGAATCAGACAAATTAATTATCAGTCTAAAGACAGAGGTTGAGGAAGCTAAGAGGATAGTTGATGTAACAAAGTATGAATTGGAAGATAAAAAAGTTGAATGTAAAAAGCTTGAAGGAGAAATAGTTTCTTTAAGAAAAGATCTTGAGGATGTTAGAAAATAGTTGGAAAAGAATTTGAAATTTGAAGAGAGCATAAGCAAGTTACATGAGATGTTGGGTAAACAAAAATAACATAGAGACACTACTGGACTTGGTTATGAAGAAGGAGAGTGTTCCAAAGTCAGAGAGACTCCTAGAAATAAAATTGATCTAAGTTATCATGCTACTACTCCTGAAGGCAAATGAAGATTGAAGCTTAAATGAAGACCAAAGATGAATTTGTAAAAATGCACAATCAAAGAAGAAATTTTAGAAGAACTACTCCAGTAAGACAAGCATATATGTACATGTATAATTATTCATTTAATGGTTATTGTTATACCTGTAATCATTTTTGGACACAAAGTAGTTGATTACAGAAGAAATCAATTTTCTTCAATAAGGAATACTAATCTTGTGTGTTTCAAGTGTAACTCTCCTGGTCACAAAGCTTATAGTTGTAGAATGTATGAAAGAATTGCATCACCTAGTTTGAAAGTTTGGAAAAAGAAAAAGGTTGAAAAGGTTTGGAAGAAGAAACCTAAATAGAAGAAAGAACCTGTGAAAATTTGGAGGCAGAAACAAGGTCAAGAGAAGATGAATTCTAAACTTGTGCATCTTGCACACGTTACATCATTAGTTACATAATAGATAGCATGAAGAAAGGGGGAGTTATTCATGTCCTATCAATTATCCCCAAGAAGTTTCAAGAGGAGATCATTTGATGCTTGTCAATATGATGATCTTGTTTTGTTTATTATGTTTTTGGAATCATGCCTAATAATATGCTATTTATATCAGTCTTGTGAAATGAAATTTGTAATGGTGTTGATATCAATATTGATCTTCAGTGTATGACAGTAATACAGGTGATCAGTGGTTCATGATGTCATAATGCAAACAAGTTATTCATAAGATGTTCATGGGTTCAATGCACAAAATGTTTGATGATGTTCAAGTGACTTGGTTTATATATGATCCTATTTATATCTTACAAAGGTTGAGTTGTCATGTTGGTGCAATTAGTTTGTCGATGTGCACACTTAATGGGTTGATTTGAATGATATAGTCAAGAGGCAACAATTCTTGTTGATTGCAATATATATCAGATTTGACATTGTGTTGTAAAAGTGTCTTGTGTAGGAACAAGAGGATGGTCTTCATTATTTATCATGTTAAGAAGTGTGCAGAAGTAGATTGGTTGCAGAATATGGCACAGTCTATGGGTAGTTTATAACAGTGGTTTGATGCTTTGTTTGGTGTGCCTCACATGATGTTTCCCTTAGGTTCTATGCTTCAGGATGTATGCTTCATGGTGACTTGTTGCTCTCAGGTTGAAGAGTTGTTTCAGGATATTGTCAACAAGGTTTGCCATATACTTGCTTCATAATTATTATTTTTGTCATCATAGATCATCACAGGTTCAAAGGAAAGATAACAGGTTAACAAGAGTTTATGTCTTCAAAGACCTCATAATGCAATGTGATTGTAAGTGTTATGATCAAGCTTTAACATCTTTTAGTGGAGTTAAATAGGGGGAGTTAATTCATCCTTTGTCATCCAATGTCAAAAAGGGGGAGATAGAAAATGTATCATGTAGTTTTGCCAACAATGACAAAGGGGGAGATTGATGGAGGTTGATTGCCATTAATGCCAAAAAGGTGATATTGTCAATTAGAGAAATATTCATATGATCACTCATGTTGATTGGATTTTGTGCCAGGATGTGTTTATCTCATTTGATGTTAGATGTTGGTCAGGACATCAGGAGGTAAGTGGTCCTTGTGTTTTGTGTTTAGTTTCCATATGACAGGTATGGTGTAATATATATGTGTTATGCTTGATGTTTATAATAAGATGCAAGGTGATAAGATGCAAGACAGAGAAGACAAAGATTTCATATCATGGAGGTGTTGATCATTGTGATGATGTTTGGTTGATGCAAAGTTGGTTGATATCAGAGATTTTCATATGGAATTAGTGTTAATGTTCTTCATGCTTCTTAATGAGGTTGCTTGCTTAGTTCATCATGTTTCAAGATCTTGGTAGAGTTGTGTTTGGTCTCAGTTGATGATCAAGATGTTCTCATTGTTCATACCATACTAGGTTCATGTGCCAAGAGATGTTCATGCTATGTCCATCTCATTTGATACTTGTTGCTTCATGATTCATGATTTCACAGAGCTCACATGCTTTATGAGTTCAGGCTTATAATGATCATGATATGTAGTGTTTGGCAAGGTTGATTTGAGAATCTCATCATCAGAGAATCAAATCTCTCTATCATCAAAGGATCTCTTGTCTAGTGTCTTCAGAGGTATCTAGTGGGCAAAGTTAATGTGTTTGTCATACATCATACTTTTCTATTCATGTCCTCATCATGTTCATGGGAAGTTTCTGTGATGTTCATACTTTTGTACTAGGATAGTAAGAAACTTTAAATTATTTTTTAGTGTCTTGGGCCTAAGTTGTTTGTCTAATTATCTAGGGTATACACCTAATGATCTTCATTTGTGAATTCCAAGGTATAATGTTTTTTTTGAAACCTTGTCTATATATTGTCTCTATCTTATCTCATAGAGAACTTAAGGTTTTTAATTCCTAAATCCTTATTGTCCAAAATATTCTTTTATAGGCCCTAAATATTCCTAAACCTTATTCCTAAATTATAATATCGTAAGGTTCAAGGTTTAATTTCTATTGCATTTAACTCCTTCTTTGTTTGTCATAAATAGAATACACTTTTTTTTAATAGGCAGATTTTGTGGATATTTTTTCTATTTTAAAATAAAACTTCTCTAATGAATCTTCACTCATGAAGTCTATAAGGAGGTGTTTAGTTATTTGGGCATTCTTTTTAAGTGGAGATTGAATTCCTCTAAAGCAGATTTATTTGAGTTTTGTTTTTTTGGTGCCTGGTAAACATTTTTCACGTGACCGGTGACGCTAGCATGACACACCCTCCGATACCACGGGGACAGGGGGAGACTGGACCTCGTGACCATCTTTACCATAACAGGATTACTTAACCAATCGACCCAGGGCCCCTGCCTGATTTATTTGAGCTTTTTAATGAGATTTTCTTATAAAGATTTTTTTTCTATTTTTAAAAAGACAAGTGGGCCTCTCTATCTCTCTCATGCAAGGAGTAAAAAGATAAAAAGAAAATATATTTTTGGAAGGAATTTGAAGTGGATTTTTGAAGTTTTTATATGATGGATATTATTCATGATTCTTATAGAGAAGATGAAATTTTTTTTTGTGAAGATAAATGATAAAGAGATATTATTTTTATTAGGGCAGAATTGATGAATATTATTGATGAAATGTTTTGAAAGGAGAAGGAAAGTGATTTTTTTTAATGAGTTCATTGAGAACATGTATATGTAGCTTTGATTAATTTGAAGATATTTGCAGAGAGAAGAAGAAGAAATTAAAGGGGTTATTATAGTGTTGAGAAAATAAAAATGCACAGAGGAATATGAAAAGTTTTTTTATGGCAGGAGAATGATTTTTTTATACAGAGAAAATAAAAATGGAGGTGATTTTTTAACGAGAAGAAATATGGAGAGAAATTGTTTTATTTTTTTTGATAGGGGCAGAATGATTAAAAATTCATTAAAGATTTTTTTTTGTGAAAGAAAAAATGAATTAGAGAAAAGGAGAATTTGAATGGTTATGCAAAGGAGAAGAATATAATCTTTTTTTTAAGTTCTTCTTGGATTGAAATTGTTATGCAGAGAGGAGAAGAATGTAAAAGGACATTCTTTTTTTTATAATGGTTTTGTAGGTACATCGAAAAATGAATTTTGTGTGTGATCAACATACAGTGATGACGAGATATTTGTAAAAAATCTTTTGAAAAGAAAATAAAGATGAGATCATGTTTTTGGAGAAATGAATCAAAGAAGGATGAAGACATTATGCAGAGAACTTACAGATTAAACCATGCCAAGTATGAAGACAATATGTAATTGATTGTGCATCAGGTGAATTGATTGTGTAGAAATAATGAGATCAATGCAAATTTAGAGGTTTGTATTGAAACAGAGAAACCCTCTATATTATTTGTATTGTGTCCAAAATAATTTTTTATTGCCAATGAGGCTTGTATGGTTAGTGAGACCTCTTTGTAGCCAATGAGGCATGTATGGTCAATGAGACTTGTATGTAACCAGTGAGGTTTTGAATAAGCCAATGAGGCAATTTTGAGTGGTTTTTCTACCCCATGAGGGTTTTCCACTCCAGTAATCCTTGTGTTTTGTCTTGCCTCTATGTATGTGTTTTATAATGTTTTACACATAAGGTCCTATTCATTCTATTCATCATCATACTTGTGCATATGAATTTGATAGATTATTGATGTCTCCTTTATTCTCTGTCTTGTAAATTAAAATGTGTGAAAAGATTTTAAAAATTAGACAACAATGATTCACCCCCTGTCTCAGTGTTGTCCTATACTCCAATAAGGTGCTCCATCAAATTTTGTAAAAAGTGTGAGTAATTCGTACCTGATTGATTCTTATTTCGAGGATGGTCATACAGTGCTTGTTTCTCAAATCCCTATATATTTGAAATCTTATGTTGCTTGTGAGGAGGGGAACCATTGCTATTTCCCATTGATGATAATCACCTTGTTCTTTTTTGATCCTTTAATTTCTTGTTAAGATTTTTGTGGTTGAATGGGGTATTTTCCACCATGGCGACATTTCCTTATATCATAATATCTTGTTGCGATTGTTCAATTTGTAAATCCAATGCATCTTGGTTGACTCCCGATCCTTGAAGGGATAACGGTGAAGGAACCTCGGCATAGATGCCTTTTCCCTATGGACAAGGTGAATCTTCAATTTTTGCCATATCCACTTCTATCATACCAACTATTTCATCATAATCTAGATAGTCATCTTCTTGCTCAATTATGTTTTGTTCTACCATATTGTTGTCGCTATGCTTAGGAAATGAATTAGTAAAGATCTATAAATTCTGATTTGGAGGGGCAACCGACTTATTTCCATTGTCATTTACACCAGTTACCTATATTACATTCGAGTCAATGAGGTCTTGAATTTCATGTTTAAGACACATACATCATTTAGTGTCATGCCCTTACTGTCGATGATAATGACAAAAAACATTAGCATCAAAGTGAGGTCCTTGCATTCTATTACTATCTAATTGGTTTGATTGGAGGAAGCTTCAAGAGATTATTACTCATTGCTTGATTCATAATAGAATGTAGTGAATCAAATATCAGAGTAAACTATCTTTGTTGTTGTCGAAACTAAAATAGTACCCTCTTTTGATTATTGACAGTGGACACTTGTGAAAAATTGTTTGAATTCTTCCCATTTATCTTAATGGAATTCTTGTTGTTCCTCTTAAAATTGTTTTGAGATGTTTCGGTTTGATCTTTATCACCTTGAGCTGACGAGTTTTGGTTCTCATACTAACTAGATGAAAGTTGATAATCATGAAGAGTTGTGCATAAATGTTGGAAAGAGTTGTACTCCATCAAGAGGATCTTATCATGGATATTAGGTTGTAGATTTGTAATAAACACCTTTTGAAAATCCTTATCATTCATCTGGTATTGAATATGTGCATAGAGAGCTTGATATTGACTGATAAACTTAGTTAACTTCTCTTGCAGACCTTGCTTGTAATGAACTAAATCAATCAATGAGACCTGAGGTCCAATGTTTGCTTGGAAATGCTGTAAGAATTTATCAACTAGTTGTGAGAAAGAATGTATTGAATTCAGAGGTAAAGAGTAAAGCCATTCCAAAGCAATATCTTTGAGAGATCGTGGGAAGAGTTTCACTAAAAAATCCTCTTCAAAGAAGAAATCACTACACATCGTCGTGAATGCTGCCACATGAGTATTAGGATCACCTTTTCCACCATATTTTTCAAAGCGAGGAGTATCAAACTTGTCACGCATAGGAGTTCTTAGGATTGCAAAAGATGAAGGACTACAGGCATGATATGTTGGTTTATTAGGTTGAGAAGAATTTGTCAAGCTTCTCACATCCTGTTGTAAAGAAGTTATGCTTTGCAAGAGTTGGTTTAGGAGGGCATTATTAGGAGATGCAATTTGAGAATTAGAAGCTGTGGTCATGAAATTTTGAGGTGATTGGTTATGAGTGGTAACAAAAAGTGGTTGGGAATAATTATAAGTGAAAGGTGGTTGAGAATGAGTGGAATGAAGAGGTGGTTGAGAGTGATTATTCATATAAGATGTAACAACCCTCCATGTTGGCGGTGAGAGTTGAACATGAGTGGATGTCAGTTTATTATTATATTATTTTATTTCATTTCTTCCCCATGCCATACAATGGCTTGAGGGAGGTTGGTATAAAGTAAATGTTACAAAATATCTAGAGGGCTAGTACAAATTTATGGAGGAGGATGAAGGACGCCACAAGGTAGGCCACTCTCCTTTTTGCCTGGTCAATGCCTGAATGTTAAAGGCAGGAGAAAAATATTTGCGAGGGCAGATGAAAAGAGGACAGGGGATTTATGGAGGAGGGATTGCTTGAAAAGAGGGTCTGTAACGCCATTTCAGGGCTCTACTTGCATTTGTGTTTTTTGAAGCTTGAGACCATGAAGGCCCATGAACACCATTGCAACAATGGAGGAATGAAGGGGATTGGCTCACACCCACATGGGGATTGGAGTGCATTTCTTCTCCAAAGGAGACATCTTCTCATATGGTTTGTCGCTGCCTTCATTCATTTTTTAGTTGTTCATGCATACTTCTAGCATGACCAAATAGTCTACAAACCAGACGCTCTAGTTGATGATTCTTCACATCAAACTGCAAACAACAGATCCAATCATGTTCCCACGTCATTAGAGCAATATGCATAACCAAACAATAGTTTTAATGGCTTTGGAGGAACTCTGGATGATGATAACAACATTGGGGCACTATGGATGTTCATAACAATACTTAAAATAGTGGAGATGGTGAATGTAATTTATCAATTGGACAGTGGATCCTGGATCCTTCAGGGCCCTTCTATACAAATGAAACTTGTCAAGCTATTCAAGAACATCAAAACTATATGAAACATGGATGCCCAGATACTGATTATCTACACTAGAAATGGAGACTTGATATTTGTGAGCTTCCATGATTTAATGCAACTAGATTCCTTAATCTTGGGTGTAGGAATTAGAAAAAGTGTGAATCGCTTGAAAAAAAAGAAGGGGACTCTATTTTGGAGGAAGAAAACCATGTGTGGGGTGGCTGAGTTGTTCGGAGTATTAAGCCCTAGCTGAGGGCACACGGAGGGGAGGAATTCGCCATGTTTGGGGGAGTGCGACTAGGAGAGGTAGGTCCATCAGTTATTTGTTTTTTCTAGCACAAAAAAGTTTATTTTTACCATTAAACCAATGATGAGGATGGGTTAAATTAAATTATCTAAGTTAGAGGTGGTTGATAAAGGATCCATACGTCATGGGCATTATATGTTTAGAGGATTGATATGCTTGAAAGCAATGGATAGCACCCTATTTTTAGGTGATTTTACTATTACTAGTAATTGGAATTTCCTTTGTTTGAATGCTAAGATATAATCAGGAGATGATTATGACATTATCATTATGTTTTAAAGAAATGAGTTTGTGGTTAACATCCTTGGGGACTAATCAGTAAACATTAGTACTCAGGGAAAATATATTAATTAATTGAATTTACTAGATTGATTGTTAGTTAAGGACTTGCGCTCTAAAATTGTTTATCCATTACGTTGAATGTTGAGATATCATGGTGAGATGATAGGACATTCTTAACCTATAGGCATTAATTGTTGTTGTATACATAGTAAAATCTTATAGATCTACTAAGAGTTGAGATGTAGTGTACTTAGTACATTTTGTCTGTTACTTGAGAGTCTAGGATATTGAGTCCTCGTGCATGGCCTTGAGTTCTTGTAAAGGCTAAAGATGCACACGACAAGGCTTATCCATCTGCGAGGCATTGATTTATCTATCTACAGGGCATTGATTTGGGCATGTTTGAGTCTCCTCGTCGGTATGAGTAGTGTACTTGATTCCGTGTGGTGCCATCCCTTCGAGCATGCATGATGACACTCCATCTAATTTACACCCTAGTGTCTTGTACCTTTGTAGTCATGAGTAGCACCTGACATTTCATTTGATGATCATCTCTATGTTATGACTTTGGCTTTGTGCATTGTTTTCCGTGTCTACTCCGTGATTGATGTGAGTGTTGGCCATCATGTATACCCTTACTTTGTTACCCCTATCTGGGCCTTGTGACTACCTCTGAGCATGGTGGGGTGGTCTCTTTTGAGTCCACATGGTTGGGAGGCATTGCCACCATCATTGGGGACTGGTGTACAGGTTATTGGAGCACTAGTTGGAGGTGTTTTCTCTCTTGTACTTATTTTATCTGTTATTGTATCATATTCATGGCTATGCCATTTTTCTTATGTATATATTCTTTTATGTAATTTTTGTAATCTCTTGCAAGAGATGATGTAATTATAGTAATGAGAAGAAATGTGATGTTCTATATTTGGCTTACGGTTTTCCGGTGTTGGTATCAGACCTGCTTGTACTATGATGATCATTATGGCTTTATGTTTATAAGTGGAAATGGGTATTAGGAACATTTGATTTGGTGTTTAAAATGAACACAGTTTTAACAATGTTTCCTCTGGAGAGTGAATTAGTCCTCTCCTATGGGTTGTACATTCGGCCATACTTGGCCATGAATGTTGTCGATCTATCGAGTCGGCAACCGTATTATGTTTATGTTATCACTTTATGTCAAAAATAAATTCTTGCCCTCTTTGGCCCTAACCCATCGGGGTTTGCATGGTGGGATGTTACATAAGAAGTCACCCTACGTGCTATGTCATGCCCGCCTATACACCATGTACAAATGGGCACACAGATGACAATTTTTTTAAAAGCCAACAAGACAAAGACTAAATGTAAAAGTTGCAATAAATTTAATTATACCTAGGAAGGTTAAGATAAGTAATCATTCAAAAAAAAACCTCTATGTTATCTTAACATGTTATTTTTGATTTTGCTAGTTGAAAGATTATAAAGAAAGTTAAAACCTAAGTTTTTCTAACATGATCTAACAAAAAATAAATTTAATTAAGATATCAAGTTAATACTATGTGATAGTTTACAACCTTTGATTTCACTAAAGGTGGATAATTAAATAAAATTTAAAGGATAATCTCACACAAAGGCACTATGAATTAATTTAAATTCTAATTTTACATATCATAAAGAAAATTATATAGCAACTTGTTAATAAGGAAGTTCTTTTTCCTTTATATGTTTTTTTTTAGTGAAATTAAAGAAAAATAAATAAATAAGAATAATGAATTTTAAGTTATTTAATTAATTACAAACTAATGAACAAATTTAAAATAATAAAAGCAATAAAATTTAATTTCATTCAATTGCTAATTAAAAAGATAATTTAGACAATTAATTAATCTATTTAAGGCAATAAAGGAAAATAAAACAAGTTTATATCTACATTTCAATAATTTTTGCTTTTATTTATTTTCTTCATAATTTCCTATTTTTCTATCCCTTTCTGATTTATTGTTATTTTTTCATATCTATTTTGAAACACAATATGCATATTAAAACAAATACAATTTTATCTATGCAGGTGTACAAAAAGGCGTACACAAGGAAATAATTTATTTTATTTATTTTTCTAAGAAGAACATTAGAATTAAGAAAATAATTTAATTAATTTTTTTAGTAAAAATAAAAAAGATCATACTTATATTTCATAATGACTTCAATCAATATAAACAAAATTAAGTTAATAAAGAAAAATTTAAAATAAAATAATTAAATAAACAACTTACTATTCTAGGACTCTAATAGTATATAGTAATTAAAATGATAGATATCCTATTACAAAAAGCATAATTAAATTGGAAATTTGGAAGATATTCTTATCTAAGGAATCCACTCCTACAAAATAGGGATTCTGGATTAAAATCTTAAAAACTAAATAACTTATTAAAAAGAAAATTTAATATGATTGATCTATCTATTAAAATATTCAATAATATTTTTCATGTAAAAAGACAAATACATTTAAGGAAAGTTTCAATTTTTAACTTAAACTCAATATTACAATGCATAATTATAAATGCATAGAAGGAATTAGAAATGAAGACAAAATCAAGAAATAAAAATATATAGATATTTGTTCCCACGTAATATATGGAAACTTAAATTGACTTCTAATCTTAGTGGCGTTTATCAAGGAATAAGAATTAATTTATATCAAGGTATTTAGTTAAATTAACTTTCCAACTCCATAATAATTATTTGAATAAATAAATAAGTAAACTCTTAATAAAATTATACATAAATATTAATATTTTTTAAAACTTGCATATCTATTACTAATAAGAGAATTATACAATAGTGGCTAAGGAAGCCACAAAGTCACTTCAAAATACATCTTTTAGCAATACCAAAGAGCAGCAAGTTAAAGATGTATATTACAAACTAGATATCAAAACTATATCCTTTGCATTTGTACTTTTTGTTGCCTTCATCATTTGTTTCTTCTTCCTCTTCTTAACACTGGTCAACACTATTACCATCTGTCTTTCTGATTTGAGCCCAGTCCATGGTGTTTCCTGGAGGAACCTAATCCCTGTCACCTCTATACTGACTATTTCTGGAAGGACCTCTATGTTCAGAGTTCATAAAGTTCTAACAAACACTCTCCAAAGCAATCACATCTTCATGTATGTTGTCCTCTATCTTTTCTTGCTCACTGATCCTGTGCTACTACTCTATGAACTCCTCCTGGTGGGCTGGAGCTCTCATTCTATAGTCATGGGGCTAGAACTCAGTCGTCCTTATATCATCTCTATACATCGTTGCTTCCCCTTCATCCAATATCTTCATGAATCTCTCTGTGGGGATCTTAAAGGTACATGTAGCATGTTGAGAGATAGACCAACAAGTGAGTCTAACTAGAGACTCAGTATGCATTTTATCACTTCCTTAATACACACATTCATTCCTAACCTTCCACAAAGACCACATAAGCTCAGTAGTAGACAACAGCCAAAGATCATTGGTATTAGTAACAACATTATTCAAAAAACCACACAAGACATTAGTTATATTACTAGTTAGCTCAGGTTGAAAACTTTTTAAAACCTTGAAGAAAAGAATCCACACTTTTTTAGCAAAGACATAGTCAAAGAAAATGTGTTCACAATTTTTAGGGAGACCACAATATAGACACAAAGAAAAATTGGACCCTAATTCCAACCTATTTAATAACAGTAACCATTTGAAACAATTTTTCTTGGCTTCTAGACATTTGGACTAAATAATAGATAGGGTGTTAATCAACTCTCTCTAGTCAAGCATGACTTTCTAGGAAAAGTTAATGTGTGCAAAGATGTCCCCATTACCAATCATCTAGTTATATAGCTTCTTTGGTGTCATTTTATTAAACTTTGTGCCATCTTTCCACTTGACATCCTCCCAAGAAACACTTTTTACAAAGTAGTTTTGTTGGAATAGTCCTTGCAGAGCTTTGTCAAGGATAGAGAAGGTTCTTTTTTGTGTTTCTAGGATGTTAAAATCTTGTCTGATTTGAATCCAACTTTTCACTGAACCTTCATGTATAACATCTTCAAAGGATTGAATCCCCATTTTAAACCACTTTTTAGATGAGCAACCCTGAACCTAGGCCAAAGCTTTATCATTATGTTTCAAGTTCCACCAGATAGACCTTGATCTAGCAAAGTTTTTATTGTTACAATCAATAGCATTTTCGTTCCCAATGAAGGGTTTGATGGCCTCCCAGGCATTCCAAATGGATGCAAACACTGCAAAACAGAAGGCCTAAGTTTAAAATCTCCTAGCACAATGTCTAACATGCACAACCCAGAATAGTCCCTGGCCCTGAGGGGAACAAAGTTTTTCAGATTATTGTAGATAAGGATTTTCCAAGGTTCAGAACCTTCAAAAGATCTAATTATCCATTTTGCCACCAATGTGGCACCTTGGATCTTTAGGTCCTTTAATCCAAGGCCCCCAAATTTCTTGCTTTGACAACACTAATCCCATGCAACTACATGTTTTTTCCTATTCCCTTTCCCATCTGACCAAAGAAACTCTCTGATTCTCTTCTAAATATTATTGATCTGGTAACTCGCAAACATCCATGATGAGGCATAGTAAATAGGATAAGCAACCATAATTTTTTTGGCAAACCTGAACTCTTCTTGCCAAAGAAAAGTATTGTTTATCCCACATTCCCAGCTTTTTATAGATTTTATTGTACATCTAATCCTACATCTCCTTCAGAGAAGGGCAAACTAAAAAGGGGATGCCTAGGAATCTTACAATTTTATTAGCACCACCCTACTGCTAGTGGGATCCATCCAACCATTGTGAAGGGGAGTCATCCCAACCAAGCAACATTGATTTTGCAAGCGAAATTTTTGTGCCTGCAACTTTAATGCAAAAGACCATCAATCTTTTCTCAAAGTTTTTCAAAATTTCTTCTTCCAATAAAGGGAATAAAGCAGTGTTGTCTACAAATTGTATATTCAGCAATGAATCCTTATTGGGAAGAATGATTCCTTTTATTTCTTCATTCAACAATTTAGTTCTCAAAACATAAAAAAGAGCTTCAGAAGATATGACAGACAAGGCAGGGGCAAGGGGGCAACCCTGCATAATATATCTTTCTAGATTGAAAGGGTTGGAAAGAGATCCATTAATATCAATGTGTACAGAGGCATCCTTGAATAGCATCCTGACCATATTGTAATATTCATCTGGAAAGCCCAAAGCATCAAGCATTGTAAAAATGAAAGACCATTCAATTTTGTCATAGGTTTTCTTAAAATCTAGCAAAAGAATCCTTGCTTTTTTCCCACTTCTCTTTGCCCAGTCCAGAGCCTCCCAATTTGTGATTAGGTTTTCCAAGATATACCTTCCTTTAATGAAGCTTGTTTCAGTAGGATTGATAATGCTTGGCATTATGTCAATGAGTCTTATAGCCATGATTTTAGCAATAATTTTGTATGAAATGTTGAGCAGGGTTATTGGTCTCTAGTTCCTCATGTTTGTTTTGTCTCCATCCTTTGATAGTAGTTTAATTACTCCTCTATTTACCTCTTCCCCTAATGTACCTGAAGAGATGGCCTCATTATAAACTTCAAACAAATCCTTAACTATCTATTTTTCATTAGCTTTATAGAACTCCACAGAAATTCCATCAGAGCCAGGAGATTTACCAGATTCCATAGTCTTGATAGCAAGGAGATTTCCTCTTTTGTGATGGCTTTTTTTAAGTTATTGATCATTTCTTCTGTTATCTTTTTGGGGCATACAACCTTATAGAAAGCTTGTGCCTCTCTACACTCATCAGATTTATCTTCAGCTGTGAACAATTTCTGATATAATGACTGAAAGATCTCCTTGATTTCTTCATTGCTTTTATAGCACACATTGTCTTCCACTATAGGCCCAATATCTTCTCTTGCATTCTTTGCTCTTAGAAGATTGAAAAAATATTTAGTACCTTTGTCACCCTTAACTAGCCAATTTAGTTTAGCTCTAATTCTAGTCCCTTGATCTCTTAAGGTTAGAAATTTTCTTAACTCATGCTTAGCTTCACCTAACTGTTTTAAGGCTGTACCATTTTCTGGGTCCAATTGCAAGTCTTTTTCACATCTCAAGTATGTGCTCTGCAAGATTGCTTCTTCTTTTCTTTTGTCTTTTGCATATTTCTTACCTACAGTTTGAAATAATACTTTACTAATAAGGGCATTCCAATAGATTCTCCTGGAGGACTTAGCATGCAAAGATTTGGTGATCACTCTTAGGGAGGCTATTCCATCTAAACAGTCTGAGTCAAGAAGCAGAGAACAATTCAACTTGAAGGTGTTATCTTTTTTTATTCTATTTCCTTGCTACTGGTCTTTCCACCTTATGAATGCTTCTATTAGATGATTGTAAAAGAGGGTGGAAGGAATATCCTCCACACAATTTGCATTTTTTTTGTTTAAAAAGTAGAAGCTATCTTCAGAGGCATAAAATCTATCTAACCTTGAGTAAATTATTTTTTTCCCCTCTTGACTATTACACCAAGAGTACCAAATACCTTCATTGCCACTCTTTTTGCTTTCTAAGGGGTCAAACAAACTAAGGGATCTTTTAAATTTAGCCTAGAAGAAGGCCTCATTCCCCTTCCAACCCCATTTAAGGACCCCTTTCTTGTCCTCCCCAAGCTCTATCATGTCAAAATCCCCCTATTATTCAGGGGATCTTTTGTAAATTATCCTCCATCCATTTCCAAAGATCAGCTCTACCTAGAAAATCATTTGGTGCATACACATAGCAAACTCCAAACACATTTCCTGCTTTGTTAAAGATTAACCACAGACATTTGTTACATGGGGAGAAGTCCTTTTGGGTGACATATTTGGACCACATTTAATTTACCAGAATTGTAATTCCACCTTTACCTCTTTCATGATCAGTGAAAAAACAATCTGCATCTTTCCATATAAACCTTAAGTTATTCTCTAGTGTAAATCTCGTGGCTTTCAACTATTGGAGCATTAGGAGGTTTAAATTTTTTCTCTTATTGCAAAAGTCTCTTACTAAATATTTTTTATCTAGGGATTCCAATCCCCTAATGTTCCAAGAGAAAATATTCATGATTGATCAACAACTGGGGGATTTATCTTTCTTTTTTTACAAAGCTTATTGAAGCACTCAGACAATTTCTCTTCTTTCTTGTTCTCTATTTTGTTATTAGTGGAATTTTTCCTCACATATTTCCTCTTTTTTCTTTCCTCAACTTTTGGAGGAATTAGGGAGGCAATTAGGTTTTTCAAGCTCTCCTCATTTCTGAAAGCATTGGACAGGGATTCATCTGCTGACATTGTGCTAGGGGGCTCAAAGTTAGATACCCCATTTTCAATGGAAAATGTTTTGTCCCCCAATTTAATTGAGATGTCTTTTGTGTCTTTATCTTTTACATCTTTCCTGACTGATTTAATTTTTTCAAGGGCCAATTCTTGTGTATTTTTTTAATAATATTGGGAACTTCTTTGATTTTTGGCTCATCTTCTATTCTTGACAACTCTACTGGCCCACAAGGCTCAAAGTGCACAACTGGTTCAATAACCACTAAGTCTAGTAGGTTTAGGTGTGCTAGTGCCGCTAGACTAAAGAGGGGTAGCAACATTTGGAACTAGGTTACCAGGAAGGCAAATCACAGTCGTGGCCTCAACAGAGGAACAACCAAAATCCTCACCACCAACTACAGGTAGCCCGGAGGTGCTTCCATCCACAGACGTCGAGGAGGGTTTTTCATCCCCCAAAACCTGATCACATGCCACTTACCCTTCCTCCAGGATAAGCTCACCGTGCTTTCTCTAAACTCCTACTAAGTCAAAGTCTCTCTCTATTTCTAAGCCATTCTCATCAAGGTTTATCTTAGGAGCAGACCCAAGAAGGTCAGTTTTTCTTTCATAAGATGTTTCTTTGACGAGTTCATAATTTAGGTGAGAGTCTGTACCCATTTCCCCCTTTTTTGACATTTTAGAGGTGGCTTGAGAATTGTCAAGCCCCCTATTTCTATTGAGATTAGGCCACATTTTCTTTTGGTGCCCATTAGACTTGCAGAGAAAACATGAGTTTAGGCTGCTAAGCGCAACCAATATACATATGCTATTCATTAACACATAGATGGTCAAGGCTTGCATGCCACCCTATCGTAGGGCTTGAAAACAAGCCCACCCCTGAGCTAGGAGACTTCCAAGTACCGGGTAAAAACACATGCAAGCAAGAGGGTATAACATAGAATACACATAAATATACACATACTAAAACACCCATAGAATGACTCACAAACAGAGATCCCTCATGGTTTCAACAAGAGAGCGAAGGAGGGGATAATCATCCCTCTTGGGGGTAAAATAATCACATCAATCCTCCTTAATCTTCAATAACAATACCATCCATGCAACACCACAATCCACCAACAACAACACCATTACTCAAATCGTGGCCATTTTTACATTATCTTTTATATATATATATAATTTAATATATTTATTTTATTTTATTTTTTTCTTCTTTTATTAACATTTCCTTTCATCTCCACAAAACTCCATAATCACAAACCTCCTCAAGAATCCTCCATAACCATCCTCGACAAAATATCAATAAAACAAGGGAACTCATGTCCAACCCAACTCCACTATCAAATTACTCCACAACCATCACATACAAAACAAATCCCACAAGAGGGGCTCCACACCTCTCTCAAACTCTGTTATGTGGGAGGCTCTCACCCTTCAGGGGAGATCAGCTCCCAAACAACCCTCCCCACAACCAAATAAAAACATTCACATGATACAGCATTCAATACATTCATGCAAATCCTCCACATACAACAAAAACACATATGAATGTAATTTCATGAAAGTAAACATCAAAAACCTACCTTGTGCTTCCCCAAGTTACAAGAATCCCTCTAAATCCCAAATCTTCTCAAGAAATTTTGCACAAGAAAATCCTCTTTCTCTACACAAGTTCCTTCTCCAAATTTCTTCATGTAATTCCCTTTTCTTTTTTCCATTTCTTCTTCTGAAAACCCTCTCATAAGAACCCAATTGAAAAAAGATAGAAAAAGATCCATTCCCATGAAATTCAAAACATCAATTAAACAATTTCACCCACAAGGTGGAAGTGAAAAATAAGGGGGAAACTTTCCCCAAAATTTTCTTCTTAAAAGGAATCTTCCCAATCTTGACTTTCAAAAAGATAACTCTCCACTTATCCCATATCTAGATAGAAAAAAATAAAATTAAAATAAATCAATTAATTTCAAAGAAGCTTATCCAGCTCATAGACAAAAATTATAATTTTATTCACCAAGAAAATTTAAATAAATAAATTCAACCATGACACATTCACAAATTACATAAGCCTTAATTCCTCTCTATGGATTAGGCTAGGTAAAATAGGGTATAGACACACAAGGTTTCTTGGAAGTCTCTGGATTCTTTTGCCTTGACCACCCACCTGCACAACTCAAATTTTGAATATCAGTATGTCATAGAAAAATAGCCGAAGCAACCTTAAAAATATTCATACATGTATAATTATCCAATTTTATATAATCGAATTCACTATCTAACCGAATATCAAATTAATCTAAATCTTAAAATTTAAATTCTAAACTTCAAACCATGTTAAATTACTCAGTCATACATATATATAAAACTTATAATGTCTAGATTATTCTTGTCATTATAAAAAAACACAATAATCCAAATAACCCATGCATAATGTTCAAATCTCAAAATAACATAGTCACATAAATCTACCCATACTAGTATCAACATAAAGAAATAGTATAATCATCTAAATATTATATCTAGGAGTCACACACATGTATGACAAATACTAAAGTGTTGACATAAAAGGAAAAGGAGTGGACCTCACATCCTCCCCCCTAGGAATGGGCTTCCTTTTGGAAGACCTCAAATAGTTGAGAAGAGTAACTTACAGTAGTGACAAGAAATTTAGTAATTTTGGTTCATGTCCTAGGATAAAAAGAACTCTACATCTAGTTGAAGCGTAAACATTCAATACCTTAGGTACTAATCTTTCTATGAAAGCTACCAAACTTCTACATTAATATTCATAAGATATAGTGCCGCATAATGCTACTTGTCACACAAGAATAGAATCATCTATTATATGTTAATACACAATTATTATAAGAGTATTGCATGCAACATAACAAGCATCTAATCTCTTTAAACTGCACTCACTCACTTTCTTGCCTCAGAGAGATGTCGAATCGACATAATGACTTCTCACATATAATAACATGAGGTCGACATAATTAATTTTATGAGGATTAATCAAGACTCAATTTCTCTCAAATAACCATTAATTCCAACTAAGATAGCTAACTAGCTAACAATGAAAAGAATATACACCTAAATACCCATGGTATCAACAAGTCTCAACTCCCTAACAAGAATTGATATCATAAGTATCCTAGTGTGGTAAGGCAAGAAGAAAATTACATAGTCAAGAATCCATGAAAGAAGAACTTGACTATCCTATACTATTTTATTAATAGGCCTAAGTCTTCAGGAACTCCCATGCCACCTTCTTCCCCCATACAACCTACCAGGGGTCCCCTTTCGAAAAGTATAATTTTAGTACATGAAAGACTTTACACTTACCAGTAGTGTCAATAAAACAACGGCCTCAAAAATCAATAACCAATAATTTTTAAAAAAGAAAAGTATTCAATAAAATCAAAAATCAAATCTCATAATAATAATAAAATTCAAGTGTGGCCACTAGAGTAAAAACAATTTAAAATCAATCAAAAATTTATACAAAAGAGTTCCTGAGACAAGGGAACATACCAAAATAAATCATCTAAGAAACCAAAAGTAGAAACAAATTTTCCATACTGTTGGTTACAATTAAACCAAATAATTCCATAACATATATAAAATAGGAAAGAAATCTAACAATCAAATTAAAAATTGTTCAACAAAATTCACGTTGTGACTATATCAAGCCACTCGAAGGGGAGAAGGGGCATGGTGGTCTCGTCATCAATATTAAAAATGAAAACCTTATTAACAATAGTCATCCCAACACTAATATCTAAAGATAGTATCAAATGCTTAACAAACTTAGAGACTAACAACATAATAACAAGGATTCGACTATTCTAACCACTAACGAGCATGGATAAACAAAAGGAAAAGTCAATCCAGAGATAAGTTCATAAAATATTTTTATCACAGGCACCCAAAGAACACCCCTTTTATTCACACTCTAAATTTCCTAGTACCCTCATTCCATTAGGAGGAAAATACACTAGGTAACATAGACATTTTAACATCAGAGTAAAGAGAGTGAACTACACATTTATTTGAGAAGGAACACACCTATCATAATTTATCTCATACATTTTTCCCTAGTTCTTCCTTTTTCTTTAGACCATAATTAATTTTTTTTGTTTTCAAACTAATTAAAACATAATTTCGTATGCAATTTCTAATCCTTAAATACAAAGCAAGAGATTCAGTTTCTTATTCATAATGGAGTAACATCCACATAAGTTAGGAAAAAAAGACATGATCACACATCAATATGAATGTTAAATAATTATCTACTATCATCCAACAAGTCTTATTATTTAATAGATGCATACAAAGGATTTAAGTAATATATATTTCTATTAGCTAACAATCTCTTACATTTAATCTCTATTATTTACCTAAGAACACAAACACACATATAAAAGGTACAATATTATAAGTACAATTAAATTATTAAGAAAAGTAATTCACAAAAAACTTTTTTTTTTACCATAATAACTAACCAAAAGAAAATTTCTACTTCACAAAATTGATTGTTTCAAAAAGAGGATATATATACATAGCTCTATTTACTTCTCCCTACATTTTTAGTACATTTGAATGTAACCTCTTCTTGTTTTAATTATTCTAAATTAAGGCAAGAGATCATTAATTTCTAAAAACAAAATTACTTCCTTTTCATATAATTAAAGAAATCACACAAATCTATATTTCCTACCTAATAATTCATTTAGAATCAAGTTTCAATTAATTAATTTCAAATATTATACATCCTTGATCTAATTATTTTTCCCAAGTCAAATCCTCTCATCAATTAGAAAAAAATGCTATCATTACAAGAATTTCTAAGGACACAATATTAAAAAATTCACAAGGAGAATCATTTAAAAATTCGAGAGAATTGTGAGGTTTAGTTTCGACATGACTAAGGTGCACATTCTGTAAGGTTTTAATTTACATCTTATCTAAAGTGGTCTATCTATAACAAGGTCAAACAAATCACTTTCTAAAAGGTTGACGCCAATTCAAACAAGCCCCTAAACAAGATACATGGAAATGGGCACATCACATTAATCAAATGATGTGAGAGACTAATAACTATCAATTTATACAAGCCCCTAAACCATTTCATTATCACATTAAGAAAGAAATTTGGAATAATCAACACATATAATTATGGTAATCACATCCCTTATAGCCTACTCAAAGGTTTTTTTTTGTACACAAGAGGAAGTGTCTAGATAAAGGAATACAACATGTTAATCATCCTACAACACTCACTAGCACAAAGGTACATACAACAATAGGACCTAAACACATCCCTAGAGTTCCCAAAGTGTTGGAAACCTGGCTCTAATACCAAATGGCATGCCCACCTGTACACCATGTACAAATGGGGACACATACGACAATTTTTTTTTTAAAGCCAACTAGACAAGATTAAATGTGAATGTTGCAATAAATTTAATTATACCTAGGAAGGTTAAGATAATTAACCATTCAACAAAAAACCTCTATGTTATCTTAACATGTTCTTTTCAAGTTTGCTACTTCAAAGCTTATAAAGAAAGTTATAACCTAAGTTTTTCTAACATGATCTAACAAAAAAAAAAATTTAATTAAGATCTCAAGTTAATACTATGTGATAGTTTACAACCTTTGATTTCACTAAAGGTGGATAATTAAATAAAATTTAAAGGATAATCTCACAAAAAGGCACTATGACTTAATTTAAATTCTAATTTCACATATCATAAAGAAAATTATATAGCATTAATAAGGATTATATGTTTTTTAAAAAAAACTAAAATTAAAGAAAAATAAATATATAAGAATAATGAATTTTAAATTATTTAATTAGTTACAAACTAATGAACAAATTTAAAATAATAAAAGCAATAAAATTTAATTTCATTCAATTGCTAATTAAAAGATAATTTAAATAATTAATTAATCTATTTAAAGAAATAAAGGAAAATAAAACAAGTTTATATCTACATTTAAATACTTTTTGTTTTTATTTGTTTTCTTCATAATTCCTATTTTTCTATTCTTTTCTGATTTATTGTTTTTTTTTTTTCATATCTATTTTGAAACACAATATGCATATTAAAACAAATGCGATTTTATTTATGCATGTATCAGGTCCTCCTATTCATAAATGTACAAAAAGGCATACACAAGGAAATAACTTTTTTTTCCTAAGAA
Source organism: Cunninghamia lanceolata (assembly GCA_027924645.1). NCBI lineage: Eukaryota > Viridiplantae > Streptophyta > Pinopsida > Cupressales > Cupressaceae > Cunninghamia > Cunninghamia lanceolata. The sequence goes on along the minus strand of BSBN01000987.1, from coordinate 10,343,363 downwards.
GAACATTAGAATTAAGAAAATAATTTATAATTAATTTTTTTAATAAAAATAAAAAATGATCATACTGATATTTAATAATGACTTCAATCAATATAAACAAAACTAAGTTAATAAATAAAAAATTAAAATGAAATAATTAAATAAACAACTTACTATTCTGGGAGTCTAACAATATATAGTAATTAAAATGATAGATATCCTATTACAGAAAGCATAATTAAATTGGAAGGTATTCTTATCTAAGATTCCACTCCTACAAAATAGGGATTCTGGATTAAAATCTTAGAAACTAAATAACTTATTAACAAGAAAATTTAATATGATTGGTCTATCTATTAAAATGTTTAATAATATTTTTCATGTAAAAAGACAAATAAAGTTTCAATTTTTAACTTAAACTCAATATTACAATGTATAATTATAAATACATAAAAGGAATTAGAAATGAAGACAAAATCAAGAAATAAAAATATATAAATGCTCTCAAAAGGCAATTTGAATTGAGTTGGCATCTTCACTATTTTCTTCAAGAAGCTTAGGATTTATTGAATACTTTTGAGTCTTTTTATATTTCTCATTGTTACCGAGAGGGTAACTATTTAGTTGATGCTCTAGCTAATTTGGCTTTTGATATACAAGGGCCTATTTTGGTGGCGAGATCACATATTGCCAGTGCCTTTCCCAAACTTTATGATATCGTGGCAGTGGATTGTAAAGGCTGCATGGCTTAATCATCATCGTTCTTTTTGCTAACATTTATGTCTCTCGCAGGCTCCGCGTGGGTTATCTGTTGTGAAGCATGTTTATTTATGGGTATAATCTCTCATTTCAGATCATATATGTACTTCCTTTTTAGTTCGTTGTAGATCTCTGCAAATGTGGTCATCAATGGATACGGCTCATCAAGTTTGCAATCATTATTTGATGCGCTTTTTCTTTTTATACCCTCAGATTGTGGCTTCTGTTTGTGTCTATGCTTTGTTAGAAATGGAGATTCAGTTGAACAAGTGGTTGTTCTTCCCAATTCAAAAATAGGAGAAGGCTTTTTTTGGGGATGTTGATTTGGATGGTTTGACTTCTATATTTGCTATTGATAATGTTGATGTTGAGGAAGCCATTCGGGTTGTAGTTGGAAAGGAAATTTTGGAAGGAAGGGTGCGGTCATTGTATCCTTCTCAGATTTTCTCTGTGTTTGCGTCTAATTTAATGGACATGTCTCAAGATCCTAATTTGTTTTAGGCAGTGCTACTTCTTTCTTAGTTTCATTCGCATGTTTCACCTCCTCCTGATACTCTAGTTGAAGATGGTGATGGTACTGGTGATGGTAGTGTGAATTATATACTTCAAGATATGAATGATACTATGGATGCTTAATTTTTTGGTTTGGGTCGCTTTTCCTTCCTTCATGCTTCATTGTGTCTTCTTTTTGCTGTAAATATGTGCTTTGGCATACTTGGCCTCTTGCCTTGGTTTAGGAGGCTTTGTTTAAAGAATGTGTGTAGCTTTATTTTGGTTATTATTCAGAAGGTTAGATGTTTAAGCCTATTCACAGGGTGCTTTCTCCCCTGCTTCTTGTAACCTTCTTCTCTTTTGAGACCCGATGTTAGGTTCAGCCTCATATAGGTTTGATTTTATCGCTATATGATCAGAATGTAACTATTGTAAATTTTGGTTCCCTTTTCTGGGACATTTTTGTTAGTGATTTGTATCTTCTGAGCTATAACCAGAGGTTTTCTTCCTGGTTCTTTCCTACCGGTATGCTCTTTGAACCAGGCTTTTTGTAATATTTTATTTAATATATAATATATTATAGTGGCTTGCCACTTTTGTCTAAAAAAAGAAATAAAAATATATAGATATGTGTTCCCACGTATTATATGGAAACTTTTAAAAATTTGACTTCTAATCTTAGTGGTGTTTATCAAGGAATAAGAATTAATTTATATCAAGGTATTTAGTTAAAATAACTTTCCAACTCCCTAATAATTATTTGGACAAATAAATAAGTAAACACTTAATAAAATTATACATTAAATATTAATATTAAAATCACATTTAATGTCCTAATAATAAATAACATAGAAAGTTCCATTTTAACAAGTAACTCAATAATGCAAAAGACACAAATTAGATATAAACTTACTAAAGGATTATCTTTATCTATTTATGGTTTTGCATGGGCATATTTAATTATTTAATCTAATTCTCAACTTCATTTCTTGCAAAGTTTTAAAACAACATAAGACATAAATAAATAAAAATTAAGTTTTATTTTATTATTATTACTTTCATTATCTTATTATCTTATTGTAGGTTTAAACAGAGCATAGGAAAGACATAGAATAAATTATACAACATTAATAATAATAAAAAATATTTTAAATTTTATAATAGAGAAAATTTTAAATGATATATACATATACTCAAATTTATATTTAATACAAACATATATAATAATATAATTTATTACATACATAATAAAAATATATATAAATAAATAATTGATTATACACATAAATATATATTTATTCCTTTAAAACTAATTAATTCATTTGTACTATCACAATAAAATTTCAGAATCTAATTTATTCTCAACCCAATTTATAAAAAAAACAACTTACAAGAATACATTTTATACTAAAAAAATCCATGTAGAAAGAAAATTTATTAATATATAGATCTTTGTTCTTTTCATTTTAACATATTTTAAGAAAGCCACAAACACATGCCCCAATAATCAAATTCACTTTTACAGATTAGACAAATAAATACATTACAAAATGGATTTATATCCATTAGTTTACCCTTCTTTACAACTGAACAAGGAAAACATGAGAGCTCTTATGGCAACATGGAAGCCACAACAAGGTAAGTCTCCAAGAAGCCCATATCTGAAAATCTGCAACCACAATCATTAACACATAGATGGACAAGGCTTTCTCTCCACCCTACTATAGGGCTTGAAAACAAGCCCACCCCTGAGCTAGGAGACTTCCAAGTACCGGGTAAAAACACATGCAAGAAAGAGGGTATAACATAGAATACATAAAGATACACACACTATAACACCCATAGAATGACTCACAAACAAAGAACCCTCACAGATTCAACAAGAGGGGGAAAGAGGGGATAATCATCCCTCTTGGGGGGTAAAATAATTATATCAATCCTCCTTAATCTTCAATAACAATACCATCCATGCAACACCACAACCCACCAACAACACCACAATTACTCAAATCATGGCCATTTTTACATTATCTTTTTTATATATATTTATTTTAATTAATACATTTATTTTATTTCATTTTTTTTATTAACATTTCCTTTCATCTCCACAAAGCTCCATAATCACAAACCTCCTCAAGAAATCTCCATAACCATCCTCAATAAAATATCAATAAAACAAGGGAACTCATATCCAAACCCAACTCGACTATCAAATTACTCCACAACCATCACATACAAAACAAATCCCCCAAGAGAGGCTCCACACCTCTCTCAAACCCCATTACATGGGAGGCTCTCACCCTTCAGGGGAGATCAGCTCCCAAACAACCCTCCCCACAACCAAATAAAAACATTCACATGATACAACATTCAATACATTCATGCAAATCCTTCACATACAACATAAACACATATGAATGCAATTTCATGAAAGTAAATTGTTGGTATTAGGCTAGACAACTGAGAGTGGGGGGTGAATTAGTTGTCCCACAAATTTAACCAATTCTAACTTTAATCTTCTTTCACAACTTACAAAAAGATTAATGATATAAACATTAAAGCATGAATCAATAACACATGAGCATAAACACAATGAACACACTTGACACCAAGATTTTTAACATGGAAACCTGGTTAAGGGAAAACCACGGTGGGGGTTAACCCACAAGATTCATACCCTGTTAAAAGTACTTGAAAGAAATGGGAAGGCACTTGCCTTCGGGCGCAGTGCCCAGAGCTCACTGCTCAAAGAGGCTCACTGCCTACAAAAATTCTGCTCTTTTCCCAAATACTTCTTCACTATCAATTCATCCTATGATGTTCTTGTTCCTCTGCACCTCCTCTTCTCTGCTCTGCCTCTGATCCTTTCTTAGGATTTTATCTTTTTGCACAAGCATGATTTTCAACAACTCAACTACATGCCTTTAACCTTGGAATAAACATCAAGGTCGGCACTACAAGTGTTTGACTTAATGTGAATCACTAAGCTGTCAGTCAAACATAACTGGGACTCAAATCTTCCTTGATCAACATGCTACACTCCATAGAATTGCTCTTAGATCATCCGCAACACGCTAAAATCATCCAGTCGGCCAAGATTGGGAAGAACAGCAACACCAATAAAGAAATCTTCAACAATGAGCTTAATCTTCAATGCGGACCTCCAACACAGCAGGCACACGATCTAGAGATCACCACAAGCACATTGAATTTAGAAATAGCATCCGCACTACTCCAAATCAACAGAATCACTTGCATCTTCATCTGGAACCTCAAGAAAACTGTCTGCCATAACTGTCATGCTAGAAAGATTGCTTGCGGACCTCCAAATCATGAACCACTTGAGTTGATGATACACATGGACTTCCCAAACATGCCTCTAGAACCGCAGATCATAATATTTCAATGCAGAGCAATCCAAACCAATTTACTGTCACTCTATCTCTTCTGAACACAACAAAACCTGGTTCAATTCAGATGGCCATATCTTTTTCAAATCTTCATGCGGACCTCTCAAAACTTAACTGGAGCTACTTCAAACAATCCTCTACACATCCATATGGTCTGCATTCATTGATCTTTATTAATTTTCTCAATATCCTCAACATTCTAGTCTTCTAAACAGACAACAAAATAGGATAGAGTTGACACCAATGGCAACAGGGATATGTTGATATTAATGACAAAACTGATTAGGCACACATTTGCAACAATCTCCCCCTTTGTCATTGATGGCAACATATGATACGAAAAACTGATTCAACCATCAAGACAAGAACTTCTCCCCCATTTCTCTTATCACACCTGCAACCATTTTTCTTTACAACTCCCCTTTTATCAACAACTAGTTTTTCACATGACTTCTCTCCCCCTTTGACATCAATGGGAAAGGGCACATATTTGCAACCTTTTCTCCCCCTTTTTTGTTTTAGACTGATCTCAAAATTTGCATACTAACTACTCCCCCTGAGTAGTATCTCCTTAACATCAATCCGGATCACAAGATATGACTGTGAATTACACTAGACTGATGCACCCTAATGCATCTTATTTCTAATTAGGAGGGGTAATAACCCCTAACTTCTCTCTGAGATACTCAAAAGTATCCTTGGGTAGAGGCTTAGTGAAAATATCTGCAATCTGATCCTTTGAAGAAACAAACTCCAATATGACTTCATTCTCATTAACCTTCTCTCTCAAGAAGTGAAACTTGATTGATCTATGCTTTGTCTTTGAATGCAACATCGGATTCTTTGAGATGCTTATTGCACTTGAATTATCACAGAAGATTGTAACAAGCTCCTCAAACACAATTTTGATGTCTTTCAACATTTGCTTCATCCACAGAACTTGAGTAAAATTGTTTGTTGCTGCTATATACTCTACCTCTGCAGTAGATAGAGATATTGTCTCTTACTTTTTGCTCATCCAAGAGACCAATCTCCTTCCCAAGAAGAATGCACCACCACTAGTACTTTTCCTATCATCCACATCTCCTACCCAATCAACATATGTGTAAGCATGAAGAGTGAAGTTATTATCCTTGGGATACCATAAGCCATAATCAAGTGTCCCTTTGAGATATCTAAAAATTCTTTTGACTGCTACAACATGGGATTCTCTAGGATCATCTTGAAATCTAGCAACAAGTCCAACTGCATTCATGATATTAGGTCTAGTATGAGTCAGATAGAGCATTCCTCCAATCATTGATCTATACCTTTTCTGATATAACTTAGGGGAATCATCATCTTTACTCAACTTACATCCGGTTACCATGGGTATACCCACTGGCTTTGAATCTTCCATTCCAAACTTTTTCAACAATTCTCTCACATAGTTAGATTGAGATATGAAGATACCTTTATCTGACTGAATGATTTGTAGACCTAAGAAGAAATTCATTTCACCAAACATGGACATCTCAAATTCACTTTGTATCTGATCAACAAATGTTTTGCACATACTCTCATTTCCACCAAAAATGATATCAACAAATACCTCAACAATCAAAATGTGCTCATGATCAATCTTGAAGTAAAGATTACTGTCAGTAGTGCCTTTGCTATATCCTAGCTTTAGTAAATACTTATCTAATCTTGCATACCAGGCTCTTGGGGCTTGTTTGAGTCCATACAATGCCTTTCTCAACCTGCAAACCATATTTCTCTGATCAGACAATTGAAATCCTTTCGGTTTCTCAATGTAGACTTCTTCTTCCAATTCTTCATTTAAGAATGTTGATTTGACATCCATTTGATAGACTTTGAAATCTTTATAAGCAACAAATGTAAGAAATAATTTGAATGCCTTTATTCCTTGCCACCGAAGCAAAAGTTTATTCAAAATCAATTCATTCCACTTGAGAGTATCCTTTACACACCAACCTTGCTTTGTTTCTCACAACTTCACCATCCTCATTTAGTTTATTCCGGAAGACCCATTTAGTGCCAATCACATTTTTTTCTTCAGGTTTAGGAACAAGATCCCAAGTGTGATTCTTTTCAATTTGCATTAATTCTTCTTCCATTTCTTTTACCCAATATTCATCATTGCAAGCTTCACCTACTGATTTTGGTTCAATCTTTGAAATTAGACAAATCTCATCTTGATCTTCAGCAATTCTTCTTCTAGTTTGAACACCTTTGTTTCTATCTCCTATGATTTGATCTTCATAATGATTCAATCTTACATAGCTGGGAGTTTTGGGATTTGTTTGAACTTCTGATTCTTGAGCTTGTTCCTCAACATCTGCACTAACTTCTTGAGTTACTAGATATTCCGGATCAATCTGGATCTGAGTTTGAGTTTGAACTTGCCTTCCTTGATTTTGACTTTCATCTTGATCATCTGAATCATATCTGCAAGACTTGAAAGATTTCTCTTTTCTCTCATCAACTCTGACATTAGCACTTTCAACAATCTTTGTCAATCTCTTGTTAAAGCACCGGTATGCCTTGCTTTGAGTAGAGTAACCCAGAAATATTCCTTCATCACTTCTTGCATCAAACTTCCCTAGATCCTCATCTCTTTTGATATAGCATTTACTACCAAAAACTCTAAAATATTTCATAGTAGGAGATTGACCAAACCATAATTCATAAGGTGTCTTACCAGAATTGCTTTTGATCTGTACCCGGTTAAGAGTATAGACAACAGTACTCATAGCTTCTCTCCAATAGACTTGTGGAACATTTGCTTCCATCATCATGGTCCTGGCATCTTCTTGAATGGTCTGGTTCTTTCTTTCCACAACTCCATTCTGCTGAGGAGTCCTAGGAGTAGATAACTGTCTTTTTATTCCATGCTTTTCACATAATGTATCAAACTCACCAGAGGTAAACTCTCCACCTCTGTCGGATCTCAGACACTTTATTTTTTTACCAATCTCATTTTCCACCATAACCTTGAACACCTTGAACTTGTCAAGAGCTTCTAAATTTTATTTCAAGAAGGTTACCCACATCATCCGAGTGTAATCATCAATCAACAACATAAAATATCTATCTCCTTGCACACTCCTAATTCTAGCAGGGCCATATAGATCAGTATGCACAAGTTCTAGCCGTCCACTTGAAAATTGTTCTTTACTCTTGAATGAAATTTTGTTCTATTTACCCAATTAACATTCTCTACACATGCTATAAGCAAGTTTCACAAGTTTTGGAAGATCTCTCACAACCTGAGTAGAACTTATCTTGACAATGTTACCAAAATTCACATGACACATTCTCCTATGCCACAACCAACTCTGATCAATCTGAGAAATCAAACAACTTTTGCCAGAACTACTTAAATGAAAGATGTTACCTCTAGTCTAAGTACCAGATGTAATTTTAGTTCCAGAGCTTTCCAAGATTCTACATTTTCCATCCTGGAATCGGAGATCATAACCCTTGTCAACCAACTGCCCAACACTAGGAAGATTATGCTTCAATCCTTCCACATACAAAACATCATTAGTGTTAATCTTACCATCAAAAGAGATGGATCCTCTACCATGGATTCTACCAGCTGAGTTGTCTCCAAATTTCACAATTCCACCTTTATATTTTTCAAAGTTTACAAACTTACTTTTATCACCAGTCACATGATGAGAACATCCACTATCAATTACCCATTCATCCTTTTCTACAACCTGAGTAGCCAAGGCACTTTCCACATTTGCACAACTAGTAGATTCAGTAGGCACCGGATCTTCTTCTTTGATAGCAATGAATACCCAATCATTTTCAGTGGAACCTCCATGATCAGATTCATCATGTGTGACTCCTTCACTAGCTTCTTGGACATAGTAGCATTTCTTCTGAATTCTAGGTCTGTTAGGGTTTGGCCTTGAACCCCTCTCCGGACACCTTGAGGCAAAATGACCAATCTTATTGTTGGGAATTAAGGTGTCTCAACCTTGGTAATTCCTTGTATTTTTACATTGTATTGATTTATTAATTGCCTATTGTATTAATTAGATGCAAATCCCATGTTGTCATATTGTGGGAGTTGGCACAGTGATGTGTCATCCTACATGGCATATGGCCACATGTATTTTTGTCCTCACATGAGGAGATAGGCATCCCACTTAGTGGTAGGAATATTTTGCCATGTGTCGGCATCTTAGATGTTGTGTAAGGGAATATTGACTGTAATGGTCATGACAGATCCCTATGACGAGTTATGACATGTGAGAGTCATAAATAGGAGATTCTATGATAGGCGAAGACATGTGTCGAAGAGCATCATTGAAAAAGGCATCTTTGGGTGCCCCAAGGTGGACTATGACATGTAAAAAAATATGCTATTTATAGCCTGTGTATGACAGATTCTCTTATAACTATAAGTTATGACAGCTATGACAGATTCTATGACGGTTGTAAGAGTCATAAGAGCATCTATCATAGCCCATTTTAGAAATAGGTGACCTCCTTGGGATGGGGTGACTTGACAAGTGTCAGGAGCATCCTACAAAGTTGGACAAGTGTCCATAGGTGTGGGTTTTGGGCTATGAGGCCATGTTGGATGCCCATCCCAATGTGGAGCCATTTTTGCCTTGTATTTGTTATATAAACAGGTGCTTTTGAGAGGAGATGTACTATAGGTTTGACAAGTACCGTTATGCTACTGGTTTCTCTTCACATATGAGTGTGGAAGACTCTTGAGAGCTTGCATTGCAAGTGTATTGTAAACTATTTCAGTTTTGATAATACATTGTGTAGGTTCTAGAGTGTGGGGTTTTGCACCCGATAAGGGTTTTCCCCACGTATATCTTGTGTCTCTCTTCTTCTGTCTCACTTTCTTGTTTATGTGTTTGATGCAATATCTTTGTTAGTGGTTTAACATTGCTGCAATAGTAAGGATAAAATTGAATTTGCACTCTCCTCCCCTCATTAGATTAGTGTAGGAAGCGATTTTCGCACATCTAGCTTCCTTTTAGTTGGTATTAGAGCCTGGCTAGTTTTAGTTCTAGCTGCTAGGTAGGGGTTTTTTGAGCTAATCTTAGGTTGAGTGGGAGTGTTGTGCAGAGTATTTTGTATCTTGTTGCAACAAGGAGATGGCAACCACATCCAGAAGGTTAGAGGTTGAGAAATTCAATGGCACTAAGTTCAAGTTTTGGAAACTCAAGATGGACGACCTACTTGTTGATCGTGACCTATGGGAAACTGTATCCAGTGTGAAACCTATAGCAATGTCACAAGATGGTTGGGACCTCAAAGATCGAAAGGCTAAGGGTCTCATAAGACTTTGTTTAGCTGACTATGTCCTATTGAATGTCCATGAGGAGAAGAGCCCGAAAGATCTTTGGAAGAAGTTAGGTGATGTTTATCAGGCCAAGTCCTTGGTAAACAACTTTTCCTAAAAAAGAAGTTGTTCGCTCTGAAGATGGTAGATGGAGGATCTGTTGTGGATCACATGAATGCTTTTAACATGATTGTTGCACAGTTGACATCTATGGGTGTGAAAATGGAGGAGGAGGATCGATGCATGACCTTGCTTTGTTCTTTGCCAGATTCGTGGGATCATCTTGTAATGGCTATCGGAAGCACCACTACCACCTTCAAGATGGAAGATGTGGTGTCTTCGCTATTATCTGAAGAGATGCGGAGAAAGTCTTCTGAGGTAGCCAAAGAGGCTCTTGCAGTTTGTGGAAGACCCAAAGAGAAAGGGAAGAAGAAGGACAAGAAAAGGGCAGATCCAAATCCCATGGGAGATCCAAATCTCCTAAAAAGTCCAAGGCTCTTTCTTGGAACTGTGGTAAAACCAAACATTTTTGAAAGGAATGCAAAGAGGAGAAGAAAACGAAGAAGAAAGCTCTTGATTCAGATTCTAACAAGTCACAAGATGATGGTGATGCCTTCATCGCAGCCTTGGCCACCCATGCATCTGATGATGTGTGGTTGATTGATTCTGGTGCATCATTCCACATGACCTCACATCGAGACTAGTTCACGAAGTATGAAGAGTTCGATGGTGGAAGAGTGTGCCTAGGTGACGACTCTCATCTGAAGATTGTTGTTCATGGAAGAGTCTCAATCTAATTCCCTGATGGACGAGTGAAGGGGATCACTGGAGTTATGCACATTCCAGGCCTTGCATAGAACCTGCTTTCTGTAAGTATGTTGAATGATGCAAGTGTGTAGGTTGTCTTTTCGAAGGATGGATGCAAGATGACTAGAGGATCTATGGTGCTTGCGAAGGGTACTCAGAGAGGTACTCTGTTTTAGCTAGAGGCATGCACTTCACAGTGCAACAGTTCTTCTGACTCGAAGAAAAGAGTTGTAGTCACTTCATCCCCACCATCTAAACGAGCAGTGAAGAAATCTGTTGTAACTAGTTTTGATGGTAGTGCACATGCTTTGGAAGTTAAACTTCCTGCTGAAAAGACTATGTTATGGCATTTGAGATATGGCCACATTGGTGAGAAGGGTCTGTGTACCCTGAAAAATAAAAACCTCGTTGAGAGGTTAAATGATTGTAATCTCAAGTTTGACTTTTGTGAACATTGCATTTATGGAAAGCAAAACCGTGTTCAGTTTTATTCTAGTTCTCAAAAGTCTTCTAGTGTATTGGATCTTATTCATTCTAATGTGTTTGGTCCTGTTAATGTTCCTTCAATTTCAAAATCTGTATATTTTGTATCTTTTATAGATTATTACAATATGACATGGGTTTATTTTATCAAAAGCAAGACTGAAGTCTTTAGTCGATTTAAGAAGTTTAAAGCCTTTGCTAAAAATTAGACTAGTAAAAAGATTAAGTGTTTGAGAACTGACAACGGTGGTGAGTTTTGTTTGGCAGAGTTCGATAAGTTCTGTAAAGAGCAAGGGATTGAAAGGTATAAGACAACTCCATTTACCCCACAGTAAAATGGAGTTACAGAGAGGAAGAACATGACACTGATGAAGAAGGGTAGGAGTATGCTTAGTGGAGCAAGCCTCGAACAAAAGTTTTGGGCTGAAGCTATTGCCACTGCTTTCTATCTAGTAAACAAATCTCCTACATCAACTCTTGTTGGTAAGACACCTATCGAGGTGTGGTTTGGTAAGAAGCCTTCAGTTAGACATCTTCGTGCTTTTGGTTGTGAGGCATATGCACATGTGCCTAGGGAGAAACAGTCTAAATTTGAGAACAAGGCTGTTAAATGTATTTTCATTGGCTATGGTGTCGGTGTGAAAGGATACAAGCTTTGGGATCCCATGGCTGAAAAAATGTTGTATAGAAGAAGTGTTATCTTCAGAGAGCTAACACCTTCTTCCATTGTTCTACAGCCAAAATAGATAGAAAAGAAAGAAGATGTGGTTCAGTTTCCTTCTACCCCTGAGAAGACTGAACAGACAGACCCTATGAGACTTGATGATGAGGAGAGCTCTAGTAGCTCCGAAAGCTCAGAAGAAGTAGAACCTCAACCTCAGCCATTGAGGAGGTCTACACAAACAAGAAAGCAACCTGATAAGTTTGGTTATTCGTTACTTGATTCTAGTTGTGCTTTTGCTTTACTTACTAACACTAATGAGCCTAGAACTGTGAAAGAGGCTATGGGCATGAAAGATGCAGGTTCCTGGAAGGAGGCCATGGAAGATGAGATGGCTTCTTTGAAAAAAAAAAACATGGGACTTAGTGCCTTTACCTAATGGACGGAAACCTGTTGGATGCAAATGGGTGTTCAAGAAGAAATTTGGTGCAAATACTAGTGTTGAAAAGTACAAGGCTAGATTGGTTGCAAAGGCGTATTCACAAGTGGAGGGAATTGATTATGGTGAAATTTTCTCTCCCGTTGCAAAGTGACATCCATTCAATTCCTGTTATCTCTTGCAGTTGCTTATGACTTAGAGGTAGAACAAATGGATGTGAAGACAACTTTCCTTCATGGTGATTTGGAGGAAGAGATTTACATGTCACAACCAGAGCATTACATAGAGAAAGGTAAAGAAAATTTGGTTTGCAAGTTAAAGAAGTCTTTGTATGGTTTGAAGCAGTCTCCTAGGATGTGGTACTTGAAGTTTGATGCCTTTGTGTTGTCGATTGGATATCTAAGATCAAAATTAGATCATTGTGTGTATTACAAATTTGACAATGATCACATTTTCATTATTGCATTGTATGTTGATGATATGTTGTTGATTGGGAATGGTAAGAATATGATTTCTGATTTGAAGTCTCAGTTGTCAGCACAGTTTGAGATAAAAAAAATCTTGGGGCAGCCAGGTACATTCTGGGAATGGAAATCAGAAGAGACAGAGCTAACATAAAACTTTGGTTAAGCCAAAGTAAGTATGTGAAGACCGTGTTGGACAAGTTCAGCATGGCAGATTGTAGACCATTGTGTGTTCCTGTTTCTTTAAGGACAAAGTTGTCTGTTAATGATTGTCTAAAATCTCCTAGTGAGGTGGAGGATATGAGTAGAGTACCTTATGCTAGTGTTGTTGGCAATTTGATGTATGCTATGGTCTGCACAAGACCAGACATTGCCCAAGCAGTGGGAGTCCTTAGTCAATTTATGACTAATCCTGGATGGGTACATTGGGATGCAGTTAAAGTGAGTGTTTAGATATTTGAGGGGTACTTATGAGTATTCCATTTGCTATCACGGTAATGCTACAGGACCTCCGCATTCAGTTTGTATTCGTGGATTTGTGGACTCTGATTAGGTAGGTGACATTGACAACAGGAGATCCATCAGTGCCTATGTGTTCACTATGTTTGGTGGTGCAATTAGTTGGATGAGTAAGCGACAACCTGTGGTTGCTTTGTCCACTACAGAAGTTGAGTACATGGCTGCAACTCATGCTTGTAAGGAAGCCATTTGACTTAAGAGATTGTGTTCATATATTGGTGTTGATGTAGGATAGATTACGATCAGTTGTGACAGTCAGAGTGTGATTTGCCTTGTGAAGAATCTAACATTCCATGCCAGAACAAAGCATATTGATGTTCAATTTCACTTCGTACGAGACATGGTAGAGGATGGGAAGGTAAATTTGGAAAAGGTAGATACTTTGAAGAATGTTGTAGATGAATTGAAGAAATCAGTGGGTACAAAGAAGTTCAGATGGTGTTCGGAGTCTATGGGCCTCTCAGCCTATAGCAGTTAAATCCTATTGATTCTATTGGCTCTTACAAGGTGTTCGGCAAGTGGGAGAATGTTGGGAATTAAGGTGTCTCAACCTTACTAATTCCTTGTATTTTTACATTGTATTTATTTATTAATTGCCTATTGTATTAATTGGATGCAAATCCCATGTTGTCATATTGTGGGAGTTGGCACGGTAATGTGTCATCCTACATGGCATATGACCACATGTATTTTTGTCCTCACATGAGGAGATAGGCATCCCACTTAGTGGTAGGAATATTTTTCCATGTGTCGGCATCTTCGATGTTGTGTAAGGGAATATTGATCGTAACGGTCATGACAGATTCCTATGATGAAGTTATGGCATGTAAGAGTCAGAAATAGGAGATTATATGACAAGTGAAGACATGTGTCGAAGAACATCTTTGAAAAAGGCATCTTTGGGTGCCCCAAGGTGGACTATGACATGTTTTAAGAGAATATGCTATTTATACCCTATGTATGATAGATTCTCTTACAGCTGTAAGTTATGACAGCTATGACAAATTCTATGATGGTTGTAAGAGTCGTAAGAGCATCTGTCATAGCCCATTTTGGAAATACGTAACCTCCTTGGGATGGGGTGACTTGACAAGTGCCAGGAGCATCCTATAGAGTTGGACAAGTGTTCATAGGTGTGGGTTTTGGGCCATAAGGCCATGTTGGATGCCCATCCCAATGTGGAGCCATTTTTTCCTTCTATTTATTATATAAACAGGTGCTTTTGAGAGGAGATGTACTATAGATTTGATAGGTACTGCTATGCTACCGGTTTGTCTCCAGATACGAGTGTCAAAGACTCCTGAGAGCTTGCATTGCAAGTGCATTGTAAACCATTTCAGTTTTGATAATACATTGTGCAAGTTTTGGAGTGTGGGGGTCTTCACCTGATAAGGGTTTTCCCCACGTATATCTTTTGTCTCTCTTCTTCTGTCTCACTTTCTTGTTTGCGTTTGCTGCAATATCTCTGTTAGTGGTTTAACATTGCTGCAATAGTAAGGATAAAATTGAATTTGCACTCTCCTCCCCTCATTAGATTAGTGTAGGAAGCAATTTCCGCACACCTAGCTTCTTTTCACTTATTACAAGCAAAATATTTGAATGGCAACTTTCCTTCATACTTACCAGTCCTCTTGGCAATCTTTTGGCAAAATGGGCTTCAAGTTCATTGAACTCAGTTTCATCATCTTCAAGATCCTTCCTTATCTTGTCAAATCTATTTGATCTTCTTGAAGAGCTTTCACTCGGATCATATTTTTGTTTTCCATGAATACTGGCCTTAAATGCAAATCCAGACTTAGGAAGAGAATCACCAAACTCAATCATTTCAAATGCTGAAAGCTTACCAACCAACTGATCCCTTGTAACAGTTGTCACAGTTCTGATTTCTTCAATGGTAGCAACTTTATGCTTCTATGTCAGAGGTAAGGATCTGAACACTTTGGCAATAATCTTCAATTCATCCAATACTCCACCAACACTCTTGATACCAGTCACAAGCTCATTTATCTTCTACATGTAGGAAGTAATGTTTTCATCTTCACTCATTAGCAACCTTTCGTATTTACTTTTCAGGCTATGTAGCTTGGCACTCAACAATGCTTCTTTAGCTTGAATATTGCATTTAGCATCCTTGAGTTCATCAATAGTTGTAGGACCATTCTTTAGAATCTTGTAATCATTCTTAGTTATCGACCAAAAGGCATCACCCATACATTCCAAATGACACTGCATGTCCACCTTCCAAAAGAGTAATTTGTTCCATCAAATCTCAAACTTTCCTTCTTGTAAGTCGACATCTCAGATCTCCTCAAGCGGTCAAGCTTCTTTTAGAGGAACTGGCTCTGATACCAATTGTTGGAATTAGGCCGGACAACTAAGAGGGGGGGTGAATCAATTGTCCCACAAATTTAACCTTTTCTGACTTTAATCTTCTTTCACAACTTACAAATAGATTAATGATACAAACATTAAAGCATGAATCAATAATATATGAGCAGAAACACAATGAACACACTTGACACCAAGATTTTTAACGTGGAAACCTGGTTAAGGGAAAACCATGGTGGGGGTTAACCCACAAGATTCGTACCCTGTTAAAAGTACTGGAAAGAAATGGGAAGGCACTTGCCTTCGGGCGCACTGCCCAGAGCTCACTGATCAAAGAGGCTCACTGCCTACACAAATTTATGTTTAGTACAGAAAGATTTAACTTAGAAATAGCATCTTCAACATGCCTGGTTCAGTCTCATTGAATGCTCACAAAACTTCTGCTCTTCTCCCAAATACTTCTTCACTATCACTTCATCCTTTACTGTTCTTGTTCCTCTGCTCCTCCTCTTCTCTGCTCTGCCTCTGATCCTCTTCTTCTCTGCTCTACCTCTAATCCTTTCTTAGGATTTTATTATTTTGCACAAGGATGATTTTCAACAACTCAACTACATGCCTTTATATGCTTCATCAACCTTGGAATAAACATCAAGGTCGGCACTACAAGTGTCTGACTTAATGCAAATCACTAAGTTGTTGACCAAACATAACTAGGACTTAAATCTTCCTTGATCAACACGCCACACTCCATAGAATTGCTCTTAGATCATCCGCAACACGCTAGAATCAACCAGTTGGCCAAGACTGGGAAGAACAGTAACACCAAGAAAGAAATCTTCAACAACGAGCTCAATCTTCAATCCGAACCTCCAACACAGTAGGCACACGATCCAAAGACCACCACAAGCACATTGAATTTAGAAATAACATCCGCACTACTCCAAATCAACAGAATCACTTGCATCTTCATCTGGAACTTCAAGCACACTGTCTTCCATGACTGTCACACTAGAAAGATTGCTTGCGGACCTCAAAACCATGAACCACTTGAGTTGACGTTACACATTAACTTCTCAAACATGCCTAATATTTCAATGCGAAGCAATCCAGACCAATTTACTGTCACTCTATCTCTTCTGAACACAGCAAAACCCAGTTCAATTCAGATGGCCATATCTTCTTCAAATCTTTATGCGGACCTCTCAAAACTTAACTGGAGCTACTTTAGACAATCCTCTACACAACCATATGGTCCACATACATTGATCTTCATTAATTTTCTCAATATCCTCAACATTCTAGTCTTCTAAACAGACAACAAAATAGGATACAGTTGACACCAATGGAAACAGGGATATGTTGACATCAATGACAACACCGATTAGGCACATATTTACAACATAAACATCAAAATCCTACCTTGTGCTTCCCCAAGTTAGAAGAAGCCCTCTAAATCCCAAATCTTCTCAAGAAAATTTGCACAAGAAAATCCTCTTTCTCTACACAAGTTCCTTCTCCAAATTTCTTACTGTAATTCCTTTTTCTTTTTTCCATTTCTTCTTCTCAAAACCCTCTCCTAAACACCCAATTGAAAAAAGATAAAAAAAGATCCATTCCCATGAAATTCAAAACATCAATTAAAAACATTTCATGCACAAGGTGGAAGTGAAAAATAAGGGGGAACTTTCCCCAAAATTTTCTTCTTAAAAGGAATCTTCCCAATCTTAAATTTCAAAAAGATAACTCTTCCCTTATCCCATATCAAGATAGAAACAAAATAAAATTAAAATAAATCAATTAATTTCAAAGAAGCTTATCCAACTCATAGACAAAAATTATAATTTTATTCACTAAGAAAATTTAAATAAATAAATTCAACCATGACACTTTCACAAATTACATAAGCCTTAATTCCTCTCTATGGATTAGGCTAGGTAAAACGGGGTATAGACACACAAGGTTTCTTGCAAGTCTCCGGATTCTTTTGCCTTGACCACCCACCTGGACAACTCAAATTTTGAATATCAGTATGTCATAGAAAAATAGCCGAAGCAACCTTAAAAATATTCATACATGTATAATTATCCAATTTTATATAATCTAATTCACTATCTAACTGAATATCAAATTAATCTAAATCTTAAAATTTAATTTCTAAACTTCAAATTATGTTAAATTACTCAATCATACATATATATAAAAATTATAATGTCTCGATTATTCTTGTCATTATAAAAAAATACAATAATCCAAATAACCCATGCATAATGTTCAAATTTAAAAATAATAGTCACATAAATCTACCCATACTAGTATCAACATAAAGAAATAGTATAATCATCTAAATATTATATCTAGGAGTCACACACATGTATGTAAAATACTAAAGTGTCGACCATAAAGAAAAAGGGGTGGGTGTCACATTCTAGGTTTTGATAATTGAATCCCACAACCTTGTAATTCTGTGAATCAATGCCATTAGATAGTCCAATACTAGTGGTAGATTACTACAAGCTTGTGCATTAGTAGTGAGAATTGATGATGTAAAAATAGACATTCCAGTAGTCGGTATAGCTGTCGATACTTGTGTATGAGTTGATGATGACATATTAATAGTATTTGCACATTCAGTCACCGTCATAATATTGTTATGTACTATATGGTCTAGTCCACATAGTCTATTAACACCATCTTGTCCTTGTTTTAACAACTCTCTTAGATTATGAATAACAGGTACATCCTCTTTAGCTATCATTTATTTTTCCACAAATGCTTGACAATTAGCTAGTTCCTTATCAAGTTTGTTTATTTGCTCATCAGGTACATGTGTTATCACATCAATAGGATCTTTAAAATCATGAAATGTTTGTTCTTCCATTGTAGTTGTAGAAGACATAATATCTTGCAAGGTTTGTGTTTCTCCTTTTGTAAAGAAGGTGTTCAATGGATTTTCTGATGTAGGAACATCGTTACTATTAGGAGCACTAGAACCCATTAATCTAATACTTCTCCTTAAAGGGATATTTCTATTAGGGTAGTGGGTTATAATACTCATGCAAAATCATACAACACTTAATGCAAAAACTAATAGAACAAACCAAAGGAGCAAGATATGCTTGTTGAAATACACAATGTGTAATTTAACAAATATGCCAATTTTCAATCTAAAGCATTAAATGATACTAAATTTTCAAATGATGGATGAATATATGTTTGAAAATGAATGCAAGATCTAAAATAAATGATATCAATGACAAATGCAATGAAATAAAGCAAAACTATGCTTGCTTAAATGCACCTAAAATGCTCAATTTTTTCACTATTTTCAATGTAAATGCAAATGTAAATATAAAGATGTACAATGAAGCCACACTACATTTAAAAATCAGATTTGAAAGAGTGTGAAAATTAGTAATAAAGTCTGAAACAAGATTTTAATTACAAACCCTAGCTTTTGAAATTACTAGGTTATATGAAAAATGTAAAATTTCAAGCAAAACCCTAGCAAATGAGAGATGCAAATGCAAGGTAAATGATCATGAAAATATGAAATGCTACAATTTATCTCAGATCTGATGTAGATATCAGAAAATTAAATATTTTCAATAATATGCAAGGAAAATAGTGCAAATTATGTCTAAATGCAAGCCAAAAATGCCTATTTTTCAAAATTTTCAATTTTAATGCAAAATTTTCAAATGTATGAAGATGAAAATGATATATATGAATGCAAATTTGACGTACAACACTCAACAAGGTGCAAAATTTAATAAAAACATGGGTTCACCAAAATGTTATGTAGAAAAAGAGGGTATGTTGATGAGGTTGATAGTTTAATTAGATCCTCCTTTCACTACATACATTCAAGGACATTAAACTGAGTTGAATCACAACTTTGTAAGAGGACTCAGCTACAGGTTTGGTTTCACTTGGAATGACAAGGAAATTTGTAATTTGTCGATTAATTTGTTAAACCCAATCCGATTATGCCTTAAACCCTAATTATATGAAATCGTAAGCAAATAGATGAAACACGACAAATGCTTGCACAGGAAGGCACTAAATGTAGATTAGATACATACCAGTTTTTAAACTCCAGAAAACAAGGACTTCAGGGACACTAGTGCAGGCACCCTAGTCCAACAAGCAACTTTTTCTGTAGATCTGGAATTGTAAGGTGATGTAGTCTGCAACCTGCTTCAGAGTTTTTGACAACAGTAATCGAGAGGACACTGATGTGGACACCCACGTCCAAAAAATAATATTCTTTATTATTTTCTTCAGATCCTGAATCTTTATCCTCTACTTTGATTTCATGCAACTCCTCTCCACAAGATTCTGCACCTGTAACCTATAATCATGAGAGAGGGGTTGGGGGTTGTGGTGTTTAGGAGCTTGCCTCGGTCAAGCCCTGAAAATAGCATTCAAGTTTTCCAACACCATTGTTAGATAGAGTGTGTGTCCTTGGTGGACATAGGCAAAACCAAGTGATATGATAAATTAATTGAAACACAAAATAGATGTCACCTCGGAGGTAAAGCTCTCACAGGGAGATGAATATCTTTCATGCCATGAGGAAATGGATTGATGAAGACAAATCTGCAACAAACAAATACAAACACAACACAATACTGCTTTGCAACACAATGAAATCCTTGAATACCCTTAGCACAAGATCACAAGTTTGCATTATCTATCTAGTTGTAAAATGAAGTCCTAAACATGTTTATATATGCATTCCTACCAAACATTCGTAATTTAAATTGAATATGCCGACAAAAGGAAACCTTTTAATGGTCACTTTGTGGACATTTTTAAATTGGGACCCCAAAAAAATAGGGCAAGACAAGGGTGTGGTCGCCCTTCTCAAAGCACCTATTTTAGGGCTGGATTAAGCTCAAAGATGTCCCCTAAGTCCCATTTGTCATGGGTTTCAAGGGATTTTGCTCCATGATTCATTTTTAACATGCATAATTAAATCTAAAGGACCTAGGAGCTAAACTTAGGAGGTAAAAGTCCTAGGGGGACATTTTACGACATAACACTTACTTTGTTTGTTATTTCGTGTATTATATATGTGAGCAACCATAGTATGACTACGTTATTGTAGTCCTTCTTGTTGACTTCGATGTGTTATTTGTTTAGCATAATTATAGATGTAATAAGGAGGTTAAGAAGAAGGCAAAAGACCTTTAACACTGAGCACCAGTTTGGGTTGTGACTAAGTCACATCGGGTTACACTTTTTGGCCAAACTTGACATTAAAATCAATATTTTGAACTAAATCTTCATGTTCTGACACCTATAGCCGCTAAACCATTAGGAATTTAAAGATGATGCAAACTAGTGATTTGTGAGATTTTGTTTGTAGATTTTAAATATATATTTTTTAAAAAATTTAGAGTTAAATTGTAAATTTTTTGCATCTCCTTTGATAACTAGTTTTAATAGTAAACAACATTTTTTTAAAGTTATGTGTATTCCATAACACATAACTTTGTTTCTACAAAGGATAAAATTATGATTCTTTTTAATTTAGATTTGTAGCACTGATATATAGTGTATGCATTTGGTTTCATAATGTTTTGTTGAATATATATTTTTTAATTAATTTTTGAAGTCAAACCAATTATAATTTAGACATAGGTGTATTCCGTAAAACATAACTTTTTCTATATGTATCAAAATTTAATTTTTTTCTTTTGTTGAAACAAGGACATCAATACCTAGTCCATAGATTTTTTTAGAATTTTGTTTCAGTAATTTACTAATTTTCCATGTGTGTAGAATAGAGAACTTGATGTTTGGTGAAAAACATACATTCACAAGAAATAAAAAATAAATATAATAATCAAATTAAATATATTTAAAATTATATTTTTTGGGCAGCTTATAATAAGGACTACATACTTACAAAGCATAAATTTTAAATGAATTCATTTGATCCCTCAAAAGATAAATCAAAATTAATTTTTTATCAGCATTTTGATAAGTGTAGAGGAGACTCCATTATAGGTATGGTTTAAAACTAGCAAGGTTCTATCCAAGGGGGTTTGAATTTAAGGGGGTTTGATCAAACCCTCTTCAATTAAAATATTTTAAATGGAACCTTTCAAGGCCTGAATCATTATATTTTCTAAAAATATGTGATTTCAGCAAAAATCAAGGTGTCCTAGAAAGTGTAACCCATTATTGTGGCAGCACCCCCGAACACAAGTTGACCACTATTTTCAGCTTCATAGGTTCTTCTTGAGGTTTAGGAACATTTATTGCGTTTACTATTCTTTGAAAGAACGATGGTTTAGGAGTCGTAGTGGAATATTCAATCGAGATAAAGTCCTCAAGGGCTTCATCTAACATATTGAAGTCATCACAACTAAATGGCTCATTATACACTTTAAAGTCTTGTAAAAAGAAATCCGACATTATAACATGTTATATTTCCAATAAGAGAAGTGTACTTTGTAAGAGTCACTATGCAAGTCTAACTTTAATGTTTTTTCAATGTAAAGATAAATGTATCATTCAAAATATAATGCATACACTATGAATGTAATGACAATGTAATCTAAATCTGATTTGGAATAGCAAATTAACTTAGATCTGAGAATAAACGATGCTAATTCTTTAAACACGGGTTTACCAAAATGTTAAGTGGTGGAAAATGAGAGAGAATGATAGCATGTATAAACCAGATCAAGCCTCTCTTTTGACATACACTCAACATTAGGAGATAGGAACCGATCTTGTTCACTATAAAGGATCAAGCTACTAATTTCTATTCCTTTTTATGTTGTTGTAGATGAATGGATGCTCCAATTAGGTTTCCACAAGCTTTAGATAACCTTATTACATGCAACTCTAAATGTAAAGAATGCTGGGACAGACTGATTTCTAGAACAGAGACTATCAAACAAACTACAGAAATATAGATCAGAAGTGTCAGTGACTATGTACTAAGAAATTGGAGACTTGTCAGACTAGGGTGCCCATCCCGTAGTCCAAAAAGTTTTCCAACTGTCAAACTTTCTGCACTAGGTATCAAAGTCTCCTAAAAGGGTTCCAAATCCCAGATTTGAAGCCCTGTTAGGGGTAAAAGCACAAAGATGTGTCACACTTTTATAAAAGAAACGACCAACGCTTTTAAACTTGAATCACTAAAAAGTGACATATATGTTTTGAATTTTGAAATGATGTAAACTAATAAAATATTTATTTTTTAGTATATTTTATGTTTGTATTTTTTGAAAAAATTTAAAAAATTATTTGAATATAGTTTTTAATAAATTGATATTATAATTTAGTTGCTGATAAAATGCTGAAAAATGAAGTTACATGAGAAGTCAATCTTTATACAGTAATTTTTTTTTTCTTCAATTTTTTGTGTATTTATAACTTGAAACTTTAGTGCATGGATATATTTTTTCCCAATTTTGATAAATATATATTTTTAAATAAATAATAAAATGTGCGAGTATTAAAACGTAGTTGTTTCCATTCGACGTTAACTTTCATATTAACTATTTATCTAAAATAGAAAAAAAATTATACCATCTTGATATAGATTCTTTTATCTAGTGCATCATATTTTTTTTCAATTTTTTTAATAAGTTTTACTATTTTTCCTTGACATGGTAATCGACCTAATGTTTTGTGTTGATAACCTACTTTTAGTAAAAATAGAAAGGAAAATATAAATAATAATTAAACTATTAAAATATATATATATATATTTGAAAACTAAACTTCTAGAACTACAAAAGGGTATTTTTATATTTTTAAAAAAATATTATTTACACGACTATAAGTTGTTGAAATATCAAGTTTTTCAAATAATTTTATTTTTTTGGTAAATTGGCCTCATAGTGGTGCTACATATGCATTTAGCCAACAATTTTAGTTGGAAAAGTTGTGGACATATCTAACTTAGCTAGAATGAATCTTACAAGATCATATGTTTGACCAAAATTAATTTTTAGTTAGAAATATTTAAATTCACTTGTGCTGATAAGTCGGCTAAAAATGTGACACAACTTTGTACTTTTACCCTTAGACTAGGGCACCTTCCCCGTAGTCTCGAAGATTCTCTGATGAAGAAACTAAAAGTTTTGCGATGATTATACCTACAATACCTGTTCTTCCTCCGCTCATTTTTGTCGGATCTTTCCAAATGTAACTAGCATATACGAAACAAGGAGAAGGATGGTTGTGGCTATATAGGAGTTTGCCTCAGTCAAAACCCGTCTTTGGTATTTCTACCTCAACAATAGCCAATGATAAAGTATGCAGATGTGTGTGCTTAGAAATCAAGTTTGTAAGCGTAAATGCAAGATCCTAAATGACTCAAGCATCAAGGATAGATCCACACAATGTTTCACTCAAGGAAACAATGACGACTTCACCTCAAGGAGATGATAGTGATGAAGACTTGTAGAACAAGGAGGTGAGGCAGTCGTATCTGCAAAGGATTCTAAAACTCAAGTTGGAGGCTTCAACTCTTCTCCCGATCATACAAAGGGCTTGACAAAACCCTAGGAAGAGAAAGTTAGACTCAGGATCTCGATTCCTAATCTCCACCAAATATCTCCATGATAGAAAATACTAATACCTTCAAAGAGCTTCAACAAATTACAGATCTTGAATAGTAGCAGTAGCAAAATTTTGGCATAATAAGCTTGCATGTGAGTTGTGTGTGATAAATTGTTTTTTAAATTCTCTTTAAATATCTAACCTTAGAAATGCAAACAATCAAAATAATACGCCAACATCACACAAAAACCAAAATTTGAATTCAGAATCTCGACGTACATAGAACAAACTAACACCACTCCAAAAATTAGGACCCAGAAATTTGGGTCATGGACTTGGGCGTAAAATATATTTTTTAATTCTCTTTAAATACCTAACCTTAAAAATGCAAACAATCAAAATAATAAGCCAACATCGCGCAAAAACCAAAATTTGAATTCAAAATCCTGAGGTGCATGGAACAAGCTGACACCACTCCAAAAATCAAGACCTAGAAATTTAGGGCTGGACTAGGGCACGAGCGCCCGAGTCCATGACCCTAATTTCACTTAAGGTTTGGCTTAAGGGGGTCCAGAACATCTGGAATCCAAGGTTTGTTTTCAGGTTTTGTTAGTTATTGCTTTGAAATGCGACATTTCCTTGATAAGGTACATGTCAATCAGAATTTAAGTAGGTCCCAAAACAAAAAGGGTAAGAGGACACCAAAGGAGGGGAGCTAAATTATGCGAAATTGTGCCAATCCTTATAGGAGTACAATTTCTGACAATGCCAATAAATAAGGATTAGCCTTTTGATGGTTCTCATTCTACAAGTAGTGTAATAAGAAAAAAGGAGGGAATCAAGACCTAATGTTGGAAATCCAAGCAAGGAAGCATCTAATAATAAAGAACTAGATGAGGAGGAAATCATCCCTTGTTCTGTGAACCAATTAGTGGACTCGCTTGTGTCCTACCCTTTCTCAAATTTGAAGGAAGATATGGATTTGTCTTCTATGTGTATTACAAGAAATTCTACGAAAACAATTGAGTTAGGGATGGAATCAAAGAGAGGGAGGCCCAATGTGAAAGAAGTCTATAACAAGTAGACATCAAAAGATGTTGCTACTGGAAGTCAAAGTCCTCTAAAGCTTAGTGGTTCCAAACAACGTGTTAGAAATCATAAATGAAAGTCATATTATAAAATATAAGTGGGTTGTTTGGTTGAAACATCTAGAAATTAATCTCAACAATATGTTTTATTGTTATCCTCTAGTTGTCTTTTTACTATAAATTAAGAGTTGTTGGATAATAGCCTTAGTGTAGGCAAACTCTTTCATTTGTCCCTATATATAGCTTCTTTGTGTTTGTTGGGCGTCATTGTTGAATCCATTCTAATATTTGTACAGGGGTGTAGAACCTTCTAAAACCCCACCTTTACCATCTAATCAAAAACAAATTTTATTTTAATTTGTATATCATAAATATTTTACTTTTAATTTTAAAGAAAATTAAAATCTTTAATCATTTATTGATACCTTGGAATACAACATCTAAATATTATTAATTAATTTTTAAAATAAACAAAAGATATAATTATAATAAAAATAATAAATCTACTTTTATTGATTTTTCAATATAATAAAAAATTCATTTTTTTTCATTTTGACAACCAATATATATATAAACTGTAACATAAAAAACTAACACAATCAACATAAACTTGGATAGAACTTCGAACACATGCTTGATGTAACCTAAGATGCCTGATGAAATGATTGACACATGCAGAAGCCCTAACATGAATGTGGTTTAAATTTCTCACATCAAATTTTCAAAATTCTTTACATAAACTGTGGCGCTATATCTGAGGCAGTATCCGACACACAAAGATGCAACTCCTAACATAGCTTGTATACCTCCTTTGAATTTCTATTAAACAAAATGAATATATATATATAAACTGTAACATAAAAAACTAACACAATCAACATAAACTTGGATAGAACTTTGAACACATGCTTGATGCAACCTAAGATGCCTGACGAAATGATTGACACATGCAGAAGCCCTAACATGAATGTGGTTACGCTATATCTGAGGCAGTATCCGACACACAAATGATGCAACTCCTAACATAGCTTGTATACCTCCTTTGAATTTCTATTAAACAAAATGAATATATATATATAAACTGTAACATAAAAAACTAACACAATCAACATAAACTTGGATAGAACTTTGAACACATGCTTGATGCAACCTAAGATGCCTGACGAATTGATTGACACATGCAGAAGCCCTAACATGAATGTGGTTACGCTATATCTGAGGCAGTATCCGACACACAAATGATGCAACTCCTAACATAGCTTGTATACCTCCTTTGAATTTCTATTGAACAAAATGACGCAAAAGCAAACTTGTATTGCACTAATTAAAAAAATCCGTCAAGGGCAAAAGAAATCCTAGCAATTTTCAGGCCCACTTCTACACAATTTCCAACACAAAATCGAGCTTTTGGAATAGTGCATTCAAATACACCCTTCAGGGGAGTTCAAAGCCACAATTTCAAGCAACCCTTGCTACCCATCAGCTCTCATGCTAAACAAATGGTTTAACTAAATTTGTCCCGAAATTTTACATTTGCTAATTTGTTTTCCGCCCAATAGCAACGGAGGAAGCTAATACTGATTACCGACAGATGATTGTAGAGCTTATTCCAAGAGCTATTAACTTTCAAGTTCAACGTCGGCCCTTTCATAGTGTTGATTATTATCCATCTCCCTCCTTCAGCAATTTCAATCTTTAGGTTGAAGACTATGCATGGTTCTCAAAAAAGAGCCATTGCTTCAAGTTTCTTATTTCTTCCCTTGGACATGAAGGATGAGTCACCAAGGCTCTGTCCATGTTCATCTATAATAATGCATCCCATCCTGTGTTGTTGTTGTTCCGAGTTTACTTTTGAAGCCCTGTTGAAACTAAGTTTGAACATATCAGAAAGTGGCTATTGTCTATATAATTTGGACTTATGGCCATCATGCCCATCTTTTTTTAGACTGCTTTTAATTTCTTGTTAAAAAACATTGTATGTTGAAATTAAGTTGTAATTTGAATATGTGATCTGTATTCTATTAGTGCGTGCCTAAAACAGTTATATTGCATGGGCGGTAATGCTACTCAATACAGTGGCTCACATTTATTTAAAAGTAAATAATATTTATTTATTTAAAAGTAAATAATATTTTGACTTTTTTCACCTACCATATATAATATGGATGGATGCATGCATGATGAAGTGTAAGGAGAAAAACCACTCCCATGGATGGGGAGCCCATCTCACTTTCTTATGCCTACTTTGAATACTGTTGACCCATTAGAAAGGACACCAATCCCTAAATTTTTCAAATATAGATTCTGATAATAAATTAATTGTAATATAACACCATATAAAAACAAATTGATAGATTTTTTCCCTTGTATTTTTTTTTGGTGGGTGGGAGGGGCGGGGGGGGGGGGGGAAATTGCACTGGAAGGCAACAAATTAACCAACAAGAAAACACCAACACCCCCCCTTAAGCCACACCTCTCGTGTGCTTGGAGCTTGGGGCTCCTAACCTGGGCCTAGCTCTGATACAATGTTGAGACATGGACCAGCTAGGACTCGAACCTAGGACCTTCTAGTCACTGCTGGAGTGCTATACCACTGAGCTACTGGCCCCTCTTGGACCAGTCCATCGTCGGTCCGGGTGTGGCTTATTTCCAATACCAACAAAATGCACTCAGTTTATCGTTGAAATAATGCAATGAACAATTTAATGGGAATAAGTTTGTCACCAAATTCAACTTACCAATATTATTTTCATGCCTGGTTAAAACTTACCCTTAGAGTGCTCATTCAATTCCCATTAAAATTTCATCACATTCACAAGTTAAACGAGGCACCAAGAGCAGAGATGGAAATCATTGTCTTAAATTGATAGTCATAAGCATTACATACATTTACACATCTCAAATATGATTTCAAAAGGAATGGTAATTTTCTCGAACAAAAGCACCCCACAGATTCTGCAAAAGAATGTGATACTGCCTAGCAAATACAAACACAAACTGCTTCAATTGCTCAATGGTTTGCAGTGGCATTCGTCGTTTTTCCTACAATGCACAAAATCCTCAGTTGTTTATACAACAGGCCCAAAGCCTTTTACATACATCTAGCAATAATTATAGAATACATGATACCATAAGAATTATTGATTTCACCGAGTTACTTCTGACATATTATCACTCTCAGTTTTCCTCCGGACCTGAGCCGACCTGTTTGATGGTGTACTAGGATTCAGCACATCTCTCGATGATTCATCTTTCTCTAGGTCGTTTGCAAAGTTTTTCATTGAAGGAATTCTCATGGCCAATGTTTTGAATAACCTTGAATACCTTGCACGGGTTCCATCAGCAGTTCTTGCCGAGGCAAGCTGGCATAAGGCCTCAGGAAGTTGTGAAAAAATTTGTCTCATCTCTTCTAAGCTCAAATTTGTCAATACTGAAGGCTTTGGTACAGTGGCAACAATTTCATGGCTACTCTACTCTTGCATTTTAGCTTTTGCCTTCACCACAAGCTCTGATTTTGATGTCGCACCACACTTAATTACAAAAGGTGCAGTTGAGCCAGTGTTAAATTGCAATACACTCCATACTTAGTTTTTATTTTTCTTTTTCTTTTTTTTAATGTTTTCCTTGCATTTTTGTCTTAATATTTACACTCAACATTTTCTCTCCACAATTAACACTGTAGAGTTTACATATTTTTATGTTTAAACAAGTGCAAGAAGTTGGGTCCACTTTTAATGGAAGACTTGGAGCAAAATATTTTGAGAAGGGATGGATTTTGGCAATATAGTTGACAACTTTTTTTAAAAAAATTTTGAATGAATTAAAACCCATTTCAAAGACAATTTCTAGTTTCAAAACATGTAATTTTTTAGTCTTCGAACATATTTTTTATTATTATTTATTTTTTAAACAAAAACCCTAAAAATTCTTGAAGGACTAGACTTTACTAATATGGCTCACGACATTTTTTGGTTTTGAACATAATTTTCTATTTATTAATTCTTTTTTAAACAAAAAGTATCATAAACATGAAATAACATATATTGCTATTTTTTTTAATAACTTTTGATTTTGATTTTTTTTTAAAAAAAATTTATGTGTAATCAATCTAGACATCATTCTATACACAATGAAAAAAATAAATTTCATGTTATGATGAGTTTAACTCAAATTATGTTGGTAATACACGAGGGGTTTTAAAAAACACAAATTAGGGTCAGTAAAAAAATAATTTTAAAAAATAATTTATAAAAAAATTACAAAAAAAATCCTCATCAAACTTCAGCGTCATATGCATTCTTCCACAAAAGGAACTACAAAAATATTTTCATTTAGGTCAAATTATATTGGCATGAATATTTTGGCCCAAAACATAGAAGTTTTAAATATCTCACATCAAATTTTCAAAATTCTTTACGTAACTGTGACGCTATATCTAAGGCAGCATCCGACACACAAATGATGCAACTCCTAACATAGCCCTGTATACCTCCTTTAAATTTCTATTGAACAAAATGACGCAAAAGCAAACTTGTATTGCATTAATAAAAAAATACGTCAAGGGCAAAAGCTGCAATTTAAACCTGTGATCTGTATTCTATTAGTGCATGCTTCAAACAGTTACATTGCACGAGCAGTAATGCTACTCAATATAGTGGCTCACATTTATTTGAAAGCAAATAATATTTTGACTTTTTTCACCTACCATATATAATATGGATGCATGCATAATGAACAGTGTATTTTGTCAGGAGAATAACCACTCCCATGGATGGGGAGCCCATCTCACTTTCTTATGTCTACTTTGGATACTGTTGACCCATTAGAAAGGAGACCAATCCCAGAATTTTTCAAATATAAAATCCAATAATAAAAGCAAACTGAGATTTTTTTCCTTTGTTGTTTTTGCGAATGTTGACATCTCTCAATTGCACTGGAAGGCAACAAATTAACCAAGAAGAAAACAAGCGTGGCATCCCTAAGCAATGCCTATAATGTCCCTTCTGTTTCGTGCATATATTAGGATTGCTACACACCTACTTGTACTTGTGACGTGGGAGAAGCGAGAAATTTGTCCCCAACCCACAGGCATGTAACGATGGTACACTACTCCAGGAAAATCACTGACAACATGGTGAATTTCTCTTGCACTGCCATATGATACTCGCACAAGAAATCTAACTTATTCTTATTTAACGTCATGCGACTTCCATGTAGTGTTTAAGCTAAACAGGCTCAAAGTAGCATTGATTAAAGATGAATTTGCTAAAATGCACTCAGTTTATCGTTTAAGTGATGAAGTGAGCAATTTAATGGGAATAAGTTTGTCACCAAATTCAACTTACCAATATTATTTTCATGCCTTGTTAAAACTTAAGCTAAGAGTGCTCATTCAATTCCCATTAAAATTTCATCACATTCACAAGTGGCGACACCATTTTTATCACTTCAGTCTATACCTTTCATATTTATGAAGTGGCATGTTATCACATTATTTTCCAGCATCCCTCCCCTACGCATATAAGACCAAAACAAAGTTTGAAAGAAATCCTTTTTAGTCCTCCAGCTTAGATTCTCATTTTATTTTGGTAAAAGGAATGTTTTTCTACGAGTTATTTGAGTAGAATGCTATGGCTATTAACTCTTCACAACTAATTTTAAAACATGTTCACCACTAGTCTTGGTAAGCTTTTTGTTTCTTCCACATTTCTTGCATTATATTTTTTCCCTAATTTTTTCTTTTGTTTTTGAAAATGAAAATTAAATTAAGTTTCTTTTTGTCATTTGATTTTAGGATCCCCAACTCGATGAACAGTGGGAGAGCAAAAAGTGTTATCTATGAACTTTGTTGTGATGTTGAGAGAGAAATTTGAATGGAAATGAGTGTTGTAAAGTAGGTGGGGATATGTTTTATGTTCTTGCTTAAGCTTTGAACCTTATAACTTTCTAAATAAATTCTTCGTTATTTGTTCTTTACTATTTTGTTCAGTGATTTTTATAGGGCTAGTGAAAATTTAGATGGCATGAGTTAAATAAAGAAAGAGAGTTAAATGATTATAAAGGAACGTGGGTCCCATCGGGTGTGCCAAAATGTATATGATGAAATATAGACCATAAACGAATAGAAAACAATGCAAATATAATCTATTTAATCTATGTCTAATCATAACCTCTAGATTAAACTAAGGATTTGCAAAGCTAATGAAAAACTAAGTTTCTCACCAACAAAAACCCTTATTGCACCAACAATGATTGTGCTCAAAGGATTGTAGTGTTGATGAGAGATAATGTGGTTGATCAAATGGGCAGCATGACCACACATTCATGTGATTGATAGAAAATAGCTTATGGAAGGATCCATTTATAGCTTTTGGATGAGGACGATCAATGGATAAGATTAATTGGGAAGTTTAATGGATGAAGTTGATTGAGAGGAGAGGATGCAATTGAAGCCTCCAAGTGTCACCTTGTGATTGGTGCACATGAAGAGGTCTATGATACAAGAGATTTGGATGGATAAGATTTTCTAGATTGAATGGATAGACAAGATTTGATGAGAGGATTTCATGGAGCCTTGTACATGCATTGAGCCATGTGCAAGGTTGACTTGGCTAATGATGCTTAGGATTGTGCAAATAGTTAATTAGTTAAATAAACATGGTTTAAATTTATTTAATTAATGATGAGGGAGGAAATAGATGAATTATAAATAAATATTGCCTATTTATTTAATTTTTTTATGAATGAACATAGGAAGTGATGATTTAATTAAATAAATGTTGATTTATTTAATTAAATGATGAAACATTAGAAGAAGTGTTGAAATGATTTAATTAATTAAATAAATGATTATAGTTTATTTAATTAATGTTGTAGGAGACAATTGGATTTATTAGTTAAATAACTAGAATTATTTAATTAATATTAGAAGAATAGTTGAATTGATGCTAGAAGGGGAGATGCAGGATGAAATTTGGCGATATTGGGACGTGGTCAAATTTAGGTGTCTACATTTATTACCATGATGCAAAGTTATTTTGAACAACTTTTATTTTGTTTTTGGCTCCCAAGGGGAATGTTATGGTTCTGGTTCCTCACTTGTGGTGGAAAGTGGGGGTGATGAGAATGGATTCCTTCAAGGGCCTACTATTCACCTAAATGTTGATGCTGAATGGATTAGAGATTTAGGTCAGGGTGTCGGTGCGACTTTAAGGGCTAGTCTCTCCCCAACTGAAACTAAGGAACAAGTATTACAACCTCTAGATCAAAGGGTAGGACAAGAATCATAGGCAGAGCTACTCAAAGGCAAGGTTTTTGACAATCTAGGTTTGTCTTGTTCTTTCGAACCAATCATGGACAAAGAGGACTTCCATCAATAGATCTTGCTCTAGATTCAAAAACATTTTTATAGGGAAGTTTTTCAATTCTAGGCTTAATACTAGTATTGTTAGAAATAGTTCATTAAAAAAATGGAAACCAAAAGGTCAGGTTGAAATCTCTATAATAGGTAAAGGTTTTCCTTAATCTTCTTTTTGATTCGTGAGAACTATGTTCGAACCCTTTTGGATGGACCTTAGTTTTTGGAAAAAAACAAAGTTATTCTTAAGAAAATGGAAACAAAGGTTTGATCCTCAAAAGGAAAATATAAACCTAGTTCTTATATGGGTTACACTTCTAGACCTAACATTGGAATATTGGGATGGCTAAGTCATGATGGGAACAACAAAATAATTGGACAACTTATAGCTTTTGACACCATTACTAATCTAAGAAGTGTCTAGTTTATGCAAGATCTTGTGTAAATGCTTATGTTGATAAGGAATTACCATCTCCTATCAACTTATCCTCAAAGTATGTCAACTAGATTGAAAGGCTATGGTATGAAAACTCCTCTTTTGTCAATCAAATCTGCCACAAAATAGGCCACTTTGCTAGATTTTGCCTAGCGATTAGATATTACGAAGAAAAAAGGAACAGAATAAATGAAGTATATTTCATGAAGGTTAGGAAAAGGTTGAGAAGGATACAATGAAAGAGGATTTAAAAAATTTGGGGCAATAAGGATAGAGTAGGGCAAGACCTCCCTAGGGAGTTGGGAGATTTAGAATTGACAAAGAACAATTTATTACTAGTGGCAAAAAGTCCATCTCTAGGTGAAGCCAAGGTTTAGTCTAGAGATGATGGATATGAGAGGAATTTTATTCAAGCTCAAGCATCCTAATGTAGGAAGTTTGAGGATCCAAAAGAAAGTCAGAATGTTAATAGAAAAGCATAAATCAATCCAATAAATAAGGATTAGCCTTCTGATGGTTCTCATTCTACAAGTAGCGTAATAAGAAAAAAGGAGGGAATCAAGACCTAATGTTTGAAATCCAAGCAAGGAAGCATCTAATAATAATGAACTAGATGAGGAGGAAATCATCCCTTATTTTGTGAACCAATTAGTTGAGTTGCTTGTGCCCTACCCTTTCTCAAATTTGAAGCAAGATATGGATTTGTCTTCTATGTGTACTACTAGAAATTCTAAGAAAACAATTAACTTTGGGATGGAATCAAAGGGAGGGAGGCCCAATGTGAAAGAAGTCTATAACAAGTAGACATTGAAAGATGTTGCTACTAGAAGTCAAAAGTACTCTAAAGCTTAGTGGTTCCAAACAATGTGTTCAAAATCATAAATGAAGGCCATATTATAAAATATGAGTGGGTTGTTTTGTTGAAATATCTAGAAATTAATCTCAACAATATGTTTTATTGTTATCCTCTACTTGTCTTTTGTCTTTTTACTGTAAATTCAGAGTTGTTGGATAATAGCCTTAGTGCAAGCAAACTCTTTCATTTATATCCTTATTTGTAGCTTCTTTGTGTTTGTTGGACTTCATTATTAAATCCATTCTAATCTTTGTACAAGGTTGTGGAACCTTCTAAAACCCCACCTTTACCATCTAATCAAAAACAAATTTTATTTTTATTTGTATTATAAATATTGTACTTGTTGATTTTTAAAATAAAATAAAAAAATATTAATCATTTATTGATATCTTGGAATACAAGATTTAAAATAAACCAAAAAATATATAATTGATGCAGTTTGGTTGTTAAAATGAAAAAAAATATTGAAATTTTTTATATATTGAAAAATCAATAAAGTAGTTTTATTATATATATATGATAAATAAACTGTAACATAAAAAAACTAACACGATCAACATAAACTTGGATAGAACTTCGAACACGGACTTGATAGTAGATACAACCTAAGATGCCTGACGCAATGATTGACACATGCAGAAGCCCTAACATGAAGTGGTTTAAATATCTCACATCAAATTTTCAAAATTCTTTACGTAACTGTGACGCTATATCTGAGGCAGCATCCGACACACAAATGATGCAACTCCTAACATAGCCCTGTATACCTCCTTTAAATTTCAATTGAACAAAATGACGCAAAAGCAAACTTGTATTGCATTAATAAAAAAATACGTCAAGGGCAAAAGAAATCCTAATTTGCTAATTTGTTTGCCGCCCAATAGCAATGGAGGAAGCTAACACTGAATACCGAAAGATAATTGTAGAGCTTATTCCAAGAGCTATTAAGTTTCAAGTTCAACGTCGGCCCTTTCATAGTGTTGATTATTAGCCATCTCCCTCCTTCAGCAACGTTTCATTCTTTAGGTTGAAGGCTATGCATGGTTCCCAAAAAAGAGCCATTGCTTCAAGTTTCTTGTTTCTTCCCTTGGACATCAAGGATGAGTCACCAAAGCTCTGTCCATGTCATCTGTAATAATGCATCCCATCTTGTGTTGTTCCAAGTTTACTCTTGAAGCCCTGTTGAAACTAAGTTTGAACAAATCAGAAAGTGGCTATTCTCCATTAATTTACACTTATGGCCATCATATATATATGGCCATCATGCCCGTCTTTTTTTTACTCTACTTTTTTAATTTCTTGTTAAAAAGCATTTTGTGTTGAAATTAAGCTGCAATTTAAACCTGTGATCTGCATTCTATTAGTGCATGCTTCAAACAGTTATATTGCACGAGCAGTAGTGCTACTCAATATAGTGGCTCACATTTATTCGAAAGTAAATAATATTTTGACTTTTTTCACCTACCATATATAATATGGATGCATGCATAATGAACAGTGTATTTTGTCAAGGGAATAGCCACTCCCATGGATGGGGAGCCCATCTCACTTTCTTATGTCTACTTTGGATACTGTTGACCCATTAGAAAGGAGACCAATCCAAGAATTTTTCAAATATAGAATCCAATAATAAAAGCAAACTGAGATTTTTTTCCTTTGTTGTTTTTGCGAATGTTGACGTCTCTCAATTGCACTGGAAGGCAACAAATTAACCAAGAAGAAAACAAGCGTGGCATCCCTAAGCAATGCCTATAATGTCCCTTCTGTTTCGTGCATATATTAGGATTGCTACACACCTACTTGTACTTGTGACGTGGGAGAAGCGAGAAATTTGTCCCCAACCCACAGGCATGTAACGATGGTACACTACTCCAGGAAAATCACTGACAACATGGTGAATTTCTCTTGCACTGCCATATGATACTCGTACAAGAAATCTAACTTATTCTTATTTAACGTCATGCGACTTCCATGTAGTGTTTAAGCTAAACAGGCTCGAAGTAGCATTGATTAAAGATGAATTTGCTAAAATGCACTCAGTTTATCGTTGAAGTGATGAAGTGAGCAATTTAATGGGAATAAGTTTGTCACCAAATTCAACTTACCAATATTATTTTCATGCCTAGTTAAAACTTAGCCTAAGAGTGCTCATTCAATTCCCATTAAAATTTCATTACATTCACAAGTTAAACGAGGCACCAAGAGCAGAGATGGAAATCATTGTCTTAAATTGATACTGTCATAAGCATTACATACATTTACACATCTCAAATATGATTTCAAAAGGAATGATAATTTTCTCGAACAAAAGCACCCCACAGATTCTGCAAAAGAATATGATACTGCCTAGCAAATACAAACACAAACTGCTTCAATTGCTCAATGGTTTGCAGTGGCATTCGTCATTTTTCCTACAATGCACAAAATCCTCAGTTGTTTATACAACAGGCCCAAAGCCTTTTACATTCATCTAGCAATAATTATAGAATACATAATACCATAAGAATTATTGACTTCACCGAGTTACTTCTGACATATTATCACTCTCAGTTTTCCTCCGGACCTGAGCTGACCTGTTTGATGGTGTACTAGGATTCAGCACGTCTCTCGATGATTCATCTTTCTCAAGGTCGTTTGCAAAATTTTTCATTGAAGGAACTCTCATGGCCAATGTTTTGAATAACCTTGAATACCTTGCACGGGTTCCATCAGCAGTTCTTGCCAAGGCAAGCTGGCATAAGGCCTCAGGAAGTTGTGAAAGAATTTGTCTCATCTCTTCTAAGCTCAAATTTGTCAATACTGAAGGCGTCGGTACAGTGGCAACAATTTCATGGCTACTCTCATCTTGCATTTTAGCTTTTGCCTTCACCACAAGCTCTGATTTTGATGTTGCACCACACTTAATTACAAAAGGTGCAGTTGAGCCAGTGTTAAATTGCAATACACTCCATTGAACTACTTCATTCTCAGTGGACTGTACTGGTGCTGGAAGATTCTCATTTACTACTTCAATATACTGCACCATAAAAGTCCAAATAATTGCACATCAAATAACAAAGCACACAAAAACTTGAACATATAGGAAGATCTGAGGATAACATTATTTCAATTATAAAATACTGCATTTCTTTGTAACCACTTAACAAAACAGTGAGTTTGCTGCACATTGAGACACACCTCAATTATTTTGCAAGCTTCTGCAATGTGTCTTTGCGCACAAGGATGATCAATTGAGAGAAGCAAAGGCATTCGCCCTGAAAGTTCATCCAATGCTTCTAACAGGGCTTTCTTCTTGGTTTCCGTCATGGCTTTCTGAGAAGCTTGATTCTTTATGTCCTGTGAACACAAGCATAACATCAATACTATGTTATTCATGCTTAGTTAGAA
This sequence comes from Cunninghamia lanceolata, assembly GCA_027924645.1. Taxonomy (NCBI): domain Eukaryota; kingdom Viridiplantae; phylum Streptophyta; class Pinopsida; order Cupressales; family Cupressaceae; genus Cunninghamia; species Cunninghamia lanceolata. Next base: position 10,306,046 of record BSBN01000987.1, on the reverse strand, counting down.
TCTCACTGCCTTTGAATGCAAAGATCTCTAGCATAACCCAAACATTAATAAAGAGTGCGTAAAACCATTCTTTAGTAGGTTATTTGTTCTCTATCTGCTGGGAAACTGATTCAGAAAGAGAATTTCAATTGCAATTGACACAAGACATACGACAAGAATTGGAATATACAGAAGGAGAACAAACCTCTACTTGTCTCAAAATATCTTCAAGGGATATAAGTGATGCTAATCGTGCATCTTCAGCTGCAGTTGAAGGGTTACGTACAGGTGACCCCCCTTGCTCTTTTGTTAATAATGCAATATCTGTTCGAACTTGTTGCAGTATCTGTACATCCACAAAACACCAACATTTTCAAGTTCTGTTTCACATGTATCCAATAGACTAAAATAAGGCAAATCACTCCTGCGACTACTAACAGTGTTTGCATGCATCATTTTCTGACAGCACTCAAGCTTTCCAGAGTTGGAAAATTACCACAGAGAACTGAATTATCAACCTCAAATGTAACCTCCAAATCACAAACCTCAAGCACACAGCCTTAAACTGGCAATTTAATATTTTATTTGCGTACCTTCCAGAGCACCAAGAAGTTCAAAAAATGTTACTGGAGTGTGACAGTTGCAAAAATGCATCCGGCCTCATGTTTGCCAGGATGTTCATGCCAAGTTATGCTTTCCAACATGCAAAAATGGAAGGGGATCAACCAGGCTACAATACACCCTCTCGTTGTCTCACCCCATGTGTACAAGGCCCTACTTCAAAGTGTGTGCACACACACATGCATGAATATATGCACACATATAAGTGCTATGAAACACACCAAGGACTTAGCCAAACTCATGAGGCCATATCCAAGGTGACCCTAACAAGTGTTTGCAATCAACTTGCACAATCACCGAGTCCAGCACGGGACTAACAACCCTAGGCAGACTTGTTCCTGTACTTGAGATTCTGCAGCAGACCACCACCACTAAAGAATAATAATTTAAAAGATAATCACCAAAAAAATAAAAAATAGAACACACTAAAAACCAAAAAAGAACATCACTCATTAACTTAATCTGCCGCTAACAATCTAAAACCCTGCTATGACTAATTTGACTCTATTTTGACTTGTCTATTTGCTTTCACAATCTTTTCACCTTCACTCAATCTACTTGGTTTTTCGTTCTCCCTTCGAAGTAGCTTAGCTGTCTTGTACAAGGAGTAGATACAGTTGGATTGGTGGTTGACTTGTGCAAATGAAGAGCTGATATAGTGAATTTGAGTTGCATATACTTCCAACTTTCAACTTAAAGAATCAAGTTAAGGTTAAGTTGGTTAACTGAAAATATTCTTTCTTTTTCTATAATTATATATATTCAGTATTTAAAAAAATAGATAAATAAAAAGAAAAAAGAAAAACTTTAGTTTCTATTCTTCTTGTTTTTGAATTTTTTCCTTGCATTTTTGTCTTGAAGTATTTGCGCTCAACATTTTCTCTCCACAATGTAGAGTTCACATATTTTTATGTCTAAACCACGAAGGAAAGACCCTAGAAGCATTGCACACTGGGTAAAAACAAAGCACAATTTTTTTGTAAGTATTGTGGTGTGAAATTTCTAGGAGGCATTAATCATCTCAAATACCACCTTGCACCCAGACCTGAATGTGACATGTCATTGTGCAAATATGTCGAGCCTAAGATTGTGACCAAGGTGTCAGCCCAATTGGAGATCTTTCAAGAAAAAAAAACAAAGGACAAGGAAAAACTAACAAATAGCTACCTCTTCTGCTTTTTCAATGCCCAAAATGGGTTCTACACTCATTGGGCCTAGAGCTTGTAATTTGGAAGGTTGACTCGTGCCATGTAGAACTCTTGGTTACCAGCTATCATTACAAAGCACCATGGGTTAGAACATCACATACATGCCAGTGAGGAGTGTTGTGGACAAATTTTGATCTCTTGTGACATTCTCTTCATTGCAGCAAAGTAACATTTTGTTTTTTTTGTCTCATATTTCATTATAATTTCTAGATTTCAACTTTCCCAATTTTATTTTTCAATTGTTCAATTTTTTTATCAATTCTGAAGTCTTTTTTTTGTATTCTGGATCTCCTTATTAGCAAAGCATCGATTGATGTGATTGTTGTGGATGGTTGATGTGATTCAAAGCCTCTTCTATTGATGACCTAAAGGGACCAATTTGGATGGAGAAAGTGGTTGGTATATGGTCAATTATTGATGAGCAATGGACTATTTGGAGAAAGAAGGGTTGCAATATCATGTCCAATGGATGGGCTGATAGAAAAAATAGCATGTTTCTGAATGTTTTTAGTATCTTCTTCAGGTGGCACAATCTTCTTGAAGTCAATTGATACTTTAGGGAAGATTTAAAAACTCAAATTATTTGCATGGTGTATTGAAATAAGTTTTGGTGGAGGCAAAGGAGGAAAATGTAGTAGTCATTGACAATGCAACAAATTATGTTGCTATAGATAGACTACTAATGGAGAGACACCTTGGCATTTTTCAGGCTCTATGCTTGGCACATTGCATTGATATATGTTGGAGGACATTGCTAAAATAGAATGGGTCAAGCCAGTTGTTGAGCATGAGTGCGCCAGTACATTTCTAACCATGTTTGGGTACTCTCTTTAATGAGTTCACAAATAACAAGGAGTTGGTCCGACCTAGTGTCACTCATTTTGCAATGTCATTTATTAGCTTATAGTCTTTGATACAAGCAAAAGCTTCTTTGAAGTAAATGTTTGTTAGTGAGCCATGAAGTAAGTCTTACTACCGGAACACATGTTGGGACTGACATGGTAGACAGGACATTTGATGGGATTCATTTTGGACTATTGAAGGAGATTGTGCATGTAAGTATTTAAAGTTATAAACATTTTTAAATTTTATTTTTTCTTAATTTACAAACCAGGGCTCAAATGTTGAGTTACTTTTTATCTAATTGATTTTTAATAGGTCATTGAGTCATTGGTATCTCTCCCTTGTATGGTCGATCAAGAAAATATGACAATGGGCTACATTGACAACAGCAATGGAACTAGTAAGGAACATATATGATTTTTTTGTAGCGGCATGAAAAACTAGTATAAGCCCATTCAGAATATCATTGACCAGCACTAGATAAAACTTGTCTTTAAATATTCTAACCCAGTCATGAGATTGTCCTTCTACTTCTTCAATGAAAGGAAGCTAGGTAAAATTACAAAAGTTCTTACTTAACCCAACAAGAGAAGATATGCTAAATAGGAGTGGATCTAACAATTCCAGAAAAATAAGCAACATGCAACACAAAACAAGATCAGATAATACAAGCTATACCTTCGGAAAACCCTTTAGGGAAAAAAACCCATCATCAAAGGAGCACTCAATCTTCTATACTGAGATTACAATACAATATCAAAGTAACAACCCTTTTAGTGGCAACCTTCAACCTCTGTCTCGAGAAAATTCAGCAACATAAACCTTACAACATACAAGTGCATAACGCCTCCATCCCAAGCATCCAATATATAGAGCAAATCCACATCTGAAAACCAATGGTTTCCAATACCATGGGCTAAAACCATGAGCCCAACTTGGGTACCCAAGTGCATTAACAAGATTCCAACTCATGAATGCATCTCCTAAATAGAATGTAACTTCCAAGTCAAGAGTCCACCTACCAATGTTGGACACTACATTTTGGACCATTCAAGCCTCTTCAATGATACTCTTAGAGTCTTATGCATCATAAACCAATCAAAATTCTTTCATGGCTTTCCTAGTCCACTTTGTAACTATCTTGCGTGCTCTTACACATCTAATAATGTCATAGATGCTCTTACACATCTTACATGACATAGACGCTCTTACACACATCATAATCCAATAGCCAAGTGATGTAATATGTCATTCCCAAGGAATCTTGAGATTCCTCCGAAGATGTGGCCCCAAAATTACAACATATTACAATAATAAATAAATACAATGTTCACTCGAATTTGCAAGGTGTACCAACACCTAATCATAACCTTTCACATCCTAAAAAGCAAAAGAATATTATCGTATCTTTAGAATGAAATCTTAGGTGCATTTTAAGACAAGGTGGCAATTTTTCATTATGCCAAGAGGCAGAACCTACAGTGGCAGCAAGGGATGGAGTGTAATGGCGTGACCATGTTCACAAAAACTATATAGAGCCAACATTTATTTATTAAATATAAAGACAGTAGCTCTAATGTAAATAAAATAGGTCCACATTAAAATAAAGTAAAGACACTAAAATTTTAAAAATATGTAGTAAATAAAATAGTTCTAAAGTAAAATAAAGTACCTCTTAAGTAAATAAAAAAACCACTTTGTCTTTTTTATCCATCTATAATTCAATTTAACTAAACAAGCATTAAACAAAAACCTTGGCCAGCCACAAATAAAATGTAAAATAAAGCACCACTTAAGTAAATATAAAAATCAGTCTTTTTTATCTATCTATAATTTAATTTAACAAAACAAACATTAAACAAAAAAACCTGGCCAGCCACAAATAAAATTATTAATAATTACTAGTGGTGTTCTAAAAGTAGAATTAGAAGTTACATATAATTATAGAACATTTACTTTTATCTTTTATTATTTCATTTTTGTATATGCATATTAAATTTTAATATCTATTGAAACTACCATGTACACATGCACGCATAAATAGGTGTTTAGATAGATTAAAAAAACAGAGCTAGTTTTTATTTAATTTTTGTATATGAATATTAAATTTTAATATCTATTGAAGCTATTACATACACACACGGAAACATAAATAGGTACCTAGATAGATAAAAAAAGATAAGTTGTATTTTTATTTACTTAAGAGCTACTTTATTTTACTATACAGCTACTTTATTTACTGTTTTATTTTAAATAACATATTTAATATAGGTGCCTCGAAACTGATATCTCTCATCATCTTTCAAATAGATGTATTTAAGATACATATGCTAGTTATTTAGAGGATTATCATGATGGGTCCTTGTGGTTAAGGAGAAGACTGGGGTGGGCATAGGAACAAAAATGCTGAAAGTTCAGTATAAGGATCTTTGCAAAGGGAAATTAATCAGTGTTCCATGGGACCCGTCCCCCCCCTAAAAGCCCCCGTCCCCCCGTCCCCCCGTCCCGGACGTTTCCGAGACTTGGGGACGCCTGCGAGACGTCCCCCCGCCGTCCCCCCACCGCCGCCAGTACGCCGAAAACTTTAGAGAAACAGCGGGTACTTCTGGCCGTCCCCGAGACGTCTCAGGGACTTTTGGACGTCCCTCGAGAGTCTCGGGGACTTCTGGACGTCCCCCGCACTGGGCAGCGAAAAAGTTCGTTTTTTTTTTAATTTTTTTTTGTTTTTCCTTGGACTTAGAGCCCAAGTCCGAACCCGAAGGAGGTGTTTGACCATTTTCAAAGCTAAAAACTCTCATTAGACTCTCATTCTTCATTTTATTTGCTCAATATGCCATTTCATGTTTTGCAACAGCTAGGTGAAGAAGAGGAAAACCAGTAGTTCGAGTGATGAGGAGTTTGGGGACGATTAGAGGCCTCCCTTCACTACATTTTGATTTTTGCATTTTGTAGTTTGTACTTATTTTGATATCATCATATGCTACTCATTGTGATTGTAACCATCTTTAAGACTTTATGATACATTGATATGATATTATGATGTGACATCACTGACATGTTATATTTTCCGTTTTCGATATAATAGAAACTAAGAAATCTCAAATTCAACAATTTTATTTGTCAAATTCGACAATTTCATTTGTCTTTTAGTAATAGACTAATAGTATTCAAGTATTTAAAATGTTAGTATTTGCAATTTTGCTAGTTTACTAATTTGCCACTTGAAATGTTATTCTTAAACATCTTTTTATAACTAGTTATTCAAGTACCATATGTATATCAGCGCCGCCGTCCCCAAACTTAGACCCTTTGTCCCCCTGTCCCCGAGACCCGTCCCCTTCAGGAAACTCCGTGGAACATTGAAATTAATCAAATGATTTGACAAGGGCATATCTCAAGAAACATCATGTGTCCACCCATTATTTTGTTATATGACATGCATTACATAATAACTAGCACTCTTTATGAGCTTCAAAGACATCATCGCTATATAATTTTTTATATTTATTGCAGATGGCACAAATTGAACTTGACTCCTGATCAATGAAAACTGCCAGTGTACATAATTATTAATTTGCCTTTTATATAGTTTCAAGTTTTGAACTTAATGAGTCTAATGAGTGCAAAAACATAAATGCAAAATTGTTGTAGCATATTTGTATTGAGAGAGAGAGAGAGAGAGAGAGAGCATGGATATACAGGTTTCTTCTACCAAACCTTTCAATGCCCTAGTCACATGTCGATTTCTTATTCATGTGTGTTTTTGGTAACTTAGACCAAAAGAGAACTCATGGAGCACTTGATGAAATACATGGAAATTATATTTATGGTATGCTCTGGCAATTGACTACTTAACCACTATTACCAAAGGTCCAAAACCATGTGAGCCAGAAGTCATGGGCCCAAAGGGCCAACAAACACACTAAAATAAATATTTCCCAGAATTCGTTTTATTATCCCAAATACATAGCAACATAAACGGTTGTGAGAATATGCAGTACATTAAATTCTAAAAAACGGAAAACACATGAAGGTATATCTCAAAACGTTTTCCACTCTAAAAACAGTTTGGTTAATCTAGTTTCACATTTGATAATATCTGAAGAAAGGGAGTATTCCCAATTACCTTTCTCACAGAAGTTGAAAAAACTAGAAAAAACAAACTATAGAGGCACATATTGATACAAAGAAAAAATCTGGACTCCAATACTAAGTTTTAATTTTGACACTGTGATCTGATAATAAGACGGTAGAAAACAATTTTCACACATCCCTATACTGATTGCTCCAACTCCAATACAGTTTCATACCATTTTTGTAACACTATCTAGCTGTAGAAAGATAAATCAAGCTAGAGAAGGCAGACAGTCTACAGACCTTTCTTCTTTTATGCTCCACAGACTCAAGAGCTGACCGTAGTTTGGTTATACTAGCCAAATCATCTGCTTCTTCTGTGGCTAAAGTCCCTGCAATATCCTGACTCACAAAAATTGTGAACACATATCAATATTTTAAGACAACAGTACTTTTTTTTTTGGAGCATTTTAACACAGAAATACAGTTTATACAAAAATTTAAATGATAGATTGTATTCATTACATTGCCTTCAGGGAAACAAGAATGCATAAATGCGAAACACTATGTCATCAGTAACCTAATCAAAATATCAGGGATTCAGGACAAATTTATGAGAGATTTGAACGTGTTCTTATCTACTTATCAACGATTGCAAGTGTTACTATATGTGTCTTCCCCTTGGATAACAATGCTTGGCAGATTTCAGCAGCTGGCCCTTCTGCAGTTGATTATAGACATATATATAGGAAAAAATATAGCCAATTATGAAATGATCCTAGCTCTTCTACATACATTTTTCCTAATGGATGCAATCATGGTGTCAATGAATAGTTAGCCAGACTAGGTAAGAGAAAGATCTTAGTCTCGCTACCCGGTGATTCCACTGGTCTCATACTAATCTTCAGTTTTGAAAAACTGATTCTGATGAGATGATTCTGCTCCCTGGTGCTGCTTAGGTAGAAATGCAGCGACTTGGTTGTGCCCTTCATAATGGTGTTGGTACAGAGACAACAGAGTGTGCACCTGTTTGGAATGACAAGCAGTGTACCCGTTGGAATGCAAAATGCAGAATGTGGTTCACAATGTTCAGATCATTCCTATGGAAAATTTATCCTAATATTGCTTCATTTGCTTTGTTAAAACTGCAAAGACTGAACCAATGCACAAAGAGCTATTTGACTGTGTAAAGGCACATTCTAAGAAACATCTAATTCTACTTTCTGATAATGAGTAGTTTTGCACTGTAATTTTGCAAGAATGGGTGTTTGATAGGTTTGTGTTACACTCATAGTTGCATAAATCTATGTGCTATGGTTTGGCACTGCTTCATTATTCTTAGTTAACTAGTTCTTAACATTGTCCCATTTAAGTGGCACCGCTTTCCTATTTGTGTTTAAAGCTATGTTGCACAGAGACCCGTCTCCGACCCCCTGGTACTCGTCTCGGAGACTGGTACTCGTCTCCCCGTCTCGGAGACTTCTTGGGTACATCTCCCTGCAAAGGGAGACTTCTGGTTGAGTCTCCCACACGTCTCCAAGTACCCTGCATCAATAAAAAGGCGTCTCCATTTTTTTTTCTTTCTCTGCCTTTCATTTTTTCCACTATTTTCTCACAAACTCAATGGATTCTTACTCCTACGGACTTCAAACCTCAATAATAGTGTCTACAGTAATATATATACATTAAGCTATATTCAATTGTTACAAGTAAGCTATAAGCCTATAAGTAATATATATATAGTAAGCTATATTAAATTGTTACAAGTAAGCTATAAACTTAAACTTTACCAGTTCTCTTGTTTTAAAAGTTCAATGTCATGATATTTTCAGTTTTAATGTTAGCATATTAATAAATTAATAAAATTATTAAATTATATTTTTTTTTTAAAATGGTGTCTCCAAGTACCCCCATCTCCTATTTTTCAAAAACAGACGTATCGGTACCAGTACCAATCTCCCATACCAATACCAATCTCCCGTACCAGTACCAGTACCAGTCTCGGTGCAACCTTGGTTTAAAGTAACTTAGGCTTCCATCAATACCACCGTGCGCATCTACCATTAATGATATTACTTTATCTTTGTGAACCTGTAGTATTTCTCACACTAATATCTTAAAAGGTGATATCTAAGCAACAATTTGGAAGACAAACTTTTTTGTGGTGCGTAGGCAAGGGTTGGTAAATAAGACTTCACTAATAGCAACAATTACTGGGGATTCTTTTTTCCTAAACATTCTAGTGTTTCAGGGAGACATGTCCCCCCTCCCCCCGCCCCCCAAAAAAAAAAAAATCAAGGCATTTCCAAAACAGGGACATTCCCAAGACACGGGAGCAGGGATGAGACATCCCCCCCACCACCATCACCAAATGGGAAACATCCATGTGAAATTCCCTTATAATGGGGAATTTTCCAAGATGACCCCTCTATCGGAGATGTTGATAGTTGGCAGACTCTTACTCTGCAAAAACTCGGTAGACCCAAAATTTGTGACTCGGCAAAAATTGCTTAAATTTCTTTAGAAACACTTTTTTTTTTTTTTTTTTGCAAAATTCAATGATAAAATGTATCCAATGAGTCCATAAATGAGTACAAAAGTGTTTTCTACTAAATTTGATTAATTTGAATACAAATTGAGTACAAAATCACATAATCATGCGGAATCCTAATACAATAGATAGCTGACAACTATTATGAATTTATGATGATTGCTTTTAAAAATCATCATCATAATTCATACATTGCATATTACAAAATACAACATTTTACATCTTCCTCTTCCCTAATCTAGTGAAAACTTGGGGAGAGGTTGAGATGCTAATCCTTGCAATCTGTTGCGGCTCCTCACTCGACATAGAATGTTGTGCTTGTGGCTTTGGCTCGACCTCCATCCTGCTAGTAGATGGCAATGACAACTCCTCTACCTCATCAATCATCCAATCCTATAGCTTCGTCTACCGCAGCCACATCCTCCATCGCATGCCTCTCAAAATCAAGAATCTCATCTTCAATAAACAATGGGGGCTGCTCATCTCGCCCTGTCCAATCGCTATAAGGATCAATGTCATCCAAATCAATGAGCTCCTCTGATTTGTCCTCTACCTTTCTTGTGCAAAGCCAAAGGTTGTATTGCACAAAGATAACGTCGTTGAGGCATTTTTGAATTAATTTGTTCCTCTTCTTCGTGCGGATGGCCTCAAACAAACTCCAATTGCACTCACAGCTGGATGCACTACAAGGTTGGCACAAAATGCAGAGGGCTAATTTTTTAAGATTTAGGGTATTTGCACCCCAAGCTATCCACTAAGAATCTACAAAATAAAATATTAAAGAGTTAGTAAGCAAACTGTAATATAACACCCCTATTTTTTTTATAAACTACTATTGAAATGAAATGCAACAATTAAACTCCTCCACACTTTCTGGTCAACCAGTTCTCAATGTGGGCAAGGTGAGAGCATACAGTGTTTCAGATTTCTAAAATCAAAGTACTCTTGCAAAAAATAACAACTTCCACTTAATTCAGTGGGAATCACCACTTGTTCAATGGGGAAACTAAAAGTAAAATTAAGGGACTTCCACTTATTCAGTGGGAAGCCTATTTACAATGAAACCACTTGTTCAGTGGGGTGAGTAGAATGCAAATAAGAGCAAATAAATCCCACTGGCAGTACTACCATTCAGGGGTTTCAAACACAATCATTTGCAACTCAGAAATGAAACTACAAATATAAGAGAAGGCTGCAAAATGAGGTTAAATCTGATTTAGTCTGGAAAATCACTGCTGTAGCATTAATTCAGATTGAAAAGATCCAGGAATTCATTCAAAGATCATTGGTTTCATACTTCCCAAATCAACATGCTGTAGAAGAAGTTGCAGACTGAAATCACTGACCAAACCACCCCAAAATCACTGTCCAACTGCAACAACTGGTCTGATTTTTGTTGCAGCTCTGTTATAAACCCCAGACAGCCTGAAAATCACACACAACCCACTCCAAACAGCAGATAAACATCACCAAAATGCCAATTAATTGTGAAGGAAGGGCACCTCCCAAAATGCCAATCAACACAAGGAAACTGAAGTGATTCACCTCAAATACCCAGATGTTCACTTCCAGCCAAGTACAAACAGCTCTAGGGTGTACGGCCTACAGGTCTCTAGCATTTTGCAGCAGCAAAAACTCCTCGAAATCTTCATCAAACAATGCACCCCACTTAGGAATTCATTCACGCCTCAAATAGAAACACAAATTTCAATGAAAGATTGCAGCATCTGTTTCACAAACCCTCAGGCCCTCTTGCAATGTATGGCCTGTAAACTATACGGCCAGCATGGTAAACACATTCAAACTGCATCAAACACTTCAATTAAATTCGGTTTTCAACTCCTCAATCAAATCTGCAAACCAAAACTTTAAAACACATCTAAATCTTTCAACTCCATTGAAATGCCAGTGTGATCTCTGAATGAAATCACTACTATCAGCTAGGGAGGATTTTTCACCACCGAAACTGATCTTCTCCAAGAGGATTTCCGTCCTCAAGAAGGATTGGAAGAACTCATAGATTCAATCCAACAGCATAACATTAAAAAATCTTCAACATAAACTCGACAATGAGCTCTCAATCCCCTTATATAGACATTTTTAGGTTACATGGGAATATAATTCTTTTTGAAAATAATTAACTTTTTTCCTCTTACTTCAATAATTCATTTTACCCATGTCTAGGCGCTCACTTTTACGTGCCTAATCAAATAATAAATCACTTTACCATTCCAATGAGCTAAAACACTTAAGTCACCTTTAAATATTTCCCACCTTAGGAGACTTAAAGTGGAATAACAATTAAATAGCTCAATTAACCACCCAACTTACAAAAAATCTCAAATTGAAGCAAATTACAAAATAAACCATACCAACACAATTTTGAAGGTTTGGGATGAAGAATGACGCCAACTGGGTGACTTATTATAAATAGACAACTACTCCAAGAAGTTTGGAGAGCAACCCGGGAAATCAAAAATAGTTCAAAAAGCAACATTGCAATCCTGAACAACAACTGAGCTCAATGTCATCATAAAAAAATTGAACCTGTGCCCTCCAAGGAACAAGGAGTCCCCTAACCATACCAAATAGCCTACGGGAACTCAAGAAATAGGCTATCAGTCCCACAACTGTCTAAGCTTGAGAAGGGGACATTACACAAACCATATTTTATCAAATTATCAATAGTTGTAAATTTGAAATTTGTAACTTGTAAGATGCATGTGATGTAAAGACTCCAATTTTTGTTACCTGGTGACTGAGTGGTTTTTCCTCGAATAGCTAGTTCCAAAGAAAAGAGCTTACCCCTACTAGATCTGTAATTGTGCAATTCTTGAATAATGAGATATCACCTCAACATGAAGTGTCATCCTCTGAATGCATGTCATGAGGCTCTCCATAACCTCTCCATTAGGATATGAGAAGCTATCCGAATAGAAAAATCTAGGGTTGAGGAAGTACCCTGCTACATGGATGCATTGGTGGAGTTGATTGTTCCACCTCCGATAAATGATCTCCCAAATGGGATCAAATTTAAGGTTGTCCCCTTGTAATAGTTTTAGATGGACTCTTTGGCCCTATCCATGGCCTCATAAATGTACCCCATTAGGTTTTGATCCCCATCTACCAAACGCAGAACTCTAACCAAGGGCTCTAACACCTACAATTTAGAAATACAAAAAGATTAAAGTTACAAATTTAAATTGAAAGACTAGTATTAAAAAATAAAATATTCAATTTGAATTTAAAATCGAAGTTTTGAGGTTACCTTCATGATCTCTGTAGCTCTTTGTGCAAAAACATAATCAAAGACTATCATTGCAACCCTCTCTCCTTCAAGTTTCTTTGAATATGATGATTCTAGCCATTCTGGACTCACAAACATCTGTTTCAAACTTTCAAGGAAGTCAACAAACCAATAATGCTTTGCAACATTAGGAAAATCGTTGCAAACCTTGTGACACCTAATCGCACCAACTCTTTCCCTTTAGTGTGATCTCTCACCAAACTAAAAACCCAAGGGTGATTATAAATGAATTTTGTTATGCTTCTTGCATCATCAAAACCTTTGTCACCCAATCAAGTTTGCCTATGTCCTCCAAAAGAAGGTCAAGGCAATGTGTTGTGCAAGGGGTCCAAAAGAGTGACTGATACCTCTCTTGAAGCAATCTCCCAACTGCCACATATGTTGTTGCATTGTCAGTTATGATTTGAACTACATTCTCTATGCCCACCTCCAAGACAACTTCCAACATTAGACTCAATGTTTATGCATTTTTACTTTGTTGGAGGCGTCAACTAACTTCAAAAAAATTACCTCACCATTTGAAGCTACCAAAAAGTTGATAAAGATATGGATCTTTCCATCCGTCCACCCATCTGAAAGAATAGTGCACCCGTACTTTCGTCATTGCTCCTTTTGTTCTTCCACTACTAACTTTGCCTCTTTAGTTGCATCTATGAGCAACCTCCCACTTAAGTCTTTCCGAGAAGATGCCTTGTAGCCTTTTCCTGCTACTGTCAAAGCAGTTACCAAATTCTCCCAATAAGGACTGCTCGCCACATTGAAGGGAAGGTTGTTGAGGTACCAAAAATTGGCACATGTCTTATCTACTTGTCAATGCACCTCCCTGTTCCACCCTATACCTTCCAATGATGGTTGTGCTCCAAATATGTTTTTGGGTACAAAAAATCTATGTGGTGTGCACGACGGTGTTGGTGTAGGCGCTCTACTTGAAGTAGATGAAGTAAATGTCATTGTGCTTCGTATGCATGGACCATGAAGGGAGCCCATTTTGCCTTCAAATGTCGTATCTTCATCTATTTCTACTTGCATTTGAGGACCATGACTACTAGATATGGATGCTGCTATAGTTGCCCTTATCTTCTCCGTTTGTAATTTTTTTTCTTCTACCAATGCAAGGTGTGCAATCATCTCTCATTTTATCTCTTTTGTGGTCTTGTCACAGGGCTTGGCATCACGATGACTAATGCCTACAAGATGGCATTTGAGGCAATTTATGCCTCCATGATATAGGTTCTTACATTCTGTGCAAATGACTGTGCCAGCTGTCAGTCCCTTTATGGCATATTTCCAAGCAGGTCTCTAGCTCCAAGGGATGAATGCCTGTAACTGGCATTGATTGGGCTGAGCCTGAACCTGAGCCTAATCCAGAGGCTTCTCTATTTACCATTGTATCTAACCTACAAGTACACAGTACAACATTTTAATTTTTAAATATACAAAATTACCCTAAATTCAACATAAATTAATATAAATCAGCATAAATTCAATATTACGTAATCATTTCATTCCCAAAAAAAAGGTTAAAATCAGAAAAATAATGTGTATACAAAAAAATAGTGAATTCATTAAAAAATCAATATAAAATGAACAAAAAATGGTGATGCATCCAATTTTTTGGAAGTAAATTTCAAAATACTACTAAGTTTTATGAAATTATGAATTGTCTTTAACCTTGGCAAAAAAAACACAAAAAAAATTACTAACCTGCCCTTGAAATTCTTCAAATTTGCCCATCAAATTCACCTAAAAGTCCTTCCAATCAGCTCAAGAGAATGCAAGAGTGTTGTGCGAGAAGTGTGAGGGGCATGGATGGGTTTATAAGGCGTTTTGGTGAGTTTTTTGCTTGTTTCCGCATTTTTGCAGCCTATGCCGAGTCTTTGGCTCGGACTCGCGGAATTTTCTAGCAAGTAACTCGTCATGGAAAATACTCGGTGAGTACTAGCCAAGTCTGCCAACTATGGTTGAGGGGACTCCAAGAAGTCCCTAAGATGGCATGGAAACTCTATGAAGTCCGTAAAAAGTCTCAAAAACTTTGGGACATCACCACAGCCTGCACATGCACAAAGTCATATAAAAAAGAAACATTTTTTTCTAATTTATTAACCCTAACCCTAAAATGTTAATGGGCCCCACACACACCCTAAACCCTCAAAAGAAACTATAGACATACATGCTCGTCCTCAATCCAAATCACCATCAACACTTGGTCATTGCACTGAGAAAGAGGAAGAGAAAGACTTCAATCATCTTCATCAATCAACCATTTAAAGTATTCATCAAGCCATCAAAGTAAGAAAGACTTCACAATTTTTGAAAATATACTTTGTTTTTGGCATTTACATTTTCATTGCTAAATGAAAAATCTAGAATCATATGTTTTTTCTTTTCTTTTTTCTTAATTTTAATATTCAATATATTATTTTATTGTTTATATATACACATAGCAAATTATTTGCAGGGTTTAGAAATTATTAAATGTTGTTTCTAGGGTTGTTTATTTGTTGTTTTTACTATTTAGAGTTTTATTATTTTAAAACAGCAGTTTTGAGGGTTGTTTTAACCAAGGAAGCAAAAATCGTTTGTGGAAAAAATTGGCAAATCAAAAGTATAAGATTTTTTCAAAAAATGGTGAAAAAATCGGGAAAAAATCGGAAAAAAATCAGAAAAAAATCGGATCGCCAAAAAACGTAGAAAAATACAAAAAGGAGAGGAACCTATTGTTTTTTAAATGATATAAATTTTATAATAGAATAATAAATATTATATTTTAATATTTTTAATATATATAATACATATTAATATTATTATTATAATATATTAGAAAAATATAGATTATTGATATAAATATTATAATAGGATAATAAATACAAATAATATATTATATATTAATAATATTAATATTATATAATATTATATTAATGATATAAATATTATAATACAATAATAAGTATTACATTTTAATATTATAATATATAATTATTAATAATATAATATATAAATATAATAATATTTATAATATTATTATATTTTAATAAATATTAATAATATTGTTTTTTAAATGATATAAATTTTCTAATAGAATAATAAATATTATATTTTAATATTTTTAATATATATAATACATATTAATATTATTATTATAATATATTAGAAAAATATAGATTAATGAAAATAATATTCTAATAGGATAATAAATACAACTAATATATTATATATTAATAATATTAATATTATATTAATGATATAAATATTATAAAACAATAATAAGTATTATATTTTAATATTATAATATATAATTATTAATAATATAATATTATTATTTTTTAATAAATATTAATAATATTGTTTTTTAAATGATATAAATTTTATAATAGAATAATAAATATTATATTTTAATATTTTTAATATATATAATACATATTAATATTATTATTATAATTTATTAGAAAAATATAGATTAATGATATAAATATTATAATACAATAATAAGTATTATATTTTAATATTATAATATATAATTATTAATAATATAATATATAAATATAATAATATTTATAATATTATTATATTTTAATAAATATTAATAATATATTAATGTAGAAAAATATAGATTAATGATATAAATATTATGATAGAATAATAAAAAAATATATATATTATGTATTAAAAATATTAATATTATAATATAATCTATAATATTATATTATATAGATTAATGACATAAATATAATAAGTAGGCGAAAAAATATTAATAGTGATTGATTAATATATACAATACAACCCATATATGAGCATTATACTGCTCCGAAAATTGTCTCATGACCTAAAAAAATTTACGCACTGCTCTGAAAATTGTCTCACGCTGTAAAAAAAATTCACGCACTGCTCCGAAAATTGTCTCACGCTGTAAAAATATTCACGCACTGCTCCGAAAATTGTCTTATGCCGTAAAAAATTTCACGCCGGAAAATTTTCTAAACTCGTCGATTGTTCTCACGCGGGGAAAAAATGAGTCTCATGTCATTTAAATATAGGCTCGAAAAGCCTCGAATCATTAGCAGGGAAACCAAATGCAGAAAGATGAATAACGCGAAAGGAAATGCATGAAACCCTAGACGTCAAATTTTTGGTAAAAATCGCCTAACTTGGCGATTCGCGATTTTTTGGCGATTTTTGCTTCTATGGTTTTAACTATTAGTATTCTAGTATTTTAAATTTATTTATTTTTAAATGTTTATTTGCAAATTTGCATAATAATATAGCTGATTTTCTGATTTTCATTTGGCTCTTGTGCATCATCTACTTCAGCACCTCATGCAATCTGAAGTAAGAAAAATAATAAAATGAGAATGAGAATTCCCCTTTCAGTTTTAAATTTTTTAAGTTTCAATTTAAATGTTAAATGTTAAACGTTAATACTTATTACTAATAGCCAAATTAGGATTTCATTTTGTGTATCCTCTGCTTTTGTGCTTCATGCAACCAAAATTAAGTAAAACAGAAGTGAAATCCTTATTTGACGAAGGTTGAAGAACAAAGTTTTCAGTTTTTGTGTATCCTCTGCCTTTGCACTTTGTGCAACCTGAAGCAAGAAAAACAAAAGGAAAATCCTTGTGTCTTGAGCCCTTGCATTATGTATATGCACTAAATTTTAAATTTCTAACCATAAATTTCAATTGTTGTATTGTCACTATGAGTTCTCATAGCATGAGGCAGTTGGGAATCTAAATGTTGCAATTAAATCAAAGAATCAAAATCTAGATGTGGGGGGGAGCGAGACAACTAGTCCTATTAGAAGTGCTCCTTTCAATTACCCTTCCAAGTTGTTGGAAGATTATGCCAAATTGCTTCCAAAATACAATCAAATAAATCGAGCCCTTCAAGGAGGATTGGACTATGGAAATGTCATTCTTGTGGCCTTGAATTCTAAGGCAGCATCAATAGAGTTAATACATGTTTCCTTCACATCTCAAGCAAAGGTGTTGGGCCATGTGGCTAGATGTCACTTAAACAAAGGGTAGAAATACAAAGGTCATTTGGTAGTGGTGAAGAGCATGACACACCAACTGCCACAAGTTCCTCTTTTCCCATCAAGTGCAGTAGAGCATAAAGGGAAAGGTATGGTGACAAGTTCTCCCAATCCAATGGCAGAGATGTTTAATGTTCACATGAAAGATGAGGCAGATGATGCCATTAGTAAAAAGTTCTTTGCCAATGACATTTCATTCCATGTTGCTCATTCTCCTTATTATAAGGAGGCTGTGGCTAAGATTGCAAGAGCAAGGCCTTCTTATGTGCCACTAGGGCTTCATATGTGCCACCAAAGGAGAAAGAATTGAGGGCCACAATCTTGGATAAGAACAATTCCAAGATTAACATTCTTCTGGAGAAAATAAAGGCTACATGGGTCACAAGCAGGTGCAGCATTGTCATGGATGGGTAGATAGACATTAAGCATCGTCCACTCATGAAAATCATGGTGACATGTACAAAGGGCCCTTACTTCGTTAGGGTTGTTAATTGTTCAAGGCACCGCAAGAATGTAGAGTATCAATTTCACATCCTCAAAGATGTTGAGGAGGTTGGTCCCGAGAATGTGGTGCACGTCATGACAGATGCAACCTATGTGTGCAAAGCAACAAAGAAGTTGATTGAGGCTGACTACAAACACATATGGTGGACTCATTGTTGTGTGCGTACCATGAACAATGCACTCAAAGACATGGGAAAATAGATTATCAAATAGGTAGTTCTTGATGCAAGAGATGTGTAGATGTTTATCTACAACCACTACACATCACATGCACTATTTTGAACCTTCTCCATGAAGGAATTTTTAAAACTTGTAGAGATCAAATATGCCTCATACTTCATTCTTTTTTAGAGGATGCTTCGGTTGTAAGTCGTTGCAACTAATGGTCATGACACAATAGTGGAATTGGTGGCTTGATTCTATGTTAGATTAGGGGAAGAGGGTGACGAAAGTGATAAAGAGTGACACATTTTGGGTTGATGCCAAATGCATTGTCTCAATCATATCTCCAATTTTCATAGTCATCAGATATGGGGACTCTAATGCTCCAAACCTTGGAGAGCTGTATGAGTGCATTGACAGCATGCTTGGCCAAATGAAGGCCATTGTAAAAGTGAAAAACTCCATCTTGCAGTTCTATCATGAACACACTCAGCCTATCATTCAACAAAGGGGGGAGGAGCTCAACACTCCTTGCACATGATTGACTATGCTTTAAACCCGAAGTGGTACGTGCAAAAGCTTTGTAAGGTTTCCCCTACAAGCTTCATGAAGGCAATTCTAAAGACGTACAGTGCTAAGGATGTCATCACTATTCGTATTGAGTAGACCAAATTTGCCACACTTAGGGGATATCCAAATGAGGCAAAGTTAGATAGGGAGACCATGGGACAGGAAGACCGAATACTATGGTGGTCTATGCATGGGCCTCATTCATTGACTACACTAACCATTCACCTCTCGTCCCAGGTTTCTAGTTTTTTATGTTATTGAGAGAAAATAGTCTACATATAGCTTCATCCACTCTATTCAAAGGAAGAAGCTTATCTCTAGGATGGCAGAGAAGCTTGTAGTTGTACACAACGCCTTGCATCTAATTGAATGCAACACACTTACATGCAAGGAGCATACTTGGCATACTCGCAGAGTACTCGCCGGGTAAAACTGATAGCGAGTTTTTATAGGATTTACTCACCGTGATACTCGCCGAGTATCTGGCAAAAACTCACCCGCGTCAATAAAAAAAGGCCCGACATGTCAAAAAAGGGCCATAAAAATTAAAAAGCCTCTTTTTTTCTCTGCAAGTCAGGCAAACCCTCCTCAACAGCAAACAAACCATTTCCAGCGTTTTCTCATTGAGGAGAGAAGATCAAACGAGATTTTTTGGTGAATTTCGAAGGCAGATTTGAAGCACAGGTAGGTTTTTTGTTTTTCATTTATTTGTTTTTTTAAAACATTTTTCTTCATTTTCGCTGCAAAATGTTGCATCAAGGTTGAAAAAAATTCATCGTATTGTAAAACAAAAAAAAAAAATTTGCATTTAAATTGCAAAAAATAAGATTCATCACCATTTTTTGTTTATTTTTTCACTATTTTTTCATATCCAACTTATATTTTTTATTTTAATAAAAAAATATTTTAAGAAAATGTTTAGAATCTTTAGATTAGATTGAATTTTTACTGATTTAAACTAACCTATATTAATTTAAAGTAATTTTATGCTGATTTTTAGTGATTTATGTATATTTTAGGTTTTTTTTGTATTAATAAATTAATATGTTGTGCTTTCACTTTGTATGTGTAGGTTAAATACTTCATATAATGGCAAATAGAGAAGCTTCTACATCAAGTTTAGCCTAAGGCTCCGCCCCCATCGGTGCTCATGCCCCCACCACCACCGATTGTAGGCACTCATCCTGCAGGAGTTAGAGACCCTACTTGGAAATATGCCTATCAAGGACCGCAACCTAGGTCGTTTTTTTGCAATAAGTGCCAAAAAAGTATACTATGGAGGCATAAATCACCTCAAATACCATCTTGCAAGCATTAGTCATTGTGATGCCAAGGCTTGTCCTGGGACCACCAAAGAGATAAAAAGAGAGATGAATGTCCTACTTTCAGCCGCATAAGAGAAAAAATTGCAAAAGGAGAGGGCAAAGGCAGCCATAGCTGCTAGTCAAGGTGTTGAAGTTCATCCAAAATTGGATGAAGATACATGTCAAGGCATAGTGGGCTCTTTGTGGTCCACGCATCCGAAACAAATCCACCTCCATTTCATCTACTTCGAGTAGAGCACTAGCTACAACGCCTACACCTACACGCACGCCACATAGTTTTTCCGTGCCCAAAAACACACCTGGAGCACAACCATCATTGAAAGCTATTAGGTGGAACAGGGAGGTGCATCAACATGCAGATATGGCATGTGCTGATTTTTGGTATTTCAACAACATTCCTTTCAATGTGGTGAGTAGTCCTTATTGGGAAAATTTGGTAACTGCATTGACAATTGCAAGAAAAGGCTACAAAGCGCCTTCTCGCAAAGACTTGACTAGGAGGTTAGTTAAGTTAAATTTTATGCTAATTTATGCTTATAGTAATTTACTAATTTATGTTAAATTTTAAGCTAAATTTATCTTCTTTGATTTATAGTAATTTATGTTGAATTTAGGTTTTTTTGTTTAAAAATTAAAATTGTGTACTTCATAGTTAATTTCACTTTGTACTTGTAGGTTGCACATGAATACAACTGAAAGGGCAAGTGTAGTGGTGGAAGAACAAAAAAAAAAAGAATGGAAAAAATATGGCTGCACTATTCTTTATGATGGGTGGACGGATGGGAAAAACCGCACCATTATTAATTTTTTGATACCTTCAAAAGGTGAGGTTTTTTTTTTTTGAAATCGGTGGATGCCTCCAACAAAGTAAAAAATGCAGAAACATTGTCTCTAATGTTGGAGGAAGTTGACATGGAGGTGAGCATAGAAAATGTGGTGCAAATCATTACTAATAATGCAACAGCATATGTGGCGCCTGGGAGATTGCTGCAAGACAAACATAGTACACTTTTTTGGTCACCTTGTGTAGCACATTGCCTTGACCTTCTTTTGGAAGACATAGACAAACTTGATTGGGTGACACCGGTTGTAGATGATGCAAGGAACCTCACAAAATTTATCTACAATCACCCTTGGATTCTTAATTTGATGAGAGATCACACCCAAGGGAAAGAGTTGGTGCGATCGGGTGTCACAAGGTTCACAACAGTTTTCCTAACATTGCAAATCATTATTGGTTTGTTGAATGCTTTGAAGAAAATGTTTGTGAGTCTACCATGGCTACAATTATCATATGCAAAGAAGCCTGAAGGAGAGAGGATCACAAACATAGTGTTTGATAAGCTCTTTGAACAAAGAGCTACAGAGGTCATGAAAGTAACCTCAAAACTTTGATTTTAAATTCAAATTGAATATTTTATTTCTTAATTTACGTCTTCCATTATAAATTTGTAACTTTAATCTTTTGTATTTGTAAATTGTAGATGTCGGAGCCCTTGGTTAGAGCTCTCTGTTTGGTAGATGGGGATCAAAACCCAATGGGGTATATTTATGAGGCGATGGACAGGGCCAAAGAGTCCATCAGAAATTATTACAAGGGGGACAGCCCCAAATTTGATCCCATATGGGAGATTATTGATAGGAGGTGGAAAAATCAACTCCACCAACCCATCCCTGCAGCAAGGTACTTCTTGAACCCCCTTTTTTTCTATTCAGATACCTTCTCAGATCCTAATGGAGAGGTCATGGAGGCTCTCACGACATGCATGCAGAGGATGACATCCGAGGTTGAGGTGAGAGACCTCATTGTCCAAGAATTGGAAAGTTAGAGGGAAGGAGGGGGTACGCTCTTTTATTCGAAGCTAGCTATAAAATTTGGAGTCTTTCACATGCATCTTACAAGTTACAAATTTCAAATTTACAACTATTGATAATTTGATAAAATATGTTTGGACTTTGCTTTCTAACTCTTCAATATTTTATTTTGTCGAGGCTTGGTGGAAAATTTGGGGTGCTAATACCCCAAATCTGCATCCAGTTGTGAGCGCAATTGGAGCTTATTTGAGGCCATCCACACAAAGAAGAGGAACAAATGCTCAAAAATGTCTCAATGACCTTGGCTTTGCGCAATACAACCTTCGACTACACACAAGAAGGGTAGAGGACAAATCAGATGATCCCACTGATTTGGATGAGATAGATCCTTACAGTGATTGGACAGGGCGGGATGAGCAGCCTCCATTGTTTACTGAAGATGAGATTCTCAATTTTGGGAGTTAGGGATTGAAGGAGGTGGGTGCAAGAGCAGATCTAGGATTGGATGACATTGATGACACTGAGGAGTCATTGCCATCTACTACCAAAATGGATGTCGAGCCACTGCCTTCCATGCCAAGTGAGGAGCCACAGCGGACTCTAGGCACTAGAACCTCTACCTCTCCCTAGTTTTCAGTAGATTAGGGAAGCGGAAGATGTAAAATGTTGTATTTACTTTTAGTTTTACTATTTTCATTTTGTCAGCTATCTATTGTATCAGCCATCAAGATTCTGCATGAGGATGTGATTTTGTACTCAATTTGCATTCAAATCAATCAAATTTAATAGAAAACACTTTTGTACTTATTTATGGACTCATTGGATACATCTTGTCATTGAATTTTGCAAAAAACATGTGTTTCTAATGAAATTTAAGCAATTTTTAAGTTGTCGAGTTGTTGCCGAGTTTTTTGCAGAGCCGAGTTTTTTGGGCCTAGCGAGTTTTTGCCGAGTCCGCGTTTTCCAACTATGGCAAGGAGAGTCCAACAACACAATGGGATGTAGAGCCAGATGAGATAGCATAGATTGATGACAATGTAGCACAAACAAGGCTGGTTGGTGTTCATTTGGAGGAGCTTGAGCAAAATGGGCCTAGCACTATCAGTTCTAGCAATAAGGGATGATTAGAGGCATTGGCCAATTTATTTCAATTTTGAATGTACTCATCCTATTGACATTTTGAATATAAAAATATATTGATATTCAACATTTTCAATGCATTGTGTTTAGTAGTTTATAGTTTCAATTGTTATTTCTTATACATTTTCTTAAAATAATTTTTCAAGTACTAAATCATATTTGCACCAACATCTCCCACCATTATCAAATTTGGTCCTCAGTCCTATTCTCAAAATCCATCCAAATGTCCCCTTGTCCAATGTCCTTGAAACTCCATGGAACTATGGAAAACCCTTTTGCAACTTTTCTTTGCCCTACCTTTTGTGCGCTATTTCTTCACACCTACTTTTTCCTTGATTTTTTACCTATCACTTTCTCAACCCTAGCTATTCACCCCTACTTTCCAATTCCCACATCTTCCTAATCCTTAAAACCACATTTTAGGACTTTCATCATTGCATTCTTGTTATTTTCCTAATCATATCCATCAATATAGCTAACAAGCCTCTCTAAAAAGTTCATAAACACTGAATAAGACCATAATATAAGGATAGACCACCTCAAATATAGTAACCTCCAATCAAGATCCAAAAAACTCCTCCTAATAACTCGTAAACTACATTCAAAAGAGAGGTCACCATACTTCTAGTAACCGATGTGTCACATTAACTAGCAAGTACAAGAAATTAAAATAGTTGTGGGAAAACTGAGATAACAATGTAGGGAAGAATGATCACTCGAGCATAAAATCAACTCTCGTAAGTCCCAAGCCCTGTATGCTAGATTCAAAATGATTGGCACTCGAGAAAACTATGCCAAGTAAAGGAGACCTCATAGTGCTCACAAATGTGATGGCAACTAAAGAAAATGTGACAAAGCTCCAAAATATACTTAATGGTTTACAAGCATCTCTTAAGAACTTGACCAATTCTATGGTACTCACCACACAACGTCATCTTTTCAATATGATTCCAAGTGAACGAAACGCCTATTTTCTCTTCCTAGAATGACTATTGAAGCACAAGGTGATCTATCTTGGATTTGTCAAATGGTGCATTTTTTAGCACTTCATCCAACTCCATATCATAAAGGATGCACTAATTTCCTTGCACATAAATAATCCTAGCTACAAATGGCACCACTAGACACTTAAGTGTAATGTAGACAAATTTACAAATTGGAACACATTCACTACATCAACAATGCATTATGAGAAGGATAAACGATAAACCATTCTTTATCCAACTGCACATCTCAAGATAACAAGTTCAATACTTGAACATATTGAAGAATTTGAAAAGTTATCTTTGAGTAAATAAGATCAAGGAGACTCTTCTATGGGACTAGTTCATTACAACTTGAAACGGAAGAATCACGCATGCTATCCATCTCCTTGATCCCGTTGATGTGGAGAAAGCTCATTTCACAAGAAGTTACAAAAATATACACTTGTTAGAAAAAGAAATGTAACTCCTAGGTATTCTAGAATCAACACAATTAAACTCAGCCCACTTGATCGACCACACAACCATTGGAGGAGAAAAAGGCAAAAGGGCTTCACTACAATTGTGATAGCAAGGGTCGTGAGTGTGGAGAGAAGAAGATTTTCTACATCGGATGTGCTTGAGGAGAGGATGGTGTAGAAGGATCTGATAATTAAGTCCATCTTTAGTGGGTTGACACCACAACACAACAAGACATGGATTACCTGCGCATCTCGTCATGTTCAACAAGTGTTAGCACCCCTCAAACATTATAAGAAATGATGTACCAAAAATCAATGTTGCAATCATGTTGAAAGATAGTGGGAGCAATCATAATTTTACCATCTGTGAGTTGGCAAAACATCTCAGCTACTTTATCTATCCATCATCAAAGTTTCAAGTAATGCTTTGACAAGGGTTTCTGTAATGTCCCCTTTTGGGTATTCTTATTTTTCACCTTGCGCACAAATATAACCTCAATAAAGGAACATTAGTAAAATAATAATAAAATCAAAACAATTAATTTGGATTAGTAATAACATGATCATTAATGACAATTATATAATTCATACTCATTTTTCTTACTTATTCATATGGAGCCTCATAGTGTACTTGGGGATGATAGTGCCTTGTCACTAATCTAATCTAGCCCTAATGGAGGATAGGTGTATGTTTATTAAGGTGCGGGATAATAATACCCAAGGGCTTCATGGCACGCCCGGCCATACCTCACCTCTTGGCTCAAGAGCTTCATTGCACGCCCGGCAATACCTCACTTCTTGGCTCAAGGGACTTCATTCCACGCCCGGTAATACCTCATCCACTTGAGAGTCACCTACCGTGTAAGTCATCTCCATAGGTATAGGCCCAAGTCCTTCATTGCACGCCCGACAACACCTCACTACTTGGCTCAAGGGACTTCATTACACACCCGGTAATACTTCATCCACTTGAGAGACACCTACCCTATGCGAGATTGATCATAATAATCCGCACTTTCTTACTTAACCGTCCTCCTAGAGAAATAGATAAGATTAAGGACATGGCATGACTTGCTTATCCCTAGTACATTATGAGTAAGGTTAGAGAATTCATACCAATAAGGAGTTCGTCCTCTCGATCTAGTGATCCCATGGATCACGAAGATAGTATCCTTTTATGAATATTGTTCCTCTATGGGAACTAGGTTTTGTACCATCATCATGGGATGGATAAATATAAGGCAATTGTTGCCTCTTATATAATATGTTCAATATGAAGTTATGCATAATTCCCTTGCTTGGATGGCTGAAATTAACATTGATTTGCAATAATGAAAGAATACCTTATTTTGCTGATTGAATGATGATATGCTGTTGTTAGATTGTTGGTCAATTGCTGATGCAAGATAGTATTCTCATTCAGTTGCTGCTGTTCTGATTTATAAAGCAGATATATGAGATGTATTTGATTGATTGGAAGTGCTTGTTCGCTGATGAAGGATACTTGATTGATTGTCTGGGAGTGATAGACTGAACAATTATTGATTGCTGCTGTGATGGTTCGATGGACTGTTAATTGATATACAATGATATATTTACTTCAGATTTGTTGCTGCTGAGAATAATGATATTCGCTGAGTGAATAGCGATTATGGATATTGATTGGAATGCTGGACTGAACTGTGTTAATTCTTGTGATTGTTGTGATCCATTGTTTTGAGTGATTCCATTATGATTTGAACTCCTCCATCGAGTTCTCTCTTATATGATTAAGGGGCTTCTCACTAATCCATCGGTTATCTTCTAAGGAGACGTCACTTCATAACAAGTTTGTCTTGTTCATAAAACATGACCGCTGCCTTAATTACAAGGCTATACCAGTCGATACCATTGGTGCCTTAAGGTCAGCGCTCTCTTAGTAACTGTTATTGCTTGTTATGACATTTTACTAATTATTATCTTTTCCCTTAAGTTATTACTTTGGATATCTCCTAGCGATCATTGGTTCTGCTCTTAATATGGGGTCTGCCGCTGCTTAATATTAATTCTTTATGGGATGGGCTCCTTTTATTAGCCTTCCCTTATATTCTCTGTAATATATATAGCTGCCGTATATATTTCTCTTATATGAGATTAAAGATATATATTTATTTTATGTTTTACAATTATATTTTATGTATTATAATTATATTTTATATTTATATTCATATTTATATATTATATATTATATTTGTATTTATAATATATTTATTATTATATTTATATTATATAATAATAATAATATTTATTATTTATATATATTGATAATTTATATTATTATATAACGATATTCAATATTTATAATATTTATAATATGATATTTAATTTATTATTAAATATATTTAATATATATTATTTAATTGATTTTCAACATTTTAAGGTCATTCATATCTTCAATTTGAATGACTAATATATAATCGATTTGATTAATAGAGGAACATGACAGTTTCCACCTTTAAATCTCGAAAAAAATGATATACCAAAAATCAACGTCACGCTCATATTGAAGGACATTGGGAACACTTATAATTTTACTATCCATGAGTTGGCAATACATCTCAGCTACTTTATCTATCAATCATCAAGGTTCCAAGTGATGGCTGCCATTATAGGCACCATCAAGTGCGTTGAGAAATGCCATAAGGTTAAGCTCATGATGGAAAATTATTTTTGATTGGCAATAAATATGTTATTCTTGCGGATGGAGTTAATGTATTCTTAGGGGTTCAATTGCTGGAAAATTGGGCAATATGGAAATCAACTTTAAAGAGCCTTTCATGTGATTTCAAAAAGTATAGAGATTAAACTCAGGAGATGAGGATTGTTAGAATTTTAATTTCCACCTTTCAATACAAGACAAAACGGAACAGCATGTAAGGATAAACCTTTGTTTCAATCAGAAGTGGAAGCTCCTTTTTAACAGAAAGCAAATCTAAACCGTAGAGCCTAAGGAAACAACCTCTATGTCATGTCCCCTTTTCCAGAGTGATCACTAAATAACTTAAGTGTTTAGCCTATTCATCATTCCCGTAGGCTAAACCACATGGTGAGGGAATGAAAGTGATTTTGGTTAAGTCTTATTCATTATATCTTTCAGGTTAGCCAAAGTCATAGAGGTTTCATCACGTAGAATTGCAATTCCCTTTGTAATTTTACATATTCAGGGGGGGTAGGACATATAATTAAAGGGGGCAAAAAGGATAAGTGTTGTGTATAAGGGAGAAATGAAATCTTTAATTACATTTCTCTAATCTATTTCTAAAATAGGACCTATTAACAATTATCATGGAGTGTGCAAGAAATAGGTCCAA
The DNA here is from genome assembly GCA_027924645.1 of Cunninghamia lanceolata. Classification (NCBI taxonomy): domain Eukaryota; kingdom Viridiplantae; phylum Streptophyta; class Pinopsida; order Cupressales; family Cupressaceae; genus Cunninghamia; species Cunninghamia lanceolata. Next base: position 10,278,124 of record BSBN01000987.1, on the reverse strand, counting down.
GCTAATCGGCCATCATGCAAGATAACTCCAAGCTAAGAAGGATTGGCCACTTCAATAAAAGATTCAAATTCCAAATGCAAAGTCGAATGAGGAATCGATGAGGAAAGAAGACATCATAAAATGAGGCATTCACACCCATGGAGAAATAGGCCTCAACTAAGGAAATGATATTCCAAGAAGGGATCGGCCATCATGAGGACCCAACGAACATAAAGAAAAGAGATTCAAAATCAAATAGCAAGTGTTGAGGGAAACTTGGCCAAACCAAGGAAAGATACATTTACCTATTTCAAATTCAAATGCAAACGGTTGGATGAATGGGGTTGCATTCGCCCATGAGAAAGAAGACCTCAAAATACATTCGCTTATGCTAGAAGGGGTAAACGATGGGATCTTGTGCCTAGCATGGGATCATGTGATGGATTTGGCCAACCAACGGTTGAAAGAAAGCAATACATTCACCCATGCAAAGATAGCTGAAGTTATTCATCCATGAAGGAGCATCCACCAAGATAGAGCATTCACATGCAAAAAGATATCAAATGCCATCCGCCAATACTCATGAGGAATTCGGCCATGTTTGAAGGTTGCATTTGTCCAAGATCAAAAGGGGATCTCCAAGACACATTCAGCCATGTGAAAGGGTTCAATTCGCCTATGCAAAATGCCATGCAAGGAATACAAAGAGGAAGCCATTCGCACATATCATGCTACATTCTCCAACAAAAAGAAGGATTCGGCCAAAGCATTGTAATGAGGGTTCCAAATCACATTCACCAAGGCATTCGCCCAAGACAAAAGAGGACTCAAATACATTCGCTTATGTCATGCATAGGGGATCGGCCAAGCATAGAAGGTATCACCAAAAACAAGAAGGGTTGACACATTCATCCATGACACCATTCGCCCATAATGAGGGTTTGCATAAGTCAATACCATCATTCGGTTAGAGCTGATACAATCTCCAAGGAAAATGGTGTGAGAAGCATGAAAAACCACAGCATTGATAGAAGAAAAGCATTTAAACAATGCTCAAATGCCAACACATTCGCCTAGAGGGATTCGCCCAAGATCCAATGCAAGAAAAACCCAATGCAAGTCATCGGCCATGAGGAGAAGGAATAAATAGAGAAATCCATGACAATTGAACACATGTCTGAGTTTGGTATGTTTTACATTCATTTCTGAGTTTTAAGGTTCCGATCTTCTTACTTTCTTGCAAGGTGATGTGTCCTTGCACATAGGGTGATGACCCCCTATGCTATTGGAGGAGATATTGCTTCTAATATCTTCATTGCTATTCAATTTGCAGGTATCAAGTGTTGTTGCAGGTTTGGGAAGAGTTTGATTGGCATTGAACACCATTGAGGAGTTGTTGAAAGGTTTTGCATTGAAGATTCCACCCTATTTCAGTCACAGGGGTTTCATTACAGTCTTTACAACATCATTGCATCCATAGAGAAGGAGATATCATCTTATATTTCACTCTTGCCCATTCCTAAGATCCATCGCCCAAGGTTAAGTATCATTATTGAAGGATTGGAGCAGATTCGGCCATCATTAGAAGACAGTTGTGTTTGCTGTTCCCTATCAGACTGCGGTAGCAGTCCTATAGTCCCCTTTCAGTCCCATTTGGAAGTCTTGCAAAAGCCTTCAAAAGCACGGAGTCAATTGTTCAAGATTGCCTATCAATACTCTACATTTAATGCAAGTTTGGTAGCCATTGGAGAGCCTTAAAAAGTCTGATTTTGTATCTGTATGTGATTGTCATAAAAGGCAGCCAATTGCTATTTTGTAAAGACTTCATTTGAATAAAGAATAAGATCTTGAAGTGGGAATTCCATTAAGTATATGAGTACTTGTTCATTTTCACTTAAGTAATTGGTCGCAAGTATTTTTAGCTAAGTTGGGGTATTTTTCAGTCACATCCCATAAGGGACATTACACTCTATCTTTTTACAATATGTACAAGTTAAATCGTGGCGTTTTAAACATGAATTATAAATAAACTAAAGAATTTTTTTGTATTTTTTACCTTGGGTAAGGGCACAAGGTTTATCAGCAGTTCTACTCAAGATGGGAGAATTTTGTATCTTTTCTTAAAAGTAAACACCTGCAACAGCTAACAAACAATCCCACCCTCTAGGTAAAAGAAAAGACTAGAAAGCTTAAGTAAAATGCAAAACTTAGAATTGGATTATGCATACAAGGTTAACAAATCGAAAGGAGGAAATCACATACCAAGATTCAATTACTCATTCAACGAAATCTGTAATACAAAGCCTACAACTTTCAATAAAGCAATTTGATTTACTTCCATAACACACGTATAAGACCCCATAGAAGCTTGGACAATAGTCTTAGTGAAAAATAGGCATAAAAATTACCATTCCACAAAAATTTAAAGTGCCAAAGGCACTTATTTATAAGTTCTTTGCAATGTTTTGCATGAGAAATAATAATAAAATTATAAAACTAACTAGAACTTGTATGCTATGATTAGTTTGCTTGCACAAAAAGCAAGCCTATTATACAATTTTGGTCCACAAATTCCTAAATCAGAAAATCTTCAAATAAATATCTAATAAGAATAAATATTCTCTAGATAGACCTAGAAAGTCATCTAAAAATAGTTGATCTATAAATAGCTGTTCTAAAAATAGATTTCCCGTAATATGATTATCTTCTCAAAAACAGTAATGTCTAAAAATAACAAAAGCTATAAATAGCTTGAGCTAAAAATAGTCAATCTGACACTTGGCTCTTGGTGATGCTTCTAACAAAGCTCTTCCATTATAACCATGGCACATACTCTGAAAAAGCCCTCAAACCTGATGACCAATCTTGATGATTTGAGTATCACTCCTCCCTCGAAAATTTGTGCAATTTAGTATCTTGTATATGGATCATGTCCATGATGAAGAAAAGTGTTGATCCTTGGGGAACTGTGATTGCACTTGACAAATTTGTCATCAACGACCAGCAAAATGCTAAGAAAGATTGCTTCAATGGCATCCTTTGGTGTTCTAAAAGTGAAACTTGGACTTCTCCATGAAAAGAGTGTGCTTTTGAGTCCTTGCACTTTTTGTTATAATTTGGCATTCACTTTGTCACTTAAGTGACTTTCTCTCTCTACAAGTCTGCTTTTAATGCTCCAAGAGCAATCTTCACTTATGTTTTTTGTTTCACTTTTGTTATCCAACCTCCTAGGGGCATGCTTGAAAATTTGGGAGCACTTTCTTAAGTTTTCACTTTGACATTTTGACACTTGAATGAATTTAGGCACCCCTAGAAGTTAGAATGCATTTTTTCTTATAATTTCTCATTAAGAACTCGACATCCAACCTCCTAGGGGCACACTTGAGCACTTGGGAACACTTTTATCATGCTTTCACTTTGACATTTTGACACGTGAATTTAGGCACCCCTAGGGGTATGATGCACTTTTGACATGTTTGCAATTTGACATTTCGACATTTAAGTCAAGAAGGGGGCGCCCAAGCAACTTGGAGCCACTTTTTTTTATCAATTTCCACTTTGACAGTTAGCATCATTTTTCACTTAAGTGTCAAAAAGTCACTTTTCATTCTAATTTAATGTTGATTTTGGTCACTTATGTGAAAAGTCCACTTCTATTCTAATTCTTCATTTACATTTGCCACTTGATGCAGGAGCATCACCTTGAATTATGTTTTTAAGGTCAGTTTGATGTGTTTTTATCAAATAAGGTCATTTAAGACCATTTGGGGTCATATTGGATTAGTTTTGGGTGATTAGGTACAAAGTTGTCAAAAAATGCAAAAGTTGTCAAAAGTTGCAAAAACTTGTCAATGTTGTCAATAGAATTTTGCAAAGTTGGTTTCGAAAGTTAGGAATCAGTTTTGAACAATGGGAATGAATGTAATGGCATGAATATGACATGTACACACGAGCACCAAGGTTGGAGAAGATTGGAGAACATTTTGGAATGGAAATACTTCAATTTTGCATGTTCTCCTTTGCATTTTCTATGTGTAACAGACTGTAAATTGGATTGTACAGCCCTGCAGTGATTGTAGAAGTTGTAGGACACTTTATTCTTCCAAATGCTTTTTGTCTCATGAATTTTCATTGAGTTTTGTAGAAGTTATAGCAAAAACAATGCAAAAGAAAGTGAATTTTCTGCATTTTCACTTAGAACAGTAAATTGTACAGACTTGTACGACCTGGTACAGCTGGGGTAGTCATTGGAGGAGTTAGGGCTCTGTTTTATGGTTCAAATGCTTTTGGTTTGGGTTCATTTGGAGTTAATTTGAGGAAGTTATGGCAAAAATGCTCTAGATAGTCATGTTCAGAAATTAGGGCTTCCAGAATGAAAAAAAATCCATTTCTCTTGTTTGGCACAGTGGAAAATTCTGAAATCTTCATGAAAGGTCTGTTTTAATGTGTTCTACAAGATTATCAAGGTTTGGGCCCGAGATCTTATGGCCATGAGAAGTTATAATTGACTGTTCCTCTCAAAACTCTGCTAAAATAGGGGTAAAACCCTAGTGGCTTAGGGTTTGATAGAATATGTGTATAAATCCATTTGTCTGATGCAAGGAGGAGTTGTAAGGCATTGAATTGCATTATAGAATGTCTTGAAATGTCCAAGTTCACATTGTATCAAGTTGAATCCTTGTTGAATGCCTCTTAGGCTATTGAAACCAAGTGTTGGGTGAATCGGTGTGTGCTTAATCACTGTTTGAGTTGCATCATTGCAAGAAGTGTATGAGAATAGTCTTGTTAGTCCTGAAACAGTTCTTCCTCTGCATCACCACTTAATTAGAGACATTAAATTTTCATAGTCCATTGTATATACACTAAAGAGGTTTTGGCAAAAATTGTGTTAGCTTTTTTGAATTGATGTTTCAAATCACACTTCATGATCCATCATCGAGAAGAGAAATAGTCTTTGTTTTGTCAAAAGCTCTTCAATGTATTTTCCACTTATGTGAAAAAGTGTTTTTTAAGTCACATTAGTGATCTAATTCTTCATTGACATTTGCTTTGTAAGTGAAAAAGTGTTTTTTGGGTCACTTAAGTGATTTATTTCTTCATCTACATTCAAAAGTGCAAGCACTTTATGTCTTAGTGATTTTTTGCCTTGCAACATGATATTGTACCCCCTAGGGGCATGGCCAAGATGTTGGATTCATTTTCACATGATTTTGGTCCTTTGGCATTACTATCTTTCCCTTTCCTCGATATGAAATAACCCCTAGATACCTTTGTTTCATCAAAACATGCCTCAGAAACCCCGATGACCATTCCTTTGTCTTAACACTTCACTACCTTTGCTTATACCCTAGTTGACACATCACCTTGCTCGATGCTCTTGAAAATCTCCTCTTTTGGGTCTTGCGTAAGTGTTGACTGGAATTGATGATTATAACATTGGCAACTACTTGCAAAAAGGACTCAAAAACAACTTACAAGCGACAAACGACAAGTTTTATACTTTGAATTTGACTCGATATGAAATATTTTGTATGGGTACAAGGATTAATGCTTCAAGTGATGAGCTCTCGTAGAATGGAGATGATGATGATGGGTACAATTATTGTTCATGAATACCTCAACCCATGTCCTCTTCTACATTTATAGGTAGTTATTGACAAACATGATAATTATTATCAAGGCATTTTCAAAGATCTTCCTTTGATTAAGAAACATGACCATGTCATGTAGATGGTTCTGGGAAGCCAACCACCCAATATTCAGCCCTACCACTACCCCTATGATCATAAGAATGAGATCAAGCACATTGTTTGTATAGAGCTTGATGTTATGATCAATCAACCAAGTGAAAGTTCTTATTCCATGGCCATGGTTATGGTGCAGAAAAAAGATGTTTCTTGGCAATGGGCATGTGTATCATTATTATCGCGAGTCAAACGAACTCACTGTCAATAGAAGATTTCTATCCATGCTATTCATTATCTGTTGGATGAATTTCATGGAGCTATGGTTTTTACTAAGTTATCTGCATTTCAGCTACCATCAAATGGGTAAAGCTTACACGGTACGCTGTTTGATATTTTGGGGTTTTGACTCCAAAATAACAAACAGCATGCTGACTGTTTACTTTAAGGTATCAAATGTGGATCAAGAATAATCTAAGACCAGTATTCATACACATGAAGGCCAATGTGCATATTCAACCTTTCCTTTTGCTGTTGTTAATGCACCATACATTTTAAAGAGTCTCACAAATTCTTATTTTAAAATTTTCCATTGGAATTTTGTACTTGTGTTTTTTGAAGATATACTTATCTATAGTAAAATTTGGAAATAAATCGGCAGTATGTGGATAACATTTTATAACTATTGGAAAGAGATCAGCTTTATGCCATACCCCAAGGAAGTTTTAATATTTTGGGCCATGTCTCCTTTGAAGGTGTCAAGGTACGCCTTAACAAAAATAAATCAACCATGGATTGGCCTTTTCTGAAGAATATTAAAGGACTTCAATGATTGTTGTCTTACACAATACTACTGCAAGTTTGTGCAGAAAGATGGTCACATTGCAGATCCTTTTACAAGGATCTAGCAAAAAAGATGTTTTTGTGTATACTGTCAAGGAAATTTAAGCATTTAAGGACCTAAAGCAAGCCCTTGCAACACCTAACCTCAAGAAAAATTTCATAGTGGAATGTGATGCTTAATATAATAGAAAAAGTTGTATTAATCATAGTTTAAAAACTCGGCGAGTACTCACCTAGAAACATTGCCTGCAAGTAATCACTGCTAAAACTCGGCTCTGAGTTTTTGGAAAAACTCAGTGCGGTTATTGCAGAAAAATTTGCTAAAACCTGCCCTAAATTGACAAAAATCATGCTGCCATAATAATTCGCCCAGCATCAATTAAAAGGTAACGTGATTTTTTTCCCACTTTCTTTTGGATGCCAACAACTAAAGGAATCCTTATTTGACACAGATCAATGAACGATTAGGGTTTTCACAGATTGTGTTATTGTGCAGTGTGCACAGCGTTATGCTTTTATTTATTTAAATTGATTTAATCTCCTTTTCTTCAACTTTAAAAGAAATGGCAAAGCCATGCAGGTATACCTGTATGCGCTTATTAAAATGCATCATCGTTAATAACACTGAAATTATTGTCACCTATGTTTTAAATAATGCTCTCCATTCTGCAAATGTGAAAATGAGTTCTAAGATTAAACCTACATTTCCCATGATCATTCATGTGCACCTAGTATGAAGGATGAAGGTAGCTTCAGATTCTAGCCTAGTAAAAATGAAGTATACAAATCAGAAAAAAATAATAATAAAAAAAAAGTAAAAGCATGAAAGTCAAGGTTTTTTGAAGGGTTTCCGTTTGGAGGACTCTTGGAGGTTGGTTAAAAGTGATAAAATTATGAAAAATGGCATGCCACATGGAAAAGCAACATTTTTTATTCTTTCGACTTTTTCCCAATTACAGTTTTTCTTGCATTCTCTGCCTAATAACTCCTTGGCACTTTGGCTTCTATTTACAAAATTTGGATGTCTTCATACAATACTTAGAAAAGTGTTTGTGCATTATGACTTCACTCATTTTTTGGACTATGAAGTGTATTGAACTCCAATTTTGATCTATCTACGAAGGAAATCAGTAATATGGTCCATAAATTCCATAGTTCCACGGAGTTTCGGGGACAGGGACGGGGGGACGGCAGGGGACGCGTTTCGGGGACGGGGGGGCGTGGGGCCTAATTTTGGGTGCGGCCGGGGGGGGGAGCGGTGCGTTGAAATACATATAGTACTTGAAAAATTAGTTATAAAAAGATGTATAACCGCAGAAGCCTAAGGAATAACTTAATAAGTAAAGTTTAGAGTTTAAACACATTGCAATGATTTATCATTTCAAACAATTCATGTGTCTTGTCTATGCTTCCACATTTTCAGACCACATTTCTTTGAGGCATTCTGTCAAACAGTTCACGTGCGTTGTCTATGCTTCCACATTTTGCATACATGTCTAACAGGGCAGTTGCAACTACAACAACTGACCAAATTCCTCTATCCTTTATGTTTTGATGGATGTCCATACCCTATTCCAAAGCTCCCATTTTGACATAGGCAGGGAGGATGCTGGCAAAGGTTGTGGAATTTGGCTTTACACCAGCCAGTTGCATTTGCTTTAAAATTTCTAAAGCCTTTTCAACAAACCCATTTTGTGCATATCCTACAATCATTGCAGTCCATGAGACCACATTTCTTTGAGGCATTCTGTCAAACAGTTCACGTGCCTTGTCTATGCTTCCACATTTTGCATACATGTCTACCAGGGCAGTTGCAACAACATCCGACAAAATATGAATATCTAAAAAAAAAAAAATTAATGCATTTCGGGGGGGATGTCCAGAAGTCCCCCCCAAAGGGAGACGTTTCGGGTGCGGCGGGGGGGCGGCGGGGGGGACGTTTCCTTGGCGTCTTCCCGTCTCGGAAACGTCCCCATCTCCGAGAGGGCCCTTTTTCAGGGGGGGACGCATCCCACTGGAACTATGATAGATTCAGTAATATGCATGTTTTTAAAGCATATTTTTAAAAATTAATGTATTTTCAGTGTTCAATAAATTTGCCAAGTTTTTCTCCGAGATTTTGACGAGTTTTGCCCAAGTCCCAAATTTTTAAAAATTTTGGGTCAGCCAAGTAATTGCTAAGTCCAAGATTTTAAACTATGGTATTAATTGTAATGTCCCTTTTTAGGGTATTCCTGATTTCTTTACCTGCATACAATAATAACTACTAAAAGAGGACATTAGAAACATTAAAGATCAATAAATTAAGATAATATTCAATTCATAGCATCATTCATATTAAATTCATCTATCATAACATAATTAATAATGAGATCAATACTTCATAACATAAATAATGAGATCAAATCATCATAGCATATCAATATTTGGTTCGATCCATAATAACACAATTCTTCAAGCCAATCACATAGTGAATTCCTTAGAAACTCTTGCAAGTAGCAATACTGAAAGGGGTCAGTCCACCTAACAATATTGCCGAGAGCATGAAAGTGGTCAGTCCACCTAACAGCTCCCAGTTCACCTTGGAGGCACACCCTCCTTGATCAAGCCCCACGAGTATTAAAGGGGTCAGTCAACCTAACAACTTTGGTTGGCCCAAGAGCATGATATTGTCGAAAGCATGAAAGGGGTCAGTCCACCTAACAGCTCCTAATGCACCTCTTGGCCTAACTTGATAAGAGCATGAGAAGGGTCAGTCCACCGCTCATCTCCTGTGAACTTGGAAGGACCATTCTTCCTACCTGCAACATTTCCCTGAATTCAAAAAGGATTGCTTAGGAATCTGTTAGATGACTAATATACAGTACCTCTTGATGGGTTCCAATCTGCTGTTATAAATATTGTCTCTGATGTTATCAACTATTGCATAAATAAATATATCACTGCTGATATATTCCTGTAGATGTAACACTGCTACAATATTATATTTTTTCTCATTTCTTTCTGCCTTCAATTGTCTTTGGGATTCTTGTTTTATATCCCTACATAGCAAGGAATCACACCTTTTTAACACAACCGTTGCCTTTTGACAACCACCGCTGCCCTTTGGATTAATATTAGTTATGTTTCCCTTCTTTTTTGTCTTCTAGTGTCTTTGTCTTCAAGTGCCTTTTGTCCTCTAGTGCTGGCTGTCTTTTCCTGGCCAGCGGTGGGTTTTATTGTTATATTTTTTTATTATTATTATTATTATTTTGTTTGTTCTTTGTCTAACAAGTTGGGGCATGACATTAATGCAGGATGGTCAACCAATAGCATTTGAAGTCCACAACTGAAAGAAAGGTATGCATCAAATCCACATACAAAAAAAAATTCTAATTAAGCAATGGCATCCATACCTCATACATAAACACTTCAAAGTTATAAAAAATCTTGTCTTAAAGCACTTCTTTAGCAAAGGCTTTATTCGAAAGAGCAGCCAAAATAGAAATCCAAAAATTACAGTCAGTGACTGAGATCCAGTTTTCAGAAGAAACAATTGGATAGACTTGATTACTACTCTCAGCACATGGTGCACACCTCTTCTTACCACCCACAATCAGATGGGAAAACAAATATGGTAAACAAATGCCTTTAAGGATATCTTCATTGATTTGCCTATGATAGGTGAGTCAAGCAATTGTGTAGCAGCGTTATCCTGGTGTACACTGTATCATATCAAGCGAAGAGTTTGACTTGGGATGATGTGCCATGGGAGGCAGAGCATTTCATGCAAAAGCACCTACACCAGGAAAGTGTTGAGGGAGCCATTTTACAATGGGGAGGAGCATGTTATGATACTAGTAGTACATATCATGTGTATGATCACATTATGTAGTCGCCCATTTATAGTGTGTGTAAACCTTTGACATAGTCAAGTAACAATTTCTAGATTCTAGCCATTCATCTCATTAGAGTGTATGGGTTTTCCCTAACCTAATTGATCTATTGATAGTTAGATAAATATCTGGATATCATGAGTTGTGTAAATTCATCCTTCACTAAAGCATTTGGAAGGCTGCCCACTCGAAGTTGCATTACTTTCTTATTCTAGATTTTAGAATAAAGTAATTTTATTCTCAAATGCTAAAATTCTTCACATTTTTCCTTTATATGTTGGATCTTATGTATTTCATGTGCTTGCATCCTAATGGTTTGACTCATTCGGGATCAACAGACTTGATAATTTTCTGATTTGTTTGATGGTTGTCTATCCAGTGGATGAACAGCATTCTCAATTATTTCCCTTAACCAAACATCATCAATAAGAGTGAAGATCTTCAACCCCTCTTGCTTCGTATGTTCTATTATTATTCATTATCTTGCACAACAATATAAAGGATGAACTGGACAGCAAAGAATCAGCTTGCTAGCTTAAGAGTTAGGGTTTGATACTTAAAGCATGTAAATCTAAATAAACATACCTTCAGAATCAACAAATGGCTATGGAAAAATGTAATGACATTTCATAGGGTATATGAGGTTTAGGATGAATGCTTGAGCAATAACTTTAAATGAAACATTGCTACACTGAAAAACAGATTTTATCAAAACCAATGGTGATTGGCAAAAAAATGGCAACATGGTTTTAACTTTTACTTATAGACGGTAACCGGTACTACCTTTAAATGCTGTAATTGAGATGTGTAAACCCGCTTAGTGTAATCTGATAGAAGTTGACCTAAAGAGTCGGTAGTTGGATGTTGAGGAGTCCCTAGTCCAGCCATCCAACCATCCATAATAGCAGTTGAAAGAAGCTCCAACTGCCCAGCAACTCCCCCAACACCATCAGCACCAGTTAGAGAAAGGAAGTCAAAATTCTCTGCAAGCCAGGATCGAATCTGACGTTGAAGTTCACCAGCAGGAGTATGGACAAAAAGAGCAGCAAGGGATTTATTTCCTGTTGCAAAATTTCGACCTTCTTCAGTTACTTCTCTAAGCTTCCCTCCCGTTACATGTTGCTGCCATGTTTCCTATTCCAAGCATAAAACATGGGGTCAATACAAAGACATTAATGACTAAAACCAACATAACACCAAACAGACTTGAATAAGTGCACAGAGAGACCTTTCTTCACCCATTGCTACACAGAGCAAGAGAAAAGACTTCACATTTTGTGTCAAATTAGAAAAATCTTTGAAGGTGGAAACCTCTTATATGACATGTTGATATGTTTTGATTTTGACAATACTCTTTCTTTATTAAAAAATACAATGCGTTCTTGATAAGAAACCACCTTTAGTTTATGAAATAAGCAGCTATCATTACAAGAGACTTGTACTAAAACAGGAACAGCTTACAACAACACCTTGTTTCTATGCATCAAAAGATTGAATAGAAATCAAATAAACTTAAATGAGAACCTAAAAATTGACTAATGTTACTTTTCTTACCTGATCAATACCTCTGAGCTTCAAGACAATTGATGAAAATTTTGACTTCTTTTCCTGTTTGATGTTTACTTTAAAAGTTCGTACGTGATCATCAATGAAATCAGAACTTGAATTGTGATAATAACGACCAGGAGACCTTCCTGGGCTACTGCCCCTACTGGAATTCCTGCTACGCCCCATACTAGCTTTTTCTAAGAAGCGTTCTACTGCAGGCACCTAAAATGAGTGTTCAACAGTAAGTATTCCTAAATAATCAGTGTCAGTTCACTTGAAAGCAGATAAATAGTACATAACAAGAAAGAAAAATCAGTTTTTATCAACAGATATTTGATGAGCACACTACCTTGATTGTCTGTAGTTCCGGTGACCTTGACAGTAAAGAACGTATATACAAAATCCGCACCCGAGACACAAGCATGGTATCCATCACTCTTCTGGGCTCCATCTTGCGGATAAAAGAGAAAACAGCATCTCGAATTTCTGCAAGCATCTCATGTTCCCTTGCAGCACCTGCTTTGATTACTGCAGCTAAAACCTGCATCATTAACAATTCCCAGCTTAGCAAACAAATGACGAAGTTGGAAACTAAAGGAATCCAGAAGAAAATGACCGAGAAAGCATACTTTTTAAAAACAAATGCTCAAAATGCCATCATCTTGCAAAGTTTCCTTCAAACATCAAGAAATATAAAGCCATGACTATTGCCCAAGAAAATCCTATCATCAATATAAAATGTATTGTTCTTTAATACCAATGCAATTGAAATGCTCAAGTCTCCCTATGAGAATTACAGATTCATTATAAGGAATAAAGGATGGTGATGTAATAAAGAAACTGTAATTTCAGATGTATCGTAATAAATAAATTTTAAGTTCACATGATTTAATAATTTTTATTAATAAATCCACCCTTTTCCTCTTAAATCCCTAAAAGGTCCTAGTTAATCATTAATTAATGATTTACACATAAAAATCATAAAACCAATAATTAAATTCCTTTTATTCTCCACCATCCATCTCCCAACTACCCAACCAACTCAATCCTAAAACCACTATATTTTATCTTTCTTCGAAATGTTGTTATTTCTCTTACTCACAACACAATATCAAAGAGGGACAAAATGTAGACACCTAAAAAAAATACACAAGTCCTATCCCACTTTTCCTAAGTCCTAATAACTTAGACCCCACTCCCATTTCACATGATTTAAAAAAATTTATTATTAAATCCCCCTTTTCCCTCTTAAATCCCTAAAAGGTCCTAATTAATCATTAATTAATGATTTACACATAAAATTCATAAAACCAAATATTAAACTCCTTTTATCAATCACCATCCATCTCCCAACTACCCAACCAACTCAATCCTCACCATTGATCTCTCAACTAACTCTCAATCAATCCTGACTGTCAATTTGTCCATCAAAAAACCTATAAATGGACCCTTTAAGGAGCCATTTTCAAAGAGGAAATCAACCAGGAATGCAACATCATGCTGATGTCATGAGCAACCACATTCCAACATTGCAACAACACTTTTTAGCACAACTACCTTTGTGGTAAAACAAGAGTCGATTTGGGTAAGAATTTGTGATTTATTTGATTTCTGCACTCTAACTAAGGTTGTCGTTAATGTAGAATAAGGGTTTTAATCTTTGCATTTGAATCCTTTATTTTTGGTTTACATTTGTTGTATACAAGAGTAACTGAAGTATATCTTTATTCATTTTAAGTTCTTATATAGAATTAGACCAAAGATCATCAACCAAGGATTACACTACATTCCTTGACTAATAAAAACCTATGTAAAGTACCTAACGATCGGAAAACAAAACACATCCATCAACAAGTGCTAAGAACTACCTCCTAACAACTACCCACAAGCCGACAAGTAAAGAATACATAGTTGGATACAAACAATGCATCAATACATTACAAAATCATTTTGCACTAACTATAGTGTGTCGAGGCATGGAGAGTTCATGGGTGCCCCCAAGCACTTGCACTTTTTTTTATCTAATTCTGAGTTGACAACTTGACAATCACCTCTCCATGGGCGCCCTTGGACACTCATTTGCACTTTAGTTATGTTTTGAACTTGGCAAAGTGGCAAGCAAACCTCACCTCTAGGGGCACCCTTGGACATTCATTTGCACTTTTGTTATGTTTTGAACTTGACAAAGTGACAATCAAGTCATCTGATGTGCTCCTAGCCAATTAAGTCTCAAAAAATGCACTTTTTCATTCTAATTCTTCATTGACATTTGCCTTGTAAATGAAAAAGTGTTTTTTTGTTCTAATTTGATGTTGAGTTTTGCCACTTAAGCGAAAAAGTGCTTTTTGGATCAATTAAGTGATCTATTTCTTTGTTGACATTAAAAAGTTCATGCACTTTATGACTTTAGTGATTTTTAGCTTGCAAAATAACATTGGTCCCCCTAGGAGCGCACCCAAGCTTCTTAGAGGCATGTTTTAGTGATTTTGACCCTCTGATATGTCTTTCTCTTCTTTAGGCACCCTTCGAATGATCAGACCACCTTTTCCTAGCCTAAATTTGCCCTTAGGAGCCTTTGCTTCATCAAAACATGCCCTAGAAGCTCTCTCCTTCACTTCTCTACCTCTATATTGTACTACCTTGGCCATATACTTGAGTTGGCATTTCCTCCTTATTTGGCGTGCTTGAAAAATCTTCTCTTAAGCCCTGCATAGGTGTTGGCTAAATTCCATGATGACATCATTGACAATCACTAACAAGGAGAACTCAAAAGGGGATTATAGTGACAAGCAACAAGCTTTATACTTAGAATTTGACTCATGAACAAGAAACGAGTGACTTGTGGTTGACGACTTGACACGATATAAAAAAAATCGTTTGGGTACAACAACAATATGTGTACTAATTCTTGTTTTTAGGCTAAAATATGTATACAGGCTAAATATATTTGAGCTTTGTTCCTGTTTTCAGGCTAAAATATGTATATAATTATGATTTTTATTTTTATACAGACGTACCAAAAATGTACCCAACCACCAAAAAAATTTGCATCCAGCATACTCAAAACTGAACCTGAACCCAAACCCAAACCAGTAATTTAGAGTTAAATCAATACATTTTGGTCCACATTAAGATCCTTTAGTCTCTGCAACTCTTTCTCATCTAATGCTTCTGAAAGAATTTCCTTCTTTTACAGGACACTTTCCAGGAATAGGATAAGAACCATGGCAAGAATATGCCAGATGGCTTCTCAAGATCACCAAAAACTTGTGTTTCTGCCAACTTCAACTTTGAGAAACAAGTGGAAACTTTTTATAAAGCTTTAGGATTAGTCAGTAAAGCCATATTTTAGTCATAACTTTGGGTAGCTTGTTAGTCAGCCTGTTTATAGTTTGTACATACTTTGCATGGATGGCAATACCACCTACACACCCTATACATTTTCCTTTTCTAGTCGCATTTGTGATTGAGATTTCCTGCAGGCTTTAGTCTCAGGTACATCATTACAGAGTTAAAGACATTAACCACCTCAGTTTGCTGACCATTCAGGTCTTCTTACCTGTTCGATAAATGTGGCTCTTACACAGTAGTTACAATTTTCCTTTATCTTAGTATGTGCGGTTTCAAAATAGAAACTAGCGTTTAGCACAATTCCATAAAATATTACATTATTAGTCAATCCAATTTGCAAAACTATAATAAAGTTTCTTCCTTCAAGTACGTACCAGCATCAACAGTTTATTTGCCCCATCAGCAACAGTTGCCGAACTTTCATACTGATCAGGGTTGAAATCCATCAGAGCAGCAGTCAAGTACTCTCCAGCAGGGGTTGTCTTCATCTTTTGAGAGCCTGATTTCACAAGAGATAGAGTCCTGCCAGTGCTCAATGACCCTTGATCTGGAGATTTTGAATGGAAACTGCCATTCCTGCTCAAACAAACAGGCCATTAGAATATTCTTGAAAATTTAATAGAATCCTATGAAAAAGAAATTTAAAGGAAGTAAACATATTATATAAAACTTCATGAAATAATACCTGACTGAGCCATCTAACTGCAGATCATCAAACCCTCTTGAAACTCTGCCTGCAACCTAAGCCACGCACAAAGGAAAGACCACATAAATGAAAACAAACCTCCAAGAATATATCAATTCACATAAGATGCGACCTAGAATAACCTAAGATTATCACTAAGGAAAACACACCATACTAACAACAGAACTTGCATAGAAGATTAAATCTAAGAATTGCATTCAATAAGATAAAACTTTAACTTGCAAATAGAACAGTGATTTTAGAATAAACTTCTTTTTGTCTCCCAAATGCTATTGAGATTATTTCTACTATTAAGTCTCAATGACATGTTTCAGGCGTTTTCTTAACATTAAAATAATTTTGTTCTTTCTTTCTCACTAACATACCAAGCATAACAGAATCAAATCCATGCCATATGGAAGGCGAAAATGTCAACCAAAAAAAGTTAAGTTGTTATAACTCCCAAAAAATAATTGCATCTTTTAAAGGAATGGTCAAAAGATCATAGATTTAGCTGTCATACCCATATCAACAATCAAAACTCATTATCCTTTCTTTCCTGGCCATGACACCATCTTGCAAAGCTAGCTACATACCTTACTTCCAGCATAACTACATACAATTGCTTTTCACACTTCATTCCTTTCCATCGCAGATCACTCTCTAATGCAGGAGCATCTGGGCATTTATTTTAAATGGGGTCATGATCACTTATATTGGTCGTGTGGGGCCTACTAGGCATAGCTGGATGTGAATGTTAAAAGATTTTAATTTAATTCTTCCTTCTGCTGAGCACTCCTTTCTGCCTGGGACCCACCATAGACTCCTTTCTGACAGTGTTTGTGGGATCAAGAGGGAACAAGATTGGTATGTGGGATCCACTTCTTGCCAGCGGTTGCTTGCTGTTATCTATTAGTTTTCAAGGGGCCCGCAGATTTGAACTATACATGGACGTGAGGGAGAAAAAAAAACTATAAGGTTGTTATCCTCTTGATGGGGTCCACACAATCTCCCTACCGGCGCTTGAAGAAATACTAAACATTTATCAAAGAAATTTCTTGGTGTGGCCTTTATTTTCTTCAATGCTTTTACCTTGCGGGCGGCGTCGATCACATAATTCTTTGGCAGCTTTCAAAATCAAAATACGACAGTTGTAGAGAGGCAGCTGGACTGTTGGCATTTTATTTCAGTATATGGCATGTTATTTATTCTCCACTGATGCCTGTAGAGGGGCAGCTAGACTGGCATATCGATTTTGGTCTACAGCTCTTAAATTCTCATAAAAGCTTGAGTTGTGGAAAAACATCAAGGCAATCTTGTTTAACTTGGAAGAGTCTTATCATTGGGGATAGTAGTAACCCACTGAGGAGTGGGAGAGTAGTAAGAATTGGAGACAATCAAATCGTGGTCGTTCATTTTGAAGTTGCAGCAGTTCATGAAATCTTGGATGAAGTTATAGTTCTTAGCTGAAGTCTTGACTTAGTCGCAGCAGTTAGTTCATGGAGTCTTGGCTGTATTTTGTAGTTCATTCAGCAGTTTAGGGAGTCTAGTATGATAGTTGTAGCCCATTTTCTGATGTTTTAGTTGGTCGCAGCAGTTTTCTTTCAAGTATTTGATGTTATCTTTTGCTGAGGAATGTGGGTCAAGCCCATTGTGGAGCCTGATAGTGCTGTAACAAACAATATCGTTGAGGTATTTCATGTAATCTGAATGACATCATGTATCAAGACATTCAGAGTAAAGCTGTCTTTGTAAAGGCTTATGTGTCTGTAGGAGGGTATGTCTGCTAAGAGGTTGTTCAGTGCATGTTGATTTTTTTGTTTCTGTTTCAGTTATGAAATCACATATTATCCTGGACAGATTAGTTGAAACTGAATAAGATTGCTGTGCAGTCAAACAGTAATTTTACATCTGAAGTGTTATCTGTACTATGTAGACTAATACGTAGAGTCTTAAGTTTGATCTCTGTAGCACTAAGTATGCATTGAAGAGTTTGGTCGAAAATGATCTCCATGAGGACTGTCAACTGTAAAAGTTTAGTCGTCTGTGCTAGAGTTTTGGATGCATTGAGGGATTTCTTGATTGTGCTCAGACTGAGTTGAGCTAGAAGTTATCTTTGTACAGTTGGTGCTTTCCTGAATTAAAATGTTAGCAATCTTTACTTGGGCCTGCTGTTGCAACATGTCTAAACATGCATTACTTCTATGTGAGAGGCTACCTGGATCGGCTACCTGCTGAAGGTGCCTGATCCTGGTCTACATCATTTGGTATCAGAGTAGGTAGATTGTTGGGATATGTGTTGAGGACACAGTGTTGAGATGTAAGAGGAAATGATGATAAAAAGAATGAGTAATGTGTAAGGTATGTTGGCTGTCCTCCAATAAGGGTAGTGCTAAGTAGAAGATGTAAAAACTTCCTCCACTGTGTGGATGTGGGTAGAGGAGGTTTTCAGAATGAGCATCTTCCAGCGACATTGTTGGGTAAGAGGATAGCTGTGGATGAGAGTGAGTTTGTTGCGAGTGTGAGTCCTGTAACTGCAGATAGTTGAGAGAAGATATCTTCAAATGTGATGTCCCGATATTAAGGCATTGTTTAAATTAAAGATTTAAGCATCATAGTCCATTTTGAATGCTTCTAACAATAATTAATAAACATATATAATATTATAAATATACAATAATTAATAAACAATATTACATAATATTATTATATGGATATTTTAATATAATTAAAATATAATATATTAACCTGATATATTATATATTTATAAATAACAAATATAAATATTAATAATTTAAATATTATTATAATCATTTATTATAATAATATAATACTATAAATATAATAATAAATATATTGTAAATATAAATATTAGTAATTTATATATTATTAAATTATATATAAATAATAAATATTAAATACATATATTATAATCATAAATATATGTATAAGACCAAAGCCTTATGTATACATCTTATAAAGATATAAAGGAATTTTATACATGGCAGCGGCGGTGATGAAAAAAGTCAAGGTAGCGGTGAAGTGTCTGAAAGGAAATCATATAATAGAGCGATCAGAAATAATGATCGCTGGAAATAAACTAAAAGGCATTGACTATGATTTAAAAGAGTATATGCCACGGTTAATAACAACAGAGTTATTAATATAAACCCAGCGATCACTAACAATACAAAAAGCCACGATCAGCCTTAACTAAAAGTAGTCACTGTTTACCAACAGCGAACCATATAAAGGAAAAGTCAGGACTGTTGGAAACGGTAAGACTTTAAAGATATATATGTTCATAATGAAAGATCGATAGGGGCAGAAAGAATACACTTCAATATATAAGAAGAGATATATCGAATAAACTAAGAACAGTCAATAAAACATTTTCAAATATCATCATCTCATTCTAAAATCACAGGCATTCAAATATCAAACATCAAGCAATCAATCAAAGACAGAAATAAAGAATATATTTTCTGAGAAAAGCATATAAGACAGATCGAACAGCTAAGGAAAAGTATTCAAAACTACATACAATAAGAATATAATTAAAGGAGCATTCAAGACAGCAATACCATTTAATAATATAGATATTTATATCAACAAGAGGTGCAGAGATTGCACATTCATTGGTCCAGCCATCATTGCTGGATCTATTCTTAATCTTATTGAGTTCCTAGTATAGGAACGAAAGCATAATCAAGAGGAATTTCAGATTCCTTATAATAACCTTGTGTGAAAGCAAGGAACGAATTATATTGGTGATAGTAAGATCATTTGTGCATCTTCGAATCATCTAAGGAGAAGAATCTCATATTGGTATGATCTCTCTAACCCCTACGATTATCCTTAAATAGTTATACTTACCCAACTCATGATATACGAGGGATGAGCACGACTTGCCACCTCTTTAATCTTTCACCTTTGCCCCTATGAGGACGTTTGGGTTGTTAGGGAAGTGTGGTTTTTGTTATTAATGTCTCACACGGTAGGTGACTCCCAAATGGTGGTATTGACGGGTGTTCATGAAACCTTTGGGCCAAGTGGTGGTATTGCCGGACGAGCATGAAACCCTTGGGCCTATGGCAGTGGAGATTAGTTTTGTTATTAAATGTCTCACACAGTGAGTGACTCCCAAGTGGTGGTATTGACGAGTGTTCATGAAACCCTTGGGCCAAGTGGTGGTATTGTCGGGTGAGCATGAAACCCTTGGGCCCATGGTAGTGGAGAATAGTTATCCAACACCTCAACATAATGTTTTCCCCTCCTCCGCTAGGGTAGATGATTGGGCTAGATTAACGACCAAGCTCGACATCGCCATTCCCAAAGTATATCATGAGGCATAAACATGGTTAAAGTATAAGTATGTTGAAGTATGTAGAAATACATTTGAATATAAGTACGCACAGGTAACATTACATTCTTGTTCATTGTTATTGATTATGATTATGATGTATTGGTTTCATTACTAAATTGATCTTTAATAATGCTAATGTCCCTTTCTAGTAGTTATTCTTGTGTGCAGGTCAAGAGATCGAGAATATCCTAAAAGGGGACGTTACATCGAAAAAGAGGATGACGATGGATTTGAAGAGATCGATTGAGCAAAAATTTATGGAGCAATACCAAGAGGAAGATTACCTTGAAAAGATTGTGGACATCCTTTGAAGATTGAAAAAGTTGGAAGCTAAGCAACATGAAAGACTTGTTGCAGACGTGAATAGAAAAGGTAAAGAATCTCACATTGCTAGCATGAAACAAAATAAGATTGTTTCTCATGTAGTTAGCTTACAGTGCCCTTATCATGCTTTGATAATATGGTTGTATCTAACTATGTATTAATTGTTTGTTGGCTTTTGGGTAGTTATAAGAGATAATCGGTAGACGATTGTGTTCTGCTTGGCAACCATTAAGTTCTTTAAATAGCCTTTGCGTACTCAGGGAAAGCAGTCTGATCCTTGACTGATCTTCTTTGGTCCATTTCTAAAAGAACTTCATGTGAATAAAGATATATTTTTACTTTTCTATCCGGTATGCATTGTTATTTCTATTCATTATTTCAAATATTAGCCTTATCAAATAGAAGAGTAAACATTGGCGCCGTTTCCTTAAAGAAGTCGGGTCCAATTTAAGATATTCATGCCCTTAGACCCCAATAAAGGCAGGAAGAGACCACAACGTCGTCAATATCAAGAGACCAAACGATCTCGTAGAACAAAGAGAATGGAGAAGAAGACTAAGAGAGGTAGCCGAAGAGACTCCGATGGTCCAAATCCGAAGCCAAAGTTTGTTGCGAAGTAAAATTCTAAGTCAAAGCGTGAGTAGAAGTCATAGTTGGGAGAGACAAAAAGTTCAATCCATTAAGAATAACCACATGACGGAAGAGTGGGCGGCAAGACACCTTCTATTATCGGACGAAGTGTGAGTCGACCTTGCAAACCAAGTTTGGCAAGAAGAATCAATACAACCTCCTCTAAACAAAGAAAGCTTTCATTGGGAGACGGAATCTAAGGATTCCTTCACATACAGAGTTGTTAATACAAGAAGCAGAAACCGAAACAAGCATTGCAAATCTTCATTCATCTTTTATCATGAAACATTCACTAGTTGTGGAAAGATCAAAAAATGATGAGGTTGTTTTGGTTGCTTGTGGGAAGCGTTGGCATAAAGATTCTCCTTCATCTATAGCGTCGTCATAGGTTTGGAAAACCTTACCGACTAGGTATTAATTGTTTGTCAGCGTTGAGGTAGTTATAGGAGACAATTCGTAGACAATTGTGCTCTGCTTCACAACCGTTGTGTTCTTTAAATAGAACTCACATAGTCAAGGAAAGTAGTTTGATCCTTGGCTAACCATCTTTGGTCAACTTCTGAAAGAACTTCATGTGAATAATAATATATTTTTAGTATTCTATCTGGTATGCATTGTTATTTCTATTCATTATTTCAAGTATTAGTTTTATCAAATCGAAAAGTAAGCATCTTAGATATATCTGAGAACCCTCTATTAGTGTAATTTATATCATATATCTGAGAAACGTATATAGACACAAAAAAAATCCATTTGAAGTCTCATAACGTCTAGAGGCATCATCATATGGATCTCCAAGATAGGGGGACATTTCCAATACTAGAGACAAGTATCGACGGAAAGGTATTTTCATCACCTTCGCAGTGGTTGAGGTATTTCTCTCATATTTTGTTGTTTGATGGTGCTTTTACTCCATTGAAGTTCGATATTGGTTTTGCTCAATTCTTGTGAACAAAGGGATTGGTTGTTTATATTGTGAAGAATATTTGTTGCATTCTCTTGTTTCATCATGGATTTGCCTAAAGTAGAACTTCTAACTACAACAAATTATCTTAAGTGGAAATCCAATATGGAGATTTTATTGTTGAAACTAACATTGCAAAGGATTACTTTTGACCAAGACCCTGAACCCACTAGTGTTGTAGAAAAAAGGAAATGGTTTGATCGAAGAGATGAAGCTCTTGGTACTCTCATTATGTCCATTTCCCCTGATTTGAGATATCATGTGTTATTTTGTAAGCATCCTAATGATATTCGGACTACCTTAGAGAATCTTTTTGGTAAGCCAAATAAGATGAGGAAATTTCATTTGGAGAATGAACTAATGAATCTAGATCCTAGACATTTTGACAATATCCAAGACTTCTTCACCAAGCTTAATTCTCTTAGATTGCAGTTGTCTGAATGTGGGGTTAAAAAGGATGATGATCAGTTGATTCTATCTACTCTCTCTAAGTTAGGTCTTGATTATTCTGTATTTATTTTTGCATTTTATGCTACGATGGATGCTCTAGGTAGTGCACAAAATGCCTTCTCTTGATGGTTTTGCAGCGCAACTCACAAGAGAACAAGCAAAGTTGGCACAAATAGGCACATTGACACTTACGAAAGCTCAAGCACTTCTTGCAAAATATCTTAAGGCTTCAAGTGGCAAGGACAAGAAGCAGAATAAGGATTCTAAGTCTAAAAAGAAAGTTAAGGATCCTCCTTCACAGCCTACTCCTGAGACCAAGACCTCTTCTAAAGAGGAACCATCACAAGAGAAGAAGATCAAATGTGCATATTGCAAGAGATCTGAACATGATGAGCATAGGTGTTATACTAAGAAGATTGATGAGCTAACTCACCTTCTTCAAAAGAACAACTCGTTGCCCTCATCAAAGTCTTCTTCTCCTTCCGCATCACATTCGGCAGCATCTTCGTCTACACAATCAGGGAATGCATGATTTGCTAATGGGATGAAACGTAAAGCACTCTTGGCTTCCACTATTTCTGAAAATGGGAGATAGCTTCTTGATTCAGGTGCATCTCATCATATGGCATCTTCTTTGGATATGTTCTCTTCTTTTGAACCTTGTAGTTCATCTAATATTTTGACGGGTAACAATACATACATGAAGGTTTGTGGGAAAGGTTCTATTGATATGGGTGAGGGATCATTCAATGATGTTCTTTGTGTACCCTCCTTGACCACTAATCTCCTTTCAGTTTATCAAATTACTCATGGTGCACAAGATAAGACAATTGAGTTCACTCCTGACCATGTTTACATTTGAGACATAGAGACTAGAGAGATCATTGCTATAGGGGTTGTGGATCATACATCTCACTTGTATTCATTTTCTCATTTTGCTCATGATAATGATATTCCTTTGGTTGATGTTCATACCCTTCCGTCAAGGATGAATCATGTTTGTGAGGAGAAGTTTGGTCACTTGAACCTTGGTGTTCTTGAGACTAGTATTGAGCTTCCTCCTCCTCCATCTCTTGCTTCTTCAAATTTGGGTCCTACTCTTGAGCAGGTTGATCATAGTTTTTCAAATCTTTCTTTATTGGATGAGTATTTGGCAGGTTTCTTAGAATTGTTTGTAGAGTCTCATCTTGCAGATTTGGGAGACATATTTGAGGGGATTTCTCTCCTCTTTGATGATAGTTCCAGCATGGTTGTTGATATATCTACATCTTCTTTGGAGATTGACATTCATGAGTTCTCTCTTTCACTTGATTTATCACATTTCTTGGTTGTTTTTTATCATGATTATGTGGTGGATTATTCATGCTTGGAGACTCCTCCTCACTCTTCAGAGATTTCTATTTGGAGACTTCCTTCCTCCTTCCTTCAATTGGACATAGAGTGGCTTCTTCATCATTCAGTGGACTTGTTTCTTCCTAAGGGGAGAGCTGTTGCTTGTAGGCATTGGATCATCTTTTGTTTCCAGGCATACTTCATCGGCATTGGAGCTTCTTCATTATGGGGGGAGATATAATGTCTCTCTTTTTCCTTCCTATGGGGGGAACATTGATTGTATATACATGATGTATGTAGCCCTTGGGGGGTATTAGTGAATCCTCCATGCATCATCTTGTTTTCTTTTCTCTCTTTTGGAGAGGAGTTTTGTCCCACAAGGTTTTCTCCTTTTCTCCGCTTGTGAGAGATTGCATTGCATTGCATTTTGCATTGTAAATGGGTACCTAACATGTGTGTGTAGCCGGGACACATATTGCATCTTTCTCATATTGCATATGTAATGTTCCTATTTTCAGCCTAGTACTTGGGTGGCCCGATAACCTATTTCAGTATCACGATAGGCTATGAGGGATGGTGAGGGGTTCTCTTTGTGATGAGCTTTTGGTTCAATTGTTTGTATTCTGATGTTGGTTTTGAGCTCTTTCTGTTGTCAGGATGTCTTTGCCACTTTCTGAGGCTCAATCAGGCTCCTGGATAGTTCTCCAAGAACTTTGGAGGGGATGTCTATTTATAGAAAGTCATTCTGGGAGCTTCATTTCTCATTCCTAATCATTTGGAGCAACTTGGTTCAGTTTAATTATCAAATTGGTGAAGTTTGGAGTTTTCCGTAAAAATTGATAATTAAACGGGCTATTTAATTAATTTGGTGCACTTAAGTTATAAGGTTGGAAATATTTATAAAGTACTTAAGTGTTATAGCATTTTGGAATGGGAAAGTGTTTTATCTTTTTCCTAGGCACATTAAAGTGAACATTTCTCTTGGAAATAGAGATATATTTTAAGTTTGAAGAGAAAAAGGGGAATATTTTCAAGAAAGAATTGTTTTGTAACTCCCAGGTGCCTTTATAAAGGAAGTGGGAGCTCATTGTGAAGCTTATGCTTGGTTTATGATATTGTTATGCTGCTGGGATTGAACCAGAAGATCGTTGTACCTTCTTGTGGACGGAAACCCACTTGAGGAGGATCAGTTTCAATGGTGGGATATCCACCCTAGCTGATTTGTGATGATTTTTACTTCAAAAAATCACATGGAGCTGAATAGATGTTGATAGATTTCATGGAGTTCTAGTTTTGATTCAGATTAAATTTATGATTTTGATGCATTTGTGAAGATCTTTTTTAGTGTTTTTGGTAACTACCTGTGCATGCCGTACATGTTGAGCTGTACAAGGCAGTCTGGGCATTTGTGTGGGAAAAATAATATTGATGTTATTGATGCCAAGTTTGTTTGAGATGACATTGCTACATCTAGGCACCTCCTTTCATGTGTGTTTCAGTGATTTTTGGGCAGAAATTTATGTGTTTTGATGTATCCGTACCATCCATAGCCATACAAGCAACCTGAGGGTGAATTGAGATATTAAATAATTGATGACTTCTTTGTAGTTTCTATTGATTGTAAGTTGCTTGGTATGTTTGGTCGACACCTATAGCATACCTTTTCTGATGTTTGGGACTCTTAATATTCTGAGTAATCCATACCAGCTGGGTGCCGTATGGACATGACTGGGAATTCTGATCTGAGTTTGCAAATTTACTCATTCTGATAAATCTTGTGCATAGTGATTGTTTGGAATATGTCCATGATATTTATAGATTGGGGAAAGAAGTATTCTTTATGCTTGATATTTTGAGAACCATGGTAGACCAGGATGACCGTACAACAAGGGAATGAACTGATTTTGTCAATACAGTCAGAACAGCAGTTGGATCTCCATTTATATCAGTATGGACATGTAATGATTGTGTTTCAATACTGATTTGTGCAGGGTAAGCTATGGGACTGCCAACTTCATAAAAGCTTTAACAACTTTAATCCTCTATTTCTGATTTCATTGCAGCAGTGACTTCAATCTTATCAGGGGCACTGTTATCCAGTACTGCAGATTTGGTATCTTGATGATACACATTGATTCCTTGGGGTGTTTAAGCATAGAATAATCCTTGGGGTGCGACATACTCTTTCATTGCATATTGTTCTTGTTTATTCAACACATTAACGTACCCCTGGATGGTTCAAACGCCAGTGTGGAGAAATGAACCCTTCCCTTCTTGTTCCTACCCACTAAATAAGTGGAGAATACCCACTGAATAAGTGGATGACTCGTAGTTTTTATTATTGCATACATAGCCACTGAAAAGTGGCGAATTCCCACTGCATAGTGGATGCCTGCTTAAAGCAGATGAATGTATTTCTTATTGCACAATGTTTACTTGTAAACCAAAACACATTATGCTCTCACCTCGCCCAGTTGGGATATTGGTGATCAAAAGTGTGGAGGTATTTGAGTTGTGCTAACATTGTTTATCATTGTTCAATATTTTGGAAAAAAATTTGGGGTTGATTATTACATAATAACTCCCTAAGTTGCACTTAAGGGGGGGTGTTGGAGTAAATGGGTTTTTACCATTTACTTTGCTTAAGTTTTACTCAGGCATCATGATGCAAGGGCATCTTGCCCTACAATTTTGGTTTTCATCTTGTTGTTTTTTTCTTTTGTTAGCTTTTGTCAGTGGTGACTCTCCTTATCTTCTGTCATTATCTTGTAAGATCCTATCTTTGTAAAACTGAATGCAATGTGAAGCTCTTGTCGCACATATAGTTCCTGTAGCTGGCAATGATGAATCTTAGTATAGTTGGCAGTCTCCTGTCGCCCGAGCGCCAGGAACCAATTGACAAGGGATTTAAATCTGTCTTTTTGTTTCTGCATAACCGACAGTTTCGTTGTCAATTAGAAAATTCAAATGGTCTCAAGGATCAAACAAAGACAGAACAAATGGTAACTCTCCAAGAAGATCATGATTCTACGAATCAATTCAAAAGGAAGTCGAAAGGTCACATGATTGGAACGAATGCAAAGCAAACGATAACCAATGAAGGAATTCATAAGCAATGGGAAACCGTTCGACAGGAAACTGAAGAGTCTCTGGCAGTTTAAAGACAGACTGTGAAAACGCAAAGAATCTGAGCATGCATTTGAATCGTTAGCAGCTGGGCAAGAAGACATGCAAGCCGACAATTACATAAGGGAATGCAGGCCGAAAATAAGAGGAGTCACCAAAGAGAGACAGAGAGATCGGCCAAAAATAGAGGAAAGAGGCCGTGTATAAACAGAGAGAGAAGCCGTGGATGAGAAGAGAGAAAAAAAAGGCCAAGAAGAAAAGAAGTAGGCCGCAAGCATTTGTAAGCCAAGGCCGTTAACTAGTGAGGCCGTAGATAAGGATAAAAGACAAGGGCGAAAGAAGAGGTTGTAGGCCAAAGGAGGACGAAGGGAGAGGAAAAGAGAGGCTGAAAAGATAGGTCAAGCCGATTGACAGAGGAAGGAAAGTATAGGAAGTATTTCAGATAGTTTTGTTTTCTATAGTTAGAGGAGGCCGAATGTGAAAAGCCATTTGATATATTTTGTAATGCTTTGAACTTGTAATAGAATACTGTGAATTTGAGTTTACTCTGTTTTGTGATTTTCTTTATCTGCTAACTCTGAATTTGTATTCCTCCTGTCATTTTGTATTCGAATATTATGGGGAAATACTTTGAATTCCTATCATTATGTCTGAATGTCTCTTGTTTGAGTTTTCCGGAAATGGGTTTGAGTTGTGCCTGGTAAGGCAGCCATCTAAGGAAGTAGAGCATGTGCATGAGTTTTCTCGAACTCGTGCTGTCAGATTGGTATCAAAGCGTAGAAGATCGCTAGCATGATGAGAAGCATGTTTGAGGAAGGAGGTAGGAAAGAGTTGTTTATCAGAGGTATGAAAAAATTGTTGTTGCAGAATTTGAGTTTACTCTGTTTTGTGATTTTCTTTATCTGCTAACTCTGAATTTGTATTCCTCCTGTCATTTTGTATTCGAATATTATGGGGAAATACTTTGAATTCCTATCATTATGTCTGAATGTCTCTTGTTTGAGTTTTCCGGAAATGGGTTTGAGTTGTGCCTGGTAAGGCAGTCATCTAAGGAAGTAGAGCATGTGCATGAGTTTTCTTGAACTCGTGCCATTAGATTGGTATTAGAGCGCAGAAGATCGCTGGCATGGTGAGAAGCATGTTTGAGGAAGGAGGTAGGAAAGAGTTGTTTATCAGAGGTATGAGACAATTGTTGTTGCAGACATGAGAAAGGGTCTGTGAATTCTATGCTCCAGCAGAGATAAACTAGGTAGAAGGTGTAAGACTTCCTCCACTAAGAGAGAGTGGGTAGAGGGGGTTTCGAGAGATACATCTTCTAGGTCTTGTTGGGTAGAGGGTAGTTGTGGAAAGTGAGAGATTGTGTTGTAGCAGTGACGTGTGTTGTTGTGTGAACCGATCGTCGAAAGAAGAGGCAGTTTGCACTTGCGGTTTGAGCAAAGTTTGTGGATTGCGACAGTGAGAGGATGGGCATTTGTGTAAGGAGACCCGTCAGAATCCCATTTTGGGAAAGATATTGAGATGAAGTAGACAGCAGAAAGTACCGAGAGGAATTGGAAGAGATTGCGAGAGGAATGGAAATCTTAGAAAAAATTTATTTTCCTAATAAGGTTGTGACTATAGAAAGCGGACAAGGAGAGAAGAAGAAAGTTCTCATTGCAGAGGGACTTGGATAAAAGTAAAGAAAGGAGAAAAGAGAAGGTGCAGCAAGGAGCACCAGAAAAAGAAGAGAAGAAGGTGTCCATGACGGAGGCACCTGAGGAGACATCTTGGTCTCTTGATTTATTTTCTGATGATTTGTTTTAAGTTGTGAATACAGGTATAAAGAAAGTTGAGAACAAGCCTTTGGAAACACAAAGAGGAAGGGCAAGAAGAGAGCCCACTACTAAGGAAGGAGATAACGAATGGAAAGAAGTAGTCCAGGCAGCAGCACTAGATGTGAGAGACTTCATTAGAGGAGTCAAGGCTGAGACCTCAACATCAATGAGAGAAGAGGCACCCATAGATGGTGGTGAAGACGAGAAAAGACAAAATAAAAGTTACGGCAGAAGGTGTGCAAGGATCAACTGCAACAGGTCCTCAAGGAAAGGTATATTGCAATGTATTTAAATATAAAGATAAGAAGAATAATAAGATTTTCCAGACTGATAGGAAAAATATAGGAGATATTGTGGAATTTCATGATGTGTTCGGAAGTTTTGTAGGAGAGAGAAGCAAAACCCAGGAAAGGGTAAGGTTGGCAACCAAGGAAATCAAGGGTGAAAGAAAACTCGAACAACAAGGTATGGTAAGGGCATATGAAGGTAGAAATGTTCATTGTAAGCATACATATGGAAATACTAATTTGGAAATGCAAGTAAATAAGGAGACAAATAATCTAGGGAATTCAAACATTGTTAAAGATCATGGGTATAAGCTACCGAGTTGGCAAAGGAAGTTTGTTGTTCAAAGGCAGCATGCAAGGTGTAAGCAAGCAGATGTGTGTAAGGGAATTTATGACGGTAAACAATCCCAAGGAATGAAGGACATGAAAGAGTTCAAGAGGAACCACGATCATAAGATGAAGGATCAAGAAAATGAAGCTGAGAATGCATCAATTACAGAGGTTGAAGCCTTACAAACTGAAGACGCAGATCCATATGAGCGGACAGCAGCTAAAGTAAGTCCTCATGAAAGTTCAAGGAGTGCAACGGAGAAGTTTGTTGGAATGACCAAGACTGCAAAGCGACAGATGGCAACAAAACTACAAGGAGAGGTAAAATGTATTGTTTTTCATTTTGTTGATGCTTTGTATATTGAGAAATCTAGAAAGACATATGGAATAGAAAATTCATATCTTAATAGGGATATTGTGAGTTGTAACATGTATGAGGAAATCCAATATGGGCTGATAAGGAAGGATGATTTTGTTGATGGACAAAAAGATAAGGACACATGGTCCGCAATAGATGATATTGTTGGTATCAAGAAGAGTGCAAGGATAGGTAATATTGAATGGTTGAGTATGGGTGAGATGGAGCCCAAGTCCTTGAGGCATGTTGAAGGGAAGGAATTGTTTAGAAGACAGCCGGAGCTGGATGAAAGCATGAAGTATGTGGAAGAAGAAAGATATGTTTCCTTTAATGTATTTGTTTCTTGTGCAGGTGTAGAAGACAAAATAAGTGGAAGAGAGAATGATATTATGGATTACTATAAGAGAAAGGATATTACAAATAATTTATGTTTGTTTAATTGGGGTATGGAAAAGGGAGTACATGGAATGATGGATGTAGATGATAATTTGCAAAGGATCTCAGGTCAGATGGATGCATTGGAAAGTTGTTATTTTCTTAACCCTCTAGTGATTGCAGGACATTCAAAGAAAGCCAAGGAAAGACAACATGAAGGGGAGTCAAGTCAGAATTTAAAAAGTTCACACTTTGGTTGTCTGGTGAAGAAAGATGGTGATCGAAGTGATTTAGAGTCCGAGGATGGAGAAAATTTTGTTTGTATTTTCATTTCTAAAAATGACAATAATAATGGAGAGGAGAAGAAATCTGCATTTGTAAAGAAGAATGTGAGATTAGAGGCAATGTTATCTGCATTTGCAAAGAAGAATGTGAGATTAGAGGCAATGTTCAGTTTGAAAATATATTTTGAAGAAGAGAGTGCAGACTTAGTGAAGAAGATTATGGCAGAAAAGAAAAATGGTGAAGGCACCTTTGAGACCGTAGTGAAAGAACAAGAAGATGTTGAGGAAGAAGACCAACTGTTTAAAGATAACATTGCTGAAGTAAAGACTACTGAAGTAAAGATTGCTGAAGTAAAGACTTATGAGGATGAAGTTTTATTTTCATTTGAGGTTAATGACTGTGAAAATGAGACAAAGTTATGGAGATTTGTAGTGAACAAAGAAATCAGCAGGCAGATATATAAGAAGAATGTGGAAAGCAAACAACTACAGATGGAGAAATTCAGGAATAGCAATTGCAAGCATAGAACAAATTTGGAAGAGGCACGACAAGGGATGTGAAACAATTGGAAGAAGCGGAAGAAGAAATCTAGATATAAGCATTCTATTATAGAGCTCATGAGCAGGAGCTCATTAATCTTATTCAGTGGGGGAGTCTGATGCAAAGGCATCTTGCCCTACAATTTTGGTTTTCATTTTTTTGTTGTTTTTTTTCTTTTGTTAGCTTTTGTCGGTGGTGATTCTCCTTATCTTCTATCATTATCTTGTAAGATCCTATCTTTGTAAAACTAAATGCAATGTGAAGCCCCTGTCGCACATATAGTTCCTGTAGCTGGCAATGATGAATCTTAGTATAGTTCGCAATCTCTTGTCGCCCAAGTGCCAGGAACCAATTGACAAGGGATTTAAATCTGTCTTTTTGTTTTTGCATAACCAACAGTTTCGTCGGCAGTTAGAAAATTCGAATGGTCTCAAGGATCATACAAAGACAAAACAAATGGTAACTCTCGAAGAATATCATGATTCTGCGAATCAATTCAGAAGGAAGTTGAAAGGTCACATGATTGGAACAAATGCAGAGCAAACGATAACCAATCAAGGAATTCATAAGCAATGGGAAACCGTTCGACAGGAAACTGAAGAGTCTCTGGAAGTTTAAAGATAGACTATGAAAACGCAAAGAATCTGAGCATGCATTCGAATCATTAGCAGCTGGGCAGGAAGACATGCAGGCCGACTGTTACATAAGGGAATGCAGGCCGAAAATAAGAGGAGTCACCAAAGAGAGACAGAGAGATCGGCTAAAAATAGAGGAAAGAGGCCGTGTATAAACAGAGAGAGAAGCCGTGGATGAGAAGAGAGAAAAAAAGGCCGAGAAGAAAAGAAGTAGGCCGCAAGCATTTGTAAGCTGAGGCCGTTAACTAGTGAGGCCGTAGATAAGGATAAAAGACAAGGGCGAAACAAGAGGTTGCAGGCCGAAGGTGGACGAAGGGAGAGGAAAAGAGAGGCCGAAAAGACAGACCGAGCTGATTGACAGAGGAAGGAGTGTAGAAAGTATTTCAGATGATTAACAGAGGAAGGTGAGTGTAGAAAGTATTTCAGATAGTTTTGTTTTCTGTAGTTAGAGGATGCCGAATGTGGAAGGCCATTTGATATGTTTTGTAATGCTTTGAACTTGTAATAGAATACTATGAATTTGAGTTTACTCTATTTTGTGATTTTCTTTATCTACTGGATATGAATTTGTATTCCTCCTATCATTTTGTATTCGAATATTATGGGGAAATACTTTGAATTCCTGTCATTATGTCTGAATGTCTCTTGTTTGAGTTTTCCGGAAATGGGTTTGAGTTGTGCCTGGTAAGACAGCCATCTAAGGAAGTAGAGCATGTGCATGAGTTTTCTTGAACTTGTGCCATCACATCATAATGCATTATTAGATATTAGTTTATTAGTTGGTAGTTGTTCTCAGTTATCTCTTTACCGGCTTTTTCCTTGACTTTATAAGCAAGGCCAATGTACATTATTTGCATCTCATATCTCAATATATTTTTCATCATTCTAGTGAAATAGCTTTGCTTCTCTCGTATTGTGAAGGTTTATCCTACACATTGTGCTCCTGGGAGGTGGTTGACACCAACATCACCAATAACATGGTTGAAAATTTGTTGATTTTGCTCACCTCTCAAAGTATTTTCCTATTAGTTGTCTAAACAAATTATCGATATATGCCTCATAGAGAGTCATCCAATTAATTTAGGAAGGAAATCAGGATAAATTTGTTGGAACTTTGGTGTGCTAATCACCCAGAGAGAGTGCCTCGATGAGAGACGATTTGTGAATTGTTAAAGATCTTGTTGAAGTGTTAGATTGCAAACTAGTATAAGGTGTCAAAAACTTGTGTCATAAGAATGCATTGGAGTTAGACATTAGGACAAGGCATGGAGGTGTTTTATAGCCCAATGTTACTCTGGTAGCAACCACAAGATGTTTGGTGAAGACCTCATTACCACATCATGAATTGAGTAGTTGGAGTATGCATGGCAGTGTAGGTG
Organism: Cunninghamia lanceolata; assembly: GCA_027924645.1. NCBI lineage: Eukaryota > Viridiplantae > Streptophyta > Pinopsida > Cupressales > Cupressaceae > Cunninghamia > Cunninghamia lanceolata. Next base: position 10,244,964 of record BSBN01000987.1, on the reverse strand, counting down.
CACATAGAACATTGTTGCAATGCATGTGGCGGTAGTTGAGGACATGTAGATGTTCTAGAGGGTGGTAGAAGATACCGCAGGTGGTTATAAGCAATAAGAAAGTTGGCTCTACTACCACAAGCCATAGTTTAGTTTTGGCTTTATTGCAAGAAGGCATGTACATGGTTCATATGTGTTGTGGTCAACAACCTTTGACCAAGGGTGTGTGTCATGTCCCCATATCAAGGCACTGTTAAACTAAAGATTTAGCCATAGTCCATTAATAAATATTAATAATTTAAATATTATTACAATCATTTATTATAATAATATAAATATAATAATAAATATATTATAAATATAAATATAATATATAATATATATAATTAAATATAAATAACAATTACAATCATTAATTTAAATATAAATATTAAAATAGCATATTATTATTATATAATAACAATATATGACAATAAATATAAATAGTAATATTAATTATTATTATGATTATAATATAACAATGCATGTTTATAAATATAAATATTAATAAATATTATTATAATATATATTATTATATTATATAAGGATAAACATAAATACAATATTATAAGTTAATTATTATAAATATTATAAAGTCTATCATGTCCCGATATTAAGACATTGTTTAAATTAATGATTTAAACAACATGATAAAAGTAGGTGAAATTGCTTTGGTAAAATATACGGTATTTAGTCAATTTAAACGATACTGATAATTACCTAAATATATATTATTATTAATACTTATTATCTAATAAATAATATTAAATAATATTACTATATTGATATTCTTTCTATAATTAAAATATAATATATCTATTTTAATTGACAAGAATCATAAATGACAATGATAAATATAAATATTAATAATTTATATATTATTAAATTATATATATATAATAAATATAAATAATATTATTATTATCCTATACGATAATTATATAAACTAATGCAAAGTGAGAGAAGTAGTTCCCATAAGATAAAGTCAGTGATCGGCAATCAAATATAAATAAAATATGTATGCGGCAATTATAATTACAACCATTATAAAACGAGTTTATTAATATGCAACAAAATCACTACAAGCCACTATCTTTGGTAAAAAACCCTTGGAAATATATAAAGGGCATAAGGGGTATGATGGGAAAAAGGGGTGTGAAAGTATATATTATATATTATATAAACAGCTACAGCAATAGAATAAAAATTATATTAGTCATTCCATCGAGCAAGGAAAATATTGGTAGAAAGAAGATGGCAGCAATAGGTAAGGAATCCTAGGTAAAGCTACAGTAGGTAAGTAAGTATTAATATTTACTTATTCAATTTATGATTTGTAAGAATATAAATGATAAGATTAGTATGAAGGAACAAAGGCATGAATTCCCAAGGGTAGATACGAGACTTCCTTATTAACCACCTAACACTAAGAAGGTGAGGTAAATAGTTATGGTAGGTATTGATCAATCCATGGGAATGGGCCTTGATTGACGAATCAAGGATCTTATGGGCCTTGATTGACGAATCAAGTATATCGCTATGGACCCCCGATTTAAATATCGAAGTAATGGGCCTTAGTTGACGAGCTACGGAATTAATGGGCCTTAGTTGACGAACTAAGTAATAATGTTAATGGACCCATAGGATTGAGATGACATCACCTTCCTAACGAATCTTCTCTCACAAGGTGGGAGGTGAGGTTAATAAGAGCCCTAAGGATTATCTCACCCAAGGAGAATCGTGAAATATAGAAAAGTGGATTTGTGAAATGGCAAATAGTGTATGGTTATGTTTATGATTATCATTAAGATTAAGTGGAAATGGGAAATGGAAAACTAAAGTGCTCTTTTACAAGTGGAAATTGTTTGCAAGGTTGCGAAATTTTGGCTTGCTAGAAGGGGGCATTATAGTGTGCAACAGTATCTAATCATTTAAGGTGGTTATCGTTTGGGGTAGTTCCATTTGAGATGATATGCGACATGCTAATGTCATGGTATGGTCATGATATGGTTGGTATTCCATGAGCAATTAGAATACTGAGCCAGTTGGGATTCTAGGGAAATCTCAAGATTATTTCTTGGTTGTGGTGTAAATGGAATAGGATGGTGATTTGCTATTACCTAAACATGTGCTAATGTTATGAAGTATGATTAAAAAGGTTGTACAATGTAGTCCACATATTGAGAAAGGTGTAAAAGAAAGTAATTGTATTTAGAGCCTCTAATAGATTAATACAATTGTAAGTGTATGTAGTTTGCTTATGATTTTATGTTTTCCTATTTGCAGCTAAATGAATTATTACAACAAACACAGCTGTAATTTGTATCACATAATCTGAAGGTTGTTAATTTTTTGGTTTAATGGTTGTCTTGAAAATTAATGTCCCAACATTTGGAATCAAAGCAGGCTTGTCTAGGCAAGGCCACATCGTTTGGTATGACACTCTACGTGCTTGGTGGTGAAACTCTAGAATAAGGGTTTGGTGTTGTATTTGTATAACTAGTTCAAATGGGGCCTTCGAAGATTCTATGATATTACAAAGCACATGTTTGTTGGATTCTTGGCTAGCACATCACGATCTAAAATTAAGAGATCCAATGGTCAGAATTTTATGTTATGAAAGTTGAAAGTTGAACACGTTCCAGTAGAGATAGATAAATCGACAACATTTTCTTTGTCAAAACCTACATGTAGGTTTGATGACGACTGGAATAAATTAGATAGAAAAGTCAAAAGTACTTTGTGTTTATGTCTCTCAGATTCTGTATTAATTAAAGTCAGAAGAACCACTAAATATTTGTTGTGGAAGAAGACAGAACCCTGTATCAATCTAAGAGACTTGTCAAAAAATTGTTCTTGAAAAGAAAGTTGTACTCTTTGAAGATGAAAGAGGGAGACTTTGCAAATGATTGTTCCAACGATTTAAATTTAATTTTGAGTTAGTTAATGTCAATTGGAATCAAAGTAGACCAAGAGGACAAAAGTGTATAATATTACTTTGTTCCTTAGCTAATTCGTGGGAGAATATGATTATGACAATCAGTGGTAACTGTTCTTCACCAAAACTAGAGGATGTTGTAGGTGTCTTGTTAAGCAAAGAAATCATAAGAAAGTCCATGGATGATTCATTTGATAATGCCTAGGTTTATAAGGGTAGGTCAAAAGATAGAGGGTATAAGAAGAAAGGTGGAGATAAATAGTCCAGGGGAAAGGGCAAGTCTGTGTCTCCTAGTAAACCTAAACCAAAGCATTGAAATTATGGCAAAAGCGGTCACATAAAGAAGGAATGCAAGTCTAGGAAGAAGAATGATTCCTATGATAAATCCTTGGATAATGATGGGTATAAAAGGGATGTTCTTATCTATGTTAACATTATAGGTGATAATTCTTGGTAGATTGACTTAGGTGCATCGTATCATGACTCCTCAAAAGGAGTGGTACTCTGATTATAAAGAGTGTGATGGAGCACATGTTTTTCTTCATGATAACAACTATCTCTACATGCTTAGTCGAGGAAAGATGAGCATCCTTCAAGGATGGGAGAGTGAGAACACTGATGTTTTGCATATTCTAGGTCTAACAATAAATCTTATTTATGTTTCTAAGATAATTGATTCTGAAATACATGTTACCTTTGATGAGAAGGGTTGCAAGTTGGCTAGTGGAAATTTGGTGTTGGCTAGAAATATCAAACATGCAACACATTTTACGCTAGAAAAATCAACAATGTGTAGCTCAATCAATGTAACTAAACTTGAATCAGGTATTTTGTGGCACCACATGTTGGGTCACATAGGAGAAAAAGGATTGAAAACCTTGGTAAGTAAGGATATGGTATAAGGTCTTTCAAATTGTTTTGTTGGTTGAGTTCTATCAGCATTATGTGTTTCGAGAGCAGAATAGGGTAAAATTTGTTGGGTAAAATTTGCTTCAAGAAGCATTGGAGCAAGAGAGATTTTGCAAGTGATTCACAACAATGTGTTTGATCATGTGGATATGCACTCCATTAGTAAGTCCCTATATTATCTCTCCTTTATTGATGATTATACTAGACATGCTTGAGTGTATTTTCTTAGAAAGAAGTCTTCAGTTTTTTAAAAGTTTATAGAATTTAAGGCATTTGTAGAGAATCAAACTACTAAAAAGAAACGGTGTTAAGGTCAAGTAATGGTGGAGAGTATTGCTCTAAGGAGTTTGAAGTGTTTGGCAAACATGCTGAAATTATTAGACAAAAGACAACACCCTACACACCACAATAAAAAGAAGTAGCTGAAAGGTTGGACAGAACCTTGTTAGATCAAGCCAAAAGCTTATTAAGCAGTGCTAGTCTAGGATAACAGTTTTGCACTGAGGCGGTTAATACTGTTTCTTACTTGAACAACAAGACTCGCACTACAACACTTGAGGAGAAGACACCATATGAGATGTGGTCAGGTAAGAACCTATTGTTACACATTTCAGAGTATCTGGTTATGAGGCATTTATATATGTGCCAAAAGAAAAACATTTTAAGTTGGATTTTAAAGTTGAGAAGTGTATTTTCATTGGGTATGGTGAAAATGTGAAAGGCTATAATCTTTGGAATTTGGTGACACTGAAGGTTCTCTACCCAAGAGATGCTATATTTAGAAAATTTGAGTTTTATCCAAGAAGGAACAACCAAAGGTAAATGAGAGCCAAAAGACGCATTTTGAACACAAAATAGAGTAGCAAGATGCATCTACAAATGCACAAGCTAGTGGACAAGACAATGTGGATGGAGAGGGAAAAAGTACATGAGGCACACATTCTGAAGAATAACAAAATTATGCAGCAGGATCTCCAACAATCACTTTGAAAAGGTCTACAAAGCAACAGAAATTACCTTACAGGTATTGTCAACCAAATTTCCATTGTGTTTTTGGTCTAACTTGTATTGATGATGAACCAATATGTAGAAGAAGCTCTCACTTTTTAAGGAAACAAGTCTTGGAGAAATGCCATGAAAGAGGAGATGATGGCATTGCAATAGTGTAAAACTTTGGCCTAGGTTGAGTTGTCTGATGGAAGGATGCCCATTGAATGCAAGTGGGTGTTTAAGATGAAGTTCAACATAGATGGTACACTTGAAAGGGACAAGGCAAGATTGGCAGCAAAAGAGTATTCCCAAGTTTAGGGAATACACTTCGGTGAGATCATTCCTCCTATAGCTAACTAAATTCCATTAGAATGGTGTTATCTATTTTTGCAGCATGTGATTTTGAAGTAGAATAGATGGATGTAAGGACTGCATTCTTGCAAGAAGATTTAGAGGAGGAAAAGAGGATTTGGCCTGTATGGTCTAAGGCAGTCACTACGTATGTGGCAACAAAAGTTTGCTGCATATGCGTTAGAACTGTAATGTCCCCTTCTAGTAAGCCGAAATTTTTCTCAACCTTAACACAATTTCGACTTAGTAAAAGAGAACATTAGTATTCAATTCATCTTTTATTTCAATATAAATTCATTAAGACTATCACATATTAGATTATATTCACATTAAGTTCATATATTTGTTTCGTCATCATGCATTAAGATATTTTCAATTTATAAGTACATTCACATTATTCATTGTTATCATTGGTTCGTGATATGACTTGTGAGGGACTTATGGTAGACTCTTGCGTTAACCAGCTCTAGATCACCAAGTATGATTTCATTAAGGAAATAGTTCCATCTCTTACGGAGGCCCAAAGGTTTCACTCACACACGGAGTCCCTCACCATTTGGCTCGTGGGATTTCACTCACACACGGAGTACCTCATCCAAACGAGAGTCACCATCCGTAGAGCAACTCTTACGAGTTCTCCTAGGCCCAAGGATTTCACCCACACACAGGGTTCCTCATCACTTGGTCGAGGGACTTACATCCAGTCGAGAGATACCTAGGCTAAAATAAACTATTTCAACTACGTCATACCTTAGAGGTGACAGAGGGGTTAAAGGGAGAGTCTAAGTCAGCTCCAAGCATATCACCAACTTGTCTTTTCATTGATTTCATAAATATCATAATTGTTCTTATTAGCATTTAACACAAGATGCCTTATATTAAGACATCATGGCCTTATATTAGAATTGATCATATATCATTGACATTTATTCTTTATATTAGTTTATCCCTATGCACATTCATGGTTTTATCTAAGTTTAGTGCATTTATTCATGGTTAACATCATATTTGTACCTATTAACTTGACAGTCCATTTATATTCATAATCAGAAATGACCACACTATTCTATCCTATCATTAACCTAAATCATCTTAATCCTATACATATACCATATTCTCATTACCCTTCTATTATGCTATACATATGGTTTCATTCTGTCATCTTATTCTATCATTTGGATGTCTGATTCTATCATATTTATATCTATGTTTCATTCCCATATGTATTCAGATTTACCTTATTCCTACATCTCTATCTATTCATATTATTATTCATGTTCTATATACATGTTTATACAGAATGGATGTTTATACACATAATGATGGTAATATATTTTAATCATTATTATGATTTTATAAGCAGTCTTCACTTTCTATATTCATATCATTATACCTCAACATTTATATTGTTTAATCTATAAATATGGAAGAGTGCGTACCTGCTGATCGTTCCTATACCTCAGATATATTTGCATGTTTATATAATTTATTTCTCTCCTTAGTGTTTGATAATCACTGTAGATATTATGAACTGCTGATAAGAGGATTACCATTCACTGTGAATATTCTGTTATTGTGTTCTATTATGTTATTCCGATTTCCTTCCGTCTCCCATTTTTCCTCCCCCGAATTACGTTATTATATGTCCCTTTAATATTGTGTGAGGAGTCACTTTCCCCAACAGTTGTCATTGATTCAAAATCATTCGCTGCCATTTAAGAAAGTGTGATAATAATAATAATTGTTATCTTATTGTCTTTTACAAATTCTTAAAGTGATCGCAGCTTATGGAATACTCAAAAATCGCGGTTACATTAATATTTCAATGTATTTACTGCCATATGATTTCATTAGTAATTGCTGACTATGTCTAATTAACATGTCAGCATAAGCAACGTGGGTCTTCTAAAATGGGATTTGTCTTATTCCCTTCATTTAATGAAGGCTCTTTATAATTATATTTATTTATATATATTTATAACATATTTATTATATTCATTATATTATTATAATCATTTATAATATATTTATTATTATATTTATTATTTTATTATAATAAATGATTATAATAATACCTCTTATTTGTATTTATATTTATTTATATATTTATAACAATATTTATATTATTATTTAAATATATTATATTGTAATTATAATAATAATATCAATATTGATTATTTTATTTTTGTATTTATATTATCATTTATAAATACCATAAATACAAAAATATTTATAAAACAATATTATTTAATATTATTGTTTACATATGACAACATTATATTTAACGGAAACGATCATGACGTTTACATCTTTAATTTAAACAATGCCTTAATGTCGGGATATGACAAGAACTAGGTTTTACTAAGAGAATGTTGATCACTATGTGTCCAACTTAGTGGTCATGTTTTAATTATTGGTTTATATGCTAATTATTGGAGACAATAAGACATTATTTAATTAACTCAAGGCTTAGTTGTGTATGAAGTTTGATATGAAGGCGTTAGGGCCTGCAAGCTTCATATGGAGATTCACAAAGACAAGGCTAAACAAGAAGATGTGGTTGACCAAAAGGAATTATCTTGAAGTTGTTTGGAAGCAATTTGGCATGCATGACAGTGATCCTATTATTATCTATTTACTAGTTGGCGCTAAATTAAGTTTGGAATAGTGTCCTAAGTCTACATAAGCTTTGGAGAATGTGCAATGTTCCATATGCAAGTGTGGTATGAAGCCTTATGTATGCAATGGTCTCTACAAGGCCAAACATTGCCCAAGCAGTGAGAGTGCTCAATAGGTTCATGTCAAATCTTGGCAAAGAACACTTGACTCAAATGAAAAGAGTTTATAGGTATTTTAAAGGAACTTCAAATTGATGTTTGTGTTATCATAGTATTCATGATGTTGGCAAGGTGTTGAACATTCAAGGGTTTGTTGATTCTAATTCGGCTAGAGATCTAGATAACTAAAGGTCAACTAGTGGTTATGCCTTTACTCTATTTGGTGGAGCAATGAGTTGGATGAGTACGCGGCAGCAAACAATTGCTTTATCCACTTCTAAAGCACAATATATGGTTGTGACATATGCTTGCAAAGAAGCAGTGTGGTTACAAAGACTTTGTAACAGTATTGGTTTTTAGATTCATGTAGTGTTGAACTATGACACTTAAGAGTGTAATTTGTCTAGCTAGAAATCTTAACCGACATGTATTTTAAACTACAAACTATAAAATAATCAAACTAAAATATAGCCCACATATAAATTTTAGAAGACTAAAACTATAAAATAATTTTTAAATAGTTCTAAAATAAAATAACATAAAGTAAATCAAATAAAATAACTCTTAGTAAATAAAATAAGTGTTATAAATAATAATAGCTCATATATATTTAAAAAAATTAAAACTATAAAATCATTCTTAAAGAATTCTAACCTAAAATAACATAAACTAAATACTAGCATAATAACATAAAGTAAATACTAGCATACCAATCTTTACAAAATCTATGTAAAAGATGCTAAGAGTTATCATTCGAGGCGCCTATTCCCATTATCGAGGCACCTATTCCCACTTTAATCACACATCCAATAAAAAATAGGCGCCTCAAGAATGATAACTCTCAGCGTCTTTTACATAGATTTTTTTAAAGATAGGTATGCTAGTTAATATTAGGTTTTGTTTTTGTTTTTTGTTTATTATAAAATTTAAAATATTAAAAATGTATTGATTATTTTTATTTCTTTTTATACTAAAATTTAATTTTTTAAATTTTAACTTATTCATATATTTAATATATAAAATTTAACATATTCAATATTTACAATATTTAAATTAAAAAACTTAAATTTATTTATATTTTTTAGTATATTTAAATTTATTATAATGTATTTAAAGTTAATATAATAGTACTTTATTAGTCGAATATAATCACGAATTTTTTTTCATCGAATTTTATCTTTGTCGAACACGAACACAAACCTTGTGACACAACTCATAGATATGGAAGATGGTTATAAGAAATCAAGAAGTTGTCTCCCTAACCACAAGCCATAGTTTGGTTTTGGCTATAGTGCAAGAAGACGTGCACAATTCAGGTGTGTTGTGGTCAACAACCTTTGACCAAGTGTGTGTGACAATATCTAGTCATTTGAGGGATGGTTCCATTTGAGATAATGTGTGGCATGCTGATGTCATGGTACGGTCATGATATGGGTGTGTGACGATTTGTATTCCATGAGTGGTTACAATATTGAGACACTTGGGATTCCAAGGAAGTCTTAGGATTATTTCTTGCCCATGGTGTAAATGGAATAGGATAATGATGCGTTGTTACCTAAAGATGTGGTAATGTTGTTAAGTGTGATTTCAATGGTTGTAAGTTGTAGTCTTCAAATTGAAATAGGTGTAAAAGAGACTAACGGTATTTCGAGTCTGATTTAGATTAATACAATTGTAACTGTCCTTTTGCTGGTGGGTTTCTTCTAATAAGGGTTTCCCATATAAAACCTCATGTCTCATGTGTATGTACCTTGCACAAGATTTCATGTTTTCCTATTTGTTGCTAAATAAATTGTTGTAACAAACTGTTATGTCGTAAAATGTCCCCCTAGGACTTTTACCTCCTAAGGTTTAGCTCCCAGGTCCCTTAGATTTAATTATGCATGTTCATTTTATCTCCCAATGAAGAACCCCGAAAACCCATGTCAAATGGGACCTAGGGGGCATTGTTGAACTTAACCCTTGCCCTACTTTGGCGGGGTACCAAATTTCAATGACAACAATGTTACCGTTAGAGGTGTTCCTTGTCGGTATTTCAAGTTTGAATTACGAAATTAAAGTGGGAATGCATATGTAAGCATGTTTAGGGTTTCATTTGCAAACTAGAAGATGATTATGAGATTTTGGCGAACTTCTGATTTTAAAGCATTCAAAGTATTCATTGTGTTGCAGAGAATACTTGTCTTGTGTTTTTTATTGCAGATTTGGCTTCATCTTCTCATGATGTGAAAGATCTTCATCTTCATGCAAGCTACACCTCTGAGGTCACATTTACTTGTGATTTGATTTATCAATTTCATCATTGCTTTTGCCTCTATCCTGCAAGGACACGCACTCTCTATCTAACAACAGTGTTGGAAGGCTTGAATACCATTCCGGGACATGACCGAGGCAAGCTCCTAAACACCACAACCCCCAACCCCATTCCCTGTGATTGCAGGTGACAGGTGTCGTATCTTGCAGAGTGGAGTTGCAGAAGGTTGTAACAGAGTGTGTAGATTCCAGATCTGAGAAGAAAAGTACTTGAAGGGCTTGGGCGCTTGCACCAAAGCCCTCCGAATCTTCGGAGTAGAAAATCTCCGGAACAGTGGTGAACAGTAGCAGACAACTTCTAGAAATCCCTAAAAAAATTCCTACCTTGGGCTTGAGCGCCTGCTCTTTAGCCCCCGGCTTTTCCGCATCATGAATCTTGAAATCTAGTATGTATCTACTATGAATATAACATCTCTGTGTGCGAGCATTTACTTACGATTTTGCATAATTAGGGTTTTGAGCACAATTGAGCTTAAGTTAACACATTAATCAGCAAATTCCAAGTTTCCTCTTCATTCCAAGTGACAACCAATCTATAGTTGAATCCTCTTGCAAGAGAAGTGATTCTACTCGGTTGAATGTCCTTGAATGTATGTAGTGAAAGGAGGATCTAACCTAACTACACATTGAATTGAAAACCCCTCTTTTTCTACATGACACAAACATAATAGTAATTTGGATCACATAAGCTGAAGGTTTCTAATATCATCATTTATCAGTCATCTCGAAGATTTATTTCCCAACAAATTAACATTTTTCACTCATTTATTAATTGATATTTCTGGCCTATGCATTTTATTTGCTATCTTCAAAGGGGTCACAAAACTGTCTTATTGCATTCCCCTTTTCAACTTTCATGATTCAAATAACTAGCTATCTCACTATCAAATCTAACACTAAATTGGTTAAATGTAAATGACATGAGGACAGCATCACTACAATTACCAACTCTTTTCAAACTTGAACATTGAGAGTGAACAATAATGGGTTGGCCTGGATGCAATTCCTGCTACTCTCTCCTCCTCCAGACCTTCCATATTCAAAGGAGAATTCTAGAGAGCATCCAAAGCTGCATTAGCTTTCTCATCATCTATTCAGTAATTGTATTTTATCTTATTGTACCTGGTTGTAAAGAGCAATATGTGCATCCATAGTGCCACTGCCACTAACATTTTTTGGATAACAGAGGGCATTAATAAACATTTCATTTCACCATATGTGGCTTAACAAGTACCACCACCCATCCTTGATATGACAGCTAGTTCAACCTAATATTGTCATTAATCAATTCACAATCAAACATAAATAAAGGGCCACTCCTACCACACTGTGAGTGAGTCATTATGTGAGGACTCACTAACAACAATTTGTAAATGCCTTAATGTGAGAACACACTTGTGTCGCATGTAGACAGCAAAATAGTTATAGTATATAATTATGTTTTGGTTTGTCAGGGAGATTAGTTGTCATCTCATCCATTGTATGTAGTTACTTGGGTAGTTGCCGACGGCTGGAAGTAAGAAGTAACTAGCAGTCCAATGGTCAGCCACTTATATATACTTTCATTGTCATTGTGAAAGGGACCACATGTAGCGAGAATCCCATATACTACAATTGTATAAGAGCATTTGAATGAGAAACACTGATATCATTCTGCGAGTTATGGTATGAATCTTTTATGAGCATTGACCATGAATCTGTTATATTCCTAGGCATAGTTATATTCTGCTTACTCTGTGTTGTTCAAACATATTCAATTAGGCAGTAAACATCGCACATTTATTTGCATCCCCTTGTAAAATATATTATTCTCCAGACTGTTAACCACTCAACAAGTAATGTTGGATTATAAAATACGCACATCCGCTAAATGGGCTACATTACAATGAGAAATGTATTTACTTGTGCCAAAAATACTTCAACATATCCTTTGGATTTCCATGATGCAAATTATACTACATTTGTTTCCAATAATTTAATTTCTTATTTGATTTTAAGGTAAGTTTACAGCTTCAGGTTTGTAATCTGCACTTGAGTCCAATGACTTTTAAACTCGTGAATGAAATCAACAGTTAATGAATGTTCAGACATGTAAACATTTTTAGTAGCATGTCTAATCTCCATAAGAATCATAATAAACACTACAAAAACCATCCAGCATGCTAAAGCAAAATGAAGCACAATCTCTAATAAAATTGTAGAGCTTCTTAACTATAGAGGACACATCAGCAAACTTCTAAGCTCATATTCTCAGAGTTGATGGAACATAGAATTTAACAAAATAAAAGCTATTATTGTTTATAGGCTTCCACAGAAACATTGGGTATACGGATTTCAGGAATAACTGTGTAATCACATTAAGGCAAATCTATCTAGGTCTGTACCGTTACTACTAAGGTACCATACAATACTAAGGTAAGGACATCATCTACATCATTAAGAAGGGATACTAAATCAAGGTTTACTAAGGAACAGACTCGATGGGACTAACAAGAATGTCATCTTTTGTGCATTTAAGTATTTCCAACCTTAGAACAAAAGATTTAGATAAAAATAAATAAAAAGAAATATTTGTCTTGAATGCATCAAAAATTCATCTTGCATCCCTCTTGCCATTTGCAGTTGCTCCATTTGATAATTCAACAATAACCCCAATTCATTTTGCTTTCTTCTCATATTATTTTGTTATTAGTTACCAGAATAGATATTTGTATATATCTTACAAAGAATCGGCCAAATAATGAGTAGGTCATAAAGATTAATTAATAAGGGTTTTTACACAGTGTACATATATTACTTGCCCAATTCTACATGAGGTATAACAAATATAAACCACTTACACATGATTGAATATTTACTGATTACTAATTTATCCTTTAATTATTATTTTATTTATACTACCAAGCATGGTATTCATTCATGAAAAAATTTAAGAGTGTTTCAATTTGTGAAGGATTCTAATGATTATTAATAACACCTCCCTATATACACTGGGAGATAATCATGTTCGAATGGAGAAATAAAGCCTTGTCTAAAGAGTAGATACAATGGTCTTGATGGGTAAGAATCAACAAATTCAAACATTCTAGAAATTAAATAGTTTTCCATTAATCCATTATACATAAAAAGAGATGTACACTGTCAAACCTCATTAGGCTTATTGGTTATCGAGTGCAAAACACGATATGAAGGAAAAATAAAGAGGTTTTACCAACAGACTTCTAGTATATAAAAAGTTCATTTTTTGACTGCATAACAGAAAGTGAAGCTAAAATGTATGCAAACAAATGGAAAAGCAAATTTTAATAATGGAACAATATGTGAGCAATTATATTTTAGAATGTGCCATGCTACTGAGATTTGTTTTAAGGAAAAGGACAAAATGGAAGATAAAACGAAACCTTTGGTGAGCCTCCCGATCCACTTCTCTCAGTAAGTCGCTCGAAAAGCTTCTCATTTTCCTCATGCAAGCGCTACACCAATAGAAGCCATAAACATAAATCAATACAAGGAAGATGTATGACTGCCATGCTGATATTACAGCATGCCATTTGAAAACTGATGATCTATTATTAATAAATCAGTTGTGTACATATTTAGTAGAACCTGTGTAGAAAGATTATAATACATGTAGAAAGCAAACATTTAGTTGATGAGTTTGTATGTATTACGGTACTAACATATAAACTGTGGTATATATGTGTTATACAAAGGAGTAAGTGAGTCCTTCCCGAGTTTAAATTCAAAAGAAATCAATACAAAATTGTTGTCTATAAATCATCCACCCATAGAAATATATCTCTTTTTATCAAAAAATGGCAACATACATTGTTTCATCACCACAACTAGCATCCTTCCCCATAATCTTAACTGATACCCTAGAACATGTCTGATATTCTTATGGGAAGATGAGTCTCTGGTAAATCAGGCAGTCCTAGTAGGAAATATATTTGCAGAACTGAGGAAAATGAACCTCTTTAAGCATCAAAGATAAATTGCCTTTCCCAAAAGCAACTAGCAAGGATATTAAATTTCTTGTAGAATTCCCAAATTTACACATCCAATTTCAGCATCTTCTAAGAAAATATACACAACAGCATAATGAGCGCTGTGTTTTTCTCCTGATTCACTTATGTCCAATAGTAGTGTTGGATGCCTAAAAGGCAGAGAGCAAAAAGTTTTTACCTGTTGCACCCAGACAAAACTCAACTTTCGTACTGCTTCTAGTCCATTTTATCATTGTCAATTGATCATCGCTTGTGTGTTGCTCATTGTCATTGCTAGTCTTTTCTTGTCAGGTTGTAAGGGTGTCTTCCCATGGTCTTTCTTTTCTGCTAACAATTCTTGCAGGATATTTGAGGTTGCAGCCATCCCAAGATGAAATAACGATGACATTCAGCATTGCTGATGCATGTCGCAAAGGAAGTGGTGTGCAAATGACTAAGGCATGAAGCTTTGAAGGGAAATGGCAACAGTCAATGGCATTCTCTCTTCAAATCTCCAGAAACATGAACAAAAATGGCATGGATGTAGCCAAATTTTGTCAAAGAAGTCAGATGCACTTCTTCATTGGCTTTGCCAATGGTTTTCTCCACCCAAGTGACTTAAAAGGTGACAAAAACTTAGTAGATTCAGGCCAGCAACCAAAGGAAATGAAGAATCTGTTTTGGGCACACTTTTTTATTGGTTTTGCCATCCCAAATCTCCACCCAGCAGTCAGGAAATTGGCAAATTGGTTAGTGATCTCCACCCAAGCAGTAAGTGGACATAACCTCACAGCATTTAAAGACCAAACTAGGCGCACCTTTTGGTGGCAAAACCCTTAACCATCTCCGTCTAAATGATGGCAATATGCTTAATGATATGCACATAGCATTCAAAGAGAAAAAGAAGCTGAAATGAGGTGCACAAATCAATTGGTTTAGCCACTGATTTCTTCTGCCTATGGCAAAAAATTGGCTAATGTTTAAGTGATTTGTGCCTATGTTTGAAGGTTAGACAAAAGCTGAAATGACGTGCAGATTTGCACTGGCATAACCCTCGGTAAAGTGTGCCATAACATAAGTCAAAAAGTGGAAATAATTTGAGAGAAGCATGCTCAAGGCAGGTGTATGACAGCTCAGTAAGATAGGTGCACTTTTTTGTGGCAAAAACCATAAAAAGTTCCCCCCCCCCCAAACTTGGCTCAGACTTTAATGATTTCTGTCCAGCTCGTCATGATAAATCAGGTCAGGCGCACTTTCAGGCTAGCTTTGTCCTCCATTTTTGGTGGGTTAGAGCCAAGCAGAATTCCATCCAAGATATAAGGAAAAGTGGCTAAAACTCAGGAAATCCATGCCCAAGGATAAAAACAGCACATAAGGGTCAAGATAGGTGCACTTTGTCTTTGGCTTACTCATGCCAATTGTCCACCCAGCATCCAAATTGACACTAAAACAGTATGGCACACATTTTTTATAGCTTTGCCATCTAAAAACTCCTACAAGTCCACATTCCTAGTGGCTTTGCCACTCATTTTCTCAACCTTAAAATCCCAGTTGGCTAAAATATGTTAAATCTCCACCTAAACCTAAAGTGTGAATGGAGATTTTGGCAAAAGGTGGCACCTTCCTACTCAGTCAGTCTGAAAGCAAAACTCAAGGATAAAGCAAGCAAAAGAGAAGAATTTATATGCCTATATAAAGGCAGCTAATCAATGTTCAAATTCACAAAGCAGTTCATTGCTGCTGTTCACACAGAAACAAAGGCTTTCATTCCTGTGTATGCAGGTCTGAAAAGCAGTTTTCAAATACAGAGTGGTAATGAAGGGTTTCCAAGTGACAAATTTCAGCCGTCTAAAGAGGAAATAACAGCAATTTTGTAGCTGTCATTTGTCTCAAACTTTCTGCATAATTGATTGATTGTCTTCATCATGAGAAAAGCTATGGTTTTGCCATCAACCCCCCCCCCCCAATTCAAGGGTTTCCACTGCAAATTTAAATCTTATCAGAGCCCTAGGAATCGTTCTTCATCTTGTGAGTGAATTCATCATGGTTAGGGTTTTACTGTTCTTCACAAGATTCAGAGGATTCAGCAGTTTCAACTTAAGGATTTGATCTAGAATCGTGAAAGTCACTTATGTGCAAGTTGCTAATTTTAGCAGCAGCCGCAACCAGCACTGGCTATTCTCAGCATTCTATTTCTAGGCGATGGATATGAGCTAATTTTAGGCCTTTTGTATTTTATTAATTTTGTTAGGATTAGTTTGCTTTAAAGTTCTTTTATTTCACTTTTCCTCCAGCTGTGGATAGGTTCCCTTTAAAGCTGTTCTTTTGGGATATTTTATTATTATTCTTAAATCTCTAAAAGTTATTTATTGTAACCTATAAATAAGTGCTTTAAGCACATAAACTGGGAATGATAGTTGAAGCTGGGCTATGCTGCAGAGATCATCATTCAAGTTGAAGTTATTTTAACTGTGATTTTATTTTCTCTAAGTAAACTGAAACTATATTGTATTGAGTCAAATTTTGTATTCATAACATCTTTCTATTCTGAATTGTAGATTTGAATGCATTTTAGCCATTTACTTATTGAAATCGTATGTTGCTACCCATTAATATCTTGTTGCAGTAGAATATCGGTCCTTGCTTTAGCCAGAAGTAACTATTTGTTCATTTGTACTTAATAGTTTACACTCACTAATATGCGAAAATCTTGCTGCAAGGCTTGATTATTAACAGTTTGGCACATGCATTTGAAGCAAAAACATAGGCATTTAGTAATTTCCATTCATGTAACCCCCCCACCCCCCCAAAAAAAAAATTGAAATATTATATAGTATGCATCATAGAAGCAAAAATTGGCAAACATTTGCAATTTTTTTAATCTCCATGTTTGCCTATTTTTTCCCTAAAAAAATCAGGAGTTTTTAAAAACACACCTGCAAAAAAAAAATTCATGTTTTTTTTCCTGAATAATCACGAAAAGCTCGTGATTTAATCACCCAAATCATGTTTATTCATGTGTTTTATTGATTTCCAATCATCACAGGCACGTTTGACTTCGGCAACGGATTTATCTGACTATAATAGGGGATTTAGGGTTTCATCTTACAACATACAAAAAATGCAATTTACGGTTTTGTTTTAGGAACCGTTATAGGGCTTATACGTGATCGATATAAATCTCTTGGAACTGAATCCGTTACGGGGTTCTTCATAACTTTTGGATTTACTGTGGTAGGGGAGTTGAGGGCAAGGCATCAAATGACTATTCTCTCCTTCACTAAAAACACATCCCTTCGAGCGGGTTGCTTCTCCATTTCCGGTATTCTTGGGGATAGAGGTCTTGGACTTGATAGGAGGTTCTTTCCCTAGCATTACCTCTCCATTCAATACCATATTTTATGGACCCTCTCCTCATTCCTCTACACATTGCCTTAAGTTTCAAGTTTTAAGTTTTAAAAGTTTAAGATTTTGATATTTTAGGTTCCTTGTAAATAATTAAAATTTAAATTAATGTTTTAAATTTTAATTAAATTAAAACTACTATTAGTTATTTATTATTTAATATTATTATTTATTAATATTTAAATAGTATCATATTTTATATTTATTATTAAAGTTTAAAATAAAAATTTTAATTTTTAAATTATAAATCCATACATTTGAAATATATATTAAATTTATTTTTTTTTAAGTTATTTTTATTTAATTTTAATTATTAAATTTTAAAGTTATTTAATATTTAATTTTAAATGTTAAATTGATGTTAAATATTTAATCACTTTGCCACCAAACAACTCCTGAGCCCAAAGAGGAAATATAGATAGTTGTTGATCTCTGAGTATCAACTAAACCAGCCCAATGAGACTTTGTATATCCCATTAACGTCAAATTATTTGTCCTTTGACCAAGGATGCCAAAATCATGTAACTTTGACATATCACAACACTCATTTTCTAATTATCAATGAACAAGCTTCAATAAAACTAACAACTAATAGAGTGACCCATCGACCAGTGATAGATCATAATAGGCTGACTTCAGCAAAACCTCCATAGGTGTAGTGAAAAATATTACAATGAACCATGCAAAACTGTTCCAAAAGATTTGTGGCATGCAAAACCATTCAAAAAGATTGTAGCATGCAAAATTGTTCTAAAAGGTTTGTAGCATACTTGAATTGAGCCATGAAAATGAAATGTTCATGTTTCTAGAACTCTACACCTAGTAAATATTGTAGGAGGCCTAGATCAATCATGTCAAAAGAATAACATAAATCAAATTCCACTTGTTGTAATGTGGTGGCCCAACTAACCATGATAGAAAGATCAACATAAACAACAAAAAAATGCAATGTCATCACCATTGCTTTTGACATAGAGATTTGAAACAGAAAGACTTCTTCAAAATCCAAACTCTCAAAGATGGTTATCAATCCTAATGTACCAAGCTCATGGAGCCTACTTAAGCTTGTTTAGAGACTTAAGAAGCCAACAAACTAGATGATTCCTACCACATACTTGAAATCCTTCAAACTGCACCATGTAGGACTCATCCAAATCCCATTTGAAAGGTGCACTATACATCCATTTAATATGCCTTCCAACTAGACTAGGATGCTATGGAGAGATGTAACTCAAGTATGACCATCTTCATCATAGACGAAAAGTCTCCTCGTAGTCTATACAATCTTGTTGTGAATAGATTTTTTCAAGAAGAAGAGCCTTGTATTTGTTCTAAGTACCATCTGCTTTACATTTGATCTTGTATACACATTTGTATACAAAAGATCTTTTTACCTAGAAGCAATTTGACCTATTCCCAGGTATAATTCTTTGTCAAAGCATCATATTCAACTTGCATGGTAACCTCCCATTTTGGTTCACCTTGCATATCATTATGGTTGAGGCACCTTGAAAGGGTTAGATGAGAGAGCAAATGAACATACTCATCTAAACCAGCAACTTATTTCCCTTGTTGCCAAGGTTGAGTAAGAATGTTAACTTCCCTCACACATCCTAAATAGTGGAATCATATCACTTTGGTTTGTATTGCTATGCAACTCAAGAATCTTCTAGTTAAGGAAGCACATCTTGATGGTGCAAGAGAAATATCAACTAGGGGCTAACACACTAGTGACTATAATGAACTACATGTACTAGAGCCTTCATCTTTCAAAGGAACCACAACACTAGTTCTAGACTTATCACTAGCAACCTGTTGGTTAGTGTTACAATCAAAGAAATGTTATGTTTCCTTTACATTAACACAATAACTAACCATGACTTTGTTAATTGAGATATCAATGAATTTGTATACCTTAGATTATTCAATATACCCAGCAAAGAAATATCTAAAGCTTTTAGAATCTAGTTTATTCCCTTTGTTTTTAAGAACCAAAATGTATCCAACTAGGCCAAAAACACAAAAATGTGATAAACTTTGGTTTGAGCAAAACCAAAATTCTTTAGCTATGACATATTGCAAGGCTTTACGCAAATTTTTATTCAAGAGATATATTATTGTGTCTACTGCTTCACCCCACTATCAACATGACACACCTCTAAAACCCAACATTCATCAAACCATTTCCACGATAGTTATATTTCCCCTCTCAACCATCCCATTTTTCTAAGGGCTCTATATGGGGTTTTCAAGTGTCTCTGATAGCTACTTTCTCACAGTAGTCCTAGAACTACTTGGAAGTGAACTCACCCCCATTATCAAAGCTCGATGTTTTGATCCGCCTACCTTTTTGATCTCCAACCAATGCTTTGAACTG
This sequence comes from Cunninghamia lanceolata, assembly GCA_027924645.1. Classification (NCBI taxonomy): domain Eukaryota; kingdom Viridiplantae; phylum Streptophyta; class Pinopsida; order Cupressales; family Cupressaceae; genus Cunninghamia; species Cunninghamia lanceolata. Next base: position 10,224,900 of record BSBN01000987.1, on the reverse strand, counting down.
GACAAAGCTTCTAAAGAAAAGTAAACAGAGATAAACAAAATTGCATCAAAAATTTGTAGATTAATACCCGTGATTGCCTTATTCATTCATAGTCTAGTGCTTGTACAAAATTATGGACCGGGAAGCATTTAGCAAGATCAAACTACATTTCCCTAAATACAAGAAGCCTATTTAAACCACCTAACAATTGCCAAAGAAACACAACCATCCATAACCACTAACAACCGACGCCCTAACAATTACTTGAAAGCCAACAAGAAAATATTACATAGTTAGGTACAACCAAATTTATAAAACATAATACAAGCATTTTATGCTAACTACAACTCACATAGATCTACATGAATAAGATTTGAAGCACCCTTGCATGCCATGCACCTCCAGTACGAAAAAACTTTCACTTTTGCTTACTAACCAAACAACTCGCACATATATTTTGCTCCTCTCAAATAGATGGCAATTTGTGAACCATAAAGGTTATGCTCAATCTAGCTAAATACTAAAGATTGATATAACTATGTCATGTTGGTGTATTCCAAGCACCTTAGTTTATATTATACATCTTAACTTGCAATAATCTAGGAATATTTGTAAGAGTTTAAATAGAAAATATCCTAAATATCCTAGTCGTCTAGTTAGGCTAGTTAACTACTTGAGACTTGAGTGATTTATTGATGCTACTTAGTGTTGTGACCTAATCACACATCGCCCCATTGCAAATGGGGAACCCCTTTTTTTTCCAATGCCTTGCCTTAAGTTATTGGATGATGTCTTTGTACTTTTTATGATGGAGTTTAGCAGTGATCTTAAGGAGGTTTTTATCCGGACAGGCTCAATTCAACATGAAGCTGTGGCGCCCTAGTAGGAAGTAACGTTCTGACATTCAAATGCCTTAAACATTGAAAACTTTGTAAGAACATGACTTGAGAATTCTAGGCGCACATATGCATCTGATCAATCTCCAAAATGCGCCTAGGCTTGTTGTAGGAAACTTCACACATCTGGCAACCCAAATTTGCGCCCAAGATCAACAATAAAGTGTCATAACTTAGTGAATTTTGAGAAACACCCCAAAGGAGTGAAGGCGCATTTCATGACTTGCAGAGACCAAAATGAGTGCCTTGAGTTAAACTTGTGCAATCATCATTGTTAGTGGCAAAATATGTGTCTAGGGACCAACTGAAGATCCAAACTTAGCTAAGATTGCTTCATGGAGGTTAGGCGCACTTTCCCACTTGTTCAACCTCAAATGTGTGCCTAGGCAAGAGGAGGTGTGGAACCTTGAAGATTGATGTCACCTTGAGGTAATAAGTCCTCCGGACACTTGTGCATTGAATTGAAACCATTAGAATACCAAAAGAATAGCCAAAGAGACTTACGCGCACTTTCTCACCTCTGGGAGTCAATTCTGGCGCCTTGAAAGTTAAGTATATGAAGTTATGGAATCTAGCACTTAGGGATGGAGAGTCTCTTGAAGATGTGAGCAAGTGCTTGAGGTCATGGAATGCCAAGAACAGGTCTAAGTAAGTCAAGGCGCAATTCTCCACTCCTACAACCCAAATGTGCGCCTAAGTTAAATATGCTTGATTTCATGAAATTTGAGTGTTAAGACTTCTCCTGAGCTTGTGCAATGTTTTGAATTGATAGAAGTTGAAGTGAACACTCATCTGTATCAAGGCGCAAGTTCTCAGTTGAACAACTCTAGATATGCACCTCAATTGTGAAGGCAGGAGGCAATAATGAGAGGTATGTATGTTATCAAACTAAGGATTTTTAAGCATCCATAAAGGTTTGAAGTCATAAAACTAGCCTAAGTGTTCAAGGCGCACTTTTTAATCTCTGAAACCTCAAATCTACGCCTTAAGGAAAAGCACATGAATTTACATTTAGGAGTTAAACGCCTTGAAAGATAGAATCCTTCTAAGTCGTTTGAGATCACTAAAATGATGAATATGAGGCCAATTGATGAGGGCGCACTTTTGCCTCTCTACACACCTGAATGTGTGCCTCAAGTGGTTAAGGCATGAATCTATGTTGAAGGGTCCCCACTCTGTCAAAATAAGCATTTTTTAGGCATTTACAAAAGTTTGAGATCATATGTTTACACTAAGTGAAGGCACCAATTCCCACCTATACAAACCTCAAATTGCGCCTCAAGGAAGATCACATAAATCGACACCTTTGAGTGGGCGCCTTGGGAGAGAGAGTCATCCAAGATGTTTCCAACTGATTGAAGGCATAAACATGGCAAATTTAAGGCTTAGGAAGCTAGGCGCACTTTAGCCTCTCTGCAAACCTAGATTGGCGCCTTAAAGAGAGAGCACATGAATTGATATCATTAAGGAAGCGCTTGAGAGAGAGATTCATTATAAGACATGCCCAGTTGTTTGCAATCACTGAAATGACCAATATAAGGCTAACTATGTTAGGCGCACTTTCACCTCTGTAGAAACCTAGATTTGCGCCTTAGGAAAAATCACATGAAGTCGCATTTGGGAGTGAGCGCTTTGAGAAGGAATCATTCTAAATCATTTCCCATTGTTTGAAATTATAAAAATGACAAGTATAAGACCAATTTGAGTTAGGCGCACTTTTGCATCTCTACACACCTAGATGTGCGCCTAGACTTGGAGGGGTTATTTAAATGTTTAAGGATGATTCCTTTGTGTTATAAAGTGATTGATATTGTTTCTTTGTTTGTGTTGCAAGAGCGTGGACAGAATTGAGGAACCATTCAAGGAGTAAGGCGCTTGGAGTCACCTTCATCCAAGGAGTGAAGTCAAGAGGTTGCCACTGCGGAGGAGACATCATGCTACTATGCCAAGAGAGCACTTCACGTTCATCATGTTGGAACATGTCATCATTTGCATCGAGTGAAGACATTCATCGGCCAAACTTCAAGTTCTTCCTCAATCTTCCAAGTCTCTGAGAGAAGTTTCCTACTCCGAGTCATGAAGGAAGCATCATCATCTACACTACTCTCTACAAAGAAGCATTCAAAGAAGACATACATCCTGCAAGAGAAGTACACAGAGTTGGGCAAATGAGCAACATGTATCATACACATCCAACTTACGAAGAAGAAGGCAAGATCAACAAGGATACATTCCCAAACATTCAAGTTTATCAAAGCAATCACATTCGAAGTCATCACACAAATGATGCAATTTGGGAATATGCCAAAAGCAAATTGAATAAACTATTGGAATCCATAAGAGTTGCTGAGGTGGCACCCACGTGGCATGCGCATCATCCTCACCAATCAAATGTTGCCACATCGCCTGACTACATTCAATGTATCTAAAACAAGCAAAAAGCCAAAGAGGACGCCCATGTGAAAGATGCTCTAAAGATTCCATTTCATCCTTATCTTCTTGGAAAACGTGCCTTTATTGCCTCTCTTATGTACTTAAAATAGAAGGTTGTTGTAACTAATTGCTAAGATAGCAAGATCTGGGCCCTTGGCTACTTGAATTAATCCAGGCCATTCATTGTAATTCTGGAACTCTATTGCCTCATTTGTAAGAGTTAATTTTTTTAGAGTAGAGTAGAAAGAGACTCTCAAAATTCTCTGAGTACTTGAAGATTGTTGTAAATATTTCTCAAGATTAATGCAATGACATTGAAGCTCGCTCGGTGCTAAGTGTGGTCTTGTGAAATAACATGGTTTCTTGTATCTTGATGAAATGGAGAGATGTTTCTAAGTAGATTAGAAGTAGAGCAATAGCTCATTGATGTAATGTATGTACGTATTGAATATTTGATCAACTCCTAGCTCATGCTTTTGACATTCATCGTTGGTGAATTGTTGTGTAAAGCTAGTCTGAGTTTCATCATCATTTGCTTAAGTTCGATTGTGGATGCTTGTTTGAGCTGCGCCGTCCAATGGGTGCTTATATGAGCTTTCACGATTTGAAAACCATTCGCTAACCTTAGGAGATTGCACCTACTCCATGTAGTTGTAGGCATTCTTGGCGAAGTGGAGTTAGTTTATTGAGGAGTTTGTCTATTCATGCATCATCATTGCCTCATTGACCTTAGATTAGATTTCTCTAAACCCTTGTCTTTTGATATTTCTTTTTAAGTTTGATTGAAGTTCCATTCATTCACATTCAAGGAGCAAAGAATTACATTCATGTTCATGGAGGAGGAATTTAGCGTAAGTCACTTTGTGATTACCAACAAGATCATATTTATTCACTGAGTCTATCCATGTACAAGTCAAGACCTGACATCAAAGGAACCTTGGAGCATTCTTGTTTGATCATATAATTCAGCATTCAAGAAGCTTTGATCAAGAGAGGATAGGATACTCGGTATTTTATTCTATTGTTGTGTTGTCACAAAAACATCATCAACACTTAGTCTCAACTACTTTTGATTAGAAGTTGTTAGTTGTTAAACTAGGTTGATTGATTAGTTAGATTAGATTGATTGATTAGTTAGACTGAGTGTCACTGTAGCAAGTTTTAAGCTTAACTTGGAGTTTACTCGGCACCTCATCTAATTTCTCTTAGTTGAATTCTTAGTACACTTGTCTATTTAAAGTGCACATATTATGTAATTCTCTAATTTTAATTTTTTTAACATGTAGTCTCCATGTTTAAGCTCAATCTTTTATTTTTACTACTAAAATGTTGTCAACATTATACTTTGATTTGAGTGTAGAAAGATTTGTGGGGAAGGCTATTTCTAGTGAGTTTCGCAATTTGATGTCAAATTTCAACATATCTCTCATTCCACAAAAATGCTATTGCTCTCCCCCATATCTAACACAAGCAAATAAACAATAACAAGATCAACGAGCCTTTACAAACCACCTTGCCCAATGCCTAGGGCAACCATTATGTCCTACTGATGCCAATCACAATACATTTCTTTCCACAAAAGTTCATAACTTGATGTTAGGATTTTCTATAAGTTGGCTTACAATAGATTTTTGTTCATATTTGGGATAAACCTAACACCTCTCACAATGAATGTTATTGCATCACTAAGAACAATTTGAACATCCCCTATCCCTTGAATAATCGACTAAAGAAACGAAATCTATAAAACTAGAAGCAACGGTAAACTTGACATACCATTCTTTGCAGCAAATGAAATCTCAAGACACCCCAATCAAAGAACCAACAACCTATTGCATCACTATTATCTAAAGAAGACGCTAAAAAGGCATACTCTTTCTCCCTAGAGTTTTGCTAGGCCTCAACTACCATATTACCTTGAGACTGTGATTTCTAGTGGGACAAAGCATATTGTTGTTTCCAATTTTCTTTTTTGATGTGTTCAAACTTATGACAATAATAACACTTGACTCTTAGTTTAGACCATAGTTACCAAACTCAAACTTGGCACAAACTTGATAAGTTGAATTTTCGCTTGAAGTTGGACTCAACACTTTTGTAGATGCACAATATAAAAGTATTTTACAAAAAGCATGAATTTATGAAAATGTTAGCCTACACGGCCAAATGCGCCAAGATTGGCTAAGCGTGCAAGCAAGTCTTGTTTAGACCTACAAAACTCAAGACCTAGGAGGTTCGTTGGGTTAGCAAGGCTTGTAACACTAGTTTGGACTTTGAATCAAAACTTTAAGTATTCTTCACTTTGCCCTTATATTGTGCAAAAAGTGCACTCTTATTAGATTGTACAAAACTAGACTTGTTCATTTGCATTAGTTTCCATTATTTTTGCAACAAATGTGAACTGAATTTTACAAAATTGGGAGTCTAACTCTCTACCGATGTATGCAAACTCCCAATCAAGAGATATACTATAGTGTCCAATGTTTATCCCTAGCATCTATTTTACATCTCTTCTGAGCACCATGCACTAGGCCATCTCCATGAGAGTTTTGCTTCTCCTCTCAACCACCACATTCTATTAAGAGATGCATATGGCTGTCAATTTCTCTAAATGCCATCCATCTTGAAGCAATCTTAACATTGCTTGGAAATGAACTCCCACTCATTATCAAACCTTTACATCATAATCCGCCTACCTTACTGATTTTAAACCAAATCTTTGAACTTGACAAAGGTTCCAAAGCAATTAAACTTATTCTTCATAAAGTATACCCACATTTTTCTTGAGAAATCATCAACCAACAACAAAAGCACCTTCCACTAAGGATTGTTGGTGAATTCCAAGATAGCTCATATATATTTGTATGACTAATATTTAAAGCCCCTTTTGCACATCATGCTCCTTTAGTATGAAATGACTTTCATTTATACTTACCATATATATTTGTATGACTAATATTTAAAGCCCCTTTTGCACATCATGCTCTTTTAGTATGAAATGACTTTCATTTATACTTACCATCCAAACACCATGCACATATATCTTGTTTATCTTGGATAAATGCCAATCCATGAACCATACTAGTTTTGCTCAATTTAGCTAAACACTGAAGATTGAGATTTTCATGTCTCATGCCACAAAATTCTATTGTTGACTGATATCTAAAGCATAGTTGAAAAACTCGGACTCGGCAAAAACTCGACAGACCCAAAATTTTTAAAAACTCGGGACTCGCCAAAAACTCGGGGAAAAGCTCGGCAATAACTCGGCAAACATAATTTATGTAAAAATATTCTTAAAAAACACACATTTCTGAAATTGTAGAATGCATTGCTGATTTCCTTCATATATAAATCAAAATTAAGAGTTTAATACATATCATAGACAAAAAAAAGAGTTCAACCTTCGAATACATATGAAATACCAGTTTGATAATACATATCATAGACCAAAAAAAGAGTTCCATCATCACTAGAAAATCCAAATCATAAATTTCTTCTACGACTAAAGCTCAAAAGAGTTTTGTTTCTCTGTGTGGGTGGTGCAAAAGTGGCTGGTATAGCCAAGGTATGCTCAACAGGATCCTCATCTATAGGATCAAACGGTACATGTGAGGAACCCGCCCCTGATGGCACATCAATATCATCTGACTCTGTCTCTGAATCCTCATATGCTGCGACATTTGCTTGCCATTCCGCTGTATCCCTCTCCATAGCAGCTATATCATCATCATCAAGTGATGGATCAACATCAACATCCTCGGCAATCCAATCTGAATATGGATCAATGTCGTCAAGGTCCAATGCCTGATATGATTCTTGGCCTTCTACCTTCTTCTCATGCAACCGAAGGTTGTACCGCACATAGACAAGGTCATTCAAGCGCTTTTGAGTCAACCTGTTGCGCTTCTTTGTGTGAATGGCCTCAAAAACACTCCAATTGCACTCACAACCAGATGCACTACAAGACTGGGATAAAATCCGGATGGCTATCTTTTGAAGATTAGGCGTTGAGGAACCATAATCATCCCACCATAAATCTGCAAGGATAACATTTATAACTTTGTAAGGATTTTAGTAAACTTAAAAATTAAAATAGATAGTAAATGAAAAATAAACATATGTATTTTACCTGGTTGCAAAGTGGATCTCCTACGAATGGCATCTCTTGAAGAAAAAAACGGCCCATCCGCATTCTTATAGGCCTGTAACTCATCGAGTATGATGTCTCGAAGGTTATCATCAAAGACCAACCTCTCCAAGCATGTGTTCAGGCCAAGCTTAACCTCTGCATCTGCTTTGAATGAAGAGGAGAAGAAAAATGCGGGGTTCAAATAGTAACCAGCAGCATGAATATGTTGGTGGAGTTGTCGATTCCACCTCCGATCAATAATGCGCCATATGGGTTCATATTTTGTTTTATTCGACCCATACAAATGCTGAATGGCCTCTTTGGCCTTATCCATGGCCTCATATAGATACCCCATGGGCTTTTGATCCCCATCCACCAATCGTAGAACTCTAACCAACGGTTCTGACACCTAAATCAATAGTGGATGAAAATAAAATTAGAAAATTATAGTAATTGAAATTCAACAAATATAAATATAAGTTTTTTACAAAATCAGCAAATTTTAACATTAGCAAATAAAAATTAGTGTTTAAAAACTTACCTTGATGATCTCCTCCAAGGATTTTTCTATGACAGCATCATAAACTGCTTTCACGACCCTCTCTGCTTCTGGCTTCCTATGATAAGGACTCTCCAACCACCTTTCAGCCACAAACATGCGCCTAAGGTGGGGCACTAATGATGCTAGACTCTGCAAGGTAAGGAAATTAGTGGCGAAGCGTGTGACTCCTGATCGTGTGAGCTCCTTGCCACAGTGTACTCTCTCATAAGATTTAGCACCCATGTGTGGTTGTAGATGTATTTTGTGATATTTCTTGCCTCTTCAACCACATTCTTCACCCAGCTTATTTTTCCAATGTCCTCAAGAAGAAGGTCAATACAATGGGCAGCACAAGGGCTCCATAAAATGGTTGGATGCCTCGCCTCTAGAAGTCTACCGGCTGCCACATATGCAGCTGCATTGTCAGTCACTATTTGGACGACATTTTCCACTCCCACCTCCATCACTACCTCATCCAACATGTTGCACAAGGTTTCTGCATTTTTTATTTGATTGGAGGCATCAACTGATTTTAAAAAGACTAGCTGCCCCGCTGAAGCCACTAAAAAATTGATGAGAGTTCTGTTCCTGGCATCTGTCCATCCATCAGATAAAAAAGTGCAACATTTTCTTTCCCAAACTTTCCTCTGATCCTGTACTAGTAGATGTGTGTGTTCCACCTCCTCCTGCAACAATGGGCCACTCAACTCATGACAACTTGGGGCCTTGAACCCCTTACCTGCCACAGTCAATGCAGTGACCAAGTGCTCCCAATAAGGACTCGAAGCGACATTGAAGGGAATATTGTTGTAGTACCAAAATCGTGCACATGCCAACTTCGCCTCACGATGCACCTCTCTATTCCATGTATTTGCAAGACCATCTAATGAAGGTTGAGAACCAGGAGTGTTCCGAGGAACAAAAAAGCTATCAAGCCCTTTGCCTGATCGTCGTATCCGTGGCCCAATGGAAGGTGTAGAAGAGGCCTCTCCACTTACACCTCTATAATCTGACCCTGTAGAACTCAAATCTCGGTTTGGGGCTGCCATTGCCTCTGTTGCTCTCTTTTTAGCTGCTTTCTTTTGTTCATAATCCATAAGGAGGACGTGCGCCTCCCTCTGAGCCTCCACAGGTACTGTCACATATCTCAACATCATTGCAAGGGACTTGTGCAAGGTGGTATTTAAGTCGATTAACGCCTCTGGACATATGTTTATTGCAATGGTTACAAATCACATCTCCTCGCTTTGGACCTGGTGTCCCATGTTTCCAGCAAGGGTCTTTAGGTTTGCCACCGGTTCTTCTACCTCCAGTTCCACTTGCAGAAGCCATAAGTTATAACCTGTTACCTATCAAAAAAAGAGACAACAAATTAAAAATTTAAATTTGACAATGACAATAACACAGTTGCTGTATTTTGACTCTTTTGCTATAAAAATTAAACGAGATTCGAAATTATAAAAAGACTATATCATATGAAATGAGAGATTTTGGACTATATTATAATTTATTTATAAGATATGTGTTTTAACTTTTATTTATAAAATTTTGACAGTAATTTCCTATTTATCATTAAAAATTTAAATGACTGGTCACTGTATTATAAAAAACAAAAATTAAAAAATGACTGAGCATATGAAAGAAGAGTTTTTGGACGAATTGTTAAAATTTATATAGGATTATGATGGTTTTAATTTTCAATTTTTTTACTCAGTGACAGTGTGACTAATAAAAAAACTGAACTTTTAAAAAGACTGTATCATATGAAATTATAATTTATGAATATGAATTATGAAAGGAGAGATTTTGGACAAACTGTCAAAATTTATATGGAGCCTGAATGGATTGTTATAAATTAAAATTTATATAGGATTAGGATGATTTTAAATTTCACTCGAAATTTTAAAAAGACTGTATCATATGAAAGGAGAGATTTTGGACGAACTGTCAAAATTTATACTTCAAGTTTAAGTTTATAGTCAATGACTAATCACTAAAGACTAATAAAATTTGAAATTTAGGTAAAAATGTATCATATGAAAGGAGAGATTTTGGACGAACTGTCAAAATTTGAAATTTAGGTAAAAATGTATCATATGAAAGGAGAGATTTTGGACGAACTGTCAAAATTTATATAAATTTTGACAGTTCGTCCAAAATCTCTCCTTTCAAATTTCAATGCTTTCATAATATCATATGATTATGTTTAATTTATGAATACATATTTGTAAATTTTGACAGTTCGTCCAAAATCTCTCCTTTCAATGCTTTCATAATATCATATGATTATGTTTAATTTATGATACATATTTGATAATATTGATATTACAACTACAGAGTCCAGAGTGACCAGACTACAGTCATTTAAAAATTTATAATGAATGATCAATGATGAATCAAATAATCGATACAAATGTGGACTACAGTTCGTCCGAAATCTCTCCTTTCATATGATACAATCTTTTTAAAACTTTCGTTTTTAAATTTTTTTAACAGTTCATAACTTCATTTAAAATCTTACCAGTTAGAACTTAGAAAGTTAGAAGATTTCGCCGCCAAAGGAGGTTTTCGCGCCGCAGGAGGTTTTCGCGCCGCCGGGAGCCGTCGGGAGGGTTTCGCGACTTCTTAAAATAACAAATAATGCTTTAGGGTTTTCGATTTTTAGTGTTTTAATTGTTAAAAACCGAACATGTTTTTATGTGCCGGATTTTCCATGAAATACTCGCGTTTTTTGGCGAATTTTTATCAGAAACCTCGCCGCGAGTTTTATCAAAAACTCTGGCCGAGTTTTACTGATAAAAACTCGCCCCAGTTTCTGCCGCGCGAGTACTCGCGAGTCAGGCGAGTTAATGGCGAGTTTTTCATCACTGATCTAAAGCCCCCTTTTACATACCATGCCCCTTCAATAGGAAATGACTTATGTTCCTACTTCCACCCAAACACCCTGCACATATATCCTACTTAGCTTGGATAGATGGCAATCTATGAACCATAGCTGGAAAACTCAGACTCGACTCCGACTTGACAACTCAAAATTTTGACTCAAACTCACAACTCAACAAAATCTTGACAAAAACTCGGCAAAATCTCAACAAAAACTCAGCAAACAAAAAAAATAGAATTACACAAATTATAGAAACTAATGCATTTAGAAAACACATAAATCTATTTTGATCATCAATTTGTCATAATTCAAAGATTACATATGTCATATGACCCTCAAACCAATAAATTATGCCTTCATTTCAGGACTTGGTGAGTTTTTTAAAGGACTCTAGAGATTTTTTAAGACTCAGCCAAGACTCGACAAGTAATCGGCAAAGACTTGACGCACAAGTCATGTTGACTCAACATGGTTTCATTTTGGATGTGCGAGTTTCATCGAGTTTGGGTGATCCCACGTGTGTTTTCTAACTATGTTGTGAACCATACTAGTTCTACTCGGTTTGGCTCAATACTAAAGATTGATAATGTCCACATATCTCATGCCACAAAAAAATTTTGTTGTCCTCCAAAGCTAAGGCATGCAAATTGATTGCAACAAGATCAACTAGCTTGTTCAAACTACCTTGCCCAATGCTTAGGACAACCATTCTATCCTGCTAAATGTTAGTTACTATACATTTCTTTCCACAAAATTTCATAGCAATGTTGGGATTTTCTATTAACTAATTGATTGACAATAGATTTTTGTTTATTTCTAGATAAAACCTAACATCCCTCACTATAAAATTTACTATACCATTGGGAACAATCCAAACATCCCCTCTCCCTTCTACTGCATATGTGTGTGTATAGAACTAGAAGCAACAAGTAAAACAAGCATACCAATCTTTGAGGCAAATGAAATGTCGGCATGCATTGGAATCCAATAACCAACAACTAGTTGCATCACTCATATCTTAAAAAGGCACCATAAAAGAACACTCTTTCTCCTCATAGTCTTGATCTGCTTCAACTACCTCACAAGCCTGATCTCATAGCTTCTTATGGGATAGAACATATTGTCGTTTCTGACATTCATTTTTGATATATCCAAACTTATCATAATAATAACACTTATCTTTGTGTTTGGATTGTGAATCAGTAGTCAAACTTTCTTTGCTATGTTCTTGTATTGTGCACCAAATGCAATCTCGGATTGTTCAAAACTAGACTTAGCCATTTGCATTTGTCAACATTCTTTTGCAACAAAAATGAACAGACTTTTTAAAGGTGAGAGTCTAACTCTTTGCCAACAAATGCAAAAACTACACAAAAGATTCAAATGATAGCGACAAACTATTGATAACCAGCACAACCATATCATCTTCATCTATTGGTTTGTTGATAGTAGATAGTTGACCTCTTAGGCCCTTCACCCTACGTAGATGTTCTGATATTGAGCCACGCTCACCAAACTGTGTGAAAAGCAAAAGATTATTCAAATACAGGACTACCATTTTTAGAAGCTTGATATTTGTTTTTCAGACTTGCCCAAAGATCACCAGCGGAAGTGGCATTTCAAGATTTTGGGATCAAGTCATAAAAAATGGACAATTTTAAAAACAAGAAGACTTCCTTATGATGGTTATCAAAATCTACAAGATTTGATGCTGTTCTGGTTTTTGGTTTTAAGATTATTCTATCGCAATTCCTAAACTCAGCAATGGTGAGTATTTTGTGACTCCAAACATCAAAGTTTTGGCCTATCAATTTTTGGGATTTAGGCAAATGAAATTTTGAATATTGGCCATTGCTAGGGTTCCAACTTACTAGAAAGAATTTCAGCCTTCGACAGAAAAATAAGTAATTGTACATCAATAGAATGCAGGTTTTCACAAATAATTTGTAGAATATTGGGCTATTTAAAGATTTTAAAAAATCAGAAATTCAAAAAATATATACCCAATCACTTTTTATACATACCGTACTATTTACTGTTTATCGGTACCATGTATTGTTCATCTGCATTATACTCCTAGCTATTTAACCGTACCATGCAGATGCAGTACACATTTCTGATTATTGCCTGCAATTGTTCTGACAGTGGCAATTTGACAGCAATTTCTCCTTTGTTTTATTTAGACAGCATGGTCTAACATCATGTCTAGTAGTCAAACTTTATATCTAAGATTAGATTATATCTAATATGCTTTCCTTATATTGTCATTGTATTAGTCTTTAGATAATTTACCACAATACTAATCTAATGCAACCGAATGTACTTTTCAGTCCCATTTGCCGACTTTGTTCATTTATGGCCATGAACATAGTTTATTTCTTCCATTCTATCCTTGTAGAAGTCCATTAACATAGTTTATTTCTTCCATTCTATCCTTGTAGAAGTCTATCACATTAGCTATCAACATTAAACACCATATTTTCTGTCTTGAACTTGGCACTTTCTGCCTCTGTGTTTTATAGTTCTTGAGACACTCAACTTACAATTTAATAAGCTTCAAGTGCATGCATGCACCCTTCCATATTTTGTTTCTAGGTAGTCTCTGGATGCCTACTAGTAATGTTCAAGTGTCAAGACCATGAAAATGATTCAGGATCTACCATCCCTCAGGTTTTTTCTCTCGATCTTTAATTAGCTTGAATTTAATATTACTCACAAATTGAAGAATCGCCTGTCTGTTTCCTAGTTGTAGAGGAAACTTGTCCATCTAAAGATCTGACATCATGCACACTCATTTCTTCCCATCCTCATTTAACTCTTCTAAAACAGTTGATGGATTAACAATAACTTGACCTACACTTAGTACTTGTTCTTCCTACTCCTTGTGTTTAGCATCATGTTGACATCTGGAGGAAGTTGATGCTTGTCTACCAACCACTAACATAAAAAACACCTTCAACTTCCATGATTGAATTCAGAGCGATTCTCACTATCAGAATATATAACAATTTTGAAACAAAAAGCTTTCATATTGCTTTCTGTCATATATATTACTCCCACTCTCAACATCATTTTGCACAAACTAATTTCTAACTTTCATAAACTTTCATGCATGTTTGTGCCTTTGATAATGTTCCCAAGATGAACTTTATGTTTCTCGTATGTCATGCTCTTCTATAGAGTAATCTTATTTCCCTATGTCAAGCATTAACAGAACATCCACAAGAAATTCAGACATGTTCCCACGTACTTGTCACACCTAGCTTGCAACGCTCTCATTTTCCATATTTTCCCCCTTTTTTATCAACCATATTCAAATGGGAAAAAATGAGAGATTAAACATAAGACTCGAGAAATATATGATACAAGTATTTTATACTTCAGAGCTATATATTGTGATATATAGCTGTAAATAAGTATATTTTTCAGCATTTCTGTTGGTGTGTAGAGTATATATCCAATTTTTATATTTTATATTGAAATACAGTTTTCTTTAATTTATAATTTATTATTTTGTATTGATAGTATCTTTTCCATAATATTTAGGAAACTGTTTTTACGATAAATGAGCTCCACCATATGAAGCATTCCAACTAAAATATACGACCATGTTCCTAAGTCCTACTTAACTGTATAAAAAACTTGCAATTTCAGTCAATTTATCCTCATGTTTTTAATTTGTGTATGATATGGTATGGCAATCTCCTCCTAAGCATTGTCAAACACATCATCCCACACTACCCACCCATGACCAAACCTTACAACCTGCCTATCCACCTCTTTAGGGCAATGTCTACCCAGCATGCTGGATGCACATTTTAACAAAATAATTATTAATTTGTTAAATCCAATACACGATACTTTAAAATTCTAATTTAGAATTATTTTGGTAAAAAGTGCATCCAGCATGCCACATAGACACGAGTCCTATTTAGTCACCCCTGGATTTCATTTCCCTTTGCTTCCAATCATCTCTTATTCATTTCGATTTAATCAAAATCTCAGATCCACTGATGACTCTAGAATATACATCCTAAGATTCCATCTGATTGGTTATGTCTACATGCTCAACCAATTTCATACGCAGAACTTCATGTTCAATGATTGCATGTGATGGCTGACTCAAATTTGATTCAAAGAATCAAAAATAGTGCCAAAAACTTTGTGTGGAAAATAGAACACAAAACTACCCTACCATAGAACCAATAGTATGCCACAGTTCTGAGACTCTGTGATCCTAGCAAAACTCATTGAGTCATGAGCCGAATGAGCCTTGGCAAATAGAGCAGACTAAAGTCGAAAAACTTGCCCCTCAACAAAAAGGAATGCAAAAATAAATAAATAAACCTAAAACTGAAAAACTTCCCTGCCTCCCACATTTTTAATATATACACTTCTGCTCCATTGCACCCAAAAGAGAAAAACAGGATTTGCAGCATTGAGTATGCTATTTTGGTGTTTTTTGGTCAATTTTCTAGTGATTCTGATTGTGTTTTCTCATTGTAATTTGCTGAGTTCTGCCGACATTTTTCAAAATTTCTTTCATCAAGTCCAAGTCCCTAACCAAAAAAGGCATGTCAAGTCCAATCCAATTCCAACTCTCAACATTATGATATACACAACATAAATCAAATGGATTTTCACAATGGAACAATTGAACAAAGATAGAACTCATAAATAATAGAAAAGAAAATGGCATTTATTCATCATTAAAAAGTGCATTATTGTACAGCTCCTAAATTATAGACAACAATATGCCTTGATGAATATACAAGAGAACTCCCAAAAGATAACCAAAAGTACCTTCATAGTTGTCAAAAGATGAGCATATAGACATGCACACCAGGTAATTCAGTTGGACCATCATCTGAAGCCAAAAGTAACCACCCTTGTCTGATACACGAAAACTAAATAATAAAAGTAATCACTTCTACTTTACATTTTTTTCTTTTCTATCACAATCAGTATTTAATGATTATCTTATTACTAGTTTATCCACAATACCTACGTTATTAGGATCATTTTCTTCAAAAATTCACAATTGATTTTTTGTTTCATGTTAATTTGTTGAGTTTGTTACCAAGTTTACCAAAAGTTAGTCAATTGTGACTCTTCGTTTAACATGTACTTCTCAAGAACAAGTGAATAAGATGTAATTGCCATGACTACAATCTAATCAACACTAAGACAGGTTTGTGTTCTACGGTTTGTTCATCTGATGATTTCTGAATGTGCCTAAGGTCATTCGCTAAGATTTGGTCCAAAGTGCCTTAATTATGTAAAGGGAACTATCGATTTTTCATTGATTTTGTGAAGTTCGATGACTTGCAGGCTATTCAAATTCAGCTTGGACATAATCTATTGATGACAATGCACAATGTCTTGATCAGTAAGAAACAAGATTCAATTGCTCTTTCTTCAAATGAAGCAGGATACAGGACAAAGGTTACTGCAGGAAGCAAGGCAATCTATAAAGGAGATCCTTAACCTTTAGAATACAAGGTATAGAAATTTCGCAAAACTGCTTCTCAATTATTTGTAACTTTCTTATGTTTCAATGTATTTTATAAAATTATTAGACAGATTTTCCAAAAAAAAACACTAAATTTACCAAGTAGAAAATGATAGAAACCTTGCTTTTAGCTACTTCAATTTTCTAAATATCATTGGAAAAAATGTAGCCAAATGGAAAATATTGGTTTTTACAATTGTACTTTATGTCATCTACTTAAGGAAAATGACAGCTTTGAATTTTCAAACGTCCCACTAGAAGCGACCTCAAACTATAACTGTTTATTGGGATGAAAATCCCTTTACATGGATAAACAATGAGAAAGAAGAAAAATTTCAAGAGGGAACTAGTAACATAATGCATCAACAACGAACTCATTAGAACCATGACTATCAATTTGAGTTTCAGTGAAGTAATTAATGTTGTCAAGTAAGCAAAGACTGCTTCAAGGTGGGCATATCCAATCTTTTCAAAAGACTGCAGGCAATGAAAATAAGCAATTGATAAAATGTTGACTATGCTATGCAAAAGCAATCGAACAATAGGAAAAAACTTTAGAAAAGAACGTAACAGGGTAAAAATATATAGTGGGCAGAAAGTGAATAATGTCTGAAATACCAATATGAGAAAATCTAAAGCTGGAAATGAAAAAATGCATGTAGACTACAATGTTTTGACATTGTACAATGTTTAAGACAGAACTAAAAGGCTATTGAAAAGAACGCATAAAGAAATATATTAGAGGCGAACATAGGAAGCTTGGTATATTCCAGTGATAACTTTAAGAAACCCCTCCTGAAAAAAGATATAAAATCCTGGTGAATCTTTCACTTTTTTGAAAAAAATATTAATTTCTATTGGCGAATCTTTCCTTTTTTTTGAAAAAAATATTAATTTTATTGGCGAATTTTTTTACATCACTAGAATTTTATAGAAAATCCTAACGAATCTTGATCAAAAATAGGCAAATGCATTAATTACCATGGTGAATCCTTCCATCTAAAAAAAATTAAATTCCTATGGAAAAGTAAGGGCCTAAGGGTGGCAGTGATTGGCTAGTTTAAGGTCTAGTTTAAGGTGTACTGCTCGTGACTATAATTCCTTAAATCCTTAATATTTTAAATCAAACATTAAATATTTTATATCAGCCCTAAATTCTTTTTCACCATCGTTGATTTTATTTATAATCTAACGATTTGGATTCTATTCCGCGGGCCAAAATGTACCGACGGAGCTCCAATGCCCATGGGGCTCGAAATTGCATTTGGGCCGTTGATGTCAATTTCAGGCCCCATGGGCATTGGAGCTCTATGGGTACATTAAGCCCGTGGAATTTAACCCCAACCATTAGATTATAAATTGAGATCAACGGCCCAAATACAATTTTGGGCTTGATGGGCATTGGAGTTTTGTGGGTACATTTTAACGCATGATATACAACCCCAGTCGTTAGATTATAAATAAAATCAATGGTGGTGATTTAAAATTGGCAATATGGCCCTAAAGTAACCAATAATTATATAATATTATTAGCAAATTAATTTCATTTTCTACTATAACTTATAAAATTTAGGTGAATCTGATCTAATCAAGTATCAGATATTGTGGTGAATTTTTGCGTTTAAAAGTTTGATAAAATAAATGTTCTGGCGATTTGACAAGGACTAAAATAAAATTTTGTAAATGTGTGGCGATTCAAGTCACCTCACAGCTTGTACTATTGGCCAAATTTTGAATCCCCAAATTCAACTATTAGCCAATTGGTGAATATTTGCCACTAAAAAAATCACTGATACATTCACATACAAGTTTTGTTGAGCTTTTCCATGACATATTTATAGTGTTTCTTTACATTCACATACAAGTTTTGTTGAGCTTTTCCATGACATATTTATAGTGTTTCTTTAAATTTATATAGTGCTTGCTCATATTTAACAAGAGGAGATAACTCATGCATTCCAATAAGACAATGTTCCAAACATGAATGTGATTACTAGCCTCAAATATTTTTCAATCAGTTGTAGATGTGTAAGTAATTTCCTTGTAGACCTTTACATTATATGGAATAAACCAAGGCAAGTGTTTCTTTTAAATTATATAGTGCTTGTTCATATTTAACAAAAGAAATAACTTGGGCGCTCTCATTAGACAGCAATCCCCACATGAGTGTAATAGCTAGTCTCAAATAATTTTCAGTCAGTTTTAGATGTATATGTAGTTGCATTGTAGACCTCTAGCTTTATATTATATGGTATAAACCAAGGCAATAGCATCATCCACAGTGACCATGAAGTTAAACCATATAAATATAGTTCAACAAAGATTAATAATAAGTATTTTAATCTTCTTCAACAAAGATCAATATCATATGAAGCTTGCGCTTACGAAAAGATTTACAACTGATTTAGATATTTAGAAAAATAAATAGAATTAACAGAAAGATGTTTAGATGTTATCTAATTGTGAAATAAGAACTGTAGTTGAGTTATGGACAATTACAAACCTCGATAAGCTTATCCCGTTTCGCAAGTTCTTCTTCTAGCTTGTTGGTTATGGATAAGGAAGTTGTATCCTTTTCCCTAGTGTTTAGTGTTTGGGAACTGCTAATATTTATTGACCCTCGGCCAGAGTCAGTGTCAACCTTATCCATTCCCTTGATTGCATGGACTTCTGAAAGCTTACCTTCAAACTCCTTAATTTTGGCCTGCACCCAAGCAACTCCAAGAAATTTCAATTGGGCAGAGATATCAATCATGGAATAAAACATTAGCCATATACAACATAGAAAAATACAATTGCAATACCGAACCAGCGAACAATATGTGTCTATATTTATAACTCTATTTTATGCACAACATATAATTTATACTGAAGAACCTTTCAACTTTAAAAATAGTTTTTTGCATATTTTCACAAAAAAAAAATCCCTGGATATAATCCCATGGATTTGGGCAAGCTGTGGGGAGTTGTGAGATTCACATCATTGACCAAGGTTCTATTCCCACGAGCTCCTCAGCTGCTCAAAGTGTCCATGGGTACTTAGAGGTAGGGGACAGATTTATCATTGTGAACCACACAGTCCATACTCTTAAATATTATGAAGCAAAGCCCATCCCATGTACAATTTGATTTCTACACAATGATTTACCCTTAATTTAGTTGAACAAGATGAACTCAAGTTGTAAATCCAAAACGAAGCCCCATGTAGAAATCCACATGAGATATGATTAAGTATTGAGATTGAGTAAAAATACAATATCTAACTTGATGTGCGTGGCATAACCCAATGGACAACGCTAGGTGCAATTTCCATATGGATTTGACAGCAGAGATACCCCTGGGTCATGGCATCTCTGACGAAGGTCACCCCATAAGGGCAATTTACTGAATCAAAAATAAAAATGTTCTCTGGATATGTCCACCAAGGAATCAAACATGAGAGCAGTAGAGAGGGACAATTAAACATTCCCTAATTCTCCACTTTGAGCCAAGGAAAACAGAGATCTTTCCTGAGTTCATTCCCATTGACAGATTCTTAAACTTCTCAGCCCACTAGTAAATTTCCTAAATTTTTCCTTTTTTTCTTTTCTATGAATTATGACTGAGAGTATATGCGCTGAACTACTATGACCAATGGTGAGTGAAAATGGCAATGGCACCAAAAATGCAGAGCCTAAATCTTCATTAGAATATTTGCTCAGAAAGTATTCTATAAATCATATATGCTAGAGTACTAGATGTAAAATTAAAACTTATTGTATACATATGCTATACTACTTGACATACAAAATGCATTAAAACGTATCTATAATATGAATATTTCACACAAAAACAAGGAAATGAAATGGTTTCATTATATTGGAATGCTCCCTAGTATAGGCATGTTCCCTAACATATATAGGCATGAGCCATAATTATACATCTCCAAACATATCAACTCAAAGATTGCAAGCATGAAAGAATTATGATAGGCATAATGGTTTCCCACAATTGTCTTCTCATATATATGCACTACAACTACAATCAAATTGAAAACTAGACTTACATACACTCAAATAATCATTAAATTTACAAAGCTCTACTTTCTTTATTGATTATACATATTGAATATTGATGTTTCTCCCAAAACATAATAACAATATTTCTCTCTACAAGTGAGATCCGTACAACAATTTACCCCAACACTACCATCAAAAACCTTTTTGCTTTGATCACAACCTCTAAAATGGGACATACACAAAATAAACTACTTGTCTTCCAAAAGACACCGCTAACAAGAAATTGCTCAAGGTAGCTTACTCTTCCTTTAGGATGACACCTTGGAGTATTTAAAACTTCATGGCATCTCTAAAGACATTTTGATTGGCCAGACATGAAAAATAAACCATTTGTCATCCAAACTAAAATACTGGTGAGTGATTGATAAAGGTGGTTCATTCTTTCTCAATAGAGGACACATTCGACTACTTAAGACTTCATGGCATTGCTGAAGGTACTTCTCACATTACCAACACTTGGGGGACTAAATTATGGTAATGACCAACAACCGTAAACAGTCAGTGTTATTTTCAAATACATTATCTTCAAAATCCCAAGATTTGTCTCATCTCCAAGTAAAACCAAATGTGAAATGCAATGACTAAAAACATAAAACATCTAGACAATCTAATACACAATATACAGGATGCTACTAATTTGGGCACAGCTTCAAAGACTTAAGACACCATTCTCCCTCAACTCATTTGAAAATACTAAAAATGTCAACATATTTGACCTAAACAAGCAGTAACTCTTAATTTTATTTCTGGTTTGAATGACTTAGAAAGCATTTATGAAATGTTTTCTACACTTTACCTCTAGGGTTTGAATCACATTTGTACACTCTACCAAGTGTATCTTCTGTTCTTGCTCGACCTTCATCAATCGGGCTACTTGATTTCTTAACTGTGCATTCTGTTCTTTTTCAATTTTCTGCTGCTCTTGTAGCATTACACTCTCGGTCTGCAAAAATGATGCATAAATCAATTCCATCCATCAGAAACTCAAATCATGGTCGCAACAGACCAACAGATGTAAAATAGTCACATTGACTGTATATCCATTACATACTTAAACAAAATTTGGTTTATATGTTTTATGGAGATGAAGATATTAATCAAAGGAATTGAACTAAGTAAACTACCAACCTTTAGATCTGCCTGCAGTGCAAATGCCACTTTCCAAGCCTTCTGGACTTCACTAAATAATAGAAGAGATTGGCTATCTGCCTCTTTAAGTTGCTTCTTCAACAGCATGATCTCTTCCCTTGCTTCAGTAACTTGCATTTCTTTCTCATACATCTCCTTTCGAGCATCATTTGCCTTTTAAGGACATACATCAAAAACCTTAAATTTACTTCCATATTAGATAACACCCAAAATACAAAAAACAGAAATATTTTTCTGGTCTATTTCTTATATAGAGAGAAGGAAATACATATTGCATCATAACATCTACACACTTGTAGAGCATTCCAACAGACACAATTTAGATAAACATAACATAAAAGGGTAAGAAGACAAGTGCTACCAAAAATTAAGTCTACTCAAAACAAGACAATAGAGCGCATAATCTTAATTGCTTGTCTGATTTGCACAAACAAGTTCATGCAAGCAAACTGATTACATACCAAACGAATGAAATTGATATAGGTTCTGATTAAACCTGAAAGCTCATATATAGAACGCATCCATACATTTCAGCATAAGCAAAAAAAAATTTCCAAAATAAGTTATATAATCGTTGGAGTCTTTTCTGTATTTTAATTTTCATATTAATTCTTTCAACAAATTGAGCATTGTTGAAAGAATAACTCTAATTTCTGGCCTGTAGTGAAAGCTCCTCAAGCTTTTGAGATGTGATTATGCTTCCATGTTTATCCTAAAAATAAATTGATTATCTTAAAAGAAGAACTCCAATCCTCTTAAGAATTTATGTTATTACGAAATAGAAAACAGACATTTGGTAAAAGTTTCAGCAAATTTTAGGATATAACAAACTAAGACAGACCACATGATCTTATCAACCATATCAAGCAAAGTATCAAAAATGAATAGAATAACAGGCAACTAGGAGAGACACATGAGAACAAAACAAGAGAAATAATATAAATTTCCATAGATGACCAGAGGTAAGTCAACTGGAATCAAATAAGTGCATTCAATTACACAAGACAAATACTAGGCTGACAAAATTTATTATGGAAAGCAACTAAACGCTAAGAATTTACAAAATGCAAGTGCAACTTACTCATAATTAGAATGGATATTCCATAAATAATTCACTAAGTCAGATCTTAATCATTCAAATGGCCTCTTGATTGAAAAACATGCTGTTCTTCTTAAGTTTACTAGAGATAACAATCATTAGCTACCAAAGAGAGCCGTCTAAATGCTTAAAACAACGGAAATAGTTGTATGCAAGAATTGAATAACAACAGGCAGTGCAAACAATACATAACAGCCAATAACACAGAAGATTTACCATTGAGAACCCAATTGGGAAAAATCTAAAGAAGACTAAGGCAGTTTTTCCTCTCTTGCCAATATCTCTACAGCCATTACAACTTTATTGTCTTCTTGAGGATTTCAAGGAAACCAATCTTCACTACAACAGTATAAGAACAGGCAAGCGGGAGAGAATTATGAGAACTGAAAAAAAGAAAGATGTCATATTAACATCTAGAGATGACCAATGATAGTTTGATAGGATTCAAAAAGAATGTTCAGTTACAATACAGAAATACTAGGGAGAAGAAACCTATTATGAAAACCAACTAAAAACTAAGCACTTACAAGAAATGCAAGCATAAATGATCTGTAATTAGTATAGATATTCTATATCAAATTCGCCAACACAGATCTAAATCATTCAAATACCTCTTGGTTGAGAAAATTGCTGTGCTTCTTAGGCTTTCTAGAGAAAACAGCCATTTAGTGCCAAGAAAAGAGTTGTTTAAATGCTTAAAAGAATGGTTAAAGTTGTATGCAAGAGCTCTTCAACCCTGTGTCCGTCTTCTCTCACAGCATGGTCCAAAACTTACCCATGAACCTCTGATCCCCATTTCAAATGATAGAGCTAGGCACACCCAAGTGAACATAAACATTTAAGTAGTACAATTCAGTTCTATCTCTACCATTTAGAGACTTTAAACATGGAATGGGAATAGCATCTTGCTAAACTAGCCTGCAAAAATAAACAAGTAATCATGCCCTTTGACATGGAAAACCTCCTACAAAGTCCATGGAGATTCTCTCCCAAGGCCTAGAAAGAATCAGTTATGGCATATAAATCCCAACTTTCCATTGTTAGGTTTATTTGTGCTACAAAAAACAGATCCTCTGATTAATTTTGCAACATCCACTTGCAAGATTGGCCAACAGCTTTTGAAGTATGAGCTCTCACTAGTTCAGCTACTCCTTCCACAGGCACACAACTTTCCCATCTTGTAGATCAAACCATCATAGATATAGTAGCCTTCCTTGGGCTAAAATTTACACCTTCTGCCCCATTTAATGCTAAAATATATCCCAAAACTTCACATTGTGCTCATATCCTTCACCATATGTCTCATGGACAAGTGGCTTGAGCTAAAATATAGTTCACAAAGTTAAAACTAAAGGTAGTCTAGACAACATATCCTCCTAGTTGTTAGTCATACCTCTTTTATTTTTGATAGCCCAATGAGACTTATTTATAATGTTTACAAAAGTATTGCATGAAAGATAAAAGCTAACTACAACTACTATGTTATGAATCGTATTACACAATTATATCCACAAATACCAAACCCTAACTCGGGCAATCTTCAATCAGATTTTTTTATTTGGATAACTAGCAGTCTAACAATAGACCTTCTAGAAGAAAATCTAAAAATAGTTGGTATATAAATAGACACTAAAACTAGATTTCTTAGAATATGCTCCTCTCCTCAAAAATGGTGACAACTAAAATAGTGATTCAAGCATTCAGCTCCTAATGATGATTCTAATTAATTGGATGAAGTTCTGCTTTGACCATGGTGATTTCTCTAAAGACACCTTGAAACCCTGTCATTCGGATGTTTATGAATTTGACAACCCTTCTACATCAATTCTGCATCAAACCTTAACCAATGCAACCTTGCGACCTCTGAAACACTAGTGTCTATCCTCCAACATCTCTGCAACCTTTGGGATGCCAAACTTCTATGACAATCCCCTTTGAAAAATATCAGACAACAGACATTGAAACCCTCCAAGTTAAGAATGACAACTTCTCACAATTGTTCTCAAAACTGATACAATGCAGGGCAACACTCAAAACCCCAGAAAATCAGCCAAATACCTGGAAGAAATACTTCTTCAAACTCACCTTTACACCACTGGTTTCTGCTGGAATACTTCGCTTGAAATGATGAAAAAGTTAATTTTGAGAAAGGACGACGACGGTTTAAAGATAAGAATTTGGAAGTCAGTCAAAAAAACCCTAGGCACTGTCTTTATATGAAAGACTAAATTCTCTGAGTAAAACATTTGCGAAAGCAAAAGCCCTTTGAAAGAAATATTAATGGCCACGACTGGAAATCAGATGATATTGCAACGATTTGATAAGGAATTCGCTGATAAAGAATGAAGAATTAGAGGCTATGATAAATTCACTGCTGATATGAAACCCCCGCTGATATAATGAAGTGTCACTCTACTAATCACCAAAACCAACTGCTGCCGGTCATCGTTCCATATAAAGCAGACATATCTATTTTCGAAAGGTTGTGACCACATGGGCACACCCTTCTTTTTATAAAAAACTCTTCCTTGACAAATCTTGGTCAGCATGCTATGTTTGGCACACCTCTATTGATAGTTTTTTTTTTGGTATTACAAAACAGCCAGTTGGCCATATTACTAGGTGTACCTATATGAACAAATATATCTTTTGTTTTTGAAAAATATGGCAATTCCCACTAATAGGCATGCACCTATAACATGCATTCCCTATTTTTATGAGTTTTTCAGCATTTAGTTTCCCAAGTTTTTTCTGATAAAATCCCAAGTAATTGAATTCCAAATTATAATTTTGGCTTGCTGATTCTTTTCTGATCCTGAGTAATGCTACTATGGTTAGAAGAATGCTTTATAATAAGCTCTACGCATATATTTATGCATACACATCAAGTTAGGCCCCACATCAAGGACTCCAAAAGTCAAGAACTAGGAGAGAACATCATTTGCAATATTACTCTACCTGTTCATTTCTTGTGGCCAAAACCACCACATAATACAGGGCAAAACTGCCATGAAACTTCCGCAGCCAACATGACATACGCAAAGGTCCCACCCTACTATAATTGGCAGTTTCATCAATGAAAAAACTGTACATTTTTCCCTCTATATTCTCTGCAACTTGCTTCAATCAAGTTAGACTCCAAGGTGTTCCAATCACTTCATGATCATCTGCAAAATCTGTCGACTCTTCTACAACTGTTATACTTCATTCTTGAATGAAATACGTCATCTCAAAAGTGTAGAGTATTTCAAGTTACATGCTTAGTCGGTTTTCATTACGCCTTCATTATCAAATATAGATCAATCTTCCACCAAGCTAGATATTTATCTTCTAGACTCAAAGAGTGCATGACGGGTTAAAGGCAGATCACTGAATGGGAGATCTGTGTGAGAAGTACAACCTTCTACAAACACGCAGATTTTTTAGGGCATGTGAATCTGGGCAAAAGGCACTGTTAGTGAACATGGACTTTGATGAAGCTTATGACATGATTGAATGGGATTAATTCCTTAACATGTAGACTGATTGGGATTTGTCTCGATCCATCCAATGTTGTGGTGACTTTCTTTGCACAAGTTTCTACAAGAATTAATATGAATGCAAACCTTTCACCACCTACTCATCTACAATGATCCATTGGGCAGGGTCACCCTCTAGTTCCTTTTATGTGTTTACTGCTAATGCTCTTCATTATTTGGCAATACAACTTATCTTAAGCAAAATATTAACAGCTAATGAAAAAAAAAAATTTAAATAAGCTTAGAATATCATGTAATTCTAAATACCAAACAGTGAAAACAAGTGGCAGGATTGAAAATAGAAACTTATATATAATGGTTGTTCTCATGCCATCAGATATAAAGTACAGTGCCATGCTAGAGAATACTCCGAGCTTCAGTTCAAAATTATAATGATGCAAATAAAGTAAAGATGAACTTATAAAGAATAACATGTAACTTATTGATGGTCGAGCATGAACTACTTATGAGACCATACCATATCTCTCCATTTCTTTATAGTATCACGATTTCCAAGACTAAGTTCAACATTGCGTGCTCTTGCAGCAAAATTAAGAGATGATATTGTCTCACGTATATCTGCATAGCTGGGACTCACATTAGTAATGATTAAACTCTTGGAATCCCCACCTGTGACACAATTGAACACATCAGTTATAAGATATTATGATCTAAGACTCGAAACTTAAGATGATACTTACGTATTTTAAACAATAACTTTGAACTATAACTAATCTTGAATGAAAAGGAAACATCAACCTTGCAGAAAAAATATCAGATTACGATTAGGAGAACCACTGAAAACAGTAGTTGTGCTCATTAATATTCTTCTTCGCTTACAGCATTCCAAAGCATAAACATAGACAACGGGCCTATTACTAGGGAAATCAAATCTGCTACACTCAAGCAAGCTTATCCAGAGAAGAAAATAGTTTAAAAATTTAACCCCAGCTTCAGGTACCCAATAACTCTTTAATAGAATATTTGTCTCTGATTTATCTCAGCCACAGATATGTTTTCATTTTTTACCGCATTCTAAATTTAAATCCTGGAAGTATATTCTAAAATTTGAATCATAGAGGCCAAATAATTGTCCTGAATGGTCCTACTAAACAATATTTTACTCACAGCTTTGCCAAGGCATTCTATTCCACTCTACAAACTTAGTTGTTGCCCAAGGGATCTTAAGTTTCTGACACAAAATTGCTTTCGATGACATTATCTCCATCTCTAATTCTAAAATGCATGGTCTCTTTCTTTTTAACCCTATGAAAGAATTGATAGGTGCTATTTGTCTACTTGAAATGTTCAAATCAGCTTTGCTTAATAGAATAATTCTGGTTTACATATAACATCAATTAGCTTTCCACTTTCAAAGAGTGGTGCCCACATTATATATCTAAACTAAGTGCGCTCTGTCTCTGAACGATCTGATATACAATAAGAATAGTTCTTATTTACATGCTATCACATGATCAACGAACCCCAGGTGTTATGAAAACGACCTTACAGCCATTCCAAGATATTTAAATTTGAATTAAAAGAAATGATCAATTAACCATTGTCTTTAATTTTCGCTAAAACTCATGGAACCAAAGATGCTTTTCCACATCACGTAATATAATATGTACTTGAAAAACATCTGACATGCATTGCATAGATGGATATCACATTGGCAGTTCCATTACATCATTAGCAACATCTAGCCATCAGTCCAGTTAATAAACATAAAGAGAACACAAGCAAAACACATATAAGAATATCAAAAAAAAAAAAAAAAAACTATTCCAATAATTAAAAAATATGACAGCAGAATGAATACCCAAAGAATCTGATAGTATTTGAGTGAGCCTTGAGTTGCCATAAGGTACGTGGTCCTTCTTTCCTGTCAAAGCAGACACAACATCCCCCAACCTGGAAGATGTAATCCAATTCATTAAGTAGGGAAAATTTAAGAAATAAATTAAATTTATAGTAAATGTATCAGGGTAAGTCCATATGATGTCACATTCTATTTTAAGTAATAAGTTTACATATTTAATAAAATAATAAAAATAAATGAATGTTATTAAAATGAATATAACTCAAATTGAGAACCACCTACAATGCCCCTCAAAACACCACCTAATATTGACTGTAAGCTTGTTATTGGTACTTCAGAAATCTTTCTAATATGTAGCTAATCCCTCATCCTTCTTCCATGATTTTCTAGCTAATAAAATCTAACACATGTACACATATGAGCACTTCTTCACATCAAATATTTTGAGAGTTTTCTTAATTTACTGATTCATGAACTTTTGTCAAATCTTCTTTAACAACAAAGCACGAGGGCAATATATTTATTCTGAAGCATATGCATCAAATTTCTACGTGTTTTGTGTATTCAAAAAAATACAATTATCAATTACACAATTTGAGCAGTTTTACCAAGATAGCTCTTAGATATTTGCCAGACACTGCTAAAGTGCATAGGCAACCTAAAGAAATTTATTTAAAAGGAAGTGATGAGCTAGTTAATGTGCACTTTTTTAATGAGTCAGCTTTAACTTACAAGGAAGAAAAGTTATAAATCCAGGTCATTTGATATTTAGATATTCCCTTTAGTATTAAGTTCTACATTTCAGATCAATGGCAATTAATATTGTCTAAATGTTTAAAAACAAGCTCCGAGCTTTGAAAAATATTGATATCCCTTTGGCAGGGAAATCATGATTAGGGATAAAAATTTATCAGTAGGGAAGATCTACTATTCATTTTTCTTTTTCTCTTCATTGCAGATTATAGAAGCTAGATATAAGACCTCAGGACAGAGCCCTTGCAGGAAAATATATAGTTAGCACAATGGATGACATGCTTCATCACAGACCTCATTCCTCTTGCCACAAAATTTAAACCAAAAAACACTCAGGAAATTAAGCGTCCCTTCCAGCTTTGCAATATAATAGACAACACTAAGGCATTCATGATGTCAAGGTCAACATTATTTATGTGAATTTGAGCTTCTTGGCTATCCACAGATGGTTACCTTCACCAGCATATGACTGCCATGTGGTGCTTAGGATCTAGCATCAAGGCTAATATGAACATTCCATTCACTAAAATCAGCTTGGCTTCTTACCTTCATTTTTGGGCAAACCAATGCCAAAGTAATAGATAGTGAGCATAATGGATGATATGCTCCATGGCAAATCTTGTTCATTTTGCTACAACATGTAACCTACTTAAAGCATTTAAGGGAATAAAGAACCAATTCTAGCTTTTTGATATAATTGGTAACCCTGAAGCATTTATAAATTTCAAGGTCAACACCATCCACAAAAAAAATCTTGGCTATTAGTAATTGATTACATTCACTAGCATTAGGAGTAGGTGTATTATGCTTGAGCTATAGCATCAAGGCCTCTATGGACATTTTAGTCCCCGTGTAATCAGTTTAGTCTCTTTAATTCAATCTTTCACATCACATTACCAAGAAAATGTAATGTTAGAGAGACTCAACTCTAGCCCAACGTATCAATAATTTTGTTAAATAATCAAAACATGTTGTCTTGTCAAGGTGCAATTTCAAGGATCAAGTCCTTCATGAAGAGATTGGAAGTAAAGTGTAGAGAAGGGTTTTTCCAACTATGGCACAAAAGACATATATGACAAAGTCAAACAAGCAATGGGGCAAATCATCTTAAAGTGCAATGGCAAAGGAGTTGCCAATCTATTTGGGAATCATCTTCTTTTAAGAATGAGGTCACGGGGCGGTTGTGCTTTCCCAAGGCTTAGCAGTCAAATCAAGACTCCACAAATTTGGCATGATTCTATATGTATACCATGTGGGGAAAAAGAATTGGTGAGACTTGTCTTCTAAGTAAATTAAGAAATCTAAGGCCATGGTCTTTCACATCTTCATGGATGATGTTTATAGGTTTCAGTTTTCCTCCTAAGGAGAAAGAAAGAAATTATGTTAATGTCTAAGAATAAGTCAAAGGGATTGGAATGTACATCGTACAATAACAAAGAACTAGGACAAAATGGGCCCTAAATTAGAAGCAAATACAATAGAGCAAGAAAGTAGGAAAAACAAAGAAATAGACATACCAAAGTTAACCTCAAGAAAGAGTAACCCCCAAACTAGTACAAGTATAAATAGATGTGCAAGGGAAGACCCTACAAAGCAATGGAAGTAGACGGAGACCACTGGAGTGAGGAACCAAAATCCTCAGGTATCAATATTCTAGGATGAGTTGGAGGACCTAATATTTTCATCAATCACTGTAGGAGAACCAATGCTTTCTTTGAGAATGATCATTGGTGAAAGTCCAACTTCCAAGGCTATGGGGGGTGGACTGGTCAATCCTAGGAGGTAGTCAATTCTACATAAAGCCTCTCCTAACACTCAAAGTCAAAGAATGGATAGTGATTGAAAATAAAATAGTAATGCGAGCTTAACACAGAGATCTATGCCATGAAATAGGGTTTTAAAGGGTCTTTGATATCAAGAAGAGATAAAACCACAACCACTAAGAGTGAGAATTGGGGTGTTGAAGTGAGAATTAGGGTGCTGAGGAGTCTTAGCCATAGTAGACTACAAGGATGAGAAATGCCTCACCCATTCGTCCCCATTTGTAGAAGAATCAGTAGCATCCAAAGTGTGCTTGCCACCTTCAATATCTAGGTTGACGAAGGGAAGAAATCAACTTGATAGATCTTGGACCTCCATGAGGAGAACTATGCCTAAAAGTGGTGACCTCATGAAGAAAAAGGGCCAAGCATATTTGATCAAGATAGCAAACGAAAGTTGATAGGGAACTACCAAAATCTTTGTATAAACAATGGCATCCCGCATGGATTTCATAGTAGACTCGACATCAAAAAAATGCTCCTCAAACTCAACTTCCTAGAGAGAACAAAGATGGAAAACCCTCACTCTACAAAATATGGTTGTTCGTTTCAACAAGAAGATGAATCAAAGGGGAATCCTCAAACCTGAGACCAATTATGTGGAAAGTAATTGGGCCAAACAATGGTCCCATCAACTTGTCAAAACTACTCACCATAGAATGCTACTTTGGCGCTAATAGAATTCAAAGGCAAGCTCCAAGTAACCTAGAAGAAGGATGTGAGTGCCACATAAGGAGTACTTGAAAGGAAGAAGCGTATCCAAAGAAATGTTGATGGACTGGAAGAGCAAATGGACCTCGAAGAACAAGCAATACAGACATCTAGGGGCCCCTGGAGAGGCAATCTCCTCTAAGGAACAAAGTGCCAAAAAAGAACATCTCCCACAGCATGAAGTTTAACCACTAATGGATTTAAGCATGTGTATAAACTAAGTGAGTCTAAAGATACTCTTGAGGTGAAGGAGTTGAGCAGCAAATTCCAACTAGACAATACAATGAGGAACCATCTATTTGCACCTAATCATACAACATAATCATCTAAACCCTCAAGACTCAAACTTAGTCACAAGACCCTAAGCTAGGGCCCCAAACCACATAACCATACAACACTGTGAGATTAATCATCATGTCAACGAGACACATCTTTGAAGGGATATCCTGGAAACATACCTAAAAACATTGGTACTTGAGGATACAAAGTGAGGTGTATCCCATGCAAAGAGAAGACTAAGAGGCACACCACAAAGAGGACCAGCAAACTAAACTCTTAAATAAGTATAAGTGGTCATCTCCACTGAGACACATTTCCAGAAGAAATGAAACCTAGAAAGAGCATCCTTGGCAGTGTTGAAGATCATCACCTTAGTTTTACCAAGGTTAGCCACAAACTAGAAAAGACCAAAAACTCCAAAAGTGTATCAATATATCTCTACAAGGTGTTGGGAGAATGCAAGAGAAGGACCAAGTCATTAGCAAAGAGAAAAATAGCAATCACAACATGGTTAAGCAAGCAGCCATCATTCACATGGGTACATTGTCCAAGAAAACCCTCAAGCTCATCAATGCAAATACCAAAGACAACTAGTAAAAAAGAGCAATCCTACTTATCTAATAGTACTTTGTACAAAGTCAAAGATGCCATGAGGAATCCAGAGTTGTCCAATTACTCTCTACTAGACCCACATGATGGCAATGACGAGAGTATCATAAATAACAATGGCCTACAATTTGTGAAACATCAAATGTCACAAAATAGAGCCAAAGGCTTTAAAGTGCACAAAACAACAAAAGCCTTTAGAAGATTAATGACGAACCTCTTCAATGATAGCACAGAGTGTGAAAATGTCGTCAATAGTCTAGAAATCCCTCTTGAATTCAGCCTACCCCCTAGCCCTCAAATTCTTGTCCCCCAACACCTTAAAAAGCACCTTGTCAAACATTGTGGCAGAGTTTTGCAAAAGTACTCCCAATCATGATAATCTTGTAACCTAGAAATAATATGAAGAGCAATCTCTTGATTTGTGAATGGGGTGGATTATATGTTGTGACCAAGCAGAGTGAAATCAAGAATAGAAAACCTCACTGGATAGTTGTGAAATGGGGTAAGCAGCCAAATCCACACCATGCTTGAGAAACTCAGCTTCGAGACCCTCACAATCACATTTTGTTGAAGCAAAGTTTCAAAATAGCTATTTGGACACAACCTATCAAAAACATGGGATAGTTGGGAGTAAAGAGGGGTCTCTAGAGGTAAGTCGTTCAAGGATATCATAAAGAAAATTAGCGTAGGAGACCCAAGTAAACGTGGTGATATGTACATTGTGGGAGTTCCTTGGGGGGTGGGCACGATAGAAGATCTTAAGGGAATGATGGAAAGCAAAAAGGATCTCATCTCACCTTGACAAAAGAAACTCGTGTTTATTACACCAAAGGAGAAGATAATAATCTCTATAGATGGTAAACATAAAGGAATTGTCGTAGACAAAGATAAAACAAAGTTTTCAATCCATGGCTTTACACGCACCGACAAACCAATAGTTCATTGGGCAAAACCATAAAAATGGGGTGATGTAGAGTGATAGACCATGTGGGGGAAAAAATCAAGGGTTGCCTCCCAAAGAACATTAGAAAGAAAGAAAGAAAATATATTAATGTCCACAAATGACCAAAAATGATTAACAAGACTGGAATGTACAACAAGTACGATAGCAAAAGACTAGGGCAAAAAAGGAAGCCCTAAACATAAAGCATACACACACGGGGATTAACCTAAAAAAGACATAAAAAGAAAAAGGGGGAAAACCTGAAAGTTGATAAACAAAAGAAGACCATACAAGCTAAGAACCAAAATCCTCAAGTGTCAATTTTTCGAGATGCATTGAAGGAGCCAACAAAAATGTCATCGATCATAGTGAGAGTACCAATGCAAATTCTGAGAATCCCATCGAGGAAAGTCTAGGGCTAAGAGTGCAAGGTTCGATAATCGAACAAGGTAATTGATGCCACAAAGAACCTCCCCTAACATTTGAGGCAAAGGAACTATAATGGGAAGAAAACTTGTAATGTCAGACTACCACTGAGATCTGCACCATGGAAGAGAGGTGAGAGAGGTTCCTTGAGGCCGACACGAGATAGAATCTGATCATATATCTCTGGATCTGTTTTAATTCCAAATTACTTCACACATATTCATCAAATATATCTGCTCTTATCTTCACACATATTCATCAAATATATATGCTCTTATCTTTTATTCATGGGCTGCATATATGCTTCAAAATAGGTCTGAAACACTCTTCATAAATACCTGCCCTAGGTCTGCTCAAAATCAGATATATCTTATTCTCTTCACTCTTGCTTCACTCAGCCTTCACAATCACTTTTTATCCTTTCTTGGAGAGAAGTGACTCATGCGAATAGTTGTGTCTCTTCATTACCAAAAGGCGTCTTCTTAATTAGTTATGTCCCTTCAATTCTGGGCGCTCCACTTAACGAGGTCGGCCCCCTTTAAAGAGTTTTTATTTAAAAAATAAACCTCAACATATGTGGCACCAAGAATAGGATCGGCCCACTTATGTATTTCAAATTTTTATTTTTAAACTTTAAAACTCAAGGCGCCAATCTATGAGAGAGTCGGCCATCACTAGGAATATTTTAACTTGTATTTATTTGTCTTGAAGTAAAGCGATCTGCCCATGGAGGTCAGCCAGCATTAAGAATTGCATTTGTTTATAACTAACAATGCCTTCATCTTATATTAATCACTGCACATTTAACTTATTCATAATTGCTGCATTTCTTACAATAAATCACTGCCCCTTAATCATTAGTTGCTGCTCTTTAAATGATCATTAATTGCTGTTCAATAAAATCACTCCTTATGCTCTCATCGCTGCCTATAAATAATATGGGAATCACTGTTGTTCTCCTTACATTATTCGCTGCTCTCTATAATAATTCGCTACACTTCATAACTGATTTTGCTTCCCTCTTAACAATGATCTTTAGCGATTTATAAATATGTGTCTTCAAAACTACTAAAGGAACTCTTCCAGCTATGATCTTTTATTAGATCCTTCAATTTTCTTTCACATAGTCGGTCTCCTTCTAATGGAATAAGATCCTTCATAGCTTCAAACACCAATTCATATCCTCAATGGCATCATCAGATCCTTCAATCAGGTTCCTTGAGGCCGACATTAGATTGTGTTATACCGATTCACCCCCTCGCTCTCAATATAACTGTGTGCTCATCAAATAGAGGCAACATAATGTCAAAGATAGGTGGGCCAAACAATGATCCCATCAACAACATATAAGAAATGCTTGGCATAAAAAACTAGTTTGGGGCTTAGAGAAGTCAAAAGGGGAAGGGGGGGGGGGTGTTCAAGTGATCCTGATGTACCAACAATAAACGTCGTCTCTGATGGGATAAGTTTTATTCTTCTTATCTTTGACGAGATAAGAAATGCTCAACATAAAAAGCTAGTTTGGCTTATTGAGGATTTCAATTGACAAGAAAATCCCTGTCACTGCTCATAGGAGATGCCTTCTTCGGCTTGGAAAATCTTAGATTCTCCACATTCTTAATGGGCTCTTTTCTTATTCTTCAATGATGTTATTCTTAATGGGATCATTTGACAGGATAGGTATCTAGATTAAGGTAGTTGATGGGATAGGTGTTATTCTTTAGTTGACCAAAAGTCCTCTCTGATGCGCTTTTTCAAGGGATAGGTTTCATGATTTGTCCGGGAATCTTGATACCTTCCAATACATTTCCAAGGCATTCCTCTTCAACATAGTTATTAAACCTATATCTCTTTATAGGACAAATGTTCTGAGCCCAAATTTGGAACCTATGAATGGATTTGCATTAATAGGGTTGATACTATCATATTTTGGAGTATAATCTATTGCAAACATATGGTTCTTCAATGCATTGTCCAAGCTAAATGTGTTCCCAAGTCCCTTCATCTAAAGAATACTCAAGCATGCCTTCTACATTAAAATACTCAAATTCCTAGGCCATTCAACCTCATGTTGCAAACAAGACCCATTTTTGGCACTCTATTCTACATAAAGGTTAGCTCTTTTGATCTCACTAGTCATCAATGTTATTAATATTTTGATACCGACATGAAACTTCAATTTAATGTTTCTCTTGACTTACTTCCAAATTTTCTACATTTATTAGATACCCTCATCATCATCTTCCTTCAAAACGATATATACTAATGAATGATTCAAACCACTTGGACTTCTCACCAGCAACCTCTAATTTGCAAGTTTGATGGTTCCCCCATTCGACTTCGCAATGTCTAGAATAGCTAGTCACATGGCCTAAGAATACTACTTGGCCAACTGAAGGGTTGTCGCTACAAATTTTGAGTTGAGACAACCCTCCATATTTCATGCAGCACTATTATTTTTCATCTTTGGTCCCTACAAGAACTGGAGAAAGACAAGCACTTTATTTATGAGATCTCGGAAGACTAAGAAGGCTCCCTTTCCACTTTTGTCTGCTATCTTGAGCAAAGGTCTAGCCTTATTTCATTGAGAAGCTACAAATTTTAGGTGTTTGACTTTACAAGGGATCCCCATACATACCAATCTGATTTCCAAAACAGCCAATAAATGAGCAGAAATAAGTACGCTTCACATGCCACTGCAGTCAGCGAAGGCATGAAAGAAAAAAGAAAGAAAAAGGAACTTAGAAAATTCAAACATAATAAAATAATTTGAAAATAAAACTGACCCAAAAACCTGATTTTAACTCCACTAACATTTATTGTTCCCCTCCCCCAACCTTCACATCAAGGCGGAGAAGAGAATGTATAAGACCAAAAGAATCTAGAAACCACTAAGTAGTTGCATTAAGATACATAAAGCTACCTATTCTTTTCAAAATTTGCCTCTTCATTTTAGTGGTTTTCTATATTTGTCGCTAAATTGCTTTAGTCATTCTTCCAAATTTCAATCATTTTGATTTATTCCTGATCCGTAAATGGATCTGGATTCTGGATCCTCATCAGTGGCTGTTTGGAGTGGTTGGCCATGGTTTTAGCCTCATAAAAATAGTTGTATTGCAGGGGCATAAACACTACTTTGGTGGCATCAAAAGTTGAACATTTTATATCTTCAGATACCTCTCAAAAAATTATGCCCTTCCAAAACAAACAGCACCCCATTACGAGTCTATATGCAAAAGTTATGGCTTCCGGAAGACGGGACAACTTGAGCACTAAAGGGGCAATTTCGTTTCTGTCAGTTGGTGATTTCATAATTTTCATAGTGGCAGATTTGTAACTGCTGGACCAATGGAAACTGGTGATTTCATCCAGTTTGAACATGCAAGCAGAGGAAGCATTGGTAAGGTGTTTTTTGTCCAACATATTATTGCTGTTTGAGCTTCTAATTCAAACCCATGACATGTATAAAGAACCATGTTGCTTCCCAAGAAGGCCTAGGACATGTCTTTATCAATTTTCACAGCTATTGAAGCTGTGGATGACCAAATTTGAGCATCTGGACCAGCTAATTGAGTGTGCACAGTACTATTTGGTGAATTGGTGTTGGGATTAAGACTTCTCCACTACATTACAGAGCTTATTTGCAAGGTGTCTTTTTTTATTGGTTGTGATTGGCATCCTAATGGGCCTCATGAAGGTAGCAAGCTTCTTAAACTGCATGCTTACAGTAGATCAGAGGAAGCTAGACTTCCCTTTGCTGGAGTTTTTTCCTAATTTGGGTTTTACCAGGGTAAATCTTGTGTTCTCTCTCAATTGTGAGTGTGCTTGAATGTTCCATTACTTGTTTTTGCAATTCCTGAAGTTCATAAAACCAAAAGAATACAAGTAATTCCATTGAGGAAATTGGAAGAAGCATTCAATTGACTCCCAACAAGCATAGTACAGCAAATTTATGGCATGGCTAGAGGTTTATAGTAGTATGCAATGTATGTAGCATGTTTTTGTTCAAGTGAATGGTTGAATAGCATGGGAATGAAGTAGATGACATCAATTATAAAGGTTGCAGGAGCATCTAAAATACAACATTTGTGTTGTTTAATTGTCCATGAAGTTGGAACAACACTTTTAGATAAGGATTTATTTGTGATGAAGTAAAATATGAAATATCCATGCTAGTTTAGAGACCAACTCAACATTAGGGAGGAAAAATGTAAGCTTCCTCTCTTTTGCTCTTAACCCAAAATATTAAAAAAAAGGTTCCACAATCCTTGCAAGTGAAGAAATATAATCCATTGTGTAACATTGCTTAAACAACTAGTGGCTATACAAAGGATAATTATAGCAGGTCAGGAAGCAAATCAAGGACAGGTCCATATTGCCAGGTTGATTTTAGCAGTTTAATTGAACGAAATATGACCTTCTTGAGGTTCCAAAAAGATAACAAATTTCTAGTTGCGCCAAGATTCTTAAAGTGGAAAAGCAATGTGTTACCAAAGAGTTCACATTGGCAGTGTCCTTTAAACCTCAACACATGAATATGCAATCCACTCACAAGAGCCACAAGCTAGAGATGATAAAGAAAGGCTTCCTTGCATTTCAACAAGAAGCAGCACTACCAGCTCCATTCATAGTTGAACAATATTTAAAGTAAATGCAAAAAGAACCCCGTTGTGGTCTTTCATAAGGGGGGTCACCTTAATTATTTTAAGGCATTCAAGTCAAGCTTTGGGCAATCTTTAGCCTTTGATCCCTTTAATAGTTTCTTTATGGAAAATCCTGGGTGACAAGTTGGTCGAATTTCCAAATCAGAGAACCAATTAATCCCATCAGGATCATCAAAGATTGTAAATGTGCACTGAGTGCAAGTGTTATTTTAATAGCAGTGAGCAATATAATTAGATTTCACATTCATACCAAACAACCATGAAGTATATACAGAAAATTTGAATTACAATAAGAAGAGATGACTCATCCCATAGATGGTGTCCACATAAAAAAATTGATCAACCAAAGGGTCATCAAGAAGAGTAGCTTCTAACTCAAGCCTCTCGGAGATACATATAACTAATGTCTTCAACACCTGATGAACATAAGTCTTCACATTATAAACATCAAGGGACACTCATCTATGGCCATTGATTAATGTTGGTCGCTCTTCATATAAAATCCTCTTGTTTACTTTTCTGAACATTAGGTACCATTTTTAGAAGTCTTTGTGTGTTTTGACTTTGTGCAGGTATCTTCTAGACAGTGATGATACATGACTTTAACTTCATTATCTTAAGAGGAAGAAGAGGCTTTCTCTGTTTTTTGAACTTGGTTACCTTCACAAACTTAGAACTTGTTCCTTTTGCACTAACAATAAATGTACCCTCATTTCCTAAACAGTCCCCTTTTCTGCACTTCATACAGGAAACTATAGAGTATAGACATAAATCTACAGAAGCATAGTGGATTTGCACTTTCATCAGGCTCTTTTAAGAGAAAATATTTCTTTATAATAATTAGATCACATTATCACATGCCCAGGCTCTTGTTCTTGACAAAAGGATTAAAAGAATAATAATACTAGGACAAATGAAAACTAATTTTGAGATCCCAGATAATTGGATATGAGGCATGACACTTACATAAAAATATATAAAACTTATCTTACAGAACTCAGATCTTCATGAATCACAATTTTCCCTCTTATTAGTTCTGATGTAATCATCCTAGAAGAATATTTAGACATAAGAATTTAAAAATTATAAAATGAAGAAATTCGATTGAATAAATAAGATGAAAAGCAAACAAACATTTATGATGTTTGAAATGAAATCTTTCTCGACCTCTTACCGTCATGAACAACAAATGTTACAAATAAAATACCACCAATAATTACAGTTGTATTTGTGCGGAATAACATAGTATAATGCATAAATTACATCCTAGTCGTGCTACCTAATTATGACAAACAAAACATGGCATGCAGTTGTGAGAAGCTGCTGAAATCTAAACAAGATAGCCCAATATCTATGTAGGAGTGCATAGTTATGTTGCATAAGTTTGTGAGTGCAAATATCCATACTGTACCCAGTAGTCTTTATAATGAAGAGGAAAGTTCAACTTTTCAAAAAATTATAAAAAGATGTGTTCCGATGAATTCATACGCAGAGAGTGATTTATTCACATGCAACAACTCTGTGAGATGTTCCCCACTAGCTTCCTCAGGCAAGCGCTCACTTCCAGCCAAATCTACTAGTGAAAGTTTGCTATAATGGCTTTGTCCAGTGAGACTGCTAGAGCAATGTATATGAATTGTAACAACCCTGAAAATAATATGATTGGAAACTTTAGAATGTAGATCACCATATTTGGCCAGAGTATAATTTGAGACAGAAATCTGCCAATACAAATAAAATAGTTGCCCCAAATATTGAAACAAGAAGGGAATAAATTTGAAAGGCATTTGAGACAACTACACTCCCAAAAACTTACATACAAAATCAAGCATCATTTAAAATTTAAATTTGAGGTTTTTCTTTCATTAAACATGCATAGGCTCCTAGTAAGATTATTTTAATACAGCTCCTTGGATAATACAACATACAGATGAGAACGCTTGCGTTGTGCAGTCTTCAAGTTGTTCATTCCTCGGTTTTGTAGTACCAATTTTAGGACTCTTGAAAATTCAGTTGGATTTTCAACTTTTTCTTGTACAAGTTCTATAGAAGACCCTACCATGCCCATATGTATTCTTGAGAGATTTCCGCTAGAGCTCAAAAGCAAATCATGGACCTACAGATCATTTCAAACCTAACATGAGTCACATACACCTAAAGGTTCCCAATAAAATTGCATGTAAAGCTAGAATATACACGCAATAAACTAACTCATGTCCATGGGATTTCCATCCATAAGTGACAAGATGAGGGCACAGAGAAGCAGATAAGTCATCAATGCATGCACAGTAAAGTATACTAGAAGCCCTAAGATTTTCTCAAAAAGAATTATGCACAAACAAACCTGCTCATTGTGCAACTCAAAGACAGTGACATGGAAGTAAAACTTAGAAGAAGATGTAGTCTCGGCATTAGATAAGTCATATAGCTCCTCAAACGCCCTAAAATATATTCCACGGTCATGGCTTGAACCTTCCTGCAGACAACCAAAGCTAACATATATTTAATCATTTTTTTAAATTTCAGCAGAAGCACACCAATGATAACAACTTGATGCAAATCAAGGAGAACTCCCTTAGTAAATTATAAGTATGCAAAGTCAGTTTTAGTTCTTCACTAAAGCATGGAATCGCTCAAGGATCAAAAAACAGAAAAATATCAATTTAACAGTTTTTTTCTGACAACTAAATTCAAAATCAGAAGCAAATAAATTATGCATTTCCTAGATGCATAAAAAAATAAAAAAATGTTAACCAGATGCTTTTGAATAGCATCTGTAAAGCTGAGACCCATCTCCAACTAGCCTGGGGAAGGCCTCACTCGTAGATGAAAAGTACTGCGATTACTCACAGAACTCGCAAGTAATCACGAGCCAAAGTTGTCCTCAAGTTACTCAAAGAAAGCATTGGCGCTGGGTTTTTGAAAAACTTGCAGCATTCTAACATACACAAACTTACCAAAAATAGGTAACAACTTGTCCAAAACTCGTGGCAGAATTAAAACTCGTGCAATGAAATATAAAACCACCATATTTTTGCCGCTTAACAATTTTGGGAATGAGATAAAATAGCATGAGTGAAGATTTTCGCGATTTCTAGGGCTTGTTCTGGCAACTCTGTTCTGTGTTGTGCTTTGCTCCATGACCACTTTGCTGCCCTGTTCTTCATTCCTCATTGACTGTTTTGCTTCTTCATTCCTCATTGACTGTTTTGCTTCTTCATTCCTCATTGACTGTTTTGCTGCCGTATTCTTCATTCTCGTGCTGCCATTTTCTGATTACATGCTGTTGTCTTGTCTTCCGGTGTTGCTGCACTGTGGTTCCGCTGTTGCCCTGTTATTTAAATATTAAAACTTTAATCGTAAAGAATTTAGTAATATTGTGTAACTTTATATTAATATTCAACATTTATAATTTTAAATTAATATAATATAACTTTTATATTATAATTTAATATTTATAATTATATATTAATATAGTAGAATTTGCTATATTGTATAACTTTGTATTAATATAGTATAGTGTATATTAAAGTTCTAGTAATTTATTTTAAATTTAAATTTTACATATGAATATTGAATGTTTATTATTATTGAATATAAATATGACTACGTAATTATAAATATCAATGTTTTTAGTTATATTTTTTTTTTTATTTTATTGATTGGATAACATGATTGTCAATATTTTTTAAATGTCTTGTTTTATATCACCATCTGTCAAGTTTTAATATTCTTTTTTGAGAACAAAAATAATAAAAAATGTATAGTTATATTCTTTGAACTTAATCATGACTTTTTTTCTAATTTTTATTAGCTTATGAACTTGTTCCAAATGTTTTCCTTGCCAAACTCAAACACAAGCACGAACACAAACCTTTTAAAAAATCTTGTTATCATGTTTTCTCTGGTTTTTCTTGAGATCTTTTAAGTTGCATGTCTCATGATTTGACTTGAAGTTCCTATGTATTGAGAGGTTGAACTTGTTTTTTGGTCTATGATATGTCTTGAACTCTAATTTTGATTTATATATTAAGAAAATCAGTAATATGTGTGTTTTTGAAGAATATTTTTAAAAATTTATTTATTTTCAAATGTTCGAAAAATTTGCTGAGTTTTTCCTTAGTCCCAAGTTTTTAGAAATTTTGGGTCAGCCAAGTAATTGTCAAGTCTGAATTTTCAACTATGGCCTCGCTGAGTTGAAAGCTCAACCATGGGATAATCAGTCACATAGACTGTGCACTTTCAATGACAGGAGCATGAGCTTCATTGAGGATTGGAGGAAGATGGAATTATCTCTGTTGAAAAAGGATATAACATTCTCCAACACCAAGAACCCTCTAGCCATAATGAAATGTGGAAACGTATTTGGATATCAGAGAGCTGGGTTAAGGTTAATACCTTGACCTGTCTGACCACCTCCAACAAAAACCTCAACCACCACAACCTGCACAAAATAGACTTTTATAACCACCTTCCTGTATTTTATGTTCTCAAGATGGAGAATATACTGACCACTTAATCCTTTTCTGTCCTCTAGCGAAATCTTTATGGCAACTTCAGTCCAATCTCTTCTAGCCTCCTTGGCAGTTTTTCTCATCAATCCTGAATAGGTGGATGAATAGGAACACGTTTATTTTCAAATATGAGAGCCTAATTCTTGCTTGGAACATAGCCCCAGAATTTCTATGTCGGCAACTGTGACTTGAAGGAAACTGCAAGATTTTCGACAGAAACTGCAGGCAGTTTTGTTGAATTTGGGATACAGTCGTGAAGAATGTCAGTGAATCTGCTGAAGTATGGTGTCCCTCTTCTTGTGCTGTCTCTAACGTTGAGTCTATAATTTTGAGAAAGTTAGGGCTGCCCGCCACATTTACCCAAATGAAGAGGTTACTAATAAGAAAGCGGAGATTGTGTGTATGGGTCACTCCTGGATCAAAATCAATATAGATGGACCCTCAGGTGGCAATCTGGGTCCTGCAGGGGCTGGAGGTCATCGTGACAAAAGGGCAATCTCATTTTTAGTTTTTGGTTGAGATCTTAGAAAAAGATTGATCAATGTGGCTGAGGTTATGGCTATTTGAAAGGGTCTTGCTCTTGTTGTCTCCCACCATCTCCCCAATTTGATAATTTAAACAGAGATCATGATTCTAGCTTCTATCCTTCTCTCAAGCAAGAACATAAGAAAGTGGAAACTCAAGCAAATGATGATTGATATCCGATGCCTTCTAGACAAAGTTAAAAAGGAGTGCACTCATCATACCCTCCATGGTGCTAATAAAGATGCAAGCATTGAGGCCAAGCATGCTTTCTCTCTCAAGATGGGTCAGGAGTGGGTTGATATTTGAGATGACTCCCTCTCAATGGGCTTAGAGCAAGCCTTATCTAAATAATCAAAGAGGCAAAGATTTGTTCTTAATACTTATAGAGGAAGACCCCTTCCTTTCAATATGATTGTCCTGTCATTATCAATAGGGTTGCTATGTTGGGTAGCAGATATTGTGATTGTCCCCTCCTGTTGGCTTGCCTCTTCAAGTTTATGTGTAAAACCATGCATGCAATTCTTTCTATCTCTAACACCACCACTCTCATTTCTTATCAGGGTTCTGACGTTAGCAGTTGATGCATACGAGCAGAATGGTGCCAGTGTGTTTTGTAGACCTTCAGTTTTTCAGATTTTTTTCATTATAGTTTGTGCTCTTTTCTTAAACACAATAAATAAATGCCAATATTTCACCTAAAGCTCAAGTTGGATTTTATTTGGCAAGTTAACCCTGGAGAGGAGGCTTTTTTTGTTCTAACAGGGGCAGACAGATGAGTTTTGTTGTGTTCATTGCTTGCTTGGGTTCATGCTCTTGATCTCTCATGGCTGGCATGAACTTTTAATGGACCCCAAGACCCTTCAACAAAAGACCCTGCAGAGAAACCTGTCATTGCTAATATCATGTCTCACCTCAACTACAACAATCAACTCAACGAGTGGATCACTAATCGGCAATCGCCATGCATCTACTTCTACCTTTGGTAGTCAAGTTCTTACGAATATTTTTAGGCTTTGAGAAGGATTCTAAGAGCCAAAATGTTTACTGCCTATCAAGTATAGATAATTTATAGAGAGTAAACAGAATATATAAACTGAGAATAAAATAACATCATAACAGAATACTCATTGAAATGGCACAATAGAACTCATAGATATATATTGATTCAGAACTTGCCAATACAAATCACACCAAAACTGAACTCCTTGATACAATGAAATGAAAAGTATATATAGTCGGCAGATGGTTGCCTCAATGACCAACC
Source organism: Cunninghamia lanceolata (assembly GCA_027924645.1). Classification (NCBI taxonomy): domain Eukaryota; kingdom Viridiplantae; phylum Streptophyta; class Pinopsida; order Cupressales; family Cupressaceae; genus Cunninghamia; species Cunninghamia lanceolata. Next base: position 10,180,369 of record BSBN01000987.1, on the reverse strand, counting down.
GTCACCAAGGACAACACACATCAGGAGATAACTACTCACCGATCACAACCGACCATAACTAAAACATAACAAGTATAATGTGTCGCTAACATTTGCGTTCCCACCTCTCACAATCCTATGGATGCCAAGGCCAGGCACTCTAACTTTAAAAATACTACAGCCGTCACCCATTTCAATCAGGGTTGGATTACAAGTTCATAAGAGCCAACTGGTTGAATGTCAAGGTCTCAATCCAAGAAGAAATTAAAATAGTAACTGAAGAGAAGCACTGTAGTTATCATAAATTGAACTTGTTATCTTTTGTTAGTATGTAGGCAGCCGACTATTTTGTTAGTTGCTTGCCGGCTTTCGATAGTTGTTAAGATATCATTGTAAGTGGTTACCAACATTTGTGGTCCAACTAGCAACCATTGAACACCTTAAATAAGTTTCTCATACTCAGGGAAGGGAGTCTGATTTGTGCACAGTCCTCCCTATTCTACATTCATTGTATCAAACACTTCCTTGGAATAAAGCAATTACAATTACTCATCTACAATCAATTGGTATATACTCTTATGATTTATATATAATGTAATTGGTAATGTAACAATTTAGTAGTAAACATCTGGCACCGTTGCTGAGGATTGTGCCCAAGTCACTGCATGACAGGAAGGAATAATTGGAACTGAAGCATTTCTTTTAAACTTCATTGTCATCTCATTACATAAGAGGTGCACAATGCATTGTTGGTCAGGGTGGGTTGGTAGCAACCAAAGTCGAACATTAACTTTTTAAAAAATCATACTCTCCATTGAAAATAAAGGCCAGAAATATATAATTGATCTAAGGAATTAGGCAGTGAGTGAGGAAGTTGCTTCCTCAAACTTATTAGATTCGAACCTTGGAGAAGGGTGGCCAGAGAAGAATAATCAAGGCCCCATGGAGCCAAATGTCTAAGGAATCTTGGAACTTAATCCATGTTCTAAAGATAAAACAAGTTCCCTCGGTGGTCTATTCCATTGGTAATGGAAGACTATGAAATATTGCAGCCTAACTGCAATTTTATTGAGATCGTGGAGATTCATGAAGATGAATAAGGAGGAGGTGATGACAAGAAGCAAAAAAAAGAACCGTTTAAAATTTAGGAATTAATTGAGAACAGTTCATTATGACTGGAAAATTTGGATGGTATGAGTGTGAAGCAGTGTTACATGACTCGGCGAGTCTCGAGGCAAGCAGTCAAAACGAGTCCCAGGGACGTGTAACCCAAGTACCTAGCGAGTCTAGTCAAACTCACCAAGTCTACCAGACTCACTAGAACCAGCAAGTCTTGCTGGAAAGACTTGGCAAAGTCAATGAAAATCACCAAAAAAAAAAAAAGAATAAAAAATAGAAAATGATTAAACATAAAAGCATGAAAATCAAGCATTCTTTGAAGGGTTTGGAGGACTTTTGAAGGCTATTTAAAAGCGATAAAATTATGAAAAATGGCATGCACCATGAAGGTCTGTGTAGTCTCGAAGGCTTTAATTTGGTCTCAAAGGCTACACCCAAACCCGCACAAGGGGCGTTGCCCCCAAACCCCCACACGAGTTTTAAAAAGCAAAAAATAAAAATCATTTTGGGCCATGCTGGATGGAAAAGCAATATTTTTTATTCTTTTGACTTTTTTCCAATTAAATCCCAAGTAATTGAATTACATTTACACTTCTGGTTTGCTAAGTCAATCTGTATCCTAAGTAATGCTCCTATGGCTATAGCAGCATCTGCAGATTTGTCTAAGATACAAACATATGACTCCACATAGAGATAGCAATGTTGGGTTGAGCGATAGAAGCTCCCTTCTACCATAGTTCATGACTCCATATTGTGATTCTTGTTTTTGATCCCATGGCTATCATAATCCATGTGTTTTGTACAACTAAAACACTTGACATTATTTATATATCTAATATGTTGTTTCCTTTAGCTAAAATCCACTTTTATACTCGTGATTGATGTATACTTGTGTATGTGATCAAAGTAGCTTCTATTTGATTAGTTTATTGTGTCTTTAAATTTTATTTATTGAAGGGTGCATGAAACAAGTTTTAAATCCTTAAAAATCTCTATATTTCATGGTTTTTTCAATTGTCGAGTCTTGGCCGAGTCTAGGGGCCAAGTCCAAGTCCGGGTCAAAAATCAGCGTGTCGAGTCCAAGTCTTGTAACACTGGTGTGAAGGAAATTACGAATGGTTCAAAATTAAAAATTTATCATCAAACTAGAATGATTAACATTATTGATTATGGTGTTCCAGCCAAAGTACCAAAAATAGACTTAATCATAATTCATGAGGTATGACTCAAAGTCATGAAATTAAAAATATATTCGACCTAGACCTTATAAATAATTGTTGCCCTAACCAATGTTATAAAAGACCCATGTCTTCTTGTTTATTAAATTGTCAAGCTCGGCCTACAATTAATACTCCTGTGGCTGAATTGTTGGATCCTAGCATCCAAAAGCACTCTTGAGATTTGTTGATGCCAGACCCTACCACATGTTCCCCTACTATCCCAATTAGCACCATACGGTTGCTAACACCATAAAGTCGACAACAAAAACAATACAGCCTTGTTATATGCTGTTTACCGCAATATGGTGTGTTTTACAGAATATGAAGTAGATAGAAATAATGAAGTAGTAGTATAGTGCATTACACGAACAGAACAGAATTAATCAGAATGGACCATTGTATTCATTCATTGATTCACAGAAAACATTACCATGTTCATGACAGCAACATGTATCATACCTCCAATATCTCCATGTATCAACTATCATCAAAGTACACACGTCTGACTACAGTGCATTGACGCTTTAAATACTTATGGCCAAGGTTGGTTGTGATGCCAACCGTTGGTACCGACTCCAAACTACCCGACCCGTCAGTTGGTACCGACAACTAATTACATCATTTATTTACTTAAACTAATTTGCTGTCTAAATCTATCCCCCCCTCAAAATTGGTCATCTTCCAGACGACATTCACATCAAAACGACAAAATTATGACAATACTCACAAACATCCTACTGAGAGTGGGGAGGTTGGGAAGACGTCCCTGGGTGTATTGACGAGGTTGGGATCGCTGCTGTGCTTGCAGCCTCCTTGCTTCCTCGGTCCTTTGTCGCAACTGGTGTTGGGCCACTAGCTCCCGCTCTCTTGCTGCCTTCACATATAACCTGCTTCCATTACTTGTGCTTTGGCCTTCACCACTTCTGCCTCCTTTGCCTCAAGTTGTACTCCCATGTCCTTCATCTTGGTCTCCATCTCCATCAACTTGGCCTCTAAGCCCGATGCTCTGGCCTTCTCTGCTTCAGTGGCCTTTGTCTGTTGTGCTAATTGTTCGTGAGATCTTTGAATATGCTCAGCCAATTCTTTCTTCTTCGTCTGTAGGGCTGCCTCACTCTCCTCCTTTTTCTCCAACATCACATCCTTTTTCTTCATCTCATAGAATACTTGTCTATATGCCTTCTATATGGTAAACAAGGACTCTATGACCTCTGTGTCTCTTCCCCCTACCATTGGTCGTGACCCTCTCCATCGGTCATGCATATCTCTAGTGTCCACCTCTGGCCATCCTCTCGCTGTGAAATGTCGAGCAAACTCCTCCTCATAGCCCAACTGTACAAAGTTCTTGATTCTCCTTGCCTCTTGGGCCACTACCTGTGATCGTCCCAATCTAAGTTGTTTGGAGATCTGGGCTATCTCCCCCATGTAATCTGCCACGTTCTCTAAGTCCTCCATGTACCTCTGAATGGTACCTATTGGGTCTGAGGGGTCGGGTCTGGAAAGTGTGAGGGTCAACCCCTCTAGAAATCCCTCCTCCTCTGGTGGAGTGGCCACTGGGGATCTCATAATGTCCATGGGAGACCCCTGTGAAAGTCCCCCTGCCTCCTGTGTAGCCGGTACTTGTTGTGGTAGAATGCTCTGCTGAGTGATCTGGCCAGTAACGCTAAGCTGCTCTACACTCTCTGTCCCCCTTGGTGTGTTCCCCTCCTCCTCCTGACCCTCTGTCACCATGTGTAGTGGGCTCAGCAAGGGTACTTCAAGCATGTCTACTATTAGGCCAATGTTACTTAACCAACTATCTATTTTGTCCCGGGGACCTCCTATTGATGCTGATAGTAGCTCTACCTGAGATGTGACCAATCCCCCTATTATGGAGGGCTCCACTAGCGAGGTCGGGCTAACTGTGTTGGTTGTCACCAATGGTGTAGCTGGTGATGGTGTGGCTCCTGCTGTCAATCATATCCTAACTGGGAATGTGGCTGTGCCCTGTGCCTCCGTACTATGTGAGGGTGCCGGTAATGTGAATGATGCTGATTTGAGTTTTGGGAGTACCAAAACTCCTTTAGGCTGCCCCCCTTTTGCTGTTGTTTTCTCTATCTCCATGGGCTGTCCCACTTTTGCTGCTATTGTAGTTTCCCTGTCCTCAGCATCCTTCGTGGTGGCCTCTCTCACCACACTCCGTGTCATTCTTCGTGCAGGTATTTCATCTATGGATGAATCACTTTCTACTATTGGTGATTGCCCCCTATCTTCCTCTTCTTCCTCTTCCTCTTCCTCTTCCTCTTCCTCCTCTTCACTTTCCGCGAATGCTTCCCTCTGCTTCCTTTTCCTCTTTAGTCGTCATGATGGCTCTTCCCTGTGGACTGTATCGAGACCTTTCCAGTAGAAGGTTGTAGGCCACCCCGGCTCTATCTGTGATATCGGTTGCAGCGCACCCCATTTGTCGGCTGGAACCTGGGTATGGACAGCATCAAGGAGGGCAATGGCATGCTGTGTCATGTAAAATACCTTGTGCCGCTGAGATAAAAATTCCTGGATCCTCTCCGTTAAATACCTCGCCCAATTGTAAACCTTGCCAACACTCAGTCCAATCATATAGTCGACCATCCACAGGGCGATGTCCGATGCCCTACTGGAACCCGTCAGTCTGCATTTCATTACATCCATGATATATTTCCATTCTTCATTTGCTAATAATTTTTTTCTCAAACCCCGATTACTTGAATTCCAGATAGTATCTTTTTCTTTGTCTGTGAGGTCACTTCGACATACCCTTTGGATTAGGGTCTCTTTGTGGTGTTGTGTCATTCGGCCCAGTTTCACCACGCTCGTGCCGATGGCTGGAACTCCCATCACTTTGGTGAAATCTTGTGGCCAGAATGATACTGTGACTGTATGGCCCCGATACTCAACAATGGACCTGTTGGAGTGCTGGCAAAAGTTGTCCACCCTCTTTCTTGAGTGATATGACGATGGGGGAGACCCATTCGCTAGTTTCTAACTTGAATATGATTCCGACCTCCAACATCTTCTCTATCTCCTCCTGAACTTTGGCCGCATAATTTCTATTCATTCTGTATGGTTGTTTTTTGACAAGACGTGCCCCTGGTATTAGTGGGATCCTATGAACACAGTTCTGGAGGAATTCCTTTCAAGACTTTGTATGTCCAAGCAAAGGCCTCCTTATACTCCATGAAGATCCTAAATGCCACTGCTTTGAGGACGAGATTCCAATCATCCCCTACTAGTATTACTCGAGGGTTACTGTCTTCACCCAGATTTAGCTTCTTCATGGATGGTTCTTCGTACTTGATCTTTCCCTTGGCTCCAAAGTTGTGCGCAGGTGTACTGTCTATCTCGGCTATCCCTTCTGTGTATTCCCCGAAGGCAGTCGGGAAGGTGTGTTGGTCGTCATTTCCTTCCAATTTGTCTTCGTTTTGTTCTCTTCCATCACCTTCTATGTCTACATTCACCCGAGAGTTCTCACCGATTTCCTTTATCAAGATCATGTTACATTCCGGCTTGAAGAACTCATAGTCCTCCATCTGCCAGTGGAAAAGCCCACTAGTTGAATTAGTTTCGTCCTCCGAACATTCTTGCAGTTTTAATACTCCTTCCTCATCAGGTTCCATTGGTCCTCTGCCAACTGACTCCCCTCCGTCTGAATCAGAATCTGATGCTAATTCTTCACTTACAGCCTGTGTTCTCAGATCTATGATGATCTTCTTACCTTTGTTCTCTATTGACAATGTGTTCTTTTTCCAGTTGTGGTTGGCCTTGGCAGCTATCAGCCACCCTCGGCCGAGTAATGCATCGTACGACGCATTTTGTGCTGTTATGACTACAAAGTTTAACAGAAAGGGTTGGGTGCCAATCTTCACTTTTTGAGCCATTAGCACTCCCAGCGCTTTAATTCCGTGTTGGTCTGCTCCCACTAACTGGAAATTTTGTGGCCATAACGTAGGTTTTCCCAAGCACTTCCATGTATCTTCTATGAACACATTCACTCCTGATCCACCGTCGATTATTGTGTTCGTCAGGTAGCATCCACCGATTGACATGTGTACGATGGCTGGTTTCTTGCCATTGTTAACTGCCAACAGTCTCGGGTCGATGACTTGTTCTCCTTCCAGTGGTGGCTCCAATATGACATCTTTGTCTTTTGTTTGCCTGTTTGGGTTCCCTTCCATCGCCTTCAAGATTGCCATCCTCAGTTGTGGCATGCTCCGTAGAAGATCCGCTATTCTGACCGATACAGTGGTCTGTAACACCCGATTCACAATATTCTTATCTGACTCTGGTCGTACAGTAGTTATTTTTCTGTTCTTCCCCTCCGTTTCCATTGCCATCTCTACTTCTTTTCTAGCCTCCCAAAGTCTCCTTCTCGGTTCTGGGATCTGGATACATCGCTTTTTTCCATTGTGCTCGGGTGACCGCAAAGATTTCTTCATCATTTTCCTCAACACTGATGAGGTTCACCCCTTTCTGCTTCGGGCAATCTCTTTCTTCGTGATCCCCAGGCCCACACCACTTGCATAATGCATTCATTTTGTTCTGATTATTGTTTGGGCATTCCCTTGCAAAGTGTCCCCATTCGTTGCATTGTCGACACTGTATCATGGGTCGCCCCTTGCTATCGTATTGCAATCTGTTTCTGGGGCTATTATTGTTACTCCTGTTATTCCGATAACCTCCAGGGGATGCATTCGAACTATTCTGAAGCTTCAGGGTGTCGTCGGCGGAGTTGACGATTCTCCTTGTGTAAAGAGCACCTGAGTACTTCTTGCTTTTAGATTAAATGGGCATTCCTTGATTGAATGTCCAATTACCTGGCAGATATCACAGAATAACTTCTTTGGACAATTTGCTTTTACGTGACCTTCCCCGTTGCAATCGGTGCACCATTATTCTCGGCCTTCTTTAGTTGTTTCTTTATCAGCCTTCAGTTCTTTCATCATGCGAATCATATCTCTCCTCAGTGCCTGGATGGTGTTTGACTCGCCATCACTTCTGTCATCACCCGTACTTTCATCGTCCTCGGTCCTTCTCTTACTCCGAGAAGATGTTTTGTTCTCGCTTTCTATATCCATCGCCCGATTGTACGCTTCAGCGTACGATGACGGTGGTACGACTTTCATCTTTTTCCTTAACGACGGAAGTAACCCTTCGATGAACCATCTCTTTTTTAGTCCATCAGCTGGCTAGGTTTCCAGTTTTCCGAGCAGTTCTTTGAGCCTCCTATTATATGCTCTTACATTTTCATTTTTCCCTTGTCTGGTGTTGTAGATTTCCGCTACAATCTCATTATCATCGCTTAGAAGCTTAAACTCATTCTCAAAGGCTTTCCTCAATCCATCCCATGAGGCCTTCTGTGCTGTCTCTAGATCTATATACCAGTCAATAGCTATACCTCTTAGCGTTGCTGAGAACGCTTTTACCCAGTAGTCTTCGTCTTCTTGTCCATTTGCCACCCCTATGGTTTCACAAGTTTTACAGTGCCGGACAGGATCCTCTAACCTGTTCCCCATGAACTTCGGCAACTTCTACCTTTCACTTGCTGGTGGAGTCACCATCTTTTTCCCGGGATACCCTCTCTGTGTCTTTGACCCAATTGGACTGGTTCTACCGTGTCGTTCCGGTGTCCTCCTGACACTGTCGGCCACATACGGTTCCTTCCCACTTCCGTTCTCGGCATCCTCTACACTTCGAGTCACCTCTGGTTCTCTCTAGTTCTCTCTCTGCGCAGGGGTCTTGGGCCCAGGTCCTCTGATCCTCGGCCTTTCGTCTGAAATGGACAATGCCACAATACGACGTATGCTATCTTCTAGTTCTTCTGTCAGTTTCTTCCCATTTTCTTTTTCTCTATTTGTTATTGGTGTTCTAAAGTTATGTTCATCAACCCCTTCACTGTAGGTCTCACCAATATCTTGATTTATTTCTTCATGTCGTTCATTTTCTTTTTCAATAATCTGTTTTAATCTTTTTCTGCGTTCTTCTTGTTCTCTTAGTCTTAGTGATCTTCTCAATATTTCTTCCGGTGTTTCTTGCCCAACTGCTATTTTATTCTTATCCTTATTAAGCTGTATGGGCATTAATTATGCTTACCCTTGTTAGTTGTACGACGTGCGACGGCGATTGGCGTCGCGTTCTTCCTCCTCTTGTTTCATACGCTCCTCATACCTCCTGAGTACTTGTTGCCGTGCAATTCCCTCTCTCTTTCTTCTCGGAGGTCTTGGAAAGTTATCAGATTCCTTGCCAGGAGTCGAGGGCTGCGATTGAGAAGGTTGTCCACTTCACTATTGACATGCAGGTTTTCTCCAATAACCTCCTCTAGAACTTCCCTGCGTATGGATTCGTTTCTCACGTATTGCCCGACTGATAATAGCCACAAGTTACCAATTCCTGCGTTAAATCATCTTCTCGGCTCCTTGGTTCGTTCTCTTCTCTGTCACTTCCCTCACGTTCTTCTTGAATTTCTCATGCTATTATTTCTACTTGCCTTCTATTTTGTACTTCCTTGTCGGTGTGGATCGGTTGCCCCATTATGCTGCCATCTTCATCGTGTTTTTCTCGACCCTGAGTTCACCCGACGGTTTGCTCTCCCTGATACCACTTGTCCGATGGTTTCCAACGACTCAACTTGTCATCGACAGCCAACTTGTCATCCGATGGTCTCCAACGACTCAACTTGTCATCGACTTGTCACCCTCGACCTATTTCCGAACAAGCAACGGTTCCAAATGTTTACCGCAATATGGTGTGTTTTACAGAATATGAAGTAAACAAAAATAATGAAGTAGTAGTATAGTGCATTACACGAACAGAACAGAATTAATCGGAATGGACCATTGTATTCATTCATTGATTCACAGAAAACATTACCATGTTCATGACAACATGTATCATACCTCCAATATCTCCATGTATCAACTATCATCAAAGTACACACGTCTAACTACAATGCATTGATGCTTTAAATACTTATGGCCAAGGTTGGTTGTGATGCCAACCGTTGGTACCGACTTCAAACTACCCGACCCGTTGGTTGGTACCGACAACTAATTACATCATTTATTTACTTAAACTAATTTGCTGTCTACATATGCAAAAGGAAAAAATATCAGCATATGATGGGTTGAAATATTGACTATCTACCCTGGAAATTTTGGAAGGTTGGAAACATCTAATTTTTTTGCAACCATTGTACAAATTATTTCACTGTGAGTGGGCCCCAGTCGGCCTCAGTGTACAACCTCAAACCATATGGCCCTTTCTTGTGGGCAACATTCCAAACGTTGCCATACAGATTGCTTAACACTTTTGGCTAGACCCCACCACCACCATACTGTCCTCTAGAGCAAATTTGGAAGTGTTAAATTTGGTTGTAAGATCAACAGTGTGCTCATTTGCAAATCTAACTGTACAACTATCTATTTAAGTATGCAATGTACTATGCTCCAATTCTACCATACAATCAAGCATTGGTACCATCACACAATCCTCACTAACTAAAACACCTCCTCATTAACTGAAGCATGAATTGTTATATGACCTCAAATTCTATCTGAAGTAATGTCCTCGACTGTCATACAACCCTCTCCTAATATTGATGTCGTCATACAGGCTTCACGCGCTTTATGGCCCTCTTCAGCAATTGTTTTTCCTGCAGTATGGTCTACAAATCACATCGTACAACCTGCACCTGCAGTACAACCTTAAGGAAAAGAACTCATAACAAAAGTCAATGTTCACTTGTGGATAAGTATTCTGCCATACAGTTTGCAATACTGTCAACTTTAAACTCAAGGTCAGACAATTTTGACTTTTTACATTTTGATTGTCCCAAAAACTACTTGTACGGTCCACAGCAACCAATTAAAATGTACAGCCATTGCCACATACATTCACCATACACTTTGTGAATCCCTACACACCTTCAACATGGCAAAATCAGCAAGTTTCCTTTTTTCATTTCCAGCTGAAGAACGAATTGCAGATTTAAAGGTGGCTGCGCACAAAAATCAGCATCACCAGGATTTCAGTCAGTTCTTTGTTGTGTAAGATTCAATTTTTGCTAACATTGTTATGGCTTTACAAGAGAAAAATTGGCAAGTAGGAGGACATTCATGAACAAGAGAATGAGGCAGCCATTTCTCATCCATTTCAGAAAGGTCCTCTCTTAGCCATTGTCGACTAACAAAAGTTCTAGTAAATTCGGCATGGCAACCTTCTTGTACAAAATTCTCCAAGTGGGAAACCTCATCCATGATTTGGTAGATCTAAGATGGTCCACCCACAACATCTAAGGTACTCACAACCTCTGAAATTCTCCATAAAGCTTGCACAACAAATCCCATAATGTGCAACAATTGAGTGAGTCCCATATGGATCGTCCCAATCTGGAAGAGGAATAGTCACAGAAACTCCAACCCTAGCATGTGAACTCGCAAGATGTACAATCTGCGGTTCCACCTCTGTAGCAACATCCGCTATGGCCAGTTGCTCCTCAATTGGTGCCTATGCAAACTCTGGACTAATGGGCACTTCCAACTCTAAATTGATTCATTGAATTGGTTCGTCCAGCCTTCAATATGTTGCCAATCGTCTTTTGTAGCAAAAGGAGTCCCTACAACAAATTTAGTGTCAAAGGAAGAAGAAATAATAATCTAGACATCCATGTGCTCGTCTCTTTCTTCATCCTCACCATCTTCACCCTCTTCCTCAAATGTTGTAGTTGGTTCAACCACATGCTTCTGTTTTTCCCTTGCTCCACAATCATCCTTGGTGTCAACCAATGGAATACCAAGATGCCTCCATCTAATCACAGATGGCCAACTGGAATCATATGTATCATTTGGGCTAAATTCACCTTTTGTTGTCACTTGAGAATAAACTGCGACCAAAAGGGATCCAACTGTATGTTGTGTTATATAAAAACCTTCATATGACAACGAAAGAAATTCACCTTTTGTTGTCGCTTGAGAATAAACTGCAACCAAAAGGGATCCAACTGTATGTTGTGTTATATAAAAACCTTCATATGACAACGAAAGAAATTCCCACGGGCCACATTTTTTAAGTCCTAGTATATTTTTAGTCATCCATGCTACAATATCGAAGGCTCTAGTGGTTGCTCCCAGCCAACATCTAATCACATCCAAGATGCACCTCCATTCCTCAGATGCTAAATATTCCTTTTTGATGCCCCAATGTCCCTTAGCCCACATTTGTGTCAAATTACCGAGTCAAATATGTCTGACATAGATGTTTTACTGCATAGTCTTTTTGGGCTTGTGCACAATGGGTGCTACCATTAGATTTGTTCACTGATAATCCAGATGAAGCTACACCAAATACTGACGTGAAGTCCTCAACCCTGTAGTTAATTTTTATTTATTTATCCATATATCGTACATAGGAACATCAACTCTCTAGGTGGCAGCTAGATACCATCCACACAAGGTATGGTTCAAATTCTCGGTTACTAAAATACAGCATCTATAAAATCTCGTGCACTCCTACTCTTCTGAATGCCACTTTGAGTTCATGATCATCCATTTAGTAGCCCACCATGTTCAAGACTCTGGTGCCAGTAGACTTTCCCAGTTCAAATTTTCTGGTTTAGGCAACTCCTTTACTTTCTTGGTTGCATCCTTCAGATTATTGCATGAAATCAGTGGTTGCACCATCTTAGTCAGAGGAGTAGAATTGTACTTCAGAATTATCCTACCTTCTCAAACCATTCCATACTTCTCAAAAGTTGTATCCAAGGCAGTTTTCCAAATTTTTGGCTTCCCATTTTTTTGTTTCTCTACCATTACTACTGCTGAAAATCCTAAATCCTTAAAAATATAATATCTATTAAACGCTCCTTGTTTGAAAAGTTTTGACGAGGGTTTAGGTCCCTATTTCATGGAGGTTACGCCAAAACCCTGAAGATATTCCTCTTTATCCAGTTCTTGAAAAAGAAATCTGAATTCCTCCAATGGGTTCATCTCTTCTTTTCGTGATTCTTCCTGGACTAGCTCTTCAACTGCTCTGATAATTTTTCTAGCAAATGTATGCTAGTGCTAGGGAAATCAGCAGACAAGTATGCCCCTGCATTGTGTAAGATCCCTTACAAGATCTGCCCTAAATTCTGAATTTTATTTTCTAATTTCTGCCCTAGATTTCTGCACTTAAGAATTCTGCTCCAAACCCTAGTATTCTGATTTATTTTTCTGATTGCAAACAAGTGTGGACAGTGAACACATATGCATCTAAAATGCTCAAATAATTTGGCAATAATGAACCCTTATGATAATAGCTTCAATCATGAACTTAACCACAATATATGAACATCCACAATGCAAACAAAATGGGAAACAAATCTGATTTCTGAGTATATCAGACTGCTGCTACAAATCAGAATATCTGAATATGCATTCACATCAATTATGTAGGCTCAAACATTCCCAAATATAGCCCAGAAATCTGCCCTTACAACTCAGACCTAATAATAGGTTTGTACATACCAAAAATGATGTAGAATGAAGGCACAAAGCAAACCCTAGCTGGGCGAACTTCTTCAACTAGGCGATGCTTCCTTGAAGATGACAAAGCACATGCAAATTGAGGGCGGCTAGGGCTAGAACGGATCAGCAATGCTCCAAAGTGAAATCGCCTTCTTGGCGCTCAATCTAGGGTGAAAACCCTAGCTCTATCAATGCACAAATCCCTCCAAATGATGGCGCTCCAAGTCTGATCTGAATATCTGATTTTTCCTTCACTTCTCCAAATTGTATTTGGCACAAATCTCACAATTTGGCCTTAGGGTCTCTGCAGAAACAAAGATGGCTTTGTTGCTCCTTTCCTTGCAAATCTCCTATGAAACACAATTATGAACTTCGTATGAGTCCACCTCCAAGATGTGATTGGGTTTTCGTCCAATCCACCTATCTTCCTAGGGGTTTTCGTCCTTGGAAGGTGCTGAACCAAAAGTTGCAGCCAAGAGATAAATCTCCAAAGAAAAGGATATGAATGAATGATGATGGAAATGCCTCAACACATCTTATATTTATACATGTTTTTTTCTCTCCTCCTCAAGCTGGCCGACCACCTTAGATATTTCTTTTTCCCTAGGCCGACCTCCCTTTGGGCACAAAAAATAAGAAATATCATTATTTAATTTTATGCTATTTTTCCCAACTTGGGCGAACCTCTTAGGCACATGATACATCATATTTTTGACCTCAAATGAAGCCGTCCTCCTCAAGGTAAAATATCATAAAATATTCTTATTTTTCCAAAGGCATTTTTCCATATTTTCTTCTATTTTTCATTCTCCTCCTTGGTCGCTCCACATTAGGGCAAATTATCTTATTTGTTTTGACTTCATCAAAACTCTCACAAAAATATACCAAGTCATCTCCCATGCTCATTTTGCCCTACAAAATTGGCTGAGTATGAAATCTCGCCAATTAGGTCATTCCTTGAGCCCCACGGCTTAGCCTACGGGAATAGGATAGGCTAGCCAACTCCACTAGGTGATCACTCCGAAAATGGGGACATTACACGTTGGAACTTCACGCAAGCTATACAACTCACTCAGCAACAAATTTTGATTTTTCTATGGTCTGTAAATTAGCACAATTGCCACCATTAATTGCAGGTGATACTGCAACTTTCAAATGTATGGCGGCTCTAAGAGGTTGTGCAACATTCTTTGTAGTAGACTATTACTGTGCAATTTCAAGAAGAACAGTAACAAGATGTACAAATGCAGAATGAACATTAATGTGAGGGCATACAACAGGTGAGTTTAGACTTGCAAGTCATATGGTGTCAAAATCAGGTGCAAATTCTACGGGTTAATATCAAAGATAACAATAGTATGATGTTGGGAAATGTCAAGTTGTACAATAGGACTGAGAGAAAGTACTGCAGCTAAGGTGACATCAGATGGTACAATAGCAGCAAGTCATACAGCATGAACAATAGATGTTGTGGCATCCTTATCTAACCCATATGGCTCAACTACAACCTCAAGGCATACAACTTTGGCAATGACACTTGTGGAATAAGTGAAATCAAAATTACCATACGTACAGTAAGAGGATCTACAACTACATATTCACCTCCAATGTGTTCCACACAATTCCCAAGGCATACAGTTGACTCCAAAGTTGAATGTGGGGCAAGTTCACACTTTGTTTGCTTGACAATAGATTGCTTGGCGGTAGGATGCTCAACAGTGACATTAAGGTGCTCAACAATGATGTTAAAGTGCTCAACGGTGATGCTAAAGTACTCAATGGCAGGTGATGACTTAGAATTAATATCCTCAAGTGAATATAAATAATTATTCCTCAACTACTTTTATTTTCTGTTTTATTATTTTTTAGTCTTCTTTGGAAATAATTATAACACTTTAATTTTTTAATTCGTCATCAAAATTTGACATACCTTTATTATTTGTTTCCCCATCATTCACTGCTTCTACCTCAATCATATTGATACTCTTTGTCCTTGGCCATTAAGTTTTTTATTTTGAGCCATTTACGACATCCTTTACTAGCACCCTGTCTAGGTTTTCCAATCAAAAGACTCCATTCTCCAAAATTTTGTAAATTTAAAATGGCCTCAGCCACGTTACTTTTAAATTTTCTTGGCTTGATTTCACGCTTCCTATTGTACTTTAGTACCAATGCTCCAACTTTAAAATTCATTCTTCAGAGGTTTTTGGCATGCCAATATTTCCATCTTTTTTGTGCAACCACCATAGCCCACTGGGAAGTCAACCAGCAAAAGCTATTCTCATGACAAAATGACCTATGGCCATCAAATACACATGTATGTCCATCATGCATGCATCCATACCATGCATGGTCAATAAAAGAAAGTCAAAATATTGTTTACTTTCAAATAAATGTGAGCCAATGCATTGAGTAGCATCATTGATGATGCAACAGAGTTTGTTGACGCATGTGCTAATAAAATGCAAGTCACAAGTTTGAACCATAGCATATTTGCATAATACTGTTGAAAAGCATCCGTGTTTTTTCAACACACCTCAAAAATATTCTAAGTGATGAGGTGGCCACACGTGTATTTGATGACCATAGGTGCATTTTGTATAGAGAATAGTCGCTTCTAAAGTTAACCACCCCAATCTAATTTGTTCAATTGATTGAGTCATTCTATAAGGCTCTCCTAACCCATTATGTTTTCTACCACTATTCTTAGACTCAATTCTAAGTATTCCATAGTGTCAGTTGCTTCTTATCCGTACATTAGTTGACAAGGAGAATGGCCCATTGTTACCTTTTATGTTGTTCAGTACGCCCATAACATAGTAGGAAGTCGTTCTTCCCTATCTACTCCCTCTATGCCACATGACTTATGGATGACCCCAATTAGAACTTTACTCGTGGCCTCTGCTTGGCCATTGGATATGGGTAATAAGGAATAGATAATGAATGGAAGATACTAAATTCCAAAGTCATCAATCTAATTGCATTGTTGACAAAATGTCCCCCACAATCACGTTTAATCTCAATAGGAATACAAAACGTTGTTACAATTTGCTTGTATATAAATCTTGTTATACTTTGGGCACTATTTTCAGGTAATGCCCTTGCTCCTGCCCACTTGGTTAAGTACTCTATGACAACCACTATGTACTTACATCGTCGTGCCTTGCTTGTTTTTAATGGTCTGATGAAATCTAAGCCCCAACATTCAAAAAGTTCCTATGGTTGGGAAGGCCAAAGGGGCATAAGGTTCCTTTTCAGTGGCTTCCACATCTATTGACAAGTGTCACATCTTGATACCCACTAGTTCAAATCTTGCAACAAGGTTGGCTACTAGAGGCTTGCTTGAAGCACTTTCCTTGCTATGGCACAAGGACCCATGTGACCGCTCACCAAACCTTCATATGCTTCTTGGAGTACACATCCAAATCTACTCCATAGCTCACCTTCATAGCAGTTGATCAAGGCCCATCTTGTACATCATTCCATTTATCAATTGAAATGTACATGCCCCTAATGCTAACTTCCTTCGTTCAATGGCTTGCATGTCCCCTAGAAAGGATCTAGTTGACAGATATTTGCCAATATTTTCATTCCAAGAGGGTATGATAGCTATTTGGAAGAAATGTGCATCAAGGAAGTCCTCATTCACATCAAGAAATGTGCATCAAGGAAGTCTTCATTCACATCTTCAAGAGGTTCTCCAAAGTTTATTTGAGACACTTGATCAGCTAGTACATGACTCTTCCCAAACCTAACAAGAATCTTAATAGTAAAACTCTTGTAGAAGCATCCACAACCTACTTATACAGCCTTGAATAATGGGTTTATTAATGAGGTACACTATTGCTTAGTGGTCCACAATAAATGTGAACGATGTTGCGTGCAAATAGCACCAAAACTTTTGATAGGCATAAACCATGCCTAGTGTCTGTCATTTGATGGTAGATTAATTCTTCTCTACCTTCAACAACAATTGGCTTGCAAAAGTATAGGGTGATCAAGACCCTAGGCTACTACTTGAGCCAAGGTAGCTCCAATAGCAAAATTAGAAGCATCAACATCTACATGAAACTTTGTATCCCAATCTAGGTATATAAGGATTGATGAACCAATTAAAAGTACCTATAGTTCCTTAAAGGCTTGCTCTTGTTTTTCAAACAAGACAAACGAGGTCCCTTTCGTCGTTAGAACATCCAATAGATAAGATACTTGTGCAAAATTCTTGATAAACCACCTGTAGCATCCAACACAGCCTAGGAAGGATTTTATTACAATCATGTCAACTAGTGTTTCCATTTCCATAATGACCTTTACTTTATCAAAATTCTCTTCAATCCTGCCTTAAACACAACATGTTCGAGGAGCTTCCCTTGAAGTACAATGAACCTACATTTGTTTGGATTCAAAGCCAATCTTGTTGCTCAGCAACACCACATGCATTCTATTAGAACTTGAAGGTGTGCCTCTTTATTGTTGTTGATGGACCAATCGTCGAAGAAGGCTTTGAAGTTGCTCGGTGCCATCTTGTCAAAGATGTGTAGGATAATCCATCTGAAGGTAGCAAGGGCATTGCACATCTTGAATGGCATCCGATTGTATGCATAGACCCCATCTTCGATGGCAAATGTGGTTTTCATTTTATCTTCTTCAGCTATGTTGATTTGATTATATCCAAAGAAGTCACCCATAAAAGAATAAATCTCATGCCCTACTACTTCCTCTAGTATAGACTCTGTTAATGGGATAGGGAATGGGTCCTTAATAGTAACTATGTCCAAGCTTCTGAAATCAACACATTCGTATTTATGTTGATTCTTTCTTCAAGCAAATCATTATTGAGGACACGCATTCACCTTTTCGTAGTTCAAAAATTATGCTTGCATAATTCTTTTGAGCCTCCTATTGTAGGCTTGTACATTCTCATTTTTACTTTGTCGAGTATTATAAATTTCCACGACAATCTCATTGTCGTCTCTCAAGAGTCTAAACTCTTTCTCAAATGCCTTCCTCAATTTTTCCTATGTAGCTTTCTTACAATCTAGGAATTAAGTATACCAATCAATTGTCACTCCTCTCAATGTGGCTAGAAAGCATCTCAACCAATGTCGATGGTCCGTCTATCCATTAGCAGTCCACATGGTAATGCACTTCCTACAATGACAAGATCATCAAATCCATCTCGACAAAACTTTGCCAACATTTGTTTCTCAAGAGATGGAGTAGATGTATTACCCAAAAAAATATCTGAAATCACCCTCCAAATACAATTGTCCTACAAGTCTCTGCTTGACATTCCTCACCACTATTGAACACATCCCTATACTTGACCCTTCCTTCGACAATGATACATACTCTATTCTGGTCAACTTCAAGTTCCCCCTCAATATTACTCGTACTATTGATTAGCTTGCCCTAGCATTACTAGTTGTGGATCTTCAATTATTAGTTCTTCTATTCCGTGTATATTTGTTTCATAAGCAGCTTGTTCCTCTTTCGTGATGAAATTAGTGTTCAGCTCTTCTTTACTGTAATGTTCCATTTTTGGCACATTGATTATTATGGGCATTTGTGCTTGTTCCTAGTCTTTTGGAGGCTATCCAACATGTTTGAGAATAACTCCAATGTTCTTGGAGTGGTCTTAGTTCAGTCTGCAGAACAGTTAATTGGGTTTTCCTTTTGTAAATGGATAATTTTGTCTTGGTTTTGAGCTCAGTTGATGTTCCGGGTAACATTGATGGTTTCTAAAGTTTGATCGGGCTTCTGGATTGCTCTCCAAGATTCTTGGAGGAGTTTTCTATTTTTGGAAAGTCACCCGGAAGGCATCGTTGCACATCCCAAACCTTACAGAGCATATTGGTTCAGTTTATTTTGCTTTCGGAGGCCGTTTGGGATTTTCCGCAAAATTTAATATTTAATGAGCTATTTTAATTATTATTTTCACTTAAGCTCGTAGGGGTGAAAATAATTAATAGAAATCTAAGTGTTATAGCTCGTTGGAAAGAGGAAGAAAAGTTTTAAATCATCGATGCATCATTTTGGGGCCTTGCGAAGCAGATATTTCATTTATTTTGATAAAGGGGTCTTTGGAGCAAAAAAGAGCTTTTAATTAAAAGTGGTGACTTTAAGTTGTGCACACTTAAGGAATTATTTTTTTATTGTTTGAGGAGAAATATGAAGGGATAAAGGAAATAATATTTTATTTCCCTCAGAAAGTTATAAAAAGAGGAGTTGGGCTCATTGTTTAGGGATGCTTGGATTTGTATTGTTACTCTGCTGGATTGAACCTGCGTGTTCTTCCATATTCTCTTGAGGACGAAAACCCTCTTGTGGAATGCTCTTGAGGACGAAAACCCTCGAGGTTGGGTGTGGTTTCACTACAGGAATCACCATTGTGCTGAAGAAGAGATTTGAGCAAACTTATCCAGAGTTTGCCAGTGAGCTTTCATGGAGATGAATATGTTTGAAGTTGCTAAGAGTTTTTGGATTAGAGTTCATTAAATATCATGGCAATCAGATGAGAATGAAGTTAGAAGCAGATTTTTTATGCCTTGTATAGTTTTAATGTCATATTGCTGGTCCGTACCATTATATTGCCGTACAGGCAGAAAAAGAGTTTTGCAAAAATAAAATTATTGAGAAGTTCTTTGTGTCTAAATCTTTTTGCACTATTAATATATTCCTTAGGCGACCCCAATCTGATCATAGTGAGTGGTTGGGAAGCTTTGTTTATTTTTTTATGAGCAGTCGTACTTCTGCTGGCCGTACGGCCTGGGAAATGCATAGTTTGTGAAGTGTTTTTGTTAACTGATCTTTAGTGCATGGGAAACATTGGATTTGTCTTGTATTAGCATAGTTTTTAGAGTGGGAAACAATATTGTTAAGTGTGGGCAGTTTCTTGGGAGTTTTCAGCAGTCCGTACTATGCTGGGAAGGTGCCGTACTAGTCTGGAAGAAGTCATTTTATAGTCTATCACTCTCTCTGTTGTGTTCAGTACATATAATTGATAGATCATTTAGGGACCACTTGTTTTGTCAAACATTGGGTTTAGTCTTGTAATATTATACTTCCCTGGATGCCAATGGTCTGTGTAGAGAGCAGTTGATGTATCATTTCAGGTTGCAGCAGTGACGGACAGCAAATAAATACTACATTATCATTCAGCTATTCAAGAAATCTGCAGGGTATGGTCATGCTATCTTCACAAGATTCTTAATAAGTCCAAACAAGACTTGATTTACATTGTATTTGATATCATTGTAATCTTTCTTGTGAATCACATTAAGGCCCCTGGATGGTTTACCGCCAGTGTGGAGGAAAGAACAATTAAACATATTGTAACCCCTGGATGGTTTTACCGCCAGTGTGGATAAATGAACTTTTCTTTATTGTTTCTACCCACTGCATAAGTGGAGTATTCCCACTGAATAAGTGGATAGCATTGTAATTTTCCTTTCTTGCTCTCATACCCACTAAAAGTGGTGAATCCCCACAACTTGTGGATGCCTGCATATGCAGATGAATGTTTACTTGTTTGCACAATGTTTTAATTTGTAATCTAAAACACATTATGCTCTCACCTTGCCCGAATTGGGATCTTGGTGATCAGAAGTGCGAAGGAGTTTAGTTGTGCTAACACTGTTTATCATTGTTCTATATTTTGGAAAAAATTTTGAGGTTGTATATTACATTTACAATCGAGGATTCCCTCTAAAAAAAGGCTTTGTCGGGTCTTCTATGGACTTTGACACTCTTACCAATTTGCAAGATCTGTACTTCCTCTAGAAGGGACAACTGGCACACAATCTCCACCCACTTTACACTTGTAGGTGGCATACAATGTTCCTATACTAGTTGAACCCTTGGTTTCAACTCTTGCTCCTACTCACGCTTTGACTTTCATTTCCACTTCGGCTTCGGCTAATGTTCCGTACGTGCGACCTTGACTTCCTATTAGAGACAGCCCCTCGTAGCCCTCATCTTCTTTCTTGCTATTCCAATAGACGTATAGATCATTGAACAATTTGGTCAAATCCCTCACCACTTTCTTTCTTTTTCATGCCTTTATTTAGAATCAATAGCATTTGATTCTTCAAGCTTCGATGTTGATCCTTTGATTTTTCTTTTTCTTCATGACAACTCCTTTCTTCGTACCGTTGTAGGATTTGTTGTCATTGTGATTCATAGTTTCATAGTTTCATTTGGCACGAAGATCTTGCAATATGATATGAGGTTAAGCATGGAGTCGAAGTAGGCAATCAAGCAGCATATCAACATCTTTAGCAACCACCAAATTATTCCAAATCGTGTCTTGTGGCACTTGATTCCTTTCAGCTTCTTTGTGAACATGCTTCGTACAAAGAGGTCTCACAATATCTTAAGTCCCTTGGAAGATCGTTCTCATGTTCTTGGTTTGTATTCGTTGCTTTGTTAATCAGTCGTCCCATTTATTTTGCCATCCTTTATTGACTGATTTATCCTTTCATCGCCCAAGTTTACAATGGCAACAACACAAGAATGTTTGTTACTGATTCTTCACTACCATATTGCAGCAATATATAAATTAACAACAATATAACAATGAACACAATAAATACTAGATAATCAAATGTTCTCATATAGGTAGTGTCTTTACAATTGTTCTGTACAGGGAGGCAGCATACCCTTCCTAACATAGACTTGCTTTTTAAATGACAATACATATGGCTATTGGTTATAAAACCAAACATAAGAAGATGCATCAATACCTAATGCTGACAAATCATAATGGGTCGGCTATAACAAAACACTATTCAATCTATGGCCTATAGGGCCTGGACCCATTCGAGCAAGGTACAGGGGCCATATACAACATACCCGGTAACATAGACTTTTGTACATAAGGGACATATCCAAACTTATACATCGGCATAGAGCCCAGATTCTTAGTTATTCACTATACACATTTGAAGAATGTGAATGATTTCAAGAAGCCAAATGAAACCATAATTAAAAATAGTTACCCCTACTTCTGTGAATGCAAGACCTCTCAGACCAACCATGAGAAGCGAGATACTCCAACAAGATCAACCTCAAGTAAGAATACTAAGAAATTAGAATTGTGGATAAAAGAATAGGGTGTGTAATGTCCCTTTTAAGAATAAGGTTGAATACTTAAACCTAGCACACAAGACTTACTCTTGGTACAAACATTAGGAACATTTAAATCAATAACAAAGAAGAATGTGTTAAAACTTTATAATGATAATGAACAATTATAAGTATCTAGATTCTACTTGCTCATATCTATTCTTACCATGCTTGTAGCCTCATGATATGCTTAGGGCTAGAGATTCGATGTGCCTAGTCGTTAATCTTGTCTAATCGTAACCCTAGGTGGACGATACGTGGTTAGGGCGCCAATTAATACTAATAGGCTCAAGGGCTTCACCTCACGCTCGGAGGTACTTCACCTCTTGACTCAAGGAACTTCACCTCACGCCCGGAGGTACTTCATCCTCTTGAGAGTCACCTACTCTCCACTGCCATAGGCCCAAGGGCTTCACCTCACGCCCGAAGGTACTTCACCGTCTTGGAGAGTCACCTATCGTACGAGATTCATTAATAAACTACCGCTCTTCCCTATCCCAACTTACTCACTCTCACCCGGTGTTAGAGAAGATTAACGACGTGGTAACTAGAGACTTCCTCCCTAGCATATCATGAGTTAAGTTAGGATTCATACCTTAAGATCTTGCCTTCTTATTCATATCATGTATTCATACTCCCTTTATAGTGATTGGACTATTTGTCCACTTTAGGATATGTGGCATTCTTTGGCCATCATATATCCTATTATATTAATGTACTTTTCCTTCATAGGATGTCTATTCTTGATTCTTTATGACACTTAACCAATTTACTTACTAATGATCGTATTGCTTATCACTTTCATAGAATTAGAGTCATAGATTATATTCTTTACCTTGGTGGCTTGTAGTCTCTGTGGATGTATGCTTCTTTCCCACGAATTGGCTGCGACAAGTATCCCAGTCTGCCCTGATCTGTCTTTATTATCTCTGCCTTTTATTTGGCTTTTGGATCGATTTGTAAGTTCCCTTTGGAGCTCGCTGCTCGGTAAGGCTTATTACGCTCATCGACTTGCTTCTTAAATGGACGGTTGTCTCTTAAGGTGTCACTGCTGTATTATATGAATATGCTGAGTGTCTTATGAATGTCTGAGATATTTGATGTTGGACCGATTGCAGAGAGGGATGTGTATGAATGATTGAATTGCTTCCATGAGATGCCTTGAATCCTTCCATCGAATCTCCTTTTATATACTTAGGCGCTACCAAGAGACTCGTTCTATGTAAAGACGTCACCGCTCATAACATAATTCATTAATTTGAGTTTCATATTAGCGCCGATTATTATTGGTTAGTTTGTGATGGCGCTAACTAGTCATCGATTAGTCTTTTGTCTTATTTGTCATCTCCCCGATGCCTGGGTTTATTCTAACTTCCACATCGACGGATTCTTTGACCATCGATACTTCTTAAGTTTATGTTTCCTTCTTTGCTCGGTTCACCCTTATATCATTTTTGCTGATCTTACATTGTTTATTTTTTCAGGTAAGCTGTTGATCTGGATGTTCGATTCCTCATTTAAATCTTTAATTTAAATGAGTAACAGTTGATTCGTATGGAACATGACAGGGTGCTTGAAAGACCTCCCTCAAAACCAAGAAGAGATGACACTGAGGATTGGCGATGGTGTAACTGTTATGAACAACGCCATGCTTGACTTATTATCATATAACAGGGTGATATATTTATGTTTGGTAAGACAACTTCCATTGCAAGCTAACGGTACAAACACAGAAGAAACAAATTATGAACAAGAATTACATGGAATCTACTCCATCTTGCAGTGGTTGAAGCAACCACAAGATGAATGACTAAAGGATCAGCATATATAACATCAAATCCCATGTTTAAGATGGTTACAGTACCAAAAGCAGCACCAGTTAGAAATTATATGAGAAGACTACCACTCCAAAACTTTGAAACATGGAGTTCAAATGACACTGCAACCTATGAAAATTAATTCTATTGGCTCAACTATTTTTCAAATTTATCTAGGCAAGCTTGTACAATATCTTTTCCCAATTAAAAAGAAGTCTGGCAACTACTTACACTACCTGTACCATCTCCTGGTCTGTAAGATGGTTATCTCTGCCCAACAAGAAGTCAATCAGGTATCAGGATCCAAGATCCAACACAAAAGTTTGAGGCAAAAACAAGATACCATGTGGAATTTCCTTGGGCACAATCCATAGCTTCTTGTGAAATGTGATTAATACCTGTCAGAGTGGTTTGAAAAAATCCTGCTTCTTGATGTGTGTGAGAATTATTTGAGTGTAGTGACACGTCAGATCTCATCAATATGAAGTTTCTCAGGAATCATTTTATCACGAATACACCAGTATTTTGTATTTGCATGGAAAACAAAAACAAAAACAAGAGAGAACACCAAACATTAAGTTATATATTGATGTAGACAGTTGAATATCTAAAGATGACAATAACAAATGAAATATGTCAAATTTTCAAAAAGACTTTTTCATCCAACATGGCACTTTGATATGCTTAAAAACTTTGCCAACCTGTTCCCTAGATCTGACCCAGTTAAAAAAATACTTCAAAGTTAGAAAAACCAATATGTAATATTAATTCCATACTTAACTTACACACTCACTAGTGAGTCACTATTATACACTCATATTTATTATAAACTACCAGGGTAAAGAAAACTCACACTGCCATATACTCCAATCATGATTATTGCACATTAACTAATATTGACAAGGTATTTCTCATTACATATTTCAAGATGTCTTGGGGATATTTTGATGTGTCCCTTAACAAACTGAAACCATGTTACAGGAAACATATGCTACAATGGATGAAACTTCGGATTCAGATTTAACACCAAACCAGCACGGATTGAAAAACTCTATTTTGATAGAACAAAAAAATCACTGCAATTGCAAAGATTTCATTATTAGATTCAAAAATAAAAGGAGACAAACTATTTAATGGGTCTTCAAATTCTATTTGTTCAAGAAAGAACCCATCTTTCTCTAATGCATATTCTGTTGGAGATAGGCAAACTAATATGCTAAATTCAGCAAATAGAAGAGGGGGTAAAAGAGACCATAGTGTGTGTTTTTCCAGCGCCTGTTTGACCATAAGCAAATACAGAGACATTATATCCATCGAGTGCAGACTGAACAAATGGCTGAATGTCTTGAAAGAAGTCACCTGCATCCATTACAAAAAAAAAAAAAGGCAATTGTCAAAACTTCATAATTTTGTTTTGCCATAGAATCTATCAGGGTTTCTGTTTTTTAGGAATAACGTTTACATGTTCTTATTAATATTCTTTCTGTATACAAAGTTGAAAGAGCCAATTCCCATGGTGCAAAGTCCGGTAATTTGAATTTGAAGAATCAAGTTTATGTAAAAGAAAGCAAATAAGACTTTTCTTTAACCTAAAATTGAATCATTCCATTAAAGATATTATTCAGAGAAAGTCAGAAAACCTATTCTTCTCTCCTATGTAAATATAAACAAGCTGTGAAATGTAAGAACTAAATCAACTTTTATTTTAAGAAATATGTAAAAACGAAACTGCTCTTTCACAGATAAAACTAGAAGAATAAACAATGGACAATATAAGATTAAAAAAAATCTCTTCATTACCTTGGCCAACATGAGGTCCATAAACTCTGTCAAATTCAAAATCCTTTTTAGAACTAGTGACCGGGTCACCACCCGGATTTATACGTATTGTAAAATCATCAGGAAATTCTGTTACTGGCGAACCCTCATCCTCAAATTGAGGTCGAACACGACAAAATACCCTGATGGTGCCTGTAATGATTTACTGCACTATTAATCAATATAATATGCTTGTGCCAACCATACACGAGATAGAGATGGAATCATACAACCACCTATAATACTGCCATAGACGAAGATACAGGAAATTATCAGATATTTCTAATTTATTAGAGAAATGAGGTCATATCATGTAGGCAGACCTTTGACAGTCAACAAATCATTGAATAGCTTCTTCTTTTCCAAGACCAATGGGGCAATTCTGGCCTCTGTTTCTAGGGCAATCCGATCTGAAATCATGGAAAAATTTCAATACATGTAAAACTGCTCGGAAGATTATTGCAAAAAAATGAATGAACTTAAATTGATAGCACCTTTGTCCCTTTATAGAACTATGAAAAGAATCTCACATTCTAAAGAGAGTTTTCCTTTACTCAAGCAACAGCAAGATCTAACTGAAGATGCATTCGAGGACCAGAATATAAAATTACAATTTAATCATATTGACAATACTTTGTAGAACAGACCTAGCTTGCGAGCTTTCTCTGCAAGGACGCCCAAATACCGCGTAACTCGACCTAGTTTTGCACTTGAGTACTCCTGCAAGTCACTCGCTTCCTGTCTTATTTCAAGCATATCCTCACGTGCCGTCTGGAATTTCAAATGTACAGATGTATATATTAGACAGATGAACTACCTCAAAAATGAAGAACCAATTCAGCAGGAAATTCCTTGATACAAAAGATGCATATTAACTACAAAGAAAAAGCCGTTCTGGTAGAAAGCTTCAAAGTTCAAAATATTAAAGTGCGACATGTTAGAAGAGCAACTAGAGCATGTGTCATAGAAATCTCATGCTTAGTACTATTGACAAGAAATTTATTGATATTGATCGTTATCATCTTTATATAAACACAAACTCCATATAAAGTTTGTTTGGAAATATCGACCAAACAGGGCTTGATATATAGTTGCTAATAAATTTTATACTTTTAGTAGCTAAAAGCCTAAAACAATATATGCTAATGTTGATACCCTAGATAGCTACAAAATTGAGCAAACCGTTCTATTTATTTTGTATTTATGTGAAACACTATAGTCTTTTATTGATAAGACTGAAGAGTTATTTGGAAGTCTCTGACCAAAGAAATTGCTTCACAAAATGTGTAAAGATTGCTTTGTGTATGTTAAAAGTGCTTCCTTCCTCCCCATTTTAATGAAGCCAAAGGCAGACACAAAAAAGTACAAAACTACTAATTAAACTGGAATATTTCAACAAAAATGAGAGATTCAGCCAGATGATCATCAAAGGATAAAACCAGGTATTGATAACCTGCCTTGAATGAAGCAACAAAATTGCAACATTCATTATTTTCTCTTACAAAGATAAGCAGATCACCACTAGAAAATTATACCTGAAGTGTTGCTGCTGAAAGATGTGCAAAACATACACTACCTCAGTTTACACTTGATATTCAGACATAAACATCATGGCTCTCGAAAACAAACACTTTACCAACTACTTACAGTATAAATCGTTGCAATGCTAAATTGTTTGTTAAGACACATTTCTTGGAAAGGCCAATATAAAATTATTCTGCAGCTTGCCTGCATTGACTCAACTATCTTAAATATGAGCTTCACAGGTCAGCTTTCAATTCTGTTTGCAGTTCAAGAAGGCAGGAACAAGTTTTTGAGCAAACACAAAGCAGATTTCATGAAATGCTTAAGAATGCTTGTTGGGAAATTCAATATACATATTTCCATGCATGTGAACTTTTTAGGAACTTACATGTAGAAATAAAAGTAATGTCAATTGAACAATTAAAAATTTCATGAAACACTACAAAATACAACTTTTGCAATTAATCTTCATTTTTAAATAAAATTATAGCATCTTCAACTATAACTAAAATTAAATTTAAAAAGAAAACTGGAATGAGAGTAAAAATTTGTCTACAACATAGCGACATGACGATTGCTTTTTATTGGAGTGGACCGAATGATATTTTACGAATCTATTCCCAAACTTGTAATGTCCCCTCTTAGGAAGTTCTAGATTTCTTCACCTTGCACACAAGTATAACTTCTTAAAGAGAACATTAGTAATTAATAGATCAATAATAAAACCAATATCATTAATTAGGGTTAGTAACATCATGGACATAATCAATAACAACGAACAATTACATATATCTAATGTACATTTTCCTCATTCTTTACCCTATTGAGACCTCAAGATATACTTTGGGAGTGATGATCAATGTGCCTGGTCGTTAATCTAACCTAATCATTAGTCCTTATGGAGATGGGGTATATACTTGTTAGGGCATTGGATAACAAGACTCCACTGTCGTTGGCCCAAGGGCTTCATGCTACACTCGGCAATACTTCACCCACTTAAGAGTCACCTACCGTGTAAGTCATTTAATAACAATTAATCTACACTACCATAGGCCCAAGGGCTTCATGCTACACCCGGCAATACTTCACCACTTGGGAGTCACCTAGGTGTGAGATCTACCAAACCGCCCTTCCCTAACTATCCACACGTTCTCGTAGGGTGATAGCTAAGATTAATGACGAGGCAGTGTCACACTCATCCCTAGTATATCATGAGTAAGGTTAGAGAGATCATACCGATATTGAATTCGTCTTCTTGAATGATTTGCGGTATTCTAGTGATCCTTTAGATCACGTAAATAATACTTCTTATGCATATTGTCCCTTCAATGGGATCTAGATAGCATACCATCACTATTGGATGGATATATATTTATATATGGCAGTACTATGCCTTAATAGTTTTCAATATATGTATATATGTTCATTCCTTGATTAGATTGCTGATAATGACAATAAGATATTGACTGATATGAATACCTTATGGAGTTTGAACTGAATGATAACTTGCAGCTGCTTGGAATAATTAATATGCTGATATCAAATATTGCTTGACACTGATCAGATCACTGCTGCTCATATAAATATGCCAAGATCATCCACTGTTATGATTAAGTGCTGATTGTCCTTGTATGAGTATATAGAATTCTCAGATTTTATTAATATTGGATAGATTCTCCTTGGTTGATATTGAATATGGATAATTTCTGAATTGAGAGGGATGATGTTATTTGTATGGTTGCTTCATCCAAATGCTGGTCTGATTGATGTTGCCGCCTTGATGATTGATGAGAGATGATGCATATACCTGCTTGTTCGATGCTTGATGATCACTGGATCTATATATACCCAATGTGATATGCTATTTGAACTCTTCTCAGGAGAGCTGGTCGATTATGTCTTGAACGCTGATCTGCTTACGTATAAACTGCATATAATCCAATTGTATGGCTGAGTCCATGGTAGATTGATAGATAATTATTATTGATTGGATGAGAGATATTCCGATGCTTGATTCTTGATAGATTGCTGATTGGATGAGATATCGATGATGAAATTGATTATTCCCTTCTTTATATATTATAAGTGCAGATCCCATACTCAGAAATATATATATTTGTCTTCCAGATATACTCCTCATCATATAGACTTGTCTCTATTAAGGTGATCGCTGTTTCTATATTGCTGCTGTAATGTATATATGAATCCTTGCTGATAATGGATCAGATGTGTTCTTCCTTCAGATGATAAATGAAATGCTTCTTGTTATTCCATCTCCTACCATATATATATATAAGAATATTTATATTAAACTTTGTTGAGTACGGAGATGATTGCTGATGAGATTGATTACTCCTTCCATGCTTTTGAATCGAGATGATATAATCTGAATTGATGATGGAGATCGCTGGATGAGATAGATTTGTTCCTGGATTCATTAATATTTGAATGCTCTCCCTTTGACCGTTTATTCATTCTGCATTAGATCATATTTGAAATGCTTTTAATTTGCTGGAATGATCGAATAATGGATGATATGAGATATTGTGAGATTATTGCATGATTGTTCAATGCTGATATTCGAAATGAAAATGAGGTCAGAATATGATATCCTTATATCACTGATTCGTGCCTTCTCATCCAACAGTCGCTACTTTACATGATGACCGCCGGTTAGGAGACAACTTTTATTAACGCTGCCTTATTAGAAATTATGATTGATAGTCTTTTGTTGACTTAATCAACGCATGTTTTGCATCCTATATAGTATTCGCTATTTTTGGATCGCACCACTTTAATTGCTTTCCTTGCATTATGATCGCCACTTAGTTAGTGTTGAGGAAACTCCTTTAGCTTTGTCTTATACAAATCCTTCCTTATGGAATCGTGCATCAAGGTTTTTGTCTTCTATGCTCTTAACTTTGTCTTCTAGCTGTTGTCATCACTAATCAACTCAGCATTCGAAGTCAACTAGTTCTTAGTCTTAAGTCTTATGAAGGATTTTCCTTAGGGGTTGTTGCTTATAGATGGCAGCAATCATAGAGATTAGTACTCATTTTGTATTGATAATAATATAAATATGGATAATGATATTATTATATATTAATTATAATAATATATAATATTTCTATTATATTGATAATTACATCTATAATAATATTAAATTCATATTAATAATATTTATATTATTAATATTATTCATATTTATTGGTACATATGTAATATAATATATCGTGATATGAATATATTTACATGATAATATTATTTAATATACTTGTTTTAAGGTTATGCACATAATTGATTTAATTATAAAGTACCGATATGGGGACATGACAAAACTATAATGAAAGATGTTCATGAAACTAGGTGTATACAGCAAACGTAAACCAAAAATAAAGGATTCAAACGCAAAGATTAAAACTTTAATCTACATTAACTCCAACCTCAATTAGAGCGAAGAAATCGAAAACAATCTACTCTTGTTTTACCACAAAGGTAGTTGTGCTCAAAAATGTTGTCATAATGAATGTGGTTGCTCACAGCAACAACACGACGTTGCATTCCTGGTTGATTCTCTTTGAGAATGGCTCCTTAAAGAGTCCATTTATAGGTTTTCTGATGGACAAATCAACGGTCAGGATTGATTGAGAGTTGGTTGAGAGATCAAAGGTGAGGATTGAATTCGTTGGGTAGTTGGGAGATCGATGGTGGAGGATAAAGGGAATTTTCATAATTGGTTTTATAATTTTTATGTGTAAATCATTAATTAATGATTAATTAGGACCTTTTAGGGATTTAAGAGGGAAAAGGGGGATTTAATAATAAAAATTATTAAATCGTGTGAAATGGGAGTGGGAACTAAGTTATTAGAACTTAGGAAAAGTGGGCTAGGACTTGTGTGTTTTTTTGGGTGTCTACACTAGGAATTCCCAAACAACAATTACTTTTGCCTCACTCATCTAAAAACACACTCTTTCCATAATGCACCATCAAATTTCATCTTTGAACAGTATCTCTATGGATTAAGTAATTCAATGATGCATAATCAGGTTTTTCTCAAATTTCAAATCAGTCTCTAAATAAGTCATATAAGTAGCCATAGAGAAGACAAATTCGTATAACATGGAAAGGATAAAAATGCAAAAACTTAGTCATTTATACTGCAGAAATATACCATTATACGGTGAAGCTGCAGACACAACCATTTACAGAACATTCAACCTTGAGAGGGCTGAATAATACAATTAGTAATCTGTGTTACTGAATAGGCTGGAAACTGCCCGGGAACAGGTGTGAAATGTTTCAGCCTTCAGGTGCAGAATTAGGTAGAGGTACCCTTAGGAATTCCAGAGGGTTACCAAATTTCTGTCCCGGGTATGTCCGGCGACATAGCCAGGCAATTCCAGGATAGAAATGCAGTACCCTGTGTGATTCCACATGGTACCCGCACTTTGTCACCTTTGTTTTGAAAATATTGAAATTGCACAGGGTATGTTATAATGTTTCTGCCAGAAAACTGTGTAGAATTCTTTCTGTATTGACATTTTGGATTATTTTCCCCTCTTCCTGATGATGGATCACAGAGTGTGATCCGAAATGTTGATACAAAAAGAATTCTACACAGTTTTCTGCCAGAAACATTATAGCACAATCTCATGGACTGTGGAAATATCATATCTCTAATTGCACAGGGTACCGAATTTCTGTCCCAGGTATGTCTGGTGACATAACCAGGCAATTCTGGGACAGAAATGTGATTCAAAGGGTACCAGCGCTTTTTCACCTTTGTTTTAAAAAAATGACCCTTAAATTTGACTTTTCAACATGAATACCAAACCATAAACTTATTCTTATACAGAAAACATGTAGGCATCAATGCAACAACATATGAATGAACAATTAAGGTAATCTGCCGTCTTGGTTTTATGACGTGCACAAAGTCCAACCTTTGGTATGCCCCTGGTTCTACATTACATGGCAGAGTGGCACCCTCCTTGTATCCAATATGGGATAAAGTGCTCCACCTGCGAAAACAACATTGCCTTTCTAGAAAAAGCCCCTTCAACTGGGAAGATTCCTTATCCTTTAAAGAGTCTTGCACCCCCTGTCAAAAGAGATTATTATTCCCTGTTCTTCTCTGAACCCCAACTCGCATTGAGGGTCTTGCAGTTGGGCAGTAGAAGGCAGTAGGGTGTTTGCATGACAGTTGAAGACAACAATGTTTGGCTTGATGGAAGTCCTAACCATAT
The DNA here is from genome assembly GCA_027924645.1 of Cunninghamia lanceolata. Lineage (NCBI taxonomy): Eukaryota > Viridiplantae > Streptophyta > Pinopsida > Cupressales > Cupressaceae > Cunninghamia > Cunninghamia lanceolata. Next base: position 10,148,006 of record BSBN01000987.1, on the reverse strand, counting down.
TTTGTGGTTTGATGAGTTGGACTTTACACCAGCCAATTGCATTTAATCAAAAACATCCAAGACATTATCAACAAATCCATATTGTCTGTACCCAACAGCGATTGCAGTCCAAGAAACCATCTCAAACTGGGATAATGTATGCTTTCTGTTATCCTACTACATGTCTTTCAACAGCGTCATAACCAAAAATAACTAAGATTTCTCAATTTAGTTCTGGTGAGCTTAAAACCTGTTTCCAAAGCTTCATGATTGACAATATAGGTGCAATGCCAGAATTGGTTGGAGAGTCTAGATTTACACATGCCTATTACATTTGCTTAAAACCCACCAAAGCTTTGTAAGCAATCCTAAATTTTGCATTCCAAAACAGTTTCATAATTGCATTCCATGAGACCCAAAATCATAGAAACAACTCCTTAAAAATACATAAGTTTCCAAATACATCCTATGCCATCAGACTCCAATAAACAACAATCTTTTTAGATAAAAAATCATGTGTCTTTGTATGCTTCCGCATTTGGCAAATATATGTCTATCAGGGCAGACAACTACTACACCAGACAAATTTGCATTTGTTTATTTATGCATGTTATGTGATTATCTGAAACTAATTCCTATTTTTGGGCTAATATATATATACCATAGTTGCCAGGAGACTGGTACCGGTACTGGTACGGGACACTGGTACCGGTACCGGTACGTCATTTTTTGAAAAAAGGAGACGGGGGTACTTGGAGACGGCAATTTTATATATATAATAATATTAAGATATATAATATTAATAAATATTATATATTATATAAATAAATATATTAATATATTGATATATATATTAATAAATAAATATATTAATAATCTAATATTAACACACATATATATAGTGTTAATTTTAAATTTTAACACATTATATAACAAATTAATAATTAATATTTATTATTTGTAAAATTTTAATATATATATATGTTAAAATTTAAAATGTGAAATATTATATATAAAATATTAATTATAAATAATAAAATGTGAAATATTATATATGTAATATTAATTATATTTATAAATAATAAATATTAATTATTAATTATTAATTAAATAATTAGTAGGCTTTAATATGTGAGCATTATGGTGCTCAAAATTGTCTCACGCAGTAAAAAAAAATCACGATCGGAAATTTTCTGAACTCATCGGGTGATCCTATTGCGTATTCCTTGAACCTCCTATTGGCGTATTCCTATTAGGTCAAGCTAGTATTAATATACAGTTAAGCCCTAAAATTAAAAAACCATCTCATTAAAAAAAACGAAACTGTAAACAAGCATCGTGAAATGGCTTCCTCTGTCACGAAATGCCTTACTCCCGTTGCGAAATCTCTTATCTGCCTCACGAAACGTCTTCTCTGCCTCGCGAAACATCTTCTCTGCCTCGCGTTTTGGATGATAATGCAAAAAAAAACAAAGGAAGTTTTCGTTTTTGAGGCGCGGTCAACAAGAGACAGGTAGGAGACTTCCAGGAGACGTCGAGTGGCGTCTCCTCCTGTGAAGGACATCTCTGCGCAAGACTCCGGGACGGGAGACGCGTCCTCGACTTGGAGGCGTGTCTCCCTGCAACACTGATATATACCAGACAAATTTGCATTTGTTTATTCTATGTTATGTGGTTATCTAAAACTAATTCCTGTGTATGTATACACACACACACACCCAAATGTACTCAAAACATACCCAGCCCCAAATTTTTTATGTAGTGCCAGCCTACCTGTATCACTGTCCCTGTACTCATAACTTAGTTATCAATAACAGTAGCAACCTTGTTTATTGTAATGTCCCCATTTGGCGTTTAGCCAAGTTTGTGACCAATAGCCTATTCCCTTGAGCTTTTGTAGGCTATCTAGGTTGGTTAGGGAGCTTTGTTCATTGTGAAGAGCACAGGATCAGTTATTTGTGATGTTTTCCCTTGGCTTTGAGCTCAATGATGTCTCGGGATGGCTAAGCAGCTTTCGGAAGTTTGTTCGGGTTTCCAAATAGCTCTCCAAGATTCTTGGAGAAGTCGTCTATTTATAGTAAGTCACCGAGATGACATCGTTCTTCATCTCAAACATCATAGAAGGCAATGGTATGATTTATTTTGCAGTTTGCTTAAGTTTGGGATTTTCCGCGAAAATTGGGTGGTTTAATGAGCTATTTAATTATTATTTTGACTTAAGTCTCCTAAGGGTGAAAATAATTAAAAACTACCTAAGTGTTATAGCTCATTGGAAAGGTTATTAAGTGTTCTAAATGACAAACACTTAAAAAGGGAGCCTCACACATGATATATTTTTATTATTTCAAAAAATATCGTTTTGAGAGAAAAAATATGAGAAGGTAAAAAGAAAATAATATTATATTCCTCTCAAAAAGTTATAAAAAGGGGATGAGAGCTCATTTGGAGGGTTATGCTTTGATTTTTATATTGTTACTCTGCCAGATTGAATCTACGAGTTCTTCCATCTTCCTTCTTGAAGACGAAAACCCTCTTGAAGATGATCAGTTTCGATGGTGAGAGATCCACCCTAGCTGGTAATAGTGGTTTCACACAGAGATCACATTGTGCTATCATGGAGTTCGTGGTATTTTGATTTGATGATTGATCCTTTGTGATTGTGATAATAATTTGGTTTGTTTTTATTAGGTTAATGATGAGAATTTTTGGAGATTAGTGAAGATTGAAGAATCCTCTAGCTGGTCGTACCCTTCATGTCGTACCAGTGTTGGGTAATTCATATTTTTGCTTGATCATTGAGTGTTCTTTATGCAGACTGGTTGAAGGATATTTATCACCAAATGTGGGTGCCAATTTCAATGCAATATAAATTAAGTTTGATGCAGATTTAAAAAAGTTTTGTGCTGCTTAGAGGGCGAATTGTTATGGTGATTTTTTATATATGATTTGTTGCAATCAAATGTTTGGGCATTCACTACCATATAATGGTGCTGTCTTTCCATGATTTTGCAGTGAGTTTTAAGGCTGCTATCATATTTTCTGAGCAGTCCGTACATACTCTTAAAGGGCGCCGTACCAGCAGATTTCGGGGGTCTTTGAAGCATTTTTTACTTGGTTTTTGGGCTGTTATTTTCCTTTGATGCTGGGCATCTCAGTTAGTCTAAGGACCTGCCGTTTTGAGAGGGTTATTTGATACTCATTTTGCGTGTGTGGATCCATTACCTTGCTGGCTGTTCCGTACAGTTGGGGAATGTTGAATTTTCTGAGTGAAAAGTCAATCAGCAGGGATTTCTTATACGTATTTCAGCTGGGCAGATTTATTTCATGAGATATTTGATACTACTGTTCTGCAGGTTCTCTCATGGATACCTAGTCTTCAGGGGTGTTGAAAACGATGATCTAGTATATTCCCTTATAGTGTTGCATACTATTTACTTATTTGTAATCATTCATTATATGTTGCAAACGCTATATAACCCCCTGGATGGTTTACCGCCAGTGTGGAGAATAAACATTGGTGTATTCCCACTGAATAAGTGGATGCCTACTGTAAAGCAGATGCCTGCTATATAGCGGATGATTGTATTAAGTTTCATTTGCAATCTTTGATTGTAAGCCAAAGCACTATATGCTCTCACCTCGCCCAACCTAGGAACTTGGTGATCAGAAAGTGTGGAGGTTCTATTTGGTTGCTTTATTGTGCTAACATTGTGATATCATTATACAAACTTTAAAAAAAAAAAAATTGGGGTAGCATATTACATTTATAACACCAGAAAATGCTATGATTAATATTAGACTGTGATTATGAGATTATCTACAAAAAGGGGAAGGAGAATGTGGTGACTGATGTCCTTTACTGAATATTTGAGGACCAGGGAACCTTATGTGCTTTATCCTTCCCAACTCCAGATTGGTTACAGATGGTCCAACAAGAATAGCAATAGGTTGCACAAATTCAGCAGCTTCTTCAACAGATATCAAATGATACCAATGTTTACTGCCTAATGGATCGGAATTGAAATTCACAAAGTAAACAGAATAAACTTGAAAAGGAAATAGAACAGCATCATACTAAATTGATCATTGATAATTCACATCAAAACTGGTATTGCTATTATATTCAAAATATGCTCTTATACAAAAAAAAAATGATAGGGATCTCAAGCAAGTGCAGTCCCGTCTACAATTCCATGCTTGGCATATAAAGGTAGCCAACAATTGGTTGATCACAACTGCCGGGAGGACAACTAACCTCACCGATCTTTGTTTACACTGGTTACACTTGAGATGGTAACTACTTGCATTATAAAGGGCGAATTGTTCTTTCTACAAATTCTACTCTTTGAGTCCCAGTATTACAAGAATTACATGTCCCCTTCAGCAAAGCATTCCAGGTTCCTCAAGATATATGAATGAATAAAATGCACTTTCTTTTGGGTTGGTATAAAGAAGGACATCAAAAAATTAGTTGCAGAAAGTGATGCGTGCCAAAGACAAAAAGGTGAAATAGTCCGAACTCCAAGCACTCTACAACCGTTGCCAATTTGGCAGCAATATGGACCGACAAGTCCATGTTTTTTATTGACAGATTGTCTAAGTCTGGCAGCAAATCATCATGCTAGTGGTGATTGATCGTCTCTCCAAGTATGCCTAATTCTGTTCTTTAGCCCATCTGTGTCACGCCTCTAATGTTGCCTAAGTCTTCCTTGACCAAATCTTTTGCCTCCATGGTATGCCCACTTCCATTGTCTATGACCATGACCCCACCTTCACTAGTAACTTTTGGCAGGAATTGTTCAAGTTTCAAGAAACGGAACTGAAGATGAGCTCAGCATATCGCCCACAGATTGAAGTTCGAACAAAGATAGTCAATAAATGTTTGGAGATTTATTTACATTACTTTGCTTTAGAACAACAGACACACTAGGCTAAATGGTTACCCCTTGCAAAATGGTGATACAACAGCTATCATTCTTCCACCAAGATGATACCCTATGAAGCTATGTATGGCCAATTTCCACCATACCTTGCTTCCTACTTGCCTAGTAGTTCCAAAGCGAAAGTTGTTCACTCCACTGTCAACACACGAGTCTCTTCTACAAACTCTAACAGACAACTTGACCTTGGCTCAATAGTAAGCTAATCCATAGTTCGCAGACTCAGCGAGTCACCAAGTACTTGCCAAAAAAAAAAAAATGGTGACTTTTTACAAAGTAAACTCGCAGAATCTGGGGGGCGAGTTTTTGGAGAAAATCGGCAAATTTTGCAGCGAGTTTTTCCCCGAGTACTCAGCGAGTCCGAGTCCCTTAATCGCGGGCGGCAGAAACGTGTCCTATACATGGAAAAAAAAAACACAAAATAAGCAAAAAATATGCAGATTTCTGGCTTTAAAAGCCCTATTTGGGCATGTTGAACACAAATGGCAGCATTTGAGTATTTTAGAGCAAATTCGAGGGATTTTTTTGGGGATTTGAAGAATATTTTTCTACAATTTCAGATTTGCACAAGGTTAGTTCATTTTTTTTCAAGCATATTAATTTATAAATAATTTCTAATTTTCTAAGCATGTAAAATTTAGAAATTTTAATGCATTGAATTCGATTTATGTGAATTTTTTTGTTGATTTACAATTACACAAGTTTATGTGAATCATTTTTTTTCCTGAATATAGGGTTTACGTTTTAGGTTAAAACATGTTATTTTTGTCAACTTCATTAATTCATTTACTATTTAATTACCATATTACCGTATTACATTTCAATTTTTCAAATGCATTTAAATTTTACATGGTTTTCTTTTTGTATTTTTATTAAACGCTATTTTTTTTGTTTTTATTAATGTTGCAGGTTAGTATACAATGGCATATGGATCTACATCAGGTTCGAACTAAAGAAGGTCCTTGACCAACATCTTCAAATTTCATCCACACTTCTTGAATTGGATTAAGAAGGATCTCTCCTCCTCCAGCCAACAAAGATTTTGGAGCAACACTCATGCTCACTCTATAACCACACCATTATAGAAGTTTTGGTTTAATGTTAAGGATTGCAACTAGAAGATGCCACTTGGGAACCTCTCCACCAAATTCAGCAACAGTTTCCCGAGTTCAAGCCTTGATGACAAGGCTTTCCAAAGGAGAACATGTCAAACCCTCACATCCAAACTATTTTGAGAATTGTGATAGTAATAGTACAGTTATTTAGTCAATATTACATTGTGTGAACTTATTCCACATTAGTTGTACCTTGTAAGTAACTCTTTGTGAGCTATTTATATTGATGTTGTAATAGAGCAAATATCATCTTGGAATTGTACAGGGGATTGAGATCAATTGGTTAAAGAATTATTCTCAATGTGGAGACCCAAGTTCAAATCTCCAAAGTGACATCTATGGTGGAATTCTAAGTGGTGACTCTTGGTCTTCCACTACTTGGCTTCTAGTAGGAATTTCTAAGTTATCTAAATGTTAATGCTCTTAGGGAACTAAGATTTGTATTGCTCATAAGGAGCTAAGTATTAGTGTCAGTTAGCTCAAATACTTGTTTGAGCTATATTGTAAGCTATCAGAAATATATATTTTTTAAATATCATCATGGAATCATATTTTGTAATAGAGCTTTGCTCTCAAGGAGGTTGCCGCCTCAAAAAGGCCTACAATTCTTGTTATCAATATAAGCATATTTGCAACTATTTTCTAAGCATTGTGTTCTTTTCACATGTTATTGTTCTATAGTTCAATTTGATAATATTTTGCAAGTGATATTCAACATTCTAGAATGACAAGTGGGTCCATGCGCTTCACTTATGACAGAACAGAACTTATGATTCCTTATAGCTCCAAACTTCTAATATGTGGCGAAACAAGCTTTACAATTACTAAAACAAACAAAAGAAAGATGGATTCACCTTCAAAAACTAGAAGAGGATCTTATACTCAAATGATCATGTCATATCCCTTATATTGGCATTATATTATACATTATGACTTATGTGTATACAAGTATATACTTTGCCATTTACATATGACTTTCATATGTACTCATATTGTGAGATTTAATTGTCATGCTTTCTCGATCAATTCACAAATATATATAATAATAAAATATATATATAATGTAGAAATCTTATAACAAAAAACAATAGTGGGTAGTGAAGAATGGCAAACAACGGCTACTTTCAGCACAGTAACGGTCACCAGCAAAATTCAAAGAAGAACGCGCCCAGGCTCTGGCCTCTCCAAGAAGATCCAAGTGGGGCTAGGCGACAAGGTTCCTCAGGTCAAAACACCTTTGAGGTCTTCAAAAAAGGGAGTCTGAGGAATCGAGGATTTTTTCCGACAGGAGCAAATGCAACCATTTTGGGCATCAGGAAACAAAGGCAAATAAGATCTCAAAGTCATCGCAGATGGGAGAATCCCCAGACATTTGCACGCCAACAGAGGGTTAAAAACAGAAACCAAGTCTTCAACAAGAGGGACAACCGAGCCCATCAGAAAAATTGGGGCCCCAAGAAAACCCCCGGTAGCAAGCTTTTTGTCACGCCGAAAAAATTTATCGCCGATGGTGTAGAGAGATACAAGGAAAGAGCTCTGCTGGTGAAATGGTGTGGGGTAGGCCTTTCGAGCTCGGCGATTATGGAATGGTGGCTCCAATCTTTCGAAGCTCGGGTAAACATAGGTCCCCTGGCAAACTCCTTCTTTCTCATAGAATGTAAAACTAGGGAGTTGAAGATGGAAATACTCTACGGAGACCCAATCTTTTTTCATGGTTCTAGCTTTCACCGCCTAAATTGGTCGCCGTCTTTTAACCCCATGAAATATCATTTCTTGAAAGCTCTGGTATAGGTTAGTTTGAAGGATCTCCCAGCAGAATTTTTGGGAAGTAAAAGCCCTAATTAAAATAGGAGATGAATTAGGAGGTTTTGTGGGTGTGGAGGAGGCTTTCCTAAATGGAAAATCCGATGCTACAGCCAACATCTATGTGGAAATGGACTCATCCTTGGGTCTATACCGAGATTTAGAAATTGTCTCCAAATATGGCAGATGGACGCAGAGAATAACCCAAGTAGAGGGCAGGAGGATAGGCAGGTTCTTGTTAAGGAAGAGTTTTGACGTTGGGTCCTCAAGACTATCTCCAAATAGCAAGGTTTTCCCCACCTCAGTTGAAGAAATTAGAAACCCCACAAAATCCTTAGAGGAAGAAGCCTTGGTGGAAGCTAGACAAACTCAGGAATTGGAGTTAGCTGGGAAAGGTTCTTTGTTGAAGGAGTCAGGGGTTGGGGATCTAAACAAGGACTTGCAGGAAAAAGATCTTGTTCAGCAAACGGAGGTTGTCCGGGAGTCTCAAGTGAGGGGTTTTTCTTCGCTTGGGAAAATAGTCGCAGAGGGCCAGGAAGTAGCGTCTCCCAGGGAATCCTCTCCTACAACAGTCTGCAAGTTTTCTCCTCACTTAAAGGAAAACAACTCAAGGGCAGAGGAGTTAGACTCTATAGCTTTCACTCCCATAGTGAGTAAGGAACAACCGTCTTAGGACATTGCAGAGACCCCGGGCCTCAAAGCTTTCGGCAAAGAAGAGGAATCCCTTCTAGAGGAGTAGATTTTGGAAGAAGCCTGTGAGCTTATGGATAATATAATTAGCGACTCAAAGTTACTGGATTCTATGGAAACAGCTCAAGTGGATAAGCCAGTTAAGGGGTTGGAGCTTTGGAATGTCTTTGAGGAGGAAGCAGAGTTAATAGAACATAAGAATAACATACTTTTTGGTGACAAAGACTCTTTAGTGGAGGCTTGCCAAAAGGACGCCTATGGAAACCTGGGGATAGCTCCCTCTGCTCCCACTCTTTTCTCCCTAGATTGCGGGCAAAGAAAAACCCCAAGCAGAAAGTCCAAAAAAAGAATTAAGGGTCAACGAGGGGGAAGCCAGGGGCCAAACTAAGATTTCTTGGATGCTCAGATCAGGGAGGGGGACTCCCCTTCCCAAGGAGCAATGAAAATCATAACATGGAATGTTAGGGGCCTCAACGCCCCTAACAAACAGCGCTTGGTCAAACGGAGGATCAAGCAAAGTCAAGAAACTATTTTTATCCTTCAAGAAACCAAGTTGTCCAGTGCAGATTTTGATCTTTTCAAAAGAAAGTTAAGAAATTGGGATGGGATAGCAATCCAGGTGTAATGTCCCTTACCCAACTTGCCCTAGAATTCGCTTGTGAATTAGGTTTAGGGTTTCTTCTCTTTTAATGGGGTAACCTTGGGTTGAATAGATCACACGTTCTTTTGAATTAGTACCTGCAGCATCATGTATATTCAAGTCCATATTCCTACATGTTAGTTTTAATATCTATTATTCATCAGTCCAACATAAACACACTTGCATTTTGAAACACATAGGTAAAAGAAAACATTCATCATGCCAAGGGAGGTAAACACATAAGCCCTTAGTAGCCTAAGGCCTACCACAGTCCTATTGCCCAATCCCTTGACTTAGGCCTACGGGGCATATCATATTTCCCATTCCCTCGTCTCGGGCCTATGGGGCATAATCCAATGTGGGATCCCCATCCCTCCATGATCCAAACCCTTGACTTAGGCCTACGGGGCATAACGCCCATTCCTAATCTCGGGCCTATGGGGACAGAACCTAGATGGGGTTTATAGGCAATCTACTAAGGTCTATTCATTCCCTCTCCTGGTTGAATTCATAAAATGCAATACATGTAGTTTCCACACACATTTCCAAAACATACAATTTGCCTTTATTATTATAAAGTCCTTTTTTGTCTGTTGTGACTCTTCTTGAGTCGGCCTCATGCCTATTCTTTAATATTTATATATTATAGTATTTGTTATAATATTAATAATATCTCTATATTATATTATTACATATCTTATTAATAGTATTTTATATATATATATTTGATTGCTTGCCAGCACTTGAATTCTATTGTTATTTTATTATTAACATAACTATATTATATGTTACTTATTCATTATCATCATCATCATTATTATTATTATTATTATTATTATTATTATATAATTTATTATTGTTATTATGGTATCATTATTATTATAGTTTTATCATGAATATAATTTTTAATAATGTTTAATCATACCGATCTCTATCAAGACATCACATCCTTTATCTACTATATATATATTATATTTATTTATTTATTTATTTTTACTGGAATCATTCCTCCCATTTGCTGCTGATGTACATATCTCTATATATTAATTTATGTTGTCTTTCCTTTTATATTTTCTTCCCATGATGTTTTCCTTCTATCTCACAACCTTTATTTATTTCCCTTTCAAGGGATATGTTCGAAGAGGCACGTCTCTTATTATGCTTGGTTACCCTCTTATAATTTTTATTACTCTATATTAATTCCCTTTTGTGGTAAAACTAGTTCTAGCCATACGAACTCCCTTATCATAAGAGGATAGGTTAAAAGATGTTTATTTATATTATTTGTATTTATATTATATCATTATAATAAATGATATATTATTTATTTCATATTATTTATATTATATCATTTATATCATAATAAATGATATATGATTTATATTATATTATTTATATGTGTTATTTATAATTATAATAATAATATATCTTGTTAATTGTTTTAACTAAATATTATTTAAATATATTAAATATATTCCATTTATAATATTATTCATATCTTTAATTTGAATGAATAATACATATTGGATTCAGTTATAAATTACTAATATAGGGACATGACACCAGGCTCAAGGTGCGTCGGGTGGTTTAGCTATTCTGTGGGAATCAAGGTCAATTTCCATCATAGGGATTGAAGAAAGCTCGAATTGGCTAGCCTGTGAGGTAAAGAGCTTTAACTCAACTTTAAATTTTGCTCATCAATGTTTATGGCCCCATTAGTAATATTCAAAAAAGGGAAACATGGATAGAGTTGGACGATTTCCTCAGCAGAAACCAACAGCTACAAATGTTACTCGGTGGAGATTTTAATGCAATTCTTGGCATGAACGACAAGAGAGGTTGAAAAGGTTTTGTTTCACAATCTCAAAAGGATTTTGCAGATTGGGTTGGTAGAAATGGCCTGATGGAGCTCCTCCCAACGAATGGGAGGTTCACTTGGACAAATAGAAGGCTGGGCTTCAATCATGTAGCAGAAAGGCTAGATAGATTTTTCTTTGTCAAAGATTTATCAACTTTCCCTTTTGAATTAGTCAGCTCCATTGTTCCTTGTTCAAGATCGGACCACTTTCCAGTTCAGTTGGAGATCTTGGGGGAAAAGAAACCTCATAGATGCCCTTTCAAGTTTGAAAATATGTGGCTGCAGGATCCCTCCTTCATAGATTTGATTAAGGAATGGTGGAATAAGGATTTTTTTGAAGGCTCAAAGATCTTCATTTTTGTATCAAAACTCAAGAGTTTAAAACAGAAACTAAAAGAGTGGAACATAAACCATTTCAAGGATATCTTCGCCAGCAAAAAGGAAATAGAGGATAAACTACAGGCTTTGGATTCTACAGTCATCGGGGATGGAATGGACTCAGAAAGCTTTATTGAAGAGAAACATCTTTTGGCGGATCTGGAGGACATACTCTCAAAGGAAGAGATTTTTTGGCGGCAGAAGTCTAGAGAGACCTGGATACAAGTGGGTGACAATAACACCAAATGTTTTCATAATAGCACCAAACAAAGGAGATTAGTAAATAGAATCTCCTCTCTTAAAAGACAGGATGACTGGAAGAGTCGGCTTCAAAAATAGGCAAAATGGCAACTTCTTTCTTCAAGAACTTGCCCACAGAGGAAGGAGGTTCAAAATTATGACCTCAACAAGAGTTGCTTCAGAATATTCCCAAAATCGTGGAATAAGACCAAAATAGGCTACTACTTCAAGATTTCTCTGAAGAAGAGATCAAATTTGCCGGACATCATTTTGGAGGAACAATCTAGTTTCGTGCCAGGCAGATCAATTCTAGACGGAGTAATTATTGCCCAGGAAATTTGTAATATCCCACCCAGGTGGAATATAGCCAAACAAATGTTCTACCTTAAATCTGTTATGCTTTTTCTGATTGCTTTTTCTGAGCTGTATGTTTTTTGCATTTACTAGCACACATGCATGGATATATTTTGCCAATAATAGAAAATACAAAATATGCATAAACTGCTGAAATTTCCATATTTTAATATCTTCTAAAATATTCAATGTTTTGATAAAATAACAAAGACCCAGTTGAGAAAATATACTCTAATATTTAAATCACAAATACCCAGAAACTCGTATTGGCAAAATATGAAGATTTTTTACATACTCAGTTTGTTGTTATGAAAGTACAGGTCTGATATGAATGCAACAGCAGCAATAAAAGCTTGAAATCTGATATAAATGGCTGCCAAGAATGAAGCTACAGGTCTGCAATTAATTACTCTTCATTAATCTTCAAACCCTTGATGATATCTTTCACCTTTAAGCACAAATAGAACTCCTGAATGAAGCTCTCCTCAGGCAATGATTCAGCTGATCTTTCACAGCCTCAAGATTGCACAAACAATGAAGAGTTTTCGTTCTCCAATGCTGATATGAAGACAATCTGTTGAAACCCTTAGTCTCATGCACAGACTTCAAGAAATCCTCCAAAGCAAAGTCAAATGATCATTCAATAATAATGAGGTTGATTTGCTTTTTGAGTCCTTTTATAACCTCAATCTCCTTAATAGCTTTTAAATCCACTTTAGGTTTTTAATAAAAACTTTATTATAAGTCTCATAAATGGGTGCTCCAATCCATGAAATTTAAATGTACTTTAAGTGATTTTAATGATGGGTCATGGCCCCATTGAATATAAAGTGACTTCAAAAACTTTATAATATAACTTCACTTAGCACTTTAATCCATGACTTTAATATCATTATATGACCCCTCTTATAATAATAAATAATTATTATTAAAGATTACCTTTAATAATAATTAAAAACCACTTATCTCCATAATTAGACATCATTTCGCAGTTCTATCTGAACCTGGGGTTTCACCATGACACCCTCTATGCATCCAACCATCTTACCAAAAATAGCAGGGGTCCATCTCTATCAACCTCAGTCGGCTAAAAATAGCAAGTGCCTCCAATACAAGACCAGAGACCTCTAAACAACCTTATCACCAGCTGAAACTGGGGAACAACACTGAAATCACCACATGACCAGATACCCTGCTATAAATAGAAACTCTAGAAAGATGACTTACTATAAATAGTAAGTGTGTAGAACTGAGTCCAACGAAGGCCAAACCTAAACCCACACTGAGCTCTGATGGAGAAAACACACTAATCTCTGCCAAAAGGGACCCTCTAACCATCTGAGTTAGCCTACGAGGGCCAGTGATAGGCTGAACCATCATAAAACAGGATCACGCTAAAAAGGGGACATTACAGTCCGCCCTCCCTGAAATTGCTTGTCCCCAAGCAATTTCTACTGCTAAAAAACACCATTCCACTGGAGGTCCAAAAGAAAACTGTGAAATGTCCCTTGTGGAAACACAATTGCTACAGCACCAGCATAAACTAAACCGCGCAAACATAGACAACAGACCAACTGTCCAAGACTCCAAACCATGCGCACTGAAACTGTGCATCAAAGTCAACTCATGTACATGACAACCCAATGTGAAACTACAAACAATCCACACCATGTACATAGTGCAATACTCACCAATGAACTCCGGTTGGAACCCTGATGCACACGAAGGATCCCAAACTCTGCGGTCACTACTCAGCTGAATGCCGGGATCCCAAATCACTCTGCAGAATGCCCAACTACTTGTCCACTGCACCCACTGGATAAAGACTGTACCATGCTCAGTACTGCAGTGAACAACTACCACCACGTAGAGCAATCTACCAAACAGAAGGATTCCTAGATCCCACAACCAGATTGGAAGTTCGCTATACGAATCAACCTCTGACTTCCACTGTTCTAATCTGATCCCAACCTCACCATGCTGAAAAAGGTGAAGCAAACCATCGGGACCCATCCAAACCGCAATGCCGACTCCGTCACCACCTGGATCCCAATGCAATTGAACCTCACGTCCATCCGCCATGAAAAGACAAAAATATCTGGAAGCCTCTGCAACACAATATCTCTCTACAACCTCTACGAAACTCCCATGGATGTGATAACTAACCAAGCCATCATGCCCACTGACACCATAATCTCCCTGAAACCCAGAAGTAGCAAACTCTGTAAGGTACTCATCCGCATGATGGTAATCCAACCTCTGATCGCGCAAGTAATCTCCTGCAAACAACTGAGTCGGGTACTTACAGCCACTAGTCCCACCTTCTAAAGATGGCAACTCTCCATCCCTCAATGGATGGTACAAACCCTGAGCCAATCCACACCGATGCATCAACAAATCCTCCATGTGCGGACTAAAGGAGAAGTGATGAGCACTCCTCATCATGCAGCCAAGATAAAATGCTCCCACCTCTGTCAATGGCTGACCATCATAGTCGTGGGGAACACCCTCCTCGTCAGTCTCATCACTCACGACACTAGAATCAGAAGATGGCTCATGTCCCTGATCCTCAATGGCTAATTGGGTAGACAATCTGGCAACCCTCTCTGCAAAATCAACCACCTCATCACACGAGCTATCAATAACCTGCTCTGCATCATCTGTAAGGGGACTATCCTCAATAACACCTGAAGTAACATATGGTTCTCTGCTACTCTCACCCAATGCACTAAACCTATCTATATCACCTGCACCAATAAGAGTAATGGATGTAGCCACATCCTCAATGTGCCCCTCACCACTATCCGTGGGTATATGCTCCTCACCAACTGCTGCCATAGAAACTTGAATTGTATCTGTAGGTGGTGAAGACTGTGCCAGTCTCAGTGCCATGGTAAGCTCATCTATCCGCAATTTTGACTCTTGAAGGGCTGTCTGAGCGCTCTTCAAAGAGTCCATGGTGACTTCTAGCTCATATGTGAGCTCATCGACCTCCTCCTCCTTGCCTTTAAGAGCATCATAACAAATCCCGTCCCACTTGAGAAGGTAATCTCGATCAAATAGTAACAGTAAATAATTATTCTTCATTATTCCAATCGTTTCTCTAAGTGTATAAAACTCTGTAAGGGAAAGTCCACTACCATCGTGCTCATCCATCTCAGGAGGACTCCAACCGTAGGTTGCCAACATCTGTCGAGCAACATCAAAATGTTCCAAGGCTGTAGCAATCATATTATCATTAACCTTCAATTGCCCAGCTAAATGATGATACCCCTGTGACACATCACCTCCACACAAATTTTCTGATTTATAATCAGCACTATGGTGTGAGGCTGAATCATCATTGCTCACTATATGAGAAGCAGCATTATGTGTACTATTGACTGTGCACACAATATCATCAAAGGTACTGCTGCTATGTACCTCATAGGATGGCTCAAAAGACATTGTAGAAGCTGTTGTTTTGACAATATTTTCGCACACTTCTTCTGCCAAAGCATCTGCATATCCATCCATAGAGCGATCCTGGGACTCATCGCCAATAAGTGGATTTTCTAATTCATTTTCCAAGGTCTGATTTGCAAAATCAGACTTGTTGTGGCTTGAATTCTCATCACATATTTCGTTTTTAACACCCAAATCTTGAGTGTCAATGTTAGGGGACTCCACACATCCATCATCTTCACGAGAAATGGCTGCTATATCATGAGTAAGCTCGACATTATGACTGCTGTCATAAATCAGAAAACCAGGAGCTACATCATACTTATCTGTAGTGTCCTCAAGAGACTCAACCAAAACTTCATTCTCTGCTAACTGTCCATTGCCAAGTGTTGGTTCAACGGGTGTCTTCATAGGAAAATTGAATGTATCATGTGCCATAATTTCTGCCCCATGGCTGCAAAGTAAATCTGCATGTGTATAAGTCTCCTTAATCTCAATGGCTTCATTATGGGATCCTCTTGGTCCTTCCAAATGATGTGATTCATGAACACCAACATCCTCATGCAACATGTGCATCTCCAAATCTGCCTTCTTCGTGGCTTCTTCTTCAATGCATTTATGTTTCACAACGAGGTCTTCCTCAAGCTTCTTTATCTTATTATCCGTGCATTGGTGGTTAGGGTCCCAAAATCCTTTGCATGAGAAGCATAGATTTTGTCTTCTCATTTGGTTCTGGCTCATATTAGGAGGTCCTGTAACCTGTTCATTGAGTTTAGATGTAGAACCATCATTATTATATGAATTGAAGGTTCCATCATACCTGCTCACACTGTGACCATGACTGAATTTTGCCCCTTTAGATGAAATTTCCTCCTTATACACCCTCCTAATATACTTAACCAATCCAATCTTTTTAGGACTCAAGGTGACAACAAAGTTTAGAAAATCATTAAGAGAGTACCGTGCTTTAAAATCATCTCGCATACTCTGATAGTCTTCAAAGAGTCGAGGGGATTCCCGTTCATATCTTTCCCTGAACTTAATGTTGTCCTGTTCAATTTCTTCTCTAGATTTCCCTACAATACTATAATAACCCATAACTAAAACTGATGAGTGCTGGTCACTCAAATGATGCTAGATGTTAATTCACTGAATATTTGTTTTAACCCACAAACATGCAACCATGAAGACTGACATGCAAGTGCTGATCACTAACATGCAACCTCAAAACTTGACATGCAACCATATGGGTGTTCTCCAAATGGACATGCAAGTACTAGGCACTAACATGCAACTGCAAATACTGACATGCAACTGTTCAAATTTCTGATTTCCCAACAGGATGGCAGGAAACCGCTCTGATACCACGGTAATATCCCACCCAGGTGGAATATAGCCAAACAAATGTTCTGCCTTAAATCTGTTATGCTTTTTCTGATTGTTTTTTCTGAGCTGTATGTTTTTGCATTTACTAGCACACATGCATGGATATATTTTGCCAATAATAGAAAATACAAAATATGCATAAACTGCTGAAATTTCCAGATTTTAATATCTTCTAAAATATTCAATGTTTTGATAAAATAACAAAGACCCAGTTGAGAAAATATACTCTAATATTTAAATCACAAATACCCGGAAACTCGTATTGGCAAAATATGAAGATTTTTTACATACTCAGTTTGTTGTTATGAAAGTACAGGTCTGATATAAATGCAACAGCAGCAATAAAAGCTTGAAATCTGATATAAATGGCTGCCAAGAATGAAGCTACAGGTCTGCAATTAATTACTCTTCATTAATCTTCAAACCCTTGATGATATCTTTCACCTTTAAGCACAAATAGAACTCCTGAATGAAGCTCTCCTCAGGCAATGATTCAGCTGATCTTTCACAGCCTCAAGATTGCACAAACAATGAAGAGTTTTCGTTCTCCAATGCTGATATGAAGACAATCTGCTGAAACCCTTAGTCTCATGCACAGACTTCAAGAAATCCTCCAAAGCAAAGTCAAATGATCATTCAATAATAATGAGGTTGACTTGCTTTTTGAGTCCTTTTATAACCTCAATCTCCTTAATAGCTTTTAAATCCACTTTAGGTTTTTAATAAAAACTTTATTATAAGTCTCATAAATGGGTGCTCCAATCCATGAAATTTAAATGTACTTTAAGTGATTTTAATGATGGGTCATGGCCCCATTGACTATAAAGTGACTTCAAAAACTTTATAATATAACTTCACTTAGCACTTTAATCCATGACTTTAATATCATTATATGACCCCTCTTATAATAATAAATAATTATTATTAAAGATTACCTTTAATAATAATTAAAAACCACTTATCTCCATAATTAGACATCATTTCGCAGTTCTATCTGAACCTGGGGTTTCACCATGACACCCTCTATGCATCCAACCATCTTACCAAAAATAGCAGAGGTCCATCTCTATCAACCTCAGTCGGCTAAAAATAGCAAGTGCCTCCAATACAAGACCAGAGACCTCTAAACAACCTTATCACCAGCTGAAACTGGGGAACAACACTGAAATCACCACATGACCAGATACCCTGCTATAAATAGAAACTCTAGAAAGATGACTTACTATAAATAGTAAGTGTGTAGAACTGAGTCCAACGAAGGCCAAACCTAAACCCACACTGAGCTCTGATGGAGAAAACACACTAATCTCTGCCAAAAGGGACCCTCTAACCATCTGAGTTAGCCTACGAGGGCCAATGATAGGCTGAACCATCATAAAACAGGAGCACGCTAAAAAGGGGACATTACAAAATTATCCACTCCACCCAATCCACAATTAAGTTTGGGATTATTGTTAAGCTAGATATCAAAAAGGCATATGACAAAGTTGATTGGAGATTCCTAATGAAGGTGATGGAGGCTTTTGCTTTTCACAAGAAATGGTTGAACTGGATCTTTCAATGCATTTCAACTCCTAGATTCTCAATCTTAGTGAATGGCTCCCCTGAAGGTTTCTTTGAATCTTCCAGAGGCATTCGTCAAGGAGACCCTTTGTCTCCCTTTCTGTTTATCATTATGGCAGAAGCTTTAGGGAGATCTATCTCAAATCACATATAGTTAAGGTTTCTTCAAGGTCTTGCTGCCACTAGCTCTTTACCGACAGTCTCACATCAGCAATTTGCTGATGCAACCATGTTGTTTGGTGCAGCAAATTGTCAAGAAGCTCAAGGTTACAAGGATATTTTGAGTCTTTACTCCTTAGCTGCTGGGCAAGAGGTGAGTAAAGAAAAATCTCAGGTTTTTTTCATTAACACACATCAGCATATGGAAAGAGAGATCTTACAGTTTCTAGGTTTTAAGAGAGGTCAGCTTCCATGTACTTATCTCGGCCTACCTTTAACAAAAGGCTTGAGGGCTTCAGCTTGCTGGGACGCTTTAATCCAAAGGATGGGAGATAAGATAACCTCCTGGAAAGGCAAATGGTTGTCATGGGCGGGAAGGCTCACAATGTTGAAAGCAGTTATCTCAGCTATGCCCATTTATATTTTGTCCTGTCTGCCGCTACCGAAAGGTGTTGAAACCAAACTGGACCAGCTCATGCGGAAATTCTTTTGGCAGGGTTCAGAAGAAAAGGATAAGATCGCTTTGATAGCCTGGGATAAAATCTGTTAGTCCAAAAAAGAAGGGGAGGCTGGTTTGAGGGCCCAAGCAATCCAGAACAAAGCCTTAGGGGCTAAGCTGGTATGGAGGATGTTCAAAGAACCTCACAGAAAATGGGCTCAGATTTTAAAGAACAAATACCTGGGCAATGTATCCCCGGAGGAGATCTTAACCACTCCAAATCCCCCAAAAGGATCAAGGATTTGGAATTTTATGTGCAGCTGCAGACCCATCATTTCTGACTTACTTTCATGGGATGTTCATGATGGTTATAAAGCAAATTTTTGGTCAGACTCCTAGACTGGATATCCAAAATTGGAAGAAGTTTTAAGCTCCCCCCATATAAAAGACCTTCTATCAAAAGAATAGGGCCTCAAGGTAAAAGATTATCTAATGCCGGGATCCTTTGAACAAGGTTTGAGGTGTAGGTGGAAAGATTTCTCTAGCTTCAACTTTCAGCCCAGAGAAATAGAAAGGCTTTCAGAAGAACTCAGCAAACGGTCTTTGACATTAAGGCCGGGCTCAGATGTCCTAGTATGGTGTGGTTCCAAACATGGTGTTTACACGGTGAAAGCAGGGTATGAAAGTATTTCACTTTTTCAGCAGGCAAGGCCAATTAACACAACTTTGCAGTACTGTTGGAATAAATTTGGCATCCCTAAGGCAGGACTTTTCTCCTGGGCAGCTTTGAAGAAGAGAATTCTAACTGCGGATAGGTTTAGGAAAATGGGTTATCAAGGCCCATCCCGGTGTTTGTTGTGCAGAGAGTATGAGGAAACAGTTGATCATCTCCTATTGGGTTGTAGGTTTTCAAACGAATATTGGCAATGGTTGTGTGCCAAACTAGGATGGATGAGTGCACTTCCTAATGACATCCTGTCACTTTTTCAAGCATGGCCCAATATCAGCATCATTCCACCTTCAAATGCCTCTAGTTAATAAGCCCGACCATTTTAATTTGGGAAGTGTGGAAGGAGAGAAATAGGAGACTTTTCCAAGAAAAAGAGATGTGTTCTCTCCCTCCAGAACAAAATAGAAGCCAGCATTGTGGAGATAGTGAATAGTAAGCTCAATGTCATCAGACAGAAGGACTCCTCCTTCACAGATTGGGATGCAATCATGAGGAGAAACTGGGGGGGATTGAGAATTCACCTTTTTTGTGGCTCAGAGGATCACTCAAAAGGAGATTTGAGACAAAAGGTAATTTGGCACCCTCTGCAACATGGCTGGATTAAGTTAAACTTTGATGGATCTTCCAAGGGCAATCCAGGTCCAGCAGGTGCGGGGTGTATTATAAGGGATAGCAAGGCTAGCACACTAGCTTATGCTTCAATCCCTCTCCAGTCGGGAACTAATAATGAAGCTGAATTCAAGGCACTAATCCACGGTTTGTTACTGTCTAAAGAAATCGGAGCCAACAGGGTGGAAATTGAGGGTGACTCAGCAATTGTCATCAACACTCTCAGGTCAAGGAAAACTCCAAACTGGAAACTAAATGCTTTGCTAGAACAAGCCTTGAAATTCCTGAGTTTTTTTGAGTTATACATAGCAAATTACATTTACCACGAAGGTAATGGGGAAGCGGACTCCCTGGCTAATAAAGGCTCTGATGGGATACAAGAAAGATGTATTATTGGCAGGTGATCTTTTAGTTCTTTAATTCCTTTCTTTTCAACAGGTGCAAAAATCAAATTAAGTTTTTAATTCGTTCGGCCAAGGACGAAAGATAGGACTGGCCTAATGCCGCGGCACGAACGAATTAAAGCTTGCTTTGTTAGCAAGTTGGAGCTCGCACATGTTTTCATTAATGGCGCAAGGTTGGAAGTGCCCGCGAGGGTTATATTTATCTCATTTCAAAGCAGCAAGAAGTCACCTTTTTTTCCAGTTTGGCAGATAGCTCGCATGGATACCCCAATTTGCCTTCTTAGCTCCAGAAGGCAAATGGCATTCCTTGGTTTCATCACCGACGCCCGGATTCAAAGAATCATCAAGCAGCATAACCCGCGGTTGTGTTCCCTAGAAGTGGAGGCTATCAAGATGGTTTTAGGCCGTGACTTCCTTACCAACAAAGAGAGGTATCGAGTAAATTCCAACATTGCATCCTGGTTTTTAGCCTCGCTCTTGGACCTTGGAGGTGATAAGGTTGAAATTCTCCTGTTGTCTAGAGCCATCTTCAAGGCTATCTACAGAGGGATGGACTTGGACTCTTGGGAGAGGGCGTTCCTCGAACTCCAGGCTTGGCTTTGCTTTCTCTTCTGGGTGCCAGAGTGCAGCATTGGCCTTTTCTTCTAAACATGTCAGCTAGGGCTCTAGAACGTCATCAACATCGGACCACCGTCAACCACAATTTTCTCCGCCTCTCTCGTGCACTGGAGGTGGCTCCGAATGGGGATTGGTTGATAGCATATGCAGACCTAGTAATCTCAGGGGATTTCTATGGTTTCCCCAAATTCTCAGTTAGCCCTCTTTCTATTTTTTGCATGGCTAGTTCAATTCGAAGCAATTTTTTGGTCTCCATTTTGAACTGTGTAAATGTTTTCCAAGGTGTAAACCCTCACTTTTTGGGTTTCTTGTAAGTAATACAAGCCGATTAGTCTCGAATGTAATTTTTTTGAAATGGATGAGCTGGACGAAGATCCCACATACTATAATTTTTTTTATATTAATACAAATACCCGCGTAGCGGTTTACTGACCAAAAAAAAATAATATATATATATATGATATAATAATAATATAAGAACAATCATAAATTATACATATGTATATATATTACCATAATATACATATATATATATATTATATAATAATATAGAATAATTATAAATTTTATATATATATATATATATATTATCATAATATTATATATGAGATAGTATATATATTATTATAATATACAAACATAGATATACTATAGAAGTCATTATAAATATATATATATATGTATATAATAATAAAGAATAGATAAATATATATTATACCCTATACATGGGGAACGGGGCTCTTTGAGAGAGTGACCGATCTCATTCCTTAATAATGATCAAAGAATTAATCCTAATAAGGCACCGATACAAGCAACGGGTGTGTTCATAGGGGCATCGCTGACCTTGGTGACCGTTGGGGATTGATGCCACCTATAAATAGGGATCGGTCCTCATTCCAAAGGGCATCGAAGGAGAATAAATCCGAGTGGTTTTAAGGTATTGAAAAGGAAAGAGTAAATAAAGATTTAAAGGTCTGCAACAGCGAAGCAACACAAGGCACAGCAGGTAAGCAATATTCAATATGTTTGATTATTAGGATAAAACCTATAATGTTATATATCCATATATATAAATACACACACACACACACACACACACACATATATATAACTATGTATGCATGTTAAGATATTAATGTCAATTCATAGTTAATATGAATCTATGTAGATCATTATGGTTTGTAAGGAAATGTCTTATTTATATCTAAGATCAAGTAATGATGAACAATTGTATAAACCAGAATATTTTACAATAGTATTCCAAATTAGGATAAGAGTGTTGCTATCCATGCTTATGATGATAAATATTTGGGATAATGTCATCTATAATACAAGGGATATTAATGTAAGAGATCATATCACCTCTATTGCTTCATCCTTAAAGGAATGATAGGTAATGTAGGGAAAGGCGGAGTAATTCTATCTGCTATATAGACCCCAATGGCTGGGATATAGTTCCTGATGCTGGGTCCAGAGATCTCGTATTGATCCCAATGGCTGGGATATAGTTCCTGATGCTGGGTCCAGAGATCTTGTATTGACCCCAATGGCTGGGATATAGTTCCTGATGTTGGGTCCAGAGATCTCGTATTGATCCCAATGGTTGGGACATAGTTCCTGAGGCTAGATTTGAGACTCCGTGTATAGACCCCAAGGGCTAGGGACTAAGTTTCCCGAAGCTGGATCCGAGACTCCGTGTATAGACCCCAAGGGCTAGGGACTAAGTTTTTCGAAGCTGGGTCCAAGGATGGTTTCCATGCGCCCTAGTCATGTAAAGCCTAATTCCTTGATGAGGAATAAGAGAGGAAGATATGGATCTTAAAATATGTTTAATATCCACCCTAATGTACTTATGGAATATATTATAGAATGGTCATGAATGACAAGAAGGAAATGAATAATCCTTTGTCAAGAATAAAATATTTATATTATATTTGATCTTATTTGATATTATCACTGAAATTTATTGATCTCTAATGTCTCTTTGAGAATCACTTTGAATGCAAAATTAGGTTTAAGTGTTTCCACTAGAAAGGGGACATTACAGATCACGAAGATGAAACCTCCAAAAATCTCAATCCTCTTATTGGCAATCTTAGACCAAGAAGCAACTTGAGTAAGGATGCTCTAGGTTGGAATAGGAATGGAGATGGGTCCTACACAATCAAAGAAGGCAAACTCAACGTTCTAGATAAGGATAGGGAAAGTTCTTCCTCTTGTTCATGGTTGATGATATGGTTCACTAAAGGGTAGCCTAAGGCCAAAAATTTCCTATGGCTAGTCAAGCAAATGTTTGATGTGCCTTTCCAATGAAGAATAAGTCAATGTAATGTCCCCAATTGGTGCTTAGCCAAGTTTGTGACCAATAGCCTATTTTCTAAGCTCCCGTATCTAGTAATGGTTAGGTAACTCCCTGATTCTTGGAGAGCACAGGTTCAGTTCTTCTTGATTCTTTTCGATGGCATTGAGCTCAGTTGTTGTTCAGGATTGCAGTGATGCTTTCAAAAGTATTTTCGGCTTTCTGGTTTGCTCTCCAAACTTCTTGGAGAAGTCTATTTATAGTAAGTCACCCAGTTGGCATTATTCTTCATCCCAAACCTTCGGGATCGTGTTGGTATGGTTTATTTTGCAATTTGCTTCAATTTGGGATTTTTCGTAAGTTGGGTGGTTAATTGAGCTATTTAATTATTAATTTCACTTAAGTCTCCTAAGGTTGGAAATATTTAAAGGTGACTTAAGTGTTATAGCTCATTGGAAAGGTAAAGTGTTTTATTAATTGTTTAGGCACATAAAAATGAGCGCCTAGACATGGTAAAGAGGAATTATTGAAGTTAGAGGAAAAAGTTAATATTTTCAAAAAAGAATTATATTCCCATGTAACCTAAAAGTGTCTATATAAGGGGATTGAGAGCTCATTGTTGAGGTTATGCTATTGATTTGATATTGTTATGCTGCCGGATTGAACCTGCGAGTTCTTCCATTCCTTGTTGAGGACGAAAACCCTCTTGAAGATCAGTTTCAGTGGTGAAAGATCCACCATAGCCGGTAATGGTGATTTCACACAGAGATCACAAAGGAGCTGAAATGGAGTTTGATGTATTATGAGTTATTGTTGTTATTTATGGATTGTATTTATTTTGGATTGGAATAATTTTGGTACTAATCATTTTGGAGTTTCTTGAGTGATTCCAGTTGTTGGCTGTTCAGTTTTGAAAGAAGTAGCTGAGGGTTTGATGATATAATGTTGTTTCCAATGAATAAAACCTCATTCTTTGGAGTCGACTAGGCTTGTTTACCCTGGCCGCTTGCATTTTGATGGTGTTTGCAGGTTATGTTTGCAGATTCTATGTTTCTTGCAGGCCGTACAAGATTTAGAGGGGTGTGTGGGAGATTTGAGGCTGAAACGCCTCTCATTTGGAGGTCTTTCCACCTTAAATGTTGGTACCCAGATTTGTATTGATGTACAATGGGAGTTTGGAATGAAGACAATCAGTTTGGAGGGTTTGTTGCATAGAAGTTGTGATTTCTCTACATTTTCAGAGCATTGTTCCGCCGTTCTATTTTTCAGATCTGCACAGTTAGTGTTTCAGCAAAGTGTTGTTTGCTAATAGTGGTGTTTGTAGTCCATCTTTCAGTTTATATCAGCAGTGTTTCAATGTGTATGGTTCAATGTTGATTGGAGGTAATTTTAGTACCTTATTTACACTGATATTGGTTGCAGCAGTGATCTGATTAGAAAATCAGAATTATTTGTTGTTATTGCAGCTAGCATTCATTGAGATTATAATCAGTTTTGTAGCAATATCAATGTTGTTAACCTTGAATGGTATGACCGCCAGTGGGAGTGTTGTGTTCTTGAAAATTTCTTACCTCACTGAATAAGTGGTTCAATGTAATGGCTTCCCACTGAATAAGTGGATGTGCCTATGTTTTCCTTTTGTTCACCCACTGCATAAGTGGATGCCCACTGAAAAAGTGGAAGTTGTAATTGCTGCTCATTATTTAGGTTGTTGTGGCCTCGTGGACGTTATTAAAATCTTTCATTCATTCATTCATATATGAAGCACTTGTATGCTCTCACCTTGCCCTTATTGGGAACTGAATCATCAGAAGAGTGTAGAAGATTCTATTCCTACATTTCATTACATTAGTGTTGAATTTCGAAAAAAATTCTAGGGTGTTATATTACAGAGACATATATTTTTTAAATATCATCATGGAATCATATTTATGTTGAGAGGCATTTACAATCACAGCAGGTTGGAGATGAGAGCACTTATTTTTTCCGTGTAAATATATAGAAAAAAAATAAAAATAAAAACCAAAAAAGAAATTAGAAAAAATTACAAATAAAAACCAAAAAAAAAATTGAAGAAAATAAAAAATAAAAACCAAAAAAGAATTGTAAACTTTCAAGCACAAAAAGATGGAGAAAATCACCAAAAAAAGAAATTGAAAAAATAAAAAATAAAAACCATTGAAAAATTTTTTAAAAAATAAAAAAAAAAAAAAGTGGAAAAGGTTGAAGGAAAAAAAGTGGAGAAAATCACAAAAGCTATAGAAAACACAAAAAACACGGAGTCAAGAAGATATTTCTCGGCATACTATAGATATATTTTTTAAAATATAAATATACTAGTTTGTAATAGAGCTTTGCTCTCAAGGAGGTTGCCCCCTCAAAGAGGTCTACAATATTTGTTATCAATATAAGCATATTTGCAACTATTTTCTAAGCATTGTGTTCTTTTCACATGTTATTGTTCTATAATTCAATTTGATAATATTTTGCAGGTGATATTCAACATCCTAGAATGACAAGTGGATCCATGCGCTTCACTTATGACAGAACAGAACTTATGATTCCTTATAGCTCCAAACTTCTAATATGTGGGGAAACAAGCTTTACAATTACTAAAGTCTAAAACAAACAAAAGAAAGATGGATTCACCTTCAAAAACTAGAAGAGGATCTTATACTCAAATGATCACGAAGATGAAACCTCCAAAAATCTCAATCTTGTTATTGGCAGTCTTAGACCAAGAAGCAACTTGAGTAAGGATGCTCTAGGTTGGAATAGGAATGGAGATGGGTCCTACACAATCAAAGAAGGCAAACCAACGCTCTAGACAAGGATAGGGAAAGTTCTTCCTCTTGTTCATGGTTGACAAGTGGATCCATGCGCTTCACTTATGACAGAACAGAACTTATGATTCCTTATAGCTCCAAACTTCTAATATGTGGGAAAACAAGCTTTACAATTACTAAAGTCTAAAACAAACAAAACAAAGATGGATTCACCTTCAAAAACTAGAAGAGGATCTTATACTCAAATGATCACGAAGATGAAGAAACCTCCAAAAATCTCAATCTTCTTATTGGCAGTCTTAGACCAAGAAGCAACTTGAGTAAGGATGCTCTAGGTTGGAATAGGAATGGAGATGGGTCCAACACAATCAAAGAAGGCAAACCAACGTTCTAGACAAGGATAGGGAAAGTTCTTCCTCTTGTTCATGGTTGATGATATGGTTCACTAAAGGGTAGCCTAAGGCCAAAGATTTCCTATGGCTAGTCAAGCAAATGTCTGATGTGCCTTTCCAATGAAAAATAGGTCAACCACCTCCTCCCTCATTGTCCCTATGCCAAGATATTTAGTGCAAATTCCTAATTTATTTCAATTCTTTGTGGATCTTTAGTCATACTCTCTCAAGTCATTTGGAGGCTTGGACAAGCCCTCCATCATTGGGCATTCTTCTTGATCTATGGAACCTTACTCCAATTATGGTCACTTCAAACATATAGTTTGAAAGGATTAACAAAATTTCCAATAATATTAGTATATCCTATGACCAAATATGGGAGGAGCTTTGTTAGATTTTGCAAAAAGCAATAAATAACCAAGACCTAATGTACTACAATTAGCCACAAAAACACTATTCTAGGTTCTAACCAATTATTCTAATTAAGATGCTCAAGATACAAATACATGCAAAGCATTAAATGCAAGATGCCATAAATGCAAGTGAGTATATTTATAAGAAATGTGCAAGGGAGGAGGTGGCAAATACATCTAATAGGAAGTGTAACTCCAAAATCTCTAAAAGAGGGAAGAGTATCTCCTATGAAAGATGTTAACACATCATCCTCTATGACTCACTCCAAGTCAAGCCAAAGCAAGCTAAACCTAGGTGTAGGAAAATACATAATAAAATGAAATAAAACCTACACCAACACACCCCTTAAGCACAACATAGAAGTTTGGATGCAAAAGTTACGAGGTTACAATGTTCCAAAAAGTTGAGCCAAAACCACGATTAGTCAACAAAAAGTACAAAAAACTGCAAATTCTAAGCAAGAGATGCGGCAGATGCAAAAATCAAGTTCATCAACGGGTAGCCAATGAGAAACCAAGGATGTAAAAAAAATCCCAAAATCCGACACCTTTTGGCGAAGAAATCACCTCTCGAAGTTAGGTATCAAAAACCAAACTGCTCAACAATTAGGGCAAGCTCCTTCCAAGGCAAGGGTAATGTCAGCATTGCATGTGTAGCATTCCAGTTAGCAGTCAAAGACTATATGGCACACCAACTCTTCTATCACCACTGTATCTCAAGAGAACTCAACTCGCTTACTTGAACCAATATGAGTGATCTAATATACTAATAGGAGATTAGTCAACAAAGAGGGCACACATATAACATCATGGAAAGTTACCTCTCCCACATACATCAACTAAAGAGTCGTCACCCATCAAAATTTGCAACATCATACCAAGCTCCAAAGATGAAAACTCATCCCATAATGAAGCCATGTGGTGCAAAGCACCTGTAATATCCCTGATGGATATTTATGAACTTCTCTGGTTATGTAGTCTAGAGACCAGCAACAACATTGATATAATAGATTTTGATATTCAAATTAAAGATTTGAATATCCTTATAGTTCAAAGTTTGACTGAAAAACTTAATTCAGATATCACTGTGAAAACTCAAACTATAAATCTTAGAAGATATATTGCAAAACAGTGATGCACATACCAAATATGAGGTTCAGGCAATTACAAATGATGGATGACAACTACTTTCTCAGATCACTGATTCCCTGTTGGTATACTGAACATAATCTTTTATATCTGATATCAGGTTTAAATGATCAATGAAATTCAATGAACTCTGCTGACAGACCAAATCTGTACATTATCCGTTACTATTCAACTGCTGACACTGGATGATATCTAATCTGTATTGAAGAATTCCCACGAACTGGACCAAGAGTCTTCTTTGTCAGACAAATGTCTTCTACTGAATGGTTGCAGTGATCCACAAATGACAACGCTTTATAGTTTGTTGGACAAAAGCCTGTCTCCTTACAATGGGTAGCCACTGGATTATTTTAGATACCATACACTACCTTTACTATCACCGATCCTCTTCAATATTTGACGGATACAACCAAATGCTATTCCTTTATCATTCGGCGTTCAATCTCCTTGAGGCTCTCTCTGATATCATTAACTCACTGTAATTATTTACTGACGGTTGTTTAGCTATGATCGACACTCCAAATGATTGACGAGTTCTCTCTGATAAGGGTGCTCAGTATAACAAATCTTCAACAGTGGCGTGAATTAATAGACAGACTTCAAAAGATATTCAGCGACTCCACTAGAATGCGATTCCTGCTGGCGTCAATTCCTTAAGCGACTGATGTAAAATGTCTTTCCAAAGTCTTAAATGCAAGTCGCTGATGATATAAAATCATTACTTGGTGGCTGTATGATGCACTGTTATCAAATGACTCTCCTTATCAGGCGCGACCCTATGACTCCTTATGCACTATCTTCAGCTCCATGATTTCCCTTGCTACGCTGGCTCTTTCAGAAATGATAAGATGCTTATAAATTGCTGTCAGTGCTGGGGCCTGTATCCCATTTAGAAGTCCCACTTATTCTTCAAACATTTCTATGTTGTCTCTTTAAGAACTGTGTTCTATTGAAATGGGTTCCGCGATCCACTAAATCAGAAAACTGTCAGACCTTGTTCCCTTGGAACCAGCAAACAGATATACAGCCTTCAAACCTAAATTATATATTCATTCTATAATGCACAAATAGGATTTTCAATTCAAACACACATGAAACTCCATAAAAATATATTTATATCAATCAACTTGCAAATTTATATTTATTTATAAATCTATAAATTTGCAAAAGAAACCCTCTGCAATAACAATATCATCAAATCTGCATAAGCTTTATTCTGAAATCTGCATACAATGTCTTGAATGCGGTACAATGATCAGCAACTAGTAATAAACCACTGAAAACCTAGAACAACACTTTGGAGCACAATTGTGAAGTCTGAAACAGCTTCACCTCAATAACGGTAAGGGAGCATCACAAAAGCTCATCACCTTGACATGAGCTGAATACAACTTGTCAAAAGACACAAACACAAAACCAAGCATCTGAAAACATACATACATGCTGAACTATGAATCTAACATCTCCTTATAAAGGTCTCTCATCAATTAGGCCTGGCCTAATTTTATTAAATGAGAGTTTACATGTACACATCATACCCAAACATTTTTAAATGCTTTTACATGAACTTTTTTAAATGCTTGTTTATAACACTTTTATGCCAACTTAAGTGACTTTTAATAAAATATTAATTTTATAAAGAAAATAAAAATACTTTATAAAATTAATTTACAATTAAAACAATTTTAAGTCACTTAGAAAAATGGGGACATAACAGCACCTGAGTCAACTATCCATGTCCTAGAAGATGGAGCTGCTGCTACAAGGCCTTGCCCTTTCCTTTTCCTTTAGACTCTATTTTAGAAGATCCAAAATTAGATGAAACCTTAGAGAAGTAATCTAGGAGACTAAAATATTATTCTTTTGGAGAATATTTGTCAGATTATATGTTTCTTCATGCATTTGTGTTCATCATGACCGGATTTCTTATAGTATGAACCTTTGATCTTCTCTTTCTTCCAATTGTCACCTTTAAAAGAGGTCTCAAATTCTACTTTGAAAGTTGTGGAGGGGTTTTTATTCTATTTTTATGTGCGTCATTCTTTGTCTTTGGACTTATTGTTTTGTTTCTTCTCCTTGTTTCCAGAACATTTCTTATCTTCAAGGATCCGATTTGCCACCAAAGCTGGTGACTTAGAAGATTTTAATTGCCCATTTGTATAAGTTTATCTTGCTCTCTAGTGACTTCAATTGCAAAGTCATCAAACGAGGGGATTTTAAACTATGTTCCTAAGGCGAACTTAGTAGCATGAAAGGTAGAAATAAACACTAAATAATCAAGTCTAATCTTAAAAAGCACACTAAGCACTAATTGAGTATCTTTCTTCTAAATTTTACAATACTTCAACTATCCTTTTTGAATGATTTAAACTGTGTAATAAATCCTGAATATTGTCAAAACTGCATGGAATGAGATTTATGAGTTCATTCTCCAACAAATGACCTCTAATCTCGTCAATTTGCCCAAACAAATCTCCAAGCATATCCCATACAGCCTTATGTGTGCCTAATGTTTCAACATGAAAGAGTAAATCAGGGGACACAACAAGGCACAACAAACCAAATACTTCATCACATTTGTTAAACCATTTTATCTTTTCAACATCATCCTTAGGTTTTGTTTCAATTCCTTGAGTTATCCTGTTCAACCCTTTGCCCCTTAGCAACATTGTCATTTTTGTTTTCCATACAAAATAGTTGTAGTGTGTTAGAATTGGAATAGATTATAATCCATGATGCAGAAAGAATAAGATAGAAGACATAAATCACACAGCCACACAAGTACACCCCAATATTACTTGGTGTAAGAACCCCCAGCAATTACAATGTTTGGCACTTTAAATTCAATGGGTTTATAATACCAGATTGTGTGTCAACAAATTTTATAGTCTCTAAAAGGACCACAAAGCTGAAAGTACAATCCAAGAACAGAATATGAACAAATATCCTACACCACTACGTAGCACAGGAAAAATCCCCCACTTTCAAACAAAAGTTACGGGGTTTCAAAGTTCCAAAAAGTTGAGTCAAAACCCAGATTAGTCAGCAAAAAGTACAAGAAACTGCAAATTCAAAGCAATAAAGGCACCAAATGCAAAAACCAAGTTCACCAACATGTAGCCAATGAGAAACCAAGGATGATAAAAAAAATTGCCAAAATCCGACACCTTTTAGGGAAGAAATCACCTCTCAAAGTCAAGTATCAAAAACCAAAATGCTCAACAATGAGGGCAAGCTCCTTCCAAGGCAAGGGTTATGTCAGCATTGCATGTGTGGCATCCCAATCAGCAGTTAAAGACTATGTGGCACTCCATTGGCAGTCAAAAGTGGCGTACGATGGAGTCCATGTGGAGGGGTCCTTGGTTGATGTTGACCAATCAAGGATACTATGTGGCAGATTCCACTTGTCCATGGTCAAAGTGACTAGTCCATAGAGAATACCATGCACGTTATGGCAAGGTACAAAACTGATCGTCGTTGTTGTCGTAGAGGAAGTTACAAGTGGATATTTGTATCAATCACTCACAATTGGAAGATACTTCCCAGGTTCCACAAGTCCATGGCAAGCAATAGGTACGATGGTAGTGTACCAAGTAATCTTCATACTAGGCACAAATAGAATACACAACAAAGAAGTTATTGCAAGTAACAATCATGCGCAATACAAGATTGTCGACAAAGGATACGTTGCAATGTAGGCGCCAAGAGTAACTAACACTAATAGTGTTGAGTGTTGCACAATGTCAGGACTCCTATCAATGAAAGGCCATTGGACTGTGTAAGGTATGAGGTACCTTCAATTGTTGGTAAAGGTAGTATGCAGAGTAAAGAATGTGACCTCAAACGATTCAAAGGAACCTTCAATTTTTACAAAGGGTATCACCAATTTACCTCTGTGTCATAGGAAAGCCTTAAAAATGCAAAAAGGCTCTAGACTTTAAACCTCATACGTTGTCCCAAAACAAGTGCTATGAATGATTAAAGCCAACCTCGTACAATAAAAGGTAATCTTGGAGTCAACAAAGGACCCTCAATAAATGTAAACCATACTCCATACGAACCAAGTCTTCTTAAAACCTTATGCAGAATAGGTAAATTCGCCAAGGGCCTTGAGCAAAGTGCTCTGTTATCAACAAATAGGCAATCAATCCTAAAGTTTTTGGCCCTTCCAGAAACATTGGTGGGCACGAAAACTCACCAAATGCTCTGAAATGCATGCAGCCTACAATAACAATGCAAATCAAGCACCCAAAAACCAAAGTCAGCTTCCCAATATCCATTTCAAATGGAATGGAAGCCTAACCCAACTATTTTGAGCCTTTCAAATGCAATGGCAAGGTCAAAATCACTGAATCATTCACCAAAAATCAGCTTAGCTCACAAACACTCAAACCCTAGCACTCTCGAAAATAGGAAAAGATGAAATAATCTAGGCACCATGGCTCTGATACGATGTTAGATTTTACAAAAAGAAATAAATTAGAAAGACTTAGTGTACTAGCATTAGCCACAAAAACACTATTCTAACCAATGATCCAAAAACCAAACTAGGAGAATAACGCTATCCCATTAATTAAGATGCTCAAAATACAAATACATGTGAAGCGTTAAATGCAAGTGAGTGAGTACATTTATAAGAAATGTGAGAGGGAGGAGGTGGCAAATACATCTAATAGCAAGTGTAACTCCAGAATCTCTAAAAGAGGAAGGAGTAACTCCTATGGAAGATGCCAACACATCATCCTCTATGACTCACTCCTAGACAAACATGAGCAAGTCAAACCTAGGTCTAGGAAAATATATAATAAACTAACAAAATGAAATAAAACCTACATTAACAAGATTGTGGTCAATTGCAATTACATTCTTTCTTTAAACAACAGCTCTAAGAATAAGGAAATCCTTCCAAGGTCGATATCCTTAAGAACTAACCACCTTTGATTTTCTAGTTTGATAGCAATAAACCTAAGGTCAGGATGAAAAGAAAAATGGAACAAACCCTAGGGGTTGGATCAAGATGAATAGTGAGTGATGGGGTATCCAAAGAAAATTTGGGCATTTCCAAGGTCGAAGCTATAGTTAGAAATGATAAAAGGAGAAATCATCACCTTCGGTTTTAGAGCCACAAGTCTTAACTCTAGTAATGTCGTTGAAATAGAAGGTCTCATTTTGGCTGGAACTGTCAATTCTATCCAAACATCCATGGCTTATTCTCCAAAACCATAATAGAGGGAATGAAGGCAGGCAAGGTGTCTGAATGGAGGCTCCAACGGCAATTAAAGGAGGCAATGATGCTTTCCCAACATTTTAAGGATATAAGCTTTCAGCATGTCCACAGAAGTGGGAATAAGGCTGTAGATTTGTTTGCGAACCAAAGCTTGGATCATAATTTTCTGCAACTTCTATGGGAGTGCTAGCACCATTGCGCAATAATTATTTTAGCCAATCTCTGCCAACTCATGAAGAATGATATTACACATGTTTTTCTGCTTAAGAAATCCGGTTACATTGCTTTTAGGGGCTCCGCCTTTCTTGAATCTGCCTTTTGGTTACACGTTTTTAGGCTAGTTTGCTTGTTCCTTTGGGCTACTTTTCTAGTTTTCTACCTTTCTCCCAGTCTTTCCTTGGCTTTTTCACTGCTTATCTCCTTCATGGTTTTTTGCAGGGTGTTTTCCTTTTCTGGCAGCTTTTCTTTCTGGCTATGCCCATGATTGACTTCCATTAAAAGGTGGCCTTTTATCTTCCTCACCTCTCCCTTTTTCTTTGGCAGTTTCTATTTTGATTTGTTGCTTGCTTTTTCTGACCAACTCCATTGGTGGAATGCCTAGTCTGCATTCCCATCTGTTCAGCCTTTCGGCCTCTTTCCTTGCATTTATTCCACGTCTCTCTAGCTGTTATTTCTCTTCCTTCCTCATGCACAGTCTTCTGTCTTTCCTCCACCATTCACTCTTTGTTGTTCCTGTGCTTTTGCCTTCTCGTTTGCACTCTATCTACCATTCCTTTTTGCTATCACAGATAATTTGTGGTCCTCTTCAATCTGTTTGTGTGTGGTTGCTCTCTCCCAATGGTTCTTTCTCACTTCATGTCTTGTTTGGGGAGGCTTTGCTCCTCTCCTCACGATTTCTCTACTTATAAAAGCTTGGGATCTGAGCGTGCAGAACTGCCCTCTGCTGATGAGCTGTTGGTTGGAAAGACATCAACCTTGGAAGATAGGTGTCCTAGTAAGCACAAGGTGGCTAGGCCTACGACCCAGAACCAGCATGTAGATGATTCTGGTAATCTTCCCCCAAGTGTCCCGCGTAATCTTCATGAGAACTTTAACAGCAAAGGGAAATGTAAAGCTGACAACATGGAGCATAATGCATATCAAAAAACATTATGCAGGTAGCAGCAATTTCTACTCTAATATAGGAATGGGCAGCCCTCCACTTCTCAAGCACAGCCAAAGTTCGCTATGGAGAAAGAAGACTCCTGTATTATTGAGCTTCTAAAAGAGATGAAATCTTTAATGCAAAACATTGGCATGTCAATCCATAATAATCATGAGAATGACCACAAGAACCTTGGTATGGTGGTTTCTCTGATCAATGGTATGAATAAACATCTCCATAAGATGGGTTGGGAAGCTGAGGACAGAGACCAAACATTGAGAAAAATCCTCGATATCTTACTTGCAATCAATGGTAATGTGGGAGAGTTAGAAATCATCTGCAAGCATATGCACCTCACTCTTAATGATACTCCGAGGATTCATAGGCATATTCATATGTGGATGAGTACTCCAAATGTCCATAACAGGAATAATACAGCTGTGTCAGTGGTCAATGTGGAGGATTATGGAAATGATCTTTAGTTGTCTTTGCCCCTTGGGTTAAACTTGTCTTAGTTTGTTTTGTTGCTGGTGTTTGTCTGTTCCAGTTTGCCTTTTGGCTCTTTGTTATAGTGGTTCCTAGTTATCAATAAAATTATTAATTTTATCAAAAAAAATGGCATAATGCAGTTTTCATGTAGTTCTGCAAGTTGTCCATCTATTCTTAAAAGTTGTCGATAGAGTGCCCTTCACAAATGCAGGTTTTAGTGATCCTCTTTTATAATTAGTAATTTTGATTCTTCCATATCCAAATGCTGATTTTTCCACAGCTTCTGCCAAAAATGAAATAAGGCAAACCTTAACTAGCAATTTTGATTTTCTACAGTACAAGTCACTTCAATTTCTCTTCATATTGCTGATGTTGAAGAAAAACCATGAAAGCTGGAAATCGGTAGCAGTTTTGTAAAATAGATCCACAGTTTGTAAATATAGGACAAATTTATCGCTTGTTAAAGATATGGAGATGAGAAAAGAACAGGGTGAATCTGTAGCAGACAACTGTAAGAAGAGGCATAAAAATATAACCCTTAGTGTCTGAGACTATTAGACAATGGATCAAAATTTAGAGGTTTTAATGAAAGAGTGATGAAGAACAATAGTTGTAAGTTGTACATCAGATTATATATAAGTAAGCAACAGCTTATTGAAACCCATTTTAAGTAACAGGCTTGCTTACTATCTATGAAACTCTCAAAAGATGATATATAATGCAATCATTTCATTTTCGGGAGATTCAAATCTTGATAATCTAGATATTTTCAGCTGTTGACTATCAATATCAGCTGACTACAAGTCCTTTTCCCCATATTGATCGGCAACAAAGATGTTGCATCTAGGTACTAGAAGTACTTTTTTACATAACATATACATCAGTTTGGACTCCTGAACGATTGCAAAAAATGAACTTGATCGAGTCTGGCAGTTAGCAAATGGTGTTTGCCTGATATTGATCACAAGTTTTCCCGGGAATCACCTCAAGCATGTGCAACGGCCTCCTTTGTAAACCTATGATGAATTTAATGATTGTGACCTAATGACAAAGTGCCAGCTAGCTGTCACATGTAAAATTTTCACGCAGTCCTTCTGAAAACACAGTACTGGCCATGATGCAAATGAAACTAATCCCATCTTCACATTATCAATCAATTCCATGAACGGATAGCATTCAGTCAGTGTCACAAGAAGCAATTCCCCAGAGGCATCCATGTGTGCAGATAAATACGCTTGACACCTAATTCGGAAGAAAATGGCTATAAGAAACATCAGCCAGCAGAAATAAATTTGACAGTAGCATCTGTACAGAGGTTGTGATTATTCTTCACTTATATCCTTCACTGAATTCAGTCTTTACTAAGACAAGCTTATCTTTATCACAAAATCTTAGGAAAGGAAAGGATGTTTTCTCGCACTCGTCAGAAATTTGGGATGCTGTGTAGGATGCTGGGTATGGGTAAATGAAGATTGACCTGAAACTATGCAGTTGAATCCTGTTAAATCATCACATAATTTTATACACTGCTAAAAACAACAATTATTGGAAAAGGGTGTATCTTTTGTCAAAACCAAGTTTGGGTAGACCACATTCATGCTTAATAATTCGTCAGCAAGCCCAGAGAATCCATATGCAATGTCGGCTATTGTTATCAGTAGAATCCTGTTAAATCATCACATAATTTTATACACTGCTCAAAACAACACTTATAGGAAAAGGGTGTTTTTTTGTCAAAACCAAGTTTGGGTAGACCACATTCGTGCTTAATAATTCATCAGCAAGCCCAGAGAATCCAAATGCAATGTCAGCTATTGTTATCTGGGTGTATGAAAGAGAAACATGCAGACAACAATGGGGTGTTGAGACGATTGCCGTACATCCAGAACTGACAGAGATGTGCATATGTCGGCACACATGTGCTAATTGAACTTGAGATAGAGTGACAGAAACAAAGTAGATGGGCATTGAAAAGCATACCAGGAGCTGGTCTTTCAATTGGTGGACCTTGACAAAAAGGTTGTGCCTCAAAAGTTGAGGTGGAGGCATAGTTGATGTGGAATACCTCGGAGTCCTCTCATCCTCCTCTTCCTGGTGGTACTGATCGGGTGAGGTTCTGGGTTCGAATCCTGCAACCTGCCAGTTCCACCTGCCTCTGGGATCCCCCACGCTCTCTTGCCCACCCTTGAGATCCATGATTGTTGGAGATAATGAATTGAGTATGTCAAGAGAAGAAGCACCTTGTGTTTGGATTGTTATGCGGGCAGTGTTGAACCTCAGGATGACCCCAGCCCCATCGTTTAGGGTAATTGATGGCGCATCCCAGACCTCACAGCAGTTTCTATCCTTCGCTCCCAGTCTTCTCCCACCACCACTTTTTTACTCCACCCTCTTTCCCTCTACCATGTTTCAAAATTTATCTTCACCTTTCCTTGGGCTTCTATCCCTAACAAATCATACTCCCCCCTTCTACAACCATCATTCCTAATTATAGGATGCAGCACCTTCTACGGTACTGGGGATGTTTTTGCTCGTAAACTGAAATAATACATTTTTATTTTTTATTTTTTTCATATTGAATCAAAGCATATTACATGTATAAAAAGTATGCATCAACAAGAAAATGATTCATTTAATTAGATGTGGAAGTTTAGCAAAATGTTCAAAGATTTATAGTTTGTGTAATGAATTGAATTATGTCCCTAGATGTGTAAGTGTCTTTGGCATAAAGAGTAAGTTTTAATAAAATGGTTAAAGATTTATAGACTATGTAATGAATTGTGATATTTCTGCTAAAAAACTATGTAAGTTTTAATAAAATGGTTAAAGATTTATAGATTGTGTAATGAATTGTGATATTCCTGATAGAAAATTGTGTAAGTTTAGCAAAATGGTTAAAGATTTATAGACTATGTAATGAATTGTGATATTTCTGTAGAAAACTGTGTATAGTTTTTTCATTAACCTTTTAGCACACTCCACTGTAATTAAGCAGAAAAGAAAAAATAAAGATATTTTTGATAGAAAATTGTATAAGTTTAGCAAAATGGTTAAAGATTTATAGACTATGTAATGAATTGTGATATTTCCGCAGAAAACTGTGTATAGTTTTTTCATTAACCTTTTGGCACACTCCACTGTAATTAAACAATTAAACAGAAAAGAAAAAATAAAGATATTTTTGATAGAAAATTGTATAAGTTTAGCAAAATGGTTAAAGATTTATAGACTGTGTAATGAATTGTGATATTTTTGCAGAAAACTGTGTATAATTTTTTCATTAACCTTTTGCCACACTCCATTGTAATTAAGCAGAAATGAAAAAATTAATGCAGATTGCAAAACTAAATCCTAAAAAAATAGAAGAAAGATCAAAAATTCCTTAAAAAACATAGAAACAATAAAACCAAAATCACTAAATAAATAAAAAAATACTATATAAAAATATATAATATTTTGAAACTAAATTATATGACTATTTCACTAATAACTCAAATAATTATTATAAAAATATATTATTATAAATGTTACAAATTTTAAATATTATCATATTATACATATAATAATTATTATATTATAATATATTGATAGATTATTATTAATGAAAAATGTATTAAGATAAATTAAAATTGTAAATCAAAGCAAATTACATATATAAAAAGTATGGAGCAACAAGTAAATGATTCATTTTAATTACATCTTTCTTATGTGTAAGCGCCCTTCAGATAAAGAGTAAGTTTAGCAAAATGGTTAAAGATTTATTGTGTGTATAATGAATTGAATTGTGTTTCATTAACCTTTTGGCACACTCCATGGTAATTAAGAAGAGAAGAAAAAAAAATACTCATTGTAAAACTATATCCTAAAAAAATAGAAGAAAGATCAAAAAAAGTCCTAAAAACTTAGAAATAATAAAACCAAAATCACAACATTTTTAAAAAAATGTATAAAAATAATATAATATTTAGACATAATAAAATCAAAATCACGAAGTATGGTAGGTTAACTTCCAAAAATGCTAAGTTTTTTGGGGGCTAGGGTTTATGATGGGCGGAAGAAGAGGGATAACTCGTCGAATGACAATCTGGAAGAAAAAAATTGGCAGTGCAGGGATTTGCCTATGACGCAGGGTCATTCCAAAGGCAAACGGTCATGGAGCCAAGGCATTGGAAATTCTCTGGCGACCTGGAGGTATTCATACTCTACAGAAACAAAAGAAGATCTAGATGTCGGCCCCATTTCTCCCCAATGCAGAGCTAAAATTGGCGGCTCTATTGAGTTTGGCGCGGTTGGGGTGAACTCCAAAGCATAGGGCAAACAAGACAATGGTGATCAAGCCTAGTCAAGCCTGTAGCATAGGGAAAACCTAGACGTGACTGTTACGAACAAGTCAATACCCAGGGTTCATCGCAAATCTCATATGGTTAGGGCCCTATGATGCGTCAATGAGTCTCTAATCTTAGATTTGGAGGAGGAAATTGAAAAGGAAGTGATTGAAAATGAAGATTATTTCATAGAGAATGGTTTAATTGGTAGATTTATTAAGTTTTGGCTCAGTCTCACAGAGTTACATAAATGGATCACATATACTTGAAGTCTTATATTGAAAGGTGACATTCAAATTTACCCTTGCGCTCACAATTTTTTATTGTGCTTTTTTACAACATGTAGGACCTGTACACTTAAAAACATGACTCAATTGCATGGGGTGGTCGAGTCAGCTTTGACGAGCACACAAACTCTTCTCCTTGCCATAGGGTGAACCTCCATGTCACTCTCACTTTCGTGGAAGTAGCCAGTTGAGACAAGACGATACACAGGGACAGTCCTACTCGCTAAAGAGTTAGACTTCATAAAGAGCAATCGACCAGTCCTGAGGCCTTTTGTGAGTATTGGTTCTGATATGGTGCTCTGTCACCATTGTAGTTGAAATAACTATATGACCCGAAGGGTCACTAGTTATGGTTCTCCTATTCAGATTCCAAAGTTTCCAACGTTGAGTTGGTTGTCGATTGTCTTCGTTTATGTTTCTATCAAGTTTGAGTCTTTCTTCAAATTATTATATGATGACAAATGTCATGCCCACATTTTCCATGTGGTCAGATCACGCGTCACACGTGTCATAGCCACATCTGCAATGTGGTTATGACACGAACTATCAAAAATTTTCTCACGCAACCCTAAAAACCCCCTCGCATGCATAAGCATGCTCGGTG
Organism: Cunninghamia lanceolata; assembly: GCA_027924645.1. NCBI lineage: Eukaryota > Viridiplantae > Streptophyta > Pinopsida > Cupressales > Cupressaceae > Cunninghamia > Cunninghamia lanceolata. The sequence continues at coordinate 10,107,542 of BSBN01000987.1, read as the reverse complement.
GTGAACGCTCAAGGTGAAAATACTACAGTTGTCGGCGGGGTACAAGTACAATTGCGTGTAACTAGACGCAAGCAGTCCAACAAGAGGGTCTCCTTGACGCAGTTAACGTCGCTACAAGATCTATATTTTTGAGGTCCCTAACCCTAATTCTTGGCAGATTTCGACAGCATAACGCCTTACGGCTTAAGTGGGAATTACTCAACACAATACTACTTACGGAGTTACCTGATAGATTAACAACTTCCCACGATGCCTTGTTCCTACTAAACTGACTTGTGATCTCCCTATGGGGTTATTTTTCAGCAAAGCACATTTGTCTGTCTCCTCTCTTGTTTCCTGAAACATGCTCCTCCTTTGACTTAGCATTCTCAACAAGGCAGTTCATTTGCCCTCTCTTCCGTTTCTCTGGATCTTAATTTTGATTGTATTTTTATCACGCTCACCTTAACTATTTCTCTGATGTTTTCGTTTGTTTATATTTCGGTCTCTCTCTTTTGGGTCTCTTCATTTTCTTTATGTTTATCCTGTCCTTTCTTCATATTCTACATCAATCAGAGTTATCACTGTATCTATTTTAACATTGTTCCTAAATTCCAGATTTCCCAGATCACACAGGCCGGTTTACTACTTCGCTAGACTCAATCTCTTGTTTTTCTCCGATCTAGGATTCACCGTGTATTAATTAAACTTGTTCCTAAGCTAATTTAACGGAAGGATCCATCAACTTAGTTCTCTTATCCCATGTGGGAAATGCCGCGCATTTTCTCTTCTGTGTTTTCCAATGTTAGTTTTTCTTCTTCTTAATCTCTTGCAGGCTTTCTTCTCTGGACGTATTACTAACTACAGTTGAGTTTAAAATGGCCTCACATGGAATGTCTGTGATGGCTTCTTAAGTTTATTTCCAGTGACCTTTTAAACAAGGTGACGCGTAATTTTCCTCTTCATCTTCCTGGTTATTAAATTTCGTTGATAGTTAAACTTCCGAGAAACTTTTCCCGGAATGTTATAATATAATCCGTTATGCTCCCTTTAAGTTATAATTTTATAATCTCTTACTATCGTAACGAGAAAACGGCCTCTCTTTAAGTTAAAATGTTTAAGAATATAAGTTTGTATCGATATATTTATATGTATATATATATAAGATTATATATATATATATAAATATAAATATATATATTCACTTATATTTTTTTCTTATTTATAATTACTGTTGTTATTATTACTCTTATTTATTATAGTGCTATAATTACAATTGTAATTCTTTACTTTTAATAAAATATATATATAAAGTACAAATGCAGAAAAACTAGTTTTGATTCAATATATCAAACTATTAAACTTTATTTTGTTTACGGAAAAACTAATTGGGTGATGTTTGGAAAAGTTTACATTTCAGAAAAGTTAATTAGGTGATGATGGAAAATTGTAATATGATTTCATTTATGCTATTTAGAACTATGTCAGGATAATGCATGTTTTTAAGTTGCTTCGGCTATGATGATTATATGTGAAACTGATCTTGCAATTTAGTGTGCAGGAATTTACTAATCAAACCACAGATTTCGGAGATCATTCCGCACCTTGTTATTGTTATTCCCTGTTAAGCCGATCTGGTTCCACAAGGAACCAAGATCACTCTGTGTTTGATATGGTGTCGTAATGTGGTCTTTCATAAGGTCGAATGGGTTAGTCTACCCTCTTGTAACACTGACTTATGATTTGTGTTGTAAAAAGATTGAATTTGAATTTCTTTTCTTTTATTTAAATCTTGGAGGCCTTTTCTTGTGCTTTACCTTGACCATCGTTGTCCAGAATGGGTTAAAGTTGACCCTGGGTTATACCCCATGGGTCCAGGGCCCCATTTGGCATGGGTAACCCTTGGGTAGCCTCCATCAAGTCATCTTAACTACCCCCTGAAGTTAAGTGGCGAAAATTGGAGGTATGGAGGGGACATGATGGGTTGTACCAACACCCAACCCATCCCTCTTCAACTCCCAAGGTATGAGATGACTACAAACCCATCCATTATAGAGGGATTGACTTGAAGTCACCCTCACCATTAGTGAGATTCCCCATGTGCTGTGGGGTCATCCATGTTGAAGGAAGGGAGAAGAGGCATGGGTCACCTGTCTTTTCCTCCTTTAACTCCTTTTATTTCTCCCATGCGTAAGAGAAATGACATGAGGAGTGGGATAAGGAGTACTCTAGGGATGGGTGAGTGACATAAGCCAACACTCATCCCTTGGGACATGATAGTGGTTTTGGGGAAGGGTGAGGAGGTGACAAGTGTCACCTCCCCATTCCTCTAAACAGGAGGGTTTTGGGTTATTTGAATTCCATTTTTGGAGGGGAAGGGAGTTAGTTGATTTTTTTTTTGGAGAGTTTTATTTTCATTACCAGAATAGGAAAGTTAGCTTCAGGTGAGGAAAGGAAGAGGGAGTTGGTGGCTAAGGTTGGAAGAGATCTCAGTGGAGCTCTACAACAGTTCATTCCAGAAGGGCTTTGTAAGGTTGGTTTGGTCTTACCTTTCTTTCGTATA